>BSBN01000311.1:2841659-5683319 GCA_027924645.1 Cunninghamia lanceolata | reverse complement strand
TGTTGTTTGATATCACCAAGATGGATGCTTGCAACCTTTTGTTTGGTAGACCATGGCAATATGATCTGAAGGCACAGCATGATGGTGTTAAAAACACCTATAAAATTACTAAAGATGGTAAAGATGTAACACTATTCCCATTGAAGGAGAAAGAGGAGAAGTCTAAAGGCAAAGAAGTGAAGGTCATGCTGATGGAAGGCAAACAATTCATGAAAGAAGTAGCAGAAGAAGGTGCAGTTGCATATGCCCTGATCCCCTGTATGAGTGTGGATAATAAACAACAGCAAGAAGCCAAGAAGGAGAAGAAGCCAAGGTTGATAGACCCAGCTGTCCAAGAATTATTGGATAAGTACAAAGGTGTCATTTCAGAGGGAATGCCAAGATCCCTACCACCTGTCAGAGATATCAGTCATTGCATAGACTTGATTCCAGGGTCTACACTTCCAAATAAAGCAGCTTATAAGCTTACCCCAGAACAAAATGCAGAAGTAGCCAGGCAGATTGAAGAATTGATGAATTCAGGTCTGATTGGAAAGAGTTTGAGTCCATGTGCAGTACCAGCTGTACTAGCACCTAAGAAGGAAGGCACTTGGAGACTTTGTACAGATTCCAGAGCCATCAACAAGATCACAATCAGGTATAGGTTTCCAATCCCCAGAATTGAGGATTTACTTGATTGTTTGGGAAATGCTAAGTACTTTACCAAAATAGATTTGAAAAGTGGATACCATCAGATCAGGATTAGACCAGGTGATGAGTGGAAGACAGCATTCAAAACAAATGAAGGTTTGTATGAATGGAAGGTTATGCCTTTTGGTTTGTCTAATGCCCCTAGTACTTTCATGAGGCTGATGAATGAAGTTCTGAAGGAATTCATTGGTAAGTTTGTCATAGTGTATTTAGATGACATTCTGATTTTCAGTAACACCAAAGAAGAACATCTAAGGCATATAGAGCTGGTTCTCAAGAGGTTACATGAAGAGAAGCTGATGATAAACTTGGACAAGTGTCTGTTCATGAAACAGGAGATCACCTATTTAGGTTTTGTCATCTCACAAGGAAAGCTGCAGATGGATAAGGGGAAGGTGAGTGCCATATTGAATTGGCCAACTCCACAGACCATGAATGAAGTCAGGAGTTTCCATGGGTTAGCAACCTTCTACAGAAAGTTCATCAGAGGGTTCAGTCATATTTGTGCACCCATGTTGGATACTATAAAAGGAGGACAGAAGTGCAGGTTTGTTTGGACTCAAGGAGCAGATGATTCCTTTGAGGCATTGAAGAGGAAGGTGGCACAGCAGCCAGTCCTTGCACTTCCAGATTTCAATAAGATCTTTCAGGTAGAGTGTGATGCCAGTCACATGGCCATTGGAGCAGTACTCAGTCAAGAGGGTAGACCAATTGCATTTTTCAGTGAAAAGCTCAATGATGCTAAGAAAAGGTATTCATCATATGATCTGGAAATGTATGCTTTAGTTCAGTCCCTAAAGAAATGGAGGCATTATCTGTTGCCAAAGGAGTTCATAGTCTTCACAGACAATCAAGCTTTGAGTTTCATCAACAGTCAGGAGAAGCTGAACCACAGACATATGAAGTGGGTAGAAACACTACAGGCTTTCACTTTTACCTTGAAGCATAAGAAAGGGGTTAAGAACAAAGTTGCAGATGCTTTGAGCAGAAGAGTTCTCACAGTCAATCAGATACAGTTAGAGAGTGTTGGTATTGATTCACTCAAGACCATGTATGAGTCTGATGCTGATTTTGGAGAGATATATCAGGTCTGTACTTCTTTTGGGGAGAAATACCATGCTGAGTTCTCTGAATTCCTGATCCAGGATGGATTGTTGTTCAAGGGTGGACAGTTGTGTATCCCAAGGTGTTCTATGAGGTTGAATATAATCAAGGAGAAACATTGTGGAGCAATGGCAGGTCATTTTGGTCTAGACAAGACCCTTGATCTGGTCAGGAGGCATTATTTCTGGCCTAAGTTGCAGTCAGATGTCAGGAAATTTGTAGAAACCTGTGTAATTTGTCAAAAGGCTAAAGGCAGGTCAACTAATGCAGGGTTATACCAGCCCTTACCCATTCCTTCCAGACCGTGGGAAAGTATCAGTATGGACTTTGTTTTAGGTTTGCCAAGGACCCAGAGAGGATTTGACAGTGTCTTTGTTGTAGTGGACAGGTTCAGTAAAATGGCACATTTCTTGCCATGCAAAACCACTGCAGATGCCTCATATATTGCAGATTTATTCTTCAGGGAAATTGTCAGAATTCATGGATTGCCTTTGAGCATAGTTTCAGACAGAGATGTGAAGTTTGTGGGTCACTTCTGGAGAACCCTATGGAGGAAATTGGGAACCAATTTGTCTTTTTCCTCTGCATATCATCCTCAAACGGATGGACAAACTGAGGTTGTGAATCGTTCTTTGGGGAATCTACTTAGATGCTTGACAAAACAGCATGGAGAGAAGTGGGACAATATTCTGTCTCAAGCTGAGTTTTCATATAATGATACTGTCAACAGGAGCACAGGAAAATCGCCTTTTCAGGTAGTGTATGGAATGCATCCCAGAGGTATTTTAGAGTTGCGAGAGCTCCCTACAGCAGATCCTGTCAGTGCAGATGGAGAAGCTTTTGCTGAAGCAATCAAAGAAGTTCATGATCAGGTTAAGACCCAACTCCAGCAAACCACTTTGAAATATAAGGAGTATGCTGACAAGAAGAAAAAGGATGTTCAATTTGCTGTTGGAGATTTGGTTTGGGTTCACTTGAAGAAAGACAGGCTTCCTAAGGGGAAGTATACTAAGCTCATGCCAAAGAAAGTTGGACCATGTCAGATTTTGCAAAAGCATGGACAAAATGCTTATGAGATCCAACTCCCACCTGATCTCGGTTTATCTCCTATCTTCAATGTATGTGACTTAACTCCATACAAGGCTAATCCAGATGCAAATCAGGATATCCTACAGGATACAGTTGCTGAAGACATTCCTCAACATGATCCTCCACAGATACAGCAGATTTTGGACACTAGAGTGGTCAAACAGACCAGGAACAAGAAGTACTTGGAGTACCTCGTCTCTTGGAAGGGACAGCCGAACTCTGAAGCAGTATGGATGACTGCCGAACAGATACAGAAGCATGGTGCCGACCTTAATACTCTCATCTCAAGTGGACTTGAGATTTCTTCTTTTGGGGAGTATGGTGCAGGAGCACCCGGACATGATCAGGATATAGGTCCGCATGATGACATACATGATCAGGATATAGGATAGTTATCAGCATGATGACAGGGCAGTAGGCTATTTTTAGTATGTTTGACTTTATCTTGTAATAAGGTCCACTGGACCGATGCTATGTATTAGTTCAGCCTAGGAGTATGTGTAGGCAGTTAGAGATCGGGATAAGGTAGTCTGAGCTGTCCTCTCTCCCAGCCGCTTGGAAGCTCCCAGCCGCTGGGAAGTGAAGTTGGTAGTACTCGAAGGATTTGTTATATATACCTTCGATCTGTTAGGGTTTAGAGACATCGAGCTCATATTGACAGTTCATTTTGATTTTGATAGTTGTTATGTTCAGGAGAGTAGTACTGGTGATATGCTGTACTGGTGATCAGTCCAGATATTGTGAAGTAGAATTGTAAAAGCAGGACATTTGAATCTCCATTGAATAAGATCTCATCTTTTGCAGTATTTGAGTTGATCAGTTGTTTCTGTGTTGATTTCCTTTTCTGTTTGCAAGTTAATGGGCACTTTCAACCCTTCCACCGGTTGATCCTGCAAATCGGTGGAATGGTCCTGTATCATAGTTTAGTTTGCATTTGTGTTTTCTGTTTATGCATTGCATTGTTCAGGAGGTCTGTTAGGAGCATGCTGTAAATCAGCCTAGCATCCTCATGTGCTAGGTCTTGAAGATAAGCTGTTAGATTTTGGTTTGGAGGTGATCCGGCCCGGTCGTCACATTGTCTTTGTGAACTTATGCGGTTCGGAGTGCTTACATGCAGTGGAAGGATACACAGGAGTCTGCATGTGCGTTTCTAGTCGGAACGAGCCGCATCGTCATCTGCGAATCCATCGCCATCAGGATCGGGTCATGAAGTTGTTGAAGTTTGCATGTTGCAGGTGCATCATGATGTTTTGAGTTGGATATATACTCAGTGTATATATCGCAGTCAGGATCATCTCTCGGAGGAGTTCATCATCCGCGTATCGCTAACGGATGCGGTTGTGAAAGTTCAGTTTTTGTCTAAGTATTGAAGAGTTCATCAGGAGGATGTGTGACGTCATCGTCATCAGGATATGACGTCATCGTCGTCAGGATATTAAGAAATCCCTCAATGCGAGTTTATACTGTTGTCGCTAAGTGGTTAAGTATCGGCGAAGGCAGGAAGTTGTATTAGCATCATCAGGAGGTTTCGAGGAACCGGATGTTTAATATCATGATGCTGTTGCTTGTATCGTCGGGCAGTGGAGCATCGTAGGCAAGTTGTTAAAGTGCAACGTCATCAGGATATTTGGAGCAACCGGATATTTGGATATCCTGCTGACGAAGGTGATATTGAATATCATGATGATGCCGCTTGTATTTGGCACCCGATGAACAGTGCAACCGGAGGATGTTTGCGCTCGTTGATTATCATGATGATGATGATAGGCGACAAAGGGAGGAGGTAAATAGTAGTCGACAGGAGGATATTTGCGATCATCTGAAATATGATGATGCTGTTGAAATGTGATGATGCTGTTGGTGTCTCTAGGAAATATGATGCTGATGTTCAGCCGATAGACATTTTTATCAGGTTGTTTGTATTATTGGCAGCTCTTTTCTGTTAGTTAGCCTCCGTTGCGTCCCACTCTGCATCATCAATCATCATCATCATCAATGGGATATATCGTTCCCATATCCTTGTGTTGCTCTAGGGATATAGTGTCTCCCACAATGACAACACTATCCAACCCAATCAATCAATCCAATTGATCATCAGTTTTCAGCTTGACTAGGGGCGATGTAGTGTTCATCTGTGTATTCGGTATGCATGCTTTGCTTGTTTTGCTTGTGAGTATTTTATCAGTGTTGTTGTGCATCTGTATTAGTCCTTGCAACATACCTGCCACTTTGTCATCATGGTCTTTCATATCATGGTGGCTTAGGCATATGTTTGTTAGTGACTTCCAGTCCTTTTCACATTTGACACATCGTCACCTTGGTCTTTATACCTTGGTGCATAATGTCCAATACTATATCAAACATCAAGTTGCTCAAACTAAATCAGCATAACTCTATCTCCTCCCCTTCATTTCCTTTTTCAAGAGCATATCCATCTCCTCTATCCCTGCATATCCTCTTGAGGGGGCACCATCTACCAATCCTTCATATTTATGAGCCCTAAGCCCCATTCTACCCAAAATCCGAATCCAAAACCCCAATCTACCCAAAATCTGAATTCAAATCCTATGTTTTAATCTTTTTTGAAACAACATTGCCCTGCAACATCATCTCAAAGAGGGGCAAAATGTAGACATCTAAAATTGACCACAGATCAAATCCCTGTTTACCCCTAATTATTCCTTAAGTTACCCTTAATCTTAATCCTTACCCCTCACATAAGATTTAATTAATTTTAATTAATTAATTAAATCTTCCCTTTTATACCATCTCCCGTAAATAATAAATTAAATTTAACAAAATTAATTTATTATTTACCTAAAAACTTTAACCTAAAACCAAAACCTATTCGTAAAAATTAAAAATAATTAAAAACCCGTGCAATTACCTTACCGTTCATCTAACCATTTACCGTTCAACTACCCCCGTTATTGAAACCGGCCCACCAAAAATTTATAAAAACCCTACCTTTATTCCCGATTACATTACACATACACACGCATATGAGCTCAGAGTTATCGCTGAATAAATTGAGCAATCACGTTTCAATATTTGGCAACATTTATTTAGTTTCTATAGCTATATCTTTAATCTTTCTGTTACATTTGATATATAGTTTTAGGGTTTTTGTAGTAATTTCAAAATCTATTTCAATAAAATTTATATCTCATGCAAACACAAATAAGGGAAAAAATTCTTCCACGTTAGTCAAACTACCTTGAGAGGCAGGTCTCTTCTTGCTTACATTCACGTCAATTTTCTTACTCTCATGTATGCAAAAGAGAAGGAAATGTCTTAGTTATTGTACGTGGATATTGTGTGTAGGTCAATGGAGTTTATCAAATATTGCTCTTTTAAATGTTTTATTATGGGTGTTTGAGTTTCAAATCTCTTTTATTTACGATTAGAGTGTCGAATCCACTCCTTTCCTTTCCTCATTTCTCATTACTTGTATATGTGGTGCAATTATTTTGGCATATTGTAGTGTTGGCTTGAATTTTTTATTTATATTTGTGCCCCCAATTCTTAGCCCATCTCTTTGATTGAGGGATGGCCACAATCTGGTATGGCTTGATGACACCACATTGGTAGGGTGAAGAGAATTCCGCTTGTTGGCATCGTCTTCAAAGTTTCCATGGAGCATGGAGTTCTTTGTATTGGAAATCGATCGAAAACTTTTTTTTGTTGTAAGAAAAAATTATATTACTCATGATACTTTTGTGTTCACGTAAATTGATAAGCAAAAGGATATGCATGCAAAATATGAAATGTGTTTTCTTCTTTATTTGAAATTAAAGTATTAAAAAAATACATATTAGAAATAACAAATATATTTGTACATATATGATTTATTGTCTCATTTTATTTAAATTCTAGAACATATATATAGTTTTATTCAATTTTAAAATACTCTCCCTATATATATATACATTACAACTACACACACATATTTACTTACACACATATTTTGTATATATTTTTTACATGTATGTGTAAATATATATCAAGAATTACTAATGATAGCGACTCGACAACAAGTATAGATCCAATCTAGATCTAGGTGAATGAATATTGGTGCAATACTAAAAACACAAAACAATATTGGTTGCAATATGCAAGATGAATGCTATTCGAATAAAGTGTTGTACCCAATTCAAAACTTGACCTATGTCATCATCTCGTTGTCAAATGGTTGTTTGTGTGAGTTGTCATGTTCGCATCTAATAAATGTATTATCAAAATCCAAGTCCATCATTTTCATCAGGTATTTGTTCAGGGCCAATTTCTCTGTAAAACTTTAATTTTAAATATGTTAATTAATGATTAATAATTTATTATTAATTATTATTATTATTACTTTTATTTCGTAAGCGTTGGAGGTCACAAGGGGCACCTCCTCCCCATCAACATATCCACTTAATCAACTTAGAAGCCACATAGAAACCACATGTTACTTAGGGGATTCAAACTTGGATCTCCATTGTGAGAACCTTAGGCCTTTGCCATTCAAGCACAACCCCGTTCACAATTTATTATTAATATTATTAAAATTAAAGTTTATATGTTTGTGTTGTGTCGTTAAAGTTTAAAAATCCATAAAAATTAAATATATATATATATATATATATATTCATAAAAATTAAAAAAATTTACAAACCTTTATAAAAGTGCATCCATTTAAAATGGACGTGCCTTATAAAGGTTTATATAAAACAAAAATCAAAATCAATAAAACAAAAGTGCTTGGTAGATGCATTTTCATAAAGAATAAAACCCTGAAGCGCCTTTAAAACATTCTATGAAAAGAAAGGATGCACTTTGTAAAGTGCTCATATATGCCTGTCTAAGTTCACATACAGGTCGCACACCAAAGAAAGTCTTCAAGCACCTTAGCATGACAAATAAAGATTTACAGTTTAGCGTGCCATGGAGAAGGAGGATGTGCCAGAACAAAGACATTCAATGTGCTAGTGTGAAGGGAAAAATGCGCAAGTATAGAAGAAGATGCGCCTCAGAGAGCATTCAAAGTTCATGCTAAGCTTCCAATGCGCCCAAAGGGTTGTTCTTAAATATCATCCACTTCAACAGTCAGAGGTCAATTTTGGCCAATAAAAATAGGGCACATATTTACCACTTTTTGTTGTGAATGAGGTGTAAAATTGCTATTGAATGTTTGATCATTGTAGTGGATGATATTTAAGTAGAGTGCGCCGAAAGCACTCATTCAGTAGGAGAAATTCATGCCTATTCATAGAAAAAGATGCCCTCAGTCAAAATGGAATGCTTCAAAGAGAGAAAGATGCCTCAAATAAAAATCAACGCTGCAGTCAAAGCAAAAATGCGCCCAACTTCAAAAGAGTTCAAACATGCCAGGGAAATCAGGGTTTCTTGATCAGCCAAGAGGAAGGAAAATGCCTGAAGCACTCCGAATCAAATCCAACGCACCTCTAGAGAAAGATAATGCACCATCAGCAAGAAGTCAAAAGACAAGTCAAGAGTCAAAAGGAAATTGAGCCTCCGGTGAAAAGATCCAAAACATATTTTAGATATCTACACACACAAAAAGAGAGAAATCCAATCATCACTCAAAACCAAAAATCATTCCAGATTTTGTCACGCTCATAACAGACATTCACCAAAGATAAACAAAAATATAAAGAGATTAGCAAAATTGACACTTCAACAATGTCATTATTTTTTTTGGCAAAGTTCTATTCTCTAAACTGGTAATTGAAAATTTCTCGATTTCAAAGCCATCAGCATCTCATGCATTTGTAGCCAGATTCGAGTCACCAAGATTGTGAAGTTGCCGAAATTTTAAAATTTCATCAAAAGGTTTTCAGAATTTGTCAGATTTCTTCAAAGCAGCAGTGTCAGAATCACCAGAGCTGCCTTTTCAGAAATCCTATTTTTAGTGTGGACTAAAAATATGCCATCATCAAAGGAAAAAAGCATATTCAAAACTTGTTAAATTTAGCCTTCGCTATTTTTATCTTTGACCATAGTCAACTCTTGTTCAACCGTCATGTGGAGGATAATGCATGTTTGCATGATTTTGACTATCAGTGGATCCACAATTCCATGATTTTAGTTTTAGTTTAATTGGAGCAGATGGATTGTAATAAGTTTACATGTCACGCAAACACTAGTCATCTAGGTTAGAGTCCAATTATTTATTTTCATGCATTTGATTTGTAGTAGTATAAATAAGTACTTTTTGCACATAGAAAACAAGATATAGAGATTATATGTTCTTATATCTATCCAATCCAATATGTGGTACTTTCCCTGTTCAACCTCTAAATTTAGCTGAATAGTGCAAGCATGAGGTCTAGGTTCTAATTCTAGTAAAAAAGCACAAAAATCCTTGCTTTGCTATTGAAAGTTTGTTTTTGCCTTTCGCACGCTGCAAACCCAAAAAGATAGTAAATTTCCCTTTCATTTAGCATAAGTATGAAAAACTTTTGAAAACGTTGTACATACTATGTAGCTTTAAGTTAGTTTTATTTTATAGGGAGCTTCCCCTTTGGTGCAAGAGCACCTTCTCTATGGTGCAAGAGTCATGCTTTGTTTTTGTTTTCATTAAGGCTTTTTAAGCCCCTTCATGTTTGTAATAAGGATTTTTGTCAATTTGGTCACTAGACCTATGTAGACCATGTTTGGTCAAAGTTTGATGTAATCACACAAGGAAAACATGTAGTTTTCTTGTGCTAGGAGAAAACCAATGACTAACTGTTTTCAAATCAGTTTTGCATGGTTGGAGGAAGTTGAACTAATGTCTCAAGCCTTTTATAGGAGAGAAGTTGGATGTAATGACAGGAAGGGATGAATGAATGAAAATCTGGATTGTTTGGGTGTGTGGAAACATTATTCTTTCTGAATTGTTTTCTGTAACAGTCATTTTGTACGGATAGTTGTTCATCTGAAACTGGTTGGAGATGTTCAAGCATTGATAGTAGTTTGGTGTTCAGAAGTATTGTAGTTTTGTGAGTTTTTGTTCTTTTTGAGACTATCCTGAAAACCTAGAAACTAGGGTTTTGGTGAACAAATGGAGTGTTATTCCTCTGTCCACTGAAAGTAAGATTCTCATGTTCAATGTGATGGAGGAATACAATGTGTATTTTGTGTTTTCTGTTGCTTTGGATCAGGCACCCAAAGATCCTAGGAATTTGGCATGAGTCGACTAGGCATCTCTATGTGACTAGTTGTTGAGACAATAGGAAAAGAGTGTTGTGGAGTGACCAAATTGTCGGGGTGATCGAGTGTTGTAGGGGAGTGTATATCCCTTCTGCTCTATTAATATTTTGGGTCTCTGCATATGTGTTTGGCGTCTGTGAGTTGCAGGGTAATCGAAGTGTCATCGACGTGAAACAACCCTCGGGGAAGCTATTGAAAGTTACACCGATCAAGGTGTTAGGCCGACAGAAAGTGTATCGGTGGAGGACTTTGGTCTCACCGAAGATACATTGCAAATGCATATCACAGATGTATGCTGAGAATGTATATTGGGAATATACATTGTGTCGGATACAAAAGGTGACAGATCGCAGTGGTGAAATCGGGGTGAAGATACGTTAGTTCACTGGCAATGACAAGTCATGTCATGCATATACAATACTTTGGCATATCGGTGTGAGTGGTAGTATCGAGGGACGAGTGTAAGATCTCGCTGACGGACGAAGTCTTGCTAAAGACTATATAACATATCGGCATATTGGGTGAAAGCCTTAAGGCTCCGCTGATGTTTTGAAGTCTCACCGATGTCAAGCGAAGTCAACGGCATCGGTATATCGGCAAATGTTCCTAAGGGTTCGCCGAGGAGTTAAGTCTGGCTGACAGAGATCCGACTAACCATTACGGTTAAGGTGAGTATAAAGCTAACCACCATCAAGGATTGGCAGGATGTAAGAAGATAACGCCGGTAGGAGAAGTCTCTCCGAAACTGAAGTGGAGTTAGGCCATCAGGAAGAGTGGAGAGATCGGCCAAAGAGTTTGCAAGGTGGCCGACAGATATGTTTGGTCGACAAGACTTGGTCACCAAGACATAAGCCACCTCACACCGATCACAAGTTTGTTGATCAATTTGAACGCTTCTACTAAGCACTCTGCATCACCCTTCAAATTTGAAGAGTGGTTCTATCGCACATTTGTATGTTTTACTTTCGCACTGAAAGGTGCGAAATAAAACTCTAACATAAAGAGAGATCAAAATAGATCAAATGACTATCAAATCAACCACCAAATATATGGATGGACTACATATAAATAGGCCTCTTAAATGCATGACTCAAGTGACATGTCCAAGAGGTCATGGGTTAACTCTCAATCACTCATAACCAGGAGATTATTTAACTCAATCTAACTTAGACAAAGGTGGCCTTGACTAAATATAGGTGGCACCTAACTATCATAAATCAAGGATTAATGAGGTAGTAGCAGCACTTCATTACCTCAAACTAAGGTGTACACATGTCATTATTAGATGCCTAGGTGAGGATAAATAAACTTATTAAATAGGTGCAATATCACACTTAAGATAAAGTACCATCCTATGGGAAGTAGAAATATTACACTTTAACACATATGGGAAGTATTAAAAATGGGTCCCGACAAATTTTAGCCATGTCAATCACCTATGTACAAAATGTTTCCCCAAAAGAAGAGAAGGAGAAAACCTATAAGAAAAATCTCCTTTCTAAGGAGAGGAAAGATAGAATAGCATCCTGAAATTCCTATAAGAAAAGGCCCATGAATGCCTCCACATAGAAGAGAGAGAGAATGTAGATCTAGAGATTCACATGGTGAATGCTATAAGAAGTCCCTTTGCAATGAATGACACACCTTCCTTTTAGAAGAAACCTCTAGCTATAAACTTGTTGAATTCCCACTCAAGTGATGGAGTGTAGGAAGGAATCAAGATGTATGTCTCTCAAAATTACTCACATCTTGATATCAATGTTGAATTGTGATTGGAACTTATTCATAAAATCAAGTCCGATGCAAGATTTAGGTACAATAATGTAATGACCACCCCTGATTTTAAACCAATTCTTTGTTGAAACTCACATATGTATCCTGACTTTTAACATGCATGCATTTCGTCAAACACTTTGCATAGTAATTGTTTCAATGTATTTTCAATGTGTTTGGGTATGGGATCATTCAAAATGTAATTTGAGACTATATTTGCTCAAATCGTAAATCCACGGTGCATAGAAATATCATGGACATTTCAACAAACACTTTGCATGCATTAAAGAAATAACTAATAATGACAATCTGACCTCAAACTCTAGCAATGTAATGATCTTCAATATTATACAAGCTCAAATTACAATAGTTTTTATATAGTGCCCAAAATATGATGATTTATAAGATAATAAGTTGTTGTCATACAAAGCACTCTATTTTAGCATAAAACAAATGAATCCTGTAGCTGATAATACTCAGAAATTTGCTTAAAGACCACTACAAAGTGCTATCAGAACTTGTGTATTAAAGCTGAATAATGGTGAACTGTTGTAGTTGTAGATAACTCCTTTAGAAACAAACCAAATCTGATTGAAATCTTACTAAAATACAATGCTTATGGATCACACCCACCATATACCAAGGCAAGGGTTTAGGAACCCATAAAATTCTATTGCTGATATAGAAGAACTCACTGCAAATTGCCTATCAAATCCATCATACTGTTCTCAAGGAAAATTAGCATTAGTCTCCACAAATTTATTATTTATCAAATCTCCAATAAATTTGTAAATCCTTTAGCACTGGAAAAATATAGATATTCAACACAAATACCATCACAGGCCAACATTCAGCACAAGTGCAGATTTTGAAGAAATCTACCAATAAACTTTTCCTGCACAAACTGTAACTCTGAATGAGTCACATAGTATTAACTAGTGAGGATCTTTCACCACCCTGGCTAATCTTCTCCAAGAGGGTTTTTGTCCTCAAGAAGGCTGAGATGAACCAAGTTCAATCCCACAAAACCACAAGGGTTTCAGAAAAGGAAATAAAATAATCTGCCTCCTCAAAAGAGCCCCTCAAATGCCTTTTTATACTTTTTCTGCCGAACTCTCCAAAAGCTTATATTTTAAAATTTAATTAAAACTCCACTTTAGCTCTGAAAAAGACCTTTTTATTAAAACAATGATAATTTGACACACAAGGTCCCTACTTTATGCATTTGTGATTTAAAACATTTCATCCCAGTTCTGACGAGCTCTAACACTAAGGTGCTTTTAAAATATTTTAAATAACATTTGGCAACCTTAGTAAAAGAATTAATATTAAGCCATTAATACACCCATTTTGTGAAAATTGTCGAAATGCATTGAAATCAAAAATTGACTACACTAGAGTGATCTTGATAAAGAATAATGATAAACGCAGCCAACCGGGTGACTTACTATAATAGATGCCCTCTCCAAGATTCTTGGAGAGCACACCAGAAGCTAGAAATCACCCTGAAAAGTTGCACGTGAGTCCTCCAGACCACCTAAGCTCATTGTAATCATCAAATAACTCCTCTGATAATGTTGGCACACATCCACAAGGTCAGTGCCAATTGCATTACAAGAGAACTTGAAAATGGGGACATCACAAGTAACCATGTATGATTACCTCTCGTCAAAGGTGTGAAATCTAAAACAATGTGAATAAGCTAATCTTGTAAAAGGTGTCAATGATGACAATCTCATATCAATAGAGTCATGAACAATTTCAAGATGTGTCAAGATTGAAGAAGCATGATGAGGCAGAAAAAATAGAGGGTTTTAATGCACCCTCATAACATCAAAAATAGGAGATGTAACTTAATAGGAGTTGTCACTAAAAAGTGTTGAACACTCGAAATACTGAGGAGGGGGGACGAATCAATATTCCCTAAAACCACTTAATCATTTAAACATTCATTCCACATAGCATAGTTAATTTGAAGTAAGAAAGGAAAGCTTGAAATCAACCATTAAAGCACATAACACATGAACACCAGATTTTTACGTGGAAAACCCAAAAAGGGAAAAACCATGGTGAGGATTAGCTCAAAATATATTAATAATGCAATTGGTTAAGGTTGATACAATTTGGTGGACTCACTGTCCAAAAGAGAATGCTCACTACGGGTGGTTCACTGCCAAATGACTCACTATCCTAAATAGAAAGAGATAGAAGAAGGGATCGCTCACTGTCAAAAATGAACTTCTAATAATGCATCTAACTTATGCTGGAGATACAGTTCCACTGAAGCTCAGAATACTGACTTTGCACACTTCATCTTCACCACAATCTCAACTTATCCTTCTCTAAATCAAATTTTGCTCACACACTTAACTTCTTTTCATCAAAACCACACCGACTAAAATCACCCACTTACGCAAGAAATCAATCTTGTATATATACTGCTTTCAAGTAAATCATCAACTAGGTCAGCAGGAAGATGTATCATGTGACTTCTTAACTTGTCGACCAAAAAACCAACTCAATACGCTTTGAGAAGAAAATCAAAGCATGTAACACATTGAGATAGGTCGGCATGACCTATATTTGCTCCCATGACTTTATTCCAAACATGTCTTGACTCTACATAACCTCAACACCTTTAGGTCGGCTTAACTGGTGAAGCAACTATAGCATGAACTAACTGTTAGTTCATAATTCAACATGTGAACCACCAAAGTGCTTAACACTTGGATAATACACACTTCTGACATCCATAAACTTTTCCTCAAAACCGCATGACAATATATTCATCTGCAGTGGACTGCAGAGCATTCCAATCTACCCTTGTCATTGTCATTATACTGTCATTACAGAGTCTGATACTCTGTCAACTCTATCTTTCACTTTGGAGGGCTTCAAGACCTGAATCTTTGGATTTAGACTCATTTAGTATGTACCGACAATACCTTACAACCACATAGCAAGATCTTCTACAACAGACCAATGCGGACCCAAAAACTGGATGTCCTGTATACCAGAATACATGTATTCACACTTAGTCAATTTCCATAACAACCATCTTCACTGGGTCAAACCTTTTCGCAAATTGCCTTTCATAATCATCCTCAAACATGTTTAGACCATCCAAACTGATCTAAACAAGGGTCTTCATACCATAATACAATGTTGACATCAATGACAACATTGTAATGCATGACTGTCTAACTTGTGCCCATCCCACATGATCATGTTGTCAACAAGTGCATCAATGACAAACTCCTTATTCTTCCAACAAAAAGGAGACAAATGTCCTTAATGGTGTCATCAAGATCCTAAATATTAGATTCTACAAACATCCCAATGATCATGAAAACAACTATGAACCTATTGAAGAAAATTTGATGTGATCATGTAACTACATTATTCATCCCATGATGTGTCCACATCAGATGCCTGAATATGAACAACTATAGAAGGAGTCAATGAATCCTAAATACTCATGGGTGCAATAATGGCCAAAGCATGATCATTTGGGGTTAGAGGATCATCAAGATCTCCATACATCCAAAATTTTAGTCCAAAGAGTGCAATGGCACTCGATGTGCCAGGAAGACCATCCTATGAACTCATCAACACAACAACCAATCAATTCTAGGACATGATCATTATCATCACACCCTTCAACCCTTTAATTTATTTTACTTGGTTTAGGATCAAGCCCATCAAAATAAGGCAAGAGGTTATTTAATCTATAGTGATTCAATATTTTGAATCATCATGACTTCCATCAATGCAAGGTTCTATCCAAGAAGATGACATAAGGGTGGAAGTCACAATCATTCATGAATAAAGATAAACTCCATCTAGTTTAGTCAAACAAGAGACCCTCTAGATTTGGAACTTTATTTTAGTTTCTTTTATTACAAAATACTCAATAATAAATTTGAAAACCCCACAGACAAGTAATGGAATGACACAAGTTTATAATTGAGTGTGTTTACAATGAGCCCAATGATAATTATGCATAAGACATCCCAAAAATTATGTAATGAGAACTTAAAGGTGCAAGATTAATGACACCTTCAAGCTATTACAAGATGAGACTTTATAAACTCATACATTGAACAACCAATTTATAATTGTCTGACTTGCTTTGGCATTTTGTTTACACCAAGTATTTGATGTGCTTCTCCTATTTCACCTTCATACTTATTTTTTTCTCTTACATTTATGGCACTTGTCATTCACACATACCATTTTTCTTGGCCCCCCACTTGGGGGCATCTATGAATGTTATTTTTTAAGCTAAGTAAATCTTGCTCTCCCATTGGAGAACATACTACATATTATGTTATACAATTTATTTGCATGCTCATGCCTTACATGGTATGTTGTTCATTATCATTACATATTGATATCCTTTTACATAGCATTATCTTTGTGTTAATTTTATGATCACATCTTCAACCACCTTTCTTATACCATATTTATACAATCAAAATATACATGACATGTTTATACTATTGCACTTACATGATTATATTGGTATGAGGTTGTCTTATTCTCACTTGTGCTTGTCCTCGTATTGAGGGCCAACATTGGGCACACTTTTTACACATACTTCTGCACATGGTTATGTCACGATGCTATCTTTTATGGACACTTGTTATGTCTTATTCACATCATCATATCTCTACATGGCATATTATATGGCTATATAACAATGATATCACACATTGGGTGATCCCACAATACCATGTCCCACTTTTTGGCCAAAGTAGGACATTGAAATCAACATTTTTAACCAAAATTTCACTTTATGACACCTATAGCAACTAAACCGTTAAGAATTTGAAGATGATATGAATTAGTGATTTTTGAGATTTTGTGTGTAAATTCTAATTATATATTTTTAAAATAAAAAAAAATGGTTTGTGAATTTTTTACGTAACTTTTAATAACTTTTTTTTTGCTACTTAAAAAGGATATTTTTTATATATATTGAAATTGGAAGATTACATTGGGGCCGCTATAGCCTGAGCTTCAGTATATACTTTTTGCATACTATCCCTATCTGACCACGCAGGGTCTCAAAAATAGATTAGGGCCACACAAGACCAAAGTGCACCAAAATTAGCCCTCATAGCTTTTATATCTCCTAAGAAAAGCAGAGAGAACTATCTTCCTACCAGCTAGCCGAGAACATAATCTTAAAAAGCTTTTTACATAAGACTAACATTTTACCAGGAGCGAAGACCACTGAGTCACATAAGATTCATTTCCTATGCCAGGACCTGAAAGGACTGCACCCAATCGAACTACTCATTCACAGCCTCCATTTGCAACAATTTTTTGAGGAAAGAAGCTGCTTTTCCCACCCTTTCTCTATGCTCCAATAAAATCATACCTTTCATGTTGAGGATGAAGGGAAAGACTTTTATCACTTCACCCTGGTCCTAAGGTAGATGGATGTCTCTTGGACGGGGAACCCCAACTCCTGCGAACACAGCACTGAGAGTCTTCTCCAAGCCACCAAGGAGATCGGCTTTGAAGAGCTTGGAGATTAAAGCCCTAGCTTCAGCCTTGGAAACCCATGCATCCAACAGAGAGGTGAGAAATCTCGAGGAAATACTGGTGTCTACTCTATATGCTTCCCCTAAATCCATAAAACTACTACCCAAGATGATTTTTATCGTTGCCAGGATAAGATCATCATGGATTCACAAGACTCTCTTCAGTCTTTGATCCGTAATTCTGCCTTTGAATGTCATTTGCCTATCTAATTGAATTGGAGTATCAACTCCCAAATTCACCATGCCATCAATCGCAATGCGGGCAATGAATCTAGAATTGCTAGCCATTGAAATCATAGACTATTCTTCAATTGAGCTCTTCGAGAGGAAAGAAATGAAGATTAGCGGGAGAAAAGGAAAGTAAATAGACGATGGAAAGATCTAGAAACCGTTGTCTAATCGAAGAGCCTAGAAACTAATTATGATTGCTTAGCTCTCTCCACAGGAATTATATTGATGATGGTTGTCTTTCCTGTATCTGGCTTTCCCCGTGTGAAGCCTCTACCAACCTATGTAATAAATCTCTTGCACACTTTAAATATCCAATCACTTGGGATGGTGATTAGGAAATCAATTCAATTGACATCGAAAATGACCCTTTCACTTTATATAAGTGAATAGGGTGCCCACCCTACCGCCCACACGTAATTTTTAATAACTTGTTTTTTATAGTTAATAGTATTTTTAAAAAGTGACATTTATACCATACAACATAACTTTTTTTATATATAGATTCATAACACCAATATCTAGTGTGTGGATATTTTTTCATAATTTTTTGATGCATATGTTTTTTAATTAAATTTTAAAGTGAGATTAATTATAATTTAGACATAGGTTTATACCATAAAACATAGCTTTTTCTGTATGTATCCAAATTCACTTTTTTCTTTTGTTCAAACAAGGACATCAATACCTAGTGCATAGATATTTTTTAGAATTTTTTTCTCTATTTTTCTATGTTTCCACATGTATCGAACAAAGACCTTCATGTTCGGTGAAAAACCTATGTTCACTAGAAAATAAAAAATAAATATAATAATCAAAATAAATATATTCAATATTATACTTGTTGAAAATCTTACTCCGAGGGCTACGATCCTAGAAATCATCTTGTCATTCTGACTCCATTTTCTGGTCCAACCCAAGATTTGAAAGAGAAAAATCTGAGGACTAAGGTGCAAAGGTCATTTCTAGGACCTTCGTTCGAAGGACCTTCAAAAAAAGGTACCTTCGTTTGAAGGTATCTAAGGACCTTCGAATAAAGATCCATGAGGGAAAAAATTTTCCAAAAAGAGAATAAATAGGGACCTTCATTTGAAGGTCCCTTTTTATTCCTTTTTTGGAAATGACCTTTGTTCGAAGGTCCTATGCATAAAAAAATTCAAATTAAGGTTCACCTTCATTCTAAGGTGATCTTTAACTT
This sequence comes from Cunninghamia lanceolata, assembly GCA_027924645.1. Classification (NCBI taxonomy): domain Eukaryota; kingdom Viridiplantae; phylum Streptophyta; class Pinopsida; order Cupressales; family Cupressaceae; genus Cunninghamia; species Cunninghamia lanceolata. Next base: position 5,664,488 of record BSBN01000311.1, on the reverse strand, counting down.
ACCTTTGAATGAAGGTACCTTCGTTTGAAGAAATACCTTTGAATAAAGGTATCTTGTAATTTTTTTCTCCATCCACGTTCAAAAGTTTAATGTCCCAAGTTTGGAACTCGGTATTGTGGGTTTACCCCACTATCTTTATTATGTTTATACTTAATGCTTATATCATACACAACACTTAACGTGGCTATCTAATAATGATATCACACACTATCTTTATTATATTGATTCTTCATGCTTATATCATACACCACACTTATCGCATTTCTCTTGCACAATGACACCTGGCACATGGCCACTTTACACTTCTACCAAGACTCGCCTCACACTTGGGTTCCAAAAAATTTTGTTCCCTATCACGTAGGCTTTCACACTTATATCATTTGATTTTCACACTAGGGCCAATACATTGTCACTTTTTACTCTCCTCAAATTGATTCCATAATGATGTATGCACTCAATTTGGTGGGCATATTACACACTTTATACTTTCTGAGTTTCACATGATTTCATGCATGCATAAATTATGGGGTTCACACTAGTTCCAACTCCATGACAACCCTATGCATCGTGATCTCATTCTCAGTTTTTAACATGATCACATGTTTGTGTAGATTATGAAGTCCACACCAGTTTCCAACTCTAATAAATCCTTATACATCATGATGCCTAATCACACCTTTTACATGGTTTCAAGGGGGCCAACTTAATCACATCCTCATGACTCCATCCCAAATATAGACTCAATACATTGTTTCCCTTTGCATGTGATGGATTTCATGCCCAATAAAATGCAAGCTTTGATGACTATATTTGTATGCTAATGACGTGTTTTTGCATGTTCTACTAATCATTTGTGTTTGCAAATCTAGAGTTGTTGCTCTACAAATCATGAAGTGTCATCCTTCGAAAAATCCTTGAATTTGAATGTTTATCTCATTTATTGCTTTCATTACTTCAACATGCGTGATTTCTATGCATGCCAAAGTTCGTGTAAAATGTAGACAAGAAAGGTGCATACCTTTCTCTTTTTGCTCACTGTTTTACACCTACTTTTGATACTATCATAAATGCAATGCTCAATGGTCATTTTGTCCTCTTTAAGAGTAGGCTAATCCAAACCAAAAATCTACCAATCATCTAACTATCCCAATTCCAAATGTTCTAGAGTAGTCCTCTCAATAATTATTCCTATGCCCTTAACTTGACTATAGACATGTATTTGTCCTTTGGACAAGACCACACTTGTGACTTTGTTCTTTGACAAGACTACACTTGTGACTTTGTCCTCCTAATTCAACCCTTTTCATACTTTTTTTAGCTTACCATTTTAAATAATTTGATGATTACCCATCAGCTTGTGCACTAAATACTTCGATTTGTGCACCATTGATCCTTCATTTAATGACATGCCCTAGGTCATTAGTAAAATGACTATCAATGATCATATAGATTTGGAAGGCAATTTTACTTTGAAGGGCATAACTTTCTCCCACAATGTTAGTTTTTCAAGTTATTCCAGGTGTTGGAAAGGTCTCTTTAAGCATTGTGTAGTAGTACTAGTTATTTTTCTATGTTTTGTTGTAGGTGCTTGTTTTTCAATTTGAACCATGTGTTTGCTTGCATTTTTGACAAGCCATATCTTGCGCTCATGGTGTCTAATTTTAGCCTCATTATAGGTGTTAGAAGGTATTTCTGAACACTACATGTTCATTTTTTAGACTTTGCTTCAAGTATCAAAATACTAATTTGATGTCATATTATGTACTTTGGCTCATTTCTTGAAAAAACTATCAAAATTGGTGGTTATTTTTTGTTGGGGGGCTTTGATTTCAATATTGATTCATATTTGGGAGGTTCCAAGATAAATTATTGATGTACATTGGCTATTTTTCTCTATTGGTGTTTGTTTCTCTAATGATAGATTCCAATTCATATGAGCTCCTCACTCCTCATAATTATCACACGTGGAAAACAAAGATGCAATGACTACTCCTATCTAAGGTTTCATGGTCTATCTTGGGTGATACACAACCTAATTTCACTAAGGAGTATGAGAGATTTTCTTATAGGAACAAACTTGATAAGGCTATCGGTTTGACTACTTTACATGTTTCTAATAGTTTCTTGTTCCATATTGAGGATTGTACAACACCTAAGTAGGTATCAAATAAATTCAAAGATCTATTTATTACAATTAGTGAATTACGTACTTTGCAAATAGATGTAGAATTGACTTCCCTTTCTTGTAAAGCATGTCCTTCTATTAAGGATTATTTTTTAAGTTCAAATCTTTGAGATCCCAATTGCCCGGTTGTGGGAAAGATACATTGATAAGCAATCTATATTCTTGATTTTGTTTAAGTTAAAAGGACCATTATAATTCAAATTTGTTAATACTCAAAATCTTGGCATTCTATCAAGGGAGTCTTCAACATTTGGCAAGGGAGAAAGATAATTACATTATCAACTGCAAAGAACTACACATATTCAATAGATTTACTAAGATATTTAGCTAAAAATATATGATGAAAAAATAACACATAATTTCAATGCATATAGTAATTATTTATTATAAAATATACAAATGCACTTTTCATTTTGGAATCTTCCATGCAGAATATTTGATTACTCATCACATACTTCAGGATAAATGTTGTAGGAAACATATTACCATAGACAAAAACATTATTAAGGGATCTAATCTCATTAAATGATACTCTATTATTCTAGACTTGCAATTGTTGGTAGCTTCACTATTTTCCCAATTGCAATTGTTCTACCTACAAATAAATGTGTGAGAGATCTATGGGTTTGACTACTTCACATGTTTCTAATAGCTTGTTGTTCCATATTAAGGATTGTACAACACCTAAGCAGGTATGCGATAAATTCAAATATCTATTTGGTATAATTAGTGAATTATGTGCTTTGTAAATAGAGGTAGAATTGAATTATGTCTCCTCAAGCATTTCCTTCCATTAAGGATTATTTGGTTAAGTTCAAACCTTTGAGATCTCAATTGCCTAGTTGTCAAAAAGATAATTTGATAAGGAATCTATATTCCTGATTTTCTCTAAGTTAAAAAGAACATTTGTAGTCTTTTCTTCTACCTTCTACTTCACTATGGATGCCCTAGGTGATGCATTTACTATGCCTTATTTTGAGTTATTTTTGTTGGAGTATCCAAGACCACTTGCAAGAAGCCAAGAACTTCCACAAAGCTAAATTGCACAAATAACAAGCCAAATAACTATCATACAATGATCAAAATGTGGAGCATACAAAAGTACAATAGAGACCTTACATATAAAGATAAGGATGAGGAGGTGAGATGGTAGAACTGAAAGTTTGACTACCCCTCCAAAGATGTGACACATGTGGACACACTTGAGACAAGGGTGAGGACACGTGTGCGTATAAGGTGAGACAAAAGTCTAAATAACCTCTAAGTGAGCTTAAATGTAGTGTGAATAGAACCTAGTCAAGCTAGATAAGTAAAAGCACTTTTCACACTAACACCCGGGCCCTTAAGTGATACTACTTAGGAAGAAATTTAAACACTAAAAAATGCAAAGATGAATGAATGGGTCCCAACAACAAGGCATGATGAGGTATCCATGTACAAAAGATATCTCGCAAACAAAGAAAAGGAGAAAACCCAATGGGAAATAAAACTCCTCCAAAAGAGAGAATGAGAAGGACAAATAAACCTCCCCAAAGATGTCCTTGAAAGATAGGAACATGATGAACTTCTGAAGCATGTAGAAGTTGTAAACTTTGTCAAAGAAGCACCGGTGTCTGTTGGAATCAACGAACCCCCCAAGAATGTAGATCAAGATAGGTGAGGCACAAAACTCTGCATGTGTGCCCTCAAGAACAATACTCAACTATATATGTGTACATGGTAACAAGGCAAAACAATCTGTGAAGTTGAAAGTACAGATGGTACAATGATCAAAGAGGCACAAATAACATTGCACGAGTGTCCTTGAAATGGCACTATTCAAATGTGCAAGTGGTGCTCTACAAAGTACCAGAGTTTTGCAAATACTGATCAATGAGAGGGGTGATGTGTCCAATACTTCACTGAAACCAAGAAGCATTAACAAAGCCATGTGATACCCCCCATGATGTTGATAGGAATAGTTATTGGCAGATTAACTGAAATTTGTGTACATAAATGGAGATGCAACATCAAGTTAAATTTGATGTACAAACAACTAGAAAAGGGTGTGCAAAAAAAGGCACACACACATGAGGCTAGAATGTTGTTGTGGAGGTACGCTCACTCGACAAGATTGTGATGGCAAATAACAAGGCAATGACATGACCCCCCATGGCTCTTTATAAATTAGTGAATGGACAAAAGAGGCACTATAGATGTGCAAAAAATATCCAAAGGCACAAATTCAATTTTGGCACTTTATCTTAGTGCATTTAAAAACTTAGGTGCAAAATTGGAGTTCTTACAAATGTCCAAAAAAAGATGAAATGAGTTAATTTCATGAGGTGGACAATGAAGATAGAGACCAAACATGCCCTACAAATCTCAAATAAATAACAAAAACTACAAAAATTTAACCCCCTATAACAAATAATGTTGTAAAATATGCCCCCCAAAAAATGACAAGATTGAGTACAATTTTGACAACTTGGAAGCCTAAATCAATCGTTTATAACACACAATGATTTTACAATTTTCCAAGAAAATAAGCATTCCAAAGTAAAAAAACTACATGTACCAATGGATTCATTGATTTTTCTAATAATGTTTTTTTTTTTAAGTTTGCTCAATTTCGACAGCATGAGCAAAAGTTATGCGTTGTCAAATAAATAAAGCAAAAATGAATTTTAGAGGCAAATCCTGAAAAAATACAAGTTGGGGAAAAATAAATTACATAATGAAAAACTAGATGAAACTAAATTTTTGTCGACTATAAGAAGTTAAAAATCTAACTCCGCTGGTGCAAATTATGATGAAAAGAAAAAAAAACCCCTTTGTTAACACTTTACAAAACCAAGTGATTAACAGTAACCACTAGTAGTCAGCAAAAAATGCTAACTGTAGAAATATGTGCTAGTAGTTTGGCAAAGGAGTAACTTTAAATGTTACTATTAACATGTAATGTTAGACAGTTTTATAGCTGCAACATAAAATGTTGAGATCATAAAAGGTCACATAAATGCTATAGGATGAGAGGAGAGTGCATCCTAGTACAATGGAGCCGAGTGGCCTGGACTGAGTGTTCACTTAGTGAACAAAAACGAAGAGGCCAAATGGTGGACATGGTGGCCGGTAAGGGGTGGTCGATCGAGTCCAAGCAAGGGGCTGCGAACACAAAATTGTGAGCCAATCTGGAAGCCATTTGGAAGTTGATCAAGGCTGAAATGGTGGACACTTGAACACTAGAATAGAGTTGATGGAGTCAGAGTGCCAAATGGGCTGAGTCAAGGGAATGAATGCATGTTGAGTCCAGGAGATCTAGTCGAGTGGGCTAGAATGCAGGAAGTAGCGAGGTGACCCAAAAAACTAGAACGCGAAGGCCATTGAACGCCAAAGGAGTGGATGAAACAAGGCCTATAATGGACTTATGAGCGTCAAATGCAGCTGAATTGCCAAGTTGAGAGCTTAAAAAAGGGCATGTTGAGGTATTGAATGCCTAAAATGGGCCACAAAAAAAAGATTTGGGGCTAGGGCCAGGTCTGTAATGCCTCAAAAGAGCCCAAAACCCTATGAGTAATGCTTGCGGGGCGAGAAGGGTCGAGATCCATGTGGAAATAGGCCTAAGAGTTGTTGCAGATGGGCAAACAGGCTTGGATGAGGTCATCTTGAGCTTTAAGGATGAGCTGAGGGGTCTGTAGCCCAATGGGTGCCGATCTAGTTTTATAGAGGCCGAGTAGGCCAAAAAAACTGATAAATAAATCTGCAAAACAAAAAAATTGACCAATAACCCAGTAGAGGGTGACAGAGCCGAAGCCCCTTCTAAAAAAATGTTTTGTTTTGTTTTTGAATCGGTACAGTATGTATGGTCGTATGGTATTGTATAGGTGCTACCCAGACCCAAAAAAAAAAAAAAAAAATTGTCCAAAATTGATTTTTGGATAGTCAATCTTTACAAATTTGGACCTGGACTCAATGTAACATTTATTTGGTTCCACAATGCACAATTGATAGGGCTAGGTTTTGGATTTAACCAAAAGTGGGAAGGGACTCTCAAGCTTGCTTTGATACCATGTTGGAGCAGCCAAGATCACTTACAAGAAGCCAAGAACTTCCACAAAGTTGAATTGGACAAATAACAAGTCAAATAACTATCATACAATGATCAAAATATGGAGCATACAAAAGTACAATAGACCTTGCATATAAAGGCAAGGATGAGGAGGTGAGATGGTAGGACTAAAGTCTAACTACTCCTCCAAAGATGTGACACATGCAGACTCACTTGAGACAAGTGTGAGGACACATGTGCATATGAGTTGAGATAAAAGTTTAAATAACCTCTAAGTGAGCTTAAGTGTAATGTGAATAGGACCTAGTCAAGCTAGATAGGTAAAAGCACTTCACATTAACAATTTTGTGACTATTTGACTAGAGAACAAGCTAAGCTTATGCAATTAGATGCACTTCCAAATTGAGTTAGGCATTGGTAGCCCAATCACCCAAAGGTAAAGCCAAGAAGAAACTAAAACCTAAGACAAAATCAAACTTAGTTAATGAGCCTCCCAACTCTTCTAAAGAGGATACAATTAAGAAGGAAACCCAAATGTGCTTATTGCAAGAAAATTAGGCATGATTAACATAATTGTCACAAAAATAGATTATTGAGTTCAAGCACCTTCTTCAGAAGAATAATATCAAAACACCTTCAACAATGTCATTTGGTTCATCTTCTTCTACACCATCATCATCTACATAATTAGGGACAACCAGTGTAGCTAATGGGATATAATAGATGAAGGGCAAGACACTTGGTTCATCTACAAGTCTTGAGTTAGGAAGATGGCTTCTTGATTATGGAGTTTCACATCATATGGCTTCATCATAGGGTATGTTCTCTTCATTTGAGCCTTGTACATTACCACAAATTCTAATGGGGAACAACATATATATGAGTATTTGTGGAGAAGGATCTGTTGACATGGGAGAAGACACTTTCAATTATGTACCTTGTGTTGAATTCTTGTCAACCAATCTTCTTTCCATCTATTAGACTGCATAGAGTGGAGTAGGTAAAAGTGTTGAGTTCACACTTGATTCAGTGATTATTAGAGACTTAGAGACACTCATTCATCTAGAGTGGATTGTATTCTTAGGGAGAAGTTTGGTCACTTGAACCTTAGTGTTCTTTCATCCACTTTGGTTCTTGAGACTTGTTTTGAGCTTCCATCTCCTCCACCTCCTACTTCTTCAAATTTTAGTGTTGCTACGGCTTCCAATACTTTAATTCAATAGGATGTTCCTAGTCTTTCAGATTCAACTTTGTAGGATGTATTTTTGACAAGTATTGCACATTTGTTTTGTGAGTGCCATCTTGCAAATTTGACACACTCGAGAATATCCATTTCCTCTTGATGACAAATATAGCACACATGTTAACACATCATCTTTGTCTGTGGAGATTGTTGTTCATGATTCTTCACAATTTTTCGGATCAGTTTCACCTCATTGCATTGTGACATCCTTTGATTCTGACATGTGGACACTTAGAGTAGTTTTCAAAGGCAGACATCATGAGACTTTTTCCTTCATCTCCCTTCTTGGAGTGGGAGTTTCTTCTACATATATCATTGGATTTGTTTCTTCCCAAGGGGAGAAATGTTGTTTGTCGATTTTGGATCATCTTTAGCATTCATCTTTGAGCATTCACCATCGACACATGAGCTACTTCTTTGTGCGAGGATACATGGTCTCTCTCTTTCTCTCCTATGATGGATATTGATTGTGTATTCATGATGGAAGTAGTCCTTGGGGGTCACGTTGAGTTCTCCTTCCATCACGTGTACATGTTTGTTTTCATGTTTTCTCTATTTTGGAGAGGGGTTTTTCTCTTTTACTTTGTGAGAGATTAGTTTGTACATGGGTACCTAACATGGCCTTATTGTTAGGTCTCATCTTTGCATCTTTGCATTTGTTTGATTCTCCCTAAGTTGCACTTAAGTGAGGGTGTTGGTGTGAATGGGGTTATTCTCTAAGTAATTTCCCTCTTGGGTCCTTTTCACACCTAGTTAGTTAAGTTTACTTAGGGCACATTTAGGTTATTTTCTTTTTGTCTCATGTCATGTGATCATGTGTTGTCATATGTCTTACCCTTGCCTATATATACAAGGGTTATGTCATTGTACATAATGTATCATCTTGCATGCATCATAGTCATTATTTAGCAATATAGCATTTCCATTGCTTCTCTCTTATGTGAAAGGTTGTTTTGGTTGCAAGTGATCATTGGCTCTTGCGAAGTTCATTATCAACTCTTACATGAATATCATTCACATTGCATAGAGATTCATAACTTGCATTAACACTTGCATCCCAGATACTACATTTCAATTCATCATCTAGGTATTTTGCATATTTACATGGTGTGTCTTCTCATCCAATTTATCAACAATAGGGCCTAACTATGTCTTCCCTTTGTCATAGGTCCCTAAAGGTGCTTCTCATTACCACCAAGTTTCAAACTTAAAATGGAGCACATGCAACCCCTTCGAAGTGCAGAGCAAACTTTCTAGGTAGATTTGTAACAATGTAGACATGTTTGATTCAATTATAGAAATCAAATTTCAATCATCAATTGCTTTTTACAACAAAGCATTAGATCAACAAAATTTGAGCCAAGTTACTCTAACTGTCTCATTTCCAATTTTATTTACAAATTATCTTTATTTAAATCTACTTAGTATTTTATTATTTTCTATCAATTTATAACAACTGAATTATTATAAGATTATTTTATTTCCCAACATTTTAATACACTCAAAATTAACTTAAAATAACCAATCTTATTTTTAAATCCATACAATTTAATCATAATACCATAACTTCAACTACAAACATCTTAACACCTCATTTCTTTCTTCATATAAACTTTTCAATCTTAAATTAAATTTAAAAAAGATAAAAATAATTAAATATATACACCTCATTATTTACACACTAAATAATATGATATATCTAATAGCCACCCTATAATTTTAACAAAATCAAAATATAATATACCTTACTCTTTGCCTTTTTCTTTTTCAAAATAACTTTGTGAACTAATCGATGTAAATTAATCATTTTCTTGGTGATGATGACTAAGAGGCATGCCATTATCAATCTTGGTTCTCAAACCTCGGTTCACAATGTAACGTAAGGGATTTTGAATTTTCGGTTAAAAATTAATTAGGTGCGCTCACACCTAATTCTAGGTTTTAATAGGTTGGGGTTAAAAGTGAACGTGAAGAGACAAAAGAATTGGCATGTGTAAGTGGAGTGATAAGGTATATTATTTTGTTCCGATGTTTTACGTGAGAACAAAATTCATTTCTTAATGAGTTTGTCTCTTTGGACTAAGCAACACCCATGGTTATATTATAAGACTATAATACAGTCTAATCTTGTTGGGAAAATGTGTCTTAACTTTACATTTCTAATGTTCGTTTTAATACATTTTGTATGCATTCACTATTTCGTCTTATGTGTATTTTGTATTTTTGTGAAAGAGTTAACCCACGATCATATCACAAGACTATAATGTAGTCTAATCTTGTTGGGGAAATGTGTGTCAACTTCACATTCCTAAGGTTCATTTTAATACATTTTGTATGCATTCATTATTTCGTCTTTTGTGTATTTTGTATTTTTTTGAAAGAGTTTGCGAAGTTTGGGAAGCTCATCCTCACTTTGAACAAGAAAAAGATTGAAATGCAGAAGACTAAAACTGCTAGGCTAGTAGTCCGATAGACTATTTTTAGTCTCTGGACGTTAAAAAGCTATTCATACATTCATAAATCATACCATATCTCATTTGCATCATCTGAACTTTTATGTAAGATTGTAGAGCTTCTGAAGGAAACTATAAAATGATTTTTTTGCAAATATGTTACTGCTAACTAGTATGTCGATCTTTACGGTTATCCCACTTGGAGGTGACATGGATTTAATCTTTAGTGGATTTTGTGGTGTGTGTAAAGTTATTATGACAGAGTTACATATGATAGATCATTATGACGTGTAAGAGCATATAAGAGGGAGTTACATTGGAATCTTGACCAATATTATGACAAATGTGGACACTTGTCATAAATCATCTTTTAAATTGGAAATGAAGACGAATTGGGGCACCCAAGTTGGTTGGTCAAATATGACAGATTATGAAATTGCAAAATGTGTAAGGAATTTACTAAAAATACCCAGGAGGATCAAGACCGAGGAGGCGCTGCAATTTGAACCCAAGTTTGGGCATTATATCAAATATGACAGATTATGAAATTGTAAAATGTGTAAGGAATTTACTAAAAATAGCCAGGAGGATCAAGACCGAGGAGGCGCTGCAATTTGAACCCAAGTTTGGGCATTATACCTTCTAATGGTTTTCTTAAATCATTCATAGTTTCTAGTTTGTACATCTCCTATAAATTAGTGTTTGGAGTTGTAATTTGTATAATAATTTGCAAGTACCATAATGCTGTCAAAATCACTCCATATTTGCATGTATTGAATAATATATTGGACTACTTTGAAGTGAGGGTTTTCTCCAGAAATGGTTTTCTGCATGTACAACTTGAGTTATGATATATTATTTATTTTATGTTTGTGTTTTTACTTTTTGTAATTGTAACGATTAAAATTTGCACAATACTCTCCTCTAAAATTAGTGTAGGAAACATTTCTGTCGAACTTGCTTCCTTTCAAACCCACCTAGTTTGAATTACAAATCTTCCACTTCCTAGGCCAATTTTCTCAAAATATAACATATGTTGATTTGCACACCAAAACTCAAGTCACGTGTCTAAGACTTGTATAAGGACATCACTCTATATGATTCTAATCATCGAATATTAACATGTTAATCAATTGTCACAATCACATTAGTCACAATCCTAGTCTTAGTTTTCTCGATTTAAATTGCATCAACATTTTATATATTGACTATTTCTATACTTAATCTTACAAAAATACCAACATGATGGTTAGAAATGGTTCTATACTTCTAGGAGCTATAATGAAGAAAAATAGTTGCATTGTTCTATCCCCTATGATCTCATATTGTCAAATCCTCTACAATGTGAGGTGCTACTTTTTTACTTGAAAACAAAAATGAAGAACAATGAACAATTATGAAGATTGTATGATTCAACATATGTAACTTTCTAACAATTATAATAGACAAAAGGACCAATTGTGAAGACTATATTATTCAAAATATAGAACATTTTTAACAATTATAATAGACAAAAGGACCAATTGTGAAGATTATATTATTCAAAATATAGAACGTTCTAGCATACCTTACACTTATGTCCTTCATTCCACACCACTTTGTGTATGCAACTCAAGTACATTACCCTAATAAATGATTTTGAGTGATTTGTCATTCCTATTAACCCTCAACTTAGATTGACCATCAAAAACATCTTAAGATGGCATAGAGCATTTCTAGAATTCCACTCAAAGTTTCTTCCCCTAATTTTAAAACCATAGGTTCAATCTTGACCTAGGTGATGGTTGCACGTGCCTAACATAGCAAGTTCCAACAATGCTACCCAACACCACAAAACCTGCAACTTTAGGGTTGACTCAAGTTCATTTATAATTTCAAAATTCATAGAGCAATCATCTTAATTTATTCAATTCAAATCCAAATTAAAAAAACTAGGGAACATTCGTCTATCGCAATCGTTTTCACATCCACTTTCAAAACACATTTATTGTTATTGTTTTCCTAATTCAACTATGATTACTACATATTTCTAGCATAACTTTTTATCTACAAGGTAACTAATTCATTATTGCTTATTTATATATACATACATATATAGGAACAAGATGTCTTGAGCATTAAATGGAAAGAAAGTAGAATGACAATGAAAACCAATGGCACCGAAGATCTAAGCATGTGGCATAACAGATGCAGTACATAACCAAACCTACAAACAAACCTAAGGATGTGAGAGACAAATATGGCAATACACCATACCCTTCATTTAATAAATATTTTAAGGACGGATTACAAGGAAAGTTACCCTTCACGAGCCATGTCAACCTTGAACCCTTGACCTCAAACATGTGAACCCACAAATCTAAAGCTTTTTTTGAAGCAATACATGAAAATAACCTATAAAGTTTAATAGAACGTGATGTTTGAAGTGTAAAATGGACATGCTCAATCTACAAAGCAAGAGTACAACCACCTTGAAAAGCCACCCCATGGATCCAAAGCACAATACACGAAAGAACTAGAAAAGATGGCAAACAATGAATGCCCATGTAAATGAGTCAACTCAAGCATTGATCTCGAAAATGTTAACGAAACCAAAAATACATGTCATTGCTAGTAATGAAACCAATGTAACAAGTCATAAGTGATTACTCAGAATCGTCACTAACCACGTAAAAAAGCCCAGGTGCAAGAAAAATCACTTATCGTCCCATAAGCTGAAGCCAGAAAGACTGCGAATTGCACAAATCAAAAGATCTAGAAAACTTCCAGTAAATTTGAATATTAACAATGAAGAGTAATTGGGTTGCAAAGCAAGCTATCAACTATAAAGACCACCAAAACCCAAGAAACAAAAAACACCGTATCAATACCGAGCATCAAAGCAATAAAACAAACCAATACTCTTGAAGTAAAGACGTCGCAAAAGTCCAATAACCAAAACATACTATCATTAAAGGTCAACAGACATGCAAAACAAGATGTTAAATGTGAACATTTGTGTATGTAATAGCCAAAACATCATATGACATGGACTACCAAAGTTTTTAAGTCAAAAACAGGCACTAGCACCAAATAAAGCCCCTCTGCATTAGATTATTTTTTTATTATTCGATTGAGTTTGTTGAGAATTATAAGAATAGTCTCAAAATAGCTTTTTGATGGATTATGCTACCATTATGTGGGCAGCGTACATAACTTTTACCGTTGGTTTGCTCCATACAATTGCTGGAATTATCTCTAACTGGTTTAGATAAATTGTTCTATCATGTGGTTATATTTGACAAGTCTCTCTCTCTCTAATTAATCTCTCAGCCATTAGAGACTGAGCCAGGACATGCCCGTCACCTAATATTTTGTTTAAAGAGGTAAGTACTGCAAATACCGTTTAATATATAACCAATTATAGTTTGTTACAAATATGTTTGAAAGATTTGAAAATGTGTCTCATGTTTACATGCAAGCTAACAGTAGCTAGATCAAAACACTTTCAGCCCCCAAAAAAATTGCCAATGAATTTGGCTTTTATCACTTCATAGACGAGTAGCAGAAACATTTTAGCAAACTGTAATTATATTTGACCAAACCACTCAAAAAAGTCTTTTGAGTATAAAAGATAATTTCAAACAAATAACTGCACCTATAGAGCAAATAGACGACAGAAACATGGAAAATGCCATAAACTGCAAATAAGGCACGATATGGACGGTCTTTGTGTTCTTGATCATATCAGTAAAAGATGCATTTTCCTCTTTACGCCCCACAGGGCATCCCATATCTGATGCTTGCAACAATGATTTCAAATTAAAAATAAGCAAGCAATCTACATTTCTAATCATTAATACGCGCCTAATGCAAGCTCTATCAATCCCCCCATTATGCTCTGTTTCATTGCGCTGTTCAGACCATGTAATAACCAGCATTATATTTTGGCCTTTATCCTGAATATCACAATGACTTGCAACTTAAACTCAGAGTGCCATCTAGGCAAATCCCTCATGCTGAATGATTCCTGCACACATATCAAATCACAGCAAGAAATAGTAAGTATTGCAAACTCAAAACACAGACAAAACAAAAGAATATTTTTCCCCTTAAATTTCAAATACCAGTATATATGCCCGCCGCATTCACCCTCCACAACTAAAAAATGATGTGTATCTAGGAAATGCTGTAAAATGCCACGTTTCCTATTAATCTCTAATATACAAGAACATATTTGGGTAGGAACAAGTGAGTGCAGAGACACATCAAATTCAATTAAGGAAAAACTAAGCATAACCATAATTATGTTCAAGGTATATGTCTTGAAGGTGATCGAATGGTTCATTCATTGCTCATCTTTTCGTGTTTTGGTTGCATCTTTTCGTGTTTTGGTTGCTATGGTGTGGTGGTGGCTTCTCATGGCGTCTACGGCTGGAGCTTGCCATTTTGGTGTTAAGATGTTAGGTGGCTGGCGTAGGAAGGGAAAGCAGGCTAAGACCCCTAAGCAGAGGAAACATCAGGTGTCAAGAAACATTGGGTGTCGGGAGAAGAGGCAATTGTGGACTTCATGGCGTACACAAATAAGGAAATCAGGGACCCTGCGCTTAGATAGTGGATGGTTAGAATCTGGGAGTTGGCTAAAGGAATGGATGGTTCTTCTAAGGTGTGTACCCAGCTGCTTTTTGATCCAGGTTACACAAGGGGTAGATTGAATACATTTGATGCTGCTCAATACCCTTCTCGTGCGTCTATGCTTTCAACGGCTGCTAGTTCTTACTTGCTCCATGATATTGGTGATGTAGTGCGTTAGGCGGAGGTACATTTTGATTGTTTACCGGAACACCTTCATGCAATTAAGTGGCATCAGATATGTCTTCAGTTGGTTGTGGAAACAATTGCTAAGAAGCTGCAGGTCTCTCACCCCAAGGATGTTATTCCATTGTTTTCGGAATGTTGCAATGCAAATGATGATGAGGACGAGGGCGCAGAGACAAATGTTTCAGGTCAGGATGCTGGTGATGTAGTGCGTTAGGTGGAGGTACATTTTGATTGTTTACCGGAACACCTTCATGCAATTAAGTGGCATCAGATATGTCTTCAGTTGGTTGTGGAAACAATTGCTAAGAAGCTGCAGGTCTCTCACCCCAAGGATGTTATTCCATTGTTTTCGGAATGTTGCAATGCAAATGATGATGAGGACGAGGGCGCGGAGACAAATGTTTCAGGTCAGGATGCTGCTTGTGATAAATGTAACTGTGCATAGAGGCCTGTGTGATTTGCCTCGACCCCTCCTAGATTCCCAAATTTCTTTATATACTTTGATAGACAATGGGTTATGGGTATTTGGTTTCTGTGGCTTCGGCCGTTTTGTTGCGTGACAATCAGGTTATAATCCCTCAATAGTTGTTTTGCTCAGTCTGATATCTCGTCAACCTGTTAAGACTTTGTTGGAGCTTATGCCTAGATTCTGGGGTTTCCCCAATTTTGATGGTTCCTAGACCTAAACCAAGTAATATTAGTAGGCATGAGCTTTCCACAGTCCATAATAATGAGTTAGAGAGCTTCTGGATTCAACTGTGTATGGAGACAAAAACATACACAGTTGAATCCAAGTAATATTATCAAAAAAATTATTATAATTCAAATTTGTTAACACTCAAAATCTTGGCATTTTATCAAAGGAATCTTCAAAATTTGGCAAGAGAAAAAGATAATTACATTATAAACTGCAAATAACTACACATATTCAATAGTTTTGATGAGACATTTAGCTGAAAATATATGAAGGAAAAATAACACATAATTCCAATGCATATAGTAATTATTTCATATAAATACACAAATGCACTTGTCATTTTGTAATCTGCAATGCAGAATATTTGATTACTAGTCACGTACTTAAGGATAAAAGATGTAGTGAACATATTACCACAGACAGAATCATTATTGAGGGATCTAATCTCATCAAATGATACTCTGTTATTCTTGACTTGCAACTGTTGGTAGCTTCACTATTTTCCCAATTGCAACTGTTCTACCTTCATCACGGAGTGTAAACCTTCCAAGTTGTGGAATATCAGAGAACTTTTCAACACAAATTGAATCATTGACCTGAATGTTTGATAATAAAAATGTTACGATAATAAACAGAATTTCAATAAAAGAATAATAATAAATAGCATGCTACTTAACTGAAAAATTAAGTACCTGAATTCGGCACACCACAACTGCACCACTTTTAACAAAAAGGGTCTTCTTTTTTATTGGTTTTTTGGTCTTTTGATCAATTTGATGTAACAATTCCATTATCTCACATTCCTCCACAATGGAGTGTATATGCAATACAGCTTTATAGCCAGGAGTGAATATTGCCTGGAAAATCATATTTCAAAATACCAGACTGAGACTACCGTATTTATTGAACAACAAACATTAGTCAGTGACTGTAAACACAACATAACAAAAATTTCATTGACTATAGTGAGGAAATTTAATCTTACATAAATTTAATACATTACAGATAAAACCATAAATATTTGTAATGTCTAAAAGTAAATTATATAAAATTTTATATACCTTATGGTCCAGTAGTTCCAGTATCTGTAATTGAGCATCAAACTCGACAACTGAAGGGACAGGTGTTGCTGCAGCATGCAACCATGTCTTTTATCAATATGAATCCACCATCCATGCACTATACTCTTATACAAACTAATAGTGAACAAAAAATCTTTAGAAAAACAATTCTGTACTATGCTTCTTAGTGGAGAAAATTCCAATAGTAAACAAATTTAAGACAGACGTGCAACATATCATAGTGGTCTTCAAAAGGAGGTGTTAACACACTTTTAAGTAAAAGATAATGTGTGCCGGAGAGATTTGTTGGCGGATGACAGGAAGGAATGCAATGCCTTGCATTTGCTGGTTTTTTGCAGCGCATGGGAGGCCACTAGGGCTTGGTCGGCCATTGCAGCTGCTGCTGTGTGGCTCCCTTGGGTTGGCTGACCTCCTCACAGCCGATGTTTTATTTTCCTGTTTTTTTTCGGTTTTTGTGTGACTTTCTGCCTGTGGCAGTGGGTTTTGGTCCTTGGCAGCTGGCTCTCTAAGGCCAGGTTTTGGGTTGCTGCTTAGCCACCATCTGTTGGTTTGTCACCCATGGCTGGGTTTGGAGGGGCCCAGGAGGTCCCCTTCCTTTTTCATTCAAGGATGCTGTTCGGGCTAATGAGCCCACAACCTCTGGTTACAAAAATGCCGTCAACTTTCTGATGCCGGCTACACGACACCAAATTTGATCAGAGAACTGAAAACCAACCCCAATCTAATGGTTGCCTGCAAAAAAGCGAAGATAACCCCATTCTGGTCATCAATCTAGACTTAATTGCTGACAATATGTTGTATTTGTCTAAGCATGCACTGATCTATAAGTTTATGGGTATCAAAGTCACACTGCCCTTCTTGGAGAACTAGGCCTGTCATACTTGGCAACCCGAGGGAGAAATGGAGGTCATTCTTTTCCAGAATCGCTGATCCCAATATAGCATTCAAAGGAGGCCCATACTTTTGCAATCAGGTGGGTTTGTTCGTCAAACCCTGGCATGTGGGATTTGATCCAATGGGAGAGCTCTCCTCACGAATTTAGGTTTGGATTCGTCTCTTTCTGCTTCCCGTGGAGTTCTAGAGATCTGACATTTACACTAGAAAGCAAGGTAACTACTTATGCCTGCATTTGTGTTGAAATTGATCTTCACAAGCCTGTGCTTAATTCCCTAGAGATCAGATTGAGAAACATATAATGGATTCAACAAATAGACTATGAAGCCCTTCCCTTTCGATGTCATATATGCCATGCTTATGGACACTTACAAAGGAATCTTAACAGAATTTCAACTCCCTCCCAATCACCACCGGATAACACTGTAGCAAGATCTAAAGCAAAAGGAAAAGCCCATCCATGCAGATGGTTTGGACCTGGAGGGATTCATGCAAAGGAAAACAACAAAATCGACAAGAGGATAACATCCCAGTGTTCCATGGGAACACATCTCATGCCCTTTGACACTGTCTTGAATGTCCAAGATGTTATGGGACACAATGAGGATGTCCCCCCACGTCACCTTTTTCCTGAATTTTTTTCCACATCTAGGGTACATTTAAATATTTTTGGAGGGGAAACTTGGGGATGACCATGCATCTCTAACAAGGCTCATGGGACATATAATCATACATTCAATTTTATGGATTGAGTAACTGTATTCAGCAACGAAATAATTAAGACTAAGTGATAGATTGGCTATTTTCCAGCATGACATCTCAATTGTGATCGGAAAGAGAAGTATTGGTTCAGGTATGCAGGTACTGCAAATTTGTTTGGGATTGGGTATGTTTTGGGTACATCTGTAAACAAATATAAAAATCATAAGTATATACATATTTTAGCCGCAAAACAAGAATTAATTTCAGATAATCACATAACATACATAAATATAATATATTAATCATGTGAGTTACAATGTAAATTATATAAAATAGTATGTACATATTTAACTTCAGAATTCAAATAACCCCAAAAATATAGCTGTAACCTCAAGAGCAGAAAATATATATACATTTATATGGTAAAGCATACATTTAAAGGTTAAATATATTTTCATTTGGCAAATGTTAATAAATGTAAATTAATACTTAAATGGCTATATAAATAATTAAATGTAATGCATTGTAAACAATTAACTTTTAGCACTTCTAAATAAATGTAACACACAATACAAATGTGGTGGACACTTAAATTTGCTAAAAAGTAAAGCATGTGTTGTTTTTATTAAAGTGAAACCAGTAATTATCATTTTTTATAGAAAAATACAGCAGGAAATACTCCAAGGCTTACCATAAAATGACAAGCCATAAAAGTTAAAATCCCCCAACAGCTGTACAAATCCCCAAACTCAAAATAAAAGATAGAAGTGAAAGAGCGGCATACACACTTAAAACAGCAGCAGCACCCACAATAATAACACCACCACTAAAATAATATCATTTTCACACATACTCATCAACCATCATTGGACAGAGTGCCAGGGAATGATGGCCTTCCTACCACTTTCTTCTCGGCTGCGTAACTATAATGGCACTATTTGTACAAGTCCCTCACCATTAACAGAGAAATGGTGTACATAGTGGCGAGGTGCAGGGGCATTCTATTTATTCTTTCTGTGAAATGTGATGATAAAAACAAAAATCAGAGTGCAAAGAAAAAGCAAAACAAAATGTTATATGTTGCAGTTCGCAGAGGGTTTGCTCAGGTTGCATCCATGGATGTACCCAGGAAAATCCAGGCCCAAAACCTGTGCCCTGCCTGCACCCAGAGTGGACTGGACTGTGGACTTGGATCTGGGGATTTTTCTGAGTGAACCAGTAACATAGTAAAAACATTTTAATATATAACAAAGCTGACACATAAGAGGAAAAAATAGATGAAAAGAAATACACTCTGTTTCAGTTAAAATGTTACATATAAGAATTGAAGGATGCCAAGAATGTTTTATCATGAGAGCAAATTAAAATAACACCAAATTTGCCAGATGCATGCTAAAATGAAATCTTAATATCCAACTGCTTGACAATAAAACAGAAAAAAGAAATATCCTGAGATTTTAAATCAGGATATAAAAGCAGAACAAAGCAAACCTATGAAAAACTCATAATCCATAAAATGATCAGACGCATTCACAGACATTGATCTTAGTTGTCACATTAAACTTTACATATTTCAGCACCACATGATAACGAAATCAAACCACATTTTAACAAAACAGTGGTTTGCAACAATCAGCTAAAAAAACTCACAAATTGAAGACAAGACAAAGCCTGCTGAGATATCCTCCTCTTCAACACCAGCCAATTTTACCCGGATATTTTCTCCAGGTCTTGCAAGCCTTATTTCACCACTATCTCGGTACACGGCCACAACTTTCACTTGAGCCTGTTTATCAAATAATTGTCACATTTATTAGCCAGCATCAAGGAACAGCTGAGAACAAATGCAATATAAACATGAAACTCACCCTATTTGGCATCACAACCAAACTGTCTCCTACTCTTACAGTGCCTGACTCAACTTTTCCCATTACTACAGTTCCCATGTCCTTGAACTTATCCATTATTGGCAACCTGCAAAGTGAAATTCTGTTAAATAGCTTATCACCTTGAGAATAGTATATCTATCGAATCGATTTATTAAGAAACCAAATTATTCAGGAAATGAGAATAGTAAATCATGGAGAAAATGGAACACTACAAAACGTGTAACAACAAATGACAGGAGTTCTAACATCATGCTTGGCAAAGTCTTGTAAAAAAATTTAAAAAAACAAATTCTACTCCATTTAAAAATTCATAGATCTTTTTGCAATTAGAATGACCTAGTCCCAAAAGCTTTATGACCTGTAAGTTTTGAGGGTGTGTTTAGCTACATTGTGAAAAATGTTAGAAAAATTAAGTCTGCAGCAAAGGCAACCTAATTGCCAGCTGAAGCATTGTTTATAATGAAGCTAAAACTCGAAAAGAGACAAAGAAATTATATTGTGTTGCTAAATGGCCAAAATAAATCAACAGGATCCAAAGGTACCAATGTAATAACATTGAATGAATCCTGAAGCATCCCCTACCAAAGAAAGCAACAACAGATGGTTTGACAAGAACTTTAATCCTAAAA
The DNA here is from genome assembly GCA_027924645.1 of Cunninghamia lanceolata. Lineage (NCBI taxonomy): Eukaryota > Viridiplantae > Streptophyta > Pinopsida > Cupressales > Cupressaceae > Cunninghamia > Cunninghamia lanceolata. The sequence continues at coordinate 5,643,866 of BSBN01000311.1, read as the reverse complement.
AAATACCCTACATGATTACAAGGCATAAGTAATATGTAAACAACGCCCAAAATTACACAAGATGGGATGACCAGAGATGGAAACCCATAGTCCTTGTGAGCATCAGGAGGATCTACAGAGCTATAAAAATGTAAGTGTCTCAAGGTGAGAGGAAATCAGGAGTTAACATCAACATATGACAAGTAATACCAGACTCGTCCAAAAAGTCAAAGTTGATGAAAATATATTATTTTAGAGTTTATAGCATCAATGCTATTGGTCTTTGTCTAAAGAACTACATTTATTACTGATCAAAGAAAAGAGACTCTTCCAAGGGACAATTATCCTACGTTACCAAATCGGCTTGAAAATTGGCCGTTTCCGGTTACAAGTCGTACCGGGATCAGGGTCGGTGTGGAATCGACGGCGGGTTCGCACAGGAATTGCTGACAGGATTTCACGCCATTTGAAAGGGAATAATTTTAGTTCCAGATTTATTTCAGGGTTCAGAGTGGGATCTGTAGCTGCAGTTGCAGATTTATTTCAATAATCTGAACAGGATATGGCACACATACCCTGAGCAGGATGGAAAAACAAAAAACGAAAAACCCAAAAACATTATAAATTATGAAGTATATTGTATAACGATCTGGAGAACTCAAACCCCTTTTATAACATTTGAGTTAATACTATAAAAAAAAATAATTATTAAGTTTAATAAACACTAAGTTACCGGTTCGCCTAGGGTTTCTGCATGGTCCCGGTCCCATTCGTACCAGATCCGGATCCAGGTTCGCTTCGGGTGGGGATCCGTTGAGGGGTCGCCAAAACGTCTGTGGGTTCGTCCCAGACGAACCCGGGCGAACCCACCACAATTTCACAAAAATTTTAAAAATTTCCTGACAAACCTGCAATAGTTTGGCATTTATTTTAGATTTTTTATATTTTTTTAAATTATCCTGCGGGAATCCTTCGTCAGAACTATTTTAGGTTAAAGGAATACGTCGATAGGAAGAACCGAGTTTAGAAAAATTTCTGGCGTGAACTTTTTTACGACGTGAGAGAATCATATAAAAGCCGATATTTTTTTATGGCGTGAGACAATTATAAAAAGCCGATATTTTCTTACGGCGTGAGACAATTATATAAAAGCCTATCGGCTATTTATTATTTTATACAATGTCCATCTTTAATTAATATTTAAAGATTATAGATATAAAACTTAAAAGTAATATATATAATTACGTTTAATTAATATAAATTTAAAAGTAATATATATAATTATATTTAATAATCCAACATTGCCAATAAGGGGTGGTTCCGTGGTTAAGTCGCTCGGTTGTAGTGGCGGCCACCAGAGTTCAAACCCCCGCTGGGCCAACGAGCTCACAGGCTTTACGCCTTTGCTGGGCCAACGAGCTCGCGGGTTTGAAGTGTTCTTGTGAGGGGATGAGGTCCCCTGTGTTGTGGGCTCACCGGTTCATTGCTCCGAGCAAAAGCATTCACGTGGAGCTGGAGGGTGTGTCGCACCAGCATCGCCGGTCATGTTAAAAAGTTTACCAGGCGCATTAAAAAAAAATTAATAATCCAATATTTTTATATAAAAGCTTCTTTTTTGGAGCTTCAACGGCTTCTATATAGAAGTATAATATTTTTTAAAAAAATTTAACTATTAAAGTTATTTTTTAAAAAAATTATTAAGGAATATAAATTTAAATATAAATTATAAAAGTATTAAATATTTTTTTAATTTATTAAGGAATGTAAGTTCAAATACAAATTATAAAAATATTGATTTTTATATGTTTTTGTATGGACGAACCCAAAATGAACCCACACCCAAAAAAAATTTTGACCAAACCCGAAGCCAAACGAGTACCAAGACCGGAAACTTAGTTGTTTATTAATTTATTGATACATGCTAGTTGATATATGTATTGTTTATTGAATTAATAATTTATAATTTTATAGTTTATACTATATAATAGTTGTAAATTTTAATTTATAATGTATATAAATAAAAATAATAAATAATAAATATGTAACTATATTTTAATTTTTAATCAGAAATTTATATTAATAAATTAGTATTTAATAATCATAATATTATTATATCTTAATAATATTTTAATTTATTTGTATATTTTTTAATATTATTATATATATATATATATAAATTTTTTATATGTTTTTGTATAGACGTACCCAAAACGTACCCAAACCCCCCCCCCCCCAAAAAAAAAAAAAAATCGCCGTACCGGCATACCAGATTCACATGCCCGTGCCCGATTCCAATTCAGTAACGTAGCAATTATCGTAAAGTTCCAGACAGGACCAATTTCACTGTTCCAGAAAACAATCTAGACTTGCGGCCAATGGAGTCTGTTGAAATTTGACCAGCCAGCAAGACTGGGTTTGCGGAGTGGTATGGACTCTCAATCAGCCTGCACACAAGTATTAAGATTACTGGTAGCAATGACATGAGATTGGTTATAACAGCCTTCCTTCAATCAGATTATAACCATTTTGCAGACCTCTTTGAATATGCCTGAACTCCTTTTTACAGATTAGGCTAAGGGCAGACACTTTTAAAAAATAAAATGATGTTTACAATTTACATTTATGTTTATGAATTGCATTTTATTTAATGTTTGATAGAAATGCGATCCTTTGCACAAAAACAAGATAAGTGGAAAAATCCACAAAAAACACTGATAAAATTGTTTTAGAATTCAACATTTTCAAAACCACAGGTAAGTGAAAAATAAAGATTGGCAGATCTTGAAACTCTGCATTTCGAAAATCAAATTGTAAGGGCTCTAAAAAGAGTTTAAGCGAAGAAAGGACCTTAATAGACACCGGGTTTAAATAACAAAGTTACCAAATCAAAATCAGGTACGGGTACTAGTACGTGGATACAATACGCCCATACAGCAATTTTTTGTAGGGGGCTGGGTACATCCGTACAAAAAACATATAAAATCATATATATATATATATAACAACTGCATAATAAACAATATTAACAATAAAATTAGCAATAAATATTAAATAATATTAAACTAGTAAATAATCATTTTTTTTATTTTTTTTGTAGTAAGTTGTGGGATTGGGGCCCACTCCCTATAAATGAACAAATAAAATAATAACGCCTCTACTATTTTGAGCATTTTAGGAAAAAATTGTTTTAACCAGTTGGATACGCATGAGGATGATATGTTCCCATTAAGAAGCAGAGGTTGGACACAAATAAAGACGTCCCTGAATTGCCTACTATAGCAAGTAAGACATCAAGGACGTCAGCATCAGTCAAAGGGGGAATGTGCATGAGGAACACAGCATAATACAAGAACCCCACATTTCAATGTTAAATTGAATAGACAAGTCCATACATCATCTAATGGAGAAGATAGGATTTGCCCACTTCTGGACTGTTGATGCACTATTGAATTCAGTTCATCAAAGAGATCCTAATAGGATGAACTACGGCGAAAAGATACATCTGTTAGTATTGAAGATAAGATATTCTAGGAATGGTGTGTTCAAGAGGAGCAGCTAGGGTTTCGAGAGTGGCGAATAGAGTTCGTATGGCAGCAGCAGAGGGCAATGAAGCAGAGGACGACAATGGCAATGGAAAGGTGGTGGACAGTGAGTGAACCTGTAAAGGGACTCTTCCCAAGTTCAGGGGTTCCTTAATCCTTTAAAATATGTTGATGCTGGCAAAACTACTTCCTTCTCAGCCCTTGATCAATCACAGTGGAAAGGGGAATATCATCTGCAAGAATCCCTCTAATCCCTACCATAGCTGTGGGGATTTTTTGCCTTGCTCGTTTGATCCCATCTCACTCTAGTGCTCCAAAAGGGCTGCCTGTGGAGAAATGTGGAGTAGAGAGTGAGACATTCATTTCCCATGAGAACATGACAGTGTAAAATGCAGGTCTGCATAGCAGCAAGGTTACTGGTGACAAGGGGATTATTATTATGGGCTCTTCTTCACATCGGAATCGTTTCTTCCCAAGTGGTATACCCATAATACTGGCTAAGGAAGCAACTAATCTTTCCATCCCATCATAATGTTTTGATAAGATTTCTGAAGAACGAGGCCCTCTTCCACTTTTACAGATGGACATCCCTTGTCCTGAAATTACCCTGCTTTTAAATGGTTTTTTCACATTAAAGTTGATGCTATAGCTAAGAGAGAGTTCATGTGGAATAACAGTCCCTGGAATAATGTTAAATTGATTTGTATATGGACCTTTCAAAACCTATCTGCAATGAGGTTCAAACCTAGCTGCAGCTTTGCCCTTATTCTCCATCTTCCAAAAAGGCCTCAAAATCTTCAGTCTCAGAAATGAATTCCAAAAAAAGATACTCGAGATGAGGATTTCATTTGGAGAAATTATGGACGCTTCTTGCATGGTCTATAGTGAGAAAGAGAGGCATCTTCTAGGAATGCTAAGAAATCTTCTTTGGAAGCTATAGTAGCACCGGATTCTTCTTATCCTTTGTATATGGAGGAAAAGGATACTGCTGGTTTAGAAGCACAGGTTTCAGTTTAGAAGCACAGGTTTCAGGTCAGGGTACAGCAGAAGCAGCTCTAGATATCATAGAAGCAAAAATCGCCAAAAAATCGCGATTTTTTTTTTAAATCGCGAATCGCCCAGATACACGATTTTTACCCCAAAAAATTTGCGATTTTTATATAAATTGCGCTGCCGTCTAGGGTTTCTGCATTTAATATATATATGTTTATATCTGCTGCGATTTTTCATTTGACTAGGGTTTGCGGGCATCGGGTTTTCACATATTTCGTTTCCCCTGCAAAAAAAAATAATGATTCTGCTCTAATTGAAGCGACAAGTTTAGAAAATTCAGGCGTGAATTTTTTTATGGCTTCCGGCGTGAAATTTTTTTTTCACGTGAGACAATTTTCGGAGCACTATAATGCTCACATATAAAAGCCTATCGGCTTTTATTAATATTAAATATAATATCATTAATATCAAATATGATATATTTTTGATCAATATGAAATATGATATATTATTAGGCTATTAAATATAATATTATTAATATCAAATATGATATATTATTAGGGTATTATTAATACTAAATATAATATTATTAATATTAAATATATGATATATTATTAGTATTTATTATTTTTCTATTATGATATTTATATAATATTTAAAATATTATATATTATACTATTAATATTTATTATAAAATTATACATATAATTATATATTATAAATATTATTATATTTAAATATTATATTATTAATAGTTTTATATTATAATATTAAAATATAATATTAATATTATTAATATATAATATTTTATTTGTATTTATTATTCTAATATAATATTAATATCATTAATCTATATTTTATATTTATATATTATCTATGTTAATATTAATATATATATTATGAATAGATTGAATATATATTATATTAATATTAATATTGAATATATTATAATATTATATATTAATATTTTTTACTATTATAGTCATAACATATTCATAATATACATATTAATATTAATATATTATATAGATTAATATTAATTATTTTCTTATTTTTTTGTAATCCGATTTAATCCCGATTTTTTTCCAATTTTTACTCAATTTTTTGAAAAAATCTTATACTTTTGGTTTGTCGATTTTTTCCCCAAAAGATTTAAAGCATAGCAGAGGCAGTGCAGACGAATTCTTAGCAGTCAATGCAAGTTGAGGACAAACTTTTGTGACCTTTTGCCTAAGCAGGATCTGTTGGCTTGTCTGGGTGGTTTAGAACCTGTGGACTGTGATTTCTTCTCTACTTCAGCAAAGAGAAGAGAGAGAAAATCTGATGTGGAATGACTTCAGAGAGAAGCCATCACATAGATCAAAGATGGAATGCAGTGGGTCTATGAAGGCTTTCCCTTCACATATGGGCAGGAGTTTGGCATCTTTCCTTGCCTGATAGGGATCCTTTTACTGTATAGGAAGTTTTTCCTTTCCTTGTGCTCTGGTATTGTGTCATCTTTAGTTTTTTGGACAATTTCTTGTTTTATCTTTAGTACAGTTTTTCGTTGATTTATCTTGTTTTATCTTAGGGATGGCTATATCTGCCCTTTTTTACAAACATTCTATATCTGTTGTCTACCAAGTTAAAATATTGGATACACAAAGAAAAACAATAATAGATGGAATGAATATATTGTATATCATATAAAATGCCAGTTGGAAACAAATAGATATAATGAAGATGCTTAGAAATACTTGACAGTGTCACAGTCAACAAGGAACTGTCCAATATATTCTGAATTAGCCAGATAAATCTTTTCAAAATTTAAATACTTATTCATCATACCTGAAAGGACCCTTGGGATCTCTAGGAGGTAATTGAACAGCATCCAAAGCTTCAAAAAGGCAAGGTCCATCCCACCAAGGGCACATGCTCTTGGGTACCCTCTCTCTCAAATTAATACCATAAAGGCCAGAAACTGGAAGGAACTGCACGTCTGAAACATTCTAAGCATTTTAGCCTCACAAACTATCAAATAAGATATCATAAAACTGGTCCGTATTTTCCCTGCTAAAGACTGAAGTATTCATTTTATGATTTCATCATTTGCACTCTGTGTTGTTACAATTTAGTTTTGCAAGCAAGAAGAGAAAGGAAAACTCAAAAGAGAGGAAGAAAGGAATAGGAAAAAGATATGTGAAATTACTTTTGGATGGCTTCCTTTCACTTACTTTAAGCTATTTTAAATTTTAAATATTATTTTTTTAACATTATTGTACTTGCTTTCACAAAAATTTGGACATGCAATATTACAAAGGTTTTTTATAAACAAGGTCTGACAAAATATTCTTTTTAGCTCAAATAAATGTACTAGAAAAGGAACATCTAACAATATTACTGTGTGAAATACCTTTCTTTACATTGTAACCACAACCCTTGAAGAATGGAACCGTCTTCTTTTCTATCTCATCAAACCTGAAAAAAGTAGGGCATGAAGTTACTTCTCTACTTACTGCAAGGTCAAAAAGGTCAAAAATTAAATCATGCATGTGGCCTTGTACCTCTCCTTAGACCACTGGACAGAAGGCTCATCCATCTTATTAACTACCACCAGCAATTTACAAACTCCCAATGTTTTTGCCAACATAGCATGTTCCCTTGTCTGTCCCCCTCTTTCAAATCCAGTTTCGAACTCACCCTTCCGAGCAGAAATTACCTGTTATGTGCACCCAAACAGATAGTAAGGATTATGAAACTGTTCTGTTCTGTACCTATAGCACTGAAATTATTATATATATTCAGAAATTCATACCAGAACTCCCACATCTGCTTGTGATGCACCACTGATCATGTTCGGTACATAGTTTTTGTGACCCTGCACAATGCCAATAATTACCATCTATGAATTAAAACATTCATAATCCTGTTCGATTGTAAACTGTATAATAGCAAAAATAAACCAATGATGAGAAACTCTTAATCATGGAAAAATGAAATCTAAGATGATTTAAAAATTAATCACATTTAAATCTATTTAAGGAAGAAGAATCTTGAGATAAAAAGAATAATTTAATCAAGCCATTAACTGGCCACAGTTTGTTATGTACACAACAAAAAAAAGCACCGTCCAAAATTAGTGGTACTTTCAAAGAAATTCACAATCCTCGCCAAAACTTTAATCCTGACAAAAGTTGCAATTAAGAGAAAAATAAACAATTAACGCAAAATCCTCGTTTGTGGCAGTTAATACAAAAAATCTCTCTTCATCATATTGTCAATCTTCATTATGTTTTAAAAAAAGTAGGTTCAATAGATTCTGCTGGGGACTTCATGCAATGGTGAATTTGTAAGGGTTCAAGCCAGATTGCTACTTGGTTATGGATCTACCCTATCATTCCGATTAAATTGAGTGTGTTATCTCATGCCATATTATTATCATCTATGCAATGTCTTGAATTGCAATCCTCTCTTGAAGGAAGTCAAAACTAAAGTAGACATTCGTCTCAGAAGGCCAACATGTGGTCTCAAAAGTTCCAACTTGAAGCTTGTGTTAAGATTTTAGGCTTTCACATCCAATTTGTATAACATTGTTCATTACTTAAATGTTTGTTGTTTTCAACACAAATTTCATTTCAGGTCATTATATTTACGTATTCAGCAATATTGAATATTGTGTGTTCCTTGAAACTTGTATATCTCACGTCTCTTTTATGTTCTTTGTTCACCATGCAGAGTATGTTGACCCTCAAAAGCTTATGCTGCTAAATCTTCTCACCAGCAGATGTTATGCTTTATATATACATAATCTCTAGTTGATCGCTAAAAGATTGTGCTTTGATACAAGTAAATGTGCTTGATTTTAAAATCCATCTTCAGGATTTCAGTACATCTGCAAACTTCTTGCTTCGGATATGTGTGATCTTAACAAAAAGAATAGACAATCTGTGTGATCTTAACAATAAAATTGAAATAATTATTAAATTTGTTATTGTAATACAAATATTGTCCCCCTTTCCTACTTGCTTCCTTTGTGGCATCCAGTGGAGGTGCACACTATTTCTATGCAGTATCCAATTACCAAGCTATTAACAGTCCTAGTCTTGTTCCATACATTCTCCTGTTTGCCATTCTCTATGATCTCAAAAGCCTTCCCTCTCTACTAAGCATTTTTGTGATGTTTTATTTGTTAATCTTGCAAATTTGAAATTTCATATCAACACTAACTCCTTGTCAAAATAAGGAATAAACATGGGACTGGAGGAATATATGGTTGTTATTACATGGTTGTATTCAAACATAAGTAACTGTTCTGCAGTAAAGAATCTATCTAGAGAACAATCATGTGGAATAGAAAAAAAAACAAAATAAGTTATGTTAATGTTTGCACATTGCAAATGACAATATTAGGTATGTGAAACTCAAAAGTACAGCCAGTTACAATATAATCAGGAATCTAAGACAAACTCCAACAATCAAAATTAAGAAAAAATAGTACCAGGCAACAGTATTCAAGTCAGTTTGTAGAATAAACAGAATAATAGAAACAATCTGGTGAGAAGACCTTTGTGAAAAAACCCACCTTCGGATGCTAGAGAAGAGGACCGACCGTGCAAAAATTATGATGGTGTCCTCAAGAAATGCCATAGAATAAAAAGGACAAGTTGAGCAATCCAGGGTAATACTAATCACACATCTCACCTTTTCGTATGAACTACTCAGAAAATATGGATATCTTTATTCGTCTGTGTAAAAATCACTGTTACGAGGCCAAATCTGGTCCAGATCTGGCTGGGTCCAGCTTTTTTGTGACCGGCTGGATATGCCAGGTTTAATCTGAATTCTTTTACAGTTCTGGATTTCCAAATATTTTGGCCTCCTGAACAAATTGAATTTTTTAAACTTGGTCACTATGGCAAATAAAAAGTAAAAGTTATGTGAAAAGGTCAACACTGTACCTCTAAATGTGGCAAGTTCGTTGATCCTAGAATGCTAACCTCCCTCCTGAGTTTATTCTACAAGATCTGATATCTTCAACTTACAATGCTAACTTTATGGAGGATCCCAGACTACATTGTTCGTATTAACAGGAAACTTCTACTTTGTACTTGTCTGATATTTCATTGCATACAAGTTATTTGCTTTATGTCTCAATTTCTTTTTTCTAAGTCAACTGATTGTTTTATTGGGGATAAGATATTCCTCCATTTTGGTCATCTGTAGCTGAGCAGTATGGTGAGTTATGTCAAATTTTCTTAATGCCACATGATCTTTATTTGTATAGCTATTATGCTGTGGCCAAATTCCCACATACTTGGTTTAGACACAGTTCCCAGATACTTCCCCTCCCCTGCCCAAATACATATTCATGTATTGTATACCAGACACAGATACAATACTCCCGATTACCCAGCACGAATACCATATCCAGATGTATCCATATATTAACCCATCATATTTGAGCCAAATAAGAAGCTAAAAGAATAATGATGATAACTGCATTATTATTGGCAAGTTTAATAAGGGGTGCATAGTGGTTGATCTTTTGATTATGGTTAAAGTACTGAGGGATGCTGCCGTATACTCTTCTTGTGAGACCACGTGTGATGAATGGCCCAGTTTTTTTGATTAAAGGCTCAATGAGGTGTTCTTGCTGTGAAGGCAGTTGGCCTTTTTCCCTTGTTGGTGAAGCTCTGCTAGACTGTTGGCTTAACATAAGTGTGCTGGGTCGATGTTTGGCGGCAAATTCAAAGGCCATGATATGGAAGGGCAAGAAAGAGGTGGTAATCTATGATGTTAACAGCTATAAGAAGGAAAAGTAAGTAGTAAATGCAGTTTCACTATCATCTAATTTTGCCAAGTACATTTCCAAAGAAATAAAGAATACTGCGACGAGAATACAGATTCTTCGCATGTGAGTATTAGCAACGGAGATTAATTAGGATTCCTCTGTAAATATAAGGGCAGCCATGGAGGATTTGTTGATGGACCCACAGCAATCTCTAGGGCGTTGCTACATTTTCAATGCAGCGCAGAGCCTGAGCCATGCTCGTATGCTCTCCACAGCAGCAGCTACCTATCTTTGGCAGGAGAATATCAAAGACACGCAGGAGCAGGAGGGTTTTAATTGCTGCACTATAATGAAGCACCTGCATCAGATCCTGGAGAACCAAGGTAAGCTGTCTAAGGGACTGGAGGAGATTGCTTCTTCCCTTAATTTTAAACTCTCCCTAATGGCTGTTGTTGATAAGAATGCTTTCTGTGAGAACAGTGAGGATATCTCTGTTCATGAAAATCAGAGTTAAATGTAAATTTATGTCTATGATAGGATTAGGGGGAGCCTGCATAATTCGCTAGCGAACCTTTTTATTCCTAAATAAAGGTTATTTGTTGTGTTAGTATGGTGATAAATTTTCTCATTGGGGTCCTGGTCAACTTTCAGTTACCAAACACAGCACTTTTACGGTAAAGTTTTGCAGCTCTTGGCAGCCTAACCCAAGTTACTATAAGCAAAAAATAAAGTAACAAACAAATATTACAAACTAAAAATATAATAATACACACACACACACATATATATATAGACACAAACACAAAAGAAAAAAGTTCAAAACAAGTTCGACCAAGATAAAATTCAAAACAAGTTCATCAACTAATAAAATTCGGGGAAAAAATCTTGATCAAGTTCAAATGATATAAATCTATATATAATAAAAATCTATATAAAATACTAAAATTTAAAATATTAACATTAAATAATTGTACTCTGGAGTTGACGAATGGATTCACAATGCCTCTTTTGGAAAACGGATTGTTGACCAAGTCTGTCCGACATACAAAGGTTATTAAAAGGCTTTAGGTTCATGAAGCAATGGCAGCTGCTGGTCCATTTGCACCAACGTTGGAAGTCACACCAGTATCAAGGAATGGGGTTTACAATCATGTCACTGAAAGCTGGAAGACAGCGTCTCCAAGAAGTTGCAGTGCTTGGGATCATATGTGGTCTTTCTGTCTATAGATAGCAGTAACAGGTATTGTAGGTTTGTCTGTATCATCTCTCTTTTTTGTCAGTTGGTTCTTTTTGAGGCATTGTATGCCTGGCTTGAATGGCCATGGTTGGCAGTTTTTGTATTAGTTGTTGGTTGTTTTTAGCTGTAGCTATAGGTTGTATAGTATGCTTCGGCTCTTCAGAGTTGCTGAGTTGGGGCCCCATATATAGATCCCCCCAATAATATATTTAAAAGTAATCAATACAATATCCCCCCCCCCCCTTCAAGGGATAAAAATAAGGATAGTTGACGCAACAAAAAGGAGAAATGGAGTCTTCCTTCAGAGGGCTCGATAAAATTGAATTTCGATGGCGTGTTGATGCAGGAGCATCCAGTAGAAGATCTCGTGGGGTCCACAAAGGGCCTAGATGGCATTATTTTGAGCTGGGTCCCACTCCTAAACAGCAGTTTCAATTTTCTGGGCAACTGTAAATTGGTATTCTTAAACCTGTAATTCCTGTTGGAGAGACCCACATTCATATTCTGCTTGGCAATTCCTTTCTTCCTTGATGGTTGAGTTTGCTTGGGACCACGCACTTTAATCCCATTCTGACCAGTTAAGACTCCTGGCATGGTCTTAAATTACTGGACATGGGAAATTTATAAGTCAATCTGGGCGTTTTAAAAAAAATCAAGCAAGTGTGATTTAAAATATGATGAATGGTGGGCAGCTAATATGACTGATGACTCCTCCCCTTATTATAGAATTGGCATAGCGGGAAATGAATTCTGGCGACTATGGCTGTCGTCTTCCTTTGGCATGTTCCTCAAAATAGCATCGGCAGTTATAACTGACGTATTTCTGAATTTCTATGGGTGGCTTTATAGTATTATTTCTGTTGGCAGCTTTCACTATTGCGATGACTAAAATAGGATTACTTGCTCTCTAATAAGCTGGTCATGGCATTTTGGCTGGACAGGGGGAGGAATACCAAATTCCTTGAAGTCAAAGGGAGTAGAATTCAGGTGGTGGTCATGGGTTCTATGAGTCGATATAGTTGTCAAAAGTCAAACGCAAAGATTAGAGGGGATTTTGTTATTAATTTACCCTTGTTTCTTCATAATGCAATTGTTAGGCTGTGTTTGCCAAATCCTTTTCTTTCGTCATAGTTTGGGGATGTGGTTGTGTCATTGCCTAAGGAAGTGAGATGTGCCTAATCGGGTATTTTGACAATTACACAATTACTGATAGCCACACGCGTAATAAGTACAAACTGCCATAATTAATGTATTACTTCATGGAATATACATCAAGGATGGCGCCAGAATGTAAGTCGGCAAGCCAACTCTATCTACTCACTGGATCACATCTGTTTGCCATACTAAACCCAACCAGAATGTAAGTCGGTGAGCCAACTTAGTGTTGTGGTCTCATCAATATGCTACGCTCAACATTATTGGATTGGTGTCATTCACAGACAACGTTGGCACAACCTGCTCTCTGCTCAACTGAATAATGCTACGATCTGAATTTCGAGGGCTGCACTTCTAAAGGATTAAGCCATCGGTCAAACCCAGGGATTACAAGGAATATTCAGCAAGATCTAAACCAACCCCACCAAAGGCTACTACTGGCAGGGCATAATATTAAAACTGTTATCTATTTTAAACTGTGATCTTCAGAGTTATAGGAAAATAGTGGTGGAAATCAGTGCTAGCTCAAGAGACTATGTTACTTGTGCCCTGTCATAACATATTTGTCTGATCTGTCTATTCTACTGAATCATTAGAATTCTTTCCTTGATAACTACAGATTTAATCACCAATCCACATGAGTTCAGAAAGACTCATAATTGAAAGGAATATAGACAGTACACAGAAAATTGAAAGAATAGTTATTTTATTGAATCCTTCAAATTAACCAAGTACACCGCTGAAATCTCACAATCACATTGAAAGCTGAATTATAACCATACCAAATTAAATCTGAAACCTTTGACAATCTATAAATTTGTTTGCAAATCCAAAAAGTTTTCGTGCTACCAATCCCTAGGTGGAATTGCCTCTGAAGAGCAAGAGGGTTTTGTCCTCAAGCTCATGATGGAAACCAAAAGGTTTCCATCCTCCAATCACCGGCACCAAATGGTTTATGTCGCTGAATGCTGAGAAACTCCAAAAATGAAGGAATAATTGAAATGATAAATCGGATGATCTGCTTGATGTTTGTCCTTCTTTTATAGTTTCCTTTTTCTGGCCCTCTATGTATCTTATTTATTTTATTTCAATTTTATTTTCCCTCCAAATATTAAAACACTTTTTTGAATTACATCCATAGGTCCCCTTCTAGAATTACATTTGCATAAAGTGTTAAAAACACATTTTTTGTTACATACAAGTCTAGGACCTATAAAGTGATCGGACCCAATATCATTAATTTTAGTTCTAGAAAAGTGGACATGACAGGAAGGGCCTGGGTTCGCAAAAAAAGGCAGTTTCTCACATGCAAGGGGCTGAATCCGTGGATTCTCTCTCGCCAAGGGATTGGCCTCAGGCCAAGCTGGAGGAAATGCAAAGAGAACTGTGTGTTCTGCATGTGTATTTTCTATTTGGTCCTTATGTTTAGAGGCTCGTTACACCGTGCTCGCGGTCACACAGATCTTTGCTTTGGCATTTATTTTCCCGCTCTTGCGGGCAAAAGAAAAGGACAATTGGTTTTTCAACGTTCACTGGATGAAGGCTGAGAACAGACAGAATTTATTTTTGTAAAGATGAGGGCACATTTAATTCAAAAAATCTTAAAACCCTAATTTAAAACATTTTTTCAACAAACCTTTATTGAGCCGTAAGAATTTAATCGCAATTCAGATCAAACTTTAGGGTTTTTAATGTTTCCCGGATTTCAAAAAAATTATAATAAAACCCACCAAATACATATATTATTGTTCACTCACTAATGGTGTAATCACAAATAAAGACATTAGGAAATTTGGGTCTTGGCTGAAGCCCACTGTAGGATATCTTAAGCTCAAGTTTGATAATGCCTCTAGAGGCAACCCTGGCTTAGTTGGTGCTGGTGTTGTGTTGAACTATGCAGATGGCCATTTTGCTAAAGGGGATTCTTCTTCTAGTCTGCAAATAGAATAATGAAGCTGAGTGGGAGGCTGCAATTGCTGGTATAGCTTTGGCTTCTTTGATTAGTTGTATGAATCTTGTGGTGGAAAGAGATTATTTGATTGTTATTTTGGGTCTAAAGAAATGTTCTTGCCCTAGCTGGAAAATTTGTCATTTTATTCAGGAAGCTTTGGATCTTTGCAAATCCTTCTTAGGTATCCAATTTAAGCATTGCTTTGACAGATAACAGTATTGATCAAGCACCATTTTCAGCCCTTTAAGCATAATTTTGATTTTTTTGCCCCCATAACATCAATTAAAGTATTTGTGTTCTCCCTAGCCAAAATATTAAGGTTTAATAATTGATGGTAATTGTATTGATTCCTTCGCCTAATCATATTCTTTCATCATTGCTAGGGTTTTTTGGTACAGGCTGGCATCCTCCTTTTACACTTTAATTGATGATGGGATAATAAGTTTATATCCCTTGTGCTCTTTTTATGGTTGTTTACGTTCATTGCCCTGGGTACTTCATTGGTTTCTGTATTTCAGTTCAGCTCTGTGGGAGGATTTTTCAGTGGGCCAAGGTGTTGTGTTTGGATCAACTTGGGTCTGTTGGATGATAGGATGTGTCTAACAAGCATCTATATGCAGTTTTAAACTGTTTGGATCCGACTTCCTTGGGACTAGTTAAGTGTGTACTAGGCAGGTTTAAGTTGGAGGTGTCTGTTGTAGACAGATCAAAAGCCTCCATTTTGTGGCAAAACTCTCTATTTTGGTTCTATTAAGATGCTGTGGGGTTGGCTCCTGAGGATATTTCTGCCAAGCTTCTTCAACCGTCCAGCACTAGTTAAAGATGAAGGAGAGGTGAGTAACAGTTACGTGTGTGGATTACAAGTGCTGACATCAATGGGGTACATATGTATGTGAGCAAAGCAATTGTTGCAGTCTATCAAGAGAAGAAAAACGTTAGGGCCTACATGAGGATTTTAGGATGGTAGTAAACTATTAAATTGTTACTCATTCGAAGGTTTGCCTGGAAGTTTCTTGCTCGCTGACACTTGCATTATGGGACAGTGACAGATTGGTATGGGCACAAGAGATGGGTTGAGGTGTTCCATTGAGTTAAATTCCCTGATTTGGACCCGTCTGGAGAAGGTGCTTCCTCAATGCTGATGAAAGTACCTAGTTCACAAGTGGTGGTAATGGATGTCAAGGTCTGGGGTGTTGGTTCTTATTCTAGTGTTGGGTGCTCGTGTAAGAGTCATCAATGGACTCAAGACAGCCCAAGATCACTTGCAACCAAAACAACATTCCACAATAAGAGAGAAAAGCAATAACAGTTTATATTACCAAGAATAATGATGCATAAAATAAACAAGATGCAAAGCTTGACTTGATAAACACTACATTGCATACCATTGCATGAAATGTACAATGAGAGACCTTCCTTATTTAGGCAAGGTTGAGAGGTAGGACAAGGCCACAAATATTAAATGTAGGCCAACATAGACACCAATATTAAATGACAACTAGTGGATAAGACCTCTAGATGACACAAATATTAAATGTCCTAACTACCTATGTCAACTTAACTAGTAAACATGTGTGAATAGGTCCTAACTAATGACTGGTTAGATAATGTGCCTTGTTCACACTACAAAGGGGAAACCAAATAAGAAATATACCCCGTTCACACCAGCACCCCCCCTTAAGTGCAACTTAGGGAGAAGTAGACATGCAAAAATGCAAAGATGGGTCCCGGCTACGAGACCATGTTAGGTACCCATGTACAAACAATCTCTTACAAACAGAGTAAAGGAGAAAACCTAGTGGGACAAAACTCTTCCCCAAAAGAGAAAAAACAAGCTAACAAAAATGTACAAGTGATGGAGTGAGGAGGAAGGAATCAACACAACCCCCCAAAGAATACATCCATCAAGAATATACAATCAATAGCGCCCCCCCCCACATAAGAGGGTGAGAATGAGACAAGATATCCCCCCCATAATGAAGTAGCTCTTGTGCCAATGGTGCATGCACGAAGATAAAACACGATCCAATGCTTGCAAACATCATTTCTCCCCTTGGGAAGAAACCAATCCACTGGTATATGTAGAAGAAACTACAACTCCAAAACAAGAGATGAGGGTATAAGTCTCATTAAGTATGATGTCTCTAAAAACTGCTCAAAGATCCACATGCCGCAGTCAATAGATGGCACAAAATCTTTTACTCCATGCCTAATCAAAGAATGTGACAATCCAAGACAATAGGAAAACTCAAGATCATCAATTGCCAAAGACAAAGATGGTGTTACAACAGTTGTGCCATAATTGTCATCAAAGAGGAGAGATAACCCCTCAAATGTTTCCTCCAAATCTGAAAGATAAGACTCCACAAACAAGAGTGATATGTTTGCTAAATAGGAATCCCAATGTGGTGGATCTGGAAAACCAATGTGGACCTACTGCACTGAATCACTGGGTACCAACACTGAACTCAAATAAACCAATTGGGGATGAAGATGTGTCCACACAAGATGGCTTATTAGTATGAACATCTGAAAAATTTGCTAATGGTGGAGTGCATGAAGTCTCTGAAGGAGGAGTATCATGAGAAGTCTCTATTCATCTTCAAGTTCTTCCCATTCATCAAGCTTCATAGTTGTTTGAAAATCATATGGTAGAAAAACATCAAGTCGTTTTAAACAATCTGCAACAGGATCCTCTGGGAATGGTGGAATATTAGGATCTCCATATATCTCCCAAAGTTTGGTCCAACTAGTACGTGGGGAAGAAGTCCATGTCAATGCACTCAAAATGTCAAAGTCGACATTTGAACCAATCAAACCTGCTACATAACCATTCTTTTCATATCATACCATCTTTTTATCAAATGATTCAAGTTCAAGAACAAGTTCATAGAGATAGGGTAGAAGATATAGCCATCTGAAATGTTTCAGTATACCATCTCTCTAAGACTTATAGTAGTTCCCTTTGTTTAATTCAATTACAACTAAATGCTTTGTGATATTCATAATTACTCCTTTTAGTCACACACAAGACCAATCAAGAGACTTAATCCAACAAAAGCACAAGATTACCCCCCCCCCCACAAATTTACTCTATCATGAGAACCCGCCAGCAAAATATGATCTTGGTACTTTATACTTAGTGCAATTACAATTGCCACAAGCCAAGATAGCAAATAGGTATTTTATCCTAATACAATGCAAATGCCAAAATAGGGCTATAACTGAAAGTACAATTTCGATGCAGAATTAGATCAAATTGATTATAGATCTGAGAAGTACTCAGAAAATTATGCACTTCCAAATAAAATCGCCAACAAAAGTTACCATATGAGCTGAAACGAAGCCGCGAAAGTTCCAAAAACGAGAACTGCTCAACAACAATGAAGATCTGCAATTTCTGAAAAAACCAAGCACCAAAACCAAAATATGATTGCACCACTGCAAAGCTTTTGAAATTCTAGCCCAAATTTTAAAAAATTGCTCGAAAAATGGAGCCAATATGACCAAGTTACAAACCTCTAAAGTTTAGGTACCAAACTGAAAACTGCAATGCGTTGGGTTTCAAAAGATCATCGCCAAATTTGGTGGAATTGGTAACAAATATAGTGAACCTCAAAATTTGGAATCCTGCCAAATGTATTAGACCTCTACCAAATATTACAATGGCTCAACGGCCGAGGAAGAGGACTGATATATTAAAAAAAAATTAAGGCCTTAGAAGGCTATACGAATCGCATGTATGGTCGAATGAAAATTTAAGTGGGGAGGGGCAGAAGGCCACACCCTCCCACACCCTATGAGTAGGTACAGCCACTTTAAGAGGTTGAGAGCCTCATAAAGGTCGCGGCTCCTTAATGAGTGTCACTCCCGTATAAAAGGGGGTGCAAGGCCCAAAGAAAACAGGTCGCCAAGTACAAGGCCTGCATAGACATCACGCAAGTACCTGGTACCTTTTTAATCTTTTTTCAAAAAGCAATTTTTACAATGTCCCTCAAAATAAAAACCAGAAGACAATTAATTTAATTAAAGGACAATAATTTTACCCAACGAACAAAAGATCTAGAGATTCCAATGACACAAGCAAGGTACGACACTAATACAAACCGTACAACAGTACGGATTTGAAGGGGACCTTCAAACTGTTGGCAAAATGGCCAAAAACTTTCCAGAGCTAAAATATGAAGT
Organism: Cunninghamia lanceolata; assembly: GCA_027924645.1. NCBI lineage: Eukaryota > Viridiplantae > Streptophyta > Pinopsida > Cupressales > Cupressaceae > Cunninghamia > Cunninghamia lanceolata. Next base: position 5,625,051 of record BSBN01000311.1, on the reverse strand, counting down.
ATAATATATGAAAATTCGTTTGTTCGGCCTTCCAAACGTGATGGCATAGCCCGTTTTGCACCAGGATGCACTAGAAAATTTTCCTTGGTGGAAACTCTAGAAAAAGAGGGAATGAGATTGCAGATATGAAGCTCTGATACCATGTAAGAGTCATTAATGGACTCAAGATAGCCCAGGATCACCTGCAACCAAAACAACCTTCCACAACAAGAGAGAAAAGCAATAACAACGCTTTATATTTGCCAAGACTAATGATGCATATAATATACAAGATGCATAGCTTGACTTGATACGCACTACATTGCATACCATTGCATGAAATGTACAATGAGAGACCTTACTTATATAGGCAAGGTTGAGAGGTAGGACAAGGCCACAAATATTAAATGTAAGCCAACATAGACAGCAATATTAAATGACAACTCGGGGATAAGACTTCTAAATGACACAAATATTAGATGTCCTAACTACCTAGGTCAACTTAACTAGAGAGCCTGTGAATAGGTCCTAACTAATGAATAGTTAGATAATGTGCCTTGTTCACACTACAAAGGGGCAACCAGATATGAAATATACCCCGTTCACTTCAACAACTTTAGGGTGTGAACTTGTGTTGATGATCCTCCTCTAATGAGGATTTTATTTGGATGTTTTTTGTTTTTCTCTTGTCGCTGGTGGCATCTGGTTGATGGTTTTAATTGTGGGTTTTTATGCCAGCTTTTGTATTTCCTAATTTTTGGTCGCTAGGACCATTTTGTTTGTATTTGTTTCCCCCATTAAATTATCAAAAATGTTTTTTTTTATTGTTATATTCTATCCTTTTGTATGTATTAGTAATAGAATAATTTTGTATTTTTATATCTGTCATATCTAGCTGTATCTGTATTATAAATACAATGTCTCAAGCTTGTGAAATTTTAAACACCATCTTATGGCCAGGAAAGTTTGTTATATTGCTGATTGTTTCTGCATGTCAGGAATTATTTGACAAAGCCTGTCAATAAGAATAACTATATGTTGGACCCAAAGGTTGGGGCTAAATAATAATGTGTGAACAAAAGGATTGTTCCTACTCAATAAAGAAGATGATTGAACATCATAAATCTAAGTTGTGGAAGTGTCTATTATCTGATCCCACTAAAACATTAAAATCCTCGACATTTCAAATGGAAAGTGACCCTTCTAAAGTGGGCAATCCATTTACAGCAAACTACTCTTTCAGCATTTGCAGATTTATGATGCACAATCATGTCATCATAATTATTATTTGTTGGCAATATAAATTCTGATGTAGGTTGTGGAAGTGTCTATTATCTGATCCCACTAAAACATTAAAATCCTCGACATTTCAAATGGAAAGTGACCCTTCTAAAGCGGGCAATCCATTTACAGCAAACTACTCTTTCAGCATTTGCAGATTTATGATGCACAATCTTGTCATCATAATTATTATTTGTTGGCAATATAAATTCTGTAATTGTAAAACTATTCAGATTTATAAACTAATTTCTTAAAATTCAATATTGCACTCCTATAATGAGTTCTTTAAATTATTTTATGCAAATTCTTCTGTGTTCTGTCTATATTTCAATAATTCTGGTATTTTCATTCTGTAGGACTCATACAACCCTCGATTAAAGATCATAAAAATAGTGACCTTGTGGTTCCTTCCATTCAACTTTAAGGCCATTGCATCCATAATGTAAATTGGGCATATTGCCATCTTCTCATTTCATAGCCTAGCTGCCTTTCACTCCTTTTTTCAAAGAAGACAAAAACTCAGACAATGAAAAATAAAACAACCACAGAGCATGTTAAATGTTTCACGTTTCTACAATGCATTGCCATCTAAGCACTACCATGCATGATATAGAGAATTAAAGATGCACAAAATTTTCTTACCGGTGCATCAAGAATTGTGAACCTCGACTTTTCGGTTTCAAAATGAGCTCTACCGACCTCCACTGTTTTCCCCTGTTGACCAAAACAGAAATCAAATTAGTTGTGATTTCAACAACAAAATAAGAGAAAAGCCTTTAGCCAAACTGAAAATGCCAGTTTACCTTTGCACGCTCTTCCTCATTTGTATCCATAATATATGCCATATACCTATATCAGCCAAGAGCAATAAGAGTGCCAGTGTTAACCAACAGTGCACCCAGGAGATTTATATTACATTACAAAACTTGCTTGTTAATGTACCTTAAAACACAAAATAACCAAAAAATACAAAACCAATTTACCATGGAGAGAGTGAACAAAGGTAATTCCCCTTGAAATGAAAAGACTTTTTTTCATAAGTATCACATGATACCTCACATGAAACATACCGCTTGAAATTTCAACTGTGGTTACTGCAGAATTCATGAATTAATTATGCTACATTTAATCAATAACAAAGTGATCCTTCAGAAATTATTTTCCTTTATGTTTTTATTATGCAACTCAGCAAGAATTTCTTCCCTTTAAACATAATAATTAATCTGTAACAGAAGTTTTACTTGCTCAATGAACTCCCCAGAAAGATTCAATTATGGTACAACTCCAGGGGATCTTTACCTTATAACAAAATCACAACCAATTCCTCTAAGCCACCAAGGTCGCTTTAAAAATTAAAAATTCAGACATAATAGTGAGCATTATCTGGTGGATTCATATGAAGAAGGTTCTGCATTGCTTGCAATATTTAGTTTAAAATTCTAGACAATTGATGATTACATTAAAAGTAGCAAGCAAATCAGAACAGATGCACCAAGAAAATAAAATCTGCCAAAATTTGCAAGAAAAGTGTAATTTGCTACAACACTAACCAGGTTGATAATTTTCAGAAAAGATTAAATAGTTTCTAGTTTACAATAATAACCACAAGAACACAGGCAGGTTACATGATTAAAAAGTCAGCATTTCAGAAACAAAGCTACAGATCAAGTACTCACCAACTTTCTCGATGTTTTTCCTTCGCTTCCTTTTCATATTTTTGAATTGTTCTTTCATCCACCATATTACTCAAAAACAATATCTGCCCACCAATAGTTGATTTGCCCGCATCTGCCCAGCAAATGTCCACAAAAGCATTAGCAAACCCATGATTCCAAAAAAAAAAATTATAGGTGTCAAAAACTGAAATAGAAACAAACACACAAAAAATAATAAAGAGATTTGCTGTAATATCCTGTATACATAGATATATCAATAAAAAGTACAAGAGAGAACCCATAATAAAAAGCATCACAAAACAATGCATCATTACTGTTAACTGTGAAATCCTCTGTTACTAGTTTGTCACTGAAAACCCCTGGATGTAGTTCCAGTTTGAACCCAGTAAGGGTCCAGGGGCAGATTCCTGCAGCACTGTCCAGGGCTCTGCTAAACGGATGCAGATTCAGCCCGGTTCATTGCAGGGCAAACCTGGGCAAATCTGGGTATATTTGGCATGACCCAGACAGACCCTGGCCTAACCTGTCTAAAAAAAGACACCTTTTTATTTATTTATTTTAAATTTTAGCAACAAACCTAGGCAAATCTGGGTCTGTCTGGCAGGAACCAGACTGAAACCCAGGCAAACCCATCTGAAAAAGACACCTTTTTTTAATTTTTTTAATTTTAGCAAAGATGTCAGAGTGTATTTGTTTCCACCGTCAAGTATGCCCGCTGTCATTCCTCTGTGTCCTCATTGAAAACACAAGAGACTGCCAAAAACCACCAGATTCTGTTGCCTAATTCTGTTGATGATTTTGTCCTCATTTATGAACTCAGAAACTCCTTCAGAAGTGCAGCTTGTGATTCTCTTCACTGCAACCTTCTAGCCATCAGAAAGCACATCCATATTCACCAGCCCACCCAATCACATTAGCGCCATTGATATTACCTGTTACAGCCTTGATCTCCTCTATGTCAAACGAGACTGCACTGCCATTAGGCTTCAAAATAAAATTCATAAGGCTGCTGTCAGGTTGTCTGCGGAGTGGCCGTTGATGTGTCATAAACATTACTCTTCTGCTGCTATTTCACCAAAAGAATTTTTGTCAGAAGCCTATGAGTATGTGCATAAAAATTATGGTGCTTTGGTTGTGGTGTTATTATTGTTAGCACCACTTCTGTTTTAAGTTTGTATGCTGCTTTTTTAATTTTTGTAAGTTTGGGGATTTATACAGCTGTAGGGAGGTTGTACGGGTTCAATTTATTAAAAATAACACATGTTTAACTTTTTAGCACCTTTTAAGTGTCCACACAAAGGGGATTAAGCTTTTAATATTGAAGTCCATGTGATCCTTTAAAACTTTTATGGTTGTTTTGTTTATTATACCAGTTTTATGTAATTTCTGTTGTTAGGCTAAAATATGTAAATATTTATTAATTTTTATATGTTTTTTCTACAGATGTACCCAAAGCATACCCAACCCCCAAAAGATTTGCCGAGTTCACATACTCGAAACACTGTACTGGAACCCAAACCAGTAACTTAGGTGAAATCAACTTAACAAAAAATTTGAAATTTCTTCAAAAAAATTAATGGGGAGAAACTCAAAAAATAAGTGTTTTTGTGCTTGAACTCAACTAATTAGAAGAACACTTCAAAATATATCCAATAATTCATGTCTCTAATGCCAGAAAACTTTTGAAAATATTAAGCCAAGAAGTTGGTCCACATTGCATTTGTTTGAATACATTTTCCAAAACCATGGATTGCCACACAATCTACTATAACTTCAAGATATGTTTGTAGTAGTTGACAATTGATAAAAATATAATACAGGAGAAATCAACAAAAACAGAAGAAAAATCTAATGCATGTAATGGAAATAGACTAGACAGAAATTGTAATACCCACCAACATGACCAATGAAAACAACATTCATGTGCTGCTTGTTTTCTAACTCTTCTGATTCTTCAAAACCCTCAACATTTTCTTGATCTAGATCTCCTTTGTTGATGCTCATTTCTGTATAAAAGACATTAAAGAATGATATCATCCTTAATTAAAAATTGGGCAGTCAAAGAATCTTCCAACCAAAATTTACTTTGCTTTGAATTATCCTCTAAAAGAAACAGATAATGTCAATAGTTCAAACCAGAAATCAGTTCTGTAAAAAATCATAAATTACCTTGATTAGGTTTTTGTTTCACTTCCTCCTTTACTTTCAATGATTGCAACTCAGATGCCACCTGATCCTCGTACCCTGTAATTTATAAGTTATAAGTACCTGTATTCATCAGAACAAAAACATGCATAGCCTTGCTGTACCAGTAATCTCTGACCCAACAAACTGAACATATAACTCTATGAATATAGTGAATCAAAAGAAACCTCATAGAACAAACAATAAAATAGAACTGTAAACGTAGAAGACAAAAAGGCATCTTCTAACCTTCAAAAATTAAAGCACATAAAATCTATGTTGTGGAAGTGCGCAAAGTGCACTATCAAACAACAAAGTATATATTGCATAAAATGTTATAATAAATGGAACTCGAGGAATATAAGATTCGCAATGGCTGACACTCAGAAAACAATATTTCTGGTTTCCTCCTCAAGTTTAACTTATCTTTAAAAACGCAGATGCAAACAATATTTTTAAAAAGGCCTTATAGTAGTATATAATCAGAAGAGACAAAATGGCATTTTATGATCTAACAGCACAGACCTAAAGTTTGAACAAGTATGGCAAAACAATGAAGTTGGCAAAAACAATTAGCATTATATTTTACAGACATCAATCAATTAATAAAAGTGACTCAAACAGCAAAGCATATGAGTTTACAGTGAGTCTTTCAAACAATTATGAATTTCCATAAAGCAAAAAAATAGTGTCCCTTTTAAACCCTTGCTAGGGTTTAAATTTTATACCTGAGAGAAACAAAATAAAAGCTGATATGTTATATAATTATATTTTCTATTGATATATCATATTAAGAAGCACAAACTCAATATATTGGAAGATGTGATGCCTCTAAGTGACAACTAAATTTCAAAAGATGGGAACCCCTTAAGCTGTAAAACTAACAATTCAGAATTAACAAGATATATCCTTATTTATCAACCACGTAAAAATACTTTGACAAAATAAAATCTTTTCCTAAATTGCATGATATATTTTTTCTGTTATACAGTAATTTTACACGTGTACATTTTGTAGACCTTGTAAGAACCGAATATAACATTTACATCTCGGAACATCATGTTGAAGCAAAAAAAACACAACTTTATATACTAGATATTAAATCCAAGTGATAATAAAACAAACCATTACTAAAAATTAGAATCTATTAATGTATGTAACAGTACGTTTAAAACGTGCACCCTGAAATCCATAGCACTTAATGGGATTCCTGCTACTTGGTTGAATGCCAAGACCACAATCACTCTAGTATGACATAATAAAATTCCTAATACCACACAATAACTTTCATTTATATCATTGCATTATAACAGATTTAATCTTATTCACCTTTAATCAAATAAAAACAAAATATACACTGGTCTGTTGATATTTAAATATCAGAATAACTACATTTGAAATAAAATAATCCTGAGCATACCAATTACTAAGGGACCACATACTTGAACATTGAAAAAATTAAAGGAACTCATGTGATACATAATAAAACAAAAAAAGCAGTCCAATTAATAAATAGGGGAAAATAGACAACATTGTAAAAATAATACAATGATAAGTGTAGAATAAAAGAGGATGAAAGTTTTCCACTTCAAAATTATTAAAAAAAGAAATTCATTCCTTGATCTCAATAATGTTTTCCACACATCATGAAAACAAAAACTAACACCGCAAGGCAAAATCACTTCGAGCAATTGTAAAATGTCAAATTTAGCATCCCAAACTCACACACATTTATTGTTATAACATGGTGAACAAGTTTGCAGCGCAAGCAGAAAAACTGTTACAGATACGTCTTTCAAAAGTGAGAACTTGTGGGAATGATATCAATTATTATAAGTTTTCCCTATTTTTGCAAATAGATTTCTCCTAATATATATATAGAAAATGGTAAGCATCATAAAAATGAGAACTTGGGGAAATATCTCCAAAAACCATTATAAATTGATAAGCTTTTTCTATTTTAGCAAATCAAATCCTCCATATAAGTTGCATATGGTAAACAAAAATTATTATTGCTTAAAGTAGATGATAAAACAAGAAATTTGCAGAAAATAGCAAACAAAACTCTAATTCACTAAACCCTTTTAGGCTTATACACATGGTTTGAAAAGGACTGATCAAGTTGCATCCAAAAAGATGTTTCACAAATGACAACTTGGGAAAATAATCTCAAAAATCTACCATGGCTTTTCTGTTTTACCGAATCAATTTCTCCCAATATTAGTAGATGGTAAACAACATCTATTAATGATTGGAAATCAATACAAAAGTAGCATGTTCCCCAAAAATTAGTTAACAAAGCCTAAATTCCCTAATCCCTCATATGCACTGTGCATCAGTATGTTACAGCGCGATTGAACACAGTCACATCCAAATAGATGTTTCAAAAACGAAAAACTTGTGAAAGTAATCTCAAAAATTTATTATATGCTTTCCCTATTTCATAAAACCTATTTCTCTTAATATAAGGGAAATGGTCAACAACATTTTTACTAAATGGAAATCAAAGAAAAAACAACAAAATTCCAAAAAACTGGCAAACAAATCCCCATTTCACTAAAACATTATGCACGATGTGTTTGGGTTTATATTAAAGTGGGTCAAGCACAGTTTCCAAATAGATGTTTCAAAAGTGAAAATTGTTGAGATATCCCAATAAAAAGCAAATGGTAAGCAACATTTTGTCTGATTGGGAACTGATGAGAAAGCAAGAATTTTGCCAAAAATAACATACAACATCCCCATTCACTGAACCCTTGCATGCCATGTGTCGTCATCATTAAAGTGGATCCAACACAGTTACATTCAAATAGATGTTTCTAAAACAGCAACTTGTAGTGAGAATCTCAAAAATCTAAGATTAGTTTTTTTCCTATTTTAGCAAGTTTATTTCTCCCAATATGAAGCGAATGGTAGACAACATTTTTTCTGATTGCAAATCAACAAAAAAGCAACAAACTCCCAAAACTGGAAAACCAACCCAACGCCTACTTCCCCAAACCCTCCGATGCGTGTGTTGCACACAATTGCATCCAGCTAGATGCTTAAGATATAACAAGTTGCAGAAATTATCTCATAAACTACTTCCCAATAGTAGCAAATGGGAAACAACATCCATTTCTGATTGGTGATCAATGCAAAAGCAACAAAATTATAAAATTTATTTAAAAAAACAGCAAACAAGGCCCCAATTCCCTAAAACCATTTATACGCACCATTAGTCTGGCCATTGGCAGTTACGACAGCTTTTGCCTCAACTTTAACGGATCCATCCTCTACCTCCATCTGTGCATCGTCACTCCTCAATTCCTCACTCTCAAATTCCTCGCTCTGCCTATTGCTCGCATCCACCCCTCCCACACTTTCTAAGGTTTCAATTCTGGGAACCTCCTCTGCGACAATATTTCCAGCGGCAGCTTGACTACCAGCTGGCGGTGAATAGAAAGCTGGCGACCGCGAGGCGGAGGCAATATAGCCGGGGCCGCGGCCATACGATTGGGGGCTCAACCCTACAGAAGGATTTGCAGCGTTTATTGCAGAAGGATTTGTTGGGTTTACAAATTGTGGATTTGCAGCGTTTATTGCAGAAGGATTTGCAGAAGGATTTTTTGGGTTTACAAATTGTGGGCGATTCATTGGGTTCACTGGATAGAAGGCGGCGGGAGCAGCCTGTGGCGGCGGAACACTATAATAAGGGTTTTGAACGGGAGCAAAGGCCGGGGCATTTACATTGAATGAAAATGACGGGGCATTAGCATTCAATCGAGACGGAGCCGGCTGATTCGAAGTTTGGGCGTCCATGTCTTCCCACGAGTCCGGCTCGGCCATTTTTTCTAGGGTTATGAAAACAAAAGGCAGAAAATAATCCTCTCTATAAATTATACCTCAAATCGGGCAAGATGTAGCTCATTAGAAGCAGCTGAAATCAGAGAATCTAATACGGAGAATGAATTCTTACCTCTTGGCTACAAAAATGTCGAATCTGATCCGATAGGGTTTACTGCGCAGAGCCTAAAGCGTGACGAAAACTTTAGAATAAATAATATTGCTGTGAAATGAAATAAAAATGCAGTAAAATGAATGGGAGGTGCATTTCTATGTAGTGTAAATTTTTTTGAAGTTTTGAGGGGTTGGAAGACTACGTGGATTTTAAGCTGAAAAATCTAATATCTCTAGACGATAATGGCTAATATTTAATTTGGAGGTGGGGTTATATACCTCATTATTATTAATAATTATTAAATATTATTTCTTTTTACATGGATTTGTGAAGTAAAATTGAGTTTGGAGGTGGGGTTATATACCTCATTATTATTAATAATTATTAAATATTATTTCTTTTACATGGATTTGTGAAGTAAAATTGAGTAGTCTAACCTAATTTTAATATATAAAAATATAAATAGTCTTCAGTTATTTTATTTATTTAAAAATTGTTTTATTTCACTTTATAGCTATTTAAGAATTATTTAATTTTATTGTTTGTTTTATTTTTATTTAAGAATTATTTTTATTTACTTGAAGAGTTATTTTGTTTTTTTTAATTTATTTAAGAGTTATTTATAGTTTTATTTTTTAAATATATGTCAATTGTGTTTTGGTTTATATATGTACATGGCATGACGCTAATTAAATTAGACTAAAAATGGTGTGGAAAGTAGTAAGTCAATATTCTTTTGAATATTTGCAATAATTAGATATGGAAAGTATATAGAAAATAAATGTGTTTAGCTCTATGACCAAAGAATGAATAATTTAAATGAAAATTTTAGAATCTATGGTGTGTCAGGATTAAAAATGAGATGCAATAGTTTGGTGTTCTCCTCAAAATCAAAATATTATATTTACTCTATGTAGGATCGAGTCTAAGGATCAATGTTGAGTTTGCGATCACAAAAATGTCATGTACTTGTTGTATGTCATCTACTTGTTGTTTTGATCTCGTAATTTTTAAAGTTACATTGATTATAAATAGATTGGCGGAAGCAAATGATAGACAAAAAAGTTATGTTGATGCCAAGCATACACCAAGGCAATTCTCGGTTGGAGAAAAAGCTCTTTTGAGGGTCAAACCTCAAAAGAGTTCCATATAGTTTGGAAAGTCTTCCAAACTAGCTCCTCGATATGTATGACCCTTCGAAGTTCTTGAAGTAATCAATCTCGTTGCCTTCAAACCTCAGAAGAGTTCCATATAGTTTGGAAAGTCTTCCAAACTAGCTCCTCGATATGTATGATCCTTCGAAGTTCTCGAAGTAATCAATCTCGTTGCCTACAAAATCACTCTACCACCAGCTCTTACCGGGATGCATAATGTAACTTTTCATGTTTCATATTTGAAAAAGTATATAACAAGTGATAATCATATTCTTGATTGGAATGCTTTACAAGTACATGACCCAGGAGTGGTCATGATCAAGACTCTCAAAGTGCTCGAAGTTCACAAGCTTCACTTAATAAAGAGGTTACTCAATGCAAGGTCCAATGGGACCAGTATACAGAGGAAAGTGCCACATGGGAAGATTACCATGATTTTTATCAGATATTTCCTCATTTGTTTTATGCTTTTCAAAGTTGAACAAAAACTCTATATTATTATTTTGGATACATTGGATCATCGAGGACGATGAATCTTAAGGGGGGAGATATGTCACACCCCAAATTTTGATTATGTTTGACTTTTTACTTCCACATAATTAGTAGTTAATTATGCATGAATTAATGATTTAACGTTGTGTGAAAATGTCATGGTAAATCTATGATATCATAGGTTTAAGTTTATATGTTTAGAATTTAGACATGTGATTATAAGATTTTATGATTTCGTAAGGTTTATGAATTGACTCACTAATCCCAATTGGGTGATTGTAAGTTGTAACCAGGAAACATGTTTTTCACCCTCCGAGAAAGAGAGGGAGAGCATCATCGGAGAGAAGAGAATAGACATTTGGATAAGAATATATTGTTGCCATCCAAGTTTCGTGTTTTCACAGTTTAGTGAACCCTCGTCGAGTTTGGTAAGTTGTGTTTGACCAATTAGTCTAAGTTTGGTGTTGAATTGACAAATCGTCGATTGTCAACTAGATCCATTAAGCTAAGCCTTTGTCAAAAACTAAGTTAGGAAAGTATGACCGTCGACAAGGAATGGTCAATAGTCATTAACTCTTATGTGATATGAATATAAATTATATTCAAGAGAAAATATTTATCAGTGGTTAAACTATTTCATTATCGGTAATTTCCAGTTGAAATTACATCATGATAACCTATCTATTTTGGTGTTTACACAAGATTGAGAGGGGAAGAATACCTTGACCCTGTTCTCATATCTTGTCAAGTGTTAAAAACAAATGTTAGTTGATAGATATATACTTTGTAGATGTTGAATTTTTAGAGGGTACGTGGTAAAGTTGCAAATTTAATGCCAACTACTATGTGACCTTATGGACACTTAAATTCTTTTACTCCACGACAACTTGGAGAGTGTGGAGGAGTGTTTCAAACTGATTAAGAAGTGGTCTTTAATGACCATTAACCTCTTTATTATTCGCATGCTACCATAGAGAGCATTTATAGGCTTGATTTTAGGAAGATAACTGTGGGGATGAACTGGAATAAAGCCTTTTTAAGGGGCAGCGAGTAGGTGTAAAAAAGAGATCAGTCTTAGCAGTTCGAGAGCTCTGTATCCACAGAAAGAAAGAGCTATGAGATCTTGAATACTCACAGGGATAGCACTGAGGGTGGACTCAGTTATCATATCCACAGAAGCTGTGATCTTTGAGCATACATGAGAAGGGAGTCTAATGCACAAGAAAGCATATCATAGTTTGGGTAGAAAGGAAGAAACTAGTGCAGGTTTGGAAACCATTGACAAAGAGGTATGGATATCATGCTAAACTATTATTTCATTCTTAACCTGTGAATAGTTGTATTCTGTATAAGCTTTTAGATATGTTTTACGTAGAGTAACGTATTTAGGATTATCCAAACAGTGATCTTGTGATCATAGAAACTAAGCAAACATAGTTACGTGGAAAGTAAAGAAATTATTTTCTTTTGTTTTGAAACTTTACTCTATTTGTAAAAGGCATGGAGTTTGATTGTTTGATAAGAGTTATTGTCCTCAAATGATAGTTTGAAACTGTAGTATTTAAACATTAGAATGTTGTTGTTAACAGCGAGAATACTATGTAGTTATCCTTTCTGTGCCTTTCTGTTGTATCTTCAATCCATAGCAAAACTGAGTTGCTTGTTAAGATGTAGGAAGTCTAGTGAATGTTAAGTTTAACATTGATCTTATTAGAGACTTTGGTATGTAGCAAACTTATCCTTCAGCCTTGTTTACTCAAGCTTTTTTAGTTTTCTATTAGTTGACAAGACATTGTTATGAGTACATAACTATCATACAAACATGAAGAAAAGACAAAATTATGTTTTCACTTTAGAACACAAGGTACTGTGAACATATTATGTTAAAGTCACAGTATTATAACTAAGTCAAGTTATATATATAGTGTTGAGATTCAAATTTTATGAGAACCCTAATATAAATTTAGGAGTCGAGAGGAGCAAGATTGTAAAAAGTTTAGACTGGGATAGATATACATTTCACAATGATTTATATGTCCAAGTTTTATTGTTTATAACAAAATATTTTGTGATAGATTTTCACTTATTTTAGAATATAACCAAATGATATTTGATATAATTAGAAAATATCTAAGGGTAGTGATATATTATCACTTTTGCATTCAACAACAATGATACTTGAATTATCATGATATTCGAAGGATATCATACATGAATTCACAACCTATTCTATAATGAGAGACGGTGGACTTAGGAAGACCAAAAAGGTCAAAAGTAATGTACTGTAATTATCATAGACTCAAACCTATTTAGGTTATAAGATTGGACTTAGTCAAGAGTATTTATGATAATGATAGTATTCATTAAGATCTTATTTACATGATGATAAAAACTCATGTTCTATGTTTATACGTGATATGAAATACATGAATTCGAATAGTGCCCAAGTGGTCTAGAGAAGACTAGAGGATATTATGTTCATGTTATATTATTATGCATTCTTATCTTTGGATAACAAGAGTTTTTGATATTACAATATATTGGGTTAAAGAAGTTAAAAACCCTATAATCAACCCAAAAGGGTTTAGAAAACTTGAAAATTCTTTAGTTGATTATGACTTTGATTTAGTCTATTGTATTTTATGGTCGATAGTGAATAGTCGAGAAACCATAGATCAAGATATATATAGAGTCTATGAAAGCACTTGTGTAAAATAAATGTTTTTTCGTTAAAATCAGAAACTTGATATCGCATCTTTGGGTATTGAGTAGAATGATAGGAAGTCATAGACCCTACTATTTGTAAGTTTGCAACAAGGGACTCTTTGAAAGTTTAAAATCACCTAACCTACATATTGCATATATCCTAGATTAAGGATTAAATTCTAAGTCAGATTGACTGGGATTTGAGTTTAGTCAAGACAATTCATGTCTAGAGTTACTAGTCAAACAAATCAAATTGTAGGATGAGATAGTTTCCAAGTCAAGTTAAAATGTTTGAACACGTGACTATGTTTATTGCAAACGTCTATTTATATAGAAACTCTGGCCAACGTGATGCATTTGTCTCTGCATGCATTAGTCAGTTCACCATGTCTAGATTGTGTAACCTATCGAAATGATCATACTTAACTAGAAGATTGTCTAGAGTTGTATGATCGATTGCATTATGTAGGACACAACACTAGAATTCAAATGGCAACCTATTGGTTCTTTATGTCTATACTCTTCGTGAAGGGTAGGGCCACTTCCAAATGGAAGATGAGCGGGGGACCGCTAGTCTGTGGTTGGAGGTAAGGCACTTGGATGATGCTCTCCCTTTGTAGCAAAAGACTCACCGAGACTTGAGTGACAGATATCAAGATTCTAGATGCAATACTCTTTATGTTATGACTTATGATTGTTATACTTATTAAACTTATTTATATTGCCAAGTGCAAATTATGTGTAAATGTAAAGTGATGTAATTTCACTATGTTTTTATCTTTGAATATATTGTAATTTTCAAGGTTGAAATATTTAGAAAAAATATGCATTTAATTTAATGTGATTATGTAAATAAAAAGAAAAAAACTTTCATGTTAAACATGTTCATTTACTTTATTAGTAAATTGTGTATAATTCTAAGTAATATGAGATGGCATGTTACATATGGTATCAAAGCTATCGGGTTCAACACATGGACCTAGGAGCTCACTACGAGAAAACTTGTCAACATTCAGCAGATTGGCTAATGTTTGAAATTGGTTTAATTCTAGAATGGCATGGAGAAGAACCAAGAAAACTGCCAGGAAGTATATTCCCCAGACTTTACCCAGGATCGTGGTTAAGAAAGAACCAACTAAGGAGGTAAAACTCTAAGAGCATATTAAATATGTTGAGGGTGCATGGTTGGAAGACTCTGAAACTTTGGCTGATACTCTTAAGTGTGTATGACTAGAAAGGAAATAATGCAAAAAATTGGCCAAGAAACCTATTGTTCCTATTCGTGTAGATAAACCGAGTAAACCTTCTGCTAGTCGCGACATGCCATTTGGGTGTGGTCGTGATGCTCCTGTTTTAGGAAAAGAGGTGACGAAGGAGTACTTACATGTACATCCACCCTCTAAGTTTGTCTTACTAGATTCTGATGGGGAAGAGGAACCTAAGGAATATCCTTTAATCGATAGGGACATGTAGTCTTGTTAAGTTGTCTATCTAAATAAGGATGTATTTATACCCAAAATAAAATATATTAAAGATGAGATTGTTTTGCACAAATATGAGTTTTGTGAATAGATTTATTGATGGATTTTAAATTAATGAGATGCATTATTTTTGAATTCTAATCTATAACTTAATATGAATATCAGTGTCATATAAAGTATCATCATGGTTCAAACTCGAACAAATCTTGAAGATAGTCAAGGAGAGTCAAATCCTTCTGAAAACCCAATGACTAAGCTGGATCAGATATTGACCATGATGAATGAAACCAATGAAAGGCTTAGAAACCTAGAATAGGAAGCAAGGGGTCAAGGTAGATCCAAAGGAGGAAAAGAGGACTCACATCAAGGGGATGATGATTATGTCCATGAACCCAGTACCCATAGTGAACGAAGGGAGGATGTCGATAAGACTAAGTCTCAAGAAGAGAAGAGAACTAGACTTGCCTTAGAGCTGTAAAGAGATGAAGAAAGCGATGCCACCCAAGTTCGATGGAACAATAAGTGGTGATGCTACAGAAGCTTGGTTGATAAAGATGGAAAAAGTATTTTGAGATCAGAAATTACTTCAAGATAACCAAAGCAGTATGGGTGCCTACCAGTTGGCAGGTGAAGCATCCACTTAGTGGATGAACATGTTATATGGAGCCTAATCAAACTCGGAGGTTAAATTTTCCCCACCTTTATCGGTGCGGTTTCCCCCCAAATTATTTAATGGGGGTTTGGGGGAAGCGCCCCTGGCAGGCTCCCCGTCGTGATATAGGGCAGGGTCAAGGCGCAGTGCCCCCGCGAGGGCTTGGGGGTACTGTCCCTGAAACTTCAAACATTTTTTAATTTTATAAAGGCGTCATGAGTTATTTTTCTATTGGATGACATAAAAAAACCCTATTTTTTAACTGACATAAGGCTTGATAAAAGCAGCTAAGGGTTATGGTTTCCATTGAGATATTGTATTGTAGCATTTGCAGCGGTATTGAGTTGCAAGGATTGCTAGTTGTAATCAATTTGATTTACTGGATAATAATATTAGACTCTCTATTGGTGGATGTAGCCTGAGTTTGGATGAACCACGTTAAAACTTATCTCTCACTGTTATTATTTCTGTGTATTTTCATTCTTCTATTTAATCTTTATTTGCATTTAATTGATATCTTCTGCATGCAATTCCTAACATAAAAAAATGGAACTAGATCTAAGTTCTCTAAGCTTAACCTAGGATTAGTTTGTGGTCATATTTCGCTAGAGGTGGTTACCATAGGTTTTCTTTGACCAAAAGCTAATAGATTTTTAGAATCTGCAACAAGGAGAAATGTCATTGGTTGAATATTGGGAAAATTTCACCTATCTTCTGAAGTATGTTCCACAATACCAGAAAGATGAAAGGTTCCAAATCAAAAAATCATCATGGGTCTTAATGCCCAGATAGGTGGAGAAATGGATGTGCATGCTCTTACCACTATGGACCAAGTTTTTGAGAAGGCAATCAGACAAGAGCAAAAACTGAAGTCAATTTCTGCATATTGTGAGAAGAATCACAAGAGGTTTAATAAGTCACCAACTTCTCAACCTTTCAAGAAAAGGAATGATAAACAAAATAATAAAAATGACAAGGGTTTCAGAAATAACAGGAATAGACCCAGAAATGAGAAGAAGAACAATAGTAATTTCCAAAGGAATGATAATAATTCAGGCAAGCCTGCTGAGAAGTGAGGACCTCCTAGAGGATGTTTCTCTTGTGGCGGTGATCATTACTCAAATCAATGTCCAACCAAGAACCAAGGAGTTTAGCAATGTAGTAATGCACTACCTACCCATCAAGCAAATTTTCAATAGAGGATCCATGCAAATTTGGATAATCGTCAGGCAAAGTACAGATTACTCCCATAGAGATGACATGTACTTTGTTTGGAGTTCCTCTTTCTATTTTAATCGTTACTGGAGCAATTGAAAGTTTTATTTCTCTAAGAGTATTAAATAAATTTCTTAGAAGAGCTAGATATATGGCTAAACCTTTCTCAGTTAAATATGCTAACTAGACTAAAGCTCAAGTAGAGCAATGCATGTTTGAAGCCAAGATTGATCTTTCTAGTTTTCAATTGAGGTAAATTTGTTTGTAGCCCCCTAGGTTCCTATGATGTTATCTTAGGAATAAATTGGTTATGGATACATAGGGCCAATGTTGATTGTTTTGCAAAAATAGTTGAGTGTCTAAATGATGTAGGAAACAAAGTCTTTTTGCAAGGCACACAAAGAGAAGTCAAGATTAGACCAATCTTTGCTATGCAATTGAAGAGGGCTAGGCAAAGAGGTTGTCAACTTTTTATAGACAAAATGGAGCAAGTAGAAGAGGATCCTAGTAAACAAAATGTACCTTTGGAGAACTATCCTTTCCTTCAAGATTTTTGGGATGTTTTCCCAAATGAACTTCCAGGATTACCTCCGAAGAGAGATTTTGATTTCTCTATTGATATATTACTTGGATTTGAGCCAATTTCAAAGGCACCATACCATATGACTACTATGGAGTTGATGGAATTGAAGGCCTAGCTTTAGGAGTTGTTGCTAAAGGGTTGATTAAACCTAATGTTTCACCATGGGGAGCACCTATGATCTTTGTTAAAAAGAAGGTTGGAACCTTGCATCTATGTATAGACTATCGTATGCTCAACAAAGCAACGATAAAGAGTAAGTATCCTCTACCACATATTGATGATCTTTTGATTAGATGTGCGACACAACAATATTCTCTAAGATCAATTTGTAATCCTAATATCATCAATTGAGAATAAAAGATGAAGATATTCATAAAACAACTTCCAGAACAAGGTGTGGACATTATGAGTTCACATTCTTACCTTTTGGACTTACGAATGCCCCTGCAACATTTGAATGAATTTGATGAACAATGTTTTTCGAGATTGCTTGGATAAATTTGTTCCAGTGTTTCTAGATAACATTCTGATTTATTCTAAGAATAAGGAAGAACACTTGAAGCATCTGTGGTTAGTTCTGTAGTGGCTGAGAGAGCATAAGTTGTATGGGAAACTTTCTAAGTGTATTTTCTTTCAAAAAGAGACATAATATCTTGGACATATAATATTAATTGAAGGAATTTCAGTAGTTCCTGTGAAGATCAAAGATATACTAGAGTGACATGTGCCAAAGAATGTGCAAGAAGTGCACAG
Organism: Cunninghamia lanceolata; assembly: GCA_027924645.1. Classification (NCBI taxonomy): domain Eukaryota; kingdom Viridiplantae; phylum Streptophyta; class Pinopsida; order Cupressales; family Cupressaceae; genus Cunninghamia; species Cunninghamia lanceolata. The sequence continues at coordinate 5,606,955 of BSBN01000311.1, read as the reverse complement.
TTTCATGGGATTAGTTGGATATTATAGGAAGTTCGTTTTGAACTTTACTAAGATTGCAAACCCAATCACTTTGCTTTAGAGAAAAGGAAAGCATTTTGAATGGTTAGAAAAAATGTTAGGAGGTGTTTAATTAGTTAAAAGAGAGGTTGACAACTACACCAATATTGAAAGGTCCTGACCCGGAAGGTCAATTTGTTGTAATCACTGATGCCTTAGGAGAAGGTTTTGGAGTTCTTATGTAGAATGGGAAAGTGGTAGCCTACGAATCTAGAAAGCTAAGAGTATATGAGCAAAATTATGCTCCTCATGACTTAGAGTTAGCAACAGTTATGCATGTTTTGCAAGTGTGGCAACACTATTTGGTAGGAAAGCCTTTTAAATTAAAGTTAGACCATTAAGGTCTTAATTATATATTTTCCCAATCTCATATGAATGCTCGACAAAGAAGATGGTTGGAATTAATATCTGACTATGACTTTGAGATAAGCTATATCAAAGGTAAAGAGAACTGAGTAGCAGATGCTCTGAGTCGACAAAGACATATCTCTTCAATTGTCTCTATCCACTCGAACTTCAAGGATTTAGTGTTACAAAATTCTACAGGTGATGAGTATTATGAGCAAGTTAAGCAGGCTCTCAGAGTAAATCCTCAAGATTAGAGGTATGATGGGTTCTATTTTGAACTAGATGAGATTTTAAGATACAAAAGAAGGATGTATGTTTCGAACTCTACAGAATTAAGAAACCTTGTATGGAAGAAAGTTAATTCTGCACCATATTCATGTTATCTTAGAGTAACCAAATTCCTAGCCGATGTAAAGCCTCTTTATTTCTAGAAAGGAACAAAGAATGGCACTACAAGATTTGTAGAAAGTTTCTTAGAGTGCTAAGAGTCAAGGCTAAGCATCAGCATCCAGCAGGACTTTTGTATCCACATGATATTCTAGAGTGGAAGTGGTAGGTCATTAGTATGAACTTTGTGCAAGGTCTCCCAATATCTCGAAATGCTATTTTAGTGGTGGTGGACAAACTCACCAAGGTAGCCCGTTTTATACCTTAGAATTTAACAGATGGAGCACTAGTTATAGCTTGCAAGTTTGTGCAAGAAGTGTTTAGATTGCATGGAGTTCCTAAGAAAATTATCTTAGATAGAGATGTGGGCATGACGTCAAGATTTTGGCAAATTTTGTTCTCAGTAGGAACTCAACTCAATATAAGCTTGAGGCTTATCACCCTAAGACAAATGGTCAGACTGAAAGGGTAAATCATGTTATAGAAGATTTGTTGAGGATGTATTGCATGGATCAACAATACAAGTGAGAAATGTATCTACTACTTATGGAATTTGCTTATAACAACTCCTACAATTCTACTATCAAGATGGCTCCATTTGAAGCATTATATGGAAGAAGATGTTGAACTCCTATAAGTTGGGATAAACTAGAAGATAGGATTAGCATTGGTCCATAAATGTTGTTAGAAATGGAAGAACAAATCAAGCTGATTAGAAATAGATTGGCGGAAGCAAATGATAGACAGAAAAGTTACACTGATGCCAAACGTACACCAAGGCAATTCTCAGTTGGAGAAAAAGTTCTTTTGAGGGTCAAACCTCAAAAGAGTTCCATAAAGTTTGGAAAGTCTTCCAAACTAGCACCTTGATATGTAGGACCCTTCAAAGTTCTCAAAGTAATCAATTTGTTTACCTACAGAGTCTCTCTACCGCCAACTCTTGCCAGGATGGATAATGTTTTCATGTTTCGTATTTGAAAAAGTATATAACATGTGATAATCATATTCTTGATTTGAATGCTTTATAGGTATAGGACCTAGGAGTGGTCGTGATCAAGCCTCTCAAAGTGCTCAAAGTTCACAAGCTCTGCTTGCGTAATACAGAGGTTACTCAATGCAAGGTCAAGTGGGACCAGTATGCAGAGGATAGTGTCACATGGGAAGATTACCCTAATTTTTATTAGAGATTTCCTCATTTGTTTTATGCTTTTCAAAGTTGAACAAAAACTCTATATTATTGTTTTGGATATATTGGATCATCAAGGACGATGAATCTTAAGAGGGGAGATATGTCACACCCCAAATTTTGACTATGTTTTACTTTTTACTTCCACGTAATTAGTGGTTAATTATACATGAATTAATGATTTGATGTTATGTGAAAATGTTAGGGTAAATCAATGATATCGTGAGTTTAAGGTTATATGTTTAGAATTTAGACATGTGATTATAAGATGTTATGATTTCATAAGGTTTATCAATTGACTAACGATACATTAATCCCAGACGGGTGATTGTAAGTTGTAACCAGGAAAGAGGTTTTCCACCTTCCAAGAAAGATAGGGAGAGCATCATCGGATAGAAGAGAATAGACATTTGGATAAGAACAAATTGTTGCTATCCAAGTTTCCTGTTTTCATAGTTTCATTAACTCTTATGTGATATGAATATAGATTATATTCAAGAGAAAAATATTTATTAGTGGTTAAACTATTTCATTATCGGTAATTTCTAGTTGAAATTCCATTATGATAACCTATCTATTTTGACATTTATGCAAGATTGAGGGGGAGTTCATACCTCAACCCTATTCTCATATCTTGTCGAGTGTTAAAAACAACTTTAGTATATGTTGTATACATAAATATTATGTTGATATATATGTATTCATATATTTAATATGATCTATAAGTATAAACTCATACTTTGTAGATGTTGAATTTTTAGAGGGCACATGGTAAAGTTGCAAATTTAATGCCAACTACTACATGACCTTATGAACACTTAAATTCATTTACTCCACAATGACTTGGAGAGTATGGAGGAGTGTTTCAAACTGATTGAGAAGTGGCCTTTAATGACCATTAACCTCATTATTATTTGCATGCCACCATAGAGAGTGTTTATAGGTTTGAACTAGTGAATATAATCATGGGGATGAAGTGGAATAAAGCCTTTTAAGTGGCAATGAGGTGTAAAAAAGAGATCAGTCTTAGCAGTTTGAGAGCTCCGTATCCATAGAGAGAGAGAGAGATCTGAGATCTTGAATACTCATGAGGATAGCACTGAGAGTGAACTCAGTTATCATATCCACATAAGTTGTGACCTTTGAGCATACGTGAGAAGGGAGTCTAACGCACATGAAAACATATCGTAGTTCGGGTAGAAAGGATGAAACTAGTGCAGGTTTGGAAACCATCAACGAAGAGGTGTGGATATCATGTTAAACTATTATTTCATTATTAACATGTGAATAGTTGTATCCTGTATAAGCTTTCAGATATGTTTTACGTAAAGTATGTAGGATTATCCAAATAGTGATCTTGTGATCATAGAAACTAAGAAAATGTAGTTACTTGGAAAGTAAATAAATTATTTTCTTTAGTTTTGAAATTGCACTCTATTTTCAAAAGGCATGGAGTCTGATTGTTTGATGAGAGTTAATGTCCTCAAATGATAGTTTGAAACTGTCGTATCTAAACATTAGAATGTTGTTGTTAATAATGGGAATACTATGCAATTATCTTTTTTGTGCCTTTGTGTTGTATCTTCAATCCATAGCAAAATCGAGTTGCTTGTTAAGACGTAGGAAGTATAGTGAATGTTATGTTTAACATTGGTCTTATTAGAGACTTCAGTTTGTAGAAAACTTATCCGTCAACCTTGATTACTCAAGCTTTTTTAGTTTTCTATTAGCTGACAAGACATTATTATGAGTACATAGCTATCACACAAACGCAGAGAAAAGACAAAATTATGTTTTCACTTTAGAACACAAGGTACTGTGAACATATTTTGTTAAACTCATAGTATTATAACTAAGTCAAGTTATATATAGTGTCGAGATTCAAATTTTGTGAGAACCCTGATATAAGTTTAGAAGTCGAGAGGAGCAAGATTGTAAAAAGTTTAGACTGAGATAGATATACATTTCACAATGATTTATGTGTAAGTTTTATTATTTATAACAAAAGATTTTGTGATAGATTTTCACTTATTTTAGAATATATCCAAATGATATTGATATCATTAGAAAGCATCTAAGGGTAGTGATATATTATCACTTTTGCATTCAACAACAATGATAAGTATTATCATGATATTCAAAGGATATCATACATGAGTTCACAACCTATTCTGTAACAAAAGACGGTGGACTTAGGAATACCAAAAAGGTCAAAAGTATTGTACTATAATTATCGTAGACTCAAACCTATTTAGGTTATAAGATTGAACTTAGTCAAGATTATTTATGATAATGATAGTATTCATTAAGATCTTATTTACATGAGAATAAAAACTCGTGTTCTATGTTTATATGTGATATGAAAAACGTGAATTCGAACAATGCCCAAGTGGTCTAAAGAATACTAGAGAATATTATATCCATGTTATATTATTATACATTCTTATCTTTGGATAACAAGAGTTTTTGATATTACAATATATTGGGTTAGAGAAGTTAAAAACCCTAGAATCAACCCACAAGGGTTTAGAAAACTTGAAAATTCTTAAGTCGATTATGACTTCGATTTAGTCTATTATATTTTATGGTCAAGAAACCATAGATCGAGATTATATATACCTATGAAAGCACTTATGTAAAATAAATGATTTCTCATTAAAATCAGAAACTTGATATTGCTCAATCTTTGGGTCATTGAGTAGAATGACAGGAAGTCATAGACCCTAGTATTTGCAAGTTTACAACAAGGGGCTCTTTGAAAGGTTAAAATCACCTAAACCTACATATTGCATATATCCTAGATTAAGGATTGAATTATAAATTAGATTGACTAGGATTTGAGTGTAGTCAAGATAATTCATATATATAGTTACTAGTCAAACAAATCAAACTGTAGGATGAGATAGTTTCCAAGTCAAGTTAGAGGTGTGTGAACACACGACTACGTTTATTGCAAATGTCTATTTATATAGAAACTTTGGCCAAAGTGATGCATTTGTCTCTACATGCATTGGTCGGTTTATTATGTCTAGATTGGGTAACCTGTCGAAATGATCATACTTAGTTAGAAGATTGTCTAGAGTTGTATGTTCGATTGAGTTATGTAGGACACAGTAGTAGAACTCAGATGACAACTTATTGGTTCTTTATGTCTATACTCTTCGTGAAGGGTGGGGCCACTTCTAGATGGAATATGAGCAGGGGACCGCCATTATGTGGTTGGAGGTAAAGCACTCAGATGATGCTCTCCCTTTGTAGCAAAAGACTTGTCGAGACTTGAGTGACAAATATCAAGATTCTAGATGGAGTACTCTTTATGTTATGATTATGATTTTCAAACTCATGTAAACTTATTTATATTGCCAACTGCAAATTATTTGTAAATATAAAGTGATGTAATTTCACTATGTTTTTATTTTTGAATATATTGAAATTTTCAAGGTTGAAAAATATTTGAAAAAGATATGCATTTAATTTAACGCGATTATGTAAATAAAAATAAAAATATATATTTTATTTCATGTTTAACATGTTCATTTACTTTCTTAGTAAATTGTGTGTAATTCTAAGTAATATGAGATAGCATGTTACATGCATTCCATCTAATTATAAGTTAATTCACCTGTTGATCCTGTCATAAACCAACTTTCGCAAAATGTAAATTCCCTACAACAAATAGCCAGTATGAGACAAAGTCAATCACACCCTACCATTCCATCCTATTACACTCTTAGTCCATTATCCCTTGTTATTCTTGAACTTTGATGCTTGATAAGTTTGAAGTTCAATGTTTTGAGAAGTATTATGGAAAAGAAGACCCGAATAGCCATGTGTCAGCCTTTACAACCTTGTGCAATGACTTTCTCTTTGAAGATGCTCTCTTGGCTAAACTCTTTCCTAGGTCACTAAAAGACACGACCTTGGATTGAGTTTTCTCTCTACCAAATAATTCAATTAATTCTTTTTAACAACTTGTCAATCAATTTCTCCAACACTTTCAAGCCAACATCAAACCTCAAGTAACATTGACTGATTTGGTTTTGTTGGTTCCTGAATCGGTAGAGGGTTTGCTAGTTCCAATGCACAGATAGATTCGGCCAACAAATACGGGAGGTTGCGTGAGCTGCCTCCCCTTCACTTCTGGTTCTGCCGCACCAAGGGGGGTATCCCTATAGCTAAAGATTTATCTTTGACTCGCCTAATGACAGAAATATTTAGCTTTATAACAACAGGCAGAATACTCTCACGTATGGACCAATGTTTGAATGATAGATCACAAGCTTGGCAACACTCTTGGACATATCTAGCTGGTTGAGAATGAGAGTATGCAAGGGTCCTAATCCTACTCCTACAACTAACAGGTTGGAAAAAAGGAATGATTTGTATTAATGTTTGGATGCAAGACAGAGGGGTTTTGGATCATAACTACTAATCCAGAAGCAGACCGGTGCCTATCTCAGGGCAAGGAGTCAACTAGACATATACAAGAGAGTGGTTTGCAACTGGCATTCAAGTTTCAAGGGGTTAGGACTGGTATTTGCCTTACAAACACCACCCAAGGACAAGTATTTAACTGTCTCTACTTACATACATCCGAGCTGACATACAATCTTCTCCATACTCAACCTAAAACAATTTAATCCACTCCTTGAATGGAAGTTAAAGATTAAGCATGTGATATAGAAATCCATACCCTAGAATCTGAGAAACCCTTAGTAACCAGATTTAAAAGAAGAGAATGCATACAACACATGGAGACAGACAGATAAACACATGCAATAATGCATTTTTCATATAAAATGACAAGAAACTGAACATATGTGCAAGGTGCATTCAGATGCAACTCATAAACTCCAAAAGAGATAAAATAACCAAGAAAATGCTCTGTCTTCCATTATTTTTCCCCAAAAAATGCCCAAGTCTTCAACCACTAATGAGTAACACAGTTTGCATTTTATAACAAGACTGTGTACTCAGCAATAATTACATGGCAATTCAAAAATTCATGCCAAAAATTGCTAAAAACATCACACCAAAAATGATGCCCAAAATCATTTAATATAGCATGGAGAAGAAGGATGAGCAGGTGAACTCAGGATCTGCACCACCACCTGAAGATTTTCTTCACAAACCTGGTAGTTGGCCAATCAATCAGACCCATACCTCTGTACTGTTGCCATAAATGGCCAACCTACCCACGTGATGCAACAATGGTTCATGCTATGAAGTTTCCCGCTTGAACTGGTGCAGATACACAGAAAATACTTCCTTCCTCGAGCGTTCAAAACAGGGCCGTCGATCTCCTTCTATCGCTGAGATCTGCGGCCCCAAATCAAGTTGAAAAGTCATCAACCAATAAGAACGTGCTACGTAGGCACCCTGTGCTTCCATCGCTGACTTTTCCGCCATCGCAACATGCATTTTACCTCCTTTCGTCCCTTTGTATATGCAAAAGAACATGCATATACAAACAACTATCTACATACAAAGCGCAGACCCCAAATTGTTATAGAACAAATTGAAATTGCAATCGGGTCCCGCCTTGTACATCTCTCTTTGCATATCTCCTTTGTATATTGCAGATACAAACGTAATATACATTCTGCGGATTTCAAATTTTTATGAAGCATTTTGAAATCACTTTGAAATCCAACTTGTATCTCAATTTTCTTGTATATTGGCATATACAATGCCATATACATGCAAGCCGCGGATGCCAGCCCTGAATTAGCCAAATCTGACTTTTGAATCAAATCCGGCTTGCATCTTTAGAATGCATGTTCTGCTTGTATGTGCGATCGGTGGGTCCCACTATTTGTATCTTTTCCCTTTGCATGTTTCGATTGTATGTTGGGAACATACAAACCCAACATACAATGCGCAGACACCACCTGCTTTACAAATGCAATTAACTATCTTGCTGCGTCCACCTTGCACTTGTTCATTTGTATATTTCCTCTTGTATATTGGACATACATTTGACTTTGCATGTCAACCCTTGCACATTTCTTCTTTGCATATAGAGAATGTATACTGTGTATACATTCTGCTTTGTATGTGAGGCGGACCCCACCAAATGTATCTCTACTGCTTTGTATGTTGCCGAATATACAAGGCCCCTTGTATATTTGCATTGTAGCGAATGTATATGCGCTCCCTTTGTATATCTGCAATGTACACTCCCAATGTATGTTGGACATACATTCACCATTGCATCTGTCTCGATGTACATTGACCCTTGTATATTTTTCTTGTATGTCGCCAATGTATATTTTTCTTTGCATGTTTTCCTTTGCATCTACCCATTGCATGTCTAAACATACAACACAAATATACATGCAAACCCTCATATACAAGCAGGGAATATTCCCAGAATCTGCGACATACAAGCAACCATTTTTACACCCTTTGAAGCCGATTGAACATGCAAATCGCCCTGTATGCCCGAATGTACATTTGAACTTGCATGTATATACAAATGGCCTTGTATATACAAAGATGCATGCATACAACTATTTTTGCACTTTTCAAAGCTTGATATGCATAAAATGAGGCCGAGGGACTTAGATTTTTTGGGATTTTTATGAAAGGTGCCTGCAAATGAAAGTCTGAAACCTGAATGTTTATGCAGGCACCAACAGGTTCATTGCAAGAAAGGAGTGAAGGAGAAAGTGATTGACTTTATTAGGCGCTATCACACCCTCTTTTCTTAAATTCCTTATTCTCTTTTGGATGCTGATATGCAGAGGGTTTTCATTATAAACTTGTAGCTATAGATCTGTGATAAGGTTCTCTGAATGTGATATCCTTCTTTTACACATCTTTGCACGACTCTCTGTGATTACCAACTATCAGTTAGTCAATATGAGGGATCTTCCTCATTGACTCCCATTGGTCAATTCAAACCGCTTCTACACATCTTCAATCATTCAAGAAGCAAAAGAAAAGCTTCATCAAAATCTCTTCTAATTATTCAAACAATATTTAATCACATGTGGTGGCCGCAACACCTTCTATTGTGACCCCCTATAAATTCAAACCAAGGACTCGATAGTTTTCTCAGCTTTTTGAATCCCTTCATTCCATCATGTTGCAGTTCCTTAACAATAACCTTTTGTAACTTCTGCATATTCACCCCATTGACACTTCTAAGTCGATATCTCCTTCATTTAACCCAAAGGTCTTTTGTCAATATCATTGCACTCTTAGACATAACACTGAGAGACGTGCGTGTCTTAAACATGAAATTCAAGACCTCGTCAAGTCTAATGTTATCTAGGTAGCTGGTGAGAATGACAAGGGGAATAAGTTCATATCTCTACCTAATAAAAACTTTTCCTAACCATGCTACTAACTTTGTGGAACTATTTGTCAATAGAGTACCTACTTTAATAACTTTTGATCATCAAGACAAGAAATTAAAGAACCTAGTTTCCTTGATAAATGTTTATCCTAACCAAGAATTGGATGATTGTGAGCTTGACATTTCCTTTACCCGTGTTGATGCCTCTATTCGTGCCCTTGATAGTCATCTCTACATTACCGCCAGGATTAATGACAAACCCACGAGAGGAGTACTCATTGATCTTGTATGCCTTATAAATGTAGTTACAGAGGAGTTCCTCTACGTGCATGAATTATACCAAGATAAGTATAAGAGATCAGAAATGTTGGTTAGGGTGCATGACAATTCCACTTGACCTACTCTTTGTGCCTTGACTCTCCTTGTCTAGGTCAAACCAAAAGTCCTGGATGTGTCTTTTGCCATCATTCCAACCTCATACCAATTTCATGTGAAGTTAGGCTACCCATGGCTCATTTCCATGAAGGTGGTCTATTCCATAATCCATAAGTGTTTAATGTTTTTATTTAAAGGATAGGTGCACATTGTATATCACAGTGGATTTAAGCCCTTGGCTTTTTGTGGAAACTTTTCGCTTGATTACTTTTGGCCACAGCCAGTTGAGCCCATTCACCCTCACAATGATTTTTTATTTGTCTTTTATCAGATATTCAAAGCTAGTCAATATGCTCAATTGTCTACTAGTGTCTCCTCATGTGTTATCCCAATTGCCAACCTTGAGGTTTCTCTATCTCCTATGGTTGCAACAATAGTTCCCCCTGTAATGTAGGTGGTGAATGAACCATAGCCCAAATTGGGAATCCTTCATTGACACCAAGCATCTAGTCTTTATGCCAATGTGTCACCTTTGTCATCTTACCAAGGACCATAAGGCAAACACCTTGCACAATCCAGGCCTCTTTGCCTTTCAAGGATTGCTTTCATTCTTCCTGCTTCTTCATAATCTAGAGGAAAACAATCCATAGCGTGAGAGGTTTTCCCTGTAGTTTTTCAATCGCCCATGTTTGCCTTAATATCTTTGCCTATCACATAGGCTCTAAGAGAATGACAACGTGCCTTGAGAGATTTGTCTCCCGTTGTCTCCCAACCTTTAGTGGGGACTTTTATTCCTCCTCCTACCCCTTGGACAGAGGAAGAAAAGGAACCTATGTCAGAAGACACCTTGAGAATGCTCTAAGTCATACAAGATGAAATCAAAATGTGAAACAACACAAGAGATGACATCGTGTTATGGCTCGCCAACTTGCTGCAGGAGTTGAACCTCTTCTCTCTAGTCCCTCTTCCACACAAATGTCCCTTGACTTAGCTCCACCTGTTGACCTACTATTGCCTGCCTTTTCGATGACTGAGCAAGCTGAAAAGATTGTCTTCATGGTCCCAATATCCTTGCCTCCTACGAAGAGCCTTATCATGTCATTTATTCCATCTAGCAAACCATTTGTTGAGCCTTTAGACCAACCCACTGACAAAGTTGTTTCAAGTAGTGCTCTATCACAAATGGTTCCATCCAAGCATACCTAACACTAGTTGTTCCTTGATATCTTGCATCCTACCACCATTGACATTGACATTCCGCCACCTTCGTCCAAGTGTAAGTGTGAGCCTTATCTATATCTTCCATACCAAATGCTTAAGCGACTGTCGAGTTTATGGTATTCTTCTATTTCTTCTTCTCCTGTGATTAATAGTGCTCACGACCCCACTATTAACACTATTACATCATCTCTTGTGATTTATTCTAATAGTGATCTGGAGGACATCCCCGAACCACCGAAAAATCTTCTAGAGTTGTCTTTGGTTTTCATAAAATCAATGGACTTGGCCTCTAGGGACATGCGTGATGAGCCTTCCCCAATGATTGATCTATCACGTCATGAATTTGGTGCCACTCCTTGTATTGCACTCGTAGTTCCTCTAGAATCTTGTCTATTGTCCCTTTATGATGAGCAAGATTGGGAGGAAGATGATTTTCTATAGTCTAACTCGTGAGAATGGTACCCTTGTGTTATATGTGTTATGCTTGTATGTGATGTTATCCCTATACACATTGCCTACTGTGTATTTTGTTTTGTTAGTTTTCTTTGGATGACCCTTGATGCTCTTGTTGGCGCAAGGATACAAAGGGAACAAATCTTTTGTAACATTATTCTCTATGTATCTTCATTCTTCTATTTCTAGTAAATGTGATTTTATGCCCATTGGGAACAATGCAAAGTGAAGGATGATTTAGCATCCTTTCCTTTCTTGACCTAATGTTTTATTTTTCTTTTGATTTCATGTGGTACTGCTTCCTTTGTCTCCATAGGTCCACTAACTAGAGGATGATGACAGTTCATAAAACGAGTGTCCCTTTATATACAACCATTCAAATACTAAGTCCAATTGAGTAGAATCCTTAGTGCTATTGTATGATATTGCTTACCACAATGTAGCTTTTTGAAACATATCCTTTTGGGCATGTGCTTCTAGAAAGCTCTCGTGCATGTTGTGTGTGTATTTATCTCTCTACCTTAAAGTCAATTGCTCCCTAGTGGTGTTAGCAATTACTTTAAGGTGGGGGCATACACTCAACCATGTGCCTCAATTTGTTCACACGCCACGTGGTTGGTTGTGCTATCGCAACACCCTTTGATCATCTTTGTAGCACTCTACCAGAGTTACCCAACAAACAACACACTTTGCTTGGCCTGTAATCTTTGATGTTGTTGACATGAAGATCACCTAGTAAATATGTGGATCTTACTAGCCTACCGTGCTTTCATTTTGCTACTTGTTGATATGGAACTCACCTAGTAAATCTATGGATGTTACTAGCTCGTGATGTTGCCATCTTGCTACATACTCACGACCACCTAGTAAACAACGTATTTTACTAGCCCATGGCTCGTGATGTGTGTTTTCAGTTTGATTACTAGCCCAAGAATCACACCTTGCATGCTCTTGTTTTCCATGTATGCTCTATGTATATTTGGATTTGATTATGTAATCTTGCTAATCGTAGTTGTTTCAGTATATAATACTTGGTCTTATTCTATGTTTATTTTATTTTCAAATATATGTTATATGTACATGTGTAACCTGTGCTATGTGTCTTGTGTGTGTATAACCTTTTTTTCTAAGCATTTGTAGAGTTGTGGAATCCTAAGCTTGGGGGCTATTGCACTTCTCAACTTGGTGACATTCTACTTCTTCGATGATTAGTAAAGAGATATATTTTCTCTGTACTTTAGTGTGTGTATGAACGTAAGCTCATACCATCACTAAATTGGGGGCTAAATGCACTGTCAAAAATTGTGACCTCCCACAATTTCACACTAGATTTAACACTCCCTTCTATGTATTTGTGTATCTCCATTTGTGAAAAGCCTGTTTCAAGACCTAATTAAGAAATAGTATTAAAAGACTTAATTGCTAAGTTTTTGGGGCCCAAAATAGTCGGGACCAGGGCACCTAGTGCCCCAGTCCAACCTTTTTGCCTTGAAAAAAATTGGAATTTTGAGTGTTGGCCTTATTACATCGAGTGGTACACCTTTTGTCGGCCTAACCCAAACTCTTTAGGAAGTAAAAGAGATTCATATATATGTAGCTCTCTCCCTCTTATTTGAAAGGATGACAAAGTGATTATTTGAATACTTGATATATGCTCTATACACGAAATCTAAAGCTCTCTATCTATAGATTATTATTGCTGCTATCATACTAACCCTTGAAGGTATCTGGAAAAGCTTCCTTCTCTCTCCAAGGTCTCCTAGTTTGCTACTAATGTTGCAACATCAAGTCTAATTAGGGTTTTACGGTGAGTTTGTTCCATTTATATTTAATCATTGATATTTTATCAGTTATTTGCCTCTACCTGTTAAGGGTGAAATAAAGCTTATCAAATTAATGAATAAACAACCCAATACATCTATGAAATGTGAAAGTACAAGATTGATCAAAACAAAACTAAGAACAACCTTTTACCTATCTTCTTCCATAGTTCGCTTATCAGCTCTTGGTCTTGATAAATGCAAAGCCCTCATAAGCATGTGCTTCCTTTCTTGTTGAAGATGACAAGAGAAGAATGGCTATGATACTTTGTTGTGTTGAAGATGAGCTTCAACACAATGACAATGGAGGATATTGGAATGGTATGATGAGGAGATTGGAGAGCAATTTGGGCATGATGAGGATGCAAGAAGAAGTTTCCCTAAAGGAAATTGGGCATGATAAGGATGCAAGAGAGAAGTTCCTCAATTGCTTAGATAAGGGTCTCATTTATAGATTTTCTGAAAAGGGAATGGAGGGTGAGGATCAAGAGTTGAGATCAAGGGCTCTCATTATTTGTGAATTTTAAATTCATAGTGGATGAATTAAAAATTTATTTTTGGGAAGAGTGGATTATGACAAATTGAATTTTTAATTCAATTAGTGGAGGACAATTGAATTTTCAATTCAATAGTGGAGGACAATTGAATTTTCAATTCAAGAGTAGAGGACAATTGAATTTTCAATTCAAATAGTGGAAGACAATTGAATTTTCAATTCAATAGTGGATGACAATTGAATTAAAGATTCATTTTTGGAAAATGGAGGATATTAGCTAATTAAATATTAAGAATATTTAATTATATGTGCAACATGGTGAGGTGGAAGAGATGAGGTGGAAAGATGAGGTGGATTGATGAGGTGGATTTTGTGAGGTGGATTTAGGCCTTGAAACATTAGAAGAATTTAGGGAATTTAATTAAATATAATGATTTTATTTAATTATGGGATAATGAACCAATCAAATAAACTTATAATATTTATTTAATTGACAGAAGAAAATAAGAATTAAGATAAATATCAAAATATTTACTTAATTCGACTTGAGCCAATTTTAGGTGTATACACTACCTACCAAGGGCACACACTTTCTATCACACTTATCTCTATTGTTGTGGAAGTGGGAACACTTAATAGAGGTTTGACTGAGGCAAGCCTCTATACAACACACACGCATTTTTCCTCCTCCTTGTGTGTGCAGATTTGGGGTGAAGGATTTCAGATATCGATGGACGAAGGATAGATGGAAGTTACAGAGACTGAGACCTTTGTACATAAGTAATTCTGCCCTGAAACCCTTGGAATAGGGTTCCCAACACTTGTGTCCTACCCCAATAGCTTTAGCTTTTGGTGACAAGTTCCTCTTTGTCTGCTCTGCTTTGCTCTGTTCCTATTTTTTGATCTTTGTTATTGTACCCTACTCTGTTTCTTAGATTTATTATTAGATATTCTTATTTGCATAGTTTAGTCAACTCTTTTGCATCAATATCTAATCATAGCAACATAACCCCAAGACTCCACCAACACTTGTAACTTGGCTCTTCTCTAGGGAGAGTAGCCAAGTCTATAGCCCTTGGTGGCTTGTGAGTGTTCTAATGTTATGTGAGGAGAGATTGACCTAGTTGCTTCATTGTTAATTAGGATAATCTTTTCAAACATCACAGTGGGAGTCAGTCAAAATTTGAATTTTAAATTTGAAAATGTCATTTCTGCAATCATGGGTGTTTAGGCAGAAGTTGACCAAAATCTAAATTTTTAATTTTTAATTTGAAAAGGTCAAGTCTGACCACGAGGTCAAACTTGTGATCATGAAATGACCTCAGACATAAAAGGGGCAAATCAATGTGGGCTTCAGGTACATTAAAGTATTTGCATGTATAGTTATAATAAATGCATAAATAAATAAGGCAAATGCATTAAGATGAATGAACATGTGGATCCCGGTGTAAGGAATAAGAGTATAAAATATGTGCAATGAATAGGTAGATGGAATAAGGCAACGACTCCAACTTTGTACAAAAATATATCATTTGTCAACATGTCATTATATCAAGGCACTCTCCTCAAAATAGGCACAAAACTAAATGCAAAATGGCATAGGTATACAAATTTATCTATTACATTTTGCCCCCACTTTGAGGCGTGTGTGAATCCTAGAATGATCATGCATCACAAAGTATGTATCACTCACAAACATGCATGTAAAGTAAATATTTAGACATCAAATGCTCTAAAGAGATCCATGTGAAGCAATGGAAACTACAAGGTATCATTGTGTAAGTGTGTCCTTTGGTACATAATATCCATGGGAACCTACAAAATTGAGGAAAAACATGTAATAAGTAGATTTTGTGGCACAAGTAGGAACAAATGTAATCTAAATCTCACTATCAACAATCATAAGAGGGAGAGGAGAAATTTTATTTGTGCTAAAAGTGTTAATGATCTATCTCACTTGGTAGTCAATGGGCGACAAGAAACATGGAGTGTAAGGCATGTCACATACGAAAGATGAGTCTTTATAAACACATGTAATTGTCTGTGAAACTTGCCATGAAAGTGTTATTAAATATACCCCCTCTATAGTTGGTTGCATCCATATGATACAAGGATTTGTAGGTGAGGGAAAATAGTACACAAAAAGTAAATATAACTTAAGCATGTAAGTATGAAAGCAATAACTATAAATGAATACATCGTGTAATAAACATGTAAATGTCATGAATTATGAGTATGGTAATCATGAGCTAGAGATGGTATCAAGGAATGATGATGTTGCCACAAGCATAGGCAAATAAAGAATAGTGGCATATCCCTTAATGACTAGGAATACCCATGTAAGTACATAAGACACTAGAGCAACATATACCCCCATTGTAGCATCCAACAGCATGAACATACATTAGTGCATGCAAAGCAATAAGTCCCTAGCGGTGATAAAGATGTTAATGTATAGAATATAGTCAATAATACGAGGAAGGCCTTAGTGTAGCCATTAGAATATAGTGAAGTCAAGCAAATACATAGTGTGATAGGGAAGGCATAACTCCTAATGCTCCCTGATGTGGTAAAGTAGATTCTTAGGACGTGATTAGGTCACATAAGTGCAATAATGGAAGATGCAAGTATGGAAGCTCTTAACAAGGTAAATGGCCCCACATGGGCAAGATAATGTGATAAGGCATGAAGGTATGTAATGGGAGAAAGAATGATGCCCTCAATGTAAGATATGGGAATAATAAGCATAGTATTTAAGGGGAAGACATGATACCCTCACATGTAAAAATGTGGTAATGATAGCACAATACATAATGGGGAAGATATGATGCCCCTAATCCAACTCAAAAGATGTATTTGTTATGGAGTAAAAAGTGGACACATGCCTTTTTACCTCCTAGTTTAGCTCCTAGGTCCTTGTGTTAACACTCTTCAAAGCAAAATATTCATCCCAATAAGAAATCCCTTGAAACCCATGTCAAATGGGAACTAGGGGCCCATTTAATTCTTAGGTCCCGACCAAAAAGGCACCTTGGGACTTAGGCATCCGCGCCCAAGTCCACCCTGATTGGTCAGGGGTAAAATTAAATGTATGTCAGCATAAGACTCTTAAATGGGTCCTCCCTTGTTGGCTCTTTCAATTAATTTGTGAAAGTTTAATGGGACAACATATATAAACAAGTGTTTGAATTCATTTTCTTACAAGTTGATGATAGCAAGGTTATGATATCGAGAAAAAGAGCACTCAAGGCATTCATTGTGTTATTGTTACAAATTTGTGCTAGTATTGTGTTTGTTACAGATTTGGAATCATCATCAACATCCTTATGAGTTGAAGAATCTTCATCCTACTAAGGACTTCACTACCAAGGTGACATTATCATTGTGTATGAATCATTTCATCATCATTTGGATTATCTTTGGCCTCTATTCTACAAGGACACTCTCTCTCTAACAATGGTGTTGGGAAAGCTCGAATGCTAACCCAAGATTTGACTAAGGCAAATCCCTAAACACCACAACCCCCAAACCCCTTTTCTTCGTGTGTGTAGGTTATAGGTGCAAGAATTGTAGAAGTGAAGGTATAGGGAGGTTGAGCAAGGGATTAGATTTTAAGATCTAAAAACAGAGTGGGGAAATTCCTCTATAGCAGACTTGGGTGCTAGCCCCAGTGTCCAACAACTAAATCAAACACTGGATACAACATTAGGGCATCATTTATGACATTTTTCTAGTTTTGAGTTTTCAGACATCGGGGCTTTTTGGACTCAGGCGCTAGCCCTAGAGTCTTCTAACATTTTAGCTTTCAAGGAATTGGTTACAACATCTCACTAATCATCTTGGTACTTTCAGATGTTGGCTTTCTATTGTTGCTTGTCTGTTATAAGCTAATTATCTCAATTCTAGGGTTTAGTGCATTTATTGGCCTAGGGTTTGATAAAAATCTTGATTGAATTACATCTTTCCTTAGCAAACAAGAGAACAAAATCAGTAGTTGAGTCCTCTTTCATATTGCAGTGACTTAGCTCGATTTTGTCCTTGAATGTTATTGTGAAAGGAGAGTTTGATCTAGTGTACTCACATACATTCACTTTCATTCATATCTCTTTTCATATATAACATTTTGGTGAACCCATGATTTAAAGAATTTGCATCTTGTTGAGTGTTGAAACCAGATCTTGCATTAATTCATATCATGCTTATCATTCTTCATTGAAAAATCTTGCATACATTTTAAAAATTTGGAAAAACAAGCATTTTAGGCTTGCACAAAGGCATAGTTTTGCATCATTCTCATTGCATGTTGGAATCATTTGAAAATATGATTTATACATAAGATCTGATCTAAATTACAACAATTAATCATTTTATGATATTATATCTTGCATTTGAATATCTCATTTGTTAGGGTTTTGTTGACAACTTGCATTCTTCGTATAACCTAGTTTTTGCAAAAGCTAGGGTTTGTAGTCAAAATCTTATTTTAGATTTTTCTACTCTCATAAAATGCTCATTCAAATTTGATTTTGAGTTGTAGTGTTGCTTCATTGTGCATTCTTGCATTAAAATTTCAAAGTTTGCAATTACACGATATGTATTTCAACATTAAAGGTTTTACACACCTTGTTCACATTTCTTTAAGCAAACCTTTAAAGTCATTCATCTTGCCTTGTTGTGTAGCACTGTTTACAACATACTTTGTTTGTAGTGAAATTAGTGTGTTTTTTATTTCAAAAACTCGATTTCCTCAAACTAGTGCCTTGGTGTGAAACAATCTCACATACATGGCCTCTCATCAAAACAAGGGTGGTATGGTCCCTCCACAAGTTTATAGGAAGAGGATGACTCCTAAACCTGAAATAACATTTACAGCACATGATAAAACAATTGGAGACATTGAGGAACCTCTTTACATTACCGCACGTATAAGTGGAAATCCTACAAGAGGAGTCCTTATTGACCCAAATTGTATAATGAATGTGATTACTAAAGAGTTCCTCTACATGCATGATTTGATACAAGAATCTTATGAACCCACTCGTATGATGTTCAAGACACTTAATGGAGATTTCCTCCCAGCTATTGGGAAGATTACATTATTGATTAAAATAGTTGATAAAGCTTTGGAACAATCATTTGATATCATTCCTACCTCCGACCTATTTCATGTGAAACTAGGCCATCCATGGCTCAAATCCATGAAAGCAATTCCTTCTACAATTCATAAATGTTTAAAATTTCCTCACCAAGGGAGAGTACATGTTGTCCACCATAGTAGATGGAAGTCTATGGTTACTCGTGGAAATTTTAGCCTAGACTACTTTTGGCCACAACCTACTGAGTCTGCTCAACCAAGAGAAGATCAATTCTTCCTGGCATACCAAAGATACAAGGCGAAGTTAATAACAAAATTGGCTAGACCTCTTATTGAACAAGAAGAAAGTGATGAGCAGCCTAAATTTAAAGAACTCCCTTAACCATGGGGTAAAGGAGTCTTTGTCGATGTTCCTCCTCTGCCATCCTTACAAGGATCAGGAAATACCCATAAAGAATAAAACAGTTTATCCAAGAAGATCAATTTTGTACCAACTTCCTCCTTTGAGATGTCAAAGACTAGAAAACTGTGAGAATCCTTTTGTAAACATCACTAATAAAACATGAAGGAATAGGCAAGCAAGAGAAAGGAGGAAGAGACAAACCTTAGCTCGATAAGCAACACCTCAACAAGAAAACATTTCACCAACTACTATTGAATCAAACAAGGAAGAGGTAAAGGATGAAGAGCTAAAGGACAATGATTCAAGTTGGGCAATAGTACCTTATGTACCTATTTCCTCTTGCATTTGAGATTGGGAGGAAGATGATTTGCTTGACAACAACCATTATTTCAGTTGTGTAAAAGGTAAGTATTTCTAAACCCATTTTAGCCACCTTTGATGTAGCACCTCTTTGAGTTGATTACTCATGTGGCCTTCTCCTCTATTTTGTGTTCCTCCGTGTTGTGTTAAAATGTTGTTTAGGTTTCTTTGAATGACCCTTGATACTCTTGTAAGGTCAAGGAAACAAGGAGATCACCTCTGTTGTGACCATTCTTCTATTTGTTTCTCTATTCTTCTACTTATCCTCTCCTCTATTTCATTGTTGTGTGTTGTGCCTTAGGGGGCATAACATTGTGGAGGATGTCTTGGGGACATCTTCCCATGTTGTAAACCCAAGTCACTTTTGTCTCTCTCATTTTCACTGTTTCCATTCTTCAGTGACTCTACTAGTCAGCAGATGATGAAAATAAACAAATATTGATACAGACCGCGTGTCCCTTTAGTAAGAAAGCAAAAATGCACCTAGTCCATATATGAAGATGGGGTTGATATATATATATATATATCTGACGCATGACTAATAGAATCACTCTGTGTTGTGATATTTGTTGTAAAAAACTTTTGCAATACTCTAAATCCACTTCTATGCACTATGGATTGTTTTATATCTCACCTTAAGTATAGCCTTGGTCTATTATGTGATATGGTTTCTACATAGCTTTCATGTGAATTGATTTGGTTGTTATCTTAGAGTAAGATTTTCTAGCCAAAGCTTATATCTTGTTGATTATCTTAGCAAACAATATTGATATGTCTGTGGGAACATTCGACGATCATGACACGTGTCACTTCGGGGCATGGGCTTTGTGAAATCTCTTGCTCCCTTGCGGCCTTAATGTGCTTGATACTGGCAAGCGGGATCAACCACCTTAAGGTGGGGGCATATATAATGGTATCTGCTTGATTACTTTTACATTGGCAAAGCATGTTTGTAAGCCTCGTCACAAGGCGGGATGGTGTATCTCTTGAGCTAGTGCATATCCTTTTAAGAAAAATCCCTTCTATGGAAGGTGGGGTGGTGTATCTCTTGAGCTAGTGCACACCCTTTTTGAACAAATCCCTCATCACGAGGTGGGACGGCGTATCTCTTGAGCTAGTGTGCATCTTTTTAACCAAAAGCCCTCATCATGAGGCAAGATGGTGTATCTCTTGAGCTAGTGCACATCCTTTTAAACAAAGTCCTCATTGTGAGGTGAGGTTGGATCTTGAGTCATTCACCCTTAAGCATGTCTTTAGAAATTGTGGTAGCATAACTCAACTGTCAAGTGCGTTTGGCATGTCTTAGATAGTGGAGTGCAGCGACGAGCTCCTTCCTATCGCCCATGTTTGTCGTGTATAAGACATATAGTATGTTGATGACATACTATGCAGTGCTTGTGTGTTATGTGTGTCTTCCATGTGTTTTATGTGTCTTCCTTGTGTGTCTTGCATGTTTGTGGTATGGTCTAAAGACGTGTGGAGATGAGCCCCCCACACTGTATGTGTTTTGTGTGTTTTGTTTACTTTAGTTAGTATTATATATAGATATGTAATTGCTTAATCATGTCTTCTCTCCATGTATACTTTGTGTATTGCATGACTGTGCTCATGTCTTCTCTGTGTATTGCATGCTTTCATTATCTTCTCTGTGTATTGTGTGCTTTCACTGTCTTCTCTATGTATTGCATTCTTTCACTGTCTTCTCCGTGTATTGTGTGCTTCCTTATTGTATTCACTATGTCTTATGTGATTGTTAAGTGTCTTTTTATGTTTGTCTAAGTCAGGGGGCTAGAAATAGTCCTTCAAACTTAAGATGCGTATTCATTTTAGTGTTTGATGTGCTTCGATTGTACTTTAATGCATGTGTTGAATCGTAGGATCACACACACATTAAAGTGGGGGCTAAATGTTTGTAAAAGCCCTCAAAACCATCACAAAAGTAAAATGAAGTAATATTTCACTTAAATACAACATCACAAGAAACAAAAGTAAAATGATGTAATCAATCCGCAAAAGATAAAAAAGGGTTTAATTAATCCGCTTAATTACAATATCAATATAAACGATAATTTCATCAATAAGATTCAATAGAGTCAATAAATCTTACAACTTACGTGCTGATTTCAGGTAAACGCACTATAAAATCATATACAAAGTCTTTTGACAACCATGCCATAATACATCCAATAATCATGAACCATATGAATAAATAAATCAATATGCTCATCAGTCACACGAACCAAGTGGTCCACCACCTGCGAGCTGAGAGACGGGAACATGGCCCAGATGCTTTTCCACCCAACCATGAAGTAATTACACTTCCCCATATCTCTTCATGAAATGAAGGAAACCCAGCCCTGCACGAAATGTCTAGCTACTTAGAAATAACTGGTAGGAGGGAACATCTGAGGCAACCCTAATGTCTGAATGTGCAATTCTAAATAATGAAATGTAGATTGTCTCACAATAGGATGTGACAAAGATATATATAAATAAGTTTTGCTAGACAAACAAACATCTATTTCAATGTCATCTCGATAAGATCTAATCCTTTAAATAGTAACCTAGTTCAATTCCTGAAAAGAGGAAAAGCTATCTCTAAAAATCCACATTTGGCATCCTAGCCCAGAAAGCAACCCAATAAAATTTCCAGATAAAAATCTACCTTCTTTTCCCAAGAAGTCAATAAGTAAATAAGTCAATAAACAAATAAAATAATGAATAAATCAAAATCACATATGACCACCTCTAATCCCTTTCCCATGCATCAATGAAGAAAACACACTTTTCGATCATGTAGTAATGATGAACATCATAAGCAATATAGATTTTGTAATCTGACTATATTCTCAATTCGTGTTTACATGGTTTAAATAGATTGTAGAAACTAATGTTTTTACTTCATATCCAAATACTATTTCGTAATTCAAGCATTAAAGTTGAATGATGATGTTTGACCACTCCACTCTCATACAATGAGGTTTCATGCATACTTATGTCGAATATTATTTCTATCTTTCCTCAAGGCCAAATAAATAAAATAATAGAATAAAACAATTAATGTTTTTCTATAAATCATTTTAAAAATCCCAAAACACCAATCAAGGAAACATACTTTCCAAACAATAATTTCATTCTTTGTTTCATAATTTTGCAACCATAAGTTTGTCATTTTTATACAATCACTTTATCTATAAATCAATTATAATTCACAATATAATATCCATTCTAAATATTTTCAGCAATCCTACTGTCAGACCATTGACAAGAGATAATTCCGACCATTTATCTTACAAATAAACACATTTTATTCAACCATAACACCTTACTGTTATTTTAGTGACAGGAGGTTCAGAATAACCAGTAAGAAAATAGAGACAAACCTCCTGGCAGAATAGTGACAGGAGCTATCACAGTAATTTAAAACACAAAAATAGACAACAACAATTAATCCAAAGGTATTTCATTCAAAGGTAAGGTTAAAGATAATGTTTAACAGTAAAATAATAGTGGAAAATAAGTTATAGAAACCTGAATAATTCCATCTATGTGGAGATGTTTCTAAATCACGTATTAATTCTGTCAATGAATAAAAGTTGGTTCTTTTGTCAAAACTAATTTCTACAGCAGAAAGAAAGTTTAACATTCTCAATTCAAATCTAACAGAGGTGAGTTTAATTAGTTTGAGATTGCAAAAACTTTGTTTCATAGTTTTGACCCAACAACTTAGTTTACTAGCCAATCTTAGCATGAAATCAGAATGCACAAAGCAAGGAACAATAGTTTGCAACAACAATAAAAAAACAATGAATAAAATGAGGGAGGTTGATCTGTTTTAGCAAGGTAAGATCGCCTAAGGTGGATTTAAAGGAGGTCAACTCAGAGAAAAACAAAGGTCGAGCATAAACAAAAACAAATGCCTACCAAACAAGTTGAGAACTATTATTTTGATAGTCACAAAAACATGATTTAAATGCAAACAATTCTTAAGAAGAAAAAACTAGAGATAAGGTCAGTCAAGGGGTTGAAATTGTAGCTATTGTTGCTGAGGATCTTCCTTCAGTTGCTGTTCAGCTAGAAGCACGACTTTTCTCTTTTTCTGCTACTACAAAATGTTCGTCTCTACTAAAATCTTCAGTGCCTTCTCTTGCTGCTCTATAAAAACACGTCCTCTTCATTTGCAAAAATGCTCACTACAATTTGTGAATTTTTATAAAGTATTTATGGGTTTTGTTCTACTCTTCTCCAATTTTTTGGAACACTTTACAGTTTCAAATTTTGTTTTGATATTGCAAAGTTATCGCCATTTTACTATCGCTATTCTTGACTGGTTTTTCTCTCCTTTGCAAACACCTTTTTTTTTTAACAATTCCCTTTTTCTTGTTTTTAGCGTCCAAAGTTTAGGTTTTTAACTCATTTCAACTCCAATTTTTTTTTGTTTGCATAAGAATTTTAATTTAAAAAGACTCAATTTTCTATTTAAATTAGAACAAAATAACTTAAAATTTATCTTTTTGTCACTTGCATGACAGTAATTTATTTAATTCTCTTTATTTTAGCTCTCTAAATATAATAATACTATTATTAATACTATTTATCTATTTTAAATAAATATAAGCACTCCAATCAACTCAAGATGTGATAATAATAATAATAATAATAATAATAATGATAATAATAATAATATCTTTTAATTAGCTTACTTCACATGCATGACAGTAAGTTGGTTTTAATTTTTTTTATTTAAAATTTTAAATATAATAATATTATTATTAACATAAGTTAACTATTTTTACTAAAACACAATTACTTTAAATAAACCAAGAAGTAAAAATAATACATATATACATATATATATCTATTATAATTTAATATAATTATTTAAATCTATTTTACATATTGTCTTCCAAATATCTATAATCATGTAAATATAAAACATTATTTATTATTTATTTAATAAATTACAAACATATATATTTCCTTATTTAAAATACCATTTAAATATAATTTGAAAAGACATTTAAATTTAAGTAATCACATCATGCATTTGAAAATAATTTTTAACACACTAATTTTCTAACATCTAATCATCATTGACGATTAATAATCACACATCAATGCATAAAATAAGCCATTCGAAAAATACATATGCAACTACGTGAGTGTGTGATTGCATCAGGGCAAACCCTCCCATCAGTTCTTGCCAAGTGGTTAGAACACTTCTACCTCAACCATGTTCTCGTCTTCGATGAGTACCTGCATTCATTTGCACTCAAATCGACGTTAATAGGTTAGTTCCCAAAAAAAACATAGCCGAAACAAATTATAATCACATTGATAATATCTAATAGTTAAATCAATTTTCCAATTTTCACCAAATAACCTTAGCACATAAAAAAGATTCTTAAAGTAAAAGTCAATCACAATAATTGTTCATTAATCTAGAATAATTATATTGTCCATAAAAACAAGATGTGCCAATGTTATGGAATAAAAAGTGGACACATGTCTTTTTACCTCCTAGTTTACCTCCTAAGTCCTCGTGTTAACACTCTACGAAACAAAATGTACATCCTGATGAGAAATCCCCTGAAACCCATGTCAAATGGGAACTAGGGGCCCATTTAATGCTTAGGTCCCGACCAAAAAGGCAGCTTGGGACATGGGCACCCATGCCCAAGTTTACCCTGATTGGTTGGGGTAAAATTAAATGTATGTCGACATAGTACTCTTAAATGGGTCCTCCCTTGTCAGCTCTTTCAATTAATTTGTGAAAGTTTAACATGATAGCATATATAAACAAGTGTTTGAATTCATTTTATTACAAGTTGATGATAGCAAGGTTATGATATTGAGCAAAGGAGCATTCAAGGCATTCATTGTGTTATTGTTGCAAATTTGTGTTGGTATTTTGTTTGTTGCAAATTTGGAATCATCATCAACATCCTCGAGTTGAAGAATCTTCATCCTCCTAAGGACTTCACCACCAAGGTGACATTATCATTGTGTTTAAATTATTTCATCATCATTTAGATTATCTTTAGCTTATGTCCTGCAAGGACACACTCTCTCTCTAACAATGGTGTTGGGAAAGTTTGAATGCTAACCCAGGATTTGATTGAGGCAAATCCCTAAACACAACCCCCAAACCCCTTTTCTTCTTATGTGCAGGTTATAGGTGCGAGATTGCAGAAGTGAAGGTATAGGGAGGTTGAGCAAGGGATTAGATTTCAAGATCTGAAAATGGAGTGTAGAAATTCCTCTATAGCAGACTTGGGCTCTAGCCCCAGTGTCCAACAACCAAATCAAACACTAGATACAACATTAAGGCATCATTTACAACATTTTTCCAGTTCTAAGTTTTTGAAGATTGAGAATTTCTAGACTCGGGCGCTAGCCTCAGAGTCTTCCGACATTTCAGCTTTTGAGGAATAGGTTACGACATCTCACTTATCATCTTGGTACTTTCATATCCTGGCTTTCCATTGTTTTTGTCTGTTATAAGTTGATTATCTCAATTCTAGGGTTTAGTGCATTGATTGGCCTAGGATTTGATAAAAAGCTTGATTGAATTACATCTTTCCTTAGCAAACAAGAGAATAAAATCAGTAGCTGAGTCCTCTTTCATCTTGTAGTGATGGCTCGGTTTTGTCCTTGAATGTTATAGTGAAAGAGGGTTTGATCTAGTGTACTTACATGCTTGCATTCAACCCCTTCTTTTTCCATATATAACAGTATTAATGTAGAATCACAATCAATGTGTAATAATCTATATGATGGAGAAAGATATCCTTGAGTTGCCTAATAACGTTGTGTGATAATCAATAATGTAAAATATATTGATAGATAAATATGAAAGTACATACAAATAAGATGTAATCATGAAGGCACATGTGAAATTGTATTTATCTAATGCCAAATTTTGCCTTAAGGTACAAGAA
Source organism: Cunninghamia lanceolata (assembly GCA_027924645.1). Lineage (NCBI taxonomy): Eukaryota > Viridiplantae > Streptophyta > Pinopsida > Cupressales > Cupressaceae > Cunninghamia > Cunninghamia lanceolata. Next base: position 5,580,510 of record BSBN01000311.1, on the reverse strand, counting down.
TGTAATGCAATAAATACGCATGGCACATGGAATAAATGATAAAATCAACAAAATTCAACACGAGTGATCTTGAGATGTGTTAATGTGTATAGATATAAGTGTCATGTATCAATGTGGTCATCCATATGTGTCACCTACAAAAAAGTGCCATTGGTGCAAAAAAAACTAATAAATGCACTATGTGTGAAAAAAGAGACCAATTTGACACAGGTCATGTGTCACTGTGAAATATATATGGCATCATTGATTTGATCATGCTAGCTCAAAAATTAAGGTCATATGACTCACAATTTGCAAGTTGGAAGTTATTACCCAACCATATAAAAGACTTGATGGATAGTAAAATATCACTTTCATTTGCACTTAAAAGCTCAAGAGATTAGTGTTTTAAATCTCTAAGTGTCACTTGTATTTTGACATGGTGGTGGTTCAAAGAAGTATTATGCTAATTAGTGGTGGGCATGTTTGAGTTCATATTGAGCGTGACAAGATTATTGACATTACAAGTAGACCCTTAAACCTTTTTTTTTGTCAAATTTTGTCAAATTTCAAAAGTTGTTCATAATTTTCAATTTCTAAAATGGTATAATTTTAAATAATCTTAGTAGATCTAAAAATTCAACCCATCGAGTGGGGACTTGACTCACAGGGTTGCCCCTACGCCATGGATTTGACCCTAATCACCGTATATGTATCTCAACATGCAATTTATCAAATTGCATTTGATTATGGCCTTTAATGTGTTCTAATGGCATTTGTGTCCATGTTTTTACATGCAATATGAGCTTCAAATCTATGAGCATCTATGAAATCTATAGGCGGTGAGTTTAGGTACAATGAAACTCACTGATGATGAGTCAGTATTATTGGAGGTCACAGGCCTAAAAAAATCACATTGCCCACACTTTAGTTTGACATGTGAATGCTTATAATTATCATCAAGAGGTGGGACTCTAACACAATGACATTTCACTCACCCATAGGCAAGATGATGGCACGACCATGGAAGACATTTCAAGGATTTACCACATCTTGGTTAAAGGTAGGCGAGTAGAGGCTTGAAGCACCACACTATAGCAAGATTTGAGTTATACCAGTGGTGTACAAGTCATGTAGGCTACTAGCAGGGTGGCATGACATTCACAATGATTATGTTCATCACAACATCCAAGGGTCACAAGTGGATTATGTTACTTGTTAACATATTTATTTGGTGCAGACCTAGACTAGGGGGTAAACTACCCAATCTAGCAACCTTAAATTCAAATCAACAAATTCAATAGATTTTGGAAGCAAAAATTGAATGATAATATTCTTTTAAAACTTTTTGTAGATTATTATAATCAACAAGGTGCTTCAAGAAATTAGTTCCTCCCTATGAAAGTGTTTTCACATGAACAAATGTAGTATTGAAATTAAGAATCTTCTTATATAAAATTTACCCTACGATCTTCACAAAAATGGTTTGCATCCCTTCCTATAGATTCTAGGTATATGCTCTGCTAAGAGTTTTCACATGCTTTATTTCTCAAAAAGTGACCCCATCCTTTATATCCAACATTGACTATCTCTTCTACAATGTTTTCTTCAAGCTATCATTCTCTGCATTTACACTTTTATCTCACCAGTTCCATCTAAAAAAATTGTGTCTCTTCCTAAATCTCATTGCTTAAAATTTATCTTTCATCTTCATGCTATGTTCCTATAACAGTCAACCACAAATTATTACCTTCCTCTCTCATTCAAACTTGCTAACATCCTCTTTTTCTTGCAATCTACCCATGTGTCTTTTGACCTTTTTTGTTAAATATTATCTAACCCATGAACCCAATAGATAAAATAGTCATTATTCCTTTGCAAATAACTAGTTGTTCCCTCTCTAGGGTTTCCCACACAAAGAACATGAAAATCTGAACCTTCATAATGTTAAGTAAGAATCTCCACACTGCCAAAGATTATTCTGAAAAATATTTGAAAATAAGCCATATCAAGGGGTAGGTAAAAATCAATGCCAAAATTAGAAAGGAAACATAAAGATTGCTACTAGGTGAAGAATCACACCAAACTACACAAAATAATCAAAAAATTCGCTATCAAAAAGATTAATAAACTACCAATTAAATTGACAATAACCATATGAAAACAATTTCCTCTATCTAAGGCAAAAGCAATCGATATGTTATCTTGTGCAAGTGCCAATTTAGCAAAAGAAAAAAGGAATTGTTTTTCTAAATCAACATTCTACAACTAGCAGGTTTTAAAAGTATAAGCATATATTTTGACTTTCATATTTTGTGCAACATTACACCCTATCAAGTCCAACTCTAACTCAACAAAAAGAAAAAGAAAAAAATATTCAAATATTAACTCCTCATCACTACCAACCCAAGATAGAACTATTTATACCATTTAAATCTTGGGTGAGAAATTAATACAATTCCATCGCATTATAAAAATCTTGCAAATCAACACTTATAGGTTCATATTGCCATTTTATTGCAATCCATTTAAATGAAAGATATACTTGTAATAACTTTATTTTTTTTATTGAAACAACACTCTAATTGTTCTTGACACCGCTATAGTTTATTTAAAGCGCATATCATATTGAAATCTTTGTATAGCACTTCACAACATAAGCCTAAAGCCACAAACAACCTACAACGAAGCACATAAAACTAAACATAAACTAGAAATAAAACTCAAAAAATATTTTTCTTTTGTGTAGGATTGCACATGAGCTTGGATTCTCCTACATCAAACATGTTGGGTAGGAGAAAATGTTTCATGAGTTTAAGTATTGTGAACATTTACAAGATCTAGATCGATGATCCTAGGTTTGGCAGCTTCAAATGCATTCATCCAAATTGCTTCTTTTGCTGCTAAATTTTTCCACTCTGCTAAATACTTTATATTTTTTTTTACATGTCCTCTTGATCACACGGGAGTTTATTATTGCTTCAACTTCATCGTGTTCTTTTTTGGTAACTACCACATCCATTCTTGTTCTAATTATAAATCTGAAATTGTCATTTTCTTCACTTGTCTATCCTTCATGGTAGTTGTAAACACCTGAAAATGACATACCTTACACCACCTTTTCTAGCATCTCCCTAACATCTCCATTTGCACTAACTTATCCCCTTCCTCATGATTAATTAAATAAACCATTTTATTTAATTAAATTATTTGAACCCCATTATCTCCTACCCATAATTAATTAAATAAATTTTATTTAATTAATCACTCCCCTTAACCATTACCCAAAATTAATTAATTAAATATTAATATTTATTTAATTAATTATCCCTCTTTGCCATTAGCTCAATTTAATTAAATAAATTCCATTTATTTAATTAATTTAACCTCACCTATAGCCAAAACCTTGGTTAATTAAATAAATCTTATTTATTTAATTAACTAACCCATCCCATCAAATCCCTACAACCAAAGTAATTAAATAAACCTCCATTTAATTAATTTAGATCACTAATTGACCCATCCACTAATTTCCTACATCTAGATTAATTAAATTAATCCCCTATTTAATTAATTTAACCCTTCATTAACCCATCTCCTCATAATTAATTAAACAATATACATTATTTAATTAATTAAGCTCACATGTGTCTCCGCCTCACCCTTCCCAATCCATGCACTTGCCCCATCCATCCCACTCACCTATAAAATAAATTTTTAATTCATTCACATGTCTCCATCTTCATAAATGCAAATCCTTCCCAAGACTAAATTAAAAATTCAAAAATATTGTGAGCCCTCCATCTTTGTTGATGAAATCCCATCCATTCATTTCACTATGAAATCTCATTCATTGGATCTCATATTTGATTCAAACCATTGATCTAAAATCCTCCAAAAATCTTTAAATAAAGAGCCTCTCCAAGCATTTTGACTCTAACCATGAACCAAGAAAAACTCATGCTCTCATAATCTCACCATATCATAGCCAAATTATCCTCCAACTATTGTCAATTCATTACCCTCATTATGTTGGATTTATATTTGAGTAATCCACATTCAATTTGTATTGGGTAAAGCTAGGATTTGTAGCTAGATGCATGCATGTCCTCCATCTTATCAAGGAGACTAAAATGGAGTGAAGATTTAAAGGTATATCCTTTGTTTATGTTTACTTTGCATTTTAACATCTTCACCACATTTTATCATCTTCATTTGGCATGCCCGGTGGGACCAATTCATCTCTGAATTAAACTTTTTGGAAAGAAATCTCCATGTATTTTTTGTGCAGGTGATAGGTTAGCACTTTCAGCTGTGGATTAATGCTTAAGGCAAGAGGAATATCGCCTAAGACCTTCTGTTTAGCACCTCTATCTATCAACTAACAGTCTATTTTGCAGGAAGAAACTTAGCGCTTTAGAGTCATCTGTTAGTGCCTAAGTTTGGTCTGTTAACACCTGTGAGTCCCATATTAGCACCTACGTGCCCCGTAGTAGCGCCTCTGTAGTCCAGACTAGCACCTCTGTTCTGACTTGTGCTTGTTTGGAATTTTTTTTTATCTTTGTAGATTGATAGTGGTTTTTGTAGCTATTCTAACACCCTTCTGCAGGTCTACTAGTATGTTTTGCAGGGAATTAAGGGTTTTTATCTAGGCTATTGAATCAATTTGGAAATATTTTTAGCCTACAATAATTTTTGAGCTTTTAACACTATGTTTTGACCTAAAACCTTTATATCCTACTGTGATAACTAACCTTGTCTGCAGGTAATAATCTGATTCATCTATTTTTCTAGAAAGATTAACATTTTTTGCAGGATCTTTGGTTTCTATGTCGGGATAGCACCTTCTCTTGCAGATTCAACACGTTTGGCTATAGGTAAAAAGTAGGTATATCACTGTATTTAGTTCCTCTATGTCTTAGATTAACACTTAGGTGTCTCTGTTTAGCATATCTGATGTCTGTCAACACTTTTGAAGCTTTATTTTAGCGTATGAGCTTTTTTATTTAGTGCTTAAGAAGTGTCTGTTAGCACTTATGTAGATTCTATTGGCACTTTAGTAGCTTCTGTTAGCACTTAAGTGTCTTATGGCAGTGCCTAAGCAGCTTCTGGCAGGGCTTTGGAGGTCTATGTGAGCACTTTTGTCTGATTAGAATTTCATCTTATCTTTTGGGCACTAATTTGGTTTTTTGCAGCTTTTATACATTTGACCAAGACGTCATTTGCAAACTACTAACATTTTCTATAGCTTCAAGATCAAAGTTTATTTCTTTTCTACTAGTTTTAGTTGCATGTAATTAAAGTAGAAGGAAAAGAACTTGTTTGTCATGTCTTGATTTGTACTAGGACGTGTAATACGAAAAATTTGGATAAAATGAAAGATAAACAATATAACATGCAAATTACCTTCTTACCCAAATTTTACGAATACCTCAGATATATTGAAACGATGGATGCATGTTGATTGTTTGAATGGTTGGTTTGTTAGTTACTCACAGTCTGCAACACAACGATGATAGAGATTGGTGGATGAAAGGATAAATAGATTTATGAAATGATGGATGAAAGATTGATGGATGAGAGGCAGAATTTCAATAGAGTAACGGTACTTAGAAGATATCCATGCAAATGACATGGTTGAGGGTGAATTTATAGAGAAATGTGAGAGAATGGAGGGATAAAGTTTCCCATTTTGCAAGTGATTTAATGAAATTGGAAAGTTGCTTATGCTACTTGGGAGAAGAAAATAGAAGGTGAGAGAGTGATTTGGGAGATGAATTAGAAAGTGAATCAAGTTAACTCGAGAGATAATTAGAGTCATCTCGAGAGACAAGGATGGAAGGTGGGCTCAATAATTTAAATAATTTAATATTATTTAAATTATAAGAAATGTGAGGATAAAAGTGAGAAATAAAATAAAATAAAAGATTTATTTTATTTTATTTAAGAGGAAAGCGATTAAATGAATAAATAAAATTTATTTATTTAATAATGTGAAGGATAGGATTAAATTAAATAGATGTTAGATTTATTTAATTTGTTAGAGGAAAGATGCTAGATTAGGTGACGATATGGGGTATCTAGGGCAAAGATGCTAGAAGATGTTTTAACTGATGTGATGTCATGACAAGGTGGACAATTTTGGGTGTCTACATGATGTTCGAGATGATGAGATTTATGTCAAGTAACATCATTTCAAAGAAGCTAAGGTATGGATAGAGGAAAAAGATGATGATGCAAAGATAGGATGAGGATGGAATGCTGATGCCCCCTCGAGAGGATAGGCGGGTTAGAAGAACATGGGTATGCTCTCGAAATGAAATGGATAAGATGAAGGAAGACAGATGAGGAAATGGATAGGATAAGGATGATGTGTTATGTTGCAATGAAAGTGAGAAACCATATGTTTGCTATAGCATGAGATGTTATGCACCAGGGTATAAGGACCAAGGTGACGATGTGTCTCATGCCCCTACATAATACAACCTTGTCTAAATACAAGATATGAATATTAGCTGGGAAGATACAAATGCAAAGGCAAGATAAAAATGATAACACACACAAGCAAGCAAAAAAGCATGCACAAATGATATAAAAACAAACAAGGTATTGCCCTTGTCAAGCTATAAACCAATGATTGATTGTTGATTGATTGATGATAGATAGTGTTGTCATGGCGAGAAACAATATATCCCTAGATCAACATAAGGATGTGATTAATTAATTGATTGATTGATTGGGCTTACAACAAGGTTAGGATTAAGACCATTGATGTGGTTAGATAATTTGACAAGCTTGATTAACTTGGTAGGTATGGTTTTAAGGATGACTTGCATTTGAGTTTATTGATGATGAGATTGATTGGAAGAAGTGATTGAAGAAGGGATTTGAGTGATTGATTGGAAGAATTGTTTTGAAAGATTGATGAATTGATGAAGATAGATAATAGAAGAAGATGATGAGAGATGGAGGAATATCGTTTGTGCCCGAATCTGGGCATTTCCTTCGTACTCCAGGCTGCCTACATATCCGTGTCCATGGGATCAAAGCATTTAAGAATAGAAATGAGATGTAGTTCTAATTTGGGTTTTATGATGGTGAAGATGAGTGTGGATGGTATTAGAAGAATTGATTTGATGGATTGATAGATTTGCCGATTTGAAGTGATGATTTAGAATGATTTGATTGAATCAAAATAAATGATTTGATTGGACTGGGTGGTTTGTATGATTGATTTGATGAAATTTATTCTATTTGTTTGAGTGATATGATGTGATTAATGTGATTTGATAATTGGATTGATTTGGAAGAAGTGATTTAATGGATTAATTAATGATTTGATTGCTTGGATTTTTTTTGTTGGTTATTTGATTTTTTTTGTATTTTTGGGGGAATATTTGATTTTTTGTATATTTTTTCACGACATTTTATGATTTGTTTTATATTTTTTCAAGACCTTTTATGATTTTTTTGATTTTTTCAAGACTTTTTATGATTTTTTTGGATTTTTTGAAAGTTGTTGATTTTTTTGGAATTTTTTCAAGACTTTTTATGATTTTTTTAGATATTTTGGAATATTTGAGATGTCAATGGATTTACAATTTGGGCAGCCTTTGTGCTAGATACCAGTGACAAGGGAAAACCAAGTCTAGGTGCAAGGAGGTAAGTAGGTAGGATTGGATTAATAAATGGATGGGTGATAAGAGATGAAAAGGATGTACGCGTAAGAGAGCAAGGATGTGATCTCAAAGGCTATGTCCGATTCTAGATAGCATGCTTAGGGTTTTTCATGACAAGGCTCATGATGATAGGATGATGGATAGATGGCTAATGACAAGAGGATAATGATAGGATCAGTTTGTTGGGAAAGATAAGGTATATCAAGAGATATCCAAAACATGTTTCAACATTTTGCCCCTAATTTTTATCAAGATCAAAAGGAGGAAGGGAGGATAGATGTACTCGATAGGATAGGTGTGTGTATGTGGATGGATAAGGATATGGTAAGATAGGATAGGAAATGGTAAGATAAGTCAGAAATGATATGATGAATGAGACAAGGTGCCCCCAAGTGTAGGTGACATAGAAGATCAATTTACACATGATGCCTATTTGTCAGATTTTCATCATGGTACTTATCTAGGGTGCTTGTTTACCAGGTTTTCACCGTTGGACGAAGGGATTTCTCTTTACTTTTTTTCATTTTTTTTAATTATTTTTTTTTCTTTTTTTTTTTAAATTTATTTTTGACTTTTTGGATGGGATAGGTGGATATGGATGAAAGGGACTCATGTGTCTAGTTCCACAAAAGGTGATGATCCCATGAGAGATGGATGTCGTCACATGGACCATATCAAGTGTGCTCATAGATGTCGGTAAGGGATGACATGAAAGTGAGATGAAGAAGGTAGACAACAGATTATGACAGGTGCGATAGTGGATTGTAAAGGACTTATGGATGGATGGATGAAAGACTTATGCAAAAGCATGGACCATAGGAAGGTGATAAGATAAATATGTAGGATATTGGATGAAGGATAGGGAGATGGACGTATGCAGAAGTGTTGCGGAATGAGATGGAACCATGACCAACGGTTGCACACACTGTGATAAACGTTGAATCTTTTGATGGGATGGTGGTGTAGGAAGCAATGGAGATGTTTGTTTAGGAGATGGATGATGTAAGCATTTGGGGACCCACCTGGGCTTAATGTTTTTTATGACTTGTTTTTCATGTGGGATGGAGGAATTTGGAACTTTTGGACAGAATGGGATTTTGGGATGGAAGTGGATGATTGGGATTTTTGAGAGGTGGATGCCTCATTTAACTTGCTGTCTTTTTAATTAGTGACCCATACCATTTTAGTTTTTGACTTTGCTTGCGGAGGTATGGGTTTGGATATATGTAGCTTTTGTACAGATTTTGAGCTAATTACTTGTTGCTTGGGGACCCACACCTTTTTCATTTTTGCTTGGAGGTGTGTGGGTGTATGCAACTTTTGAGATGGATTTTTCTTTGATTCTTGGCTTTTGTACCCTAAGGCATTAGGATTTTTAGGATTTTTGGTTTTATAGGTAGAGGCATCCAAATTTTTGCTGTTGAATCCCATGGGTATGGTGGAAGCTCCTTGTTTATACAATGTGTGCATTTGTTGGCCATGATTGGGATTTTTAGAGGATTTATGGATGGGTGGATAAGGTGTTTGAAGTAGTGGAGGTAGATTCGATGGAGGGATATTAGGAGTTGGAAGATGTAGAGGCAAAGTGGGTGGTGGAAGGTGTATGGTCACATGCTTTTGCGATTCGTAGGATGATGGGGGTGGAATGGCAACATATGTTTTGGGTGTATGATGGGATTTGTGATAGGAAGTGGTGGACTTGGGAGGGACGGAGAAAGTACCAACATCATTAGATTGTTGACCTTGGGGTGTGTATCTAAGGCCAAATGAGGGCAGAGGGATCTTGACATGGATTGGCTCCAAAATACCTTGTTCCTAAAGGCCAAGGCCTTTATCTTGGTAATTCATGTTTTGGAGCATGCGATTAACTATGGGACTATGTGTGGGTGGAACACTAGACACGAGCTCCTTATTGGATGGAGATGATGAGATGGTGGACAAAGGTTGTTGTGTTCCTATGGAGGAACATTCATGAATGAGGGTGGATAGACCGATAGGATATGATGGTGGATTTGAAATAGGGTCGATGGTGGGTGATGGAAGATCATTAAGATTTTGCTTGTGTTCATTATGATCCAAGGTATTTGTTTGATCTTCTATGCTTGTGTGTTCTTGGGAGGCACATGGCTCATCATGAGAAGTGGAAGTTGTCCCATTAGGGTTAGACGGAGGATGGACATGATCAATTTGGACATCTTGTTCATGGATGATCGTGGGAGGAAGGATAGGTGGAGTGATATGCTCTTGATGATGAATTGCATAAAGTTTGGCTAAGAGGCTCATCGTGGCTTTCATGATCACATATAGAATCTTGATCATAACTGTGAGCATAAAAAAGATTAATTTTTCTATGAATGGGATACACTTGCTCGTGAATAGGGTTATGATCATAAGTAATATCTTAATTATAGAAAATATATAGGTCATGGATACTTTGAACTTAGAGGTGCTTTGACCTTGATTCAGATGAGGGCTTGATATTTCCACATGCTTAGGATTGTGATCTTGACATACCTCTTGGTTTGCTTGAATGGAAGGAGATGACTCTTGGATGGGCTTTTGGTCAACAACATGAGGGTATGATGGATTTTAACTAGGACTTATGGGAGAAGTCTTTTCAATAAGCTCAATGGTTTTTCTACCACATGGTGGCGTTGGAGGAATAAGCATGGAGTTTGAAGGCTCGTCGATAGGTGCTAAGATACATATTTGACATGAGGATAAGTTGTTCCTAGCTAGTAGCCAATGGATCACATCCTTTGTTAGGGTTTGTGTGAAGGGACAATATAAGGGATGGACGATAATGGTGGATGGTGTTGTAGGTATAGAAGTAGGGATATAATTGGATGGAGGGATAATGTGCTTGGATGGATTAGGATTTGGATTGGATGAATGGATAATGAAGTTAGATGAATTGGGATTTGGATTGGATGAAGGGATGATGTGCTTGGATGGATTGGAAATAGGATTGGATGGAGGGATAGTAGGACTAGATGGATCATATGGTTGGTGGGTCAATAGACTAGGAATGGGATCATACGATGGTGTCAAAATGGGACTAGTAGGCTCATGTGTTGGCATGTGATTAGATGGTGATGGAGGATTCTCATAGGATGCTTACTCTAGGTTGGTATCTCCCTCGTCGAAGGATATTAAGTCTTGTAGCATAGGCGGACTTAAAGATACTTGATTTATGTACAAAGGGTCACTTAGACTTGAGTCAAAGGTTATTAGGTCTTGTAGTACATGTAGGCTTAAGTCTATTAGGTCTTGTTGCAAAAGTGGACTTGGGTTCACTTGATCTATGTACAAAGAGCCACTTGGACTTACATGTTCGTGTTGTGGGGGCCATTGACAGTCTTGTGAATGTGTTTGATGAAGAGATGAAATGGTAGGATGTGTAGGTAAAAGGTCTTGGGGTATGGGTTGTTGTGGATAATGGTAGATATTGGAAGAAGTAGGGTATGGTGATGTGGCATTGTTATGGGAAGATATAGGATTAGGTGATGTGGAGTTATTATAGAAAGATGTAGGATAAGGTGATGCAGAAGTGATTTGAAATGCAGACATATTAGATTGATAAGGAATAAGATAAGGTGATGTGGAATTGTTATGATATGTGGATGGATTAGGTTGGTGTGAAATGGAAGGGGATGCCACATAGGAATGAGGTGGAATTAGTTGGTGTTGAATGGATAAGGGATGATGTACTTGTTGGTTTTGACTAGTGGCCACAAGGTGTAGTACTTGTGCTATAAGATGTTGCATTTGAGGTGATTTGCTTGTTTGCAGTTTTGGGATCATGCCTTGGGCCCTTTGGTTCATTAGTCTAGAGGTTTTGGCATTTGGTGAAGTAGGTCAATGAGCTCTTGGGCTAGGTCCTCTAGTGTTGACATGGTGTAGAATGATGTGGATTGGATTAGAAAGAGGATGAATGTATAATGATGAGGTTAGATGACTTGAATTGATCATGATGGGGTTGTCTGGATGACTAGGATGATGTGATTGGATAAAGTGTAATGACTGGGATGTGTGTTATGACAATCTGGTTAAGGATGATGTGGCGATATCAAACGCAAGATCTCACATACACATGCATGCACACCAAATGTAATGACCAATGTATACACCATAGGCTAGGCAAGGACAGTATTTGTTGGGTTCCCACTTGGTTTTACCCAACCACGCCTACTTATGGTGTATAGCTCCAGGAACTTGGGGCACGGGCTCCCCCTTACAGTGCACTCACTTCTCAGGCACACCAAGTTCCAGGTCCTCAAGATGCACAGATCTTGAGGTACCTTGTTATCTCTACCATAAGTTGTGAAAATGTGGGATGGCTATTAGAGGCCTAATCAAATGTCCTCTTACACCAACAGATAGGGGTCTTTGGCTGCTAAAACATGTTTTTTAGTTAGGGTTTCTGTTTGGGCGGCTATACATGTGGTGATTCACTCTGTTAAGGAGGCTTCCCAGCCTATAGAGGTTAGGCTCTGCAGGGTCTTGGGGGAAACATTCATTGGTATAGCAGAACAACACCCATCGTTTGTGACATTCATCACAAATGCATTATTTATATAGTGGCTTGGAATGGCTTGGCTTTAGCCCTTTTTTTGCTTTGGTCATACCCCTTCTCGCAATAGGAAGGCAGACCCTCTAGAGTTAGCAACAGTTTCTCATGCACCCCAGATCTGTTGGATAGGTAGGTGGAGAGGATACATTTTGCTAAATTAGGTTACACACAATCAGTCTCAGCAAGCAAACAACATAAAGAAAATAGGCACAGAGAAAACAAAGTTTATTTTAAGCACCAATTAGAAGTATTCCTAATTTAGTGATAAAAAAGATTCTTTGACCGCTCGGATCTATGAAAGATATGTTAGTAGGTTGTTTTCTCTGTTCTTTGACAAGCTGCACTGATAAATCATTAATTTCCAAGAAAAATGATAGATTGAAACCTGGAAAATAGCTGAACTTTGACTGTAAAAAAAAGCTGATTAAATGATAAGATTAATTGATCAAACTTGCTCCATTGTGAATTTTGTGGAATTACCTTTCCAACAAGTCCTTTCGCGCACGATTTGGACGTCGTATGCAGAAGTTGTGATAAAAAGAAAAATATACCCCCCTTATGGCATGTTTGAGAAGATAAGATGACTTATTTGGCTTGTTGCTTGACTTTTTGATTTTTGGATTTTTAAATGGTTTTGCAAGATTTTTTTCTTGATAAAAAGTTAAAAATTAAATCAAAAGCTTAAAGCATAACGTTAACAAGTTAGAAAAAAACTCTAAATCCTACGTTGAGGTCCAACATGCAAAATGTTTAGGGTTTGAAAGTCGACCATAGGGATTTTCAATAAGAATGCCGACTTAAGGGTTTCCTAAAAAAAGATAGTGATTATAAGAGTTTTAAGACGCCAACTTGGAAGTTTGCAATGCCGACTATAGATTTAATGCCGATTCAGACAACCATAGATTTAATGTTTTGTAAGTATTGAATGTCGACTAAAATAACTACCGACTCAAAGTCGACTGCGAAAGACTTTATAACTTTTTGGGAACTTTGCTTTGACCGCTAGTCAAAGCAAATAAAACCATTGATGGCCTACTGTTGATGCTTGGCAAAAATGGTTGAAAGTTTAATTGGTTGATGATCGTGGTCAAAGGTGCACTAGTCGAGCTCGAGGGTGCATTTAAGGGAGTCAGCGGAGGATTAAGTCGACTAAGGCTTAATTTGTTGTTGGTGGCGACCAGATGCATACGGTGGCAACAAGAGTTTTTAATGGCTACAGGTGAGTTGATAGAGAGTGGTTGGCATTTAGGTAGTGGTCAACGGAGACATTCAAACGATGGCGATAAGGATTAAACAAGGTGTCAACTTCAGATAGTGTCGCCGCTCAAAGGTGGCATTGACATGATAAGCAAAAGGTGGAGGATGTTATGATTGTTAGGTGGTGTTGACGTGATGAGACACTTTAGGCAAGCTGCAGACTAAATGGTGGATCCCAATTGGTGTCGACTCATCCAAAGCTGACTTAGATTTTGAAGCCGACAAGGGCGAGAAGGGCGACAAAGCTATAAGGTGACGGGTTTAAGGCCGATGGGGACTTGGAGTTATGTCGGCGACTAGATGAATGAGGTGATAGTGGTGTCGAATGGGAGGTAGGTTAGGGGTTTTAGGATTAGCATTGGTTTTGACAGGAGTTAAAAGAGGGGTCGACAAGATGGTCAAAGCGATCTAGGGTTAGTGAAAAGGGCCTGTCGAATGCTATGGAAGTGTCAGCCAACGGGCTATTAAAACTGTGATGAAATGTTTGAATCTACAACCTGAATGATATGAAACTGCAAAATGTTAATCCATAACACAAAATATGACTTGCGATAAAACCATAAAATCATATTGAGAGCTCTTGCACAGGACGTACGGATCTGTACGATATGACCTTGTGTAGGGACGAAAACTAAAAAAAATTCAAAAAAAATTCAGCATAAAGTATGTAGTATTTTGTCATTTTTCATTTCTCAGGCCTCCTGGATGCAATGACACAGTCAGTTTGAGCCTCAAAGGTCACATATGATAGATTATTTGCAAAACTCGACAGCGAGGGTTAGAAACAAAGGAAATTTTTATAATGAAAACTTGCAAAAACTAATGATTTGGTCCCACCGGGCGTGCCAAAATGTAATACGAAAAAATTAGATAAAATAAAAGATAAACAATATAACATGTAAATTACCTTCTTACCTAAATTTTATGAATAGCTCAGATATCTTGAAATGATGGATGCACGTTGATTGTTTAAATGGTTGATTTGTTGGTTACTCACAGTATGCAGCACAACGATGATAGAGATTGATGGATGAAAGGATAGATAGATTGATGAAATGATGGATGAGATTTAGAATTTCGATAGAGTAATGATACTTAGAAGATTCATCCATGCAAATGACATGGTTGAGGGTGAATTTATAGAGAAATGTGAGAGAATGGAGGGATAAAGTTTCCCATTTTGCAAGTGATAATGAAATTGGAAAGTTGCTTGTGCAACTTGGGAGAAGACTATGGAAGGTGAGAGAGTGATTTGGGAGATGAATTAGAAAGTGAATCAAGTTAACTCGAGAGATAATTATAGTCATCTCGAGAGACAAAGATGGAAGGTGGGCTCAATAATTTAATATTATTTAAATTATACGAAATGTGAGGATAAAAGTGATAAATAAAATAAAATAAAAGATTTATTTTATTTTATTTAAGAGGAAAGGGATTAAATAAATAAATAAAATTTATTTATTTAATAATGTGAAGGATAGGATTAAACTAAATAAATGTTAGATTTATTTAATTTGTTAGAGGAAAGATGCTAGATTAGGTGACGATATGGGGTATCTAGGGCAAAGATGCTAGAAGATGTTCTAACTAATGCAATGTCATGACAAGGTGGACACTTTTGGGTGTCTATAGGATGTATGCTTTCCCCTCGCACCCTTGGGTGATCTTGAGGATCATAAATCCTTTTGAAATCCTTTATATTATCTATCCATAGAAGCACCACCTTTATGTTTTCTCTACCCTTGCACCTTGTGTGATCTTGGGGATTAAAATTGAGTAGTGTTTTCTTATCTAGAAGGCTTGCTTAGAGATAATTCCACTCCAAGGGACAACCTCAACCCCATGTTTTGGTGGGTTATATAAATGTTGTTAGAATCGAAAGACTCACTTCAATAGGGACCCCATCCGGTCTAAACTAAGCCCTCAAGACCTTCGGTCCACCGAGACTGGAGTGGTGAAGTTCTTGGTTGGATACTTGGTAATCCCTTATTCATAGATTTGTCCCTTGTACCTCGTGTATATTGGGACACTCTCTAGAAGATTCTAAAGCCTAGTTAAGACCATTAACCATTTTCTAGTGTGGTGCAAGGGACGCAGACCACCCCTGAAGTTACTCACCATCGTACCTCCTTGAAGTAGAGATAGAAGTATTCTTTAGGTAAGGCATAAAAGCGTCCAATGAAAGGAGTATTAGATGCAATGCCCTTATCCCTAGCTATCCACTTAGTGTGAAGTGTTCTTGGTTAGGTAAGAACATGGATATATATTATATCATGTGGGCCCACATTATGAAATCAATCTTACTTGAATAATTTTAGGGAATGTTCAAGTGCTTGAAGTGTCTTCATGCAATAAACCTGTAAAGCCTATCATCCTTATTTCCTAAAATAATAATCAGCCATTGTGTTTTATTGTTTGTCAAATCTCTTGCCAAGAAATCCCTTAAACAAAACACAAAATAACTCATCGATCAGAACTTTTTAGTGCCTAAGTCAACCTTGTTAGTGTTTTTGCATACTCTGCCATAGTCTCTATTAGTGCTTCCGTAGTCTCTGTTAGCATCAAAGTTAGTCCTATTAGTGCCTTTGCCAAACAGTCAAACGACCAATTATTTGAATCTATCAGTGCCTACGTCTGACTTGTCAGTGCCTATACCTGATTTGTCAACGCCTGAGCCTGATTTGTCAATTCCTATGCTTCATCTGTCAATGCTTATATAGACTCTATCAACACATGCGTAGACTTTGTCAGTGCCTTCACCTATAACTTTAGATAGCTGAACATAGCAACTTTCCAATCATAAATTTTATTATCCTTAGGACTTCAATAAACTTTGAAATTAACCTAAGACTATCCATTCCAATTTCACTAAACCATCCCTCCGTAGATTCATCCATTTCATCAAAATCTTCATCCCCCTAATCATCCCACTTTCCAATTGGAGGCTTTAGAAAATTTGATCATTGACTCATTTTCAACCCATACCTTCATCCCATCAATTTAAACCATACCAAATCCTTATCAACGTCAAATCTATCCTCTATCAAAATAAAGTTTCCATCTCATCAAATCAAATCATCTTTTAACCAAATCTATCCCAAATCAAAATTTAGCTAAAGTTAAATCTAAATCTTATCATCATCCCCTAATTTACATTAAGCTTAAGAACAAGTTATCTTAAGTTTTTTGTGAATTAGCTCTTATCAGCCTTGGATAAGTTATCTTAGGAGCTTAGACTACTCCTAAGTTAGTAAATTCCAAGAATCCTATTTTACTTGATGTGTCTTGTCTGCCCCAAGTGAAATATCCTTATATCCTTCTTTTGCTTAGGATCTTATCTACCCTAAGTAGGAGAGGATAAACCTTTGGTATACACGAGATCTAGATTTTACCTAAGTCTCTTTTGATTTGAAATCCAAAAATCATCCCTCGATTAATCTTATCTAGGTTATCATCAAAATTACCCCTATCATCCTTTGAACACTTATCATCCAAAACCATCCTTTGATCATACTAAATCATTCTTCATCCACCACCCAATTTCACTTGGTCCAAACTTTTTGAAAAAGAAACAAAAACAAAGTTTTAAGGTCCAACATCCTTCATATTTAACTTATCCATTCCAACATCAATTTTTGGTCATTTCTTTGTATGCCCCCAACCACAAGGTTACAAGCTAATAAAAATAAAAATATGGAACCTGATAAAGAGTTTAGGATGCCTCGTGAGTTTAGAATGAGGGACACAAATATTCAAATCATGGTTGATCTTCCCCATCCTTCTCCTTTCCATAATCAAGAAAATCAAAATCAAGATCAAGAAGTGATGGACTTTACACAAGACCCCAATGCCATGGAACTATTAGACCAAGTTTTAAAATCCGATCCTAATATATATCTAGAGTTCCTACTTAAAAATGGCACCCAAGTATCAAGTGATCCTTCCACTAACCAATCACAACCTTCCTCATCCAACACCACAACACAACCAACCTCAGCATCAACTATTGCAACATCAACATCAACTGTAACAACATATAATCCACAAATTACCCTTAACATCCTAAACAATCCAACTTACACTAGCACCTCCACTAGCATCCCCCAACTCAATCAAAATACCATAGCATTCATATTGCAATTTCTTTCCCAATCATTGAATCCTACACTCAACAATCCAAACAACATCACACAAACATCAACATCCACATCCACATCCACATCTCAAATCATTTCTTGATATGCCACATCAATACAACCCCCTACTTCACAACCACCAATATCCTCTTCCACCCAAAGCTTTAATCACACATTCCTTCAACAACTCCAACTACAATAACAACTTCAACAACAAAATTATCAATAACCATCACCCAACTTCCTCCAATAACTCATCTCCCAACAACAACAAAATCAACAACAATCATCGCCCAACTTCCTTCAACAACTCATCACCCAACAACAAGCTAATACACCCCAACTACCCGCAATCGACATAACACAAGTAGTCCAACAATTAATGCAAAGTATGGATGACATACAACAAGGGCATAAAAGCAAACAATATTCCTTCACATATATTTGTCCCTATCCTTTTGATCTCTCTCTTAACATGCCACCTTTCCCCAAGAATTTTGAAATACCAAAGTTCAATAAATACAAAGGGCAAGGAGATCTTGAGAACACCTCAGAGAATTTTACATTGCTTGCTTAGAAGTCTCTTATGAAAATACCTATCTGATGAGGCTTAGGAGTTCAAGCTATAGAATGGTTCACACACCTTACCCCTGGCATTAAAAAATTCCATGAACTTGCAAAAAAAATTGTTAATAACTTCTCCTATAACTTTGAACATGAAGTGTCTGTTATAGACCCTTCCAAAATGAAACAAAAGAATGGGGAAACCTTTGTTTCCTTCTTGTAACGATGGAGAAGCCTCACAATCAAGCTCCCTTGATCCATCCTTGAGAAGCAACTGGTTATAATGTTCATAACAAATCTAAACCAAGAAATGTGCTTCCACCTTCAAATACAATGTGCCTCAACCTTCGAAGAAGTTATTGACAAAGGCACCACTATCGAAAGATCCCTCACTACAAAAGGGGGCTATCAAAATCTACAAAGAGAACAATGAAAACAAGAACAATAACCACAAAGTCAACAACAATAACAACAACAACAACAACAACCAATCCTATAAAAAACATCATTTTTGGGCAAAGTCAAGACCACTATCAACAATGGTGTGACGGATATCAAAAACATTCAAAATATACAAGTTCCACCACTATCCGACCCATCTACAAGAAACAATAATAATGTTTTTATTTCTAAAGGACAACCAAGACAAAACAATGTACCTAGAAGAAAGTTTACACCTTTAGGAGAACCCATCGAAAACGTTTTGCATATTTTGGTTAAAGCTGACTTAATCCAATTACCTGTTATTCATCCCTACGATGATAGTCAATTTAAACCTTCATGGTTCAACTAAAATGCCTACTGTGAATACCATAGGGTAAAAGGCCACAAAACACCCAATTGTATATTAGCCTAAAGAACTGTAGAGAAGGCCTCATAGATTGTGGTGATATTACAATTGATGATCCTCCTAAAAGGTCACCTAATGAGAACTTAGGTGCATACAAATATCCACTTCCTAACCATGACAAAGGGAAGGCCTCTAGCTCAAATCAATCCTATAACATTGTTCCTCCCCCTTCTTTTGATTTTGTTGTGGGTTGAATAGAAGAATGTTCCAATCGCATAGCCACTATCACAATAAATCCAGGACTCCTAATTATGCTGTCACCACTCGTTGTGGGCACA
The DNA here is from genome assembly GCA_027924645.1 of Cunninghamia lanceolata. Classification (NCBI taxonomy): domain Eukaryota; kingdom Viridiplantae; phylum Streptophyta; class Pinopsida; order Cupressales; family Cupressaceae; genus Cunninghamia; species Cunninghamia lanceolata. Next base: position 5,561,194 of record BSBN01000311.1, on the reverse strand, counting down.
TCAACATTCAAGGAGCCTCATCCGAAGCCCTACCCACAACCACCACATCCTTTGACAAATACAACATCCTTGATCACCTTGGAAAAACTCCAACCCAAATCTCTATTTTGGAGTTACTCCACACTTCACCCGTCCACAAAGAAGTCCTTGATAAAGCTTTACAAGAGACCCACGTCCCTAACGATCTTAATGTAAATCAATTTCAAGCCATGGTGGGACATCTTTCGTCACAACATCACCTCACCTTTTCTAAAAAAAGATTTATCCACATTCAACCTATCCCATAACGATGCCTTACACATCGAAGTCCACGTCCATAAGCATACCATTAAATGAGTCTTGATAGATGGTGGGCTGGGCCTAAATTTGTGTACTCTAAAATTAATAAAACACTTGGGATACTTTGATGAGGTCATAGGCTTGCATAAAAGCATCACAATCAAAGGTTATGATGACACATAGCTCCAATTAGAAGGAACAATCAAGCTACCAATTCAAGTCAGACAAAAGATTTTGGAAACAACATGTCAAGTACTTGACCTTGACCTCCCCTATAACATCCTCCTTGGTCATCCATGGATTCATGCTATGTACGCCATTCCATCCACCCTCCATCAATGCCTATAGTTTCCACATAATGGGACTAAATTCACAATTTATGTTGATCCTTGTCCTTTCCAATATTGCAACTTCTTGGAAGGACATGATAAAAAAAATTGTCCCTTCAACAACACGACAAAACCATCTTCATCTTACATCGATCCATCTAACATTGCATCCACTTCCAAATCAAAAATGACCATTCCTAAGGTCAAGGTTAAAGTAGGTGACATGTGATGTGGAGAGTATGAATTACATGGTACCTTTTGTGTGGGCCAACTTCCACTATCTCCTAAAGTATTCAGCAAGCCAAAATTTGGCATGGTATCTATAATTGTCATCAAGTGCAAGCCATCACTCACCTTTGAATGCAAACACTTGATGGAACAATATGTTCTTGAAGATACATCTTCTTGGCTTTATAGAGAAAAGGAAGATGAAGAAACTCATGTTCTACCCACAGAAAAATATGGAAACAGTCTTCGCATTGTGAAAAACATAGGCTATAAAGGACAAGGAGGCCTAAGCCTTCATGAACAAGGAATCATTGAGCCCATCCAAGCAACAAGAAATAACTGATATCAAGGTCTAGGATATGGAAAACCTGAGATTGTATCCTCATAACTGGATTATATCTTAATTGAGGTCACAAAGGCCTTTCCCATTATTGAGAACACCAATGAAGGGGATTATCAAGACTCTTTTGAGGATTATGTTGAGATCCTCTATGAAACATCCATTTGCACCATATATGCCCTCTCTACTATGCCATCATCATCCAACAACCTTCCACTCGTATACCCCCAACTCATAGATTGGGACGAACAAGGGCCTCTATACTTAATACTGTTCAAAATGATGAGGTCATCATAGAACTCATGGAGGTAAGAGAACACATGCCCATAAGGGACCATAAAGCAAGATACATCATAGAGCTTAAGATGTCTACTTACTTCAGGGAGACCACCAAGTATCTTAGTTGCAAAAACATAAAAATAAAAAATGCAACATCGCCTAGTGAAAACCACAATCTGACACTTTTAGATGATAAAAAAGTAAAAATAAAGGACATATCCCCTGTAAAATCCTCCCTAAGGTGCCAGAGGATGAGATACTCAACCTCCTTAAGGACCAACATTCTATCAAGAAGGATCTCCTATCCTGGTATAAGATTCACAAGAGATGAATTTGGGTACAGAGGAGTCACCACGAATCACCTTCAGAGCTGCTTCGCTCACCCCCAATAGAACAAATAGAATTCTTAGCATTCTTTGGGAAAAGAGGCATTAACTTTTCATGGACATATATTGATATGCCTAGATTGGATCCTTCATTGGTAGTACATCACTTGGTAGTATATCCTAATGCCAAGTCAGTCAAGTAAAAGCTCAGGAAAATGCATCCACATATAGTGTTTGCTAAACGTGTTGTCATTGATGTCAACATAGAAGCATACATTGATGTCAACACATCATACACTGATGTCAACAATATCCTAAGAGTAAGATACCGGTCATGATTAGATGTCATGCTCCTAAGAAAGAGAAAGCTCATCATTGGAGATCCTAAAAAGTTACATTCCTAATCAAAGTAGAGAATCAAAGCAGAGTTGTGGTTCTAATGTTGAGGATGTGTTCCTATTTTGAAGCATGTTGTATGATCATTCCTACTGATCTTGAATTGTATATGGTGATGCAAAGAAGACTTGACCTTCGGAAGAAGGTGAGAGTCCTTGTTTTAGAGTGTTTACTCTTTGAAGATTGTCTGAAAGATTGCTCCACATTTTCATTATCTTGCTATTAAGCTTATGTGGTTTGGAACATAGCTTCATACATTGTTATATTATGTATGTTCCAAGCTTCATAAATTTTAAGTTTCAGAGTGTTTTCTCTTCCGCAGTGAAAGATATGTGACTGAGTTCCAGTTTAGGCTTTGACAGTGTAATGTGATGTTAAAAGGTGACTGGAATGCTCCGTATTCCTCCACATTTGCAGATATGTCTATGTGGTTCTAGATCTGTCTTTAGAAGATGGTAAATATGTTGTTTCCAAAGTTTTAGACCATCATTCCCTCCATAGTGAAAGTTATGATTGATAAAGTACCGATATGTGCTCTGGCATAATGGAGTAGCATAGAAGACTCATTGGAATGCTCTGCATTCCTCTAAAAGTAAATAATTGACCTTGCAGTTTTGAGAACATGTTCTTGAATGTGCATTTCATGTTTCTTTCTTGTTTCAATCTTTTTGGTGGTCCGCAGCTCAGTTTTTCAATTGACAGCATGTTGCAGTGTGTTCCAGATAACAGTGTGCCCTTAGAGTTAATGATTGAAGGTATGCGACACAATTCCTTGATGTGTGGTGGCAAAGAAGTGTTTGGGGATATTGTATGAGTCATGAAGACTCATTTGGAAGTGTTTCACTAAGATCTTTCTTGTTTCCTATACCACACAAGGTTTTCTAGTTGATATGGTCGTTACTCTTCAAGTTTTCATGAGCTTACCTTAAAGTTGTCCTATTTTCAAATGAGAAGAGTGTGCAGAGGTAATTCCTTGATGTTTGAAGATGTGAAGGATGTTTTGGACCTTATTAAGCAAGTGTTGGGGTTTGCAAGGCTTGAGTCTTCTGCTGGTGTAATGTGTTGTCCTAATTAGACCTATCTTCTACACGTTTCATATTGTGTATTGTATGGCTGAACTGCAAATGTATTTTTCATGTTTAACCTGGACGAAAAGCTATGCAATCAATGTAATATCATGTATAAATAGTAGATCAAATTGAATGTGGAGGATATGATTGCAAGTAGATGAACAAGGTTCGCAAGCAAATAAAAGCAGAATAATACATTCGTGTGTGCGACTGTGGGAGAAAGAGTAGATGTTGTTGATGCTTTCTTGATTCATCTTGAAGACTTATTTGAGATAGTGATCAAGTATAGAGTGTGCCTGATTGATCAGATCTGTAGCAGAGAGTGTGTGAAGAGACAGAAGTGCAATCATCAAGTGTGGGCTTCAAAGACAGTTTTCAGATAGTTGAAAGATTATCATACTGTAATCATCTCTGAGTTTGTTCTCAGATTAGGGAGTAGTTGCTTCCTTGGGTTAAAGCCCCTAAAACAAAGTCATTGGGGAGTAGAAGCTTCCTTGGGACTGACCCTAAATCAAATTTACTTAGGGAGTAGTAGCTTCCTTGGGTTAAAGCCCCTAAAACAAAGTTATTATTTGAGCTTCATATATTATGAGTTAATCCTTGTCGTGGTTTTCCCTTCTAGGGTTTTCCATGTATATCTGGTGTTATGTGTTTTTGTGCATTGTGTTAATCTTTCATGTTCATGTTAATGTTGTGATGCTTAAGTTCTGATCTGCTCTGGATAAGTTGAAGTTGTTGAAATTGAAGAATTGTTTAGATATTGATTCACCCCCCCTCTCAGTATCCTGGTGTGTCTAACAATTAGTATCACAGCCAAGTTCCTCTGAAGGAAGCTTAACCACTTGAGGAAGGTTTGGGATTGCATCTGAAGGATCCAACAAGATTCCCAAGTTTGATGGAACAAATTATGCTTTTTGGAAGGTAAGAATGGAAGGCTACATCAATTCACTAGGGTGCGAAGTTTGGGACTCTGTCAAGAAAAGCTACACTATTCCTAAAGATGTTCCAACAGATGCAGATCAAATCAATAAGTATGATAATAATGCCAAGGCAAAGTTTGCTATCATGAGTGGATTAACTGATTCAGAACTTTCAAAGGTGGTAAGTTGTAGCTCAACTCAAGAAGTCTGGAATAAACTTGAAACTATTTATGAAGGAAATAAGAAAGTGAAGCAAGCCAAAATGCAAATACCCAAGAATAGATTTGAATCCCTAAAGATGTCAGAAGATGAAAATATTGTAGGTTTCATGCTCTGGGTGAATGAAGTAGTCAATGGTATCACATGTCTTGGTGGAGGATTAAAAGAAGATGAGATAGTGAAAAAGGTTCTGAGATCTCTTCCCAAATCTTACAGTTCCAAAGTATCTGCTTCTGAGGAGACTATTGACCTGGATACATACTCATTAGACCAAATGTTTGGGACCCTTACTGCTTTTGAAATGAGAGAGTTTGATAGTGATGTTCCAAAGAAGGAAGTTGCTTTCAAAGTCAGTAAAAAGGTAAAAGAAGAAACTGTTGATGAAGATGAAAGCCCTGATGATTCTAAAGCAAATTTTGTAAGAACCTTGAAGAAAGGATCTGGTGAATATAAAGGTAAGTTACCCTTCAAATGTTTCAATTGTGGAAAGGTTGGTCATTCTACTTCTAAATGTCCTCTCAAAGAAACTAGGAGAAGTAACAAAAATAGTAAATTCAAAAGAAGTTTGTTTTCTATAGAGGATAGTTGTGTTAAACACCCAGAATATTGAGAGAGGGGGGGGAGTGAATCATTATTCTCTTAAACCATTCACTTATTAAACCATTAATCCATTAGTTGCCCATTCAACAACATTAAAGCAAATTAAACATAGAATGAACAACCATAAAACATAACATGTAGACACCAGGATTTTTACGTGGAAAACCCAAAATGGGAAAAACCACGGTGAGTGTTAGCTCACAATATATTATGTAGTAACAATACTGAATTACAAGAGGCTCACTACCCTTAACGACTCACTGTCTAAAGAAAGATGCTCACTGCATACAGGCTCATTGCCAAGAGAAAAGAAAGAGAAAGAAGGGTGGCTCACTGCTAAAATTGCATCTGCAAATGCATGGATACAACTCCAATAAAGCTCAAAAAACTGATTCAAAACTCTTCATCCTGACTTGCTCTGTTATACTGCCCTACTCTTACATAAAAATAAGATCTCTCTTCTTTTGCACTTGTCACCCTTATAAAAACATAGAACTTTGGATGTTGCACACTCACATCTTCATATTCACACTACACACTTCTTAAACATTGAATTAGATCTCCTATAAATATCTGCAACACTTGCAAACTTCACATTAAGTCAGCCTACAAAGATGAGGTGTGTAGTTATGCCTTGTGTAGCTTGTCAGCCTAATTCTTTCACCAAAATACTTTGCAAACCCAATTAACACTTGCAACACAATCTCATATGTCGGCTTCAATTATAGAACCACTAAGAATAAAGTTCCAATCAATAGATTTTACCGCACACTGATCAAAGTATCAGGTCGGCCTAACTTTGATTATCACTAGTTCAGTCCATCTATCGGATTACAAATTTCAATGTAGACCACAAGACTTGCTCAAATTCATATCCAAGTCTCTTCAGACATCTCAGAAAGTAACTCCAGAACTGCAGAGCATAATATCAACTTGCGGCCAAATGCAGACCATTAGAACACATGCCTTGTCACAGTCAAACACTGTCAAACCTTGTAGCAATACTTAGATGCTCATAACTATCTTTCCAGTGGACTTCAAACTCTACAACTTTGGATTTAGAGACTTCATATATGTGTTTACAACACCTCAAAATTGCATAATGAAGTAATCAATATAAGAGGAATGTGGACCAAAACAATTGTGTGTTCTGCTTTGATTACTGTTGTTTTCTACTATGTCGAACTTGTGCAACTTGAAGGTACATTTCTGGAGATGATCAAGAGCTAAAACTTTAGATTTAAGATCATCTAAGGACTATAGACATCTTACAAGAACCGCAAGACCATATCTTCAACTGCGGACCAACACTGATCAAAATACTTTCTCTCTGTCGCTATTTCTGTACTCTACCAACGCTTAGCCAAAATGCTTAAGTCTACTTTTCCGGACCAAAATCTCTGTTCCAACCTTGTTGAATCTTTGTTCCTTTTCTTGTTTCCATCAATGACAATACTATCAAACATCATGCTCGACCAAACTTCATCATACCAGTAGTGTCTTCATTAATGATGTTTTACCAAGTTGCCAACACGTTGTTCTTTAGAAGATGAGGATCATGATGATTCAAATGATGAAACACTTTTCTTGGCCATGAGTGTTTGTGACAAAAAGAATGAGGTTAGAAAATTGGACACCTTGCAAACAATGAAAAACAATGAAAAATTAATGGTTGTATGGACTGTCTTCAATGCAAAAGAAGAAACCAGAGCTTGGGTCATTGATAGTGGTTGTTCAAATCATATGACTAGTGACAAAGAGAAGTTCATTAGCCTTAAGAAGTGGGATGGTGGAGCTATCAAGTTTGGAGGAGATGAGTCAGCACAAATATGTGGAAAAGGTGTCATATCCATTGATGGAAAGTGTGATGGTCTAAATTTGAGTACGTAAATAAGAAGAAAACAATACAAAACAATGCAACTATACCTTTCAAATACACAAACAAACCACATCAATCGAGCGTACCTTTGATAGCACCCAAATCTCGTGTTGATTGCTCCTTGCTCTTTGCTTATGTGGATTGCTCTATTATTGCCAAGCATGAATGTTGATCTCTTGAGAATGATAGCGACAACATAAGTTTACTAAAATGAGAGATGATCAGAAATGGACAATGAAGCTCAATTTATAGACTTGTGAGACAATAGATTTAACTGGCTGTCGTGAGGTCCTAGCACTTTAGTTGAAAAATATATCGATTATGTCAACCAGGTAGTGTCCAAAGGTTGTATGCAATAGGAGATGTTTTGGCCATCTCTCTTAGTAAGATTTTCTGAATTTTTGAATTGGTTGAAAACAAAAATTACACTAAAAAACATGAAATTATCTAAGCTAGAAAGCATTCAAATTCCTATTCTATAAAGCATGAAAACTATCTAAGAATCAACACCTGCAGTTTAACTATGAAATTTAAACAAAGGCAACTAACTACTAATGACTAACTATTAACTTAAAGTACACCTAACATCTTTTAATCAACAACTAACAACAGTTTCAAGAACAGAGTGGATGCTCCAGAAATTCTAAGTAAACAGAAACTCAGAGATCAGTAACTTAAAACACAACCTATAAGAACACACAATAGTACTAAACATAAAATAACATTTATCTAATCATAACATGCATAGAACATAAATAACAACATAGAACATAACTAACAACATTTAACAATGAAAATACTTATCTACTCTTGAGTGGCCAGCTCTTGGGTGTTCCTACTAATAACTCAGACTCACATATAGTACTTTTGTAGCTTCAAAGTAAATCCATTCATAACACTTCCATTACTCAGAACAATTTGATGATACCATTCATTCATTCGTATCATAAAAGTGTAACAACACACGTAACATAACCAAACAATATTCAGAATAACAATATAACAACATGTCCTTGTTTCTAGCAGCTACACATATATACTGCTCTACTACAAAATCCTAATCTGCAGATGGTGGGAAAAATACCATTGAAAAAGTCTAAAATAGAATTACAACTAATTGATGTTCATGACATAAAACATAATAAAGGCTCTGAGTGGAGCCGTAAAGTCTCAAATAGTCTTAACAGAAATTAACAGAATGTTTTCAAAAAGTCTTCCACTTTGCACGCCTAAATTTTTGGCACCCATACTTCCGGCGCTCTGACTTCAATCGCTTGAAGTCCACTCCTCTCATAGACCATGCATAAATCCTGCACAATTACTCAAAGTCTATACCGTTATATCAACATTAGTTAGCTAATTCCAATCAATTTGAGAAATAAAGATTTATACATCATTTTATAAAAAAGTAGACAATTATTGCTTCTAAAAATAAATAAATTGGCATGGTTGAGGTGGTTGGCAAGAACAAAAAGGGGTATTTAGCTTATCATAAGAATGAGGTTGTTTATACCTCATCAAGATCTACGGTTGAGAGTGATCAGAAAGATCAACAGTTGAGGATGGTTGAGAGAATGTGCATGAATGAGAAAAGGACAAGTGTCCAGGCTCCTTCATGGATCAAAGGAGTTAACATAATTGATTAGAGAGTTGACTGAGAGTTAACAAATTAGATTGATTTGTTAACTAATTTGATTGAATAGATGACTGAATTGATTAATGAGTCAGCTCTTTTGATTGATCTGTTAACTGATTTTGATTGGAGGAATTTATGATGGGTGAGGATAAATGGGAAATTAAATAAATAATTATTTAATTTCATGTGCACATGGGATAATTGAATTAAATATTAATTTTTATCCAATTCGGAGGAAATAGATTATTTAAATAAATATTTTTGAATTTATTTAAAGTGGAGGGAAATTTGAATATTTAAATAAATAATTTTGATTTTATTTATTTAAATTGGAAAAATGATGATTTAATTAAATAATTTGGATTATTTAATTAATTAGAGGAATATGAATGGGATTTAATAATTATTGTAGAATGATGAGAAATTAGGTGAATTGATGTGAATTATGTGAATGCAGTGTGATGATATGAATTATGCGATGGCGAAATTTAGGTGTCTACATTTTGCCCCTCTTTGATGCGGCATCCTGTTAGGTGACGTCGGGTCAAAAAAACTAAAAAAAGATGCCCCCGTCTGTGGCCAAAAGGGATAAGAATGATGGAAGGATGAAGGTATGTTGGGTGCCCCCTTAAGAATTTTTTTGGAAAAAATAATAAATAATTTCAAAAAAAAATTTGACAGGTGTGAACAAGGTGAGGATAGTAGAAAAATTGAACAAATAGAAGAAAACAGAGAAGAAATAGAAAAAAATAGGGGATAGGGGAGAGTGGGGTAGGCGCAAAAAGGAAAAACAAGGGTGGGGGGCCTATAAATAGTGGTGGGGGGCCTATTTCTAGTCATTTGACACCTAAGCTTTAGAAAACCTAGTAGAGAGAAGAAGAGAGAGAGATGGAGAACATGATTGCGATCCCCCGACACAGGCACAAAGGCGAGCAAGTGAGGATCTACCAGCAGCTGGACAGCGCATGATAGCTGGTGAGTGACCTAACTAAGGCCTAGGGTAGTTAGGGGGTCATTATTGGGCCATTAATGAGGAAAAAAGTAGAGAAAAAACATAGGCACACACTTATGAATGTGCACCCATGCAAGATAACAACACACCTGCGTGCCTTAATGACATGCCTATGCATAAACATGCGCCTATGTCATAGAGGTGCGCCCGCGTAGTGCAACAATGCATTGGTGCAAGTTAGGGTTAGGAAAGACAAAAATGCGCCTTTGTAAAGAAATGGCATGCATAGGCTAGAGAACAACATGCTCTTGCATAAAAGCTCACCTACGTAGGGAAACTACGTGCCTGTGAAGAAAAAAGGCGTGTCAGTGCAGGAAAGTGCATCAGAGGGAAGAAAAGGTGCACCTATGTCAGAAGAGAACAGGCTACCAACTAGACTTAAGTTTTTGACGAAAGAAGAATAGTAGTGGTCCTAGGGACCCAAATAGCTAACTTAGGGAAGAATTAGAAGTAGGGGAGACATGAGTTTTCTTGTTGATTAATGGCTAACACATTGAGTTGCTGTAATAGATAGGAGTGACCGCCACCTATTCAATTGTGTGTGTGGAGGCCATGCACAATGAGTCTGAAGGCGGGGTTCTCAAATATTGATAGAGAGTTCCTGGACGGGGTTGGGATGCTGCACATAGCATGATTTCTAGAGATCCGAGCACACACAACGATGATGATCACATTGGTAGAGTGGCGGCATATCGAGCAGAGTGCCTTCCTTCTTTCGATAGGGGAGATGACAGTGATACTAGAGGATATGTGGCAGATTCTATGGATCCTGATACATGGATCCTTAGTTAGATACGACCTGCACACAAGCACCAAGGCCTTGGAGAGAGTATTTGTAGATCACGACCTTCCCATAGAGGGGACCACACTAGACTTGACACAGGTCATTGATGATGCCCCACTACCACTATTCATTGCGGGCTTGATCAATTATGTATTAGTACCAGGGAGACGGTCCCGACATTTTGCCATTAGTTGGGGAGATGTCCTAGAGTGGATGATGGAGGGAGAGGTTTTTGCTTGGGGGTCATGCGTGTTAGCACACTTGTACAGAGATTTACATAGTTGCGTATATAGTTGGAGCCAGTACATGGGTCGTGGCATGGCATTGTTGCACATATGGGCTTGGGAGCATATACCTATTTTGAGACCGATGACAGATGGGATGGTTAGAGCAACAGAGCGACCATACTATTGGTTATACACCGGGATGCTACATTATCGGAGGATGCGTGATATGACATATTAGAGGCGTGTCATAGATGAGCTAGATGAGGTGGTATGAAGACCTTGGAGGTCTTGCGAGGTGTGGTGGGATGATCAATGACAACTGCCTTATTTGAGGTAGACCCAGTACCTCATGGGTAGGGTAAGGACAATTATAGAGAGACACGTACAAGATAGAGTTATGCGGTAGTTTGGGGACCAACAGACGATGCTGGTTCATGAGGCCATTTTCCCGAGAGTGGTCAGAGATGCAGGGGCTTAGGGAGCACCCATGGACAGAGATGCAGTAGAGGTTGAGATTAGAGCCATACATCTAGTGTTGTGGGCAACATTAGCAATAGCTATAGAGGATGCAGGGACCAACCCTAATTTTGATGCATGGTGGGCTACACATTGACCTGTGAGACTAACACCACTTCGGACATAGGCAGGACAGGTGGTAGAGCCTCCCATCAGCTAGTAGTGATGAGTCAGATAGAGAGTTGCAGTAGGACACGTTGTGATCCCTCCACATGCAGGGAGAGGAGATGACATAATAGGATAGGGGCCATTGGGGCCACAGATAACAATAGGAGTAAGAGGAGTAGGAGGAGATGGAAATAGGGGGTAGGTACCAGCTGGAGGAGGAGGAGACGGGGAGGATATAGACACATTACAAGCCTCCTGAGATAGGTTGCAAGAGGAGTTAGAGCGGCTATAGGGAGATATTACAAGTGTTACAATAGAGAGGAATAGTGCACTCCTACAGATTCAGATGCTATAGGGATAGGTACATGGACTACATGTTTAGTTGCAACAGGTGTCATGAGAGAGAGACATGGCTAGAGCCGAGACAACCTAGGTGCAACAAAGGTTAGATGCAACATAGAGAGTTATAGCTGGTGAGAGTATGTCACAGATGTGGACATATATGATGGTCATTCAAGATAGGCTAGCACATGCCAAAGAGCATGCAGAGTACTATCGGGGGCTCTATGAGAGTGTAGTTCTCGCATCTTAGAGGGCTCCTAGCTTCAGCATGCGCAACATGTTAGGGGGTTCTAGATCAGTGTGGTCGGGACCGTCAGTGATGGGGCCTCCTAGGGTGAGTGTAGGATAGGGGACACAGGGGCCAGGGGCAGCCGTCAGTATCTCAGAGACCACCTTAGCCACCACCAGTAGGGCATGATCAACAACCAACACCTTCAGAGGGGGGTAGCTCAACCTGATGTGTAGACACTTTGTATTTTTTTTGATAAGGTGTATATATCCATGTATATTTTTGTGTATTTTGATGCCTGCGGGCTTGATGATGATGTACACATATGTATACTTGTATCATGGACACTTGTATATTATGGACACTTTATTATTTTGATGATATATATATATATATATATATATATATATATATATATATATATATATATATATATATATGATGGTTTGGTGGCATTTAGATGGTTTATGATGTTTTTATGCTTTTGATGATATGATAGATGCACTATGATGTATAATGATGTGATGTGATATGGATTTAGTATAGATGCTTATTTGATGTATGTATATGATGTATTGACGATGTAATATGATGTTTTATTTGATGTTTATGATGATATGATAGAAAATATGATGTTTTTATTTGATGTCCATGATGACATGATGGAAAATGCAATATAAATGAAGAAAAAATGAATTTAGATGAAATGGTTAATGATGATCACATGATGACACAAATGAGTAACATAAAAATGTTAATCAAATGATAATGAAGAATATGATGAACAAATGATTACCTAAAAGAAAAGATAAGCAAATGTGATGATACAACTGTTTAAATTAATGAAAAGATAATCAATTGATGGAAGAAGCAAATGAAAAGAATATGATGAACAATTAATTAACTTAATGAAAGTTAATCAATTGAAGAAGAAGCAACTGATTAATGAAAATAATATGATGAACAATCAATTAACTTAATGAAAGATAATCACTTGAAGAAGAAGCAATTGATTAACAAAAAGAATATGATGAGCAATCAATTAACTTAATGAAAGATAATCAATTGAAGAAGAAACAACTTGATTAATGAAAAGAATATGATGAACAATCAATTAACTTAATGAAACCAATCAACATAAGAAGTAAATGATTAGACAACTGTGATGAAACAAATGATCACTAAAGCTATGATAATCAAATGATAAGCAAATTATGAAACAACATGATTAAGATTGATAAGATAAGAAAAATGATAAGAAGGATGACACAAAATGATTAACAAATAAAGATGGATTGGAATGAAAAAGGAATATTATTTAATAGATGAATGATTTGATGGAATTACTTGGGAAAAATTTATGCTTTACATGTGAAAATAGAGCAATCCTTTATTTGATATAGCATACAGATATTATGCACCAAGGTATGAGAACCAGGGTGACTATGTATCCCATGCATAAGACAATTGACTTTGCAAGTAAGCGATTTGATTTTATTTACTACTAGGCTGAATAGAACCTTGTCGGATAAGTGAATGGAAAATAATCTTAGCATAGAATAGTATTAATACAAAGAAGGTCTTTGCAGAGCCTCAGATGTAAAAGATATTAATATGAAAGATGCTAATTCCATCACACACAAGATAGATATTAGACCTAAATAGGAAAATAAATCATCCCTCAAACACAACATATGAAAGCAATGACTATGCCCCAATTTACACAGTATCGAGACATACCAAGATATAGAAAGATCAAGGTAGTATTGAATATGTATTGTAAAAGGGACACAAGATAAATCAAAAAGAAAAAAAATGACTGACTGATAAAATCAAAAGACAACCAATATGTTTTCTTGTCGAAAGCGGGTATTCCATAAAGATTTGAGGCCTTATCGTAGGAAAGATGTATCCGTTAAAGGCTTTGGATCCAAGATGTATGGATATACCTAGATATAGGCAAATGGAATGCAGTGACGTATTGCTATTTTAAGAGTAGTCTTTTTGTTTTAGATCTGATAAGCACTTTTAAACTTCCACAAGGATGCATAGTTCATTTTTTGCTTGAGTTAGTCATGTCTAAGTGGTAGATGGATAGGATGGGTTGTGGTAAAATGGATGAAATGACAATGATAAATTTATTATGGGTTGAGATGGAGGATGGGTGAATCGTATGTGCCTGAGTACTGGATACTTCCTTCATATTCCAGACTGCCTACATACCCTGTATCCATGGGATCAAGGCACATTACGATGATGACAATGATGATGATATGTAGTTCTGGGTGGTGTGATGAATGTGTCGATTGATGAGATGTGATGAAAGTGAAGACGGATAATGAGAGCATTGATGGATAGTGTTGATGAATGATGATGGTTTTTGATTGATGAGGGAAAGTGTGAAAGTTTCCCTTGATGTAAACGAGGATCCATTCCTAGCCTTAGGTTAAGGAAACTTGCCCCCATTCTGGTAAAGGGTTTTATTATGAAGAAAGATAACTGACCACAAATGGAACTGACTATGACTAAAACTGACTATTGATGAAACTAACTATGGATGAGACATAGATAGAACGCTTGACACTAACCAATTCCTAAGCCATGATAGATGGACAATTGGGAATGTGAAGGTCAACAAGTTTTATTATGGATGGATGGGTTTTATTATGAAAATGAGATGGATGAATGGGAAGACCAAATAGATGGTAGTGTTGACTCCTACACATATTGCCTGTTTTCCAGGTTTTCACTATGGTACTTATCCAAGCTGCATGTTTACTAGGTTTTCACCAGAAGATGAACATTTTTTTGTTGTTTTTCTATTTTTTTGATTTTTTTGTTATTTTTTGATTTTTTTTTTTGTTATTTTCTTCTAGGATATTCCCCAAGGATCAGGCATAGAATTTCTTGAGATGAACATTTTTTATGGGTTCATCAAGAGGAATTCCTTCAGGTGTTGCTAGGGAGTATGCTCCTAATCCATATGCTGTTGTGATGACGAAAGGGCCCAACTAGTTAGGTTCAAATTTACCTTTCTTTTCTCTGTCTTGCAAGTTTCTCTAATTTTCCTTTAGGACTAGATAACCTACTGATGATTTAATGTTGCAAGGAATCTTTCATATAGAATCTCTAATTCATGTAGCTTGGATACTCTATACTCTTCTTCGTTTATCAGATGCTATAGGGAGATACAGGGTGAAGGGATCTCAACCTCTATAGGTATAATAACTTCATATCCATATACCAAAACATATAGTTTGGCTCTAGTTAGGGTTTGAATGCTTGTTCTATAAGCCCAGAGGATGGGATTAAGCTAGAGATGCCAATCACGACCGGCTTCATTGACTGTCTTTTTGAGTATTTTAAGGATTGTTTTGTTTGATGCCTCAGCCTGGATGTTTCTTTGGGGATAGTACGACGTAGAAAATTGTTGTTGAATATGATATTGCATTCATAAGGCATGAACATCTTGGTTTTTGAATGGTTTACGGTTATCAGTTACTATAGCCATGGGGATACCATACCGACAAATGATATAGTTCAGGATAAATTTAGCAATTTGCTTGTCGATTATGTAGGTCATTGGAATAGCTTCCACCCACTTTGTAAAATACTCAGTGGTGGTAATTATAAACTTGTGGCCATTGGAAGAGGAGGGATGTATCTTACCTACAAGGTTGAGACCCCATTGTGAAAATAGACATGGAGTGGTCACTGGTTGTAATTGATGAGTAGGTGCATGAATTAAATCTCCATGTTGTTGGCACTGAAGACATTTCTTGGCAAACTGGTTGGTATCTTGTTCCATTGTGGGCCAGAAATATCATGTTATGAGCAACTTCTTTGCTATGTTGGGAGCAATGGAATGTGCTCCACAGATAACCTCACATATATCTCTTAAAGTGGTTTTAGCTTCTTCTGAGTTTAAGCATCTCAGGAGGATACCATCGAGACTCTATTGGTATAGTGTATCTCCTAGGATGGTGAAATGAGAGGCTCAGCGGATGAAGGTTTTCTTTTGTGTTGATGTTAGATCAGATGGGAGGGTGTTGTAATGAAGGTAGTTGTATATATCCTGATACCATGTCGAGTTAGGACCAACAAGCTCGCAGATGATTTCAGTTTGTAGAATATCAATAGATGGTATCAACAACTATTCTAGTAAGAACTCACAATTCTGTATGTTGGTCGACATGTCTATAAGAGACCCAATAGTTGCCATTGCATCAGCAGCCTTGTTGTTAACTCTTGGGATTTGATCAAAGGAAACCCTGCAAAAATGTTGTTTGTATTTGTCCACCATCTTCTTATAAGGCATCAACTTGTCATCCTTTGTTTGATATTCGTCTGTGACTTGGTGAATGAAAAGTTGAGTATCTACATAGACCTGAAGTTGTTTGATCTTCCATTGGATAGCCATTCAGAGACCTGTTAATAATGCTTGATACTCGACTACGTTGTTGGTACATGGGAAAGCAAGACAATATGATTTAGGGATACAATCACCTTATGGGGTGATGAAGAGAATCCCTACTCTAGAACCATGCTAAGTGTATGACCCATCAAAGTATAGTTTCCACTCGACCGATGTAGAGAGGTTGAAGATCCCTTCATCTGGAAACTCAGATAGCATGGGGTGCGTATGTGTTAATGCTACCTCAACTAGTTGGTCTAAAATTACGTACCCTTTGATAGCCTTTCGATCCACATATTCGATGTCAAACTCGATTAAAATCATTACCCATTTTGCTAGGCGTCCTATAAGAGTTTCTTTGGAAAGTAAGTATTTCAAAGGATCGACCTTGGATATAAGCTTTGTGTGCTAGTTCAACATATAGTGCTACAACTTTTGGGAAGCGAACACTACTACTAAACAGGCTCTTTCCATAAGGGTATAGTTGAGCTCATATCGTACTAGAGTGCAACTGATGTAGTAAATTGCATGTTCTCTACCCAAGTCATCGCTTTGTGCAAGGAGTGCCCCAAGGCTGCTAATGTAGTGGATATGTAAAGCAGAAGAGGTTTCCCAGTTATTGGAGGCATCAACACTAGTGGTGAAGCAAGATAAGCTTTTAGCTATTCAAATGCATCTTGGCGCTTACTTTCCCATTTGAAAGTGACATCCTTATGGAGTAAGTGCGAGAAGGGTTGGTATTTGTTCGCTAATTGTGAGATGAACCGCTAGATGGACTGTAGCTTTCCCTAAAGATTTCTTAACTATTTAAGGTTACTAGGAGGAGACATGTCAATAATAGCTTTGACCTTTGTAGGGTCAACCTCAATGCCTTGTCGAGATACAATATATCCTAATAGTTTGCCAGATGTTACACCGAAGACGCACTTCTTTGGATTTAGCCACAGTTGAAAGGAGAGAGATCCATGACAAAACCTACTTTATGGTCACCTTGGGGTATATGATTGTGAAGTCCTAGAAATTCTGCAAGCGCTTCATTGTTCTGAAAACTATCCAGGATATGAGGCCCTTGTTGGTCCCAATCAATTAGGTCTGGATATATAAGGAAATAATTTGTGTTTTGGTCGTAGAGGTAAGGGAAATGGATCAGATCATGAAGATAGAGGATTCCTAAAATAAATCAGTGAGGTGAAGGTGGGAATCATCAATGGTATCCTCCATAGAAGTCTCCTCTGTGGGCCAAGCTTATGCCACTTCATTGAGTATAAACTGGCTATCGGAGGAGCTGGATACCTCCTTTTTGAATCCCAAACCATATTTATTAAGTTTCCTTGTGACAAATATGGGTTCTATAGTTCCTTGCTCGTGGAGTCTAAATCCACCTTATCCTTTATAGCCCATATTTTTTACAATGCGATGACCATTGTTGTATTTGTTCGCAGGTAGGATAATTGGTTCCTTCTCATCTTGGAAAAGCCAAGAGGATATATCTTCAATGTGCTCATCTTCTAGGTTGCGCTCATGGATGAAGACTGTTCCAGAGGTATAGGTTTGATAGCCTTCTTCTTGCTTACTTTTTCCATAGGAGGTTTACCATAAGATTTCGATGATAAGGGCAAGTTCCCTACACAACAAGAGTTTTGCAAGTCATACTCTCCAATCCCTATGTTCTTGTACTGAACCTTGACCTCGAGTATGTCTTTCTTAGGATATTTGGTAGATAAGGTGGTTGGATCAACATAGGAGGATGAAGGATGAGCAGCTTCATTTTTGGGTAATTGGTTTGAATTCAATATTTGCCTTGCATGGTGTGATAGAATTCGAAAGGATTCAAATTTTCGTGAATGGTAACTTTCATACCATGGTAGGGCAATTTCAAACATTGGTGATAGGTGGAGTGTACGACCTGCATGGTATGAATCCATGGGTGACCAAGGATGATGTTGTAGGGGAGGTCTAGGTCCAGTACCTGACACTGAGTTTCCACTAAGACCAGCTCCACTTTGATAGGTAAATGAATGACCCCTTCAGATTCCCTTTCGATGTCATCATAGGCTTTGATGGTCATTGTTTTGGAAGAATCAATAGCATCGGTGGAATATCCCAATTGTTTTAATAGCTTTAAAGAACATATATTAAGACCAGCACCACCATCTATAAGGACTCGCTTGACTTTACATTGGTGGATGTACACTTCAATGTGTAAGGATTCATTATGACATGAATTTTGGAAGGGGATATATCTATCTGTAAAGACCAAGTGATGGGGAGAGGCGATGTGTCCTATCATGGCTTTGAATTGGACAATGTCAATGTTGTGGGGGATAGTTGGCTCTTTGAGGACCTTTTTGAGGATATCCCTATGTTTAGGGGAAGTGTAGAGGAGATCAAGAATGGATATGAGAGATGGAGTTTTACCCAAGTGATCGAGTAGATTAGACTCTGAAGCGGGTTGACTGTTTGAGGTTACCCCATGAAGGGTAACACAACCGTGACGAGTGGTGACTGCATAATCAGGAGCTTTCTCTTTGATGGTAAGAGTAGATACAAAACTCTTGCTAAAGTGGTCGACAACATAATCATAGACTCCTAAAAAATTATTTACACCTTTACCTTTATTGTTGGCATTGTTTCCTTTTCCATACTGAGGGAATGGATCGATACCAAGATATTTATTTGTTGTTGGTGGAGGAGCGCCATCGATGACAACTTCTCCATGATCAATGAGATTTTGTATAAGGTTTTTTAACTTCATGCACCCTGGCATTTTATGTCCTTTGACTTGGTGGAATTCACAATGTTCATTGTCTTTGTACCATGCGGGTTTAAAAGCAGGTTCATTGTATTGTCTGGTTTCAGGCAACGTGATTAAACCATTTTGGACAAGATTCCTAAGTATAGATTCAATGGGTTCTCCTAAGGGAGTGAATTTATGTTTGGGTGCAAAGTCTTGTTTGGGTTGATCCCTTTGAGGGGGAGGATTATTCTTTTGTGGTGATTGGAGGTTAAGAGGTGTTTGGACTGTTTGGAGGTTTTTGGCATCCACAACACCATCTCCAAAAACATTTTTATTTTTAGCCCAAAAGCAGGGCTTGTCATTAGATGCAGGAGTGTTGTCTTTTGTCTCTTTGAAGATTTTCACAAGTCCCTTAGCAATAAGGGATTTTTCTTTGTTGGTTCCTTTCAAAATGACTTCCTTAAAGGAGCTAACACAGTGCATTTGTAATTAAAAACTAAGTTCTTGGTTCAAGTTTTGGACAAATATGTGTACCAATTGCTTCTCAAGTAGAGGCCAAGTGCATTTGCTATCCATGCTTCTCCACCTTTGCAGGAAGGAGATGAAGGTTTCTCCATTTCTCTATTTTGTTTTACACAAGTTTGTCATGATGACTTCGTGTTTGATGTTGAAAGAGAAATGGGTGACAAATTTCTCGGTTAGTTCACTGAAGGATTTTATGCTCAGAGGTAAATGTGAAAACCATTCCATGGCTTGTCCTCTAAGACTTTGAGGAAAGAGGTGCAAGAGATAGGTATCGTCGTGAGTGACCTCTAAGCAAGCCATGTAAAATTCCCTTAAATGCTCTTGGGGATCGCCTTTTCCTTTGTATTTGTCGAATTTAGGTACTTCAAAGTTTTTAGGAAAAGGAAGCACGAGAATAGAGCGATCAAAAGGATAAGGACAAACTTCCTTAAATGAGAGTGTCTTTTTGGTGTTTCCGAGTGTAAGATCGGAAACCTATTTTTGCAAGTTTAGGAGTGTAAGCTCAATTTCGGATGGTGGTGGTGGTGTATAATATTGATGAATGTTGGAAGAAGGTGGTTGTTGATAGTTGGTTGGTGGTTGTTGATAGTTGGACGGGGGTTGTTGATAGTTTTGGTTGGGAGGTTGTTGATAATTTTGGTTGGGAGGTTGTTGATTATTAGATGGTGGTTGTTGGTAATTTTAGTTTGGAGGTTGTTGGTATTGGTGAAAGGAATTGTATTGTTGGTTTGGTGGTTGTTGTGATGTGCTAGGGAGGTTTGCGTTATTTTAGGATGGATTGATGGGTATGTTGGTTGTGGAAGAGTGAGTGTGAGATACTTGTCGATGATTCACACAAGCGTTGTTGGGAATAGAAGAAGATGCTTGTTATGGGTTAGTAAAGGTATTATAGGGGATATAAGAAGAAAATGGTTATCATGGATTAGTAGAGGGATTGTGTTGGATAGAAGAAGATGGGTTAGATTGGTGTTGGACACCGATGTATGATGGTTTTAGGAGTGGTTCAAGTGGTGTTTTGTGGAACATGTTTGTGAATGGAAGATTGTCAGCTGGAAAAGAAGGTGGTAATGTGGATGTTGTGGGTAATGAATATGGACGAACTTCACCAAAAATGTCTTTTTATTGGATTTGCGACATGTCAAAATTGTAAGGCAATTTAGCTCCTTTTCGAGCAAGTAGATGGAAGTAATGATCATGATTTTCATTGCACTTGGTCCCTGTGCACATAGCATATCCCTACTTTTTCCCTTGGAGGAAGCTATCACTCTTGAAGAAATCCAATTTGGTAGTTGAAAAATAACTCCTTAGGAAACTTTACAATGCATATTGGATCGATTGGAACCAAAGTTTGATTTATAGGATTTATTGTCATTATGGCCTTGATTATTGGATGCTAGTTCTAATTTTTCTTAGTTGCCAAGCTTGTTGCACAACAATCACCATAAGAAAATCCCTTAGCAATCGTCTCATCTTTATTCATCTATTACACACCACATACTAAATCTAGGTATAAATATTTGTACTTGTTTTCTTGTAATTCTATTTTGTTGGAATATAATACCACTGAGAAGGGGGGGTGAATCAGTGGTATAGTAGGCTAGTTTTACTAATTCTTTAAACACTTACAAGAAGCCACTATTTCAAGATAACAAAGCAGTTAGAAGATCATGGAAAACAAACCATAACACAAGACACCATGATGCATGATTTAAGTGGAAAACCCTAATAAGGGAAAAACCACTATCCAACCTCCCAAAAGAACTTTATTGCAATGTCTCACTGGCAAAGAATCTCACTGATTACAATGTTGAATCTCACTGATTACAGTGTTGAATCTCATTGATTACAGTGCTGACAAGAACACCAATTACTTACATAAAGGGAGCACCAACTCCACACAAAAGGGATCACCAACTCCACACTAATCTCAAATTCAATAACAAAGAAAGAAAAAACAAAAATCAGAGTACTACTCTATTTGTAGAGACTTCAAACCACATACAAGACACCTTCATAGACCAAATGCCCTCTCATTTCTCTGCAACTTTCATCTACTTCATTAACACATCAATTTGTCCTTTCAATAATGATTCTTCTATAAATGATTCTTCAAAAATTTCAACAACTCTGCATTGTAAAATGATGCACAATGTCTGCATTGACATTCATCTCCCTTCAAGAACAAATTCAAAACTTTATAGCTTCAACATACCATTCTAATCTCACATCACATCAATAATCCTTATCACCATTCAACCTAATTTTCTAAGCATATATATGTGATAAACATCATAAAAAAAACATACACAAGTGCCCTTTATTTAACATCACACCTTTGCAAAAAAATCACATAGAAATCCAAAAACCCCTCTAATGCAGTTGAGCCAAAACCCTAACTCCATCACTTCACAAAGCAATTAAGAAAACTTTTATAACTGTATCTTGATTAGAATGACGAGCAAATGACCATCAAAGCATAGACTACGGGAAATGGTCGTCGATCTTTTGAACTCATAGCATTGATTCAAACCTTCATACACATAAGACATTAAATATAAGCCATTGATATTGTATTCTTGTCATTTACCAACGCAGGGTTAGGAAAGACCAGTTTCTACAAGGTCGGGGGCTGGTCACCCAACGACCCTGACCTTGACCCCCTTAAGTTATAACTTAAGTTGTTTGCAACCTATTATAGCAAGTCATCGACCAAATATAAGATAAAGTAACTTGTCTTAACTAAAGTTATTTTAGCTTGTTTTCTAGGGTTTAGGTGACCATTAGGATTTTAAGGTTATAGGTCTTCAAACATGTTCAAACCCTAATATGCCATAAAAACAAAACATGATCCTTCTTATCTTCACAAAACCTCTACACAGAGAATAAACCACTGAGATATAACATTAAACTCCTTTGGTCTTAAAGCAAACACAAATTGTGTTCTTGAAACAAGCAACCATACTCATGCAAAGAATGACTTCAAGGTAACCCTTATGTTTGTCGAAGCAACCCTAATGTACTACCATAGATCATCAACTGGTGTTGTTAACTTTAACCATTGCAAGCAATCTCTGTTATAGAGAACCAACTGGATAATAAGATATAGACATCCATTTTGCTCTTGAGACAAGCATCCCTAGAAATATGATTTAGATATCTGATTATCTTGTAGGGGAATAAAAAAGATCCTGATGTTGTAAGAGCAATACACAAGAATACAAGACAAACATAACTACACATCACTCAGACTTTCTGCATTACCTGCCAAATATCCTTATTGCCAATGCCATTAGTAGTGCCCAGAAATACTCTATCATTGTCCCTTCATCTCTATGCTATTAGCTTGTTATGTCAGAAAATGTCCCCTTGGGGGCTTTTCCCTCTTAAGATTTAGCTCCCAGGTCTTTTAGAATGCATTTTAATCATCTTGCACATTAATAGTGACTCCCGATGAGAAAACCCTAAAGTTTCATGGCAAATGGGACTTAGGGGGTGCATTATGATAAATCTTGCCTAAAATAGGGGGGAGGACTTGGGCATCTACACCCTAGTCCTGCCCTATTTTAGGTCATGACCTATTTTTGGGTGTCAGTTTTGTGACCGTTATTAGGTCCTATGCCGACATCCTAAGTTTGAATTACGAAATTCTTAGCAGGAATGTTTGTAGTTGCACATATACGCATGATTAGTGATTCACTTAGAAACTAGATGGGCATTGTGAACTTGTGGCTTTATGTGAAAGTGATTCAAGGCATATGTTGTGTTGTAGAGCAAAATTTTGTGTTATTGTGTTTGTGATTGCAGATTTCCTTCCATCTCCTCATGGCATGAAGAGCATCTTCCTTCCATGAGATCTACACTACAAGGTGATATCAATTATGTTTTCTATCATTTATCATTTAGATTTTGCCTCTATCTCACATGGATACGCACTCTTTATCTGACAACGGTGTTCAAAAGACTTGAATGTCTCTCTGGGGCTTGACCAAGGCAAGCCTCTAAACACCACAACCCCAACCCACTTTTCTTTGATTATAGGTTATAGGTTTCAAAAGAAAAAGAAGTGGAGTTGTAGGAGAGTAGTGTAGACTGTCGAAAGTGTAGAGCAAAGAATAAAATAGGGATCTGGACTCGGGTGCCCGCTCATTAGTCCTCCGAATCCTGCAATAATGAAATCTCCAGAATAGTAGAATTGTGTTGCAGACAACATTCCCAAATCCTGACAAAAATTAAGGCACTGGACTAGGGAACCCACTCATTAGTCCCCATCTTTTCCATACACCAAACTTCAAAATCTGGTATGTATTTAGTTTTCATTTGATATCCCTGTGTGCGATCATTTTCCATAATTTGTTCGTTTGTTTACGATTTTATGAAATTAAGGTTTTGAGCATAGTTGGGCTTAATTAAAAAACAAATTCACACAATTCCAATCTTCCCCTATGTTCCAAGTGACATGAGATCTATATTAGAGTTCTCTACTCAGTTGAATGTCCTTGAATGTTTAGTGGTAAAAGGAGGATCAACACAAACCCTTAAACCCCACCATCATTCTCCCCTTCTTTCTCCCTTTTTCACATTAAACATTTTGGTGAACCCATGTTTTTAATGAATTTTGCACCTTGTTAAGTGTTGTACTTCAGATTTACATTCATTTCATTGTTCATCTTATTGCATTTGAAAAATTACAAAAAAAAAAAAAAAATTGGCATTTTTAGTTTGCATTTTCAAGTAATTTGAATTAGTTGGCATTTAGTTTCAATAAATTTCTATCATTGTCATCAGATCTGATTTAAAATACAAAATTCATTCACCATTCATTTACATTGCATTTTCATGCTTAAATTGATAAAAATTGCTTGAAATTGTGCATTTTTCCATATAACCTAGTTTTGCATTAGCTAGGGTTTGTAGTCAAAATATTGTTTCAGATTTTACTTCCCTTTCAAAACACCCATTAAGATTGATTTCTAACTGTAGTCTTTCATCATAGTGGTTTTCTTGCAAAATTTCATGTCTATGGTTTGAAAACCTTGCTTTTTCACTAGATTTGGCCTTATCGTCTCTCTATAATTGCATCATAGGCATGTTGTGAAGGATTTTTATGCATTAATTAGATATTATTAGGGTTATAATCTTCTACCCCTCCTAAAATTTTTTACAACACCCTTTTTATTGGGCCTTTGCATTGAAAATTGGTGAAAAATTGCATATTTTAGTGTATTTTCACTTGTTTTTGACTTGTCATCATTATAGGATTGCATAAAAAGGTGTGTTGTGAAGGATATTATTGCTTTATTAGATTGATATCAGACATATTATTTTTTGCCCCTGATCAATTTCCTTACAACACCTCTTCTTTCACTTATTTGCATTGAAAAAAGGTGAAAAATCAAGTATTTTGGATCTTAAACATATCTTTCTCCTAAGGGTTGTTCTATTAGTTTGTGCATTGAGTGTTGCATGATTTTGTATGAGTATTATAACCCACTACCCTAATATAAATATCCCTTTAAGAAGAAGTAGAAGTCTCATGGGATCTAGTGCTCTTGAAGAATACAAAATTCCTACCTTTGAAAATCCATTGGATACCTTCTTTACAAAAGGAGAGACACAAATTTTGCAAGACACTATACCTCATACAACCACTATGGAAGATCAATTATTTCATGATGTTGATGACACTATTGAAGTTGTAACATATGTACCTAATGAGAAAATAAACAAACTAGATAAAGAGTTAGGCAATTTTCAAGCATTCGTGCAAATTGAAAGGATAGCAAAAGAAGCTATACTTGTAATTCACAACATAAGAGAATTGATAAAAGAAGGACAAGATAGTATTAATCTTGTTCAAGGATTAATGCATATAGTACACAATAATGTTATGACAATGACTGAATGTGCAAAAGTTATTAACAAAATGTCGTCACCGTCTCATATGCAAGTATCGACACCTATACCAACCACTGGAATGTCTACATTTACATTGACAATTTTAACAACTAATGCAAATGCTTGTAGTAATTCTACCATTGGTATTGGAGTATCTAATGGCACTAATTCAAAAAATTACAAAGCTGTGGGATTTAACTATCAGAACTTGGTTTCTAAGGGGACCTCTTCTACGAATACTTACTTGCAACCACCTTCCACCTATCACTATGTCTAACCACCATTGAACTACTCATAGCCTCCGCTTATCACTACTCAAGCTCAATCACCTCCTCACTTTGGTTCAAATCCTCGTAGCAAATTGCATCTGCCAATGCTTCCATCTTAAACCAACTTTTGCAAGGCATGACTTCTTTACAACAAAAAGTGACAAACTTGATGAATTCCTTACAACCTAATATACCAACTTATCATGCCCATAATCCCCTATCTTATGCAATCTTGAGAACTCCTATGTTTGAGAGGTTTGAGTCCCCTTTCTTTGAAAAATATGGTGGAAAAGGTGATCCTAATACTCATGTGGCAGCATTCATGGCTATGTGTAGTGATTTCTACTTTGAAGAGGATTTGTTAGCAAAACTTTTCCCGCGATCTCTCAAAGATATTGCTTTAGAATGGTTTTGCTCTTTTCCTCCAAATTCAATACTCTTTTTTGTAATTAGTTGATCAATTTTTACAACATTTTCAAGCAAATTGGACCTCAAGTCTCTTTGATCAATTTAGTTCATTGCAAGCAAGGTTCGAAAGAGAAGTTAACTGAGTTTATTAGTCAGTATCAAGCTCTCTATGCACAAATTAAATATCAGATGAAGGATGAAGATGTTTAGAAGGTGTTTATTACAAATCTAGAACCTAACATTTGTGATAAAATTCTCTTGATGAAGTATAACTTCTTTCAACATTTATGTATTGCCCTTAGGGATTATCAACTTTCGTCTAGTCAGTATGAAAACCAAAACTTGTCGGCTCAAGTTGATCAATCCATAGGTGGACCATCACAAAATACTTTAAGAGGAATAATAAGAGTTTGTAATGTCCCCAATTTCACAAGCATTAGAGTTTGGTGGATTAGCCTGTCCTTTGACCCTCGTAGGCTAATGGAGTTGTTGAGAGGGTCTTGTTTGGCTGTTATTTTGTTGTCTTCTTCAGAGCAGAGTTTGGTTCAAGTTGGGCCTTTGTTTGGTGTTCTAGGTCTCAATTATACACACTTACTATTTATAGTAAGTCACCTTATCAGTGGAGTCCAATGTTACTATTTATAGTAAGGCACCTGGTCATATCATGGATGCAGTGTTGATCCCCGGGGTTTAGTTGGTTTAGCAAAATAATGGTTATTAAAGGAGTTATTATCATTAAAGTGACTTTAATGATAATAAAATTTTATTAAGGCATAATATAAAGTTTTAATGTGTACTTTATGTCCAATGGGTCCATGACCCTCAAATAAGTCACTAAAAGTACAATTAATGACTTATTATTTTAAGGGCCCATTTATTAATGTATTGGATAAAGTCAAAGGGGAAATATAAAATATATTAAATGTCATTTAAATGATTTAAAGGAGATTTCTAGAGGGGATCAACCTCTTCATGAGAGGTATATAAAGGCTCTTGAAAAGAAAAAAGGAATGCATTCACTCATTAGTTAATTGGAAGATTTTGGCTTTGTCTATTGAGCTCTTCTCTTGGAGAAGATGAACCAAGGTTTACTGATATAGCCTTGGAGAATGTAAACTCTTCATGGTTTTACAATTCTGAGGTGGTGAAAGATCCATTGAAGAACTGCTTATTTGTGGGCTTCATTCAGAGGTCCAATTTGAGCACATTGGTGAAGATATTTGCAAGTATTTCAAGGGTTTCAAGGTTATTTATTTGCAGATTAAAAGTTTAAAGTTTATCATTGGCTTAATTTGGCAAGATTAAAGAGCTGGAAAAAGCATGTATCATTAGGGTTATCAGCTGCAAGGGTTTGGTATATGGTGGCAAAGCATTACAAGATCAAATTGAAAAGATTTGTACAAAATAATCAATTTGTTTGAGGCAATTTGTATGAGGCATTCAGTTTGAAAAGGGTTTAATTGTGCATGGCCAAATTGTGGGTTCTCAGCAAGGGCGAATAGCTGGAGATTAGGGTTTAAGTTTAAATTTAAACTCTTATAAGCAAATCATGGCACCTAGTGGGGTAGCACTTTCCTTTTGGCCATTTATTATTGGAATTTATGGTATCGCTGGAGGTAAATGTGAAAGAATAATATTCCAAATTTATATTAATCCATCGCTGTGTAAGAGTTCTTCAAATTGTGGGTTCCAATAGGTTGTGAAGGATTGTATTTGAAAGTCAATTTCATCAAGAGGGTGCTAGTGAAGCTTGGCGCATCCTAATAAATTAAGTCGCTACCTTGATTGATGCGTGCAGACCACACTCTAGGCAATATCAGACTTGATTGATTAAATCAGATATAAATTCACTCATTAAAGAATGAATCTATCATTTGGAAGGCTATTAAAGGGCTTGCAAGTGCATCAGACCTGTAGTAGCACTTGTATCAGTTTGATATTAGACTTGTTCCTATCAATTTGAGAGTCAATCTCACATTCAAACAAGAGCCAATCATTAACCTATCAAGGGATAGTTTTAATGGGTATGTATGTAATCCAAATCTTTAATTTGGGTTGATATTGTAATGGTTATAACAGTCTGATTATGTGCATATAAGACTATGGAATGATTGTAATTAGACTTGATTGGAATTGAATAAAATTATTCCTTCAATAGTAGTTCATTGCTTCATGTTCATATGATACTCTCTTTCAATTCCATGCATTTGTATATCTTATTGGGCATTGAAACAAAGCATTAAACTCAAAACAAACAAGTCATAAAACAAAATCAGACTTGCATGCCAACCATTTGACAAAATGTCAAGGGTAGGAAAGTGAAAATTTTGAATTAGAATTGGAAGGGATATCACAGAGTTTCATCAAGGTTAATGGACCGAATTCGAATAATTTTTCCTAAGTGTCTACTATCACTAATCTGAAGAAGGCACCGTATCGACAAAGAAAATTTAATCTGAAGAAGATGGCTATTTGGATTATGATGATATTGTGGGTATGATAGAAGTGGATAAGGAAAAGTTGGATAACCCACCTCATCCATGGGGAAAGGGTATTTATGCTGAGGTTCCTCCTCCATTATCTTTACAAGGATCGAGAGACAACCAAAATGCATTAGAAAGACAAATAGAACAATTGAAACAAGAGACTATAACAAACGAAAAGATTAAGATAGTACAAGATGGTCCTTGTCACTATAGTAGATGAACTCAACAAAGAAAGCTAGCTAAAAATGGGAAAAGAGTAAGACGATTATCATGAGTTGGAAATAATAGTGGTTCCCCTCCTCACAAGCACCAGAAGATCTCACATGCACAAGGATTTGAAAAACAAGCATTACATGGACTTCCTAACAATAAACAAGACTCATAAGAACCACTCAAGCTTCGCACAAAACTTGATAGAACATCTCTCCAAGATGCTTGCAAGTTCCAAATTCTAGACTAGTTTTTCCTTACAGGTAAGTATTTCTAACTCTAGTGGTCACCTATGCGGTGGCATGATCGGCTCGTGTATGTGACCTCCCCTCTCATGTTGTGTTTCCCCCGTGATGTGTTACTTGTTGTTTAGGCCTCCTGGGATGACCCTTGATTCTATTGTAAGGTCAAGGATACTGGGAGACTGCCTCTGTTGTGACCTTCTTCTATTTGTATCATCATTCTTCTATATTACTTCTCCTCTGATTTCATTATTGTGTGTTGTGTCTTAAGGACATAGCTTCATGATTGTTGACTTGGGGGTACCCTCCTACATGATTGTCCCTAAGGCACTTGTTTCTCCTCTCTTGATTTATTGTTTACCTTCCTCTAGTGATTCTATCTAGCGGGCGGATGACAAAAAACATATTATATTGATAAGGACCTAGCATCCCTTCAATGACAAGTCAAAAAATGGACCAAGTCCATATATGATGATGGGGTTGATATATATTATTTGACGCTTGGCTAGTAGAATCACTTCGTGTGATCTTGATGTTGTCTTATTGCACTTACAAACCATAACAATACTTCTGCTCCGTGCACTTTATTTATCTTTGAATCTCGCCTTGGTTACACTCAGTTTTGAGATTTCTACCATATAGCCCCACAGTTATACTTGGCCTCTGCATCTGTAGTATAACCTCGGTTGTTTATGTGAATGATCATAGGCATTGTTGTTTATCATGATTATATGGATGCTAACACCTTTTCTTGTAGGAAATTGTATGTTTGTGGGAACATTTGGTGATCGTAAAGTACATGTCACCTCTGGGGGGCATGGGCTTTGCGAGAGCTCATGTTCCCTTGTGTATTTTCTTCCTACCTTACCGTGGTTGATATCGGTACACGATATCAACCACTTAAAGGTGGGGGCATATATAAGGTAAGTTGTCTGATTTAGATGCTAGCAAAGTGTGTTTGTAAAGCTTGAAATCTACTGCAATCACTTAAGCCCTATGTGGAGGCAGGATATCGTGCATATCCTTTTTTATTTTAAGTCCTCCATGTGAGGTGGGGATGGTGTATTTCTTGAGGAGATTGCACATCCTATCATTTTCAAAAAGTCCTCCAAGTAGGTGGGGAAAAGATATGAGACTATCCTAACCCTTAAGCGTGTCTTCGATGATTGTTGTGGTGAAGCCCAATCGTCGATGTGTGCTTGTAATGTACTTGAGATGGTGATGAACCTAGAAATAGGTACACTCCATCACTTGTCTATTTTCTCCATGTCTTCCATGTGTGTGTGTATAGCATGTTTGTTCCCAAGCATAGTTTAAAGACTGGCGGTGATGAGTCCCTCCTATGCTTTGGGATTTGTATGGCATGTTTGTTCTCAAGTGCTGTCTTAAAGACTGGTGGCAATGAGTCCCTCCTACACTCTGAGATTTGTTTTGCATGTCTATTGCCCCATATGTAGATTAAAGACTAGTGGTGATGAGTCCCTCCTGCATTATGGGTGGTGTGTTTACTTTCCTTGTACTTGCATTTGCATTTCATATATATGAGAAAAATAAAAAGAAATAATCATTGCATTCTCACTATGTTTTGCGTGTCTTCAATGTTGTATTATTCGTGTTTTATGTGATTGTAACCATCTTCTCCATGTTTTGTGTGCCTATTATTGTCTTCATTGTGATTGGCGTGTCTTCTCCATGCTTGACATGTTTGCTGTGCTTGTTGACTGTACTTTAATGCATGTATTGGCCATGTGTTTATACATACATTAAAGCGAGGGCTAAATGTTATGTCAGAAAATGTCCCCTTGGGGGCTTTCCCCTCTTAAGGTTTAGCTCTTAGGTCCTTTAGGATGTATTTTAGTCATTTTGCATGTTAATGGTGATTCCTGATGAGAAAACCCTGAAGTTTCATGACAAATGGGACTTAGGGGGTGCATTGTGATAAATCTTGCCTCAAATAGGTGGGGGGGGGGGGGCTTGGGCAATGATGTAGAGGTTTAGAATAAACCAAATCAAATGACTGGTATCTTAAAATTTGACAGCAAAGGGTAAAAGATAACCCAATAATAAGGTAATTAATTGAGTCCAAATGTATCAACCCAATTGAGACCTTTTCACAAGCAAAACTAGATTCAGGGTTCTTCAAACAATCTTTCATCATGAATAAAAATAGGATTGCATGAGTATTATTTGAAAAGATGTAGTAACTATGATATATTCCTATTGTCTCCACACTTGCCTAACAACTTTGTGTTGGAGAAAGAACGATATTGAGACTAATATAGGGCTGGAAATAGTTGCATAAGAGATTATACAAAGAGTATGCCTTCAAAATCAAGATGAAAATTCATTTGAAATACCAAGAGTTGTTTTAACATGTAATATCTCTGCTACATAGAGACAACACAATAACAATTTGTATCTTCATTGCAAATTTCACGATCCGTAATATTCAAAATCAATAAAAATAATAGGTTTTCTCCTTATACCTTCGTCAATTGCATCAATACAAAGGAAATAAGTCACTAAATGCCTCTTCAAAAATAAGGGACCGGTCTACATTTCTAGAATGGACAAAATAATGATAGTTGATGACCCCAAAATCAAGAAAGGTAATTTATTAACCTTATACTCTCATTGAGGGTTCTTTACACAATCCAAAAGAAGTTATTGCTTGTTACTCAATTTGCATTCTATCTATGCTTTATTACTGGTGCTTGAGAAGGTTTTTACACTATGAAACGAGGCCATACAGTCTCCTACACGACCAAAAATTTGCTCCTTTCCATCTATCCTATTTTTACCATATGCACTTGTATGTTTTTAATCTTCTACGGTTTCCCTCTATCACTGTCATGCGAAACTTCTGCTCTGTGTCTCTCGTGCCCACTTGCACATCATTTTATGTGGTTTTTTCTTTTTTCTTTTTACCAATGCTCTCTCTCCTCACTATATCAATCTCTAAGTCTTTTCTGAGAGCTCCAAAACTATTTTTCAACAAATAAAAACCTAACTGACTCTTGCTCTCAGTGGGTGATTATTTTATTTGCATCACAACCAAAAATGAACCTTGTGAGTGTGAGCTCGATGTAACCGCCTTGAGGTCACCCAAAGGACCTTAGTGCAACCAACTTGGTTCTAGCACCTCGGGTTGTTCTAAACTTTCAAATTAAATTTGTTTTAGTAGGAAATCTAACTACAAAGCTCGAAGGTGAATACACCATAAAAAGAAACTCCTAAATGTCTATATCAAACCAAAATTTGGGTAGAATGACCCTGCATCCTACTCTCTAGGTAGAAAGATTTGAGCTCTGGCTCAAATATGAGTTTTATTTCTTTTCTTCCAATCTTTTAACAAATTTGTATTGTTGTGGTCTGCATTGTTTTCTGTTGCACTTGTTGTATTCTTTGCCTTTAACCAAGGCCAACTTGGTACAATGTAACCATGTGCTTTTGTTTGTTTTCTCATTCTAGCTTCAACTTGGACTGTAACTTTAAATTCTTTTTCACCATCATGCATCCGCTACTTCTTCGTAGTCTTCTGCAAAATATCTTTTATCACCTTCACCTTTTGAATCCTTTTGTTTGCTTCATCTTTAATCATTTGTATTTCTTCAGTCAATATATTGGTTTGCTGGTTCTTTGTTTCAACATATTCAACTGCTCCATCTGCTGCACTTGTAAGCACATTTTCAACATTATTGTTAGAAATAAAATTTTGAGTCACAATGGACTCTTCTTCTTCCTTGGATGAATCTAGCTCTTCCAGCATCTTGATTAATTTTTTTATCTTTTTTCTCAATTTTTGCTTCTTTTTCCTCTCAACAATTTCCTGTATCAGCCATTTGACAAATTATTTTCTAATGGTGATATCCCAACATCGCGCACTGATTATTATAATCTTTATTTTTTCTTCCATCCTTTGCATTGATTTTGCAAAATCCTCTCTTATGGATCCTATCTCTTGCTAGACTTTTATATGTTTTGCTCTCTCTTCCTTTTCTTTTTTCTTCTTCTCAATTCTCTCTCTCATTTGTTGCTCACTCAACATCTTCTTACTCTTCATGTCTTGATTGACTATCCTCCTCAACACTTCCATTCTCTATTTGTTGTTTCTCCTTTTTCAAGCAAGTCTGTTTCACCTTGCTTCTTCTCAATGCCTTCAAAAGACCTCCACAATTTTCTTCAAACAAAATAAAATTTAACAAAACATAATTGCCTTCTCTTCACTCTCTAGCCACTAACCTTCTCTTCTTCTTGACCTTCCACTAAACTCTCACATTCTCTCACATTCATCATATGCAAAGGAAACATAAAAGTAAAAAAAGTAAAATGTACCTCATTTCTCCTCCCATGGCATCTTCTGAGCTCTAATACCAAAATGATGCAGAGGTTTAGAATAAACCAAATCAAGACAATGGTATCATAAAATTTGACAGTAGAGGGTAAAATATAACCCAATAACAGGGTAATTATTTGAGTCCAAATGTATCAACCCAATTGAGACCTTTTCATGAGAAAAAACTAGACTTAGGGTTCTTCAAATAGTCTTTCATCATGAATAAAAACATGACTACATGAGTATTATTTGAAAAGATGTAGTAACTATAATATATTCCTATTGTTTCCATAAGCCTAACAAATTTGTGCTAGAGAAAGAACGATATTGAGACTAATACAGGGCTAGAAATAGTTGCATAAGAGATTATACAAAGAGTATGCCTTCGAAATCAAGATGAACATTTATTTGAAATACCTTACACAATAGGAAAACACTTAATATCTCTACTACATAGAGACAATACAATAACAATTTGTATCTTCATTGCAAATTTCATGATCTGTAATATTCAAAAATAGTAAAAATAATAGGTTTTCTCCTTATACCTTCGTCGATTGCATCAATACAGAGGAAATAAGTCACTAAATTCCTCTGCAGAGATAAAGGACTAGTTTATGCTTCCAAAATGGACAAAATGATGATAGTTGATGACTCCAGAATCAAGAAAGGCAATTTATTAACCTTATACTCTCATTGAGGGTTCTTTACACAATCCAAAATAAGTTATTGCCTATTACTCAATTTGCGTTCTGTCTATGCTTTATTACTGGTACTTGAGAAGGTATTTACACTATGAAATGAGACCATACAATCTCCTACACAACCAAAAATTTGCTCCTTTCCATCTGTCATGTTTTTACCATCTACACTTGTATGTTTTTAATCTTCTATAGTTTCTCTCTATCACTGCCATGCAAAACTTCTGCTCTATGTCTCCCATGCCCACTTGCACATCGTTTTCTGTGGTTTTTTATTTTTTTTACCAATGCTCTCTCTCCTCACTATATCAATCTCTGAGTCTTTTCTGAGAGCTCCAAAACTATTTTTCTACAAATAAAAACCTAACCGACTCTTGCTCTCGGTGGGTGATTATTTTATTTGCATCACAACCAAAACTGAACCTTGTGAGTATGAGCTTGGTGTAACTGCCTTGAGGTCACCCAAAGGACCTAAGTGCAACCAACTTGGTTCTAGCACCTTGGGTTGTTATAAACTTTCAAATTAACTTTGTTTTGGCAAAAAATCTAACTACAAACCTCAAAGGCAAATACACCACAAAATGAAACTCCTAAACATCTATATCGAACCAAAATTTGGGTACAATGACCCTACATCAGGCGCCTGTGCCCTAGTCCTGCACTATTTTAGGTCAGGACCTATTTTTAGGTGTCAGTTTTATGACCGTTATTAGGTCCTATGCCGACATCCTAAGTTTGAATTATGAAATTCTTAGCGGGAATGTTTGTGGTTACATATATAAGCATGATTAGTGATTCATTTAGAAACTAGATGGGCATTGTGAACTTGTGGCTTTATGTGAAAGTGATTCAAGGCATTCATTTTGTTGCAAAGTAGAATTTTGTGTTGTTATTGTGTTTGTGATTGTAGATTTGGCTCCATCTCCTCATGGCATGAAGAGTATCTTCCTTCCATGAGATCTACACTACAAGGTGATATCAATTGTGTTTTCTATCATTTATCATTTAGATTTTTCCTCTATCCTACAGGGATACGCACTCTTTATCTAACAACGGTGTTCTAAAGACTTGAATGTCTCTTTGGGGATTGACTGAGGCAAGCCTTTAAACACCACAACCCCCAACCCACTTTTCTGTGATTTTAGGTTACAGGTTCCAGAAGTGAAAGAAGTGGAGTTGTAGGAGAGTAGTGCAGACTGTTGAACATGTAGAGCAAAGAAGAAAATAGGGACCTGGGCTCGGGCACCCGCTCATTAGTCCTCTGGATCCCACAACAGTGAAATCTCTAGAACCATAGAATTGTGTTGCAAACAACATTTCTAGATCCCAAAAAATTGAGGCATTAGACTAGGGCGCCTGCTCATTAGTCCTCAATTTTTCTGCACACCAAACTTCGAAATCTAGTATGTACTTGGTTGTCATTTGATATCCATGCGTACGATCATTTTCCATAATTTATTCGTTTGTTTACAATTTTACAAAATTAGGGTTTTAAGCATAATTGGGCTTAATTAAATAATAAATTCACACAATTCCAATCTTCCCCTATGTTCCAAGTGATAGGAGATCTGTAGTAGAGTTCTCTACTCAGTTGAATGTCCTTGAATGTTAAGTGGTGAAAGGAGGATCGACACAAACCCTTAAACCCCACCATCATCATCTCCTCTTTTTCATATTAAACATAGCCAATTTATACTTTTCTCCTTTGACCCTTGACTACAACTCCTTTGACATCACCTTTGACATCAATGACAAACATACAACATATTTAAGTGCTTTATTTTTGTTGCTGTCCTAAGTTGTTTTGAAGGTTGAACTAAATTCACCTAGATGGAAGCACAATGCATAGGCATCCACATGACGCATGATCATCTACTATCCAATGATTATTTCTGAGAATTTATCGCCACGTTCCACTACATGCATGATTTTGTGTAACATCTCTATCAGATTGGAATGACTTGTTTTCATTTATCTTTCCTTTTCTTCCCTCCAACTTGGTAATTTTGAATGGATCTAGATAATCTTATGAAGTTTTTTTGTGCAACTCCATTGTTCTCTATTGCATTCTCTCACATCTTAGACATCCTACAACACTCTGTAATATTTCTTGGGATTCTATAGCATACAATGATCTGTTGTTTCTACAAGCTTTATGTGATCAATCCTCAAGCATTTGTCACCTCATCAGATTTATGGAATTTATGTCTATTGTAGGGCTCTCGCTTAGGCTTTGTTCTTGGCTGTGTAGCATTCATCTTCATTTCTAGAGGTGATTGAGTTTCATTTTACCTCTATTTTGTTATTTTCTTTCTGTTAATTTACTTGTGTGTAGAAATACTCTGTGGGTTCCTCCATTTCCTTCCATTTCTACCATACATACTAGTTGGCTTGCCTTGACTAGATTATAGCTATAACATTCATAGTATATCGATTGTGATTACTATTTTTTTCTTAGATACACATAAGATTGAGAGCACACACTTGTTTTTCTCTATTATTATCACATTGGCTATTCGTGGAGGTCTAAAGACCTACACATGGGCCTGACCTAAAGGTAAGCTCCCAAATAGTCCCAACATTTTTTTGTTTCTTTATAGCTTACAGATTTCATGTGGGGAAGATTTCCAACCACACGAGGGTTTTGTGAATTTCTTCATCCTCTTATTATTTTGTTACTTATTTTCAAACAAATAGATTAGGTTTCATCATTTTTCTTTCAGTTATCATTTTAACATCTTCTCAATATTCTATTATTGAATCCCATGCAAGTTAGGCATGATTATCAAGGACAAACTTTGAAATTCTAGTTTTTAACACTATATAGACTACAATGTGATGCACAAATGTCTGCACTACATGATGGTGTCATAAGAAGTTAGTTCCAAAATCCTGTAATAGGTTCCTCTTTATGTAGTGTTTATATTTCTATTTTTGGTTTATCAAATTTGTAACTAGAAATTTTGTAAATTTAGTTTATTTCAATTTGCATAGTTTTTTGACTAGATTAAAAAATATAGTTTTCCTCAAGGGTGAAACACATTAGGCATAACTAGACAAAATTCATCCTAAGTGAGCTAATTGTTCCTAGTGTAGTGTTTTGAAATCATTTGGTGAAGAGGAGTACACTTTTCTTTATCGAATACAATTTCATACATGACACATGTTGACACCTTCTGCAGTAGTACCAGTTTCTCATTAGTCCAATTATCTTACCTACGGTGAGAACTATACATCCATGGTTATTGTACCAAAATCTTGCATGGCATTTCATTCTTTGTATCAACATTTGTTATAGATTGGCATTGGCATGGAGTAGCTTGAACAGATTTTCAAGGCTTCATCCACATATTTGGTACATGCTCTACATTAGCTTTCATATTATTCTACATCATCACCTTCTTCAGTTAAGATTGGGACTCTTGACATTGTGATAGATGAGCAACTTCTAGAGACATCATACATCTTGATCTTTCTTCCCTCATATTCCATTCAGGAATGGGAACATATCTTTCATACATCTTTCCAGTTTTGTTTCTTCCTAAGGGGAGGAACATTATTCAGCAATCTTGGATCATCTTCAACATCCTATGTCAAGCATCCAACACCAGTGTAGGTGATTGTACACTGGGGGTTACATGGTCTCTCTTCTTCTCTCTCATGGGAGGGATTTTTCCTCACATGGGGTTTTATCATTCTCATACATTAGAGAGCATCTTTATTGTTTTTCTCTCTTTTGGAGATGAGTTTTTCGTACAAGTTTTCTCCTTTTATTCATTTGTGAGAGATTAATTTGTACATGGATACCTCTTTAGGGCTTGTAGTTGGGACCCATCTTTGCATATCTTTTCTTCCCCTTGAGTTGCATTTAAGAGGTGTGTTGGTGTAAAAAGGGTACTTTACCTATCTAGTTCTCTATTTAGGTCATTTTCTCACCTAGTTAAATTTATTTAGTTAGGATAGGATAAATGAGTACAAGTCATTTCCTTTATTTCATGGGGTTCTACTTTTTCCTTATCCTCTTGGATTTGAAAACTTAGATGGAAATCCCTTATTTTTTTAGTTTTTACCTTTTCTTCATCCTCATTGGATTTGGAAACTATGAGGCTATATATTGTATGCATCCTATCAACTCATGTAATCTTTATTTTGCATCCCTATTGAATAGAATATAGTTTATTCTATCATATTTAATTTTCTATTTATGCTTTCCTTTCACTTATTTGCATTTTTGGGCGGCTTCATAGCCAAATCTTACAAAAAACAAATTACTTTATACATGTGATATAAATAATCCAATGCTTATATAATGATAATGTAATCATACATTTGTTTCCTTATAATACGTTACATTTTTTCTTTATCACTTCTCAATGAACAAGATCCTAAATTTTGTGGCTAGCAAGTACAAAATATTCTTAGAAATCTCAAAAATTTCAAGTATATTAAAAACATAGTACTTTGTTAACAAATTTTAGAGGAGATTCAAACCCTATTTCTTTTATATAGAGATGTGATCGCAATTATACCACTAGAGTAGAAAAATAACTATATTGAGTTAATAAATTTTTTGAATTGAAATAAAGAAGTCATAGTATGGCTACATAGCCATTTTTTAGATTACATAATTGGGGGAATCTATAGGTACAGGAAAGAAGGAAAGGATCATATGATAAGAATTTGGAAAATTGGTGAAGGAAAGAAGAAAAGGATCATCAACTTAGTGTTCCCTAGAATATGCTAAGGGGGCATACATCAAAGCAAGTATAAACCATAAGGTGATAATTATAGGGTATGTAATTTGTGACATTATATTTTTCTCCCACTTTAGCATGCTTGTGCCATTAGGTGATAAAGATACACTAAAGTACTAAAATGAAACTACTAAAAATATTAATTTTTTTTAGGCTACAAAAAGGATACACAATAGCCTACGGGTGAGGAATCTATGCCCCTATGTTGAGACTTGCAAAAAAATACATCAAAGAAGCTCAAAACATGTAATAAAGATGTGTTACATTTAAATATGACCTACAAAATAAAATATGTCAGTCCATCACCAATATCAATAAATAACAAAATATTGGAGAGGAAAGCTTAGACAACAAGAAGAATGTGACAAGTAGAAGGTTTCTTTTAGGAAGAATAAGCTAATACATATGAAATGAAAATAATAGATATCTTACGAAGAGAAAGTAATATAGTTGATACAAGGAGAAAGGAATATAGTTGTTATGAGACAAAAATACATGATTCAAGGTCTAGCTTACTTTTTCGCTAGGAATCATAAAAATCAGTTGGAAAAATGAATCACTTGGACTAGCATACTCTATGGCTAGGCAATTTAGATATATGATAAAATTCAAAATCACTTGGACTAGCATGCCCTAATGCTAGGCGGTCTAAACATATGGTGGCATATTAGACACCTTTTTGATCAGTCACCACTCTTGCATTTTAATTTGGATAGCACATTAACAATAAGCAAGATTAAGGGGAGTGCATGTCCCCTCCTCTTGTTACCTATAATAGGTTGAGAGGTAAGAACACAAAATAGAAAAATATTGTATTTGATGATGTGAAATTCCCCCAGAAAATGAGTGATTAATTTTGAGATAAGGTGAAAAGAGGAGTGCAATTAGCTTTTGAGAAGGAGATGTTTGAAAAAACTTTGCAATTACTATTTCAAAAAATGCCATCATCTTGAAAGGTATATAGTATGGAAGAACACATAGTCTAGATCAATTTTTGAAGAAATGACATGAAAATGGGAGCTATGGTTTGAAAAATATAGGAGTTTCCATAGAAGGGGTAAGAGTGAGAGATTAGAAGGTTTAAAACTTTAGAAATCTTTTTGAATGTTTTATATAAATAGAACAAATTGAAAATTTTATAATTCATTTTTACTATTCATAATTTAAAAATGAGAGTAGAATTTGAGTGAATTGTAATGAAATAATGCCTTAGAGATGAGATTTCGACCCAATGAGATAGGAGTGACTATAAGAGCAGGTCAATCATGGCATCTAGATAAGAGAGGTATAATATGAAGCCCAATTTTTGAATTTTTTAATCAATCTAAAGGTGGAATGGGGCCCACAAAATACATTAGAATACATGAGGTGTGTTAGCATCTAAGAGGTGCTAGTGTATACCAAATAATTAGTATCCAACAAGTGCATGGATGTACTCAAAATGCATTGGGGTCCTAAAGATGTGCTAACATCCATGGAATGCACAGACATCTAAAACATGCATAAGCATTTATGAGAAGTGCTAGTATCCAGGAAAAAAATAGAATGAAGTAAAATTTGAATAGAAGAATTAGGAATGAATTATTTAGAAGTGAATATTGTTTTGCAAACTGAATATTTTTAGATAAAAAAATAACCAAGTGTTTTTTAATCTTGTAGGACACCCCTAGCTCTACGAGAGGTGGGGTGTCAGATGCCAAGATTTCCATGATCATGAGCCCAAGACCTAGGGTGCATGATATTGAGCACCTACAAGATGTATGTCTTTGTTGATTGTACATAATTTTGGATACGAGTTATATTGCTTGAGCATGCTAATGGAACTCATGGAGAGATGGGACCTTGATGCATTAGTATTTTGACTACTAACTAGAGGGTTGATAGTCACACTAAAAAACATGTACATGATTTGGTATATCCTTGTCTAAGGTAGACACATCACTATCACCATAGGTCCTTAAAGTACATTTGATAGGGCTACCTATACATCATAGGCCGTGAGATTTAGGGAGATCCCTTGGAAAATATTGTATTGACAAGGTTGATACAATGGAGAGGAGGGTAGACACCACTCCCACAAAGATTTATGGTTCTTATAGTGGTGATGTGCATGGCCATAGATGGTCGAGGCACACACTTACACAAGGGGACTATCCACTACATCTAAGATATGGAGAACCATTACAAAGTATTTAGTTGGAGCCATAACATGCTAGCACAAGTATATTATGGTCTTAAGAAATATGTGTGGTACAAGACACATAGATTGATGACATGCATGCTTTTTCAAACTTGGGCCATGGAGCACATCAAATCTACACAACCAATGGGATACCCCACAATGATAGCACCAAACATGCCATGGGTCCACAAGTTTATGGCCTTCAAAGGTGTTGGTAGTTTGGAGAACTTTGCACTAGAGGTATACCTTTGATTGATTATTAGGGGACGCCATTATTTGGAAATCATATAGAGGGATTTGGAGCAAGGTAGGCATGACAAGATAGTTGCCATGTGGTGCAGGGGCACCAAGTTTACCTCTTACAAAGTTTGTAAATAATGTCTTAATGTTGGTCTTTGTTAGGATATAGGTATGTTGGAGTCTTTTGTCATTGAATAAGGTCATAATAGACCACTTCAAATGTAATTTGAGTCATGGGGTTTCATTATTACAAAGAAAGTGTTATATTTGTAATGTTGTCAAATATGCTATGTAAGAAGATACAAAATTGCTAAATGGTGGAATACCAAAGGTCAGTAGTTTAAATGTTAGTTGGAGGTCATTGTTTTTGGATGGAAAAGAACGTAAATATGAAGGTGAACTCATTGTAAAAGATTTAGAATGGTTTTGAAGTGAACATCAACAAGGATACCCCTATTCTACATAGCAAATTCTCTGTTTTCCTAAGTTTTTTACTATTTTTTTGTTGTTCCCATGAACAGTACGGCCCTGTATGGACGTGTCAGAGTATAAGACTAATTTGAATTGGAAGCATGTTGAATCTTCTTTCTATTCCAAGTGGATACATCATTTTTTATTAAGTTTGAAGCATTTTATAGCATTTTGGTTGCAAACAGCCTGGAAACCCTGTTTTGAGAATTGTGAGGAGAAAACATGAATTTGTGACCATTTCCTTTGGTGAAAAGCTCTCAAATTTAGTGAAATATATTGTAATAGCATGAATTTTGATTCTTCAAATTGATAAGAGCAAGGGAGGCGAGTTGTGAGGTTTTTTGTGTGAAGCCATAGGGCAAATTTTGTAAGTTTTGGCTTGAAAAGTGAGAGTTAAGAGTGTGAGTTTGCATAAAAGACATTGGTAAGAGACTTGTGAAGGTTGGTATAGCATAGGAAGACATAATAAAACATGTCTGAGGTATTGGGAAAGTTTAAAGATGAGTGGAATGTGTATTTTTAATAAACCCTCCTTGAAACTAGCTTAGAAAGGCCTAAAACAAGGGTTTGGTGGTTTGGGACTTAAATGAGTGTTTCAACTCCTAAAAGTTGTTGATTCAGTGGTTTTGGAGGTTGTTTTAAGACTTTACATAGTAATTTTGGGTTTACAAGGAGTTTGGAGGGCACTTGCTTTGGAAAATAGGGTTAATTGCCCCTTTGTAAAAGCAGGAACAATCAATTTTAGGCCATGAAGTACTGAAACAACCCTATGTGGAAGTGAGATATGTTAAATAAATCAATAATGGGTATCTAAAAAGGTGAATACGTTGTGGGTTTGAGGTAGTTTCTGAAAGTTGTGATGAAAAGACCCCTTTTGGAGGACTAGTAGGAATAAGGAGGCTAAAGAAGGAACACCCCTAAGCTTAGGGTCTTGAGACTTACAAATTGGTTTGGTTCGAAGTTACTGATTAGTGTACTTTTATTGACATCAAATTGGTATCAGAGCAAAGGGATTAGATCTCTTGATGGAGATTGGTTGAAGTTTGCATAAAGGAAAGGTTGAAATTTGAAGAGTCAAGATGCCTCCTAAGACTAGTGGCACTGCTAGAGAGTTACAGGAGTTAAAGGAGAGACATGCTAAGTTGTTGGAGTCTCATAATGCTGTTTTGGTAAGGCTTTCTGCCTTGGAGTCAAGTCAGAAAAGAGGCATGGTTCTAGTAGATGAGAGTGAATCCAAGGAAGAAGGGGAAGAAGAGAATGAAGTAGAGGAAGAGCATATGGATTCTGATGAATAGAGGACAATAAGGCTTTTGAAGGCAGTAAGAGGAGAAGAATATAAGTCCAAGGTTGATTTGCCTATGTATGGAGGAAGTTTGAATGATGAGGAGCTTCTAGATTGGATTGTAGCCATGGATAATCACTTTAAATGTGAAGATGTTCTTGAAGAGAAGAAGGTCAAGATTGCAAAGACAAAACTCAAGGGACATGCCTTGTTATGGTGGGACTATGAACAAGCTAAGAGGAGGAAGCAAGGTAAATCAAAGATAGTTTCTTGAGACAGAATGGTTGGTAAACTCAAAGGTAAGTTTCTCCCTTAAGACTATGAAGTTCAATTGTATAAGAAACTCCAAAGTTTGAAGCAAAAGGACTTAGATGTCAAGACTTATACTGATGGATTTTATAAGTTGAGCATAAGAGAAGGAAGAATGGAAGATGAGGTTGAAAATGTTGCAAGGTATCTAGGTGGACTTAGATTTAACATACAAGATGAACTAGTTGTGGCAAATCCTAGAACTGTTGAAGAGTGTTATCGAATAGCAGTAAGAGTGGAAGAGAAGATCAAAAGAAAGCAAGACAAATCTATTAGAGGAAGAGGCAACAATCAGAGAGGAAGAGGATCATTTCCTACATCAAAATAGTCCCGTGATGAACAAGAAGATGCAAACAAAGGTAAAGAACAAGTTGCTAATGCAAGGGGTGAATTTAGAGGCTCTAGAGGTAGATTTGGTGCAGGTAGGAGTTCCAATACATTTTTAAGAAGATGCTATAATTACAATCAGTTTGGTCATCCATCCTTCAAGTGTCCTGAAAGACAAGGCTCTACTTCAAGTGTTGGTGACAAGAAGGCTCAAATTGTGCAAGAGAAGGATAAGGAAAGTGTGAAGTCACCCTCTCTACATGCTATTCCAAAAGATGGGGAAACATTGATGGTGAAGAGACAACTTTTGAAGGCATCCAAGGAGAGGGAGCTGATTCAAAGAAGAGCATTATTCAGGACAACATGCAAATGCAAGGGAAAGGTATGCAAAGTTGTCATAGATTCAGGTTCTACTGAAAATATGGTGTCTTGTGAAATGGTCAATAAACTAAAATTAGAAAGGATTCCTCATGAAGCACCCTATAAGGCATCTTGGTTAAATGATGATCAGTCACTTGTGGTTAATGAACAATCTCTAGTTGAGTTTCATATTGGTGGATATAGTGACAAGGTTCTTTGTGATGTTGTACCTATGAATTGTTGCCATTTACTACTTGGAAGGCCTTGGCAATTTAATAGATATGCCAATTATGATGGGAGAAACAATACATATCAAATTAAGAAGGATGAGAATGCTTTTACATTGACTCCATGGGTTGCAGATGTGAATGAACAAAGCAAGGCAACTAAAGTGATTATGTTTGGCAAGAAGGAGTTTGTGAAGCTAGAAGAAGACAAAACCAAAGAGTGTGCAGCCATT
This sequence comes from Cunninghamia lanceolata, assembly GCA_027924645.1. Classification (NCBI taxonomy): domain Eukaryota; kingdom Viridiplantae; phylum Streptophyta; class Pinopsida; order Cupressales; family Cupressaceae; genus Cunninghamia; species Cunninghamia lanceolata. Next base: position 5,516,867 of record BSBN01000311.1, on the reverse strand, counting down.
GCAAAGGATGAAGGTGTTAGGACAGTAGAAAGAAAGAAACAAGAGAGTGTGGAGATAGTAAGCTTGAAGAGCAGTCTGAATTTGATGGGAAAGGAAGACAAAATGGCATCAAAGTCTGATACAGTGAAGATTAAGAGTGAGTTGCTTGAGGAGAGACAAGGTTGGCAAGATAAGGTCATGATTGGGACAGTATTTTGTCCTTTAGCTTCAAAGAAAGCTAATGGTCAGTCATATACTGTCAGAACAAAGGTTCCTAAATCGGAAAGGACAGATGTTTGTCAGTCCAAGAAGACAGTGGTACTTGGGGCAGATGATCTAAAGGAGAATGATGAAGTGAAACTTGGTGAGAGGCAAGAATAAAGGAGTAAGTTTGAGTATGCAATGAAGGTGAAAGAGATGATAGTCCAAGACAAGAATGGAAAAGGTGTGTTTGCAAGCATAAAGATAGGAATGACATCATCACAAAGTGAAGTGAAGGTGAGATACACTCCATTCAATGGAGAACAACCAAACCAAAGAAAAACTAGTTAAAGAGAAAAGATAGTGCAAGTTCTCAATACTTGACTGATTGGAAAGAGTCACTAGGTGGATATGTAGGTTAGAGGTCATTGTATGATCAGAAGCAACATGTTTTGATGGCATACAATCTTCATGGGACATGAGGTCTTCTTTTTTGGCCAGGTGTATGGTGTAGGGGAACCAAGTTTACCTCTTGCAAAGTTTGTAAATAATGTCTTAATGTTGTTCTTTGTTAGGATATAGGTATGTTGGAGTATTTTGTCATTGATTAACATCATAATAGACCACTTCAAATGTAATTTGAGTCATGGGGTTTCATTATTACAAAGAAAGTGTCATATTTGTAATGTTGTAAAAAATGCTATGTAAGAAGATACAAAATTGCAAAATGGTGGAATACCAAAGGTCAGTAATTTAAAAGTCAGTTGGAGGTCATTGTTTTTGGAGGTAAAAGCATGTAAATATGATGGTGAATTAGTTGTAAAAGATTTATAATGGTTTTGAAGTGAACATCAAGAAGGATACCCTTGTTCTACATAGCAAATTCTCTATTTTTTTGAGTTTTTTACTATATTTTTTTTGTTCCCATGAATAGTACGGCCCTATACGAACATGTCAGAGTCTAAGACTTATTAGAATTGGAATAATTTTAAATCTTCTTTCTATTCCAAGTGGTTTCATCATTTTTTATTAAGTTTGAATCATTTTATATCATTTTGATTGTAAACAGCCTGGAAACCTTGTTTTGAGGGTTGTGAGGAGAAAACATGAATTTGTGACCATTTCCATTGGTGAAAAGCTCTCAAATCTGGCGAAATATACTGTAATAGCATGAATTTTGATTCTTCAAAGTTATAAGAGCAGGGGAGGTGAGTTGTGAGGTTTTTTTTGTGAAGCCATAGGGCAAATTTTGTGAGTTTTGGCTTGAAAAGTGAGGGTTAAGAGTGTGAGTTTACATAAAAGACATGGTAAGAGACTTGTGAAGGTTGGTATAGAATAGGTAGACATAATAAGACATGTCTGAGGTATTGGGAAAGTTTGAAGATGAGTGGAATGTGTATTTTCAATAAACCCTCCTTGAAACTAGCCTAAAAAGGCCTAAAACAAGGGTTTGGTGGTTTGGGACTTAAATGAGTGTTCCAACTCCTAAAAGTTGTTGATTCAGTAGTTTTGGAGGTTTTTTTAAGACTTTCCATAGAAATTTTGTGTTTACAAGGAGTTTGGAGGGTACTTGCTTTGAAAAATAGGGCTAATTGCCCCTTTGTAGCAGCAAGAACAGTCAATTTCAGGCCATGAAGTTATGAAATAACCTTATGTAGAAGTGAGATATGTTAAAGAAATCAATAATGGGTATCTAAAAATGTAAATAAGTTGTGGGTTTGAGGTAGTTTCTGAAAGTTGCGATGAAAAGACCCCTTTTGGAGGGCTAGTAGGAATAAGGAGGCTAAAGAAGGAACACCCCTAATCTTAGGGTCTTGAGACTTAAAAATTGGTTTGGTTGGAAGTTAGTGATCAGTGTACCTTGCTTGACATCACCATGCATGCAAATATTTAAGTGGTGGAATGTTCATCTAGATCACATCATTACACAAATCTAGTATGATTTAGTGATTGTGGTAGTTTGGGCACATACATGTGTTCCCACTTGTCTTAGCATATATCATGTCCCATAATAGTGCAGTGAGTCCAAAAGAGGTGTCATAGATGATAGATACACACATCCTTCTCTCAAATGAGGACAAGAATGATTATGATCACCCCTTAATAATAAATGTAGATGATGTGGGGTGACCCTAGAGTGCATCACCTGGTGGGCTCATGCATGGTCAAACCCCATATATGTATTGTACTCCATGGTAGGAGATGAGGAGCCACAATTAGGGATGATGAAGATAATAGAGATGGGGATACGAAGATGGATGAGTAGGCCTAATAAGGAGATAGGAATCTAGGTAGTGATTGAAGGCTACAATGGGTGATAGGAAGAGACAAAGGGTATGGACTAGTGGTATAACCATGGCCACAAGGACCATAGGAGAGGCCAAGCCCAAGACCAAGTAAAAGGAGATCAATAGGGTTTCTATAGAGAAGGCAATGGTAGGGCCTAGTATAGCATCAATTGCTACCATAGTCATAACACCTCAAGACTCTAATGGGTAGGTTGAGGACCCAAGTATAGTATTTATATTTTTATAAGAATATATTTATGATTGATTAGAATATTAGAATTATATTTATAATTTTAATTATATGATGATGAGGATTGATTAGAATTTTGTTTACTTTTTTAAGCTAACATTTGAGAATGACTTGAATATATTAGTTGAGTACCCACAACGATGGTCCTGCAAGTCTAACTAGAGCATGATTTGCACAATAGCTACCAGTCTCTACGATTAAGGTGATAGTTTTCATAATAGAGTGAGACTAGGAATCCATGAGAGTAGGTTGAGATACCACCAATGTTACAATACTCATATTAAGAGTGAGGCCAGGTGACAATGAGATAAGATAGGCTACAGGTAGAGGTGGACAAGTTGAGAAGAGAGGTTTCTAGAGCACAAGAAGCAACATAGATAGACATAGAGCATCCTTTTCTTTAGGCACTAATGGTATATATTAAGATACTATGGGAGAGTGAGGGATGTTATAGAGGGATGGTGTAGATAACAAATGTGTACTATGGAATTTTTAAACCCATAGCACATTAAATTCACGCTATCATTCACAATTTATAGCCTCAATGCAATAGCCTATTTTACAGCCAGGAGCACCACCTCCACCTTTGCTCTATCAACTAGCACTAGTAGAGGGGTTTAGGACCCATGGATAGACATCACATTATTTTTTATAAATTCAACATTTTGTTGTAGTGGACATATTTTTGTATCAGCAATATTTTGTAGAGATATTATTAAGATATATGTACATATATGTATATATACATATATATCTATATGTACATATATGTATATATATATATATACCTATATGTATATATACATATATATCTATATGTACATATATGTATATATACATATATACCTTTATGTACACACACATACATATTTTGCTTCAAGCATATGAGATGTGTAATTATAGATATTATTAAGATATATGTATATATACATATAGATATCTATATGTACACACATACATATACATATTTTAGTTCAAGCATATGAGATGTATTATGAGATTTTGATGGTATGGATGATTTTATTGGAAATGCCTTTAATTTATGACATGTATATGGTTATTATATAAGAATGTATATATGCTTTAATTATAATGTGAATGTATGTTTAGAATTATTATTTTTAATTATATGCAAAGAACACACAATTAAACAATAAAATAATACAATTAATTAATCATAGCATAATTAATTAATTACATATGATAGAAAAATGAATTATCCTAATAGAAAGGGTAGGAATAAACCCTAAAGGAATACCTATGCATTAGAAAATAAGGACCCAAAGGTATGGAAGAAAAGAGCCAAGACACTTGAAGTCATGTGTAGAATACACAACAAGCATATTCTAGTAGGTGAGAAGAATAAAATACCCATAAGACATACATGTTGTATGCTACAAAAAGTATCATACATGTAAGAATATGTGAGACACCTTAGAAATTGTAGCACTTGTAATTATGCAGAGGGAAATGACATAAGACATGTCATGGTAATAAGAGATAGAAGGGCAAGGCACGTGTCTGTCATGTATGATTAGAAATAAATGAGGAAAAAGAAGAGAATATAAAAATTAGGCATAAAAGAAATGAGGATGAATAGCATAGACCAACTCTTTCAAAGGTTGGCCATATAATGAGGAGAGGCTATACCTCTAGAGCTATCAATGGAAGAAATGACATAAGTTCCCAACTAGTTATGACTAAATTTGCCTTTTATGTTAGTTGGCACATTGTGTTTTATAATTTTCATAGAGAACTAGATCATCCACTTGGAAAGAATGGCAGAGAACATGCTATTTATAAGTATGCCAAAGTTACTTTTGATAATCTTATAAGTATTCCAAGGCATTCATGTGCCTCTCATCAAGTATTTCAAGTTCTTGAAGGCAATTCTCATGATAGGTATAATCACTAATAATCCCTTGGAGTGAGAAACAAAGAGAAGGGATCTCAATATCTAAAGGTTAGTGAAGTCATGGTAGGAGGGTTCACAGAATGAACTGTCCAAACTGTGCAGCAAGAGTAAACACAACAGAAACAAACTCAAAGATATGAAACAAATGCAAATTCAGTCATTCAGTATATCATAGAATTCAAATATAGATTGGCTGGCAACATGTAGGCTTACAATAGGGCTCACAGGCTTGATTACATAATATCAGAATATGCACAAGATATAGCTTTGAAGTTCTTTCGCAAAAAAACTCAGCTAAGAGTTATGAATCAACTACTAACTACTTTCTGAGGGATCTATTACATCCTTAAATATCATCTTCAGTACAAAAGATTTCTTTGCGTCGGCCAAGGAAGATCACAAACTCCAATGAAGAGCTGTGATGTGTGTACACGGATAGGTTGGACCTAATCATGAAGAATTTCTTTGCAGATGGATGGAATGATGTGCGGATCTTGAGGAAGGTTGGCCACAAACTATAGATCATTGAATGATGTGTCATTAGGCTCCACAAGTCAAGAAATGCTTTGCAGATCTTCTCCTTTAGCTGATTATCAAAGATTATCAAGATGCTATGTTCTGAGAAAACAATTGATCTTCTGATAGTGATATCTTTCCGGTATCTTAACTAATTGCTCTAAGATTTGGATATGATGTAGATGAACATGTCTAGATGCTAAGTCCAGCTCCGCAAGGTTTGAAATGCAACTGCAGTAGAATGCAGACCAAAATACAGAAACTACTTCTGATTGAACTGCCTGAACTAAACAAGAAAATGAAAGAAAATAAACTAAACCACAAACAAATTGAAATGCAAATGTTTTTTTTGGTTGATACAATATTTCTCTTGAACCAGGGATGCTCCTACATCAGACATCTAGGGTTATTGGAAAAAGTGAGTCCCTCACTTTGCTGGGGCTAGAGGAAAACCAAGATGGTCTACCTTAGCTTGATAAATCCATGATGAATCTTCTTCCAGTCCACCTTTCCACTTCAAAAGATATTCTTTGTATTGTCTTCCTTTGGTGCTAATTCCAACTCTGCTATCCAAAATGTCTTCAATATGCTCTGGTGCTTGTGGTAATTGCTTCTTCAAATCTTCTTCAATGCTGTCACTGAACTTTGCTTCATGATACTAATATAGGTATGTAATGTTAAAAATAGGTGATATACCCAATGTCTCCAGTAATTCCACTTCATATGCATTTCCTGAATCAAGTTTTATGAGTATCCGACAAGGTCCAAACTTCTTCATCTTCAACTTGTTATATGTTCCAACCGGAAACCTTTCTTTTCTCAAGTATACCATCACTTCATCTCCAACTGCAAATTATTTATGTCTTCTCTTCTCATCTACTTGCTCTTTATATTTGCTATTTATATCCTCCAAATGCTTCTTAACTTGATTATGCACTATTCCCATATGTTTTATAAATTCTTCTACTTCTGCACTTCTTTTTTCTTCCATACTATATCTCTCAACTCTGCAACTCCTCTAGGATTCACTCTAGTAACAATCTCAAAAGGTGTTCTTCTGATACTCCTATTTACCAAATTATTGTATGTAAACTCTGATTGTGAAAGAATTAAATCCCAACTTCCTATCTTCTCTCCAACCAAACATCTCAACAAATTTCCCAAACTCCTATTTACTACCTCTGTCTGTCTATTAGTCTGTGGATGAAATGCTGAACTGAACTTCAAATTTGTCTTCATCTTCTTCCAAAGTGTCTTCCAAAAGTATCCAATAAATCTAGTGTTTCTGTCTAATATTATGCTCTTAGGTAATCCATGCAATCTCACAATCTCCTTGAAAAATAGATCAGCTACATGCACTGTATCAGTTATCGTCTTACAAGGTATGAAATGTGCCATCTTTGAAAATCTATCCACCACTACAAATATTGAATCATGTCCTCTCAGTGTCTTAGGCAATCCCATTACAAAATCCATACTTATATCTTCCCAAGGTCTCTCTTACTGTCAAAGGTTTGTACAATCTAGTGTTCTGACTACTCCCTTTTGCAACTTGACAAACTCTACAACTCTGCACAAATTTCCTAACATCATTATGTATCTGAGGCCAAAAGAAGTATTCACTCACCAAAGCCACTGTCTTATCAGTGCCAAAATGTCTTGCCAATCCACCACTATGTTTCTCCTTGATCAAATTATCTCTCATTGAACTTCTAGGTATGCATAACTGACTTCCTTTGAACAACATGTCTTCTTGAATGAAATAATCCAGCCACTTACTCCTATCAGTCACAATATGTTCTTTGCATGCTTTCCAAGGTTTTGCAAAATCAGTGTCTCCCTCATACATATTCTTCAATTCATCAAATCCCATCACTTCAACTCTCATCTTTGTCAACAAATTTCTTCTCCTACTCAAGGCATCATCAACTTTGTTTGTTTTACCACTCCTATGCTTCAATACAAAAGTATAACTTTGCATGAACTCTACCCATCTCATATGTCTCTGATTCAACTTACCATGACCGTTCAAATACTACAAAGCTTGATGATCTGTATACAACAGAAACTCCATAGCAAACAAGTAATGTCTCCACTTCTTCAAGGCTTGAATTATGACATAGAACTCTTGATCATAAACTAAATAGCTTCTCCTTGCATCATTCAACTTCTCACTGAAATATGCTATAGGTCTACCTTCTTGACTTAACACTGCTCCAATTGCATTTCCACTTGCATCACAGTCAACTTGAAATACCTTATTGAAATCTGGTAATGCTAAAATAGGTTGCTCTGTCACTTTCTGCTTCAATAATTCAAAACTTTTATCTGCTCCAGATGTCCACTTGAAATCTTTTTTGTCACCTCTCATGGTCTCTATCATAGGGTTACAAACTAAACTGAAATTTCTGATGAACTTCCAGTAGAAACTAGCCAATCCATGAAATGATCTAACTTCTCCAATGCTCTCTAGTATAGGCCATTCAACAATTGCTCTTACTTTCTTAGGATCCATCACAAATCCCATGTATACCAACTCCTCCTTCATGAAACTACACTTCTTGATGTTTATCAACAATTTCTCTTCTCTCAACCTCTGCAAAACTTGTCTAATATGCCACAAATGTTCTTCTTTTGTTTTACTAAAAATTAAAATGTCATCCAAATACATAATAACAAACTTACCCAAGAATTTCTTCAGAACTTCATTCATCAATCTCATGAAAGTACTAGGCATTTGTCAATCCAAAAGGCATCACTAACCACTCATACAATCCTTCATTTGTCTTAAAAGTAGTCTTCCATTCATCTCCTTCTCTGATTCTAATATGATGGTATCCACTCTTCAAATCTATCTTTGTGAAATATCTTGCTCCACTTAAACAATCCATGATATCATCCATCCTAGGTAAAGGAAATCTATAATTAACTGTGATCTTGTTGATTGCTCTAGAGTCTGTACACATTCTCCATTCTCCATTCTCCATCCTTCTTTGGTGCTGACACTGCAGGTACTGCACAAGGACTTAAACTTTCTCTGATCAAACCTTTCCTCAACAATTCTTATATCTATCTATTTAGTTCTTCATTCTCTGTCGGTGTCATTCTATGTGTTGCTTTGTTAGACAAACTTTCTCCAGGTATAAGATCCATGTGATGACTGATACTCTTGATTGCTGGTAATCCTTCAGGTACATTATCTAATAAGATGTCTTCATACCCTATTAGCAACTCCTTTATCTCCTCTAGTTGTGATTCTTCAGTCTCCTTCTTCAATGTTTTAGGCTTCTTAGGAATCAAAGCATAATACATATTCTTATGTCTCAAACCATCCAGAAATTTTATTCCATCTACCAAACAAATTCTAGCATTCCCACATACTTCACTCTTAGGATTGTCTCCCAAAGGATTCAAAGTAATTCTCTTTCCATTTGATGTTAGAGTGTATGTATTCTTCCTCCCATCATGTATAGCTTTTCTATCATACTGCCAAGGTCTACCCAACAAAATAGGACAAACATCCATAGGCAGAATATCACACAATACTTCATCATGATATGATCCAATATGAAATTTCACCAAACATTGTTCACTCACTAGTACCATATGATCATCTTGAATCCATGCTATTTGATAGGGCTTAGGGTGTTTCAGTCTTTCCAACTTCAGCTTAGTCACCATCTCCTTTGAAACTAGATTATCTGAGCTACCACTATCAATTACAACTTTGCAACACTTACCTCTAGATTTGCATCTTGTTCTGAACAAACTCTTCCTTTGCGGTGGTTCTTCATTTGTCTATGCTTGAAACAGTGCTCTCCTCATCACAAGTGATTCTCCTTTCTTAGGTTTGCCAACTGAACTAGGTGATCCAATAGGTTCTTCTTCCACATAGATTGCTCTTCCACTATTCTCTGCTTTCTTGCTTGTACTCCCTTGATTACATTCAAATGCTCTATGTCCTTCACCTGCACACTTAAAACAAGTGCCTCTGAATGTTCTTTTATCAAATCCTCTTCCTTCTCTTCTGTATCCTTCATTCTGGTATGAATTGTAATTACCTCTGTGATGAAAGTTTCTGTCATTGCTTCGGTAGGTATTGCTATCTCTGTCCTCCTTAAATGGACTACCAAGCTTGTTCTGTTCTGGATGTGATTTGTCTCCTCCAGAAAATGTTCTACCTCTCTGAAATTTACCTCCTCTTCCTCACTGTCTCTGATCATGCCTCTTATTCAGTTTCTCTTCAACCTTCAGGGCAAACTGATATGCTTCCTCTAAAGATGTCATCCTTACCAAGCTTAGTTCTTCTTGAATGTTCAATCTCAGCCCATTGATGTATCTAGCCACTTTCTCCTTGCTTGCTTCACTATGTCCTATCCTTGTGACCATCTTATGAAATTCTTCAGTATACTTCTTCACAGATTTCTCCTTTTGTCTCAGGTTCTGCAATCTCTTCAACAGTTCCAACTCATAGTCAACAAGTATAAACTGATTCTTTAATTTTGTCACCATCCTATCCCACTTTGTAATCTTTTCTTTCCCTCTTCTATTTCTATCCAAATGAACTTCCTTCCACCATATAGCAGCATGTCCTTTCAACTTTGTCTTTACAAATTTCACCTTCTCTAGATCTTCAACTTCCTCATATTCAAAGTATTCTTCCATGTCATTTATCCAGTCAATCAATTCTTCAGGTTTCAAATTTCTAGTGTAATTCGGTACATCAACTATAGGTCTTTTCCCAATCTTTGAAATATCTCACAACATCCTTACTTGATCTGATTCTTCTTCTTCATCACCTCTTAGGGTTTCACCAATTTGTTCAATAGATTGAAATTCCTCTTCATCATCACTTTCAACATTAGGTCTCGGTGTCAATCCTCTTCGCCTATCTTCCTCAACAACATCTAATCGAATTTTCATTATTTTCATCATTTCCATCATCTCTTCCATCCTACTAGCCATTGTTCCAATATCAGCAACTCTCCTCGGCAACATCTTCCTAGGATCAAGTGCAAACTGCCTAAAGTTTGACGATCGGGCTACAGGGTGACAACTGCCTCACAATCAGCGATCAGTTGTGACACAAGTAACCTACCTCAATTTGGCTATATGTCCACAACAAGATCTTATGGAATTCCTTCACCAACTCCTTTCAATTCACTCCCAAAGATTCAAACTTTCACTCTGATACCACTTGGTCCAGTCACAGTAGGAGGGTTCACATAATGAACTGTCCAAACCGTGTAGAAAGAATAAACACAATAGAAACAAACTCAAAGATATGAAACAAATGCATATTCAATCATTCAATATATCATAGAATTCAAATATAGATTGGCCAGTAACATGCGGGCTTACAGTAGGGCTCACAGGCCTGATTACAGAATATCAGAATATGCACAAGATATAGCTTTGAAGTTCCTTCGTGAAAAATCTCAACTAAGAGTTATGAATCAACTGCTAACTACTTTCCTAGGGATCTATTACATCCTTAAATATCATCTCCAGTACAAAATATTACTCTGCATCGACCAAGGAAGATCACAAACTCCAATGAAGAGCTGTAACGTGTGTACACAAATAGGTCAGACCTAATCATGAAGAATTCCTCTGCAGATGAATGGAATGATGTGTGGATCTCGGGGAAGGTTGGCCACGAACCATAGATCATTGAATGATGTGTCGTTAGGCTTTGCAAGTTGAGAAATGCTCAGTAGGTCTTCTCCTTTAGCTGATTATCAAAGATTATATTATGAGAAAATAATTGATCTTCTGATAGTGATATCTTTCCGATATCTTAACCAAATGCTCTAAGATTCGGATATGATGTAGATGAACATGTCTAGATGCCAAGTCTAGCTTCACAAGGTCTAAAATGCAACTGCAGTAGAATGAGGACCAAAATATAGAAACTACTTCTAACTGAACTGCTTGAACTGAATAGGAAAATGAAAGAAAACAAACTAAACTGCAAACAAATTGAAATGCAAATGTTTTTTTTTTTTGGTTAATGCAAGATTGGTCTTGAACTAGGGATGCTCCTGCATCAAAGGCATGAGTGCTTCAACAACATTTATGAGAGAATGGGGAGAAATGCCTATGGGATTGTGAATATTCATAAAGTATGACCATAAAGCATAAGGAAGTTGAGAATGCCAATATTTGCTATGCTTGTTGATGGTTTTGTGTAGAATTTGTTTAATTATTTTATTTGAAGCTTCAACTTGTTTATTAAACTGGGGATAATATGGTGTAGAGAAGTGATGCTAAATATGAAATTCATTAAGAAACTTCTTCACATCCTTGTTCTTAAATGATGATCCATTATTAGAAACTGAGGTAGAAGGAATGCCACAGAGATAAATAATATAATCAAGTAAGAATCTATAGATGATGTCAATAGTGGTAAAGTGAAGTAATTTTTAATGGTGATAATGAAGGTATGTCCTTGAGATGAAGTTGGAGAAATTTTGCAAATTAAATCTAGGTCCAAAAAAGAGGAAGGCCAAGAAGAAGTATAAGGTTGTAATTCTTAAACAAGAGTATGAATGAGACGACTATGCTATTGACGTTGGAATTTTCCAATAGTATCCCATTTGAACAAGTTTTTGGACTAAAGTTTTACCATTGAAATGACTTCCACTAACACTAGAGTATATCTCATGGAGGGTAATGAGAGTTTTAACCTTAGCCAAACAACATAGAAGAAGACCATTGTAACCTCAACCACATAACACATTTAAAAGAATAATATATCATGTAGCATTTTACCAGATATGAATACATGAATTTTTAGAAGAATTTTTGATTAAAAGGGGTATTTTTTTTTATTAGAAGAGCTCTATGGGATTTTTTGACTTGGAGAAGTGCCGCCAAGTACAATGCTGAAATTTTAACAGGATTCTAAGCTCATAAATTCATTCAAAAGTTCAAAATTTTGAAAAGTATTTGATTTCACTTCACTGTAACCTTATAAAATTTTCTGACGAATCCACAAACAATGGTGAAATGAGGATCCATGCATAAATTTTGATTGGATTATTATTTTCTCTTGAAAATATGCCACATCATCAATGATAACATCATGAAACTCTTCATTAAACCATTTCACTCCAAGTTTTATGAAAATTCATATTTAATCATTTCTATAAATTGCCAACAAAAAAATGAAAGTTTAATATCTCACAATATGGAAGGAGTTTTAAGCCAAAACTTGCCATATTGTGTTAAATGGACTTAGAAATAACCCTGTAAAAGGATTTTATTCCATCTCTTATAGATTGTGAGATTTAATTGTTTTCGTAAATCACCACTTTGCCCAACTATTTTGAAGGCTTTTGACTGAAACAATAGATGATACTCCTTCGAAATGATGTACTTTCCATATGAACCTAATTAGTTATGACATTTCAAAGGAGAATGACTATGATGACTGGCATGGAAAACATGCGATACTAATATTTTGCGACTGAGAGTGACTTGCATTTAACGCGTTTAAAATTTTTGCATTTTTTAACATTTTTATTAAACAATTTTTTCTGCATTTTTTGAATTGGATGCACCCTAAAAATTACATCACTAAGTGTGCGTGTCACATAATTTGCACAAAAATAATTAAAAATGCAAATTTATTTTATTAAATGTGTATATAATGAAGCATAGAAGAATCCTATATATTTTTTTCAAATTTGGATAAGCGGGTCAAAAGTTATTAGGAAAAGTCAATACATATGTATTGGAGGAATATAAAGACACTCTTCAAAGAAAATAAAAATATAAACCTTACATTATTCAAAATATTAAAAAAATTGTATGGCTAGAAAGGTAAGAAGTAGATCTTTATTTTGGTAGTGGTTTTGTAAAATTTTATTGCAAAACATGTAAACTTGATGAGGTTAAAGTTTGAATTATAGCTATTTTTTGTTCAAAACATAAATTTAGGAGCCACAAAAGATGTCCAACTCTGAGGATTGGAAATCCAATCCTAAATGGGAAAAGATCACATATATTTTTAATTCAAGGCATTAAAAATGCATACATGTTAAAACATGTACGAGTAATGCTTTTCATACATTTGAGAACCTGTTTTTCTAAAAATCTCAAGGCTGGTCACTAATTTTTCCCCCATTTCCATTCGCTTGCCTTCATGGTGGATCTTGAAAAGTTGAGTATGCTCTTCTCTTGCATCATATGATGATATGGAGAATCAGAAAAACTTGATAGAAGCACCAGATTTGGGAGGGTTTCCTTTTTGTGGCTTTGTATTACGAGTTTATATTAGAGCATGTTTGTGTAAATATGAGCTCACCATTGAGTTTAGGATGTCCAAGAAAGTTAGTTTATCCTTTTAATTTGTCTAAATTGGACAATGGAGGCTAGATCTACGAGGGTTTGAAGTTGGGAGCTGGTTGCTAGATCTGAAAGGTAGCTACATTTTTGGAGCATTTTGGGTGAAATATGACCTTGTCATCACGTCTACAAGGCCCAAGAACCTAAGGATTGACTATCAATTTGTTAGATGTGGACACCTTTGCCCTGAGCCCTCAGGAAAAATTTGTCCTATTGGGTTGTATAGATTGTAGGTAGAATATTCTTTAGAATATTCCCTAGCGTATGCACTATGTAGACAGGCATCAGTAGATTCAGTGTGACGTATTATCCAAAGGGTAAAATTTTTATACATTGGTCAATTCTTTTATTCTACAAGTTAAATTTTATATTATGTGAATTTGATTGTTGTTGCAGGTCATACCTGCATAGGGGTATAGGTCTACCCATAGTACATGCATGTATCCTATCTTACTCTGTACACTATCCAGTCACTCGGTGTTACGTGGCGTCGGCCCTGACAACACTTGTGGGCTCTTGTTTCATGGCAGCAACGATCTCTAAACCACCCAATGATCTTTGGGATACCACCGATGGTAGAGTCAAGAATATATTGGTGGTATCTCCATAATCTTGATGCTAAAAAATAGATTTATGTGCCAAGAAATAGCCTTTGTTTATGTTGAGCAGTTTTTCTTGCTCCTATCAGCGGTATTTGACTCTTACTGGCAGTTTTAAAAAAATCGTAGGCGATATTGGAATCGAGGTGGAATATTCCATTCGAAGGTGAATATTCCTTCAAGATCTTGCTAATGTTAGAATTATATCAGCAACCTTTTTTATCCTCAACTTGCCCTCTATGCCAATGGAGTTTTTATTTTGACAATTAAACTTCACAGGCTTGTTTCTCAATCATCCAAGCTCTTTTGTTGGAGCATTTTTTTGATTTGGGATAGAATTTCATAGGCTTCATAATGGTGCATATGGTTTTTGATTTTGGTGCCTAGTGTTTCTAGAAACTATAGTTTCTCACACTTGTTGAGTAATTCTCGTTTTGGGAACTACTAGGGCTTCGTTTGGGCTCATATGGTAACATTTTTGGTGATTTTTTTTTGAAATTGCATAATTTTTAGAGTACTTAGATCTATGATCAGATTCATCTCATTTTGTATCAAGATTGCACTTTTAGTTATGGCCTAATTTTGGCATTTGTATGTACCAAAATCAAAAGACCACTTTGTTGTTTTAGCTAGTGGCAACTATAATTGCACTAAGTATAAAGTGCCAAGCCCAAAATTATTTGGGGGGATCATTGATTGAGTAAATTTGGGGGGTGATCTTGAGGTGGTTGATTGCTTTCAGTTCTTTGTTGTGTGTTCTTGCAATGGAGAAAAATCAAATTAAACTCCTAAATCCATATAATTATGCATCATGAAAATAATCGGTATGTATTATCTAAGGTGAATAGGTTGTACTAGATATGTAGATGAAACTATACCTGAACCTACTGATGTGAATGCAAAGGCAGTATGGGAGATGGATCGTGAGAAAACTCTTGGTGACATTTGTTCATTATCCTCTTTTGATTTTCAATTTCATTTTGAATCATGCCAAACACCTAACGAGCTTGGGAGACTCTTGAAATTTTTTATGGTAAAGATGATGAGATTAGGGGATATCAGATTGAGAATGATTTGATGAATCTTGATCCTAAAGAGATTGACAAAATCAAAGACTATATCTCCAAGATTAAGCAATTGAGAACACAGCTAAAGGATCTCAAGGTTACGAAGGAGGATTTACAATTGATTCTAAATGTGTTATCCAAGCTTGGTCCTGAGTATTTAATATTTGTTTCTAGCTTTCACACTCATCAGGTTTCTATGGGAGGTGCATTTGTTGAGCCTACTTTTGATGCATTTTCAAATATTCTAATCCAAGAGGAAGCGAGTTAATTCAAATGGGCATCCTCAAGTATTCTAGGCAACAAGCATTGGTGGCTAATGAACCTAAGGTACAAAAAGAATTAGTGAATCATCAAAAGAAACAAAAGAAGAAAAAGAACAAACCACATTTAGATTTTGAATCCTCTTCCTCCAAAGGGGAATCATCTAAGAAGGAGAAGCCTAAGTGTGCTTATCTCAAGAAACTAGGGCATGATGAACGTAAATTTTATATAAAGAAAATTGATGAATTACAACATCTTCTAAAAAAGGCTCAAATTAGCCGATAAGGGCGTGGTTCAATGGTTAAGTCGCTCGGTTGTAGTGGTGGCCACCAGAGTTCAAACACTTGTTGGGCCAACGAGCTCGCAGGCTTTATGCCTTTGCTAGGCCAACGAGCTCGCGGGTTTGAAGTGTTCTTGCTAGAGGATGAGGTTCCTCATGTTGTGGCCTCACCGATTCATTGCTCCAGGCAAAAGCATTTGCGTGGAGCTGGAGGGCGTGTCGCACCAACATCGCTGGTCATGTTAAAAAGTTTACCAGGCACATTTAAAAAAAAGGCTCAAATTAATTAATCTTTAGGGGGTTCATCTTCTTCTTCATCTTCAAAGTTAGAGAAACACAAGGGTCAAGCACTTGTAGTTGTAGATTCTGAAGCAAGGAGATGGATCCTTGATTCTGGAGCTTCGCACCATATGGCTTCATCACAGAGTATGTTCTCTTCATTTGAGACTTGTTCATCACCACACATCCTGATGGCTAACAACACATATATGAGTGTTTGTGGGAAAGGATCTATTGACATATACAAATGATTATTCAATGATGTCCTTTGTGTGCCTTCATTGTCAAACATATCCTTTCTATCTATCAGATTACACATGATGGAGAAGGAAAGAGTGTTGAGTTCACACCATATTATGTGATTATTTGAGATATGCATAGTAGACATATTGTGCAGATGGATAGGCATATCATATTGTTCCTTTGAATGATGTTCACACTCATGTGGACATTATTGAGGAGATGTAGTATGGTCATTTGAATCTTGGTGTTCTTTCATCCATTGAGGTTCTAGAGACATGTGCTAACATTCCATCTCCTCCATCTCTTCTTGTTTTTTATGAGACTAGTATTCTACATCCATGGTTTCTGTTCATTCAATGTTGCAAGATATTCATTGTCTTCCAGATACACCTTCTTGGGATGAGTACTTGATAGACATTGCAATTTTGTTTTGTGAGTCCTACCTTACAGACTTGAAGGACACTTAGGACATTCATCTCCTCTTTGATGTTGACTCTCATGGAGTTGCATCATCTTCTTCAGATGTGATGAGGGAACCTTCATACCATCTTGTTCTCTCTTGTCCTTGTCACTTGTCACATTTTAGAATTGAGTTGGAGTACCTTGAGTAGCATTCAAAGGACTCTTCATAATCTTTGGATCATGTTCTACATCAATTTCCACTAGGTTCTAGATTTTCATCTTCTTCAGGTAGGCCTGGGACTCCTAATTGGATTGTGGCTTCTTTCGACATCAACATGGAGACACTTGAGCAAAGTTTAGAGATATCATACATCTTGTTTTTTCTTCCTTCATATTCCTTTCAAGAATGGAAAGGCTTCCTACATACATCCTTGGCTTTGTTTCTTTGTAAGGGAAGGACTATTGTTTGGCGATCTTGGATCATCTTCAACATTCATTATCGAGCATCTACCATCAGTGCAGGAGATTCAAATTAAGGGGGCTACATGCTTTCTCTTCTTATCTCCTATGGGGGGTTATTGATTATGTATTTATGTTGTAAGTAGTCCTTGGGGGGTCATGCTTGATTCCTCCTTTAATCACTCCTTCCATCTCTTCTTGGTTGTGTTTTCTCTCTTTTGGAGAGGAGTTTTTTCCTATTTTTTCCTCCTTTTCTCTACTTGTGAGAGATTGTTTGTACATGGGTATCTATCATGGCCATGTAGCCAGGACCCATCCATCGTTGCATATTTCTATTTTTGTACTTCTCCCTAAGTTGCACTTAAGGGAGGTGTTGGTGTGAACATGGTATATTACCTAACTAGTTTCACATTAGGTCTTATTCACACTTATCTAGTTAAGTTCACTAGGGTACACTCAACATACTTATCAGTTTATGTCCCATGTCATAATATTAAGACACTTGTCATAATATTATGCCATCCTATCTTTCACCTTGGTTTATATAACCAAGGGCTTCTCATTCTATTATCATATTGTTGTATCATAATGTGTATTTGCATCCTTTGATAGAATAGTATTATTCTCTCATTTTTGGTCTCTCTTGTGCTTTTATTGAAGCTCCTAGATCTTGGGTGGCTACCTCCACAACCAACTCTTACAAAATGTTACAAATAATCTCTTACATTTGATGAAAATATTAAGAAATTATTTACAATTAGCAGAATTTAGTTGATGTGGATTTTAATATTTTATATAATAATAATTTGTAGAAGTTCTTTATTATCTAGAGGATTGTTTATATATATATAGTTGATTCCTTATAAAATTATATATATTAGTTTTTTTTCTCTTAGATTATATTTCTTAAAAAAATGAATTTAATTTAATTTAATGTTAGCAAGATAACAAAATTACATCAAGTGAGTTTATTTTGTTTAAAAAATAAAATCTAATGATATAGTTTTTCATAAAAGGGGCAAATAATAGCGTCTGAAGGGGTCTTGAAACCATTTACATTAGACAAAATGTTAGTGAAATAATAGTTGACCCATAACAAAACAACAAAAAAAACATCAAAACATAAAACATGACCAACAAACAGAAACAATAGAACAAAGAATACATTTTCTTGAGAGTGTCTAGAGCTTCCAACTTAGCTAGAAAGAAGCTACCATCAAGCTCTTGGTATTCTTGAGGCTATTTTTTTACAACCCTCATCACTATTATTTTTGGTGCTTCTCATTTTGATGCTTGGAACACCATCCTCCTTAGCAATTTACATGGAGGTAATCCATGTAGTCACCTTTTTAACCTTGTCACTATTATTCTTTAATTCTATAGTACCAATTTTATTCATCTTGTTTAATTTTTCCTTAACTTTAGCCATGCCTCACTCTAGGGCTATCAATATTGCATCTTGAACTAAGAAACACCACCTAGCTACAACAATCATAGCTCACATTCCATACCTATACGTGACCATTGATTATCCCTTGAAAATCTACCAAGATGGCCATTGTTCATAGCAGGAATGACAATGGAGTTTGAATCTCCATTATTGCATGGCTATATAGGAAACCAAGGCCTCATTGTGAGATGGTATTAGAATTATTGCTATTGCTCCATTTATTATGACTAACATTAAGAGTATTAAAAACTTCTTTACAAACTGCATGCCCTTAATTTCTTTGTAGTCATTTTTGTTTGGCAAGAGATGGTCAAGTAAGAAGTAAATAAAGAGAAGAAAAACCGCATGAAGCATGAAGAGCTTTTTGCTAAGGGGTAAAAGCACAATAGTGTGTCACACTTTCGGCTAAATAAATAATTCCGAGCGGAACATTTACACGTGATTTGTTTACACACGGTTTCATTACCCCTGAAACCATGTTATGCCTATATGGCACCTACGTGGTTGTATGTTTCCTGGCATAACCTTATCGGACGGTACATTTATGCCGGGTTAGGTTTCGGGTGTAACCAACGTAAATAAAAATTAAAAAAGGTGAAATTGTCATTTTTGCCTAGATTGATATAGTTTTCAAGTGTTCCACCTAGAGCCCATGATGGATAGCGACCCCACGATGGACAATGACCCCATAACGGACAGCAAGCCCACAACAACCAGCTAGTGATTGCACTGCATTGCCACCTCCAGGTACCATGACTCAGGGCTTAAATTTGATAGTTGTATAGCTGTATTTAGGCATTTTTGCTATAAAATACAATCAAAATTTTAAATAGACTGTATCTTATGAAAGGAGAGATTTTGGACAAATTGTCAAAATTTATATAGGATTATGATGATTTATATATTTGATTTTTATATGATTTACTTATACTAAAGCATGTCATAGTATTTGAAGGGCACCATTGAATAGATAACTGTCATAAAAAAATAGCTTGACAGGCAAAGTCGACTGTCAAATTTAAGCCCTGCGAGTCAGGGCTTAAATTTGACAGTTGTATAGCTGTATTTAGGCATTTTTTCTATAAAATACAATCGAAAATTTGAACACTGTATCATATGAAAGGAGAGATTTTGGACGAACTGTCAAAATTTATATAGGATTATGATTCAATTTATATATTTGATTTTTATATGATTTACTTATACTAAATCATGTCATAGTATTTGAAGGGCACCATTGAATAGATAACTATCATAAAAAAATAGCTTGACAGGCAAAAGTCGACTGTCAAATTTAAGCTCTGCAGCTCCATGTTTTCATTGTTTCAGCAATATGCTTCTCTATTTACAAGGTTTAGGCTTCTTGATCTTTTTAATTAATGCAACATTTCCTTGGCTTTGACATATCATTATAGCCGACACAAGACTATTTGTGGTGCAAGAGCACCTTATGGATTTCATGCCTCCATGAATCAACTTTAGAATTTTGGTTTAAGGTTGAGGATTTAATGATGTAATACGGTCTCATAGACCATTTTAAACTTGCATAAGTTGGTTTTAAGTCCTAGGAGGTCATTTTGAGTCCATTTTGCAAATTTAGTAAAATTTGTCTAAAAAAGTACAAAAGTTGTCATATTGTCAAATTGCAAAAATACAAGAAATGGAATGTGAAGGGTCAAGCACATGTAGAATTTGATGAGTTGGTTTTTAAACATTGGGACAAGTTTGAAAATGCATAAATATCCTGAATCCATCGTTTTAATGTGGGGAGGAGTTGATTTGAAGATTGGAAGTTGTATTTTGGCATTCAAAACAATAAAATACTCTATTTTTTCTACATTTTCCTAGTGTTTACTACTGTTACGTGTTGTACGGCCTTGTACAACTTGTAAGTGCACATTTATGCATTGGAACATGTGAATGAATGAATTAAATCTCGTTTGCACTTTGTCTCATTCGATTTCATCAAGTATTGAGTGAGTTAGAGTAGTTTTTTTGAAAACTGCCAGAAAACCCTAGGTTGTGAGGGTTTAATTGAAGAAATGAGTTTCTTTGAACCATTTCATAGCTCCAGTTGATAAAAGTGGCACATTAAGACCCCATGTAATGTGAGGAAGGCATTGAAGTAAGGTTTTGTGATCTAGGTTTTGAATTTCATATACTTGCTTTGTAAAATAGGGCTAATTAGGCTATTGCCAAAAATGGGACAGTCAATTTTAGGGGCTTGAGTTGCAAAACAACCCTACCTACACTTGAGATATGTTATAAAAGAGCCAAATGGGTATCCAAATAGGTTTTAGTTTGTGGGTTTGAAGTCTTGTTGGGAAATTATGTCAAAAAACCCCTTTTTGATATCTTAATTAGGCTTAATTGCAGCAGGAACAATCCATTTTTGAGGATTGTGTTCCAAAGTAACCCACCTTGCAAATTTGATATATTGTAGAACTTCCAAATGGGTGTCTATAACAGCCTTTAGATTTTGGATTAAAGGTTTGACATGGAAGTTATGAGAGGAAAATAGAGTTTGCTGTCCTACTAGGGGAAGATGAAGAGTTGGTGATAGAATCCACCAAATTAGTTTTCAAAATTTGAAAGGTTGGTTCATTAGTGATTGTGATTGAATCCTCCATGCTCTGCATCAATTTGGAACTCAGGTCAACAGTGCCATCTACTTATCCCTTGATTATAATTCATAATATTCTCATGCACCCTTCATTAATACTTTGAAATGTCTCATCCTACATTACATAAATATATTGTGAGACTTAGTGATGAACTATTGCATGATGACTATGATGGATCTACCAATGCCACTTACATGTTAAGTCATTGACTTGCTAATTATGAAAATTTAGATGATATATTATTGATTAGTGAGTTTAGATTATACTTGAGTGGTAGAGCTTTACAAGGGTTTGATTCATCTTGCTTGCTTTGTACACCTCCTTCATGAACATGGCCCATGCTTTTATTGCATATATCTCTAGCCTTAATTCACATGAGGATAGTATACATACTTAGAAATGACTTCTAATGATAATCCCTAATCATCCTTCTATCCCTATGGTCCATGTCTCTCCTATATGCTACTTTCATTTGGCCCTCAATTCACATGATCATAATATAGTGGGGCATACACATCAAAGGTTAGGAAGAGGACAAGATGTTAACTTACCAACACCAATTTTTCCATCTATTACACATTAAAATTGATATAAAATTTATAAATTAGTTAAATGGATATTAAATTTATAAATTAATACATTTATAAAAATTAATTAAATTTATAAAATTATTAATTAAATTGATAAAAAATATATAAATTTAAATATGAAATTTGATATAAAGGTTATAAATTAATTAAATCTAAGAAAATATTTAGTTAACTTTAATCTAATCTAATATTAGATCAATGGAATTCATAACTTTTAAAAGTATTTAAAATATAGTTATGAAAAATAAATATACAAGATCCATGAACATATCAAATAGATCAAATATGTACCATATATGAATGTATATATATAATGATCCTTAAAATTATGCAATGTTTATGTTTATCAAATATAAAAACAACATACAATATATAGATTCTCATCTCCTAAATCTACAATGATAAGGTCTGCAGGTCCTAGAAGAGCAAGCTTTAGAGTGTAAACTGCTATCCCCTGAGTGTTGGTGTGAACCATCCTACATGCACATGTGTGCACATGTAAGCACATATGTATGTATGTAAATAACATGTAATTGATTTTTAAATATTTATTACAAAAAAATTAAAAAATTAGTAAAAACTTTCAAAATATCTAGACATTGAATTATATATAAAAGGTCTTAATTTATACCTCTTTGCTTGTACAAGAGGATCATCATGGTGTTCCAGATCTTTGTAACATGGATCATATCTATCAACATTAGTATCAACAATGTATCATCTACTAAGTGTTACATGGAATCACCAAAAAGTGTATATATATTAGTGTCCCCAACGAAGCAACCAAACTCAAATGCGTAGAAGGCATGGCCTCCAACATCATATCTACATAGATTAAGATATGCTTAGAATGGCTAACTACATCAAGTATGCCATGATCAATAGATGTATAACCACCATGAGTAGCTGAGGCAACCGAAATAATTAACTTTGTCATTTTTCTAACAACATTATATGTGTGATAGGATTGCACTTTTGTCCATTTAATAACCATTGAAAACCCCAAATATATAGTCATTTGCATTTACTTGGTTTTCTCAAATTTACATTGATTTCAATAGGAAAAATCTATTTGTTGAAAATGGGAAATTTGAACTTTAATGTATTTCAATTCAAAAGGATAGAGCTTTACCATTATAGAAATAGATTAGTGAGTTTTGTATTTACATTTATTTCAATAAAACTTGCATTTTTATTGAAGATCTGTTCAATCTAACTACATTATTAGTTTGAAAATATGAACTTGGCTAGATGTATTTGAAATATGTGCACGTACTTTAAACTTGTTTGCCTTGGTGTATGTGACCCACAATAGCTAATTTAGTATAAATAAGAATACATAGGTTGTTTCATGTTTTATACTCCTTGTTGCACATCTTGATTTAATATAAATGTTTAGATTGAATGTATTTAATATTTTAATTTTAAATGTTTATATAGTTTTGTAAAGTTAATTTAAATGTGTAGATTGTTCATGTGTATTTAATTCTTAGATTTTAAATGTTTTTAGTTTTGTCAATTTAAATGTAAAAATTGAATGTACATATAAATTCATTATATTATAAATTAAATGTATGTTAAATTTTTAAAATGCAAAAATTTGCACATACATGGCATCTAACATGACATCTCATCATATTGATGGTCATAATAGTGAGCATAATAGTGGTGATGCACATAGTGTAACTAGGATGAGTTATATGATGCCACTCTTGATAGACTCAATAATGCTTTGACACATTTAGATCAGACGATCCATAATACACCAAACCTGTCTAATACAGATAGGTTGGTGGGGACTAGAGCAGAGTTTGCCCGTATGATTGACATAGTCAAATTATACAATCCCTATGATGATTTGAGTATTGAGGATTTTTATGTGTCACTTGCTAGCACTGTTACTGGGACAGTGAAATGGCCAGTAGTTAATAGGGCCATTTCATTGAATATAATGCATAGTATGTTTCCACATTATTGTGGACATGACAGAGTTCGGGGCTATTTTGTCACCAGGTGTATAGATGTTATTGCTACACCACTTATATATCCTAAGTGGTTAGCAACACATCATAGATGGCCACACAATGATGAGTTTCCATTATATTTTTGTAAACAACTATTTGTTGTTGTTCATTTACGACTTGATGTTGATTTCACATCTATCCCTCAACATGTAGGATAGGGTTATGGGAGATTTTTAGAAAAAAAATTGACATCTTGATCAGGATCCACCCGAAAATAAGAGGGCATTAGTGGGTCCCAACCTTAAATTGGTACTTCCCAAAAGGTTGAATCTAGGACAATCAACTGAGACAATAGTTACATCATCGAGACAACGTATTTTTGAAAGCTTAGGTTCTATTGCCAGTGATGTTGACCGCTTGGCATCATATTGCGTTGGTAGATATATGTTGTGTTGACACACCAACATAGGATTAGTTGATTCAACTTCTACCAGTTATATGATCCTTACATACATGATGACATAATTTCACCACATGATGTGGTGTAGACTTTTGGAGAGAGTGCTTTATGTAGATTGAGTACATGTTTGGCACAGGATCTACTTTTTGTATATTAGTTTGTCAGTTCAAAGTATAGATCCCTCTCGAGACCGTGCCCACAGTTATCAGTCAACGTAGTGATCAACGAGCTACACATGATTGACATAGTGCCTTCATAGTAGACTCCATCACAACCTGATGCTAGTATTGTGCCACCTTACGCACTAGGATCATTCCATGGACTTTTGTTTGAGGATAACATTGTGATGACCCTCGATTCATCCAAGCTTAGTGGGATTGGGAGGGTCATCCATGGAGCTACACAGGTTGTTGATGACGAGGTATAAATTATAAATTTTTTGTTTAATCTCTAGTGTAATTTATTTGTTAAATAAATAATTTATATATTTTTAAATTTTACAAAATTTAGTCTTGTGCATCATGCACGTGTTGACTCTTATTTAATCAATCTTACATTAGGGACCGACGAGAGAGGTGCTATGACATGACACTGTGCAGAAGACAACGGATATAGTTGAGGTTGGATGCGAGGTATTTAGTACTTAATTGTACAATTAAAATTTGAACATGTACTTGAGATTCCATATTTTTTAATATATATTTAAATTTCATTTAATAGAGATAATTTTTATGTTTAGGGATCTACACATCACTCATATGTTCATAGATGGATGAGATTAGATACACATGGTTCAGGATAGGGCTTAGGACAGAGATCAATACAGGGCCCAGCTCATCATTCTAGCCTTGGGTTGAGTGATGCCCGTTTCGCCCATAGGAGGTGGGAGTCATGATGTTGTGCATAGTTAGATGTATTCATGTTCTTTGTTATGTTTGTCTGAACTCTTATGTGATGTTGCAATTAGAATTGATGTTATATTGAATTTACATGTTATATTACAGTTAGACTTGATGTTATATTGAGTTTACATGTTATATTACAGTTAGACTTGATGTTATATTGCAGTTAGACTTGATGTTATGTTGTTGCGTTTACATGTTGCAGTTAGAATTTATGTTATTTAGACTTTATATATATGATATGTGTATATGCACATTTAGATGTTTAATTATATAGATCTATATGGATGTTTTCCTTTGAATATATGGGTCTTAATTTGGATAAAATTAAGTTTTAACTTAAATAGTTTAAATGTGTATATATGTTTACTTGTAGATGCATATAAATTTACTTGTAGATGTCATGAACTATTAATGATTGAGAAATGATGTCAACACCCTAGTCATTGATAAGAATAGTTTTTAAAAAATATTTGGGAAAGTGAATTTAATTTAATTTATATCTATTGAATCTTGTGAATTAAAATATATAGTTTTTTATAATATATAGTTGAGCTTATTGGATGTGTCCACTACATTGAACTTGATAGTTTTGTCAAATGTTTTTATATGGCTAATAAAATTTAAGAAAACTTTGAATTAATTTGTGAAAACAATCCGATACAATGATCTAGAATTAATGTCCAACCCAATTTTTTTTCTAAAACCACATCTCCATTAAAAAAAATTTAATACTCAATCTTCAAATGCAATTAATTAATTATTGTCTCTAACTTAAAATCTAATTTATAAAAATTCTTCAAAATTAAAATAATATTCTTAACTAATCAAATTGTCTTAATATATAAAGTATATAAAATGAAAGATAAACACACTAAATCAAAGGCTCAACCTAATCTTAAGCATCAAAAAGTTCAATATATATGTCTTAAATTTTTAATCACTATCAAGTACCAACTTTTAATTCCCAACTCTCTCTCAATTCCCAACTAATCACTATAGTCAAAGTTTCTATGGTATCATATTATGACTTAACATTAATTTTAATATATAGTAGACATCAACTTTCCATAGTCCATGATATTATATCTGAATTAGCAAACTGACTAGGTAACTCCTATATGAGATTTCCATTTTTAACTTTGATTCTAATTATTTCTAAAAAATATGCGTTCTATTGTCTATCTTATTAGTTCCTTTCATGCTACCTTTCAACCAATTAATTTTTTTTAAAAAATAGTAATGTGATTATTTGTTTTCCTAATGTCAACATGTACATTTTTTAATCAAATAATTTTAAAAAATTAAAGTTGTGAATTGTGCTTGGTTAAATACTATAAAGTGACATAAGATATTTGTTAGATAACATAAAATATATCCTTTTTGTTAAATAACATAAGATATATCCTTTTAGGAGACACATTGGATAGGGATGATCCATCAGTCCATCTTATATCATCCAATATTTTAGTATTGAACCTCACATTGATAGGAAATTTCACATTGTATAAAACTTTACAAAGAATATAAAAGGTTATTTTTTAAGAGTCAAGGATTGAATATCTAGATTCTACATCATCCCCAGTAATCAATTTACCATATATATATATATATCTTTAAAATCTTTTATACCTTTTGATGCCCATAGTTTAGCATAAACCATGTAGTTGGAAGATAGAAAAATAAAGTTTCTTCTTTCTTAAGGTGTGTGAAAAATTAGATCAAACAAAGACATTTAATAGTGTGTAAATGAGTCTGTAAATACATATATTTGGAAATAGTTGTGCTAGTACTAGGGTAAGGGCTCACCTACCCTAGGGTAAATGCACTACTGCTAGTATATGGGAAATAACTTTCCATGACCTATAATAGAATATTATTAGATTCTTAGATTTGTTAGACACGATGACAAAGATACAAGACCATTGAGTTTAGATGCTAAGGTAGGGATGCTAGTTTAGTGACCCTAGAGGCACTAGTGATTTAGTTTTCTGAATTACTTAAATTTTTTTAGGATTGAGTGTCTTGACCTCTTGATCACTTCTTATAACTATTCTAATGGGCTCAAATGCTCAAAAACTTTTGCAGGTGACCTAAAAAAATGTATGTTATGTAGACTTGAATAATGTATAACATGAGTATTTTTTTTTGGTTTATAATGACTTATAATATATCTTTGACAAGATTGTTCAAGTCTATATAACAACTTTATGCCAATAATGCATTATCCAATACAATCCTTCAAAAGTTTAAATAAACACATTTCATATAACCTCATAAAACTCAACAAGCTAGAAACCAACATAAATGTTCATCGGGCTACTCAAAACAAAATCACCAGACTTGCACACACAAGTCTCCTATCCACATACCAAAAAAAAAACCTAGATGAAAATACCAATCAATATCCTTAAATATCAGTATCATACTGATAACAATAATCTAAATTCATATTCAAATCACTTTCAACAGATACAAATAGTATAAATTGCACTCAGCTTCTCTCTTGATCTCAATTCCAAAATTCAAATTGCCCCACTATTTAGAGAACCCATACACTTGAACAATTCACAAAATGATACACGTAAGTAACATACCAAATCATGGTTGCTACTCTAAATGAAAGAAAATAAATTACAACATGCCTAGATACATTCCAATACTTGGATAATGTCAGGGATTGGCTACGAGTGATAGCTTCCAATAAGGATTGCAATGTATACGAGCTACGCCATTTCAACATTGCTGAGAATGAGGTAGAAGATGAAGATTAGATTTAAGTTTTGTTAGTATTTAGGTATGAGTGATACTAATTTTTTAAACTATAAAGAGTTAGCTGCTGCAATTCTCTTATAAATGTCATACATAGAAAATCATGGTTACTACTCTAAATGAAAGAAAAGAAATTAAAACATGCCTAGATACATTCCAATACTTGGATAATGTCAGCGATTGGCTGCGAGTGATAGCTTCCAATAAGGATTGCAATGTATATGAGCTACACTATTTCAACATTTTTGAGAATGAGGCAGAAGAAGAAGATTAGATTTAAGTTTTGTCAGTATTTAGGTATGAGTGATACTAATTTTTTAAACTATAAAGAGTTAGCTACTGCAATTCTCTTATAAATGTCATACATAGAAAATCATGGTTGCTACTCTAAATGAAAGAAAAAAAATTACAACATGCCTAGATACATTCCAGTACTTGGATAATGTCAGGGATTGGCTATAAGTGATAGCTTCCAATAAGGATTGCAATGTATACGAGCTACACTATTTTAACATTGCTGAGAATGAGGCAAAAGATGAAGATTAGATTTAAGTTCAGTCAGTATTTAGGTATGAGTGATATTGATTTTTAAAAGGAATTTAAAGGCAAAATATATGATCTAAAGTCACTAGGTTTTGTATTGAAAGCATATATATGATCTAACATGTACATTATAAATTCCACATGGAATAAATTTAAATACATTTAGATAGAAATAAATGACCAAGCCTTTAAAAAAACCCATTATAAATCATGTCACATGTTCAATCAATTGATATAGATATCTAGATAGTGTAACGTTAGAAAATGTCCCCTTGGGGGCTTTTCCCTCATAAGGTTTAGCTCATGGGTCTTTTGCATGCATTTAGGACATCTTAGTTCATAATTTGGCATCCCGATGGAATGAGCCCTAGGTAACATGACAAATGGAACCTAGGAGGACCCCTTGAGCTTAACCCTACCCAAAATAGGGGGAAGGAATTGGGTGCCCGCGCCCTAGTCCTGCCCTATTTTGGGTCAGGTCCAAAATTGAAGTGTTGGTTTATGACCATTATTTGGTCCTTAGGCCGACACAGTAAGTTTGAATTTATGAAATCTTGGTAGGAATGTTTGTAGTTGCATATATAAACATGCTTAGGCATCCATTTAGAAACTAGAGATGATCATTGTGATGCTCATGCACTCTAAAGGTGATTCAAGGCTTTCATTGTGTTGCAAGACCAAAATTGTGTGGTTTATGTGTTTGTGCTTATAGATTTGAGCATCCATTGCATTATGGAATGAAGGGCATCTTCCTACCATGAGATCTTCACTACAAGGTGACATAATATTGTGTTTCATCATCATTTCCTTTAGTTTTTTCCTCTGCCTCACAAGGGCACGCACTCTCTATTTGACAATGGTGTTCGAAGACTTAAGTGTCCTCCGGGGCTTGACTGAGGCAAGCCTCTAAACACCACAACCCCCTCCCAAAGTTTTCATGGTTGTAGGTTATAGGTTGCAGAGTGGACAAAGTGAAGTTGTAGGAGGGCATCTTGAAGTGTCATAATTGAAGAACAGGAAGAAAAATAGTACCCTAGACTTGGGTGCCCGCTCATTAGTCCTCCAATTTCTGTGACAGGAAAATCTCTGGAACAACGGGGAAGAGTTACATATTGAGTTTCTAGATCCGGTCAAAAAGTAGGGCATTGGACTTGGGCATCTGCTCTTTTGCCCCCAAATTTTCTACCTCGGAGCCCTGAAAATAGGTACTCTATGATTTGATAATTTACTTCCGTCTGTAAGAGCTTTTTCTCTTATTCTTTTGTTTACAGTCGTATTTACAAAATTAGGGTTTTAATGGTCAATTGGGCATAATTAAAGGAAAATTGATAATTAAACATCCTAATCCAAGTTTCCCTACATCTCACAGTGACCTAGGGTATGATAGTTCATTGCCACTCAACCCTAGATCCTTGAATGTATAGGGTGAAAGGAGGATTCAAACATCTAATAACTAAAAGATTAAACAATCCCAAATTCCCCCTAAACATTTTGGTGAACCCATGTTTTAGACTTAAATTGCAACTTGCTGAGTGTGTGTCTTCAGATTTGAATTAATTTCATTCATTCATATAGTCTTTCATCTTATTGCATTGAGAAAATTACAAAAAAAAATTGAAAAAATTGCAAAAATTTGAAAACCCTAGCTTGCATTGCATCAATTCTTTTTAAATTTCCCTAATTCATAATTTTTACATCACATCTGATATAAAATATATAAAAACACAAAAATTCAATAATTTGCATTGCGTTTTCATCATTAATTTGCTAGGCTTTTGTAGGAATTTTGACAACATTCATATAACCTAGTAATTCCAAAATCTAGGGTTAGTAGGCAAAATCTTCTTTCAAATTTTTATACTGCTTTTAGAGTCTCATTCAAATTAGAATTTGGCTATAGTCTTTCATTTTAGTGTAAATTTGCATTTAGATTTAAAATATTTACATTTTTGCATAGAAAATTTTAACAAAAACTAGCAATTTTCATGCATTCTCATTAGATTTGCATTGACATTTTGCATATTAAAGCTTGGAAATCATTTTCAGATCTGAGAGTAATTCATTTTCATCATAAATCAAACTTCAAAACATTCACATAGCATTTTGTGTCAATATCTCAAACTTAGGGCTTCAAAAACACCAATTTTCACTAAATTTGGCCTTATTGACTCCCTAAATTTGCACCATAGGCGTGTTGTGAAGGTAATTTTTGCACTAATTGATTTTTATCAGGGTAATTAATTTCTTCCCCTAATAAAAATTTTCACAACACCCTTTTTGACGGGCTTTTGTATTGAAAATTTGGTGAAAAACTACACATTTTGACTATTTTTGCCCTAGGGTTTGACCTAGTTTGCACTCCAAGCGTGTTGTGATCAATTTTATGGATTAAGGTGATTGATATCATTGATTCCTGAAATTCATTACAACACCCCTTTTTCTAGGTCTTGGAATTGAAAAATCGTGAAAAATAACTTATTTTTGCTATATTTTCACTAGGGTTTTACCTTAAGTGGTACTAAAAGCGTGTTGTGTTGGGTATTTTGAAATTAAGTGGCTGTTATTACTAATATAATTTTCTTTCCATCATCAATTTCCTCACAACACCCTTTGTTATGCTCTTTTGCATTGAATTTTGGTGAAAAAAGTGCATATTTCGACATATTTTCACTATAGTTTGACTTGGCATTATCTTGGATTTGCTTCAAGAGTGTGTTGAGAAGGATACTATTGCTGTTTTGGAATAATATCAGACATATAATCTGCTTCCCCTAATCAAAATCCTTACAACACCCTTTGTTTCATTCATTTGTATTGAAAAAGTATCGAAAAATCAAGCATTTACAACATATCTTGCGCCTAAAATTTGAGCATATTGCTGCGTGAGTCTAATAACCCACTATCCTAAGAGAAATATTCCTTTAAGAAGAAGTATAAGACACATGGGATCTAGTCCTCTTGAAGAAATTGGTACATTGAACACCTTCTTTACAAAAGGAGAGACACAAACAGTACAAGATATTACAAGAACAATGGAAGAACACACTTTTCATGATGTTGATGATACTATTGAGGCAATAGGATATGTATCTGATGAGCAAATAGAAAATTTGGATAAAAAACTAGCCAAATTTCAATCATTTATGGAAAATGAGAGAATAACTGAAGAAGCTGTCCCTACGATTCATAATATAAGAGAATTGATAAAAGAGGGATAAGATGGTGTTAATGCAATTCATGATCTAGCACATATTGTACAAACCAATATCATGCTAGTGACTGAATGTGCACAAGTGATAAATAACACTTTATCACCATCTCATACTCAAGTATCAACACCTATACCAACTACATGAATATCCACTTTTACATCAACGATCTTAACAACTAATGCAAATGCTTGTAGTAATGCTACCACTAGTATTGGAGTATCTAATGGCACTAATTACAAAGCTGTGGGATTTGATTATCAAAAATTGTTTTCTAAGGGAACCTCCTCTATGCATAAGTGTTCTCAACCACATATCTGTTCCACTAATTTCCAACCACCTATTACCTACTCACAACCATCTTCCACCTATCACTATGTCCAACCACCGTTGACATATTCTTAGCCTCCACCTATCATATATCAAGCTCTTTCACCTCCTCACTTTGGTTCCAATTCTTCACAACAAACTACATCTCCCAATGATGCCATCCTAAACCAACTTTCACAGGGCATGGCAACTTTACAACAAGAGGTAACAAACTTGACAAATTCTTCGCAACCTAGTCTACCAACATATCATGCTCGTAATCCTCTTTCCTATGCAATCTTGAGAACTCCTATGCTTGAGAGGTTTGAGACTCCCCGCTTTGAAAAATATAGTGGAAAAGGTGATCCTAATATTCATGTGGTAGAATTTACACCTATGTGTAGCGATTTTTACTTTGAAGAAGATTTGTTGGCAAAACTTTTCCTGCGATCTCTCAAAGATACTGCTTTAGAATGGTTTTTCTCTTTGCCTTCAAATTCAATACACTCCTTTTCATAGTTGATTGATCAATTTTTACAACATTTTCAAGCAAATATCAGACCCCAATTCACTCTTATTGACTTGGTTCAATGCAAACAAGGTCCGAAAGAAAAGTTGACTAAATTCATTAGTCGGTATCAAGGACTTTATGCACAAATTCAATATCAGATGAAAGATGAGGATGTTTAGAAGATATTTATTACAAATCTACAACCTAATATTCATGATAAGATTCTCTTGATGAAGTATATCTCCTTTCAACATTTATGCACCACCCTTCGTGATTATCAACTTTTGTCTAGTCAGTATGAAAACCAAAACTCATTGGCTCAAGTTGGTCAATCCATGGGTGGATCATCACAAAACAACTTTAAGAGGAATAATAATAACAGGAGCTTCATCAAGATTAATGGACCGAATATGAACAACTTTTCGAATGTTTGAACTATCACCAATCTGAAGAAAGCATCATATCAACTGAGAAAGTTTACTCTGATATCTGAGTCTCCCTCATGAATGAAGCTGTGAGTAACAACATTATGAAGCTTCCTCTGATTAAGCCTGTTGATCATAGTAAACAAGGACCTTACTTCGATGCTAATGCCTTTTTTCATTATCATCGGACACAAGGACATGACACTGAATGATGTATGCATCTTAAACATGCGATACATGACCTTATTGATTCAAATGTCATCTAGGTATCGGGTGTGAACGACAATGGAAACAAGTCAGTTGCTCCACCGAATCAGAATTTACAAATCTTCACTAATCCTTTCCTTAAACATACTGAAAACAATATGGTGGAACAAGGTTTAATAGAAGTAGATGAGGATGATTAATTGGACTATGATAGTATTGTGGGAATGATTGAAATAGATAAGAAACAAGTGGACAATCCACCTCGTCTATGAAGAAATGGAATTTATGCTAAGGTACCTCCTTTGTTATCCTTATATGGATCGGGAGATAATCAAAATGCATCAGAAAAGCAAGAACAACTGATATAGACGAGTAATATGGTATAGGATGATTCCCATTGCCATGTTAGAAAGATTCAACAATGAAAACTCGCTAAAAATCAGAAAAGAGCAAGATGACAATCAATAGTTGGAAATAATAGTGGTTCCCCCCTCATAAGCAACAAAAAGTCTCACTTCCACAAGAAATTACAAAACAAGCATCATATGATAGTAAACAAAACTTTCATAAGAACCACTCAAATTTTGCATTAAACATGATCGAATACCTCTCCAAGAGGTTTGCAAGTTCCAAAATCTAATACGAAGACCCTACAAGTAAGTATCTCTAACCCTTTATCTCTCTCATGATGTGCTTCCCCCGTGATGTGTTATGTGTTGTTTAGGCCTCCTGGGATGACCTCGGATTCTCTCGTAAGGTCCAGGATACCAGGAGACCACCTCTATTGTGACCTTCTATTTGTATCATCATTCTTCTATATTGCCTCTCTCTGATTTCATTGTTGTGTGTTGTGTCTTGCGGACATAGCGTTGCGGTTGGTGACTTGGGGGCACCCTCCTACATGATTGTCCCTAAGACACTTGTTTCTCCTCTCTTATTTATTGTTTCCCTTCCTCTAGTGTTTCTATTTAGTGGGCGGATGACGAAAAATATTTATACTGATGCAGACCTAGTGTCCCTTTCGAGAGCAATAAAAAAATAGACTTAGTTCCTAATATGATTATGGGGTTGTATATTTTATTCGATGCTTGGCTAGTGGAAGCACTCGTGCTTTCCGTGTAGTGAATTTGATGATGTTTCTATCTCATTTACAAACCTTAACAATACTGCTGCTCTATGCACCTTTGTTTGTCTTTGAATCTAGCCTTGGTGGTACTCAATTCAGAGAGCTTCGTGATATAGCCCCACAGTTATCCTTGAACTCTGAATTCATTGTATAACCTTGGCTCTTTGTGTGGTTAATCATATGCATTGATGTTGTTGTTTATCATGATTTTGTAGACACTAACATGTTTCTTGTAGGGATGTGTTTGTGGGAACATTTGGTGATCGTGAAGTACATGTCACCTCCGGGGGGCATGGGCTTTGCGAAAGTCTGTGTTCCCTTATGTCTTTTCTTCCTACCTTAACGTGCTTGATATCGATGCATGATATCAACCACCTTAAGGTGGGGGCATATAAGGTAAGCTGTCTATTGTAGATGTTAGCAATGTGCTTGTCCTCAGATGTAGTCTAAAGACCAACGCAATGAGTGCTTCCTACATCCTAAGTTTGTTTGCAATCAATCAATCAATCAATCATATAATCCCTCTGCGGAGGCAAGATATTGTGTATATCCTTTTTATCTTAAGCCCTTTGCGGAGGCAGGAATGGTGCATTTCTCAGAGTAAATTGCATCATCCTATCATTTTCAAAAGTCCTCTACCGAGGCCGGGAGTGGTTCTATGACTAACTCAACCCTTAAGTGTGTCTTCGGCAATTGTTGTGGCAAAGCCCAACCGTTGATGTGTGCCTGTAATGTGCTTGAGATGGTGTTGGACCTAAAAATAGGTACACTCCATTGCTTGTCTACTGTGTTTTCTCCGTGTCTTCAAGTGTGTGTGTTTGGGTGTTTGGCGTGTTTGCTTTGTTTGGCATGTTTGTTGCCCCATATGCAGTCTAAAGACTAGCGCCTTAGATTGTGCTTCTTGCATTTTGGGAGGGTTTGCATGTCTTGTGTGTGTGTTGCCCCATATATACAAAGACCTACGTGATGAGTGCATCATGTATTATGGGAGGTTTGTTTACTTTCCAGTACCTACATCTGCATTTCATATATATGAGAAAAAGAAAAGAAAAGAAATCATGCCTGTCTTCCATGCGTTAACGTGTCTTCTATGTATTGACTGTCTTCTCCGTGTTCTACGTGACTGTAACTATCTTCTCCATGTTTTGCATGCCTGTTACTGTTCTTTATGTGATAGGCATGTCTTCTCCGTGCTTGGTGTGTTTGCTATGTTTGTGACTGTACTTTAATGCATGTATTGGGCTTGTGTTTATACATACATTAAAGTGGGGGCTAAATGTAATGTTGGAAAATGTCCCCTTGGGGACTTTTCCCTCATAAGGTTTAGCTTCCGGGTCTTTTACATGCATTTAGGACATCTTAGTTCATAATTTAGCATCCTGATGGAATGAGCCCTAGGTAACATGACAAATGGGACCTAGGAGGATCCCCTGAGCTTAACCCTGCCCAAAATAGGGGGAGGACTTAGGTGCCTGTGCCCTAGTCTTGCCCTATTTTGGGTTAGGCCCAAATTTGAAGTGTCGGTTTATGACCGTTATTTGGTCCCTAGGCCGACACAGTAAGTTTGAATTTATGAAATCTTGGTGGGAATGTTTGTAGTTGCATATATAAGCATGCTTAGGCATTCATTTAGAAACTAGAGATGATCATTGTGATGCTCGTGCACTCTAAAGGTGATTCAAGGCTTTCATTATTTTGCAAGAGTAGAATTGTGTGGTTTATGTGTTTGTGTTTGCAGATTTGAGCATCCATTGCATGATGGAATGAAGGGCATCTTTCTCCCATGAGATCTTCACTACAAGATGACATTATATTGTGTTTTCATCATCATTTCCTTTGGTTTTTACCTTTGCCTCACAAGGGTACACACTCTCTATTTGACAACGGTGTTCAGAGACTTAAGTGTCCTCCGAGGCTTGACTGAGGCAAGCCTCTCAACACCACAACCCCCTCCCAAAGTTTTCATGGTTGCAGGTTACAGGTTGTAGAGCTGGACAAAGTGAAGTTGTAGGAGGGCATCTTGAAGTGTCAAAATTGCAGAACAGGAAGAAAAGTAGTACCCTAGATTTGGGCGCCCACTCATTAGTCCTCCAATTTTTATGACTGGAAAATCTCCAGAACAACAAGGAAGAGTTGTAGACTGAGTTTCCAGATCCGGTCAAAAAGAAGGGCATTGGACTTGGGTGCCTGATCTTTTCTCCCTAAATTTTCTACCTAAGGGCCCTGAAAACAGGTACTCTGTGATTTGATATTTTACTTCTATCTGCAAGAGCTTTTTCTGTTATTCTTCCATTTACAGTCGTATTTGCGAAATCAGGGTTTTAATGGTCAATTGGGCATAAGAGAAGGAAAATTAATAATTAAACATCCTAATCCAAGTTTCCCTACATCTCACAATGACCTAGGGTATGATAGTGCATTGCCACTCGACCCTAGATCCTTGAATGTATAGGGTGAAAGGAGGATTCAGACATCTAGCAACTAAAAGATTAAACAATCCCAATTTCCCCCTAAACAGATAGATCTATAAAAAGTTTGAGTACATACATATATCCAGTCATATGTATGTACACATCCAAAAAATAACTTAAAGCTCCTGGTACATATAATCTGGATCCTCTCTATCTTTAATCATCTCTAAAATCTTTTCATGATCTTCAATAGGCAACCTCCAACTTTGTTTGGCAAGTCCTTCTTTAGGTAAAGTTTCTAAATTTATTTTTGTTGCTATAACTAGGTGACTATAATGTAGAACCTTTTGTCCTTGCATATAATCAACAAATATACTACCATGTTTATCTATATTTATTTGTTGATAATATGTGCCTTCAATAATGATTGATTCAATGGGATACTCTTGTCCATCACCATCTGTCATCGATTCCACCAATTTGTTTTTTGGTTGCGTACATCTTAGTAGATAGTAATCTACACCTTCCACATTGTCAGGATCTGCAACAAAAGTGAAAATATCTCCTGTACACACACCATGTAGAGTTTAGGAAAGTTGTAAATATATATTTTTAATATATATAAATTTAAAAATATATAAACATGCTTCAATCAAACTTATTTGTACATAGAGTATATAAATCAATTTAAAGTCAATCAATTAAATACATACCTGTAACAACTAAATTAGATACACATTCATAATCAGTTGAATATAGAGGATCATAGACACCGACATTATCATTTTCTCAAAAGGAGGCATTGATATTAATTGTTTCATTTCCCATAGTGAAACATACCCATCTCTAATATTCTCACATTGAACAATATTTGCATTGTCCTCGATGCAATCAACACAAAACATGATTTTTCTCTCACATTAATTACATAAGGCTTGCTACCTCCCATTGTCATAATTTGATGCATGCTTCTAATACCATTAATTGTTTGACAATTAATAGCATTTGATCGATCAATATCTGCAAATTATGTAAACATCCAAGTGATTAATTTATATATATAAATATAAATTTAAAAATTCAATTAAAAATCATGTGTACACACACTTTGAAATTCAAATTTAACAAATTTTGACTAGATGTACCTGTAGCTTCCCAAAAATACCGTGTGTTGTATGTTGAGTCACGAGCCGAAAAATGACTTTTGCACCATTCATCAATTTCATTTGGAATCCGCAAGGCATTACGAACAAGTACACATGTTGGCGATTTATTTGTCACCTATTACTTTCAAGGTTTATTCAGGAATTTAAAATTTAAAGTTTAAATATAGATCTAATTTTTAAAAAAATATCTCTAGATTTCATATATATATGACACAAACTACCTGCAAGTTCATGTCGACAAAGTGCACACTTCACACATGCTCTGCTCCATCATCCTCTCCTTTTCCATGTCCACTCTCATAAAAATTCCGCAAGAATTTGGTGTTGTGTCTAGCATGTTGATGGCTTAACCAAACAAAAGCTTTTGCAGACTTAAATTGTCCTATGAAGTTACAAATAATTACACGAGCAAACCAAATTAGCTTCAAAAAACTTGACATATTAAATATACTATAAGTAATTGAACAATTTAAGTCTCAAAGTTAAAAGTAAATAAAAATTTAAAATTAAACCCTAAACAATGTACTTACCAGCACATCCATCAGACCATATCCAATGTTGTTCTTGATTTATGCCACGCCATCTCAGGTCTTCAAAAAATATTTTCAAACAATGAGCTACATAACTTCTATCATGACCCATATCATCACTGATATAAAAGTGAACCTCTTTGATGATAATTCGATCATCTTTGCTACTCTGTATACCATCTACTTCAAACTTGGCATGTCTATATAGCAAACTTGCACAAAGATTGCAACTTGCTCTGAATGATAATATTGACTTTGAATCTCAGTTTGAGAACTAAATGTATAGTTCTCAGAGAAGTCTACAATAGAGAGAATACAACCTGGTGGAAAGCAATTCTTTGAAGATCATGAAATTGCTTAGCTTGCCATCTTGCACCATGACAATGTTGGATATGTGGATATATGATATTGCAAAATTTATTCATAAGTTCATTGTAAGACAATCCACTCTCTTTGAGAACACTTTTTTTGGTCTCGACTCTTGACTTCATTAAGTATGTCTCATATTCAAATCTCTTCCAAATAAATTGCATTTCAATGTTGTCAACTTGTAAAAGATTCTTCAAATTTCTACAATCATTACATATATTTTTTATACACTAAACATTGAATTCATCTGAATCTTATGATTTTTCACATAAAAGAGACTTCACAAATTGTGTTGTGCTTCCAGGGATGGCTATACTTCGATCAATTGTACTGCCATAGCTTTTTTATATGATTGTAGATATAGATCAAATTCAACATAATTTTGACAACAAGTTTCATGTACTTTATTTATACGTACAAATGATGGTCGTAGTGTCTCAAACATCATTTGACAAATCTTTACATTTGAAAATTCTTGCTTGAATGCTTCAAAAAGTTCACTTTGTGTTGTATCTATAAAATATTTTGGATGAGAAATTTTTGTACCATCTTCACCTATTATTTGTATAGTATCCCTTCTATTAGAAGAAACATGAGAGTGATTGGTTCAATATTCAACCACTTATTTCTTTACATCTTCTGAAATTTTATCTTTTCAGGGAACCTTACAAATATTTACCCAATTTTTCTCAATTTTTTCATCTATTTCATTTCTCTTTTCAATATACCTTTGAACAGTTCTCCTAAAAATATTTAGTAATTCAAAAATTGCTTGAACTTGTCTTCACTAGAAATTACAGTCATCAATGCTCTACGTGCAACACTTGGATCACTAGCTTGACTCTTGTTATCAATACAATTCAATGCTTCTTGCAAGTTTTCAACAATTGTTTGCTTTAATGAACTTGATAACTTTTTCCTGTTATCAACCCCTAACAACTCCAAAATAGGGGTCATTTCTTTTCGTCTAAATAACTTTGCAACTAACTGTGCTCTTCCAATTAGAGTTTTTTCTTCAAAAAAATTCATCCCATATTCTTTTAGAGTGTAATTTTATTGTGCTTTTAGGTAACATATCTTTAGATGAAATATTATTGAAAAGAGAATCCTCATCCATCTCCATCAAATTTTTCATACCATAGAAAAAATTTCTATTATTAGGTTCAGTTTGTTCTTGTACCTGTACGTCACCTTGGTCATCAATATTTTCCATGGGTTGTTCTTCAGTAGATGTTCCTTCACCCACATTTCTCTTCCTCTCTCTTGTTCGATCGTACTTCCTCAATCTAGTCCTTCAATTCTCCATCACAAATTACACTCAAATTTGAATTCACCTACATACAAGTGTACACACATGTGTGCTTTCAATGAATGCATGTAGTTAATATTGCATAAATAGAACACAAAATTATAAATTGTTCATTTGTTAAAGCCAAAGTAAAAAAAAAAACATTCAAATTACAAGCATATTATGAGCAAATTAGGTATCATAAGCATATTTGGTATATCATGACGCCCCTAATTTAAATATATTGTAATAAAAGACTTATATGATGTGAAAGAGAGAAAACATGATATATCTCCTATGAAAAGGTATATAGCAACGAAAGGATAAGATTATAAAGGGGAAGACCTATGATTCCTTAAATGCAAGGATGTGATGTAAATAAAATCACACTATGTAATTGATTTCATTTGTTAAATACTAATTTGTAACAAGGGATGGAACCCACACATGAGAAATAAATGAAAAGTAGAGAAGAGAAGAGGTATAAGGGAAAACATGATTGTGCACATGCATAAAGCTAGTTTCCCTAGATGCCTAGGATAGTATATATGATGATTTACTCATGAGGGGGAAAGACATGATGCCTCTATTTTAAATATATCATAATAAAAGACTTATATGATGTGAAAAAGAGAAAACATGATATCAAATAAGCCTTTTTTTGTTGAAAATAAGTCTTCTTTTGTCGAAATAAGCCTTATTTTGCCAAAATTTGTCTTCTTTTGTATTTAATTGAATTTTCTTGAATTGAAAAATTATTAAATTTTTTCTTGTATATATATGAACTATTTTTGACTGATATGTTATCGGCCGATTAATTATCGACTGATAAGTTATCAGGCAATAACTTATCAGCCAATAATGTTACGCCCGAAACACTATCAGCTGTAAACTACTCAATCGAGTATGTCTAGTTGGCTGCCTACATGGCAACCAACTCACCTTTTTTCACAAATATATGAAACATTGAACTTTAACAAGGTATTTCTCTTGTTAGAATGAATTTTCTGCAACAAAGAAAAATACCCTTTTGTACAGCTCAGAGTGGTGGATCTAAATATGTAATTTTTTTTCATATTTTGATTAGTTTTGATATATTTTATTTTTAAAATACTACAAGTAGGTTGTTAAAGTTAAAAAAGACGCTGATTAGAAATTAAAAAAATATTAAAACATATTAATTTTTTTTAAAAAAATATATGGTGCACTAGATGAGAGAGTCCTCTTCAAAAGGGTATAATTTGTTTTTTGAAAATCATTAAAAAAATAGACAATAGTTGACGTCCCATGAAAACTATCAAATTCTAACAAATTTGACTTTAAAACGTTATTACGAGAAAAATATACATTAAAATTTGATTTTTTATCCATGCACTAGATATTGAAGTTACCTATTTGGAAAAAAAAGTTTAGGGAGAAATGAAGTTTGTTTTGATTTGTTTATTGACGTTTCGTGAACGTCACTTTTTCTTGAAATTTTCAACATTCCAAAAATTGTTCTTAAATTGATAAAAAATGAAAACAATTTTTAAAAAATCTAAAAAATTACAAGAATAAACTTCATCAAAAGTTCTACATTTCATTAGTTTACATCATTTTAAAATTCAAAACATAAAGACCACTTTTATGTGGTTGAAATTCAGAAATTCTTTTGCTGTTGGCCGATTCCTTTATAAAGTGTGACACAAGTTTGTGCTTTTACCCCCTAGTGACAGTGTTGACATCAATGACAACCCTAAGAACCATATGTGTAGCATCCTCCACTGCAAGAAACACTTCCTTGCCCACTATATACCAACAATTTTGGAAGGAGTTTGTGAAGCCATCTAACCCTGGTGCTTTCTCCCCTGACATAACGAATACCACAGCTTGGACTTCTTCCATTGAAAATGCTTTTAACAACAATTCATTATTCCCA
The DNA here is from genome assembly GCA_027924645.1 of Cunninghamia lanceolata. NCBI lineage: Eukaryota > Viridiplantae > Streptophyta > Pinopsida > Cupressales > Cupressaceae > Cunninghamia > Cunninghamia lanceolata. The sequence goes on along the minus strand of BSBN01000311.1, from coordinate 5,475,002 downwards.
TCCTTGACTAATTTAGGTAAATTAAGGTCTGCAGATGTGTGCCTACTACCTCCTGGCCTAACATCCACCATGAGTAACTTCTTGAAGAACGTTGATGCTTCTTCTTGTATCTCTTTCAGATCTGAAGTGGATTCCCCATTGTTTTTTCTTATAGTTCTGATATGGTTATGCTCCCTCCCGATCTTTGTGGATATGTGGAAAAGTTTTGTATTTTTGTCCCCGTCTTTTAGCCATGTTTCTCTCAACTTTTGGCACCTGGAAATTTCCTCTCTTAAGAATTTCTTCCAAATTTTCTTTTAGTCATTTTTCTCTTGAAAAAGAATCATTATTTATGCCATGAAGAATGATGTGTTGTGTGAGATCCTCCAAATCTTTCCTGATTAGTGACTTCTCATGGAATATGTTCTTGAAATAAATCTTTTTTGAAGTGATAATTTGGAGTTTGAGGTACTTTAATCTATGTGCTCACTAGAACATTCTTGAACATTGTACAAAGGGGGCTTCCCACCACCAATCCTTAACCTAGGATATGAAGGAAGTATCTCTAAACCACATGTCTTGAAATTTGAAGTATTTATGTTTCAGTGCCGATATCTCTCCCATGGACAAGATGACTGGAAAATGGTTGGATCCAGTCCATGGAAAGATACTAGAGGTCATATCTTTAGGGGATTCCAAACACTTACTAGAGATAGAGGGTTCAACTTGAATTTGACTAATCAAAGCAAAATTAACAATTGGATTTATATTTGTACTCCTTTGATAAATTTTATTTAAACTTTGTACCTTTCTTGAAGATCTTAGACTTTGTTTTGGACTGAAACTATCACCTTAGTTTGAGCTATTAGAAGAACTTGGTGAACTTAAGCTTGGATAACTCAAACTTGAGCTATTGTTTGAGATTGAACTTCCACTTGAGCTTGTGGAGAGAGGAGGAACACTATCACCTTCTATGTTCATAATTACTAGTGTTTTTTGTTGTACACCTATTTGCCATTGCCATACACCCCCTTCATCAAAAACCACATCTTGAATCATAATCCATTGCTTTATGTCAGGATTATAAAATCTATAACCTTTAGTTGCATCAAAATATCCCACAAAGATATAAATAAATGATTTTGCATCCAACTTCTTCCACTTCTGAACTGGAATATGAACATATGATAGATAGCCAAATACACAAAGATGAGCCATAGAAGGCTTGTGACCACTCCAAGCTTCCTTTGGAGTGATGTTCTGAGCTACTTTCATGGGACTTCAATTCAAGATGTATATTGTTGTTACCACTACTTCTCCCAAGTAATAATTAGGAAGATTTATTGACTTCAACATACTTCATGTCATCTCCATAATGGTACGGTTCTTTCCATTTGCAATACCATTTTGTTGGGGAGTATAAGCTGTAGTAAGTTGTCTCTTGATGCTTAACAACACTTACACTATACTGAGCAATTCTAAATAGAAAATTACTAAGATGAAATTAAATCTAGCACATTCACACTATGATCAAGAAATGAGCGATCAACATAGCTCAGAAAATAAAAATAATGTTTATTCAAAATCTAAATCTACTATTCATTACCATATTGTTCACAATATATGCACTGGATGCTTCTGTGATCCATATAATTTCTTCCTCTTCCTCTTCCTTTATTACTTCTTCTTCTTCTTCCTCTACCACGTCCTCTACTATTAGAAGGCTCCCCTTGAGACATATTTGCTGGGAAAAAGGTGTTGGATCTAGGGCATACAACTGAGAGGGGGGGTGAATCAGTTATATAAAAACTTGTTCTTTCTTCAAACACTTGATTCTTCTTTGTTAGTTAACAGCATATCAATTAAGCATCCATGAAAGCATAATGCATAAACATAAGAGCAGATAAACATCAACACATTGAACACCAAGATTTTGACGTGGAAAACCCGGTTAAGGGAAAAACCACGGGGTGATTAACCCAAGGATTATTCTCTATTAGAAGAATAAGAAAAATGAATGGCACATGCCAATTAGGGCTCACTACCCGAGCACACTGCTCACAAAGAGGCACACTGCCTACAAGGAGACACACTGTCTACAAAGTGATAAGAATCACAATCTTGAACTGGAGAATGACATCTCTACCATGTCTGGATCAGTTCCATTTAAGCCCAAAACCCTTGCTCTGCCTTTCGCACTTCTCTTCGCTATGCCACACTCATCCACACCATCCACACTACAAAATGAATTCTCAAACACTTATTTATACAAGACATCGACTTAGGAACAATCATCTAAGTTAGCAAACATCACAATAACATTCGCAAGGCGTGTAGAACATTCGGTCGGCCTGTTACAGGAAGAACACCAAGAACTGGTAGCCATAACATCAAATCCAACTCTAACTTCAATGTGGACCGCCAATACGAACTAGATATGATCCAATGATCATCATAACCTTCTCTGAATCATCAAAAGCATCCGCACTTCATCAGCTTACTAGAATTCTTCTCTTCATCATCCGGTACTTCAAGAACACAGTCTGTCGCCACTGTCACAATGCAAAAGGTACTTCCGGACCTAAAAATCATACACAACTCGAGATGACACATCACGAGGACATCCCAAACACTCCTTCCAATCCGCAGATTAGGATAATACAATTCCAGACCTCACTAGACCTTTCTGTGATCCTCTGTCACCTTTGAACACTTGCCGGAACCGGTTCCACACAGACAACCATAACTTCTTCAGATCTTCATGCGGACCTCTGAAATCTTAGCTGAAGGATCTCAAGACTCATATCTACAAACCCTTTAATCCGCATCCTCCGGTTCTCAACCTATATAGTACATTTTGCCTTCTTCTCATCACTGTTCTTCACTGTTCCGGATGGAGACTGATTTCCTAAATAACAACAACACACAACTCATCCAAACCTTCTTACCAATGCAATATGAGTAAGTTGACATCAATGACAACACTGGTTCACCTCATACTTGCAACAATCTCCCCCTTTGTCATTGATGGCAACATATGATGTGAAAAACTATCAAGACAAGAACTTCTCCTTTCTGTCAAAGCTCCCCCTATCAACAACAACTTTTCACATGTCTTCTCTTCCTTTACTGCTCCCCCTTTGATCATCAACCACTTGTTTTTCACATGTCTTCTCTCCTCCTTTGACATCAATGGCAAAGGGCTCATACTTGCAATTCTAATACATCAGAATCATACCAGCTGCTCCCCCTTAGTAGCAGCTCCCCATCATCAATCCAGATCACAAGATATGACTGTGATATCCACCGGACTGATGCACATTAGTGCATCCTAGTTCATCACTGGAGGGGCCATGACCCCTAACTTCTCCCAGAGATATTCGAAAGAGTCCTTGGGAAGAGGTTTAGTAAAGATATCTGCAATTTGATCCTTGGAGGGAACATACTCCAATCTGACTTCTTCCTTGTTCACTTGTTCTCTCAAAAAGTGAAACTTGATAGATATGTGCTTAGTCTTCGAATGCAATACCGGATTCTTAGAAATATTAATTGCACTTGAATTATCACAGAAAATTGTGATAGACTCCTCATATTCAACTTTAATGTCTCTTAGCATCTGCTTCATCCATAAGATTTGAGTGCAACTACCTACTGCTGCAATGTATTCTGCTTCAATTGTAGACAGGGATATTGCATCTTGTTTCTTGCTTAGCCAAGAAACCAATCTCTTCCCCAAAAAGAATGCTCCACCACTGGTGCTCTTCCGGTCGTCCATATCTCCTGCCCAATCTGCATCTATATATGCATGAAGAGAGAAATCTGGATCTCTAGGGTACCATAGACCATACTCAACTGTTCCTTTCAAGTACCTAAAAATTCTTTTGATTGCCATAACATGAGATTCTCTAGGATCAGCCCAGAATCTTGCCACAAGACCAACAGCCTACATTATATCTGGTCTAGTCTGAGTGAGATACAACAATCCACCAATCATTGATCTATACTTTGTCTGATCTGCCTTTGGAGAGTCATCATCTTTGCTCAACTTACATCCGATTGCCATAGGAGTGTTCATTGGTTTTGAATCTTCCATACCAAATTTTCTCAACAATTCTTTCACATATTTGGTCTAAGAAATGAAGATCCCTTTCTTTGTTTGAGTAATTTGCAGACCCAAGAAGAAATTCATTTCACCAAGCATAGACATTTCAAACTCACTTTTCATCTGATTTGCAAAAGTTTTGCACATACTATCTCTTCCTCCAAAAATAATATCATCGACAAACACTTCAACAATCAAAATGTTTTCATGATCAATTTTGAAATATAAGTTACTGTCAGCAGTGCCTTTGTTGAATCCAATCTGCATAAGATGCTTATCCAACCTTTCATACCATGCTCTTGGGGCTTGCTTCAATCCATATAATGCTTTCTTCAACTTGCAGACCATATCATCATTATCAGACAATTAAAATCCATCCGGTTGTTCAATGTAAACTTCTTCTTCCAGATCACCATTTAGGAAGGCAGACTTGACATCCATCTGATATACCTTGAAGTCTTTGAAGGCAACAAATGCAAGAAATAATTTGACTGCTTCAATTCTTGCCACAGGAGCAAAGGTCTCTTCAAAATCAATTCCTTCTATTTGAGAGTAGCCTTTGCAGACCAATCTAGCTTTGTTTCTGATTACTTCACCAGCTTCATTCAGTTTGTTCCGGAAGACCCATTTGGTTCCAATCACATTCCTATCTCTAGGTCTGGGAACAAGATCCCAAGTACGATTTTTCTCAATTTGCATCAATTCTTCCTTCATTGCTTTGGTCCAGTTTTCATCATTGCAAGCTTCATTTACTGTCTTAGGTTCAATCTTTGAAATCAGACAGTATTCATTTGAATCTTGAGCAATTCTTCTTCTTGTTTGTACCCCTTTACTTTTGTCACCTATGATCTGATCTTCAGAGTGATTTAGAGTTACATACCTTGGAACTTTGGGAGTTTCTTGCACTACTAATTCTTGATCAGGCTCATTCAGACAAACTTCTTCTTCCTGATTTACCGGATCAGTTTGGATCTGAATTTCAGAGGAGGAAGGAGCTTCTTGCACCAGAGGATCATTCTGATCATCTTCATCACATTCATAGAACCTTGAGGGCTTCTCAATTCCTTCATCAACTTTCACATTAGTCCTTTCTGTCATCTTCCTCAGTCTCTTATTGTAACACCGGTATGCTTTGCTTTGAGTGGAGTAACACAAGAAAATTCCTTCATCACTTCTGGCATCAAACTTTCCTAGATCTTCATCTCTTTTAATATAACACTTGCTACCAAATACTCTAAAATATCTCACAGTAGGAGTGATGCCAAACCAAAGTTCATAGGGGGTCTTACCGGTATTGTTTCTGATTTGAACTCGATTGAGAGTGTAGACTGCAATGCTTATAGCTTCTTTCCAAAACATTTGAGAAACATTTGCTTCCAACATCATTGTCTTGGCAGCTTCCTGAATGGTCCGGTTCTTTCTCTCAACTACTCCATTCTGCTGTGGAGTCCTAGGAGCAGACAACTGTCTCTTTATACCCTGCTTCTCACAAATGTCAATGAACTCACCGGATGTAAATTCACCACTTCTATTAGACCTTAAACATTTCAGTTTCAATCCGGTTTGATTCTCTACCATAGCTTTGAAGATTTTGAACTTCTCAAGGGCTTCTGATTTCTCTTTTAGGAAGGTAACCCACATCATCCGGGAATGGTCATCAATTAGCAACATGAAATATCTATTACCTTGTAGACTCTTGATTCTTGTCGGACCACAGAGATCAGTATGTACTAATTCCAACAATCCGGTAGAGGACTGATCTTTGCTTTTGAAAGAGACTCTGCTCTGTTTACCTAGCTGACATTCTTTGCACAAACTATTTGTAGGTTTCACCAATTTTGGAAGATCTCTTACAGCCTGAATATTGCTTATCTTGATGATGTTATCAAAATTTACATGACACATTTTTCTATGCCATAACCAACTTTGATCAACTTGAACAAACAGACAACTTTTATTTGAACCAACCAGATGAAAGATATTACCTTTTGTTTGAGCACTGGATGCAATTTCAGTTCCAGAGCTTGTAAAGATTCTGCATTTTCCATTCTTGAACCGGAGATCATAGCCTTTGTCCACTAACTGGTCAACACTGAGAAGATTGTGCTTCAATCCTTCAACATATAGTACATTACCTGTTTTGCTCTTTCCATAAAAGGAAATAGTCCCCCTACCTCTGATTCTGCCAGCAGAATTGTCACCAAACTTTACCATTCCTCCTTCATACCTTTCCAAATCTAAGAACTTATTCTTGTCACCAGTCATATGGTGAGAGCATCCACTATCGATAACCCAATCATCCTTTTCATCCACTTGAGCAGCCAAAGCTCTTTCCACAACCTTGTGATTGACAGATTCAGAGGATATTGAATCTTCTTCTTTGATGGCAATAAACACCCATTCATTTCCAGATTTGCTTCCTAGTTCTGATTCATCATCTGTTACTCCTTCATTGTCATCTTCTTCATGAACATAATAGCAGTTCTTTTGAAACCTTTGTCTATTAGTATTAGACCTTGCAGATCTTTTCGGACATCTTGAAGCAAAATGACCAATCTTATTGTAGTTGAAACACTTAAAGGGTAGTTTTCCTTCATACTTACAGGATCCTCTTGGCAGTCTCTTTGCAATGAGGGCTTCAAGTTGAGCTATTTCTACTTCCTCTTCTTCCATGTCTCTTCTTGCCTGATCATACAATGACATCTTCCTTGAAGAGTTTTCTCCCGGATCAAATCTCTGTTTGCCTTTCACATAGGCACTAGCTTTGAAAGCAGATTCAGTCTTGGGAGGATCATCTCCAAACTCGGTCATTTCAAATGCAGCTAGTTTGCCAGCCAATTGTTCTCTTGTGACAATTGTGTGGGCTCTAAATTCATCAATGGCAGCAACCTTGATTTTGTAGGCAGCAGGAAGGGATCTGCGAATTTTGCAAACAATCTCATTTTCATCCAGAGTCCCACTAGCATTTCTAATTCCACATACCAGCTCATTCACTCTTGGCATAAAGGTAGTGATGTTTTCATCTTCTCTCATCTTTAATCTTTCAAATTTCCCTTTCAAACTTTGCAACCTTGCACCCTTGACAAACTCATCTCCTTCATACAGAAGTTCCATTTTAGTCAAGATCTCATATGCAGTTGGTAGGTCGATAACATTTGAGACATCTGAGTCATTCAATGCGCTTAGAAGAGCTTCCTTGGTTCGCAGATTGTTTTCAGCATCTATGATTTCATTTAGAGTTGTCGGACCACCCTATGGAGGTACATATGGTTTTGAGACCATGGCCAAGTATTCTTTTCCCATACACTCCAAGTGACATTTCATGTGACCTTTCCAGAGAGTGAAGTTGTTTCCATCGAACTTCGGACTATCCTTCTTTTATGATGACATCCTGGATCTCCTCAAGCGGTTAAGCTCCTTTCAGAGGAACTTGGCTCTGATACCAATTGTTGGATCTAGGGCATACAACTGAGAGGGGGGGTGAATCAGTTGTATAAAAACTTGTTCTTTCTTCAAACACTTGATTCTTCTTTGTTAGTTAACAGCATATCAATTAAGCATCCATGAAAGCATAATGCATAAACATAAGAGCAGATAAACATCAACACATTGAACACCAAGATTTTGACGTGGAAAACCCAGTTAAGGGAAAAACCACAGGGTGATTAACCCAAGGATTATTCTCTGTTAGAAGAATAAGAAAAATGAATGGCACATGCCAATTAGGGCTCACTGCCCGAGCACACTGCTCACAAAGAGGCACACTACCTACAAGGAGACACACTGTCTACAAAGTGATAAGAATCACAATCTTGAACTGGAGAATGACATCTCTACCATGTCTGGATCAGTTCCATTTAAGCCCAAAACCCTTGCTCTGCCTTTCGCACTTCTCTTCGCTATGCCACACTCATCCACACCATCCACATTACAAAATGAATTCTCAAACACTTATTTATACAAGACATTGACTTAGGAACAATCATCTAAGTCGGCAAACATCACAATAACATTCGCAAGGCGTGTAGAACATCCGGTCGGCCTGTTACAGGAAGAACACCAACAACTGGTAGCCATAACATCAAATCCAACTCTAACTTCAATGCGGACTGCCAACATGAACTAGATATGATCCAATGATCATCATAACCTTCTCTGAATCATCAAAAGCATCCGCACTTCATCAGCTTACCAGAATTCTTCTCTTCATCATCCGGTACTTTAAGAACATAGTCTGTCGCCACTGTCACAATGCAAAAGGTACTTCCGGACCTAAAAATCATACACAACTCGAGATGACACATCACAAGGACATCCCAAACACTCCTTCCAATCTGCAGATTAGGATAATACAATTCCGGACCTCACCGGACCTTTCTGTGATCCTCTGTCACCTCTGAACACTTGCTGGAACCGGTTCCACACAGACAGCCACAACTTCTTCAGATCTTCATGCGGACCTCTGAAATCTTAGCTGAATCATCTCAAGACTCATATCTACAAACCCTTTAATCCGCATCCTCCAGTTCTCAACCTATACAGTACATTTTGCCTTCTTCTCATCACTGTTCTTCACTGTTCCGGATGGAGATTGATTTCCTAAATAACAACAGCACACAACTCATCCAAACCTTCTTACCAATGCAATATGAGTAAGTTGACATCAATGACAACACTGGTTCACCTCATACTTGCAACAAAAGGAGTTGTAGATTTTTCTTCCATTCTTACTGTAGACTGGAAAAATTGTACCAAACTCTGTAGAACACTGCATACACTTCTTATGAGACTATAAAGAACCAAATAACTCTGCTACTTTGAATATGGTTATATCTTTGTTTTCTTCAATGGCTAACATCACTGGATCAAATTTTAGAAGAAGAGATCTCAAAATCTTCTCTACAATTTTTTGTTATGTTATTGCTTCCCCTTGAGTCTTAAGATGATTCACAATACCTTGAGACATAGTAATAAAATCATGAATGGACTTATCTTCTTTCATCCTTAAATTTTCAAAATCCCTTCTAAAAGTTTATAGTCTTTACAATCTCACTTTGTTAGATCCTTGGTATGCAATTTGAAATTCCTCCCATGCATCCTTTGATTTTTTCATACCAACTATACAAGGGAAGATTGAAATATCCAATGCAAATTGAATGGTGAAAAGAGCTTGACCGTCGTTTTTGTCTTCTTTCAACTAAGTTTGTTGGTTTGTTGTCCAAGCATTCAAATCATTTTGATCTATAGGTTCAGTGTATCCTACTTCTACTAATTTCCAGAGATCTTGGGATAATAGTAAGGTCTTCATTTTGAGACTCCGGTATTCATAGTTGTCTCCTATAAACGATGGAAGCTAGAAAGGAAATTTATTGCCATTAGCCATTGGAGATAATTGATAAGTTTAAACTTGTCACTTGTAGAATAAAATTTTTGCAACTTGCTTTGATACCAAATGAAGGAAATAGAAACTGCACTTATACTATACTAAGATGAAAATTGTTAACAAAAGGAAAAACAATGAGCTAAATAAAAATTACACAATGTTGCTCATTGACAAAAAAAAAAAAACTATATATATTTAAAAAAATCTTAAATCCGTTGCTCATCCTTATACAGAAAACAACGATGACAATAATGTATATATTAAAGTTTCATAGTAGTCTCAAGCTTCAAAAGCACTACGGTTAAAGCAATTTTAAAAAACAAAAAAAATCTAAAAATAACTCATAATAATACGGCGTATACATGTAGTTCCATGCATTACAATGCATTAAAAAACTAAAAACTAAAAAGTGAAAAAATTGAAAAACAACACAAAGTTGTTGATCATGCACGCCTTGCATGCCTTCAATTTACCATGAGATCTCATGTATTCTGAAGTGGGGGCCATCTTTTAATCAAACATCATGGATCTTATGTAGGATATTAATAATGTGGAGATGTTCGCCTTTGGGTATGATCATGACTACCTCACCCCCTAGATAAATTGAAAAAGGAACTAGAGAGCTATGATTTGTTCAAGGGTGAGGTGCATATTAGGGGCCTTTTATTACAGAGATGCTACGCTCCTCTCTGGTTACATCCCATGTTTTCAAAATAGGTGCATCAATGCCTTGAACATGACCCTAACTGCTCACAAGTTTTAACTCCCATCAAATTTTGACTCTAAGGTCAAGGAAATGTTCAATGCTATTCAGTTTCTCAAACTACATGTGTCGTGTGTGGCTCCTCTCCTCATCCCCTACTAGGGGTCCCTCTTACCCTGCTTGTCATCTTGTCTGCCCCCCTAATGAATTAGAAGACAACTCCCATGGTGTCCACTAATCCATCTACATCCCTTGTTTTAGGCTCTTGGCAATTTTGGGGCTTCCATGCTTGAATCTGCCCTTCAAAGGTCTTGAATTTTTTTGTATTATATTATAATATTAATGAAAGTATAGGGATCTTCACCTTTTACCATTAATTATATCTATATATGAAAAACAAACAAAACTGTATTATACAATTTTTTAAAGAATTGAGAAAATATCTGTAAAAACAATCTTCTAAATAATAAAGACCTCTACAAATTATTATCAATAAAATATTAAAATCCACATCATTTAAATTTTGCTAATTGTAAATTTTTGTTTTCCTAAACAAGTTTGCCTTGACAAATCCCAACAATTCAAAAGATATGCATCTCAACCCACAAATGAATATATAAATTTCTGCAATATTCAAAAGCCTCGAAGACTAAGAGTATTACATGGCTTTTCTATTTATAGGGACTAATACATACTACTTACGTCTTATTTGTTTAATATATATGCAAATATATAGTCCATGTCTACTGACAAACAATGAAGATAGAGATTTGTAGTAATTTTTATTTAAGATAATTCCTTTTATTGCTTTAGATGTAAATTTAAGAGAATCTTGAAACCATTGAATAAAACTTAAAACTCAATATACATCACCATACACTAAAATGACTTGTGAAAGAAAGAATAAAATGTGTAGCAATCCTCTGAATAACATGACATTAAAAAGGCCTTGAGATTATCATTTGATATATGATTCTTAGGTAATCAACATTCTTTCATATACAAGACTCTACAAAGCCACTGATTATACCAATGAAAGATCATTCTCTTTTTCAAATCCATCTTCCAAAGACAAATAAAAGCACTAAATTCTTTCCCACATAAACAATTGGCGTTGCCGGTAATTTATGCTAAACAAAACTAGACATCCAAAAATAACCAAGGAGGTGATTATTATTTGATATAACATAACTTCTCTATTACGATAGACGATCCAATCAACTTATTTAAGCCCTATACCATGAAAGTGAAAGGAAACACAAGTGTGGAAACAACTTCCAAAACTAGTCTTATGAGGAGAGGGTTGCAGTTAATTCTTTCAAACCTTTCAATGATTACAATTTAGTAAGATTCACATACATTTAGTTAATTAAGATTTAAAATCAAGAAACATTAATACGGTGATTTTTATGTGGGGAAAACCTTTTCAGGTAAAAAGCCCCACACTCCAAACATAGTTCAATTATATTACTGCAAAATTTTTATGGTCACAATATAACTCTCAGAACAAGTGTTTCTTCAAGAGTCTTCACTATTGCAAAATATGGAAATGAATCGACAACATTTCATCTCTTCAAAATTGCTTCAACCTATAATACTACTTCTTCAAACACACTCAATACAACATAATGCAAGAACTGCAAAAGCAAAGCACCCTAAAAAAGATGGCTTATCTTTCTCCACCAACTCCCATGCAAAAGCATACAAAGAATCCGCTTTCAAATCTATTTAAAAGAAATAAAAGCTTATCCTATCTTTTATTGATGCAAGATTGTACCTTGCTATAATAATGCAGGCACCTGCACCACAAATTGTGCTTGATCATCATATTTCCATTCTAGGTTGTCATTGATGTCAAAACTATCATTGTGATGTGATGGTGTTCATGGTTGGATGTCATGCCCCATCCAACAAGAGAAGAAGAGCAAGAGAAGAAGAGCAAGAGAAGAAGAGCAAGAGAGAATAAGAGAAAGAGAAGAAGACACAGTGAGAAGAAGAACAAGAGAAGCAGAGCAAGAGAGAAGAAGAGAAAGAGAAGAAGACACAGTGAGAAGAAGAGCAAGAGAAGAAGATATAGTTCAAGGTTGGATGTAATGTCCCATCCAACAAGAGAAGGGAGGAGATATAGTTTGTATTAAGATGGGAATTAGAAGCACAAAGATGATCAAATGTGTGGTTGATTCTACTGATGGCCTATAGTATGTTTGTCCCAAGTTCCATGATGATTACAATACCGGAAGAGTGTTTTGATGATTGATTGTTTGAAGACAAGGTCACTTCTGTGAAGATGTTCTATGCAGGACAATGGAGTGCTCCACATTCCTCTGCATTTGTAGATATCGCCATGTGGTATTGGAATTGTGTTTAGGATGTAGTGAAGGTGATAATTCCAAGTTTTTAGATCATTTGTCCTTCTGCTGCGAAAGTTATGCATGATAGAGTACTGACATATGTTTTGGTAGAGTAAGCTAGTAATTGATGAGCCTAGTTATTAGCCTATTTTCTTATAGTTTTATGCAAGTTGAAAGACATTCTCAGACATTATTTTAAACATATTTCTATATTATGTTATCCCTTATGATCATTATGCAAACTTGAACCTAGTTATTCAGTATATGGAAATATGATGAAAATTGTATGTTATGTGTGGGAATGTATGGATTGTAGAGAATGTTTGTGTTGATTATGGTTGTTAGTATTTTGTACATGTTTATGGACTAACTCCTGCAGTTAAAGAAGAAGGATTGCAACCTACAACAACTGTAAGGTGCAGCCCGCAGCCACAACATTTGTAGGCAGCAGCTCGCAGGGAGGGTTCCAAACTCAACTAAGTACAAAAACTATGGTATGAAGACACTTGATGGAGATAATCGCACATCATGATGGTAATCCATTAATATGATTGAAAGTTTGAAGGATTTTGTTGCAATTAGAAGACCAACATGACTGATTCAACCAGTCCACATTCCCATGCTTCAGCAAAGAATTCCAATTTTATTAGGACTCTTCTTTCCTTCTTTTCAGTTATTGTTGTAAGCATTCATCACACACTAGTTTGTACGGAGTGTTGTTTTATGATTTCAGTTAAGAGACCTATTTCAATAAACTCCCTCATGCCTATATGTATGGCTTGGTGGTCAAGGTAGTTAAGTTGTTAGTTAAGTTTCAAGTTGAATAGATTGTTCTGTCACATATATAGCTATCTGAATCTTTTCCATATTTATGCAGACAATGTTATTTTGATTATGATTTTATGAATAATACAGTTCATAAAGATTTTATGTGATTTGAGAAGACTGTGTAATGAATGAGTTAGAATCAATATGATTGTGTTAATCTAGAGAACTAGATTTGAGTTAAAAGTAGTGAGGCAGTCACCTGAGCAAGGGCCACTCAAGATAATTATCCTTCACTTTATTTATTTCATGTTATTATTGTTGTAACAGTTATTTCATGAATGCAAGATCAATTATATTCTTAAGTTGTTTTAGTTCATTTGACTTGTGATACTCCAGAGGGTAGGATAACTTATCAATACCAAGCTAATTCTTAGAGTTCATTTCTTAACAGTCATTGTTATAGTCTTACATTGCAAGTACCCGTAGCAACAGTAGTAGCATTACTTTCTTTTCTCATTGAGTAGTTTTGATTTATGACACTATACTAGATGAGTTGGATAGTTTGATCTTTGAAAGCACATACCGTGCCAGTGCCATCACACACTTACTAGACCTGGTTGATAATTCAATGAAGGTCTTTTCAAGGGTTATAGTGGACTGTTCAGTAGGTTATTTCTTTGAATTATTTGATTACCACCAAGTTTACTAGACATAGCAAAGACACTACATTTTTGGCACCGTTGCCAGGGATGACACTATCTTTAGAGACTAGTTCCTTTTATTTCCAAGCTTTCCTAGTCTAAACATTTTGCTTTCAGAAGATAAGACACTTAGGTTTTACCTCACCAAATACCAAAAAAGTTTCACTAACATTGTGTAAGACCTGTTGCTACACAAATTCATACCTATTGTTTGTGGAGGCAGAGAGATGCTTTGGGAAGGTTTCTTCCATCAACCCAACAAGCTACGATAGATATTGGTGACTACAGTGATCAGAGTGAGGGTATTGCTGAAGAAGAATCTTCCCTCTCATCAACATCTACTGATAATACAGAAAGAACCTTCCTAACCATGGCTGATGTAGTGGATGATCCACCCGAACATGTGACTTTTGAGTTTCCAATTACCAACCAAGAGAGGGTTGCTTCTATGAAGAATATACCTCCTTCAACATTACCAATCTTCTATGGTTTGGTGACTAAAGATCCTGATATATTCTTCTTCGAGTTTGATGTCCTGTGTAGAAGTTATGACTACACAACTGATGCTCATAGGCTCAAGCTATTTCCTGCTACTTTGAAGGATGCTACTTTGTGATGGTTTATGGGACTAGGCAAGGATGCTATTCTAGATTAGGACACAATGAAAAAAAAATTCTTGGAGAAATACCAAGATTATTGCAGAGGAATTGATAGGAGAGGAGATGACTGTTGTTATATGGAGCCTAATCAGACTCAGAGGTTAAATTTTCCCCACTTTTATCGGTGTGGTTTCCCCCCAAATTTTTAACGGGGGAGTGCAGGGGGGGGCAGAGCCCCTCCTATAGGGCCTGGGGGCGGAGCCCACAATGGGGGTCTAGGGGCAACGCCCCTAGCAGGGGCTGCTAGGGGTAGCACCCCTAGCCGAGGGCTCGGGGGCAATGCCCCTGAAGCAAAAATTGCCTATTATTCTATAAAGGCATCAAGAGTTATTTTTTCTATTATCCAACATAAAAAAACCCTATTTTGTAAACAACATAAGTCTTCATAAAAATAGCTAAGGGTTAGGGTTTCTGTTGATATTATATTGTAGCATTTGCAGTGATATTGAGTTGCGGGGATTACTGGTTGTAATCAGTTTGATTTACTGGATAATAATAGTGGACTCTCTATTGGTGGATGTAGCCCGAGTTTGGGTGAACCATGTTAAAATTATCTCTCACTATTATTATTTCTGTGTATTTTTCATTCCTCTGTTTAATATTTATTTGCATTTAATTAATATCTTCTACCGTCTAACCCTAACAATGACATCTTCAGGATGACTCAAAAAGAGGATGAACCATTGAAGGATTATGTAGAAAGGTTCTAGTTCAGCCTAAAGAACAACCCACAGAATAAACTCTCAGATGAATCTTTGAAGCTTGTATTTTTGAGAGGAGTCAATGATGACTGCATGGATGCCCTTAATCTTATTAGGGTAGGAGATGCATCTCAATTACCCTTTGAGGATGTTTGCAGAGTTTGTAGAAACTACTCAAGGACTTTCACCAAGAGGACAAGGGGAGAGAGAACATCTACCATTGGCAAGACATCTAATTCAGTTTCAAGGGTGGAATTGAGCAACCTATTGACCAACATGAAAGAAGATATTATTAGTCACCTAGGTACTCAATTAGATACTCTACACTTGAAGAAGAAGTAGGAGGAGGCTAATACAATAATCAATGAATACTGTCCCAATTGCAAACAAAGAAAAGCCAATTGCAAGTGAGAAGGGTGGTTATTATTACAGAAGATAAGTCAGAGAAACCACACTTTCAACTATTTGAAGGTGAAGATGGTCAGATGCTCTATGTTGCACAAAGGAAATCATGGAAACAAAGACAAGGTATGCCACAAGATCCTCGAAATTTCAATGTATCATTTCTAGTAGGTAATCATAATTTCTCTGGTTGGAACCCTTAGCTTTGGCCAAACACCCAAAACAAATGGAAAAACCCTCAATAATGGCAAAACCCTCAACAAAACTAGAATCAGAAATAGCCAAATGTATGGCCCCAACAAAATTTCCAAGGACCTAACTACAACCCTTAATGGTCAATACAATAAAACCAATGGCAGCCACAATGGCAAAAGGGACAACAATGGCAAAACCAAAATATGAATTACTCACAAGCTTTATTTCCTTCTCAACCACAACAACAAGCTATTATGCCAAACCCATCCAGTCCTACAAATTAGCCACCAAGAACACCACAACTGCCTACCCAACCTGCACCTAACCCCAATAACAAGCCTGTTCAACAGGCATACACTAACGAGGCTATTCAATACCCCACTTATGGGGTAGAGGTGAGTGATGTCCACCTCAGGTCAGGGAAAACATCAGTTGGGCCTTCATCTCCCCAAATCACTGAGGTGGTGGATGAATAACCCATAGCCGAGGCATTAGATGATTCACCTCTAGAGCCTGAATCAAATCAGGTAAATCAGACTATCTCAAATCTAGAGCCTCCTTTCCCTGAACGTCTAGCCATTCCAAAACATCAAACCCAAGTAGAAATAGACCTATTAGGTCAACTTAAGAATGTCAGTATCAAGATACCCCTTATCCAAGCTATCAAGGACATTCCAATCTATACTAAGACAGTGAGAGACTTTTGTCTTAAAAAGCTAAAAAGAAAGACGAAGGACCCTCAGACAGTCCATGTCTTAGGGAACCTTGCTGATATCATGCCAGGGAACATAACTATCCCTAAATACACAGACCTTGGCAGTCCAGTAGTGGATGTTAAGATTAATGGAACTCTCATCAAAAATACCTTGATTGACTTAAGGGTAGCCATCAATGTTATGACTAAAGAAACAATGCAACTACTTTAGCTACCTAATCTCAAGCCTACACCAACAATTTTGCAGTTGGTAGATAGGTCTATAGTAAAACCTAAGGGGATCATTGAAGACATAGTCATAGCATTAGACTGCCAGGAGTATCCTACAGATTTCATAGTCTTGCAACCAAAAGTCAACCTTGTAGGTTATCCACTTATCTTAGGCAGACCATGGTTAGAAATAGATGATGCATTCATAGGTTGTTGGTCTAGAAATATGATAATCTCAAATGGAACTATAACCAAGAAATTGGTCCTCTATCCACCAGCTCAACCTCATGACAATTTGGAGCATATCATATGGCCTACCTTAGAAGAAGAAGAAGACTAATATTCCCTACAAACTCTCATGACCATTGAATACAGTCCCTTGTTAGCAACCCAAGATGAGGATGACTTAATTGACCACATTATACAGAACCATTGCAGTAGGGACCTGTAGGAACACGATTGTCTGTCATGTCTACAAGATCCATTGCAGAATATCATATCTGCACATTCCTCAGAGGAATTATCCCAACTTTTCCACTCTTTACTACCTCAAGAATGCTTTCCCTATATGTGCAACCAACCTCTAAAACATTGGAAATCATTCCAGGCAAAATGTTGAATATTAACAATGCCCTAACTGAGGAACGACAAACTTCCCTAAACGTTGTGCTACAAGCACATTCATCAACTTTTGCATGGGATTACAATGACATGAAAGGAATTGAACTAGCCTTGTGCATGCATAGGATCTACATAAATGATGGTTTCAATCCAATTAGACAACCACAAAGGAGAACGAATCCTACCTTACGAGACATAGTTAAAACTGAGCTACAAAAACTCCTTGATGTTGGCTTCATTTACCCTATTTCTGATAGTGAATGGGTGTCACCTTTAGTTATTGTCCCTAAGAAAGGAGGCAAGTGGAGGGTATGTATAGACTACAGGGAACTTAACACAACCACTAGAAAAGATCATTTTCTACTACCTTTCATTGACCAAGTGCTTGATTCTCTAGTAGGAAAAAAGTAGTTCCCCTTCTTAGATGGATTTAGTGGCTATAACCAGATAAAAATAGCTCCAGAGGACTAGGATAAGACCACATTTACATGCCCTTGGGGTACATATGCTTATTTTGTCCTTCCTTTTGGGTTATGCAATGCTCTATCCACTTTCCAAAGGGCAGTGCTCAGTATCTTTTTAGACTATGCTCATGATTCTATGGAGATCTACATGGATGATTTCACCACCTATGGAGAAACATTTGAAACAACATTCAGTAATTTAGAGAAGGTCCTAAAAAATGTAAAGAAAATAATATATCATTGAGTCATGAAAAATGCTTTATGATGATGACTCAAGGGGTTGTTCTAGGACACTTTATATCAAGTGATGGCATTCAGGTGGATCCCAATAAAATTGAGATAATTTCTGTACTTCCTATACCATAGAAACCAAAAGATGTCAAAAGCTTTCTTTGCCATATAGGCTGTTATAGGAGGTTCATCCAGGACTTCAACAAACTTGTAGCACCTTTGTTTACTCTAGTTACAAAAGATATGGAATTTGACTAGACCACAGAATGTCAGCACTCTTTTGACACACTTAAGACAGCTTTGACAAAAGCACCTGTCGTGAGAGGACCAATTGGACATTGCCTTTCCACATACACACTGATGCTTCTAATTTTTCTATAGGAGTTATATTTAGATTAAAAGAAGGTAATAAGGAGTATGCTATCTATTATATCAGCAAAAACTTACAAGTGGCAGAACTCAATTACACTGTCACAGAGAAAGAGATGTTGGCTGTTGTCTATGCTATCAATAAGTTTATGCATTATATCATAGGTTACCAAGTCTTTATCCATATAGATCATATTGCAATCAGAGACTTAATGAACAAACCTATGGTTGGAGGTAGACTAGTCAGGTGGTTGCTCTTACTATAGGAGTTTGATATAACAATAGTGGATAAGCCAAGGAAATCTAATGTGGTGGCAGATTTTCTATCTAGATTTCCTACACAAATAGAAGAAGGTGTTGTAGATGACTCTTTTCTAGATGACCATTTGTTTGCTCTCAATATACACACACTATGGTTTGTTGATATTGCTAACTACTTGGTAGTAGGGTAGATACCATCACATTTATCTCCTAGAGAAAGGAGACAGTTAGTGCATAAAAGCTTTCCATATTCTTGGATTACTGGTTATTTATTCTATACTAGTCCAAATCATATTATGAGGAGACGTATAAGAGAAGATGAGGTCTTTGACATCCTAAAAGCTTATCATGATGAGCCCTGTGGGGGTCACTTTGTAGTTAAAAGGACAACATTCAAGATCTTAACAATAGGCTATTATTGGCCAACTCTTCATAAGGATGCAATTAAGTATACAAGGAGTTGTGATAGATGTCAAAGAATGGGCAGACCAACAAGGTCAGATGAGATGCCTTTGCATCCAGAGATGGCACTAGCACCATTTGACAAATGGGGGCTAGATTTCATTGGGCCACCTTCACCAACTTCTAATAATAAGGAGTACATTTTAGTTTGCACTGATTATCTAACAAAATGGGTAGACGTCAAGGCCTTCCAATTTGCTAGAGATGGGAATGTAGCCAAATTCTTGTATGAAGAGATCTTCACTAAGTATGGAGCACCAAGAGAAATTGTCACTGATCAAGGTCCCTAGTTCACTTCTGAACTCATTTCCATATTGGTTAAAGAATATGAAATTAGTCATAGAAAATCAACACCTTATCACCCCCAAGCCAATGGGCATGTGGAAGTTACAAATAGAGAAATTGAGAATATTCTGACCAAAACAGTGAACATTCATAGAAAGGACTAGGCAACTAGATTACTAGAGGTAGTATGGGCATATAGAACCACATGGAAAACAACAACTAGTTTCAGACCTTATGAATTAGTGTATGGTAAAACAATAATTTTGCCAATAGAATTTGAATATAAGACACTAAGAACTACACTAGAACTTGACATGGATCTGACAACAGCACAACAAGAAAGACTACATATTCTTAATGGGTTACATGAGACCAGAATGGTAGCTATGCACCACATAGAGATAGTCCAAAAGCAAAGAGGTAAATGGCATGATCAATTCATCAAGAATAAATAATTCCATGTGGGTGACTAGGCTTTGTTATATGATTCCAAATACAAGGATCATAAGGGCAAACCACAATCAATGTGGTTAGGACCTTATGAAATAAACCAGGTCTTTTCCAATGGAGCTGTAAAATTGTAGACCATAGTGTTAGACCTAGGGCACACAACTGAGAGGGGGGGTGAATCAATTGTACAAAAACCTTACTTCTATTTCAAACACTTGATTCTTCTTGGTTAGTTAGCAGCATCTCAATTAATCATTCAAGGCAGAAAGCATAAACACCAGAGCAGATAAACATCAACACATTAGACACCAAGATTTTTGATGTGGAAAACCCGGTTAAGGGAAAAACCACGGGGTGACTAACCCAAGGATTATTCTCTGTTAGAAGAATAAGAAAAAATGCATGGCACATGCCAGTCAGGGCTCACTGCCCGAGCACACTGCTCACAAAGAGGCACACTGCCTACAAAGAGACACACTGTCTACAAGATAATAAGAATCACAACCTTGAACTGGAGAATGACATCTTCACCATGTCTGGATCAGTTCCATTTAAGCCCGAAACACTTCTGCTCAACCTTTCGCTCCTTCGCTATCCCTCACTCATCCGTTTCACACCCACACTTCGAAATGAACTCACAAACCTTTATTTATACAAGACATCGACTTAGGAACAATCATCTAAGTTGGCAATCAATCATAAGAACATCTGCAAGATGAATAACACATCCGGTCGGCCACCACAAGAACATTTCCAGGATGAACAACTCATTTGGTCGGCTAGTCAGAACAAGAACTTCATCTGGAAGAACATCTTCAATTCTGGGTTCTACCATCAATGCGGACCAATAACACAACCTCAACAAGATCCAAGAACCTTCACAAGCTTGCCTGAATGACTAGGTACATCCGCACTTCCTCTGCTCACTGGAATCTTTTCTTTTCTTCATCTGGAACTTCAAGAACACAGTTTATTGCCACTGTCATACTGTAAGAGGTGCTTCCGGACCTCAAAACCACATACCAATCGAGATGACACATCATAAGGACATCCCAAACACTCTGTCCAATCCGCAGAATAGGACAAAGCACTTCCAGATCTCACCGGACCTTTTTGTAACACTCTGTCGCTCCGGAGCATCTCCCGAAACCGGTTCTACTTGATTGATCACAACTCCTTCACATCTTCATGCAGACCTCTGAAATCTTAATTGGATCATCTCAAGACTCATATCTACAAACCCTTTAATCCGCATCCTCTGAATCTCAACATATTGAGTACTTTTGCCTTCTTCTCAACACTGTTCTTCACTGCTCCTAATTGAGACTAATTTTCTCAATATCCTTAGCACACAGCTCATCCAATCCTTCTTGCCAATGCAATATGAGTATGTTGACATCAATGACAACACTGGCTAACCTCATACTTGCAACACATAGATGAAGTCAGGTTTTCACTATTGGTTAATCGCCTCAGATTAAATCTCTATACCAGGCCAACAACAAGAGATGATTCAACAATGCTCTATTCCTAGCCCTGACTTAGATACTGCTATATTATCAGCAAGCAGTAACATGGAAGTAGACCCTACCAGTTATCAAAGTGACTCAGCAGGTGAGATACAAATCGCACCTCCTGAGGTCACTCAGGTATAATTAATTTCCTTTCTTCACGTGCATACACATCATCAATGCCACAATCTTCATGGAGACCATTACAATAAGTCGTAGGGACATGTAGAAAGCAACAAAATCTACGCTGCCACAATACACATTTGGACTTGTTGATAAAGGAACATGCATCAACTATTCGTCAGCTCACATGCAACAACTATCCATCAAGTCATTCATTTTCACACCATTCACTCCACTTTTCAAGTGCATGCAGTCATCATTCATCATCTCACCACATGCAAGCTTCATCAACTGGTTCACACGTGCTAGTATATCATTTCCACCATTCCTCATAATAATGAGTCCCATCCAATCCAACTTATGCTACAGACACATTTTCCAACGCTCTGCTCATGCAAAGTCCAGTTCACTTCATTAAAATAGGTACAAATATTAACTTTGCATTATTTAACGCAAATATTTCAATGCTTCTATATGTGCTCACATTTAATAATGCAAAATTCTCATTATTAATCTTACATCCATATACTATAATCCTTCTCTTCGCCCATACAATGCCTTGAACTGAGGTCACTTCAAGATTTTAGTTGGGGGGAGGGATAGTGTATTATGCTCAAAAAATGATTGTTCACCACCATCAATTACAAAACACAGACAATACAACCTTTTCTTCCATTGCCTTCTTACGTCTATGACCTTTTGTCTATTAATTTCCTACAATCTTGAGTCAGTTCAAGCTAGTTTGAGTTGATGCATACATGTATAATATATCAAAGGAAAGTATAGAGGGTTATTGAAATTGAAAGTGCAAGCAAATATAACAGAGGGTTAGTAGAAGGGTTGTGAAGAATTTGAATTTGAAGTTTAATTTGGCAACATGGGAGGAGACCTTATTAGACAAGAACCTATAGTGCATGATGTAATATTGGGAGACCAGTTAACCTTACCAATCTTTACACAAGCAGGATGGATTGACTATTTTCTGAAGCTCACAAAATATAATGAAGGTATGTCAAGGCAATTTGTAGCCTCATTCTACCATGATGAAGCCACTATCAAAGGCTTGATAGTGGATGCTTTAGAAGCTGCAATTGCTAAGGTATCTGGTTTACCTTGGAATGGAGAAGAATTCCCTATCAAGGTAGATGCAATAGCTACAAGAGATGAATTCAACGAGGTAGGGGAGCATATGGAATCAACATCACAAGGTACTAAAAGACTATCACTTCCATAGTTATGGGCTTCTTGTGCTATTCATATTATTAAGTACCTTACTTGTGATGGTAGGTAGTCTATGTTATACATTGTGCATTTTAAATTGTTGAGTCACCTTCGCCATAATAGAGTAGTCAATGTGCCCAATTTCCTATATAATTTGTTAAAGAGAATGAGATATGAATACCAGATGAAGTCAAATAAGTCAACATTGTCACATGATTGTTTGGTCACTCTATTAGTAAAGAGAAGCCTTAGGGTTCAGTATCCACAGGTGCCCTGGAAAAGATTTTTGAAATGCAGAAACATTAATGACATTATTAATGAGCCAACACTACTAAGGAATGTAGAGTCACCTACTGCATCTTTGAGGGAAACCTCTGTTACACCTGCTGCCTCACCTACCTACAGTGTGGAAGAAACAAGGGAGCAAGATGTTTCAATTTCACCACATGTAGCATCTAACCAGCCTGTTGTAGAAGAGGTAAATCAAACCCCATCCTCTAGTAAAGCACCTGACACCAAAACACCAAGAACCAAGAAGAAGAAGGGTGGTTCTTCTTCCAAGCCTACAAAAAGGCCAAAGGAGAAACCCACACCATTAAGGTGTTCACACCGCCTAAAGAAGAAAGGTGTTATGAGGGGTGCTGTTGAGAAGCCTAGAGAAGAGGAAGAGGATGTTGTGGTAGTACAAACTGACCATGAACAAGAGGCCAATGTGACTAAGAATGTACAAGTCCCCATCAAAAGGAAATGGTATGTATCTACTACCTCTAAATCAGAATTAGAGGATATTTTTGTTGCTAAGAAAACTAGAAAGAAAACCCTAGATAACCTTGACAATGAGGGTTATGAGTCCACAGGGGATGGTGATGAACAACCTTTAAGGGATGAGGAATTATTGATTGACGAAAGGAATGTTAGAAGAGAATTGTAGGAAGCCTTTGAGAGAATAAAGCAACTTGAAGAATTGGTCAAAACTTATGAGTAGAGGGACAAGGAGAGAGAAGCAAAGATATAGGAGTTGGAAGAAAAAGTTAACACTTATGATCAGGGGTCAAAACTAGATATCCTTACAGAGCTAGCAGTAGTTATTGTAGGAAACAAGGAATTAATGACTGAAGAGAAAATACTCCCTATTGTAAAAACCCCGACTTGTCATACAGTTGTGTCCCTAAGATATCAGCTATGGAAAGTTACACAATATTTCTCTAAATAAAAAGAAGAGTGGAAGAGAGAAAAAGAAGCCATGATTGCAGAACACTCTCAGGCATTAGAAAGGAAAGACATTGAGTTGAGAAGGCTAGCAGTCAAAATGGAGGAGGTAGCAAAAAAAGTTGCTCAAATTGTTAGATGTAGAGCCCCAGCTAGGACTTATGCCTTGTTTTTGCAGGAGAAATTTCTGAGTTACTAGTTTAGTAAATTGATTAGTAATAAACTAGTTGCAATGAGTGGAAAAATGACCTTTCTAAAATTTTTTGCTACCGCCACACCTGAAGAACAAGACCAACTATGTGAGTATTACTTACATAATTATGTTGTATCTGAGGATGCTGAATGGAACCCATTGATTTATGTCGGGGATTTACAAGTGAGAGCAATGGCCTCCTACTATAGGAATGAGAGATTGAGAGGTAAAATCATGCAAGCATACACAAAGAGAAAAATTAATTGCCCTCCCAATAAGAAGAGAATCTGAAATCCTTGAATCTATTGGTACCTGAATATGTATGTGCAGGCTCCTTCCCAAAAATCCAAAAATTTCTAACACTTTTGGCCTCTACAGTGGAAAAAATGCAAAAATCAGTTGTTTGCAAGTGTCTTTGTATATACAAAGGTGTTTGTATATGCATGCAGGTCAAAATATACATTGGCGGGCTTGCAAAATCTCCATCGGCCTTTGAAAAAATGAGTTATATGCATTTCTGAAATGCATATCGGGCTTAGAATGTGCATATACAAAGGGGGAATCTTTCACAGATTCTCAGGAATATTCTCACTTTGTATATTGGGTTGCATATAGATATGCATTGAAAAATATACAAGGATGCAGAGGCATTTGCTACAGTGGCGAGGGGGAGATACATGCAGCGGGGTCCGCAGATATGCAAGGATCTTTGTATCTCCGACATACAAGGTAAAATATGCATTCCTCGCATATTCTCTGAAGTTCCCTATTTGTATGTTAGGGAGGTTTGTATGTTTGCCTTTGTATATTCGACATACAAACAAAATATACAAAGAGGAAATCAAGCTGCAATGGATGGATTTTGAGGTCCGCGGGTTGTATATCACGTTTGTATATGCGATATACAAAGCAAATGTGCAAAGGTTAAGATGCAAGCCGGATTTCAAGACGAATGCAGTGAGTTTCATAATTTTTGAAATATGTGCCTTGTATGTATGAGGTGAATGTACATTGCACTTGTATGGGCAATGCGATATGCAAAAGGGGGAGATACAAGCAGGAACGAAACTCAATTTCAAACTGTTCTATAAAATTTGAAGTCCGGCTTGTATATAAGGTGCTTGTATATGCTTTTGCATGTACAAAGCGACAGGTGCAATGAAACATATGCATTTTGGACCTGATGGGGAAATCAAATACGACAGGTAAGTGTTTGGCGTCTGGCTTGTATATCAGACAATTGTATATGCATTCAAACATGCATATATAAGGGGTGAAAAGGCAAAATACAAGGGGGAAAAGTCAGCGATAGAAGTGTGGAGTGCTTACGTGGCACGTTATCATTGGCTACTGACTTTTTTGCAGGATTTTGAGCCGTGTATCTTAGCGATGGAATCATGATCGACGGCCAGGTTTTGAGGTTGCAGCTTTGGTTCTCTTTGCATTCTGCATTAAATTTTTGAGCGAGAAAATAATAGATGCATCTGCTGTTTCAAAGGGTCCTGCAGGTGGATGAAGCATTGATGGTGGATTTGCAGAGGATGGACGATGGAAAGGACAGGTCAACCACCTGATTGAAGATGAAAGTCCTTAAGCGGCGGTGTAGATCTCGAGTTCACCTGCTCATTCCTTTTTGTCTCTCTGCTGTATTGATGTTTTTGAGTGCCATTTCTCATGCATTGTATCTGGTGAAATTTTGACTTGCCATGTAATTAATTTGATGAGTACATAGTCTTGGTATAAAAGCCAAACAGTGTTACTCATTGTGGTTGTTGAAGACTTGGGCAATTTTTTGTGTGAATAACGAAAAATAGAGCATTTTCCTGTTTGTTGTATCTCTATGGAGTTTATGTGTTACATCTGAGTTGTATCTTGCACATATATTCAGTTTCTTGTCATTGTATATGAAAAATGTGTTATTGCATGTGTTTTATCTATCTGTCTCCACTTGTTGTATGCATTTTCTTCTTCTGAATCTGGTTGCTAAGGGTTTCTCA
The DNA here is from genome assembly GCA_027924645.1 of Cunninghamia lanceolata. NCBI lineage: Eukaryota > Viridiplantae > Streptophyta > Pinopsida > Cupressales > Cupressaceae > Cunninghamia > Cunninghamia lanceolata. The sequence goes on along the minus strand of BSBN01000311.1, from coordinate 5,448,736 downwards.
AATTTTAGGGTATAGTTTTGTTGTACCACATGCTTAATCTATAACTTCCATTCAAGGAGTGGATTAAATTGTTTTAGGTTAAAGTGTGGAGAAGATTGTATGTTAGCTGGGATATCTATAAGCAGAGATAGTTAAATACCCATTCTTGGGTGATATTTGTAAGGAAAACACCAGTCCTAACCCCTTGAAACTCGAATGCCAGTTGCAAGCCATTCTTATGTATACGTCTAGTTGACTCCTTGCCCTGGGATAGGCACCGGTCTGTTCTTGTGAAGTAGTTATGATCCAAAACCCCTGTCTTGCATCCAAACCATCAAATTCCAATCATTCCATTATTCCAACCTGTTAGTTGTAGGAGTAGGATTAGGAACCCCCTGCATACTCTCACCCATAACCAGACACACATGTCCAAGAGTGTTGCTAAACTTGTGATTTGTTATTCAAATCTTTGTCCATACATGAGAGTATTCTGTGTATTATGACAAATCTAAATCTTCATGTCATTGGGTGAGTCAAAATGTTAAATCTTTAGCTATAGGGATACCCCCTTGGTGCGGCAGAACCATAAGTGAAGGGGAGGTAGCTCACGCAACCTCCTATATTCGTTGGCCGAATCTACCTATGCATTGGAACTGGCAAAATCATATGCTGATTCAGAGAAAAATACCAATAGAATCAATCACTGCAGAATGGAGACAACTCTTGGAACACAAAGGTGTGGGAAGGAAGATCACAAATTTAAGACTACAGGATTATGATAGGATTCAACATTTAACATTTGGTTTCATTCATCACTCTCATCAATATGTACATGATAGATGGAACAATTTGACTCCTGAATTGCAAAAGAAAGAACCCTACTTTGTTCATAACTTCATGGCTATGTTTGAAAGGGTATGGAAATACATGGATATTGCCAAGGGACAAGGACTAAATTGGATACCACTTACTTTCTAGCCCCCAATGCTTCTATATTTGGTGCCACATTAGACTGGGAAGAAGAGTGCAGAGTGTGAGAAAGTAGAGGTCACCAGAATGAACAAGTTGGCATATAATAATGGCTTTTATTTAGAGCAGATCAAAGGAGTAGGCACTGTTGTAGATTTCAAGGAGATCACCTTGCATTATAACCTACAACCTTAGTTGATTTGCTTGAGGACAAGCAAATGGATAGTTGGGGGTGTGATGAGCCTAGTTATTAGCCTATTTTCTTATAATTTTATGCAAGTTGAAAGACATTCTCAGACATTATTTTAAACATATTTCTATATTATGTTATCCCTTATGATCATTGTGCATAATTGAACGTAGTTATTAAGTATATGGAAATATGATTATAATATGATGAAAATTGTATGTTATGTGTGGAAATGTATGGATTGTAGAGAATATTTGTGTTGATTATGGTTGTTAGTATTTTGTATATGTTTATGGACTAACTCTTGCTGCTAAAGAAGAAGGACTGCAACTTGCAACAATTGTAAGGTGCAGCCCGCAACCACAACATTTCTAGGCAGTAGAGCAGGAAGGGTTCCAAACTCAACTAAGTGCAGCAACCATGGCATGAAGACACTTGATGGAGATAATCACACATCGTGATGGTAATCAGTAAAGATGATTGAAAGTTTGAAGGATTCTGTTGCAACTAGAAGACCAATATGACTGATTCAACCAATCCACGTTCCCCTATTTCAGCAAAGAGTTCCAATTTTAATAGGACTCTTCTTTCCTTCTTTTTTAGTTATTGTTGTTAGCATTCATCACACTCTGGTTTGTACGGAGTGTTGTTTTATGATTTTAGTTAAGAGACCTATTTCAATAAACTCCCTCGTGCCTATATGTATGGCTCGGTGGTCGAGGTAGTTAAGTTGTTATTTAAGTTTCAAGTTGAATAGATTGTTCTATTATAGATATAGCTATTTGAATATTTTCTAGATTTATGTAGACAATGTTGTTATTTTGATTATGATTTTATGAATAATATAGTTCAAAAAGATTTTATGTGATTTGAGAAGACTGTGTAACGAATGAGTTAGAATCAATATGATTGTGTTAATCTAGAGAACTAGATTTGAGTTAAAAGTAGTGAGTCAATCACCTGAGAAAGGGCCACTCAGGATAACTATCCTTCACTTTATTTCTTGCATGTTATTATTGTTGTAACAATTATTTCATGAATGCAAGATCAATTAGATTCTTAAGTTATTTTAGTTCATTTGACTTGTGATACTCTAGAGGGTAGGATAAGTATCAATACCAAGCTAATTCTTAGAGTTCATTTCTTAACAGTCATTGTTATGGTATTACATTACAAGTACCCGTAGCAATAGTAGTAGCATTACTTTCTTTTGTCATTTAGTAGTTTTGATTTATGATATTGTATTAGATGAGTTAGATAGTTTGATCTTTGAAAGCACATATCGTACCAATGCCATCACAAGCTTACTAGCCCTAGTCCATAATTTAATGGTCTTTTCAAGGGTTATAGTGGACTATTCAGTAGGTTATTCCTTTGAATTGAGTGATTACCACCAAGTTTATTCCTTTGATGTGCTATGGCAAAGGTGTGTTTAGGGATGTTTTATTAGTCATGTGGACTCATCTAGAAAAGTTTCACAAAGATCTCTCTTGTTTCCATTACTGCACAAGGTTTTCAAGTTGATGTGGCTGTTATACTTCAAGTCTTCATGGGTTTTCCTTAAAGCTATCCTATTTCCAAATGAGCAAAGTGTGTAGATGTAATCCTTGGTGCTTGAAGCTGTGAAGGATGTTTTGGACCTGGTTAAGCAAGTTTTGGTATCCAAAAGGCATGGATCTTCTGTTGGTGTAATGTGTGGTTTCACTTAGGACCTATTTTCTACATGTTTCATATTGTGTGTTGTCTAACCGACTTGTAAATGTATTTTTCATGTTGTATATAGCTAAAAAACAATGTAATCAATGTAATATCATGTACAAATAGTGAATCAAATTAAATGAGGTGAGGTGTGATTACAATGTGATTGAAAAGTCCACAAGTAGATAAAAGGTAGAATAAATGCATTGTTGATGTGGACTGAAGGAGAAAGAGTAGAAATTGTTGATGTTGCCCAAATCTATCTTGAAGACATATTTGTGACAGTGATCAAGTATAGAGTGTGCTTAACTGATCAAATCCTCTAAAGGGAGTGTGTGGAGAGAGAAGTGTAATCATCAAAAGTGTTAGTTTTAATGTATGTTTTCAGACAGTAGAAAGACTGTCATACTGTAATCTTTCATAATTGTGTTCTCATTTCAAGGAGTAGTAGCTTCCTTGGGAGTGACTCTAAAACAAAGTCTTCAGGGAGTAGAAGATTCCTTGGTAGTGACCCTAAATCAAAGTTACTTAGGGAGTAGCAGCTTCCTTGGGTTATAGCCCCTAAAACAAAGTTGTTATTTGAGCTTCATATATTGTGAGTTAATCCTCTGAGGGAAGCTTAAGTTATTGAGGAAGGTCTGAGATGGAACAAAATGGATCCAACAAGATACCTAGGTTTGATGGAACAAATTATGCATTTTGGAAGCTAAGGATGGAAGCTGCCATGTGGTGTTTGGGACTTTGTCAAGTTTGGTTATACAGTTCCTACTACTATTCCTACAGATGTAGATGAAATCAAGAAGTATGATAACAATGCCAAGGCAAAATTTGCTATCATGAGTGGGTTAGCTGATTCAAAATTGTAAAAAATAATGGGTTGTGATTCTCCTCAAGAAGTTTGGGATAACCTTAAAACCATCTATGAAGGATATAAGAAAGTAAAGCAAGCCAAGATGTAGATCTTCAAGAATAGATTTGAGAATCTAAAGATGCCAAATGATGAAGGCATTGCTGGATATATGCTCCGGGTGAATGAAGTGGTCAATAACATTACATAACTTGGTGGAGAAGTGAAAGAAAATGAGATTGTGAAAAAGAATATGAGATCTCTTCCCAAATCTTACATGCATAAGGTATCTGGCATTGAGGAGAATGCAAACTTGGATACATGCACTATAGACAAATTGTTTGGTACCCTTACTGCCTTTGAAATGAGAGAGTTTGGTAGTGATGCTCCAAAGAAAGAAGTTGCTTTCAAAACTAGTATGAAGACAAAAGAAGAAGTCACTGATGAAGATGAAAGCTCTGATGAAGTTGAAGCAAATTTTGTAAGAAGACTAAAGAAAGGTATTGGCAAATACAAAGGTAAGTTACCCTTCAAATGTTTCAATTGTGGAAAGGTTAGTCATTTTGCTTCTAAATGTCCTTTCAAAGAATCAAGGGCTAATAACAAAAGAGACAAGTTCAAGAGAAGTTTGTATTCCATAGAAAGTAATTGTTCTTCATAAGATGAGGATCACGATGATTCAAATGATGAAACACTTTTCATGGCCCTGAATATTGGCAACAAAAAGGATGATACTAGAACCTGTGGGAAGACTGATACCTTGCAAACAAATCAAAACAATGAGAGATCAATGGTTATATGGACTACCCTTCATGCAAAATAAGAATCCAAGGCTTGGGTGATTGAAAGTGGATGCTCAAATCATATGATTAGTGGCAAGGAGAATTTTATCAGTCTTGAGAAGTGGGATGGTGGAGTTGTCTAGTTTAGTGGTGATGAGTCAACACATATCTATGGAAAAGGTGCTATAACTATTGATGGGAAGAATATGAATGAGGATGTCCTCTATGTAAAAGGGCTAAAACACAATCTTCTCAGTGTCAGTCAGATGTGCAACAAAGGGTATAATCTCACCTTTCATGCCAAAGGTTGTGAGATCCAGAAGGCAGGATCTGGAAAATTAGTGGTAGAAGGCATCAAGACATACGGTGATATCTATCACTTGAAAGAAGTAAACAGAAGAACATGTTTGTTGGCAATCTAGTGAAAGTTGGCTATGGCATTAGAGAATGGGACACAACAATTTTGAGAATTTGGTAAAGATCAGTTCTACTCATGTAGTGAGAGACATGGCTAAGATAATTAAGCCTACAAATGCAGTATGTAGAGAATGTCAAATGGGAAAGCAGACAAATACAAACTTAAAAAGCAAGGAGTACTCTTCTTCAAAGCCATTGGAGTTGATTCCCACTGATCTATGTGGCCCTACAAGAGTAAAGAGTCAACAAGGTGAGAGGTATTTCAAGTTGCTTATTGATGATTATTCTAGAATGACATGGGTTACTTTCCTAAGAGAAAAATTAGATGCCCTTGATAAATTTAAAGTGTTCAAAGCTCTAGTAGAGAATGAAGTAGATGAGATCAAATGCTTGAGTTCTGATAGAGGAGGTGAATTTACTTCAAATGAAATTGAAATATTTTGTGAAGATCATGGTATTAGGAGGCATATGTTAGCTCCTAGGACCCCTCAGCAAAATGGGCTAGTGGAAAGAAAGAACAAGACTATGCAAAAAATGTCTAGGGCAATGTTGAAAGATACAAATCTACCTAATATGTATTGGAAGGATGCTTTTCATACTGATGTCTATCTAATTAATAGAGTGCAATTAAGGGTCAAAAGCACCAAGACCCCTTATGAGATATGGTATGGAAGACCTCCCATAGTCAGATACTTCAAGATCTTTGGTAGCAAATGCTATATCAGAAGAGATGAAGAAGACCTAGGAAAGTTTGATTCAAGAAGTGATGAAGGAATCTTTCTTGGCTACTCAACCAGAAGCAAGACTTATAGATGCTACAACAAAAGGTTGGGAAAGATGATTGAAAGCACAAATATCAAGGTAGATGAAGACTTGTATCAGATCTCACATGAATAAGAGGAAATTGAATCTGATATATTTCCATGCATCATAGATGAAGAAGAAGTGAAAGAAGAAAAGGAACCAAAACAAGAACCAAAGAAGATACCTAAGACTCCAGTAAGGTATGTTTAGAAGAATCACTTAGAAGATCAAATAATTGGAGACAAGAATAAGGGTGTGTTGACTAGGAGAAGTTTTGCAAAAGTATGTGAGCAAGTGAACTTGTGTTTGTTATCAAAAGTGGAACCCAAAAACTTTGTCGATGCCAACAAGGATGCTAGTTGGATAAAAGCCATGGAAGAAGAATTGGATCAGATTGAGAAAAATCAAACATGGGAATTGGTTCCCATACTAGTAAACATGAATGCTATAGGAACAAAATGGGTGTTCCAGAACAAATTAAATGAAGTAGGTGAAGTTGTAAGGAATAAGGCAAGATTGGTATGCAAAGGATACACACAAGTAGAAGGTATTATTTTTGAGGAGACTTATGCTCTAGTTGCAAGGATGGAGGCAATCAGAATGTTCCTTGCTCTTTCTTCTCATAAGAACTTTAAGGTATATCAGATGGATGTTAAGTCAACATTTATGAATGGTGACCTAGAAGAAGATGTTTATATTGAACAACCAGATTGTTTCCAGATTTCAGAAGATCTGAATATGGTGTGAAAACTCAAGAAGACTTTGTATGGTCTCAAGCAAGCACCTAGAGCCTGGTATGCTAGATTGGACAAGTACTTACTTTAGCAGGGATTCAAGAAAGGTACTACAGATAGTAATCTTTATATCAAGGAAGAAGGGGACATGATATTGATAGTTGCAGTATATGTTGATCACATCATCTTTGGTGGAGATGATGATATGTGTAAAAGGTTTGTAGAGGAGATGCAAAAAGAATTTGAGATGTCTATCATTGGTGAAATGTCTTTCTTCCTTAGACTTCAAATTTCTTAGCTAGATGGTGGTATCTTTATTTCTCAAGCTAAGTATGTCAAAGAGTTGTTGAAGAAGGTTGGTATGGAGGACTCAAAACCAATGAGTACTCCCATGGTCACTAGATGTCACTTGAGCAAAGATGATGAATCTCTAGAGGTGGATCAGACTATCTATAGGTCCATGATTGGAGCACTATTGTACTTGACTGCTTCTAGACATAATATTATGCATGTAGTATGTGTGGTTGCCAGACATGAAGCCAATCCAAAACAAACACATGAAAAGGTAGTGAAAAGGATATTCAGATACTTGAAAGGAACTCTAGACTATGGCCTATGGTATCCAAGAGGTAATGACTCTAATTTGAGTGCATATACTGATGCTGACTAGGCTAGTTGTGTTAATGATAGAAGAAGTACAAGTGGAGGTGCTTTCTTTTGAGGAAGCAGACTGGTTTCATGACAAATTAAGAAGCAAGATTCAATGTCCCTATCTACTACAGAGGCATAGTACTTGCAATAGCATCCTACTATACACACATATTGTGGATGAAGCAAACCCTGAAGGACATCAAGGTATTGTATCAAGAGCCTATTCCTATATTGTGTGACAATACAAGTGCTATCAATATTTCCAAGAATTCAGTGATACATTCTATAAACAAGGATATAGCTATCAATTATCACTTTTTGAGAGAGAAAGTTGTAGACAAGGAAGTGATGTTGGAATATGTTACTAATAAGGATCAAATAGTAGATATTTTCACAAAGGCTCTGGCAAAGGATACTTTTGAGGATCTCCTTTAGAAGTTAGGGGTAATTGCTCCTCCTTCTTGCTAGAAGCATAGTAGTGCATCTATCCAGGGGGAGTTCATGTTATATCCTATTCTTGGACTGATGGTGGCTACCTCTCAGGGGGAGCAGGTAGTGGTTGTTGATGATAGGGGGATCTTGTTTGCTGCAAGAATAAGTCATGGCCTAAGAAAAATGTGTAGGTATGTGGTAGTTGATTGAGGTAGTGATTTCCCTTTGTCCTTGATGTCAAAGGGGGAGAGATGCAGAGATGTGTTTCCATCAATTCCAATGGGGGGATTGTTACACATATGGTTCTTAGGGTTGTCATTGATGTCAACACTATCACTAGGTTGTCATTGATGTCAACACTATCATGGTGATGTGATGGTGTTCATGGTTGGATGTCATGCCCCATCTAGCAAGAAAGAAGAGAAATAGAAGAAGACATAGTGAGAAGAAGAGAAAGAGAAGAAGACACGGTGAGAAGAAGAGCAAGATAAGATATAGTTCATGGTTAGATGTCATGTCCCATCCAACAAGAGAAGGGAGAAGATATAGTCCATATTAAGATGGGAATTAGAAGCATAAAGATGATCAAATGTGTGGCTGATGCTACTAATGGCCTATAGTATGTTTGTCCCAAGTTCCATGATGATTGCACTATAGGAAGGGTGTTTTGATGATTGATTGTTTGAAGACAGTGTCACTTCTGTGAAGATGTTCTATGTAGGACTAGGGAATTCTTCACATTCCTCCACATTTGTAGATATGACCATTCAATTTTGGAATTGTGTTCAGGATGCAGTGAAGGTGATAATTCCAAGTTTTTAGATCATTTTTCCTTCCACTATGAAAGTTATGCATGATAGAGTACCGGCATATGTTCTAGCAGAGTAAGCTAGTAATAAAGACTTGTTGGAATACTTTGCATTCCTCCACAGATGAATGATTACCTTTGCAGTTTTAAGGACATGTTTATGGATGTGCATTACATGTTTCCTTGTAGTTTCAAGGTCCTAGGTGGTCCACAACTTAGTTTTTCAAACGAAAACATGTTGCAATGTGTTCCGGATGACAAAGTGTTCTCAGAGTTAATGATTGAATTTGTGCGGTACAATTATTTTATGTGCAGTGGAAAAGGTGTGTTTTGGGATGTTTTATGAGTCATGTGGACTCAACTAGAAAAGTTCTATGAAGATCTTTCTTGTCTCCAATACCGCACAAGGTTTTCAAGTTGATATGGCCGTTATACTTCAAGTCTTCATAGGTTTTCCTTAAAGCTGTCCTATTTCCATATGAGCGGAGTGTGCAGATGTAATTACTTGGTGCTTGAATCCGTGAAGGATGTTTTGGACCTGGTTAAGCAAGTGTTGGTGTTCACAAGGCATGGATCTTTTGCTAGTGTAATATGTGGTTTCACTTAGGACCTATTTTCTACGCGTTTCATATTATGTGTTGTCTGGCTGACTTATAAATGTATTTTTCATGTTGTATCTAGTTGACAAGCAATGTAATCAATGTAATATCATGTATAAATAGTGAATCAAATTGAGTGAGATGAGGTGTGATTGCAATGTGATTGAAAAGTCCGCAAGCAAATAAAAGGTAGAATAAATGCATTGTTTATGTGCAATTGAAGTAGAAAGAATAGAAATTGTTGATGTTGTTTGAATCCATCTTGAAGACATATTTGTGACAATGACTAAGTATAGAGTGTGCCTAAATAATCAAATCCTCTAAAGGAAGTGTGTGGAGATAGAAGTGCAATAATCAAAAGTGTGAGTTTCAATGTCAGTTTTCAAATAGTAGAAAGATTATCATACTGTAATCTTTTGTAACTATGTTCTCATTTTAAGGAATATTAGCTTCCTTGGGAGTGACCCTAAAACAAAGTATTTAGGGAGTAGAACCTTCCTTGGGAGTAACCCTAAATCAAAGTTACTTAGGGAGTAGTAGCTTCCTTATGTTACAACCCCTAAAACAAAGTTATTATTTGAGCTTCATATATTGTGAGTTAATCCTCACCGTGGTTTTTCCTTGCTAGGGTTTTCCATGTATATCTGGTGTTATGTGTTGATGTGCATTGTGTTAAACTTTCATGTTCATGTTAATACTATGATGTTTAAGGTTTAATTCTACTTCAAATAAGTTGAAGTTGTTAAAATATAAACTTGATTAGATACCGATTCACCCCCCTCTCAGTATCTTGGTGTGGTCAATAGAGGAGGCCAACCAAAATAAAAATGTTCTAAAGGAGTTCAAAAGAACAATCATAATCCTCATTCCAAAAGTGAAAACACCCTCCTCATTCAAAGAATATAGGCCTATATCTCTCTGTGATATGGTTTACAAAATAATTAGAAAGGCCATGGCTATGAGATTGGTGACAATTATTCCAAAAATCATATCAAAAGAATAAGGTGGTTTCATTCCTAGAAGAGAAACAACCAAAGGGGCCATTGTGACACATTAACTAATTCATTCCATTCAATCCAAGAGGATCTATTTGATGATAGTAAATCTAGATATGGCAAAAGCCTACGAAAAAGTTGATTGAGCCTTCTTATTAGACGTCCTCTCTAAGTTTGGCTTTTCCCATCATTGGTGTAAATGAATTTTTACTTGCATATCAGGCACATCCTTCACAATTCTAGTCAATGGGGTTCAAGCAAGTTTGTTTGAGGCTTCGAGGGGCTTACGACAAGGAGACCCAATATCATCATACTTATTCATTCTCATGGCTGAAGCCTTCACATGGGCAATCAGGGAAGCCAACGCCAAGCAACTATGGAGAGTTATTGAGATTGGAGCAGTGGAAGATCCCTTCACACATGCTCTTTCTATAGATGACACTATGCTCTTTGAAATTGCCACAATGGACGAGGCTAGAGATATGAAAAACACTATCAACTCATACTGTGCAGCTTCAGGATAGGAAATTAAGCCCTCCAAGTCAAAGGTCTTCCTTTTCCACACCGACCCAAAGGTACAAACACACATTCTCAATGTTCTAAATTTTAAAGTTGAATCACTGCTAAGAAACTATCTAGGAGTTCCTTTGTTTAAAGGTATGAACAAATTAAACTTATGGAATGAAATGCTTCAAAATATTCAGAATAAGATTAGGTCATGGAAGGGGAAGTGGCTTTCACTAGTAGGAAGAATAACCATGTTCAAAGTAGTACTAGCACCCATACCAATATATATGCTCTCAACCCTCAAAGTGCCTAAAGGTGTAATTAAGAGTATGTAAAAGTCCTTTAGACAATTCCTATGGCAGGGGACAACAGGCAAAAGGAAAATACATCTTATGGCTTGGGAAAAGATTTACAAGCCAAAGAATATAGGTGGAGCAGACATTCTCAATGTACGGCTCTAGAATCAAGCCTTGGGAGCCAAGTTAGCTTGGAACATTTATACTAAACCGAATGCAAGATGGGTCAAGTTAATGCAAGCAAAATATCTGGATACATGGGATAGGGAGAAATTTTTCATGGTGAAAGAACCTCTTAAAGGCTCAAGCATGTGGAATTTCATCACAAATAGCTGAGGTTTAATAGGATAAGATCTTTCATGGATTATCCATGACAACATGAAGGTGAATTTATGGGAGGATTCATGGAATGGCTGGTGAAAATTATCTACAAGGTTAGACCTCAACGAAGCAAAATTTTTTCTTAACTAAAATTGGGGACCAAAGGTTAGAGATTATTGGTATCAAGACCAATGATCCTCTCATGATGAAATGGAATGGAGGAGTCTCATGAACTACAATTTTCCTTTAAAATAGAAAGAAATTCTCCATGGTATTCTCTCAAGCAAAAAGGTCCTCAAATATAATATAGCTGATGAGTTAGTTTGGATAACGGACCTGTCAGGGAAGTATTCAGTCAAACAAGGGTATATATTCCTATTAATCTCTGCTGAATTGGATTGGCCATACAAGTTGTGCTGGAATGTGGATACTCTACCAAAAGTTGGGGCATTCTCTTGGTTAGCCATCAATAACATAATTCCTACTGGAAACAGACTCCACAAACTTGGCATTAACCCTAAGTTCAAGTGTGTTCTATGTGGAGAACAAGAGGAGGATGTTAACCACTTATTGCTTTAATGTCCCTTCAGTATCTCATGTTGGAACTAGTGTATGGAAAAACTCAATTGGAGTGCCCCCTACCTAATTCCTTGGTTGACCTATTAAAGAGTTGGCTAGCATTGAATCAAGATGCCACATTTGCATGCTTATGGGGGGTTTGTCCCTCAATGCTAATATGGGGGATTTGGAAGGAGAGGAACTTCAAGATTTTTAGAAAAGCCAAACGTCTGATAGATAAGGTGCTTGAAGATCTATCTTCAACAATCATTGAGATAGTAAATGCGAGGGTAAGGGCCAGCTTCTCAATCAATACAAAATTCACCAACTAGGATAGTTTAGCTCTCAAGGAATGGAATCAACTTCAACTTCTAAGGAGACACTTCAAGCATATAGCTATTTCAAACAAAGTCTTAAGATCCACAATCAAATGGTCATCTCCCACTTTGCCTTTCCTAAAATTAAACATTGATGGAGCCTGTAGAGGCAACTCGGGACCATCAAGCATTAGTTGTATTATTAGGGATCCTGAGGGAAAATTAGTGGTAGCAAAGGCGACCAAAATTCCCTTAGGCACAAACAATCACGCAAAAGCATTCACACTTCTCTATAGACTTAGACTGGCAATTTCACATGAGGTTAAAATGTATGGATTGAAGGTGATTCATTGATTTTAAAAAATGCTCTCAAAAGGAGGGAGGCCCTCAATTGACAATTATACTATATTCTACAAGTTGTTGACCTTATAAGGAAGTTTGAGAGGTTCCAGATTAATCACTGCTACAAGGAAGCAAACTAGGTGGATATGAGCACAATACTTTTGCCTCTCTAGAACAAGGGGCCAGCTCATTTGGAGTACTTAATGGAAAAAGATATGCATTTTCATTCTATCATAATTTCTTAATGAGGGTACAACTTTGAGTCATGTCATTTTAATTTTCCATCAAACATGAGCAAGTAAGGTAAATGACTCTCCAAAACGTCATGTCAAGGGTGCCATTGGGACATATTTCACTTGTTGTGTGTTTAAGGACACACAGGTGAACATAAATACCTCTTTGGGAGGTGAAACATCCATTAAAAACTATATCCTCTGATTATCCTTTGGCCTAATTATATTTATATGCAAGGATGCCACTAGGGGCTCCCAAGCGGCTCCATCCATGCAAATTAATTCCTACAGTCTTGTTTGAGTCAGGAGATAGATTGCCTCCTTCCTAGTCCTTAGAGCTTCATCAATGAGGTGTTTATTGTCATCACCATGTCACCATAAGGATTGTACTCCATCCCACACCTCACTCTTAACACCTCAGGACATGGTGATGCCATCCCTAAACCCATGGTTCTAGCTTATTTAATCTCTTCACAATAATTTTACCTTTCATTCCTCTCAAGTCTTTGGCTTCTTTTCTTCAACTTCTTCAGTAGAAAAATGATCTTAATAATGGCATCTTGGAAAAAAAACCTACATGTCTTTCTCCCCCCATTGGTAGGGTAACCCTCATATCTTTTCGTAGTGAATACAATTTACATGAGGGAAATCTTCAAAATTGATTGTGACAATGTGGAGTTTGTAGTTTGTTGTGTGCCGGGCTATTCTCTCTTTCAGCTTGAGGTCAAACAAGTAAAGGAGTTTGAGTTTCCTCCACATTCATCTCTAACATGTTTGAAAATCTTCTAAGATTATGAATTTGTGCAGGCCATAGGCTTTGGGTTAGTGCATTTTTGCTTCTTCAACTCGGAATGGTGGAAATCAACTTTGGTGGATTATGATTTCCAGGAGGGGCCGACCCCTATTAGTGGTATTTTTGATAGACATATTTTGTAGACCTCTCATCATGTGACCTATGTATACAATGCCATGCAGAGAGGACTCTAGGTTGATTGTTATAACGTGCTCACCAGAGCCTTAAACGCACACTGCTTTCAGCTTCTAGAAGGGATGGCAAACAAAGTGAAGTGTTTAATTGTTGAATACTAGGAAAATTGAGAGGGGGTTGAATTAGTGTTCTATAAAACCATTTAATTACTTGTTCCTTAATCCATTTACCAATTTCAATTATATAAAAAACATAGTAAACAAATAAACAACCACAAAGTCATAATGTTGGAGACCAGGACAACACTGAGAGGGGGCTGAATTAGTGTTGTATAAACTTTTACAACTTTTTGCACTTATTAACTTACAAGATAAAGAGAGAGGAAGACATCAATGATCTGTTAAACATATATGCACAAGTATGATAATGAAAGGTATGAATTAGGACTTTAAGAACAAATCATTAGGGCACATGGACACATGAAGACAAATAATAAACATAACAAGTGATTTGATGAGTGGAAAACCCTCAAGGGGAAGAAAAACCACTCTGAAATGCCTCACTGGCTTAATAAAAAAACTCACTGATTACAAACAAGTCTCATTGACCATACAAGCCTTATTGGCTACAAATAGGTCTCACTGACCATACAAGCCTCACTGGCAACAAAGAATTATTTTGGACACAATACAAATAATACAGAGGGTTTCTCTGTTTCAATACAAATTACATGTTTCTCTTTTTCATACATATTCTGCATACATCTATACATTCAATACAAACTTCTTCATCTGCAATTTCATGCCTTGTCTCCCAAAATCAAAATTGATGTATCTGTGTGTATATCTGCATACATGCTCTATCATCAATTAGCTTTCAATCATTTCCTGTATTGAATTCATCTCTTCTCAAAATATCACACACACACAAATTCTTTATTGTTGCATATAAGTATTAGTCCATAATACAATTTACAATACCCCTACAATATCATTAAAAATGAAAAACAACTTTTTATTTCCTCTTCTTTAAAATCATCTTCATTTTCATTTTCAAAAATAAAATTTTCAAGATGTTCTCCACCACCTGCAAAAATAAAATCATATATATCTCTTCTTTGTATTTTCATTTTCCCTTTTTCAAAAACAAATCTTTTATTTTTGCAACAAATACAATCTATCACAATGCACCTGCCATGACCTTTCCTTTTATGCTTCTCTTCATTTCCCTTATCTAAAAAACCTTTCATCTTCTCTCTGCATTTATCTTCAAAAATTGATTCCATGTATTTGATATTTTTAAGAGACTTAAATTTTTTTTCATACCCTGTCAAAAGAGATGCTACAATATCCACCTTCGAATCCATTCCACTTCTTTTAAAAAAATCTGCATTACCTCTCCAAAAATAAAATCTTCACAAGGAAATTTTCTCATTAAAAAAAAAGCTCCTCCATTATAGCTAATGCCATGAGATACTCATTGATGCAGACTTAAAAATAGAAAGAAATCTCCTTAAAAATAGTGAATTAAAGCTCCAAGAATTCTGCCTTTTGAAAGGCTAAAAATAGCCTCTAAAAATCCTTAATCTATGTAGTCACACAGTCTTATGTTTTAGAGACCGTCAATTTTAAACACTGGTGTCAAGGTTCACCATTTAAATAGCATTCATTGATTTACACTTCTGTGCCCATTGTGATTTTAAACAGAGCCATTGATCTAACATAATGCACCCATATGCATTAGATGTAACTTGCAGAACCGGTAATAAAAGGAGAAGTGACCGGTTAGTGGAATGTGAAAGGACCCCTTTAGTGGGTAAACTGTAGTAAAATGACCTGCGATACAAAGTCATTTTAAAATTAAAACAAAAAGCAACTTCAAAAGTGACGGGCACAATATGATTATAAAGGCTTTGTGTAACCTTTTAGGGCTTTAGATTTAGGACATCACTAGTTCTAATTACATATATAGACCCTGAAGAAATTGTCACTATTGTCTAATGCCTTCAATAAACCACATAAACTAGGCAATAAAGATGAGCTGCAAAAGCATAAAGCAAAAATCTCCTTTGCATGAATAGGAAGCATGATTAAATTTCTCAAGTTAACTTCTCAAGTTCTTTCAACTGTAACTTTGAGTCTCAAGACAACTCTTCAAAACCTTCAACTGTATCTAGAATCAACACCATTTTCCAGTTGTCACAAAGCACTGAAGACCCTTAATGTATACAAATACTAAGTGACAAACATATGCTCAATTTCAAGTGCCTTTGATGATTTTGAGTGTCTTGAAGATGATCCAAGTAATCAAATGACATATCTGTACTAAACCTTTTTCTCTGATGCAACAATCCATAACATTATCAACCTCAACATGATGCCTTACTATCAAGCTCAACTTGATGTTTTTGATAACTACATACAAGGAGATAAAGCATCAAAGTCTTGATCAATTGCGACATACAATGTGATGATACTTCATGAAATCCTTTATGCCATGACGCAGTCCCATGAAGAAGTCCTGTAAGCTAAACACCATCCTCTAATCTTTGACATCATAAATTAACATCACCAAAGCCAACATCCATGAATTTAACTCAATTGAAATATGAACAACATTCTCCTGATATAGATACTTAACATCATATGAGCAATCTCATGACATAAGGTGAAGCATGAATACCTTTTATCATGAAGTATGAATGAAGCATGTGAACTCACCTGAATTCTTCTCAACCATGAAGATTATGATGAACTACAATTGAAGTAGAATGACTTGTCATATGAAGACCAAACACAAGAACCACTGACCTCCTGATGTCCTAACCAACATCTAACATCAAATGAGATAAACACATCCTGGCACAAACATGAGTGATGATATGAATATTTCTCTAATCAACAATGACAACTTTGCATCATCAATTCAACACCTTTTTGACATCAATGACAATCAACCTCTATCAATCTCCCCCTTTGTCATTGATGGAAAAACTACATGATGCATTTTCTCTCTCTCCCCCTTTTTATCATCAAATGACAAAGGATGAACTAACTGCCCCTATCTTGGATTCCAAATAGCAATACTTAGCATTGAGTCCAAATGCCTTGTTTCAAAATCTCCTGATGATGATGACATCTCAACTCAAACTCATCATGCACTCAAATCATGCATCTCAAACAATTTCCTAATGGTATGGTCAACAACACCACAATATGTGAACTAGTCTCTGCAACATAACTCTAATCACAACCTTTATAATCTAACATGTCATGATCAACAACACTACGAACATATGTTACCATGACAATAAGCATCCTGTATATATATCATGAAATCCTCTTTGAGCCATGAACATCAAGATGATTCAACACTTGTAGCAGTTAACTCAACAATACCTCATCTTTGATCACCTTTAAACATCTTGCTACTCCTAACCTGAAGGCATTTGCTGAGTTGGCATCTTGAAGACACAAGACTAAAATCACATCATATAACTGAGATCATCCTTAGAGCATTGATCATGTAAAGCACACCAATCAAACTAATCAACTCATGTGAGGCACATCAACTCCATTGACATTCAAAGATAAATCTATATCAATCTCCAATACTATACTAACTTTCACTTTGCTGATGATTGATCTAACTAGGGCATGGATCAACTCCTTCTTAACATGTATCATCAAATCAAGACTGCACTATTCACATAGAACTCACTGTCAAACTGTCCATAGACTGTACCATATTATCAGCACAATACCACTTCTTATCACAACACCAATATGAAGATGAAGATGAAAACTTACATCATTGAGATCCTCTGAACATGTCTTTTGACAAGATGCAAACCAAGATATCTCAAGACTTCCATGATAGTGACTTACAAGATGGGCAATCAATCTGCAACCAATCTACTTCTGCACACACTTCTTGGCATGATAAAGAATGAAGACCATCCTCTTGTTCCTGCACATGACACTTTTTACAACACAATGTCAAATATGATATATGTTGAAATTATATTAAGGAACACTGAGAGGGGGGATGAATTAGTGTTTTGCAAAACTTATTAATATGTTCCTTTATCAATTTACCATATACATTCAAAAGAAAGAAATAAGACCAGGAGTAGTAACAACAAGATCATCACACATGAACACCAAGATTTTTACATGGAAACCTAGTTAAGGGAAAAACCACGGTGGGGGTTAACCCACAATATATTATACTTTGTTAAAAGTATTACAAATGGGAAGGCATATGCCTTCAGGAACAATGCCCAGAGATCACTACTCAAAGGAGGCTTACTACCTACAAGATTAATTACAAGAGTTTACTAAAATGTTTGAATTGAAGAATAACATCTAACAATGCAAGATTACAGTTCTAGTTAAGCCCAATATACTGACTTCACACACTTCATCTCTCACTGCCCTGTTTCACTATTATGCCATGATCCAAACCTTAGATCTCCTTGCTTTGCACTTTTTACTACCACACTTCACACCTTTCACATCATATTCGTACATTCATGCCTTACAAAATGCGCAAACCCATCGATTATATATATCTACAACATTAAATTATATCAACTGCAGTGGCCTCAAGAAAACTTAGAACTTTTTCATGATTACTATTCTGTCGGTTGAATTCATGCACAAACATCAATGTGGATCAAAACCTGTGTATTCAAGTCACCTAACAAGTTGACCAATACCACTGAATCTCACAAATTACTCGACCAACAACTTTTTTTGATTCGTACAAGGATCAAACACCAAGTCGGCCTGTTCTTCTTCAAACTAAACTATCTAACCAAAACCTAATACTCAAATGCTTGTAACTTTCAATCCCTTCATCATCGAAGGCTAAAAACTTGGATTTAGGTAGTCCCAACATTCCTTAACATTCCCTCAGATCTGCATCACAATATGATTACCTGTGGAGAAATGCGGACCAAAGTGCTAAATCCTATCGAATGCCCTATTCCTGTCTATCTGAACTTAGACAAATCTGCATTCTAACTTTCGGTATGATCAAAAGATGTAATGCAGATGTGTAAGATAGATTTAGTTACCATCAATGAGAACACCTGACATGCCTAGTAGTGTCTCTTGCCAACAATCTCCCCCTTTGGCATTGATGGCAACACTTAGTGAAAAATGACTAAGTGTTAGAATAGCTCCCCCTTACTATGTACACTTGTGATTCCCAATGCTACCCCTTAGATGAATTTCTCATTTTTCACTGCTTTCCACTCCCCCTTTGACATCAATGGCAAAGGCTAAGATCCGCATACCAAAATTCATGCCAAAACTCTATGTACATACTTCCACATATGAACACATAGTTATTAAGCCTTGTTCATCAACAAAAAGATATCACCAAAAATGTTTTTCAACCAAGTCAACTCACTATCCTAGTTCTTCTTTATGCTGCCCAAAATGGATATATGCCCACTAAACAAAAATGCCTGTGATTCTGCCTTTTGAAGATCAGTAGGATCACAAGTAGCAGCAACAGTTTGGGACTCTAGATCAATATATCATACATAGTCTCTAACTTAGGGGAAATTAGTCCCTGGAGCTCATCCAATCTGCCCAAAAATTTAACCTTTTCCTTCTCCAAATTACTCAATTCATTTTGCAAACTCACTACTTGACATTCTTTAGTTGTTACAGACTTAGTTAAAGGACTATAGGACTGAGAGATGTTAGACAATTTAAGCTCTAAATCCTTAATGTTATTCTCAATATCTTCAACAACTTTAGACCGATTTAGGCAAAACTTATAAATCTCTACACCTTCAAAGAGGGCATTTTGAATACTCTTTACACCAGTATCAAGCATTGATCTATCATAACTAATTGTTTTCTTTATTTTAACAAATCTCTTTTCATTGAATTCATTTCAGACTTTAACTTCTGCTGACTTCTCAAAAGTTTCAAAATGAGTACTTACAAAGTTTATTAGACTCTTCAACTGACCAGAGGGAGATGCTGATGAGTCCTTAACAAATGTAGGCATGATTTTGTCCAAAATCCTGGATGCAAGACCAAACAACTCATTGTCTTCTATATGTGATTTCAAGACTTCCTCTCTAGCCTTAGCTTGTTCAAAAGAGGCCAACTTTATCATCTATATCGGTGAGAGAGTAGCCAAATTAATTAGACCTTGAATTAAATCTAGATCTTCTACGACTTGTTTATCTTTCTCCAAAATTTCTTTCACTGTTTCTGCAGTGTCTCTTGCCCAATATGATGTTTCAACTTTATGCTCTTTAGGGCTTGCATCTTCTCCCTTTCCGGAATCAACCTCATTGTCTTGTTTATAATTTTCATTCTTTTTCTTTGCTTCTGCTTTCTCTGCATCATTATTAGAGGCATCCTCCCTTTTATCTTTATTAGAAATGTCTTCTGCACTATTTTCCAGAGGATTTTGTGTATCCTCAGTAGTAACATTTTCATCATTTCTATCAAATTCTTCAACATCTAGAATGGAGGAATCAAATCCATCATTAGTTTCTTCTTCAATAGTGGGAAGATTATGCCTTTTCAATGCATTCAGAAGAATATCTTGAGTATCTTCAACTACCTTATCAATCTTACCCAGCATGAGTTTATTCATTCTGAACTTACTCTTGAAGTCATGTTTCACTTCTTTGAATATCAGGTCCATTTGCTCCAAAGTAATTTGAGGACGCAATTTTATTAGCAAATGCTCTCGAAGCTCAATATCTTTAGCTTTTGCATTTTCTTTTCTTATTTCTAAATTTTTTTCAAGGCTTTCCAGAATTTCAAAAGTTATTTCCAGTAAAGTCTTATTGTAGATATTCAAGTATTTGACTATTGCTTCCTCCAAAACTCTCTTATCAACATCACTATAATGATCATAAAATTCAGTCATTGGATTTAAGTTTCCATCTACAGTGATTGAATTAATGATGTATTCCACATATAGGGTAGGCTTCTCAACATAAGCCTTTGACTTATGTCTTTTGCTTGACTTTTTGCTTCTGGAGGGATTCTCCTTAGACACTTTGGCAACTTTACTGCCTGAGACCTTCAACTCTTTAACCTCATCATCTGAATCAGTTCCTTCTTCATCCTCCTTCACATTAACATATGTCCTCTTGCCCATTACTTTTGTTCTTTTTCCTTCCTTACCGGTAGGTTTTTCTTTGAATTTTTCTGCAGCAGGAGAAGGTGATGCACCGGAGGTTGTACCAAAACTCCTAGTAGTCCTTGATTTGGAAGAGGATTCTACCGGAACACTTCCCTATTCCCTGTCCTGTTTCTCTTTCTCATATTTCTCTCTCCTTTCCCTATGTTGTCTTGCAGCTTCCTTGGTAAGGCCAAAATTCTTAGCCAACTGATCAACTTCTTTTCTCATAGTTCTTTTGATTGTAGAAGCCTTGAATTCAACATGCAATTTTTGTGAAATCTCTTGATATGTTCCAAATCTCTCCTAAGCTAGATCCATAGGCTAGCCCAACAAATGTTGTGCATACATCTCCAATACATGTCCATCCACTTCATACCCCATGGGCATGATCCACACAACTCTAGGCTCTACTGCTTCCATTTGACATTGATCAACACTAACCATAAAATAAATGGTGTCCTTGTATTTTTCAACCACAACACTAGGTATTCTTTCCCTAGCCTGCATCATACTCTAGAAATTCTTGAAGAATCCCCAAAGTGCAGAATTTTGTGCCTCATAGTTGCCCAAACTACTCAAATAATTTCTAATTTGAATTGCTACCAGTTTGTCATTAGTCCAATATAAATTCTTCTTTCCAGGGAGCTCACTCAAGAAGTAAAAGAAAAGACATATAATTAGCGTACCAAATTTGAATGAGTACTTCTTGTCCTTCTTTATTTTCTTTAAATTCTCCATAAGCTGGTTTTGCATCAGTTCACATAGATCATAGTCTGCATCTTCTTTTACCATCTGATATGTAGTATAAATGGCTGTTCTGGATATTGAGTTTTCTCTGCTTGAGTGATATATCTTATATCCAATCCCCATGGATGCAAATCTGATCCCATGATCCTCTATATCATTTATAGTCATAGCTCTCTTATCAAATTTTGATCCGGTTGCCTCTGTGACTACTTGATTCTTCACGGCCTTCAACTAAGGCAGAGTGCTAGTTGAAATTCAACCCTATAACTGCCCTTATTGCATATTTTGTGATCTTAAACAGATGGTTCAGCCATATAAATTCATCATGGATATGGCTCAAGACATACCGGACCCACTCGTCTTCTGTGAATATCAGAAACTTAGCAAATTGTAAAAATTTCTTATCTTTCAAGGCTTTATACTCCGGTTTAAGTTCAAAATCATTGTCTGTCAAGTGATTAATGAATACTTTAGCAAACCTTAATTTGTTATGCTCCTCTAGAGGTGCGTGAATGTAAGCCCTAACATCCTTTATGTGAAGAACTCCATATGGAACATCAGAGAATGCTCCCATCGGATTAACTTTAGTGGACTTGAATGGATGCTTCTTAAACTTTGGTCTAGGTCTCTTAGTGATATTCACAACCAGAGGTGTATCCATTTTGAAAGATTACAAGTTTAGAGCTTCATAAGAAACTATCTTTTTCTCCATGGGATTAGGGTTGGCTGTCAAATTCACTTTTTGCAATCCAAATCTTTGAAATCTCAGCTCAAGCGCTCCTATCCTTGTTTTGTTCTAATGCAAAGTGATTCAAATGTAGAGTGAATGAACTTTTATGCTCCGCAAAACCTAATTCATCATTGTAATAAATGCTTTTCCCTAACTCTTCCGAATACACTGTTTCTGAATACAGTCAGTCTTCAATTACTCTGCAATCAATCATACTAGCTTCATTTCTTCTAGAATTTGCTTTAATAGATCTGCAATAGGCTTCTTTACCTTCATTCATTGTGTTAGATTTAGGCACCCACTTATTGGTAGGGGGAATTAGTTTTTCAATGCAGCTCCCCTTGAGCCAGAGCTCCAATTTCAATTCCTAGAGGAATTATTAGCACCAGATTCTGGTGCGGACCCATCATCATTATTCATTTCACCTTTATTCACCCATGTCTTGTCCATTTCATTCTGGATCTCATTCACATCTACTTTGCCCTTGCCTTTATCCTGTTTCTGCATATTCTAGTTTCTGTTCACTAGACCTTTTCTATCATCATTCCTTCTTCTGCAGAACCTTGCAATATGACTGGATCTATTGCAATTAAAGTACATGACATTTTTTTGCCCATTTGCTTGATTTCCTCTTGATCTACACTGGTTAACCATGTGTCCAAATCTATTGCATACAAAACATTTGCCATTGAAATAATTGACATTTCCTTTGTTGTTAGAGTTATTCATTATCATACTTCTGCATTCATTGGATCTATGACAATATCTTTTACAATTGAAGCATTGAGCAGAGAAGGATGGACCACTTTGATTCACTCTACTTCTGCATTGAGTAGCTCTATGACCAAATTTGTTGCACTTGAAACAATTTCCATTGAAGGATGGATACCTTTGAGCATTAGGCTATCTGACCGGAGGTCTTTTAGGTCTATTTCTCTGATTCCTAGATCTAGAGCTTTCACCTTTCTCATATTCCAGACCATGCTTATCATCTGCCCTCTTTTGACTATCAAGGAGCACCTCAAGTTTGGTTGAGCTTATCTTGAACTTCTCTTTGTATTCATTTGCAACTTCTAGGTCATGTTTGAGAATGACAATTTACCTTTCAAGTTGTTCCTCATTATCTCTAGTTTCTTGTAGATCAGACTCTAGATGGCCAATTATTCTATCCAATCTGCAACATTCTTCTATTCTTTCTTTCAGAGACCGATTCAAGTTTTCTTCAGTCTTCTTTCTTTCCTCAATTTCCTTGGTTAGCCTCCTAGATTCTATCTCATATTTTAGGACAACAACTTTTTTTGCTAGCTTCTCCCATTCCCTTGTCTTCTCCTTCAAAGCCTCATCCATGTTATTGTCTTCATTCTAATTTGCTAATTGCTGAAGTAGCTCCTTCCTCTTTTCCATAGATTTGCTTAGTTGCCCTTTCAAGGTCTGAATGAAATCCTCAACATCTTTAAAGTTCTCTTTTAGTTCTTTGATTTCTGCTTTGGACTGATCAAGATCTTCTAAAGTGATTTGAAGTTGTTCATTGATGCCATCAGAATACCTGAATGAACCCATTGAAATACCTTCCTAGATCTTCCTTAAGCTATTAAACTTCTTCCAAGGAACCAAGCTCTGATACCATATGTTGAAATTAAGGAACACTGAGAGGGGGGGTGAATCAGTGTTCTACAAAACTTATTATTATGTTCCTTTATCAATTTACCACATACATTCAAAAGAAAGAAATAAGAACATAAGAGTAGTAACAACAAGATCATCACACATGAACACTAAGATTTTTACATGGAAACCTGGTTAAGGGAAAAACCACGGTGGGGGTTAACCCACAAGTTATTATACTCTGTTAAAAGTATAACAAATGGGAAGGCACATGCCTTCAGGCACACTACCCAGAGCTCACTGCTCAAAGGAGGCTTACTGCCTACAAGATCAATTACAAGAGTTCACTAAAATGTTTGAACTAAAGAATAGCATCTAACAATGCAAGATTACAGTTCTGGTTAAGCTCAATATACTGACTTCACACACTTCATCTCTCACTGCCCTGTTTCACTGTTCTACCATGATCCAAACCTTAGATCTCCTTGCTTCGCACTTGTTACTGTCACACTTCGCACCTTTCACATCATATTCACACATTCACACCTTACAAAATGCACAAACCCATCGATTATATATATCCGCAACATAAAATTATATCAACTGCAGTTGGCCTCAAGAAAACTTAGAAGTTTTTAATGATTACTATTCTGTCAGCTGAATCCATGCACAAACATCAATGCGAACCAAAACCTATGTATTCAAGTCACCTAAAAAGTTGACCAATACCATTAAATCTCACAAATTACACAACCAATAACTTTTTTTGATCCACACAAGGATCAAACACCAAGTTGGCCTGTTCTTCTTCGGATTGAACTGTCTAACCAAAACCCAATACTCAGATGCTTGTAACTTTCAATCCCTTCTTCACTGGAGGCTAAAAAATTAGATTTAGGTAGTCCTAACATTCCTTAACATTCCCTTAGATTCGTAGCACAATATGATTACCTGTGGAGAAATGCGGACCAAAGTGCTGAACCCTGTCAAATGCCCTATTCCTGTCTATCTGGACTTAGACAAATTTACATTCTAACTTCCGGTATGATCAAAAGATGTAATGCAGATGTGTAAGATAGATTCAATTGCCATCAATGACAACACCTGACATGCCTAGCAGTGTCTCTTGCCAACAAATATATAGAACCACTATCAATACCTTTGTAAAACCAAATGCAGAGACATGTGCTATGAATTGACTTCTTCCATTTGCAACCTCCTCAGCCAACAAATGCTAACATCTGATGAGAGCTTCTTGAGTACACTAGAATTGAATAGCTCTTTGCTATGACAACCAACACTTCACATTCTCACTAACATATCAAGAACACTCTGAACTCTTCGTGCATTAAATCCCTGAACATCTTATTAACATCTTGTATGCATTATGACACCAATGACAACAAGAACCACTAATCACCTGTATAACTGACATACACTAAAGATCAACATAGTTATCAACACCATTATGAACTCCATTTCACAAGACTAATATGAATAGCACCTTAACAAACATTATCAGGCATGAATCCAAAAACATAATGAACAAAACAATATCATCATATTGACAAACACCAAATAATCTTCTCCTAAAACTTCTTCGGGATAATTGATAGGACATAGACAAATCCCCTTAACTTCATGCCATATGTTATGCAATTGATGATGTGACTTGTGCAAGATGCACAAGTTTAGGATCCGTCTTCTCTTGACTTTGTTTCTGCTTCCAAACTTTCATAGGTTTTTTCTTCTATTCAGTTTTCTTCTTCCAAACCTTTTCAACCTTTTTCTTTTTCCAACCTTTCAAACCAGGTGATGCTATTCTTCCATACATTCTACAACCATATGCTTTGTGACCAGGAGAATTACACTTGAAACATACACGATTAGTATTCCTTCTGAAATCAACTGCTTTGTGTCCAAAATGATTATTGGTATAACAATAACCAAAAAATGAATAATTATACCTGTACATATATGCTTGTCTTGTTGGAGCAGTCCTTCTTGGATTTTTCTTTTGATTGTTCATTTTGATAAATTCATCTTTAGTTTCAATCTTCTTTTTGCCTTTAGGAGAAGCAATATGATAACTTAGATCAATTTTCCTTCTTGGAGTTTCTATAACTTTAGAAGACTGTTCCTTTTCATATTCAAGTCTAGTAGTGTCTCTATGTTGTTTTTGTTTACCCAGTATCTCATGTAACTTGCTTGTGCTCTCTTCAAATTTTAGATTCTTTTCCAACTGCTTCCTAACATCCTCAAGTTCTTTTCTTAAAAAGATTATTTCTCCTTGAAGCTTTTGACATTCAACTATTTTAGCTTCCAACTTAGACTTTGTTACATCAGCTATCCTCTTAGCTTCCTCAACCTCTATCATCAGATTGATAATTAATTTATTTGATTCACCTACTTGATTTCTCAAATCTATAATCAGATTTCTAGCATCTTCAAGATCTAAAAGTTCTTTGTTTTTGAATTCTTTTTCTTGTTGCAGCTTCAATTCTATTCTTTAGTTCTCCTTTTTGTATTTCTTGATCTCATTCAGAGCAAATATGAGTTCTCCTTCTATGTCAATCTCACAATCCTATTCATCATACTCCTGATTATAATCACTCATTATGTGATCTTCTTCTTCTAAATCAGACTGTATCTCATCTCCTTCATGTGAATGACTTCCATCATTGTCACTCTTCTCAGATAACAAGTTGTCCTCTCCTTCAAGTGCATCACCTTGATAGATTCTTATCAATTCTTTCCACACATCATGAGTTGTTTCACAATGCATAACTTTACAAGATATTTCATTAGATAAACTAGACAAAATGATCTTCTTTTCTATATGATTACATTCATAAGCATCTTTGTTATTTGTAGAATTAGGTGATTGAGAGGAAACAAAATAACCATTCTCCACTGACATCCAAACACCATACCCTAAAGAGGATAGATATACTTGCATTCTAATACACCAAACGGAGAAATCTGAACCATCAAAGAAAGGAACTTCTGACTCAACTTGTGAGACATTTCTATCAACCTTTGAGTTTGGAATAAATGGCATCTTTTGACCAGAAAGAGACTTGACATTTTTCTTTTCACTATTCCTTTTGGACTTTCACATGGTACTCCACAATCAAGACCTACCCAAGCCGATTAGACTTCTATAGGGAACCTATCTCTAATACCACTTATTGGAGTTCAGTTAAACATTGAGAGGGGGGGTGAATCAGTGTTGTATAAAATTTTACAACCTTTTGCACTTATTAACTTATAAGATAAAGAGAGAGGAAGACATCAATGATCTGTTAAACACATATGCACAAGTATGATAATGAAAGGTATGAATTAGGACTTTAAGAACAAATCATTAGGGCACATGGACACATGAAGACAAACAATAAACATAACACCTAATTTGATGAGTGTAAAACCCTCAAGGGGAAGAAAAACCACCCTAAAATGCCTCACTAGCTTAATAAAAAACATCACTAGTTACAAATAGGTCTCACTGACCATACAAGCCTTACTGGCTACAAAGAGGTCTCACTAACCATACAAGCCTCACTGGCAACAAAGAATTATTTTGGACATAATACAAATAATATAGAGGGTTTCTCTGTTTCAATACAAATCACCTAATTCTCTTTTTCATACATATTCTGCATACATCTATACATTTAATACAAACTTCTTCATCTGCAATTTCATGCCTTGTCTCCAAAAATCAAAATTGATGTCTCTGTGTGTATATCTGCATACATGCTCTACCATCAATTAGCTTTCAATCATTTCCTGTATTGAATTCATGTCTTCTCAAAATCGCACACACACACAAATTCTATATTGTTGCATATAAGTATCAGTCTACAATACAATTTACAATACCCCAGCAATATCATTAAAAATGAAAAACAACTTTTCATTTCCTCTTCTTTAAAATCATCTTCATTTTCATTTTCAAAAATAAAATTTTCAAGATGTTCTCCACCACCTGCAAAAATAAAATCATATATATATATCTTCTCTGTATTTTCATTTTCCCTTTTTCAAAAACAAATCTTTTATTTATGCAACAAATACAATCCATCACAATGCACCTGCAATGACCTTTCATTTTATGATTCTCTTCATTTTCCTTCTCTAAAAAACCTTTCATCTTCTCTCTACATTTATCTTCAAAAATTGCTTCCATGTCTTTGATATTTTTAAGAGCCTTAAATTTTTTTTCATAACCTGTCAAAAGAGATGCTACAATATCCACCTTCGAATCCATTCCACTTCTTAAAAAAAAATCTGCATTACCTCTCCAACAATAAAATCTTCACAAGGAAACTTTCTCATTAAAAAAAAAAATCTTCTCCATTATAGCTAATGCCACGAGATACTCACTGATGTAGACTTAAAAATAGAAAGAAATCTCCTTAAAAATAGTGCATTAAAGCTCCAAGAATTTTGCCTTTTGAAAGGCTAAAAATAGCCTCTAAAAACCTTATTCTATGCAGTCACACATTCTTATGTTTCAGAGACTGTCAATTTTAAACACCGGTGTTAAGGCCCACCATTTAAATAGTATTCATTGATTTACACTTGTGTACCTATTGTTATTTTAAACATAGACATTGATCTAACATAACGTGCCCATATGCATTAGATGTAACTTGTAGAACTGATAATAAAAGGAGAAGTGACTAGTCAACAAAATGTGAAAGGACCCCTTTAGCGGGTAAACTTTAGTCAAATGACCTATGATACAAAGTCATTTTAAAATTAAAACAAAAAGAAACGTCAAAAGTGACGGGCACAATAGGATTATAAAGGCTTTGTGTGACCTTTTAGGGCTTTAGATTTAGGACATCACTAATTCTAATTGCATATATAGACCCTAAAGAAATTGTCACTATTATCTGATGCCTTCAATAAACCTTAGCAATTAGGCAATAAAGATGAGCTGCAAGAGCATGAAGCAAAAATCTCCTTTGCATGAAGAAGAAGCATGATTAAATTTCTCAAGTTAACTTCTCAAGTTCTTTCAACTGTAACTTTGAGTCTCAAAACAACTCTTCAAAACCTTCAACTGTATCTAGAATCAACACCATTTTCTAGTTATCACAAAGCACTGAAGACTCTTAATGTATGCAAATACTAAGTGAAAAACATATGTTCAATTTCAAGTGCCTTTGATGATTTTGAGTGTCTTGAAGATTATCCAAGTAATCAAATGACATATCTATACTAAAGCTTTTTCTCTGATGCAACATTCCATAACATTATCAACCTCAACATGATGCCTTACTATCAAGCTCAACTTGATGTTTTTGATAACTACATACAAGGAGATAAAGCATCAAAATTCTAATCAACTGCCACATACAATGTGATGATACTTCATGAAATCCTTTATGCCATGATGTAGTCCCATGAAGAAGTCCTGTAAGGTAAACACCATCCTCTAATCTTTGACATCACAAATTAACATCACCAAAGCCAACATCCATGAATTCAACTCAACTTAAATATTAACAAAATTCTCCTGATATAGATGCTCAACATCATATGAGCAATCTCGTGACATAAGGTGAAACATGAATACCTTTTATCATGAAGTATGAATGAAGCATGTGAACTCACCTGAATTCTCCTCAACCATGAAGATTATGATGAACTACAATTGAAGTAGAATGACCTGTCATATGAAGACCAAACACAAGAACCACTGACCTCCTGATGTATTGACCAACATCTAACATCAAATGAGATAAACACATCCTGGCACAATGATCCAATCAACATGAGTGATGATATGAATATTTCTCTAATCAACAATGACAACTTTGCATCATCAATTCAACACCTTTTTGACATCAATGATAATCAACCTCCATCACATAACACATAGACACCAATATTTTTACATGGAAAACCCTGTAGAGGAAAACTAATGTGTTGTAGACTTAAATAAATTCATGGTTTTAACCTAATTGAACAATCTACTATCATTGTGTTCCTAGTACATTTAATTATCAACCAAGGAGCATAAGCTTATGATGATGCCTACAATATCTATGCCTTCAAGACTCATTTCTACTCTAAGCTAATCTTGTGTGATCCTTCTTTACCTAATCCTATTTACTAGAATGCATAGGAATGTAAAACACTAAACAAAAATGAAAAATAGAAAAAAACAACTTAATTTCCCAATTGCTATAGGTACCTTCAGTAGAGGCTGAAGTTAACTGTATTTAACAGAAAATCATAGTTTTAATCTAACATTTCAAGAATGATGAAAAAGCTAACACTAACCTCTAGAGGATTAAAAAAGTGCACTCTACTCATGAATCACAACTACTGGAAGTATCAATCAACAATTCTTACTAGCTCGCAATATAACATAGAAAGTGGAATCAAATAGATAAACTAAAAATGTAGAAATAAATAAGAGAACATGTAAAGTGAGGGTTAGTACCTTGAGTGGCCAGCTGAGGGAACTATCTCACTTTTTCTAGAAAATAAATCTACTTCAGATCTTCACCCCTCTCATAACATACAGTTGAATTCAAATCATACGTACGGTAGAATCTTCTCCATATTTTTATTCAAGAATGTAACATTTTTGTAACAATTGATAATTGTAATAAAAGTAACAACTACTTTGAAAGTAGAACATAACAACTACCTAATCAACAAACTCCTCTCCTATATAAAGATGGGAGAGTCTTATTCAACCTTCTAACTAACTGCGATCATCAATTAACTCCTGGATATCATGATATTGTTTTTGAGATCAACTTATTAACTGGAACAAAGGAAACAAAGTCCCATCCAATTAGAAATTCTAACCATAACAACTCATAAATAAGATACATGAACTTTGGTGAGATTTCTAGAATGAGTCTTCTTTATCCTATGCATTTATTCTCCCATGATGACCACGTTTGTCTCCACCGATCACCATGTTTGGCACTTGGACTGCATCCTCATTGATTCCTCTGTTCTACATTCTATTGTAATTACTCCTTCTTGGATTCTTTATTTGGCTGCATAGGGTTAATCATTCCAACATATATACAAAACAACTTCTTATAATAAACTTATGAAATCCTATCTATTTTTCATACATATTAATAATTCAAATCATCCATTTGATAATATAACCACCTGAATTCATTTATCAGCATAGGATCCAAGTCTTAGGAAAGTATATATGAAACAACATAAAATAGAGATAATGTATGTGGAGTCTTTTTAGAACCATATAGAAAAGGTCTTTAAAACATAGGAAAACAGTATAAAAAGGAGGACAATATTTCATCCCAACATTCCCCCCAACTTAGACTTTTGCTTGTCCCTAAGCAAAATTAAAGAACTAGACACCTAAGGCAAAAGGTTATAATGCAGGGTAATTCTTCTGAGGTCTCTATCTTCTCTAACTCCTTTCCCTTGCTTGTGGTAGAACCCATTAGAGTATGCAAGTCTTTCCATCCTGATCTGTTCAGCACGCCTACATTGCTCACTTTTCCCTCATGTCCAATGTGGTACTGGATAAAGAAATATAGGAGGCTGATAAGTGAGAGGTAACCATGATAATCCTCTCTATTCTGATATCTAGATATACCTGCGTAGTCTTTCAAGCATATTCATGAAATTGTGGATGGAATGGGGTTCCTTTCTCTATAATTTTGGAGTTAAATTGCCCCATCTGCCCTGCACATACCTCTGACAATTTTGGATAATAGACACTACCATCTTCTATATTCTCCTATAGTCCCTAAGTCTTAAATCCATGATTATCTTTCCTAGCCCTTTATGAGACAACAATGTCATCGATTGGGTTAGAATGATTTCAGGCTCCAAGGCTTCCTTCCTCAGTTGCAGTGGTACTTTCTTTTCTTGGTCTTCATATTGGTCCATCAATAACCCTCTAAGTTGCTCATTTTTAAAATATGACATCAATGCCCTAACCTGGAGATCTCCAACATAAATACAAGGATTCCATTATGTATCTTCATCCATTATGTAATTTTGTAAGTAATACTCACACAACTGGTCCTGCTCTTCTAAGCTAATCTCTTGGAAGTAATTAAAAAAGATAAATCTTGAATGCAAATCAGTTTGATCATTAATGAACCTGTTAAACTGAAAACTGAGAAAGTTTTCCTTCAAAAATAGTGCATACACTCTTGATGGAGGTTGGCATCCCATAATCTGTTTGGCCCTCTCAATAACCTCTTTCAGCTTTTGTTCTAACTGTTTAATCTTCAAATCCTTTTCTTCAATAGACTCATTGAGGTTATGCTTTTCTTTTTTCTAGTTTTCTTTATCTTTCTTATTTTCATTAGTTAATTTCATCAGTTCAAAACCCAAGGACAATGTAGTATGGTATGTTGGGGTCTTTATTATAGGAGGTTGGAGAGTAAGTGCTGCCTCTTCATCAGTCATAGCTTTAGTCTCAGCCAGCTGAGCTAACAAATCTAACTTAGAGCCTTGGCCATAAGTTTAGATCTTCTCCTCTAATTCCTGAATCCTCTTTTCCTTTTCTCTATCTCTTTCTTCATAACCCCTTGTTCTTCAAGTTGCCTTATTCTGTCTAGGGCTTCCTGCAACTTCTTCTTAATATTTTTGTCCTCTATTAATTCCTTTTCTCCTTCAAGATTTTCATCATTCCCTTTTTCAGGGGCATTAAAGATTTCCTTAGCAATGTCATCTGACACATGTTTTCCTATTTTTCAAGCAATAAACGGATCTTCTGATTCAAAATAAGAAGAAATGCACCTTCTTTTCCTAGCAGATATATTATCATTTACATATGCATCAACAGAAGCATCCTCAAGAGGGTTTTCTTCCCTATCTAAATCTAGATTCAGAGGAGCTGGTTCAGTATCCTGTTGGCTTTTATTTTCATCTCTTTCTTGCTCGACAATTCTTTCTTTAGCACTTTGCCTCCTCAACCTTCTTGATCACCTAGGAGCAACTGTATCATGTTTTTTCCTCTTCTTGTTGTTCTCCCTCTAACTCTTGTTTTCTTCCTAGATGTTGAGGAACTGGTCCTTTTGGTTTTAGGAGTAGAGGTTGAGGGCTCCTCAACTGACACAGGCCTAAACTCTGGAGGGTTCTCAGGTTGTGTTTCTTCCTGCTCAATATCTACAGGGGGTTCAACTTCATGTGGAATATCTTCCTCTGGCTTTGGTGCTTCTAAGAGTATTGAGATGTCTATACATTGTTTAAAAGCTTCCCACTCAATCTGTGGGTACTGAATCCTTAAACTTCTTTTTACTAACAAAGCTATTAAACAATGGTGAGAAATAGTTGTGTTTGCCTATTACCTCTGATACTTTGTAGACATTCTTTTCAACATATAATACAAATAATTGGGAACATTAACAAATTTCTCATGCCTCAAATGGTTAAGTAGTTTAAGATGTGCAGTATACAACATATTATATCTACCATCACAAGTGATATATTTGATAATATAGGTAGCACATTTCCCCCAAAAATATGGAAGAGATAATCATTTGGTACCTTGTGTGGTAGAGTCTAGGTGTTCACCTCTTTCACAAAACTCCTCCTTAGCTGTAGCCGCATCAGCCCTTGCCAGATACTCAGACCCTGTTCTTGGAAACCCTGAAACTTGAGCAATTGCTAGCTTGGAAGCGTCTACTGTCAACCCTCTAACCAATGCTTCACCATATTGTAGAGTAAGTGTGAATTCCTTTACCATTTCATCATCATACTCTGTCAATTTGAGGAAGTAATCAAGCCAACCCACTCTCGTAAAGAGTGGGAGAACCAACACATCTTCCAATATTTCCTTGTGTGCTGAAGGTTCCCTTCTGATTACGTCTCCTCCCATTGAGACTGTGAATTAGGACTCTGCAATATCAATCTCTGCACAATGCTAGGTAACCAATTTCTACTGTCTTAGCTCAACTGCCTTAGCTCAACACCCTAAAAAACCAGTCGTTCAATTTGTTTTTTCTGTTTCTCCACTATAACTCCTTAACTCTTTTAGGGTATTAATTCAGTATTTGACATAGATGAGTTCATAACGCAGAGTATTTTGTCTAGTTGTTCAAAAGGAAAGGGTTTTAATCAAGTTTTTGAAAGGCAAAGATGTAAAGGTAGCAATGAGTAAATGACAATCATCAATCATCGAAAAGAAACCCCTCCCCCCAGCTTAATGATGAAGTGACCTCACTTCAAATAGCAGGTAGTACGGATGGAGAAGGATGTAGAAAAAGAATTGGTGGAAATATACATCGCATGCATGAAATAAATTATGAATAAACATGAAAATAAATAAAGAAATCTAAGTGTATTAATAGAAATGTGTGGATTGTACATATATATCGAAATGGAATAATTAACATACCTTGGAAATTGTGAACAATACCGATGATGTGATAGAATAGGCATGCGACAAATGGAAAGTGGGATGTACGGTGATAGAGTGATAATTGATTAGTGCAAGATGGCAAAAAGAAGTATCAATCAGAAATGGGAATGAACAATTGGAATTATATGAATGGAGGAAATTTGAAATGAATACGGGTTGATGGAATGGGTGGGAAAAATGAGGTAGTTGGCACCAAGTAATGGAACATAATAGTAGACAGGTGTTGCTATGGGCGCTTGCAGTACAGGTCTCGACTGTGTGAATGAAAACATTAAATAACAGGTCCCAGCTGAGTCAGGTCCTGACTGAAGAAGTGAATAACAGGTACCAACGGAGGTAGGAAGTTGTAACCATGGAAACTATGCAGTGTGTGCATGTGGGAAAAATAAGAAATTTAATTGGCATCAACAGAGGTTGAGTATTGCAACTCAACCTCCACATCATTGGACATTGTTGCTATATCAGCATCAGAATTTGCATTGCCTGGTGTCACAACATCTAAATCAGCATCATCGGGTGTCATAGCATCTAAATCAGTAGTGTCAGGAGGAGCATACTGGGAAGATAGAGATACCAGAAAGTCTTCCCTCCAGAGTGGCTTCTTGTACAATTTGAGCCTATGCCCATTTACCAATAGTGAAAACCAAACTTCATCAATAGTGTGCAGTTGAACTGCACCATTAGGAAAAACTTGTTGGATTTCGTATGGACCTAACCAACGTGACTGAGGTTTTCCTTTGAAGTCCTTATACCTGGAGTCATAAAGTAAGGCCTAGTCTCCTACAGCGAATTCCTTTGTTTTTATATATTTGTCATGCCATTTAGCCCTTTGCTTATGTATGACCTTTGTATGATGAATAACTTCTAGTCTCATTTCATCTAAGGCATTTAAATGTTGTAACCTTTCCTGTCGTGTAGTGGTCAGATCCATTCCTAGGTCCATTGCTGTCCTCAAGGTTTTATGCTCAAACTTAATAGGGAGAACTGTAGTCTTTCCATAGACCAACTCATAGGGTGTAAACCCTATAGTTGTCTGCCAAGTTGTTCTATACACCCAAACAGCTTCAGGGAGCCTAGAAATCCAATCTCTTCAATGAAGCTGTACTGTCTTGGTCAGGATATTTTCAATTTCTCTATTGGTAACTTCTACCTGACCATTAGCCTGTGGATGGTAAGGTGTGGATTTCTTATGCCTGATCTGATATTCGGTAACCAATTTTGTTATTAAATTAGAGGTAAACTATGGACCCTAGTCAGTTACTATTTCTCTTGGAACACCATACCTGGTGAAGATGTCTTCATACAAGAATTTGGCCACATTGCCATCTTGGGCAAACTGTAATGCTTTCACCTCCACCCATTTAGTTAAGTAATCTGTACATACCAAGATATATTCTTTGTTTTTGGATGAAGGAGATATAGGCCCCACAAAATCCAAACCCCACTTGTCAAAGGGAGCTAGGGAGAGTTGTGGCTGCAGAGGCATCTCATCACTTCTAGTAGGTCACCCCATTCTCTGGCATCTATAATAGCTCTTGGTGCATTTGACAACATCCTTGTGAAGTGTTGGCCAATAATAACCTATGGTGAAAATTTTAAAGGTTGTCTGCTTTGCTGCAAAATGTCCTCCACAAGGCTCATCATGAGAAGCCTTCATTATATCAAATACTTCATCCTCTCTGATACATCAGCGCATAATATTATCTAGTCTAGTGTAGAATAGAAATCTAGAAATCTAAGAGTAAGAGAAACACTTATGCACCAGTTGCCTCTTTTCCCTTGGAGAGAAATATCCTAGAATTTTCCCTGTAACCAAATAATTAGCAATGTCTGCATACCATGGAGTGTATGTAGTGAGAGAAAATAAATGCTCATCAGGAAAGGAATCATCAACCACTCCATCTAAAGACTATGTAGAGAGTCTAGATAGAAAATCAGCAACATCATTGGCTTTGCCTGGTTTGTCAACAATTGTAATATCAAATTCCTGTAACAACAATAACCACCTTACAAGCCTGCCACCTACTACAGGTTTATTCATCAAGTATTTGATGGCTGCATGATCTGTATGGATGAAGACTTTGTAACCATTTATGTAGTGTGAATTTGTTTATGGCATAAATAACTGCTAACAATTTTTCTCGGTCACTATATAATTTAGTTCAGCACCTTGTAGATTATTGCTGACATAATAAATGGCATATTCTTTGGATCCTTCTTGTTGGCCCAAAACTACACCAATTGCAAAATCTGATGCATCAGTATGGATGTGAAAAGGTAAGGTCTAATTTGGTCCTCTAAGCACATGAGCTTGTGTCAAGGACGCTTTTATCTTTTCAAAAGAAGTCTGACAATCTGGTGTCCATTCAAGTTCACTGTCTTTGGTTAACAGAGTAAATAGAGGTGCAACAATTTTGCTAAAATCTTGAATGAACCTTCTGTAGTAACCTGCATGTCCTAGGAAACTCCTGACATCTTTTTGCTTCTGTGGAATAGGTAGGGTAGAAATAACTTCAATTTTCTTTGGATCCACTTGTATTCCAGCACTTGAGATAAAGTGCCCCAAAACTATTCCTTGTGTCATCACAATGAAACATTTTTCATTACTCAAAGAGAGATTGTGTTCTATACATCGTCGCAATACCTTCTCCAAGTTGTGTCGAGCTTCATCATATGTGTCACCATATGTGGTGAAGTCATCCATATAAATCTCCATATTGTCATGTGCAAAATCAGAGAAAATGCTTAAAACTACTCTTTGAAAAGTAGCTAGAGCATTACACAGGCTAAAGGGCAAGACATAGTATGCATATGTTCCCCAAGGATAGGTAAATGTTGTCTTATCTTGATCTTCTAGAGCAATTTTAATCTAATTATAGCCACTCAAACCATCAAGGAAAAAAAAATATTTCTTGCCTGCTAGTGAATCAAGAACTTGGTCAATGAAGGGCAATGGAAAGTGGTCTTTCTTGGTGGCAGTGTTCAATTCTCTATAGTCGACACAAACCCTCCACTTTCCTCCTTTCTTTGGAAATATAACCAATGGTGACACCCATTCACTGTCTAAAGTGGGGTAAATGAAGCTTGCATCCAAAATTTTCTGTAGCTCAGTTTTAACGATTTCCCTGAGGGCTAGATTCATGCGCCTTTACTGCTGCCTGATGGGCCTATATCCATCATCTATGTATATCTTGTGCATGCATAAGGTAGGGTCTATGCCTTTCATATCATTATAGTCCCATGCAAATGTTGCTGAGTATGTATTTAAAATTTCATGCAAGGAGTGTTATTGTTCATCAGTCAAGGCATTATTAATATTCAACATCTTTCCTAGTCCGACTTCTAGTTGTTTGGACAATTCTTGCATAGAAGATAAATCAAGGCTGGGTAACATAGGTAAGAATTACTGGGGTAGTAAAGCATGAAATATTTGAGACACTTCTTCTGATGAACTACTTGCTATAGTGGTGCTCAAGGGGTTTTGTAAGCAAGATAGGCAATCTTACTACTGTGGATGCCTCCCACAGTCATTATGAAGGACATGAGCAATTAGTTCATCTTCATCTGGAACATCTAACAAGGAGCTGCATTTAATAGTCATTAATGTTTGTAAGGAGTAAGTGTCCTCATCTTCCTAGAAAGGCCAAACGGTTTTCTCGAGTTCATGGAATGGTTGGGATGGAGGGTACAACACCAGTTTCTTGGTCACTGTCCTATTAGAGATTATCATGTTACCAGACTGACAAGCTATAAATGCATTAGCAGTGGCAAGCCATGGTCTTCCTAAAATTAGAGGATATCCACCGAGATTAACTTTGGGCTGCAAAACTATGAAATCAGCTAGGTACTCCCAAGAGTCTAATGTAATGAGCAAATCTTCTATAACTCCTTCAGGTTTAACTGTTGACCTATTAGCTAATTGAAGAACTATTTGGGTAGGTCTCAGATTGTTCAGCTGGAGTATATGCATTGTTTCCTTGGTCATGACATTAATAGCAACACCTAAATCTATTAGAGTGTTCTTAATCAAAGTTCCGTTGATCTGGACATCCACCACTGGACTTCCTGGGTCTGTATATTTTGGAACAGTTATATTACCCAACATGATGTTTGCAAGATTACCTAACACATGCATTGTCTGGGGGTCTACTCGCTTCCTTCCTGGTTTCTTTATGCAAATATCCCTAATAGTTTTGGTATAAATGGGGATATCCTTGATGGCTTGAATTAAGGGAATCTTAATGCTGATATCTTTTAGCTATCTGAGAAGGGCAGTATTAGCTTGGGCTAGTTGCTTTTGTATGGATAAATGTTGCAAGGTAGGTTGGGCATCTTGGTGTGATTCAGGTTCCAAGGGTTGTTTATCTGGATTATCTTCAGGGGGTTCTTCATCTTCAAGCTCAATAATTTGGGGGGATGAAGGTCCTACAAGTTGTTTTCCTGATCTCAGATGAACATTACTCACTTCCACCCCATAGGTGGGATATTGCATCACCTCATTAGTAGAGGCCTGCTAAACAGGCTTATTGTTACGATTAGGTGTAGGTTGGGCATGGATTTGGGTAGGCCTAGCAGCTAGATTTTGAGGGGGATTTTGAAGTGGAGGGATGATGGCTGGCTGTTGTGGTTGAGATGGAACCATAGGTTGCAGAAATTGTGCATTTTTCTACCATTGCTGGCCTTTGTTCCTTTGAGGATGCCATTGTTGCTGCTGAGTAGGCCACTGAGGATTATAATTGGGTCCTTGGAAATTTTGCTATGGCCATGAATTATAATTAGCTTGTGGAGTAGGCCATTGGGGATTTTTCCATTGCGGGTTTTGCCATGTATTTGGATTACCAGACCATGGTTGAGAATTCCAGGCAGAGAAGTTCTGATTTGCAATAGGAAAGGGAGGATTAAAACTAAGTGGATCAGGAGGC
Source organism: Cunninghamia lanceolata (assembly GCA_027924645.1). Lineage (NCBI taxonomy): Eukaryota > Viridiplantae > Streptophyta > Pinopsida > Cupressales > Cupressaceae > Cunninghamia > Cunninghamia lanceolata. The sequence continues at coordinate 5,409,765 of BSBN01000311.1, read as the reverse complement.
ATACCTTGTCTTTGTTGCCATGGCCTTCTTTGAGCAATGAAGAATAATTACCCGTCCTCTCCTTCAAATTTCTGTAATTCTGGTCTCTCAATCATTTCTTGCTAGATACTGGCCACCCTCTTACATTTGCAATTGGCTTTTCTTTGTTTGTAGCTAGGATAGTATTCAGTGAGCATTGCATCTGCCTCTTCTTCTTTCTTCTTGATGTGAAGAGTGTCCAATTGCATAGCCATATGGCTAATGATGTCTTCTTTCATATTGGTCAGTAAATTACTAATTTCCACCCGAAAAACTCCATTAGCTGCCTTGCCTGCAATGACTACTCTTTCTCCTCCGGGCTTCCTAGAAAAAGTCCTGGAGTAGTTCCTACAGGCTATACAAATATCTTCAAAGGGTAGTTGGGAAATGTCCCCTATCCTAATGAGATTTAGAGCATCCATACAATCATCATTGACTCCTCTTAAAAAGACCAACTTTAATGATTCTTCATACAACCTATTCTGAGGGTTTTTCTTTAAAGCAAATTGGAATCTCTCCACATAGTCCTTAATGGCTCCTCCTCCTTCTATGATTTACTAAAGATGTCATCTCTCCTCCTGTCATGTCCTCTACAGTAGTCTTTGTATTTTGTCAGGAACTTTGTCTTCATGGTATCCCAGTTTGGGATGGCATCTTTCCCAAGTCCCATAAACCACCTTAAAACAACATCTTTTAGTGTAGCAGGGAATAGCTTGAGTATGCAAGGATCAGTGGTATAATCATAACTCCTACACAAAACATCAAACTTGAACAGGAAAGTGTCAGGATCTTCAGTCACCAAACCATAGAAAACAGGCAAAGCAGATGGTGGTATATTTTTCAAGGTAGTCGCCTGTGCTAGGTCTAGTATAGGGAATTCAAATGTAGCTTGTCCTGGAGGATCCTACACTGCTTATGTCATTGTTCTGAAAGTTCCCTCTGTCGCAGTAGAGGAAGCTGATGGAGATGTAGGGGGTGTTGATGAAGATGTAAAAGGAAACTCTCCTTTTGTACTTCCTATTGTGTAGTTGTTAAAATTAGCTGTACCCTCATTGTTCTGAGAAGTTGATAGGAGGAATCTACCTCGAATGTCTCTTTGCCTCCGCATATAGTAAATTGAGCTTTATGTTTTAGCGGTCATGCACAATGTTAGTAGAATATCTGGTGTTTCTTGAAAAATGAAATTATAGAATCTAATATTAAAATCATGATTTAATTATTAAAGCATGTAAAACCTATCAAATGAGATTATGAAGATAGCACCATCCCTAGCAATGGCACCAAAAATGTAGAGGAAAACTAATGTGTTGTAGACTTAAATAAATTTAGGGTTTTAACCTAACGGAACAATCCACTATCATTGTGTTCCTACATTGAATTATCAACCAAGGAGCGCAAGCTTATGATGATGCTTATAATATCTATGCCTTCAAGACTCATTTCTACTCTAAGCTAATCTTGTGTGATCCTTCTTTACCTAATCCTATTTACTAGAATGCATAGAATGTAAAATAGTAAACATAAATCAAAAACAACAAAAATAATTTAATTTCCCAGTTGCTACGGGTACCTTCAGCAGAGGTTGAAGATAACTGTATTTAACAGAAAATCATAGTTTTAATCTAACATTTCAAGAATGATGAAAAAGCTATCACTAACCTCCAGAGGATTAAAAATGTGCACTCTACTCATGAATCACAACTACTGGAAGTATCAATCAATAGTTCTTACTAGCTCGCAATATAACATTGAAAGTGGAATGAAACAAATAAACTAAAAATGTAGAAATAAATAAGAGAACATGTAAAGTGAGGGTTAGTACCTTGAGTGGCCAGCTGAGGGAACTATCTCACTTTTTCTAGAAAATAAATCTACTTCAGATCTTCACCCCTCTCATAACATACAGTTGAATTCAAATCATATCTACGATAGAATCTTCTTCAGATTTTTATTCAAGAATGTAACATGTCTGTAACAATTGATAATTGTAACACAAGTAACAGCTACTTTGAAAGTAGAACATAACAACTACCTAATCCACAAACTCCTCTCCTATATAAAGATGGGAGAGTCTTATTCAACCTTCTAACTAACTGCGATCATCAATTAACTCCTGGATATCATGATATTGTTTTTGAGATCAACTTATTAACTGGAACAAAGGAAATAGAGTCCTATCCAATCAGAAATTCCAACCATAACAACTCATAAATAAGATACATGAAATTCGGTGAGATTCCTAGAATGAGTCTTCTTTATCCTCTGGGTTTATTCTCCCATGATGACCACATTTGTCTCCACCAATCACCATGTTTGGCACTTGGACCGCATCCTCATTGATTCCTCTGTTCTACATTCTGTTGTAATTACTCCTTCCTGGATTCTTTATTTGGCTGCACAAGGCTAATCATTCCAACATATATACAAAAACAACTTCTTATAATCAACTTATGAAATCCTATCTATTTTTCATACATATTAATAATTCAAATAATCCATTTGATAATATAACCACCTGAATTCATTTATCAGCATAGGATCCAAGTCTTAGGAAAGTATATTTGAAACAACATAAAATAGAGATAATGTATGTGGATTGTTTGCAGAACCATATAGAAAAGGTCTTTAAAACATATGAAAATAGTATAAAAAGGAGGACAATATTTCATCCCAACAAACCCAAAGAGGAAAAAACCATGGAGAGGATTAGCTCTCAATATATATTGCAGTCTTTTACAAATGGTGATGTTCAGGCTTGGTCACTCCATGGGCCTAGAACATGTTGGTGCATTGCCATGAAGCACAACTAGGTCTAGTAGGCTCACTGCCTCAACCTTAGATATAGAAAGACAATAATGAGGATTATTAAACTGTAATGGTTGTTCACTGCCTTTACAGTCAAGTACAAGTGAATTTATATAGGAAATTTGAATACTGCAAAAGCATCTACTAGCATGCTAGGGTGCAGTCATTTAGCAACTGAATACTGTATCTTGAGTCTTCATCCTTACTAGTCTTCTATCTCTGCTCTGCTATTCTTATGCTCACATCAATCACAATCACATCAATGTTACCTTAACCAAAATTCATCGCTCTTATATATTCGCATCATAATTTGATCCATAATTAGGTTGGTATCCAAAATATGAAACGTGTAAACAAATAGTTGTACTCTGTCAGCTTGATCTTGTGAACAATCTGTAATGCGGACTCAGACAAATGAGTACAAGTCTTCACGTAGGTCGGCCTTAATCATGTGAACACTTAGATTGATTATCCAGATGCTATATCTTCTCCGCATAAGGATCTAACATACCAGTCGGCCTATTCTTTAAGAATATACGTGACAATTTCATCTGTCACATCACAACTTGCACTGTGGACCAAATGGGACCTCAAGATTCATGTCCAATGTTCATTACTGACCACTTGACATACCTTCAGAACTGGAAAGCATGATATCAACTTGCGATAGGATGTGGATCATCAAAACTCAGACTCTATCATAGTTAAACTTTGTCAAACACTGTAGCGATACTCATCAGCTTACAACTATCTTTCCAGTGGACTTCAGATCTCACAACTCTGGATTTAGACAATTCATAGAAGTGTTTACAACACCCTATAACTGCATAACAAAATATTCACTTGCGAAGGAATGCGGACCATTATACTGTGCCATGTTCACTGTCTCTGTTATACCTCTGTTCATCCAAACTTAGATACTTCTTCCAAGTGACTTCCAGAGGAAGTTAGGACTTGATCATTGGAATATAACAACACCAAACAATTATGAACATTATACTTGAGTTGTATTTGCAGGTCTTCATTTGCGGAAGCACACTGATCCACTTACTGTCCCTTACTCTGTATATTGCCCATACTTAGCCATTTCTGTCAATCGGACTTGAATTCCAATATGACCTTTTGGAGTTATGTCTTCTTGTCATGCTGAAGGGATCTTTGAGCCTTGTTGCCATCAACGACAACATACAAGTCCATACCAGAGCAGTGTCTCTTTCCAACATTAATGTGGTGAGATTTCTTTGGCATCATGTCCCAAACTTAGCACTAGGTCCCCCACGGGCACTAGGAACAACAACATTTGCCCTCCCCTTTGTTATGCCACCCCCAAATGATCACCATGGTTCCAATTCAGAGTAGGTAGTCTGATCGTGTCTTTGTAATTGGTTCTTTGATCATGTTATTGTATTGGGTCTCTTCATTATTAGTCAATCTAACTATTACTCGTAGGCGGTCTCCACCCTCACAGATGTAAAGCCCATACCTTAAAATCCTAGTTTTTTGTAATTTTACTTATTTAATCTAGTATAGCTACTTTGTCACCTTTCTTCTAAAAAAAATTTGAACCCTCTATGTATGAAGAAGCAGTAAAAGAGAAAGTATGGATTGATGCTATGAATGAAGAGATAGAAACAATAGATAAAAATAATACATGGGAATCAGTGCAGCTTCCAAAAGATAAACAAGCGATTGGTGTCAAATGGATTTAAAAGGTAAAATATCATGCTAATGGTTTTGTGAAACAACACAAGGCAATATTAGTTGCCAACGGATTTGCACAAACACACAGAGTAGATTATTCAGAAACTTTCACTCTAGTTGCAAGACTTGATACCATCAAGATTATATTGGCAATTGCAACACAATAAGTGGTAAGTATATAGATGGATGTAAAATCACCCTTCCTTAATGGTTATATAGATGAGGAAATCTATGTGGAACAACCTATGGCCTATGAAATTCCAGGGAAAGAACAACTAGTTTACAAGTTGAAGAAAGCTCTTTATGGGTTAAAGTAAGCCCCTCGTGCTTGGTATGCAAGGATTGATAGTTATTTCTTGAAGAAGGGATTCAACAGAAGCCCCTTAGAGCCAACCTTGTATGTCAAACATGTTGGTAATGATATTATCATTGTTTGTCTTTATGTTGATGATCTTATTTATACAGGTAATAACAAAAATCTTTTGGAGGAATTTCAAGTAGCAATGAAACAAGAATTTGAAATGTCAGACGTGGGACTCATGCATTATTTTCTTGGTGTGGAAGTGCAACAAAAATCAGAAGGTATATTTATTTCTCAAACCAAGTATGTTGTTGATTTATTGAAAAGGTTTAGAATGAATTCATGCACAACAGTTGCAACTCCTTTAGCCCTTGGTGAGAAATTAACCAAGGAAGATGCAAGTTCCAAGGTAGATGCCACTTTGTACAAAAGTTTGGTTGGGAGCATTACGTATCTCACTATAACTAGACATGATATTATGTATGTTGTGAGCCTTATCTCTCGATTCATGTAGGATCCACATGAGTCTCATTGACATGCTACAAAAAAAATATTAAGGTATGTTAGTGGAACTCAAAATTTTGGCATCCATTATTCTTCCACTAAATTTTTTGAATTAGCTGGTTACACAGATTCTGATAGGGCCGGTTTAGTGGATGATAGAAAATCAACATCTGGTTATGTTTTCTCATTTGGTTTTGGAGTTGTATCTTGGAGCAGTAAGGAGTAGGAAATGATGGCTCTTTCCTCAGTAGAAGAAGAATATATTGTTGTCGTAACAACACGTTGTCAAGCAATCTGGATTAGATGGATATTGGAGTATCTACACTTCATACAAGAACTTCCAAATACTCTATTTTGTGATAACAATAGCACCATTGCAATGACAAAAAAATCTAGTGTTCATGCTCGATCAAAACACATAGAGATCCGACATCATTTTATCTGTGATTTGGTACAAGATGGACAAGTTAAATTGCAGTTCTATCCTACAACTAAACAAATTGTTGATATCTTTACTAAAGCTCTTCTTGCAACTACTTTTGTCACTTTGAGAGACCGGTTGGACATCATTCCCATTGATCATCCAGGGGGATATTGAAGGCATGCAAGGCGTGCATGATCAACAACCAACTTTGTGTTGTTTTCTAGTTTTTCTAGTTTTTATTTTTTAGCCTTTTTAATGCATGGAACTACATGTATACATAATATTATTATGAGTTTTATTTTTAGATTTTTTTTTTTTTCTAAAACTGCTTTAATTGCAGTGTTTTTTAAGCTTGAGACTATCGTGAAACTTTAATATATGCATTATTGTGATCATTATTTTCTATATAAGGATGAACAAGAGATTTAAGATTTTTTAAAATATATATAGTTTACTTTTTTTCTATCAATGAGCAGCATTGTGTAATTTTTATTTAGCTCAGTATTTTTCCCTTTGTTAACAATTTTCATCTTAGTATAGTATAAGTGCAATTTCTATTTCCTTCATAAATCACAAAGTGAGGATTCACCAACCGCGATTCAAATAGAAAATTCATCGTGTGGACAATTAATATCAAACACCTGTACAATCTTGGCTGAGTCATAAATACCTAGCTCCAATGGTTCCCATTTTTAGGTCTACAGAAAGATGCGACAGTTCTTTACCACTTGCTTCATGGTTGTTACTATAAATTAACAAAGAAAGACGGAAGGGAATGGGACGCAAAGGACACACAAAGGTGAGCTGAAGGGGAAGGGTGGTGGATCAAAATAAATACAGAAGATTAGCTCCATTTATGGTATATTATATTTCTTAAAACAATGAATTTAATTTAATATAATGTTAGTAAGGCAATGAAATTACACCAATAGAGTTTATTTTGTTTAAAAAAATTAAACCTAGTTTTTAGTTAAAAGTACTTAGCTATAGCATTTAAAAATTAGGAGAAGGATAATTATTCAGCTAAAAATATTTATCAATATATTTTATTAGTTAGAAGATTGTGCTAAAAAATATTTAGTGAAAAATATTTTTTATAATTAAATGATTAAAATTAAGTAAATCAAATTTAAACTGGTATGATGAGTTGAACTTAGTACATGGAAAATAAAAGTGTAATTAGAATTGGAAGTTATGGCACTCAGCTTTCTAAACCATTAATATGTGAATTGGATGTGATATATCAATGGTTGATCATCAAATTTTGTTGAAGTAATGAATCATCCAACTCCATAAAATAACTGAATGAAATTATTATTGTACTTTTGACTATCCATAATTGTGATTATTTCTCATTTTATGATTATGTGTGATTCTATTTTTCACTTCATATTTCATTTCTTATGCTTTTGATCCAACACTAATGTTAAGGCATTGTTTACAAACACCTTTAGGGAACATATGATGCTAGGGTGTGGAAGTAAGTAAGTCCTCCTATGACAAATCCCATTCGAGTCTTCTGAGAAAATACACATAATTTTTTGAAACCTTAACAACTACAATGGATTGAACTATAAGGAAATGAGGTCTATTGACACCGATAATGGAAAGTTAGTCTAAGCTTCTTTTGGAGTGGACATTTTGGATTTTATTAGTTGAAAAGATATTATTAGACTGAAAGATTCATAGCCATGGTTTTTGCTAGGTGTAGGCACTCATAACAATCATTAAGATTCTGTAGAGTTGAATGATTATGATCAAATAGTCAAGAATATGTGGCAAAGGTGAAATAGTGGAACACAAGGCAAGAGGAATCATAGGAGAAGTGAGGGCGATCCATCTTAGTGAGATGAATGATTAGCCTAATTATATCTTAACACAAATGGAACTAACTCTTTAAACATGCAAAAGACCTTAGATCATGTAGATTACTACAAGATCCGGCTGCCCATATCTTTTATGACATCACAATCTTACATGTGGTTCCTAGGTTCCATCATAATATTCCATCAATAGGAATATGTACAAATTTTGTTATGCATGCACAAGCATACAAAGTAGGGGGCCACCACTAGTGACATGGCCCTAAAACATCCAATAGAAAAATAGTATCTAGATGTTAGACTAATAACTTATTTGCAATACGTAGGTTGCACAATCATCTAGCTCTATTAGAGATTTCATGGTTCTACCATATGTTGAATCAGTGCTACATATCAAACATTCAAGACCACCATGGCACTCTACACCAACAAAAAAACTCCTATTGATGCCACTAAGCATTTGTGATCATGGGTCCTATTGCAAGATGCCATGGTCTTGAATCAAGCAATGGCACATCACTACAAAAATTTAAGTTTGACACCATTTATGAAGTGTGGAATTTTGACACATCACTCACTTCACATCATTTCTATCTGGATCGCTAACTCATTAAAGTAAAGGGAGAGGGCCCACACCACTAGACATGGAATATCAAAACCAATAATGTTACAACATTATCCTTATAATTTCAGTAGAGACCTAATGTGATTGTGTAGATCTTGGGATTATATCAAGTCTACGCCCACCACTCTCTTCACCAATATTAAAGACCACAATGATAAAATATTAATACATTAAATATAAGAACATAAAACATTAATTCTAGGTGATGAAATCATGGCATGAAGTCATAAATGAGCTTGCAAGAATGTAAATAGTGATGGGTCTAGTTATTGATTAATTTTCTTATGTTCTTATGCAAATTCTCAGACATTCTCAGACATTTGTCCTATATATATTCCTACACTTTTCTATCTTTTATGTTCATTATGCAGACCTAGACTTGATTATCAAGTATATGGAATATGGTTTTAATATGATGAATTATGCATAATTATGCATGGGAATGTATGGATTGTAAAGGATATTTGTGCTTGATATGGTTGTTAGTATTGTGTGCATTTTTGGTGAGCTAAACCCTTGTAGCTGAAGAAGGTGGACTGTAACCCGTAGCAATAGTATGGTGCAGCCCACAACCAAAGAGTTTCTAGATAGCAGAGTAGGAGAGGTTCCAAACTAAATCACGTGTAGCAACTACAACATGGAGACACCTGATGAACACAATCACACATCATGACAACAATCAATAAAGATAATTAAACAAGGAAGGATTCGGTTGCAACTAGAAGACCAACGTGACTAATTCAACCAGTCCACATTCCCCTATTTCAATAAGGAGTTCCAATTTTATTAGGATTCTTATTTCCTTCTTTTTTAGTTATTGTTGTTTAGCATTTATCACACTTTGGTTTGTATGGAGTGGTGGTTTATGATTTTAGTTAAGATACCTATTTCAATAAACTCCCCTGTGCCTATATGTATGGCTCGATGGTTGAGGTAGTTAAGTTTCAAGTTTGAAGTAGATTGTTCTGTCATAGATATAGCTATCTAAATCTTTTTCTAGATATATCCAGACAATATTTGTTATGTTGATGATGAGTTTATGAATAATACAGTTCAACAAGAATTTATGTGATTTGAGAAGATTGTGTAATGAATAAGTTAGAATCAATCTGATTATGTCAATCTAGAGAACTAGATTTGACTTAAAAGTGGTGAGGCAGTCACTTGAGCAAGGGCCACTTAGGGTAACTGTCCCTCACTTTATTTCTTGCATGTTATTATTGTTGTAGCAGTTATTTCATGAATGTAATATTAATTAGATTCTTAAGTTGTTTTAGTTCAATTGACTTGTGATACTCCAGAGAGTAGGATAAGTTATCAATACCAAGTTAATTCTCAGATTTCATTTCCTTAACAATCATTTGTTATAGTCTTACATTGCAAGTACCTTTAGCAATAGTAGAAACATTACTTTCTCTTGTCATTATGTACTTTGATTTATGACATTGTACTAGATGAGTTAGATAGTTTGATCTTTGAAAGCACGTACAATGTTAGTGCCATCACAAGCTTACCAGCCCTAGTCGATAATTCAATGAAGGTATTTTAAGGGTTCAAGTGGACTGTTCAATTAGGTTTCTCCTCTGAATTGTGTGAATATCACCAAGTTTACTAGACATAGAAAAGACTCTACATTTTTGGCGTCATTGCCAGAGATGGTGCTACTTTCAGAGATTAGTTCTTGTTATTTCCAAGCTTTCCTAGTTTAAACATTTTGCTTTCAAGAAGATAGGATACTTAGGTTTCATCCCACCACATACTAGAACATTTCAATAACATTGTGTAGGACTCATTGCTATACAAAATCATACCTATTGTATGTGGACATAGAGAGATGCTTTGGGATGGTTTCTTGCATCAACCCAACAAGCTACAACATATATTGGTGACTACAGTGATCAAAGAGAGGGTATTACTGAAGAAGAATTTTCCCTCTCATCAACATCTATTGATAATACAGAAAGAATCTTCCTAACCATGGTTGATGCAGTGGATGATCCACCCAAACATGTGATGTTTGACTTTCCAATTACCAACCAAGAGAGGGTTGCTGCTCTAAAAAATATACCTCGTTCAACATTACTAGTCTTGTATGGTTTGGTGATTGAGGATCCATATACATTCTTGTTTGAGTTTGATGTCCTGTGTAGAATCTATGACTACGCAACTGATGCTCATAGGCTCAAGCTATTTCCTGCTACTTTGAAGGATGCCGCTTTGAGATGGTGTATGGGATTGGGCAAGGATGTTATTCCAGATTGAAACACAATGAAAACAAAATTCCTAGAGAAGTACCAAGATTATTGCAGAGGATTTGATAGGAGAAGAGATGACATCTTCAGGATGACTGAAAAAGAGGATGAACCATTGGAAGATTATGTAGAGAGGTTCCATTTCTACCTAAAGAAAAAACCACAGAATAAACTCTCAAATGAATCTTTGAAGCTTGTATTTTTGAGAGGAGTCAATGATGACTGCATGGATGCCCTTAATCTTATTGGAGTAGGAGATGTGTCTTAATTACCCTTTGAGGATTTCTGTAGAATTTGTAGAAACTACTCAAGGTCTTTCACCAAGAAGACAAGGGGAGAAAGAACATCTACCATTGGAAAGACATCTAATTCAGTTTCAAGGGTGGAATTGAGAAACCTATTGACCAACATGAAAGAAGATATTATAAGTCACATAGCTACTCAACTGGATACTCTACACTTGAAGAAGAAGCAGGAAGACGCTGATGCAATATTCATTGAATATTGTCCCAATTGTTGACAAAGAAAAGCCAATTGCAAGTGCAGAAGGGTGGCCAGTATTATAGAAGATAAATCAGAGAAACCACACTTTCAACCATTTGAAAGTGAAGATGGCCAGCTGTTCTATGTTGCAAAAAGGAAACCATGGCAACAAAGACAAGGTATGCCACAAAATCGCCTAACTTTCAATGCATCATTTCTAGTAGGTAATTATAATTTCTCTAGTTGAACCCCCAGCCTTGGCCAAATACCCAAAACCAATGGCAAAACCATCAACAAAATTGGAATCAACAGCAACCAAATGTATGGCCCTAATAAAATTTCCAAGGACCTAACTACAACCCTCAATGGCCAATACATCAAAACCAATGGCAACCACAATGGCAAAAGGGACAACAATGGCAAAACCAAAGTATGAATTACTCACAACCTTTGTTGCCTTCTTAGCCACACCAACAAGCTATTATGCCAAATCCATCAAGCCCAAAAACTCATCCACCAAGAGCACCATAACTGCCTGCCCGACTTGCACCTAACTCCAATAACAAGCCTATTCAACAGGCATACACTAACGAGGCTATTTAATGCCCCACTTATGGAGTAGAGGTTAGGGAAAATGTTAGCTGGGCCTTCATCTCCCCAAATCACTAAGATGGTAGATGAGGAACCCATAGCTGAAGCTTCAGACAATTCACCTCTGGAACTTGAGTCAAATTAGGTAAATCAGACTATCTCAAGTCTAGGGCCTCCTTTCCCTGAGAATTTAGCCCTTACAAACATCATACCCAAGCTGAGACAAATCTATTAGGACAACTCAAGAATGTCAATATCAAAATCCCCCTCATTCAAGCTATCAAGGAGATCCCAATTTATACCAAAATAGTAAGGGACCTTTGCCTTAAAATCCAGGAAGAAAAAGGAAGGATCCTTAGATAGTCCATGTCCTAGGGAACCTTGTTGATATCATGCTAGGGAACATAACTGTCCCTAAATACATAGACACTGGAGTCCAGTAGTGGATGTTAAGATAAATGGGACCCTCATAAAAATTACCTTGATTGATTTAGGGGTAGCAATTAATGTCATGACTAAGGAAACAATGCTGTCACTTCAGCTACCTAACCTTAGGCCTACACCAATTGTTTTAGAGTTGGCAGATAGGTCTACATTAAAACCTGAGGGGATCATTGAAGACATAGTCATAGCATTAGACTCATGGGAGTATCCTGCTGATTTCATAGTCTTGCAGCCAAAGGTTAACCTTGCAGGATATATACTTATCTTAGGTAGACCTTGGTTAGCAAAAATTGATGTAATCATAGGTTGTAGGTCTGGGAACATGATAATATCAAATGGAACTATAACCAAGAAGTTGGTCCTCTATCCACCAGCCCAATCTCATGATAATCTAGAGCAAGTTAGATGGTCTGCCTTAGAAGAAGAGGATAATTATTCCCTGCAAACTCTCATGACCATTGAACGCAACCCCTTGTTAGCAAACCAAGATGAGGATGATTCAATTGACCACATTATACAAAACAACTGTGGTCAGGACCCGTAGGAACAAGACTATCTAGCATTTCTACAAGATCCACTGTAGAACATTATACCTGTAAACTCCTCAGAAGACATCTCAACTTTTCCACTCTTTACTTCCACAAGAGTGTGTTCCCAACATTAGTAGATATGATCTTTCTTCTGTGCAATCAACTTCCAAGACATTGGAAATCATGCTAGGTAAAATCATGAATATTAACAATGCCCTAATTGGAGAACAACAGAATTCCCTGACCATTGTGTTGCAAGAAAATTCATCAGACTTTGCATGGGATTATAACGACATGAAGGGAATTGATCCAGACCTGTGCATGCATAGGATTTTCATAAATGGTGGTTTCAAGCCAATTAAACAGCCTCAAAGGAGAATGAACACTACCTTGCGAGAAATAGTTAAAACTGATCTACAAAAACTACTTGATGTAGGCTTCATTTACCCTATTTCTGATAGCCAATGGGTGTCACCTTTAGTCATTGTTCCTAAGAAAGGAGGCAAATGGAGGGTATGTGTGGACTATAGGGAGCTAAACACAACCACTAGAAAGGATAACTTTCCATTACCTTTCATTGACCAAGTACTTGATTCCCTAGCAGGTAAAAAGTAATTCTCCTTCTTAGATGGCTTTAGTGGCTATAACCAAATAAAGATAGCTCCTGAAGATCAGGATAAGTCTACATTTACATGCCCTTGGGGTACTTATGCTTATTCTATTCTTCCCTTTGGATTATGTAATACCCTAACCACTTTTCAAAGGGCAATACTAAGTATCTTCTCAGATTATGCTCATGATTCTATGGAGATATGTATGGATGAATTCACTACTTATGGAGAAACATATGAAACAACACTCAACAATCTAGAGAAAATTCTCAAAAGATGTCAAGAACACAATCTATCATTGAGTCATGAAAAATGTTTCATGATGATGATTCAAGGGATTGCTCTAGGACATTTTATATCAGGTGAAGGAATTCAAGTGGATCCCCTTAAAATTGAGATCATTTCACACTTTATGTGCCACAAAAACAAAAAGATGTCAGGAGCTTTCTAGGCCATGTAGGCTATTATAGAAGATTCATTAAGGACTTCAACAAAATTGCAGCATCCTTGTTTACTCTGCTCACAAAAGATATATAATTTGACTGGACCACAGAATGTCAGCACTCTTTTGAGATACTTAAAGCAACTTTGACTCAAGCACATGTCTTGAGAGGACCAAATTGGACATTGCCTTTCCACATACACATTGATGCTTTTGATTTTTCTATAGGAGCTATGTTGGGTCAAAAGGAAGGTAATAACTAGTATGTTATCTATTATATTAGCAAGAACTTACAAGGAGCAGAATTGAGTTATACTCTCATAGAGAAAGAGATGTTAGCAGTTGTCTATGTCGTTAACAATTTTAGGAATTATATCATTGGTTATCTAGTCTTTATCCACATAGATCATACAATAATTAGGTACATAATGAACAAACCTATGGTTGGAGGTAGACTAGTCAGATGATTGCTCTTACTTTAGGAGTTTAATATAACAATAGTGGATAAGCTAGGAAAAGCTAATGTGGTGGTAGATTTTCTATCTAGATTGCCTACACAATTAGAAGAAGGTGTTGTAGATGACTCTTTTCTAGATGAGCATTTGTTTGCTCTCAATACACACACACCATGGTTTCCTGACATTGCAAATTACCTAGTGGTAGGGTAGATACCATCACATTTCTCTCCTAGGGAGAAGAGGTAGTTGGTTCATAAGAGCTTTCCATACTCCTCTATTGCTGGTTATTTCTTTTATACTGGTCCAAATCACATTATGAGAAGATGTATAAGAGAAGATGATGTCTTTGACATCCTAAAGCTTGCCAGGATGAGCCCTGTTAGGGTCACTTTGTAGCCAAAAAGATAGCATTTACTATTGGCCAAATCTTCATAAGGATTCAACAAAGTATACAAGGGGCTATGAAAAATGTTAGAGAATGGGTAGAACAACAAAGACAGATGAGATGCCTTTGCAACCACAAATTGTACTAGCACCATTTAACAAATGGGGGTTAGATTTCATTGGCTCAATTTCACCCGCATCTAATAACAAGGAGTATATTTTAGTTTGCACTAATTATCTAACAAAGTGGGTTGAAGTCAAAGCATTCCAATTTGCAAGGGATGGGAATGTAGCCAAGTTTTTGTATGAAGACATCTTCACTAGGTATGGAGCCCCAAGATAAATTATCACTGATCAAGGTCTCTGATTCACTTCTGAACTCATTTCTGCATTAGTTAAAGAATATGAAATCAGACATAGAAAGTCAACACCTTATCACTCCAAAGCTAATGGGCAGGTGGAGGTTACAAGCAGGGAGATTGAAAACATTCTGACCAAAACAGTACAAATTCACATGAAAGACTGGGCAACCAGATTGCCAGAGGTAGTGTGGGCCTATAGGACAACATGGAAAACAACTACATGCTTTACACCTTATGAATTAGTGTATGGAAAAACAACAATCCTGCCAATTGAATTTGAATATAAAACACTCAAGACAATAGTAGAACTAGGAATGTACTTGATAGAAGCACAAAAGGAAAGGCTACATATTTTGAATGGGTTAGATGAAATTAGAATGGAAGCTATCCATCACATAGAAATAGTTCAAAAATAGAGGACTAAATGGCATGACCAGTTTATCAAGACCAAAGACTTCCACGTAGGTGACTAGGCTTTGTTGTATGATTCCAAATAAAAGGACTATAAAGGCAAGCTACAATCAAGGTGGTTGGGACCTTATGAAATACAAGTATTTCCCAATGGAGCAGTAAAGCTACAAACCATAGATGTTGTCTAGTTTTCATTGTTGGTTGATGGTCACAGATTAAAGCTCTACACAAAGCCAGTAATACGAGATGCTTTTCTAAAGCAATGCTTTGTTCCTAGCCCTGATTCAGATACTGCCATATTATCACTAGATAAAAATCAAAAGGCAGTTACTACTGGTTCTCACAGTGACTTGGTAGATGAGCTCGATAGCTCACCTCCTAAGGTCACTCTAGTATAATTTCTTAACCTTCTTCATGTGCACACACAACACCAGTGCCGTAATCTTCATGAAGAATATTTTACCATGCCATAGGGACTTGTAGAAGGTAGCAAACTAAACGTTGCCACACTTCACTATGGGACCTATTGATGTCGGTACATGCAACAACTATATGTCAAAACATTCAAATTTCATGCCAAGTTAATTGCACTTCCTCGATGATTACTCCACTTTTCTAGTGCATGCATCCGCCGCCTATCATTTCACCGCATGCAAGTGTAGGAATCAAGGGCAACACTGAGAGGGGGGGTGAATCAGTGTTGTGTGAATTTTCAAAAACTTTGTTTAAACTTCAACTTTCAGAGCTCAAAAGAAAGATACCATTGATTTGTACAATTCACATGACTGTGAATACATAAAAAGAACAAAACTTCATAAGTAAATCAAACACACACAAAGATGATCAATATGAATCATGACACAAGATATGCACGAGTGGAAAACCCTCCAGGGGTAGAAAAACCACTCCAGAACTGCCTCACTGGCTTAAATGAAAAATCTTCTTACAAATGTCTCACTGACATATACAGAGGTCTCACTGACCACAAGCCTCATAGGCATACTGTGCCTCACTGGCAAACACAATCACTATAAACAAAACATCAAACTTTGTGTGCAAGACATGATTGCTGTTCAATCAGATTTGCACCATTGTAGACAACCTTATACCTCCTGTTTGATTTTCAAATCAAGACCATTTTCTTTTACATACTTCTGCAAACAAGCTCCATATACAAATCTCTATAAACAATTTTCTCTGCAAATTAATCATGTATTCTGATCCATTCAACAACACTGCATATCAATCTTGTATTCTATTCCATTCAACAACACTGCATTGTATTCTAATCCATTTAACAATACTGCATATCAATCCTGTATTCTGATATGTTCAACAACACTACTTTACTCTGTATGTTTCATCTCTGCCTTACAAGATATCCAATCAATGCACCTGAAAAACTATTATATGCAAATTGGATGTCTTTTCACCTTTCACATTCTTCAGATTTACGAAACCAAAATCCCATTTATATTTTCTTTTAGAGATGAAAGAATATCTTTTCATATTTGAGACCTTTCATTTCAATTTCTTCATCTCCCTGCAAATAAACTAGAATTCTTTATTTTTCTTACAAGACAAATCTTCTCCATGAAAACCTTTTCAATACCTGCATAAAACCATCTAAAAATAAGATCATATAATATCAAACCCTATAGAAAAATCTTCATATTCTCTGCTCATATCTACAATCTCTGCATGATGTTTCATATTCTCCAAAACAGAAAACCCTTCAATCTGATTATCTTCTCTGCTACATATTCCTTCAAACAAATTTTTCATTATCCTCTTCAAATTCTTCTTCAAAAAAATAATCTTCTCAATCTGTAAGATAATACCAAATTGTCTTGTCATAAAAATATTTCATTTTGAAATTCCCTTCAATCTGCTCAAATTTTGATTCATATTCTTGCAAAAAACACATTCTCATTCTCTGATTGCAAATAAATAAATAAATCTTCATTTATTTTCTCACAAGACAAATTATCTCTGAAAACCTTTCATCTTCTCTGTATCTCAAAAAAATCTTTATTTTGCAAAAAAAACATTTCCAATTCTCCATAGATATTTTGCCTTCAAGAAGAAATCTCTTCAAAAAAAAATGTTGATGTTTATCTCTTTTCTGTCCTCACAAAAATCTCTTCAAAAAGAATTTTCTCTTTTAGAAAAAACAAAAAAAATCTCCTTATATAAAAAAACTCCTTATTTATCACATAAGGGACCAACCAAAGATTTAGAAGGAAATTAAGTTTTAAAAAAAGAAACTATTCGGTCTTCAAACATTTCTAAACTCTTCACAAATTTTTAAGGAAAAAATATTAGCCTTTTCCTTAAAGCATGGAGCTCACATAAACCCGTGCCTTCTTGATTTTTTTTTGATGATAAGATTTTAAATTTAAAAACATAGAAAGCCCGCCAATGTAGAGGACTTGCTCCATTGGTAAAATGTGGAAAGGGGCCGGTTGCCCTATGGTCATTTTAACCCTTCTAGAGGTTTCCTTTAGTGAGATGACCTGGGATATCAGGTCAACAGCAGATTAGAACAAAAGTGCTCTCCATGAATGAGATAAATGACTTGGGATATTTGATGTTAAACAATCTTTTAGAGCCCTTGATTATTATCCAATAAACTTCCTTGAAATACACTTACAATACTAACATCATGGATATCAACATCCAATGTTAGACAGATATCAAGCCTTCACCAACTCCTCAATCTGAAATATAAGTAGCTATGTACAAGCACAAAGAAACAAGAGATTATAAATCACTTGATTGGCATCATGTAATATTGAACACCAACTCTGAAGATATCATTCCATTAATGATCAATGGAGCTTCTAAGTAATAAGGCATCCTTGATGATCAACTGAGATTATATGAACATTTTGAACAATACCAACTCCTTGATGTCCTAGCAGCTCAACCTTAATGCATAACATCCTATTGTTCAACTGAGATCATCTCAACCTTTGATATCACATGTTCAAGAAGCACTGACATCCTGATGTAACTCAATCTGAATGATACAACACTTTACCATACTGAACAAGCTGTGATATGACAATAGAAAGAACACAAGAGATGATGTCTCCTACTCAAATGTTTACTAATATCAAACCAAGATCCTGCAAGACCCTTTTGACATCAATGACAATTTGACACCATCAGCAAGTTCATTCAACTTGTTAGTTTTTTCCCTGACTAGATACTTTCTCCCAGATTTCCCTACAAGGTAGCCAACAGTGATCAACAGGATCTCTGGGCCAGAGGCCAACAGTATAGGAGATAGACTCTATTTTTATCTCCTCTTCTTCTTTAGGCTCTGCAAAACCTAGGGGGGTATTCCCTATTCAACACCCATGAGATATAACTATACAAAGACTAGGATGTTGACACAAAGCAGATAAGTCTTCCTGTGAGTAGACCAAAACTGTGAGATAAGAGCAAAGGGGCTAGCTTTGGGCCTATGTTTAGTTGTAGACAGAGGACCTTGGATCCTAAAGCTAATTCTACAGTCCTAATGGTTGTGGTTGAAGTTTGATTTTGATTTATGTTTGGATGCAAACCTGGACCTAGTGTATAACCTCAACATAGAGCTAGATTGGTGCCTATCCAGGGCTTGGAGTTAGTAGACATACACATGTAAATGTTTAGCATAAACATACCAAGACTGGGTGTCAAGGGGATTTCATTATATCTGCCTTACAGATATATCCCAGAACAGAGTGTTTAGTCATTCATGCTTAAAGGAATCCTTGCTGTAACATATTTTCTTAATGATCAATTTGAAACTTTTAATTTGTCCCTTAAACAAAGGTAGGAGATTAAACATTCAATACAGAAGACCCATATTCCTAAATCATAAACAACCCTTAGTTATTTAGACTCAAAAGAAAATATAGCCACAACTTGGAGACAAGTGATTAAACACATGCAATCAGTCCATTTCTCATATAAATCAGCATGAAACCAGTTAATTTATGCATGAAACACAAAACATGAGACTCATAAACTCACAAGAGCTTCTGCACAGAGCAACCAAGACCAGTTGTATCTTGTTACAGAGCCAGAATGTCTAGTTTTCAACCAACCCTCAAAATGAGAAACACAACCTGCTAAATACAACAAGGAAGGTCCTCAGCATTAATTACATGGCAGATTTCAAAATTTGCCAAATACATTACACCTCAGAAGAATGGCGCTCATAAAAAATGAATGCAACTGGCAGGGGAAGAGATAGAGGAGGCCTCGAGCCTTGCACCACCACCTGGGTATCCACACTTCAAACGGATAGTTTTACCATTCGTACCATCACCCATACCCCTGCAACAGTCACCATTAAAGGCCTCAACCACCCACGGCCATCGAAAAATGCAGCGACAATGCATAAGACATTTCCTGCCAAAATACGCTATGCTAATAATTCAAAAATGCAGGAAACATTTTGTCCCACATGCACCCCGTGGAGATCTCCTTAGCATTTTAAAAGCATGGCCATGAGAAAACTAAGTGTCGAGCGCTTTTGCCCCGCTCGACCCACAAACCATCCACCAATAGCTCATCGCCCTGACTCCCGCTGACATCGATGTGACCAATACCATCGGCCCAACCGAAAATCCATCCATCGATACACTAAGTCACCCTGATGGGCACCAAAACACACCCCGTCGGCCAGACTACTACCATCGGGATGACCCAAAATTTCCTCGCCGATTCCAAAAGTCACACCGACGACACTTCCACTTCCCACCTCCGTTAGTGTGACCCACACCATCGGAGCAACACTTCAAACCTACACCGACATCGAAAAGTCACGCCGACGCTCCCAAGCTAATCCATCGGCCAGAGTAACCTTATCGGACCAACGTTCTGCGATCTGCCCGACAAGCAAAGTTACTCCGATGGTATCTTCCATTGGGGTGACCCTCTCCCATCGGCGGAAGCAAAAATGGCTTCACCGATACACCAAGCTATGCTAATGAACACACACAAAAGCTTCAAACCACAAACCGTCGGCCAGACACCAACCATCGGCGCGACCACCAAACTTCATATCGATACCTGTCATCATGCCGATGACCACCCTCGAGCCATCCACCATCGGCCAGACTAGCCTCATAAGAGGAACCAAAAATTTAGTCACCGATGCCACACACTACACCGATGGCATCTCCTGTTAGTGTGACCAAAGCCATAGGAGCAACAAAAAGATCCTTTGCCGATGCACCATGTTACGCCAATGGACACACAAACTGCCCCCACTGGCTAGAATATCCCTATCATCGTGACTCTCCACAATCTGCCTAATACGCCAAGTCACTCCGACGACACAAACAAACAACACACACTGTCGGCAAGACCACTTCCCATCAGTGAACCACAAAACGCCTCTGCCGATGACCAAACACATGCCGATGGACATCCATTGGCCAGACCAAATGCATTGGTGGATGCAAAGTTTCCCTCACCGATAGACCATATCACACCGATAACAATCCAAGATAGAAAAATTTGATGACCCCCTGGGAAAGTGTCTGCATATTAGCATTTGAGACCTAATTGACTAAGCAGGCACCAATAGTAGCTCCAATTGTGGACGTGCAGGTGCAAAACTGCAGTGAGAACTAGACCTCCGGGCAGACTAGACAAAACACAAAAAAGCACGAACTGTACAAGATATTTACAATATACACATACTTTTACAAATGTGCATAGAGGCAGATCATTTATGCAAAATAAAACTTGAGGAATTGACCATGCACAGGCAATTCCAGCATCTCACCATCTAGGGCTTGGAGGGTATAAGAATCTTCCCCATGAGTATTGCAAACCTGATATGGGCCCATCCATAAGGGTTCAAACTTACCATGTTTGCCCTTGTCCTGACCTTTTGCATTCCAAACGAGCGCCCAGTCATTTATCTGGAACTTTCTTTCTGTAGCTCTCCTGTCAAACAGATACTTCACATTTTGTTGTTTCTTGAGATTGACTTGGTGGGCTTTCCTTCTGCTTTCATCCAGTGCAACCAGCTGGTTTATCCTTCCTGTCATGGAGTCTTCAATCTCCTCATCATTCTCTTGGATGAATTTGTAAACTGGTAGGAGACTATTTATAGGTAGCTTGGCTAATGCACCATATACCAGTTCAAAAGGTGACCTTCCAATAGCTTTTTTCACTGTCACCCTGTCAGCCCATAATGCCAACTTTAACTTTGAATCCCAAGCTCTCTTGTTCTTATCCACTATCCTCTTGATGATTTTCATGAGGCTTTTATTGCTTGACTCTGCCTGACCATTTCCTTGTGGGTGGTATGGTGATGCATATGATAAATTTATCCCATATTTGTTGCAAAAATCAACAAATTCACCTGATCTGAAGTACATTGCATTATCTGTGACTATCTTGAATGGTACTCCAAACCTGATGACAATATTTTCCAGTATGAAATCCATCACCACCTTACTTGTAGCCCTCTTAGTTGGAATGGCCTCAATCCATTTAGTGAAGTAATTAGTTGCTACCAAAATCCAACTATGCCTCCCACTTGATTTCTTTGCAATTTCCCCTATGAAGTCAATTCCCCATTGCTGAAATGGAGCATCCACAGTTACAGTTCTAAGGGGTAGTGCACCCTCATACCTTAACTTTCCTGAGAATCTTTGGCAAGGATCACACTTCCTCACTAACCTTTGTACATCTGAAAAGAGAGTGGACCACCAATATCCTGCTCTGAGAATCTTATGAGCTGTTGTTTGAGCAGTGTAATGTCCACCACACACTCCTTTATGCATGTCAATCAAAACATTGTTGGCTACATCTTCATCCACAAATCTTAGCAGCACACCATCAGGGTTCTTCCAGTACAGCTCACCTTGAACAATAATATACCTAATTGCATGTAATTTTAAAGTTCTCTTTTGACTGTCACTGAAATGGGAAGGACAACATAGATTTTGCAAGTAATATATGATGTCCTTATACCATTCAGATTTTGATACATTAACATTCTCATTCTGGATTGCATTGATTTGGCATGCTTCCAAGTTTGACTGTGCCATCATCTTGGCTAATCCTTGTCCTCCTACCAACTTGGTAATTTGTATTTCTATGTTGAACTCCTGCAGTTTGTTTATCCATCTGCACCTCCTTCCTGTTACTTCCTGTTGAGTGAAGGTGTCTTTGACTGCTGCATCAGGCACATATGCAACTGTTTGGGATCCTACCAGATATGGCCTGAAACTCTTGACCGCTCTGACTAGTGCATATGCTTGTTTCTCCATGATATCATACTTTAACTCAGAAGCCTGCAAGGACATACTGAAGAAAGCTATGGGTTGCTCAAAACCATCCTCATTTTTCTGTAACAAACATGCAGCAATAGTGTGGAAAGAAGCAAATGAAAACAATTGAAATGGCCTAGAGAAATCAGGAGATTTAAGAACAGGAGCCATCTTGATTGCTTCCTTGATGTCCTGAAAATATCTGCTTGCTTCACCTTCCCAACTGATAATCTCACCTTTCTTTAGCATTTTACAAATGTTCCTTGTGGTTTCTGCAAAGTTGGGAACAAATCTCCTAACAAAATTTATTTGTCCAAAGAAGGACTAGATTCCTTTTACTGTCTTTGGCATCTGAATCCTATCAATTGCAACTACTTTTTTAGGATCAATCCTATCTCCATCTTTGGAAACAATGTGCCCTAGGAGCTTTCCTTCCACTACCCCAAAAGCACACTTCTTTGGATTTAGAGAAATGCCATACTCTAGTGCTCTAATAAAAATCTGTTCCAAGTGCATACAATACTGCTCTTCTTTCTTTGAATATGCAGTCAGATCATCCTGATATACAACCAGGATTGAGTCAATCAACCCTGCAAAAGCAACATCCATTGCTCTCTAAAATGTTGCACCTGCATTTGTTAGTCCAAATGGCATCCTCACATACACATATGTTCCCCATGGAGTGGTGAAGGTAGTCTTGTATTGTTCTGATTCTTTTACCTTCACCTGATTGTAACCTAAGAATCCATCCATCATGGATAGGAGTTCACAACCAGTCACTTTCTGCAACATATCTTCCATATTAGGCAATGGGTAATTATCCTTTAAGGAAGATACATTCAAATTTCTAAAGTCAACACAAAGCCTAATATCACCATTCTTTTTTCTGACTGGGACAAGGTTAGACACCCAAGTTGAATGTTTGATTGGCACAATTATTCTAGCCTCCCTAAGCTTTTTGAGTTCTTGCATTTTTGGAGCTAAGGTAGGATTAATAGGCCTTTGCTTCTGTCTCAATGGCTTAGCTCCAGGCTTCAATGGGATCTCATGCTGGAATAGGTCTTCTCTATACGCTTTGAGGTCTTCATATGACCAGGCAAAAACATGCTTATATCTTTTCAGTAATGCTATCAACATGCTCCTTATGTGTGGTTTGAGCTGTTTACCAATGTACACCTTCTTGGGGGCCTGAGATGTCCCCAAATTTATCTCTTCTAAATCATCTTTGTTTGTGGGAGATGTCTTTGTGACCAATTGGTCTCTACTGTCAAAGCTCTTTCTAAAGCTACTAACCCTCTAGGGATTTGGTTAGTCTTCAACTGAATTATTTCTTTCCCCATAAGAGTTTCTTTTCCATCTACCATTTCTACAAAAGCTTGAAAATCAATTTCTTGGTTCTCATATTCATCTATGCAGTGCAAAAATTTTAACAAGTCCTTGTTATCATCGAACACTTGCCAACTGCATATGTTTTCTGGTACTGTAGGTCTGACTTTAACTTCAACATTTGTAACATCTGATAGAGTGATATCATCTAGCCTTATTGCCACATTAGCTAAGAAATCAGCCATGACATTTTTTGATCTCTCTATCCAGCCTATTGAAAATGCATCAAATAATTCAACTGTATCCCAAACAGCATGCTTGTATTGTTTTAATCATTTGTTCTTTAAGGCATACCTATCTCTAACTTGGGATACAATTAACTCAGAATCCCCAAATACCCTTAGCATCTTGATTCCATGTTTGAGAGCTATATTTAAGCCTAAGAGTAAGGCCTCATACTCTGCAATGTTGTTTGTACAAGCAAATCTTAGCAAGAAGGAGAATTTGAGGAGCTTACCAGTTGGAGACAAGAAAACAACTCCAGCTCCAAAACCTTCTTTTGCACAAGCTCCATCAAAATACATGGTCCATAGACCATGCTGGTCAAGCTCTTCAATGCAAACATTTTTCTCCTTATCCTCTTTATCATCCGAGACAACCTTGAAGTTATCACAGTCAGTGTTCACAAAGCATATCTGTTCTTCTAATTCTTGATTCTCCACTGTCTCTGATGATCTTTCTTCTCTAATTAGTTTAACATCCCTGCCATTCATTGGAATCATGGCATATGACAGGTCCAGCGGCATACTTCCACCAATTAGTGCTGCCCATCTTCTTGACAACAGCATACCATACTGTGGCTTGATGTCAACCACTGTTATATTCATTTTGTAGCTCTTTTCAGGAAATGCTACCAGTCTGAAATCCACATCCTTCATGATTCCAATAACTGGTACCTCTCTGGCATCCATAGCATAACATTTTCCACATGCCTTGTCTATTTTTAATCTAGCTTGTTGCATGATGGCTAAAGGCATGATTTTTGTAGATGCTCCAGAATCAAGCATACAATTTTTAACTACTTTTCCATTTATAACCAGGGATACATAAAATGGCTCCACTTGTGAAGGGCACTTTGTCATGGTCATCCATAAATACACCTCAGGAGCTTCATCTTCTTCATTACATAAGACATGCTTCTCACCTTGGATCTGAACATTTTGTTTAGCTTGACAAGGTACTCCTGAAATTAGGGATACTGTCCTATTCTTGATTTCTTCAACCTTCATCAGTTCCATCAATGGGACATAAACCTTTACCTGAGACAAGACTTGAGTGATATCAAATGGAGCAAAATTTTGTATGACAGTTGTAGCTTGCTCCACGGTCTTATTCTTATCTTGAACTGATTTAGCTTTTATCTTCATAGTCCCCTGATCATCATTCTTGTTTTGGGAACCTTTGCTTTGATCTTCAACTTGGGGGATTCTATTTTCTGGTCTTTGAGATTCATGACCTATTTTTTGCTTAAAATTTTGCTTGTTATTACCCCACTACCTTTTTTGTGGTTCAATCCCTTTATGACCATGCACTGGCTGACCTGCAAGAGCATTCTTTGGTTGATGTGGGCTGCTTATATGAGCTTTACCTCTGAGATTGTAATTGCTTTTGACTTGGGCCATTGCTGCAGCTATGAGGAACCTAATTTCATCATTAGAAGGTCTCTGCAGGTTACTCAAAAAACTGTGTGAGCCCTGAGCATACAAATAACTATCTTCATTATCTTCGTCATAAAAAACCTGCTGATAGGCCTGAGTTCCAACATTTGTACTCTCATCAGCATCATGAGGAGGGTGTCCACTGCTTATGGACAACATATTAACATCATCATCCTATACATAATGTGGCTCACTGCATTCATTATAGGATACAACATTATCATACAAAGACTAAGCAATCATGCATTGTGATTGTGAATGTGGCATCTGGCAGATTATGCACCATGGAGTATCGTCAACAATATTTATAGCTTTCTTCAAAGGATCAGGAGTTTCCTTGGTATGTTGAGCTCTTTGATTTGTGTTGTTATGTGGAAATAAAGGCCTACCATTGTGCCAATTGGTATTATATGGCATATCATGCAATGATGGTCTCTTTTCCTGTCTTTGGTAAGCTTGCCTATCAGGACCTATCCCTTTTTTACTTCTGGCCAGTCTATAGCTTAGGTCCTTAACAACATTTGCCAATTTGTTTATTTTATCTTTAGGGGCAGATGTATTACCTTGAGTATTCTGAGGTTTGTTTGGATTCTGCAGAATTTTCACCTCATCCCTCCTGTTTGTGTTGACTAATGCTTTCCTATTGTTCTCAATATTCACTGCAATTCTGAAAGCATCCCTGAGAGTAGCAGGACCTTTATCTCTTAACCCATATGTAGTTTTGGCATCAAAAGCATTGATATACAATATTATGAACATTGGTTCATTTGGCCTCATGTGATGTGGCAATTTGTTCAACACTTTAGTAAATATTGCATTAAAATCTGCGACCTGCTCATTTGACCCTTTGGTGATACTGGTGAACTCATTTACAAAAAAGTTAGGTTCAGTTTTGTCACCATACTGCTCCTTAAACATCCTTTTGAAATCATCCCATGTTGAAATGCTCTGATCAGGCAGATTCTTGTACCATTCTCTAGCCTCATCTACTAAAGACTGCATGAATGACTTCATGAAAACATCCTCATGCTCAACCTCAAAGTTGTCCATGACATTTTGAAAAGCTTTTAGATGATCCTCCCCTGACACAGTATTATTTCCTGAAAATTTTGGCACTTGCAGCCTTACATGCTTGTCAATGGGGTTAGGATAACCAGGGATACTATCAAACACCAGCTGTCTGAATCTATCCAACTGCATGGGTTGTCTATCAAACTGATTAGCATTAATATTTCTGTTTGCATTCTGATTTCTTACATTGTTCAATGGTATTTTGGCATCATTTACATTCTATCTTTGATCATTATGCTGATGTTGCACTTCATTTCTGCACTAGTTTCTCTGCACATTTGCATTTTCTAGGGTACGAACTGAATCATTCTAAGCAACTCTTAGAGCTTGCACTCTCTGTCTCATGTCATCTCTGACTTTCATTGCTTGTAAGTACTCTAATTCTGCTCTTAGGCTTTTGATTTCTTCAGCTAACTGTTCTTCTTTAGGCATGGAGGTAGATGGTCTCATACCATTCTAGTCATCATCTTCATCATCCCTCAGAGATTCTGCCTCTTCAAATCTTTCACCAGGGTCTAAGAAAGGGCATTCTTGGAACATCTTTGACCTCATTCTTAAACTACCACCCTGTTGCCTCTCATATGCACCTTGAATATCAGCTTCTACATTTGAAAAATAGGGCACATGCTGCCCTGATGGCCTAGGGTTATCCTGAGTATCATCATTATTCCTGGGGGAACCTTCACGACTGACTAAGATGGCTCCCTTTCTTCTATACATCATCCTTCTTTCTACTGGTAACTCTTCAAATAGAGGATTACGTTGTCCCCTGCATATAAATTTCACTTTGACCAGTTGGGAGATTACTTCAGAGTCGCCACCTATAACTAGGAACTGTTTTTACCAGGGATGAAAAGACAATTTCTTTACTGCATAATCCCCAGCGGAGTCGCCATTTTTTTGGTTTTTTCCCTGACTGGATACTTTCTCCCAAATTTCCCTACAAGGTAGCCAACAGTGATCAACAGGATCTCTGGGCCAGGGGCCAACAGTATAGGAGATAGACTCTATTTTTATCTCCTCTTCTTCTTCAGGCTCTGCAAAACCTAGGGGGGTATTCCCTATTCAACACATTTGAGATATAACTATACAAAGACTGGGATGCTGACACAAAGCAGATAAGTCCTCCTGTGAGTAGACCAAAACTGTGAGATAAGAGCAAAGGGGCTAGCTTTGGGCCTATGTTTAGTTGTAGACAGAGGACCTTGGATCCTAAAACTAATTCTACAGTCCTAATGGTTGTGGTTGAAGTTTGATTTTGATTTATGTTTGGATGCAAACCTGGACCTAGTGTATAACCTCAACACAGATCTAGATTGATGCCTATCCAGGGCTTAGAGTCAGTAGACATACACATGTAAATGTTCAGCATAAACATACCAAGACTGGTTGTTAAGGGGATTTCATTATATCTGCCTTACAGATATATCCCAGAACAGAGTGTTTAGTCATTCATGCTTAAAGGAATCCTTACTGTAACATATTTTCTTAATGATCAATTTGAAACTTTTAATTTGTCCCTTGAACAAAGGTAGGAGATTAAACATTCAATACAAAAGACCCATATTCCTAAATCATAAACAACCCTTAGTTATTTAGACTCAAAAGAAAATACAGCCACAGCTTGGAGACAAGTGATTAAACACATGCAATCAGTGCATTTCTCATATAAATCAGCATGAAACCAGTTAATTTATGCATGAAACACAAAACATGAGACTCATAAAATCACAAGGGCTTTTGCACAGAGCAACCAAGACCAGTTGTATCTTGTTACAGAGCCAGAATGTCCAGTTTTCAACCAACCCTCAAAATGAGAAACACAACCTGCTAAATACAACAAGGAAGGTCCTCAGCATTAATTACATGGCAGATTTCAAAATTTGCCAGATATATTACACCTCAGAAGAATGGTGCTCATAAAAAATGAATGCAACTGGCAGGGCAAGAGACAGAAGAGGCCTCGAGCCTTGCACCACCACTTGGGTATCCACACTTCAAACAGGTAGTTTTACCATTCGTACCATCACCCATACCCCTGCAACAATCACCATTAAAGGCCTCAACCACCCACGGCCACTGGAAAATGCAGCGACAATACATAAGACATTTCCCGCCAAAATACATTATGCTAATAATTCAAAAATGCAAGAAACATTTTATCCCACATGCACCCCGCAGAGATCTCCTTAGCATTTTAAAAGCATGGCTATGAGCAAACTAAGTGTCAAGCACTTTTGCCTCGCTCGACCCACGAACCATCCACCAATAGCTCATCGTCTTGATTCCCGCCGACATCGGTGTGACCAATACCATTGGCCCAACCAAAAATCCATCCACCGATACACTAAGTCACCCCGATGGCCAGCAAAACACACCCTGTCAGCCAAACTACTACCATCGAGATGACCCAAAAGTCCCTCGCCGATTCTAAAAGTCACACCGACGACACTTCCACTTCCCACCTCCGTCAGTGTGACCCACACCATCGGAGCAACACTTCAAACCTACGTCGACATTGAAAAGTCACGCCGATGCTCACAAGCTAATCCATCGGCCAGAGTAACCTTATCAGACCAACATTCTGCGATCTGCCCGACAAGCAAAGTTACTCTGATGGTATCTTCCATCGGGGTGACCCTCTCCCATCGACGGAAGCAAAAATGGCTTCGCCGATACACCAAGCTATGCTGATGAACACACACAAAAGCTTCAAACCACAAACCGTCGGCCAAACACCAACCATCGGCATGACCACCAAACTTCATACCGATACCTGTCATCATGCCGATGACCACCCTCGAGCCATCCACCATCGGCCAGACTAGCCTCGTCGGAGGAACCAAAAATTCAGTCGCCGATGCCACACACTACACCGATGGCATCTCCCGTTGGTGTGACCAAAGCCATAGGAGCAACAAAAAGCTCCTTCGCTGATGCACCATGTTACGCCGATGGACACACAAACTACCCCATCGGCCAGAATATCCCTGTCGTCATGACTCTCCACAATCTGCCTGATACGCCAAGTCACTCTGATGGCACAAACAAACAACACACACTGTCGACGAGACCACTTCCCATCAGTGAACCACAAAACACCTCTGCCGATGACCAAACACACGCCGATGGACATCCATCGGCCAGACCAAATGCATCAGTGGATGCAAAGTTTCCCTCGCCGATAGACCATATCACACCGATAACAATCCAAGATAGAAAAATTTGATGACCCCCTGGGAAAGTGTCTGCATATTAGCATTTGAGACCTAATTGACTAAGTAGGCACCAACACAACTCATTCACACATGCTAGATAGTCATTCATACCATCTTCCATAATAATAATTTCATGTCTAATCAAGTTCATGCTGTAATCACATTTTACAAGGCTACACTTGAGCAAATTTCAATTCACTTCACCTCAACAGGTATGCATACTAACTTTCCATTATTAATATAGATTTTTAATACATTCTTTATATGTCTCACATTTAATTTAGCACAATTCTCATTATTAAACTTATTTCCATATTCTATCATCCTTCCCTTCATCTGTACAATGCCTTGAAGTGAGGTCACTTGAAGATTTTAGTTGGGGGGAGATAGTGTGTGTATGTTCAATAAATGATTGTTCACCACCATTAGTTACAAAACATAGACCAATACAACCCTTTTCCTTGTCTTCTTACATCTATGACATTTTGTCTATTAATTTCCTACAATCTTGAGTCAGTTCAGGATGGTTTGAGTTTGGTGCATACAGGTATAATATAACAAAGGAATGTGCAAAGGGTTATTGAAATTGAAAGTGCATGCATATATAACAAAGGGTTAGTAGAAGGGTTGTGAAGAATTTGAATTTGAAGTTTAATTGGAAATATGGGAGGAGACCTTATTAGATGGGAACCCACAATACATAATATAATATTGGAAGACTAGTTAGCCTTGCCAATCTTTACACAAGTAGGATGACTTGATTATTTTATGAAGCTCATGGAGTACAATGAAGGCATGACAAGGCAATTTGCAGCCTCACTATACCATGATGAAGCCACTATCAAGGGTTTGACAGTGGATGCTTCGAAAGCTGCAATTGTTGAAGTATCTGGTTTACCCAGAAATAGAGAAGAATTCCCTGTCAAGGCAGATGCAATAGCTGCAAGAGATGAATTTAATGAGGTAGGGGAGCATCTGGACTCAATGTCACAAGGTACTAAAAGACTATCACTTCCATAGTTATGGGCTTCTTATGTTGTTCATTTTATTAAGTACCTTACTTGTGATGGTAGGCAGTCCATGTTATATACTATGCATTTTAAATTTTTGAGTCACCTCCGCCATAACAGAATAGTCAATGTATCAATTTTTTTGTATAATTTGTTAAAGAGAATGGGATATGAATATCAGCAGAAGTCAAATAAGTTAGCTCTATCGCATGATTGTTTGGTCACTCTGTTAGTAAAAAGAAGCCTTAGGGTTTGTTATCCATAGGTACCCTAGAAAAGATTTTTGAAATGCAGAAACATTAATAACATTCTTAATGAGCCAACAGTACCAAGGAATGTAGAGTCACCTGTTGCATCTTTGAGGGAAACTCCTGTTACACCTGCTACCTCACCTACCCATAGCATGGGAGAAACAGGGGAGCAAGGTGTGCCAATTTCACCACCTGCAACATTTGGCCAACCTATAGTAGACAAGGTAAATCAAACCCCATCCTCTAGTAAAACACCCAACACCAAAACACAAAAAACTAGAAAGAAGAAGGGTGGTTCTTCTTTTGAGCCTCCAAAAAGGCCAAAGGAGAAACCCACACCATTAAGGCATTCACACTGCCTAAAGAAGAAAGGTGTTATGAGGGGTTCTATTGGGAAGCCAAGAGAATAAAAAGAGGATGTTGTGGCAGTAGAAACTAACCATGAACAAGAGGCAATTGTGACTGATAATGTGCAAGTCCCCATAAAAAGGAAATGGTATGTATCTACTACCTCTGAATTAGAATCAGAGGATATTTTGTTGCTAAAAAAACTAGAAAGAAAACCCCAGATAACCCTGACAACGAGGGTTATGAGTCTACAAAGGGTGGTGATGAATAACCTTTAAGGGATGAGGAATTATTGATTGAAGAAATGAATGTTAGAAGAGAATTGCAGGAAGCCTTTGAGAGAATTAGCAGTTGGAAGAGCTGGTCAAAACTTATGAGCAGAGGGACAAGGAGAGAGAAGCAAAGATACAGGAATTGGAAGAAAAAGTTAACACTTATGATTAAGGGTCAAAACTAGATATCCTTGCAGAGCTAGCCATAATTATTGCAGGAAATAAGGAATTAGTGGCTGAAGAGAAAAGACTCCCTGTTATAAAAACCCCAACCTGTCATACAATTGTGTCCCTAGGATATCAACTACGGAAAGTTACTTAAGATTTTTCTAAATGAGAAGAGTGGAAGAAAGAAAAAGAAGTCATGATTGTAGAGCATATCCAGGCATTAGAAAGGAAAGATATTGAATTAAGGAGAGCAGTAGTCAAGATGGAAGAAGTAGCAGACAAAGCTGCCCAAATTGTCAAATGTAGGTCTCCAGGTAAGACATATGGTTTGTTTTTATAGGAAAAGTTTTTGATTTTTTGTTTAGTAAGTTGATCGGTAATAAACTAATTGCCATGAGTGGAAAAATGACTTTTCTAAAAGTTTTTGCTATTGCCACACTAGAAGAGCAAGACTAGTTATGTAAGTTCTACTTACATAACTATGTTGTACTCGAGGATGTTGAATGGAACCCATTGATGCTTGTAGGTGATTTACAAGTAAGGACACTTGCATCCTACTTTAGAATGAAAAATTGAGGGGTGAAATCATGCAAGCATACACAGAGAGAGAAAAATCAATTGCTCTCCCAATAAGGAGAGAATCTAAAACCTGTGGATTAATCATTGCAGAATGGAGATAGCTCTTGGAACATAAAGGTGTGGGCAGGAAGATAATGAGTTTGAGACTGTAGGACTATGAAAGGATGCATCATTTAATAGTTGGACTCATTCACCACTCTTATTAGTATGTGTAGGATTGATGGAATAGTTTAACCCTAAGTTGCAAAGGAAAGATCCCCACTCTGTTCACAATTTTATGACCATGTTTGAAAGAGTACGGAAATATATGGATATTGCCAAAGGGCAGGGACTTGAATGGGTACTGCTCACCTTCCAACCACCAATGCTTCTGTACCTAGTGCCACATTGGATAGGAAAGAAGAATGTGGAGTGTGAAAAGGTAAAGGTTACAAGGATGAACAAGTTGGCATATCATAATGGCTTTTACTTGGAATAGGAAGGAGTGGATGTTGTTACAAATTTTAGGGAGATTACTCTGCACTACAACCTACAGTCCTAGTTGATTTGCTTGGGGACAAGAAAATGGGTAGTTGGAGGGAAATGATGGGTCTAGTTATTGATTAATTTTCTTATATTTTATGCAAATTCTTAGACATTTGTCCTATATATATTACTACACTTTGCTATCTTTTATGTTCATTATGTAGACCTAGATCTGATTATCAAGTATATGGAATATTATTTTAATATGATGAATTATGCATAATTATGTGTGGGAATGTATTGATTCTAAAGGATATTTGTGCTTGATATGGTTGTTAGTATTGTGTGCATGTTTTGTGAGCTAAATCCTTGCAGCTAAAGAAGGTGGACTATAACTTACAACAACTGTAAGGTGTAGCTTGTAGCCAAAGAGTTTCTAGACAGCAAAGCAGGAGAGGTTCCAAACTAAATCATGTGTAGCAACTAAAGCATGGAGACACATGATGAAGATAATCATGCATCATGACAACAATCAATAAAGATAATTGAAAGAGGAAGGATTATGTTGCAACTAGAAGACCAACGCGACCGATTCAACCAGTCCATGTTCCCTTGTTTTAGCAAGGAGTTCCAATTTTATTAGGACTCTTCTTTCCTTCTTTTTTAGTTAAACTTGTTTAACATTTATCACACTATGGTTTGTATGGAGTGGTGGTTTATGATTTTAGTTAAGAGACCTATTTCAATAAACTTCCCTATGCCTATATGTATGGCTCAGTGGTTGAGGTAGTTAAGTTGTTAGTTAAGTTTCAAGTTTGAAGTAGATTGTTCTATCACATATATAGCTATCTGAATATTTTTCCATATATATGCAGACAATATTTGTTATGTTGATGATGAGTTTATGATAGTAAAATTTGGATTGTTTAGTTTTGGTTTGAATCCTCCTTTCACCAATTACATTCAAGGACCTTAGGATTGAGTGGCAGAGCACTATCAGGTCCTTGGTCACTTACAAATGTAGGGAAACTTGGATTAGGGTGTTTGATTGTCAATTTTCCTTCTCTAATGCTCAATTATACATCAAAACCCTAATTATTTGAAAATGACAATAAACTGATGAATTATACAGAAAGATGCTACAGAAAGATGTAAAAAGACAAATACAAATGCACTTGTTTTCAAAGTTCAGAGTGCAGAATTATCAGGGACTAAGGAGCGGGTGCCCAAGTCCAATGCTTTGTTTTTAGTCAGGATCTGGAAATAAGATCTGATGCTTGTACGTATTGTTTTGGATATTTTTCTATTGCAAAACTTTGGGGACTAAGGAGAGGGTGCCCTAGTCCAGGGTGCTCTTTCTTCTCTGATCTACAATTCTAACACTTCAATATGCCCTCCTGCAACTCGACTTTGTATGGATCTTCAACCTGTAACCTGCAACCATGAAAACTTTGGGAGGGGGTTGTGGTGTTTAGAGGCTTGCCTCAGTCAAGCCCCAGAAGGACACTTAAGTCTTCCAAACACCTTTGTCAAATAGAGAGTGCCTGCACTTGTGAGGAAGAGGTAAAATCTAAATGAATAAATGATCACAAATGCAATAAATGTCACCTTGTAGTGAAGATCTCATGAGAGGAAGAAGCTCTTCATTCCACGAGGAGATGGATGCTCAAATCTGCAAACACAAACACATAGACAACGCAAAACTACTCTTGCAACACAATGAAAATCTTGAATCACCAATGCACATGCAAATTTCATCTAGTCAACTTCTAATTGTAATCTAGTTTCTAAATGAATGCCTAAACATGCTTTTATATGCAACTACAAACGTTCTCACCAAGAATTTTGTAATGCAAACTTATCATGTCAGCATAGGACCTAATTAACGGTCACAAGCCGACACTCCAAATTTGGGACTGACCTAGAATAGGGCAGGACCAGGGCATGGGTGCCCAAGTCCTCCCCCCTATTTTGGTTAGGGTTAGGTTCAAGGGATCCCCCTAGGTCCTCTTTGTAATAAAACCTAGGGTTCATTTCATTGAGATGTCAAATTATGATGCTAGATGTCCTAAATGCACACTAAAGACCTGGGAGCTAAACCTTAGGAGGGAAAAGCCCCCAAGTGGACATTTTTTGACATTACATTTAGCCCCCACTTTAATGTATGTATAAACATGAGGCCAATACATGCATTAAAGTACGGTCGCAATCACAACAAACATGCCAAGCATGAAGACGACACGTCAATCATAGAGAAAATAGTAACAGGCATGCAAAACATAGAGAAGACAGTTACAATCATGCAAAACATGGAGAAGACAACAAATGCATAGAAGACACATTAATGCATAGAAGACATGAATGATTCTTTTCTTTTCTTTCTCATATATATGAAATGCAGATGCAAGTACTGGAAAATAAACACACCTCCCATAATGTAGGATGCACTCATTGCGTAGGTCTTTCAACTGCATATATAGGGCAACACACACATATGACACACAAAAGCTCCCAAAATGCAGGATGCACTCATCGTGTAGGTCTTTAAACTGCATATAGGGCAACAGACATGCCACACAAATTAAGCATGCCAAACACACACACTTTGAAGACACAGAGAAAACATGGTATACAAGTGGAGTGTTCCCTATTTCTAGGCTCATCACCATCTCAGGCACATTATAGGCACACATTGACAATTAGGATTCGCCACAACAATCATCGAAGACACGCTTAAGGGTTGAGTTAGTCACAGAACTGCTCCCCGCCTCTGTAGAGGACTTTTGAAAATGACAAGATGTGCAATATTTTCTAAGAAATACATGATCCCCGCCTCTGCAGAGGGCTTAAGAAAAAGGATATGCTCGATATCCTACCTCCACAGAGGGTTTACATGATTGATTGATTGCAAACAAACTCGAGATGCAGGATGCACTCATCATGTAGGTCTTTAAACTGCATATGAGGACAAGCACATAACTAACATCTACAACAGACAACTTACCTTATATATGTCCCCACCTTAAGGTGGTTGATATCAAGTATCGATATCAAGCATGTTAAGGTAGAAGGAAACACACAAGGGAACACAAGCTCTCGCAAAGCCCATGCCCCCCAGAGGTGACATGTACTTTACGATCGCCAAATGTTCCCACAAACACATCCCTGCAAGAACATGCTAGTGTCTACAAAAAAATAAACAACATCAATGCATATGATTAACCACAAAGAACCAAGGTTATACTATGAATTCAGAGTTCAAGGATAACCATGGGGCTACATCACGAAGATCTCCAAATTGAGTACCACCAAGGCTAGATTCCAAGACAAACAAAGTGCACATAGCAGTAGTATAGTTAAGGTTTGTAAATGAGATAGGACACCATCAAAATCACTACTTAGAAAGGATGGAGTGCTTCTACTAGCCAAGCATTGGATAATTTATTACAACCCCATCGTCATATTAGGAACTAAGTCCAATTTTTGATTTCTCACTAAAGGGACGCTAGGTCCGCATCAGTATAAATGTTTTTCGTCATCTGCCCACTA
Organism: Cunninghamia lanceolata; assembly: GCA_027924645.1. Classification (NCBI taxonomy): domain Eukaryota; kingdom Viridiplantae; phylum Streptophyta; class Pinopsida; order Cupressales; family Cupressaceae; genus Cunninghamia; species Cunninghamia lanceolata. The sequence continues at coordinate 5,373,335 of BSBN01000311.1, read as the reverse complement.
CATAGAAACACTAGAGGAAGGGAAACAATAAATTAGAGAGGAGAAACAAGTGTCTTAGGGATAGTCACGTAGGAGGGTGCCCCCAAGTAAGCAGCCGTAACGCTATGTCTGTAAGACACAACACACAATGATGAAATTAGAGAGAGAGGCAATATAGAAGAATGCTAATACAAATAGAAGAAGGTCACAATAGAGGCAATCTCTTGGTATCCTGAACCTTATGGAAGAATCAGGGGTCATCCTAGGAGGCCTAAACAATAGATAACACATCACGGGGGAAACACATCATGAGAGAGATAAAGGGTTAGAGATACTTACCTATAGGGCCTTGCTAGGCTAGCAGGTGTCATCAAGCACATCATCGTCATCATTCCACTCCCTAATGTTAGAGGAAAGTGGGACATAAGGTACCATAGCCCAATTCATGTCTTTCTCATCATGTTGTTCATTGTTAGGATCATCTTTGTTTGGTTGAATGTTTGGAACAATATTTTCTTGTTGAGATGCAAGGTTTATAGCATGAGCTTGTCTTATTCTTCTTCTTTCTCTTGCTTTTCTATTTCATTTTGTCTTACCACTTATCTCTTGTAAGATAGGGCTTTCCTCTTTCATAGGGTTATGCAATTTAGAAGATGAAGCACTAGGATCAAATCTCATTTGTCTAGGTGGAATCTTTTGTTGTCAACAATGAGCTCCCAATCCTTTTAAGGATTTCAGGGGAGGAACCTTAGCATAGGGACCTTGTCCTTTCGGTCTAGGGTTCTCTTCACATGTGGGTTGCTTGTCTTTTGTTATTTTTTGTATAGAAGGACTAGCCATTGGATGTAAAAGTTTTGCTTTGTAATTTCTACAGCTCAAAAAGGTAAAGTATGTTCGTGGCTCCAATTCCTGTTTAGATTTATCCCAAAAGTAATCCAATGTAAAGTATTGTTGTGTACTTAAAGGCTTGTATGTATTTCGATGAATAACATGCAATTGTTCATTCAAAGGGAATTTGGCACATTTATAAATTATTGAAGGGAGGATGTTCATAACCTTTAACCAAGGGTGTCCAAGTTTCATTTCAAAGGTATTAGAAGTAGGGGTAGGATCAAACCATTGTTCAAAATTTTTCTCAAATACAGTGACCAACAATGATATTTTACCCAAAGGGTTTTCAAAGGTTCCTTTATGTGTTTTGATCATCATATTCGAAGGGTCATAAGATTCTTGCATTATTGATGTACAAAGAGGAACTCTTCAGCGGAAACATTAGTCATGCAATTAGGATCAACAAGAGTTCCATCTACAGGGTTTCCCATTATTTTCACAGTGATATAAAGAGGTCCTTCAGTGTTTCCTATTGTTCTATCATGAGGTGTAAACACAATTTCAGGTTCAGAGACCTTTTTTTTTCATGTAAAGCCTAGGAGGGAACCTATTGTTGTTGTTGTGATTAGAGGCCATTTTTATATGTTCAACTCAATGCTAAATCATATTTTAAAATCTTTCTCAAAAGTATGCAAAAGACCAATGCAAACTATATGCAAAAATGACCTAAAATGCTTGTTTTTTGTATTTTTTCAATGCAAATGAATGAAACAAAGGGTGTAGTAAGGATTTTGATTAGGGGAAGAGAATAATATGTATGATATCAGTCCAATACAGAAATAATCTCCTTTACAACATGCTTTTTTATGCAAAGCTAGGATGAAGGCTAGTCAAAAGCTAGTGAAAATACCCAAAAATATGCAATTTTCACCAAATTTTCACTACAAGAGCCCAATAAAAAGGTGTTGTGAAGTATTTTAGGAGGGTCAGAAAATAATTACCCTGATAACAGAAAATTAATGCAAAAATAATCTTCACAACACACCTATAGTGCCAGTCTAGGGAGTCGATAAGGCCAAATCTAGTGAAAATCAAGGTTTTTGAAGCCCTAGGTTTGAGATATTGACACAAAATGCTATATGAATGTTTTGAAATATGATTTATGATGATAATTAATTGTACTTAGATCTGAAAATGATTTTCAAGCTCTAAGATGCAAAATGCAAGTGCAAATCTAATGAAAAATCAATGAAATTGCTAGTTTTTTGTTGAAATTTTCTATGCAAAAATACAAATATTTGTGATCTAAATGCAAATTTACACTAAAATGAAAGACTAAAACCAAATGCAAGTTTGAATGAGACTCTAAAATTAGTAGAAAAATCTAAAAGACGATTTTACCTACAAACCCTGGATTTTAGAATTACCAGGTTATATGAAAATTATAGAAATTTCTACAAAACCCTAGCAATTTTATGATGAAAATGCAGTGCAAGCTATTGAATTTTTGTAATTTTCTATAATTTATCTCAGATATAATGCAAAAATTAGAAATTAGATGCAACATGCAAAACCTATATGAAGATGCACACTAGGGTTTGTAAATCTTTTCAAAATTTTTAATTTTTTTTTTGTAATTTTCTCAAGGCAATAAGATGAATAACTATGTGAATGAATGAAATCAAAGAAAATTTGAAGCAAAGCAATCATCAACGTGCCAAATTCAATAGAAACACAGGTTCACCAAAATGTAATGTAGTAAATTTGGATTGTTTAGTTTTGGTTTGAATCCTCCTTTCAACAATTACATTCAAGGACCTTAGGATTGAGTGGCAGAGCACTATCATATCCTTGGTCACTTACAAATGTAGGGAAACTTGGATTAGGGTGTTTGATTGTCAATTTTCCTTCTCTAATGCTCAATTATACATCAAAACCCTAATTATTTGAAAACAACAGTAAATTGATGAATTATACAAAAAGATGCTACAGAAAGATGTAAAATGACAAATACAAATGCACCTGTTTTCGAAGTTTAGAATGTGGAATTGTCAGGGACTAAGGAGTGGGTGCCCAAGTCCAATGCCTTATTTTCAGTCAAGATCTGATGCTTGTACCTGCTATTCTGGAGATTTTCCTGTTGCAAAACTTCAGGGACTAGGGAGTGAGCGCCCTAGTCCAGGGTGCTCTTTTCTTATCTAATCTGCAATTCTGACACTTCAATATGGCCTCCTGCAACTCCACTTTGTTTGGATCTTCAACCTGTAACCTGGAACCATGAAAACTTTGGGAGGGGGTTGTGGTGTTTAGAGGCTTGCCTCAATCAAGCCCCAGAAGGACACTTAAGTCTTCCAAACACCTTTGTCAGATAGAGAGTGCATGCCCTTGTGAGGCAGAGGCAAAATCCAAATGAATAAATGATCACAAATGCAATAAATGTCACCTTGTAGTGAAGATCTTATGAGAGGAAGAAGCTCTTCATTCCATGAGGAGATGGATGCTCAAATATGCAAAGACAAACACATAGACAACACAAATCTGCTCTTGCAACACAATAAAAGTCTTGAATCACCAATACACATGCAAATTTCATCTAGTCAACTTCTAATTGTAATCTAGTTTCTAAATGAATGCCTAAACATGCTTTTATATGCAACTACAAACATTCCCACCAAGAATTTCATAATGCAAACTTATCATGTTGGCATAGGACCTAATTAACGGTCACAAGTCGACACTGCAAATTTGGGACTGACCCAAAATAGGGCAGGACTAGGGTGTGGGTGCCCAAGTCCTCCCCCCTATTTTGGTTAGGGTTAGGGTCAAGGGATCCCTCTAGGTCCTCTTTGTCATAAAACCCAGGGTTCATTTCATCGGGATGTCAAATTATGATGTTAGATGTCTTAAATGCACACTAAAGACCAAGGAGCTAAACCTTATGAGGGAAAAGCCCCCAAAGGGACATTTTTCAATGTTACAACAGTTTAGCAAGATTTTATGTGATTTGAGAAAACTGTGTAATGAATAAGTTAGAATCAATATGATTGTGTCAATCAAGAGAACTAGATTTGAGTTAAAACCAATGAGGCAGTCACCTAAGCAAGGGCCACTCAGGTTAACTATCCCTCACTTTATTTCTTGCATATTATTATTGTTGTAGCAATTATTTCATGAATGCAAGATTAATTAGATTCTTAAAATTTGTTTTAGTTCAATTGACTTGTGATACTCTAGAGAGTAGGATAAGTTATCAATTTACAAAGCTAATTCTTAGAGTTCATTTCCTTAATAGTCATTTGTTACAGTGTTACATTGCAAGTACATGTAACAATAGTAGCAACATTACTTTCTCTTTTCATTGAGTAGTTTGATTTATGACACTACACTAGATGAGTTAGATAGTTTGATCTTCGAAAGCACATACAATGCTAGTGCCATCACAAGCTTACTATCCCTGGTCGATAATTCAATGAAGGTCTTTCAAGGGTTCAAGTGGACTGTTCAGTTAGGTTTCTCCTCTGAATTTTGTGAATATCACCAAGTTTACTAGACATAGCAAAGACTCTATAGATACGTGAAAAGATGGATTAGAGGCCCACCTTATGTTTTCTAGATAGTCAAGAGATAATAAAAGGATCCAATCAATTAGCTACATGGGATCACTATGGTTCTTTGGGAGATATCTCAATCCTAGTCTCACTCTTAGATGAGTACTCATGATAGTGGGAGAAGTAGGGTGAGGGTTGGTGGTGTATCCTTTGGAGAAAACACCCAATGATAAAATGGTAAAATTGTAAATACCCTTGAACACTAGTTTTGAAATTTAGAATCTTTAGAATCTTTTTAGTAGAAAGTTAAAGATAAAAAGCCTTAATCATTTAATTAGATATTCCACCAACCATTATTGTGGCTTTGTTGATTATTCAAAATCACAAAAAAACCAAAAAAGCTAGTTGGGTCACTTCATTAGTGATACAACCACAAAAAAAAATAGTTGGGTCGCTTCATTAGTGGTACAACTACAAAAAAAAACTTCCATTTATGGCCACAGACAGAAGTGAAATGAAGAAATCTCATCTCAAACAATAAAGAAAAATAGATAGAAAAAAAATATTTCACATAGTAGAAATAAGACATGGTGCTCGATAGAAGGGCTTTTGAAGGATAAATGGTAGGGTGCACTAGTATGTGAACCCTTAAACAACATTTAAAACTATACTTCCTTTTAGTAGATGGAATAAGTTGTAGTGGGTAATTACGTTACTGAGGTATGACAAACTATGCTTCCATTTTAAATTAGATAAAGTAAAATGAAGAGAACCCTCATGAATAAAGAACAAAAAATTAAAAAATAACTAGGTATGACGGCCTCAACCTCCATTCACAGTGAGACATTGGAGTGAAACTTAGAATTGTATTATCAATCGATAAAACACTAAATAGTGACATTAGCCATGTAAAAAGCATATGAAAATATACATATTGAAGAAATACAGAGAAGTGAAGTGTAGAATTATGAAAAGAGAAAAAAGAAACATAACAAACACCTCAAAAATGAAGACTTTGTCAGTTCACTGCCTTAGTGAGATGTGGAATTCTCACTAGTTCAATGACATATTGACGATGGCTTGGAAGATGAGCAACAAGATGACGACCAAAATTTGTGACCATTCCTTTCATGGAAGCCATCGCTAATATAGAGATGAAGTGAAGATGTTTTGGTGCAAAATGAAATGAACTTTTGGGAAGAGGAGTCTTGGTAGTGGGGTGTTGGTGAGAGGTAAATGCGAGGTACTAAAGCATTGAAGGCTCCATTGCATGGAAATCTAGCTCCATTACATACATTGAAATCTAGATGCAAACAGAGTTAATGTGGTGAGTCGGGAAAGAAAGAGGAGGTGGCAAGTGTTTAATGTTAGCATGCTTAAAAATAGTGTAGCATTGTGTTTCCTCATTGTTAGGGTTAGTTGACAAAAAATATCAATTAAATGCAAATAAAGATTAAATAGAGGAATGAAAAATACATAGAAATAATAATAGTGAGAGACAATTTTAATGTGGTTCACCCAAACTCGGGCTACATCCACCAACAGAGAGTCCAATATTATTATCCAGTAAATCAAACTGATTACAACTAGCAATCCTTGCAACTCAATACTGCTGCAAACGCTACAATACATCAACAGAAACCCTAACCCTTAGCTACTTTTATCAAGCCTTATGTCAGTTAAAATATAGGGTTTTTTTTATGTCGGCCAATAGAAAAAATAACTCCTGATGCCTTTATAAAATAATAAAAAATTATTTTAGGTTTCGGGGGCGTTACCCCTGAGCCTTGGCGGGGGTGCTTCCCCTCGACCTCGCCCTGTATCACAACAGGGACCCCACAAGGGGTATTGCCCCTTGATCCCATCTTGGGGGCACTACCATCAAACCCCGTTAAATAATTTGGGGGGAAGCCACGCTGATAAAAGTAGGGTAAATTTAACCTCTGAGTCTGATTAAGCTCCATATAACAACAATCTTCCACTTGGAGACTGATCAGACTCCACACCATATCATCTCCCACTTGGAGATTGATCATAACATTGCTGACCCTATAGCTCCCAGTGGAAATAAGCACCCTAGACCCTATTGTTTTGATGTTATTGTTTTCAATCTTGAAAACCAACCGAAGCTGAAGAGGATCTCAGCTTCTCCCTTGTCATTACCTTCGTAAACATATCCGCTGGATTTTCATTTGTATGTATATTTTCCAGTCGTAACTATCCATCATCCAACACCAATTGAATGAAATGATACCTCAACTATATGTGTTTGGTCTTTGAATACAAGGTAGAATTCTTTGCAAGATGTATGGCACTCTGGTTGTTTGTAAACAAATAACTATTAGCCTGTTGTTTGCCCAATTCTTTCATGAAAGATTGTAGCCATATCATCTCCTTGCTTGCCTCTGTTGCAGGTACATACTCTACCTCTGTGGTGGATAAATCAACCACCTTTTGTAACCGTGAGATCCAACTCACTGCTGTCCCACCTACAGTAAAGACATAACCTGTAGTACTCTACCTGGTATCAATATCTCCTGCCAAATTTGAGTCGACATAACCTGCTAAATTGGTATTAGAGCCCCCAAAACATAAATGTTTATTGGATGTACCTCTCAAATATATGAGAATCCATTTTATTGCACTCCAATGCTCCAATCTAGGATGACTCATATACCTGCTTACAACTCCTACAACATGTGCAATATCCAGTCTCGTGCATACCATGGCATACATAAAACTTCCTACAACTGAAGCATATGGTACCTTGGACATTTTTTCTTCCTCCTTTGGTGTCTTAGGACTCATCTCCTTAGTCAATTTCAAATGATTGGGCAAAGGTGCGCTGACAGCTTTTGCATTATGCATATAGAATATTTGCAACACCTTTTCAACATAATCAGCCTGAGATAGAGTCAACTTCCTGCTCTTCCTATCTCTGCAAATTTTCATACCAAGGATTTGTTTTGCTACCCCCAAATCCTTCATAGCAAATGATTGTGCTAACTGTTGTTTTAACTCTCTTATGTGATCCATGTTAGACCTTGCTACAAGCATGTCATCAACATATAAACATAAAATAATGTAGTTGTCATTATCCAACCTCTTAAAATAAACACAATGGTCAGAATTACACCAGCTATAGCCTTGCTCAACCATAAAACTATCAAAGTTCAAATAACATTATCGAGGTGCTTGTTTCAAGCCATACAAACTCTTCTTCAATCTGCACACTAGTTTCTCCTTACTGTTGAGCTCAAATCATTAGGGATGTTCCATATATATCTCCTCCAAATCACCATGGGTAAAGGTAGTTTTCACATCTAGCTGTTCCAAATGTAAATCTTTAGCAGCCACAATACTTAAAATAATACGAATAGAAGTCATCTTAACAACCAGAGGAAAAATCTCATCAAAATCAATGCCCTTTTTTTATGCATATCATTTTACAACTAAATTGGATTTAAATCGTTTCTTACCTCCATCTTCCTCTTTCAGCCTATAAACCCATTTGTTTGGTAAAGCCTTTTTACCCGCAGGCAACTTACATAATTCCCAAGTTTGATTTTTTAGTAAGGAGTCCATTTCTTTTTTCATTGCAAGCTCCCACTGAACCTTTGTATCCACCTGCATAGCTTCATCATACCATTCTGGTTCACCAACATCTATTGACAAAATAGAATACAAAGAGGGAGAAAACCTTTCAAGAGGTCTACTTAGCCTTGTTGACCGTCTAACACTCACTAGAGTTTGTGGTATTTCTTGTTACTATTGCGGAGCACGAGGAACCACTGGAACATCACTATTTGGAGTATCATCCAACACCACATAATCCTTTTCTTTCTTCTCATGCTGCTACAACTGATCTTTATACAACACCTTCTCATTGAATACAACATCCCTGCTTCTCATAATTTTCTAATTTTCAAAATCCCAAAGCCTATAACCAAATTCATCAATGCCATATCCAACGAAGGTACACTTTTTTGATTTTACATTTAGCTTGGTTCTATTTTCAGAATCTACATGTGCAAATGCTTCACATCTGAAGGTTTTGAGAAAATAATAACTCACCTTCTTACATGTCCATGCTTCCTCTGGAATACCACAACCTAAAGGAACTGAAGGATCTCTATAAATTACATATACAATGGTATTGAAAGCTTCTGCCCACATGTTTAAAAGTAGCCCAACATGCAATCGCATGGTCCTTGCACACTCCATTATTGTTCTATTCATGCATTCAGCCACTCCATTTTCTTGTGGAGTCCCTGGAACCATTTTTTGCCTACGAACTCCATTAAAGGAACAATAATACTCAAATTCTTTGCTATAATACTCACCACCATTTTAGATCTGAGACATTTTAATTTTTTACCTGTCTCATTCTCAACCAAGCTTCTCCATTTCTTAAATGTTTCAAATACATCAGATTTCTGCCTAAGGAAATAAATCCAAACCTTCCTAGTTGCATCATCTATTAATGTAACATAATACCAAGAGCCACTAAGAGAAGATATCTGAGCCAGTCCCCATACATCTGTATGCACAAGCTCCAACTTTTCATCTTTCTTTTGCTTCCAATCTTTGAGAAACTAACTCTCTTTTGTTTGCCATACACAACTTTTAGAAAAATCTATATTAATACATTTCAAACCTGGTAAAACTTTCTTAGAATGAAGTACCTTCATACTTTTTCACTTATATGCCCAAGTCTGTTATGCCACAGTGTTGTCTCATAACCTGCAGCAACTATTTCAGTCTCTTCTTGCGAACCCGCAGCAACTATTCCAGAACCTATTTGGTTTTTCTCTGCAACAACTAAAGTAGAAGGAATAGTATGACCTATACAAACATATAAGGTGCCTACTTTCACACCTTTTACTACTATTAAGGCACCTCTTGAAACCTTCCATTTTTTATCACTAAAAGTAACTATGCACAACCTTCATCAGCTAGCTGCCCTATTGAAATTAAATTCCTACTCAACCTTGGAATGTGCGTTAGCTCTTGTAGTAGCCAATGATTCCCATTATGGAACTTAATGTTGATTCTTCCCTTTCCAACAATCTAACAAGGTTTTTATCTCCCAAATATACCAACCCAAAATCTCCTTGGACATAATCAAGAAAATAACTTCTATGGGGCGTAGCATGAAATGAGGCCCCTGAATCTAAAACCCATGAATCATCAACATTATCTAGGGAAAGAATCAAAGCATCATCTTTAGATTTATTACTTACCACATTTGCCTCCTTATTGCTTTCTTGTTTGTCTCCTTTATTCTTCTGAGACCAGCAATCTTTCTTCAGATGACCTAGTTTCCCACAGTACCAACAATCCTTATGTCCTTTGAATTGGGACCTCTTGTCCTTTGATTTTCCTCGTGACTTCCCATGACCTCCAGAACCTTTTCCTCTCCTTTGATCTACCCCTGCTTTATGCATTTAGAACACTACCTGATGTGGACCCTCCTAAGCTAATTCGTCACATTTCCTAGCTAAGGATAACACTGACAACATCATCAAATTTTAATGTGTTTGAACCAGAGACAGAGTTACTTACAACATTACCAAGCTATTCCAGCTTTCTAGCAAAGAACATAAAACCAAGAGAGCCCTCACCTCTTCATCAAATTTCACTTTTATAGAAGTTAACTAACTGACAATTGTATTAAACTTATTTAAATGATCTGTCACAGATTCACCTTCAATCATTTTTAGATTAAATAAATGTTTCATGAGAAATACCTTATTTGAGGTTGAGGGTTTTCATACAATTTAACCAAAGCTTTCATCAATTCATTTGTTGTCTTCGCTTCTGTTATATTGAATACCATAGATGGTGCCAGGCACAACCGAATGGTTCCTAGTGCCTTTCTGTCTAGAAGTTCCCAATCCTCATCAGTCATTGTTGCTAGTTTCTTGGCTATTCCTTCCAACATCCTCCATAAATCCTTCTGATAGAGGCAATCCTCCATATGCATCTTCCATAATTGATATTTCTGCCCATTGAATCTATCGACCTTCAATTTACCCTCATCTGCCATTGCTCCCACTCAACCATGAGACTCCCACTCAATCGTGAGACCTTCCTGCAGATGATAATCAAACACAACCCACTCTGATACCACTTGTTAGGGTTAGCCGGAAGAATATATCAATTAAATGCAAATAAAAATTAAATAGAGGAATGAAAAATACATAGAAATAATAAAAACGAGAGACAATTTTAACGTGGTTCACCCAAACTCAGGCTACATCCACCAATAGAGAGTCGAATATTATTATCTAGTAAATCAAACTAATTACAACTAGCAATCCCTGCAACTCAATACTGTTGCAAATGCTACAATACATCAACAGAAACCCTAACCATTAGCTTCTTTTATCAAGCCTTATGTCGATTACAAAATAGGGTTTTTTATGTCGGCCAATAGAAAAAATAACTCCTGACACCTTTATAAAATAATAAAAAAACATTTGAGGTTTCGGGGGTGTTGCCCCTCGACCCCGCCTTGTATCATGACAAGGAGCGAGCCAAGGACGCTGCCCCTAGACCCCGCAAGGGGCGCTGCCCCTTGATCCCATCTTGGGGGTACTGCCCCCAAACCCCCGCAAGGGGCGTTGCCCCTAGACCCTGTTAAATAATTTGGGGGAAACCACACTGATAAAAGTGGGGTAAATTTAACCTCTAAGTCTGATTAGGCTCCATATAACAACACTCACCACATGGTACATGGTTAACATGTACTTATGAAATCTTAGACTAGGATTGCAGATCCTCTTAATCCACCCTAGGTTAGCCTTCAAAATGCTTGGAAAATATATTACTCCACCTCTCCTCATCCTCCATGTGGTAGATGAGTCGAACACCCCTCAGAACATTTTTTTTCTCATGCATGGCCATCATTTTTTTAATCTTTGATTGACGTGGAACTCTAGGTGGACCCTGAAAGTTAGGGTGACCCCACTATGGGGCCATCTCCACTAAGAAAGATTCTTATAATTTATGTGACCAGTATAAATATGTGTGGCTAGACTTGAGTGATTAATCACTGTTTTAAACTTCCTCGATCCTTCCCAAGAATGATACGATGGTATGAAAATAGGTACAACTAGCTTAGATTATGGATGGCTTCTTCACCAGTTGTACAATATGAAAAAAATAATAATATCCCACAACACAAAGTACAACATCATGATAATGAAGATTAATTTGTGCAGGCATATTGTAGTACCAAATCCATATAGAAAATAACCTCAGAAAAATATAGACATTAAATCCTTTTTTAAAACTCACAAATCCTTCATGGCATATGATATGATAATTTGTGATCAAAGTTGTTCATAAATAAATTGGGAAATCAACATAAAACCAAAAATTTAAATATGATAATATAACTGAAGAACACAAAGAACTCCATAGTTGACCACTGAAAACTACAACAATATGAACTCACACAAACAACAAATCTAGAAATTGCAATACAAACATTCAAACACCAACATTGAATCCAATGATTCTTGATGAAGCTCTATGCCATCCCTAACTAGAATCACCAACTGGAGTTCGAAAGTTTTGGTTCCTGAATTTCAAGGGCCATGATAAATACACTGTGTAATTTGTTAAAAAATGTGTCTAGGTCTCATGTCAATATCAATACCATTTAATCATCATGAATAGTAATATCCCATGTCAAGTGCTTGTGATTAGGATATAAAACTTAGCGTAGAGGGAAATACAACATAACTATATGTAGAAAGGTAAAGGGTGAAAGAGAGATCCCATTTGCACTATCACCTACTAGAGAGAGATTTCAACATCAAACCATGGCATATTATAGAGGCCATGTTTGCATGCACATCAAGAGAGTACATGTTGAGATAGATACTGGTGACCCTTTGAAGCTATTAATCATTATTTGTTTTTAGATTTTGTAATTTTTCATTTTGAAAAAAATGATTAGAATAGTGCAAAATTAGTGTAGGATATGTTTTTAGCTTAGATTGTATCTCTATAGAAGTGACCTTAGATCTGTAGATGTGACACTATATTTATGGTTGTGAATATGTATATGCAAATTTAACATGTGAAATTTATTCATACATGGAAAAATGATTGAGAATGCTCAAATTTATATTTTTTTGTCAATTCAGCTCTATTTATCTATTTTTCATTTGACACAATACTAAGAGATGTTTTATTATTGATATTTGATGCAAGGTGAGATCAAGGTTAGAGAGTGGCTTAACAACTACCAAATACATAATATTCATGGCTCGTATCTCATGCTTGCAAACATTTAGAGAGTATATAGGTGTTGGCAATATGTGTTGGCATTGATGTCAACTCAATATGTGTCAACTTAAGGTCATGATTGTATAGAAATCTTGTATAGAAGTTGAAGAGGCTAATTAGAGATAGTTTGATGTAGTTAATGAATAGTGGAAGATTTGTGAGAGATGGTTTGACACAATTAAGGGTGAGAAATGATTAGAGATACTTTGATGTAGTTGATGAATAGTGGAAGATTTGAGAGAGATGGTTTGACACAATTAAGACATGGGGTCAGCATGTTTAGGGAAATTCAATCTGGAAGACCTAATAGATGATGAGATGTATGGAAGCATGATACTTGACAATTTGAGGCTTTGTTCATACTTGTGTTGATTGAGAGAAGTTGTCTAAGGTAAAAACTGCATATTTTCCTAAGTCAGTGACCCTATTTTTTGGTCCACATTCCTCTGCATTGCATGATCTGTTATGCAATTCTGCAGTTAATTTTGGTTGTTAGCAAAGAAGTTATTTCCAGGATTTCAAGACAAACATTTTTGTAGCAAGACTTGGATGTGACTGTTCTCTAGATTGCAGTATAACAGAGTTAAGCATCTCAGAATGCTTTGTATTCCTTTGGAGTGATAGATATGGTTGTGAGAACTTGGGGATATATTTAGAGTGGTGTACATGTGCATCCACATGTGTTTCAGATGTTTTGGTAAATTGCAATGCAATATCCTAAGTGTTGATGGGTCACAGTCAAGCTGGGATGCTCTATTTTCAGTAGTTCAATATGTTTCTCTTCTTGTGGCAACATATAATGATCAGTATACTATTGATAAAATATATTTCTCACATCTTGGTCTGCATGATGTTTTTGGTTTCTCCCTGGTGCTGTAAATATGAATAGTTAACAGTGTTGATGTTGTTTGGGCCGACAATCTATTTCCTTTATTTGTGGTTGATCCTAATTAGTTAATTTTGCTTTGAAGGTTGTGTTGTGATGTATTTGGGCCCTGTTATACCATGTGTTTTGATCCACAACTTGTTTTCTTTTCATAATGTATATGTTTGGAGCCGACCTATACAATATCATACGTTTCATCTAAAGGTATTCTTGGTGCCAACCTAATTAAGGTTTTGAGTTGTTGCAGAGGGTATTTATAGAAGAACAGTATCATTTGTGAGGGTGTAGAGGAGAAATTGAGGAGAATGTTAGGCATGAAGTGTGTGAAGTCAGTATGATGGTGTAATTGTGTGAAATAAGGGATTGCAACATCAACATATGTTAGATGCCTTCTTTACAATAGTTCATGTTCATATTTTCACTATAATTTTCATGTATCCTACTATGGAACAGTGAGTCTCTTCAGTAGGTCCTTGTATCTTACGCTAAGGTTGTGTGCCTTAGTCTGCAAGTCCATTAGGGAACAGTGAGCTTCCTTAGGTAGTGAGCCTTAAAACAAAATGTAATTTTTATAAGTAGTGAGCTTCATATATTGTGAGTTAATCCTTGCTGTGGTTTTTCCCTCATTGGGTTTTGCACATAAAAATCTTGGTGTCCTTGTGTGGTGCATGCTTTCCTTTCTGTTCTTCTTTTGCTTAATATGATTTGATGTTTAAGATATAAATGGAATTGATTTAAAGTTTAAGAATAGATTGATTCACCCCCTCCTCTCAGTCTCTGAGTGTGTTCAACAATTGGTATAAGAGCTAAGTACCTTTGAGAAGCCTAATAGCTGAGGTAGATCCTTTACTTGAACACATGGAAACTGAAGCAATGTCTAATGATGTGTTTTCTCCAGAACCAGATCTAGAGTCAATGGAACATGAAGGTTGGGACATCAATATAGATGATTATGAGGTAGATTTTGAAGAAGAACTCCCTGAAAATCTAGATGAAGCAAGAACATTAAATCTAAATATGAGGTCATGCTTGAAAAATCAAAGGAGACAATTGTCAAATTGAAAACACAAGTTGGAGAATCAAAAGAAGAAATTGGCAAAATGGAAGCTCAAATAGGAGTTAAAGGGTGTGAAATTAAACTCAAGAAGACAAAAGATGTGATCTCTAATTTGAAAGTCAAAGTTGAAGAAGACAAGAAGATTGAAGATTGCTTAAATACCAAGCTCAATGAGAAAGCTATTGAATGTTCAAAACTTGAGGAAGAAGTTGTCAATCTAAGAAAAGAACTGGAAAAAGCAAAAGAACAAATTGATAAGGGTTTAAAGCCGAAAGGAGATTCTAAAATTCTTGATGAGTTGATTAACTCTCAAAAGCCATCAAAAGAAAAATTTGGTCTTAGTTTTGAAAAAGGGAAAAGTCCTATAACAAGTGCATCAGCAAATTTATATGATAACTTCAAAGCAAAAGGAAAGCCTGAAACAAAGGAGGAAAAAGATTACACTGAAGATCCTAAGAAGAATGCCTCTAGAGTTTGCAAAAGAAAGTGGATTCATTCTTGTTTGGAGATAAAGAAGATTTAGAGGTCCTCCACCTGTAAGACAACATGCCCCTATCAAGTTCAATCAATCTTTTCAAGGTCATTATTCTTCTTGCAATAATTTTGGGCACAAGGTTGTTGATTGTAGACCTAGGCAAGGAAGAAATGATTACATGAGTAAAAGACCATTTGTACCTCAAGGATATGGTGTTGTTTCATTTCATGGTCAGTGTTATGCTTGCCAAAAGGTTGGTCATAAGGCTAATAAATGTAGAAGTAAAGTGATGAGGAATAGTTTTATGAATAAGAATAATGCTCAACCCTTCTATGGTTACTACTACACATGCAACAAGTTTGGTTATAAGGTTGTTGATTGTAGATCTAATGTAAGAAGAGGTGATTATGCTCCGCAATCTAGGATCATCTGGTATAATTGAAATAAATTAGGACACATTGCAAGGTTCTGAAAAGGAAAGAATGTAAGATCTTCTACTCCTCAAAAGAAGATTTGCATTGATTAGCAAAAGAAGGAAATGAACAAGATGTAGAAGAAGTAAGAAAGTGAAGCAAAGAATGAATATGTACCTCTACCTAGTGCAGATGGATATATCGGTAACTAAAAGAAACTATTGGCTCAGGGGGAGTTGCAATTGCAAATCTTTTCAAACCCCTGTATAGCATAAGATGCTAAAATCTTCAACATAATGGTTAATGATGACATGGATATATTTGGCTAGTGATATTATGACAGTCGATCAAATCTCTAGAGCAAATACACTCTCTATGGAAGTTTGTTGAATGATCATGGGTCCCTATGTTATCTCAAGATAGTTTGTGTCAAGAACAAAGAAATGCATTTAATGCAGAGCAACTAGGGTAGGTGTGAAGCATATGTAATCCCTACTTGATCAAAATTGAACTCATTTTAATGACATCAAGCTTGTGCAAGAGCCAAGGAAGAGAAGAAGGTTTTCAGTGAATCTTGTGTGCAAACCCTAACAATAGTATTCACAGGTATTCCTTAGATTTACTTGTAAAACCCTAGTTTTGAGAAAGAGTTATCATGGTAACACCTGTGGTCATTGACATTGTGGAAAGGCCAAGGCCAAAATTCAAGAAACACTTATACAAATCTACTGAGACTGATAAAGATGGAGTGTTTTCCCATGTTCCTATCAATGTGATGCATATAGAGGATGTTTGCATCTATATTCACTCATAGCTAGATGAGTACAATCTTCTAAAGTTGGAACAGTTCAAAAGCAATCATCTCTTGGGTGATGATTTTCAGCTCAATCCAGAGTATACAAATGTTGAGGCAAAATGGGTAGACGTATGAAAGGGTTCCTCTAACTTTTTCTATGAAGATGAATGGGTCATAATCACTTTGAGTCAAATTCATGAAGATTTATTTTGCCTTGATCAACCCTACATAATCACAACGGAAGCTATTAGAGTTGTGACTGGATTGTGCTCCTCTAAACCTATGCCAGAACTAAAGGACGTGAAGAATGAAGAGGTTATGAAGCTTACATGAGCAAAATTTGACAAAAGAACCCTAACTATGGATGACATCACTGACCTAGGAGTTTGATATGCCATGATGGGCATTGCATAAAAGGTTTATTACATAAATAGAGAAGGGCATGCTATCCCCACCACCATCTACACTACTCATCAGATGGTGAAGGAAGGAAAGGATTGTGATCTTTGTGATCTCTTACAGCAGCAAATGATGGATAATTTGAAGAGAACCAAGGAGACACGCTACAAATTCTGGTATGGCTCTTTGATTATTTGTCATATGTTTTATTTCTTGAAGGAATTGCCTTGTTTGAAGAATGTGGTTTCAAGAAGGGATATCCCTGTTGCACATCAGATTATGGAACACATGCATAAGTTTCTAGATACCAAACAATGTGATACAATGTTTTGGGGATTCTTTAAAACATTCCAGAATGAAATGTAAAGGAGGGATAGAATACCATCACAAGTTGTAGAGAGATATAAGAATGATATCACTTTAATGGTGGATAAGGACAACTGTTACATGGAGGTGGTTGAACCAAGGATTGTTTGGATAACTACATTTCCCTATGAGGTCTCTAGATCTAACTAGGATGCATATATTGAAATCCTACTCAGCAAACCTAAGGATCCCACTACTGAGAGGTTTAACACATATGATGAGATAACCAACAAGAGAGTCAAGAAGGAGGTAGAGGAAAAGGTGGAGAAGATGAAAACAAAGTTGGAAAAGATGTTTGATACTCCCGAGGGTTCTGTAGAAGAATCACAAACCACTTCTGCCATACCTACTCCTAGAAGTACAAGTAGGGCTGCCTCTGTCTCTACTACTTCTCCTTCTGAACCTGCTTAAACACCTCCTAAAAGAGGAAGCACTGCTACTGAAGCACCAGTGCAAATTAAGACTGGAGAGGAGAAGAAACCAAGACCTAAGAAACATGCAAAAAGGGGAAAGGTTAATTCGATGGATGTGTAGGATGATGAAGAGGATGAAGAAGAAGAAAATGAAGCTTTTGTATGAAGAAAAGATCAAGACAAGGAGAAGAGGAAGAAACATCTAAAGGAAAAGGTAAGGAAAAATCAAAGAAAACAAAGAAGGCTCCTATTGAAGAACCTGAACATTAGCCTTTACAGCTTGAGGCTACTATTAATGCAATTGCATAGCATGATACACTAAAAGGGGTTGCGGATCTTTATGATTAGATGCCTCCTATTGACAAAGTTATAATTGAAAAAGCTATAGGTATGTATATGATGGGCTTCAATGTGGCTCTAAATGAGATTATTGATCAACTTCCGACAAGTCTTATAGAGACAATTAGTAATAAGAGGAATGAAGTTATTGTGGAAGAAGCCAAAATGAGGAAACAAACATTAGAGAAAGTTGATTCATCCATCTCTCATGAAGAAAGGGTTAAATTAGCCCAAAGACAGGCACATGGATTCGGAACCAAACATAGAATAAATACTCTAATGGGGAAGGATAAAGAAGAGATAGAAAGAATGGAAAGAGAGACAAAAGAAAAGACAACCAAAATTCTTGAAGAAATGAAGGGGGTCGAGATGACTGTTGAGGAACAAGTTCCTCTGGATACACCTGAGTTATCAGCTTTTGAAGGCAATGTGACAAGAGGAGATGAGACGAAGAAAAATGATAAGAAGAATGAGGAGACTACTCCTCCTGAGAATACAAATGCACAAGATACAGGAGATCAAGGTGAAGTGAATGTACCCCCTCTGAGGAACACTAATCCTAGTGGAGATCATAATATTCCCCCTCCAGAGAACCTAGGAAATGATGAACAAAAGAAAGAGGATAAGCTTGAGAAAATTTAGGATACAACAGAGAAGATAGTTGAGAAGCAAGATGCTTCTATGGATATAGGTCAGGATTCTTCATCCTTGGACTCATTCAAGGACCTATTAGGGCTACAGATGTAATTTCAACCTACAAATTCCTATTCATGAGGGACGGGTTGACTTGTCAAATATTTCTCCTCTTCATAAATTATAGCTTGGTGATATCCTGCATGCTTCTGCAAGGAAGGAATTTCTACAAGAATATTTGAAGAAGAGTGAATTAGTTGATGATGTAGTAAAGATTATTTAGGAGAGTTTACTTGAGATAAACATTGATTCTTCTTTTCCTTCAAAACAAAAATTGAAGATTTTAATGGATTCTTTCAAAGATCATTCCTCTCACATTGAACAAAAGGTGAAACAAGAGGCTTTGAGGAAGATAAATGATAAAAGAATGATTGATGCATCAGACCAGTGTGCCAATGCACACAACAAATTGCAAGAAAATTTGAAGATGTTTAAAGAATGTATTGATGAAGTTACTGCGTTATACCCGTTTTGCTTGAAATGGCCAAATTCCACTAAGAGAATCAAAAATTAGATTGACTCCATTGAGTCATAGATCACTAAATTGGCTGAGATATATGATTTGTCAAAGGACAAGGATGGATCAACTAGGGCACAAATAGAAAATATTCATTCACAAAGGTCATTGCTTTGGGATCAAATAGAGCAAATAAAGAAATAGTTTGGTCAGCTAAGGGAAGCAGTCAACTTGAGACTTGCTTCATTATCTAGGTTGCTAGCTGAAGTAGAAAAGATTGAATAGAAAATGAAGGCTCCAAGCAGTGTGGATGATGCTGAGGATTTATGCATGCAATTTGAATGTCAGAATCACATTCTTTCCTCGGCAAAAGCAAACTAGGTATCTACCCTTGCCCAACTCAAGGTGATCTACAAAAATATTCTACCTTCTAAGTGAGTTGTAAGAGTATTGTAGATAAGACAATTTTTAAAATACTATGTACATAACATCAATTTTTGGACATCTTTATCTCAGGGGGAGTGTTGTTTGTAAAAATCATATAGTAAGGGGGAGTACATATAGTTTTTTTGGGGGGTTGTTATATGTAGAAGATATTATACACTTTGTCCTTGATGTCAAAGGGGGAGAATGTGCTGATGATTGTATTATCAATTGGGAGTGAGGACTTGTAGATAAATGAATGTTGCCGTCAATGATAAAGAGGGAGATTGTTGGCAATATGTTTGACATTGATGTCAACTCAATATGTGTCAACTTAAGGTCATGATTGTATAGAAATCATGTATAGAAGTTGAAGAAGTTGATTAGAGATAGTTTGATGTAGTTAATGAATAGTGGATAATTTGAGAGAGATGGCTTGACACAGTTAAGGTTGAGAAATGATTAGAGATATTTTGATGTAGTTGATGGATAGTGGAAGATTTGAGAGAGATGGTTTGACACAATTAAGACACAGGGTCAACATATTTAGGGCAAGTCAGTCTGGAAGACCTAACAGATGTTGAGATGTCTGGAAGCATGATACTTGACATTTTGAGGCTTTGTTCATACTTGTGTTGATTGAGAGAAGCTATGGTAAAAACTACATATTTTCCTAAGTCAGTGACCCCAATTTTTGGTCCATATTCCTCTGCATTGCATGATCTAGTTGCACGGTTCTGAAGTTAATTTTGGCAGTTAGCAAAGAAGTTATTTCCAGGATTTCTAGATATAAACATTTCTATAGCAAGAGTTAGATGTGACTATTCTCCAGATTATAGTATAACAAAGTTAAGCGTCTCAGAATGCTCTGCATTCCTCTAGAGTGATAGATATGGTTGTGCGAACTTGGAGATATGTTCAGATTGGTGTATAGGTGCATCCATATGTGTTTCAAATGTTTTGGTAAACTGCAACGCAATATCCTAAGTGTTGAAGCGTCACAGTCAATTTGGGATGCTCTGTTTTTAGCAGTTCAATATGTTTCTCTTCTTGTGGTAGCATATATTAATCAAATACTTCAAGAGAAGGTTGTAAGTATACTATTGATAAAATATATTGCTCACATCTTGGTCCACATGATGTTTCTGTTTTCTCTCTAGTGGTGTAAAGATGAATAGTTAGCAGTGTTGATGTTGTTTGGGCCAACAGTCTAGTTCCTTCATTTGTGATTGATCCTGATTAGTTAATTTTGCTTTGAAGGATGTGTTGTGACGTATTTGGGCCCTGTATGTTGTGATTTGCAAATTGTTTTCTCTTTATAATGTATATGTTTGGATCCGACCTATACAGTATCATATGTTTCATCAAAGGTCTTCTTGGTGGTGACCTAATTGAGCTTTTGAGTTGTTGTAGAGGGTGTTTATAGAAGAACAAAATCATTGTGAGGGTGAATAGGATAGATTGAGGAGAATGTTAAGCATGAAGTCAATATGATGGTGTAATTGTGTGAAATAAGGGACTGCAACATCAACATATGTCAGATACCTTTAGAAAAATGGAGCAGTGAGCTTCCTTAGGCAATGAGCCTTAAAACAAAATGTAATTTTTATAAGTAGTGAGCTTCATATATTGAGTTAATCCTCACCATGGTTTTTCCCTCATTGGATTTTCCACGAAAAATATTGGTGTCCTTGTGTGGTGCATGCTTTCCTTTCTATTCTTCTTCTTTTGGTTAATGTGATTTGATGTTTAAGTTATAAATGAAATTGATTTAAAGTTTAAGAATAGACTGATTCACCCCCCTCCCTCTCAGTCTGAGTGTGTTCAACAATAGAGTGGTCTTGCTTAAATGAGAGAGATCGTAGGATTTTATTATGACATGCATATGCTTACATTAGGAAAAATCTCAACTATTATAGGGCCTCTTAAAGATGACATAAAATAATGAACTAAAATTGTGCTTACAAGATAACATAATCCAAAATAAAAATATAATCATTTATTAGTTCCTGCTATCTGTTTGGATGCAATTATTTCAATTAATTCAACCAATGAGAGCAAAGAATTAAAATTTTTACAAAAAATTCTATAGTTTAAATTTAATTTTTATTTTAACTGATTGTAAAAATGTCATTTTTCTTTCTTCCTATTGGTTAATATTAGAAACAGTAAGGAGAAAAATCAATTTTTTTTAAAAAATGATGACATAAATATTAAATTCCTCCTCTCCATAATAAATTAATAAATGGTACTCTTTCCTAGATATGAGGCAACAGGTATGAAATATCAATTCATTCATTATTACTACTTCACACAATGCCAGTGCCTTAAATTAGATTTCATTAATAAAACTGAAGTCTTACAGTAGGGAATTTGGAACTGTTCTTTTTGTTATGTCAAACAGAATGCACAACAAAAAGTAGGAAAAAACACAGAAGCAAAGAGAGTTTCAATGTTTCAGACGCTTCATTTTATGGTTTCTAAAACAAAAAAAAGTAATACCAATAGTAATATTAACTAGCCATGAGCATCATAATTGTGAGGATCTTGTGCAACTCTTGTGAGAAGTCTGATAGAAAGTGATAGAATGTATTATTGTTCTCTGACCATACAAAAAAGAGGTATGGAATGTCAGTAATATTCTTAAATTTTAAGTTTTAATTTTTTTCCTTCATTTTTCTAAAGGAAAATTGTATAAAAAATTGTTGTGCTGCTATAGATGTCTACACATATGCACCCAAGGATTATGATTTGTATGGCGCCACAAGGGTTCCATTCTCGGTGGCCACGGCCCTAGCCTGCAAATCCTCACCTAGCTCGCCATTAGCCACAACAAACCCGAAAAACAAATCCTCATCCTTCGTCAAATACAAACCCTAACACTCAGAATCACCTATATTTTTCTAACAAGTTGAGTCACTAATTCTAATTCAGGATACTCTAAATAACTATAATGAACGAAAATTAGATGCAACATAAACAGGACCAAAATTGGATTCTACAAGCTGCTTCTAGCCACTGTCAATTCTGAGGGTTGAAGTCTCAAAAGAATTTCTGCCTTCACTGCATCTCTCTTTACTTGGTCTCAAGTACATTATCACAACTATTTGAGGTTTCTAGCATAATGCCACTCTAAACAAAGCGTCAGAAAAAGAAAAGGGAATTTCTGAGTTGTTTCAATTTCTGTTGCAAAACTCATATTTACCTTCTACCTCAAGCAAAATTAGATTACAAAAGATTAGATGCTTGCTACAGGGGATGTTATATGTTGTATGTACCCTTAGTATAATCTATTACTTGTAATACATCATACCGAACTGAGGGTACACACAAATATAACATCATGTCAGATATAATGAGTGTAGAAACACCATTAAAGGTACTTGCAACATATATGATATAAAGGGTATAGTTACATAATCTACAATTTTAAAACATGTTTATAGGAGAGGCATACCCAGCTGTTTACAAAAAAATAATTGTAGCAGCATTGGGGACAATTTGTTGTTCTCATTCATAGCTACATTATTTTACATTGTAGAAATTCTGATGCTCCCAGTGCCAACCATCCCTTAGCTAGATACTTGCAGTGACAATTTCAATAAACCTTGGAGGAAAAAAGAAAAAGAATTGGAAATAAATAGGAAAACGTTAAGACAATTACAAAGAAAAAGGATGTGAAGGAATGAAGCAGAGAAGGCAATTCATGAGGATGTGCAGTAACAATCAGAGACATCACTACTTCCATGTGCAATCAGCTTGCCATGTTTACATTCCAGGCTCTTGACTGCTCCATCATTCTCATGTATAATGCACCCTCCTGCAAATATTAAAAAATAAATAAAAATGGTTTGTAAGCCCTCCTTTCAACAGTGTTCCCGGCTTTTTGTTAAAGTTGTGTGTAATGATCATTTGATATGGGATAATTTTTTGTTTTTCTGGCTAAGGGCTTGTACCAATATGGGATCCAATTTAGTACAACCCCCACGATTATAGAATCTGCAGAGTATGGCTGCATAGAATAAACATACCCCATTCTGCCATAGCATGCAAACAAATTCAAACCATTATTTAGTAACTTCGTAATCTTGTTTGGGCCCAAGAAGTGTTCCTTTTAGAAGCTCTGTATTAATATTTTTAAACCTAAAATTAAGCACTAAGTTAAATCCCTTAATCTTTTAAAGGCCTCTGGTCCTTTATTTTCCTTAGAAGCAATAAAAATAATTATAAAAAAAAAAAATTGCCACTGCTAAAAGCTAAATCCTAGGTGCTTGCGTAGAGTACAAATTTGTGAATTAATTGAAAATATGCCAATAGCGTTGTTGTTTTTTAAGGTGTGGATTTGAGATAATAACTTCCATAACGGGTCCCACTGCGGATTCATTAATTTTGAGAAAAGGAGGATAGTGGGTCCCATTGGAGTTCATTGAATTCTAGGCTAAAAGAGAATGATGGGGACACTTCCTCTCATTATTATTAGCTCCCTAAAGTGAAATTCAAGTTAGATAAGGATGTTTTAGTTTTGTGGATTTTTGCTATCATGCTCTTTTATTTAAGCAATTAGATTCCACTACAAGGCTTTTAAGCTCAAGAATTTGCATTATAAACTGGTAAGTTTTACTTGTCTCTTATTGGTTATTGGTTAAACACTTGTTAAAGGATCATGTGTGAGCATACATTATTTGCAAGTCTTTTATAATAACTAATTCGTTATCAGTTAAACACATGTTATAGGACTATGTGTGAACACACACTATTTGTAAGTCTTTTGTAAGGCAAAATTAGCTAGACTTTGAAATTGAATTGTTATCTTGTGATGTGAATTAATGGAACCATTCTCTATTTTTCGTAGAAATAAGCAGTGATAAATATACGCTAGGGGTTGCGCATATATTTCCTTAGCTCTTTTTTAAAATTTTCTTTTGAATTATGATAATTTATTTTTTCAACTAAAATAAATAGAAAAATAAAATATAATAAATTGAGCAGTGGCTGGTAGCCACAATAAAACAAACAACCCCATGGGGACATGCCCTGATAATTCGCTTTCTCTCCAACTCCTAGCTTAAAGCTGTCATCCAATGACCCATCTTTTATTCCCCTATTACAAATGTTGCTCAGTACAGCTAGACATCATTGACATTTTTTATGTTGGACTAGATACCTATGCTGGAATAAATCGCTGCCATCACTAGTAGTCTAGATTGGGTAGAGTCAATTAATAGGTTTTAAATTAGTGAAAATAGTTACTGTGATAGTCCCTAGAGAAAAAGTTTGGCCTTCAAGACATTAAAAGCCATCTATCTCAATTTTATTTTTGTTTATAATTGATTACTATCTCATTGATATGTTTACAAATTGTTAATTCACATTCGAGGTGTACCTCCTATTCTTGAATCTCTAATGCCTTAATTTGTAACTTGTTCTTTTCGGTGATTTCTAGGGTTTCAAAACCTTCATTTTTTCCAATTACTAAGAGCCTTAGTGTATAAAAGGTAGAGAAATTCTACATAAGGATCCATGGATGTTGCTATTGTAAATGATTTTTTTGAAAACGCTTTATAAACTTTCAAGTTGATGAAATTGGTAGGAGTAATGCCAAATCTCATTTTTCTTGCCAGCATCCTCACAAAATGTGGAATCACAAACGAGGCACATGAATTGCTTAATACATCCCATAAAGTGATGAGATCTCATGGAAATGTAGCAATAGAAAGATATGCATCAAATGGATTTGTTGGGATGCTTTTAGGAACTTTCAAGTAAATACACTATGTAATGCTCACCCTAGTCTGTGTCTTGTGTGGCTTTTGATTCATGTGTTATATGTAGTTATGAGTGTTTATCAGTATATTATGTGATTTTTATGCTTTGATGCATTGCACCGAACTTGCTAATGAGGCTTATGGTGCCATTGATGGGTTCTGAGAGTGTATTCTGCATGACCATCGATGTGTTTCCGATGGGGTTGTGCTTTGTTAATTGGTTTCCAATACCTTGTGATTGTGAGTGTTATATTATTGCAGTGCTTCAGCTTTACTATTTTCATTTGCATAATATGTTGGATGGATGTGATGTCTTCAGTATGATTGTGTTAGTTGATTTATGCATATATGATTTTATGATGTCGATTGATTGTCGAACCATGTTTATGATGCTTATGCAATATTATGCCACATTGGCTATTATGATGTGCTTCGGCTATTTTATGTATGGAGCAGGTATGCCTGATAGTTTACTTGAGTGTGCAAGTAATTACAGGTGCTAACTAATGTGGGAAATGTGGAGAAGATTGACATGGGACACTAAGCCATCTCACCCTTATCCTTGTGTTGTGGAAACCCGTGATGTGTGTTTGGTATCATTTGCGTGTGTTTCCTTAACATTCTTGCACTTTATTTTAAAATGTTTTGAAAAGCGTGTTTTCCATGTTTTCAGATTAAATTAATAATTTTAATTTAGAAATTGCTATTTTTGCTTTAGTGAAAATGTTTGTTGCATCATTATATGCTTGTGGAACAAATTTGAGTGATTTCAGTTTAATTCTAAAATTTGATATTTTTTTGTAAAAAGGTAGAAATTGCATTAAATGAGGAAACTGAATGCCTAGTATGGCATGTTTGTACTTTTCAGAATGAGATTGAGTTAAATGGCAATAACCTATTTGGAATAGTTGAGTTTATTTGACTAACTATTTCCCTATCTATTTGAGTGAATTATTTGGGTGTTTTAAGTGAAAAAGGGTTTATTAATGTGTTATTTGAAATGCCTATTTGATTTACAAAAGAGACATTCAATTATTTAATTGTTGAATTAAATGAATTAAATGATTTAGTTGTGCAAAGGCTATAATTTTGAATTGATTGATTAAATCACTTAAAGGATTAATTTATTACCAAAAAAGGAATGGTGTCTTTGGAGGAATAAAAGGAAAAAGACATATATTTTTCATTATTCTTTTTCTCTCCAAAATTTGCTCTCCTTTGTTTGAAACCTTCTTGCTTGAAAAATGGATATCTGATTGCTTGGAAAGGAATTTTGCTTGGAATTGCTTGGAGTTTGGATTCAAGAGCTTGGTGTTTGCTTGTTGTGTGTGGATTGAATCTGACATCCAACCTCATTCTTTTCCCTAGATTTTGCTTGTATTGGAAGGTAAGTTTCTCTAATCTTCTCATTTAAATTGTTTTATTTTGTTTCATTCATGCCACACCATCTAGAATGGTTGAAGATGGCTTTGCTTAGTTGTAGGAAGCTTAGAAAATTTATTTCAGTTGTGTATGCTTTTGTTTTTATGTATTTTCAATTTTTGGAAACATAGAAATACTGACAAAACCCTGGCAAATTTTCTCTGGAAATCCCCAACTCCTTTTTATTGCATATATTGGTTGTTGGGCATGTTATCTATAATGGGTAGTTGTCAGATCATCCATAGCTATTGAAAAACAAAAGTTGGAAAATTGGTCAAACTTTGGTCAAGGTGCCAAAGAGAGCTCCAATGGAGTTTTTAGGGCATTATGGTTATTTTGCACTTTTAAAAAACATGAAAATTGAACTCTATGCATTTCTTTTATGATTTGCTTTGAGGGATGAGTTGACTCCTTCATATTATGTGATTCTACATCTTGTGAGATTATGTTATTTTTTGAGACATTTTGGTGCATTGAAATCTATGCCACTTATTTATGTATTTTTGAAAACCTAAAAATTGCTTTGTATTTTCTTGATGTTTTAGTTTGTGGCATGAGTTGTCTCCCAATTAGAATGGTATTTTGCATCTTTTGAGAATATGTTGTGTTTTTATCAAAATTATGATTTTGTCACCTCAAAATCTGTGCCATGCCCAATTGGTCAAATTGGTGCTATGGGTGTTTAGGAAGAGGTCTAGGGGTAGGAAAGGAGTGGCTTCCATCGTGCGCCATGACCCAAAGAGATCATTGGAATTTATCGATTGGAAGTTTTAATCAAGAATAACATTTAAACACATTGGGTAATAAAATTTAATAATAAGATCATCTACACCAAACTACATGTGCTAGTGAAGTGTCCGCCTTGCTTGGGTTTGGGTGTAAAGAGCAATCTTTTGTGTAGTGTCCGGTTGCTATGAGGAGGTTATGCCCTCATGTTCTACCACGAGGTGAGTATTGCCCTCATTTGACACTCCTTGTCCTAACTACCTATGTCTCTCTTCCTTCTTCCACCGTCGGAGTTTGACTCGATGTGTGATGTCTACCATGTGATTGTATGTGCATTATGATGCCTGATTCATGCTTGTATGTGTCTATGATGGATTATGATTTATACCTCATTTGGTGTGCATTGAAGGTGTGATTATTTCCCTTATGCTTGAATGTTGTTATGTCATTCTATTACGTTTTGGCAAGTGTGCCATATGTTACTTGAATGCAATTAGATGGTAGTTGTACCATGTGTTGTTTTTATGCATTGTATTGGCAGTTGTGTCATGTGTGTTGTGTGCATTGATTGGCGTGTATTCCATATATTGCTTGTATACCCTGGATGTGTGAGATGCTCTTAGCGGGTTTGCCATGATCACCTTCTCCGTAGCTCGGGGGTTGCCTAGAGTTGCGTAGACATCTATTGCACTCGACAATGGCAATATGGTTGGGAGGTGAGAAACATTTCCCCATTGGTCCTTCATGATGATCTTCAGGTGCTGGATGGATTCCTTGATCTTTTTGCAGGTGGTTTACCTTGTGCTTTGTGCCTTGTTGCACCTTGGAGAGCATGTTGGTTTTGGGTGGTTTATCCACTTGTATTTTATCATTATTGATTATTGTAACCTTTGTAATGTAGGTCTTTTGAGACCCTTGTAATAAGATGTAATTAATGTTTTGAGTTGATTTATGATGTTGGCTATGATTCATCTATGTTTAGGATGAAGCCCTTCGAATATTGTAATTATTGGATATCATCTTGTATTTTTCCATGCCTCGGTTTGTGAGGACATTGGCATGTTTTGATAGATTTTACATGTTAGAATCTAGCTATGTTAGCATGTTTAGACTCAGTTATTTGATGTCGTATTTGATGTTTATGGATATGTTTGTGTTGGATCGTATTCATCCCACATAGGTGGTGAGGATCCTATCTTTTCTTTTGGCATGTGTCAACGTTGGTGTCGAACATGCATAGCCTTTTGTATCGCTTTTGTCCTTTTTGACATGTGGACATAATTGGTTCAACAGCTTAATGTTTTTGGTTAAAATGAATCATCTTTGGCATTGATTACTATTTTTAGCCTCGTAGGTGTTTTGGTGTCATTTCCATGATGTGATATGCACTCTTGGATTATTCCCTCCTTTGCATTGGGATGTGTGCCTTTACATGAGTTTGACTAGTGACCATTCTAGTTGGTTGAGGAATTGTACCTCCTAGTTGGACTATCCCATGGGTGAGCATTACCCTTTTGTTTGGGATGTCTTATGTCATCATGGAATAGACTGAGGTGGATGTCACCCTCATCCTACTCCATGTGTTCGCGAGGGAGCGAGGTCATGGACATGTATTTGATCCTCGTCATGGAGTGAGCTCCACCTCTCTCTTGGTCATTGTGGTGAGTTTTCACATGATGGGTGAAGTCTTCCACTTGTGTCACCTTGCATTGTGCAATGGTGATGTCTTTTTAGGTGTTGTTATACATGTTGCAACACCTTGTGTGTGCGTGAGTGCAATGTGACATGTAAGTGTTGCACTTGTAAATGCAAAAAAAATGTTGGTTTGGTGTTTGTTCAGCTAATGTCCTTTGTGAAAGCTTGGGGCATTACACACTGGTAGGTATAAAGTTAGATTCCACAACTTTTGCTTGTGACTATACTGCGCAAGCTCATTAGAAGCGTTGGAACATATATCTACATAATGAATTTGTAGAAAAGACTTTTAAAACCTTTGAGCAAATGCACTTTGCAAGTGTGAAGCTAGACTTCACAACCTTACGCCAACATCCTTCACTGCCTACACCGAGATGGGAGCTTTGGAACAAGGTATGGACCTCCATCAAAGTGTAATGAAAGGGCATTTTTGTCAGATATATAATTGGAAATGTTATGGTAAAGATGTATGTGAAATGTCACCAGAAATAAGGAGAAGCATAGATAAACCATAGAGCAAAGAAGCCATGGAAACCACCAAAGTGTAGAGGATTATGACCCAACCCATCAACTTGATATTTTGATTCCTTCGAAGCAAAGAACACATTCAAATTTGGCTATTCAAGTAGAAGGATTTAAGAAATGAGGGCCACATCATTGGATTTGATGAGTATATGAACCTTGTACTGGATGATGCTAAAGAGATTTCTATTAATAAAAAAGACGTAAAGCATTAGGACGTATCCTTTTGAAAGGGGACAATATCACACTAATGATGAATACGGGGAAATGAATGTTAGCCAAACCATCCTCTATATTATAATCTAGAGATTCAACTTGTCAAATTGAGTAAGTGCAATGTGGTCTTGTAGACCTAGGAGGTCATATGATTATTTGAAGAAATGTTATAGGCAAGGAGTGAACTAGTCTACCAAAGTAAAAATTGCTATTGGATCAAATGTATGGGTTGAGAATAATGAAGTTGCATGGGAAGAGGCTGATGCAATTGAAAATGATAATGGGCAAGCTAAAGCTCATATAGCCAAAGGAAGTATGTTTTATACTCCCATTTTCAAAATACATTTTGAGGGATCCAGATGCAAAACATGGAGGAGTGGATGATATGACCAAGTTGGCCTATTTGAATGAACCAAGTGTTTTGCACAACCATGAAAGAAGATATGAGCTCAGAGATATATATACATATACAAGAAGTATTTTGATTGTTGTAAACCCTTTTACAAAGCTACCACATCTATATATTCATGTCCACGTGATGGAACAATATAGGGGAACAACATTTGGGGAGTTAAGTCCTCATGTTTTTGCAGTTGTTGATGCTTCTTACTGGGAAATGATAAATGAAGGGTGCAATCAATCAATACTAGTGAGTGGTGCTTGAGTAGAGCTGGCAAAACAAAGACAACAAAACTTATAATAAAGAACAATCCTGCACAGTTATTGTCAGAAGCATCCTTCATCACTTACATGGACTATGGAAATATCATATGTATCATCCTTAATCCATATGATAGAAACAATGTGCAAATGCCCATGTTGGTTTCAATTTGCTTTTAGGTGCCCTCTATAGTCAGGATAGGAAGTCTAAACCATGAACTGGACTGTATTCAGAACTAATACATATAAATGTAAGATGAGCTACAAGAGAGTTGAATAGTGATGAATATGCATTAAGGAATTTGCCTATTCTCTGATGCAAATTTGAGGAAAAAATTTTCATCAGATCACATCAATCCTCCTATCCCTGCCATCCGTGTTATAACACACAAAGAAGCCCAGGTGTTCACTTACAGATAGCTTCAATTTTCTACAAACAATTTTAACCCTGCTAATGTTATTGGCAATGGAGGATTTGGGTTAGTGTACAGAAGTGTCCTGCTTGATGGCAGAATAGTGGCCATCAAACAGCTTGATAGAGGTGGAAAGCAAGGAGAACGTGAATTCAGAGTTGAAGTGTGCATTTTTGCCTTGAAATGGTGCCTTCAATTGAGGAGGGAGTGTGATTTGTTTTTTTTCTTTTCAAGATGATAAAATTATACATTTGATCTCGCAACAGGTGGATCTTCTGAGCCATTTGCATTCTCCCTATCTGCTTGAGATGATTGGCTACTGTACAGATCAAGACCACCATCTTCTTTTATATGAGTACATGTCTAATGGGAATTTGCAGGAACACCTTTACTCTAATGGTGAGTCCAAATTGTTAATTTATTCCAATGGTTGCTTACATGAACAAGCATAAAATCTCATCGAGGTCTACATACTTTGTTGTTTCTGCAATAGTATTAAGCACTAGACTCTTTTGGGTTCTTCACCAAAAACCAAACTTGACCTGTGGCAAAGTAGGTGATTCATTATCTAGCGCTCCTATGTAAGTACGCTTGCATAGTCCTTAAGGATTTCATCTTCTAAAAACCTACTTTTCCAAGATTGAAAAGTTCATGCAGTTGCACACAAAATCTCATATGTTCCCAAACTAAGTCCAATGGTCTTGTTGAAGATGAGCTGAGCTTAGGCATGGATCTCATCTAATATGTCTGGAAACCTTTTAATGGATCTTCAAAATTCCTAGTCCAATCTATCCCCTGCAGATCAGCCTGACTATTGGTCTTTGTACCTTTGCTGGTTGATTGAAATCATCTTTGATCTATCAATTGTGATAATTCAAAAAAGACAACCCAATAAGGATCCCATACCAAATGAGTGCATGCTTGATTATGTTTCTCTCAAATCTGAAGCCTACTTGTCCTACTAGAGATTAAGAGAAAATCCCTAGTGCTTAAATCAGTGTTTTTAATGTAAAAGGGTTTCACGAAGGTGGTTCTATTCTTTGTGTTTTTGATCTGTTTGAGGGTTCACCTCCGCATCATTTCACTCATTAGGGTTTAATTTTCTCTCCCATGATGGAAAAACTGAGTTGCATTGCTTAGAAATTTCAAATTTGCAATTTAAACATATGGTTTTTGATTCATGACAGGTTCACCAGGCAATCCACCTTTATTAGATTGGGGAACACGGTTGAGAATATACTTGGATGCAGCTAAAGGTCTAGAATACCTTCATGAACAGGTCACTCATCCAGTGATACACCATGATTTGAAGGCCAAAAACATCCTGCTTGATGAAAATTTCAAAGCTAAAGTCTTTGATTTTGGGTTGGCAAAGCTTGGTTCAGACAAACTTAATGGTGAAATATCAACTCAGGTTCTAGGAACTACAGGATATGTTGCCCCTGAGTAAGTTTTGTAACATTAACCAAAGAATATTTCTTTTCAAAATACAAGCACTAGATTGAGCAAGTTTACAGGCCATTGACCACATACTCAAAATCTATTGCAGGTATGCTTTGACAGGACACCTTACTACAAAATCAGATGTATAAAGTTTTGGTCTTGTGCTTCTAGAGCTTTTAACTGGTCATGTTCCTGTGGATATGAAGAGGCCTCTTGGACAAGGTGTCCTTGTCTCTTGGTATTTACTCTTCCCCTATTTTTATCCCCTATATAATGTGCTTTATAGGACCAGATATTGTTTTAGTCCCAAAGGGCTTTTGGGAATTTATCTTGTGAATTGGCATGGTTAGAGCAATGCCAAATGAATGATAGATTTAAAAGCTTTAGATAACTTCCCTTCGCTGAAAAAAGCTTGAGGGTAGTTTCTGGACTCTGCACTTTGTAGAGGGGTACAGTGAGATGCCCACAAGCATATATCTGATAGATTGGATTCTTTTGAAATCTGTAATCTCAATGCTGTGATACAAAATTTATTAGCTTGTGTGATCACTTCTAGAGTGGCAGTTTTCTGGTATACTTATGCCCGTTTTGAGTATTGTTTTCTTTTGAACTGACAAAGGAGATTTTGTTGTTTTTTTAAGGCTCTTCCCTACCTTACGGATAGAGAGAAGGTAAGTGAAGTGGTAGATCCTTTTCTGAAAGAACAATACCCAAAGAAGGAACTAATATAGGTATTTTGAAATAATTTTCTTAACCTTCTTATCCTAACAAATTTTGAATTGCCTCATGAACTAATACAATTAGCGTGCTTTGCAGGTTGTAGCCATTGCAGCAATGTGTGTACAATCAGAAGCAGATTATCAACCACTTATGACCGATGTAGTTCAATCTCTTATTCCCCTTGTCAGACAATACACTGGATCCAAAGTGATAAGCTCTCCCAACTTCCGCCATTATATGGTTACTATCAAATCTTCCTCAATTGATAGTGGAAGCACAAAAACTATGCCTTGAACATCAGATTGAGCAGCAATATTGAGAACTTTGGTTATTTTAATTTATGTTGATTTGCGCTCCATGCATTTCTAGTTGTTTAAAAACCAAGTATCCATTCTAACCAATATGTGCAAAAGGTAGGAACCTGACGCAATGCGTCTCTTGTTTTATTACATTAAACTTACTAAAATCCTATAAAGTCTTACTAAGGTTAATTTGACATTTCATATCTCACTCCATCTTAATTGTCTTTCTAGTAAATGAAGATTTTATTTTTTAGATTTATAAATATTTAAGATCTATTATACAAAATATTGTGTTTTCTAAAAAATAACTTTAATTATAAAGGAAAAAAAATCTAAAAAATATTCCAACTAGGCTAGGAATTGATGGTTTGTAGATCATAGTTTTTAATTTTAGATAGTATTTTACAAATTTAAAATTTATTAGATCATATAGTTTGACTTGTTATATTTTTATATAATTATATATATGACATTTAAATTATTAGTAAATCATAAAATATATAGGGAAATATAATATAATATTATAATTTATAATCTATCATTTTATAATATTTCTTATAGAAATAATCTATGCAACCAACCTTCATGTGCATACACTCCAATCTTATGTGCATATACAAATATAAGCACTTTGTGTTATTTGAAAATTTCATACACACTAAATCCCCTTGTAGTCTATACCTTTATACTAGGCTTGCACTTGGTCCCTGTGCACATAGCATATTCTTACTTGTTCCCTTCGAGGAAGCTAGCACTCTTGAAGCAATCCAATTTGGTAGTCGAAAAATAACTCCTTAGGAAACTTTACAATGCATATTGGATCGATTGGCACCAAAGTTTGATTTATAGAATTTATTGTCATTATGGCCTTGATTATTGGATACTAGTTCTAAATTTTCTTAGTTGCCTAGCTTGTTGCATAACAATCACCATGAGAAAATCCCTTAGCAATATTCTCATTTTTATTCCTCTATTACACACCACATACTAAACATAGGTATAAATATTTGTACTTGTTTTCTTGTAATCCTATTTAAGTGCTTTATTTTTGTTGTTGTCCTAAGTTGTTTTGAAGGTTCAAGAACTAAATTCACCTAGATGGAAGCACAATGCGTAGGCATCCACATGAATCATGATTGTCTACTGTCTAATGATTATTTTTGAGCATTTATCACCACCTGCCACTACATGCATGATTTTGTGTAATGTCTCTATCACATTTGAATGACTTGTTTTGACTTGTCTTTCCTTTTCTTCTCTCCAACTTAGTAATTTTGAATGGATCTAGATAATCTTATGATTTTTTTTTTGTGCAACTCCATTGTTCTCTATTGCATTCTCTCACATATTAGACATCCTACATCACTCTCTTTAATCTTTCTTGGTATTCTATAGCATACAATGATATTGTGTTGTTTCTACAAGATTTATGTGATCAATCCTCAAGCATTTGTCATCTTCATGGGGTTTATGGAATTTCTATATATTATCGAGCGCTCGTTTAGGCCTTGTTCTTGGCCATGTAGTATTCATCTTCATTCCTTGAGGGGATTGAGTTTCATTTTACCTCTATTTTGTTATTTTCTTTATGTTAATCCACTTGTGGGTAGAACTACTTTGTGGGTTCCTCCATTTCCTTTCATTTCTATGATACATACTAGTTTGCTTGCCTTGAATAGATTATAGCTCTAACATTCATAGTATATCAATTGTGATTACTATTTTTTCATAGATATACATGACTGAGAGCACACACTTGTTTTTCTCCATTATTATCATATTGGCTATTTGTGGAGGTTAGAAGACCTACATAGGGGCTTGGCCTAAAGGCAAGCTCCCAAACAGTCCCAACATTTTGTTTCTTTATGGCTTACAGATTTGATAGGGAAGATTTCCAACCACATGAGGGTTTTGTGAATTTATTCTTCCTCTTATTATTTTGTTACTTTTTTTCAAACAAATAGATTAGGTTTCATCACTTTTCTTTCAGTTATCATTTTGACATCTTCTGAATATTCTATTATTAATTCCCATACAAATTGGGCGTGATTATCAAGGACAAACTTTGAAATTCTAGTTTTTAACATCGTATAGACTACAATGTGATGCACAAATGTCTGCACGATATGATGGTGTCCTAAGAAGTTAGTTCCAAACTCCTATAATAGGTTCCTCTTTATTTAGTGTTTACATTTCTATTTTTAGTTTATCAAATTTGTAACTAGAAATTTTGTAAATTTATTTTATTTCAATTTGCATAGTGTTTTGACTTGATTAAAAAACATAGTTTTCCTCAAGGGTGAAACACATTAGGCATAGCTAGACAAAATTCATCCTAAGTGAGATAGTTGTTCCTAGTGTAGTGTTTTGAAATCATTTGGTGAAGAGGAGTACACTTTTCTTTATCAAATAGAATTTCATACATGACACATGTTGACACCTTTTGTAGCAGTACCAGATTCTCATTAGTCCAATTTGTTGGAATGAGGTTTGTCAAATATTGATGTCAAAAGGTTATGTTTCATGATGATCATGTCTTGATCCTTCTTAAGGATTTCATATGGATATCTTCATGATATCAGGATGTCTTCATGATAAGGAGTTTGTGTGTTGATCAAAGGAGATCATTCATGTCCTATGTGTTTCAAGATTGTTGATGCCCAAGATGCATGTTAGGAGATATATTGTCAAGTTGCAATTTAGCATTGTTATCATAGCACACATAATATGCAGTGATGATCCGCATTGATGATGATACAATTTCACAGTGAAATAATGGTGCAGTAGTGATTTCTTGATTGATGTCTTGGTGTTTATACTCAAGTCATCATGACAAGGTTTGTGCAATATCTTCATCTCTTAGTGTTGATACAAAGTATGTTGGAAAAGTTTGAAGGTTGCAGTGGCAAAGATGTTCTTGCAATGTAGTTTGATAGTGATTCTTTTCATAGATTTTCTTGGTATGGCAGAGTTAATGGTTGATGGTAAAGTGACAATGGTTTCACATTGTTAGTTGATGAAAAAGTTCATTTGGTGCTTCATGTCAAGATGCACTTCAAAGTTGAAGTGATATGGATGCATGCTTTTGGTCATGCTAATGGAGGTTCCTGTTTCACATTACAGCTTCATTATTTTCCTCCATATCTCAGGTGTTCTATGAATAATTTAAGTCTATTCTTTTGGTTGCCTCTTAGGGTTTGTCATCTCTTATCTCTTAGCCCTAAAATTTGTTTAGGTTCTCTTCATTAGAACTTGTCTGCATTTTATCCTTTACCTCTGCAACAATGTTCCTAAGGTATGTGATGTGGTTTGCATGTTTTTGAGGGGATTTTTAACATTAGGGTTTGTATTGTCTAAAACCTAATATACCCTAATCTATCCCTAATATCTTAGACTATTAGTCTTTAAAACCTAAAAGCAAACCATCATGCTTTTTGTTTTAAAACTCTGTTGACTTCCTATTATAGGTCACCATAACCTAAGTCATAAACTAAAGGGGGTCACTTCCATAAGTTGACTGGCCCCTTGTCTAGGAGTCATCGATCTATCTAATCAACCCTTCATAGCTCAAGCAGTAAAAGTATATCAAAGGTTTATTTAAAATCTATCTTGGGAATGCAAAGGCCGATCAATGACCATTATTCAAACTGCCATACCCCGCTTTGAAGCCTTTAGTTTGATGTGTTTTTGACGATCAAAAGTCTGTGACTACATGGAGAAACTTTTTTAAGGGCTTAAAATAGTAAAAGCAGCCTTGCCTTTATAATTTTCAACATAAAAAATCAAAATTAGGCCACTCCCTCGAGGATTAATAGTTTTGTAACCGTGTGTAGAGGTTTACGAAGAAGTTTTAATATTTTATTAAAATGATCAGTGGGAGCTATTAAAGGAATGTTTTTATGATGAAATTGAAGAGGATGCAATGAGTGGAGAGAATGGAAGAAGATGTTTTTCTTTGGAGAAATAATGCAGATAATGGTGGACTATGAATAGACTAAAGTAGGCAGATGTTTTATTATTTTTGATAGGGGATTTATGATAAAAAAGAAAGTGTGCTTTGAACGAGGAGTGGGTTTTATGAGTAATGGTTTCTTCTTTTTGAAAATGTGACTTTATGCAAGATATGGTAATTTGGAGTGGATAGATATATATACAATAGAATTTATTCTTTGACAGGGAATTATGAATTGGAAATGAAGTGTGGGCTTTTGTAGGAGATTATGAAGGTGAATCAGGTGATGGAGATAGTGAATTTTCTAGTCTGAGAATTGAGGAGTATGAGAGTTCTTGTTGTAGGTGATCTATGCACAAAATAAAGACATTATGCAGCAGAGATACAAAATATGAATGCAGATGAATTAATTTTTAGGTTGAAGAAAATTGAGATGTTGATATGAGCATTGTAGTGAAACAAAGTAAACCTTTGTATTATGTGTTGATTTTTTCTAAGATTGTTGTATGTAATGTTGAAATTAAGAAACACTGAGAGGGGGGTGAATCAGTGTTCTGTAAAACTTATTACTTTGTTCCTTTATTAATTTACCACATACATTCAAAGGAAAGAAGCGTGAACATAAGAACAAAAATAGCAAGATCACAACACATGAACACCAGGATTTTTATGTGGAAACCTGGTTAAGGGAAAAACCACGGTGGGGGTTAACCCACAAGAATTTATACTCTGTTAAAAGTATTACAAATGGGGAAGACACATGCCTTCAGGCACATTCCCTAGAGCTCACTGCTCAAAGAGGCTCACTGCCTACAAAATCATTTACAAGAGTTCACTGGAATGTTTGAACTAAGAAATAGCATCTACCAATGTAGAATTACAATTTTGGTTATGCACAATACACTGACTTTACACACTTCATCTCTTTCTACTCTGCTTCACTGTTATGCCATGATCTAGATCTCAAATCTCATCCCTTCGCACTTGATTATGCTATACTTTGCACTTATCCCTTCATATTCGCACAACCACACACTCAAATGCTTGAATCCATCGATCATATATATCCGCTACATGAATTAACATCAACTGCAGTCAGCCTTGAGAAAAACTTAAAGTCCTTTTAAGAACACTGTCCCGTCGACTGAATTCATGCCCAAATACCAATGCAGACCAAAACCTATACATTCAAGTCATCACACATGTCGGCCAATACCACTGGATCTCACCAATTACTTAACTAACAACTTTTCTTAATCTGCATAAATGATCAAGCACCAAGTCGGCTTGTTCTTCATTTATCTGCATCACAATATAATTATATGTGAAGAAATGCAGATCAAAATGCTGAACCCTGTCATATGCTCTATTCCTGTCTATCCGGACTTAGACAAATCTGCAATCTGACTTCTGGTATGATCCATTGATGTAATGTAGATGTGTAGGATAGATTTAGTTGCCATCAATGACAACACTTGACATGCCTAGCATTGTCTCTTTCCAACAATCTCCCCCTTTAGCATTGATGGCAACACTTAGTGAAAAATTACTAAGTGTTAGAACAGCTCCCCCTTTACTACATACACTTATGATTTCCAATGCTCCCCCTTAGATGAATTCTTCATTTTTCACTACTTTTTCTCTCCCCCTTTGACATCAATGACAAAGGCTGGAATCAAAAATTCTATATACATGGACATATAAATACAGACAACTCTTATGACTTATTTACATAAGCTTGACCGCATTGCCAAAAACATTCTTCAATAGTGCCAATTCATTGTCCCAACTCTTCTTCATACTGTTCAAAACTGAAATGTGACGACTGAATAAGAATGCTTGTGACTCTGCCTTTCACAGGTTAGTGGGATCACTTGTCTTAGTAGCAGCTTGGGCTTTTGTCAAGGAATTAAACATTGCTTCCAACTTAGGGGAAATCAGTCCCTAGAGCTTACACATCCTTGCCTCAATATTTTCCTTTTCTTTCATCAGTTTCTTTATTTCATCAGTCAAGGTAATTGCTTGGCATTCTTGATTTGCTACTGATACTATCCGAGGATCAAAAGATTGGGATACACTTGATAGTTTTTGCTTAGACTCCTTTATTTTTGTTTCAATATCCTCTATAACTTTAGGACAAGATAAACAAAATTTATATACATCTCCTTTTTCTGTAAGAGCATTTTGAATACTCTTTACACTGGTATCTAGCACAATTCTATCTATGCCAATCATCCCTTTCAGAGCATCAAATCTCTTATTATTGAATTCATTTTGAACCTTGACCTCTGCAGACTTTTCAAGAGATTCAAAATGAGTACTTAGAAAGTTTATCAAGCTTTTTAACTGACTGGAGGGTGATGCTGATGAATCCTTTTGAAATGTTGGCATGATTTTCTCCAAAATCCTTGATGCAAGACTAAGCAGCTCGCTATCTTTTATATGAGACTTCAATATTTCTTCTCTGGCCTTAGCTTGTGCAATAGAGGCCAATTTTATCTTCTGTATTGGTGATAAGGTATCAAAATTGATTGGACCTTGTATTATGTCCTGATCTTCTACAATCTGTTTATCTCTTTCCAAAATTTCTTTCACTGCTTCTGCAGTGTCTCTTGCCCAAAATGATGTCTTGGCTTTATGCTCTTTAGGGCCTTCATCTTCTCCCTTTTGGGAATCAGCCACATTATCATGTTCACCATCTTCATTCTTTTTCTCTGCTTTTGTCTTCTCTACATCATTATCAGAAGCATCCTTGCTTTTCTCTAACTTAGAAATATCTTCTACCTTCTCTGAAAGATTTGGTGTACCCTCAATGGCAGTATTATCAAATTCCTCAACATCCAGAATGGAGGAATCAATTCCATTATCAACTTTCTTTTGTTGATCTCCCTTCATCATTTCTTCATCTTCTTTATTCAATGTTTCTTTTTCCAGAAAGGAAACATCATCTACTCTAGTTTGTTGATCATTCTTTTGCAACTCTTCATCATTCAGAATTGATGCATCCTCAGTATCAACCAGTTCTTCTGTAACCATATAAAACTTGTTCTTATCCAGTGCTTTCCTTAGAATTTGTTCTGTTTCTTTAACAACTTCATCAGTGTCTCCAATCATCAACTTGTTCATCCTTATCTTGCTTCTAAATTCATTCTTGACTTTTTTGAGAATCTTATTGCTTCTTTTCTGGAGATCACTGGACACATATTGGAATTACATGTTCCCTCAGCTCCATATCCTTTGTTTTGGCAGCTTCTTTTCTAATTTCTAGAATGTTTCTTAAACTTTTAGGAACTTCTGACAAAATTTCTACTAGTGCTCGATTGAATACATTCAAGTATTTGACAGTAGCATCCTCCAAACGTCTCTTGTCAGCACCACTGTAAAGATCATAAAATTCATTTATTGGCTTTAGATTTCCATCTACAGTGATTGACTTAACAACATCTTCCACAAAGGGTGTGGGCTTTTCAACATCAACCTTTGACTTATGCCTTTTACTTGGCTTTTTGCTACCATATGGCTTCACCTTAGACACTTTAACTGCTTTAGTGCCTGAGGCCTTCAACTCTTTGACTCCATCATCTAAGTCAATTTCTTCTTCATCCTCTTTTTCAACACTGACATATGTTCTTTTGCCCTTTACCTTTGTCCTTTTTCCTTCCTTTTCAATAGGATTTTCTTTGGATTTGTTTGTAGCAGAAGAAGATGATACACCGGAGGTTGAACTAGAACTTCTAGTAGTCCTTTACTTAGGAGGCTTTGCTGGAACAATTTCATGTTCCCTATCTTGCTTCTCCTTCTCAGCTTTCTTTATCCTTTCTCTATTTTGTCTCACATCTTCTCTTGTTATGAAAATGCTTTCTGCATACATTTCAACTTGCCTTTGAATCTTTCTCTTAGATTCAGGTTTTTGGAGCTCTACATGCAGTTTCACACTAAGTTCACCATATGTCCCAAATCTTTCAACTGTGGTGTCCTTTGGTTTACTCAGAAGGTGTTGAGCATACATATCCAATACTTTCTCATCAACTTCATACCCCATGGACATGATCCACACA
Organism: Cunninghamia lanceolata; assembly: GCA_027924645.1. Taxonomy (NCBI): domain Eukaryota; kingdom Viridiplantae; phylum Streptophyta; class Pinopsida; order Cupressales; family Cupressaceae; genus Cunninghamia; species Cunninghamia lanceolata. Next base: position 5,332,065 of record BSBN01000311.1, on the reverse strand, counting down.
GTTCTTGGTTCAACTACTTCCATTAAACATTGATATGTATCCACCACAAAACAAATTGTATCCTTGTATTTTTCAACCACAGACGTAGGGATTCTTTCCCTTGATTGCATCATGTTCTAAAAAATCTTGAAAAATCCCCAAAGAGTAGTCCTTTGGGCATTGGAGTCACCAATATTGTTCAAGTGCTCTCTTATTTGTATGGCAACAAGCTTATCACTGGTCCAACATATGCTTTTCTTGTCAGGTAACTCATTCATGAAATAGAAGAACAAACATAGGACCAGTGTACCATATTTGAAAGTGTTTTTCTTATCCTTCTTAACTTTATTCAAATTTTCCATCAACTGGTTTTGCAGTAACTCACACAAGTCATAATCAACATTCTCTCTCAACATCTGATAAGCTGCATAGATAACTGTACTGGATACAGAATTTTCCTTGCTGGAATGATATATCTTGTATCCAATCACCATTGATACAAATTTGTCATTCGGATCAGTGATGTCATTTGTTGTCATTGCCCTTTTGTCAAACCTTGAGCCGATAGCATCAGTTACAGTTTGATTCTTTACTGATTTCAACATTGGTAGTCCACCAGATGAGTTCAACCCTGTCACGGCCTTGATGGCATCCTTGGTGATCTTGAAGGGTTTCATTAACCACATAAACTCATCGTGCATCTGACTCAGCACATATCGGACCCACTCATCTTCATCAAAGGATGGAAACCCTATAATATGAATGAAATGTTTATTGTGCAGTGCCTTATACTCAGGTTTAAGAATGTAAATTTAATCCCTCAGATGATTCTTGAACAAATCTACTAATTTTGAGTCCCCAAACTTATCTATGCTAGCATGAATATAGGCCTTAATATCTTCAACATGCAACACATCATACCGAACATTTGAAAAGGCACCTAACGGATCGACTTCTACTAATTTGTGCGGATGCTTTTTAGACTTTGGCCTAGGTCACTTAGTGATATCCACAACCAGAGGTGTAGCCATTTCAAAAAATATCACAAGTTCAAAGCTTAGAAGAATACCTTTTTCTTTACAGAATTAGGGTTAGCTGTCGAATTTGTTCTTCACACTTCAAATCTCTAAAATTTCAGCTCAGGCGCTCTTCTCCTTGTTTTCTTTAAATGCAAAGTGATTCAAGTGTTGAATGAATGACCTTTTTATGCTTCACAAAACCTAATTCATCATTTTAATAAATGCTCTGCCCTAATACATCTAGTTACTCTGTTTTTTAATACAATCAATCTTTAATTGCTCCATAATCAATCACATTTGCATCTTTTCTTCTAGAATTTTCTTCAACAGATCTGCAATAGGCTTCTCTTTCTTCATTCAACGTGCTAGATTTAGGTACACACTTGCTGGCAGGGGGAATTAGATTTTCAATGCAGCTTCCCTTGAGCCAAAGCTCCTATTTCAATTTCTGGAGGAATTATCAGCACCAGATTTTGGTGCAGACCTATTGTCAACATTCATTTCACCTTTCTTCACCCATGTTTTGTTCATTTCATTCTGGATCTCATTCACATCAACTTTGCCTTTGTCTATTTTCTGCTCTGTTTTTCCTTTGCTTGCCTGTGAGTTCTCCTTTTGCTTCTACAAAATTTAGCAATGTGTCCGGATTTGTTGCAGTTGAAACATACAATCTTATTTTTTCTGACAATTACGTGTTGGAGCAGGTTTAGATCTGCATTGCATTGCTATATGCCTAAACTTATTACAAGTAAAATATCTTCCATTGAACACTTGTTTGTTCTTAGGAGGATTCCTTGATCCACTTCTACATTCCTCAGCCTTATGACCTATCCTTTTGCAATTAAAGCATTGACTAGAGAAAGATGATGCATTTTGATTCACTTGACTTCTGCATTGACTAGCTCTATGACCATACTTATTGCATTTGAAACAATTTACATTGAAAGATGGATACCTTTGAGCATTAGGTTGTCTTATCAGAGGTCTTCTAGGATTCCTTCTTTGATTTCTTTCTTCAGGGTTTCTTCAACCGGATCCAGAGATTTCACCTTTTTCAAATCCCAAACCATGCTTATCATCTGCCTTCTTCTGGCTGTCAAGCAACACCTCAAGTTTAGCTGAGCTTACCTTGAATTTCTCTTTATATTCATTTGCAACTTCTAGGTCATGTTTGAGAATGACAATTTGTTTTTCAAGTTCTTCCTCATTGTCCCTGGTTTCTTATAGATTAGACTCTAGATGGCCAATTATTCTATCCAATCTGCAGTACTCTTCTATTCTTTCTTTTAGAGACTGATTTAGGTTTTCCTTAGTCTTCTTTCTTTCCTCAATTTCCTTGGTTAGCCTCATCACTCTTGATTCCATTTCCTGTTTTAGAACAACAACTTCTTTTGCTAGCTTCTCACATTCCTTTGTATTTTTCCTTCAGGGCCTCATCCATGTCATTATCTTCATTCTGATTTGCTAGTTAATGAAGTAGCTCCCTCCTCTTTTCATTAGATTTACATAGTTGTCCTTTTAAGGTCTTAATGAAATCTTCAGCATCTTTAAGGTTCTCTTGCAGATCTCTAATTTTTGCCCTGGACAGGTCAAGATCATCTAAAGCTACTTGAAGTTGATGATTGATACCATCAGAATGCTTGAATGAACCCATTGAAAACACCTTCCCAAATCTTCCTCAAGTTGTTAAACTTCTTCTAAGGAACCTTTCTCTGATAGCAATTGTTGAAATTAAGGAACACTGAGAGTGGGGTGAATTATTGTTCTGCAAAACTTATTACTTTGTTCCTTTATTAATTTACCCCATACATTCAAAGAAAAGAAGCATGAACATATGAATAGAAACAACAAGATCACAACATATGAACACCAGGTTTTTTACATGGAAACCCGGTTAAGGGAAAAACCATGGTGGGGGTTAACCCACAAGAATTTATACTCTGTTAAAAGTATTACAAATGGGGAAGGCAAATGCCTTCAGGCACATTGCCCAGAGCTCAATGCTCAAAGAGGCTCATTGCCTATAAAATCATTTACAATAGTTCACTGGAATGTTTGAATTGAGAAATAGAATCTACCAATGCAGAATTATAGTTCCGGTTATGCACAATACACTGACTTTACACACTTCATCTCTTTCTGCTCTGCTTCACTGTTCTTCCATGATCTGGATCTCAGATCTCTTCCCTTTGCACTTGATTCTACTATACTTCACACTTATCCCTTCATATTCGCATAACCACACACTCAAATGCTTGAATCCATCAATCATATATATCCGCTACATGAATTAACATCAACTGTAGTCGGCCTTGAGAAAAACTTAAAAGTCCTTTTAAGAACATTGTTCTGTCAGCTGAATCCATGCCCAAATACCAATGTGGACCAAAACCTATACATTCAAGTCATCACACATGTCGGTCAATACCACTAGATCTCACAAATTACTTAACCAACAACTTTTCTTAATCAACACAAATGATCAAGCACCAAGTCAACCTATTCTTCATTGGACTGAACTGATTACCTAGAACCTGATACTCAGATGCATGTAACTTTCAATCCCTTCATCACTGGAGGCTAAAATGTTGGATTTAGGTAGTCCTAGAATCCCTTAACATTCCCTCAGATCCGCAACACAATATAATTACCTGTGAAGAAATGCGGACCAAAATGTTGAACCCGATCATATGCTCTATTCCTGTCTATCCGAACTTAGACAAATCTACAATTTGACTTCTGGTATGATCCATTGATGTAATGTGGATGTGTAGGATAGATTTAGTTGCCATCAATGACAACACCTGACATTCCTAGCAGTGTCTCTTGCCAACATGTACTATTGCCAGTGAGGCATAGGATTTGTGATCAGTGAGATCCTATCTTTGCCAATGAGGCATGGTAACCAGTGAGGTTTATGGCCAGTGGGACATTGTAACCTGTGAGGTTTGCTAGTGAGGCATAGTCTGTAACCAGTGAGGCATAGACTGTAACCAATGAGGTTTTCCAATGAGGCATAATGGAGATCATGTTCATAGTGGTTTTTACCCTTTTGGGGTTTTCCACTCAAATCACCTATGTTATGTGTTAATTCTATCTGGCACTTGTTCTTTGTCAATGTTATATGTCTTGATGCAATTATCTTATGTTTCATGATCATGTTAGATTGTTTTATTGTAGAAGATCTTAGGTTGAAGATTTAGTTTTATCATATCACTGATTCACCCCCCCTCTCAGTGATCCTTAGTATTCCAACACAATTATCTTACCTATGGTGAGAACTATACATCCATGGTTATTGTACCAAAATCTCACATGGCACTTCATTCTTTGTATCAACATTTGTTATAGTTTGGCATTGGCATGGAGTAGCTTGAACAAAATTTCAAGGCTTCATCCACATCTTTGGGACATGCTCTACATTAGCTTTCACATTGTTCTACATCATCACCTTCTTCAATTAAGATTGGGACTCTTGACATTGTGATAGATGAGCAACTTCTAGAGACATCATGCATCTTGATCTTTCTTCCCTCATATTCCTTTTAGGAATGGGAACATATCTTTCGTCCATCTTTCCAGTTTTGTTTCTTCCTAAGGGGAGGAACATTATTCAACAATCTTGGATCATCTTCAACATCCTATGGCAATCATCCAACATGAGTGTAGGTGATTGTAAATTGGGGGGTTACACGGTCTCTCTTATTCTCTCTCATGGAGGGGTTTTTTCCTCACATGGGCTTTTATCCTTCTCATACATTAGAGAATATATTTCATGTTTTTCTCTTTTGGAGATTAGTTTTTCCTACAAGTTTTATCCTTTTATTCATTTGTGAGAGATTAATTTGTACATGGGTAGGTCTTTAGGTCTTGTATTTGGGACTCATCTTTGTATCTTTGCATATCTTTTCTCACCCTAAGTTGCATTTAAGGGGTGTGTTGGTGTGAACGGGGTACTTTTCCTATCTAGTTCTCTATTTAGGACATTTTGTCACCTAGTTAAATTTATTTAGTTATGACATGATAAATGAGTATAGTCATTTCCCTTCTTTCATGGGGTTCTACTTTTTCCTTATCTTCTTGGATTTGAAAACTTAGATGGAAATCCCATTGGATTTGGAAACTATGAGGCTATATATTGTATGCATCTTATCAACTCATGTAATCTTTATTTTGCATCCCTATTGAATAGAATATAGTTTATTCTATCATATTTAATTTTTTGTTTATGCTTTCATTTCACTCATTTGCATTTTTAGGTGGCTTCATAGCCAAATCTTACAAAAAATAAATTGCTTTATACATGTGATGCAAATAATCTAATGCTTATATAATGATAATGCAATCATACATTTGTTTCCTTATAATATGTTATGTTTTTTATTTATTACTTTTCAATGAACAAGATCCTAAATTTTCTGGCTAGCAAGTACACAGTATTCTTAGAAATCTCAAAAAATTCAAGGATCTTCGAAACATAGTACTTTGTTAACAAATTTTAGAGGAGATTCAAACCCCATTTCCTTTAAACAGAGATGTGATCACAATTACACCACTAGAGTAGAAAAATAACTATATTGAGTTAATACAATTTTTTAATGGAAATAAAGAAGTCATAGTATGGCTACATAGCCATTTTCTATATTACATAATTGGGGGAATCTATAGGTGCGGGAAAAAAGGAAAGGATCATCATCTTAGTGTTCCCTAGAATATGCTAAGGGGGCATATATAAAAGCAAGTGTAAACCTTAAGGTGATAACTATAGGGTGTGTAATTTTTGAAATTATATTTTGCCCCCACTTTAGTAGGATTGTGCCATTAGGTGATAAAGCTACACTAAAGTACTAAAATGAAAATATTAATTTTTTTTAGGATACAAAAAAGGATACACAATAGCCTACAGGTGATGAATCTATGCCCCCAAGTTGAAACTTACAAAAAAATACATTAAAGAAGCTCAAAACATGCAACAAAGATGTGTTACAAAAATATGACCTCGAAAATAAAATGTCACACCATCACCAATATTAGTAATCACAACAAAATATTGGAGAGGAAAGCTTATACAACAAGAAGAATGTGACAAGTAGAATGTTTGTTTTAGGTAGAATAAGATAATACATATGAAAATAAAATAACAAATTGCTTACGAATAGTAAGTCGTATAGTTGATACAAGGAGAAAGGAATATAGTTGTTATGAGACAAAAATACATGATTCAAGGTCTAGCTTACTTTTCGCAAGAATCATAAAAATCAATTGGAAAAATGAATCACTTGGACTAGAATACTCTATTGATAGGCAATTTAGATATTGATAAAATTCAAAATCACTTGGACTTGCATGCCCTATTTCACTAGTAGAAAAATAGAAATAAATGACTAGAAAAGCTACCAAAAATTGGTCATGTGATCAGTAGTTTGGTCACGTGACCATTGGTAGTTTATTGTAGGTCATTTATCTCACGACCAAATTTATAACCAAACAAATTTTAGTCATTAATTTGGTAGTATATTTAGTCATAAATTTGGTAGTATATTTAGTCATAAATTTGGTAGTACATTTAGTCATCAATTTGATAGTATATTTGGTAATTTGGTAGTATATTTAGTCACGTGACCATTGGTAGTTTATTGCCGGTCATTTATCTCGTGACCAAATTTATGACTAAACAAATTTTAGTCATTAATTTGGTAGTATATTTAGTCATTAATTTATGTTAGTTGGTAGTATATTTAGTCAATTGGTAGTTTATTTAATTGTTTTTGAGGTTTAAACATAAAACACAAAAAAACATAATCAATCATTCATTTACACATAACGAAACAGCTATTAAGAAGGCAAAATATTGAAATTTTATTGAGAAAATGTGGTTTTACAGCAAATACAAGACTTAAATATGTCTTTTCTTTGAAAAATGTGTTACAAAGTGTGTTTCTCAGTGCCATGACTGAGAAAACTGAGTTACAATGCTCTATTTTTGCTTATACAACTTTAAAACATAAAAGAACTACTTGCAAAATGAAGCCTAAATATTTCATCATGGACTTTTACATCTCAAAATTTGAATAAATGTATCAAAACTCGCTTAATATTGCTAATTGTTGCATTACATCTTCTTCTTTGCCACATCTCCTGCCTTGGTCTTCACAAACAAAACCGAGGAATGCAATAAGTAAATTGCCCCTTTGTAATAGAAAGCAATTAAGCAAATAAATAATATCGTGACAGCATTATAACTTATAGTATACTAGCCTCACATATTTGTAACAACTAAATATTAGTTATTTGCTTATTCGTCAGAAGCTAAATCTCATAACTAGCCCTTAAACAATCAGAACACACAAATTCAATCCAACTCAATCCAAATGACTGAAATCTCTCTCATGTAAACAATGAAAGTGGCCATCTGAGATAAGGTTCTGCTAGCCTAACATATTGTAATTGCTAAAGATTAGTTACAAACTTATTCTGTATATTTATAGGAATCAGTGCAGACTTGCTAGATTATGACCATATCCAAACATCAGTATATAGTTATACTATAGTACAATATTAGTATATAGTAATGATAGTTGTAGACACTCGAAATTGACTCACACCACATTTACGAACATCTTGTCGCGTCATTGCATTTGTTCATATCATCTTGTCTAACACACTTATTTTGTAAACCTCATTCTTCTTCAATGTCTCCTAAATAAATTAAATATTTTTATTTAATTAATTTCCATCGTTTCATAATTTTCTTCCAAAAAATTAAATAACTTTAAGTTATTTAATTAATGTCACCTTCATATCTTATGAAATAAATAAAATCCTTAAAGTTTTATTTATTCCTCATTTCCTTCTTTTAAAATAATTAATTAAACATTAATATTTATTTTATTTTATTCAAAAAATAAATTAAATTAAATATTAGTGGGTATTTTAATTATTTTACCCACCTTCCATAGTCATTCTCCACATCTACATCACTTCTAATTGGAAACAAATCCCCACCTCCTAAATTGTCTCCACATGCACATGAGTTCAAAATAGCAACAAATCAAATAACAACAAATAAAAAAGCAACTTACCATGGAAATAGAAATAAATCAAAAATCAAAATATGGTGAGATTTTATCAAAATAGAAAAATCAAGTTGTCTCCACCAAATAAATGGAAATATCCAAATTTAAAAAGGCAACCTCATCTTCTCTTCGACACTTGGCAAGTGCACGTTCGTTCCCCTTCCACAGCTTCCTCTCGACCATTGATCTTCCCATTGCATCTCCATCGTCGATCAATCACCCTCTCAAATCTATAAATGCACTCTTGTGCTCTCATTTGAGTTTCTTCTTCTCTCTCTCCTCGAATCTTATTCCATCTTCTGAACATTCATTCTTCTATCCTCTACATTTTATCACTTTGCATGTCACTTTTCATCACAATCATGGCACCTTTTGTATCTTGGATGTATATGTGAAAATTCTATTGCAGCTACTGATTATTAATTTCCTATCTTATATAGATTATTTGACTACTGAAAAATTAATTCACAGCAAATATTAAAAAATAATACAGTTGCAACTTCACAAATAATCACGGAGATAGAAAAACAAAATATGCAAAATAATGAACACAATATTTTTGGACAAATTGTCCCTGGAAAAACCCCAAAGGGAAAACCAGTACTGTAGATGAGGAGTTTTATTAAATTTCAACAAATCAAGAGATACATAAACTTCTTGCCTCTTACTAGCAGAGCTCCGACAACATTCTCCTCCAAAAATTCTTCTCCCAATTTCTCTTGCAGAAATTCCATTGTTGTTGTCTCCAACGCTATCACTACGCCCTTGCTCTCACTGGAAATCTATTTGCTATTATTGCAAATTTATTTATTTGCTATTGCTGCAAAATAATTTCAGTTCTGTCCTCTCCAAATGCCCATTGATCCTCTTTTATAATCTTCTCATTGAAAACCAATGGCCATGATTTAATCTAAATCAATGGCTAAGGTTAATTAGACTCTAACAAACCCTAATATCTAGAAGTCTCTCGAGAAATCAATTTTCTAGGTATGGAGATAATTATTCCAATTGTGTTTCTAGCCTCGTAATCACCACCCGAGACTAAAACACCTGTCCAAGCTACTTTAAAATTAACACTCCCTCTTAGCGAGGAAGATGTTCTACATAACACCCAACTTATCTCTGTAGAAGATGAATTTTGCCTTCCCCAATGCCTTTGTCAAAATGTCTGCTACCTGCTGATCTATAGGTATATACTGTAGCTGAACAATCCTCTGCTGTACACAATCCCTGATGAAATGATACCTAATGTCTATATGCTTAGACCTATCGTGAAACACTGGATTCTTAGATAATCTGATGCAACTCTGATTGTCACAGTGTATCACCGTAGTCTCAACCCTCTGACCAAACAAGGCTACTAGCAACTTCTGAAGCCATATAGCCTCACACGTTGTCATGCTAGTTGCTATGTATTCTGCTTCTGTAGAACTTAGAGCCACAGACTTTTGCTTCCTGCTGTACCAAGAGACAACTGCTGATCCCAAACTAAAGCAGCACCCTGAAGTGCTTTTCCTGTCCACTGTACTACCTGCCCAATCTGCATCAGTATAGCCTATCAACCTGATACCATCACCTCGAGCATATCTGATCCCATACTCGATTGTACCACACAAATACTGCAACACATGCTTTGCCGCTTTCTAATGCACTCTCTTCGGCTCAACCATGAACTGACTAAGAGAGTTTACTGCAAAGGATATATCTGGCCTAGTGTTGACCAAATACATGAGAGATCCAATCAACTACCTGTATAAGGTGGGTCTACATCCTTTTCCTTGGACGAGTCTACCTTCTTCCAATTCATGATCATAGGTGTAGACATGGCTTTACAATCCTACATCTCAAACTCTTCAAGATTTCAATGCAATATTTCCCTTGTCCAAGGAAAATTTCTCCATCTGTCTGCCACACTTCCATGCCTAGAAAGTAGTGCATAAGCCCCAAATCCTTTATCTCAAACTTTACTGCAAGGTCCCTCTTGCACTCCTCTATGAGCCCCAGTGAGCCTATTAAAAACAAGTCATCCACATATAGAACAAGAATGAGAACTTCACCCCCAACCACCAAGTAGTAGAGGTTAGCATCCACCTCACTCTTCACAAAGCTTATTCCCTGCAAGTATCTATCAATGTGCTCATACCACACCCTAGGAGCCTGCTTGAGTCCATACAAAGCTCTCTTCAATCTGCACACGTGGGTTTTGTTGTTGTGTGATACAAAGCCCTTCAGTTGTTCTATGTATACCTCCTCTACCAATTCACCATTAAGAAATGCCATCTTGACACCCATTTGATGGATCTGCCATCCCATATGTGCTGCAAGTGAGATTACGGCTCATATAGAAGTATACCTGGCCACTGGAGCGAATGTCTCATCATAGTCTATTCCCTCCTTCTGAGAGAACCCCTTGGCCATGAACCTTGCCTTGTTATTTTCGATGCTACCATCTGCACCGTGCTTAATCTTATAGATCTAGCATGATCCAACCACTTCCCTATCTGTCAATCTAGGCACAACCTCCCACACATCATTCTGCACTATTGAGGTATATTCCTCAACCATCGCATCTTGCCACACCTGTTGTTGTGCAGCCTCCTGATAGTTGGAAGGCTCGCTATCTACCAACTGACTAACCAATGCCACATAGTCATTATACCTAGCTGGTTGTTTCCGTTGTCTACTATTCGTCCTAGGAGCTCCCACAAACTCTTGAGTATCCCTATGTGTCTGTTGAACCTCACGGTTCCTCCTGTCAATTATAGAGGATGAAATATCAAACTCCATATCTTCTTGATGCATCTTTTGGATTTGTTTTATTTGTTGCTCCATACTCTGTGAACTCTCAACACCTGAGCCTGTGGTTGTACTAGTAACTATACTCGTGCTTCGCTGCCCCTATTCTGGTTGAACAATCCTTGGAGCTTCTGTTGGCTGCTCATTCTGATCATCTGCTGGCAAATCTCTGGACCTCCTATATGCCTTGTCCTCCATGAATTTGACATCACACCTAACTATAATCCTCCTAGTTCCTGGAATAAATATCCGATATGCCTTTGAGGTCTCACTATACCCCACAAAGTACCCTCTCTCTACAGTCTGATCTAACTTGGAACGTGTAGGCTGTGGAATGTGACAAAATGCCAAACTCCCAAATATCCTAAAGTGACTGACATCTGGCTTCTTCCCTGAGAATGCCTCCTCTGGTGTCATCTTGCCCAATACCTTATGTGGAACCCTGTTCTGTATGTATACTAATGTACTGCATGCCTCTGCCCATAAGTAACGTGGCATATCTTGGTCATACAACATAGCCCTTGCTGCCTCTGATATAGAATGATTCTTCCTCTCAGCAACCCCATTCTGCTGTGGGTTGTAAGGAATGGTCCACTCTCTCTTGATTCCTTCCCTGGTACAGAACTCCTGGAACTCTTTCCCTTTGTACTCACCTCCATTGTCTGACCGAAGAACCTTTACCTTCCTGCCTGTCGAATTCTCCACAAGAGCTTTGAACTCCTGGAAGTGACTGAAGACCTCATCCTTGGTCTTCAAGAATTATATCCAAGTCTTCCTGGAGAAATCATCAATAAAAGTAACAAAGTACTTGTATCCTCTGAGAGACTTTGTTGACATTGGTCCACATATATCTGAATGTATTAGATCAAGAACCCCCTTGGATCTGGTGTCACTCCTTGGAAAAGCTGCTTTCGCAAACTTCCCCAACACACATCCCTTACATACATCATCATGCTCTGTGCTCACCTCTAGAACACCTGTCACTGTCTCACGAAGCAATATAAGTGCTCCATGATGTATATGGCCCATCCTCCTATGCCATAGCTCTCCTTGATCTCTAGGATTACTGTTGCTCACTAGTGCCTTAGGAGTATCAAACTGCAACCGATAAATTCGGTCGCTCCTAACTCCAATAGCTATGGGTGATTTCCAATCCTTATGCTTGATTAAAACATGCGCCCCTCTAAAGAGTACATTGTAGCCTTTATCCTTAAGGACAGATACAGAAATTAGATTCATGCCCAAGCCTGGCACATGCAACACATCATGAATAGAAATAGGCTAGCCATTCTCCCTCTGAAATAGAACAGTCCCTCTCCCAACTAGATTGCACTTGGACTTGTTCCCCATCTGAATCTGGAATCTAATGTCCTCCTCCTTGTATCTAGAGAAGTACTCCCTAACTCCTGTCATATGAAATGATGCCCCACTGTCTATATACCAAACACCTTGTGAGGTTGAGCTAGTTAGGCAAGCTATGAGTGCAAACTCATCCTCCATTCTACTAGAAAGCTCATCTACACTTGCTGAAGCTGCCGTCTGTTTTTTGCCTTTCTTTTCATTTTTCTTCCTTTGTGGGCAATTGCTGACATAGTGGCCGAACTCGTGACAACCATAGCATTTAATCTTAGACAAGTCCTTCTTCTTCTCACTTTTTGGATTTGATCCTTTGCCAGACCCCTTCTTCGCTTTCTCTTTTCCTGCTAGGGCAATGTTTTCCTATTCCACCTCACTTTTCTGACTATTACTGCTGGTTCCACTAACAAGACTTAGTCTAAGCTCCTCCTGAGTGAAATCACTCCATAGTCGATCCCAACTCGGTAAGGTCTCTCGTCCATTAATAACTTGAACAAAGACATCCCACTGCTTAGTAAACCCATTCAGGGCTATTCGTACTAGCTCGTCATCATTTGGTTTATCTCTAATAGCTGCCAACTCATCCTTAACAAGTCTAAGCCTGGTGAGGTAACTTGTAACATCTTCTCCCTTATTCATCCGAGTATTCCTCAACTTTTCTCTGAGAATCAACTTTCGGTTAGTGGTAGCATTCTGGTATAGATTTAGAATGGCATCCCACATCATCTTCGTTGTATCTAACTTTGCAATATGCGGAACAATATGATCCTTAACACCATCAAGAATCAGCCTCCTCGCCTTGGCATCTTCCTTCTTATATGCTAAGAGCCGTGTTGCATCTGTAGGTACAGGTACAACAATGGTCACATATTCCTTGATACCATTCTCTTCCAGCAATAAAGAAATTATGGCTTTCCAAACACCAAAATTTGAGGCTCCATCCAATCTGTCCTGATCTCTTAAACCTACTGAGGCCATCTCAAAAGAAAAATACTAATAATTTTGAAGAGGTCAAACTGGGTTTTATAAACCCTAGATTTTATTTATTTATTTATTTTTTCTCCCTATGGCCATACTGAGCCTTTTTTACCCTCAGATCTGCTTTGATACCATGTGAAAATTCTATTGCAGCTACTGATTATTAATTTCCTATCTTATATAGATTATTTGACTGTTGAAAAATTAATTCACAGCAAATATTAAAAAATAATACAGTTGCAACTTCACAAATAATCACGGAGATAGAAAAAACAAAATATGCAAAATAATGAACACAATATTTTTGGACAAATTGTCCCTGAAAAAACCCCGAAGGGAAAACCAGTACTACAGATGAAGAATTTTATTAAATTTCAACAAATCAAGAGATACATAAACTGCTTGCCTCTTACTGGTAGAGCTCCGAAAATATTCTCCTCTGAAAATTCTTCTCCCAATTTCTCTTGCAGAAATTCCACTGCTGCTATCTCCAACACTATCACTGCGCCCTTGCTCTCACTGCAAATCTATTTTCTATTACTAAAAACTTATTTATTTGCTATTGCTGCAAAAAAAATTCAATTCTGTCCTCTCCAAATGCCCATTGATCCTCTTTTATAATCTTCTCATTGAAAACCAATGGTCATGATTTAATCTCAATCAATGGCTAAGATTAATTAGACTCTAACAAACCCTAATATCTAGAAGTCTCTCGAGAAATCAATTTTCTAGGTATGGAGATAATTATTCCAGTTGTGTTTCTAGCCTTGTAATCACCACCCAAGACTAGAACACCTATCCAAACTACTTTAAAATTAATAGTATACACGATAAATCAATCCACAATGAGAGCCAAGGAATCTTACACCCAGAAATTGTTTTGATTTGCATGTCATTTATTTGCTTAGGGTTTAATTTCTTGAGGTTTTGGGTTTATCTGATCTCTCTTGTTTTGATTAGGGCATTTTTGACCCATTACAATAGTTATGCCAATTCACAACTAATATTTTTGTCTAACGATAAACAAAATGTTCAACAAACCAAAGTTCTAACTTGAATGGCAGACAAGAAGTTTGAGACCATGACTGTAAGAACCACAGTTAAAGTAGCTAGAAGCTTCTACTGGAAGTTCCTCATTGCTGCAAAAAAAATGATTAACTATAAGTTGTTGAATAGCACCCAGCCATTGGAACTCTTACGAGTTAGTAAATCAAGCAAGCATATTTGAACATGACACCAACCAAACTAACTATTGTGGACATCTATGATGCTGTTGAATTTGTTTTATGTAAAAAAATGATTGTACGCACCATGCCCAAACAGTTAAGGACCCAAATATTTAATTTCACTTGAAATGAAAAATGTATATCGTAAACCATGTTGATTAAATAATTGATAGAGAGAATAGGAATACCATTCTTGATCTGTAATCCCATTCTGAATTGTCAAGGGCAGTGCACATGCATGATCATAATATGGAACACCCTCTTCCTTTTCTTGAGGGGGTTAATCCTTTGTTCCTTCCTTCAAATTTTGTTTTGTTGGATTGTCCATCCAATATGTCTGCCATAGAAATAGAAAGAGTTTTTTATTCATTTATCACAAAGAAATTCTTATATAAAAAAATATACTGATTATGGTAAATACTTGCAAGAGATCTCAAATCTATATCAAACACTAACATCCCAATAAGACTAGCACAATATTTAACAGAGGAAGCAATTGCCAATGTTGGTAGAAAACATAAGCACTGACATAAAATTTCCTTACAAAATACGACGCAAGCATCATCACTGGTTAGACTAGAAAAGATATCAAATAGGCATTTCTAATTGCAGTAAAAGGAACAAATCTAGAAGTAAGATTTAATAATCAGTGATGCAAAATGTGGAAGCATTGACAAGGCATGTGAACTGTTTGGTAGAATGCCTCAAAGAGATGTAATCTCATGGAATGCAATGATTGCGGGATATGCACAAAATTGATTTTTTTAAAAGGATATAGAAACTTTCAAGAAAATGCAACTAGCAGGTTTAAATCCAAATTTGACAACATTTGCCAGCATCCTCCCTGCCTGTGCCAAAATGGGAGCTTTGGAATAGGGTATGGACATCCATCATAACATAATGGAAGGGGGGTTTTTGTCAGATATTATAGTTGGAAATGCTCTGGTAGACATGTATGCAAAATGTGGAAGTCTAGATAAGGCACGTGAACTGTTTGATGGAATGGCTCAAAGAGATGTCATCTCTTGGAATGCAATGATTGCAGGATATGCACAAAATGGATTTGTTGAAAAGGCTTTAGAAAATTTAAAGCAAATGCAACTGTCTGGTGTAAAGCCAAATTCCACAACCTTTGCCAGCATCCTCCCTGCCTATGTCAAAATGGGAGCTTTGGAATAGGGTATGGACATCCATCAAAACATAAAGGATAGAGGAATTTTGTCATATGTTGTAGTTGCAACTGCCCTGTTAGACATGTATGCAAAATGTGGAAGCATAGACAAGGCACGTGAACTGTTTGATAGAATGCCTCAAAGAAATGTGGTCTGCACAAAATGGATTTGTTGGAAAGGCTTTAGAAATTTTAAAGCAAATGCAATTGGCTGGTGTAAAGCCAAATTCCACAACATTTGCCAACATCTTCCTTGCCTGTGTCAAAATGGGAGCTTTGGAATAGGGTATGGGCATCCATCAAGACATAAAGGATAGAGGAATTTTGTCAGATGTTGTAGTTGTAACTACCCTGTTAGACATGTATGCAAAATCTGGAAACATAGACAAGGCACGTGAACTGTTTGACAAGATGCCTTAAAAAATGTGGTCTCATGGACTGCAATGATTGCAAGATATGCACAAAATGGATTTGTTGAAAAGGCTTTAGAAATTTTAAAGCAAATGCGGCGATTAACATGGTATAAAATAAAGACAGCAGTGAATCCTCCTTGGCCTATAAAATCCTGTCTGTTTAGTTCATTTTTTCATTTTGCAATTGTTAGTGTCATACAGTCTAATTAGCAAGTTCTCTTTGATAGGTTCTAGATGTCTATGAGGTCCTTGAGTGAGTTACATTGAGGATGTTTTCACCCAAGGATCCTTTGGACACACAAAATCTAGCATAAAGTGAACTTGCCAACTTAAAAGTATAACACTAAAACAATAGCAAAAATATTACAGTTGATTTCTCTCTAGAAATAAATTACATAAATGCCTTTTGGATTATAGGCCAAGGAGGATGAAATCTTGATTGGATCTGGTTGAGAGGTAACTCTGCTAATTAAAGGTGATTGAGAGCTAACTCATAAGATGAGTTTAATGAGTGATGGATAAAGGCATGGCTCCCACCCAATTAAAGATGAAGATGAGAAACTCATTAGGAGGCACCAACTTGGGTACCATTAGAGAAAAAATATTCAAGACTGCACTTAACAGTTAAGTAAACAAGAAATTCTGTTAGAATTGGTCTTGATAGATGGATTGTGCTGATAAAATTTGTTATCCATTCACATGCTCACATCCACAAGAATCGGTCATATTAAAATTTAATACCTTAAAAGATGCTTGCAAGAAAGAGCCTTTTATTGAGGCTAAGAAAATAGGAATCCATTAGAATAGGCATCAAGAATCTTGTATCTAAGAATCATGCAAAGAAGATGACAAACAATGAATATGATGCAAAAGAAACCTCAAACTAAAGAAGGGAAGAAGAAAATTGTGAGCATTTCAACAAGAACAATCATTGAGAAGACCAATCTTGGGCATTATTCTAGAGTTGATTCTAGACAAACAAGGCTAGCAAAGATCTTTTGGAATTTGATAAATGGACAATAAAGTCACCCTTTTAGTTACATCAAGGATGATTAGGGTTTTCACACCAACAAAGGTCATGACGACAAAGGATATATGCTAAATGAATGATTTAGCATTGCAAGCATATGGAAATAGCATACATAAATTGAAGCTATTGTACATCAAGCATGCGAAACAAGCATAGAAGTGAGTGCACAGGCCTATCCTTGGATATCATATATGAGTATGATGCTCTCCATCAATTGTAATAGGCTTAGGTATGATTATACCATTGATACATATTACAGAGTAAGGAATGGTCTAATCATGTTTTATCCTGCGGCAAGGGCTTTAAAATCTAAAGGGTATTGCAATAAGTGTGCATGGTTAAGAGACAACGATGTTTGCAAGGTGATGTCATGGTTTGTTTAGTTGAAGGTAATGTGACTTAATGCAACTACAAGTCTACAAGTACATGGAATTGAGTAGATTTGAGTTGGTAATATATCTAGCCCCAGAGACATCAGTCTTCCATATTGCAAAGTTAAACAATTTTTAGTACTATTACATATACCTAGAGAGCTTGAAGATGCATACATTGATGTTAATCCAATAGCTATTCATATTATCAAGCAGTATTGTAGAATTGTAGAGAGATGATTGGGTATTCTTAAACATCATAGATAGATGATTGGGTATTCTTAAACATCGTCCATTTCAAAAATCAAAAGTCAATTTTGACCAATAAAAATGTGGAAGCATAGATAAGGCACGTGAACTTGTTGACAAAATGCCTCAAAGAGATGTCATGTCATGGAATGCAATGATTTCAGGATATGCACAAATTGGATTTGTTGAAAAGGCTTTAGAAACTTTCAAGCAAATGCAATTGGCATGTGTGAAGCCAAACTCCACAACCTTTACCAGTATCCTCCCTACCTGTGCCAAAATGGGAGCTTTGGAACAAGGTATGGACATCCATCAGAGCATAATGGAAGGGGGATTTTTATCAAATATAGTTGGAAATGCTCTGGTAGACATGTATGCAAAATGTGGAAGCATAGATAAGGCACGTGAGTTGTTTGACAGAATGCCTCAGACAAATGTCATGTTATGGAATGCAATGATTACAAGATATGCACAAAATGGATTTGTTGAAAAAGCTTTAGAAACTTTCAAGCAAATTCAGTTAGCAGGTGTAAAGCCAAATTCCACAACCTTTGCCAGCATCCTCCCTGCCTGTGCCAAAATGGGAGCTTCGGAACAGGGTATGGAGATCCATCGAACCATAATGGAAGGGGGATTTTTGTCAGATATTATAGTTGTGACTGCCCTGGTAGACATGTATTCTAAGTGTAGAAGCATAGTCAAGGCACGTGAATTGTTTGACAGAATGCCTCAAAGATATGTTATCGTATGGAATGCAATGATTGCAAGATATGCACAAAATGGATTTGTTGAAAAGGCATTAGGAACTTTCAAGCAAATGCAATTGGCAGGTGTAAATTCAAATTCCACAACTTTTACCAGCATCCTCCCTGTTTGTGCCAAAATGGGAGGTTTGGAACAGGGTATGGACATCCATCAAATCATAATGGAATAGGGTTTTTGTCAGATATTATAGCTGAAAATTCTCTAGTAGACATGTATGCAAAATGTGGAAGCATAGACAAGGCACATGAACTGTTTGATAGAATGCCTCATAGAAATGTGGTCTCATGGAATGCAATGATTGCAAGATATGCACAAAATGGACTGGTTGAAAAGACTTTAGAAGCTTTTTGCCAAATGCAATTGACAGGTGTAAAGCCAAATTCCACAACCTTTGACAGCATCCTTCCTGCTTGTGCCAAAATGGGAGCTTTGGAACAGGGTACGGGCATCCATCAAAGCTTAATGGAAGGGGGAATTTTATCAGAGATGATAGTTGGAAATGCTCTGATAGACATGTATGCAAAATGTGGAAGCATAGACAAGGCACATGAACTGTTTAATAGAATACCTCAAAAAGATGTCATCTCATGGAATGCAATGATTGCAGGATATGCACAAAATGGATTTTGTAAGGATGCTCTCAAAATATTTGAATCAATGAAGCACTCTGGAACATATCCTGACATTATAAGTTTTGCTTGTGTTCTATGTGCATGCAGCCATGCAGGTTTAGTGGATGAGGGTTGTACATATTTCAATCACATGAGTAACCCTTATTGCATTACACCTACAGTTGATCATTATGTGTGCATGGTTGACCTTCTTGCCCGTGATGGCTATCTTGAGGACACCCTAAAATTTATAATTAATATGCCAGTTAAACTTGTTGTGGTTGTATGGATGTGTTTTCTTGGTGCCTGTAGATCACATATGAATATAGGCTTAGGAGTATTTACAGCGATACTCCTTTTTTATTTGGATTAGGCAAAAACGCTGCAACTTATGTTCTTCTCTTAGATGTTGTAGTTGCAACTGCCTTGTTAGACATGTATGCAAAATGTGGAATCATAGACGCTACGCAGGCCGAGATGAGTTTCTAGATGATCATTTCAGTTCAAAGCATACAAAATTGCTAAGCTATGAGGACCAATTTGAGGCTACTTTCGCACACGTTAAATTAGAATCTGTAGAGGATGGCCTGACGTGGTGTGATAATTTTTCAAGTCTTTTTGTGGCATTTGATGAGCTAGATATCTTTGCTTCACAAATGGATTCAGATTCAATGCTACTGGACTTTCTTACAATTGATGCTCCGATAGCCAGTCAGATCCCCACAGCATCATTTTTTGAAGAGCTTAAAGAGCCATGTGTTGTGATTAGGGCACCAGTAGTTTAGGTCGAAACTTGATTGAGATTAGTGTACCAATTGTTTAGGTGGAAACTTGGTTCCACATCTATTAGGCCTAGGAAGAGCAGAATAGAAATAGATTATTATTATTGCATATTGTTAAGGCACGTGAACTGTTTGATAGAATGCCTCAAAGAAATGTGGTCTCATGGATTGCAATGATTGCAGAATATGCACAAAATGGATTTGTTAAAAATGCAGCACCCGCTCTCCCGTAGGCACTTCAAGTCATGCTTGTGGTGATGCGGGAAAGCCTTGCATCACCACATGCATGACTTGAAGTGTCTGCGAGAGAGTGGGTTTCAACATATAGTTCTCCCTCCCCCTACCTGTTCCAGAAAAGTCGATCTCCCAGAGATAGAGAGAGATGGAGCCCTACTAAACTCCCGGGTTCCTAAAGTGGTGGGGGGCTAGAGAGATGGAGCCCTACACTTATGGCTATGGCTCGATCCGGGGGCCATCGGGGCAACTCTCAATCCGGGTTGGTTGGATTCCCTACCTCGATATGGTAGATGAATGGAATGAAATGATTGCAGGATATACACAAAATAGATTTTTTGAAAAGGCTTTAGAAACTTTCAAGCAGATGCAATTAGCAGGTGTATATCCAAATTTGACAACCTTTGCCAGCATCCTCTTGCCTGTGCCAAAATGGGAGCTTTGGAACAGGGTATGGACATCCATCAAAGCACAATAGAAGCTAGATTTTTGTCAAATATTACAGTTGGAAATGCTTTTGTAGACATGCATGTAAAATGTGGAAAAGTAGCCAAGACACATGAATTGTTTGACATAATGCCTCAAAGAAATGTGGTCTCGTGGAATGCCACAGTTGCATGATATACACAAAATAGATTTTTTGAAAAGGCAGAGATAATCATCACAGGGTTTAGAATTATGAGACTAGAAACAAGAATAGGATTTTATTGAAACATAAGAGCAATAAGACTGTGACTAACTTGCCTGTGCCCGAATGCTCCCTATTGCTCCTCTCACTTGTAAATTATCGCGTTTGGGTGGATGAATCAAGAGTTTTGCTTTTTCCCTCTTTGCAGACTTCAAATGTTTATTCAGCTCGATTTGGGTGTATGCATGAGTGCCATAATTTCAATCTTTCAAAATATTTAGTTACGTGGGAGGAATTTCTAGGGATAAGGGTGTATGTATGAGTGCCAGAATTTCAATCTTTCAAAATATTTAGTAATGCGAGAGGAATTTCTAGGGATAAATGGGTAAAACATTTATTTCAATATTTAGTGAATGTTAATTTTATATAATAATAAATGTATAGTATTATATTATATGATTAGACTTTTCTTAGAAATGCTCTGGTAGACATGTATGCAAAATGTGGAAGTAAAATCCAATCGAGGCATTACATTTAAAAAAATATAAAATAAAATTACTGACCATGGTGCGTAAGATTCGACAAGGGCACCCTTGTCTTTGCCCACTTCATGCTTGGCTCTGCAAAATCCTATCGCTCACAACCTCCCCCAACGCATTCTGGCAAATAAACCCTAAGAACAGTGCAGGGTTGGTGAAGAAATGGATTTTACTTTTGGCGCCCATCCTTTTCATTTTTGGTGCCCATAATTTTTTAATTAAGGGAGAATGTTTTTGTGCACTTGACCCCCCAATTAAAATTTTAAAAAGAACCAATACATGTAAAATACCAACCTAAAAATTAACACAAATGCACCAATACATGTTCAAAACATTTGTACATGTTCACAACATTTGTACATGTTCACAAATGCACCAATACATGTTCACAACTCCAATAGATTAACCAATGCAATTAAGACAAGTACACAAATGTGATGGCGATTGGTTACTAGCACATTGTTGCGCATGTATGGGGCGACATGTTGAAATGACACTTTTTCGACCCATGTGCACATAACGCATCCTACAAAGAAATGTATAAGTGCCCAGAAGTTGAAAGAATAGCTTTAAGCTCTTATGTCGCATACAGAGAAACCCAAAAAAATCATTGAAATCCGATGTCTAGCTATGAGCTTGACGCGCGCGAAGTTAGGGTGGGCGGCTATTGGCCCCTCTCCCTTGCCCACTTTAATATCCTATTGTCTAATTTTTATTTTTGTGACTAATTATTTAGTCATTTATAGTTGTGATTTTACCCGACAATCAAATTATTCATTTATTTAGTCATTTATAGTTATGTTGCAAAAAATTACTAGAATTTAATCATTTTTAGGTGTCGTGGCTAAAAGTTTTAGTCACGTAGTGATTTATTTGCCCAAATTCTACTAGTGCACCATGAACCGATCATATTCCTCCATCATGTTGTCAAGATCCTCATTCGTCGTAACAGAAATCGGCGCATCCAGGTCCTCATTGGGGAGCTAGTATTTCAAAGTAACATTGCTTCCACAGCTTTGAAAGCTTCGAGCTGAGCAGTGAATACGAAATATTATATTATATTATATTATATTATATATTATATTATATTATAAATATTATATTGTATTATAATAAAAATATTATATTATATTATTATATAATATTATATTATATTATAATATAATATTATATAATAATATAATATAATATAATATTTATAATATATAATAATATAATATATATTATATTATATATATAATAATAATATCTATCCAATTTGTCTGACCAATTATTTAGTTGTGTTTTTTGCCCAATGACCAAATTAGTCATTTATTTGGTCATTTATTTAGTCATTTCAACCGATGACCAAATTAGTCATTTATTTAGTCATTTATAGTTGTGTTGCAAAAAAATTTGGTCATGTGACTAAAAGTTTTAGTCACCTGGTTATTTATTTTCCATATTTCTACTAGTGTTTGAAAGGAAGCAAGGTACATGGAAATAACTTCCTACACATATCTAATGAGGAAAGATAGTGCAAATTTCTTTTAACCAATTACAGATTAAGATACACATTTAATAGAAAAGGTAACAACAACAACAAATGTCAAATATCAATGCACACAACACAAGATGTACGTGGGAAAACCCTTTCGGGTAAAAAACCCCACACTCCAAAACCTACATAATGTATTATCAAATTTTAATGAGATTACAACACACTTGCGATGCAAGTTCTTCCAGAAGTTCACCAATGTTGATTACTAGAGTAAATCCAACATCATGATGGTACCTACACATTACCATACAAACTACTCCAACAAGCACCTTATTTATAGAGAGATACAAGAATGAAGGAAGCTTCTAGAGAAAACAACAAGAGATGGGCATCCAAATCCATGTGGCATACTTTCCAAACACATGTTTGACTCTTGTGACACTTGTACAAGATTCCCTTACACCTCTTACAACCCTCCATACTTGGGCACGCAAAATTTGCCCAAAATAGGTATGACATATGCTCTTACATCGTCATAAAATCTATCATATCTTACAACTATAAGAGAATCTATCATAAATGACTTAATAAATGATTCTCTTACAACATGTCATATCCCAAACTTGGGCACCCCAAAATGGGCTAAGTCAAAAGATGCCTCTTACAGTGTCATACATGCAAATGACAATTGTCTCATCCCTTCTATTTTTGGCTCTTACAATTTCATAGAATCCATCATAACTTAAGTGTCATAGAAGCTGTCATAAATCCTTACACATGCCCACAAAGTGTCAATACATGGCAAAAACATGTCAAGTCAACATGGAATGCCTACCTCCTCATATGAGGATAAAATTACATCTAGTCACCTTCCATGTAGGATGACACTTCACCATGCCAACTCCCACAAAGTGACAAAATAAATTTTACATGTTTAATTACAATAGTAGGCTGAAATTAAATAAATAATTAAATACCAACATTAGGAATTTGCAAAGGTTGAAACACCTTAATTCCTAACATTCTCCCACTTCTCAAACACCTTGTAAGAGCCAATAGAAAAATAAAATTAACTGCTAGGGGCCAAGAGGCCCATAGACTTTGAACACCATCTAAACTTCTCCATGCTCACAGGCTTTGTCAGTGAATCTGCAACATTTGTCAAAGTGTTAACTTTCTCAAGGTTCACCTTACCATCTTCCACCATGTCATGGACAAAATGGAATTGAACATCAATATGGTTCATTCTAGCATTGAAGGTTACTTTCTTTGCCAAACAAATGGCACTCTAACTATCACAATAGATAGTAATCATCCCTGCATCAAGCCCAATATCATAACACAATCTCTTAATCCAATTGGCTTCCTTAAAAGCATTAGTTTCTACCATGTACTCTGCTTCTGTAGTGGACAAAGCGATGACATCTTGTCGCTTACTCATCCAACTAATGGCACCACCGAACAAAGTGAAAACATAGTTGCTAGTGGAACTTCTATTGTCTATATCTATAGCCCAATTAGAATCCACATGAATACAAATAGAATGTTGAGGTCCTATAGGATAACCATAATAACATAGGGAATACTCGAAAGTACCCCACAAATACCTGAACACTCTCTTCACTGCATCCCAGTGTACCCATCCAGGATTAGCAATAAACCGACTAAGGACTCCCACTACTTGGGGAATGTCTGGTCTTGTACAGTTCATAGCATACATCAAGCTACAAACCACACTAGCATAAGGAACTCTGCTCATATCCTCCATCTCAGAAGGAGACTTCAGACAATCTTCAACAGATAACTTTGTCCCCATCATAACAAGAACAATCAATGGTCTGTAATCTGCCATGTTGAATCTCTCCAACATGGTATTCACATACTTACTCTAGCTTAACCAAAGTTTTTTGTTAGCTCTATCTCTTTTGATTTTTATTCCCAAGATGTACCTAGTCGTCCCTAGATTTTTCATCTTAAACTTTGCTAAAAACTAAGACTTCAAATCAGAAATCAAATTCTTACCATTCCCTATGAACGACATATCATAAAAATACAATGCAATACTGAGAATGTGATCATTATCCATTTTATAATAAACACAATGATATGATTTTGATCTCAAAAATCTCAAACTCAACACAAAGGCATCAAATTTTTGGTACCACATCCTAGGAGATTGCTTCAAACCATACAAAGACTTTTTCAACTTGCAAACAAGAGTTTATTTACCTTTTACCACGTAGTGCTCTAGCTGTGACATATAGACTTCTTCCTCCAAATCACCATGAAGGAAATTTGTCTTCCCATCCATCTATTCAACTTCCCAATCATATGCAATAGCAAGTGATAACAAGAACTTAATAGATGTCAGCTTTGTAACGGGAGATAAAATCTCACCATAATCTATTCCCTCCACATGTGAATACCCCTTCGCAACCAACCTTTCCTTATACTTATTGATACTGCAATCATGACCAAATTTCTTCTTGAACACCCATTTGCAACCAATAGGTTTACATCCTCCAAGAAAGGGCACCAGATCCCATGTTTTGTTTTTCTCTAATGCAACCATTTCTTTATTCATGGCTTCTTTCCATGAATCTGCATTTGACATACCCATAGCCTCTTTTACAGTCCTAGGCTCATCAGTGTTAGCAATCAAGGAAAAAATGCAACTAGAATCATGCAGTGAATAACCAAACCTTTCAAGTTGTCACCTTATGAACATGGACCTCCTTAATAGTTGAGGTTGAGGTTCTCCATCTTCTTCTGAAATGTCAGAGCTATTAGAGCTCTCCTCATCATTAGGTCCAATAGATGTTTTTGGTTCAACTTTCTCAGGGGTGGAAGGAAGTTGAACCACATCCTCTTTATTATCTTCTTTCTTTGGTTCTAGGACAACAAAAGAATGATTGACCTCTCTGAAGATCACACTTCTACTATACATAACTCTCTCAGTCACTGGATCCTAAAATTTGTACCCTTTCACACTGATACCATACTTGGTGAAGATACACTTCACAGCCTTGTTCTCCAACTTAGACCTCTTCTCCTTAGGCACATGTGCATATGCATGACAACCAAATACTCAAATATATCTCAATGAAGGGTTTTTACTAGACCACACCTCCATAGGTGTCTTATCAATGAGTATTGATGTAGGAGACATGTTAACCAGGTAACAAGCGGTAGCAATTGCTTCAGCCCAAAACTTTTGTTCAAGGCTAGCTCCACTTAGTATCTCCTAGACCTCTCCATCAATGTTCTGTTCATCCTCTCTACAACTCCATTCTGCTTAGGGGTATATAGAGTTGTCATGTGCCTCTAATTGCCTTGTTATTTACAAAACTTATCAAAATTTGTTGAATAAAACTCACCGCCATTATCAATCCTCAAAAACTTAATCTTTCTATCCTTTGATTCTCTACAATAGATTTGAACTCTTTGAATCTTGCAAAGACTTCAGATTTATTTCTAAGGAAATACACCCATGTCCTTCTACTTTAGTCATCAATGAATGAAACAAAATACACTAATTTTGAAATCGAAGGAACATTAACTAGACCAAATACATGAATCAATCAAGTCTAATACCTCAGAAGATTTGTGAGAACTAGAATAAAACTGAACACAATTTTTCTTTCCATAAATGCTATGTTCACAAAAATTAAACTCAAGGTTACAGACATTCATACCCTCAACGAGGTTTTTTTCAGGGTCCTCAAATCCTTTTCACCAATGTGATGAAGCCTTTGGTGCCATAACATTGTCTTCTCAACTGGAAGTTTCATCTCAATAGAATGAGCATCCTTAGGTACCCAGAAAGCACGACCATCGGAAGTAGATGCTACACACTTCTTTGTTGTTGGTTCCAATGTGTAATGTCCCCTTTTCGGAGGAGTGTTAGCCTATACTTGGTTCCCGTAGGCTAACTATGATGGTTAGGGAACTCTGGCAATTCGTTTGATGGTTTTCAAACACTTTGGCAAAAACTTACTATTTTTAGTAAGTTAGGGTTTCGCCCGGATGAGGCAATTCTTGGTTGGAGGCAGAGCGTTTTGTCAAGACCTTTCCAACGATCTATAATTCATAAGTTTCTAAGACCGTTTGGGCTTTCATATTAAAGTCTGTAAATTATATTTAATTATTAATATTTAGACTTTAATATGTAATGTGGTGACTTAGGAAAAATAAAGTGAAATGAATGTAAAAATAAGTCACATGGAATTTGAGCGCTCAAGTAAGGAGAAATAAATTTTATAAAGTAAAATATATTCCCTCTAACATGTGGTCTAATTTATGAGAGAAATATAAAAGAGCAAAAGAGAACTTTTCATTCATTCACGACATATCATATTTTCTCATGTTTTGTTCTGCAACTTTGAGGGTTTGGAGAATTTCTTCAACCATGGCATTTGGTGATGAAACCCACCATTTGTAACAGTGATTCGAGGGTGTGAAAGATCATTTGAGGTTGCTTGAGGACAACCATACATAGTGGTTGTGATTGTGCTTTCATTTCATACAGTTTTGGAGCTAGAGCTTGTCGCGGAAGGGTTAATATGAGGATTTCATCAATCTTTTGGCATTGTAATTATCGTGACATATCCTAGAGTTTTAGTAGAGATTTGGAGAGCTCTTGATGTACCTTCACACTACATACCCAGTCGTACCACCTTTGTACCTGGCCATATCAGGAAGGTGCATTGAAGGGTTGTTTGGGTAGAAATTTATGAGCTTATCCTTGCAGATTGAGATGCCATTAATGTGACAGGGTTTGTAGTCTTCATAGAGCAGCTGGGAATAAATACAGTCTGAAATACTTTTGTATCAGCAAGGAATGAGGTCGTACCAGTCTGAAATTTATTGGGTTCAACATTGAATCAAGCCACATGATTATATTTGTGTTTATTGACCATTTTGGTGGATATTTATGTCTATTTATTTAGAGTATATGCTGGACTAAAGTAGTAATCTGAGATTGCCTTGTTTATGTGGAGTTGCATATCAATGCAAATTGCTAATATGTTGTTACTAGTTATGCGTGACACATTTCAATCAATGGGTATGTAAAAGACTTCATATTTTGGCAATACTATTTTTTTGGGTATGTGATACTTAGATATTAGAGGATATTTTCTCAACTGGGTTCTTGTTATTTTGTTAATATTATGAGTATTTTGAGAGTTATAGAAATCTAGAATTTTTTAGCAGTATATGCACATTTCATATTTCCTTTATTTGCAAAATATTCATATGCATGTTATGTTATGTTATGGACCCAACATAAAATGCAAGCAGGGATAACTTAACTACAGAAAACTCATCCGGCAGTGAAAATAAAATAAAACCATATCAACAAATAGTTAAACTCATAAGGAGGCGGGTTATTTCAGTGGTATCAGAGCTGGAGCATCTTTCCAGCCTATGTTGATCAGTTTATGAGTGATGGGAAAATGGTTTACACTAGACCTACTCCACATTGGCATCCACCTGAGATTCCAGAAGGTGAAACAATTTCTGGTATTCTGGGCATGCACAAAACTCTTCTAGTGGTAGTGAGAGCATAGCAGGTAGTATGGGAGATAGAGGATCAGACCAGCCAGAGAGTCCTAACATGAAAACTGAAAGGAAGTTTGACATTATGCTTGATATAATGTCCCAGCTCCTTGGGAAGTTTAACCAGGGAATTCCATTAGTTCACACCAATACCACACCCGAGGGTGAGACTAGTGGCTCTAACAATGGTCACCATAGACATGCAAGACAGGGTAGCGGATATGCAAGACAGGATGGTGGACATGTAGGACAAGGTAGTGGACATGCATGATAGAGTGGTGTGCACAACACAAGGGTTACCCCAGGATCGGTCACTAGACCCCTACAATTGACTTTTCTGTGTAGAGAGGAGGCAGCGGTTCAGCTTCCCATGACAGATGATGTTCGAATACAGCATGTAGAGTATATGACATTGTCTCTAGATATTAGAAAGATGCTGACATTTGACCAGTATATGAATCAGAAGAGACAAAGGGGAGCTATGATGGGTTGAGGAGATTACAGGGCTCACAGAGGTAACTGGGACTACTAGCATGCATTGAGCAAAGTCCCTATGGATCGGTTCAATGGGAGTGGCAAGATCTCAACCAGAGCTTGGGTGCATAAATTAGATAACTGCTTGACACTTAAGCCAATGCCAGAGGATGAGGCACTTAATTTTGCCACTATACATTTGGACAAGTTAGCACATGAGTGGTGGTACCACGGATTGGTCACACTTGGTCATGGCCTTATCACCACATACGATGAGTTCACTAACAGACTCATCGAGAGGTTTGATACTAAGGACCCAGAGTTGCAGTTCAGAGAGTTAGCATAGTTGAAGTAGTATGAGTCACTTGAGAGTTACATTTCTAAGTTCCAGAGGCTTAGTGTCATGGTTCCTAGCATTTCAGAGAGGAGATTGATAGTCCTATTTACAGAGGGGCTAATGGAACCACTCAGGGGTTGGGTTAAGGCATTCAACCCACCTTCACTTCAGGAGACTATTAAAAAGGCACGAAGTATGGAGTTTGCAGTGCCTAAGAAACAATTCGTCTCCAAACCCTTTCCTCCACAGAAAGACAAGATGCGAACACATCATCGAGACACCTTCCCATAGAGGACACTAGCACCTTGCCTTGATGATGATGCACTGAATGAATATAGGAGGAGGAAGTTATGTTTCAAATGCAAGGGTCCATGGGATCCAAATCATAAGTGCCCAATAAAGGGGCAAGCCAAGCAGTTGGAGTATTATTTTGTTGATGAGACAGCTTCAAAGCATTCAGAGTAGCATAGTGATAGACGGGATAGAGATGGAGAGACTGTAGTGGAGGAGGTGCAGGATGCATAGAATGCACATGATGATGATTTTACTACAACACATATCTTTGCTATTCAGAGAGAGGATTCCTTCAGGATATGGGGAGTATTGGAGGGGCAGAGAGTAATCACCTTGTTAGATACACGGGCCACACATAACTTCATTAACGAGGGCCTAGTTGCACGGAGGGGATTCAAAACGGAAGAATTTGAGGGGTTCAAGGTCAGAGTGGCAGACGGTTTTGTTATCACTTGCAAAAGAAGGATTCCCAATTTAACAATCAGGTTAAATAATTATGAGTTCTAGGCCGAATACTTTGTCGTCAATATGGGTGACATGGATGTAGTCCTCAGGATGAAGTGGCTGCACATGATAGGTGAGTTTTCCCACAATTTGAGGACCATGGAGATGAAGTTTGAAGTGGATGGTCAGAGACACATTATGAAGGGGATGTTAGATGGAGGGTTGAGGGTAGTGTCCATTCGGAGGATGGAGAGGATACTGTGATATGACCAAGTGCAATGGACAACCGAGATACTTGTGATGCTAGAGGTACCCAAACAACAAAAATAGTAATATCCACTAGAGATTCAGGCTTTACTATCTAAACACTCTAAAGTGTTTAGTGATATACCTCCAGGTAGACCTCTAGACAGAGGATTTGAGCACGTTATAGAGTTGAAGCAGGGTGCCAAGCCAGTGATTACAGTTCCTTACATGCATTCTAAGAGATACAAGGATGAGATAGAAAAGGCCATTCAGGAACTTCTCAGGATGGGACACATCAGACCCAGTAAGAGTCCTTTTGCTTCATCTATTGTATTGGTGAAGAAGAAAGATGACACACTCAAAATGTGCATCGATTACAGAGAACTGAACACGAGGACCATAAAAACAAGTACTCCATCCCTAAAATCGATGAGCTTATTGATGAGCTGCATGGTGCATGTTTCTTCTCTAAGATAGACTTGCGGTTAGGGTACCATCAGATCAGAGTTTATGAGGAGGATGTGGAGAAGACAGCCTTTAGGTGCCACTATGGGCACTTTAAATTCTTGCTTATGCCCTTTGGCTTAACCAATGCACCAGCCACATTTCAGTCCTACATGAATAAATTATTCAGATAGAAGCTAAGAAAGTTTGTGCTTATTTTCTTTGATGGCATTCTTATATTCAACAGGACTTGGGAGGATCATCTAAGGCACCTTGATATTGTACTAGGTATACTTGAGCAGGAGTCCCTATATGAAAAAATGTCAAAATGTGAGTTTGGCATGACATAGTTCTTGTATTTGGGACATATTATTAGTGCAGAGGGTGTTCGAGTGGATCTAGAGAAAATCTGAGCAATCTCCCAAGAATCTCTCTCAGCTCAAGGGATTCTTTGGCCTCTATGGATTCTACCGTAGATTTGTGAAGGGATTTTATCAGAAAGCTTCCCCCCTTACATATTTGACATGGAAGGGAACTTTTGAATGGACAGATAGTGCTCAAAAGTGCTTCGACAAGTTTAAGGAGGTGATGAGCAGTTGTCCAGTTTTGGCCATACCATACTTCTCAAAGCCATTTGAGCTTCATTGTGATGCCTCGGGGGAAGGCATAGGGGCGGTGCTGATGTAGGACAAGCACCCCATTGCTTTTGAGAGCTGAAAGTTGAGAGGTTCAGAGAGGAGTTATAACATCTACGACGAGGAAATGTTAGCTGTTATGCATGCACTAGCTAAGTTCAGGCAGTATTTGGTGGGAGGAAAGTTTGTTGTCAAATCAGATCACAATAGCCTAAAGCATTTTCTTAATTAGAAGGACTTGAACGATTGACAGTAGAAATGGGTCTACAAGTCGCAGGTGTATGATTTTGACATCGTCTTTGTCAAAGGAAAGAAAAACATTGTTGCTAACACCTTATCTAGGAGACCACACTTGTGTGCTATAGGGGAGATTGCAGAGGACTGGAGGGATATGTTTTCTATAGAATATGCAAAGGATCAGTGGGCTTCTAGGATTATGGATGGCCCTATCCGTGATGATAGGTACACTATTGTAAATGACTTGATCATCTACAAGAGGAGGATCTTTCTGGTGCCAGCTTCTGCTATAAAGCAGAAGATCTTGAGAGCTTTCCATGACTTGCCTATGGCGGGGCACCCAGGATTCTACAAGACATACAGAAAGGTTAGAGAGAAGTTTACTTGGAAAGGCCTCAAGGTAGAAGTACATAAGTATGTGAGGGAGTGTCTAGTATGGCAACAAAACAAACATGAGCACTCCTTCCAAGGTGGATTACTGCAGCCTCTTTCCATTCCTGAGAGGATGTGGGATTGTATATCGATGGACTTCAACACGGGCTTGTTGAAAGCCCAAAGCAAGGACTGCATCTTTGTGGTGGTTGACATGTTGATGAAGTTTGCCCATTTCTTTGTCATTTTAGCCACTTACATACCAGCTCAAGTTGTTGATTTATTCTTCAGAGAGGTATTCTGACTTCACAGGTTGCCTAGGAGTATTGTGAGCAACAAGGAGAGCAGGTTCCTTAGCAATTTTTAGCAGGAGCTCTTCAGGTTGACAGGGACAGAGCTCACCCCTAGCACGAGCTACCACCCCCAGATGGATGGACATACTAAGATAGTTAATAAGTGGGTGGAGGGATACCTCAGAAATTACATAGCCAGGCAGTAGAAGGCATGGGTCAAGTGGCTTCATTTGGGAGAGTATTGTTATAACACCACTTACCATATGTCCATTTAGATGACACCATTCATGGCACTCTATGGGTATGAAGCTCCCAGTTTCTTGGACTTGTTGTTTGGGGATAGTAGAGTACCTAAGGCTAGAGACCTCTTACAAGACAATCAGGATATCATGAGGTCTTTGAAGGAAAACATACAGAAGGCGCAAAACCAACAAAAGCAGTATGCAGACCAGCATCGGGTTTAGCGTTCTTTTGAGGTAGGGGTATGGTGTATCTTATGCTACATCCATATAGACAGTCCACTCTTAAGAGAGTGGTGCTGAAAAATTGAAGCCACGCTACTATGGGCCATTTAGGGTCACCAAGAGGATCGGAGAGGTGGCTTATGAGTTGTTGTTGCCGGTAGGGAGTAAAGTACATAATGTTTTTCATGTGTCTCACCTCAAAAAGGTTCTAGGACACAATGTAGCACCTTCCACAGAGTTGCCTCCTCTTGATGAAGAGGGGAAGTTGATTTTGGTACCTGAGGCCATCATTGATACCAGGGAGAGGACTTTGAGAAGGAGGGTCATTAGGGAATATTTGGTGAAATGGAAGAACCTACCGGTAGAGGATGCTACATGGGAGAACAAACAAATCTTGATACATCTAGATTTGAGATTGCTTGAGGCAAGCAATCTTGGGGAGGACAGACTATAATGTCCCCTTTGCGAAGGAGTGTTAGCCTATACTTGGTTCCTGTAGTCTAGCTATGATGGTTAGGGAACTCTAGCAATTTGTTTGGTGGTTTTCAGACACTTTGATAGAAACTTACTATTTTAGTAAGTTAGGGTTTCACCCAGATGAGTTAGTTCTTGGTGGCAGGCAGAGCATTTTGTCAAGACCTTTCCAATGGTCTATAATTCATAAGTTTCTGAGACCGTTTGGGCTTTCATATTAAAGTCCGTAAATTATATTTAATTATTAATATTTGGACTTTAATATGTAATGTGGTGACTTAGGAAAAATAAAGTGAAATAAATGTAAAAATAAGTCACATGGACTTTGAGCACTCAAGTAAGGAGAAATAAATTTTATAAAGTAAAATATATTCCCTCTAACATGTGGTCTAATTTATGAGGGAAATATAAAAGCAAAAAAGAGAGTTTTTCATTCATTCACGACATATCATATTTTCTCATGTTTTGCTCTGCAACTTTGAGGGTTTGGAGAATTTCTTTAGCCATGGCATTTGGTGATGAAACCCACCATTTGTAACAGTGATTCGAGGGTGTGAAAGATCATCTAAGGTTGCTTGAAGACAGCCATACTTAGTGGTTGTGATTGTGCTTTCATTTCATACAGTTTTGGAGCTGGATCTTGTCGCAGAAGAGTTAATATGAGGATTTCATCAATCTTTTGGCATTGTAATTATCGTGACATATCCTAGAGTATATTACAAGCATTCAACATAGATTTGGAGAGTTCTTGTTGTGCCTTCATACTACATACCCAGCCATACCACCTCTATACTTGGCCGTATCAGGAAGGTGCATTGAAGTGTTGTTTGGGAAGAAATTTATGAGCTTATCTTTGTAGATTGAGACACCATTAATGTGGCAAGGTTTGCAGTATTCATAGAGCAGCTGGGAGTAAATACAATCTGAAATACTTTTGTATCAGCAAGGAATGAGGTTGTACCAGTCTAAAATATATTGGGTTCAACATTGAATCAAGCCACACGTGATATTTATGTTTACTGACCATTCTTGTGGATATTTCTATCTATTTATTTAGAGGATATGCTAGACTGAAGTAGTAATCTAAGATTTCCTTGTTTTTATAGAGTTGCCTATCAATGCAAGTTGTTGATATGTTGTTACCAGTTATGCATGACACATTTCAATCAATGGGTATGTAAAATACTTCATAATTTGGCAATACTATTTTCTGGGTATGTGATGCTTAGATATTAGAGGATATTTTCTCAACTAGGTTCTTGCTATTTTGTCAATATTCTGAGTATTTTGAGAGTTATAGAAATCTGGAATTTTTCAGCAGTATATGCACATTTCATATTTCCTTTATTTGCAAAATATTCATATGCATGTTATGTTATGTTATGGACCCAACATAAACCGCAAGCAGGGATCAACTTAACTACAGAAAACTCATCCAGTAGTGAAAATAAAATAAACCTAGATTAGCAAACAGTTAAACTCATAAGGGGGTGGGTTATTTCACAATGGTGAGGATGAAGACTCTGAAGTTATCTTCTTTGAAATAGATGCACTATTGCACTAAATTGTGCATGCATCAAACTAAAATAGAGTGCCAATCTAGACACCCTTAGCTAGCACCATAGGTCCTCTAGTCATCTTGCATCCTCCATTTGAGAAAACAACCTGCACACCCACATTATTCAACTTACTTACAGATAATAAGTTTTGTGTCAAACCAGGGATATGTAGAGCACCTATGATCCTCTTCACTCATCCATCAGGGAATCGAATCAAGACTCTTCCATGGCCAACAATCTTCAGGTGAGTCATCACCCAAGTACACCTTCCCACCATCATATTCTTCATACTTTGAGAACCAACCTCGATGTGAGGTCATGTGAAAAGATGCACCAGAGTCGATAAGCCACACATCTTTCGCTACATGCATTGCCAAGGTAGTGAGAAACACTTCTCCATCATCCTAAGAGGACTTGTCGAAATCCAAATCATAATTCTTCTTTTTCTCCTCCTTGCAGAAATGCCCAGGTTTGCCATAGTTCCAACATAAGGCCTTGGGATTTCCAGGAGACATAGATCTCCCACGGGATTTGGATCTTCCTTTTTCTTCTTTCTTCGACTTATCTTTTTCTTTCCTTTCTCTTTCGATCTACCATGAACTACAAGAGCCTCCTTAGCTATTTCAGAAGATTTTATCTGCATCTGTTTAGACTATAATGATGCAACCACTTCATCCATCTTGAAGGTGGTAGTGGTACTCCCAATGGCCATAACAAGGTGGTCCCACGAATCTGGTAAAAAACATAGTAATGTCATACATCGATCCTCCTCCTCCATCTTCACACCAACAGAGGTCAAGTGGGAAACAAGCATATTAATTGTGTTTAGGTGATATGCGACAAATCATCCATATTCCATCCTCAGAGAATACAATTTTTTTGCAAGAATAATTTGTTGACCAAAGATTTAGCCTAATAAACATCTCCAAGTTTCTTCCAAAGATCCTTTGCAGTCTTCTCTTTATGGATATTCAAGAGTAGTGAATCAGCCAAACAGAGTCTTATCAGACCCTTAGCCTTCCAATCCATCAAATCCCAATCTTCTTGCTTCATGTCCGATGGCATGGCTCTGGATACTGCGAGCTATAGATCTCTATCCACCAATAAGTCCTCCATCTTGAGTTTCCACAACTCAAAGTTGCCTCCATTAAACTTCTCTATGTCAAACCTCACAGATGTGCTCGCCATCTCTTTCCTACAACAAAGATTCCTCTATAAAAGCTCCCACTCAAACTAAGATCAGCTCAAAAAATCCTCTACCTCACAACTAGAACTAAAATTGGTCAAGCTCTAATACCAACTGAAAGGAAGCAAGGTACGCAGAAACAGCATCCTACACGAATCTAATGAGGAAAGATAGTGCAAATTTATTTTACCTAGTTACAGATTAAGATATACATTTAACAAAAAAGGTAACAACAACAACAAATGCCAATTACTAATGCACACAACACAAGATGTACATGGGGAATACCCTTTCAGGTAAAAAACCCCACTCCAAAACCTGCACAATGTATTATCAAATCTAAATGAGATTACAACACACTTGTAATGCAAGTTCTTCCAGGAGTTCACCAATGTTGATTACTGGAGTAAATCCAATAGCATAACGGTACTTAGAAGTTCATCAAATGTATGGATAAATCAACTGGCATATCCAATAACATAGGATTTGTACTAGCCTATTCAATAAAAGAAGGGAAAGACAGATCATGATAGAAGAACACCACCATAAAAGGAAAATGCATAGCCATATCATAAAAAGCCATAAGTATGTCGAGGATAAATGTGTCATAGGATATGAAAGATAGAAACATGTCAAAATCTCACATCAATAATTGTAGATGAAACAAGGAACAAACCCTAAGAGGTGCCAAATATGTACAATCATCTAGGACAAGAGGTGGGAAAAAGATAAATTACAATGTATACACAAACCCTAAGCAAAATATATAGGCATATAAAGATAAAAAAAACCTAGAAAAATCTAAAAATCAATGATAAATTAGAGGTATATTAGATCTAAAATATTGCTTTAAAACCTTAGAATAGGAATAAGTTGTGTCAGATGAAAAACTTCCCTTAAGTATACTCTAGGCTAATCCAATAACATGCATACACATAAGCACAATTAACCTAGACTAATAATTGATGCGGAAATCAATGGACTAATATTTTCTAAATATTTGCAATAATTAAATGGGGAAAGTAAATAGAAACTAAATATAATTAGCTATATGAACAAATAATGAATGACTTGAATGGAGATTTTGGAATTTGAGGTGTCTCGAGATAAAAGATAGGATGCAATAGTATGTTGTTCACAAATATTATTTTCTCTTTGTGTAATGTCAAGTTTGAGGATCAAGGACAATTAAAGATATTGGATTTCTACAGCCTATAGTATTAATGTAAATGAGTGTTTCAAGATCAAGATCAAGGTCACGTTTGTAGGGTTCAAGGGTAGCGTTGTTGTTGCGATACAAAGTGGGACAACAAACTAAACTAAACAATATAAATACAAAGATCTTTGTATGTACCCCTTTTATCGATCCATCACAATGGTACCCAAATTTGATACATACACTTGGTGAGGAAACTAATGAACTTGTGCAGCTTCTATGTATTGAACACACAAAGTACTGAGAGGGGATCAAATCAATACTTTATTAAATCTCATACTTATTAAACTAGTAATCCATTTACCACATGCAATAATAAAGCAAATTAAACACAGAAGAAACAACCACAAACCATCACACATGAATACCAGTATTTTTTATGTGGAAAACCCAAAACTAGGAAAAACCATGGTGAGTGTTAGCTCACAATATATTATGTAGGAACAATACCAAATTACAATAAAGGCTCACTGCCCAAAGAAGTGCCCACTACAAGAAGGCTCACTGCCTAGAGAAAGAAAGAAGAAGGATATGGCTCACTACCAAAATGAACTACTCAGATTGTATCTACTCATACATGGATGCAGCTCTAATGAATACTCAAAATACTATCTCAAAACTCTTCATCTTGACTACTCTATTTCACTGCTCTGCCTTTACATTAGACAAGATCTCTCTTCTTCTGCTCTTGTCACTTGCTCTGCACTTTCACATATTCTACACATACATTCTCGCAAAATCACTCATCAAACATTGAATTCAATCTCATACTTATATCCGCAACAAACAAAAACTTCATACTAGGTCGGCCATATAAGGTGTACCGTGTAGTCATATATTATATACTCTGTCGGCCAAATTCATTCTTCAAAATCTATAGTGGACCCAAACAATATTTGAAACACCTTCTCACATGTCAGCCTCAACTATTTCATCACTTAGAATTAAGTTTCAAACACCAAGACTTACCGCACACACATCATACTGTCATGTCGGCCTTATCCACAGACTATCCCCTAAATCAGTTCAACTGTTAAACAACATCTTCCACTTTGGACCACAAGACCTGATCAAATCCATATCAGACACTCCTCACATGTCATAGATCACACCTCTAGAGCCGTAGAGAAAAATATTCTTCTACGGTAGAATGCGGACCACTGAAACACATGCCCTGTCACAATCACACTGTACCATACCAAGTAGCGATACTTAGGCATTCATAATTGACTCTCCAACAGAACTTAGAACTTGTAACTATGGATTTGGATGCTTCAAACACATGTTTACAACACTTTAAAACTACATAAAAATATATGTAATAGTGGAGGAATGCAGACCAATTCAGTTAAGTGTTTTGTTATAATTTCCTCTGTTCACTACACTGCCGAACTTAGACTTCTTGAAGATGAACTTCCGGTACTCATCAAAGACTGAAATCTTGGACAATTAATCATCTAAGGAGTGTGAACAACATACTTGATCCATGTGATATGATCTTCTACTGCGGACCAATGTCATCCATTCTACTGTTGCTTTGTCGCTATCTCCTATATATTACTAACACTTAGCCAAAATAGCTAAGTCTTCTTCTCTAGACCAAACCATTGTTCCAGTCTTGTTTCTTTGCTTGTTGTAATCAATAACATCTTCAGACATCATTACACAATTTGCTAACAATCTCCCCCTTTGGCATTGATGGCAACACTTGATGTGAAAAACTTGTTACAACTCCCCTTATCTCTTTATGCTTCTTTTATTGTTTTTCAAAATTTATTTTCACATGCTTCATTTCTTCTCCCCCTTTGACATCAATAGCAAAGGTGTATGATACAAGGATATGTACAAGTTGCCAAAAACTATTTTTCTATTCTACCACATATATACAAGTGATGTAAAAAATGCTTACTGTTGTTGTTGTTCTAGGAGAATATCTTTATATATTGTCTTTAGTTGCACCACCACTTCATTCCAACTAGTCTTAGCATCACTCAACATTAGTATGTGCCCATTAATCTAGGACTCCAAGTCTTCTGCTCTCTTCATTGTACTAGGGACTTCAATGCTTTGCCTTGTTTTGTCTACAGCTGTTATTAACTTGGTCAAGGATGCAATTTTGAAAATTGCTACTTCCCTGAGCTGACTCATTCTATGCTTTGTAATTCCCTCTGGGTCTGCAACTTATGTATATTAGAATGAATGGCTTCCACTTGTGCCCTTTGATGGCCAATAGATTCTTTTGTCGAGTCATAAGTTCTGGATACCTTCATTATCTGTGCTTCCCATTTATCTATTTTATCTTTTATATCCTTAGTCTTAACCAGCCATGCGAGAAAGAATTGATACAATTCACTGGCTTCTTTGAGGGCTAATTGTGCATATTATATACTTTTATCTAACAAAAATTTCTCTTGAGAAGCCTTATCTTTTAGCTCCATTAATCTCTTGTTGTTTATTTTAGCTCTTACCCTTTTATCAGCAGCTTTCTCAAATGATTCAAAATGGGAATTCATAGACTCTATAATCTTTTCCATCTGCTATGTGGGAGAGAGTGTTCTATCTCTCTGAACTTCAAGCATGATCTTAAAAATATTTATTGCTTTGCCAAGCAGCTCACTATCTTTCATGTGAGACTTTATTATTTCTTCTTAAGCAATTGCTTGAAACATTGTGCCCAATTTTAATTTCCGCAAAGGAGACATGGTGATCAAGTCTATTTATCCTTGCAGTAAATCTGATGTGTACACTTTGAGCTTCTTTTTGCTTCAACAGAAATTCCCTTAATGAATCAACAGTGTTTCTTTTCATCTCTTCACTATGAGACACTACAACTTCTTATCTTTCTGGAGGGGGGTCTTGAATATTTTCTTTTTCATTTCCTTTAGGATCTGGAGCAGGAATGTCCATCATCTGTTCATTTTCCTCTTTTCTCTGCTCTTTTGAAACTCTCTTTATTTCTTTAGAACTCTTTTCTTCCTCAATTTCTTTCATCTCTTCAACTTGTTTTGTATTTCTTTCTTTTTCATTTCTTACCAGAGGAGTAACTGTGCTTTGTTCCACATCTATCTTCGAAACTGTGTTATTTGCATCAGTGTTTTGTTCCTCTTCATCAACAACAGTTGAGATTTTCAGCTCCTATAACACCCTTAGTGTTATCTTCTTTATTTCCTTGACCAGTTTCTCTATTTCACCAAACATCAGAGCATTGACTCTTTTCATGGTTCTGAATTCCTCACTGAGCTTTTTGATGACTTAGGTTCTTTCTTCATGGGTAATGTCTGGATAGAATTTTAACAAGACATATTCTTTGATCTCAGTATCCTTGGCCATAGCTCCTTTTTTCCTTGCTAACATTATGTTGGCTAAGGTATCTAGTAACTCATCTATAACTTCAATTTTATGTACCTTATATCTTTGTGTTGGATGTCAGCTCCACTTTTTTGGGTTTAAGATTTTTCATTGAAGCTCCCCCTGAGCCAGAGCTCCCAATTTACTTCTTAGAGGAAGTGTCTGCACTAGAAGCTGGTGCGGACCCATCCTTGATCTCTTGTACTTCCTTCTGCACCCATATCTGGTTCATCTCCTTCTTTATCTATGTCAGATCAACCTTTTTCTCTCATTTCTTCAATTATGCCTAATTATCCCCTTTGATATTCTTGCTTTTGTAGAACCTTGCAATATGTCCAAGCTTATTGCAATTGAAATATATAACATTTATCTGTCCATTATTTATTTCAATCATCCTTGATCTGCAACGATTAGCCTTGTGACCATATCTATTACATGTAAAACAATTCCCATTGAAAGACTAAATATTCCTTCCATTATTATAGTTGTTCCTTGTCTGACTTATGCACTCACTAGCTCTGTGACCAAACCTCTTGCAATTAAAGTAGTTACCTATTAAAGTTTGAACATTCCTTCCATTGTTGTAACTCTTCCTTATCTGACTTCTGCATTCATTAGCTTTGTGACCTACTTTGTTGCAAGTGAAGCACTAACCAAAGAATGATGGAACATTTTGATTTGCTTTGCTCCTACACTGATTAGCCTTATGACCATATTTATTTCATGCATTACAATAACCATTAAAAGAAGGGTACCTTTGAGCATTTGGATGCCTGACCAGTGGTCTTCTCGGTCCGTTCCTTTGATTCTAAACCTGTTTGCCTTTGTCCTTCTTGATTCCAGCATCCTTTTCCTGACCGGTTTTGAAACTTTCACCTTTCTCAAATCCCAAGCCTTCTTTATCATCAAAAATTTTCTGACTGGCAAGTAATCTGTCAAGTTGGGTAGCACTTTGAATTTTTCTTCCTAACTCCAAGCATGTTTCAGATCAACTTTCAGATCCACAACTTCGTGTTCAAGCTTTGTGCAATCTTTAGTTTTGCTTTTCACCAAATGATTTAGATCTTCTTCTGCTTTTGCTCTTTTCACAACCTCCACTTTCAGATCATTAGGTCTCATTTGCTGATATTAGTTGCTCATTAGCCTCCTTGTATTTTTCTTTAAATCTCTTGACTTGCTCCCTCAATTTCTTAATACACTCGTCTTCTTCCTTCATAATATCTTTCAGACCCCTATTTTCTAATTCAACCTTTTCAAGGTCTTCAAGGGCAACCCTTAATTTATCTTCATTAACAAGCAAACATTCTTCTTCTGTGGTTTCAAATGAATCAATTTCTTTAGGAGTAGCAAACCTTTTTCCTGCCATGTGTTCACTTCCCAAGATCTTCCTCAAGTTGTTAGACTTCTTCTGAGGAATCGGGCTCTGATACCAATTGTTGAACACCCAAAGTAATGAGAGGGGGGATGAATCAGTACTTTATTAAATCTCTTACTCATTAAACTAGTAATCCATTTACTGCATGCAATAATAAAACAAATTAAACATGGAAGAAACAACCACAAACCATCACACATGAACACCAGTATTTTTTACATGGAAAATCCAAAACTGGGAAAAACTACATTGAGTATTAGCTCACAATATATTATGTAGGAACAATACTGAATTACAATAAAGGCTCACTGCCTTAGGGCTCATTGCCTAGGGCTCATTACCCAAAGAAGTGCTCACTACAAGAAGGCTCAATGCCTAGAGAAAGAAAGAAGAAGATGGCTCACTGCCAAAATGAACTGCTCAGATTGTATCTACTCATGCATGGATGCAGCTCCAATGAATACTCAAAATATTGTCTCAAAACTCTTCATCTCAACTGCTCTGTTTCGATGCTCTGCCTTTACATTAGACAAGATCTCTCTTCTTCTGCTCTTGTCACCTACTTTGCACTTTCACATATTCTACACATACATTCTCGCAAAATCACCTGTCAATCATTGAATTCAATCTCAAAATATATCTGTAAAAAATAAAAACTTCATTCTAGGTCAGCCAGATAAGGTGTACCATGTAGTCATATATTATATACTCTATCAGCCAAATTCATTCTTCAAAAATAGCGGACCCAAACAATATTTGAAAAACCTTCTCACATGTCGGCCTCAACTATTTCATCACTTAGAATTAAGTTTCAAACACCAAGACTTACTGCACACATGTCATACTGTCATGTCGGCCTTATCCATAGACTGTTCACTAAATTAGTTCAACTATCAGACAACATCTTCCATTGTGGACCATAAGACCTACTCGAATCAATATTAGAGACTCCTCACGTGTCATAGATCACACCTCCAAAATTGTAGAGAAAAATATTCTTCTACAGTAGAATGCAGACCACTGAAACTCATGCCTTGTCACAATCACACTGCACCATACCAAGTAGCGATACCTAGGCATTCATAATTGACTCTTCGGTGGAACTTAGAACTTGTAACTCTGGATTTAGATGCTTCAAACATGTG
Source organism: Cunninghamia lanceolata (assembly GCA_027924645.1). Taxonomy (NCBI): domain Eukaryota; kingdom Viridiplantae; phylum Streptophyta; class Pinopsida; order Cupressales; family Cupressaceae; genus Cunninghamia; species Cunninghamia lanceolata. The sequence goes on along the minus strand of BSBN01000311.1, from coordinate 5,289,260 downwards.
TTTACAACACCTCAAAACCGCATAACAATATATGTAATAGCGGAGGAATGCCTGGACCAATTCAGTTAAGTGTTCTATTATAATTTTCTCTATTCACTGCACTACCGGACTTAGACTTCTTGAAGATGAACTTCCGATACTCATCAAAGACTGAAATCTTCGCCAATTGATCATCTGAGGACTGTGAACAACATACTTGATCCGCATGATATGATCTTCTACTACGGACTAATGTCATCCATTATACTGTTGCTCTGTCGCTATCTCCTGTATAGTGCTAAGACTTAGCCAAAATAGCTAAGTCTTCTTCTCCTGACCAAACCATTGTTTCATTCTTATTTATTTGCTTGTTTCCATCAATGACAACATCTTCAAACATCATACACAAGTTGCCAACACTACGAGTGTGTAAGAAACCTCTAACAATATTGAAAGCACCACAAAATGGATGATCATTGCCTATTTCAAAGACCTTGATATCACCGACCTCTTTCATGAAACCTCAATCTACACCATCAACTTACCCCTCCTGCACCTTAACCTCATTGATTGTGACCAACAAGATCGAGTGTCTTTAGACATGTTTCAAAATGATAAGGCAATCATTGAATTCCTAGGGCTCTATGAAGGTATTCCAGGAGGAGATAACAAAAGAGGATTTGGCACTGCTACCTATTTTGGGGAGCAAGAAGAGTTCCTTAGTCACAAAATATCAAAATATCAAAAAATTGAAAAATCAAAGTTCCATAGTGAAAACCTCTCTGAGTCGCTATCAGACATAGAAAAAGAAACAAAAAAATACGAGTCTATTGATGAAAAGTTTTATGAGACGCTATCAAACATAGAAAAAGAAAATAAAATGATGAGTCTATAGATGAAAACCTCTTTGAAGTGTTGATGGATGAGGAACCCAACCTTCCCTTGACACTTCCATAATAGCAAGAGTGTTATGCTATCCTAGTTGAAAAGACACAAGAGATCAACCTTGAAACAAAAGATTATAAAAAAATCACATATATGGTTGCATCCATCACACTTGCAGAAGAACAGAACATCTCATATATCCTACACAAGGCATTTGACATTTTTGCTTGGTCCTACACCAACATGCCAAGATTGAACCCCTCCCTCGTAGTTCACCACTCTATGTTTTGTTGTGATGTCAAGCCGATAAAGCAAAATCTCTAAAAAATGCATCCGCAAATTTCCCTTTTGGTCAAAGAGGAACTACAAAAATTGTTAGAGGTTGGTTTCATATGCCCGATTGACTATCCTGAGTGGATATCTAACATAGTAACTATAAAAAAAAAGCCCAAGGGAATTCGAGTTTACACAAATTTCACATACCTCAACAAAGCATGTTCCAAAGATGAATTTTCCTTTTCAAATATTGAAATCATTGTTTATCTCACAGTAGGTCATGAAATGCTCACTCGTGGATGGTTTCTCTGGATACAATTAGGTTTGAATCACCCCAAAGACCAACATAAAATAGATTCTACTACACCTTGGGTCATGTTTTTCTATCAGGTTATGTCGTTTGGGTTGAAAAATGTAGGGGTTGCTTATCAGTGAGCTATGAATCATCTTTTATGGCATGCTCCATGACATCGTGGAAGACTATGTAGATGATCTTGGACAAATCAAAAACATGAGAAAGGTATCCTCATGTCCTTGAGCGTATCTTTGAGTGCTTAAGAGACTACAAGGTTTGCCTCAATCCCAAGAAATGTGTCTTTGGCATTGCATCTGGAAAACTCTTAGGCTTCATTATCTCTCATCAAGGCATAGAAGTGGACCTCGCCAAGGTCACTGCCATAATAGACCTGCCACCTCCTAAGAATCAAAAGCAGCTTCACAGTTTCCAGGTAAGCTACAAGCTATCAAGAGATCTATAGCACTTGTAAACAAATGTCAAACATTCTCTAATCTTCTCAAAAAGAATAACAAATTTTGATAAGATAATCTTGCTAGCAAGCCTTTGACAGAATCAAAGAATACCTCGCATCACCACTAGTTCGCATGGCTCCAATTCCAAACAAGCCCCTATTGCATAACATATCAACTACATCAATTGCCTTGGTGGCACTTTTAGCATAGCATGATGAAGGCTATGAGTGAGCAATCTAGTACATCAATCGCACCTTCTTAAGTATGAGCTTAACTATACAACAATGGAAAGAGCATGCCCAGGTATTATCTTTAGCTCCTAGAAACTTTGACACTACATGCCTAGTCACAAAAAAAGCTCATCTCAAAGATTGACCCAATTAAATATCTCTTATCCAAGGCTTCTCTCACAAGACAAATGGCTAAGCGGGCCATGTTACTAGGTGAGTTTGACATTGAGTATGTGGTCATAACAATCAAAGGATAGGTTGTTGCAAATCAATGTGCTAAGGCATCACTTACAATCATCCACTAGTTGTGGGCATTTTAGATGAGTCTATCTTCACACTTGATGAGCCTTTCCCTTTGAAATTGTACTTTAATGACCCTTACATTAGTCTCAGATAAGGTGTTGGTATCTTGTTTGTCACTCCACAGGGAGATCTTATACCAAAAGCTTTCAAATTGGATTTTCCATCTACAAACAACATAGCAAAATATGAGGATGTGCTCACAGGTCTTAAAATAATAATCCAATGGAATATCCAACATATTGATTATAGGGATGCTCAACTTATGATCAAATAGATTAATGACTAGTATCAGACAAAAGATGACAAAGTAATCCCCTACAAACAGATGGTTGATAACTTTAGGAAGTACTTCACACACATCCAGTTTGAATAGGTACCTCGCCTCAATAACAAAGCAATTGATTCCATGGCCATTATTGGGTCACTTTTGGATATGCCACAAGATAGCCAGCGCTGCAAGTTCTTGGTCGAACAATTGTTGGTACTTGTATATGATGCCCTTGACTCTGAGCTTATATGTGAAATTGTTGGTCCCAACTCACCCTCACATAACCAACACAAAACCTTCCTCCAATGTACATCTTGTTTCACTATCCTTGGTGATATCTTATATCGAAGAGGCTTTGATGGTTCCTTACTATGATGCCTAAATAAGGAATAGGCCAACCTCACACTCAAGAAGGTTTATGACAATAATTATGGTGCACACACTAGTGGTATGGTCCTAGCGAAGAAGCTCCTAAGAACATGTTATTACTATCCTCCTATGGAAAATGATGCATGTCAGTATGTCAGAAGATGTCTAGCCTGCTAGCAATATGGGGATCCAATTCATGCACCATCACAAGCTTTGTAACCTATCACTACTCCTTGGCCCTTTTCCACATGGGGCCTCAATCTCATTGGCAAGATTTACCCCTCCTCATCTAGTGGCCATAAATTCATTATCATCACCACCAAGTACTTTACTAAGTGGGTCGAAGCTATCCCCCTCATCTACACCACAAGGACACAAATATCCAAATTCATCCTCCATCATATCATCTTCGATTATCACTAATGATGGTAAACCCTTCAAGAACCATGAAGTCTGCAACCTATGCGAGCACTTCCGCATCCAACATCATTGATCCACTCCAAATTACCCCCAAGGTAATGGTCAAGGAGATGCATCTAATAAAACCCTACTCAAAATCATCAAAAAGACTGTCAATGATGTTCATTGTGAATGACACCTCCACCTCAATCCTACCCTATGGGCCTACCACACTAGTATCCACACTCTAATCGGTGCCACCTTGTTCAGTCTTCGGATCCAAAGCTATCTTGCCAATCGAGATCAAACTACCATCATTGTGCATTTCTTTGTGTGACCTCATTCATGATGAGTATCATGTTGAACAATTAAATGAGCTAAAGCTACTTGATGAGCGATGCCTCAAAGCCTTAAATCACCTTGTAGCTTATCAGAATTGTCTTCACTGTAACTATAATAAAAAAAATTAGAGCTCAAGAATTTAAGATAATTTGAGATTTGTGATCTTGTACTAAAAGAAAATCAGAAGAACACTACAGAAGACTGTGACATAAAAGGAAAATTTAAGACTAATTGGCTATGTCCCTATATCATTTTTGCCAAATATGGATCAAGTGCTTATTAGCTAGCCACTCCAGATGGTCAGGAGCTTGACGAACTTGTGAACATCATCCACCTAAAGCACTTCAACACCTAAGTTGCAAAGTAGCCAAATCTAAAAACACAAAAGAATAAAAAAAATTGTCAAAAATATAAAAAAAATCAAAAAATTTAAAAAGTACAGAGAAAAATCATCCTCTAGTGAAAACCACTTCTTGTGGTGCCTTGGACAAGAACCATGGTGAAAACCTGCTTGCAAGCACCATGTGTATACTTGGACTCCGTTATCCTTCAGTCCTCTTTCTAGCATCGCATCCCATCTCACATCTTAATATGCCATGTCATCCATCTCCCTCCTACTCCATATGGTTGACCTTGTCATGCATTGCAGGTAATGGATTGCGCCCTGCTTTGGAAAAGGATTTTGGCATTTCCCTCTTGCTTATTCAACATTTTGGATGAGTCCCTTTCCCAATGATCTACTTCATGACATTTGAAGCATTTATCTTAAGTTGTTAATACTCTTTCCCAGCTTCATGCACTTGCAAGTATGTCAGCATCATGCACCTTATACCTATAGATTTAGCCACTGAGACATCGAACTTAAATGCCAAAACAATGATATTTATTCAACCTCATTAACATATACATGTTGAATCCTAGCCATTGTGACATCCATGTTCCATCATTTGCCTTCGCGAGACATATCATTACCCACATCAGGCATCATCATTCGAGCATCCAAACATTTTTCAACACTTTAGCAATAGGTAAACTCTTGTATGCCGATTGACTATTAAATTTTTATTCTTGTTCCTTTTTGACCCATACTATACCTCTTCAAGGTCACCATGATCCTTATATCATGGTGTCTTGACTAGTATACGCCAGGGCATGCATCTATTGTTTTTGTGTGTCGTGTTTCTTGGTTGTTCCACCAAGGTCGTAAAATGCCTTGTAATATGTTGGGGCATCCTTTTGTTTGTTGTTTGCTTACAAGTCAGTCTTATGCATGGGATACATCGTCAATTCGGTCTCTATACTCTGGTGCAAAACATCTTTGTAATGTTCCCAATATAATTTTTCTGTAATTTTCTGAATTTTGAACAAAATGAAAAACTAAAAACAACTAGAAAATCAAACACATCACTAGAAATGCATATAGAAAACCACCATATGCTGATATAAACCCTCATTTGCATAACAATAATAAATCGATCATGAATATGCTTAATTTCACCAATTATACTTATAGATTTATGGAAGTACAAGAGTGCAAACCTTAGATCAAAATTACATTTAGATCTAAAAATGGAAATGTCTACAACAATAGTTACAACATCAATTGGAAACACCAAAATGAAACCCCCAAAACTCAAATTTATTACAAATGTATATTGCTAGGTGAATTACAATGACAAGTAACAACATTGCATCAATTTTTAGATTATAGAATATCATGAAATACTCACAAGACCTTCTGCAAATGATACGATTGGCTGGTAGTCCTCAAAGACTAGTACAATTGGTTGAAGGGTTGTACGTGGGTTGTAGGTGAAAGTATGTAGCTTGGTCGTAAAGAAAGTAACCAAACAACATTCCAAAGTGTTCCAAACCCCTCCTAAATGTTGGCGCCACACAACAGATGCCTAAAATAGTGGATTGCACCTCAAAATATGGCAATTTATGCTAGATGCAGCACTATGGTGACGTTAAATATTGTATGACACTCCAAATCGAACCCTTAAATGATGTGAAATGGTCTCCAATGTTGGCACACTCAAATCGTATGAATAAACAACAATAAATGAGTAAATATGCAATGACGAGTCCTCTTGACAATGCTGAAATATTTGCTTACAAATTCAATTGCCAAATACTTGAAAATGTGTATGAAAATTGCCAAAATTTAACTCCAATGCAACCTATGTGGAGATGCCCTAGACGGAGATTAGAGTTTTCATCCTCAAATTCGGAAATGGAAATCCAAGAGGGTTTTCATCCTCCAACATCTTTGAAACAGCCAAAGATTTTCATCCTCAAATCCGGAAATGGAAATCCAAGAGGGTTTTCATCCTCCAACATCTTTGAAACAGCCAAAGATTTTCATCCTTAGATGCTAACTTGAACACGAAGCTCCAAAACAAAGAATGCCAAATGAAATCTTTATGATGAAATGAAGCCAAGTGTCGCCTTTTTATTCCTTTCCAAAATGGGGCATTGGATTTAAATTTCCCTCCAAAGTATTTGAAATAATTTTTATAATTAAGTGTTTAAAAATAACTATTAAATTATTAAAATAATATTATTAAGTTGCCCCAAAAATATAAAATTACCAAGCCCAACATAAAATAGTATTATTATTCATTTCCTTTGTTTAGTCCTTTAGCTTATAGGAAATAAGGATAGGCTAGAGGTCTTCTCCATGGTGCTAGTTTGAAAATACGGACATGACAATCTCATGCTATATAAAAAAAAATGCTCACTACATGTCAACATAATACCTACATCCTGTTGAAATGTGAAGTCAGTTTGACTTATTCCAATAGTGACGAGCAAAATTGCATACGGAAGTGTCACTCGCGCTTTTATGCATGGAAAACTATCTTTAGATTTGATCGGTTTTTTCATGAGCTTTTTCGTGAATATTTAGGGTTGTCGAGCTTGAATCACAAGGCATGAGAAAAAGTTTTGTAACTGCGAATTTTCTTTTGAGAATAAAATTGAGAGATCTTTGCCCGTGGTTTTTTCTTGGTATATTACTAGGTTTTCCACATAAATCTGTGTTGTCTATTTTGTGCTTTTATTTCTAATTCACTGTTATTTCAATTCTGCACTACTTATATTTCTAACACATCCACAATCCAAACCACTTGTCATATCATTCACATTACATATCCATTATTATTCTTATATCAACTTGTCCTTTAATAATGATTTAGATTGTACAAATTATTAATTACTTAGCTAGTTGTCTAATTAGTTAGCTATCTGATTAGCATTCATTTTCATCGCTCTCTTCAAACTAACATCATTCCCTCATTTTCTTCTAACGGTTATGCCATGAACAAAAATATAAACATCATACATATCCATCACATCATTTACATTTACGCCCACATGCATTAACATATATCCATTATGTATAAGCATCTATCCATCATTGCATCCATACATAAAATCTCATCATCTCTCATCATTTAATCTACCCATCTAGTCTATACATGTCATGCATACATCCATCATATCCACATCATAAGTATCTACATCTCATAATCATTATCATCACATGCCAAAATCACAATCCATGCATTATATATACATCAAAATAAATCACATTATCCATTATCGTATCGTATCGTATCATATCATATCATCACATAAATATTACGATAATATTTATATCCTATCAACAATTATGTTGTCAAACAGTCTTTGGTGTGCTGGTGAAGTTGAAAGGTTATGAATGAGCCCACCAGGTATCAAGTCTTGCTGAGTCCAAGACCCTCGGGACCATAGGGGATGAGGTGGGGATCGTGCCCCACACAAATGTGGTGGAATGGATACCCCTTAATCCTTAACTCTCTGAAGAGGTTCAACCTAAGATTTGTGCTCTGATAATCTTGTGGATGATCTTCATTAAAAAAAATCATAATGTCAAATGTAATTCCGCCGATAGGCGTTTCACTTACGGAGCAAGTCGACCTCCGTACAGTTGCGGTGCAGAATCAACGGCCTAAGTTATCGCAAAGGTATAAGACAACCATTGGGTTCATCACTGCCATTCACGTGTTGAGCTAAGAATTGGGTTGCAGGTATTGAATGCATTAGAATTTTCCCTAGCGATCTTCCATGCAGGTGGGTAGAGATCGGACGGCAAGAATGGAATAGAACAGGTACGGGATAAATCTTCGCTCATAATTAACTGACAACGATCTGAAAGTGAACCTTCATTGCTTGCACGATAACCAAGTGCGTTAATGCTTGCTCAGAGTCTTCACGCGATGAGGCAAGCTATGAAATAGGTAAACACCGATGAATTTGTGTATTCAACTTTCTTGTTTTGTTCTCCTGTTGGGCTAAAGATTTTGGATGCTGCAACATTCCTCTACTGGTTTGCGATGTTTATTCCTGCCTTTGAGTGCTTTAAGTTTCTTTGCATCATCACATGCAATTTCAAGACATTCGTCTGAGTCAGCTCATTTCAAATAAATGGCTCAATGTTTGAATTGTATATCAACTATGTTTTAGCTTCTTTAATTTGAAAGGTTTTTTGTCTAGTTTCTAAACCTCGTTTGAGTGATTTGTAGATCATATCTCTGTATAATATATTGGAAAATCTTTTCTTTATCTAGCAGTCATGCCTGCCTTCATATTACGAGCTACATAAACAATTGCTTTTGTTGTTTTGTTAGTTGTAGTGTTGTGTTGTCATAGGGTTAAGTTTTTGTCATATATTTATTTGGATTATAAAATACACGAAGTATGCTGTAATGGTTATAAATACTTGTTAAAATGTTTATTAAGGAAAATAGAGGCCGCCATTATTGTTCACAGCAGAAAACAACTACGGAGCTAAAGCTAATGACCACTTTGATTTTTATAGTATTAAATAGCAGATGATTATGAAGATTTATCTCTAATTCTAAATATTACACTGGTTCATATGACGGGACATAGGTACTTCAATGTATCTTTCTTAGCTCTCTATTATAAGATTTATAGACATATCCGATTTTTGGTTATGGTTAAATCATATTCATACTGCTGCTCTGGAGTATTCTGCACCTTATTGTTTGATTTTAAAAGCGACTGAAATATCATTGGAATTTAACACAGCTTTCATCTCTAACAGTCTTAGTGGTGATTACAGTCACCAAAGTGCTTACATGCTTGAGGTCAATATACTTGTCAGTGTAAATATGCAATGGAGATTTTTCTCGGACGATTCTATAGGTGCCAAGAAAGGAGAGTGAGTAGAAGAAATGCGTTTTTGAGTATATTTTTGAAAGATGGATTTTATCTTTTGTTTTGTTTCATTTGTTGTGGGGTTTCCTCTGTCTCCATGCACTCAAGTCGTGGAAACAAGGGTCGTACCATTAGCATTAAATAAAAGGTATTTTGTAACTTGTTTGTCAGGGTGTTATAAATTGAAGCAATTGATCAAAGCTTGCATCTTGGCGTACTGAGTTTCTATGGTTTGCACTTTGTTTAAATGCAAATGCTTAAAATATTTCTAGATGGATGTTTGGTTGGTTCAATAATATTCAAAACAGAAATTGAAAAAATTGGTTTTTTAGTGTGAATTAGGGGAGAGGACCCAGTAGTTGAGCACCTTAACTTTATGCCTATCAAAATCATACGTGGCAATTTTGTATCACTCTAAAAATTTTGCAGTAGCTTACATGGCAAGGCCCCTACTCATAACTAAGGTTTGAGGGCCACATCATCAATAATAATGTCACATCAGCATGGTTTTTGTTGAGGTGTCAAATAGTTCCCAAAAAAAACGTGGACCAATAGGTGTGCGTTATGTCATGTTTTCTTGGTGGGCTGATGTGGCATCACATGATTGGTTGCTTTTTAAATCTAAAGGGCACATTTCATTCAATTATTAGTACTTATAGTAACACTAACAACCTTAAAGTCACAACTACTAATACTAAACTTTTAAAAGTATTGGGCCTTAAATGTACATATACTATCTTTGTCATTGGAACTCTCACCTATTGGATCTTTTCCCCTATAAATACAACTTCCATAATGTGAATTACTCTACTAATTCAAATAGTGATTGGTGTGATAATTAAAATAGCATGACACTGTAACCCAAAAAATTCTATAATACTAGTTAATTGGATGGTAGGGTCAATAATTTAGTGATGAACATAACATTTTGGAAAATGTACTAACAGTGCATGCTTTTTAAAAAATGTATGATAAGAAAGAAATGCATATTTCCAGGGATAAGGTCATTTTAATAGAAATGATAAATGCAACGTTCAATAATTAGGTTTTGATTTGTAAATAAAAGCAATCTACTGAGAAATCTAGTGTGCAAAAATCATGCATTCCTTGGATGTCCATACGATAAGCTAGCTATTAGAAATGACTAGAATTCGAAGCTGAAAGGAATCCGATAAGCTATCTATTAGAAATGACTAGAATTCGAAGCTGAAAGGAATCTGATATTCAGGATAACTTGAGAATAGTTCAAAAGTGTTAATCGGGCGTGGTATGAGCAATAGTTGTAAAACATTCAAACTCTAGATAGCTATAGTTGTAAGTTCACTGTCCACACAGGTTACAACCTAAACAGACAACAAATTTATGGTGTAAAATTAACCTTGACATATAACAAATTTATGATTTTTAATGGAAGGAAGCCTTTAGAACTCAAACTGGAAATATAGTCTAAAATCCTCTATTACTCTGCGGTGATATTTTGAGCTAAATTCAATTAAAAGAAACTAAAATATAGCCTAACCTTATCAAGCATGGAATGGTGTAAACTATAAATATAAATAGCATATCTTTCCCCATAACGTTCTTATCGTTTAAGTTTTCCTTCCTTGGGATTGTCCTATTCCATAGCATCCAGTCCACATTAAACAAGACCCAATTTATATTTTGTCTTGTATCCAATTAGTTCTTTTTATTTTTTTCCCTTTATTTTTTCCCTTCTATGTTAGTGGTCAAATTTGGCTCACTGAATAATAATAATGTGATTGTAGAGTTTAAACAACATAAACAAATATAACTGCAACATGTTTAACATATAAAATAAATATTAAATTTATAGATAACTTTATATATTAGATAAGACTTAGGTTGATGCATTGCATTAAAAAATTATAAATAGGAGAAGATTCTTGGTTTATCTACAATAATTATATAGTTGAATTTGACATGAATTGTATATCTAATAGTTACTTACACAATCGCTACAAATCATTATGTTGGATATTTAATATCTTCTTCAAATAGTACTATGTTTAATGATAGGTTGTCTAGAATTAATTTTTTTAATTCACCTTTTCAATTATAAAATTTTTAAAATTGGTTCAGTGACCAGATAGTTTTATGTATTGGCGATCTTGCAAACTAATATTAGCCATCAGGTGTAGTTTTTGTGTTTTTGTGCTCTATGTGTAGGAACTACCCTTAGTTTTTGTGTTTTTGCGCTCTATGTGTAGGATCTACCCCTGTATTGTAAAATAAATTATATTTGATTTTAAAAGTTGAAACAATGATTGCATCACATTGGCGAAACATGGGAAACTAATATTTTATATTTGATTATTCATTCTTATAGGTTTGAGATATATCAATGATTTGGATTGTTTTATATGAGCCTGAGAGCTTGACATAAGGAGTATAATAGAAATCTGTGTAATGATATAAGTAGTGCTCATTTAAAAAAAACCTTGGTAATGTCTAAATATTTCTTTCGCCTTGGCTCTCATTTAAATAGGAGGATTTTAAATACCCGACAAGGATATTATGTATATCTCTATTTTTTTCCCTTGAAATCATGTCGGTCTATGTCAACAATTTTTTCCTAATAAATCATATGCTCATATTTATATTTCACCCACACACTATTTATGCTTTTGAGCAGAATGTTGGTAACCAAATAATTGAACCAAATTCATATGCAATGGTTGCGACTACCAACGTATTTCTTTATGATGATGAGGACCACTTATTCCACTCCCAAATGTGGGTCAATGGGAAGGGCATGCACTTCATTGTTGATAGTCAAAGATAGAAGAACTTGATCTCTACTAAAACCATCAATAGATTGAACCTACAAAAAATACCTCATCCACAACCATACTCCATGGGATGGGTGAACTAGAATCGATATATTTAGGTAAGCAGATAGTGTCAGTTGTCCAATTCTATTAAACCTTTTAGAGATGAAGTAATTTATGATGTAGCACTTCTAGATGTGTGTGATGTATTATTGGGACAGCCATACATTTACAAGCATCATGATAAATATGAGTCAAGGCCTCATAGTTTCATTATCAAACTAGGTGAATGAAACTATCAAATACCAAAGGTAAGTCCTACAAAACCTATATCCTTGATTAGTGCAAAATATTGTCAACGTGTGATTACTTAGATTGGAACATGTGTATTACTAATGATTCAACTTGAGGAGGTAAGGTCAGTTGCAACAACCATTCGTGCCAAAACAACCACTATGACTACTCAACAAAAGTAAATGGATCAGATATTACGGTATCAAGATGTATTCACCTCATCAATAGGGGTTCCCCTATACTATTATGTAAAGCACCCAATTAACCTCATTCTAGGACACCATTACCAAATGGGCCACTATATAGGAGATCAACATTGGAGAATGATGAAATCAAGTGACAAATTCAAGCATTAATTTAGAAGGGGCACATTTGACCAAGCACCTTACCTTGTGGAAGCCCAGTTGTTCTTGGCAAGAAGGATGGTACATGTTGTCTTTGCATCAACTATTGAGCTTTGAACAAGATCACTTTAAAGAATAGGCATCCAATTCCTTCTATTGATAACCTATTGGACCAACTCAAGGGGGGCAAGTTTTTCACCAAAATTGATTCGACATTCGAGTACTTACCACCAAGTTTCAATTGATACATCAAATGTGTGGAAGACTACCTTCAAATCGAAAGAGGGCTTGTGCAATGGTTAGTCATGCCTTTTGGCTTGACTAATGCACTTGCCACTTAGAATGGCATGGGCTCTGACCATCCATAAAGCCCCGGCGCTTACACTTGACAAGGTTATGACAAACATTGGGCCTACATAACTCCAAAGTTTGCTCTTCACTGCTGTCTCCTATGTCCGTCCTTTGCAAGACATACATATCTTGCCCGCTTTCAGCCAACGGTATGCTCACATGCAAGGCAATGCTTATGTATCTCTCAGGAAAAGGGAGGAGGCACGACTGATTGCTCTTGAAGCCTTCGCAACTAGAGCATTGTCCATTTATACACTCGATACTAATCCACTCCAAATCATGTATATTTCATTGTTTTTTGGCAACCCATAAATTGCTCCCTTTTGTAAATTTTGACATACCTACTTTTCCAGCAATCATTCGTATTCAAAATTGTAATACACGGCAAAATTGCTTTTCTCTTATTATTCTTCTCCTAATAATAACAGATAGTGTATATTCTGGGGGACCAATTAATTCCTTCACATGGGTTTAGATTAGAATTAACTCTCGAAATCCCATGCATGGGGAGACTTTGATTTCTTTCCATCTTTGTATCATCTTATTATCCCAAGAATTGAAGGACTTATATTGAAGAAGTGTGCAATGGGCATGGCAGTAGATATTTTGAAGAAGTGTTGCATTCTTAGAAGGAGAAGAGTTATAGCATTGGGATAATAATATGGCCACTAAAGGCTCTCGAAGCCTTCGCTCCAGAGTAGTCTTGTCCATTTATACACTCGATACTACAGTCCAAATCGTGTATATTGCATTGTTTTTAACACCCCATCAATTGCTCCCTTTTGTAAATTTTAATGTCCCTGATTTCCCAACAATCATTTGTATTCAAAATTGTAATACACAACAAAATTGATTTTCTGTTATTATTCTTCTCCTTCTTATAATGCAACACTTCTTCAAAATATCTATCAGTGTGCTCATTGCACCCTTTGTGTGATTGCTAGTAAAGTGTAAATGTGTAACTACTCCCAGTTTTGATTAAGCCCATAACGTACATAAATGAAGTCATAACATGAACTTTTTAAATTTTAATTTGGTCTCACGAGACTTTTCACTATCATAATAAGGAGTTAGTTCTTGCCTGGCATCTGACATGCACATCACCCATTCATTTATACCGCAAAGTCCTAAGTGTTGTGACTTGGTGAGTAGTAATGGATCCGGGTTCAAGTCGGTCTCCATGAGTCATGTTAATAAGAGTTGCTCCTCTTGGTGCATGGATGTGTGTGGTATCTTAGGGATGGAGTGCTGTGGAAAACCAAAGGGGAGTTTACGGTTGGTGTGAGGACAATGCTATATGCATGCTCTTACGTTATATTATTGCACATCGATCCACTGTATAAAAATTAAGGACAAGTGAGAATGCTTCCCACAGTAAGATTCTGAAGTCCTCGAATTGACAACTAAAAGGTAAGGTGTGACGAAGGTCTAATTTAAACGTTGGTTGTCATTCAGAACGCTGCCGATGTGATCATCACACTGAGTTTGTCCCGTTGTCCGCCAGACAAACACTGTATTTCCACTGCTGTGACATGTGGAAAACCTCAATGAATACGACATAGATAACATGTAACCCGCATTTTTGTTGGGTGGGGAAATAGTCAGTTGTGCCACGCCTTAGTTTTGATTTGTACAAATATGAAAATTTTGTTCTGAAAGGATTCATTTTGGCCCTTCTGTAAAGTTGATTTGGCGATTTTAAATTAAGCAAAGATCAAACAAATTTCCAACCCGAGTTCGAAACGTAAGAAATCCCTCATATACTGTAGCATGTAGGGGCAATGGTATAGAGTTTAATCAGCTGGTACATTCTAAAATCATTATTCTATAGATGGATAGATACATTTATGAAGTCACAATGAAAGATTGATTATTTATCAAGTCACAATCATGCCTCACCATGTGCATCATACATAACATCATATACATACATCAAATCCATTTGCATTATCCCATCATACAAATCACATTAAATACTCATGTACATCCTCAAATCTATAAATCATCACATAGCATAAATAGAACATCATATATGTCTCCATCAGATGCATAATCATAAAAGCATAAACACAAAAATATAATGGCATAGCTAGCTCATCTCATATCATATCATCAAAAAATCATTAGTCTATAGTACATTAGAGCTCCACAGAGCATAATCATATATATGTACATCAAAAAAATGTATCTATACATCGAAATGTACGTGGTAATCAAAACACTTCAAAATAGACTAATAGCCCACCTATGCTTGGCTGGCACTGTCATCATGAGACCCTGATGGAGATGATGCCCCTCTAGGTGGAGGAGGTGGCCTGACTGAGCTGCTCACCCCAAATGTCGCCCGCTCTGCATAAGACGGCTGTTGCTTCTCTGGTGGCAAGTGTCGCTCATATAGAGACTTGCGGTGCATGCTGTAAGCCTCGCGTATATCCCATCTACATTGTTGTACCTTCGCCTGCAATCCATCCTGAGCCAGCAACGAGCTATCCCTCTCTGACAGAGTCGTAGCCAATCGAACCCGAAGGTCATCAACCTCCTCCTGCACCCTCTGTAGCTGCACCTGCCATCCATCCTGAGCCAACAACAGGCTATCTCTCTCCGACAAAGCCGTTGCCAATCGAACCCGAAGGTCATCTACCTCCTCCTGTACATCCTTGGCCTCCTGCTGTTGCTCTCCCTGGGCATGACCCTCTCCATCCTTTCCCTGCTGCGATGCCTGTTGTGCTACCTCTACTCCTCTAGCTAGTGGTTCAATTTGTACTAGCTATAACCATGTAAAAAGTACCATGTATAAGAGATGTATCATTGAAGCCGAAATCTATAGAAGACGATATGTTTATGATAGATAAAACATAGATACTAAATGCTCTTTATTATTTTTGAGTTTGTTCATTCCTTTGACAACATGTGTAAAAATATCCAATACCTTCATTTCATTTACCTCCCTTTAGCTGAACTAGTTCAAGAATACCATTCTCATGAAGTTTAAGTCCATTTAGCTTTTGCATTATTCTGAATATAGGATCATGTTGTTAGGATTAGGTGTGTCATTCACCTTACAAATCCTAAGTCTTGATTAATTGTATTTAATTATGTAGGCAATTGTAATATTAAAATATGAAACATTAAAATACAGATGAAGTAGAGATATTAATATTATTATTATTATTATTATGCATATTTGAAATTGAATATTGTTATTAATAATCTATGATTGAAAGAAGTAAAGATATTCTATCATTTATAAATATTAATAAAAGAAAAGATATTATAAAATAAGCAATCGTTTTATATATATATATATAATGAAAAAATTAAATAAATAAAGGTCAGCGATCAAGTTAAGGCAGGATCATTTATCAAAAGTGATGCTTTGACCAATAATGGAACCATCATATATAAACGAAGCATGTATAAAGGAAAAGACAAAATATATGACATGGACAAAAAGACAAAAGTGCAGATAAGACAAAAGTCTTAAGACAATATAAGATTATAAATGGGAACCATCATATATATATATATAAACGAAGCAAGTACAAAGGAAAAGACAAAATATATGACATGGACAAAAAGACAAAACAACAGATAAGACACAAGTCTTAAGACAATATGAGATTATAAATGGGCAGTGACTCATATTAAGAGGACAGCATTGAAATTAAGTTATGTGGTCGACCACCTTTGTTAGTAAGTATTAACAATAATAAAATCAGACCTTGCCGACCATGTTTGAAGTCACCTATTAATATATATTAATTGCCTATGTTAAATGAGACAAAGGCAAAGGCAGTGATTATGTATTGTGTAAAGGCTGCGATTACTATTAAGGCAGCGACCAATTTTGCTGAGGGGTGCGATCTCTTTTAAGAGATGTTTCTTTTGGTAAAAGACATAACCTTTGGCAGAAATAATGGGGTAGATATGGTAGTTCAAAGGGGGAATATATGAAATATATCTGAATACATATATAGGGAGAGAAGAGGAAATAAGAATATATCTGATGGAATAAAATATATATTACAATTGTTGATATTTTTTGACAGAGATAACAACAAGGAGTATATTTGAGATCAGACCTAAAAGAGGATTGTGAGTTCATATAATTGTGGTAGTGTTTATATAGGATGTTTTCTAAATTTGATTAATAGTTTATGCATATCATCATCAATAGTTCATGCACATTATCATTTACACGGCACCTTCATAATTCATTATGCATTGCTGATATGATTGTTTGCAACTATGAGATTGATTAGTTTATTATGCATTAATGTGGATTCTTGCATGAATGTTATAATTACCATGATGGAAGGAATGGAGAGACTACAAGAGGGGTACAGCAATGGGGCACTCTTCTAGGTACGCCACCTCAAGGGGGGAATTGGATAATCCCAAAGGGGTCAAAGGGGTACAAAGGGTACTGCCCTTGGGCTTAGAAAAAATGGCTTCCAAGGCACCCTTTGTGATCTCATTTTCCTATTATGGACATAAAAATTCAAAGGAACCAATCATAAAGAAAGGGAAAGGAAATGACAAGATGAGGGGGAACGGGGTAACGGATACCTCACTAGGTAGACCACCTCATATGGATGGCATGGGCCACAAGAGGCCAAGCGGGATAGTATATCCGCCCTTGGGCCTATGGTAGAAGATCCGAGACACCCCATTGAAGTCACACTCTTCCAATCTCTTATGGTTGAGTCCTCTAAGATATCTAATTTGATTGGATTAGATCAAGTCAAGGTACACTCTAAATCTTTGTTTGCTTGGAAATTGATAATTTAGGGTAAAATTAGTGTTGTTCTTATAAAGGACATTACAAGTGGTATGAGAGCATCTTTCATGTCATCCTGTGAATGATAGTGACTTACATGCATTTGAGTGTATACTGTATGACTTCGTATTTGTATTCGAGTGTATACTCTATGACTTTGTACTCAAGTGTATACTTCATGACTATGTATTCGAGTGTATACTCTGACTTTGTACTTGAGTGTATACTTCATGACTGTATTTGAGTGTATACTCTATTTGTATTCGAGTGTATACTCTATGACTTTATATTGAAGTGTATACTTCATGACTATATATATGTATTCAAGTGTATACTCCATGACTTTGTGTATTCAATTGTATACTTTATGACTTCGTTTGTCTGAATGTATACTCTCTGACTTTGTATATTCAAGTGTATACTACATGACTTATGTGTGTTCAAATGCATACTCCATGACTTATGTATGTTCAAGTGCACACTTCATGACTTACTTGTATTCATGTGTATACTTCATATTTGTGTATTATGTGTGTATACTTTGCATGTTACATGCATGCTTCATGCCTTATGTATTATGTGCATGCTTCATGCTTTATGTGTTATGTGAGTGTATTGCATCTATGCTTCATGCTTGTGTATTACATGCATATATTTTGTATGCTTCATGCTTTGTGTATCAAGTGTATGGTATATGTTTCATGTATTATGTGTGTATACTTGTGTATTACATACTATGTTCATGCTTCATGCTTCATGCTTCATGCTTCGTATACTTTTGTGTATTATGTGTATGTTCCATACTCCATGTATTAAGCGTATAAGCTTTGTGTATGCTTCATGTATTACATGTATTTATGCTTTGTGTTTTACGTGTATACTTCATATATCACATGTACGATTCATGCTTCACATATATTTTTGTGTGTATACTTCACATATTATGTGTATTTATGTATATGTTTCATACGTGTATACTTTGTGTATCACGTGTACTTATGTGTATGATTCATACCTCGCATGTATTTAGGGGTATACTTCATGTCTTACATATCGCGTATGCATTATATATAAAGCTTACTCCATGTGTGTATTAAGATTACTTTATGCTTAAAATTTATGAAAATGCCAAAACCATCTGTCAAACACTTCTTGGGTTGTAACTAATGAGATTCCCTCAAACGTCAGGTGAAAAAAAAGGGGGGGAGAGCATTTCATTTAAGAAAGACATCCAAAACATCATTAAAGAATTCAATTGAGAGTTAGGTCCACTAAGGTATCATATCGACCTAGGAGTGTCAATCTCTTAATAGCCAAAACAACAATTTTGAGAGGAAATAATAAAGACAACTCAAATCTTTAGGAGCACACAAATGGAGAGAAAGATCTTAAAAGAAATGTGGAAATTTATAATAAGATACATTCATCAAACTTAATTTTTCTATCCATTTAGAACGAGATCAAATGTACAAACAAGTGATCTATCCCTCACTCACTGAAACAATGACAAAACAATCCAGTCCATATCGTATAATCTACCTTGTAACTTATAACATTGATCTAGTGACTTTGTCTTATTTTTTCTACATGTAATATCTAAGGTAGATCATTTCATCCAAGGGTCTTCTTCTCTTAAGCTCTTTAGAGTAACCCTTCATTCATGATTAAAGATCAAGGATATCAGTATTAGGTTCATAAGTACCTTCGATAAAATTAACACACATCAAGTTATACCAAATTTGTCACGTAAGGATCCTTCTCATTTATCAAACCCTGAATTAATTGATATTGTCTAAATAAAACAAATACTTTCCCAAATTATGAGAAAACAAATTTAGTACCAAAAGATGGAGATATGTAAAGAGGAGGATAAAACCCCAATGGAATTGAAAGATTGGACAGAATTGAATATTAGAATAAACCTATAGAGGCAAGTCCTATTACTTGCTAAGGAATGACTAACTATTGTACAACTTTCATTCAGCAATTTGTACATATAAGTATAACAGATATTTGGCTAACATAAGTGATTCAAAACCCTATAAACTCCTCATAAGAAACCAACTTATCAATTTGTACATATAGGTATAACAGATATTTGGCTAACATAAGTGATTCAAAACCCTATAAACTCCTCATAAGAAACCAACTTATTGCAAACCTTGTTTGAATACTTACACAAATTTTCTCTCTATGCAATCATATAATCAATTATTCCTCAAAACATGGTTATCTTTTCCTATCATCATTGGATTTGAGCATGACTCTTCTTTGGGGTCAATAACTTATCAAAAGGTAAAACTACAAGATGACAAGTACAAGATTAAATTTTAGGATCAATGATCAAGATGTCTTTTGGGTCCTTCTCTCTAAGGACAAGAGAAAACTTATCTTAAGTTGCATCATTAGTTACCAATGCTTATTGTTGAGAGAGATATTGGAAAATACAAACACATGAACCAAAAGAATGTTTATCATTTAGGGAACATCATCAATCTTATGTTCTTAAAGAACAATGAAGGCGGTGGAACTAAGGTAAGTATACTAACAACAATCCCTCAAGGGAATTGAATTGAAATCTTAAAGATTTTTATGATTGCTTGAGCGCAAGCAATCTTGAGTGGGGAGAACTGTCGTATCTCCGAAATTGTAATACTAAAATGAGGCATTAAAACATAGATGAGGTAGAGGTATTATTATTATTATTATTATTATTATATTTGAAATTGAGTATCGTTATTAATAATCTATGATTAAAAAAAGCAAAGATATTCTATTATTTATAAATATTAATAAAATAAAGAATATTATAAAAAAAGCAATTGTTATATATATAATGAAATAATGAAACAATTAAATAAATATTGTCGCATTCATATATAAGACAAGTCACTAATAAAGGTCAGCGATCAAGTTAAGGCAGGACCATTTATCAAAAGTGATGCTTTGACCAATAATGGAACCATCATATTTAAACGAAGCAAGTATAAATGGACAAAATATATGACATGGACAAAAAGACAAAAGACCAGATAAGACAAAAGTCTTCAGAGAATATGAGATTATAAATTGGCAGCAACTCATATTAAGAGGATAGCATTGAAATTAAGTTATGTGGCCGACCACCTTTGTTAGTAAGTATTAACAATAATAAAATCAGACCTTGCCGACCATGTTTGAAGTCACCTATTAATTAGCCGATAGGCTTTTATATGTAATCATTGTAGTGCTCGAAATTGTCTCACACCGTAAAATAAAATTCACGTTGGCAAATTTTCTAAAAACTCATCGGTTGTTTCTATCGGCGTATTCCTTGAACCTCCTATGGGTGCAAGTGCTAGTGTATATTAATTGCCTACGTTAAATGAGACAAAGACAAACGCAGTGATTATGTATTGTGTGAAGGCTGCAATTACTATTAAGGCAGCAATCAATTTTGCTGAGGGGTGCGATCTCTTTTAAGAGATGTTCCTTTTGGTAAAAGACATGAACCTTTGGCACAAATAAAGGGGTAGATATAGTAGTTCAAAGGGGGAATATATGAAATATATCTGAATACATATAGGGAGAGAAGAGGAAATAAGAATACATCTGATGGAATAAAATATATATTACAATTGCTGATATTTCTTGACAGAGATAACAGCAAGGAGTATATTTGAGAGCAGACCTAAAAGAGGATTGCGAGTTCATATAATTGTAGTAGAGTGTTTATATAGGATGTTTTCTAAATCTGATTAATAGTTTATGCATATCATCATCAATAGTTCATGCACATTATCATTTATACGTCACCTTCATAGTTCATTATGCATTTCTGATATGATTGTTTGCAACTATGAGTTTGATTAGTTTATTATGCATTAATGTGGATTCTTGCATGAATGTTATAATTACCATGATGGAAGGAATGGAGAGACTACAAGAGGGATACGGTGATGGGGCACTCTTCTAGGTACGCCACCCCAGGGGGAATTGGATAATCCCAAAGGGGCCAAGGGGATACAAAGGGTACTGCCCTTGGGCTTAGAAAAGATGGCTTCCGAGGCACCCTTTGTGATCTCATTCTCCTATCATGTGTTAAACACACGCAACCTACTGGGAGGGGCTAAATCAGTAGATCAAAAATACATAAAACTTCAACCCTCTGGTACTCGAAACAAATTAACTTTTAATGCACAATTATCAACATTCAAACAACATGCATACATTAACACCAGATATACATGGAAAACCCAATGTGGGAAAAACCATGGTGAGAAGAATGCTGCTAGGAACAACTGTCCTAATCCAACCTCACAAATATAACCATCGATTACAATATTTAATAGCACCAACTCTAAAGAATCTACAAATCCCTGATTTAAGAACACAAATTATGAGACTACAATCCCCTAATCTAAGCACCAACTCAGTCCATCAAAGGCACCAACCTTTGAATCTATACAAATTCAAATATGCAGACATTTGGTTCTTTTACTAACCTCAGATGCACCTATTCAAATCATACATTGACTACGCTTCTTAGTCAATACACTCTTCTCTAATACACACTCAAAGCCTTATTACCTACCTTGTTCTCTTTAACAATATTGCATGGCATATACGCAGAGAACATCTCACATCCTATCTTCAAAGCAACACAAGATTCTCTATTTAACATTCGCGTGAGAAGAAACTGCTCAACGTCTTCACAACAAACATTTTGAGAAGAAATTGCACAACAAATTCTTAACAAACACTTTGAGAAGAAACTACACAAGCAATTGTTAACAAACAGTTTGAGAAGAAACTACACATCGAATTCTTAACAAATACTTTGAGAAGAAACTGTATCACCACCAGAAGATCGTCAAAACACAACCACAGCAAACCAACATGACTCCCACTGTTCTAGCTATTCGCTCAACTGATAAATTTGATCTTAGAGCAAGAATCTTGAAAAACCGCATCCTGTAGCCTCTTTTGTTACACGAACCGAAATTGTGGAGTTTCGGTGATCGGGCTTCCCAGCTACCATCTTCCTTCACGGAAGCGATATAAGCTTGCCTCTGATCCCGTTATATTCTTCCTTGTTACTCTATCAAATGTCGGACTTGTGGGCTTCTCCCTTTTCGTCTGCCTTTATGTGCATAGGGATATTAGAAAAAGTATGGATATTAAAATATCCCTATCGCTAATGTCCAGAGGACGTCAACAACTTTCTTCCTTTGTAAACTGGCATACTTCTGACTTTTTCTTCTTCACCTTCCTTTATATGCATATGGACATTTAGACTTTTCCTTCTTCGCCTTCCTTTATATGCATATGGATATAAAAATATCACTATCGCTAATGTCCAGTTGACGTTAGCAACCTTCCTCCTTTGTAAACTGGCAGACTTCGGCCTTCCATCCTTATGCCTTCTACCTTTGAATGCTGCAAGATGAACCTCTTAACCTCTGAACTCCGATTTCCCCCATTCTGCGGAAACACTTTACAACACACAAGTCATTCTTGTGGAACCGCGGAATGATGCCACGTGTACAACTTTGCACTTTGTCAAACTTCACTCTCCAAGTCTTCCTTCCTTCAACGCCGACAAGCCAAAACTCCAAAACTCTGATTTCCTTAAGACTTTTTCGGGTTTCCTTCGTCGGGCTTCCTTCCTTTCAATCTTCACATGCGAAAGGTGAAGACGAAAACTCTGAACTCCGAAACACTGCAGAAAAAAGTCTGTCACTTAGTCTTTTTAAACTTTTGACTTTAGACTCATCAATGACAACACTCAACCACTTTCCTATGACATCAATGACAATAATTCAACAATCTCCCCCTTTGTCATTGATGGCAACCAACGAATAATCTATCTTTTTATTATTGCCCTCTCTCTTCTGCATGTTCTTCCCTGTTCAATTTATTTTGCATTTCCTCCCCCTTACTCTAATTCTCCCCTTTTGACATCAATGGCAAAGAGAAGTAAACAACTTTTTTTTTGACAAACAGCTACTACTATCTAAAATGCTTCTCCTCACCATGTCACATGAACTTGTGACATCCAAACTACCATCTATCTACCTGTTCCCCCTGAGAGGTAGCCTCTGTCTAAACAAGAATGTATGATATGCCTTGAACTGCTCTCCCTATTCATATGTAACAACAACACTACTACTTGTGAGAAGGAGCAATAATTCCTAACTTCTGCATAAATTATTCAAAAGTATCCTTGGCAAGTGGTTTTGTGAAAATATCAGCAATCTGATCTTGTGTGCTGACATACTCCAACTTAACTCCCTGATCTGCAACTTTTTCCCTCAAGAAATGGTATTTTATGGAAATGTGCTTTGTTCTTGAATGCATCACAAGATTCTTTGAGATATTGATTGCACTTGTATTATCACAAAGAATGGGAATAGGATCATTATTCTCTACCTTTACGTCCTTCAATGTCTGCTTCATCCATTGGACTTGTGTACAACATGAAACCGCAACAACATATTATGTTTCAATAGTGGACAACGTCACTAAATCTAGCTTCTTGTTGAGGCAAGATACTAATCTATCACCAAGGAAGAAAGCTCCGCCACTGGTGCTTCTCCTGTCATCAGTACTTCCTACCCAATCAACATTTGTATATCCTATCAAGGTAAAATCATTATTTCTAGGGTACCATAATCCATACTCCATAGTACCTTTCAGGTATCTAAAGATCCTCTTCACATCTTGAACATGTGATTCCTTAGGAACATCTTGAAATCTAGCCACCATGCATACTGCTTGCATGATATCTGGTTTGGATGTTGTTGGGTACAATAAGCTTCCTATCATAGACCTATATATAGTCTGATCTGTATCAGCTGATTCATCATTCTTGCTCAACTTACACCCTATCATCATGGGGGTACTCACAGGCTTACACTCTTCCATCTTGAACTTCTTGAGCATCTCCTTTGCATACTTGGTTTGAGATATAAATATACCTTGGTCTTTTGTGATATTTGTAAACCAAGAAAGAAAGAGAGTTCTCCAAGCATGGACATTTCAAACTCTTTCTGCATCTGATCAGCAAATTCCTTACACATCTTGTCATCACTACCACCAAAAACAATGTCATCGACATAAACAACAACAATAAACATGTGCTCACCTTCTGATTTGAAGTACAAGTTGTTGTCTACACATCTTCTTCTGAATCCTTGCTACTGGAGATAATTATCCAATTTAGAATACCAAGCCCTAGGGGCCTGTTTTAGACCATACAATATCTTTTTCAGTCTGCAAACATAATCTTCTTTCTCTTACAACTGAAATCCTTCAAGTTGTTCAATGTAAACCTCTTCATTAAGGTTTTCATTCAGAAATGCAGATTTGACATCCATTTGGTAAACTTTTAAAATTCTTATAAACAAAGAATGCTAGAAACATCCTAATGGCTTCCAACCTCGCAATAGGTGCAAAGGTTTCTTCAAAATCTATACCTTCAATCCACGCATATCCTTTACATACCAAACGTGCCTTATTCCTCACAACTTCTCCATCTTCATTCAGCTTGTTTTTAAACACCCATTTTGTGCCTATTACATTCTTATTTGCGAGTCTTGGAACCAATTCCCAAGTCTGGTTTTTCTCTATCTGATTAAGGTCCTCATCCATTGCATTGATCCATCCTTCATCCTCACTAGCATCAGTAAATGTTTTAGGTTCAATCTTAGATAGTAACGATAAATTTACCTCTTCATTTGTCCTCCTAGTTTGCACTCCTACACTCTTGTCACCTATTATTTGTTGTTTAGGATGTTCTTTTTGTACATACCAAGCAAGTGATTTACTAGTTTTTTTAGAATCTTCTTCAACAATAGCATCTTCTTCTTCCTCTGGTATCGTTGATCCATCTAAACAGCTGTCATCATTCTGTGTTAGATGCCGCTAGTCCTCATCTATCCTAACATTAGCACTTTCCACAATCTTGTGCAATCACTTATTGTAATATTTATATGCTTTGGATTTGCTAGAGTAACCCAGAAAAATGCCTTCATCACATCTAGAATCAAAGCTTCCAATGACATCTTCATCTCTTTCGATGTAGCATCTGCTATCAAACACCTTGAAGTATTTGATAGACACAGATCTTCCATTCCAAAATTCATATGGTGTCTTATTAGTGTTTATCCTTAACTGTACTCTATTCAATATATACATCGTTGTGTGTATTGCATCTCTCCAGTAGACATTAGGTAACTTTGCCTCATTTAGCATAGTTCTTGCCATCTCCTTTACTGTCCTATTTTTCCTTTCCACAACTCCATTCTGCTATGGAGTTCTAGGTGCAAAATATTGTCTAGCTGATCTTAAGCATTTAAGTGTAAAAACCACTTTCCTTCTCAACCGTAGACCTAAATGTCTTAAATCTCTCAAAAGCTTCTGATTTATCCTTACGAAAGGTTACCCACATCATTCTTGAGAAGTCATCAACTAACAACATGAAATATCTCACCTTGTGCTCCTTGTGTCCTGGTTGGACCACATGGATATGTATGTACTAACTCTAAAGGTTTTGAAGTAGAATATTCTTTAGTCTTGAAACTAGACCTTGTCTGTTTCCCGTGCTGACATTCCTTATATATAGTATTTTCTAACTTGATGTCATGTCCCGATATTAAGGTATCGTTCAAATTAAAGACTTAAACATCATGCTATACGATCACCCTCTTGACATTAGTCAAATTTATATGATAATTATGTATATATAAAATAAATAATATTATACATATTTTTATTTAGAAATAATAAATATAAATATTTAGATATTATCATACTATAATATAAATATAAACATTACTAATTTAAATATAATTATAATTATAATTATAATATAATATAATATATATTATAAATAATATAAAATATACTATACAAATACAATAAAATATTAATATTATAACATATATTAGTAAATATTACAAGAGGATCGGTATCCTCTAATCATTCACGGACAACCAAAAAAGAAGCCCATAAAAGGGCCGATCATACTTATCAAACAACAAACAAATTAATTCTACTAAAAGCTGCAGCAATTACAATTATCTTAATACTTCACTTGGATGCTGGCAGCGATTAATATAAGGAAGGACAATGATAAATAAAAGGTAAAGTAATGTATGTTTATGGAAGGTCACGATTAGTTGAAAGAGGACAGCGATTCCCCAAAAGGGTGCGACTTTATGAGGAGTCACTACCCTTTCAAAAGAAGGTGACTCTCCTCAAAATTAGGATATATTAAGAGGAAAACAACAGTGAGGAAGGGGCAGAAAAAAAGAAACATACAGATTATAAAAATATATATATCTGAGCATAAGGAAACATTTAGTCTTCTAATTACATAGATATATCGAAGTATAACAAGAAAGAAGTAGAATAATATTTATATAAAGATCTGAAATATGATTGTGGTAAGCATGTAATGTACGGTTTAAATATAGATCATGCATAGTATATTTATTGTTTATAATTCATCTTCATAATTCATCATGCATTGCTAGTATGATTATTTGAAAATATGGAATTGATAAGAGTTATTATGTATAAATCTATACCATGATATGAGGAAGGGAAAGTACAAAAGGGAATATAGGACCCTCTCTTAAGTACGCTACCCAAAAGGAAATGTAATGAATTTACATGAACCAAAGGGGTTCTGCCTTTGGTTGAAGGGTTATGCCTTTGGGTCTAGGAGAGATGTGCTCTTCTAGATACGCCACTCATGATGAGAAATGATAAGTCCACATAAACCAAAGGGGTTCTGCCTTCTAATCAAGGATTCTGCCTTTGGGACTAGAGAGAGATGTGCTCTTCTAGATACGCCACTTATGAAGGAAGTAATAAGTTCACATGGGCCGAAGGGGTTCCGCCTTCTAGTGAAGGGTTTTGCCTTTGGGTCTGTTGATGATGTTTTCTTGACAACAACAACATTAGAATAAAACACCAAGTGCTCTATCCTCTCTTGAACAAAGCGTCTCGAATGCTAAACTACGTGATCAAACAAGAACACTCCAAAGTTCCTTGTACGTGATTTGCAACGGATAGCCTCAGTGGTGTGATGTGATTTGCTGTGTCACAAAGGGACTTACGTAGAATTGTCACCTCACTCCATTCAAACAAGTTACTTCCTCCTTATGAAATGGAACTTTTCAAATTGATTATAAGAAAATGAAAAATGAGAAGGGGTTGAGAGGATTCTAATCTAAGAACAATAATATAATGCACATGCTACGATAGACAAATTCCTCGTGTAAACTTACTCCCATTCACCATGAGAACCAACAATTACACGAAGCAGGTGCAATCTCCAAAGGTAACTCAATGATTTTCATACTGTAAACCTCCATCCAAACACCCACAACTGGCACAGTTTGAACGAGCATTCACAATCGAACTTAAGCAAATGTAGTTCAAGCTAACTTTGCACAATGACTTGCTAGCGACAAACCATCAAAAGTATGAACCAAGGAGGAGTTCATCAAATATCTTTAGCATATACATCACATCAATGAACTTTATCTACTATACTATCTAAGCTTCTTGGAAACACATCTTCGTCATATTCAAGAACTTGAAACCTTGCTAACATTTCAAAGCTACAAGATCACCATGCAAAACAACAACAATGAGCTTGTATTACTTTTGAAGTGTGTGATTACAACAAACTCATGTCTCTCTTCATGACTTCAAAGAGCTCCCTCTCTACTCTACTCCTAATTGATCTCTACTTCTAATGATTCTCCTCTAATGTCCCTCTAATGATCTTCTCCTAATTCTAATAATGTCCCTCTAATGATCTTCTCCTAATTCTAATAATGTCCCTCTTACAAATGAGAGTAGTGAGCCTTAAATAGAGCTCAAGAATTACAATGAATGGATCAGATTGATTTAGCAATCAACGGCCGAGATTGAGACAACAAGGCAGTTTGTTACAAAATTTGCTATTTTTAGAACATGAAAGAGACAATGAAGGCACATCTCCCAATGTGATAAGCATCTTTATGGTGGGCCCTCTTGAATGAATGACATGGCAGAATGTGATTGGCTTGATGATGTGTATGTGCCACCTCAGCATCTTCACACGAACTACTCTGGTTCACCTCATGTTCACTTTACTTAGAATATTTTATTCTTGTTGTCTTTGATGTAACTCATGGATCGCTTTGATGATCATGCTCGTCTCTCATCTTGTGATGTTGTTCTTGCAGGATCATGCCTCTGGACAGTTGCATTGACTCATGGAGTGTTGAGGTGGAAGATGTCTTGTGCATGACTTCTTGTAGTAGATTTGCATACGATGGATGTACATGAAGTAGACAACTCTGGATGATGACTCCTCATGCGTGGAGTTGATGTCTACGAAGTCTTCAAAATAAGATGAACTTGATGCAGGAGCTCTCCTCCATGTGGTGATGATGACAAACTTGAGCAACTTTCCTTCACCTTCCAAACTTCTCATGTATGAGCTCTCGCCATTCACCTCCTTGGATCCTCCATCACCAACAAGAAGAAACACATCAAATTAAGACTTGATATAAACGATTTTCAATAACAAATTACATTCATCTTATGCATGTGGGATCAAAAAATGACATTTCAAAACATACCCTTTCGCGTGAAATCCATGCCTAAGTGCCTAGGCGGGTTTAGAGGGGTAGTATGGATTATTTGATGTGAATTCCATGTCAGGTGTGAAAGCCGCCCAGGCTGGGTGGGTTTAGGGGTGTCATCCGAAGAGCGTATTGTGGACAAGACCTTGTCCGGATGAAGGGCTCAAGGCCGCCTAGCATCGACGGGTTTGAGGAAGGTGTGAGGATTTTTCATGACTTAGACAATTTTTTGCTTGGTTTTGACAACATAAGACATCTTCACTTGCTTCCTTGATAATTTAACTTCCTTGCATGAGATGGACAACCTTGGGAAGAAGGGCAGACTTGAAGAGAGTGCATGGAGTGAATGCTGTGGAGAACATGCATGATGGTGGAAGTCACTTGACAAGGCGGTTTTGGAGGGTGTGCATGGAGAATGTGTTGTGGAGGAGGTGTAGTCCAAGCATGATGTTGAAGACCGCCTAGCATGGGCGGTTTGGAAGGTGGTGTATGGATTTCTTCACTTAAACTTTACTTGATGCTCATTTCCTTCCTTATGAAAACCTTTCTCTCCAACCTCCAAACTCAGCCATTTTTTTAGGTGTTTGTGTGAAGTTGAAAGGTAAACTTAAGATGTTTAATGATTCTATCCACATGTCTCGGTGAAACCCGCCTAGGAAGGGCGGCTTTGGAGTGCTAGTAAGGATTTTGCCATGTGAACATTCTCTATCTTAACCTTGACATTCTTCCTCCATTTGCATAACTTAGTGATTTTTCTAACTTCCTTCTCTTGAATGATCACCTTCATTTGAGTAATGTCCTAGAGTGACTTGCATAGCCTTTTGACAACTTCTCCATGTGCAATGGTGGAGACCGCCTATGATGAGTAGCCTTGAAGGTGATGTGTGGATTTGACTCCAATACTTGTGATTTTCAATGATTTTCACCTCCTTATTGGACTTGCATGTGTGTGGAAGCAGATGGGTGGAGTTGGTAGGCAAATGATGAGTGACATGAGTGCTCAAACACTTAATTCCATACTCACCTCCCTAGGCCTTCCATTAAACATGCCCACCATGAAGTCTTACATTTGCAATTCTTCAATTTCACTTGAAAGCTGTCTTAATCGTCTTTACCTCATCTTCTAGTAGCTAACTTTCTCCAATCTTTCCTTGAGTAGGTTAGAAGGTTGAGTGTGGAGAGAGTGTATGTGGATATGGATTGAATCCAAGACCTCCTCTCTAGGCCGCCCATGCTGGGCGGGTTTGGAGGTGAAAGGTGGAGGATGTCATGTGAATGACATGATGTTGTCCAGATGAAGGGCTCAAGGCCGCCTAGGAAGGGCGAGGTGGAGGATAACACATGGAATTTTCAACTTAAACAACTTTGCACTCCTTTCAACTTGTTCATTTCACCTTTGACATGTTCATCTTCATTATTACATTGATTTATGCTTGCAAATTTTATGGTTTTCACCCCTGAGTGGCTTTAGGAGTGTTGTCTGGAGGGTGTGTTATGGATGAGATAGAGTCCATGGGCACCTCTTGAGGCCACCCAGGTAGGGCGGGTTTGGAGGTGACCCTTGGATTATTCCTCAAAATGCATTCAAATACCTTCAAACCTATGAACTTTCATCAAAACTTCATGATCTCCTTGCACTTGAACTTAAAATATTGTAAACTTGGTAAGCTTTCTCCTTGGGCGGGTTTGAGGATGGTGTCTAGAGAAACTCATGTGAACGATGTGGAATCCATGCTCAGGTGAAATTTCTGCCCAAGCTGAGCGGGTTTGGAAGGTGTGCTTGGAATGCAAGTCTTGTCGCCATATTGCAAATGTCTTGAATGGAAGTATATTGAAAATATGTTTAAGTATAAGTCAAATATTGTATCTGACTTATACTTTAAATATTTATCAATATACTTCCAAGATGTTTGAGATGGGTCTCGGATCCATAGGATTTAACATGCAAATTCTAGATTTTGGAGGATCCACCAGATTTCAGACTTAGCCAATTTTCAGGATTTCTGGACATCAGGCTTAGTGATCTTTTATCATTCTTTCCAATTAATTCATCCTTGTTGGTAGGAGTTTAAGTAATGCTTTCATCTTCATCATTCTCATCAAGTAAACTTGCAACTTATGTTACCTGCATCCCTGGGCGGTTTTGGAAGTAGTGCATGGAGAGTTTCATGTGGGAGGAGACACAGTCCATGAGCACCTCTTGAGGCCGCCTAGGTAGGGCGGGTTTGGAGGTGACCCATGGAATTTGACTTGAAATTCACTTAACTTCCCTCAAACTTGCAAACCTTGCTTGAAATTCATCATTTCTCAGTGCCTTGTACTTGAAAACCTTCTAAACTTAACCATTTTTTCCTATGGCAGATTTGAGGGTTCTGTCTGGACAAATGCATGTGCAGGAGGCTAAGTCCATGACCTCATGCCAAGGCCGCCCAGTCTGGGCGGGTTTGGAGGTGAGGCATGGAAGTTTCATCAAAATCTTAGTTTTAGACTCCATCATCACTCCCTAACTACCTTCAATTGGCAAAATCTCGTGAAAATATCCTAATTTTCCCTGGGTGGGTTTGAGGGTGTTGTCTGGACAAGCTCTCCTGATGGTGAATACATTGTCCAAGAGGACCTTGTGAGGCCGCCCAGTCTGGGCGGGTTTGGACATGAGTGAGGAATTTCTTGCCTTAGTCAAATTTTGGATTTCCTGAATGGAAGTATATTGAAAATATGTTTAAGTATAAGTCAAACATTGAGTTTCTTATACTTTAAATAGTTATCAATATACTTCCAGGATGTTTGAGATAGGTCATGGATCCATAGGGTTTAGCATGCAGATTCTAGATTTCTGAGGATCCACCAGATTTCAGACTTCGTCATTTTTTCAGGATTTTCAAGATATCAGACTTAGTCATTTTCAAGGTCTCAGTGACATGCATCAGGATGAAGGCATATAGACCTCTTGACAAGAAACTGTCGAAACATGGGCAAAACAACACTACCAAAACCCTACAAGCTCAGAGAAAAACTAAACTGTAAAGCAAAATGAAGCGAGAAAGCAAAAAAAAAAGAGGGGGTCCCCATTTGCAATGGGGCACTGTGTGATTACATCACAACAGGGTCTAGAGAGAGATGTGTTCTTCTAGATAGGCCACTCATGATGGAAATGAAATCTTCACTTGGGCCAAAGGGGTTTTGCCTTCTAGTTGAAGGGTTTTGTCTTTGGGCCTAGAGAGTGGGATTACTAGGATACCCTTTGGAGACCTCACTCCCCTATCATGGGTATAATAATATAAGGAGACCAATCATGAGGAAATAGGGAAAGATGGCAAGATGTGGGAATCATCACTAGGCACGCCACCTCATATGAATGGCATGGGCCACATGAGGCCAAGGGGGTTCTACCTTTTAGTTGAAGGGTTCTGCCCTTGGACCTAGAGCAGCTAGACATCCCATCGAGTCACTCTCTTCCATGCTTTCCAATGATTGATCATCCCTAGGTAAGATTCAATTGAATTTATTAAATTGTTATGGACTTACTGATCAATGTTTAAGATTTCTAATTTGTTTGTGGGGTTAAATCAAGCCAAGGTACTCTCTTAATCTTTGTTTGCTTGGAAATTGATAATTTAGGATAAAATTAGAGTTGTCCCAAAAGGGGCCATTACACTTGATGATTTTAGGAATGTGCCTAACTGCCCCTTTTGAGCTTACCTGCACAAGGTTGTCAAAATTGATGTGTCCCAATCTTCTGTGCCCCAGCCAACTTCTATCAATTTGTCCCATCAAACAACTTTTACCATGCATCTCCTTGAGATGATAAAGATTATTCTCTACTCTGCTTGCTTCAACCAATAACATCCCAGAACAAGCTTTCTTGATTTCACAACCTTTTGCATTAGAGGTTAGATGGTATCAATTGTCACACATCTAACTCACACTCGATAAATTGTGTTTAAGTCCTTCCACATAGTAGACATTTTGTGTCTTTCCTTTTCCATCAATATTTTTGAGTTCCTTTACCAACTATATTCACATATGTATTGTCACCAAACTTGACTAAACCTCCATTCCAATCTTGCAAGCATAGAAACTTACTTTTATCTCTTGTCATGTGACTAGAACAACTACTGTCTATCACCCACGGATTCTGTCTCTTCACATGAAATATAGTCTGTATTATTAGAGACTCTTCTTTCTTTTGATCGTCCTTCTTTTTCAGACTTTCTTAGTTGTCATCTCCTTATTGACAAGAGACTCTAATACATTATCTTTCTTAGGAGGAACATTCTCATTTCTTTCCAGTTGTTAGATTTTATAAAATTTGTTCTACAATATTTTGCAATGCGACCATAGTTATTGCATTTGTAACAAACTACTCAAATCTCCTAGAGGTGCAAAAGCATTTTTACTAATGAAATCAGTTCTTCTCCTAGGAATATTTCTACAACTAACAGCCTTGTAACCATATTGATTACATGAATAACAATAGCCATAAAAGGATTGAGGGAACCTGATTATAGTAGAGAATTTTGTAGGAGGTCCTTTGAAACTTTTCTCCTTCAAATCTTTGACTTTAGTGAAGCCGTCATCTTCCTTCTTTTGCTTCTCCTCTTCAATCTTTTTAGGAGGATTACTAGACTTTGAATGTTGACCTTCTTCAAATCCTAGACCAGCCATGCTCTTTGGAAATCCCTAATTGCTGATCATCTCATCAAGCATGCTACTGCTCTTATCAAAATTCAGACTTAGGCCAATCTTATCCTTAGCCTTTTCTAATTCTTTTCTCAGAGACATCACTTCCAATTCCAACTTCAAACATTCTTCTGATTTGGCTTCTAACTCAGATTTTGTAACTTATTCTATTCTTCTGGCTTCTTCAATTCATGTCTTTAAATCAACAATCAACTCTTCTAATTCTTCAAGTTTCTCAGACACCATATCTTCTTGGTTTTGCAACTTCAGTTTTCAATTTTTCTTCCTAAGTTTCTTGATTTCTTTTAAATCACATACTAGCTCTCCTTTGAAATCTACTTCACCTTATTCTTCATTCTTAGGGTCTCCCAGATTAGTAATGTTGTGATCTTTAACAGTAGACTCTACTGTCATAAACAAAAATTCATTTTTTTCAGCCTCAGAACAACCTTCGTTGTTGTCTTCTAAACCAGGACTTTCTTCAGAGAAATCATAGTCACCTTTTATGTAAAGGCTATTTTTGTTCTTCTGATAGTTCTTTTGAAAGTTCTTGTTTAGATAGAACTGTGTTACTATCTTGTTATCATGCTCGTCACTTTTATCTTTTCCTACTGATGGACATTTAGCAGCAAAGTGACTAACCTCTCCACGATTAAAACATTTGAAAGGTAGTTTACCTCTATACTTCCCAGATCCTCTCCTCAATCTTCCCACAAAATTGGCCTCTTCCAAATCTGTCTCAGATTCGGGCTCTTTATTCTTTTCTTTCTTTGATGTCTTGAATGCAGCTTCTCTCTTGGAGATCTCAGTACAGGTTGTCCTCATTTCATAGGCAGTAAAAATACCATGCAGCGCATCAACAATTATCTTATTAAGTTCTTTTACTTCTTCTATAGCAAAGACTTTAGCATCATACCTGTAAGGTGGAGATCTAAGTGCCTTCTGAACAATCACTTGCTCTTTTACTTCTTCGTCCAATCCTATCATAGCATTCACATGTTCATCAACTCTGAGTGGGTAGGTAGCAATCTTTTCTTCCTCTCTGATTTTCAGGCTTTCAAATCTTGCTTCAAAGGTTTGCAACTTGGCTTGTTTCACCTTTGTATCTCCTTTATATATGCTTTGAATCTTTACCCAGATTTCTCTGGCAGACTTGCATTGCATTGCATTGCTTTGAAGCTTTACACACACAATCTACTGAGAGGGAGGGTGAATCAGTAGATCAAAAATACTTAAAACTTCAACCCTCTAGTACTCAAAACAAATTAACTTTCAATGCAGGATTATCAACACTCAGATAGCATGCATACATTAACACCAGATATACATGGAAAACCTAGTGTGGGAAAAACCATGGTGAGAAGAATGTTGCTAGGAACTACTGTCCTAATCCAGCCTCACAAATGTAACCATCGATTACAATATTTAAGAGCACCAACTCTAAGGAATCTACAAATCCCTGATTTAAGAACACCAATTTTAAGGACTCTACAATCCCCTAATCTAAGCACCAACTCAGTCCATTAGAGGCACCAACCTCTAAATCTTTACAAATTCAAATATGCAAACATTTGGTTCTTTTACTAACCTCAGATGCACCTATTCAAATCATACATTGACTACGCTTCTTAGTCAAAACACTCTCCTATAATACACGCTCAAAGAGTTACTTCCTCCTCTGTTCTCTTTAACAATATTGCATGGCATATACGCAGAGAACATCTCACATCCTATCTTCAAATCAACACAAGATTCTATATTTAACATTCGTGTGAGAAGAAACTGCTCAATGTCTTCACAACAAACATTTTGAGAAGGAACTACACAACGAATTCTTAACAAACACTTTGAGAAGAAACTGTATCACGACCAGAAGATCATCAAAACACAACTGCAACAAACCAACACAAGTCCAACTATTCTAACTATTCGCTCAACTGATAAATTTGATCTTAGAGCAAGAATCCTGAAAAACTGCATCCTGTAGCCTCTTCTGTTACACGAACCGAAACTGTGGAGTTTCGATGATCGGGCTTCCGAGCTACCGTCTTCCTTCAAGGAAGCGATATAAGCTTACATTCGATCCAGTTATATTCTTCCTTGTTACTCTACCGTGCGTCGAACTTGCAGGCTTCTCCCTTTTCGTCTTCCTTTATGTGCATATGGATATTAAAAAAAGTATGTTTAATGTGTCGTACCTGTTTGTATTTTTTAATGATCTTTTTAGGTGTTATTTTTAATTTTTATAAGTGTTCTTGCAGACTAGAGAGAAGATGCAAAAGGGGTTTTCAGTTTTCCTACAGATGTGTTGTCGGAGCATACAATATAGAACGTATAATGCAAACCCAGAAAAAGTACAATAGATATGAAGAATATAACAAAGACCCCGATAGAAGAATGGCCAAATAACAATTATTATCACATACTCATGTTGAGATTTGCAACTTCATACAACTATTGTAGCCAGACCAACAATGGGTATAGCTGAAAAACACTCTAAACTCCAGAGAGATGCAAGAAATGATCATACAATTAATATCAGCAAGGTAAGAGGCCCTAGATGCCTCATACAAGGGAAAATAATGGCAGCATACAGTGAAAATGTGTCCCAATGACCCCCGACGTTTCCTTGGCAACTTGTACGACTAGGCTAGAATAAATATCAACTACAGCAATCACCGTATACTACTGAAATATGTCTAAATGTAATCTGCAGTCCAATAGGAGGCTAGGCGATCAAGAAGGAGTGTTAAACATGCACAAATAGCACCCAAAACCTCTAAGAAATGGTACAGCCTGCTCCATGGCATGTACGACCAGCATGAAGTATGATATGGTTGCCAACGACTTGACTCAGCTGCAAATATTCATTCCCCATCCATTGTTATCTGCTATTCCAAACAATCTGCAAATGATCCCAACAATATATCTCCCAAAATCTCTTCAAATAGATTCCATTGAAGTGCATATGTGAATACTGGATGCATCCACCATCAATGGCATCTTTGGGTGGTATTGCACACCTGTAGAATCTCGTCACTTAGAGAGGTTTTCGTCTCCAAGAGCCTGGTTCGAATCCTCAAACCCTCAAACCCTAGCAGAGCTCACTAAGAGAACTAACATAACAAAGCATGATCCAAAATGAGCTTATTTTCACCTTTTATCTCCCACTCCAAAACCCAACGCCCTAAATAGAGGGAATTTCATTTGTTTTAATATTTAATTTTCATCCCCTTATGTCTCCCATGGGCAGCCAACTCCTAGGAGAGTCACTTTTAAGTTACAACTTAATTTTATAAAGTGACCATATAATATTTGCTCATAAAGTCCCTATTAATAACACATTAAACTTTGGACTTTAAAATTAATATGAAGACGGTGTCGAAATGCCATGATCTATAGCTCGCCGAAAAGGTCTCAACAGACACTTCTAACCCCACTCTGAAAATTCCGAACCAACACTGAACCCGAACTTACTAAAAATAGTGATGGCCAAGAGCAAACAGAGCCAACTCAGAGGGTCCCAACTGGATCCACAGATCTTGAACCACAACTCCACCACCAACAAACACCTCCAAGGCCAAACTAACCACAGTTCCCTAACCAAACTACTAGTCCACGAGAACCCAATGATGGACTAACCATGTATCAAGAAGGGGACATTACAGTCTACCCTCCCTAAGATTGCTTGCCTTAAGCAATCTCATATTAGGATGCTCCAATATCTGCTCATTCTCCCAAGTAGCATCCTCCACTAGCAGGTTCTTCCATTTTACCATGTACTCTTTGATTGTCCTCCTTCCCAAGGTTCTTTCCCTAGAGTCAATTATTGCCTCAGGTACCAAAATCAACTTCCCCTCTTCATCAAGAGGAGGTAATTCTGCTGATGGTGTCACATTATGCCCCAATGCCTTCTTGAGGCGTGATACATAAAATACATTGTGTACCCTACTACCTGTTGGAAGTTCTAACTCATAAGCCACTTCTTCAATCCTCTTGGAGATCCTGAAAGGTCCATAATACTATGGCTTAAGTTTCTCTGCTCCACTCTTCTTGAGAGTGGATTGTCTATACGGTTGCAGCATTAAATACACCATGTCACCCACCTCAAAAGATCGCTAAGTCCTTTGCTGATCTGCATACTACTTCTATTGATTATGAGCTTTCTGTATGTTCTCTTTCAAAGACCTCATGATATCCTGGCTCTCCTGAAGGTCTTTGGCCTTAGGCACTTTGCTATCACCAAACAACAAATCAAAAAAGCTTGGTGCCTCATACCCATACAAAGCAATGAAGGGTGACATCTGAATAGACATGTGATAAGTGGAATTGTAATAGTAATCTCCCATGTGAAGCCACTTAATCCATGCCTTTTGCTGTGCTGAAACATAATTTTGGAGGTATCCTTCCACCCATTTATTAACTATCTCCGTCTGACCATCTGTCTGTGGGTGGTAGCTCGTGTTGGGGGGAAGCTCTGTCCCTGTCAACCTGGAGAGCTCCTTCCAACAATTGCTAAGGAACCTATTGTCCCTATCACTGACAATGTTTCGTGGCAACCCATATAGACGAAATACCTCCTGAAAAAACAACTCTGCAACTTGAGCTACAGTGTAGGTGGTAGGGATGGCAAAGAAGTGTGCATACTTTGTCAATCTGTCACTACCACGAAAATACAATCCCTGCCTTGGACTTTGAGTAAACCTGTGATAAAGTCCATAGAGATGCTATCCCAATTCCTCTCGGGAATGGGCAGGGGCTACAATAATCCTCCTGCAAATGAGTGCTCCTATTTGTTTTGTTGGCATATTGGGCACTCTCTCACATACTGCATCACTTCTGTCTCGAGGCCCTTCCAGGTGAACCTTTCTCAGACCTGTCTATAAGTTTTGAGGTACCCTGGATGCCCTGCCATAGGCAAGTCATGGAATGCCCTCCAAACCTTCTACTTCATCTCTAACCCTGGCACCAAGAAGGTCCTATCCTTGTAAATGATTAAATCATTAATCATTTACCACTATGTACCTGTCATCTTTGATAGTGCCATCAATTATTCTAGTAGCCCATGTATCCTTAGCATATTCAACTGATATCATGTCCCTCTGATCATCTGCAATGGCACCTAATGCACACAAATGGGGCCTCCTGGATAATGCATCGGCAACAATATTCTTTTTACCTTTGACATAAACAATGTCAAAGTCATAGGCCTGAAGCTTCCTAACCCACTTCTGTTGCCTCTCATTTAGATCCTTCTGCCCAAGGAAATGTTTCAGACTATTATGATTTGTTTTAACTACAAATTTGCTACCCACCAGATACTGTCTGAATTTAGCAACGTATGCATTATGGCTAACATCTCCTTGTCATAAATACTGTAACTTCAATCAACACCCCTCAACTTCCTGCTCTCAAATGCTATGGGGTGCTTAGCCTGCATGATTACCGCACCAATGCCTTCTTCCGAGGCATCACACTGCAACTTGAAA
Organism: Cunninghamia lanceolata; assembly: GCA_027924645.1. Taxonomy (NCBI): domain Eukaryota; kingdom Viridiplantae; phylum Streptophyta; class Pinopsida; order Cupressales; family Cupressaceae; genus Cunninghamia; species Cunninghamia lanceolata. Next base: position 5,249,879 of record BSBN01000311.1, on the reverse strand, counting down.
GGTTTGCTGAAGTCTGGTATTGCCAACACTGGACATGTACTCATAATCTCCTTAAACTTGTCGAAGCACTCCTGTGTACCTCATGTCCAACTACATGCATCCTTACGAGTCAAATATGAGGGGTGCAGCTGACTGAGAAAACCCCTTCACGAACCTGCGATAATATCCACAAAGGCCAAGGAATCCCTTCAGTTGAATGAGATTCTTTGGCAGCAACCAATCCACTATTGCTCGAATCTTCTTCAGGTCTACCTTCACGCTGCCAGCACTGATAATATGACCCAAATATAGCAACTCAGTCATCCCAAACTCACACTTTGACATTTTTGCATATAGTGACTCCCTCTCCAGAATGCTCAACACAATGTCAATGTGTTTCAAATGTTCCTCCCATGTCTTGTTGTAAATCAAAATATCATTAAAGAATATCAAAGCAAACCTCCTCAGCGACTCACAGAATACTCTGTTCATGCAAGATTGGAAGGTGACTTGTGTATTGGTCAATCCGAATGGCATGACCAGGAACTCGAAGTGCCCATAGTGACACCTGAAAGCTGTCTTCTCCACATCCTCACCTCTAACCCGAATCTAGTGGTAACCGGATCTCAAATCTATCTTGGAGAAGTAACAGGCCCCATTCAACTCATCAAATAGCTCATCTATCCTGGGTATAAGGTACCTGTTCTTGATTGTTTTCTTGTTGAGTTCCCTGTATTCAATACACATTCTAAGAGTCCCATCCTTTTTCTTTACTAGAACCACTGATGATGCAAAGGGACTCTTGTCCGGCTTGATATGACCCATCTCAAGAAGCTCTTTGATGGCTTTCTCGATCTCATCCTTATACCTCTTCGGGTGCCTGTATGGAGTAGTAATCACTGGTTTTGCACCCTCCTCCAACTCGATCACATGCTCAATACTCCTGTCAGAGGGTCTACCTAGTGGAATATCACTAAACACTTTGGTGTGTTTAGTCAAGAGACCCTGTATGTTAGGTGGATACTCTAGCTTATGCGGCTCTAAAACTACAAACATCACCATCACCTTTGCTGCCCATTGCACTTGATCATGTCGAATCAATCTCTCCATCCGCTTGAGAGAAACTACTCTCTGTCATGTCCCCATATTTAAAGTACAGATTTGAACCTAATAAAGATGGTTTCTAAAATATTATTTTGGATGATAGATATAATTACATACATTATATATTATTTAATAAATAATATTATTGTATGAATATTTTATTATAATTAAATTAAAAATATATCTAATAATATAAATACAAATATACTTATAATTATCTTACTTTATAATATAAAAACAAATAATATAATATAAATCATATATCATTTATTATGATATAAATGATATAGTATAAATAATATAAAATATATAATATATCATTTATTATAATATAAATGATATAATATAAATATAAATAAATAAATAAACATCTTTTAACCTATCCTCTTATGATAATAGAGTTACGTATGGTTAGAACTAGTTTTACCACAAAAGGGAATTAATATAAAGTAATAAAAATTATAAGAGGGTAAGTATGTCTTTTACCACCAAGCATAATAAGAGACATGCCTCTTTGAATATATCCGGGAAATAAATGAAGGTTGTGAAATAGAAGGAAATCATCATGAGAAGAAAAGAAAATTCACTAATATAATTATAAACAGAAATAAGAGAATACAAGGAAAGATAGACTCATCAGTTCAAAACAACGAATATAAATCAAGAGCTCCATAATAAATCAAATAAGAGGTAAATAAAAATTTCAGCAGGTAAGTATATTTAACATGCTTATCTTATAATTATTAAATGTAAGATTTGTAAGTATGTATATTTAATTTATGTTTAGTATAAAGATTAATTAAGGCCTTAGGGTAAAACCTAAGGAGAAGGCTTTAGGGTAAAACCTAAAGATTAATGAAGGCCTTAGGGTAAAACCTAAGGGGAGGGCTTTAGGGTAAAACCTAAAGATTAATAAAGGCATGAATTCCTAAGGGTAGAAATGAGACTTCTTTATTAACCACCTAACACTAAGAAGGTGGGGTAGATAGTTATGGTAGGTATGGATCATTCCATGGGTATGGGCCTTGATTGACGAATCAAGGATATTATGGGCCTTGATTGACGAATCAAGGATATTACTATGGACCTTCGATTTAAGTATTGAAGGAATGGGCCTTAGTTGACGAACTAAGGAATTATATTAATGGACCCATAGGATTGAGATGACATCACCTCCCTAACGAATCTTCTCTCACAAGGTGGAAGGTGAGGTTAATAAGAGGCATAAGATTATCTCACCCAAGGAGAATCATGATGTATGGAAAAATGGATTTATGAAATGGCAAATAATATATGGTTATGATTATGATTATCATCAAGATAAAAAAGAAATGAAAAATGGAATACTAATGTTCTCTTTTGGTAAGTTGAAATTGTTTGCAAGATGGTAGAAATTTTGGCTTGCTAGAAGGGGACATTACACTCTCAACCCCCCATCTAAAATGCCCCTGAGCACATGTCGAACTCCGTTCACCTCAAACTTCATTTCCATGGTCCTCAAGTTGAGTGTGAACTCTCCTATCTCATGTAACCACTTCATACCTAGCAAAACATCCATGTCACCCATGCTAACAACATAAAACTCTGACTGGCAAGTGTAATTGTTTAGTTGGATGGTCAAACTGGGAATCCCCCTAGTGCAAGTGAGTATGAATCCATCGGCTACCTTCACTTTGAACCTTTCAAACTCCTCTGTCTTCAACCCCCTCTTTGCAACCAAGCCCTCATCAATGAAGTTATGAGTGGCACCTGTGTCAAGCAGTTTAATACATCGTTGTCCACCCAATACTCCTCTGATCTTGAATGACCCTCTCTAAATGCTCGAGATATGGGATGTAAGTAGGGAGGTCTCCTCATCCTTATTTGATGCCTCAGATGCAACATCTATCACTGAGTCATTGTCTTTTGTATGTTGCTCTGAATGTGACTCAGATTCAACGGACTCATCTGCTGAAAAGTATTCTATCTGTTTTTGCCTTTCCTTGAGCAGCACATTTGTCCTCAGGATCCCAAGGCTCTCTATAGGGAAAAGAGAGCTTCTTCCTCCTGAGGTCATTCAACTGATCATTGTCTAATCTAAAAAAATTCTTATGCTGCTGATGTCCTGAATCCTTATGGAAATGTCTCCTTTCTCTCTCCTTATCTCTTCTATGCTGAAATCCTTTTGACTGAAATTTGTTTCTCCAAACAAAAGACTCCATGTCTTGGGCCTTCTTCATGGCCTCCTGCAATGTCAAAAGGTAGAAACCCTTAACCCATCCCCGTAGAGGATCAGACAATCCATGAACAAAGAGCATGATCAACCTACACTCTGCAATATCCGAGACTATAACCGAAAGGTCTTGGAACTCTGAAATGTATGAGTCCACTGATCCACTATGTCTCAAGTATGCCAGCTCCTTGAACTGCATCTCTGAGTCCTTCTTCTCGAACCTTTCTATGAGTTTGGTTGTGAACTCCACATAAGATGTAATCTGGGCATGTCCCAAAGTCACTTTCCCGTTGCTCCACCACTTCTATGCACTACCCTCCAAGTGTAAGGTTGCATATGTGATGGCATCGATCTTTAGCATGGGGCTGATCTGGGGATAATTCTCCAACTTTTAGACCCAAGCTCTCACAAAAGTTTTACTTGAACCATCAAAGTAGGGTAAAGTCATTTTACTGACTTTCTTTTTAAGTTCATGATTATGCTACCTATTACCTCCTCTAGGTCTATGTCTCATCCTGAGATCAGAGTAATCCTTGAAAGTCATCTTAGCCCGAAACTCTGCACTCGAAACCTGCCAATCTCTCCAAATCTCACCCTGAAACTCCACCTGTGTAGCATCCCGTTCAGGAATGTCATCCCTCGGTACAAAGATAGGAATAGTTGGTCTATCTGCGGCTATGAGCTGTGTAGCACCTCGGTTATTCACCGAAGCCTCTCCATCAGGATCCCTATATCTGTTCCTGTCCCCATTGTTCCTATCTCCAATCTGATCTCCATTACCTCGGTCTCGATGTCTATCTCTATCATTCTGATCTCTATTCCTGTCTCCGCTATTCCTATCTTCATCCAAATCAGGAAATAAATGGCCAAAAAGTCGTGTAAGTGTTGTCTGTGACCTGTCCAGCCTATCAATCAACTGTTGTTGTCCTCTCGCCAAATCATTTAGAATATCCCACGTGCTGGGTTCTTCGACTTCTCTGTCTCCCATCTCTTCAGGTTGTACTAGAATCTCACCAGAAAAGGGAACTTTTCGTGGAACTTCGAGATCTTCCTCACTATAAAAAACTACTGGTTGCTCCTCAGTAGCTATAATCTCTATATTTGTATCAATTGGATCTGTTTGTGGCACTAGATTCTTTAGTTCTACTAACTGCGGAACCTGTGTTCCTTGTCTTGACCTATTCTGTCTAAAATAATATCTATCTGTACTAGGCCGCATGTCTCATTCTTTCTTCTGCATGTCTAAATATAACCTCACAAGATGGCCAGATCTTTAGCTCTGATACCACTGTAATGTGTCGTACCTCTTTGTATTGTTTAATGATCTTTTTAGGTGTTATTTTTAATTTTTAGAAGTGTTCTTGCAGACTAGAGAGAAGATGCAAAATGGGTTTTCAGTTTTCCTGCAAATGTGTTGCCAGAGCATACAATATAGAACATATAATGCAAACCTAGAAAAAGTACAATAGATATGAAGAATACAACAAAGACCCAGATAGAAGAATGGCCAAATAACAATTATTATGACATACCCATGTTGAAATTTGCAACTTCATACAACTGTTGTAGCCGGACCAGCAACGGGTATAGCTGGAAAACACTCTAAACTCCAGAGAGATGCAAGAAATGATCATACAATTAATATCAGCAAGGTAGGAGGCCCTAGACACCTCATATAGAGGAAAATAATGGCAGCATACAATGAAAATGGGTCCCAATGACCCCCCACGTTTCCTTGGCAACTTGTACGGCTAGGCTAGAATAAATATCAGCTACAACAATCACCATAGCCTGCTGAAATATGTCTAAATGCAATCTGCAGTCCAATAGGAGGCTAGGCGATGAAGGAGTGTCAAACATGCACAAATAGCACCCAAAACCTCTAAGAAATGGTACAGCCTACTCCATGGAATGTACGGCCAGCATGAAGTATGATATGGCTCCCAACGACTTGACTCAGCTGCAAATATTCATTCCTCATCCATTGTTATCTGTTGTTCCAAACAATCTGCAAATGATCCCAACAATATATCTCCCAAAATCTCTTAAAATAGACTCCATTGAAGTGCATATGTGAATACTAGATGCATCCACCATCAATGGTACCTTTGGGTGGTATTGCACACCTGTAGAATGCCGTCACTCAGGGAGGTTTTCGTCTCCAAGAGCCCAGTTCGAATCCTCAAACCATCAAACCCTAGCAGAGCTCACAAAGAGAAATAACATAACATAGCATGATCCAAAATGAGCTTATTTTCACCTTTTATCTCCCACTCCAAAACCCAACGCCCCAAATGGAGGGAATTTCATTTGTTTTAATATTTAATTTTCATCCCCTTATGTCTCCCATGGGCGCCCAACTCCTAGGGGGGTCACTTTTAAGTTACAACTTAATTTTATAAAGTGTCCATATAATATATGCTTATTAATAACACATTAAAATTCGGACTTTAAAATTAATATGAAGACGGTGTCAGAATGCCATGATCTATAGCTCGCTGGAAAGGTCTCGACGAGATGCTTCTAACCCCACTCTGAAAATCTTGAACCAACACTGAACCTGAACTTACTAAAAATAGTAAGTAACGGCCAAGAGAAAACAAAGCCAACTCAGAGGGTGCCAACTGGATCCACTGATCTCGAACCACAACTCCACCACTGACAAACACCTCCAAGGCCAAACTAACCACAGTTCCCTAACCAAATTGCTAGTCCACATGAACCCAATGATGGACTAACCATGTATCAAGAAGGGGACATTCTAGTATGGATATTAAAATATCCCTATCGCTAATGTCCAAATGATGTCAGCAACTTTCTTCCTTTGTAACCTAGCGGACTTCAAACTTTTTCTTTTTCACCTTCCTTTATAAATGCACATGGATATTTAAACTTTTTCTTCTTCGCCTTCCTTTATATGCATATGGATATTGGAAAAAGTGTGGATATTAAAATATCCCTATTGCTAATGTCCAGATGACATCAGCAACCTTCTCCCTTTGAAAACTGGCGGACTTCGACCTTCCATCCTTACGCCTTCTACCTTGGAATACTGAAAGACAAACCTCCGAACCTCCCAACTCCAATTTCCACCATTCCGCGGAAACACTTTACAACGCACAAGTCATTCCAGCGGAACCACGAAATGATGCCACGTGTACAACTTTGAACTTTGTTGGACTTCACTCTCTGAGTCTTCCTTCCTTCAACTTCGATAAGCCAAAACTCTGAAACTCTGATTTCCTTAGACTTTTTCAAGGTTTCCTTTGGCAGGCTTCCTTCCTTTCAGTCTTCACATGCGAAGGGTGAAAACCGAAACTTCGAACTCTGCAACACTACAAAAAACAAGTCTGTCACTTAGTCTTTTTAACATTTTGACTTTAGACTCATCAATGACAACACTAGAACACTTTCCTTTGACATCAATGACAATAATTCAACATCATGAACATGCAAATTCAAAGGAACCAATCATAAAGAAAGGGAAAGGAAATGACAAGATGTGGGGGAACGGGGTAACGGATACCTCGTTAGGTAGACCACCTCATATGGATGGCAAGGGCCACATGAGCCCAAGAGGATGGTATATCCGCTCTTGGACCTAGGGCAAAGGATCCGAGACACCCCATCGAAGTCACACCTCCAATCTCTTATGGTTGAGTCCTCTAAGATATCTAATTTGATTGGATTAGATCAAGTCAAGGTACACTCTAAATCTCTGTTTGCTTGGATTTATGGTAAAACTAGTATTGTTCCTATAAGGGACATTACACTCTAGGATACTTGGGATATTGTGTAACAAAGCAATGAATAGGCTCAGTTATATTGAAAAGGCAAAAATTGGGAGTTATAGAGCATCTTTCCAATTCGGATATTATGACACAACTCTGATTACCCTTTTGGAGCACTTAGATTTAGGAAAGTGGTCAATTTGATTCTTATGGCAAAATCTGACACATGAGAAGTGTAAAAGGTGTATGAGGAATTACTTGCCATTTCAGAGTGCTTGACCATGACTATGGAGGTGTTGGGTTTTTGCAATGGCTAATGGTTTTGACTCATAGTTTTGGAATACCATTTGTCGGTTTCTTGTTTCTAAATTTCTATATATTGGAGACATGGGATAGAGGTTTGTAAGGTTCTTTTTTAGATACTCTTATGCTACCAATTTACTATTAGTTAGAGGAGAAAGTAGATTTTATTGATGTACTCTATTTTTAGAGATCAATACAAGCTTGTGTCTCTTCGGTGGTGGAGTTTCCTTGCAAGGGTTTCTCCATATATATCAAATGTTAATATGGTTTGCATATTTTATGTTTGCTTCTCAATTGCTTTATTAATCTTTATGGTTTAATCACATGTTTGATTAAGATTGGAACACTATTTTTTAATATTCTCATTGTGTTGTTCACCTTGTATTTCACATTTAGTAATAATTCTACAAATTGATTTTCGAGAGGGATGCCTTTCTTGCAATGTTGTAGGTTTGTAGGACTTTTGTGGTTGCAATGGGAGTATTTAGTTTAGTGGCTTTACATATCTCAGTGTAGTTAGAGTATCAGGGCAAGCACATTTTGTTTGAAGATTGAGAAGTTTAATGGCTCTAGGTATGAGATTTGGAAACTAAAAATGGAGGACCTCTTAGACGAAAGAGATCAATGGAGAGCTATGAAAGATAAAGAAAACCCTGTTAGAATATTGGATAGAATTGGAATAAGCTCAACAAGAAGGCTTGAGGAACAATACAACTATCTTTTTTATTCAATCCTTCTAAATGTTTCTGCGGAGACTACTGCACACAATTTATGAAGGAAAGGTGAAATCTATTAAATGAAGAGTGTTATGATATTTCTTCGAAATAAATATAAAAATCAATAAAATAGCAGACCACTTCGATGGGGTGACCTTGAATAAGCAGAAAATAATATGTGAATTCAATATTAGAAGATATGATAGTTTGGGAGAGTCTCTCTTTTCCCTATTTATATCCATAACTATGTAGGGACACACCCATTCATCCTTATTTATATGTTATTAAACTTGAAATCATCCTTTCAGAGGTATACTCAGTGTGCATCAGATACTGGCCAATGTAAGCATGTTTCCCTCATGATATTCCGTGTTTATGAACTGATTTTCCTATAATAGCAGTCTGAGTTTTTATATTAGAATATATAGTTTCCAATTGATGCAAAATTACTTGTATTTAGCTATTTGAAACGCATTGTTAAACTTGTAACTTCGGATGGTATTCCCACCGAAGGGACCTTCATTGCATGCATTCGTATTGTAAAACTAGATGGTAATATTGCCAGTGGGATTGATTGCTTTCATGTTTATCCATTTACCCCACTAAATAAATGGATTCATTGTAAAGGCTTCCAACTGAATAAGTGGATGTGCCTTGTTTATTTTCAGTATTTTCACTCCCATTGAATAAGTGGTGATTTTCCACTGGATAAGTGGATAACCACTAAATAAGCGGAAAATTACATTTGATTTGCACTGCATTATATTTGTCTAGCTTGAAGCACTTGTATGCTCTCACCTCGCCCGTTTTGGAAACTTTGTGATCAAAAGGTGTGGAAGAGCTACATGGTTGCATTTCATTTGTTAACACTATTTGTAGTGTTGGGACAAATCTAAAAAATTTTGGTGTAGAACATGACAAATCTATATGTAAATCTAACTTAATAAAAAAATCTATATTATTAGATTCATCAATACCAAGAATATAAAACTTACCTTTAAGAATGAGCTTGTGTAATGTCCCTTTTTTGGCACATTGAATTTTGTGCGCATTATGCTTGTTCCTAATCCCACGAAGGCTATCCAACATGTTTGGATGATCTCCAAACTTTTTGGAGTGATCATAATCTATAGAGTGGTTGTGGGTATCTCAAGTCTGCAATTTTGTCATGGATTGTCGAAGTTATTTGTCAGAAGATATTGGTCCGGTTTTATTATCAAATTTGGAGTTACAAGGAGTATATTTAATTTGATAATTAAACATGTCATTTTAATTATTTATTGTGCATTAAAGTATAAGGTTGGATTATTTTAAGTGACTTAATATTATGTCTTGAGGGGAAAAAAAGGAAATGTTTTATTTATTATTTTCTAGTCACTTAAAGTGTGCACATAATTCGGAAATAGAAATATTTTATAAGTGGGAGGAGAAAAGGCTCTATTTTCAAGAACGATCATTTTGTGACTCCCAGAGGCTTTTAAAAAGGGAGTGATAGCTCATTTGGAGGGCATGCTTGGATTTTGTTAATATTATGCTGTTGGTATTGACCCAGATTTATTACTCTTCCTTTTTGACGACAAAAACCCTCATGAAGAAGTCTAGTTTCGTTGGTGCAATATCCCGCCTAGCTAGGAAATGGTGACTTCACACAGAAGTTGCACTGAGCTTCATTGGATTCCAAAATTTTGAGAAGTTTGTTGCATTCATGATTATTCGTTTGGTGTGGGATTTTCCATTTTTTTTTTGTGTGTGAGAAAGAGTTTAGCATTATATTGTTTATTTGTGAAGATTTATGTGTTAGTCGTACCATGGAGCCGTACCAGCTGAAATGGTACGATTGATATTTGAAAATAATGTTGGGAGTTTTGAAAACCAATCATATTGTGTTAGCATTGTATGCCAAAAACGCCTTCTTTAAGACCTTTTGCTGTGGGTTTGAAACAAAAATGAAATTGTTTTGAGGAAGTCCGTACTACAATAGCCGTACAGGCTGGAAATGGATTTGTTGATCAGAAAATTATAGATGAAATCTCAGCATCTTTGATTTATTGTATTATCATTAATATGTGATTGCTTAAACTTCTGGGCAATTTGATACAGATTTAAACTTGTTTTTAAGATTCTAGACAGTGCCGTACATTTTCAGTGTCGTACAGCTGCAAGAGGGGTCGATTTGCTTCTCAGCGCTCTGTGAATTGTTTAATTGAGAATTCATTTCAAGGGATTGTTTGTGTTGTATTGGCAATGTCATATGATCTTTGCTTTCAAACATTTGGACAGTTTTAGTAATCTTGGTAGATCTTGTTTGCTACAGGCCATATGGCCCTGTGAGGGAAACATGAAATTGTATTGCAGTCATTCCTTCTTGCATGATCACCACAGTATGCAAATGGAATTGTCTGATTTAATGTTGAAGTTTAAGGACGATCGGAAAGGTATCTTGGCTGTATGTTCCTTGTGGGTTTATGTACTGAGCCTCGGCAGCCGTACACCATTGACAGTGGTATTTTCTGCAATACAATGTTATCAACAAGGAACCTCAATTTTTAGCATTGGAATCATTATTATTAGGTTTGTGTATGTTAATGTTATGCAGGGTATAACTTTCAGAGGCTTCAAAGATCAATATGGGTGACCAATATCAAGCTGAAATCAAGGAAATTTTGATTAATATAGTAGTGATTTCATTGTAATTCTTTTTCTATGCAAAACACATAAGTACCCCTGAATGGTTCAACTGTCAGTGTGGAGAAATGAATCTTTCTTTATTGCTCTTACCCACTGCATAAGTGGAGTATTCCAACTGAACAAGTGGATGGTTTTGCAATCTTTCTTTCTTGTCCTTTACCCATTGAAGTGGTGAATTCCCACGATAAGTGGATACCCACCACAGCGGAAGAATTGTAATTTCTTGTTGCATAGTTGCTTATTGTAAGCCAATCACTGTATGCTCTCACCTTGCCCATCCTGGGATCTGGGTGATCAGAAAGTGTGAGGCATTTAGTTGGCTTATGATATTTTATGCTAGTATTGTTGATTATTGTTTTCAATTTTTAAAAAAAAAAAAAAAACTAGGGTAGATTGTTACAGCGTGTTGAGCTTCCTATAATGTAGGCATGTTGTCCATGACTCATCCTTCTTGTTAACCATAATCATTGGGGATGAATATGAACTATTGTTGGTATGAACAATATTTCTCAGTATTAATTCAATGGCATGATCATGGTCTTTGAGAATGGGTAGACCCTTGGGTTCTTGAAATGCATGTTGATGGTGTTGAATGATCTTTTGAATCTTTGGTTGATCTTGAATTTTCACATCTTGTGCTTCTACAACATGTAGTTGTGCCCCTATGCTATAACAACCTTTCTTAAGTAATTTCTCCATCGTATGAGAGCTAATAATTTGACTTGGTGGTGATTGTATCCCTATATGTTTGTACTTTTCCCATGTGTGCTAAAAGCCATGGATAAGTCTTGAAAATTCTAAGTCACTATTCGTAACTGTTTAAACCATTGTATGCCCAAAACTATATCTGCTCCCTCGATTGGGATAGAGAACATTTCTAAATCTATTTGATAATTTTCCATTGAGAGTTTTATATGATGGCATTTACCACCACAAGAGCATTAATACTAAATATCGTGAGGCTACGTCAAGCATTGCAATATCAGGTATATTATGAAGGCTAAAGTATTGCTCCATGAGACTTATCCATGAAGTTATATTGGTACCATCAAACTTAGGGATATTTATTTTGGAAAGGCTCAATTTTGGACCTTGGAAAGATTGTTTTATCCCTTGATTTTTGTCTATTAGGGTTTTACCCACCTAGGTGGTTTTGTGATGCAAGATCATCTGGGTTCACGTGCAATCCTCATCAACCAAAAAGATTTGCTTTACTTTCTTGTGGTTTGTTTTGCTACAGGTGTTGCTACAAGAGTGAACTGATCAATTTCCAAAGAATTTTCCTTAATATTTTGGCCAAGTGATGACTTAATCTTGAAGAAGGCCCAAATGGGTATCTACAATTCAATTTTGGTGAAGATCCAATCAAAATTGGCGAAGTTATGTCAAAGCAAAACTTTTGATGATCACTGGTCATCCTGTCAAGTCCATTTTCCCTGCTTGCGGAGATTTCACTCCCTACCGGATTTGTGGTGCTCCAGCACCCTACTGGATATATCCAACAGCCTTTGTTTCCCCATCAGGCGCTTTCAAACACTTTGCGCTAAAAAGTCTCTGCATCAAATATAACGCCTAGCGCTAAAACGTCTCTACACTAGATACATCCGATGATGCCTCAAACCTCCGCCTCCTTTGGTTAAGGTGTTTGCGATAAAAGTGAATTGCACCGGATTGGCACTAAAAACTCTTCCCACAGGATGTCCTGTGACGGCTCATTTCTCTGTCGATCCTGTGAGTGCCCTTTCGCCCACCTTTTCGACTTGGAGTCCCTATCGCTAAAATGGCTTAGCACTGCATATATTTGGTAGAGCCAGAAAACCCCTCTATCCTGTACCCATCGAATCTCCCGCTTTATCCATCAAAGGTCGATTCACCGCTTGTCCTGTCATGCCCTTAATGCCTGCTTTCTCTGATGTCCTGTAAAGCGCAAAAACCTCGCTTTGTCTGATAAGGCTCGAATCATCTGCTTTATCCGGTCTTGGCCCAAAAGCCTGCATCCAGTGACACGATATCTGCGCAAACTGCACAGAAAGCGACAAATTCAGTTTTAACCACCTGTACGGCCAGTTTTGGGGCGAATAAGGATCTGACAAGTGTCATATGCCCATGATGATGGTCGATGGCCGCCTCAAATGCCTTTAAATAGGGGAATCTCGTACTATGAAAGCAGATTCTCCTTGGTCGACGATTGGTAGTACGTTTTTGGAGCTTCCAAAAGATTTCTCCATATTGCAAGATTTGTTTGATCTGAACCTTGGAACTTTGTAAGGCTGAGGCCAATGCATGTGTAACGCCAATTGTACTCCTATTGTAATTACTCTCTTGCATATGAATAAAGAATCGTTTGTTTTGTTGTCTTGTGTGAATCATTCTCGCTGCTTGATCCGGTAGCTTGACAAAGCCCCTAGATCCTGAACTGCATTAAGTGGTATCATAGATAGCTTTTGCATTCCTTGAGGCTGTGGGATTACCGCATAAGGGATCCTAAGGAGATTGTTGTAGGCTGGGTGAAGAAGAAACCTGCAACTGCAGAGGATCTGTAGACATGGCACACCGAGTAAGAGGAAAGAGAGGACCTGCTCCAAGAGCTGGAGATGCAGCATTGGTAGAGATGCTAAGAGGCATCACAGCTAGGCTAGATGCAATGGAGAGAGAACACAACGCAGAGGAGTACCCGTAGAAGATGTGAGTGATAATAGGGAAGAGGTCATTCAAGAGGAAGCAGAAGAAGGAGAAGATGGATATGAGAGGAGGTTTTTGAATGCAATGACAAAGATTGCCAATAAACCCCGTCTTGAGTTACCCAGTTATAATGGTACTTTGAAACCAGATGAGTTGATACACTGGATTTCAGAGATGGAAAAGTATTTTGAGTTGGAATCCATTGAAGACCCTAAGAGGGTAAAACTTGCAGCTTCAAAGTTTAAAGGACATGCATCTCTGTGGTGGGATAATGTGCAAGTTGAGAGACAAAGAAAAGGAAAGGAAAAAATTAAGACCTGGGAGAGGATGTTAACCAAGTTGAAGGCAAAATTTCTGCCTGCTGATCATTAGATCACCATGTTCAAGATGTTGCAGAACCTCAAGCGAAGAGAGAAAAGTGTGCAAGACTATACTGAAGAGTTTTACAAATTGAACATCAGAGCTGGTCACATTGAAGATAATACCGAGAAGATCTCCACGTATGTAAATGGGTTGCATTATTCGATCCAAGATGAAATTAGCATGGTCAGAATTACCAGCATAGAGGAAGCCTATCAATTTGCATTGAAGGCAGAAGAAAAGTTCTCTAGAAGGCAGAATAGCTCTAGAGGAAGGGGTAAATCCTCCAAAGGAAAAGGGCACTCAAATCCTAGACGTGGATTGCAAGATAAGCAAGGAAAAACAAGTTCTTCTCATGCCAATACCCAAGGAGGTAGAGAAAGGGGTGATTACCCTCGAGGTAGAGGAAATTTTGGAAGAGGAAGAGAGTTTAGTGGAACATGTTTCTAGTGTGGATAGGTTAGACATAGGGCATTTGAATATCCTCAAGTACAACAAAGTAGTGGCAAGGGAAAAGAGAGGAGTCCATATAGCACAAGCTGAGGAGAGTGTGGCCAGTGTAGCCTCACCGAAAGTTGGAGAAGAAGCTGAGGATGGAGAATCCTTGATGATCAGAAAAGTTCTTCTAACGCTAGAGAAGGTACGAGAGGAACCAGAACAACGAAGAAGTCTGTTTAGAACTGGATGTAAGTCTGGAGGGAAATGCTGCAAGGTCATTGTGGACAACGGCAGTACTAACAATTTAGTGTCAGAAGAAATGGTGAAGTTAAATCTGAAACGGTTGAAACACCCCACTCCTTACAAAGTTTCTTGGTTGCAAAAGGGACATCAGTTATTGGTAAGTGAACAATGTCTTATCAAATTTCATATTGGAAATTACAAAGATGAGATAATGTGTGATGTTATGCCAATGGATGCATGCCACCTTCTATTGGGCAGACCTTGGCAATATGACAAGCAAGCCATTCATGATGGCAAAAGTAATTGCATTAAAATCAAGAAGGATGGGGTTGAGTATATGTTGAATCTTTTGAAGGATAAGGATGAGGATGTTGAGAGAAGTAATAGGGTTTGTCTAGTGAGTGGAAAACAATTTCTAAGGGAAATCAGAAAGGAGAAGGTCTGTTATGCCTTCCTACCTCAAGTTGCAGAAATTATGACAGCTGAGAGAGTGGCAGAAATTCCCACAGCGGTCCAAGAAATTTTGAGTGAGTTCGATGACATATTAATGAAGGACTTACCTGATGGATTACCTCCAACTAGAAGCATAAGTCACTAAGTGGATTTGATACCGGGAGCAAGCCTACCAAACAAGGCACCATATAAGATGACACCTATGGAAAATGAAGAGGTGAATAGACAAATGCAAGAGTTGTTGGATAAGGGACTGATTAGGAAAAGCCTCAATCTGTGTGTTGTACCTGCAATATTGGCACCTAAGAAAGATGGGAAATGGCGGATGTGCACTGATTCAAGTGCTATAAACAAGATAACCATTAAGTATAGGTTTTCGTTGCCTCGTATAGATGACTTGATGGATTACTTGAGTGGAGCAAAGTACTTCAGCAAGATTGATTTAAAGAGTGGATACAACCAAATCAGAATTAGAGAAGGGGATGAATGGAAGACAACATTCAAAACCAAGGATGGACTGTATGAGTGGTTAGTGATGCCATTTGGGTTGACAAATGCACCCAGCACCTTTATGAGATTGATGAATGAGGTAATGAAGCCATTCCTTGGAAAATTTGTCATAGTTTATTTAGATGACATTTTGGTTTTTAGTAAAACAAAGGAGTATCTGGGGCATCTTAGGGTAGTCTTACAGAGGTTAAAAGAATACAAGTTGTTGGTGAACATGGATAAGTGTAGTTTTATGTAGAAGGAACTAGTATATTTGGGTTTTGTAGTGTCTGAAGAGGGGTTGGAGATGGACCCTGAAAAGGTTAAGGCGGTACTAGATTGGCCTTCACCTAGAAACATGTTTGAGACCAGAAGTTTCCATGGCTTGGTGAGCTTCTATAGAAAGTTCATCAGAAATTTTAGTGGAATATGTGCACCAATCACCGAAACAATGAAAGGGTGTTAGGAAAGAGTTCCAAAGGACAGCTACAACAAAATAGAGTTTTCAGTTGTTGAAGAAGATGATAGAACAACCCATGTTGGCATTGCCAAATTTTGGCAAATTTTTTCAAGTAGATTGTGATGCTAGTGGTAGTTGAATTGGGGGAGTGTTAAGTAAAGAAGGTAGACCCATTGCCTACTTCAGTGAGAAACTCAATGAAGCAAAGAGGAAATACTCAGTTTATGACCAAGAATTCTATGCAAAAGAAGTGAAGACATTATTTGCTATCAAATGAGTTTGTGTTGTATGCCGATCATCATGCCTTGCAGTACAATAACAATCAAGGTAAGTTAAACCATAGACATATGAAATGGGTGGAGTTCTTGCAAAATTATTCTTTTGTCTTGAAACATCAAAGTGATAAGTCAAACCAGGTAGCAAACGCACTTAGCAAAAGATGTTTATTAATGAATGAATTAAGGGTCAATGTTGTTGGCTTTGATGCAATAAAGGATTTGTATCCCAATGATCCTAATTTTAAGGAAGCATGGGCAATTAGTAAGAGTCCAATGGAGGGAGATAGGATGCCTTGGTTGGAATATTTTATCCAATCTAGTTTGTTGTTCAAAGGATAGAAATTGTGTATACCTAGAGGTTCAATGAGAGAGAACCTACTCAGAGAAAAGCATAGTGGAGGCTTGAGTGGACATTTTGGAGTAGATAAGACAGTGACAGCTGAATGAAAGTTATTTTTGGCCTGGGATGAGTGCAGATGTGAAGAGATTGGTACAAGGCTATAGGATTTGCCAACATGCTAAAGGAGCACAACAGAATATAGGACTATATTAGCCATTGCCTATACCCGATAGACAATGGGAGCATATAAGTATGGATTTTGTTTTGGGACTGCCTCAGACACAGAGAGGTCACAATTCCATTTTTGTTGTTGTGGATAGATTTTCGAAGATGGTTCATTTCATATCATGTCATAAGGCTAATGATGCATCCCACATAGCTACATTGTTTTTCAAAGAGCTAGTCAGGCTGCATGGACTGCCTAAGAGCATAGTTTCCGACAGGCACACGAAGCTTGTTGGCCATTTTTGGCATACATTATGAAAGACAATGGGCACCGAATTAAGATTTAATTCATCTTATCATCCACAGACTGATGGACAAACTGAGGTTGTGAACAGAAGTTTGGGAATCTTATCGAGGTGTTTGGTAGGAGACAAACCACATCAATGGGATCTTATCTTGGCACAAGCAGAATTTGCTTACAATAATTTAGTGAACAAAAGTGCAGGAAGGAGCCCATTCCAAATAGTTTATGGGTACAACCCAAGAGGTGTTGATGAGCTCCGAGATAGTGCAGATTTAAACAAGAAGAGTGTTTTAGCAGAAGATTTTGCAGAATACCTCCCTAAGGTTCACAATGAGGTGAAGGGACAGTTGGAGAAAAGTCCCAACAAGTACAAGGAGTATGCTGATGTGCATAGGAGGGAAAAAGAATTCCATGTAGGAGACTTAGTCTTGGCACATTTAAGAAAGGAAAGGTTTCCACAACGGACATATAATAAGTTGAACTTCAAAAAGATAGATCCGTGGAAGGTGTTGAGGAAGTTCTCATCCAATGCCTATGAGATCGAGTTACCAGCAAGAATAGACATATCACCTAGTTTCAATGTTGTTGATATGTATAAGTTCCATGAAGGAGAGTCAAGTTTACAAGAGGATACACATTCACATTCACTTGATATACAAGGGTGGTTAGATCAATTGCCCAAAAAGAAGATGGAAGAAGTGGATAAGGTTATTGACTCTCGAGTGGCTAAGAAGACCAAAGGAAAGGACTACATGTAGTATCTGGTCCGATGGAAGAACAGAGCTACAGATGAAGTTTCTTGGTTGAGTGCTGCAGAACTAGTCAAGTTTCGAATTCCAGTTCCAGACTTGCCAAAATGTTCATGAGTTTTCAACTCATGAAACATTTCAATTACCAGACATGTCTGATGCAGGAGCATTCAGGTTCACATGCAATCCTCATTAACCAAAAAGATTTGCTTTACTTTCTTGTGGTTTGTTTTGCTGCAAGAGTTGCTATAGGAGTGAATTGATCAATTTCCAAAGATTTTTCCTTAAGATTTTGGCCAAGTGTTGACATGAGCTTGAAGAAGGCCCAAATGGGTATCTACAATTCAATTTTGGTGAAGATCTAGTCAAAATTGGTGAAGTTATGTCAAAGCAGAACTTTTGATGGTCACTGGACATCCAGTCAAGACCATTTTCCCTGCTTGCGGAGATTTCACTCCCTACTGGATTTGCGAGCCTCCAGCGCCCTACTAGATATATCTGACAAACTTCGTTTCCCCGCTGAGTGCTTTCAAACGCTTTGCGCTAAAAAGTCTCTGCACCAGATATATCGTCTGGCACTAAAACGTCTTTGTACCGTATACATCCGGCGATGCCTCAAACCATCGCCTCCTTTGATTAAGGTGTTTGCGCTAAAACTGAATTGCACCAGATTGGCGCTGAAAACTCTTCCCACAGGATATGTCCTGTGACGGCTCATTTCTCCGCCAATCCTGTGAGTGCCCTGTTGAAATTAGGGCAGACAACTGAGAGGGAGGGGGATGAATCAACTGTCTCAAAACTTTAACATTTGCTGCAATTAATCTTCTTTACCACAGATGATATAACCATGAAAGCATGAATCAACAACACATGTGCAGAAACACAATCAACACACATAACACCAAGATTTTTACGTGGAAACCCGATTAAGAGAAAACCACGGTGGGGGTTAACCCACAAGATTTATTCTTTGTTAAAAGAATAGAAAATGGGAAGGCACTTGCCTTCGGGCTCACTGCCTACAAAATAATTAAATGATTAACACAGAAGGATTAAACTGAGAAACATCTTCTTCATGCCAAGGTTCAGTTCCATTGAAGCTCACAAAACTTTTGCACTTCCCCCGAACACTTCTTCGCTATCTCTTCATCCTTTACTACTCTTGCTCTTTTGTTCTTCCTCTTCTCTGCTCTGCCTCTATACCTTACTTAGGATTTTATCATTTTTGTGCACAGGCTCCTTCCCACAACTCATCCACAATTATTTATATGCTTCAACCACCTTGGAATGAACATCAAGGTCGGCTTGACTTAATGCGCATCACTATACTGTTGGCCAAACATAGCTGGGACTTGAATCTTCCTCAAACAAAACGCCACGCTTTATTGAACCTCTCTTAGATCAACCGCAACATGCACAAAGCATCCGGTCGGCCAAAACTGGAATAAACAGCAACACTCAAGGAGAAATCTTTAGCCACGAGCTCAAATCTCAATGCGGACCACCAACACAATAGGTACACGATCCAGAGACCACCACAAGCACAATGAAATCAACAGGAACAACCGCACCACCTCAAATCACAAGAATCATTTGCATCTTCATACTGGAACTCAAGAACACTAACTGCAATGACTGTCACACTAGAAAGATTGCTTGCAGACCCCCAAACCACGAACCACTTGAGTTGAGGTTACACACCAACATCCCAAACATGCTTCTAGAATTACAGACCATAATATTCAAATGCGGAGCAATCCGGACCACTTTCTGTCACTCTGTTTCCTCTAAACGACTAAAAAACCCGGTTCTACT
Source organism: Cunninghamia lanceolata (assembly GCA_027924645.1). NCBI lineage: Eukaryota > Viridiplantae > Streptophyta > Pinopsida > Cupressales > Cupressaceae > Cunninghamia > Cunninghamia lanceolata. Next base: position 5,230,370 of record BSBN01000311.1, on the reverse strand, counting down.
CAGATGGCCATAACTTCACTAATACCTCATGCGGACCTCTCAAATCTTGACTGAAGCAACTTTAGACAATCCTCTATAAACCCTTTAATCCGCAGACTCTGATCTTCAACTCACTAGAAATGCAGAGCAATCTACTTCACTGAACTGTAATGTCTTCACTGTTTCTGACAAGGAGATATGTAACTCACTTGATTCTTCCAGAGAGGCTAATTTTGTCAATATCCTCAACATACAAATCTTCTAAACAGGTAATAGAATAAGATACAGTTGACACCAATGACAAGGATATGTTGACATCAATGACAACACCGATTAGGCACATATTTACAACATGCCCTTTCGCCCGCTTTTTTGACTTGGAGTCCCTAGCACTAAAATGGCTTAGCACTGCATATATCTGGCAGTGCCGGAAAACCCCGCTATCCTACACCCCTCGAATCTCTCGCTTTATCCAATGAAGACCGATTCATCACTTGTCCTGTCATGCCCTTAATGCCTGCTTTCTTTGATGTCAAGTACAAAAACCCTGCTTTGTCTAATAAAGCTCAAATCTTCTGCTTTATCCGATCTTGGCCCAAAAGCCCGCATCCGATGACACACAATATCCCCCCAAACTACACAGAAAGCGACAAATTCAATTTTAATCGCCTTTACGGTCAATTCTGGGACGAATAAGGATTTGACACGCGTCATATGCCCATGATGATGGCTGGTGGCCGCCTCAAATGCCTTTAAATAGGGGAAACTCATACTATGAAGGCAGATTCTCCTTGATCGACAATCGGTAGTACGTTTTTGGAGCTTCCAAAAGATTTCTCCAGATTGAAAGATCTGTTTGATCTGAATCTTGGAATGTTGTAAGGCTGAGGCCAATGCATGTGTAACGCTAATTATACCCCTGTTGTAATCCTTCCCTTGCATATGAATAAAGAATCGTTTGTTTTGTTGTGTTGTGTTAATCATTCTCGCTTCTTGATCTAGTAGCTTGACAAAGCCCCTGGATCCTAAATTGCATTATTTTGTTGGGGCTTCAATTCATATAATAATTCTTGTTTAAACCTTTCTAAACCTTTATTTAAAGATGATGCAAATGGGTTAAACAAATTATCCTTAATAAAATGTACGCATCCCCAAGGAATTTTACCCTTAATTTTAAGTGGTGGAGAATAAAGGGCATTACATTCAATTTTTGTAGAAAAGTCTTTGTATCCTAAAGATGACATGGCTTCTAATGTGTATGTATTTTAAATTATAGGATTTCAATATCTTTCTAGAAAGTTGAAAAAGTTTTGAAAAATTGTAACCTATAAAGTAGAATAATAAAATATTTTGACCTAATTTTGACCACTAAATTAGGGAATATTTTTTCTCAAATAATAAATTACAAAGAAATGACCCAACCTAATTTTTCATAACCTTTCAAAAAATGTTTTTTTTTTAATTCTATAATTTGTAGTCTATAGAGTCAATTAATGAAAAAACATAAAATTAAAATAACTTTCACAAAACTTACAATATAAATCTGATTTTTTACCTAAAACTTTATTTAAGATATACCTCAAAACCCAGGTCCAAATTTGCAATGGTTTGAAAGTTATGGTGGAAACAAAAAACTTGGCCCAAATCCTAGCTCTGAAACCACTTATTATGATATTTCTTGGAAATAAATATACAAATCAACAAAATCGCAGACCACTTTGAGGGGTGACCTCGAATAAATAGAAAATAATATTTGAATTCAATATTAGAAAATATGATGATTTGGGAGGTCTCTCTTCCTTATTTATATAGATAGCTATGTAGGGACTCAACCCTTCATCTAAACTAAGTCATCTTAAGGAATTACTAAGACTAATAAATGAAACTATTAAGGTTAAGCATGCCACAAGTGCTTATCCTTATTATAATTAAGAATATAGCATACTAGGATCATAACAAAGAGACTGGTAAGAAAATTGCATTCCTTGAAAATGAGGGAAGGACCATAAATAGTTGAACATCTTTACACTTTTAATTTATTTATGAGTCCGCTAAGAAGTATAAATGTTAAGCTTTATGAAGAGGATAAATGCATTTTGTTGCTTTGCTCTTTACCTAAATCTTGGGATAACCTTATACTTCCCATTAATGGTGGTAATTTAGAACCCAAGATGAATGCCCTTGTCGCGACTTTGCTTAGCAAATAACTATGGAGGAAAAGCATGGATGAGGGTTCAAAGGATGCACTACATGTTTGGGGTCGACCTAAGGAAAAAGGTGATCAAGAAAAGAAGGATAAGGCAAGTGGAAAGTCAAAAGGATGGTCTAAAGCCCCTTGTAAGAGTAGAGTGAAATATTTGAACTATAGGAAGTGGAGCCATGTGAAGAAGGAATGTAGTTCAAGAAAAATACTTCTAATGATTCCTTTGCAGAAAAACCCTCTTGTGATGAAAATGATGCTTTGCTTATTTCTACTAACATTGCTAGTGATTACTCATGGATTACTGATTAACGTTATTGATATCACACGACTCCTCAAATGGAGTGGTTCTCTCCATATAGAGTGTACGATTGGGGGAGGTGTTCCTTGGAAACAACTCATATTAGATTATTGGCAAAGGCAAGGTAAAACTTGTGTTTAGTGATGGAAGGGTAAAATCTCTAATAGATTTCTTGCATATTCTAGGATTAGCACGAAATCTACTTTTAGTTTCTAAGATCTAAATGATGTTGGAGTGCATGCCACATTTGAGAGAAATGGTAGCAAGTCAGTTAGAGGGAATCTAGTGCTAGTCAAGGGATTTTGGTGTGGTACCCTATTTTAGCTTGAAGCATCTACATAACGTAACTCTACCTATGTAATAGACAATTTCTATTCATATATGTTGTGGCACCATAGGTTGGGCAACAAAGGTGAAAAAGGGTTTAAGACCCTAGTTAATAAAATTATGGTGGATGCTTTATCTGCTTATTCTACACATTAATTTTTATGAGCACTATGTTTGGAAAATAAAGTAAAGTTTAATTCTAGTAACACTAGAGCAAAGAGATTATTGGAGGTTAATCATAGTGATGTTTTGGGTCCTACAGATGGTTCTTGAATAGTAAATCTTGTTATTATGTTTTGTTTATCAATGACAACTCATGTTATACTTGGATTCATAGTGATATTTTGGGCCCTGTGGATGTTTCTTGAATAGTAAATCATGTTATTATGTTTCGTTTATCAATGACAACTCACATTATACTCGGATTTATTTTCTGAGGCATAAATTTAAATTTTGCAATTTTAAAATTTTAAACTCACTGTTCAAAATTTAATGGATCAAATAATTAAAGTATTAAGTTCAAATAATGGAGGGGAATATTGCTCTAGAGAATTTGAACAAAGAGGATGAACAAAATAGCATCACAAAGAGGATGAACAAGACATTAATGGACAAAGCTAGAAGTATGTTGAGTTGTGCTCAAATGAATCAATGTTTTTGGATCGAGGTCGTAAATGTACTACCTATTATTTAATTAATAAATATTTGTGTTTTTCTCTAGTTGACAAGACACCCTATGAGGTGTGGACAAGTAAGAAACCCTCCATTTTGCACATCAGAGTTTTTGGTTGTGAGGCTAAATTGCTCATGTGCCTAAAGAAAAAATATTATTTAGATTTTAAAACTGAAAAATGTATTTTCATTGGATATGACAAGAATGTGAAGGGTTATAAGCTTCAAAATCCTCTAAAGCTTGAAATGGTATGTTCTTGAGATGTGATCTTTAGGGAACTTAGAATTAAGCTTAACCAAGTAAATCCAAAAGAAAAAGAGAAGACCGCATTTTGAAACCAAAATAGAGAAGTAGGAAGATGCATAGGTGGAAGAAGAAGGTTCAGATTTAGAGAGTTCAGAGGAAGAGTAGTTGAACCTCTTACTACACCCTTGAGAAGGTCCACAAGGTCACAAAAACAAGTTGAAAGGTATAGCCTATAAAAATTTTGTTGTATTTGCTTTATCTTGTATTCTTTCTTTGAACATGCATGAGTCTTGGATGAAGACCATGTAGGAGGTGATGATGATTGTAGATAGATGTGAGACATGGGATCTAATAGATTTTCCCAATGGAAGGAATCCCATTCGATAAAAGTAGAAATTTAAAAAGAAATTCAGAGAAGATGATAGTTGGAGAGGTACAAAGAAAGACTAGTGGCAAAAGGTTACTCCTAGGTTGAGGGGGTAGATTTTCATGAATTATTATCCTATTGCAAAAGTAACTTCTATTAGATTCCTATTTTCTATTTCTGCTACTTATGATTGAGAAGTAGAGCAAATAGATGTTAAAACTATTTTTTTGCATGGAGATATTGAGGAAGAAATTTATATGAGATAGTATGATAGTTTTGTGCTAAAAGGAAATGAAAACATAGTTTGTAGGTTAAATTGGTCTTTGTATGGTCTAAACTAATCACCTGAGATATGGTATTAGAAGTTCAATGCCTTTGCATTGGAAGTTGGGTTTGTTATGAGTGATTTTAATCATTTTGTTTATTTCAAATTAATTGATGATTAGTTATTAATTATTGTCACATATGTTGATGACATGTTGATTGGAAACAATAAGGGTATGATTAGGGAACACAAAAGTCAAATTTTGGGAGTGTTTAATATGAAGGATATGTAAAAAACATCTTGGGTATTAATATTAATAGAGACCAAGTTGATAGAAAGTTTTGGCTTAGTTAGAGTATGTTTAGACTATTTTGTAATAGTTTATTATGCAAGATTGTAACCCAGTGAGTATTCATTTACATGTTTGTACTAAAGTATCTTTGGATTAGTCGCCTAAGTCAAATGACAATTGGAGGATATGTATATGTTCCTTGTGCTAGTGTTGTAGGTAGCCCAATGTATGCTATGATATGTACAAGACCAAATATTACCCAAGCAGTGGGAGTTGTTAGTAGGTTTATGTCTAATCCTGGTACAATGCATTAGAATTAAGTGAGAAAGGCTTTTAGATATCTACAAGTGACTTCTGATTATTGTATTTGTTATCATGGGTTTGATAATGTGGTCAATTTTCTAGAAATACAAGGCTTTGTTGATTCAGATTGGGTTGGTGATTTGGATAGTAGGTCTATGAGCAGTTATGTGTTCACTTTGTTTGGAGTTGTCAATTGCATGAGTAAGTTACAACTAACAATTGCATTATACAATATAAAAGTAGAGTATATGGCTACTACACATGCCTATAAGGAGGCAGTGCAATTACAAAGGGCATTTAGGTATTAGCTTTGAGTGCAGACAAATTAGGATTAGATGTGATAGTCAACACACTATCTATTTGGAGAAGAATCCTATATGCCATGTTCGTACAAAGCATATTGATGTTTAGTATAACTTTGTTCGTGAGATGGTTGAGGGTGGTAGAATCATGATATAGAAGGTTGACACTTTGGATGATGTCGTAGATTCTCTCACTAAGCTAGTGACCACAAATAAATACTATTAAATATGGGCCTTGACTCTTCTAGCACCAAATTCATTCATTTTAGTTTCCTATTATGTCTTTGCAATGTAAATGTCAAGTGTGAGAATGTTAGAACTAAGTGTACCATTCACCTTGCAAATCATAAGGCTTGATTAATTGTATTTTTTATGTAAACAATAAATAATGTATAATCTTCAAACATCATGGATCGAGAAAAATAGGATGCCAATGTGAGGGTGGGGAATTATTTATTATTTATTTTTTGGGATACTTGGGATATTGTAAGTGTGCCGTGTGGCTTACTCAACACAAGGGACTTACTCTATAGAGCAGGCACGTTTCTTTGGAGCCTATCCATATATTGCAACATCGGAGGTTGGCTCTTCGAGGTTGAGACCTGGAATAGGTAAGGGTCTAGTGGGACCCGCTTGATGATTCTGCAACTACTTTGGAGGATTCCATGTAGTTGAGGATTCACTATCCTCACTTTTTTTAAGGCTTCCAAGAGTAAGCCTAGTTTTAGGGGGGAGGATGTAATGCCTTTGGCACTTGTGCCTTGATATTTGATGACTTTTGCGTTGGATCCACTAGTATTATTAGCGATGATATTTTATTATTCTATCAATGTCTTTCTGATGAGGTTTTGTCTTGGCATCTAGGCTTCTACTATGGATGCATATGTTTTGATCTTATGTTTACAATGTTTTTGTTCCATTGCTTTTGTTATATATTGTATAGATGTATTTATTACTTGGGATAGTATTTTGGATTATCGTTGGTTATTGCATGTTTATGTTCATGGTTAATGATTCATGTTAGATGTGATGCTTAGTTGATTCATATGATATTATGCCACATTGGATTTTTATGCTTCGCTTAAACTATTTTATATGGTGTAGCAAGTATCAGATTTCCCCAATGGTGGTCATATAGGAGATTTTTGTATTGGGTAAAACTTGTTTGTTAACCTTTATCTCACTTGATACAAGTATGAGATAAATCTTTTGAATCGTCGTGTGAGACTGGATCCGAATGGGTGGCTTTTTGGAATCCGCATGTTATTGAAACCCGTAAAGTGTGTGGAAGTAGTCTTTGCCTATAGTTATTTTATCTTGTTTTGTTGCAATTAAATTAATTTCAAAATGTGTGTTTGCTATGTTCATAGAAAATATATTAATTGTACCTTGGTGGAAAGGTCTAAGGCATTATTTTATTTCAAGTGAAGAAAATTAAAGTGAATTTAATTGCTCTATAGAATTAGAATAATTTTCATAGCGAAAATAGAATTATAAAATAGTTGGAAATTTAATTTAATTGAAAATGTTGATGGAGAATATTAATCATAAGACATTTGTAATGCATTAAGCTTTAGTTTTAAAATATTGTGTGGAAAATATCTATTTTTCCAAAAAGCATTTTTTTGAAATGTCTAGCTCTAATCTGAAAGGAAGGAAAAGTGGGAAGAGGTTTAGGGAATTTTAAACAAAAGAAAAGAAAAGAAAAGGCATATTATTCGCCAAGTTATCAAACAGGCGGTTGTTATGTAAACATTGAAGGAGTTGGCACAGGTGGACCTCAAGTTCTTCCATTGTTCTCAAATAGATCAAAATGTCATCTAGAAACACAAGAACAAACTGATTGAGGTAAGTACAGAATACGCCATTTATCAAACTCATAAACACAGAGGGAGCATCCATTAACTAGAATAGGATTACAGAGAACTTGTAGTGCCCATAACGAGTACAAAATTCAGTCCAATGAATATCTTCCTCATGGATACGAAGCTGGTGGTATCTTGACTTTAGATCAATTTTAGAAAACACTCTTGCTCCCTTCATTTGATCAAACAAGTCATCGATCCTCAACAAGGGGTATTGGTTCTTTATTGTCACCTTGTTCAACTCTCAATAGTCAACACACAAACGAAGAGATTTGTCCTTTTTCATGAAAATAATAGGTGCACCCGAAGGGGATACACTTGGACTAATGTGCACCTTCTTTAGCAACTGCTCTAATTGCAATCGAAGCTCACTAAGCTCTTGAGTGGTCATACAATATGGCACATCTGAGATGGGCTCTGCTCTTAAAATAAGATTAGCACAAAAGTCCACATCTTGTTTAGGTGGCATATCAAGAATAACGCTAGGAAACACATCGACAAACTCCCCTAAAAGGGGATGATCATCAAGAGATACCTTATGGCACTCATTCCCCAAAAGAGAACTCACCGAGAGAACAAATATTTGACATCCCATCTGCATGCTCTATTTTAGTTGCATAGCAGAAATCATGCGAAGAGATGAGTCTCAACACCCCTGCTACCTCAGCTTGATGACCAAGATCATCCACACACTCAATGGACTTACGATGACAATCGATGCTTAGTAGGATCCCAAAGGTAGGACACACAAATTGACAATGGTCGTGAAGGTTCCGAGATCCAACACACAACCACTCACAAGTGAGTCCACAACAACCTTAGCACTGGTAGCCAACTCAACTTGCCATTTATCATCCTACCTTACTGCCACAAGCATACAATACTCTATCAAGGATGGGGAAATAAAAGAGTCAAACACTAGAATCACACATAATGGAAGTATGAACACCATCCAACAAACTTGAGGCCTCCACAAGAGTACCTTGATGCTCTACCTATCAATTATCTACTGCAACAAAAACTCCGTGTGACCTACCAACATCCCCCATTGTCGGTTATGATGTTATAACACTCCAACCACCGATTGTTGTTGATCCTTGAGGGCATCTTCTCACAAAATAACCCTCTTGATCACAAGAGAAACATTGTCCCGTAACCCAAGCAAGAGTTGACTGAGGTACATTCGACTACTGAAAGCTCAAGCGACTAGAATCATGTTGGCCACCCCAGGCCTACTATTGGGACAGGAAATTCTTATGATGTGCACTTCGTTCAAAGCAAGAATGTCAACCAGAGGGCACTGGAGATGTCTTGAAAGATCCCTTGGTTTGGGGTTGAGATACCCACACCCTCAAACCTTATTGATAATGGACCACTACCTAAACCCCCACCTGACCAACACAGACTTTAGCCAAAATTTCCTCAATTAACCTGACTTTCTCGACAACTTCTAAAATTTTCGGTTCTAGCACCCAAACACCACCATTGATATGAGCATTCAAACCTCTCACAAAGCTTTGCACTAGCATCCCTTCGTCCTCTACTGATATGGTGTCCCAAATATGGCAAACTTGGATTTCCAAATAATTCTCTGATTTCTGCCATAACCCTAACTGCTGCAATGAAATCAGACTCGCAACCAAATATTGAATTCACCAAGTTATATGTTCAATAATCAATATAAACCATCACACATATTCGCCCAAGTATACAGATCAAATATGACATGAATTGATAAACTATGAAGATGATAATCATGGATATCCACACATATGAATGGACTGCTAAAAAAGATCAGACTCTGCTGTAATGTTATGACTAGAAATATGAATATATTATCAACTTATGAATAACTAACAACTCAAAAGATTATTGTCTTTGAATGGCAACATATACATATCATGAGATGATGCAATCACATCCATGCTAGTCTCCTTCTTATGCCAAACTGATGCAACATAAGCTCTACCCAAAATACCCTAGGCGTAGCACCATATCTGTTGTATATCTACCCTGGGTTGGTGCGCTAGCCCAAGGAAGATTCACTCTAGGGCTGATGAAAGCTCTCTTCTAGTTCGCCCTCAATCCCTGGTCAATTCCTCCTCAAAGATGTGTACCATAGCTCTTAGGAGGTTCACCCATGGTGAATGCTCTTATAGTTGATATCAATGAAGCCCAAAGTATGTTGTCCAAGCTGATATGGATTAAGTCTAATGCTAGGTGAATGGGGTCATCTCCATTCCTTGTCAAGGGGCCATCTCCTCGACACTTGAACTAAGAATTGGAATTCTCAACGAATAAGATAGGAAAGTTTACCAAGAACATTTGACGATGTGATGGTAAATTGCAGCTCCAAATCTTGCTTTTATACCATCCCTTCTTCTAGATCTCTCCTTGACACATGCGCTTTTAGAAAAGTATCCAAGGTGGTGCCTAGAAGATCCAATGCAGGTCGGCTGGCTCAAGGATAATGTTCCATTTTATTTTATAATTTTAATTTGGGTGCCAAGACTATTCTTATTATGCAAGTCGGCCTTAACCCTTCCTTGATGCCGCCTTTGGTGCCCAAGTCGGCCCTAACCTATGATGATTTCGGTGCTTTCCTTAGACCAAGTCGTCCTCTCAAGAAACCCAAAGCTTGAATGATTTGGCAAGGTCCAAAATGGGTCTCCATGAAGACATCCAGGTGACAAGATTGTGCAAAGCTCGAAAGGCTAAATGATGGAAATGTTGTATCAAGACCAAGCCAAAGTCACAAGGTCATTCCCTTACCATCCTCTTAGCCTATGGGAATGAATGATAGGCTAACCAAGAACTCCATGATGGCTCACTCCGGAAATGGGAACATGACAACTGAGCTCACATACTAAAGCTTAAAGAAATGGTTTTCATACTAATCAACAATCATGCCCAGCTGTTGAAGCTCATGGAACTCATTTGCATGGTGTTGCGTGTAACGATCATAAAGGTATTGTGAATGAAACCGCTCCAAAAAGGTCTCCCATGAGACTATAGCAATTTCTAGGTGATGCTTTTACTCCTCTTGGTGCCACCACGTAGAAGCAAATCTGCATACGTGCATGATGGCACATCAAGCCTTGGTATTACTACCATAGGGATGCATCACAAAACATTTGTTAAGGGCCAAGAGCCAATTCTTAGCCTTTGATCTTTTTGTAGAATCTTCAAAGGTGGGTGGATGAGCTCGTAGAAGATCTCTCATATGAGTCACAATCACAGTGTCCTCATCCACTAACTACCTATGCCCTTGACTGGGCAAATTGTCATGTCCCCTTTTTCGAAATAGAGCCAAGGAGAAGACTTTCTAGCCTATATTATTTCCCGTAGGCTAAAGAGAAAAAACAAGGGAAATAATAATAATTTAAGTGGGCCCAACAATTTCAAATTTAATGACCAACTTAATAATATTATTATAATAAAAATAAACAACTTTTTTAATTGCTAAAAATAAAATAAATAGAAGTATATTTAAATATTTTTGGAAATTTGGTCAAGGGCCCATTTTTTAGCACCATAAAAGGAGGTGCCTAGCTTCATTTGAGGATCATCATTCAAGTTATCCTTTTTGCTTCCAATTTTCAGATTTGAGTAGTTTGTTCAATCTAGGGCATCCAAGAACGAAAACCCTTGGTTTGATCAGGGTTTCAAAGGATGAAAACCTTCTTGAATTCTACATTTGGGGATCAATAATTAAAACTCTTGTTTCCAATCTTGGGTGATTCCATCCGGCAATCACAATTGTGCTAATTTGTGGAGAATTTGGAGATATTCTCGATTTGCTAGTGTCGCTACTACAATATTTTTTGCAAGCAAATATCATCATTTCATTGCCCAAGAAAATATTTTTTACAAGCAAATATTGTTATTCAGATTTTTGGTGAATACTTGAGCATCATATAGAGTTGGATCTGAGTTGTTCGGATCTGAATTGTTCCAGTCAACCCTAGTTGAACACCACATTGGGAGGGAGAAATTCAATCATTTTGGATATTAGATTAGTCATACTTGTTGTTGTTCACATCATTTTAGTCATCAGTCATTGGCAAAATGGAGAATAAATCATATTTTGACATGTTGCCAATGTTTCCAAGACATCTAATTTTTACCAGCATATTTTGACAATTTTGCAAAGATTTCAAGGACAAATCAAACTTAACTAGTCAGTAGTACATCTTCAGCTAGCTACCTACCATCTAGTGTTTCAAGGGCATTTCAAACTTCACTAGCCAGCCATACATCTTTAGCTAGTCGCCTACCATCTAGGGTTTCAAGGAAATTCATAAAATATTATTTGTGGCATTTTCCTGTATCAAACAAGGGTTTCTAGCATTTTTTTGATATTTTGCAACAATCTGTGCCGCTATCCCATGTCATACAGTATTTGTGAGTAATTAAAAAAAAATCAATAAAAATTATTTTGTTGATGTTTGCCATCTCTATACTTTCTAATCAACATTTGCAATAAAGTAGAATAATTTTTTTTAGGATTTTATATTACCAGAACTAAGCATTTTATCCACCTAGGGTTTATGGTTTGATGACATCAACAAAAATAAGGGTTTGAAAATTGTAATCAACATGTGTACTTGCAGTTTGGATTGATTTTGTTTCATAAAATAAAATAAAAAATATAATAAAATATTGCATGCTTTTTATAGGAGACATGATATTGGTACCAAAGCTTTGATCTTGCCAACCTGCAAGGTCGGAAGCTAACATTTGAGTGCAGATCTACAATGGACACGAGTGAAAGGGAACTTAGGAGAGAGAATGTGGATTGGCAACCTAAGTTCTTACCAAAGGAAGAAGATATAGATCCTATCCAAGAGGTGTTGATGCAAATACAAAAGGTGCAACAAAAAGCTAGGGATTGTCTTGAAGAAATCAACAAAAGAGTAGGACGAGAAGCACAAACAAAGAGCCAAGATTTTAAGAACCGACTTTTAAAGCAATTTTCTATCAGCTATAAAGCTCTAGATTCATTTAGAAGAACATGACAAGAAGATTATGTTCGAAGGACATGGTTAGAGAATCAGTGTGAAAGAGATGAGTGCAAGCTTCTTGTCTTTTATAAGTATGATAAAAAGTCTTGTATTTATAAATCCTATGTTACCTATCAAGAATTCTTGGAGATATTCGAAGAAAAGAAAAGAGAAAGAAGGAAGGAGTTGAAGAAGAAAGAATCAAAACCACAAGGAGAGGCTAAGGAAGGAATCAAGAAGCAACAACAATAGTCAAATTCAGAGGCACAAGACATCATTGAGCAAGAACAAAAAGGACCCAACACACAGGTTGGAGCTAAAAAATCTTTGGTAATAGAAGATGTTTTATTAACTTATACTAATTGCATATGTCAACAAAATAGTGATGAAGTCAAGGTAAAAAGGGTCAGCAAAATAGTGATGAGGTCAAAGCAAAAAGGGCCTTACTTGTTGGATGCGAAGAGTTCAAGATGGAGGAACATGCACTATCCTTTGAACTTCCAAAGGGTGAACCATTGATTGATTTTCAGAGTAGCATTGTCGATGGATATGCATTTGAAGAAAATATTTTGAGTCATAAGGTAGAAGTGTTGAGGGTATCTCCACAATTCCTATTTCAGTAAAGGAAGGTGAGCTCCTTGTTGGTAGCCCAAGGTATGAAAATGATTATTATATTTCAGATATGTTACTTCTTCCTATGTCACTGCAAAATTCTTGTGATCATGGAAAGAAAATCAAGATGATGACCTTGATGAGGTAGAAACATTCATTGTTAGAAGATTAAAGAAGGGCACCAGCAAACACAAAGGTAAGTTACCTTTCAAATGTTTCAATTGTGGGAAGATTGGTCACTTTGCTTCTAAATGTTCTTTTAAAGAATCAAGGGGTAGTAACAAGAGAGAAGGATCATGATAAATCAAATGATGAAATAATTGATAACATATATATATATATATATATATATATATATAATAATTGATAACAGCAAAGAATCATTTATTGCAGCCATTCTATCATGCTATAATCCTATCATAATCTCATTCTATTAATCTATTATCCCATCATTCTAGTATTCAATTATTATATCATTCTTTTATTCTATTCTTCTATCGTTATATCATCCTATTATTCCATCATTCTATGGGAATATCATTCTTTATTTCTATCCTTCTACTCTTCTATCATTCTATAATTTTATCATCCTATCATTCAATTATTCCTTATTCTATCATTCTACTATTCCATCATACTATTATTATATCATCATTTCATTCTATTCTTTACTCTTCTATCATTCTATCATTCGATTACTCTATCATTCTATTGTTCTATTTTTGGATCGATCAAATCAGCTTATCTCCACTCCACAAACAAGGGCAGAAGTCAACATTGGCTAACATATTTGCATTTTAGAATATAGCAGTCTTATGTTTTAATAACTCTTATGGTATGCATAATTACTCGCATATGAAAGATATGTATGCTCTATCATGATTGTTGTGTATAATGATATATTTATTGTTGTATAATCTCTATGAACCTAGATGTATTTAATTCTCATCAAGCAACCAAGGGTGGCAAGTTGAGGAAGAACTGCTATATGATTCCTCACTAGGTACACCCCCTCATCTGGATAGCGGAAGGCCACATGAGGCCAAGAGGAATGTGTTGTGACACAATCACACATCGCCCCATCGCAAATGGGGGCCCCCTTTTTTTTTTGCAATTTTGAGCTTGTCGGGTCTTTTAGGAAGTGTCATTAAATCAACTCTCCTCCACAAAATTGGACAGTGTTTCCCGTGGACAACATGAAATGTATCAAGTGATTCAATCAGGGAGCAAGTGAAGGTAAAGAAAGAGCCATGAAATCCTGAAATTGACTAAGTCTGATGTCCTGAAGTCTGATGTTCTAAGATTCTGAAAACTGACTAAGTCTAAAATCTGGTGGATCCTCAGAAATCTAGAATCTACATGTTCAATCTCATGGATCCGGGACCTATCTCAAACATCCTGGAAATATATTTAAAAATATTTAAAGTATAGGAATACTTAAATATATTTTTAAATATACTTCTACCCAGGACATTTTGAAATCTGGCAGAAAAAAATTGAAATCTTGGACCTTGAGCACAAATTCCTTGCACAGAGGGAGAATACGCCCTAGAAAAGCACAAATTCCTTGTCTATGAGGAGAATGCGCCCTAGGAGTAGAGTCATCTAAGCATGAACATTGCATAATAATCAAGTTTGATCATTGAAAATCATTGGAAATTCGCTTGCAAAGATGATAACACTTAGAAAATTCATATCAAGGAGGAGCGCAAATTCCTTGCCCATAAGGAATATGCGCCCAAGGAAGAAATGTCACTCACATGGAAAATGTGCTTAAGAATGAAGATGCATCATTAAACCATTTGAAACTTTAAAATCCATGTCAATGATGAAGTAAGAGTTGAAAGCAAGCAAAATTTGAAGGAGAGAAGATGTAAGGCAAAGGAAGGAAAATCCTTGCTTAGAGGGAGAATGCACCCATGAAAAGATAGAAAATCCTCACACAGGGGGAGAATCCGCCCTAGTGAAAAGGTGCATCTACTTAAGGAAATCTGGCCCATCATTGAAAGTCATTTCGAATCTCATGAAGATCCCATCTAAAATCATGCAAAGCACTTAGAAAATTTTTTGCAAAGTTTGCAAGTTTGAAACAAAAGAGAAAATTCCATGAGTCTAAGGAATTTGCGCTCCAATAGAGAGGAAAATCCCTCTCTATGAGGAATTTGTGCCCTAGGAAAACATTCCTCCAGACATGTGGAATGCGCTTATGGACAAATCATGTAAGTCATCAAATGGAAACCTAGAAAATACATTGAAAGATCATTAAGAGGTGTGAGGAAAAATCATTTGATAAGTCCTTAGCAAAAAATGGGATCATGAAAAAAAAATTGGAAATTCCTTTTACATGAGCAATATGCGCCCACACTCAAGGGAAAATCCTTTGACATGAAGAGAGTTCGCCACCCTTTATTCCGCCTAAATTAACAACCCTTGCAAGTAGATATGATTTGATGAAGCTCCAATGCAAAGGACTTGAAGAATTCGCCAAGGTGGAACGAAAGTTTGAAAGATAAAATGAAAAGTTCATGAGAAGGTCGAAAATTCCTCACACAAGAGAAGGATGCGCCTAGACATGAGGGAAATTCCCTCCACAAGAGGAAAATGCGCTTTAAGAAGAGGGAAAATCCACATAGGCATGGAGAATGCACCCTATGAAAACATTCCTCAAGACAAGTGGAAGATGCACCAAAAATGGGGTTTCAATGCTAACTCACAAATTTACAATGCAAAACTCCACAACTTACTCAAATTCCATCCAAGAATTCACGCCAAAAGGTTTAAGAGTGTGCAAGACAAAAGAGCAAGTCATGCTAAAGTCGCATTTTCCACCAACACATGGAAAATCCGCCCAAAATGGGCGCAAATTCCATATACATAAGGAAAATTCACCACCTCCTAATTCACCTTATCTTCAACAAAATTCACCAATCATAAAAGCAAGTCGGCCTCAAGGAGAAGAAATTGAGTTTAAATCATGCTTTTCCTTGCTTCATGATCTATTAGTTGATAATTTGCAATGAATAACTTTCAATTTCTCATATATGTTAATGAGTCTGATATGATGCTCTCATGATCAAATACTATGACTTGTAATATTCTATTTTGCAGATATCAAAGAATCTAGAGGCACTTGCCAAGAGGAGGTCACTTCAAGGAAGATCCAAAGCATTCAAGGGAGAAGAGTTCATCGAAGGAGATTCCACATGAAGGAGATGTTATCGAGTTTCATCCACAAAGAAAGACTTCATCCCCAGGGTGGAAGAAATGCACTTCACCGCATCAAGGTTTCCAAAGATGAACATCAATCCATTGCAACTTGAGGAATCAAGAGGTCTAGCAAATCTAGGAGCAATCCCTCATCAAGTTCACTGTCAGAAGATTACTTTCATGTTCAAGTTCCAATTTCATGCACCAGAAGGACAAAACATCCATCATGAAATCTATTCCAGGAATTCACGCACAAGATATCCTCTACAAGAGTCTAGAGCCAGAATCCTGCACAAGAACAAGAACATCACAAGATGAAGAATGAGCATAAGCATCAAGAAAGTCCATCAATTACATGAAGAAATTCAAAATTCCCAAGTTTCAAGTTCAAGCAGCTAAGTTCCAAAGGTGAAAATCCAAGTTCGAAGACTATTCCAAAAAAGATGATACAATTTGGAAAAATATGTATGAACATGTTGAAAATCAAGCCAATTTGCTCGAAGATGTTGAGGTGGCATGTGCACGTCACCAGTCCAATTACAATTTGCCACATCACCCGTCCAAGTTCAATGAATATACAACAGACAAGAAGCCAAAGAAGGTGCCCATGTGGGAGATTCTCAAAGATTCCACTTCAAGCTCATCACATTGGGAAACGTGCCTTCATTGCCTATGAATTTTTATGTACACAAGTTGTGTCAACTTTTACTTTTGCTAAAAATAGCAAGTTGTAATTAATTGTTGATGTGGCAAGATCTCAGCCCTTGATTTTCAAATCAATCTTGGCCATCCATTTTATTTTGAGGATTATAAAAGGCCTCATTCCTCTCCCATTTGTAAGATTCAGACTTTGGAGAATTGTTGCAAGAGCTCTTTGAGATAATACAAGACTCATTGATTGGGTGATATTGTATTGTTTCAAGTGTTGCATGGTTTCCAATTCCTCAAACATAGAATATGTTTAGAATAAGTTTTGTTTTCAAGCATTATGTTAGTTGATGGAAGTGATTATTGTTGTTTCATGGTGAAATCTCTAAGTTCATACCATTTGTGATTTGTGGCTTACAAGTTGCAGTGCATAGTTAGACTGAACCTCAATGAGCTTAACTTTAATTATTTGTGTTTGTTGATACCTCATGAACGCAAGTGATTTGAACATCATATATTACCTTAGAAGATTGCATCGTCTTTGTGTAGTTGTTTGATTTGGCGAAGCAAAGTCGGTTGATTTCACCTGGTCAATAATATTTTCTTGCATATAGGATTAGAATAGCTTCTCTAAAACCCATATCCTTTTGCACTTTTTTATCAATCATTGTTAGAAATTACGATCGAGAACTTCACTGAAATATCATACGCCTTAAGTTGTAGTACTTAGAAATTCTAAGAAATCTTCCTTTGCAAGTGAAACAAGAATCTTGTTTGAACAATTGTGTAAGTCCCTTTGTGTAAACAACATACCACATCCACCTACTGAGTATATCCATTGCTAATCACGCATAAGGAACCTTGGAGCGCTCTTGTTTGATCACATAGTTAAGCATTTGAGAGGCTTTGAGGACAGAGCACTTAGTGTTTTATTCTATTGTTGTTGTTGTCACAAAAACATCATCAACATGATGGTATATCCGCTCTTGGGCCTAGGGTAGAGGATCACTTTGGGCACCTTTTCATGCCCCCTTAGGTTTGGCTATTGGGTTAAGGAGTCCCAATCATAAGGAGGAGAATAAGGGTGGCAAGGAGAGGGAGAACTGCTATGGGATTCCTCACTAGGTACTCCCCCTCATCTAGATGGTGAAAGGTCACATGAGGCCAAGAGGAATGGTATATCCGCTTTTGGGCCTAGGATAGAGGATCGATTCAGGCACCCTATTATACCTCCTTATCGTAAACCTTTTTCTTTGGACTCCATTAATGAATTGGGTATATCATATGATTAAGATAATGTTCCTAACCCTAACAAGAAAGATCTATTTTATGGATTATACTTTCAATGATTATCTAACATGATTGCAGGGTCTCAACCAGGATCTATCTTGTTCAACAATTTAAATTGGTAAATGATATCTCTAACTCTATTTTGATTCTTGCTTTGCTTGGAATTGTGATTTTAGGGCAAAAACTAGGGCATTCACAAAAAGGGACAATACACTCACATCCTTCGAGGAGGTAACTTAAACTGAAGCAATTACGCTAGATCCATCACAATTATCACAAGAAATAACTGTCGCATTGGAAGAATCTATAGAGATCTTTGGGTGTATACTGAGTGTTGCCAACCATAATCAAGTGTTCACGAATGTAGCATTAAATCAAACACAAGTCCATAACTTTGAAGATGAAAATGTATAATTGATTTGACAAGACAATCCATAGGTGTATTTGAATGTTGTGAGATTTGTTTAAGGACAAATGATAAATGAATACAAACGGCATGATGTAACTACGTGATTTGCTCCAATTTTATGATATGAGTCAATTGTCATATGTTTGAAAGATAAATGGTTGATATCACATTCTCATCTTATGTAAACCTATAGGTCAGTGATTCAAGTAGTTGTGTATATATAATTATTTCTGTTGGAACATACTAATTAAACACAGAGAAGGAAGAATAAATAAGACAATAAACGAGACATTACAATGGTATCAGAGCAGAATATTACCAGCCTACAGGTTCATCTAATCAGTGTATCAAGTTGAGTCAGAGAGATCAGAGAGCTTCAAAGAGAGAAAGAAGTTGGAAGCAACACAACAAGAAACTAATGTTGGAATAGGAGGCGGAGGTAAGAGACACATGGCAGATCAAAGGGATAAGCTTGATGTTTTTATTCAAAACCAGGGGAAAACAAACCATTTCTTAATCCAGATGATGCAACAAATGCGAAATATGAATGCCACTTTGAATTCCACCAGGCCAATGCAAAATTTCATAGGGGAATGGAGGAATTCAAATCAAAATGGCCAATCTAATCACACAAATAATAAAAGAGTTTTGATTGGATCAACAACTAGGCTATTTCAGCCTACCTTCTTGCCTACAATAGAGGCACCACCTAAAGAAGAGCAAAATCCAGCAATATATGACATCAACACTTGCATGGATGAGTACATGGGTCTTGACCTAAACATCAAAAATCAGATTTCATTTGCAAACTATTGTTATTTCAACTCTAGGAACAGGCCAAGAATGGAAAGAAAACCTCCTACATAATAGCTCCATAGAGATTTGCAATAGAGGTTGAGTAAGTTGACTCTTCTTCCTTTTGATGGTTCGAGGAAAAGTATTGCACGGGCCTGGGTCCAAAACTTGGATACATATCTTTCACTCAGCCCTATGATGGAAAGAGGAAGCCATCAAATTTGCAATCCTTCATTTGGAGGGCATAACCCACAAGTGGTGGTGTCATGGGTTAATTACACAAGGGCATAACCATATTGTTACCTATGGTGATTTCACACAAACTCATGGACAAGTTTGACAGGAAGGACTATGAGATCTAAGAGATAGCATGGTACAATAGATGATTATGTAGAAAATTTTCAGCGAGTATCAGTCATGTTTCTGGATGTGACAGAGAGAAGACTCGTAGTTTTATTTGTGAAGAGAGTAACCAAACTACTCTGAGCTTTGTTAAGGCTTTTGATCCAACATCTCTATAGGATGCCATCAAGAGAGCTCTGAATTTGTAGGATTCTGTAGCCAAGAACAAGTTCTACTCCAAGATTCTACCAACAAGGCAACTTACAAAACCTTTACAAAAGAGTTTCCCTCAACCTAAGGCACTACCTCCAAAACCTAGCAAGGTAGAAGAATCCAAGAATAAACTTCGAAGGAACAAATTATGCTTTTCTTGTTGACAACCATGAGAGTCAATTCATAGATGCTTGGGGAAGGGGCAAGTACACTACATAGAGGTGATTTTAGATCAGAATTCAAAAGAAAAAGAACCTGGGCCCGGGGTTGTAGTTGATGAGATAGTGCACGAGGGCAGGGATGGAGATTCGACAGGATGCACACTTGTTACTATTTTGAGAGCACTCAAGTATCATCCTTTTCGAGTTTGAGAAGTCTTGTTTATTAACTTGCTCAAGATTTGTTTACGATTTTTGAATTGTCAAAAAAAATAATTTGATATCCTTCTATGGTGTTTTGTGTTGATTACGTAGTTGATTATTCATCAAAGATAATTTGTTGTGTTAAAAAATGTTTTTCCCTTTAATTGATTTAAAATGTGTTGTGTTTAGTTGATTGTTCAACTTTAAAAATGGCTAGTTGAAAAACACGATGTTTTATTCAACAATGCTAGTTATTAACCATCTTTGACAACAACTTCGAAGATGGTATAGAATGAGTGGAGGGAAGTCTACACTACAACTCCTCCACACTTATTTCTTCTTCTTGTTTTATTATTTTGCTTTTGTAGACACCTAAAATTTACCATCATCATTAACCTAATTCCTAACATAGTCCCACATCTAATCTTGCACTAATTAATTAAATAAATTATTTTATTAATTAGGCCATCCCTTTCCCATCAACTAATTAAATAAATTTTATTTAATTAGTCTATCTTAACGTTAATTAAATAAATTATTTTATTTAATTAGTCTATCTTAATGTTAATTAAATAAATTATTTTATTTAATTAACTAGCCTAACATCCTAACATTAATTAATTAAATAAATCATTTTATTTAATTAATTAAGCTAATGTCACCCTAGCCAAAAAATCCACATCACCATTTCCCTCTAATTAAAAATTCACTTCCTACCTAATACCCATTTTAATAATGATTTCTAACACATTTCATCAATCCTAAATTAAACCAAAATTAAATCCTAGCCATCAAATTGTCTAGCCTAATCCTAGCCATCGAAATCTTAGTCCTAAATGAGATTAAGATTAAATCCCCACCATCCATTATCCCTAGAGAATCTACACCCTTCATTCCAAACATGTGAGATGCTCCATCCCCATGAGACACATGTGTGAGAGATTTAAATCTCCACCCTTCATTACAATCTAGATAATCTCAACCCTCCATTTTCCCTCAATCCATTTCCCATCAACTTGCCCCTCTCCCAAATAGACACTTGTCATCTTCTCATTCCACCATGCAAATTAATTAATCTCCATTGTTCAATCCAAGATCAAATCCTAGCCCTTCATTTTACCCATCTCAAACTCATAAATCTAACCCATCTTCAAGCATTTGGCATCAACACAAATTTATAAGTCTATGCTACTACATTAAGGAGAACATTTGAGCATTTCAACATCCATCTATTTCATCAACATCATCCATCATCTTGGAGCACATCGCCACATCAAGTGGAAGGTATAGCTTTGTATTCGAGTTTTGCATTGCTTGGTTTACCTTTCATTTATGCTCTATTGGAAGTAGAAGGTTAGCTAAACTAGTCTATAGTTTGCACTACTTAGCTAAGTTTTTACTTCTCTATAGCTTCTTTAACTAATAATAAATGATAGGACCTTTGCGTGGCCGCTAGGGCTTCTTATTTAACATTTTCCATTACCATATGATAATAACAAGCATAAACCATTTAAATTATACATTATACTCTCATATGAGTACCCTGCCACAAGTAGTTTAATGGAACATTCCTCCATTTAATGCCTTTCCTTATATCACTTCATTGCAGATCTATATATCTCCTTTTTTGCTTGATTGTATATTATATTTACTCTTAAATCAGAATATATATATTCTTCCCTATTGTTCAGCATATATACCTATACCAGAATTATTCTTTTCAAACTCAAAATATATATATATTATTCTTGCCTTTAATCTTATCTTTTTATAATATTTCTACCTTATATATCTATTACTGATCACTTCATCTATGCATGGATGCATTATATTATTTTCCTTGCTTGGATACTCTCAATATATATATTATTCAATTACTTGCTTGGAAACACATTTAGAAATATATGTATATACATATATACATAGTTGGAAAACTCGCAGAGATTTCACCAAGTTTTTCAAAACTCGCGAGTTTTTTTTTCAAAAGAGTTTTTTTGACTTTAACTCTTAGAGTTTTTCTGCCAAGTTTTTCCAAGTCAAGGCCGAGTTTTCAGTGAGTTTTTGGCGAGTTTTCTTCAAAGACTCGCCGAGTCCGTGCAAAAGACTCGCGGGCGCAGGGATATAAGGATTCTACGACCAGAAAAGGAAAAACATAATCAAAAATTAATTTTTTTGAGCTCTGCATAGGAAACCCCCCCAAGCAAAAATTCATGAGCATGAGGAGTCATTGCCTAAGCCAAAGCTAGATAGTTCCAGGATGGTGGTCGAGCCTCAACCACAGCCTTCCATGCCAACCGAGGAGCCACTGGCACCACGCACTCGCAGGACTAGAGCATCTGCCTCTTCCCTAGCTTTGGCTAAGTTAGGGAAGAGGAAGATGTAATATGTTGTATTTACTTCTTGTATGATATAAAAGAAGGTTTAGATCTGCATTTTAGTCAAAACAAATACAATTCTAATCTTGATTTGCAGCAGAGCAGCAAGGAGCAGCAGCTTTCAAAAGGAACAAGTTAAAAAATTCAAGTATCTTCCAAGATCAAATTTTCCAAAATTCTGAATTTTTTTTTTTAAAATTTGATTTTTCTAAGGAAGAGGTAGAGGATGAATGCGAAAGAAAGGCAAGCCTTGATCAAGAGCGACAAGCAAGGAGTCATGCCGGAGACGAAGATCATGTCCAAGTGGAGGAACGTGAGTGACACCAACTTGGGTCACATCGACATGGAGGAGATCAAGAGAGAGCTTCACAAGCCAACCCACTCAAAGGTCATTCATGAGATGCATTGCAATGGGATCGTCCAAGCCACATGCTTTCCGCTCGCCTTGCCAAGTTCCGAGCTTATGTGGGAATGCACTAGTCATTACAACCAAGAGACTAGATGCATTGAGACATCCAATGGAGAAGTCTTAGCTCACCTGAGGAGGGAGGCCATCGCTGAAACATTCAACATCCCAAAGCATAGGAAGGTCACTGTCTACACTCGAGAGCAAACTCAAAAGGTGTTTGAAGGAGCAATAAGTGATTGTAAGCAGGAGATAAACGTCAATTGGGTAAAGCAACCAAGGAGTCATCACAGCAAGTTGCCAAAGAAACTTCATAAATCAGATTTTATCATGGAGTATGGCTACATGGTGATCTTGAACAAAATCATGGGTTGTCAACAATCGTCAATATTTGACGCATGGATGTTCGTATTCATGCAAGAGATCGTCAAGGGTGAGGTGATGATTGATTGGGCTGGTATCATAAGCAACAATATTCATGAGCAAATGATCAAGTTAAAGGAGACTAAGTCCTTCTACATGAGCTCATATGTCATCTATATCCTCGCAATGTGTGGAAAGTATGATAGATTGAATTGCAGAGGTGACATAGGATACGGCCCTAGACAATTCAGTGTGTATGATTGCTACCTGCAATTGCAGCTAAAGTCCATAACCCACTACAAGCGTGTGAATGATGCATTCTTCATGTTCATCGTAAAAAAGCTTCAAGGAGATATGCATGAGAGGTTATCGAAGGATGCAAAAAGATTGATTGGCAAATTTGGACGATGGTACATCTAATTTCTGAAGTTCACCTACTTGAGGATCCAAAGATTTTCATCTTATCCTTACCGCTTGCCGAGGTATCCTACCGACAAGATGGTACTACTAGAGGTGACGAGGCAACTGTTGGCTTGGGACAAAATTCAAAAAGATAAGAAGAAAGCCAGAATCAGTTTCCCAATAGGAGTTGGAAAGTTGGAAACTTGCCCAACACTGCAAGCTGCACAACATTCAAAATATGAATGCCAAGCTTACAATCTTGTGCTTCATGACATGAATCGAGATCACTTTGATCCATTCAACACGATTTGGAAGGCCTTTGAGAAGAGGTTTAGACACCGAGAGCATCAAGAGGATCACTGGGCAAATGCAGACGATGATGAGCACATTAGAGAGAAGAGATGTTCGAGAATGACTTGGGATTTGGTGAGATCATGTAATATAATGCCTATTCCTGATCAGTTAGAGGAGATTGAAAAGTTTCTCATGCAAAGGATGTTTGATAAAGGACCTATCACTATCAATTGGGCTGAGAGAGAAGTTGGCCATGATGAGTGGATACAACAAGTGATACATATCACAAAGAAGTATGTAGATCGTCAAGATCAAAAGCTCGAGAATGCAAACAAGGATTTAACATACGACTTGATGGGAGGAGCCGACTCGCAACAATCACAAGAAGTGGATGATAGTGAATCTAGTAGTAAACACTACACTGAGTCTAGTGGATATAGTGTAAGCTCCAAAGAAGAAGCTCACCCTAGCAAGAGGAAACATCTAGACGACTCACATGGAGAAAGTAGTCGGAAGAAAACAAAGTTGAGTTCAGAACATGAGATTAGTACTTCTTCTAGGCAAGAAGGTGGTCCTTCTCAAGATATGATTATGACATCAGTCGTGGAGAATGACGAAAGAGAAAACCAAGGAGCTCCATAGGCATTAGGTCAAGCAAACATGCATGAGGTTCTAACTGAAGAAGTCCGATCAAGTCCCTCCAAAGATCAAGAAGTTGTTACACATGAAATGGATATGCACATTGAATCGTCTGATGAGGAAGCATCGTCACCGGAATTAGAAGTTAGAGCTCAAGAACAAGACGTTCAAGAAGATTTGTCTGCCTTGCCAGAATGGTTGAGGAAGAGAGTAAAGGAGACTTCAATCATGGAAGTAGCGCCAGAGGTTAATATACAAGAGTTGTTAGGCAGAACCAGATGAGACAAAGGAAAGGAGAAGGCGACTAGATTCTCCAAGATTACAAGAGACAAATCTGGGTCCAGGAAAGTGCATATTGCAGCGCCGAAGGTAGATAAAATAATTGATGATATTGCTCCTGAAGACTACGATGTGACCACTATGGATTTGGGACCAACAACAGAAGAGCAAGAGTTTGAAGAGTTGGAGGAATCGGTTTCAGTGGTCAAAGAAAGATTGAGGCGTGAAAGGGAAAGAGGAGATCGATTGAAGAAATAAAACCTCACCTTCAAGCAATATATCCAGCAGTTGATGAATCCAATTCGACAACATGAAGGGACATCTACTCCACCTCCCATGCTTTCACAAGAATCCGTTGCTATTAGAGGGTATGAGATCACAGTCCCAAGAACTAAAAAACTGGATAGGAAGAGTTAGAAATCAAATAGATACATTCATCAATGAACTCATCCAAAAGTATGAAACCGTTTCTCAATTGTTGGAAAGACTTCAAGCAGTTTCAGCAGCGTGTTCCCAGTTTGATGCTGTCAAAAGAGAATACATGCCACACTTGGAAGATTTGATGAACACTCCACTATCAGCATTGATAGAGCAAGGGGTAGTTGAAGAAGGTTCATCGTATGATTTCTCTACTTGCTACTTCACTATGGACATAAGAGAGCATCTTCTTGACAAAGTTAAAATGGATTGTGTTCGAGTGGATAGTGTGCTTCAGAGAGCTCATAATAAGATAGTTGGTGTAATGGATGATATGTGTGATCTCTCAGGAGAGGTTACCTTCCATGACGTGAAGAATTACATACATTCTCATTACTTCAACTCTATTCACTTGATTTCTGGTGAACAACTAAACAACATCTACTCCTTGATCTCACTCGTTGGTGGTAAGCGGGTTGGTATAGCTGAGTGGGAGAGGACAATTGATGAGCATACACGAGATGTGAAGAAGGCAAAAGGAACCATTCGGAACGCACCAAGTGTTCCAGTTGTTGGCATGGTGAAGGTTGTTCCAAAGTTCATGGCATTGGTCCAAAAGAATAAACATAAGAAATAAATGCCATGTGGGCAGTCCACATAGGCCCCAAGGTGTCACCTTGGAAAACGTGCCTCTATTGATCCTTGTATATCTCTAATAATAGAAAGTTGTTGTAACCACCTTTGATGTGGCATGATCTGGGCCATCGAATCCAACCTAATCCTGGTCGTTCATTGTATTTTGAGGGCTATATAAGCCTCATTCCTCTTCATTTTGTATAATGAGTTTTGTGCTAATTAGAGTTGTTGCTAAGACTTTGCTGAGATTACTGCAAGTTCATTGTTGAGCTATTCATGGTGATATTGTGTTCTCTTTGCAAGTTGCATGGTTGCTAAGTACTCACTCGCATTCAATGTTTTAACTTAGTTTATATCTTTCAAAGTTTGTTAGTTTTAGTTCATGGAAGTCATTGTCTTTCAATTTCTTGGTGAAATCTCTATATGTTCATACCTTTTATGATTTGTCGCTGGCAAGTTGTAATGTAAGGTTAGTCTGAACACATCACAAACTTCACTTCGATTGCTCATAGAGTAATTTGAAAACCTTTAGCTCATCCTTAGAAGATTGCATCCCCTTTGTGGAGTTGTAGTCTCATGACAAAGCAAAGCGTGGTTGAGATTTCCAGGAATTGATGATGATAGCTTGCACTTAGATTAGATATTCTTTCTAAACCCACATCTTTTGCATTTTTTTTTTAAGAACATTGTTAGAAGTAGGACCAAGCGCTGAATTGCCATATTATAAGTTTATCATAGTGTGTAGCCTTGAAGCGATTGTTACAACCTGTGCGAGTGTAAACGGTATTTTCCTGCTGTTGAACACCAAAGTGTAAGTCCCTATGTATGAAACAGCAAATCACATCTTTGCCAAACAAGCTATCCCAAATCGAGAATTGAAGATAAGTAACCTTGGAGTCTACTCAGTTGATCACAAAGTTCAGCATCTGAGTGATTTTGTTCAAGAGAGGATAAAATACTCGAGTATTTTATGTTGCGTTGTCTGTGCAAGGAAAACACATCAACAGGTATAATGGTGTTGGAATAATCTTGTTTAGTTGAAACATACTACAAATACTTGTTGAGTTTGCCCTGCAAGAATCTATAATAACCTCTATAATAACATCACCTCGTCTTGTGCAATACTTGCAACATTGTCTTGAAAGGTTACTAGGCATATAAATAAGTTTAATTTCTTACAAGGTTATGATTGCAAAAATTGATAGTTTTGAAAATACTGAAAATAAGGTTACAGATTTATAATGTTTAAAAAAAATAAAGGAAACACCTATGAACTTACCATCGCAGAAGCCTTTTTGAGTTCCTCGGCCATGCGCGCATTGGTGAGCTTTCCAGAAATTTTCTGTTTTTTGCAAAGCGCTTGCAGTTGATAGCGAAGAAGAATATCATAGTCTGCTGCTAAATTCATCTGCCAAAAGAGATCAAAATGTTAAGTATGGCCAGCTGAAGATATTTTAATTAGAAAATGAAGGTTAAAGTTTGATATACTTACGTTATTCAGAGCATTTGCCATGTCGGCACTACTCTGGTTGCATGGAATGTTGTGTTTTTTACACAACTTCTGCAGCCGTTTTCTCTTTAGTATATTATAATCCATGGCAAAAATAATCTTTGCTTGTAGAGGTGCTTTCGAATGGCTGCTATTCCTCTCTCCTGCTGCAGCTATAAAATCAAAGCATTTTGTTAAAGAAGTCCTCCAAATTCTTAGCAATTCAAGGAAACCAAGATTCGCAATTACCAACTTATCTACATTCCTAATATCTTCTCACATTTATACAGATCTATCCATTTGCTGGTCATGAAATTTTATTTTTGGCTTTTATGCTACTGTTTACACTTATTTCTATCTTCCATCATCATGTCTCTTATTTCTTCTACTTACATACGAATGCCCCATCACATGTTCCCCTCTTGCTACATATCTCACTATATTCTACTTGTGTTATATAATACAACCCGTTAATTTATACTTTCTCTTTTCTTCTTTTCCATTCCATGTTATGACCTTGGGCTTATTAAAACATATCTCCATATCCATTAACAGTGCACATAACATGCTTCCTTTCTCTTAACTTATTACACTCACCCTTTCCTTGCCGACATCTCATCCTCTCTGTCATGACCCTCTTTTTGGCCTATTGTCTGAAGACTTATTTGATGGATTAGTCAACAAAATTCTTACTTATTTATGAAATTTCATATATGATTTCATTTTTAATACTAATTATGTTGTTGGCATGCAAGGAACATCTGGTGATCACTTCGTTGCAGGTGATGAATATTCAGTTTGGAAGTTATTATTGTAACATTTATATGGTTATTATATGATGTTGTGAGGATTTTTATAAGAAAAATACAGATTATAATTGGTGATGTATAGCTTGGGTTATTATTGATTATGCTTCATGCTATGATTTTTACATGTTTATGTGCTTTGATTTGGTCACAAATGGATACTGTTGATTCCCATTTTATGGGATGCACAAGTACAAGGTTGCTTCTCAGGTCAATAATTGGGAAGGACAAGATTCTAGTTGGCTAATACTGCTTATCTAAGTTATCATCTTACCATTCTAGTTGGCTAGTTGGCAATCATTGATATGGGATCTAGTTGTACATCTCTCTCTATATATATATGAATTGGAAATTAATGCATAGAATCCAAGACTATATTTGTTAGTAAATTTTAAAAATACAAATTAGAGATAAAACTTTAAGCTAAACCTAAAAACTAAAGTAAAACCTATCCTAATCTTTTACTATTTGGAATATCATAGGATAGGGGCTTGGGTGGGGTTCTCACTAGGGTGCTGCCACTTGTATGACAAGAGTACCCTTTTATTTAAGAACCCTGCATCGGATAATCGAATTTAAAAGCATTTCATATACTTAAGGTGGAACTTCCCCTAAACTGAATTCTAACACCCGTCAAGTGAAAGCTTAGCAGGTTTTACTAGACATTGTTTGGAGCAGTTTTGTCTTGGTTAAGGGTATAGTATTAATTATGGATGGCAATGGCATAGCCATGCCGATTTTCACTCCATATTGTAAGCATGCAACTGGAGTTTAAAGTTGGTGGGGTTTACAGTGCAAAGAAGTGAAAAACATGATGTTTGTTACCTTCCTAGGCCTACTAACTAAAGCTCCGTGACAAAAACCTCATCTCACCTTAAGTAAATACACACAAACTGAATAGACCTACTTAAAGATTTGCAGCTGCAAGACAAAAACATTGAATGTTCACTGGTTGTCCAAGTGACCTGTATAATTTTGACGTGTAATGAAGCATTGAATGTTCTTAAATACAAAAACATAGTAATAAATCACATAAACTTGTACAAAGGCAATTGATAATGTTATCTTTATTTTTATGTTTTGCATGTTATTGCAGTGTGATATATCTATATTGTTGTATCTTTACTAACTAGGACTTGCTCTAGAAGGAGATGCAATGGTTACACCAATAGAAAACTATATGTAAGCTAATATGCTATAGAGTACAATTTAATTTATGCATAAATTACATTAATAATGATGAGAAACAGATATCCGAAGGTGCTATTTAATTTACAATATTGAAATACAGATTTGAAATGCATATAATATCCTCTGCAACATTTGAAATATGCTTGTATTACATATTTGTTTATAATCAATTAAAGAAATGTTTTGTAACAACTTTAATTTCATTTGGAGTGTGATCCCCGATTCCTCTTGCTTTTTTCTAACAAGACTGGAATGAGCTTTTTGCTTGTTTGTTTTTTTAGTTCCTATACATTGGAATAGATATTGTACTTATAAAATAAGGTATGCTTGCTCTTATTTTAAAGTTATATATTGAAGACAACAAGAAGTTAATTTGTGTTAAGCAATAGATATCAAGACAACAAAATATTATATTGATAACATGGACAAATCTCTTGATCCATCGGTATACAATTGTCAAGCATCCCCCTGTACATCATGAACGTGTGAATATATTAGGTTATAACTTTTTTTCTCTAGCATCCATTATGAAGATGGTAATGAAAAGAATACATTGAAAGGTTATCTACATAAGGTTACACTAAAATTTGCATCAGAGTAACTATAGTTGAGCCTCTTCATTTTTCCTAATAAGTTAAGACATGTCTTTCTATTTTGCCAATATTGATTATTGCTTTGTTGAGTGTTAATCCTTGGGATTTATGTATAGTAATTGCCCATGCCATGGATAGTGGTATTTGTCTACAGTTTCCTAGAGATATAGATATTATAGGTATAATTTTTGAGTCATTTTGGTTCCATGATGGACCACTGTATAATAGGCCAATTATCCCATCTTGGACACAGGTTGATAGTTTTTCATGTAACAAAAGATAAAAAGACAATGAAATACAACTTTTAGAGATCGAAAAGTTCCCAATATCTCTTGGGAAAACTCTTATTTGTCTTAGTGATACAATCAACATTGTCAGTCTTATTTTGTTTGTAGGAAGTAAAAAGGAAAGAAGTTGAAAAATGAGCCTTGCAGATATGTGGAAATATGTAGCGTGCATTGTACAAGAGTTCATGACTCAAATGACAAAGGCAACTTAATCTACAAAAGAATCCAATGCTAATCTAATGTCATTCATTAGTTTCTCCCAGAAACAGTCGAATACAAACCTAATGAAAATAAGAAAAATATTCCATCTAATGTCCGGGTGTCTAGCATCCGCCCAATTGCAATCTCCACAAGCCTTTGCATCGATTGGAGAGGAACAAATACCCCTCATAACTACTGAACTCAAGTTTGTATCCCCATTCACTATTCGGATTTAAGACAACAATGGTGCAAAAACCGCTTGGGTGGGAGGAGACTTCATATGACATGACCTCAATCTTTTCCCTACAATCTCTCGTGTATTATTATTGATTTTAGAGTTTCACGATATTGGTATTGCTTGCATGTTGCAAGCATCCTACTTCTTCTGTTTATAAATGTGCTTTCTATGTACACTTGTACTTGTGTACTCCCTTATTTTGAGGTGGTTGTTTCTTTCAATTGTAATAGCAATATTTTAAGTATGGATAATGGTATCTGATCCAGATCCAGAGAATAAAGGATCTTCTGCAAGGAAAATCACAAAGACACTCCATAAAAAAAGTATTCTCCAAGCTACAAAGAACAGTATCATTATGGCTACTTCCAGCCAGGCATCCTAAATGCATTCACCAAGGTCCAGGGTTCAATTGCCCTATCAAGCAACATCTTAACTAAAGTATTGACATGCTAAATGTGTTTTCAAAGATCCATGGTTCAACTCCTCTATCATACAAAATCTTAACTACAGTTTTGAGGTTTTCTTCGCAGTGTTGCATGTTTGTGACAACCAAACTGAATAAAGAATTTTTTCTTCTTAATTACCAATTTTTCAAGTCACATATAGGGCTTGTTGTCAGTGAAATAAAACGAAAGAATTTAACCCCCTTATGTGCTGAACAACAGACAGGACCATTTCGGCTAGTTTAAGGCATCCTAAATGTCTTCTCAAAGGTCAAGGGTTTGATTCCCCTGTCGAGTAAAATCTTTACTCGCGTTTTGAGTCATATGAAATGTGTTCTCAAAGGTCCCGGGTTCAATTCCTTCCCTCTCAAACAAAATCTTAACTAGAGTTTCCAGGTTTTCTTTGCAGTGTTGTATGTTTATTAGATCTTCTGGAGAAACTGCATAGAAAAAAATTATTTTCAATTAATGATGTTTTGAGTCACACACAGGAGCCATTATCAATGAAATGAAACTAAATCGTTTAACTCCATGATCACATGAGATAAATATTATCTAAGGTTTCAAATTGTTGGATATGAAACCCAACGGTCACCTCGTCCTTTTGTGGTGACTCTTCATTTTCAGCTCCTTCTCTTGGCGGATATTGTAATCTATAAAAGCATATGTATATGCTGTTGTAAACATCATCTGAGAACAAACTAATATAAGAGTTTTCCCCTGCTTTGTGGACGTAGCCATACATATGGTGAACCACGTTAAATATCTTTGCACTGTGTGATTGTTTACTGTTCTTTTCTTTTTTTCGCTGTTCCATTGTTTTAACAATTGGTATCAGAGCTCGGGTAAGGAGCTGGTTGAGAAATTCGTGACGAATTTCGAAGAAATGGAAGAAGCGGACAAGTGGAGAATAGAGAAGTTTTCGGGGCAGAATTTTGGGCTTTGGAAGCTGCAAATTCATGCCGTGCTAATTCAAAAAGACTTAGCTATCACGCTGAAAGGAAAAGAAGCAAAACCGGAAAAGATGACAGATGACGAATGGGATGTGTTGGATCAAAAAGCAGCCTCTACAATCATCCTCTCGCTGTCCAGCAACGTCTTATTTAATGTTGCAACAGAAACTTCGGCAAAGCAGATCTGGGACAAGCTTTGCGACATGTATGAAACGGCATCCGCAACCAATAGGGTCTTCTTGCTAAAGAAGTTGTTCAACCTGAAAATGAAAGAGGGAAAAACATTTTCAAATCACTTGAACGAATTCAACATTGCAATTAGCCAACTAGTTTCTGTAGAAATCAATTTTGATGATGAAATGAGGGCTATGCTACTCCTGTGCTCGCTTCCCGACAGCTGGGATAATGTCGTGATGACGATCAGCAATTCAGCACCTGGAAGAAGAGGATTTGAAAACAAGGAAAAGAAAGCATTGTTAAAATTTGACGATGTTGCTGCCACCCTCCTCAACGAAGACATGAGAAGAGGACAAAATAAAATATCCGGTGAAGCCTTGGTTCTAGGCAATAGGGGAAGAACCCAAGATCGAGGAAAACAAAATAGGAGAAGATCTAAATCAGCGAAGAGATCAAAGTCAAGAGGACGGAAAGAAGGTTGCTGGTTTTGCGGAAAAGATGGACATGTCAAGAAGGATTGTTGGTATTACAAGAAAGCTCAAAAACAGCTGAAAGAAAATGAGATTAACACGACTCTTGAAGATGATGGAGGAGCTCTTGTCTTGGCAGCAAGTGAAGCTGAAGCCGACTCATGGATTTTAGACTCCGGCGCCTCCTTTCACGCAACTTCAAATCGGGATGCCTTCCAAACATATCAAGAAGGAAAATTTGGCAAGGTTTATCTCGGAGACAATGAGCCGTGCGAGATTGTCGGCAAAGGTGATATATTGCTACAACTAAAGAATGGAAGCAAGTGGCTACTGAATGATGTCAGACATGTTCCTAAACTTAAGAGGAACTTGATTTCAGCAGGACAACTTGATGCGCAAGGCTGCAGCATCACTTTCTCTTCCAACATTTGGAAAGTAACTAAAGGCGCTTTAGTTGTTGCAAAAAGCAGTAAATCAGGATCTCTTTATGTGCTCGAATGCGCCGCTGAAGTAGGAGCAGTGATGGCTGTAGTTGACAGCGGGACAGAATTGTGGCATAGGAGACTTGGCCACATGAGCAAAAAGGGAATGGAAGTATTGCTCAAAAGAGGCCAACTTTCTGATTTACAATTAGCAGATTTGGAACTTTGTGAGCATTGCATTTACGGGAAACAAAGGCGGGCCAGCTTCTCCAAAACCGGACACGACAAGAAGGCAAAACCCTTGGAACTCGTGCATTCGGATGTCTTTGGTCCCACAGAGGTAACCTCCATTGGAGGAGCAAACTACTTTGTAACTTTTTTAGATGATTGCACCCGTAAGCTTTGGGTTTATATGCTCAACAGAAAATCAGAAGTGTTTGCAAAATTCAAAATTTTTAAGGCTGTTGCTGAAAATCAAATTGGGAGCAAAATTAAATGTCTTAAAACTGACAATGGGGGGGGAGTTTTGCTCTTTAGATTTTGATGCTTTTTGTGCAGACAACGGCATTCAGCACATCAAGGTTGTACCATTTACACCTCAGGAAAATGGTGCAGCCGAAAGAATGAATCGCACGATTCTAGAGAGGGCACGTAGCATGCTCTCAAATGCTGGTTTGAGTAAAGAATTCTGGGCTGAGGCAGTTAACACGGCGGTTTATTTGATCAACCGAAGTCCTTCTACTAAGCTGGATTTTGATATTCCAGAAGAAGAGTGGTTTGAAAAGAAGATCTCTTACCATCACCTCCGGGTCTTTGGCTGCGAGGCGTTCGCTCACATTCCAAAAGAAAAGCGAACAAAATTGGATTTCAAATCCAAACGATGCATCTTCGTCGGTTATGGGGAAGAGCAATACGGTTTCAGATTGTGGGATCCTGTTGCAAAACAAATCATTCGCAGCCGTGATGTGATCTTCAATGAAAAAGTGTTTCCTGCCTTGCAAGAACAGAGGGCATCTACAAAAGAATATATTTCGCTAGATGACAGTTTCAGTGGGTGTGATTCACAGTCTCCACAGCAGTCACTAGCAGTTGGAGGCAATTTTCAGTCATCAAATGAAGTGGGAGCTCTGCATCCCGCACAACATTCAAATGCCGGAATTGGCATACATAATAGAGATGGAAATATAGGAACAGATTCAGTTCCTTATCACCTACAGAATATAAATCATCCGCAGGCAGAGAGTCAAAGCTCATTTGGTGAGCACCTACGACCCAGCTTGAACGATGGCATAATTTCATTGCCGCCTATTACAAACTACACTACGGTGAATGATCAGATTGAAAGTTCTGAATACAGAGTTGGAATTCCTCCCACGCAGGCTGGAAAGGCAGTGTCTTCCATCACAGGACAGCAATCTCAAAATTATGGTGCGGGGGAATCACCTTATAACTCACTGCCAGATGAACCACGGCCTCAGGTAGAAGGTGCGGGGGACTCACATTATAATACACTTGAACGACTCCCTCCTCTGGATCCCACGCGCTTCACTACGCGACAACCAGCGAAGTCATTGTCTGGTGCAGGGGAGTTCTACGCACCACAGACATCCTTGAAGTCGTTGTCTTTGCAACCTGATAACTATATATCACAGCAAGCTGACACTTCAATGCAGGCAACAAGAGACTTGCCATTACCGTCCCATGGTCAGCCACGGTCTGGCTTCCCTCACCCGCGGCCTCAGGAAGGAGGTCGACAGTCCAAAAAGAATGTGCAAAACATTCCAATGCAGTCAATACAAACTGCGAACCCACATGTAACGTCCTCTCTGCCAAATCAAAGTTCTTTGACTCCTACGCAGCTAGCAAGGGAATCGTCAGCAGTGAGAGAGTTGCAGGTAATTCAAAAGGGAAATAAAGAAATACAGAGCAGTGATATTGAAATTGAACAAAGTACTACACATAAAGAGGGCTGTATACAGGGACAATTGAGGAGATCTACCAGGGAGAGGAAACCTCCTCCAAAATTTGATGACTATCAATTGCTTGTTGCTGACCTATCAGAACCAAATACATTTCGAGAAGCTTGCAATGACAGGGACAGTGAGAAATGGATGGCAGCAATGAAGGATGAAATGGACTCTCTAATGGCAAACCATACATGGGATCTGGTCCGGCTTCCACCTGATCGCAAACCTTTGAAGAATCGGTGGGTCTACAGAATCAAAGAGGAAGAAGGCGGCACAAAACGCTACAGGGCCAGACTTGTTGTGAAAGGATATGATCAACAAAAGGGAGTGGACTTCAATGAGATTTTCTCACCAGTTGTGAGAATGAACACAATTCGAGCTGTTTTGGGTTTGACAGCAGTTTATGACCTTGAGCTTGAGCAACTCGACGTCAAAACCGCTTTTCTCCACGGTGACATAGAAGAGGAATTGTACATCCATCAGCCAGAAGGTTTTGTCAAGCAAGGGCATAAAAATCTGTTTTGCAGATTAAAGAGGAGCTTGTATGGGCTGAAACAAGCCCCAAGGCAGTGGTACATCAAGTTTGATAACTTCATGATGGAAAATCAGTTTACGCGCTCTGAATCTGATCCATGTTTATACTACAAGGTTTTGCCAAGTGGTGAATTTGTTTTGTTGCTGCTCTATGTTGACGACATGCTCATTACCGGCACCAACATGAGAGTCATTGCTGATTTGAAGCAACTCTTGGGAAACAAATTTGCAATGAAGGACCTCGGGGCAGCAAAGAAGATTCTTGGCATGACCATCATTCGGGACAGAAAGAAGAAAGAAATCAGATTGTCTCAGCAAAAATATGTTGAAAAAGTTTTGGACAGATTCAATATGAAAAGTGCTAAGCCAGTTAGCACTCCACTTGCCGATCATTTTCACTTGTCTTCAGCATTGTGCCCCAAGACACAAGAAGAACAAGACTACATGAAGAACATTCCATACTCTTCAGCCGTGGGAAGTCTTATGTATGCAATGATATGCACCCGTCCTGATATTTCCCAAGCAGTGGGAGTTGTGAGCCGGTTCATGAGTAATCCCGGAAAAACTCATTGGGAAGTTGTGAAGTGGATATTGAGGTATCTAAAAGGCACTTCAGATTATGCCTTATGTTTTGGTGGGAAAGTTGCACAGCTACAAGGCTTCGTTGACTCCGATATGGCGGGTGACTTGGATAAAAGAAGGTCTACATCCGGCTATGTTTTCACTTTTGCCGGGGCAGCTATCAGTTGGGTCTCAAGATTGCAACAAGTAGTTGCTCTTTCTACTACTGAGGCTGAGTACATTGCTCTCACTGAAGGAGCAAAAGAAATGGTTTGGTTGCAGCATTTGTTTACTGAATTGGGTTCGAAACAGCAAGCTTTCACACTTTTCTGTGACAGTAACAGCGCTATTCATTTGGCCAAGAATACGGCATTCCATAACAGAACCAAACACATTGAGCTGAGGTATCATTTCATCCGTAGCATGATTGAAGAAGGCAAGTTGCAAGTTCAGAAGATCGACACCAAGATCAATCCAGCTGATGCATTGACCAAGGTTGTACCTCGAGAGAAGTTTGAATTCTGCCGCGCTTCTCTCGGCATTGTCAAACTCTGACAATAGGCTTAAAGTAGGGGAATAGCTCTGAATGTTTGCAGCAGTCGTAGGGTTTCAAGTGGGAGATTGTTGGATATGAAACCCAACGGTCACCTCGTCCTTTTGTGGTGACTCTTCATTTTCAGCTCCTTCTCTTGGCGGATATTGTAATCTATAAAAGCATATGTATATGCTGTTGTAAACATCATCTGAGAACAAACTAATATAAGAGTTTTCCCCTGCTTTGTGGACGTAGCCATACATATGGTGAACCACGTTAAATATCTTTGCACTGTGTGATTGTTTACTGTTCTTTTCTTTTTTTCGCTGTTCCATTGTTTTAACACAAATCACATACAAGACTAACCGTCAACAAAATGAAGACCTATATTTTAACTACCTTACATTATGAGGTCAATATAACATAGCACATTCTGTATTAAAAATATGCAATCTGGTGCTAATATTCAACACAATGATTCAATTTTATTTTATATATAAATTTTATCTTTCAGTTCCAGAGCCAGGTTTATGTGATACTTGAACGGCAAAAGTAAACATAAATTAAAAAAATTCCCCCCAACTGCTGAGACTTAAACTTAATAGCTTACAATTCAAGCTGTAACTGACAGGATCAGTTTAGATAACTCAGGTAATCCTTAAATGTGCCCCCAAATGTCTGGGTTCAATTCCCTTGTCAAACAAAATCTTAATTAGATTTTAAAGGTGTACTTATAATCACTGAAATGAAACTAAATCTTTTAACTCCCACACTTTTTGAGGTCAATACTAAAGAAGACTTTGTGTCATCCTATACAGTACTATTACTTTTCAAGGTCAATATTAAAGAAAAAATCAAGTCTCATACAGGACTAGTAAAATGAAGCCAAATCTTAACTACCTTACAATACCAGGTAAATATAACAGGGCAGATTTTGTATTAAAAAATATCCAATCTGCTGCTAACATTCAACATGAAGTTTTAATTTCATTTTATACACAAAATTTAATCTTTCATGGTGACTCCTGTGTCATAACAATGGGAGGCTCCTCCACTTTTTGAGGTCAATACTCAATACTAAAGAACACTTTGTGTAATATACAGTACCATTACTTTCTGAGGTCAATACTAAAGAAAATTTCAAGACACATACAAGACTAATCATCACTAAAACAAAGCCAAATCTTAACTACCCTACAATACCAAGTAAATATAAAAGGGCAGATTTTGTATTAAGAGCCAAATCTTAACTACCTTACAATACCAAGTAAATATAGCAGGGCAGATTTTGTATTAGGAATATCCAATCTCTGATAACGTTCAACTAAAAGTTTTTATTTTCATTCAACACACAAAATTTATCTTTCACAGTGACACCTGTGTCATAAAAATGGGAGGCCCCTCCGTGGAACCCCACCTTATAACTTTAAACAGAAGTAGCGACAGGTTTAGGTAAAACTTGAACAACAAAACTAAAATTTCAACAGCTTCCTCTTAATTCCGAGAGTTAATAGCTTACAATTCAAGCAGCAATAGGCAGGATCATCTCAACGAATATAAGACTTCACTAACTCTGCTCTGAGAGGCCTAGGTTCAAATCCCTTGTCAAAAAATATCACAGTTTTTCTTCGCAGTATTGCATGCTTGTGAGAGTCTTTTAGTGGAACTCCTCAAATATTTTTCACTTATAAATTACAGATGTTTCAAGTCACATACCGGGCTCATCATCAGTGAACGAAGCCATATCTTAACTACTTTACTTTAAGAAGTTAATATAACAGGGGACATTTTGTATAAAAAATATAAATCTGGTGCTGAGACTCAACATGAGGTTTTACTCTTAATTTCCTGAAATGAAACAGAACAATAATAGGGAAAAAATGGTCGGGGCGAACTCCTTTACGTTACCAGGTCAATATAACAGGGCACATTTTGTTTAAAAATATAAAAAATATGCAATCTGCTGCTGACATTCTACATGAAGTTTTATATTTAGTTTTCCTGAAACTTCACTACCTTACGTTAGGGCAAATTTTGTATTTTAAAATACCGTAAAATCTGCTGCTTACATTCAACAAGAGTTTTTAATTTTTCAGTTTCCATGACAATTAGCAGAAGCTTGAAACATAGACAAAATACAAACACACATGCCACAGTTAATTTGCCGTCAGTCTCATTCTGTCAAATGCTGCTGCCACAAGTGCTCAAAATATCCATTGCTCAACGCTTGTTTCTCCAATCTTCAACTCTAAATTTCCGTCAAACAGAACGAAAAAACTACTAACATGTCTGCAACTCTATCTCACCCAAAATATAAACTATCCACCACACAAATCAGGACAAAGTATTTCAACTCACCGTCAACGATACAGCTGAGGAAATCTCATTAAATTTAAGTGTACTGAAATTTATTTAAAAAATAAAATAAAAGCATCTTTTTATCTATTT
The DNA here is from genome assembly GCA_027924645.1 of Cunninghamia lanceolata. NCBI lineage: Eukaryota > Viridiplantae > Streptophyta > Pinopsida > Cupressales > Cupressaceae > Cunninghamia > Cunninghamia lanceolata. Next base: position 5,191,243 of record BSBN01000311.1, on the reverse strand, counting down.
GTATTAATAGCTGAGGGAGAGCACCCACTATACCTAGTTGAGCACCCTAACTTTGTGCCTCTCAAAATCATGTGGTGATTTAAAATTATTCTCAAATTTTTATAGTAGCATACTTGGAAAGTTCACGGTAGCACTTTTTTGACCCCTTACCTATGATGGACAATCATAACACCCAATCTTTAAAATTATTTGTAACAATAATTGAAGATGTCTTTCCCTAATATTATCTATACAAACACTCTAATCATTTATTTCATTATATTTTAAACATCTATTTCACCTAGATACACAACTAATAAATTAAACAACACTATCTAATAAATACTTTTAACTTCATCAAACTATTTTAATAATGTAATATCGTGCAAACAAAACCCTAAACCCAATACCAATTTTTCTCATTATTAAAACATCTAACCCTTAAGTTGTTTGGAATGCAACCACCAACTAACCCTAAAAATGCTTGACCAACGAAGGAATTTCAATGAAGCACTGGGCTTTCAAGGTTGTTCCAGACCCTCAAATTCACCCATCTGGAGGTGGTGCATCTCTGCTCAATTGGAATATTTTAAAGCTACCAGGTTCGATGATTTGATTGATGTCCACACCATGTTACACAGCTCTTGTTTTCGTGCAACTGGTGGGGATGTGACATAAATTTGTTCGACTGTAGAGGTTGTTTATTGTGTTTTGCAAGGAAGAAACAACTCTTTATCTAAGTTTTTCCTACACCTTTTATTTAAGCTTGATTAGGTTAAAAAAGAGAGTATTAGTGCAAGTGGTGTGAGGTGTCGGCATCTTCCATGGGAATTACACTTTCCTATTTTTAGGTACTTTTGGTGTACTCTCCCTATTGGTCATATTTGCCACCTCCTCCCTCTCACTTTGTCTATAAATACTCACTCTCCTAGCTTGTATTTGCATCTTGTAGCTTCATGTTGATATGCTTTCCTAATGCTATTTTACTTCTTGAGCATTTGCATTGGTCTTGTAACTCTGTTATGCTATTTTGATTTCAATTTATCATTTACATTTACAATCTAATAGTTTCTATTCCTACACTAGTTTCTTGGTTTTCATTTGTTCTACAGATTCTAACAAAACCATGGTTGAAGGACCCTATAATTTTCCTAAACATTATTTCGATGACAATTTTCCATGAGTATTCATTCGTGTAAATGCTAATAGATTACTTACATAAACCTTGAACCCTTTAAATGTGGTGTTAAAAGTTAGAAATTACATTAGTAAAACAAGGAGTGCTTGTAGTGTGTTTAACCTCTGAATGTAAACTTAAATGTAGGCCTCCTAGACCTTACAAATGATCTACACCTACCCAACATTTTCTTATATATGTGCTAATTTAAAGACCTTCACGAGGGATCTAGGTTCGAAAAATAAGTGTTCCGTGAAGCAGTTACGATGACAAAGGATCACTTATCGTTGTTATGAATATGAAACACTCAAAAGAAAATATTTAAGTTCATTTTGAAATTTGGGCATTAGTAATTAAATTTTATATTTGAAATCTGCAGGTACTTTAATATTTGGTGGTGGAAGTCTCTAAAATGGGCATTAATTGCACATTACTCAAAAGAGATGGAACCACAATTGTGTGTATTTGGGTTAGAAACTGTGCATTACATCTTTCTATTTGGTTTAGGATTAGAAGTTGTACACTTGTGTGTGTTTTAAATTATCAAGTATATATTTAATAAACAATTATGTTTTATGTGTTTGGATAAAAGAGTTGCAAGATTGCATAAACTCAATCTATTAAATGTGAGAACAAATACATAATATTTTATTTTAATAGCATAATATTTTAGTATGCTATTCTATTAAATTGCAACGATTACAAAGACATTCACCTCTTTATAGAGTTTGAAGTGAAGTTACAATCAAGCATGTCCAATGAATGTAACCTTAACTAAAAATTAAAAAACTAATATTAAAAATAAACTAATCTAATTTAAGTCGTTAAAACGACTTTATTACAAAAGTATTAAGTATTAAATATCTCTAATACCCCCTCTTAAGACTTACTGCACTAAAACAAAACAAACTAATATAAGCAAACTAAAAACATTCAGAATCATAAATTCTTCAAAAGCTTTTCTCTGAAAATAGTTCTTCAACCAAGCAGACCTCCATCAAGCTGCCTCATAACCCTCGTAAAGGCATAGCTCCTGAGTTGAATTCCCGAGTTCACGGATTGCCACCTCCCCAAACTCCCGAATCATAAAACCCGTAAGTCATTAGACAACAATCCATGCTAAGCTACACTCACGGAGCTCCATCATGTTGTCTCATGACCCTCATAAGGGTATGACTCCCCAGATCCACAGATTCCCAAGCTAATTTGGCAACTATCAATACTGAGCTCCAACTACAATGAATTCCTTCCTGTCTTCAAAGAACCAAGCTTCTTTAGAATGCATACAAAGCAACTTCTCCACCTTCTCCACCATTGTCAACATCTGGATGATCTTCAACAATGGCTACGTTAGCTTCTTTGGTCTTTCCCTTGAGAATATCATTTGCCCGATTTCTACAGTTTCAAGTTGTGTGAGCCATTTTTTTGCAATAATAGCATTCTATACCCTTTGCGTCCTTACCAAATCTTCTACGATTTGCATATAATGCTACCTCAGGTTGAGGTTCATCTTTTGCATCTACTGCAATAGTCCTTTTAGTAGAAAGCTGACTAGGAGTAAAGATGACATTGCCGAAATTTGAAGGGAAATTGTTCAATAAAATGGCTTTAGCATCCTCATCACCCACTATACCACTGACTTTTCCTAGTTGTCGAAGAAGAGATCTGAGATTGTTTACGTGACTCAACATAGTGACTCCAACAATCATCTTGAACTTAAAAAGCTGAAGCTTCAAAGAAAACTTTGAATTAAATGCCTTTGCTCCAGACAGCGTGTTCAAATTTTCCCAAATTTCCTTATAGATGATTTTGTGAGATCTATGTGATGTAACTATGAATCAGAAAGACCAAGGCCAATAATGGCTTTGGCTTTATCATCTCTGCTTTGCCATTCCAGTACTTTACTAGCATCCGTAGGAAGTTTCTCATTTTCCTTTACAATTCCCCACAAGTTTTTGTGCATCAATTGCATCTAGATTTTAACTTTCCAAGTGTGAAAGTTGAAACCGAAATATTTATCCAATGGAAATTCCATTTCCAAAAATAATAAATTAAAATATCTCTCAGAAATGTTGCCCTTGCTACTGAAAATCAAACCTAACACCTCTTAGAAAATAAATTATTTAAAAAACCATTGTTCGGCAAAACAAATGGAAATTCATGTGCCCTAGCCATATCAAAAAAAATTGCCCTAGCCGTCCACTGTTGGAAGCCCACGAATTTCATCAAAAATTGTCAAAATAAACCACAATTATATTGAAAATTGTCAAAATAAACTCATGTTGAGCACGCGGCTTCAACCCTAGCCGACTTGATTTTAAAAGACCAAAATCTGCGACTCAAAAAAGTAATAAAGAGATATGCAATTTTGGAAAAACATGTTTGAAAAAGCTTCCGCCTGGTGCAACCTCTGACATGAAAAATAAACTTTAAAAAAACACGAACTCCTCAGACTGTGACCTAGCAAAACGGCCCAGAAAAGTAGAGGGAAAAATGATGCGATTCAGGAGGCCCAAAAAATAGCGATTTCCATAGAAACCCTTCCCATACCCACTCTGATACCATATTTTGGAGACGAAATAGTACACAAACTATTCTATTAAATATAATTGCAATGATTACAAAGACATTCACCTCTTTATAGAGTTCGAAGTGAAGTTACAATCATGCATGTCCAATACATGTAAACTTTACTAAAAATTAAAGAAAACTAATATTCAAAATAGACTAATCTAATTAAGTCGTTAAAACAACTTTATTACAAAAGTGTTAAGTATTAAATATCTCTAATATAATCTTTATTTGCAATAAATTAGATTGACTTATGTCCTACATGGAGCTATATTTTGACTAATTGTTTATATTTTTGTACGAGGTGATGAGTAGTTGTACACATTTTGTGCATTAATGACATATATTATGTTAAACTATGATTGACACCTTTGGGTGCAGTCTTATATTTTCCTCTGAATTTAAAAGACCCACCTTCATACCTCTTTTTCTCATCCTCCACATAGTGTGCTTGGACACATGCTTCATCCAAGTCCTTCAAATTAGTAGTAACCACTCTTCTCCATATGTGAGTATGGAGTCCATTGAGATACTTTGTCATCATGTCCTCCTCTTCAAAGTCCATGTGATGCACAGGCATCCGTTTAAAATTTGAAAATCATCATTGGCATTTGATTTATTGTTTAAATGTGAGTCAAGTGACAGAAGCTAAGGAAGGAAGCTCATGTCGCCTTGGCAACAGGAACAATAATAATTGTTTATTAATTTCCAGAAAGTTGAATAATGGAGAAGATGGCGAAATTGATCAATTATTTTGAGGAAATCGGGTGCAAGAAGACTCGCCATTATGAAGATGAGTTAGTGGAGTGATTGTTGGAACTAGATATTTCCAATCAATTTTTTCAAAAGATGCTTACCTTGCATGTACTTCAAGATCAGTTTACACAACTAAAAAACAAAATTTCTGAGACAGTTAGGGATTACATTTCTCTATAAGCAAAGAAGGTCCTTCATTCCTATAAAGTTATATCTTTTAAATGTTGTACTCATTTCCTGTATCTATCCAAGCCATGCCTTCAAAGTCTGCAATGATATTATGTCATGTGTGTTGGCTGGATTTATCTTTTCATTTCCAGGCGATTTATATTACACTGGCATTTGTACAAGAAATAGAAATGGTAGTTATGAAGAAATTGCCACCTATGGACTTGCAAAATAGTAGGAAGACATTAGTATTGGACTTAAATGGTACCCTCATTCATGTAAGCCGAGACCCATTTCCGGACTCACCTACAGTTGAATTTAAATATCATGGTGTTTTCAGGCAGGTGCAGAAATTTTACGTTATCAAAAAGGCTTGGTTTGGACAAATTCTTGCAAAAAATTACAAGAGCTTTACGAAATTGTGGTGTTTACAGAAGCAGAGAGAGAAAGTGCAAGTGCTTTGTTAGATAATCTCGACCTTGAATAGAAAGTGATCCCGCTTACACATAGGTTGTTTAGAAATTCGTGCACAGAAATTAAAGGCGGCCATGTGAAAGACCTTGGCAAGCTTGGGAGGGATCTGAAGAAAGTGATTTATGTTGACTTGTGTTTGGTTACAGCCAAAAAATTTACGAACTGTGGATTTCTTCAGCAGAAATATGCATGATATAGACAGAACACTGTTTCACTTCATGGATTTCTGCTATCATGTTGCAGAGTCCAAGCCTTCTGATGTGAGGACGTATTTAGCAGCTGAGAAGGATATAAACGAAGAACACATCAACAAAATAGCCAATTGAGAATATATCTGCAAGACCATTAAAATTGTCTCACCGAGATATGCAAACTCTTGCCTATCGGCAAGACACTATCCCGTCGGTCAATCTAAAACTTCTTTCGCCGATAGTTTAGTCATTCCGATGAGCGGCTTCTGAAAATACTCCATCGGCAAGATAAAACATAATGTCTCGCCGATATGCCCTTATCGGGCTGACAATAGCTATCGGCCACTTCAAAATATTTCACACCGACAACCCAGGTCACACCGATGAGCCTAACATGTGACCATCGGCAAGACTTCTACTCCTCACGCCGAACACTTGAATATTTAGTTCCACAAATGTCTGGTTTGAGGACTTTCACATTGATGAAAGGGTAGAAAGACTGATGCAAGGATTTACTCTCATCCCTGGCAAAGAGAATGAGATCGTTTCAGAAGCTCTGCGCCATGCAGCTTGACATGTGAATCACAGTTTGGAACACAATGCAGAATGTGAAGGGTCTCCAGGTCTCAAAGATGGCTATGATAAATACTGCAATCGGTGGAGAGATGCAGAGCTTGGTAGAGGGTTTGAAAATGAGTCTAGTGTTTCCAAGATGGCAACAACATTAGGTGCGACATTGAAAAAAAGGATTTGGACTATGATAAAGATGTTTCTACTGGCACAGGCATACTGTTTAGGGGCGAAAGCTATTCTCAATTTTCTGGCAGATGGCCATCTAAAGGTGGTGACTGGAAACGAATTGGTGAAAAGGTAGGTGGCTGTGACAGGTTTCTGAAGAAAAAAGTTCTTAATGATGGGGTTCCACTCTGCCAGATTTGGAAATCTGAAAGAGTGATGGATCCACGCAGGTTCCTAAAAGAAGCTTCTTGTTATGCTACACAATGTAAAAGACTAGAGCTGCCTCATTGGGCTTATCAGGGGCAAGAAGAGAAGATTGATCTTGTCCACAAGATAGATATTGCACTTGAAGCTAACTTGCAATCAGGTCATGGATCAATTGCAACCCCAAAAGCACATGCTGCTACATCAAAGTTCCAAGTTTGTACTCCTGGTTCTCAAATTTCAACTCCAAGGGGAACTGTGACATCTCATTGTGGACATGATGTGTTGAAAACTGCAAGGACAAACAATGGGGATTTAAGCAAGATTCTTTCAGGAAACAAATTAAATCAGCACGTGTCATCCGCTATAAAAGTTTTAAATATTGGCAAAGCTACATCTTCCTTTCAGTGCGATATGAAATCTGTACTGAAGAGAAATGCTACAATTTTTAAAGAGTCTGGTCCTTTGACTTGGGAATTATCTGCTAATAGTCAATATATGGAGCATAATTCTGTGAAGGCTGAACAGATTCAAGACCAGCAATTGCATCATAACCTGCCTGCAGAGGATGTTAGGGTGTCACCTTCTAGGGTTCATGTATCTGATCTGCGGCAGGCACCAGAAGCTGAAGTAACTCAGGCTGGTGAAATGATTTCTTCAGCATATATAAAAACTATGAATGATCTAAAAATAGATATGGGAGAATGGTATTACCGTGATGGTGCTGGCCATGAAAAGGGTCCATTAACATATGCACAGCTTCAGATGCATGTTTCTGATGGCATCTTTCAGAAAAATAGCAGTGCTTACAGGAAAAGTGATGATACATGGGTTCCAATTTCCCATGAGGTTTCTGCAACGCCTAATTCTCTAGAGAAGGCCATAGTTGTAGAATCCCCATGCCAACCTTCTGGAACTGCCAGTCCAGCTTGCAAAGATCCAGAGCACCTAAGTCACCATTCACCAAGGAAGGAATTGCATCTAGGTCGATAAGCATTCACCTGGTCGTGCCCATCCTCTTCATCGTTGGGACCATCTATGAAGCGAATACATACCTGATTGTGGAATACAGGCGACCATCATTTCACTTGGTTCCCATTCAGGCACACCATAAATAATGAAGGCATCAGCAAAGATGACCTTATTGCGACTTAGGAGCTATACAACCATAAATACAAATGCTTGCTTGAGAAACAAGGCCATTCAAGGGAATAAACACAAAAACTAAAGAAAACTTAAGAATCTCGCTCAATCATGGGCAGTTAACCACCTAGAAAGAAATGAACAAAGAAAGAATGAAAGTATACTAATGTCTTCGAATGACCAAATAGGTCGGTGAGGCTGTAAAAGTAAAGACAGCTTGGAATAGACTAAAGGAGGATTAAACACATCTCCACTGACCTATAAAAGAAAAAGGAAGTTAAAATTTATTCACCTATAATATGGGAGAACATAGAAAAAATACCTAACTAAAAGATAACAACTCAATGTTGATCATTTACTAGTAGAATGAGAAACATCAAACACGTATTAGAGACAGCAGCTTTTCTTAAGCAAATAAAACTTTTTCCTATCTGGCAATATAGTTTAGTACGTTGCCTTAATATTTCAAATGGCCTCAACAGCAGCGAATGTATTTGCACTAAAGTATTCTTTCGTTCCTATTTGGATATTTGGTAAGGAAAACACAAACTGTGTCTGAGCATTTTCAATAAATCAATTACCTATTTGATCATATACAGATAGACAAGGCATATTGCATTAAAAAAAAAAAAACGTTGGGTACCTGAGATCTTTCTAAACATGAAAAATTAGTGTAGTTGGGAAATTTTTCATTGGACTTAGGATTTGCAATTAGAAAATTGAGATTGCTGATTTTATTCACAATAAGATCACATAGAGAAATGCAATGAATTGTGAAATAGAAGTTTTCTATTTTAAAGATTTGACAGGTCTTGCTGGATGTCTTAGGGGATGGTAAAAGTCATATTTATCACTGTCATCAAATTCAGCTTCTAAATTTAGTTCAAGAGAAAACTCGGGAACACTATAGTTAGGAAAGGCATGTTTGAAACAGAGCCATAGAAAAAGAAAAGTCAACAAACAGATTCACTTTAAGAGACACAAAGACCGTGAAAATTTAAGCCACTACGAGGTAACAAAACTTGTCTCCATCTGACTCATTGGTTAAGAATAAGAGTGTTCTCATCATGGGTGTTCAGTACCAATATAGAAGTTGTAAACGGACATGGTATTGATGAATTTGCTAGGATAGGCATCTGCTCACGCCACTTACTGTGTGTTTTCAAGCTACCTAATGGACTGTTGGTTGAACATATGTATTGCTACAAGTATAAAGGAGACAAGACATTGAGATTAAAAATGGTAAAGTCGAGAATTCATAGAAACAAGCGAGGATTTGATCTTTAGACAGACATAACAGGCAAATGCTGGATAGTGGGGGTGGATGAGCAACACAGTTATTAACTCTGCTAGGTAAACTACAAGCTACATGTATATTTGTTATATATTAGTTTAAAATACATGATTACAGTACTCTTCTAAAAAAAAAAAAACAACAATAAAAAGAAAATTAAAAACTGTAACATGAACACAAAAGTATCAATGAAAACTTAAAACTTAAAAGAGGTGAATTGTCTTCGGAAAATTAGACCCAAGAGGTTTTGGCATTTTAAGATCTTCAGGGATTCACTGCATAGGTAATTATTTTACCTAGAAAATAATTTTGGAAGAGCATACAATGGCCAGAGAATATTTTCACTCGAATTAATTTTGCCCAACAAAAGTAAAAAATATGTGGGTAAATATAAAGAAATAAAGTGAAGATTAATAAAGTATGAGAGTAAATATTTTTGAAGATTAATTTAAATATTTAATTTGGCAAAAACAACCAATTAAATATTCTATTTTGCCAAAGTTTTTTCTGAAATTATTGGAGCCCTAAAAGGGGAAGGCAAAGAGAAATAATTATTATTATTTTCACAATATGAAGGCTATTGACAAACCCTAATCAAGGGTGATTATTTTCACAACAAATATGAAAATATACACAAATGTGAAAATAAAAATTGAGGCCAAAGAAGATAATTATTTTATTTTCTTCACGGTGATACTATATTGAAAATTTTATTTTCTGCCAAAGGCATTCAACATAATGAAAGGACATACGGGACTTATATGCGAAGGGTTTCAACCCTAAAAAATGTGATAGAATATACAATGGAAATAATGGAATAATACCTCACGACAGAGATCCTAAGGTTCACCTCAAAGTAAATTATATGTTTATATATTATTTATCTGACGATTAATTTGTTTTCCTTGCAGGATTAGGGTTGTGTTGAATGCAATGAAGTGGTTCTTGATCGGTGATTAAATGATCTCATCGAAGATTAAATATTTCATCCCAACTTCCAAGAATTGTTAAGTCTTTCAAAATCAAATCATTTAATTTATGTAATGAATAAGGTCGGTTCTTATGGTTGGTTCAACCAATTATTAACCGTCACCAAAATGAATGTAACGGGTCTGAGGCTTGTTGCATCTCTTTAAATAGAGATCCCAGGACCCGGAGAAGGGAGTTAGAATTAGGTTAGAAATAGGGATTTTCACGAAAAGACAATTGAAATACTTTAGGATTAAATTAGGTTAGATTTTATTCAATCTGATGCAAATTTTATCCTTCTGTGCAATGTCGTTCTGAGAAAGATTATGGTGCGTGATATGTTTTGAGGCAGCGTTGTTGAGGATTCAAATTCGAAATACACTGTGACGGTATCATCTGTTTGTTGTTTTTTCATTCAATCAATTTAATTATCTCCATGTCATTCATTTTCTGATTATTCAATTCGAATGTGTTAAGGATATGTTCAAATTTTCTGATTACAGTTGCTAATTCAGTATATTTGATTTGATTGGTTTCTCAAGTAGAATTAAATCCTTTCTCATCAATTATAGTAATCTTAGAATGTTGAATGGATTACTAAGTACGATTAATTGATTAGGGTTATTAATTTGTCTCCAAAATTGATCTGATTTATTATTTTGCAAAGTTCAATTGGTTCTTTCCGGAAAGATTAAAATCCTTTTAATGTTTTGCATTTAATATAATTATGTCCTTTGGATTATTAAGAACGAATTAGTAATTTCTTCCTTGCACGTTTGTACAAGTTGCAAATAGTTATATGTGCCAATCAGATCGAGTTATTACCTGATACAAGTTATTTGTTTTGATATCCTGACTCCGTTGCCCGAATAGACAAAGCACCAGTCTAACTGTTGATTCATCTTATAATTAAAATCTTTACATTGTTTTATTGTTATAGTTTAGATTCATTTCATGTTATTTATTATTAATTTCTGTTAGAATTTAGATTAAATCATTTGCTTTCTTTAGAATTTAGTTTACAATATCTTATCTGATTTACAAGCATGCCATTGTAATTGGATAAACTAGCAGCAAACCAACATAGATTTAATCATACAACCTGCTTTGATAATCAAAGGTTCACCTGCCTAGGTTGTAGCAGGACCTAAAGCGCAGGGAGAAGTTGATCGTTAAGGTCAAACTCCAGTCATTGGCTCAAAAACGTTGTAGATTTGACCATAGGACTTGGCATTCCCTTAGAATCCACAACCTACATTTTTGAGACCCAACAGTGATAATAGCAAATTCTATGAATGATGGTTAGAGGCCGAAAATAGCCTGAGAGAGTGGAGGCGTATGGCAGCAGGTGACAGTGCAAGCAATAAATTCCTAATCGTGCATAATGCAGAAGCATGACTTTTGAATGAAAAGCAGGCCGATATGAATGCAAAAAGATAACAGTCAAATGAAGAGAAGGCCGAATAAGTAGTGGCGACCAGAAATAGGCCGGTCGACATTAAGGGAGAAGGAGGCCATCGTTTTCAGGGAGAAGGCTACATATATCAGGAGGATGTCGATATTCAGAAAAGAGGAGGCCGCGCTAAGGAATAGAGCAGGCCTTGAGGAAAGGAAGAAGCTGATAGGCCAAATAGAAGAGGCCGCAGTTGCTGAGTAAATATGAAGGCCGATAACTAGATAAGGGAGGTTGATTAACAAAAGAAAAGAAAGAAACAGCAAAAAAAGATAAAAGGCAAGCCGTCGGTAGGGAGAAGACAGAGAGCTGGTAAAAACGCTGCATAAGAGGCCGCACATATTGGAGAAAGGCCGAAGAGAAGGTAAGAAGGCCGCATAGGCAAGAAAGATAGGAAAAGGTCGTCAATGCAGAAGGAGACTGGCAGTGATAAAGGCCACACGTATTGAAGTAGGCCAATAATCAGACTGGCCCAAAGGTAATAAACAGAGAGGCCGACAACAAAAAGAGGGGTGCATGAAGACAGTCGTGGTAGACTGGAAGCTGAGCTAGTGCAGATGGAAGGCAATTTATGATAGGCTGATAGTGCATAGGAGCGGCCAAAAGAATAGGTGAAGGCAGTAGCTGATAAGAGGAGGTGAAATTAGCAGGAGGAAGTTGACAGTGGAAGAAGGTTGATGTTAGAGGAGAGTAGGAAGAATTCCTCGATAGGCCATTGAAGGCCCGTTGAAATAAATATTGTTAAAATATCTATAATTAGCAGATTTTTGTTATATTGTAATAAAAGTTGGATTAGCTGAATGAGATGAATGTTTGATTCTGAGTATTTACCTACCTCCTGTCGCCCATTGCTATTGTGGTATACCTGTATCGCATGAATGACTTTGTTTAATCTATATGTTGTTGTTCTAGTTCCTGTCATTTTAATGGCAGAAGTTATGTGTAAGCCCTTTAGATGGGCAAAGACTTGATTCTCACTTTAAGGTTAAAAAGGTAATTGTGCATGTTCGTAGTACTGTGCTATCAGATTGGTATCAGAGCTAGGTTGGTCTTGAGTGCTGGGTAGATCGCCGAAGAGTGAAAAAGAAAGAAGCCCTAGGTGAGGTGTCCGAAAGATGAAAGAAGATAGAATGATGCAGAAGCAGATGAAAGAGAGTCTCACAAAATGAGACAAAAGAAAGGAAGGCAAAAGGATGACAGATGCAGAATTCTAGGAAGAGTTGGTAGAGTTGAGAAGAGATGTGATGTTGGTAAAACAATGGTATGAAGAACAAGACGAAGGATATTATTGGGTTTGGCCAATGAGTAAGAAAGTAAAATGGACAGTAAAGAAGATTATTGAGAAGAGAAAAAGGCAGAGTATAAAAGCCTTAAGAAGAGAAGATAATTAGATGAGAGGGTTCCTAAAAAGATGGGACAGCAGAGAGTTGTCGTTGGAACAACATAGACCAGAAGAGGTCAAGAGAGTTCTCATTGAAAAGAACGTGAGAAAAGAGAAGGAGGAAAAGGTGCAGTAGGTAGCATTTGAAGAAGAGAGAAATGAAGAAGGAAGAATGTCTATGAGGAGGGCATTGAAAGAGACATTGTGGTCTCTCATTTTATTTGCTAATGTTATGTTTGCAGATTTGTATGCAGTATAAAGAAAGTGATGAAGAAGGTCGAGGATGAAACCTTAAAGATGATGAAAGTTGGGGCAAGAATAGTTCCTGAAGGAAGAGTGGAAGATGTGAACAAGGAAAGCTTGATGGCAACAGAATGCCAAGAAGAGTTTGCAACAGAGATGCATTACAGAGTACCTGAAAATGAAGAGGAGATTGATGCTAAAGATATTCAGTTTGATAAGAAAGATGAAGAGGAAACCATAGAGTTTCATGATGCATGTGAAAATGTTGTAGCAGCAACACAAGATACTTATAAAGAAGAAAAGTGGAAAAGCCAGGAAGCTGAAGATGGATGCACTTTGGGACAGCAGATCCTTGCACAGAAGAATGAAAGTAAAATTGTTATTTTTGGTCATGGATGTAGAAATGAGGATATGGATAGGAAAGTTGATAAGGAAAAAAAATTGGAGAATGTAAATATGATTGAGAATCATGGATATGTAGTGCCATGTTGGCAAAAGAAAAAGATGGATGAAAAGCAACAATTGAGCTGTAAAGAAGTGACTACTTTTGATTGTGTTTACACTAACAAGAAAGTGCAGAGAAAGAGGAATGTGCAGATGAATAAGTGGCGGTATGATGCAAGAATGAGTTGGCCAGCAAGGAGGCCTAGAGAAAATGATTGGAGGATGAGGACAGAGCAAGTGAAGAAAAGCTCAAGTGTAGCAAGGGAAGGATATCAGTGCAGTGCTAAAGTATGGGTGGTGAAGCAAGCAACAACAAACAAAGGTGTTAAGAAGAACAAGCTCCAAAAAATTGGAAGCATGAGGATTCCAGGAGAGGATGGAAGGAAAGAGAAGAAGCATATAGCAAAGTTGCAGCAAGAGAAGCCAAGAGTATGGAAGGTAAGAGAGAAAATCTAATTTTTATGTTGGTAAAGCTTTGAATGAAATTTATAATGATGAGGAAAATATGAGAAGATTATTAGATGAAAAAGAGATAAGGAGAAATAGATATTTGTGAAGACAAGAGTGCAGGCAAAGGCAAAGTGACAAATGCAGGTATGCCAGAAAAAAGGAAAAGTGGAATAGAAGAGTTGTTTGGAAAAAGAAGTCACCAGAGGTATGTGTTGAAGATGTTGATTTGAACATGAGAGCAGCTATAGAGGAAGAAGAAAGCAAACAAAGGAAGAATGAAAGCAAAGAAGAAGATGGAGCAGCAATAGAAAATGCTGAAGAAGACTTGTGCAAGCAATTGGCAGCCATTGAACAAAAATGGGATGATAAGATTAAAGGTGTGAGCATATGTAGGACAGCGGGGAAGATTGAAGACAAGGGTGCAGAAGTAGTTGCAGAAATAAAGCTTGAAGATGTTGTAGATTTGGAGAGTAAGATGATAGAGGATGACGCTGAAAATGATGTTGTGTTGCAGCAGATGACCATGAGAGAAGAATGGTTGGAAGATACGACAGATGAACAAATTGAGGATGATATAAGAATGGTAAGTATTGATAATGCATTGGGTGTTATAATTTTTCCATTTGATTATGATTTGTTTGATGAAAGAAGAATTGGAGATTGGAGGAGGATTATAAATGTTGCCGACAGCCATATGAGAGCAGCTCACAGTGTTGCACAGAAGGGTTGGAAGATTGAAACATAGGAGCAAAAAAGATTATGGAAAAGACGGAAGAAAAGGTTTGATTAAGTTTGTAGAGGAACACATGTGCCGGAGCACATGATTTTGTCCCCTGGGGAGTTTGATGCAGGGACATCCGTTTAAAATTTGAAAATCGTCATTGGCATTTGATTTATTATTTAAATGTGAGTCAAGTGAGAGAAGCTAAGGAAGGAAGCTCTTGTCGACTTGGCGACAAGAACAATAATAATTGTTTATTAATTTCTAAAAAGTTGAATAATGGAGAAGATGGTGAATATTGATCAGTTATTTTGAGGAAATCGGGTGCAGGAAGGCTCGCCGTTATGAAGATGAGTTAGTGGAGTGATAATAGCAGATTCTGTGAATGATGGTTAGAAGCTGAAAATAGCCTAAGAGAGTGGAGGCGTATGGCAGAAGGTGATAGTGCAAGCAATAAATTCCTAATCGTGCATAATGCAGAAGAATGACCGTCGAATGAAGAGCAAGCTGATATGAATGCAAAAAGATAACGGTCAAATGAAGAAAAGGCCGAATAAGTAGTGGCGACCAGAAATAGGCCGATAGACATTAAGGTAGAAGGAAGCCGTCATTTTTAGGGAGAAGGCCGCATATATCAGGAGGATGTCGATATTCAGAAAAGAGGAGGCCACACAAAGGAATAGAGCAGGCTGTGAGGAAAGGAAGAGGCCGATAGGCCAAATAGAAGAGGCCACAATTGCTGAATAAATATGAAGGCCGATAACCAGATAAGGGAGGTTGATTAACAAAAGAAAAGAAAGAAATGGCAGAAAAAGATAAAAGGCAGGCCGTCGGTAGGGAGAAGACAGAGAGCTGGTAAAAAGGTTGCATAAGAGGCCGCACATATTGGAGAAAGGCCGAAGAGAAGGTAAGAAAGCCGCATAGGCAAGAAAGATAGGAAAAGGCCGTCGATGTAGAAGGAGACTGGTAGTGATAAAGGTTGCACGTGTTGAAGCAGGCCAATAATCAGACTGGCCCAAAGCTAATAAATAGAGAGGCCGACAACAAAAAGAGGGGTTCATGAAGATAGTCGTGGTAGACTGGAAGCTAAGCTAGTGCAGATGGAAGGCGATTTATGATAGGCCGATAGTGCATAGGAGCGGCCAGAAGAATAGGTGAAGGCAGTAGCTGATAAGAGGAGGTGAAATTACCAGAAGGAGGTCGACAGTGGAAGAAGGTCGATGTTAGAGGAGAGTAGGAAAAATTCCTCGGTAGGCCATTGAAGGCTCGTTGAAATAAATATTGTTAAAATATCTGTAATTAGCAAAGTTTTGTTATATTGTAATAAAAGTTGGATTAGCTAAATGTGATGAATGTTTGAATCTAAGTATTTACCTATCTCCTGTCGCCCATTGCTATTGTGGTATATCTGTATCGCATGAATGACTTTGTTTAATCTGTATGTTGTTGTTCTAGTTCCTGTCATTTTAATGGCAGAAGTTATGTGTAAGCCCTTTAGATGGGCAGAGACTTGATTCTCACTTGAAGGTTAAAAAGGTAATTGTGCATGTTCGTGGTATCGTGCTATCACCATGCCATTCACCATAGCCTATTGAAAAAATTTTGTGGTGTAATATTGCACACTTTGACCACCTTGATTGCAATACATCCATTTTGTTTTATGATCAACCTTATGACCTATGGGATAGAAATGTCATCTTATTCATTCTACAAATTCTTCCCATTTATCAACTATTCGCTTCTTCCTTTTGTTTCAATTTGAAACATATGCTTCCCACCATACAAGAGCATGATCAATCATCTTAAGGTGCACAAAATTAATTATTTGGGCTCCATTGAATTTGTGTACACTAAAATAAATGTTCAATTGCTTAATCCACGTATCTAATATTTCTACATTAATTTATCCATTGAAAGGCTTAATTTTTACTTTTGTCTCCACCTTAAATGGGCTTACTTTATCTACTTCTATATTAGGTTCAATTAAAAATTCTTCTTTCATACCATATTCAATAACACTTAATTTATTAGCCATAGCTTTTACCAACTCACCAATGGAAGTTTGTTCCTCTTCTATTTTACGTTGTTGCCTACCCATGTTTTCTTCTTGTTGCTTAAACCATTGTTGATTCTTCATGATGCCTCTTGTGTGGCCTTCTAGTGCTATCACTGGTATTCAACTCCTCCATGGCCGCACTTTGAGCTCTTGTTACTTTCATGCAAATCCTTCCACAAATCAACAAATGATTAAACCACTCTGATACGAAAATTGATCTATAACTTTTGGAATTTAGAAATCAACTAAATTAATTTATGCTTTCCTACTTGCTCTACAACGGAAAATAACATGCTATTAGACATAAGATTATTGTATCATAATTATGTATAACTCACAACAAAAGATTTTTACCTTGGAAAACCTCCAATGTGGAGGAAAAACTAGTCACTTTGGTAGCAGCAATGTGCCTTGACTACCTTCCTTTATTAATGGAAAAGATATATGTACAGTAAGTGGGCAATACTACTTTTGTTACTTCTCCTTCAATAAACAAAAACATACAATAATTTTCAATTCTCCAAACACAATGGGTTCAATGCTCTCATATAAGTTTATTTACAGATTTTACAATGCATTGCTAAATTTTCCTGGGCATTGGGTGAAGCTCAATAGACACAAGATGTGAAACTAATGCCTATATGTTTGTATTCTAAATTTATCATCAGTATGGCTTTAGACACTAGCACACCCACATTGTCATCCTAGATTATAGTGCAGCTATGCTGTCATCCTACCAATTGTGTTGTCATCTGTGCTCGATGCAATCTGTAGTCCTAACAAACACTTGTTTTGCCCCTGAAACTTGTTTTTTGTTTCTATTTTTGTTGTTAAATATGTTTTTTCAGATCCTTTTGAATCAACTAGGGGGTGTAGGAAATGTCAAGTTCAATCATTTATGTAGAGATAAAAACAACCTAGATTACATATCTAGGCTAATAAATTAATTATAGAAATCAATATAGCAATTAACCTAGATAAAAGAGTCGAGTCTAAATAAGCACTAGAAAAAATATTAAAATTGACAAAAAAGGATAGATGATCTTAGCTCTATGTGTGATGAAGAATATTTTGTTGTAATGTGCATTCTATGATCGAACTCATAAATCTAGTATCAGATCTACATTAGTGAATTACTGGCAAACTAAAACATGCACTATCTTGTGTCTAGGGTCAAAACCACATGGGCAACATTGATACTAAATGTTGTGGCCCTAAACTATGTATTCTTTCACTTGAGAAACCTATTCTCCTACATATGGTGCTTAGCAGTGTTGCTTGTAGGAATTGCAATCAAGTGGGGGAATATCCAACTTGTGTTGATTGTAGTAAGTCCTTGTGATAATAATTGTTATGTCCCAATATTACGGCATTATTTAAATTAAAGATTTAAACATCATGGTAAAACTGCTTTCTTGAAATACGGTCAATTTAAATGATAATTGCATATATATAAAATAGTTAATAAATAATATTATTATTTTTATATAATTAAAATATAATATATATTTATTGTATTTATAAATAATAAATATAAATACAATATTATCAATTTAATAATTATAATATAATATATTATTAAATATAATATGTAATATATAATATATAAATATAAAATATAAATAATAATAATATAAATATAAATATTTAATATAATAAATATACATATTTTGGCACCGATCACAGCATGGTAGCGATTCCACATATCCTAAGTGATTCACTGTAAGGAAAGGCGGCGATTACTTTTCTCATTAATATTCCTTGCAAATGATTAAAAGAAATCAACGGTTTTAGAAGGGCATGCGGTTCATACAAAGGCAGAAATGATTATTGTTTAAGGAAGCGCTTGAGCAAGGAATAAAAGGAACTATAAAATAGTTTCAAAAAGATGTGACTCTTTAGAAAGATCTCTATTCAAAGAGCTGTATCACATCATTTAGATATGAAAAATATAAAAAGGAGATAGATATTCAGATCGGAGGGGAGAAAGAAATAAGAATAAGGATGTAGGAGTTTAATTTATATTTCATACATATAACAGCAGACTTAGATCTACACACACATATATGGGAGTTCATAGCAGAAAGAAAAGGAAGGAAAATGGAATATGATTGGATTTAAAAAGCAAGGATTACAATAAGAAGAATACCAGGGAATTCAGCAAGCAAGGAAAATAATAAGAATTTCTGATTTTATAAACAGAAATATACTTAAGGCAGATCTAGAATTCAAGGTATAAGTCTTAAAAAGGCAGCATAGAAAATGAAGGAAGACACAAATTTCTAAGTTAAGTAGAAACATATATATTCAAAAAGAAATATATATAAATTCATACTACTACAGTCAACATTAAATCTCCAGGGATAAAAAGGCAAGAGTTATATAATTGATATGATGTATCTAATCTTATGTTGTTATGATGAATGCGATATATTAAGTAATGACAAATAATGGATATATATACATTATGAAACTTGTTATATATATTGAGTAATGATATGTTCATCTCATTGCCTATCTACTTCTATTTCTTACAATTGTTAGGGTAGGTTAGTTTTGTTAGGGAAAGGCGGAGTAATTCCATCCCAACTCATTGGAGAAGGTTTAGCGCACCCTAGGCAAGTAATTCCCCATCCATGGTCGAGGATTAGAAGAGAAATAAGATTGAGATGTGAACATAGTCAAATACTTAGTTATTTCTATTGCCCCTAACTTTAGGGTAGGTGGTTTTGATAGGGAGAGGCGGAGTAATTCCATCTCGATGGTTTGGAGATGGTTTAACACGCCCTAAACAAGTTTGTTAGGGAGAGGCGGAGTAATCACATCCCAATTACATTGGAGAAGATTTAACACGCCCTAGACAAGTAATTCCCCATCCAAGGTTGAGGATTAGAAATGAAGGATTAAAGATTTGAACATAGTCGATACTAAATTGTGTTATGAATTGAACTGTATATTATCTTAATTTATTGACCTTTAATATTTCTAATGTCCTTTTCTAGTGATATTATTGTATGCAAGTAAAGAAATCAAGAATATCCTAAAAGGGGACATTACAATAATTCAACAATATTTGAACAAGACTAAAGGCTCACCATATAGAATGTGCATGCCTAGTTATCTATTTGTATGTATGCAAATGTTGATGTAATGATTGCTCTAAATCCATGATCATATTTCAGTATAATTTGAATGTGGTTTCTTAAAATTATCTCTAAATGGTCTAGGGAATTACCCTTTATACAACACCCTAGCAATCAATTTTGATTATTTCTTACATGATTTAGTGGGTAATGACTACTTAGGATAGTTTGGCTCGAGTCCATTGTTAATTTTGAATTTGGAAAACTACGGTACCTACACAACCTTGATCTAGGATCAAAGTTACCTAGGTGGACTCGACCTAGGATTAGGAACGACAAGAATAAGGGTTGGATCTAGATCACCAGGGAATAAGGACT
This sequence comes from Cunninghamia lanceolata, assembly GCA_027924645.1. Taxonomy (NCBI): domain Eukaryota; kingdom Viridiplantae; phylum Streptophyta; class Pinopsida; order Cupressales; family Cupressaceae; genus Cunninghamia; species Cunninghamia lanceolata. The sequence goes on along the minus strand of BSBN01000311.1, from coordinate 5,171,370 downwards.
CAAGTTCATTATAGGTACAGGGTGAATGTCAAATCTTGCACAAAAAACTCAAATTGAGTACTAAACTATTGCATAAGGGATAAAGGTCAAACTGAATCTGAAACAAGTAGTAAAAGTTTTAGGTGCATACTTTTCACCTCTAGACATTGTAATAATAAACACAAAAACTGTACTAACAAAATAAGATTCTCCTAATTTCGTGTAATGTCCCCATTTTCGAAGTGATCACAAACAAAGACCTAATGGGTACATTTCCACACTTCATGATTTTTGGAGGGCAATTTGAGTACATGGGATAACTTGTCATAATTTTCTGATATTTTTTATGTATGTATTTCATATTAAAATATTTGTTCTCCCTTTGAGCGAACCATCTTGGGATGGTGTGAGTGGAAAAAGATTGTTGAAGGGCAATTTGGGCGTAAGGAGGATTTGATATCATTTTTCATTTGCCTTGGAGGAGATTATGTTGTTGACAATGAGATATCATTAGTCTCATGTGTGCGCCTTGAGGAGAGTCCACTTCTTCATGCCACTTAAAATAATATTATTTCCTTTATATCCTTGTTGGTGCTTGGAGAAGAATAAAAATAAAGACAAAATTCAAATCTTTAATTTGGATTTTTGGGCGCCTAGAGTTCATCAAGTTGGGTTGGCTTATTTGGTGAGAAAAAGACAATTCAAAATAAATATGAAGTCTCCTAGGTCAGCCAGGAATGGAGGAGGGAAAACTATGTATAAATACAAGTTCACTTTGTGGCATTTTCATCATCATTCATCATTCATTTTCTTATTGGAGTTTATCTCTTGGCTGCAATGAAAATTGGGCATAAGGAACCAAGGACGAAAACCCTTGAGTTTCTATGAGTTGGACGAAAACCTAGCTTTTCCTTTGGAGGATTCTGTGACGGGAGTTCACTTGTCCTTCATGGTTATTTGTTGATGAAGAAGAGCAGATTGCTAAATCATATTTGACGATCATCTTGGAGACTTCGCTTTGTGTGGATTGATGCATGATTGACTGGGGTTTACCCTAGATTTTGAGTGCTACCCATTGGAAGAGAATTGTTTGCATTCGAAGGCGATTTGGAGAAGCTTTTGCTGATAAGGGTTTGCAGATTTAGAGCAGCAAAAGTGCAGATCAGATTTGCCCTATTTTGGAGGAGATTTCTTGGTGGTTTTGATGTCATTTGCATAGGGTTTAACCCTAATTATTGTGTTGAGCGCCACCTTTGGAGGATTGATTGTTGGAGGTTTGTTGGCGTCTTTGGCAAAATTGATCACATTGATCAAAATTGAGCAGCAGACCTAGCAGACCTGTGCGCCCTGATTTGGAGCAGATTTCCTTGGAACCTAAAGAATCTAGGATAAGGGTTTCATGCCCTAATTGGAGCAGCACTCAGTGGAGATATTTGGCAATCATTTGAAGGTCATTTTGCTTTGTTTTTGGTATGTACAACCCTTAGGATTAGGGCAGATTATTGCTGGGCATGTTTGTCATGTTTGCCTAAGACTTTGGATGTAATTGAAGACTTATCAAATTCTGATTTTTGTAGCAGCAAACTTCTGATTTATATTTCAGTCATTTCTGGTTGCAATTTGAAGTGGTTTATTTGCATATTTGGTTGTGGAATTCAAATATATTGTTGGCAATCTTATTGGTGATGATATTGTGATGATTTGGCATGGTTTATGAGCTGTTATATATGTTTGTTTAAGTCTGATTTGAACTTCAGAAAGTTCAGAAATTAGGGTTTCAGCATAACTCCAAAGTTTAGAAGTTTGGAAAACCCGGAAATCCAAAATTGTAGAAAATATCCCCATTTGGGATATTACACTTTGAAAGCACAATTTCTCAAAATAAAATATACTCAAATTCATACCAAAACTCCTATTCAATTTCCATTTCACTCTTATTCAGTCGATTTGAAAAATTACATAATCTAGAACAACCAATCTAGTTTTTATTGTTCACTAGCTTAGATTTTCCTTAATTTCACTCAAATTGACATCAAATAATGTACATGCTATTCCAAATCAATCATCTAATTATCATAAATATATACATCAAGTCTCAATTGATCAAAAACTCTCATCTTTGGAGAAAAAACCATTACTAGGTTAACTTCCTACAAGTTTCCCTTATCATAGATCTAAGGTTCCAATACACTAATAAAAATTTTAGTATTGTAGCAATAAAAATAGAATTCTTACAACTTCCAATTGATCCAAAATAATTATGAAAATTTTCAATTTTAATCTACTTATATCTCTATGATTGTCCTATGTCTTTCAATCTTTCTTCCTATGCAATTAAGCTATGCTTTCCTCTAAAGTCCATTTTTAGTTTTACAATGGTTTGACAATGGATATGTACCTATAACCTATGCTGAGCTACTTGGTTTGACAATGGATATGTACCTAGGGATATGATATTATATATAGGTTGATGGAGATGCCTACATGTGGCACACATCCCTTGGTTAGATAAATTGAATAACTTGTGTAATTAATCATATTAGGCAATGACTTGGCCTACATGAGGATTAGTGATTTGCCCCTCCATTATATTATTAGTGGATAGTTTATATACAAGGAGATTATCATTGAAATGGTATGTGAAGAGTATTATATATGTTAGAATATCAATACTTGGAGATACAATGTGGACTGGCTTCTTCCATAAAGAGCATTGTACGGTGTTTCCCTACCTTAAGGTTTTATTCCATTTAGGAGTATATTGTATATTAGGGCATCTCAACCCACAAATATCTCATGTTGTGAAACTTGTCTTTATATTCTCATATTGCCATTATTATTTAGAGTATTTCTATTGGTATATGCAAGTTCCAAACATCTAGTATTAGAGAATTGATTCGTGGGAGACAATGTTTTACTATAATTTTCCAAATAAGCCACCTATATTCTAAAAAGTCATTCTCCTCACCCAAACATTTAATTTGGACAATCTTATAGTCATCAGAAATAAAATTTTGAGATCTTTCAAAAAAGTGGTCATAATAAGGATAATGAGAAAAACATCGAGGGATATGTAGAAGTCGCAAGTTGACCGTAAATAATTTCTCTTTAACAAGCTTTTTAGCACAAAATTAGGGCAAATTTTTCATATTAGGTGATTTGGGTAAGCGAAATTTGTTCTGTTTTTTGTAAGTTAAAAGAAATATATGGATCTACTTGTCTACTTATTTCATTTTCAAATCCAAGGTAGGAAGGGATATCCACCATTTTCTTCTCCACCATGTTTCAATTTCAAATTTTGGATGTTTTGGGGGGGAAATTTTGTTATTTGGTGGGGTTCTATAAATAAAGGGCCATGTGCCAAATTGTAAGCAAATCTCACCTTGTATACATGAGCTTTATGGGCCTTGCATGTAATTTGATTTCTCGGTTCTTTGTTAACAAGTCCTACAGGAACCTCTATATATGTATCCCGAGGCATCTAACTTTTCATTGTGTGTAACTACACAAACATATTTTGGAGTAGTCAATATAAGAAGTTTGATTCTTGCAATCTTATTTCCCATTGTGCGTGAATAAATTGTTTGATATATTTTGTGATCATGCTTAGGTTCAATTTTTGTTAACTATTATTTAGTGAGTTTAATAGTTCTATGAGAGATTATCAAAGGAATGTCTATTCTCTGTAATGTCCCCAAATTGGAAAACCCCAAAATTTGCCCTAATATATCAATTTCAATTAATCAACTTGGTTTTGGGTAAGTTTATAACTTGAATGGGTACTTGAAAGACAGAGTTAGAAAGTATTTACAAGATAGTATTATATGATGCTCTCATTGGAAAACAAGGAAAGTAAGATTAGTGATACAATTACCTGTTTAAGACCTGCAAATAGATTAGTAAACATCTATAACAAGAAACAAATATCATGTCATAAATATATTGAAATCTTTGGCTTTCTAATTTATTCTTCCTGGAGCAAAAATGGTTTGATTGGGGGCCCAAGAAACCCTCTACCCTAGGCCCAAGAGCGGGTACCTTACCCCTCTTGGCCCCATGTGGCCTCTTGCCATCCATATGGGGTGTTGTGCCTAGTGAGGCATCCTATCACCGTTCCCCTTATCAGAACCATTCTCTTTCCTCTTATGATTCAACAAATTGTTAGGATGGGAGGTTGGGAATGCAACTACCACAGGGTGTCCCGAAAATCACTCCATCTAAGCCCAAGAGCGGCTTCCTATGTCCTCTTGGCCCACATGTGGCAGGCCTCAGCCATCCACCATGGGGTGTCGTACTTGGAGGATGATCCCAACGCCGTTTCCCCTCGTTGTAGGCCCTCCATTTCCTCATCATAACATTCATACAAGAATTCACATTAATGCATAATAAACTAATCAAACTCATAGTTGCAAACAATCATATCAAATATGTTGTGAATAGAATCTATATTTCACAGCAAATTTCACATGGCAATGATACTAATGATAATCTTGCATTGGTCACTACTTACCACATGGCATTCATCATAACAAACATAGGATTAGATACATCATACCAAGATAATTTTTGCCTTTGTATCCTTGGAGATCTAAGGATTGTCTTCCTTCTTTAGTGTTCACGGCAGTTCTATATACTTCTACATATTTGTCCTTGCTATTCCTTTTATCTCCCCCTCTTGTTGTGTCACAATTATTCATATGACTTATTGATTGATAATTCCAGACTGCTTCTATATATATATAAATATAGGGAAGGGTGACTGATTTATATTTTTATATGTATATATATATCTTTTCTTCTTATACTTCTGCAGATTATATTCTTATTCTCTATTTTCTCCCATATAACTTTAATTCCACCTCTCTCTGAATTCATATCATATATCCTTTTGAATATCTATATGTTCTTAACACAATATATTGTCTTATTCTTACCCTTTAAGCTCAGAAATATATATTCCCATTAATATTCCTGGATCTGCATATATTAGATATTTATGTGCTTGCTGTTCCTTATGTTTATGGCAGATTACAAACTTTAGAACTATTATATTTTTTCCTTTTTTTTTCCCTAGTTTCTATGATCGCTGACTGCTGGCTTATATCTACTAACTTATGTTTATTGCTTATAACCTATGAATCGCTGCCATACTATCGATTCATATCCTTCTTTATATATGTTCCTTTCCCTACGGTGAGGTGACTCTTTAAAGGGTTATGTCCCATAGGGTCCGCTCCTTTAAGGAGTTGGCTCACTTAATAATTATTAATGATCCCCTCTTTCTAATCATAATCGATGCCAATATATTATAATTTCTGTATCCTTTAAAACTTTTAATCGCTGTTCATTGGTCTTTGTTTATTTCTTTGACTTGATCGGTCTTTTCTTATATACTAAAGATATTCATTAGTTTATATATGTATATATATTTTTATGATATTATATTATCATAACATTTAAATTAATATTATATTTATTTTATATTAGTATTATAATTATCATTATAATTATATTTAAATTATTAATATTTATATTTATATTTCTATTTGTTATTCTTGAGATAAATATATTATATTAAAATATTTATATAATAATATTATTTAGTATTATATGTTAAATATTATATTTTAATAATATTATACATGTTTATTTAAAATATCACATTTTACAAAAGTGATTTCACTGTCTTTATCATGATGTTTAAATCTTTAATTTAAACAATGTCTTAATGTTGGGATATCACATTCTCACACATCACCTTTTGGTTTTCAATTATTTACTTTTTGTATTCCTCCTCTTTTCCCTTGGATAGTTTTAGGCTTAGCTAGAATAGACAAGGAGTCAGCCTTTCAATCCCGATGATTGGTTTGGAGATCAATCCCACATCTGCAAAACTATCCAAACTTGGAGCCTTACGTGCTGTCACAAGACAACTTTGGCTATCAACACTATTGTATTGTAGGTCTCTAAACCTAAACTGTGGATTCAGGGATTTGATCCTACAATTAGCTCTAGGGCTTGTAGAACAAGCCTATACATTCATAGTCATGTCCAGCCTTTCAATCCCATAAATTGGCTTGTAGATCAATCTCACATCTGCAAAACTTTCCAGACTTTGGAGCCTTACATGGAGCAGACTTTGGAGCCTTACATGGAGCATGTTGTCACAAGACAACTTTGGTTATCAACACTATTGTATTGTAGGTCTTTGAGCCTAAACAATAGATTCAGGGATTTTATCCTACAATTAGCTCTAGGGTTTGTAGAACGAGCCTATACATTCATAGTAATGTCATTATCTTTTTCTTCCTTGTTTAGTTTAAAGAGTAGGGCCAGAAACAAAACATAACACTCAGCTAGCAAATTTGACAATTAAATACAATAAAAATCAAAATCCAGCAGCTTACACATTCAATCTAATTAGTAACTTTTGTCTCTATATTTCACTGCCTTAAAAAAAATGCATTTTAAAAATGTGGAGCGCTACTAAATTGCACATTTTTGAGCCTAAACTACAGATTTAAAAGTATGAACCTATGCCTAGTTCTACAGCTTGTAAAGCAATCATGTACATGAATAACCATGTCATGATCTCTGTCTCCTTTGTTTCTTCTTGTTTAGGTTAGAATGAGAGCTAAGAAGCCAACATCATATAACTCAGCTTGCAAATTCAACAATTGAATATGTATTTTGAATCCATAGCTCAAGACAAATATCTTCAAGCTTGATAGTATATTTTGTCTCAGAAATTCTCTCAAAAAACACATTGATAAAGCACATTTGAAACACTTGCGTTACAGAGAACTACATTCTCACATTCTTTGTTGTTTAGATGAAAGGGTAGGGGCAAGAAGCAAAACTTTACACAAAACTGACAAATTTTACAATTAAACATTTTGTTAACATGAACATTTACATCAAAATCAGAAATCCAGAAGTAAATACCTTCAAAATTTGACATAATTTTCATCTCAAAAACTCTCCCAAAATGACTGCCATAGAATGCATTTTAAATACTCAGAACACTATTGTATTGCAGGCCTCTGAGCCTAAGCTACGGATTCAAGAATTTGAACCTACACTTAGGCCTGGGGCTTCCTTGAACAAGCCCAATGCCATGATGCTGTTCTCCATTGTTTCAATGAAACAATGTGGGAAAGAAGCAAAAATATTTACAATCGGCTGGCAGATTTGACAATTAAACATTTAATTACAATCTAAAATGAGCAGTAAAACCTTCAAGCTTAGTAATGATTTTTGTCTAAGAGATTCTCTAAAAACCACATACCTAAAACGTATTTAAAATACTCGCACGCTACTTTGCACATCTTTGAGCCTAAAAGACAGATTTAAGAATTTGAACATGTGCTTAGATTTAGGCCTTGTTTAACAAGCTTGTACATGCATAATCATGTCATTACCTCTATCTTCCTTGTTTTTACTTTTCTAGGTTGAAGTGTAGGGCAAGAAACAAAACCCATGTACTCAGATTGCAAATTTGATAAATAACATGCATCTTACGTCCAAATCTTAAGGTAAATATCTTCCAGCTTGATACTGAATTTTGTCTCAGAAATTTTCTCAAGTACATGGCAATAAATCCATTATGAATACTCTGGTGTTACAGTGAAAACACACCTATGCTTGCATTAGGATGAATTTTTCTCTTGATCTTTCTATTTTTCCCTTCCCTAGGTGAAACAAAGAACTTGTAACTTTTTGCCTCGGAAATTCACTCAAAGACAAGGCCATAGAATGCATTTTAAATGCTTGGAAAACTACAAAGTTGCACATCTTTGAGACTAAATTACATATTTAAGAATTTGTACCCAGGCTTAGTTCTAGAGCTTACAGAACAGGTCTGTGCATGCAAAACCATGTCATTATACCTTTCCTCCTTGTTTATGTGAAAGAGCGGAGTAAGAAGCAAAAATTTGCACTCATCTGGCAAATTTGACAACTGTTCATTTAATTATCACCTCACTTCTCCGCCAGTAAATATCTTCAAGCTTACTAGTAACTTTTGTCTAGGAAATTCTCTCCAACCCCAGGCCATATTTTAAATACTCAAACACTACTGTGTTGCAGGTCTTTGAGCCTCAACTACAGACTAGCGAATTCCAACCTACAGTTAGTTCTAGGGTTTGTATAACAAGCATGTAGATGCATGGCAAAAGAGCGGCGTAACATACAAAAATTTCAACTCAGCTGGCAGATTCAACAATTTGAACATCTAATTAACAGTAAAAGCTGGCCATTAAAACCTTCAAACTTCACAGTTAGTTTTGTCTCAGAAAATGCGTTTCAAATACTCAAACACGACTATATCGCGTTTCAAAGAAGCAAAACTAACGGCGACAGAGCAACGAACACTTAAAAAACATCAAAACAATGAGGTCGCATGATTATATCTCGTACCTTACAAATCCTCCCGCCAATATCCTCTTTAACAAATCCTTTGAACCCTGGAAGAAGAAAAAATGCACAAAACAAAATATCAATTGAGGCTTTGGATCTTCATATCATAAAACCGCCATAAAATGCGATACTTCGCTTTCTGATAATTTAATTCAAACCTTTCGGCTTCTTCTGCTAGTGGTGGGCTCCTTTTGCAGACATTCCTTTTTGGCACAATTATTTGAGGGTTTTAAAAACCCGCGAGCAGGAACTCCAGGGGGTCCGACAGGCAGGCAACAGAGAAAGGTATGTTTTGTCTTTTACAAATTATTCAACTTCTTTGTCTTATTTGTTTTATTAAACATTTGTTTGTTTTTTTAGGGCAATGGAAAACAATACAAACCACTTAGGGCAGATAAATGAGTGGATAAGAGGAAGCATATTAATATATCTAATTACAGGAAGAAGGTGCCCAATCATTAGGCATAGTAGTAGGTTCTAGATGTCTATAAATTCAGACTTCAAGAATTCGGACAGGTTATTTTTAATATTGGCAATGTCTATTTATAAGCAGAAAAAAAACCATTAAATGAAAATGATAGGAATAAACTTTATTGTAATTACAACAACATTCAACTCCTTATATGCAGTTTATTATATCTGTGACAAAACAAAATAACCATAGACTATCTTTTATTAACAGACTTCCTTTATTACAATGCTACCAAAACATCTTTTGTTATGGTCTTTGACGCTCCTTTCATTTATTTCCTTTTGCAGATTTCGTCACTTCCTGTCCTCTCTCCAACAATCTTAATCTTTTTGCTGGCCTCCGTCTGTTCCACTTCCATTTACGGAACTCTTTTTGTAGGGATGCTAAACTACTTTGGTGGTTTTCATTTGTCCTGCAACCTTTCAATGCCCGCGACCCTACAACTTCCCTATCTATCCAAATAACCGTCAGCAGGGAAGGATCCCCAATGACAACTTAATTCCCTTTGCATTTTGTTTCTGTTGCTCGGGCGACAGGAGACCCCAAGCAAAGCTTTGATTCCCATAACAAATGACTACGACAGGAATTTCATGGCAACAAGAACTCTACATCGAATGATAAGAGTTTACAAGGAACCACCGAAGAAGATAAAGATACACAGCTTTTATTAACAAAGCAGAAACTTAACAAAAACCAAAACAACAAAAAAAACATAAAACCAAAATTGTAGGCATGATGCCCCGGCATCAAACTTCCGGGGTGGAAAGAAATCATGAGCTCCTGCTCATGAGGCATGTTGTTGAATGACCCAGCTTAATTATCTCATCCTCTGTGAGCCAGGAAGTATCTTCAGTGGGATGATTACTCCAGTTGACGAGATATTTAAAATACTCATGCTTGCAGGTCTTCTTCAACAACTGCTTGTCCAGAATGCATTCAATCTGTTGTGGAGCAACAACTAGTTCAGATTGTTTTGCATGAGGTGCATTGGTTGTGTTGGTGCCTACATAAACATTCAAGTTTCAAACATTTAAATATGCAGGCACCTTCCCAAAAAATCCAAAAAATTCTAAGTCTTTTGGCCTTTGCAGTTGGAAAGTGCAAAAAATAGTTTTAAATGCATGTATCTTTGTATATACAAAGGGGTTTGTATGTGCAAATGCAAATATACATTGGCGGACTTGTAGAAATTTCGATTGGCTGTCAAAAATAGTGAAAAATCAGTTATATGCATTTCGCAATGCATATCGGGCTTAAAAAAGGTGCATATACATTGAGGAATCTTTTATAGATTCTGGGAATATTCCCTGCTTGTATATCGGGTTGCATGTATATTTTGTGTAGTATGTTCAGACATACAATGGCTAGATACAAAGGAAAACATGTAAAGAAGATATACGTTGGCGGCATACAAAGGAAAACATGCAAAGGATATATGCAAGTGGTGGGCTCCACAAGGTTGTATATGCATTCGCTTGTAGGTTTGCACATACAAAGGGAATTGCATGTCTGTTCAAAGGTATGTTCGCATATACAAAAGAAGATGCAAAGCAGACGCAACAAGAAGGTTAACTGCATTGGCGAAGTGGATGAAGTCCGCGGTTATTTGTTGGGCTTGTATGTTCCCAATGCACATTCGAACATACAAGCAGAAGATACAAGTGAAATACACAAGCGGGAGTGATAAAAAAGTCAACAGTTTCAAATGCATGGTGGGGCCTGCAAGTTGTATGTTTCACATTGTATATGCCAACATACAAAGGTTGAAGATGCAAGACCCGGATCTCAAAGTAGTTCCAATCTGCTTCATAATTACTTGAGATCCGCTGAATGTATATTGCATGTTGTATGTTGCAATATACAAGGGGAATATGCAAAAGCGATATACAATCCGGATCCGATGGAGATTTCAAGTTGCTTCATATATATTTGAGGTCCGTGGGTTGTATAAAGTGCTTATATATGCTAATATACAAGCCGATGTGCAATGAAAAAGATACAAGTTGGATTTCAAAAGGAGGTACATTTTGATTCATAATGATTTGAAGTCCACGGCTTGTATGTATGTGTGTGTTGTATATCGCGGATATACAAAGGAGAGAGATACAAGTCGGACCCGAATAATTTTTCAACCTGTTTCATAAAGGTTTGGGGTCTGCCTTGTATGTAAGGTGATTGTATATGCTTTTGCATATACAAAGGGCTGAAAAAAGTAAAAATGCATGCTGGGATGGAAAAGTCAAAGTTGCAAAAGCATCTACGTGGCACATTCTCATTGGCTAATGACTTGCCTGCCTGATTTGAGCTGTAGATTTGGGAGATGCAGAGAAAGATCGACGACTATGTTCGAATGTAAGGTTTTCTTCATGATTGCAATGGCGTTGTTGGCAGGAAGGCTTCTAGAGCACGCGGTTTGTTGCGTTTCTGCAGGACACCGGTAGGTCAACCATTGATTGCAGAATTATAGAGGCATGGGTTGATGATGGACGTGCCACCTACCAATTTTAAGAGAAAAATCCCCAAATGGCGGCACAGGGCTCGAGTCCAACTATCTTCGCCTCTCCTTCTGCCTGCTACATTGATGTTTTGGGCGCCATTTTTGTGGTGCACTGTATCTAGTGGATTTTTTGAATTTTGCCCTGTAATTAATTGCTAAGAGCACAACCTTGCTATAAAAGGCAGACTGTGTCACTCATTTTAGGTTGTTGAAAACTGGATAAATTTTGGTGTTGTGATAAGATACAACTTCATTGGTGGCTCTGTTTTGGTTGTCTTGTGAGTTTATGACTCATATGTTGAATGTTTCATGCATAATCTTACTGGTTTCATGTTGATTTAAATGAGTAATGCTTCATTGCATGTATTCTGTTATTTGTCTCCAAATTGAATAGGTTCTTCTTCTAAATTTGAACAGCTAAGGGGTGTTTAAGATTCTAGGATATGGGTTTGCTATGTTGAATGCTTGATCTTTTACTTCTGCTCAAGCAGTAGATTAAATGTTCAAGGTTAAGTGTTGGGAAGAATATGTTGCAGTGAGGATGTCTGTAAGCAAAGATAACTGAATACTAAATTTTGGGAAGTATTTGTAAGGCAGACACTACAAAACCCCCTTGAAACCTAGTTATTGATTTGAGTTTATGGTGATCATTCATGTAACATCCACGTTCTAAAAACATAGTAAAAACCAAAAATTCACCATAAAGTATATTTACAAGGTAAAAATGAGACAGAGAAATTTTTTTTCTTTTATTCAACATATAGTCGAGTAACTACAATTACAAGATATCTCATTACAAATACAATCAACCTTATTGTCTTTCTCAAGTACAATGTTTACAAATATAAACCAATTATAAATACCTGAATAAGATAAAGTTTTACTTAGTCTCCATAAACACAAGTCTCCAAGATATACTGCATCCGAAAATCTGACATCTTTATCGCAAGCCTTGGCATGTCTTCTGCTAGAGAGAGAGAGTATCTTTCTAGTGATTTACCTCCAACCACAGACCGTCGGTCTCCCGCACTCCTTCCTGATCGGAAGTGGCCCTTCCCTTCACGAGAAGTATAGACCAAGGTAACTAGTGGTTATTTGCCTTTCCGAGTACATAGTGTTGTACCTTACACAACTCTATCTATCATACAACCCTAGATACCCTCTAGCTAAGTATGATTCCCGATAGGATGTGCAATCCAGATACAGTGAACCGACAATGCATGCAAAGACATATGCATTACTATGGCCATAGTTTTCAATATAGATTGACATTCGCAATGAATGTTGTCGTAATGTTCACCCACTCCAACTTGACTTGGATACTATCATATTCCTACAGGTCGACTTGGTCAACTACGTTTAACTTATGAAGTCATGATGATTTCATTAATTTAGTCTTCCCAACTCATACATGATTTCTTTCACTGTCTATAATCCATAGACCTATTCAACTTTCTTTCTTTACAAGGACTCTTATTGCATCATGGCAATATCTAAGGTCCATGACTTTTTGTCTCATAATAAATATAGATAGATTAATTATGACTAAGATGATAACCTTACCTAGGTTAAGCAATGTAGTCTAGGAATCTAATTCCCTTCTTGTATGTAAGAATAATTACACATAGTCAGGGCACTCGTCCCTTCAATCACGATCAAAATAATGATCTCAATGTCTTAATATAATAATTACCATAACTAGGTTAAGTCAAGGTTTAACTAAAGAGTTTTGGCTAACTCAGACCTAGTCTTTCTATCTTAGGTGAATTCACAAGACACTGTCGTTGCTCTTCAAATGTTATGGTAAGACTATTCATTCTTAAGTATCTCTCTTTGCATCTATGCAACATAAGAGATTCACCCCTTGTCGACAAGTAATAGTGTGAGAGAAGTTGTGATATAAAGATATAATGATTTTAATGTTTGACTAATCCTTTAATGGTACCTCTTGCATGTTTGCAAAATCTGAGGCTTACGACTTGTATTTTAAGTCGACTTGTAGCCCAACACAAAGTTTTTCCCCTTCCTAGGGTTAAACATTATCGATTAGAAACTAATCTCTCTTCAATAAGATAGACATGAGCATTACCAGATTAGGGTTCTCGACCCTTTAACGACTTTTCACATAAAGTACTTAATATGATTTATTACTATAAAAGTATTGTAAGATAATTCTTAATCCTTCGAGGTTATACTGGGGTTTTATTTATCCTATTCCAATCTAATGGAACAATGAACATACTTATTCTAGGACGTAAGAATATTCTATGGGAGAGATTATTCCCTAGTCTTTCTCGACTACGAAGCCATTAAATCTCATGAACCAAGATAGTTCTTTATACAAGTGTAACCTTAGATTTACCTAATCCAAAGGTCCTATATGAGTTTAAACTTAACTAAATTTGGTTTAAGCTCAATGTCAAATACTACTCTTCTTATTTATCCAATGTCGTCTTTGAACAATGTCATCTACTTCGTTTCGAGCAATACTTGAAAACTAACTTGTAGATTCTCAAGCTTGATAACTTTTCCATTGAACATTTACATGAAACAACGTACTTTCTACTTCACAAAAACAATGTAAATGTATATGCATATATTCTCATGAAACACTACTAATACTTGAGTGTCTGTAATCACAAAGAATTGGTTAAAAGACTTATATTTACGTCAAAACAAAGATGAAAGATGATTCTATCACTTCTCCTCGTATATCAACTACCGAATATAGTTCTTAATGGTTAATGAATACAATAATTCACTATCATTTCCTGCTAAAGGAAAAACATTGATATAGCATTCTTGCCAACTCTTATCCGGCATGAAAACCAATTATACTGGTTCTTAGAACTTCATAATACTATCTATTCAAGATTAAGAACCCACGTTCTCATAAAATCATAACTACTGTTATCAAAGAGTTTCTTTCATCGTGAGTTTTAAGAAGCACTACATAAGAGAATGTGGTCGACTCTTACCGGAATATATCAACAATATCTCTTTTCCTCAGCAACGAATTGAGAGTTCTTCTCTAAAAATGGCATAGTTGTTTCTCACAACAATGATGCTCTGCTCAGAAGATCACCCCAACTGATCCCTAAGTCCCGTAGACTCGCACCCATAAGAATGTTTAAGGAGTACGCCAATCAGCAAAACTGTTGAGATGGAAATCCTTTTCCTCATGGTACCAATCCTGCACAATTTAAGGCTCACGTATAAGAGCCTATCAACTCTTTTTCCTTCAGCACCGAGATCCCTTCGCAAACTCTCATCAACAACTTCTATTCATTTCTGTGGCTCTCTCTCACTGCGACAGTGTCTAATGCTCGCTGGCAGACTTTATCCAGACACTAGCTATGTGTTGCGCTGATTCGCCTCACAGCTCCTTTTACAAACAATCGATATCTTCTCCCTATATCTCACTTCAAAAACTCCTTCCTAAAGTCTGTCCACAGCGAAGAATTGACGGCTCAAAAAAAAACACCAACCATTCTATCAAGATGAAAAACCTCCTCCGTATACAAAAATGACTCTGACCATTCTCCAAAATGGAGCTCCACTAGGCCGCCGATCTCCCCCCAATCTAGCCTTCGAATGCTTCTTTCATCTACTACAGAAAAATGGGAACGTGGGTGTATAACCGCCCATTAATAACTATAGACCCCTCCTTAAATTAACTCCACTCACATAAGTGGTTGTCATGCTCCCTACAAATCGTGAAATACTCCAATCAAAATTTGTTAAAACAAATTCCTTAAGGTTCGCAGATTCTGCCACTAAGGAAGCAAACGTTATGTTTCCACTAACGTTACTCTATTGTCCTTCCTCCGAAACATTCTCCACGACCCAACACTAAGAATCCAGTCACAGTTAGAGTGAGTTTTTCCTCACCTGCGGCATCCTCTCTCGAGATTTTGTTATAACAACCCCATCTCCAACGTGAGGACTCCCCGTTCCCCACTACATCCAAAATAACTACTTTCTAAAAAAAGTAATGACACCCTACAAGGCAGCAAGCAAAATGCCATTAATGGCACAAGGATTTTCCCACGAGTTAAGAGGTGCTGGCGGTTTAGAAGCAACACTCAACAGTAATGAACACACAACTCAATAAATAACGACTTAGATTCGCTCCTAACCACTCTCGTCCACTCAGAGTTGGTTAAAACAAGTACCTTCAAATCATGGACTTCAAAACAATTAAAGGCATGAATTACATATGAAGAAAGTGTGGGCAATTACTACCTCCTAATAGCATAAAAGATTCCCTTCTTGAACTTCGAATCGATTCCGTCAACAGACAAGAATAAAGGAGTTCCTCAACATCTACAAAAATATAACAATATAATTTAGCATATTCCTTTACATTACGACAAAGGTTAAAACACACCTAGGTCCCTAATTCAACATCCGTCGATTTTTGCAAAAGGAGTTTACGACATACGCTTGAAGCGCTTTACGATGATAAAGATGACTTGGGTGCAAACGCAGAACAAGACTCGAGATTTTGTTTAGCTATCACGTAGCTGAGAAAAACCTCTACCCGAAGTTGTTAAAGACTCCTCTATTTGTCCCATTTTGATCACTAAGGATTTCAGATGATGTGAATGGGTCAAGTTTACCTCCCCATCACAATTCTTCATTAAAATCAGGTCGTCTTGACGAGTTCATATGTTGACGTTAAACGTTGACAATATTCGCGTTATCTAACTTGATGGGAATGTCTTGACGTTTAAGAGGCGACAATAAAACCTCAAGTGACTCAAGAAAAATAATGCAACCATTTTACGGCTATGACGTTGTTTACTTTACAAACGACTATGTCAACTCACCATCAACTTGACTAGATGATAAACAAGATATCGACTACCTGTCGATTAGATTCGAAAGTAACTAGCAAGACAAGACTTACCTCATACAACTCATTGGTTCACATTATCGTTCAACACTAGACTCGTTTGGCAAATAGACCACTCGTAATCTAAGATCTCTATCTCTCTTCTCGAAAGATACTCTCTCTCTCTCTCTTCTCTGAGAGTCAATAACTTGTAATCCTGTTTCACTTGTCATCAAACAATAAGTAATCAGTGCATCATTATTTAATAAATTCAACTAGTAAATCAAATCTCATAATACAATTATTAAATTGACCATAACATAATCATTTCCATGATTTCATAAATGATATTCAATGTAATTCCATGTCATATCCTGTCATAAGTCTATAACATCACAACAAATTTACTTATGCCCAAGTAAAAAAAGTAAAAGTATAGCAAGTCAGAAATTAGGGATGTAACAGTTCACATATTTATGTCTGTTGACTCTGAGCCCTAAGATAGGCACCAGTTCAATCTTGTATTGAGGTCACAACCAAAGTCCCAGTTTTGCATCCAAATACAAAACATAAATTCATACCTCAAATACAAACCTTTAGGACATTTAGAAGTAGTTTTAGGACCAAAATCCTCTGATTCGCAACTAAGCATAGGCCCAAAGTTAGCCCCTTTGCACTTATTTCACAGTTTTGGTCTACATAAGAGAGGATTTATATGCTTTGTGTCAACATCCCAGTAAGTTCATGTGCATATCTAATGGATGTTGAATAGGGAATACCGCCCTTGGTTCTATAGAGCCTAAATAAGAAGAGGAGATATTTATAGAGTCTATCTCCTGTACTGTTGGCCCCTAGCCCAGAAATCCTATTGATCAATGATGGCTACCTTGTAGGGATAACTGGGAAACATCTAGTCAGATTCAACACTAACAGGTTGCTTCAATTTCATCAGCCTCTATATCTCCCTTGTATGGATATAAATCTACCACGTTGAAGATAGGAGATATATTCAGATTTGTAGGCAGTGATATCTCATATGCATTGGTGGAGAACTTCCTAAGGATTCGACATGGACCAATCTTCTTCATCTAAAGTTTATTGTATGTCCCTGTAGGAAATCTCTCATTCCGAAGATGTGCCAATACAAGGTCTCTAATCTAAAACTCTATCTCCTCTTGTGATCAACACACTTCTTGTATTATCAATTGATGTCCTCAATGTTATGTTTCACCTTCTCTTGAATGTCCTAAATGACTTGAGCAAACTCCTCCCCATCTGTAATCCTCTTCTCCATACCAGCAAGATCTCGAAGTTCAAATACACCCCATGGATGCATACCATATACCACATAGAAAGGACTGAAACCTATGCTTTTATTTGTGGAGTCATTATATGCAAACTCAGCTTGTGCCAACATGAGATCCCAACTTCCAGGTGAACTACCAACAAGACATCTTAACAAATTACCAAGGCTTCTATTGACAACCTCGGTTTGTCCATCTGTTTGTGGATGATAAACATAACTAAAATTCAAATTTGTGCCCAATTTCCTCCATAGAGTCCTCCAAAAATGATCCACAAACTTAGTATCCCTGTTAGAAATTATGCTTCTTGGAATACCATGCAGCCTTGCAACTTATTTAAAGAACAAATTGGCAATGTTAGTGGCATTACTAGTCTTTTTGCAGGGTATGAAATGCATCATTTTTGAAAATCTATCTACCACAACAAAGACTGAATCATTACCCCTTTGTGTGCGAGGCAAACCCAAAACAAAATCCATACTCACCGAATCCCAAGGCTTGGATGGAACTGGAAATGGATGATAGAGCCCCGCATTTTGACTTCTTCCTTTAGCATGTTCACAAATTTTGCACCTTTCCACATATCTTTTCACATCTACCTTCATCTTTGGCCAATAATAATGAGTGTTCAACTACAGAAAAGTTTTATCCCGTCCAAAGTGACTAGCAAGACTACCACTATGTTTTTCCTTCAACAAATTATCTCTCATGGATCCTCTAGGGATACACAACTTGTTTTCGTTAAACCTTCTTGAATCATATAATCCATCCATGGCTCTCTATTCTGACAAATAGGATCATTGCAAGCTATAAATGCTTCTCCAAAATTTGCATCCTATACATACAATTTTTTCAAACCTTCAAACCCCACGCTATTAGTTTGTATCTCACACAACAATAAACTCTTCCTACTTAAGGCATCAACAACTTTATTCATTTGACCACTTTTATGCTTCAAAACAAAGTTATAACTCTGAATATACTCAACCCATTTAGCATGCCTTTGATTCAATTTATGTTGGTTGTTAATGAATTGCAAAGCATGGTTATCTGTATACTCAACGAACTCTTTGGGAAATAAATAATGTCTCCATTTCTTGAGGGACTGAACCAAAGCATGAAACTCCAAATCATAAGAAGAATACTTCTTTTCTCCCTCATTTAATTTCTCACTAAAATATGCAACTGATTTTCCCTCTTGACTTAGGACTGCCCCAATAGCCAAATCACTAGCATCACACTCTGCTTGAAAAACTTTATCAAAATCAGGAAAAGCAAGTATGGGCTGAACTCACTTACCTTCTTCTTAAGAAATCTAAAATTTTCTTCAGCCTCCTTGGTCCAAACAAATGGTCTTTTATTCCCTTTAATAGTCTCTAGTATAGGTGCCATTACATGACTAAAATTTCTTATGAACTTTCTATAAAAACTAGAAAGACCATGAAAACTCCTTACCTCCATGACACTTCTTGGTGATGGCCAATCAAGTATGGCTTGAACCTTCTCCTTATCCATCTTCAACCCTTCTTTTGACACCACAAAGCCCAAGTAAACCAATTCGGTCTGCATGAACACACACTTTTTCAGATTGATCTGCAATTTCTCTTCATGTAGCCTCTTCATAACCTGCCGCAAATGCTCTATATGCTCCTCTTTGGACTTGTTGAACACCAAAATGTCATCCAAATATACAACCACAAATTTACCAAGGAATGGTTTCAAAACCTCATTCATTAACCACATAAAAGTACTAGGGGCATTAGACAATCCAAAAGGCATAACCAACCACTCGTACAACCCATCACTAGTCTTAAAAGTTGTTTTCCATTCATCCCCGGTCTGATTCTTATTTGGTGATAGCCACTTTTCAAATCTATTTTAGAAAAACACATAGATCCACTCAAGCAATCCATTAGATCTTCAATTCTAGGTATGGGAAACCTATATCTTATGGTGATTTTATTAATTGCCCTTGAATCAATACACATACGCCATTCCTTTTTGGCATAATTATTTTAGGGTTTTAAAAACCCGTGAACAGGAACTTCAGGGGGTCCGACAAGCAGGCAACAGAGAAAGGTATGGTTTGTCTTTTACAAAATATTGAACATCTTTGTCTTATTTGTTTTATTAAACATTTTTTTTAAAGGGCAATGGAAAAAAATAGAAAATAATACAAACCACTTAGGTCAGGTAAAGCTTGTATGAGCAAGATAAATGAGTGGATAAGAGGAAGCATATTAATGTATCTAATTAAAGGAAGAAGGTGCCCAATCATTAGACATAGTAGTAGGTTCTAGATGTCTATAACTAGCAGTTGCACATGTGAACACGCAACGGTTTTGCCGATAGGTTGTTTGTAAAGTAAATGTTTTTTGAGAAGTGTTTGTGTTTTATGACTTGTTGGCATTGCATTGTTTGAAGAAGATAGTGTAATTTGTGATGTATAGGCATTGCAAGGGAGTATCAATTCTCATAATATAGTGGCTCCTCTTGCGTATATTTATGTAGCTAGTTTTCTATTGCATCCTTCTTGAAATTGTATATGGTAGCAGCTGTCAGCTATGTTTTGCAATTTAGAAATATGGTTTTTCAACTACATATTGTTGTGTAATAAATAGATATGTAATAGTCTGAGTGACTACATACTACTACTATGACAAAGTTTGACACAAGATTGGATGCACCGAATGGATTATTGAACAGATTTTTAGAACATCCAAACAAAGCATTTGAGACTGTAAATTCATATTCTATTAACTTGCCTTGCATAAAAATGGTAACATGGAACCAGAATTATGGAAAGCTAACATTAGGTTTGCTCCACAAATGTCATTCAAAAACTACTCAAATTTCATTTGGTGTTAGTTGTCATGCTATGTTTTGCAATTTAGAAATATGGTTTTTCAACTACACACTGTTGTGTAATAAATAGCTATGTAATAGTTTGAGTGACTACATACTATTATCAAGACAAACTTTGACACAAAATTGGACGCGCCGAATGGATTGTTGAACAAATTTTTAGAACTTCCAAACAAATCATTTGAGATTGTAAATCAGTATTCTATTAACTTGCCCTGCATAAAAATGGTGACATGGAACAAGAATTATGGAAACCTAACATTGAGTTTGCTCCAAAATTGTCATTCAAAAACTACTCAAATTTCAATAGGCATCGTGCCTCAAATATATTGGGAATAATTTAATCTCTGTACAATTGTTTGGGAATGCATAGAGAGAAGAAATCATATGGATTAACAAAATTTCCTTGAAAAACAAATAGCCATAAAAGGAGTGTTTGAAAAATACAAGATCTATTCAACAATATTCCTAAATAGATATTGACTCATTAAGAATGCAATTTAAATAGATCATAAACAAGTCATATTAGTAAAAATAAAAGTAAGCTGAATTAGTTCTATATTACACCCATGCCTGCATTAATATAAATATATCAAGCACAAAATATGAAGTATCACATGACCAGAAAGTGGATGGGTCATTAAGATCTCTTCATCAACTTCTCCATTCAAAAAGGTGTTCTTAACATCCATTTGGTGAAGAGACCACGTGTAATGAGCTATCAATACCATAGGAGCTTTGATAATATTGATCTTTTCTTTTGGACCAAAAGTTTTTGTGTAGTCAAATCCCTCCTTTTGGTCACTAATCTTGCCTTATGTTTTTCAATGTTTCCATTAGACTTGAACTTAGTTTTATACACCCACTTATTTTTTACTACATTCTTTTCCTTGGGTAAGCCCACCAATTCCCAACTCATATTCTTTATCAAAGAGTCATTTATTTTGCATAGCTTGTTCCCATTCATATTTTCCCTTATCCTCATCATAAGTTTGAGGATCATTAGTCTTCATTATTGTGGTCATTAGGGCATTATTAACTTGTTGGTTTCTTTGATAAATTTCTTGAGGACTCTTGGTCTTTTGAGAAGGGCTAGATTCTTCAATTGTATTAGAAGTTGACTTTGAACTTTTGTTGGTTTCAAAAGTACTATAGGATTTGTCATTATTTGTGACCACTCGTGTGATAGGATTTGGAGAGGATTTTATCATAACCTTGAACCCTTGATTAAACTTGACATCCCTAAGGATTTCAACGTTTGGGATAGGAACACTTATTTTGCAATGGGTACACTGAGATAGCATGTAGATAAAAGTAATTAGTTGTTCCTTTATATTTGCACATTGAACATTAAAATTTACCAAGAAGAGAACATACAAGTTTGTTGCTTGTGGATGGTTGTTGTCCATCCATCATTTGAACATTGAAGGAATGTAGTGATCTGTGTTGTTTTCTTACATTAGAAAAGAAATGGAGTAAATTAAATATGTTGACATGTATGCAAGTAAAGTTGATTTTGAATAGTAGTGAGTAAAAGTAGGTATGCAAGTAAAGTTATTTTTTTGTTTCAGTCAATTATTCGCAAGTGATAGTGCCCTTAATGTGCAATGGGTATGCCAAGATAGCATGTAGATAAAAGTAATTAGTGGTAGAAGACATGAAGTGAGAGCTCATTATAGAGAAAATAGAGAAAACAAAATGACAAACTAAGCAAGGGTGAAAGAATTAGAAGTTGCATGCAAGTAAATTTATTTTCTATTTCAATCAATTATTTGCAAGTGATAGCGCCCTTAATTGGTCCTCTTCTTATTTCCCAATGGGATGTAATATATTTCTCTAATGAACCAATACCATTGTGAATGTTTCTGAATGACTGGTATAGAAGCAATTTACTCCAACATAATTATTGAAAACATCGATCATTTGGTACTAGGATGGTGATGAAATGAGGGGATACTTGAACAATAGCTAGTGTTAAGTGTTCTTTCTATTTGTTGGACTCCTGAGATGTTGCAAATGTCCATTTTGAGCCACTTCAATAAACAACTTTGTTTTCAATTGTATTGGTCGTGCCATGTATAAATCAATTGGTCTTGGAGACAATATGTTGCTATTGTCATAGATAGATACACTTTAGTGTGCAATGGGTACACTAAAGAGGTCTTAAAGGTGAATTATTAGGTCCTTAAGAAAATTATGTGTTTCCCTAAGTGTAGTTCCCAATGGACATATGTCATCTTTGGATCATTGGCGTGAAATGATTGATTAAAAGGCACTCTCTTTTCTTCATCTCCTTTTTCCTTTATATCTCTTATCTCTATCTCTCTCCCCCACTCTATCTCTCTTTCTATATTCCTCTCCCTCTCTCTCTATTTTTGTAAACATACCATCTTTAATGTAGGGAACTATCCACTGGAACGCTTGGTAATAGCCCCAAGTCTATCACACAATGGAACACTTTTTGCCACTATATTTATGTAGTTAAAATTAGTTTTGTAATCCCATGATAATATATGATTTTTGTTTTAAGAAATGCCTCTTCAATTGTCATGGGTGGTAAAGATAAAACCTGAAAATAATTATTCATAGGAAGGTTATTCATATAGCCATGTTTTCTACTTGAAACTAAAAGGTACTTTGAACCCACAAATTCTAGTTCAACATCATACATAAATAAGGATATGGTTTGTCTATTAACCCTTTGACATCCTATACATATATTCAAAGTAAAAGTATGGTGGACCCTGCTCAAATTCTTTAATCCTCCACTACTAACCCACAAGGTGATCTAGAACTTGAAATCCAATCAATCCTTTAACATGGTGTGGCAAACATAAATTTTAAAATAAGGAATTCTTAACATCCATTTGGTGAAGAGACCACGTGTAATGAGCTATCAATACTATAGTAGTCCTGACAATATTGATCTTTGCTATTGGCCCAAAAGTTT
Source organism: Cunninghamia lanceolata (assembly GCA_027924645.1). NCBI lineage: Eukaryota > Viridiplantae > Streptophyta > Pinopsida > Cupressales > Cupressaceae > Cunninghamia > Cunninghamia lanceolata. The sequence continues at coordinate 5,148,048 of BSBN01000311.1, read as the reverse complement.
TTGTGTAGTCAATTCCCTCCTTTTGATCACTAATCTTGACTTATGTTTTTTAATGCTTCCATTAAACTTGAACTTAGTTTTATACACCCACTTATTTTTTACTGCATTATTTCCCTTGGGTAAGTCCACCAATTCCCAACTCATATTCTTTATCAAAGAGTCATATTTATTTTGCATAGCTTGTTCCTATTCATATTTTCCCTTATCCACATCATAAGTTCGAGGATCATTAGTCTTCATTATTATGGTCATTGGGGCATGTAATTAACTTGTTGAGTTCTTTGATAAATTTCTTGAGGACTCTTGGTCTTCTAAGAAGTGTTAGATTCTTCAATTGTATTGGAAGTTGACTTTGAAATTTTGCTGGTTTCAAAAGTACTATAAAATATGTCATTACTTGTGACCACTTGTGGGATATGATTTGGAGAGGATTTTATCATATCCTTGAACCCTTGATTAAACTTGACATCCCTCTTTGTGAACACATCCTCCACACTAGGATCATACAACCTATATCGTTTCATGTGATTGTCATACAACAAAGATACACCTAACACTCTTAGTATCAAATTTATTTTGTCTAATCTTATTAGGTATCTTAGAAAATGTTTCACATCTAAATGCCCTAAAATACTCAACATTTTGTTTCTCGTTGCTCCATGCTTCCTTGGTATTTTGTAAACAAGTTGTAGTAGATCTATTCAAGACATGAGTTTCCATATTGACAACCTCAAACCAAAGAAACAAAGGAAGATCCTTAGATTGTAACATGCATCATGCCATTTCCACTAAGGTCATATTCTTTCTTTCAACACCACCATTTTGTCGAGGAGTATATATGTTAGACATTTCTATCTTGATCCAATGATGTTCACAAAAAACATTCCTCTATTTTATATGAATTTCCATGGATTTCAATGCATTCAAGTGTAACTTGATAGAATAATGAAGCCTTCATTGTGTACTAATTTGGACTTCAATAAATTATAAATTCCTTATTTTCATAACCAAGTTCCTACCCAAATTGAAGAGGCTACCAAAAGGAAGTATTGAAAATTATGGACATTATTTTAATTTGTATTCTATATAGAGAGGGCAATTTAAAATAGGCAGAGAGTACAAGTATTGAGTATCATGGACATTATTATTATTTTGATTCTATGAAAGAGATATAGAGAGGGAGAGAATGATATAGATAAACACCATCCATGAAAAAAAGACAAAAAAATAGTATTGATTTCAAGGAAGTTTGAATGGATTTAAATTCCATAGAGAGAGAGAGATGCTAACAATCTAAATAGAGCATGTGTCAATGGGGTGCTACACTCAAGGTAGCATGTCATTTGTTGCATGGGAGAGGGAGACAAAGAAATATATAGAGATAGAGAGATGGAGAGGAAAAGAGATGAGAACGATTTTGAAGACATGCTTTTAGATAGAAAGAGATATAGAGGAGATAGAGATAGAGATGAGGGATATAGAGGGAAGGAGGGAAAGAGATATAGAGAGAGAGGAATAGAGAGAAAATATAAATTGTGATAGATAGTAACATTTTTTTTGGTATACTTTATATCTATGTAAGTTTTAATTTTTTTTAATATTTTTTTCCTAATTTTAAAATTGAACTATATTTCTGCAATTTTTTTTAAGAAGAAGACACAACTAGTAGGCAAGTATTAAAAATCAGGTTTGCACGTTAACTTCACACACTTACCTTCAATCACTTACATATAAATTTAAGTTACTTTTAATGAAAGAAATAAAATAAACTAAAACAAGGGCAAGTTATAAATTTTTAGCATACTCATGCAATATGCTTTGTGAAGGTGAAAACAACTATTTGGTTTAGAAAACCACTCCAAACCTTTGACAAGAGAAAAATATAAATCTTAAGGAAACTTCCAACTACCTTGTAGAAAATCACTTCAAGCCTTTGACAACACACAAAGACTAATGTAGAATTTTTAGTTGTAGTCTCTTCTCATTACTATAGGGGACAATATCCAATAGTAGTGCAGGTACCAATAGTTATCATAGAATTGGTACATTGAAACCCTGATACTTGAAAAGTATGGGATTGGTACATACTCGTGCAATATGTTTTGCGAAGGTGAAAATAACTATTTGGTTTAGATATAATTCACTGCTCTCTTGTATTGTAGAGGTGTGTAGTAAAAGATAATGGAAAGTTGCATGCAATTTTTTTAATCTCGTGAATAAAATTTAACTAAGAAGAGCATAACATAGAAATATAGAAATAGAAAGGATTATAGTTGCACAAATTTACTTGGTAGTAAATTACAGATGCCAACAGAAATAAAAAGGATTAAAGTTGCGCAAATTTCCTTAGTAGTAAAATTACACATTCCCACATAAATAGAAGGAATTAAAGCTGCACAAATTTCATTAGATGATGAGGCTTAGGGTCCAAATGCTAGTAACCTCTGGGTTCGGTTGTGGAGAATTCCTCAAGAAGGGGATACACTTGTTCAAGAGGAATTCTCTAACTATATTGGGTGTGAGGTTGAGCCATTGTGCACATAAATATTGGGCTTCTTAAATTTTATCAAGTGTAGGAACAAGATGTTGGCACTTCACAACTACAAAACACTTCCAACTTTTAAAAAATATTTTAATTATCAATAACTAAATATGCTTTTGCTAAGAAAATATCAACGATGAAGCTATGTTTCTTTCTTTTACAATAAATTGTGAAATTCCAAATAACTCAAGGTCAACACATAACAAGAATTTAAAAATTGAAAACCTTGTTGGTTAAAGAACAGAGAGCTCGCCTTAGATTCGAACACTTTCTCGATCAAATGTGTATGAAATCACCCCTCTACCTTAGTTTTCAAATATCAACAAATGTGGAAAGGTTCATGAAACCCCCAGATGAATGTTGCGATGAAAGTACTTACCTGTTGTTGTGTCCATCTATTTTGAGAGTAAACAAATTAATGCACTAGACCCTAGAATTGTGATAACTACCCTATAATAGACAAACAATAACAGAAAGCCAGGATCTAAAAGTACCAAGATGATCAAGGAGATGTAGTAACTTGTCCCTCAGAAGTTGAAATGTCGAAAGACTCTGAGGCTAGCGCCTGAGTCCAGAAAGTCCCGATCTTTGAAAGATATAAGCTGGAAATATGTCATAAATGATGCTCTAATTTTGTTTCTAGGGTTTGTTTTAGCTGTTGGACATCGGGGCTAGTGCCCAAGTCTGCTACAGTGAAATTTTTGAACTCTATTTTTGGATCTTGAATCTTTATCCCTTGAACAACCTCCATGTACCTTCCCTTCTGCAATTCCTAAACATGTAACCTACACATAAGAAGAAAAGGGGTTTGGGGGTGTGGTATTTAGGGTGTCTAGGGATTTGCCTCAGTCAAATCTTGGGTTAGCATTCAAGCTTTCCTAACACCTTTGCTAGAGAGAAAGTGTGTGTGTCCTTGTAGGACAGAGGCTAAAGATAATCCAAATGATGATGAAATGATTCAAACACAATGATAAAGTCACCTTGGAGGTGAAGTCCTTAGGAAGATGAAGAGTCTTCAACTCATAAGGACGTTGATGATGATTCTAAATCTACAACAATAACACAATGAATGCCTTGAATGCTCCTTTACTCAATATTATAACCTTGCTATCATCAACTTGTCATAAAATGAATTCAAACACTCACTTATATATGTTATCGCGTTAAACTTTCACAAATCAATTGAAAGAGACAAGGAAGCACCCATTTAAAAGTCATGCTGAAATCTCTTAAATTTTACTTCGACCAATCAAGGCGGACTTGGGCGTGAGTGCCCAAGTCCTAAGTTGTCTTTTTAGTCGGAACCTAAGCATTAAATGAGCCCCTAGTTCCCATTTGACATGGGTTTCAGGGGATTTCTCATCAGGATGAATATTTTGCTTTGTACAGTGTAAACACAGGGACCTAGGAGCTAAATTAGGAAGTAAAAAAGCATGTGTCCACTTTTTACTCCATAACAATTATATTATATAATGAAAGTAATTAAAAAATATTCACAATCTCTTAAAAATCTAATTAAAATGGTGTTCTAAATTACCAGTAATGGAAAGTTGTATATACTAAAATATAAAAAAACATATAATTTTGTTCACAATCCATTTAAGTAGATTTTTCAAAATTTTAAAGAAAAATTTGTTAAAACAATTTTTTCATAAAATTATACTATCCAAAAAATTGTAAAAAAGCTTAAAAATTAGGAAAACAGGCCACATGCCATCAAATTCCATAGCCACAAGTGAATCTATTTACAATAAAAGGTTAAAAAAAGAATACAACTTATTTATTTTTTATTATAGAATAATTAATTTGGATTGGATGCAGTTTGTGTACAATTTTTTTTAAAGTGAGTGAGCAATGTTGGTGCAGGTTGCTTGTAAAGTTGGTTGAAAAGTATGGGTTGGGAAACGGTCTTGTATAGCACAAATGATGACAAGTCGTGTGGGAAGTAGTACCTAGAAAGATGGCACAACCATTTACGTCTTGATATTAAGGTTATAACATGGTGGATGTCTAAGTATAGAAGCAATTGGATACTAAGGCTACAGAAAATAAGAAAATTTCATGGAATCCATTTAGCTCCATCCAAAGAAGAAAAGATTGAACTAGAAAAGAAGAGGAGGTGAAGGGTTCAAAACTACCTTGTTGAGCGAAAGACTTGAATAATGCACAAATTGTGAAAGCAATACATAACGCCTCAAATAGATCAACACTTTTTAACTGCAATATAGAAATTCATGATGAAGGATTGTCTTCTATAGGCTATTGTTTTAGAAAAAAATGGATATTTGCAAAGCTATCTACTGGAAGGCTTCAATTGAAAGAGGAGGTATTATTGAAAACAGGATTAAAATCAATGCCAATCTTATTTTCTGAAGCTCTATTGTTCATGATAAGACTTGGTACTGTTTATCATAAATATTTGTTGACTTATATTTTATTTCATTTGGTGTATGATGGTACTAATTTTTATTCATTTTATTATTCACTATGAAAATTCAATCTTTTAGAGATCATTTGGATTAGTTTTTGATAATTTGATTGGACATATATATAATGAATGTCTTTTCTATATGGTGTCTCCTTAAATTAATATAATTTGGCATTTACAAGTTGCAATTCACTTTATTTGATTTTGGCTATCAGAATATCAAATTAAATTGATCTTTACCCGTGGATATTAGCAATGGGCTAAATTCATTGTTGCATTCATTGCTTGCATTGATTAATGTGAAGCCGACAATAAGAGGTAAAGTCTCATAACCAATCATAATTCTTTTAGAACACTACAAACTATAGTGATAAAAAAGACAAAAGAAAATGATTGGTTAACAATGGAGAAAACTAATGCAAAATTTTGCACATCGAATACAAGAGTACCATGCCATGGTAGGTACTAATAATAACCCTCCTCCATGTTTTACTGCGGTAACCCCATGGATGCATGTTAGCATGGTAACACGAGGAAATTTACCATAGGAAATCACCCCTAAAAAACTATAAGGGTTCAATGGTGTATTTGTCACATCAGATAGTTGCACAGATTGCGAGGAAAGAAGTGCACACCAACTATCAAGACATATTGTTTGAAGGCCACTAAACCATTTAGTGTAGATTATGACCAGACTCCTGGGGTTCAAACTCAAGAGATCTATTTTGTTAAAAAAATTGTTTTAAATATTTTTTCATATGTTACTTTGTCAAGGATTTGAGAATTCTACCCATTTTAGGACTAACAGGTTTTCTGCTAAGTTGAATAAGGCTGTGGTCCCATGGAGGGGGCTTCCTAAATCATATCAACAATGTTGTTGAAAATTTTTAGGGGCATTTTAAAACAAGCAGTCCCATAAAATTTTGTAGTTGTGGGTAGGCTTAAAAGTTTAAGCTCCAAAATTTATTGGAGCTAGTGGTCTCATGAGTTTTTTTTAACAAAAGTTTAATGTTAAATGATTTAGAGAGATTTTTAGGACCTACAAATAAAAAGATTGAAAATGATAAAATAAAAATTTTCCCTCCAAAATATTTCCTAAATTAAATGGTAAGAATCCAAAAACTAGTAGAAAAATCCCTAAGCTAGTGGAGCAAAGTTTTGGTCCCACCCCAAATGCACCCACTCAAAATCAACAAACTAAAAAATAGGGGCTCCTATTTTGAGGAAAGATTCTAATTTATGCCATAGAATTTTTTTGCTTCATGGGACCTATTGCTCCACAAAAATAGATCCTCTAGTAGCTCCATGGGACCACTTCCTAATCCTCCTTTTATCTGTAGGTAATGTGACAAGTAATTTTTCCATCTTTTTGATAATGGGAATTTGTGCGATCAATGAGCTTGGTTTGTTTAGAAATGTTTTTGAATATCAATCTCCGAGATGGGAATAATAAAGGTAGGTGAGTGTGTGGCCCCCTTCTATTGTTTTGCCACATCAATTCATTAGAATGGGACAAGCCCTAAGAAAAGAATAATTGAGCTTATTAGATATGGCCCTATGGGGTTTTAATAACTAGCAATCACATCTTAGGTTGCAATGGGTATAAGAATGGATGTGGAAAGGAGTTTTGTTTGGAAAAAAGCAAACATTATTTTGCATATGGAATAATTTAAAGTATACATAGTTTGTAAAATTGAGTTGCCAAGAGAAATAAACAAGGGGGCCGTAGGGGACGTATTTCTAAGAGTAGTAACGAGATTTTTTTGGTCTAATATTACTATTCTCAAAAAGAGAGTATACAAAATATTTATATTTTTTGGTCCACTTTGATTTGTTGATTCCTACTCATCATTTGAACATTGAAACCATGTAATGATGTGTGTTGAGAAATGATGGACCTTTTTTTGGTTTATTTGTGTCGATCAACTACTTTCATGTGGAGGTGTTGTCAAGTGGTCCTCTTCTTGATTTCTTAGTGCAAAAAATAGACTATGTTGCATGTGTGCATATCTTTGGAATGTGAAGCTTGGGCATATTCGAAGGCTTGCAAGGTTGCGCACTCTTGATATTATTGTGATTGTTAGCCCTTGGTGATCAATATTGTTGATGTCGAATGTTGCCATTTCAAGTGCCTGTGATTTATGTATTGTTAAGACCTGAGTCATTTTTAAAGCAATCTGGTGGCCCTATGTAATGATTGAATTACACCACAACAAAAAAGGGAAGGTCAGGGGGTTTATGACCATCTTGATATTCAATTGTTTGAACTTGCCCCAATGCACCATTTATGAGGCCTACTCCCACCCATAAATTAGAACTTGACATAGTACAAGAGAATTTTGGCTTTGATTTGTTCATCTTCTCTCTATCTCTCCCCTTCTCTAGATTCCTCCCTCTCTCACACACTCTTTATCTCTCTATCTCGCTACTTCTCTCTATATCTATATCTCACCCTCTCTTTATATCTTTAGTGTATGTGTTTGAACCTTTCCAGCATCTAAGTCTATCCATGTAGAGATACATGGACCACTTAGTAGTTGATGGATCAATAAGGATGTTAATGTAGGTCAACACCTAGGTATGGCGGCCATACCTCTAATAAATCTTGAACCAATGCTAATAGTGTTAATGAAATATTGAATTATTTGTAATAAACATGCATGTACTGATGAGCACTTAGTTATACTGAGAGGGGGGTGAATTAGTATGTAATAAAACTTTTCTTTCTCTACTTTAATTAGCCACAATAAAATACTCAAGTACGATATAGCAATTTAGAGCACAGAGATAAAGCATGATTTTACATAGAAACCCTTGTGGGAGAAAACCATGAGAAAATATTGCTTATATATTATATTGGTCTTCTTCTTCTTCTTTTGTAGGCTCCAATCTCATTTACATACAAATCTTTTATAGTGAGCACCAACCCACACGAGACTTCAATCCCCACTTACAGAATCAAAGGCACCAACCTACTAGAGACTCCAATCTCTATACAAACTGAGCTCCAACCCAACAAGAGGCTCCAACCTCTATTTGATAGGCTTACACCTATTAATTCTTCAATGACTGATATGATATACTCCTTTGCACAAATCTATTCCAAACTATAAATCCTTTCACAATCCACACAAATCTGATTTAATCACTAATCTCCTCCTTTTTCAAATTTGAATATTATCAATTCAATTTACTAGCATATATATCTTTTCCTTTTATCACACAAATATCTTCAATATAAATCATATTTACTCTTCATATTTATGCTCTTCCTCTTCCTTATACTAAAAAAATATTCATTTATTGCTTGCTCCAAAACATTCAAACCATTTACCTCTTATATGTCTTCAATAAGGGTAAAAGACATACCCTTTCACAATGGATGCAACTTCTTGAAACTAGTCGCTTCCTTTTACAGACAAATCATAGCCCTTCAATAATTGATCATTGCTCTTTATAGATACAAATTGCACCTCTTAATTATCCAAATCACATGCCTATTATTCTTTTGAAATTGTTGCTATTAACACAAAGGAAGTTGCTCCACTAAGAATATAATCGCTGTTCTTTTCAAGAAGATCGCGCCACTTAACATATTCATAATCGCATGTGTTATATCTTCCAAGTCACACCACATAGTGTATAAATATCCTTCTTGTATAATCTCTTCACACATTTTAAAGAGAGGTCGGCCTGTATATCAACATAGGTAGTCAGCCACTTGGGAAATTTGAAATTTAAATCTTTAATTTAAATAAAGTCTTATCTCCTTTAGGCACCAAGAGTTATATGGGTCGGCCCATATAAATAGTGTCTTATTTTATCTTTCACATACTTCAACATTATGTTTAAATCTTTAATTTAAACATACCCATATCTCTAAATTGGCCACCAATTCCACAATCTCTTCAACGGTAAGGCATAACAGATGTATTTTGCTTTTCTCTCTAATGGGGATGTATAATGATTAACTTCTCATTGTTCCAAGCCAAAATTTACCTTGACATCAATGACCTTATGACTTCGTGCCTTTGACATCAATGACAACATATTCCAACATGTACTTTTCTTGATTTTTTAGAGGCACATATGCACTATCCTTAAATATCCTTATCCTTCTCAAGATAGAAGATATCTGAGGGATCAAAATATAAAACAAAAGGGATAATTAATGAAGAGATTTATTGATAGCCTCTAAGTAATTTTAGCATGTAGGAAGAGCATTTATGCAAACAATATTAACTCATTTAAATTATAGATCATGAAATGCATCCAGTTAGTGGGAAAAGGAAGCATACATTAATGGATGAAGTAAATGCAATAAGGAAGAGAAAAATGCCAATCTTCATAGAATATTGTAAGGCATTATGTAGGCTTGATTTTCCCAAAGCATATTTGTTGTTAAGCTATGTTGCACCATACTTTTGAGCTTGATATTGATATGATTTTTGATGATAGAAAATCAACCCTTCTTTTGTAATAAAATAAATGTTTATAGTTTTTAGTATGCTAAATTCTAGTCCATTGGTATTGTTGGTAAAAAATGGGTAGGACATAGTCCATAGATCTAAGCCTCAGTAAAGTCTCTCAAGTTAGTTTATACCTTAAAAGATACAATGAGAGAATTATAAAGAACAATAATGAAATATAACATGCAGTAAGAATACATTAGTCATAACATATCATATACATCCATAGACACATAGATATTAGATCCAATCCTTATAACTCCATTATATATTCATTATAAACTTATATACAAAATGGTAGGTCTAAGTCTTTGCCCTGTACATACAACCTACTCTCTCTTACATACTCTTACTTTCTTCTACTTACATATCTTCCTATTATATATCTATATGTTATACTAGGGATGTGTCTCTTACAAAATGTCATCACATATGCCAGCCTTGTCCTCCATATTCCACTTGCAGTGAGATGTGATAGGTTCTGCATTCTGCCCTATGTCCTATCAACATCATCCCCCCTTTTTGAGACTATGTTTTGTCCTCAAGACATGTAGTTCTAGTTTGAGGGTAAGATGTTCTTGTAGAGCCCTATGTCCTATCAACATCATCCCCCCTTTTTGAGACTATGTTTTGTCCTCAAGACATGTATTTCTAGTTTGAGGGTAAGATGTTCTTGTAGATCACCTTAATCTACATCAGAGTTGTATCCCATTGTTTCTTTGTCATTTGCAACCCCTGTATATGTCCCTCTATCTCAATATGTGTGTTCTATGCATCTCCTAGAGTAGAAGGGTTAGGTATACTCTAAGCTTTTTGTTTTGCCTCTGCAAGTATTTTGGTCAAGGATGATAATCTCAAACTCACCACTTCTCTCAACTGCTTTACCAGTGCTTTTATTTGTTCTCTTTGATCCTATAGTTGTTGTAACTGTGTATGCATTGTCTTTATATGCACCCTTATAGCTCCATTTATATCCTTAATAGGATCATATGTTATAGCATTTTGTGCTATATGTGCTTCTAAACTATCTGTTTGGTCTTTTATTGCCTTAGTTGTAGTAGGCCATTGTAAACAAAACCATTATAATATTGTGGCTTCTACTATGGATTGTTAGATATTCCTTATTTGTGTTTCTAGCTGTGTATGTGCATCTGCACATTTCTTTGATGCATCAACTATTCTTTTCTTGTTCATCTCCTATGTCACCTATTGTTTGGCCTTTAGCTCCAAGTAGTGTGTATGTGCTTTTAGGCTCTGGACCAACTATTTCAACTATTGTGTAAATTGTAGTGTTGTGTCCCTCTGCACCTCAAGCAGCTGAATCTGAATAATAACCACTACTTCCTGTAATTGCTCACTGCTACCCACATGTTGTAACATTTCTTCCCTAGCAGTAGCATGGAAAATGTCACCCAACTAAAGTTTTTTGAATGGGTGTCTGTGGGCCCAAAGGGGGTTCTGCAGTCCCAAGGGGCTACGGGGCCTGAGGGTACTATCCTTAGGTACCCTATGGTACCTTTTTTGCAGGGATTTATGTAGTATGGTACTATGCAGGTACCCAATTTTTTTGTCTTGTAAACTATATTTTTGTTTTATAGAAACTTTACAATAAAAAATGAAAAATAATTAAAAAAACTTGGGATATTTTTAATAGCAAAGGAAAAAATATTTTTAAAAATCACCTCATATTGCGTGTTGGGGAGGCCATATGACTTCCCTGGCAAAAAAATTGCCCTCAGGAATATCCAGCTCTATTTTTGGTGATTTAGCAGTCAATCTTAACTGATTTGGGCCTTCTGAGTGCGATGGTGAGGTCTGTTTGATGCCACGATGCTCCGGTGATATGGTTGAGTGCTGTATTCACCAAAAAATGAGAAGGGACTTGCAAGCTTGCTCTAATACCATGTTGGAGCAGCAATAAGTCAAGATCAACTTGCAAAATCAAATAACTCTTCCACGAATGAATTTGAGAAAAATAACAAAGACAAATAACTATCAATAAGAATATGAATGTGGAGCATAAACATATATTAACCTCACTTACAAATTTACATGAGAATGTCTCATTATATACAACAACTCTTTAGAGGAAAGTGATGAAGAATTTTTTGATGATAGAGGGGAAATACTATTCATGGTAGTGGAAGAAAAGAGCAATGAAGATAGTTGAAAAGAAGAAGGAAAAGATTCAAGAGACAAGAAGAATGAAGATGATGAAGGAGAAGTGGATCTTCAGGAATAATTCCAATTTGCATATAATGAGGTTTAAAAGCTTCAGAGAAGAAACTCGCAACTAAAATCCAAAGTTCAAGAGGAAAGTGAATCAAAAGCCAAAGTATCTCAAGCTCTTGAAGAAGTAGAAAAAATGATCATGGATCTAAAGGTTCAATGTGAAGAAGCAAAGAAGATAGAAAAGGAATTGAGATTTTAGCTAAAAACAAAGGAAGAAGATTGTGAAAAACTAGAGTCTGAAATTATCTCTTTGAGGAAGGAGTTAGAGAAAAATGTGGCACAACTAAACAAGGAATTAAAAAATGTAAGGAGTTCAAAAACATTGGATGAAATTGTAAATTCTCAAAAACCTACATGTGACAAGAGTTGTATTGGATTCAAAGTAGGGCAAATTTCTAAGAAATCAAAGGAGGAAAATTAGAAAACTACTAAAGAAGGATCAAGTTATAAAGCAATAGAGTTACCAAAGAAAATAAATGTGGAGAAGTCCAAAGGATATGCAAATGTGCTTAAGAGCTCCATCAATGGTGATAGGTTCAAGAAGAGAGAAAATAATGTCACTCAGAAAATCAATATTCACAAAGGCAATAGAGAAAGTTTCAAAAGGTCAATCCCTCCAAGGCAAGCACAAATGAACAGGTTTCAACATCCATTTCATGGTTATTTCTATTCTTGCAATAACTTTGGTCATAAAGCAATAGATTGTTGGACACATACAAGAAGATTTGAATGGAACACGAATAGAAGTCCATAGGGGTTCCCAAGAAGAAACTATAATTCTTTTTCTCCTTTGTTGGATTAGAATGTTATATGCTACAAGTGCAACAACTATGGATATATAGCATGCTTCTGTAGAAGTGGTTTCGTGGAACCTCCTAGGCAGAACAAGAGATAGGAAGCTATGGATAGTCAAGAGGAATAAAATACAAAGTATGGAGAAGGGAACAAGAGCAAGATAATAAGAAAATAAAGAATCTATGTTTGTGCAAACTACATAAGAGGTATCACCAAGTCCATAAAGTAAAGTACGGGTTCAGGGGGAGCTATCCAAAAGCATCATCCTTCAGCTCCATAGAAAAGGTGTTTAGAGATAGTTCAGTGATGATTATGATGAGGGTAATGAGCATCCCATTACCATTAAAAGAGGAGAATTAGAGACAGGGGGAGCAATGAGACAAAGCAAGCATGACAAATAGGGATAATAGTATAGAAAGAGATAGCTATAGAAAAAGGAAGAGTTAGAGAAAGGAGGAGCCTTATAGATAGGGGGAGCATCATAGGAAAGAGAGAATCATATCATGAAGAAAAGAGGTATACTAAGTGTCCCTTTGCCATTGATGTCAAAGGGGGAGAGATAAAGTAAGAGGGAGCAAAGCAAAAAGAAAGAATTATGTTTGTGTTGCCATCAATGACAAAGGGTGAGATTGTTGGACTATGTTGTCATTGATGTCAAAGAGATGGAATCATAAATGAAGTCATTGGTGTCTATTGTGACATTTTCACAACATCGCCCCATTGCAAATGGGGACCCTATTTTTGAGCTCCAGTGCTTTGCCATCGGTCTTGGATGATGTCTTAGGTTTATTTCATGACGAAGTCGGTGGTGTGTGAATCAATAACCTTGTGTGGAAAACCATAGTTTCTTGGAGAATGCCAAATTTTGAGTCTGTGGAAGCTAAGGGCTTAGTAATGACAAGGTAAGTTGCATCTCAAACAATTGAATGACAACCTCATGTTCTGGACTTAGACGAAATCTTGAAAAAGGACAAGCATACATTAAGGTGTAATTCAAAAGTCTAATAGTGAGCAAAGTGTGCCTTAATATAGAAGGAGGTTTTTATCATGAAACCTTGGTGCCTTAATAAAAATTGATATTTTGATCCTCAAAATGGTTTGAACTTAGGAAATTTTGCAAGAAACTAGTACAATAACTTTAGACGCAGATTTGCTCCTGATCAATCACCTATGTGCGCCTAAGGTAAAATCTTGCAAAATCATCACTGACAATATAAATTTATGCCTAATTGGTTGTTAAAAGAGTTCTAAGAAATTTTCAAGGAAATCACCCTAGAACCTAAGGCGCAATTTTGCACCTGTAGAGTCACCTTTTGGCACCCTAAAATGAGAATGCCTAAACCTATGATAAATTGCGCCTAAAGAGGTATAACATTCCTTGAGTTCACAAGATTGATCAAGCTCACAAAATGCACATCTTGAATCAAGGTACATTTTCACACTTGAACAATCATACATCTGCGCCTTGAAGCAGGAGTCAGTGGAACAAACATCATTCAGTGGAATAAACATCATTCACTGGAACAAACATCATTCAGTAAGACCTTTGTGAAGGTGCATTTTCACACCTAGACAACCTTAAATTTGCATCTCAGGTACAAGGGCATAAATCAATTATGAGGAGGCTTTACTTTGTAAAAAATGAACATCTTTAAGCATCCACAAGGCTTTGAAACCATACATTCACACTAAATATGTTAGGCGCACTTTCACTTCTCTGAAAACCTAAATTTGCACCTAGAGTAGTAACATGATGAATATGCTTGGGAATGATTCCTATGTGCTATGAAATTGAATGGTTATCAATGGTTTAATGGTTGCTTTCTCTGTGTTGCAGGAGCATCAATGGGGCTGAGAAGTCATCCAAGGAGCAAGGCGCCTGGAACCATCTTCAAGCAAGGAATGAAGTCAGGAGGCAGTCATTGCAAGGGAGACATCATGTTACCACTCCAAGAGATCACTTCAAGTTCATCATGCCAGTACACTTCATCATCAGCATCATAGAGGACATTCATCCATCAAACTTCAAGCTCTTCCAGAATCTTCAAGTCTCTAAGAGAAGTCTCTTACTCCATGATATGAAGGAAGCATCATTATCTACGCTACTCTCTATGAAAAAGCATCCAAAGAAGATCAACATATATCCTGTAAGGAGAAGTATCACAGAGTTAGGCAAATGAGCAACATGTATCATACACATCCAACGTACAAAACACACAAGGAAAAATCAACAAGGATACATTCCCAAACATTCAAGTTCATCAAAGCAATCACATTCGAAGACATCACATAGATGATGCAATTTGGGAATATGCCCAAAAGCATATTGAATAAACTGTTGGAATCCATAAGAGTTGCTGAGGTGGCACCTACATGGCATGCACATCATCCTCACCAATCAAATGTTGCCCCGTCATCCTTGTCTAAGTACATTGTACTTGCATGCACAAACAAGAGGATAAGGGCACTCCAAGGGAGAGGTCTTCCAACAAATCATCTTTATTACCTTGGGAAGCATGCCTCCATCCTTTCTTCTTTCCTATGTACAAAATATGTCCACTACATTTGAAAAATACTAAAAATAGACATAATTGCCTTGTTGTAAAGATTTGGGCCATCCATTCACAAATCAATCTCGGCCGTCTGTTGTATTCTAGAAAACTATATAAAGGCCTTGTTGCCTCATTTGTAACAATTAGTTCAGAGGAGAGGAAAAGTTAGTTCACAATAGAGTTAATTCCCAATAGAGTAGAGGAGTAGAGTAGAGGAGACTCTTTGAAGTCATTGAAGAGATATTGAGAGATTGTTGTAAAGATACACTTCAAGATTAATGCAAGCTCATTGTTGAATGTTTCATGATGATCTTGTGATTTTGGAACGTTAGAGTGATCTTCATTGTCTCCAAGATGGTTAAGAATTGTTTCCAAAGTAGCTTAGTTGATAGATTAGAAGTTCATTGATATAATGTTTCTTATGTGAAGATATTTGATGAATCCCTTTTGGTTCATATTTTTCATGGATTGTCGAAGGTAACTCACTTTGTAAAGTTAGACTGAACCTTGTTTGCATAAGTTCAGTTGTGGATGCTCGTTTAAACTGCACCAGCTGTGGGTATTTGGATGGAAGTTCACAACATGAAAATCATATGATTACCTTAGGAGATTGCACTTACTCTGTGTAATTGTTGGTTCTCGTGGTGAAGCGGAGCTAGGTTGTGGAAGGGAATTTGTCTATCATAGCATGTGCATTATATCATTATCCTTAGATTAGCCCTCTTAACCCTTGCCTTTTGCCTTTTCTTTTTGTAGTTGATTAGAAGAAGTTCCATTTCACAAGGAAATAGTATATATTTGAATGAGTGATGATAAATTCTGTGTAAGTCCCTTTGTGTAAACAACATTATCACATCATACCACCGAGGCTATCTGTTGCAAATCACATACAAGGAACCTTGGAGTGTTCTTGTTTGATCACGTAGTTTAACATTTGAGACACTTTGCTCAAGAGAGGATAGAGAACTTGGTTATTTATTCTAATGTTGTTAAGAAAACATCATCAACAGAATTGGCGCTAGGAGGGCATGAACAAGGAATTACATACTTCAAGCACATGGAGAAACTCTAAATTGTGGAATCAGAACCAAAGTGAGCTTTCAAGGAAGAATCCGAGATGTAAAGATCTCTCTTATGTTAAAAAATCAAAAAAAGTAAAAAATTGAAAAAAGCAAAAAATAGACATGGATTTCTCAAGATCTTCAAGGCAGTTCAAGATGGATCATCGTTAAGATGATATTTTACAGCTTTGGTGGTCTTTGAATGCACAACTTCATCCTAAGAGTTTGGATGACTTTGCATCAAGGAAGGGATGTAGAATTCACGACACCAATGGACACGAGGAGTTATATTGCCTAACATTCTTATAAAGGATGGAGTTAGCATTACAAGGGAAAATTTCTTTTTTTCACAGGTACATGAGCCAATTGTTCTTGCAAGGGTGGTTCCCTACACCTTGTTTGATGAAAGAGAGTTCTTCATGAGTTTTAAAGAAATGATCAAGAAGAGACTAAGTATTGAGAAGGACTTGCCTGCCGAAGACATGTTGATTCCAGGTGGTTGGTGCAGGATTCATAACACCACTCATTCAAAACTCGCATGTTCGTCTTGCAATGAAGCTATTCATCAAGTGAAAGATCAATTAAGGTTGGAGGAAGAGTTTGAAGTGAAATTGAGATTAGATGACTTGTGGAACAAATGTCTTCAGGAAATAAATTCACCACCCAAAGAAGAAGACATTCTCATGTTATTCAACAATGAAGAGAGCACTATTGGAGAAAACAAGTTTGCATACCTTCTTCCAATTAAGAAAGAACTTGCTAAAGAGGAAGTTGAAAAAGTAATATAAGAAGTTCAAACGAAGGTAACAAATGAACAAGATGTTGATTCCTCCATCAAAGAAGAAAGTGACTTGAGTTCGTTGCAAGAAGAAGAATTTCTTGATAAACACTCATTCATGCTACATAAGGATATCCTTGAAAATGAGTTGCACAAAGTACAAAAGGATTTGTTGGAAGATAATCAATTGGATGCATTACAAGTAGCACTTCAAGCCATCATCAAAGAATCATCAAATGAACAACAATTTAGAGGGGCATTAGACGCTTCCATCCAAGAGTTCCAACTGAAGTTGTCTCAAGATGAACAAATTGAGGAAGTGGAGGTTAAGGACATGAAGCAATTCGAGTTGGTGCTAAGCCCTTTATTGAAGATCTTCAACGAGCTAACAGGTGAAATGTTCCATGTTCCCAAATTTCAATTATTTTCAGCTTTTCATCTTGATATGCCCACTGTTGATTATAATGTTGATTCACATGTTGCAGACGCAAGTGGGATGATTCATCATCAACTCTGACCTCCTGACGTATGTGTGAAAGATGAGCAATATCCATTCAAAGGTGAAGAACACCAGGTTGTGTCTTTCCTTGCTATTAATTGCAAAGATTTTGAATTTGATGATTATGAATTTCCAAACTATTAACTTGTTGAATATGATTTTGATTATGGAGGTTTGGGTAGAACAACTTGCATTTGGATAGATCATGGTCCCTATGAGAATCCTCAATTGATTATAGTAGTGCCAAAAAAAATTTCTTTTGAGGACTGTTGCCTAAGAGATGAGTTTTTCTTTGAGTTCAAGGATGAGTTTGCCAAATGGAGAACCGTCAGTGCTACTTTACTACTCTTGTTCATACTGAGAAATCATAATAGGGCATGCATATGTTTATGTGTCCTGGGTTGCATTTGTCTGTTGCTTGTACATAGATAGGTTAGAGTAGGGTTTTCATTTCCTGTTGTGTCTTAGAGTAGGTTTGCTGCCTTGAGGTCCTTTGACTCAAGGGTTGGCTTGTCTTAGCTTAGTTTTTCTTTTCTGTCGTTTGCTTGCTTTGGGGTAGTTTGCTTTCTATTGTGTGCTTTCCTTAGCTTGGTAGTTATTTACTTTCATGGATTAGTTGTCTATTGTTTAGTTTAGGTGGTTTGTTGTGTCTGGTTCCCCTATTTGTGATGAGGTGGTGTTATCTTAAACACATACTCTAGTTTCAATTTGTGATAATATGTTGGTTTATTTTTTAGACATCCATCCATGAAAGTCTTAGAGTTTGAAGGTGTTTTTCTTTCAATTTATCATCTTGTTAGACTTTGTACTTGACTTGGAAGCTAATCATATATTGTGTCTCAACATTGCAATCTTTTGTTTTAAATGTTTAAAATGATAAATCTTAAGCTTTATGAATTCTTAGTTTTCTTTTGAGGAACATGGGCCATGACAAATGGATTTCTCGTGGATTCCATTGCTAAGTTCAGATGGCATGACTGCTTGCTCCTGGGTGATGAATTAGTTATTTTTTATTACTTGAAGTATTTCGGGGTCTTATATATTTCACACATTAATGATATGGAGGTTTTCTAAGTAAGTCTGGGTGATTTCGTGTTAAGTAAAAAGCTTGGGTCCCCATTTTACCACCAACACCAGTACTACAAATCTAGATGAGAGTGGCGGGTGGTACTAAGTACTACTAGCCTACTGGGTGAAAATAAAAGGTGTTTTTCAAAACTAGACCCACTACAAAACATCAATATGAAGATCATCATTTGAGGACTCTCATATGAAGAATATTATCTGAAGATTATTAGCATCAAAGATCATCAAAGGTATTATCAAGAAAGAATATCAATGCAGAAGAATTATTACTGGAAGAATCACCATTTGCTTCCTTCAAGGTTCATCACATCACAGTGTTAGAGCATTGTCCTGGTGGTAAAATGATCCCAACTTCATAGCTTAGCACAAAGGATCTTGGGTGAACTTAGTTGCCAAAAGATGGGAATGAATCTATTGCACACACTTGGATCTTCGGGATATGGATAGTCATGCTGGCAGTTAATTTTGATCCTTTGAGTACGTATTTATGTTTATTCATCTTAGTGTGTGGGTGTACATGGAAATTTTGAAACTTGATTCATCTTTGTCACTGGAACAATTAGGAAACCTATTTTAATTGCAATTTATCTTAATTTCACACTCAAAAGATGAAGTGTCTTGATCCAATCTATGATTCTTTTCCTTTTGAGTTCATCGTCTAGTTGGTTGATGAGTAGAGGAGCAGTGTCTGAAGGTTTTGGGTTTGGATTGAGTCTTTCTCTTTGAAATTTTTAGGTACATTTATTCGAATTGGCACTAGATGTTGTGACATTTTTACATCGCCCCATTGCAAATGGGGACCCCTATTTTTGAGCTCCAGTGCTTTGCCATGGGTCTTGGATGATGTCTTAGGTTTATTTCATGATGAAGTCGGTGGTCTGTGAATTTATAACCTCATGTGGAAAACCATAATTTCTTGGAGAATGCCAAATTTTGAGTTTGTGGAAGCTAAGGGCTTGGTAATGACAAGGTAAGTTGCGCCTCAAACAATTGAATGACAACCTCATGTTCTGGACTTAGATGAAATCTTAACAAAGGACAAGCATACATTAAGGTGCAATTTAGGAGTCTAACAATGAGTAAAGTGCGCCTTAATATAGGAGCTTTTTATCATGAAACCTTGGTGCCTTAGTAAAGATTGATATTTTGATCCTTAAAATGGTTTGAACTTAGGAAATTTTGTAAGAAAATGGCACAATAACTTTTGGCACAGATTTGCTCCTGATCAATCACCTAGGTGTGCCTAAGGTAAAATCTTGCAAAATCATCACTGACAATCATAAATTTATGCCTAAATGGTGATTAAAAGAGTTCTAAGAAATTTTCAAGGAAATGACCCTAGAGCCTAAGGTGCAATTTTGCACTTGTAGAGTCACCTTTTGGTGCCCTAAAATGAGAATGCCTAAACCTATGATAAATTGTGCCTAAAGAGGTATAACATTCCTTGAATTCACAAGATTGATCAAGCTCACAAAATGCACATCTTGAATCAAGGTGCATTTTCACACCTGAACAATCATACATTTGTGCCTTGAAGCAGGAGTCAGTGGAACAAACATCATTTAGTGGAATAAACATCATTCACTGGAACAAACATCATTCAGTAAGACCTCTATGAAGGTGCATTTTCACACCTAGACAACCTTAAATTTGTGCCTCGGGTACAAGGGCATAAATCAATGATGAGGAGGCTTTACTTTGTAAAAAAATGAACATCTTTAAGCATCCACAAGGCTTTGAAAGCGTAAATTCACACTAAATATGTTAGGCGCACTTTCACTTCTATAAAAACCTAAATTTGCACCTAGACTAGTAACATGATGAATATGCTTGGGAATGATTCCTATGTGCTGTGAAATTGAATGTTTATCAATGGTTTAATGGTTTCTTTCTCTATGTTGCAAGAGCATCAATGGGGCTGAGAAGTCATCCAAGGAGCAAGGCACCTAGAACCATCTTCAAGCAAGGAATGAAGTGAGGAGGCAGTCACTGCAAGGGAGACATCATGTTACCACTCCAAGAGATCACTTCAAGTTCATCATGCTAGTGCACTTCATCATCGGCATCATAGAGGATATTCATCCATCAAACTTCAAGCTCTTCCAGAATCTTCAAGTCTCTGAGAGAAGTCTCTTACTCCATGATATGAAGGAAGCATCATTATCTACGCTACTCTCTATGAAAAAGCATCCAAAGAAGATCAACATATATCTTCCAAGGAGAAGTATCACGGAGTTAGGCAAATGAGCAACATGTATCATACACATCCAACATACAAAGGACACAAGGCAAAATCAACAAGGATACATTTCCAAACATTCAAGTTCATCAAAGCAGTCACATTCGAAGACATCACACAGATGATGCAATTTGGGAATATGCCCAAAAGTATATTGAATAAACTGTTGGAATCCATAAGAGTTGCTAAGGTGGCACCTACATGGCATGCACATCATCCTCACCAATCAAATGTTGCCACGTCATCCTTGTCTAAGTACATTGTACCTGCATGCACAAACAACAGGAGAAGGGCACTCCAAGGGAGAGGTCTTCCAACTCATCATCTTTATTACCTTGGGAAGTGTGCCTTCATTCCTTCTTCTTTCCTATGTACAAAATATGTCTACTACATTTGAAAATTACTAAAAATAGGCATAATTGCCTTGTTGTAAAGATTTGGGCCGTCCATTCACAAATCAATCTCAACCGTCTGTTGTATTCTAGAAAACTATATAAAGGCCTTGTTTCCTCATTTGTAACAATTAGTTCGGAGGAGAGGAAAAGTTAGTTCACAATAGAGTTAGTTCCTAGTAGAGTAGAGGAGTAGAGTAGAGGCGACTCTTCGAAGTCATTGAAGAGATATTGAGAGATTGTTGTAAAGATACACTTCAAGATTAATGCAAGCTCATTGTTGAATGTTTCATGGTGATCTTGTGATTTTGGAATGTTAGCATGGTCTTCATTGTCTCCAAGATGGTTAAGAATTGTTTCTAAAGTAGCTTAGTTGATAGATTAGAAGTTCATTGATATAATGTCTCTTATGTGAAGATATTTGATGAATCCTTTTTGGTTCATACTTTTCGTGAATTGCCAAAGGTAACTCACTTTGTAAAGTTAGACTAAACCTTGTTTGCATAAGTTTGGTTGTGGATGCGTGTTCAAAATGCACCAGCTGTGGGTGTTTGGATGGAAGTTCACAACATGAAAATCATATGATTACCTTAGGAGATTGCACTTACTCCATGTAATTGTTGATTCTCATGGTGAAGCGGAGCTAGGTTGTGGAAGGGAATTTGTCTATCATAGCATGTGCATTATATCATTATCCTTAGATTAGCCCTCTTAACCCTTGCCTTTTGCCTTTTCTTTTTGTAGTTGATTAGAAGAAGTTCCATTTCACAAGGAAAGAGTATATATTTGAATGAGTGATGAATAAATTCTACGTAAGTCCCTTTGTGTAAACAACATTATCTCATCATACCACCGAGGTTATCCATTGCAAATCACATACAAGGAACCTTGGAGCATTCTTGTTTTATCACGTAGTTTAGCATTTGAGACACTTTGTTCAAGAGAGGATAGAGCACTTGGTGTTTTATTCTAATGTTGTTGTTAAGAAAACATCATCAACAGTGTCAAGGAAAAATGGCCCGTTATAATAAGAGTTGCCTGTTATACATTCCCATTGGAGAGTGTGAAATTGAAGGTCATTTTAGAGATACGCTTTTATTTAAATTAAATATTTAAACAAAGTAAGAAAGAGGTTAAAATTGGCCAACCCATATATCTAAAGGAGAAATTTGACGTTTAAAATTTAAATTAAAGAAAAAACAAACTCCCAAATGGCTAACTTGCCAAGTGGTCGACCTTCAAAGAGGAATTTAAACATAATAAAAGGTGGCCAACTTCTTTATCAGACTGACGTGCATCCTATTTAATATAAGAAAAGGACTTTGAGGAGATAAAAATTAACACATAAGACATGTGATTTCTTAATGCAGTGATTTTGTTTAAGGTAGAGCAATAATTGAATTAAAAGGTAGTGATTTCAATTTGAAGAGGCAGTGGATTATACTAAGGGCAATGACCATTTTATGAAGATGTATTTTTGAAGAGGTGCATTGATAATTAAAGGTTGTCCTTTTAGAATAATACATGGTTGTTCATTAAGGACACTTATCTTGAGAGGATATAAAGAAGGGAATGAGTGTTTAGAAGGCAAGCATTCCAATGATTTATTTATGAGTTTGAGAGAAGAGGAGCAACAAAATGTGAAGAGCAGATCTGAGTCATTCTGAGAAGGAATTATGAGTGATTATTAGAGAAGATCAAAGAGCAAATATATACATGTTTATAATCAAATTTGTGAGGAAGATTGGTGCATGATAGTGATCAATTTTGAGAAGGAAGAGAGTATTTATATTTGGATCATATTTGTGCGGAAAGAAGGTATGTGATTAGATTTGTAAGGGAATAAGGTATATGTGTGTGAACTTGATTTGAAAAGGAAAGATTTACATCATACAAATTAGAAGTAGAAATCAAATTGTGAGTAAAAGAGAATGAAATCATCCTTTGAAGAATTTGTAGGTTGGTGACTAGAGATTGGTATCTTTTATTGAGTTGGTGCTCAGTTGTGAGGGTTGATGCCTACATATTCTACAAGCGAGGATTAGTGTCTCTAGTGGGTTGGTGCTCACAAAAGAAGAATTGCAAGAGAAGTAGGTTGGTGCCTACAAGAAGAAGATCAATATATATATATTTTTTCGTGGTTTTCTCCCGCAAGGGTTTCCACATAAAATCATGTGTTCTCTTTGTGTTCTTAATTGCTAGATCTTGCATATGTGCAGATGTTGTGATTGATTAAGTTTGGAAAAGTAAAAGTTTGTTTGATAATGATTCACCCCCCCTCTCAGTATCGTCATGTTCTCATCTATATGTCCTAAAGCACTTTGTATCGGGGTCTTTCAGTTTTGTCAAGAGAGTCTTTGCATATGCATCTATTTCTTATGCCATTATCTCATAGGGTAGCCTAGGTATTCATGATGTCCTAGGTTCCACTGCCTCCATATAGGTATAGTCCTTATCCACCATGAATGTTATATGATTTGTATATTGTTTCATCGATTCATATGGTATTATATCTCTTGCTTGCATCTTGTCTTTCAGGGCCTTGAAGAACCCCCAATATGCAGTGGTGTACGAGGGTTTGTCTTTAAAATTGTTCCATGTTTTATTTGCACTGCTACTGTGCTATCTTGTTGTCATATTTCCCCCCCATAGTTTGGCAGAGCATTCATAAAATTGAAAGCAAGACATATAATTAGGGTTCCATATCTAAAGTTATAGTTCAATCTTTTTATTTTCTGTAGGTTTTCAAGCAACTTCTCCCTCAGTACTGTGCATAAGTCAAAGTCTTTCCCTTCCAAAATCATTTGATAATATGTATGTATGGCCATCCCGGTGGTTGACCCTTCACAATTTCTGTAGTAAATCTTGTATGCAATCCCCATGGTGGAATATCTTACCGCAGAGTTGGTGATAGTGCTTCTATCTCTCTCCATTGACCAATCCTATCGATAACTTTCCGTTCATGTCCCTTAATATGATTGCTCTGTATTTTGTAATTTCCTCTAGATAATAGGGTCCTAACCATCTTACTTTAAATTTTCCTTGTTTATTAAATTTGTTGTCATACAAAAGTACTAAGTCACCTTCTTTGAAAATTCTCAATCGTAATTTTTTGTCATGCTAGGCCTTGTAAGATACTATCCCAAAATTTTTCAAAATGAGGTACAAGGATATGATAGTGTTAGCATCAATTGCATAAAACAAACTAAATGCCTCACACTTTCTGATCACCCAGATCCCAGGATGGGCAAGGTGAGAGCATATAGTGATTGGTTTACAATGAGCAATTATGCAATGAGAAAGTACAATTCATCCGTTGCAGCGAGCATCCACAAGATGTGGGAATTCACCACTTTTAGTGGGTAAAGAACATGAAAAAAAAATTACAATGCCATCCACTTGTTCAGTGGGAATACTCCACTTTTCAGTGGGTGATAGAAATTAAAGAATGATGTTTTCTCCACACTGGCGATTGAACCATCCAGGGGTACTTTAGTGAATTGCAACATAGAATGATGCAGAACAAAAATATTAGCTGAGAGCTATATCAGAGGGAATACACTAATCATCAAAGTATCAATGTAATTGTGACTATCATCACACTATACCCTGGACAAGAAAGAAGGTCAAGTTGCACAAAGGCATGGAATCATCAAGCTGATGGCACTGCATATGGTCATTTGATGGACAAATTTGAAATATATCTTTGCTCCTTTACTATAGTGCGGTAGCTCTGCATGCTCTGTGTTTGCCAATGTGAAACATTCAAGGTCAAAATTGCCCACCAATCAATTCTACATCAGTCTTAATCAACATACTTCCAAATAGTCTATTGCTATCACAACAAAGCCAATCCACAAATACAAATGCTACCTAGACAGAGTCGTACGACCCAATGGCATCAGATCACTTCACACTATTGAACATAGCCCAAACACAAAGTTGTATATCTGCAAAAGAGGTGCTTAGATATAACAAGAGGATGTAATCATCAAGCTGTCCAGAAGATAGTAGTCATTGTCTCACAAACATAATGTACCATTTGGAGATACGAACATCACCAGTACGGAATTCTTCCTATAGTCTTTCAAATAGCAAAAATGACATTGGATAACTTTTCGAGGATGGTCGCCCATACATAGGACATATTGCAAAGTAAAAATAGATCACAAAGAATCAAATCTAAATTTTCCAAGACAAATCGACTATACAGGTCTGTATGGCCATGTGGCATCAAAGACTTTTCAATTACCATCAAAATACTACCCAGATTTCACAAGCTACAACTCAGAAAACATTTCTAACTCCATACAATTATTTTCAATCCATTATTTGCATCAATTGAACCACATCAAACTCCCAGTCAAAGAATCGACCCAGCTGCATGTACAACTCTGAATTTAGCATAAATCATTAAATGTATCTAAAAACTACCCAAAAATACAAAGGGAGTGATCAAGATTACTAGCCAACAATAAATAGTAACATTCCATATCATATTTGTATCAAACAAATCACATACAGTCCCAAACTAGAAATCATGCTCTGAACTGTACGGATCTGGTCATGGTACGAAGGTACATACAATATTTAAAATTGACTTTAATCCACTCAAAAACTGCTCAGAAATTTATGCCAATACAAGCCAAACACACTTCAATCTTTATTTGCACCAAACATAAGATATAACTCCATAATAAAAATTCGTACTCCCTAGAGGGTACGGATTGTACAATACAACCAACAAGGTTATTACAATAGTAATCTAACAAACATCAACCCAAAGCGCTGAGATGAACATCACAAAACCTAATACAATAACAATAAATCCCATGAAACTTAATGGCAAACTCTGAATAAGCTTGCTCCAAATCTCTAGCTTCAGCACAATGGTGATTCTGTATGAAACCACACCAACTTCAGCTAGGGTGGATCTCTCACCACCAAAACCGATCTACTCCAAGAGGGTTTTCATCCTCAAGAAGAATTTTTGCAAGAGGGTTTTCATCCTCAAGAGAATATGGAAGAACACGCAGGTTCAATCCGGCAGAGTAACATTATCAAAACCAAAGCATGTCAAAAAAATGAGCCCATCACCTCCTTTTATAACCTTTTTGAGGGAAATAAAATATTATTTCCTTTATCCCTTCATATTTCTCCTCAACAAAATATAAAAATAACTCATTATTTGTGCAACAACTTAAAGTCATCTTTTTAATTACAAGCCCCTTTTAGCTCCAAAGACCCCTTTTATCAAAATAAATGAAATATTTGATCCGCAAGGTCCCAAAATGAAGCATCCATGATTTAAATCTTTCCATCCCCTTTCCAATGAGTTGTAACACTTAAGTGTTAAATGCACATTTCCCAACCTTTTTAACTTAAGTGCAATAATTAATTGTTTAGCTCATTAAATCAACTAATTTTATGGAAAATCCCAAATATCACCAAACTGCAAAATTAAGCATACCAACATACTCCATGATGTTTGGAAAGATGAATGATGCCTTCCAGGTGACTTTCTAAAAATAGACGGCTTCTCCAAGAATCTTGGAGAGCAAACTAGGAACTCGAACAAACATCAGAAAGCATCACTGCGATCCTGAACACCATCTGAGCTCAAAGCCATAACCAAGTGCTCTGTAAAATACTACCCCAATTGTTTTTTCAAAATATACAATGATAAGACAGTGTTAGCATCAAATCTATAACCAACTAAATGCCTCACACTTTCTGATCACCAAGATCCAAGGATGGGCAAGGTGAGAGCATACAGTGATTTTGGCTTACAATATAAAGTATGCAAGAAAGAAAGACACTTCTTCCACTGTGGTGGGCATCCACATTTCATGGGGATTCACCACTTATTAGTGGGTATGAAATGAGCATGAAAAGTTTACAAAACCATCCACTTAATCAGTGGGAATTCACCACTTGTCCAATGGGTAGAAATGAAAAGGAAAGAGAGTTCTTTATCCTCACTGGTGGTAGAACCATCTAGGGGTTACAATATGTTTATATATGTTCTTTCCTTCCACACTAGCCATAAACCATCCAAGGGGCTTAATGTGAATTGAATTTACAATGAAGTACAATTATACTCAATTTAATCAAGATCAAGAGCACCGGAATTAGCATTTGATGAGCAATTTTTCCTGAAGATCATTGATGAGATACATACCCTGCATCATGATTAGCAAATGTATTATCCAAGGACTGATTGAAGACTACAATCCTGATAAAAACTCACTGAAACTCTAATTTTCAACTTCGCTGACTGTTTTGGCACTGTACGATAGCCATGAGATGCATCTAAATACTCGTATTCCAAACTACACAACAAGGAACCCAAACACTAATATTAACCTCACAATCTGACCACAATAACAACTTCTGAGTAGTCAAATAATAAAAGGATCGATGACATAACCCACAGTTAGTAAAGTCCACTGATCAGGGTTGTACAGCCAGGCAATGGTACGACAGTCTCAGAAAATCATAGACAACACCAAAGTCTATGAAATTACTCTTAAATGAGGTGTTTAGGGAAGACATTTAAGATGCAAACAACAAATATTTGAATAGTAGCATTATAATTTTTTTATAAACATTAGTCTCCTTCAATAGTTGTATGACCATGATATGTACGGTTATTTCCAGAATTTGCAAATAAGCACCAAATCAATTCAAATCACTTGCAATTGTGGTGTCTATAGCAGCTAATAAATATGCAATCAACAAAAAATCCAAAAACACCAACTTAATTTTTTGATGATCAACAATGGTTTCCAGTAGGTGTATGACCAAGCTAAAATATCACTCACTAATAAATGCAAAACTCAAACTAACTTCTTACACCAGAATATATAAGAAATTTGCATCAAAAACAAAGATTATGAATACATATAAAAACTTCTTAAAAATTCCTTAAATCCAATGAAGCTCAATTGCAAACTCTATATGAGCTTGCTCCAATCTCCAGTTTCAGCACAATGGCGATCCCTGTAGTGAAACCACACCCAACCTCAAAAGGGGTTTTGTCCTCAAGAGCATTCCACAAGAGGGTTTTCGTTCTCAAGAGAATATGGAAGAACATGTAGGTTCAATCCGGTAGAGTAACAACATCAAAACCAAAGCATGTCCAAACAATGAGCCCATCACCTCCTTTTATAACCTTTTTGAGAGAAATAAAATATTATTTCCTTTATCCCTTCATATTTCTCCTTAACAAAATATAAAAATAACTCATTATTTGTGCAACAACTTGAAGTCACCTTTTTAATTAAAAGCTCTTTTTAGCTCCAAAGACCCCTTTTATCAAAATAAATGAAATATTTGATTCGCAAGGTCCCAAAATGAAGCATCCATGATTTAAAGCTTTCCATCCCCTTTCCAATGCGCCATAACACTTAAGTGTTAAATGCACTTTTCCCAACCTTTTTAACTTAAGTGCAATAATTAATTGTTTAGCTCATTAAATCAACTGATTTTACAGAAAATCCCAAATATCACCAAACTGCAAAATTAAGCATACCAACATACTCCATGATGTTTGGGAAGATGAATGATGCCTTCTGGGTGACTTTCTAAAAATAGAAGGATTCTCCAAGAATATTGGAGAGCAAACTGGGAACCCAAACAAACATCAGAAAGCATCACTATGATCCTGAACACCATCTGAGCTCAAAGCCATAACCAAGTGCTCTGTAAAACTGATCTGTGGCCACTCCAAGAACATTGGAGTTCTCCCAACAAAGCCAGATAGCCACTAAGAGACTAAGAACAAGCCAAAATGCTCACAATAATCAATGCGCCAAAAATGGAACATTACAGGCCTTCTGTCGCATCCTTTCTAGGTTCAAATTGTATGCCGCAATCAGCCTATTCTCATCCAAAATTTCTATTTCTTCAATTCTTTCAACTAAAGACTCATCCTATGTTAAGTGCAAAGTCAGTGCGGTATGAAAAATTTGGAAGTATGAATTTTATTGGTACCACAACATCCATTCTGTACACTAGTTCAAAGGGTGTAAACTTTGTTGTCCTTTTATACGTTGTGCGGTAGATCCAAAGTACTGCATGTACTTTTAGGTCATAGTATTCTATATTACCATTACACATTTTAGTCAATGATGTCCCTATTATCTTGTTTAAGGCTTTACTCACTCCATTTGCTTGTGGATTAGAGGGTGAGCTCTTATTGTGTGTTATCATAAAAGTTTGTAATAGTTCTGCAATCATGTTGTTGAAAAAGTGCTTTCCCTGATCACTTGCTATGCTTAAAGGACATCCATATCTCATTATTGTGTTCTCATATAAAAACTTTGTGGTAGTTTTTGTAGTGCAGTCTTTATTTGGTTTGGCTTCTGCTCATTTGGTTAGGTATTCAACCCCTATAGTGATAAATCTTGCTTTAGAATGTTTAGCACATGGGTCTATAGGTCATACAAGTCAACTGTCTATTTCTCGAATGGGAGTTGAGCTAGTACTAGTCTTAGTGGCATCTCATCTCTTGTAGTTGGTTTTCCTATGCACTAGAAGATGTCACATTGTTTGGCACATCTCCTTGCATCCTTGTATAATATAGGCCACCAGAGTCTAGCCAGTTTAATTTTTCTTGTGGTAATTTCTCCTGAATCACGGCCTCCTACTGCTCATTCATGTGCTTCACTGAGTATAGATTCTCCTTCATGCTCATATACTACCCTTCTTATGACATCACCCTTTCCTATGATATGTAATTCTCCCTCTATTAATGTGTGAGTTAAAGCCTTCTGCATTAAGGTTTGCTTCTCCTACGATGTCATATTCTGTAGAAATTCACCTGTAGAAAGTAAGCTTCCTATTTCATGTAGTTCTTCCGATACCGTAGTTATTCTAAATAGGTTTGCACTAGGGAGGTCTTCCTCTTGACTATCAGGTTCATCCCCTATCTCAATCCTAGATAAGTAGTTTGGTCCTTGATTGTGCTTTCCTAGTTTTACCATTATCTTAAAGTCAAATTATTGAAATAAGAGTAGCCAGTGGTAGATTATTCCATGAGCGACTCGTTTGTTTAGTAGATAATTTAATAGTTCATGATCTGTATAGAAGATGAATGGCGTTGTTAGTAAATAATGTCTGAATTTATGTAATGCATAGACCATTGCTAGGGCTTCTCTCTCTGTTGTAGTGTATTTCTTTTTCAGCTTTTGACAATGTCCTACTAGCAAATGCTATAGGGTGGTCTTTTGTTCCTTTTGGTTGAGCTAGTACCACACCTATTGTTATACCTGATGCATCTACATGTGCATGGAATGATATATTCCAGTCAGGAAATATCAATATCCATGCTTCTACAATCTTTTATTTTAGAGTGTCAAAAGAAGTTTGGCATTGACTTGTCCATTCAATGTTTCTACCACTTTTCTTCTTTAAGAGTTCTTCTAGAGGTGCTGCTATTTCCGTATATCCTCTAATTATAAACTTGTGGTGATATCTAATATATCCCAAGAAAGTTTTCACTTTTATTGCAGTCTTAGGTGTTGGTAATGTAAGAATTAATGTCACTTTAAGAGGATCTACCATTAAGCCTTCCTTACAGATGATGTGACCTAGTAAGCTCCCGAAGGGTATCACAAACATACATTTTTTTAATTTTAATGATATTTGTTGGCTTCTACACTTGTTTAGCATCATTCTTAAGGTTTGCACATGATCTTTTACCAACCCATATACACTATCCAATCATCTAGGTACACTTGCAAGAAATCATGTATGAACTCCTTAAATGCATTCACCATTATCTTGTTGAATAGCACAGATGCATTTTTCAAACCAAAAGGCATCACTATATACATAAATGATCCAAACTCTGATGTAAAGGTAGTTTTAAGATGGTCCTCTTCTCTTATCTTTACCTGATGGTATCTGGAGAACCCATCAGTGAATGAATAGATCTCTCCCTGCAACTAATTATAGTATCTCCTTAGTGAATGGTGTAGGAAATGGGTCATGTATGCAGGCTTTGTTCAGTTCCCTAAAATCAACACATATTCTCACTTCACCAGTATGCTTACTCTGCACTACCATCAGACTAATCCATTCTGCATCTTCAAAAGGTTTGATTATACATGCTACTAACATCTTATCTAGTTTAACTTTCACTCTTTTCTTCATGTTTGGATTTAACCTATATGGTCTTTTCTTTATAGGCTTAACTCCTTCCTTTAGTTGAAACTTCATTACTCTTACCTCTTCCTTAATACCCTTCATGTCTATAAATGTCTTAGGAAATAGGTCTTCAAATTTTTATAGTATCTCAATTACTTGTGCTACCACTTTATCATCCTAATAATCACCTATCTTTGCCATCTTAGAGTCACTTTCTTTTGTTGTGTTCTCCTCCCTAAGTTTTATAGGTTTATTGTAATATTTCTCCTTTGGTTTTGTTAGTAATTCTAATTCTCTTTCTCCTTCTTGGATTTCTATTTCTAAGTCATTTATATCTTCATCATCTCCTTGTGTGGTTTTAAAGCATATATATTCGGTATGATTTATCTCCTTTTCCATCCACTC
The DNA here is from genome assembly GCA_027924645.1 of Cunninghamia lanceolata. Lineage (NCBI taxonomy): Eukaryota > Viridiplantae > Streptophyta > Pinopsida > Cupressales > Cupressaceae > Cunninghamia > Cunninghamia lanceolata. Next base: position 5,116,418 of record BSBN01000311.1, on the reverse strand, counting down.
TATTAGTTTCCATATCCCATTTGATCTAGGTGGAAGTAAACTTTGCTCTGACATTTCTTGTTCCTTCTCTGAGGTTTGTTTAAAGGTTATTTCTTTCATTTTTAGTAGTGTGGTGTGGATGTGTCTATCTGGACTATAAAATGAAAATGCATGTAGAAAATTTTGTTGTATTTCATCCCAATCTCTTGTTTCTCTTCTTCTTTCCTAGTTTATATACTAGGTTTGTGCTAATGTCCAATAGAATAGATGAACATATAATCTAGTGTCATACTCATTTGTTCCCTTCCATACCATTATGCATCATTTATTAAGGGTTTAGTCTCCCACCGTCTGTCTTTTTTACCCATTTTTTTGGATTTATAGCTTGTTTGCTTGTTGTTTGTTCCAATATTTATAGAATTATCTCAATTTATCAATTAGGTTGTGTTGTTGTGTTAGATTTGTCAGTTATTTGAGTGCCACAACTTCACCTTCAATAAATAATTGGGTGTGTTGTTTTTGTTTGTTTTGTTCCTCAGTTATTATTTGTTTAGATTTCTCTATAATTGTGTTGTGTTAGGTTTTATTAGGGAAGACAGTTTCTTCTTCACTTTCAGTGTTTTGGGGGTTTGTGGTATTCATGCCTTGTCTAGTAACTATCATTGCTTTAGTATTTCCTTTGTTCTTCTTTTGTTTTGCTTGTTTGTAGTTTGATTTGTTATAGTAATCATCTTCCTTTGAATTTTTAGTGTAAGAGGTGTCAGTTTCATAGTTAGCTTCCTTCCGACATTTTCTATTTGTCTATGATTGTTCCTTTGGAATCTTCCTAATTATGTGGGAATCTTTTTGTGAGTTAAACCCCTGTCACTTTTTGACTATTGCGGTGTATTTCTGATGTATTGTCGAGCCTTGTCACATGAAAATAAGTCATGATCTATACTCCCATAAAATGTGTATTGTTTCCTTCTTTCTCCCCAACATTCATTAGTGAAGTGGCATGGTTTACCACATTTAAAGCATGTTGCATCCTCTCTCCTTCTTCTTCCTCTACCATGGCCTCTTCCTCCTCTGTATCCATTGTATTGGATTCTTTCTTCATTACTATAATTATTCATGTAAGGTGTAGGATTAGGATTTGTATTTTCTAAAGTATTAATATTTTTTTGATTAGCCCAATTAGGATGCTTGTAGCCATGATTCTGAATGTACGAGGGTCTCTTTGCGAGGCCTTTCACATATGCCATGATGTTGTTATCTGCTCTTTCTTGTGGTGTGCATTACACCAAGGTGCTAGCTCATCATCATCCTCTCTCAACCTAAACAATTGATATGGTTAATCTTTTATTTCATGGTCATCCCAATCTCTACATATTTCACAATAAACTATATTGTTTCTTTTTTCTAATGTTTTAAGGTTTACCTTCATCATGACAACCTTTCTTTCCCCTTTTATCATTAGAGACTCATTCGGCAAATGTCCTTCTTTTGTATAGTATGAACACCATATGTTAGGCCTTTGCTTATGTGGATTATTCTCTTTTCTTGCCAAAATTTCTTTCTTCAATTTAAGTTGTTCCAATTCAAGCCTAAGCTTCTCTATCTTCATGTTTTTCCCCCAAATTATTTAATGAGGTCTAGGGGCAGCGCCCCTGGCGCGCTCCCTACTGTGATACAGGGCGGGGTCGAGGGGCAGCGCCCCTGAAACCTCCAACAATTTTTTATTATTTTATTAAGGCGCCAGGAGTTATTTTTCTATTGGCCAACATAAAAAAACCCTATTTTTGTAATTGACATAAGGCTTGATAAAAGTGGCTAAGGGTCAGGGTTTCTATGGATGTATTGTAGCATTTTGTAGTGGTATTGAATTGCAAGGATTGTAGGTTGTAATCAGTTTGATTTACTAGATAATAATATTGGACTCTCTATTGGTGGATGTAGCCCGAGTTTGGGTGAACTACATTAAAGCTTGTCTCTCATTGTTATTATTTATGTGTATTTCATTCCTCTGTTTAATCTTTATTTGCATTTAATTGATATCTTTTGTTGGCTAACCCTAACATGGAGGTGGTGTCATTGCGCCCTAGACAAGTAAATTCCCATCCATGGTTGAGGATTAGAAGAGAAATAATGATTGAGACTTGAACATAGCCAATACAGAATGTATTATGAATAAATGTGATCATTTGGTATGTTGAAGTATATCAAAGTATGTTCAAGTTAATACTTAGTTATTTCTATTTCCTCCAACTTGTTAGTGAGTGGCGAGGTGTTGTTAGGGAGAGGAAGAGTAAATCCATCCATAGAGGTGGTGTCATTGCACCCTAGACAAGTAAATCCCCATCCAAGGTTGAGGATTAGAAAGGAAGTAAGGATTAAGACTCGAACATAGTCGATACTGAATTATGTTATGAATTGAACTGAATGTAGATTATGCTATGATGATTTGATCTCATTATTTATGTTATGTCGTATTGTTCTCATTATTAATTATGCTATTATAGATGAGTTTAATATGAATTATAGATGGATTTAATATGAATAATGCTATGAACTAAATATTATCTTAATTTATTGATCTTTAATATTAATAATGTCCCTTTCTAGTGATCTTATTGTATGCAAGTAAATAAATCAGGAATATCCTAAAAGGGGACATTACAAGCCCTGTTAATGTGTATTGTGAATGGTCTGAAATTGTCTATATCTTTCTCTATTAGTTCTGCGGTAGCCCCTATGGAATACTCATCCAATCTTTCTTCCTCTCCTACATTCTTTTCTCCAACAACACCCACATCAGCATGCTCATCAATACCCACATTGGTGTGCTCATCATCTTTCTCTTTTTCTTCTGCAACCTTCTTGGTGTGTTCCCTTCCTATTTTTTTTTGCTTTTTCCATTATTTTATAATATTTTTTTGTCATTCTTGAGTCTGCTTTTGTCTTTCTTCCCTGTTCATGTTTGTTTCAATTTTTATAATTTCACTAATTTCTCTTAATTTCTTGTTATCCCCTTTTCCCTGTTAGTGTAGGTTTTTATTTCCTAGTGGGCTATTTATTTTTTCCCTATATTCCTAGGTTTTTCCTACACTTCTATTAATCTCACTTAGGTTAATAAAGCATGTCTTATTAGTTGAGTGGTTGCGAGGTGTCACCTTTCTACATGTGAGCATCCATTAGCTATCTTGGGAAGATGCTTTGCTATCTTTAGTTCGATAGATGGTTGCTTCTCATTGGTCAGTGTTGCCACCTCCTCCCTCTTCCTAGTCTATATAAGCATGCTACCTGGATTGCATTTTGTATCTTTTGCTTTTGCATCCTCTTAATGCTATTTTACTTCTAGCATTTGTATTACTCTCTTGGAGACTAACTCTGTGTTGCTATTTTGATTTCGTATCATTTGCATTCATAGTTTAATATCTATACTTTTGCACTAGTTTTCTGGGTTAATAATCTTTTTAGATTCTAACATTCCCATGGGTGTTTAAGATATGACATTTCATTAATCCTTATGTATCCCATGGTCAGCTTAGCATGAAGAGTTACATCTTTTCAAGGATCTTTTTAGATTCTCCCTTTCCATTTGTCATCCCCTTAGGTGTCTATCCCCCTCTCACAAGAGTAGGTCCTAAGAGAGTTCTTTGCATATCATAAAATTTTCCTATCACTTTGATTTTCTCCTTTTTAATTCTTCTTTCTATTCCACACTTCTCCTTTTACTGATTTATCTTGTTTGTTCTTCACTGGTCTTTCCAGGGTTCCAACAATAGAACCAAATGTTGGCAAGAAATGGGAAGGACATAGTCAAGATCTCTAAGCCTTAGTCAAGTCTCTAAAGTTAGTTTATACCCCGAAAGATAAAGTGAGAGAATCATAAAGAATAGTAAGGAAATATAACATGCAATAAGGATACACTAGTCATAACACATTATATGCATTCATATACATATAGATATTAGATCTGGAATCCTTATATCTTTATTATATATTCATTATAAACTTATATACAAAATGATAGGTCTGAGTCTCTACCCTGTACATACAACCTACTCTCTCTTACATACTCTTACTTTCTTCTACTTGCATACCTTCCTATTATATATCTATATGTTACAGTAGGGATGTGTCCCTTAAAAAATGTCACCACACATGTCGACCTTGTGCTTTGCATTCCACTTGTGTTGAGATGTGGTAGGTTCTGCATTCTGCCCTGTCTCTTGCCAACAAGTTTCTTGACAGATATGTATTCAAAAAATTATTATCTATTCAGGATATACATGATTTGCATAGTGATGCAGAGTGCACAGTGGAAGTAGTTAACAGATCAACAAACTTGATCAGTGAGAGGGTGGCCTATGTCTTGGTGATCTACTCCTATTGGCCAAACATACCATGTCGGCCACCTTGCTATTTGTCTCCCTGCTCTCCCAACTCTCCCTGATAGCTCAACTTCACCTTGTCTTCGGAGAGACTTCTTCCATCGACGGCGTCTTCTGGCCTCCTGCCGATACCCTGATGGCGGTTAAGTTTCCACTCACCTTAAGCATGGCGGTTAGTGGTGACCTTGTCGGCCAGACTTTGATCGTCGGCGACCACTTATGAATATTGGCCGATATGTCGATACCTTTGACTTCACTTGGCTATCCCCCGACTCATCGGTGAGACTTCCTTCGTTGGCGAACTCCTTGTTTATTCTCCCGATACGCCTATATGTGTTTCTTCGGTGAGACTTCCTTCGTTCTTCACTGATACCCCTCGTATTGGTCCAACACCGTAGATTGGTGTAACTTCAAAAAGCTTCCCCGAGGGCTATGTTACGCTGATGACGACCTTTGTTACTCTACAATTGCGCAGACACCAAACCAGTATACATAAACAGAGACTCGACATCACGGAAAGGGGGTCTATAATCCTCTGTAAACACTTCATCACCCATCAATTTGGCCACTCCACAACAACACTTCTCCTATCGTTTCGATGACTAGTCACATAGAGATGCCTAGTCAACTCATGCCAAACTCCTAGGATCCTTGAGTACTTGACCTAGAACTATAGAAAACACAAAATATACACTATATTCCTCCATCACACTAAAAATGAGAATCTTTCTTTTAGTGGACAGAGGAATAACAGTCCATTTATTCACAAAACCCTAGTTTCTAGGTTTTCAGACCAGTCTTTGCAAAAAGAACAATATCTTACAACCTACAACACTTCAAGACACCATACTACTTCCAAATTAAAGCTACCTCAATGCATCAACATCTCCAATCCGTTTCAGGAAATCAACTATCTATACAAGCCATACAAAATGACTGTTACAATGAATTACTCAGAAAAAAATAGTGTTTCAACACACCCAAAACTCCAATTCTTTATTCATGCATGCTTCCCTATAATTACATCCAACTTCTCACCTATAAAAGGCTTGAGACCTTTGTTTACATCCCTCCCAACCATACAAACTAATTTTGAAAGTGAGTTAGCCGTTGGGTTTCTCTTCTCACAAGAAAACTACATGTTTTCATTGTGTTATTACATCAAACTTGACCAAAACATGGTCTACATAGGTTTAGTGACCAAATTGACATCAAAAACCTTATTACAAACATGATGTGGCTTAAAAAGCCTTATTGAAAACATAAACAAAACATGACTTGCATAAGAATTCAAATGATCCGAGATTGGATCCACCATAGAGAAGGTGCTCCTACACCATACTCCCCCTGCAAGAAAACTCAGGTCCCTTGAGTTGCCAACTATTGAAGTGTCTTCCCATGCTTCAAAATGTCTGCCTCACTCATCCATGTAGCCTCTAAATTAGAAAGATCCTACCACTTGACCAAGTACTCCTTGTACACACCCTTGTCTTTTTGACAACTTTGGAATCTAAGATGCATTCCAATTGTAAAGGCTTACTTGGAGGTAGATCTTCGACCCAATCTTCATCTTCAATCACAACATCTAATCCATCTTCAACATTTAATGGAGGTATGTATGGAAAGAGGTCTGAAACATTGAATATAGGAGAAATACCAAGACCGGACAACAGTTCTATTTCATAGGCGTTTGGACCAAACTTATGCACTACCGTGCATGGTCCTATTTTCTTCATCAGAAGCTTGGTTGGCCATCCTTTAGGCATTCTTTCCTTCCTTAGATAGGCCATCACCAAATCTCCCACCTTGAATTATGCATCTCTCCTTTTGAGATCTGCCCTATCTTTGTATTTGGAGACTATTTTTTCCAACTGAACTTTGACTTGATCATGAACCGCCTTCATGGTGGCAGCAAAATCTTCTCCTAGAGCACTCCTATTATCCCAACCTTGTAGGTCTTTAAGTTCAAGTGGTCCTCTTGGATGGAAACCATAAACAATTTCAAATGGACTCTTCCCAGTGCTTCTATTCACTGAATCATTGTAAGCATACTCAACTTGACTGATAACCAAGTCCCATGCCAACCCATGCTCCTTGGTAAGGCATCTTAGAAGGTTTCCTAGGGACCTATTAACAACCTTAGTCTGACCATCAGTTTGGGGATGGTAGGCTGATGAGAAAGACAATTGTGTTCCCAATTTTCTCCATAAGGTCCTCCAAAAATGACCAACAAACTTGGAGTCTCTATCAGTGACAATTGAAAGAGCTAAACCATGGATTCTAACCACTTCTCTAAAAAAGAGACTAGCAATGTGAGATGCATCATTCGTGCATTTGCATGGCACAAAATGAGCCATCTTACTAAATCTATCCACAATGACAAACACACTAACCACACCCCTTGCTGTCTTAGGAAGACCAAGTACAAAATCCATACTAATGCTCTCCCAAGGCCTATTGGGAATAGGAAGGGGTTGGTACAAACCAGCATTAGAAGACATACCTTTGACCTTTTGACATATGGTACAACTTGCAACATATCTCCTTACATCCGATTGTACTTTTGGCCAATAGTAGAATCTAGTGACTTGTTCCAAAGTCTTGTCCAACCCAAAGTGTCCTCCTAAGGTTCCATTGTGCTTCTCTTTCATGATGTTATTCCTCATTGAACACTTAGGAACACATAGAAAACTGCCCTTGAATAAGAGACCTTCCTGCAACACAAAATCTGAATATTCACCATGAAAAGTGTTAGCCAAACTAGCAAAAACTTCATAAGCAGCTTTGAAAGCTGCATCCTCCTTGTATAACCCCTTCAAACAATCTATCCCCATGTTTTCCATCTATACTTCCTGTATGACAAGCATCCTTCTACTTAAATTATCAGCCACTTTGTTGGCAACACTCTTTTTATGCTTAATAGTGAAGGTATAGGCCTGCAATTGTTCCATCCACTTAACATGCCTATGATTCAACTTTTCTTGACTATTTAGAAAGATAAGAGCATGGTTATCAGTAAAAACAATGAGTTCTTTGGGCAGCAAATAGTGTCTCCATTTTTTGAGAGCTTACACCATTGCATAAAGCTCTAGGTCATAGGTAGAGTACCTTTGTTTAGCCTCATTCAAATTCTTCAAAAAAAAGGCCACTGGATGTCCATCTTGACTAAGAACAACACCTATTGCTTGCTGACTTGCATCACATTCCACTACAAAAATTTTGTCAAAATCAGGGAGCACCAATGTAGGTAATTCAACCACTTTCTTCTTTAACAATTCAAAGTTATCATCTGCTTGCCTTGTCCATTGAAATTTGCACTTTATTCCACCCTTGATGGTGTTAAGAATAGGAGCACTTATGTGACTAAATCCTCTAATGAACTTCCTATAAAAAGTTGCCAAGTCATGGAAGCTTCTAACATCTCCCACTGTCTTAGGAGTAGGCCAATTGAGAATGGCCTCAACCTTTGTGGGGTCCATCTTCAAACAACCATTAGAAATCACAAAACCTAGGTACACAAGTTTAGTTTTCATGAACTCACACTTATCCAAGTTGATCATCAACTTGTTCTCATGTAACTTCTGCAGCACTTGTCCAAGATGCTTCACATGTTCTTCTTTTGTCCTGCTGAAAACAAGTATGCATCAAGATAAACAATTACAAATTTGCCAATGAATTCAACAAGTACCTCATTCATCAAATGTATGAATGTGCTTGGGGCACTGCTAAGGCTGAATGACATGACAAGCCACTCATTAAGACCTTCATTTGTCTTGAAGGCAGTCTTCCATTCATCTCCCCGCCTAATTCTAATTTGATGATAACCAGATTTCAAATCAATCTTTGAATAATAACATGACCCTCCAAGATAGTCCAAAAGATCCTCAATCCTTGGCATAGGGAACCTATACCTTATTGTGATCTTATTTATAGCCCTTGAATCCATACATAGTCTCCCCTTCCCATCTTTTTTTTCAGCAAGTACACTAGAGACTGCACATGGACTAAGACTCTTTCTAATCAGTCCTTTCTCTAAGAGTTCTTGAATTTGTCTACTCACCTCTTCATTTTGTTGTGGTGTCAATTTATAGGCAGCCTTAATGGGCAATGTGGCACCTGGGATCAAGTCAATTTGATGACTTATATCTCTCATGGGTGGTAAGGAGTTAGGAGTATCCTCTACCACAAGATCTTGGTACTTGTCCAACAATTGCTGCACTTCTAGTGGAATCTCTTTCTGCTTTTTCTCTTGCTGACCTGATTCATCTTTAGGCTTCATTACCAAGGCATACCCTTGGGTATCCTTCTCCTTCATGAGGTGAAAGAACTCTTTGCCACTAACCATCATGACATTGGTGTCATTACTCTTCTCTCCAATATGCTCTTGCATAGGATCCAACCTAAACTTCCTTCCATTCTTGGTGATAAGGTATTTGTTCTTCTCACCATCATGTTGTGCCTTCACATCATAGTGCCATGGACATCTAAGAAGAAGGTTACAAGCATCCATAGGAATAATCTCACATAGTACCTTGTCCTTATAATCACCTATCTCAAACTCAACCCAAGTTTGTTCTTCTACCATGTAATTTTGATTCTTATTCAACCAAGAGATCTTATGAGGACTAACATGGGGTAGCCTTTTCAACTTACACTTCTCTACCATTTCAATAGACACTCCATTCTTAGTAGAACCTGAATCAACAATGATTTTACAAAGCTTACCATATGCTATACCTTGGGTTCTGAAGAGAGTCTTCCTTTGTGGGGGCTCTTGTTTCAACGACATCTTCATCAAGGTCCTCTTGATCATCATGTTCTCTCCTTCAAGGACTAGTGCAACACTACCAATGGGTGAATTCACACTTTGGCAATCCTCATCTTTCAACAACTGATTCCTTCTTCCACCATCATGGGAACTAGTTGCCTTCTCAGGGAATTTGCTCATAGTATGGCCTACTTGATTGTAGCCATAGCATCTACCAGTGAAAACTCTGGGTCCTCTACCTACACCACCACTTCTACCTCTGCCATGTGGTCTTCTTCAACCTCTAAAGCCACCACCTCTATGTTCTGCATTAGAATGAGACTCTTGTTGACTTGGGTTTTCATTTCTACTTGACTGTCCTCTACCAAAACTACCTCTTCCCCTATTATTTCTACCACCTCTTCCTCTAGTGTTTTGATCACTCTTTCTTTTCAACTTTCTTATCCTTGAGGCTAGTTGAAAACACTCATCCACTATTTTGGGAACCACCATACTAAATTCATCTTGTATGTTATACCTCAAGCCATCGAGATATCTAGCCACCATCTCTTTCTCCTCCTCCTTGTGATTGGCTCTCATGCTCAATCTATGAAATTCTTCAGTATATGTAGCCACATCCATATCCTTTTGTCTGAGCTGATTAAACTTCCTAATAGTTTGCAACTCATAATCAGATGGCATGAACTTGTCTCTTAGCATGGCCACTATTCTACTCCATTTGGTGATAGGGTTCTTTCCAACTTTCCCTCTTTCACATTGCATGTAGTTCCACCAAACTAGGGCAGAGCCTCTCAATCTTGTCTTAGCAAACTTGACTTTCTTGCTGTCACTATACTCCTTGAAGTCAAAATAGTTGCACATGGCTTCAATCCAATCCATGAGGGCATCTCCATCTAGTTTCCCATTGAATGTAGGAACATCCATCTTTGGATCGCCACTATCTCCATGAGCACCTTCGAGTGCTTTCAAGAATGCCTTTTGGTCTGCAGACATATCTTGTTCTTGAGGGCTCTCCTCTGCCTCTTCTTCTTCTTCTGCATCAGAAGCACTTTCATCCTCTTTACTCTTACCCTTAGGGCTCTCTTCTTTCAACCTTTCTTCAAGCATCTCCTCTACCATCTTCTTGATGGCTTCTTTGCTCATAGACTTGGGAGGCATTGTGCTAGCCTCAGTTTCTATCTCCTCATCTTACATACACTGCTCCAATCAAATATTGGCTCTAATACCAATATGATGCAGAGTGGAAGTGGTTAATAGATCAACAAACTTGATCGGTGAGAGGGTGGCCTATGTCTTGGTGATCTACTCCTATCGGCCAAACATACCCCATCAACCACCTTGCTATTTGTCTCCCCAATCTCCCAACTCTCCTTGACAACTTGACTTCACCTTGTCTTCGGAGAGACTTCTTCCATCAACGGCGTCTTCTAGCCTCTTGTCGATACCTTGATGGTGGTTAAGTTTCCACTCGCCTTAACCATGGCGGTTAGTCATGACCTTGTCGGCCAGACTTTGATCATCGGTGACCACTTATGAATATTGGCCAATATGCCAATACATTCGACTTCGCTTGGCTATCACCCGACTCATCGGTGAGACTTCCTTTGTTAGAGAACTCCTTGTTTGTTCTCCCGATATGCCGATATGTGTTTCTTCGGTGAGACTTCCTTTGTTCTTCACCGATACCCCTCCTATCGGTCCAACACCGTAGATCAGTGTAACTTCAAAAAGCTTCCCCAAGGGATGTGTTACGCCGATGACGATATATGTTACTCTGCAACTGCGCAGACACCAAACCAGTATATATAAACAAAGACTCGATAGCACAGAAAGGGGGTCTATAATCCTCTATAAACACTTGATCACCCGTTAATTTGGCCACTCCACAACATCACTTCTCCTATCGTTTCAATGACTAGTCACATAGAGATGCCTAGTCAACTCATGCCAAACTCCTAGGTTCCTTGAGTGCTTGACCCAGAACTACAGAAAACACAAAACATACACTATATTCCTCCATCACACTTAAAATGAGAATGTTGCTTTCAGTGGACAGAGGAATAACAATCCATTTATTCACAAAACCCTAGTTTATAGGTTTTCAGACCAGTCTTTGCAAAAATAACAATATCTTACAACCTACAACACTTCAAGACACTAGACTACTTCCAAATGAAAGCTACTCAATGCATCAACATCTCCAATCTATTTTAGGTAATCAACTATCCGTACAGGTCGTATAGAATAACTGTTACAACGAATTACTCAGAAAAAAATAGTGTTTCAACACACCCAAAACTCCAATTCTTTATTCATGCATGCTTCCCTGTAATTACATCCAACTTCTCGCCTATAAAACGCTTGAGACCTTTGTTTACATCCCTCCCAACCGTACAAACTAATTTTGAAAGTCAGTTAGCCGTTGGGTTTCTCCTCTCATAAGAAAACTACATGTTTTCATTGTGTTATTACATCAAACTTGACCAAAACATGGTCTACATAGGTCTAGTGACCAAATTGACATCAAAAACCTTATTACAAACATGATGTGGATTAAAAAGCCTTATTGAAAACATAAACAAAACATGACTTGCATAGGAATTCAAATGATCCAAGATTGGATCCACCATAAAGAAGGTGCTCCTGCACCACACAGATTACAAATTATTGATATCAAAGATAATCTTAGGAAAGTAGTGGTCATGAAAGTACCTCCAAGTTATTCTTTTAAGGAGAAGATGCATATTTACTGCAAATATCACATTTTATTTTTCCTTGTTTCGTAATTTTTAAAATTCATGCATCACATAGTACATGTAGAAGAACAAAAGTGTTATATATGGGTACTGTTGTCATATTTTTCCTAGGCCAAAATAATCTAAAATCCCATCTTCGTCCATCAAATATATCTGATATGAGAGAGCCCAAATGGATGGAAGTTTCCCATAGAAAAGCCCAAAAAATCCCCCAAAAAATTCTAAGTTTCTTGCCCTTTCTTTTGCTTTAGTCAACAATATTTTGGTTTGGCGAACCTTTGGTTCATCGGTTCACCAATTTGCTGACTAAAGAGCAAGCAGGTAGATAATCAGCTAAGGAAAAGGAGATAAAGGAGTACCTTGTCAACAAAATTCAAAGTTTGTGAACCTCTCAGTTCACTGACGGGTAGGGTCATTGACGAGCAGGTTTCCCAACAGGTCAATTCAAAAGAAGAAAGTGAGTAGGTGGGCAAAAGATTTAACTAAGGAAAAGGGGAAAAGATAGATGAGCATTACCTTTAGTGAAAAAGTGTTGTTTCATTGATCGGTGAATTCGCTAATAAAGGAATGAAGCAATGAAGGCAGGCAAAAGCAGCTAAGGCAGAGATGAAGGAAAATCAAAGGCTCCATTGCAAGATCAGAGGAAAGTCAAACTCACCGCATGGTTCATGTTTTCAAAGGTTCACCGATGGGGCAATTAGCTAATAAAGAGAGCCTAAAGTAGAGAAGAAAGCTGAAGGAAGACGAGTTTGTAGAATGCAAAATATGTCGACAAAGAGGGAAAGTAAAGAGAAAGAAAAAGTCTTCACTTGATCGGTAAGTTCATGAAATGGTGAACTTATCGATGTACCGATAGGTTCGTGATTTCTCAAATTTGCCAATAAGGTGAAAGAGGCAAAATGAGAGATAGAAAATGGAAGGCAAGGCAGCGAAGGTTCATGGAAATGAAGATTCACCAACAGGGCAAAAGATAAACAAAAGGCTAAGGAAAAGGGCCGCCATTGACAAATCAACAAAAATATGAACTTACCAGCAAGTTTACGAAAGGTGAATTTTGCCAATAAGGTAAGAAGTAACAAGGAGTCAAGTTCGCAAACAAGGAGGTTTGCCAATAAGGCAAAATGAGAAGTAAAGTAGGCCAGAAAGAAATAGGTTTCAAAGCACTAGTAGAATTTAACAAATAAATGACTACATGACTAAAACTTTTAGTCACAACAACTAAAAATGACTAAATTCTACTAATTTTTTGCAACTCAGCTATAAATGAGTAAATAAATGACTAATTTGGTCGTCAACTAAAAAATTATTTAGTCATACAAATAAAAATGACTAAATAGTTAGTCACACAAATACAAATTAGACAAATTTTTTTTTTTTTTTTTGGAAATTATTGGCAGGAGTGTATTGGGTGTGATTCATTATTCATTGAATTCCTCGTTTTGTTAGTTGGTTAGCCTGGCACTGAGGCGTTTTGGGTTATGGCAGCTACTTGCATGGGCGATAAAGCTCTTTTGGAGAGGACCTGGAGACTTTTGAAAAGGTGGGCAAGGAATTCAGAGTTTGTTGTAACGAATTTGAAGTCGGCAAGGCCCTTTGTAGCGAAGTTAGATTTGGGGATGCCCTCTGCAGGGAATTTAGAGGTAATTCGAAACCCTCATTGCATTAAACATAAAATCTATAGCTTTCTAATTGGCAACTTATAGTAGTTACATAAGCAATTAAGTACCAGAACCATACATGCATTTTAGGGTTTAGGGGACTATTTTTTCATTAGTTTCCTCTATGCATTTTGGAGCATATGGGAATTGAACTTGTAACTCAAGTGAAACACCAGCTTCTTCTAGTCATTGGAAGAATTCCATATCCTTAAAGCACACAGAAAAAATTGTAGAATTGGCATTAGGGCTTTTATTTATGAATTCAACCCAAATGCCATTTCCTAATTCCTCCATAAAAGTTTGTTGAGCCAACTCTAGTTCATCATGCTGAACATGAAGAACCCCAATGTTGTTTAACAATTCAATGGGTACTTCTTCTCTGCTCTTCTTCAGAAGAGACTTTGTTGTCTTAAGAGAATCTAAGGCTGCACTAGGGTCTGATAATATTAATAACTCACCCATCTTGATAAATGCATGGGCATCACATGGATCTATGCGAGTTGCCTTTCTTAAAATTTCCAAAGCCTTCTCTACCTACCCTTGCTGAGCATATATATGGCTTACAACTTTTAAGCTCTCACAGTTCTCAGGGTGGACCTCCAAATACTTTTCAATATTTGAGAGAGAACTCTTAAGATCTCTCAGCTTCAATTGAACCTGTCCACAAAATCCTGTGGCCTTTAGCTTTCCTTGACTGATGCCATGTAGTAGTGGCCAGTGGTATCATAATCACCTTTACTATGATAAGATTGTGCAAGATTATAATATGAATGAGATTTCATAAGAGGGTGATCAGTTGAAACAAGATTTATCTCAATCAACTGTTCCATAAGATAATGATGCCCTGTGAAGAAAAAATGGTTTGCTAAATGATTCAATGCCATTGCACAGTACGAGTATAATTCAAAGGCTCTACACATCTTTTCCATTCCTTCATGAACACTACCTTTTTCACTAATTGTGAGAATCCTACAAGTAAAAAATGTACAAAACTGACCATAGAGATTTATGTAGAGATAGAACATCATTTCCTAATGCCTCCATAAAAGTTTGTTGAGCCAACTCTAGTTCATCATGCTCAAAATGAAGAACCCCAATGTTGTTTAACAATTCAATGGGTACTTCTTCTCTACTCTTCTTCAGAAGAGACTTTGGTGTCTTAAGAGAATCTAAGGTAGCACTAGGGTCTGACGATATGAATAACTCACCCATCTTGATAAATGTATGGGCATCACGTGGATCTATGTGAGTTGCCTTAAAATTTCCAAAGCCTTCCCTATCTGCCCTTGCTGAGCATATATATGGCCTACAACTTTTAAGCTCTCATAATTCTCAGGGTGGACCTCCAGAACCTTTTCAAAATTTGAGACAGAACTCTTAAGATCCCCCAACTTCAATTGAACCTATCCTAACCCAAAGTATGGAAACACAAAATCCTGTGGCCTCTGGCTTTCCTTAACTGATGCCATATAGTAGCATCCAGTGGTGTCATAATCACCTTTACTATGATAAGATCGTGCAAGATTATAATATGAATGAGATTTCATGAGAGGGTGGTCAGTTGAAACAAGAGCTATCTCAGTCAACCGTTCCACAAGAAAATGCTGCCTTGTGAAGAAAAAATGGTTTGCTAAATAATTCAATGCCATTACATAGTACGGGTATAATTCAAAGGCTCTACGCATCTTTTCCATTCCTTCATGAACACTACCTTTTTCACTAACTATTAGAATCCTACAATTAAAAAATGCACAAAACTGACTGTTGGTGTTCCCAACTAATGGTCTGAGTTTCCCTAAAAAGTTGCCATCTTTTATGCTCAAGATTCTCAGGTTAGTGGCCAATGAACAAGAGACAATTGCTTGTTCTCCTTTGCACTTTAGGCTCTTCTAGACCTAGGGGGTTATTCCCTTACTTCAATATCAATATGACAAATCCTTTTTCACTAGATATTAACAGATATAGCAGATATGTCCTCTTGAATGCAAACCCAAACTGTATGACTGCTTCAAAGTTGGCTAGCTTTGGGCATCACTTCATTTTATGGCTATGAGAATATTTGACTAAAACCTAAACTCTGTACTCCTAAAACTAATAAATTGATTATCCTTTTTTGTTTTGTTTTGTATTATTGTTTGATGATGGGTAATTTCTGAAAATAAGCCCAACTCTGATCAGTGCCAATCCTAGGGTTTGGAGTTAATTCCTTACAAATGCAGATTACTTCTTATAAACAGAACAAACATTTAGATTCAGAGGATTTATTATGTTCCTGTCTTACAGCTAACAATCCAATAATGGGTATTTCCAACAACTCTTCTTATAAATATCCTTGTTGCAAAACACATCTCTCTATATCTGACTCAAAGCATTTTAATCTATTCCTTGAATAGAAGCAGCAGACCAGACATGCAATATAGCGAATGTATATTCAAGAATTCAAAAACCCTTAGTATCCTCATTTGAAAGAGAAATGCAAACAACACATGATACAATTATTAGAAACACATGCTCAAAGGTATTTTTCATATATTAAAATCTGAAACTGATAAAAATGCTTATAGAGAAAATACATTCAACATGCAAGAAACTGAAACTTACAACTCAAAATATGGACAACCTCTCAGAATTGCTCTATATTTTATTATCAAAGTTTCCCAAATCTTCCAACATCTATTACAAAGTAGTACCACATGTTATTTTATAGACACAAGAACATGGTACTCAAAAACTCATTACCAACAGTCGGTTACAAATCTTACATTACAAGCCACCGCCCATAGGCATTGGGAAACTAATTCAAATTACATGTGAAAGAGAAAATACATAAATACAATCTATCTTGGAGGTGCAAAAAAATGTTGGAGATGCTTTATCCCGTTGATGAAGAAGACATATCACATGATTGGATCCCCGTTCACCCTGGACACATTTATCCATACTTTTCCACCCAGGCTACACATGATTTCTCCGATGGCCATTGGAAAGGAATAAATTTTGCTATTTTTTCATTATGTCCTATATACCTTGCATCCAATAAAATCTTTGTTTCCTTACAAAATATCTCAAAATTCAATTCCAACACATGCAACTTATCGAGTGTAGAACTTAAAATTTTCATGTTTGGGTCATCGTCTACACAACTTGAAGATATGAGTTAGCTAGCTATACTTTCAAAATCAGCCTTCCATTTGTCTAAACTTTTTATATATCCATCATCCTCCATATGCTTGGCATAATCCTTTTATCTATATTCTCAATTGAATGTCTTTTCTCATTCAAAATCTTGTCCAATTTTAGTTGGAAGGCAACCACCTCCTCTAATAAAATTAACATATCAAGGGTTAATTTTATTGCTGGTGGAGCATCAGGGGCAAACCTTGAACATCTGTGAACTTCCCTTATTTCTCTAGTTCTTGGTAGCCACACTCTACACATGCCTTTCAAGCTTTCCTTGTCCCTCTCATATTTGTCCAAAGCTATCTTCAAATTTGAATAAGACCTTAATGTATCATCAATCCTGGATGTGATCTTGGATAACATATGGTTGATTAGATTTGTAACTATTTCTTTGACAATGTTCTTTTTCTCAACCTTCAGATTTTTTACCTCTTCCTTCAAATCCTTAATCTCTAAGAGCAATGCCTCCCTATCTGTTGGGAAAGCCTCTACAGTCTCTACAAGAGCTAGAACACTCTGAACTAAGGTGCCTGGAGACAACAACATCTTCTCCTTACATTTATTCATTTATGACAAGGCTTGCCCATACTTCAATAGAAGTTCATCATAATCTTTTTGCAATTTATTTGTGACAGCCTCAGCAAATTGGGTTGTATGAACACTCAAGCTTGCAACTTGAGGAGCTAGAGTGTCTAACACTCTCTTTATTATCACATTCCCTATCAATTCATTGAAGCCCACCCTTGGCTTATTATTGTTTGGGACCAATTCTTATATTTCCAGGGTTTTAGATTTGGGATTAAACCCTGCACCAGAGAGTGCTTTATCTACTTGGTCTTCTGATATATTTGTGCCCATTCTCTAGACAATATCAAAAGTAATTGCATCTACTAGAGTCCAATGTGGAAGTAGCATCAGACCACTCTTTACTACCAAGGTTCTTCCTTCATCAAGGGTCATTCCACCAATATCCTGACCTACTTCATTCAGCACCCTCTAAGTTATCTCTTCATACTTTTCTAGATCAGCTCCTCTCTTAGCTTACTCTACCCTCCTTTGAAACTCTTCATTCCTTACTTTCAACACATACCCCTTAAATTCTAGGGTAGTGATAAAGGCATCATCTTCTAGGAATTGTGTACAAGCCATCACTCTGATGTCCTTTGTATCCACATGATTACCAACAAGTGATTTGCTTAATCTATTATCAGGGGAGGCATAAGGCCTTATTCTCATAGGTGAATTCACCTATTGGGAAATTTCTTGTTCTTGTTCATTTGTTTCATCCTCCAAGTCTATCAATTCTACTTCCTCTTCATGCTCCAAGTCAATAATTTTCACTTTCTTGGCTAGAGGTGTATCAGGAGACTCATTTCCTCTTCTATATAGCTTGATTAGAGCTTTTGAATCTCTGACGTATGTTGGCCTTTCTTCTCTTGGAGGAGCTTCTGCAATCAGAGTTTTTGCATGAGCCAAAATTCTCTAAATTCTTACTATGGGGTCATTCTCATCCACAAATGCCCTTGGATATGCAGGATTGAGTTTTTTTCTCATTATTTCTCCTTCCATTACTGCTTCTTGTAGACACCCTAAAATGACCGAGTCATCGCACTACTTGCATTTCGTCATTTCTTCCTAATCACCTGCATCTCAACATTAATTAAATAATCTAATTATTTAATTAATTTCATCAAATTCTTCTAAATCACAAAATTGCGACATTAATTAAATAAATCCTTTTTATTTAATTAATTAAAATTAAATTCCTCTGTTATTCTTCCACAATTAAATAATTTTAATTATTTAATTTGATCATTATCTTCGGTCCAAATCTCAAGTCCACTTTAATTAAATAATCCAATTATTTAATTAATTCATCACAAATTCTATCTTATCCAAACAATTAAATAATTCTTAAATTATTTAATTAAATCAAATTCATTCTTCCAAATTTAAATAAAACAAATCAAATTTATTTAAATTCTCTCATTCTCCAAAAATAAGATAAATCAAATATTTTATTTATTCTTCCAAATCATGCACAACAATTAAATAAATTTATTTATTTAATTTGCTTTCTTTTCTACAAATATCTTTCAAATCTTCTAAAAATAAGTCTTCTTCTCCATGCACACACAATTAAATAATTTATTATTTAATTTCTCTCCAATCATGCAAAAGCAAATCTTAAGATAAGAATCTATTCACTCAACCTTGTTTTTATCAATTTCTCTTAAATTAGAAAAAAACTTTCTAATTTATGAAAAGCATGTCTTATCTTTAGAAAAGAAGGGGTTTAACTCAAATAAAACAGCTTTTGTGTGACACTTGGCTTCTTCTTATTCGTTGCATGTTCCTCAACTGTTCTCCTCCATTGATTCTTTTGAATTATCTGAACCGTTGATCGATCTTCATTGAAACCTATATAAACCCCCCTCATCTCCTTCATTGAGCCTCTCTCTTCGATCGTATTCTCAGGCATACTTAACAGAGCTTTGAGCATACAAAACGCGTCGATTGAACAAACTTACGATCTCTTAACATTGATCTTTGAGCACATTAAGCACACTACTTGCATGTTGCAACTATGGTTTCGCAACTTGATTGAGCAATCCACACATCTCCAAAAGGGAACAATATAGGTTTTGGTAAGAGCTTTCATTTTAACTTTGATTTTATGATAATGGCTTTTACTTAGATTGGTTCGCTTTATGTGATTAGTTTTTGGTTTTATTAGTTTAGATTTAATCAATTTTTCCTCATACACATTCTGGCACGCCCGGTGGGACCCACTAATCCCTCTTTTTCTTTGAGAAAATGATTTTTTTGAAGTACAGTACGGAATAGCGCATCTTGACACAGAAAAGCGCCTTTGGTAGAGTAGTACAACGCTTTTGATGCATCTCGCAGCGCCTTTGGTAGCACAGAATTGCGTTTTTGGTAATACAGTGAAGCGCATATGAAAAAATAGAAAAGCGATTTTGGTATAGAAGTAAAGCGCTTCTGACATAATAGAAAAATGCTATTGGTATGACAGTAAAGCGCTTTTGATTGAGATAACAGGCTTGCAAACTTCAAAACCCCATAACTTTCTCAAAACTTAACGAAATTCGATGCTTTTTTTTAAAAATTGCATAGAAAATCATAAGAAATCCATTGGTGATATTTAATCTCATGTATCTCATCATATTTGTTACCAATTTTGTGGATTTCACTTTGGTTTTCTAGGGTTTCTCACTTATTGTTAGGGTTTTGACTTGATTTCTGACATCTTGTTGTTTTCTTGTGGAACTAACTGACTTGTTGCAGCGTCTTATCACTTTTCAACATCCTAGATCATCACTCAATTAGTCAATCATCCTTTGATCTATCTTTTTTTAACGAAATATGGTTTTTTACAGGCCTGTTATTACATTGTGCGTTTGGTAGTACAGTAGCTCGCTTTTGGTAGCAAAGTAGCTCACTTTTGGTAGAACAGTACCACGCTTTTGGTAGCACAGTACCACACTTCTGGTAGCACAGTGCATCGCTTCTGGTAACACAGTAAGTCACTTCTGGTCTACATCACCGCGCGTTTGGAAACACAATGCAGCGCATTTGTCATCACAGTAAGTCACTTTCGGTATAACAGTAACTCGCTTTTGGTCAAATTGATTTGTTTTTGCTAACTTGTGGGTTTTGGTGGAATTAACTGACTTGTTGCAGCTTCTTATTACTCACACAGAGCAAATTGGTGTTTTTAACATGTTCATGCAGGATGAGCGTTGAAGAAATCTTGATTTATCTCACTAAGTCTTAGAAACACATTGCCTTCTTAAAAGAGAATTGAACAAATCATTTTAGCAAATCTAAGTCTTAGGAACATACTGCTTTTCTTAAGGGACAATAGACATGTATGCACAAACACCTCACTTTTCTAAGGGACAATGGACATGAATGCCAAAACACTTCAATTTCATAAGGGACAATTGACAACTACAAAACGTGTGTGTGCCTAGTTTAGTTGCACCTTATTTTTCTTATAACGGGACAATTGAACCTTTGTTTGACGTGCTTGCTCTTACATTTCTGTACTTCCTTTAGAAGGGCCTGCTTTTTGATTGTGCTTCATCCAAAAGGGACGACCCTAAGCGGAGTTTTCCTTTGAACCGCTATATAAGAGGGATAAGGCGAAAGCCAAGTCCTAACTGACGTCAGCCTTACCTTGTGGTGCCAAACTGAAAAGAGGTGTACTAGCTCTTTGTGGAAATAATTTTCACATTGGGCAAAGTGTTTGATACTCTTAGTAGGATTGGTTAAAGCTTTTAGTAGCTTGTCGCATTGCTCGTAAGGTGTTGGTCCCTCAAAGTCACTAAGAACCATTCTAGATAGAGACTACTTGACCTACCTCTAAACATTGCGGTAATCATTAGTGCAAGGGGAATCGATTTAAGCCCTTAAGATACTCACCATTGGCTCCCTTGAGAAGAGATAGTATTCCCTTGGCCATAAAGCTCTTGTGACCTACTTGAGCCTTCCAAGGGGAGGGTGAGATATCCCTACCTATCGTCTCTCGCAAAGATACTAAATATCCGACACCTTTATGGAATGATATTTTTATCGATGGAGTATTAAGCTGTGAGCTGATCTACTGCAATGAAACCTTGTCTCTAGGGATAAAAAGTGCTTGTTATTGATTGCAATTGTCTTATACCTGTGGAAACATTGGGCTTGTTTTGAGCCTCGAACATACACTATCTATTGTGTCAGTCCCTTGTTTGTGCCAACATTGTTTGCTGTGTTTTCTCTTGCCAAACAAATCCAAACAGAAACATAAACAATCTATCAAAATTTTGCATTTTAGAAACATCAGACACTACTTCAGCGCCCCTGGTATTACAGCAGCTCACCTTTGGTAGTACAGTAGATCGCCCTTGGCATAGCAGTAACTCACCTTTGGCAAAACTCTACTTCAGCGCCCTTGGTATAATAGCAGCTCGCTTTTGGTCACTGTAGCTCGCCTTTGGCATAGCAGTAACTCGCTTCTGGTAGCTCAGTCCGTCGCCTTTGGTGTCACAGTAGCACGCTTTTGGTTGCACAGTCCTGTGCCTCTGGTCAAACAGTATAGCGCCTTTGGTCCAGTACATTGTGCATCAGAGTTTGTCTTTTTCTCAAAAGCACCTCACAGAATCCCAGCATTACCTTTTGTCCTAGCGTATTCCATGGTAACCACTAGGCTCCAGCAAGCTATGAAGTCCAAGCAAGTTGGCCCTAAGAAACACAAATCACCTCCTCGCACACCGCAATCAGGTCGTCTCAACATTACTCCCAAGGTTACTCCTAGTACACCAGCGGTAAAACCAATCAGCTCTCCGAACATGCCGCACATTGACCAACCAAGCAATCCTCAAGAGGGTAGGGTCCCTTTGGTAAGTACACCCCAGTATACCACTAGCTTGCCTCCAGATTTTGTGCCACAAGGATACACTATTGAGCAAATCCCATCTCAAGAGAGTAGGGTTCCTTTGGTAAGCATTCCTCACTATACTACAGGCCTGCCTTAGGATTTTGTGCCACAAGGTTATATCATAGATCAAGCCCCATCTCAAGAAGAGTGACACTTTGAAATAGGTCAATCCTCTCAAGAAGATGGGCAAGATCTTGATGAAATCATACAAGAGCCTAGAATCGTGGCCGCCTTTGACAAAATCCTTAGTGAGAACCAAGATCATTTCTTTCGCTTGCTTGCAGAGCAAGGCGCCAAGTTACCTCAAGATTTTGATTTATCCACTCTCAAGGAGAACAACAACACCCAAGCTACCATACAAGCGGTGCAAACCATGTCAACGGTGACCATGCCCTTACCTGAACAAAGCTCGCAGTATAGGAATCCCCTCTATCAAAACTCAACAGAAGAGAGGGCTGTATCACCGCTTCTGACTCCTATGGAGATCTATAAAAACCAACAAGAAACTCTCCAACGTCAAGCAGAGTTAGCTAAGCAAGCCACCTTAGCTCGATTGAATATGCAACCACCTCCTAAAGTGTCCACACCAATCACAAGTGGAATCTTGGTTACCCCATCACGAATAGGTTTCCCACCAAATTACAATCTGGGGAACAATTATGTAGCCATGCAATAAGGGTCTCAACAAATACCACCTCCTATATCATCACACCTTCATGTCTCTCAACCAATTAGAGTCATGCAATCCCAACCACAACATCCTTCTACGCTCGTCATCAAGCCACCTCAATCGTCGCAAATCACTTCTACCTATGCCCCTCCTCCACAACGTTCATCCTCGCTCAATTTCTTTCACACATTGCCTAGCCACTCTCAACATTCCCAACATCAAGTTTCCCAAAGCTATGTGCCACCATCACAACCTAATCAAACGCACTTTAGCTTTCCTCCACCCAATATTTTTCTTCAACCATCACAAAGCCAACATTCTTACATAGTGCCACCTCCACCTCTGCCAAATCAAAACCTCCAATTCCAACCCAATCTGAACCAAACATACAACCCATATGATCCCAATCAATCTTATGACCCTTATAACACCAGTGTGCATGGCTTACACTCTAATCTTTTGTATGGGCAACACCAACCACTTCTGGGACAACAGGAGATGTTACCAACCCCTCCCATGACTATGGAGCTAAAAATCGCAGAAGTTCAACAACAACTATCTGATCTTACATTTGGCCACACCAAGAAGACCTTCTCTTTAGAGGAAGTGTGTCCTTACCCTTTTGATCCATCATTACCAATGATCCCTTTTCCTCAAAATTTCACTATTCCCAAGTTTGATAAATACAAAGGAAAAGGTGACCCAAAAGACCATCTTAGGGAATTCTATCTTGCTTGCTTCGAGGTCTCACATAACGACACATATCTTATGCGTCTCTTTCCTCACAGTCTTGGAGGTCAAGCTATAGAATGGTTCTCACACTTACCCACGGGTATCAAGTCTTTCAACGAGCTAGCAGAGAAGTTTGCCACCCACTTTTCTTACAATGCAGAGCACGAGATTTCCATGACTGATCTATGCAACAATAAATAGAAAAATGGTGAAACTTTCATTTCTTTCCTTCAACGGTGGAGACAAATGGCTAGCAAATTCCCTTTCAAGATTCTAGAGAAACAGCTTGTTAGCATATTTGTGCAGAACCTCAACCAAGAGTTAGGTTTTCATTTGTAAATTCTTAGTGCTACAACCTTCGACGAAATCACATACAAGGGAATCAACATTGAAAAAGCCCTCATTGCTAAGGGTGTGGTCAAAATCTTCAAAGAAACGAAAGACAACGCTCCTCATCAACAGACGAATGATAAACCCAAATACTGGAACAAAAACAAAAATGTGGTTAATGACGGTGTGGTTGATTCTAAACATGTCCAAACTTTGCAAACACCACTGCAGCTCTCCAAACCAAGTCAAGTTCCATCTCAACAACAACAGCGGCAACCGTATCACAATCAACAACAATGACAACAGGAGCGATCTCAACAAGATTACCCTCCACGACGTCAATTTACTCCCTTGGGAGTGCCTATGGAGTCAGTCCTACAACATGTTTTACAGAAAGGACTTATCACCTTACCAGATCCACCCCCATATGGTGAATCAGTTTACAAAACTGCGCGGTATAGAGAAAATGAATACTGTGAACTCCATCGGAGCAAAGGACATAGAACTACGTCGTGCATGAAACTCAAGCACCTAATCCAAAATCTCATCGACGGCAACCAAATCACTTTTGAGAATGAACAAGTGGCTCAACACACGAACAAAGATCTTGATATGTACAAAGAACCTTTCCCTCAACATGGTCCACCTCCTCCTCAGGATAGAGGTAAAGGTATCAATCATGCTTCCACGTCCTTTGATTCCATTGTAGGTCATTTTGAAGAAAGTCAGGTGTCTACCCTCACAATCAAAGGCAAATCTACGAATTGTGCTGTTACAACTCGTTGTGGTCATGTCACCATTCGTGGTCCTACACCCAATCTTCTGGCTCAATCTGATTATAATCTTGTCAAACATCTAGGGAAAATGCCAGCACAGATCTCTATCTTGGACCTTCTACGGTCATCACCTGCACATAGAGTTGTGTTAGAAAAAGCCCTCCAAGAGTCTTCGGTTCCTAACGACATCGCGGTCGCAGATTTCCAAGCTATAGTAGGTAACATTGCTTTGCCCTACAATGTGGTCTTCTCTGAAAAAGATCTCCCATCCCATGATCCTTGTCACAATGATGCCCTTCATATTGAAGTTCTCATCCATAAGCGCAAAATCAAACGCATCCTCATAGATGGTGGTGCTGGTCTCAACATCTGTTCTTTAAAGTTACTTAAGCAATTGGGATACTCTGAGGATCATGTCAACTCTGATCATAGTATTACAATCAAGGGGTATGATGATGCTGAACACCGCTTAGAAGGTGTTATCCACTTGCCTATACAACTCGGCCCTGTCATGCTTGAAACCAGGTGTCAAGTTCTTGATATTGAGTTGCCTTACAACATTATCCTAGGCTGCCCATGG
Organism: Cunninghamia lanceolata; assembly: GCA_027924645.1. Classification (NCBI taxonomy): domain Eukaryota; kingdom Viridiplantae; phylum Streptophyta; class Pinopsida; order Cupressales; family Cupressaceae; genus Cunninghamia; species Cunninghamia lanceolata. The sequence continues at coordinate 5,091,167 of BSBN01000311.1, read as the reverse complement.
ATCCAAGCAATGAAGGCTATTCCCTCCATGTACCATCAATCTCTAAAGTTCCCATACAATGGTACAGAGATAACTATCCCAGGAGACCCCAATCCTTTTGAATTCTGTCATGTCTTGCAAGGCAGTTATAAGAATTGCAACCAAGCGCCTAAAAATGACAAAGCCCTTGAATCCCCACTATATGTTGACCCTGCAACGCTGACTCTAGCCTCTACAAGCAAACCCAATCCGCTGCCTGTAGTCACAGCTCGCATCCGCGATATAGGCTTTGGCACTTATGCTATCTCAAAATCTTGTTGTGTAAGGCGGATGCCCTTATCTCCAAAATCTTACGGCCAACCACCCATTACCAAAGTAACCAAAAAAGCAACTATTCCTCCCCCAGCATTCCTAACCCAATTCCAACAGGGACGCTTATTGGAAGAGGAAACTATTGAGGACATTTCTTCTTGGCTCTATAAGGAGAAAGAACCAGTCACAATACCAGTCAAGCAATATGGCAATGGATTAAGGATAGTCAAAAACATGGGCTATAAAGGCAAAGGTGGCCTTGGGAAACAGAATCAAGGAACTATGGAACCTATTGTTGTGACAAAGAAGCTAGACAAGAGGGGATTAGGATTTGGTAAGAAGGTACGACACGCCTTGGACATCGAGTATATCCTCGACGAGGTAGCTGACACTTTTCCCGCCGATTTGACGTCTACAGAGGATATCATCGATGACTCTTCCCTCCATATGACCAATCTATTCACATAATCCTCCTTTTTTACGCTATCCTCCATATCCTTAAACTCCACCACAAACACCCAGAAGGTCACACTTGTCTACCCTGAACTTATCGATTGGGACCAACAAGGGTCCCCCGTGATAGATGTATTTTAGAATGATGAAGCTTTAGCTGAGTTCATGGGACTTCGGGAGGGAATCCCTCTTGGTGATCATAAAGCAGGTTTTGTAATGGAACTAGAGCCAATAGCTTATTTTGGTGAGAATGCCAAATCCTCCAGTCGCAAAAGTATAAATAAAGCAAGATCCCTAGGTGAAAACCACACTGTGGCACCTCCTGATCACAAAATAGTAAAAACAAAGGACGTATCCAAAGGTGAAAACCCAACTGTGGCACCTGAGGATAGAGGATTTGACCTTCCCCTACCATCTAAGTATCAAGAGAAGTCAGCTCTCCTAGTAGAAGATTCTATAGAGATAAACCTTGGCACAAAGCAAAATCCAAAAACCACATTCCTAGCAGCATCATTATCAGAAACAAAGCACAAGAACCTTAACACATTCTTCTTACAGAGAACCATCAACTTTGCATGGACCTATGCTGATATGCCAGGGCTAGACCCCAAGCTAGTTGTTCACTATCTCGCAGTTGATCCGAAAGTGAAACCAATCAAGCAAAAGCTGAGAAAGATGCACCCACAGATAGCTCTCTTAGTAAAAGTGGAAATATAGAATTTGCTAGACGCAAAGTTCATATGACCCATTGACTATTTAGATTGGGTATCAAACATTGTACCTATGTCTAAACCTAATGGGCGCATCCGCATGTGTAATGACTTTAGAGATCTGAACAAAGCATGTCCTAAAGATGACTTTCCACTACCAAACATTGACGTTATAGTAGACTTGACAACAAGTCACGAGATGCTTTCTCTCATGGATGGATTCTCTGGCTACAATCAGATAAGGATAGCAGAGGAAGATCAACATAAAACAACCTTTACTTGTCTGTGGGGCAATTATTGTTGGTGTGTCATGCCGTTTGGTCTAAAGAATGCAGGAGCAACCTATCAGAGAGCAATGACAGTGATATTCCATGACCTCTTTCATCATATCATGGAGGACTATGTGGATGACATACTAGCTAAATCTTCTAGGGCAAACCACATACAGGTTCTAGGACAGATCTTTGACAAGCTCGAGAAATACCAAGTAAGACTCAATCCAAAGAAGTGTGTCTTCGGTGTAACATCAGGAAAGCTGTTGAGATACATTGTATCTCGTAGAGGCATCGAAGTAGATCCAGCAAAAGTCAAGGCTATAGTGGAGATGCCTCCACCAAAGAACCTTGAAGCATTAAGGAGCCTTCAGGGAAGGTTGCAATCCATCAGGCGTTTCATCTCACAGCTAGCAGATAAGTGTCAACCATTTCAACACTTACTCCGCAAGGATGTCTCATTCCGATGGGATTATAAGTGTCAAGCAACATTTGATTAGCTTAAAGAGTATTTGGCTACACCTCCTGTATTGGTTCCACCAGTTGCAGACAAACCTTTGATATTATACATCTCCACTACAAATTCAGCCCTAGGGGCCCTTCTAGCACAAAATGATGAAACAGGAAAAGAGCATGCAATTTATTATATCAGTAGAACCTTGGTGGGATATGAACTCAATTATTCACCAATGGAAAGAGCTTGTTTAGCAGTAGTGTTTGCCTCCCAAAAGTTGCGGCATTACATGCTGAACCAACACACAAATCTGATAGCCAAAATTGATCCCTTGAAGTATCTACTAGCCAAAGCAGCTCTTACAGGCAGACTAGCTAAATGGGTCATGATCTTTAGTGAGTTCGACATTGAGTATATGGATCGCAAAGCAATCAAAGGACAAGCCCTAGCAGATCAACTAGCAGAAGCACCTATGACAGATACACACCCTATGGTAGCAGACTTTCCAGATGAGAATCTATTCACTCTTTCCAACTCCATAATGTGGAAGTTATATTTTGACGGTTCCTACACACAGCATGGATCAAGGGCCGGCATCTTATTCATCACACCTCAAAATGACTATATTCCTAAGTCATATCGGCTTGCATTCCCTTGCGCCAACAACATTGCCGAGTATGAAGCACTCCTTATAGGTCTCAACACAACAGTTCAATGGGACATCACAGAATTACAAGTATATGGAGAATCACAACTAGTCATTCGCCAAGTCACAGATGAGTACCAAACAAAGGATGAAAAGTTGGTCCCCTACAAGCAACTAGTGGATGCCTACAAACCACACTTTTCTAGCATCACATTTGAGCAAATTCCAAGAGAGCATAACAAAGCTGCAGATTCTATGGCTTTTGTAGGGTCACTGATTGACATGCGGGCTAATACATAGAAATGCGAATTCTTGATCGAGTAATTGTTGATACCAGCCGTCGATGTTCCCATTACTAAAATCATCTGCAAACTTATTGGTCCCAATTCCCCATGGTATGAAGATATCTATGGATACCTTAAACACAATACCTTTCCCCTTGACCTATCATCCACCCAACACAAAACCTTTATCTGTCGATCCTCTCGTTACATCATTCTGGGTGATACACTATATCACCGGAGTCTCGATGGTATCCTCTTACGATGTCTTAACGCGGAAGAAGCCGTAGCTACCTTACGAGACATACACGAAGGTGTCTGTGGCGCACATTCTACCGGTCCTAATCTTGCTAAGAAGATACTCAGAATAGGTTATTACTGGCCTACAATAGAGCAAGATGCTGCACAGTTTGCTAAGAAGTGTCTACAATGCCAGCAGCATGGAGATTTGATTCACGCACCAGCTCATGAATTACAACCTGTGACAACTCCATGGCCTTTTTCTCAATGGGGTCTCGACCTCGTAGGACAAATCCACCCTTCCTCTTCCAATGGCCACAAGTTTATCATTACCGCCACTGAGTATTTCACGAAGTGGGTTGAAGCCATTCCCATGACCTATATCACCGGCAAGCAAATAGCCAAGTTTATCCTAAACTACCTCATATGCCGGTATGGTATCCGCCAAGCCATTGTCACTGATAATGGGAGACCATTCAAGAATCAAGATGTCTGTGCCTTATGCACACAATACAATATCCAGCATCGCTTTTCAACTCCCTACTATCTGTAGAGTAACGGCCAAGCTGAGGCTTCTAATAAAACCATTCTCAAAATACTCAAGAAAACAATCAATGAAGTTGGTCGTGATTGGCACTTGCAACTCAATCCCGCCCTATGGGCCTACCGCACTAGTATCAGAACACCAACTAGTGCCACACCATATGCCTTGGTCTTTGGCTCTGAAGCCATCCTACCTATAGAGGTCGAGATCCCATCCCTTAGAGTATCCATGCAGGACCTGATCGGCGGAGAGGAGTATCGCACTTCCAGATTAGCTGAGCTAGAACTCTTAGATGAGAGGCACCTTGCCGCACTTAATCATCTCCATGTCTATCATAACCGCCTCCAGCGTAATTACAACAAAAAGATCAAAGAAAGATGGTTTTAAGTTGGTGATCTTGTACTTAAAGAGAATCAGAGAAATCAAGCAGATCGAGTAAAGAAGGGAAAGTTTGAGCCTAACTGGTTAGGTCCCTTTATTGTCACAGCAGCATATGGATCAGGAGCTTATACTTTAGCTACACCTGAAGGCATTCCTCTAGATGAGCCACTTAACAGTGTCCATCTCAAGAAGTTCTATGCCTGATCCTCAGAGTATAACAAATAAAAAAAAAAACAACAACAAAAAAACAAAAAATCCAAAAAAATCCGTCCTCTGGTGAAAACCTGGTAAACAGGCGCCTTGGATAAATACCATAGTGAAAACCTGGCAAACATGCGCTATGTGTTGAGTCAACATCCATTGTCTATCGAGTCCTATCCACTCCATGTCCAGTGCACAAAGCACGCTTCATCCATCCATTCATAATAAAATCATTGACCTTGTTTGCATTTCCATCTCCCTATCTAGTATAGCTTGGAAATTTATCAGTGTCCCTCGTCGTCATCCCACATCTTGATTTGTGTCAACAGTTTGCACTGTCTGGTCCTAGGTCGCAACCTTCTAGGTCTTCTTCGTCAGTCATCCATACAAATTCCTCTACTGGAATGGGGGCAATTCCTTCCTTAACCTCGGTTTAGGAATGGATCCTTGTTTATGGTTCACTGCTCTTCAATCTTTCTCCTTTCTGCAGATAACACCCTTTAACGGACACATCGCTCCTACAATAAGGATGTTATCTTCTCAACACTTTTCCCACATCATCACACTAACTAGAACTACATATTATCTCATCTCAATCTTAAGGTACCTTGATCCCATGGATATGGGTATGTAGGCAGTCTGGAATACGAAGGAAGTTTCCAGTACTCAGGTACATAAGATCTCCCCCTCACCATCTTGACCCATCTCATCACTCTATCCAGAACTACATATTATCATCTTTCATCTTTCCTCGTAATGTGCCTTGATCCCGTGGATACAGGGTATGTAGGCAGTCTGGAATACGAAGGATGTATCCAGTACTCAGGCACATATGATTCATCATTCTCCACCTGTTTCAATCCATCAAACACTGTCACCTTTCTAAGTCTTCCATTTTTTCACAATCCATTCGCCTCGACTTGACTAACTCAAGCAGCAAGCTAGCGCATCCTTTCAAAGCAAAAGTCCTTAACAAACCAGAAGCAAAGCAGCTTCCTTCCAGAGTCATCTACTATCCTACATACTGATTGCCAACATCAGCTAAGTTCCGCTTAACTAAAGCCCTAGATTAGCAAGCTTGTCTTCTGTGAAGTGTTCCATGATCGAGACCAACACACGCGTCTCCTGTGACATGTGGCATTTCCTGCAGCAAGACATTGTCTTTTTTGGTAGATAGCCCCCTTTAACGGACACAGAGTTCCTACGATAAGGCTATTATCTTTTCCTATCCAATCTATCCTGAGCAACCTCTTTGGCAAGAGAATATGTTGGCTGTATGTTTACTTTGAAGTCAGTCAATTTGCTTTTTGGTTTATCTTTTGTTCCTTTTCCATTGCCTATTCAAGACTACCTTGATTTGTCTATAATCTTGGTATGTTGCGATGCAGTACGGATTGGGAGCATAGTCATTGCTTTTTTTTGTATGCCGTGTTTGAGGAATGATCTTTAGTATCTTTCTTAGCATTCTATTTATCTTGTGTGTGTTACAACCTAGCATCTTACATATTTAATACTCTTCTTGCATTTGCATGTATTGAAGTTTATTTTATGTTCAAGACTATGGCTCATTCACATGTTCCAACAAGGTCATATTATGTCTAAGAGATCTAAGATCAAACCACTTGCTTGCAGAGTCAACGTCCACGCACTCGGATATTACTGCACCTTGGTCTTTTATACCTTGGTGGCGAACTATCCATGTGCTATATCAAAAATAAGGATTGCTCTTTATAAACAAATGTGAAACCATTGCAACAAGCTCATCCATTTACACCGTCCATTTTTCCATGGCCTTATATAGTTTTCTAGCAAAGATCAATCAGCAGTCTTTCTCTTATGTTCTTTTCTATCTCCACTTTCTTCTATTCAACCTTGCCTATCTCCAACAAATCTTCTAGTCGAGCGTCAACACAGTTCTTCTATCGCTTCCCTATCTTTCCTCTCGAGGGGGCACCCTACACCAACTACACTGGGGCAACTACCTACACTGGGGCATCAATAAATTGTATCATGTCTTCAACAATCGATTTCTTTGAAGCAACGCTGTAAACTGCATTGCATCAAAGAGGGGCAAAATGTAGACACCCTAAAATGACCGAGTCGTCGCACTACTTGCATTTCGTCATTTCTTCCTAATCACCTGCATCTCAACATTAATTAAATAATCTAATTATTTAATTAATTTCATCAAATTCTTCTAAATCACAAAATTGCGACATTAATTAAATAAATCCTTTTTATTTAATTAATTAAAATTCAATTCCTCTGTCATTCTTCCACAATTAAATAATTTTAATTATTTAATTTGATCATTATCTTCGGTCCAAATCTCAAGTCCACTTTAATTAAATAATCCAATTATTTAATTAATTCATCACAAATTCTATCTTATCCAAACAATTAAATAATTCCTAAATTATTTAATTAAATCAAATTCATTCTTCCAAATTTAAATAAAATAAATCAAATTTATTTAAATTCTCTCATTCTCTAAAAATAAGATAAATCAAATATTTTATTTATTCTTCCAAATCATGCACAACAATTAAATAAATTTATTTATTTAATTTGCTTTCTTGTCTACAAATATCTTTCAAATCTTCTAAAAATAAGTCTTCTTCTCCATGCACACACAATTAAATAATTTATTATTTAATTTCTCTCCAATCATGCAAAAGCAAATCTTAAGATGAGAATCTATTCACTCAACCTTGTTTTTATCAATTTCTCTTAAATTAGAAAAAAACTTTCTAATTTATGAAAAACATGTCTTATCTTTAGAAAAGAAGGGGTTTAACTCAAATAAAACAGCTTTTGTGTGACACTTGGCTTCTTCTTATTCATTGCACGTTCCTCAACTATTCTCCTCTATTGATTCTTCTAAATTATCTGGACCATTGATCGATTTTCATTGAAACCTATATAAACCCCCCTCATCTCCTTCATTGAGCCTCTCTCTTCGATCGTATTCTTAGGCATACTTAACAGAGCTTTGAGCATACAAAACGCGTCGATTGAGAAAACTTACGATCTCTTAACATTGATCTTTGAGCACATTAAGCACACTACTTGCTTGTTGCAACTATGGTTTCGCAACTTGATTGAGCAATCCACACATCTCCAAAAGGGAACAATACAGGTTTTGGTAAGAGCTTTCATTTTTACTTTGATTTTATGATAATGGCTTTTACTTAGATTGGTTCGCTTTATGTGATTGGTTTTTGGTTTTATTAGTTTAGATTTAATCAATTTTTCCTCATACACACTTCCCACCTTCCCCTCAAAAAATGAATTTCCTCCATTGTGGCAGAATTTCTTACTACATCCTCATCAAATTAGACCTGGTGGGTGAATTGGGGCCTTTTAATGCCAAGCCTCACTCTGTTAATGAATCCTTCTAGGTCAAACTCCCTTGGCTGCTCCAACCCCATTCTGTAGACTATTAATACTGACTCAATTTGATCCACAACATCCTTATTAGTGGCCCGAAAGTCACAAAACTTGATAGAAGTGGGGAAGAAAGACCCCTTCTTTTGCAATCTCAGATGCTCTTTGTTTGACTCATTCAATTGCTTGATGATTTCTACATATACAATTCTCTTTGGCACATATTTTGGCAATATATATGGGGCAACCTTGCTCCCATAAACTCTAATACATGTAGTATCAGTATGAAGAAACCAATCTCCCCAGTTGTGTTGAATTCCCAACTCAAGGGTTCTATCCAGTGGTCTCAAGAAATCCAGCACATCCTTTGGAACCATTTCGCCTTCAGGGTCTAGGAAACCTAATAGGTTTCTGACAAAATGCTCCTCAAAAATTACATAGTTTGCATCTACACAATGCATATCTATTAGATGAGTCCACATCTAGACAGGGAATAGAGTACCATCATGACCAACTTCTCTAACATGCAAAGCTTGATGCCACATTCCTGATCCAACATATAAAAACATATGGCACATGATTGAATACCAATTAAACTCCACCTTTGCATCCACTGTATACAAATTATTCTTAATCTTCATCAACTGATTATGCATTTTATCTGCTATGTATGTTGCATAATCAAAGGCCTCTATTTTTGAAATGTCTTGTACATTAGCAACTATCATCATCATATGTACTGGAATCTTATCTAATGCATCCCTTCCCAACACATGACACAAAGTATGATATGTTTTCACAAAATAGTGCATAAATTGAGAAATATCAAGGGTTCATCTTCCTTATCTGAGATTTTATCCAATTTTCCATTAATTCCCCATGGTTTGTTCTTAGGCATCTTGAATGCTCTATATGCACGCTGAACCCTTTTGTAGTCGTCTATCAGAGCATTGAGATCAATCTTTTTGTTTACGGCAGGGTTGAGGCCAAATGCTTTTGTGATGAATGCTTTTGTAGTCCTAATCATGATTGCATTATTTCTTGTCCTAACAACCCTATACCCAGGATCATACCTCTATGCAACTGCCCTTACAAAATTTGGGTTTATAACACATTAGGGGCATTAGCTTCGCCAAATCCAGATTCCAAGCATTACAAATAGGGGCTTTGTACTCCCTCCTATCGTACCAATGTTTAAATAGGATCCATCCTGGCATAGGTAATTAAGCATCCCAACATCCAGAGCATAGGTCTGATAGTTTGTCATTCGACCCACCAGGACCATGCACATTTACGTGCCTTCTTGAGGACCCAGGCAGCTAAATCATCAAGTCTTCATCTAGACCCCTTTTTGAAGTTTAAGGCTGGCTAGTTTGACTCATTTTGAAATAATTCTTTTCCAAACCAGGGTTTTCTCTTTTAACAATGCTCAAAAGGCAACAACTTCAATTGAAATAAACGCAGTTGGCAAAGATTTAACTTACCGGTTTTAACTGCAGAAGCTCAGAATTTCAATATTTCTTCGACCAAATGCTCACTACGCACATGAATTCTCTTCATGCTTGTGAAAATACTGTGAAAAACCCTTACCTTCTACTTTAATTGGGCTTATAGATTAGGGCTCGCCTCATTACTACATGTCACTTCGGCCATTACTGCAAATTCGTGACAAAGGGGTGGCGCTGAACGTCTACACAAAAAGTTTGAATTCAGACCGTTGATAGAATCTTCAAATTGTGAGATCAACGACTGTGAATCAATCGTTGGATTTGAAAATATGAACCTTTATGTGAAAAGCCAATAGCTAATCAAATTACTCCATCTTGGAGGCTCTTTTTGTGGACTTTTCTTCCTTTTTTGTCCTACGTGGCCACGTGGCATCATTCCGCGACCGCGCAGTAACAAGTGGGCCACCTCCTTTTAACTCTACAGGAGTGCACTAAGCCTTCCACATGGGTTCCCTTATATAAGACTTTTCCTTCCTTTCAAAAAAAGGCCACATGTCATCATCTCGCAGCCGCACATAGAATCTTTCCTGTAGACAAGATTCTTCTACAACATTGCACTACAGATCGATCCTTATCATCCCCATCTCTTCACTTCATCCTTCGACGCCTGGCATGATTTGCTTCAATCAGCTGAATAATTGATCTTATGGCCATAGGCCATGATATACTTTACACTTGTCCTCATTTCGTAGCCGCGCGGTGGAGATATGACGTCAACATCAATGATCTGTGGGCTTGCGATATCCTACCATGTGACACCTTTGGGTCCCTACAAAGACTTAAGACTTAAGAACTTTATAAGGAACATGACTTTGATGAGAAACAAAGGGTAAACACTAGGTATTGGGGCCAGTTAACTCACGGTATTAAAGGAATCAAATCATAACTTAAACAACCTGAAACTCAGGCTAGGCGGTTAATGATGGATTATAACATAAAGTAAAGATATGACTGCAAGACTTAGGGTTATAAAGGGAAATAAGGAAAATAATTCATAAAAATTGACTCAAAACCCTAAAACCTAGACATGTACCACCACTGACCACAAAGATTTTTCCCCATTTAAAACAACAAAATTGCCAAAAAAATGTGTTTAAAACTGTTGGTAAAAAAATTTGTCACTGCAAAATAACCTTTGAAAATGACCCATTGCCCTTAGAGCGGTGACTAAATTGTCCCAACAGTCGGAGAGATCGCGACAAAGCAACGATCTTCCTCTGCGTTTGAGAGGGGCAGCTCCCTCGTATGATGGGATTTTTGTGGTTTTTGTGTACTTTTAACTCGAACATACAAAAAGGAGAAAAGGCAAAACTAGAGGAAAATAACTAATAGAAATCCCAACAATAGACATATGAATATCAGCTGAGATTTCATAATGGATATGACATATTACAAAGGGGTTTTAACACAAAATATGTTTTGATGTGCAATGATAATGAAAGAAAGATGACAAACCTCAACATACAAAAAGATATGCCACTTCCACATGTTCAAACCAAGATACCAAGATATGAACATTATTCATTACATCAATCACATAAAATACCAATGGTTTGCATAATCACATAGAAGGATTACTGATTTAACATATGAGAAATTAGCAATGATAACATATGAATACATTTAGAACATATGAACCAAAAGCATTCTTCATTATCTCCTTGAAATTATACAATTCAAAAAATCTTCTATACATAGTGTCAAGCCAAAAAGTCTTTCTCCTTTTGCCAAAAGTCCCCCTCTTTACATATGAAATAGCCTTGTATTTATAGGCTCTTTCCTAGTAACCACCTTGTAACTACCTGACAACTACTTCAGAACTACCTTTTAGGAAATGCAATAATATAATAAACCTTGTTTTTGGTTACTTTCTACATCACTTTTCCTGAAATAAGGTTCACTTTATAAGCTTTAGTTACAAAGAGTGACTTAAGTCACTTTTACAAACAGGTAACTAAAAACTTGAAAATTTTGAGTTGTGAACTTTGCTAAGTTCTTTCCATCTTCATCTACTCCATTTTGACAACCGAACCTCGCCAGATCTTGACAAACCCTCTGAATCTCTAAATACCTAAATCTTAGACTCCTGTGTTCGCACATATTTGAAATCATCTTTGAGAAGCATATAACTATGTTGATGCGTGTGGACCATTAACAATAACTTGTAGATGCCCATTCTTAGACATTAAATGTCCATTTCCATTTACACCATTCTTCAACTAACTATTTCCATTTTCCAATTATTGTTGATGACCTGAATGCTCTCCTCTCCTCGGTGGCCCTGATGAGTATCTCCAACACTATTGCCAAGTATCTTTTTCTTCCATGGACCTATAATGGTATAATCCCCTCCCTACAATAATATGCCATGTTATCTCCATATTTAAGAGAGGTTCACAATAACTTAATTATGTTACTATTATGATACCTACTACAAATGTAGGAGAAAATAACATTAGGAAAACCATTTCACTTGAACACCTGTCCTGATTAGTTTTGTTGTTGTTACATTAATCATGGTGTAGCCGAAGCACCTTTCTAATAACATAGTTTCCACACACCTATACCAAATGGTTTCATACCTCCTTCAAACATCTTCTAAATTGACATAATAACAAAGCCAACTTTCAAAATCACATCCTATCATTGTAATCATCCATATTCCTTGACATATCTTAAGGCCATGATTATGGTGACACATATAGCCATGTGAACGTGATGTATTCATATCCTGTACAAAATTGAAGTTATCAACCACAATCACAAAGCATCCAATAACCTGATCTAAACCTTGAGAAAATATCAACAAAGGTTGGCGGTTATGATTTTTGTTACAGCCAACTTTATCTTCTTGGAAGTTTTAGAAGCCATTTCAAGGCACCACTATCATTTGCATATCCTGCAATCTTTGTAATCTTTCTAAAATACCAAAAACTTTTCATGTACCTTTGTCTATTTTCCACCATTTTACATATATGTCTACAAGAGCAGCTATGACAATGAGTTGTATTTGATTTCAAAATACTCAAAAAATAAATCCATTTTGCTGTATATCCCGCACTCGTTGCATTTTACAAGACCACATTTCTTTGAGACATTATATCAAATGGTTCATGTGTTTCATCTATTTTCCCATGTTTTGCATCAATGTCTACAGGGTGTTTCGAACTATAATATCTGACAAAAATCATCCCTCCATTATACTTTGATAAATGTTGTACCCTGTTACAAATCTCCCATTTTGGTACGGGCTAGGGGTATGCTGGTAAAGGTCGTGGAGAATTTGGTTTTACTCCAGCAAATTTAATTTACTTGAAAGTTTCTAAATTCTTTTCAACAAACCCATTTCGTGAGTACCCTTTCGTACTTGCATTGCATGAGAATGAATTTTTTTGAGGCATTCTGTTAAACATTTTAGGGTTTTGTCTGTGGTTCCACATTTTACATATGTGTCAAGGAGGGTACTTGCAATTACAATACCTATCAAGAATTCCTTTCCTTGTTTTTAGATATCTCATACATGTTTTCCAGAGCACTTCTAACAAAAAATTTTGACAACAATCTTTCACATTATGTTTTAATGGACGTCCAAACCCTGTTCGAAAGCCCCTATTTCAGTGCGTTCTGTAGGTGTTGCTTGGCAAAGATTGTGGAGTCTTCATATCTGCAATAATTAAAAATCTGTGTATGGTATCAAGAATGTGTAGCGCCTCTTTTAATCAGTTCTCTTTAGATAATATTGTGAGATTAAGATGAGTAGCAGATGGTAATGGCCTTTTATGGTGACTAAAACAATTCTTGTGCCTCCATGATTGCATACATGTGCACCAAGGCAGCTAAAAGTATAATAAATGGTAAAAATCTCACTTTGTTATGCTTTGATAGTGTCCCATGCCTTGACGAGGGTTTTAGATTGTAAGTAGTTATTATAACTACTTTGCCTTTTAACCATCGACACACTTTGAGTGTTCTTAAAACCACTTCTCACAATTGTTGAAGTTCAAAACTTATTCTTTTGACCAAGATCCACTCACATTTGAAAAGACTTTATCGGTAACTTTGAATGATTTTAAAACATTATCAGAGGTTTATGACACTTTAAAAAATAATCTCAACTTCTAAAAGTAGAAGAAATTACTTTGTTTGGCTAATGGAGGAAGTGGTGGAGGTTAGGTTTGCTAAAACTACAAGTGAAATCCCTTTTCTTTTATCCCTCTATTTTTTATTAAAACTTGTAAAATCATGCCTTTTGGTTTTGGTTAGCCAAAAGTAAAAGTGGATACCAACTTAGCCGAAAGTGAAAGTTGACGCTAACTTAGCCAAAAGTGCAAGTTGACATGAACTTAGCCGAATGTGAAAGTGGACGTCAACTTAGCCAAAAGTGAAAGTGGATGCCACTTTACCAAAAGTGAAAGTTGACGCTCACTTTTTTTTTTTTTTAAGTTGGCCGATAACAACTTGCTTTTTAAAGCAAACTCCCCACTTAGCCAAATTCACAAGTGATACCTTTTTGACTTAGGAAAATTTGGAACTTACATACAAAGTTGATCTTCAAACTGACCTAGAAAATATCAAAATAACTTTACGCGAACAAGTGAAACATTTTTCCTTCTTCTATGAACTCCATTGCAAATGCATTGACCCAATTGATTGTTCAGGTGAGAGATATGGTGAAAAGTGCATAACTTTCGACTAGAATGTCAGATTGTCATGAAATCTTGCCACATTGTCTGTAATAATGCCATGAGATCCCTTGTAAAGCCATTTCACTCCAGCCTCTGTAAAAATCCTATTTTAATTGTTTCCGCAAAGTGCTGATAGAAATTCAAAAGTTTAAAATCTTCCAAGCCATGAGGCTTCTCGATCTAGAAATTGGCCATATTAGGCGAAATGATGTTGCAAACACAACCATAAAAATAATTTTACACCATCTATCATGGATTTCAAGATTTAATTATTTTCATAAATTAGCCACCCTACATAACTGCTTCCAAGATTTTAATTGGAATGATGGAGATCCTTCTTCAAATTGGTGAATGAATCAACAATTCAGGATAATCATAGAACTTGTGACTAGGAGTGATTCAATGTAAGGATTTTGACACAAAGTTTAAAATTTGGCAAGTTGAAAATGAGGTCAACAAAAACCTGCAAAAAAATGGAAATAAAATCATGTTGATTTTCACGCCAAACAAAACCATGAGACCATAACTTGTTGCTTACTATTATTCTTTGATAGGTTTTTTCCAAGCATCCATAGCTTGTTTGAAATCACCTATTTTAGGCTTTTAGCCATAGCAACAAGGCAGTGAACTATTTGTTAAAATGCTTTGGTAGAGATGTATGAAAAATGTGGTAGCATAGACAAGGCAATGAACTTTAGAAAAAATGCCTCAAATAAATATGGTCTCATGGTGATGGAATGCCATGAAGAATGCCATGACAAGCAAATTGTTATGGATTGTCATGGCATTCCATCACCAGGAGACCACATTTCTTTGAGGCATTTTTTTAACCATTTCATTGTGTTGTCTATGCTATTGCTTATATTATGCTTCAATAGATTTTTTCCAAACATCCATAGCTTGTTCGAAAGCACTTCTTTTAGGATTTTTGCCATAGCAACAAGGCAGTGAACTGTTTGATAAAATTCTTTGGTAGACATGTATGAAAAATGTGGTAGCATAGACAAGGCAGTGAACTGTTTGAAAAAATGCCTCAAAGAAATGTGGTCTCATGGAATGCCATGACAAGAAAATGCAATGTGAAGTAATTGCATAACTACTTAGGTTGACTTTGTAAAAACTATATTGTAATTGAAATTTTGTCATCTATCAACATCTAGTTATTAGTTATGCAATGTGAAGTGATGCTTTGAGTTTGAAAGATGTGCAATGTAATGTGATCAACAATTTGAATATAAACTACAAAAATCTATTTTTTATAATTTATTAGTTAAACTCTCTATTTTATTTGCTCTCTATAACTCTATTGCTATGGAAATGTCTTTCAAAAAAATAGTTTTTGTCTCTTAGTCTACAAATTTTTACATTTTTTTTAAAATCTAAATTTTTCCCAATTTTTTCAAAAAAATCTTGAACTTTTAGTTTGTCAAATTTTCCCCAAAAGTTTTTTGTTGCTATGTGTAGAACATTATAGATGGATCAACGTTGAAGGTTGACTATGGATCTATACCATGCATTTGATGAGAGAGTAGCCGATGAGAGGGACATGGACAAATATCCATGTCCATGTAATGATTGTCTTGGTGGAAAGGTGAAAAAAGGAAATCTGATTTATCGACATATGATAAGATATGGGCATAGTGCTATAAGCCTTTGGGATTACAATTATTATGAAAATATGATAGAATTGCAGAGTGTGAGAGATGAAGAGGCAACAAACATAGATGAAGTGGCACCAAACATAGATGAAGAGGCAACAATGTTAGACAAAGGGTTTGAAGTTGATACAATGTTGAATGGGGGTCTAAACGATGATTGGGCTAAGTCGATGGAGGATGCTTTAAAGCCTGTGTATGCTAATTGCAAGTTAAGTCATTTGACAACAATCCTCCAAATTCTTAACTTGCAAGTGGTGTTTGGTTGGACAAATGAGAGTGTAGATCAGTTATTGGCATTATTAAGTTTGTAGTTACCACCTGACTCCACATTGCCAACAAAACGAAGTCAATGTAAAAAGCAAATCACTAAGATAGGCTTAGGGTATGAAAATATCCACACATGTGTGAATGGTTGTGTATTATTTCACAATAATCTTGCAAGTGAGAGTGAATGTCTGAAATGCCATGAAGCGAGGTATAGACAAGGGTTGAAATCAACTGCGGTTCCTAGAAAGGTTCTTGGCCACTTTTCGATAATCCCATGATTACTCCGAATGTATAGGTGCAGAGACATTGCTAAACTTATGCAATGGCATGCCCAAAATAAGAGAACTGATGGAAAATAATGACATGTGCTTAATTCTAAGACATGGATGGAATTTGATAACGGATGGCCTAATTTTTCTCAAGATCCTCATAATATAAGGTTGGGTTTGGCTCTAGATGGGATGAACCCATTCTCAGATCAAAGTACTAAATGGTCAACTTGGCCAGTGTTTTTAATAAATTATAACTTGCTTCCATGGTTAGAAACTAAACTATTTTTCATAATGCTATCATTGATTATACCAGGAAAGAAAAGTGTGACTTTAGATACAATCAATGCTTATCTAGAGCCATTATATGATGAGCTAATGGAATTGTGGAAAGGAATTGAAGTAATTCAATTTTTAAGAGATGATCATTCAATCAAATTCACTTTTAAGAGCTTCCTTATTGTTTACGATTCATGAGCTTCCTGCATATGGCACATTGTCTGGTCTCAGTGTTCATGGATGCCATGGATGTCCTGCTTGCAACTTTAAAGATTTTGTGAGGCACTCAAGAAGTTTGTGTAAGTGTATTTATTGTGGACATCATGCTTACCTTAAAATGGATCATCCATATCATCAACAAAAAACATGTTTCAATGGTCAAGAAGAGAATTGTGAAGCACCATTGCTAATAAAGGGTGATTGCATTGTTGAGAATGAACAAAAAAAATGTCATTTATTGAAAGTGATGGGATTGCTGGTAATAGATATGATCCATGTAATGAAAGTGGTGTAAAACGGTTGTGCATATTCTATAAGTTGCCATACTTTAAGGATATATCCATTAGGCATACTATTGACTTTATGCATACTGAGAAAAATATAGCCTATGCTATTATAGAAACTCTTTTTGGTGCTTTTGATACTATTTCATCATGCAAAGACTTTCGACAACTAAAGATTTGTCAAAATCTTTGGGTTGAAAAATATGATGATGAAAAATATAGAAAACCTAGTGCTCCTTATGTTCCTTATGTCTAGACAAAGGAAAAACGTGCATAATTCTTATAGTTGATGTCTCAGACTCGCTTTCCCATTGGATATGTAAGTAGTAGTATTAGAAGCCAAACTGACATTAATGGCTTAAGAGGCCTCAAGACCCATGACTATCATCTCATAATCGAGAATATTTTACCTATTGTTGTAAATATATCAAGTTTGGCAAAGGGGCCAAGATTAGCAATTATAAGGTTGGGCCTAATATTAAAGAGAATGAGTTTACATGTATTAGATCATTCAAACTTTTATAGTTTGAGGGAGGAGGTTGTTGAAATCCTTTGTCTATTGGAACAAGAATTTCCACCAACAATCTTTGACATTTCTATGCATCTTTTGATACATCTAGAATATGAACTAGAAAGAATGAGATGGATGTGTCCTATAGCATGATATATGAAGGTTTTGAAAATTTGTTCATACTAGGGAAAAATCGGAAGGCAACATGTCTGAGGGATATTCAATGCAAGAGGCCATGGGAGTTTTCACAGAATATATGAAGGATTTTAAAAATGTTAATCGACGTGTATGGGATGATGACGAAGATGAGAGAGTTGTAGGTGAAGTATTAGAAGACAATGGATGTCGCTTCAAGCTATCACATCAAGAAAGAAGTGTGATACATGCCTATATTCTTCAAAACACATCTTCGTTCGATAAGTGGCGTAGTTTTAAAAAAATACACAATAATTTATTTACTCAATTGCATTTACACATTTATATTATTAATCTTACTATTTGTACGTTAATATTCTATGTAAAAAAATGAAGAGAATATTAACGTACAAATAGTAAGATTAATAAGAGAATCAAGCTTGGATGCAACATTGACCTCAAAAGTGCAGATGACATGATTTGATTGGAGGTGATTATTTTCCAAAATTTGAAGAATAGATTGCTAATGCAGTCAGTGATGCAAAAGAAGAAGGTCAAGATATAACAATAGAGGAAAGTGAGCTTTCACAATCTCCACATTTATGGGCTATGCATTTTAGTGGAATGTGAGCCTATGGTAGTCATTTAAGAGTGGAAGAAAAAGACAAAGGAACGACAAATTGTGATTGTGTTGTTAGTGATGAATTTCTTCACAAATCTAAGAAGAAATTTTATGTTGGATTCATCCAAGAAATTATTCAAGTGGATTTTGGTGAAGATAGTCCTATATTATTAAAATGTAAGTGGATCCAACCATCCACATTACAATTTGATGAGTATGGATTTGTATGCGAAAATATATGACAATTTTTATCAGAGACGGATGAACTGTATGTTTCCCCTCTTCAAATTAACCAATCATTTCTAATTGATGATGTAAGAAGCCGGGATGGTCATATGTCATTCAAATAGAGTCTCGTTCGAAATGAAAATTCATGGAAGTTGTTGATATAATGCCTGATGGGCAATATGTTAATTTACAAGAAACATTCAAAGAAGTGGATGAAGATGATGATGAAGTGTTTGAAGAAGATATTCTGATTACTAATGAAGAGATTGGGAGAGAGAATGTATTGCATGTCACAGATGAGGATGAGGAAGAAAATCAAGTAGATGCAGACATGAGTGATCAAGATTATGATCTTGCTAGCAATGCAGATGATTATGATGATGTTTTGTCACCTTAACTATCTTGTCACCTTAAGAGGTTAGCTTGTCACCTAAACTTTGGTTATATGTATGGTGTAATTCATTATTGAATGTAATAAAGATCTGAGTATAGGTATGCTTATTCACTGTTGTTTTATTGTAGCTTGATGCTCATTGCTCCAATGCATACTTGGCTTGTTCATTCTTCAGTCGAAAGATATTGTTGCCCCCATTGGTACATATTATAATCATTTGGTTATTTTCCTATTTTCCTTGAAACCCTAAGTCTTATGGTCGAAAGTTTACTTTATCTTCTATTTTGTTGTTGACTGTTTATCCTAGGTTCCTAATCAACTAAGTGTTGTGCCTTGCACACACACCCCATTTTACCAAATGGAGACCCCCTCTTTTGCTTTGGCTTGGAGTCTCGACCTCTCTTGCTTATGATGATGAGAAGGTGAATTTGTGCTTAGAATGCATGATTTGTTACAGATTTGGGTATTTCACATGTGTGGAGTCAGTTGATGTCTTTCACGATTGATTTGGAAGTGTCTTGAGTGGTCTCATGCTTAAAAGATTGCCATTTGTTGCCTTTTGCGCTGAAATTGGGTGTTACTATATTTTTCTCCAAAATCCCATGTCACTGGATATTGCCCTTGAAAGTGCTTCTGCAGAATGTTTCATGTTGAAATTCCTAGTTTCCAGGTCTTAGAGTTGCAAAATCATGTCAAATTCCACTAGATTTCACTAAGGGGTCCATATGTTTTCACCCTGATACATGGTCCTGGAGCCCTGATATGGCTAAGTCTGAAACCCTAAAAATCCTAAAAAATGACTAAGTCTAAAATCTGGTGGAACCTCAAAATTCTAAAATTTGCATATGAAATCCTATGGATCTGGAACCTATCTCAAACATCTTAAAAGTATATTTAAAAATATTTAAAGTATACTTTCACCCTGGACATTTCCAAATCTGGCACCAAAAATGACCCCAATTGCAAAAAGCACTAAAACTGCCTCCTACCGACTTGCGCTAAAACTCGCTTCTACTGCCTATGGTTGGTCGGTGCTAAAACTCGTGCATGTCAGTCACTTTGAAAAACCCCGCCAAACAAACTTTGCACTAAAAATAGACCCAATGGACCTGCGCTAAAAATGAAACCAATTGACCTCATGAAGCATCATTTTAGTCGGACGGACCCAAAATCTGCGCTAAGGTTGGACGAACCCAAAATCTGCGCTAAGGTCGGACGAACCCAAAATCCGCGCTAAGTTCAGACAGACCCAAAATTTGTGCTAAGGTCAGACGAACCCAAAATCTGCGCTAAGGTCGGACGGACCCAAAATCCGCGCTAAGTCTGTGACCCCCAAAATCAACGTTTTTTGGTATTTTGGGCTAAAAATTGAGTTTTTCAAGGAGCAAATTATATTTTCTTGATGGATTTGAATTGCATATCTATTTATCATATCATGATGAACATTTTACCAAGTTTGTATAGATTTTTGACACGTTTTACGACAATTAATGCCACTACACATGAAAAGTCCGTGACCCCCAGAAAATCTTGCTTTTTGCAAAAAAGGCTAGAAAAATATGAAATAAAAGTCTCCAAATGGATTCAAATGACTACAAAAACTTCCCTAATCATATTAGCCAAATGGGTTCTTGAAAATGGTAAAAAATGTAGAAAATCATGTGAAAATCACTAGATTTAAGAGGTTGTTTATAAGAAAGTGACATTGACAATGAAGCTATTTTGACTGATCCATGACTACAAATGGACGTGTTTTGATTTAAAATGATGAAAAATAAATTGTTAAGATGAAATTGATGCTTTGCATTGTGAATTGTAGGTCTTGGAGAGCATAGGAGCTTGTTGGAGCCGTCTTGAAAGGATGCACACACAGATATGCAATGCTGACCCAGAAAAGCAAAATTGATATTTTATCAACCAAATTGCTATTGCACTTGCAAGAGGATGTTAGTATGATGTCTGGGATGATGGAAATAAGTCCCCGGAGCTTGAAGACACTGAAGATCATTTTGGGGGTCATAACTCCTAGCTATTTTATCAGAATTTAAACTTCTTGGACTCATTGGAAAGATAAACTGATTATCTAGTTTGAGCTACCTGGCTGTTAAGGTTTCACGCCAAGTAGCCAAGAAGTTTTGAGCCCCCATTCCACTTCGAAGGCCTCCAAAAATGCAATTTACCACGATGTAGAAAATACCAAAAATTATATTTTTGATATTTTCCCAAAAATACCACTCAAATGACCCTGGATTGGATCACCAAGACACGCATATAGTTGTCCCATCACTCCAGTCATCAAGAATTAGTCTAGCAAGCATCTAGTTGCATATACCTTCACCAAAATACTCCTTTTGATCTAGTCAACACTTGGAATCTCGTGAATCCACACAGCTCAAGTTTTCATGTGTCATGTGACTCTATTTTGGCTTTATTAGGCCTTGAAAGTTGACTTTTCATCATGTACAACCAAATGGGTATCCATTTTGTCTAGATTTAATGTATTTGCAAGTTGTATTTTGTCTTTTTCCTAGAGGACAAAGGTAAATCTGAAAATGTAACTAACTGATGTATCTCATTAAATGTCATGTAATCTGGACCGTTGGTGTTGAGTTAATTTCCACCGTCCATTGAAAAACTCGGTATGGTGCCTTGTCTATAAAAGGGCCATCCTTTTCTCTCATCTGCAAGTAAGATTAGATACTGAATTGTTGAGACTTCACCAAAATACAGTCAATACAAAGCAAGTTTTGCAGGTTGCTGGGAATTTATGATTATGTGTTGTCTTATTTTGGTCTTCATGGTTCATGTCAATTTGAAATTAGTTGATATTCAGTTGCACTTGTGATTAATTATTCAGATATTTGATGGATTTCTTGTCCTTACCATTAATGGCTTGCTGATTGTATGTCATTATGCATGGTTAGTCTGGGCATAGTTTATGAGATAAGTTCGATTGTATGATTTCATTGAGTTGCGCCAAAGATTGGGTGTTTGATGAACCCTCTCCAATTTGAAAATCATTACATCTCCTTAGAAGATTGCACATTCTCTGTGGCATTGTGGGTTGCCTGGTTAAGCAAAGATTTGTTTATTGTTGGGAATCTGTCTATCTGGTTATTGATCATTTCCGCAATTGTCTATAGGATATCTTATCCCTTCTCTCTCTCCTTTTTCTTTTGCATTTTATTTATATTAAGTTTGGTAGATTTAGGGTTTAAGCAGCATTGCATTGATCATCTGCTGAAATTTCAGACTTCACAGTTTGAACCACTAGGGTTTCTGCATATACATTACTGCCATCTTCCATAAACCCTGCATTTCGTGTAAGACCCCTTGTTGGCATAGCTAGACATTCCACTGAAGTTATTCCAAGCAAGCTAAGACCTAGCTGTATTATCCTTGGAGTAGTCTTACCTAGGGTAGGATACTTTTCAAGAGAGGTGTGATACCAGCAATCACACTTGCATTGTTGCGTTCTAAAACCACCATCAACACTAAGTTATAACCTTAGGTCTTTCATGTCGTAAGTTGATCGGCCCCAAGTCTTGAGTTACCCATTCTAGCCCATTAAATTATATGTATTGCTAAGTCTTGGTTTTATATCCTTGTAAAGGTCTAAAAGTGCCACTTAGCAGGATATCGCAAGCCCACACAACGCTAAAGGTGATGTCATGTTTGCACCGCGGGGCTGCAAGGTGAAGACAGGTATCAAGGACATCATGGTCTATGGCCATAATATGAACCATTTAGTTGAATGAAGGATATGGTGCCAGGTGTTGAAGAATTGAGTGAAGTAGTGGGGCTGTAGGTATTGTAGTACATTCCCATACGAGAATCTTGTTAGTGGGAAAGATTCTCTGTGCTACTGTGAGATGGCGACATGGTGGGTCTCCGGAGAAAGGAAAAAAGTATATGTAGTGGAAATCAGTTTCATTTGGGTATTTTCCTATTTTCCTTGAAACCCTAAGTCTTGGTTCAACTCCTAGGATAACTAGAGACAAATCAAACATAACCTTACTAGAGTATGCTTTTCCTTCATCCTGCTTGTGGTATGTTTTTATGAGTTCTTTTCTTGTGAATATATCCCTAAGGAAAATTTGTTTGATACCTGTAATTGTAAACATCTTCTTGGTTTTTGGCTACAAATTCTTTTTAATCTGT
Source organism: Cunninghamia lanceolata (assembly GCA_027924645.1). Taxonomy (NCBI): domain Eukaryota; kingdom Viridiplantae; phylum Streptophyta; class Pinopsida; order Cupressales; family Cupressaceae; genus Cunninghamia; species Cunninghamia lanceolata. The sequence goes on along the minus strand of BSBN01000311.1, from coordinate 5,068,087 downwards.
AAATTGAATTATATTTTAAGTTTCCATTTGTAGTTATCAGTGGATTGGAAAGTCAACGGTTATCAACTTATGAACTCAATAAAGTTTTATTGATTCAAGTTGTTAATTTAAACATTATTGTTTATTTGGACTTTAGGAAATGATGAAAAGGACTGTAAGGCACAAATTAGATGATAGTGATCATAATGCTAAAATTTTAATGACAAATTATGAGCACTTTCGTAGAGAAAAAGTGGCCAAGAATAATGAATATTTATCGCGTCTTGGTTTGACAAATAGGCAAGTTGTAAATCCACTAAGTAGTATATTATTTGTTTAATAGTGTTTAATAAAATTTTATAGGCAAGAGCTTTATGTATATAAGACATAATATGATATATTTTTTCTTTTATAGGTAAGAAAAAGAGTGCAAATAAACTGTAGATAATAAACAAAAGGAAAGAAAAGATACAAAGCCACTATTTTGTAGAAGCCAATGCATTTGTGATTCAACAAATGCAGTTGGTGAAAACAATAGTTGTAATGATGTGCAATCTGGTATAGGATATGGTGATGTGCAGCCTGATATAGCACATGGTGATGTGCAGCCTGAATAGTACATGGTGATGTGCAATGTCGTGATGATCTCTTAGCACAAAGTCTAAGGGAGATTATTGAAAAATATCAGAGAAAAGGAACATCAGGTTTGCAGATGATTTATTCAACACTAAAGGATGTGTTTGAAGTGAAATCTACGAAGATTGGTACTGATCTACCTACTCATGCCATGCCTGATGTGGCTAAGGAGCATGAAGTTTTGGTTAATGAAAGTCATGAAGAGAGACCGCTTGCATCTGCTGTGCCTCAGAGTGTACCTGTTGCATCTAGAACTTTTGATGGAACTAGTGGATCAACCAGAAATACTGGTAGTGGTTTAATAGAAGATGTGTCTGCTTTTGTCAAAAGACAAAGATTGAGTCAAAATTTGTACAGATCTACAGAGAGGAATGCAAAAGAAAGAAAATTAGAAGGCAAGAATCTATTCTTGGTTGAGGTATCGAGAGATGGCGAGTCCATTGGGCCAAATGCTACAAAGTGGGCCTCTGAGTTCGGTGCAAGATGTAGGGCCCATTTGGATATTTATAAATCAAGTTTTGCAGAGCAAGATCCATGAACTGTGGAAAATGTTATACAAAAAATGGAAAATGCTTTTGAGACTACTGGTGGACAAATCTCTACAAAATATTTCAAGTAAAAGATGGGAATTTTGATGAACAATTTTAGATACAATTGCAGAAAAAACAATCATGGAGGGAAAAGAGAGGTTAGACTCCACTCTATCTCCCAAATAGTGGGAGGCATTGAAAGAAAGTATGCATTCCAAAGAATATTTGGCAAAGAGTAATAGAGGCAAGAGAGCAAGACATAATGTGATAGTTGGATATACATTTGGCCGAGGCGGGTTGCAGGCCAAAATGGACAAATTTGCAGTAAGTGTATGGCTTATTGGTTCATTTTACATTGTGTTATTTATTTCAATTTTTTATTGAACTGACTATATGTTGAAATTGACATTGTATTTTAGGTGGAAAATAGTAATAGAGAAGTAGGTGCAGAAGATATTGTCAATTATATGGCAACACTAGATCGACCTAGTAAATCTAAGAGTAGGATGAAGTGGAAATCTAGTTTGTCAATAGAGATTTCATAGCCATCTATTAAATGCCCAGTAGGAGCCTCTCTTAATCATGTCAACTCAAATGAAGGGTACGAACAGGTAATGAGTTGCATATTTGGTCTCACTCAGCAAGTTTTGTAGTTGGTTGCTTCCGTTAACCCTATAGTTTCTGCATGGAATGAGCATAAATCCACATATTCAGATGAGGTAAGAGGCTCTATTGATCTCATTTTTTCTTGTTTGGCAATTCTGTATACAAATGCCTCTTAATATGTAGATTATTGAAATCTGAGTGTAGGAGAATCTAACCCAATTTCTTTATTGTTGGAATGATCCAAAAAATGTTCTTTTGGACAAATTTATAGCTTGCATTCTTTACTTGACTATTGAATGCTTTGTATATTTTTTTTACATGATGGTTAAACCACATGCAGAGCAATTTTATCAAAGTAGCAGGAAAACAAAAATGCCTTCATGATGTCAACAGAGCTGCCAATATTGATAGTGATCACGATGAATTGGACAAGAATGTGCAGCATAGTCATCATAGTTGTGCTAAATTAGTTGAGGTAATATAATAGTTGTCAGTTATCTGTCCCAATGTTTTGTCATTCTTCATGCTTAAAATGTTCTTATGGACAAAAAATTATAGCTTTTGCATTCTTTAAGTTGTAAGTTAATCTATCCCAATGTTTTGTCATTCTTCTTTTGGACAAAAATTTATAGCTTTTGCATTCTTTAAGTTGTAAGTTAATCTGTCCCAATGTTTTGTCATTCTTCATGCTTAAAATATTCTTTTGGACAAAAAATTATAGCTTTTGCATTCTTTACTTGACTTATATTAATTTTTGCATGATGATTAAACCACATGCAGAGCAATTATATGAAAGCATAATGAAAAGAAAAAGGATATGTCAATAGAGCTCTCTGCAAAAATGTACAACTTCATGTCAATGTTGATAGTGATTATGATGATGAACTTGACAAGCATGCACATGATATTCATAGTAGTAATCATGCTGAACTTGAGGTGAGTGCTATGAAACCACATGCAAGTAAGTACTATTCAAGTATTATTCAAGTAAGTAATGGTTGTTTTATTATGTAAATAAGGGTAATCATTACCTATTTGATAGAAGCTAGTTAGAATAGTAGTGAAGTGTAATTAGCTAGTATACATAGATTATGGAAATACGGGGGAACATATAACTTACATATGGAAGCTTAGAGCTTAGTTGTAATAGAGTGCATACATAGATTTTGACATTGCATTAGTGCATTGTGTTCGAGGATGTCATGGTCCTCAATTGGGGGGACTTCATTGCCAATCTATGTCTCTTTCTGGAGTACTTGTATAGTCTAGCACTTTGTAGTCTTGTCCTCCATTTATTTGTACCTCGCAATGGGTTAGTTTTTTTTTCAAAGTAAAAAGTTGCTTCTTTGTTATTCAATAGAATAAAAAAAAGCACATACAAAAACTGATTTGTTCCAAGACATAAGACATTGCATATAGCTGTCAAAAACAATATAATGTGTGTTTTATATTGCAATATAATGTGTATTTTTTTTGTTTTTGTAGACATTTATTGATAAACTCCAAGAAGGGGATAAAGTTGGGGTGTTAGATTTGTTTGATGGTGTTGCTGTGGGCATTGGGTGGATTCACTCACTATCTATTGTACATGGAGTCAAATTGAAAGGAACAGGAGATGCAAATGTAAATATTTTAAAGGTCACAAGTAACATACCCCTTGTTTATGAAAACAAAATAGATGGAGCTGTCCGTCTGAAAGAGAAAGAAGGGAACCTCTCATAGTGGCCACTAAAATATTTGAAAAAAATTACATAGTTGATGTTTATCATGTACTAGCTGTTAGATGGCTTGGCCCACTACTTTATGCAATAGTTTGAATGTGTTGTTTAGGGATCTTAGTGTTTTTTTCTCTATTTTGGAGCTGTATAAGCAAAAAAAGGCATTGTAACTCAATTTTCTTAGTTACAACATTGAGAAACACACTTTGTAACACATTTTTCAAAGCAAAGACACATATTTTTGTCTTGTATATGCTATAAGAACACTTTTTCTCAATAAAATTTTAGTATTTTGCCTTCTTAATAGCTGTTTCATTATGTGCAAATGAATGATTGATTATGTTTTTCTGTGTTTTATGTTTAAACCTCAAAAGCATTCTCATTTCCAACACTTGTAATTTAGGCAGAAATCAATGAACAAAAATAATTAAATAAACTACCAATTGACTAAATATACTACCAATCGACAGAAATCAGTGGATAAATATGACTAAATTAATGATTATGCAATTAATAAATAATGTATCAATATACTACCAGTTGACAGAAATCAGTGAACAATAACAATTAAATAAACCACCAAATTGATAAAAATGATGATTAAAATTAATGACTGATTACATTACCAAAGGACATAAATTAGTGAATAAAAATGACTAAATAAGTGACCAGTTAACAACAATCAATGACTAAATTAACAACTAAATATATCAATGAATAGAAAATGACTAAATAAGTGACCAGTTTACAACAATCAATGACTAAATTAACAACTAAATATACTACCAAATAGATCAATTAAAAACAACCAATAAATGACTAAAAATGGTTTAGTCATCAATTTGGTCATGTTATAAATGACTGGAAATAAACTACTAATGGTCATGTGACCATGTTTAGTCATTTATATGTAGTTTTTAGTAGTTTTTTTAATCATATATTGTTGTTTCTGTACTAGTGAAGAGAAAATTTTACCGATAAGGGATAAGTAGAAATGAAGAAATAAAGAAGGCCTGATGGTTCGTAAGAGAGATTTCTTTGATCAAAGAGAAAATGACCAAGTTCACAAAAGTGGAAAATCACGGACTAGGAAGATAAGAAAAGAAAGAAAGTCAGCCAAGGGATTGGTTCATAAAATGGAGGTTTTGCTAACTGAAGGAAAAGCAAATGCAAAGATAGTTTGCAAAGGAGAGATTTTGTCGATAGGGCCAGAAAAGGGAAGATCAAAGGGCACCAAAAGTAAAATTCAAAGATGAACACTTTTAAAGTGTTGTAAAAGCTTTAATAACATAATTTTTTAGCACCTGAAAATGTGTTTCTCCAAGTGATGCCAATGTTGCCAGTCAGTCAGATGCATGTAGCTAGAATAGTGGAAGGATTCAATGCGCAAGTACCAGAAATGAATGGGGAGGATGAAGTACCCTTTGTAAACCATGCTTCTGTGGGTCCTTCCAAGGACAAATCAGAGCACAGGATATGGACGACCTTCCAGGTTACAGATTCTTCAACATGCCAAGCATGGGCGCTCCTCAAATTATGTAGATTTTCTAGCGGGATTCTGGGCCAAATTAAAAGCAGCATGGGCATGATTTGTTGACTGAATTTCAAATGCCCAAGGCTACATGATGGATAATATTGCTATATATACATGAAGCAAAGATGTAAAAAGGGTTGTTGGTTAGCTTTTCTTTTGGGTCATCACGTAGGTGGAGGAATTTACTGCATATCGCATGCCTTGTAATGCAATTGCAAGAACCAGTAGAATTCAATGTATTGTGCCTACAACTTGGCCTTTAATGTCTTCTAGTCTGGTTCACTAATGAATGTAATTGATTATTTTGTCTCTTTTTCTCCTGCAGAGAACTGCTCTACTTTTGTAATGGCTTTCTAGCCTTCATGATTAATACAAATTGTTATTTCGCTTTTCTCTTAAGTTTTATATTATGTTTATTTGTGATTTATATGCTAGTATTGTGGGTAAAATGATCCCTTTCTTAGCTCTAGTTCTCTACCTGAACCTTTGTATAACTTATATGAATATGTGTAAGCTTTCTTCAGACTTAACATAATTACAAATCTGTGCATCACCTCCTTTTCATTCTAGTATTCTTCCCCTTTTCCCCATGAGTGTAGCATTAGATTTCATTTAATTCTCTGAGCCTTAAGCTCAGAAAGAGGAACCAACCTTCTCTGGAGGTTTGGTCTCAACTGCAAGGTCCATCACCTTGAGACCAATCCCATGTTACTCTGAAATTGTTGGAACTATCAAAGCTTCAACAAAAGGGTCCAATTTCAAGGGATAACAGTTTCTGGCACACCTAGTGGGACTAGTTTAATGAGATTTATCATCCATTAAAGGATTTGGTTTGTTCTTCAGTGCATCTTGTTAGAAATGAAAGCAACACTACTTCAATAAAACTATGATTCAAAATAAATTTCAACAATATTTAACTGTGTTATTAATGGAGATTGTAACATAGAAACAAAACTATGCTTCACAAAAATGCAAAATTAGAAACATGAACACATAACACAATGTTTAACGTGGAGAAAACCCTTTCAGGGAAAAAAAATCCAAACAGGAAAGAGGCCCAATGTTTGTATTAATCTAAAAAAGATTGTACAATACAACAACACTTCAACTCTATCCTTTCTGTCTTCAATCTGACAGCATTCCTATAGCACCTGAGTACCTAAAATCTATATTGCAACAATAAATACATGGTAAATACTTATATAAATGTTTTCCAACTCATCCTAGGCATTCACCTTCTCTCTCATGAGATTCCCCAACATGCAAACATTAATTACCATCTTACAAGCATCTTACACTTGTCCAAAAACAACCATGCAAAGGTTGGGTGCCCAAGACTAAATCTGGCCTCTTACAACATCTTATGATGTGTCATAACTGTCATTAGATTCCAAAAAGGAGTATCTTCCCAAGATAGGAACCTTGGGCTAAATATAGCAAATATACAACTAACATATCCGTCATATGCATCATAGAATCTCAAAATCTTATGACAACTTCCAGCTATCATAGATTCACTTACCAAACATTATGATAGTTGCCATATATGCCAAATATAGTATATTCCTCAAGGGAGCACACCTACCCTCATTTACTTTGAGTTTTTACATTTGCCAATAGTAAAAGTCACTCTGTAATTATCTTCGGTTACTCCAAAATTACCCTTGCCAGTGAAACTAGTACATCTCATGGATAATTACAAATTACATATAATAAATGGAATAAATACATTATTGGGATTTACAAGGTTAATGGCACCTTATCCCAACACATCTTGCCATTCAAGGTAGTCTTCTTCAACACCATGGTGACTTTGCTGAACCAATCCACTGGTGAAAGTAGCCAAAGTGCTTAAAGATTCATCAAAGATCGAAGTTTAGTGATACTTTTGGTCTTTTCTAGCTTTCAGGAGCATCCTAAATCACCTGGCGACTCTTCTTGGTGTGTATCTAGTTTTCTCTAGATGCAGACCTGTTTTGGCTCCGTTTCAGACTTTTCTATGATTATCTAGCATTTTGATGCTTTAAAATGTCAAACTATTATGGGAGTTATGGCTACTCCCCTCCTCTTGGCCAACATGCAAGTTATTGGACTTCTTACCAGCAATATCAGGCCCAAAATGCCTATGATTTTATGTCATACAACCTTGCAACAAAAGAATGTTAGTATCCTCATGATGCTTACCTCCCTCCCGCCCCTACTCAGTCTTCTTATGAGCTTAATAATGCATGTTATCAACCCCATAAAGATTACCTTGCTCTGCCAGAGATTAGGGGACATCTGGACAATATTACAAGAAATATGGGATATAATCAACCATAGGAACCCTTAAATTTTAATATTAGAAATGAAGATGATGTGATGGAGATACTCCGAGGGTTACAATGGGAGTGGAATGAAATTCAAGGAAATATGAAGTATAACAGACAATAAGAGGAGCTTGCTTATCAGGCTCATCTTCAACAACAATGGATGGAGGCAAAGGAAAAATCTTACCAGAAGCAAATTAGGATGCATCTCGCAACCTTATCTGAGAAGTTAAGGTAGATGCTTGCTGACACAGAGAGGTGGGAATCTCAAGCAGTTCCCTCCATTCTTAGTTTTAGGCAACCCCTCCCTTCTACATAAGTCTAGCCTATAGCAAAAATAACCCCCAAATTCAAGATCCCAAGCTTCATGTAGGAGAACCCCTTTCTGCCTCTGAAACCACTTTCTAGTTTCAAAATCCCAAGTTTTAGAGGCCCCCAGCCTTCACGGGAGCCTATCTCTGCACAAATCCAGCCTATTATTCCACAAGAATGACCCTCTCAAGAAGCCCTTCCAGCCCCCATTCCATGTCAGCCCTCTTTCCCTAGCACTAGCCTAAAAGTAGAGGACATGCTAGTTTTTTGGTGGGATACTGGGTTCTATGAGCCAGAAAAGGAAGTGTTGGGGGCAGCTGTGGTTTAGCCTGCTAGTTGTGAATCCTCACATGCTATTAAAACTAAAAGTTCAGACTTGCTGCAAGAAAAAACTAGAATCCAGATCATCCAGACCAACAATAGTGTGTTGAGCACAATAAGGTTAGTGTTGATCTTGATGTAGGGTTTTGTCCCCTATGAAAGGAAGCTAGGTGTGCAGAAATCGCTTCCTACACTAATCTAATGAAGAGAGATGAGTGCAAATTCTTTTTAACCTTTACAATTATAGAATGTTTAACACAACAATGGAGATATTGCAGCAATACACAACACAAGAATGTAAGACAAAAGAAGAGAGAGACAAGATATAACGCGGGGAAAACCCTTATCGGGTGAAAAACCCCACACTCCAAAACCTGCACAATGTATTATCAAAACTATAATGGTTTACAATACAATTGCAATGCAAGCTCTCAAGAGTCTTCGACACTTGTATCTAGAGACAATCCGGTAGCATAACCATACCTGTCAATCACATACTACATCTCCTCTCAACACACTTGTTTATAAAGAAATTACAAGGCAAAAAATGAGCCTATCTTGAGATGGGCGTCCAATATGGCCTCATAGCCCAAAATCCATGCCTAGGGACACTTTTGCAACACTGCAGGGTGTTCATGACACTTGTCATATCACCCCATCCCAAAGAAGTCACCTATTCCTAAGTTGGGCTATGATAGATACTCTTACGACTCTTACAACTGTCATAGAATCCGTCATAACTGTCATATCTTATAGCTGTAAGAGAATCTATCATACACAGGCTAAAAATAGCATATTCTCTTACAAAATGCCATAACCCTCCTTGGGGCACCCAAAGATGCCTTCTTCCAAGATGCCTTGTGACACATGTCTTCACCTGTCATAGAACATTCCATTTTCAAGTCTTACGCGTCATAGATTCTGTCATAGGAATCTATCATAATCGTTTCGGTCAAGATTCACTTACACACTAGTCAAGATGCCGACACACAGCATAAAACCTGTACCACACAAAGGGGACGCCTATCTCCACATGGATTGAGTTGACCATCCTAGTCATCTTACAAATGGAGTGACAACTCACCGTGCCACTTCATACTAAATGACAAAATAGGATGTGCAACACAATTACAACATAGGCTAAATAAATAAATACATTACAAATAATAAATGCAAGGAATTACCAAGGTTGAGACACCTTAATGCCCAACATTCTCCCACTTGTCGAACACCTTGTAAGAGACAATAGAAATAACATGATTTAATTGCTATAGGTCGAGAGGCCCATAGACTCTGAACACCATCTGAACTTCTCTTTGCGAGCACTGGTTTTGTCAATGCATTCGCAACATTCTTCAAAGTGTCTACCTTCTCCAAATTCACCTTCCCATCCTCTACCATGTCTCACACGAAGTGAAACTGTACATCAATATGCTTTGTTCTGGCATGGAAAGTTGGATTCTTTGCTAGGCAAATCATACTCTGATTATCAAAACAAATTGTAATTTATCCTACATCAACACCAATATTTGAACACAATCTCTTAAGACAAATGGCTTCCTTACAAGAATGAGTTGCTTCCATATACTCAACTTCTATTGTGGACAAAGCAACCACAGCTTGTGTTGGGTGAATATTTTGTTGTTTAGCTAACTAACAACAAAATGGTTATATCGCCACAGCTATGATGAGATAGAGTCTCTCCTCTTAGCAAGGGGAGTTTCTCTCTAGATGATGAATTATTTATAATAAACAACTTTTAACACTTATATAAACTAGAACTATGCTTGGGGTGTTTTCATTGCATCCTATTCTCCTTTTTCAAAATAGATGTTTTTCTTTTCAAAATGATAACTTCAACTGAAATGATATTTAATAACTTCTAAACTGAGACAAACCATAGAAACACAAAGTCTTCTATTGCTTGACTTATTTCCCACAAATAAACTTGATTGAACTCAAATGTAGCTCAAAGTCTCCACTCTCATCCAATATGATATAACTAGATTGAACACAATAGTTTACAACACAAAGTCTTTAAACAATTCTATTCTCACAAATGTAAACACAAACTCCCGTAATGAGAAAATAGCACAAAGTCTATTTAACTAGAACAAGAACACTTCTCTCAATTTTCAATAAAACTCCACGATTCCATAAATGATTCAATATAATATAATACCAATGACATAAGAACACTGATATCATAAAACAATATGATTCAACTCAAAGTTTGATACTCAAACTGCTTGCTTATATTAATATTTGCTTGAAAATTTGATAAACATGAAAGGATCAAAGTCTTGATATGTTTTTCTATTCGGCGGAGTTTCCTTGCAATAGATAAAAGATCCTAATTACAATAGAGGCCCTCTTTATTTATAGGGAGGAGCCTAGAGCAAAAATAAGGAATCTACAACTACTTTGACTTATTCAATCAAAAGAGTCCTATTTGACTTGTGACTTCATTTGTCTCACATGTAATTACATTTTGAGAAAATACATGTGAATATGTCCAAAACAAAATATAAATTGCATATACAAAATGAAAATCAACTAAAGCATGAAAAAGAATTTCAACTGCCACCATCATTCTTTTTCAAGAAGTTTTGGTACATGGTCCGCACTACTGCCATCTCACATACATCAGGCCCGACTGTATTATCTGAAATGGTGAGAGCCCTGAGATCTGCATCCTTAACTGCCTTTATCACTTTCTCATGTTTTTCAAGATTATCCTTAAGATTTTCAAAGGTTGAGTGATGATCATAAAGACTATCCATCGAAACCACTGTAAGCACTTAATCTTCAAATTTTTGCCGAACCATCTTCTCAAAAGAATTAATCATTTCCTTTGCAGAGAGAAATTTATGATCTTCACCTGTTAGAGTGCATGGTAGTTCCTCTAACCTGTGTAGAAGTGAGACATCACTATCTTCATTATTTTCTCGTACTTGGCACAAGTCATCAAGTAAACCTCTTATCACATTGATGTGATGAGTAATAGATTCTTTGATCTTGAGATAAGACTCTTGATTTGAAATGACACCAATGGAAATCAAATTCTTTATCTTGATTTTCTTCATCTCAATCCATTCCTCTAAACTCTCCTCTTGATCTTGAAGTTCTTGAGATCATGAATCAACAATATTATCTAACTCAGATTTTGCCTTTGTCATTTTTTCCTTTCTTTCCACTGTGGTCTTCAATAGAACTCTACCTTGTGCTAACAATCGTTCCACAATGTCACCAACCACTCTTCCTCTGGATTGAACTTTCTCAACCTTTTCAATCAAAGGATCTTCTACAATAACTTCCATTGGTTCCATGATCTCTGATGATTTCACTATCTTCTGAAGGACAGCAACAAGTTGTTCTGCCTTTGCTTTGTATTGCTCTTTTTACTTCTTTACCTCATCAAATTTTACAAGCAATGAGCTTGCTGTAGATTAAAAATCTAACTTGATACCTTCATGAGTCAGCTTACCTAACTCAACTCTGGAAACAATAAAATCATTCATATCAAAGGTATTTGTAGTAGCGTCATCCAGTGGCTTAGCAATTTCTGCATACTTGACTCCTTTTTCATCAATTAGCCTAGAAACAATTTTAGGTTTCTTCTTCTGAGTTTTTTGTTTAACATACAACAATTTTTCAATCTCAATATCATCTGGTGTGATAGCCTACTTTTTCCTTTTGGGAGCATAGGAAAACAACCATGGAGGTAGTGTCGAGGATCCAACATTTGGAGAAGAGTCCATTACCTACTGTGTTGGATCCATACTAACACCTGTTATAGTGACAATGGGAGAATTGTTGGTGAAAACAACACTTGTGTTAACATTTTTCTCTAAACCATCAAGTAAATGATCCAGAACAGTTTGTTCTCCAATATCGAAAGAAGGAGAAGATAGATTAGGAATAGAACTAGAAGAATAAAAAATAGTCCCAAAGCTTGTTCTCATAGAGGGAGGAGTATTATTAGAAGATACAATGATAACAGGAACATTAGAAACTATTGGAGGATTATCAAAAATAGAAACATGAGGTAAGGGCATAGAAACTTGTGGCTCTGATGGAAGACCTTTCTGAGGAGACTTTAGTGAGCCACCAAGTTGTTTATGTTCTACATCCTTTTCTTTTTCTTGTTCTTTATCACCTTCTGCATTGGGTTTTTCACCCATTTCCAGTTGCTCAATATTATCAGGTTCCTCAACATTTTTTTTTCCATCTCAGTATTTTCAACCTCTATTTTATCAACATCTGCTTCTTCAGCACTTGAATCTATAACAGTGGAAGTTCCTTCAATCTCTTTTGCCTTCCCTCCTTTTGAGACAAACTTAATTTTTAGTTTGTGCACCTTAGAAGAAGAATGAGCATCACTTTTGTTCTTTGTCCTATTTTCTACCTTCTTTCCAGTTTGCTCTTCAGTCTCTGTCTTTGATTCGGTGAGGAACTCTTTCAAACTGAGACCTTTTCTTTGCAGCCATATATTGGTGTTAGCTAGTATAGGTTGAAATCTCTTCCTGATAGAAATTTCTTCTTTTACTGACTATTTGACCTCTGGCAAAGCTAGAGATTCAATATTGTTGATGTCATACCTGGGGTCTAGAATATCACCTTCATCTTCCATACCTTCTAGAACATCAGCCAATCCCAGTTCCTCAATCTAGCTTAGATGGAGTCTGCAATAATCTAGCTTCCTAATCTCATTCTGGGTTCTCAAATCAGCCCAAGTATCCTCAACCATAGGAACATGAAATACTGCTTTTCTCTTGGTCTTGTCCTGTACTCTTCTATAATCAAAATGATCCCTTTTCTTGAAAGTTTTCATGGTGACCAACTGCATTTTTGATTCAACAGCCTTAGCCTTAGTGGCTAATTGCACTGAGTACCTACCAATTTCAACCGGAAACTTAATTCCTGACTTCTTCAGCTCCATCTACTTATTATGCACAACAATTAATTGCCTACATAATTCCATTAGAACAATCTTATCACTGGGATACCATGGAAGCATATATGGATAGCCGGGATAATACCCAACTCTTAGGTAAGTGAAAGTTGGAAACTGTGAAAACAAACAACCAAAAGAATTGACCACTTCCCAGGCCTCATCTGATACTCTCTTCTGCTCAAGCTCATTATCCCAGAGACACATTAATACTAAAAAGAAAACATCATTAACTCTGCGGAAATGATGAATTGATCCCTTAAGAGTAATCTAGGGATAGTACTGATAAACTAGAACTAACGTCTGATCACCATTTTGATTTAGACCTGGAAAACTCCTCATACTTTCAGCAACATACACCAGATACGAAGTCATATAAAAGTTGAAAGTTGTATTAACTTTCACCAGTTGATCATTCAGAGCATTATTGATCTGTTCTCCCCAGAAGATCTTTTGTTGGCCCTTGAGAATCACCTTGATATATGTATACATCCATTCATGAAACTTGGATGAAGAAGGAAGACATCTGATCCAATTCAACAGTGTAATCAAATCACTTACCTCCTTGACAAAATCACTTCTCGAGAGATCTTTAGACCATCTAGACAAGTTGCTCTGAGGAGTCTTTAGCCACTTACTATTGATATGTTTCTTTGTAGATTCAACATCTGCATCATAATCTTTTTTCCCTTGAGAAAAATCTATCTCACCAACATTCTCAATAGGAGGACACATAAAGATTTTGTGAAATAATTTAGCATCCAGTCTGATAATGACTTCTCCTTTGGAATCTATCACTGTCTTGGTATCCTTGTTTTAGTGACTGGCCACTTGAAGAACAAATTATGGATTGTGGGTAGCAATAGGAAAAGAAGCAACCAGATGAATGTTACTGTCGATAATCCTCTGCATGTATCGAGGAGGATTGGACTGCTTTGTTCTATTCACTAACTCAGCCATGTCTACATAGCCAATCTCTGTGTCTCTTATCTCATCCACATTAGACTATAATGAAGTCACGGGGAAAACCCCTTGGTACTTATACTTCATGGTTTTGGCCTTTAATGGAGATGGCTCTGACACCAACTTTGTGAAGAGAACTAGAAATGGTGTCAACCACAGATGCTTGATGAAACGGCAAAAAATCATGATCTCACAATTAGTGGAAAAATGGGCAAATTAGGGTTACTGCGAATTGATGATCATGAATATGGGAACATGCATTGAAGGACTTGATAGCGCATAAGTCAAGAAAATAGGTGAAAGTGGGCCAAAGGTATCAAAAGGCAAAATTTCCTAGTGTTAGGAAAATATTCAAGGTGACATGCATGGGCGGCCAAAATGACCGCTCCTACTTGTGGAGTAGGTCACTTAGTATGCACGGTCGGTCAGAATGACTGCCACTGCATGTTGGGAAAAAACCAAGTTTGATGTAAGGGAAGTCAAAATGACCACCCTTGCATCAGGGTAAAAATGCAAGGCACTGTGTGCATAGGCAACGAAAATGCCCACTCAGGCATGTTGAAGGAAAAACTTGAAATGTTCAGATGCGGAGTCGGCTGAAATGATTGCTCATACACCTTATTGTCGAAACCTTAAACACATGTAGTAGCAGTAATTTTTACTACTTGAGCACATAATGTTAAAAGTTTAATTTCCATGTAAGGGCAAAATTTTTAACCGCCCCTACATGAGGGTAAAAACAAAGACAAGGCATATGTATCGGTGGTGGTTTTCACCGCCTATGCATGTGGGTTGATTTAAGAAATAATATGAGGGTAGCGAATTTTGCCGTCCTTACACCTTAAGATGAAACATACAAGCACGCAAGAGACGAAATTAGCTGACTTAGCACTTGTAACAGAATTTACAAAAGTATATATCGACGGCAAAAATTTGCCGCCTCGACACAAATAAGTTTGTAAACTTTAAAGTCTAAGAGGTAAGTTTGACTGTTTCAGAAAACATTGCATCGTGTAGTGGCGGAAAATAATAAAAATCCTTTCAATAAAATGAACCTAGGTTTAACACAAAGGCAAATTGCTGACTCAACATGATGCAAATCTTTATAAACTAGGGTTTTGGAATAGTAATCAAGAAATGAAAACAAAAATTCCATATTACACAAACCCTAAAAGATAATGAAAACAAAAATAGAAAAATAAAAGCTTACCTCTAACAGGAGTCTGAAAACCCTAGACACAACCTGGGAAACCAAAATCCGTTCAAATCTAAAATTCGCTCGATCAAATGATCTTAGGAAGACTTTAGCTGCCTGTTAGAAGGTTTTGAAAAAGAGAAACAAACAAAATAAAACAAATTCACACCTTAAAAAGGTTTAAAAGAGTGTATTAATGATGACACGAGTGCCATTAATGACACTATAGTTAACCTGATTTCACCAAGATCTACTCGAGCGAAAGAATTGACCGACTATGTACATCAGGTGAAAAGACATGTACGAGCGATATATTCACCCGCTTGAGCACAATCAAATTTTGATAAAGAAAATGCATGGGCAGAAAAAAATTTTGCCCTTGCATGTCACTCAAGATCAAAACAAACATGTAAAAGCAGCGGATTTGACTGGCCTTGCATGTTTGTCAGAAAAAACAACTAACACCTTGAAATGGTTAGAATTAATATTCCAACAAGCTTATGACCTAAATCGATTTCACAAATCTCAAGAAACTGACTGAGGGGAGTGTCATAAGTTGTCCCAAGGTGTCAAATGACTTTGCATGAGGCCAAGAGAACTTGCCTTGATTTGTGAACTTAGAGTGTGGGCTACAAAACAGACAAGTTTCGTAGGGGTCGTCCTAGAAAATGAGCGCAGCTGATTTTGAGGACAACAGCTGGCTCTAACTAGGGAACTTTCTTTGATTGTTCTTTGAAATGATCAAAGGGAGTAGAATCTAGTCTCTAAGTGCCTTCATCCATGCCATTGGGCCATAGAGTCAAGCTACCAAAAGAAAAGACAAAAAAAGACTAAACAAAAATGAAAAATAAAAATACAAAACTATACAAATGTATAAATGAACTTATCTGATACTTCAAGGATTGAAATGCTTCAGATGTTGTCCACTATGGGGCAGCAAGAATGGTGTTCCATCTTGATACTCTAGCAAGAAACTATTTTCACCATAAAATTGGTGAATGACGAATGGACCTCTCCATAGGGAATCAAACTTCCCATGCATTCCTTTTGGCTCTCTCCTCTTGTCCCATAACAAGACTTAATCCCTAATTTGAAATTCTATGGCCTTCGCCTTTTTGTCAAAAAGTTTCTTGACCTGACTTTGATGCTCAGCAATACAGTCTACTACTATAACCCACTGCTCTTCAAGTTCAGTGAGGTACATTATTCTTTTGTCAATAGAACTTTCAAAAGTTCTATCTTCCACTGCTTTTGCCAACTTCAAAGCTAGCAATTCCAAAGTAATAGGCATTTTTGCATTCAAACCATATAGAAGCTAAAATGGTGACATACCTATTGCCCTCTTGGAGTAATTCTATCCGCCCATAAAGCATCAAACAAAGCTTTATGCCACGTTCTCTGATTATCCTCCACTAGTTTCCTGATAATTGTAACTAGATTCTTGTTACTAGATTCTACCTAACCATTCCATTGCAGATAATAGTTTGATGAATGAGAAAGAATGAGCCCATATTCAAAGAAAAAACTAGTGATCTCATTTGAAGAAAAACATGTAGCATTATCTGCTATGATTTTGTTTGGAACTCCAAACTGAGAAATGATCTTCTCCTTGAGAAAATTACATACTACCTCAGATGTAGCATGCTTAATTGGAATTGCCTCCACTCACTTGGTGAAGTAATCTGTTGCTATGAGAATAAAATTGTGTCCTGCACTTGACGATGGGTTCACACCACCAATGAAGTCGATGCCCCATTGCTAAAAAGGTTCTTCAATCACAACTGGCTTTAGTGGTAGTGTAGCTAACTTAGGCTTCCCAACAAACTGCTGGCATAGTTTACATCTACGTACCTAGTTGTACACATCTTGAAATAATGTAGGCCAATAGTAACTAGCCCGCAAAATTTTACGAGCTGTTACAGGTGTAGAAAAATGTCCACATGCAAAATTGTGAAAAGACTCTAAAAGTTTGTTTTGTTGTGCTTTATCCACACAATGGAGAAAAACTCCATCAAGGCTTCTTTTATACAAACTGTTATCCCACAAGACATAGTTTGTAGCTTTTAGCTTGATATTTTGCTTCTCTTTATAAGATAAATAAGGACACTCAACATACATGAGAAAATAAGTGATATTGGAATACCACTCATCTATAGTAGTAACAAAGAGAACAGTTGGAACATCTTCAACCTCTGCCTCCTCATCACCTGTTTCTTTTGGGACATTATCAGCAATTAGCTGACACAAACCCCTCCCATGCACAAGCTTGGTGGGTTTGATATCAAGATCAAATTCCTAAATTTGGCCAATCCAATTGCCTCTTTTAGTCCTAAATTCTTGTTGTGTCAAGATAGATTTCATTGTTGTGTCTGGCACCAAAACAACAGTATGAGAGTTCAGAATGTAAAACCTGAAATGCTTCACTGCCTTGACTACGGCGTAAGCATGTTTCTCCATATTTGCGTACTTAAGTTCATGAGCCTTTAGTGCACAACTCATAAACAAAATTAGAGATTCCACACCTTCTTCATTCTGATGAACTAGAATCGCTAAAAGTGTATGCTCAAAAGCATAACTATACATTATGAAATCTTTAGTGTAGTCGGGACAAACTAGAACTAGAGCATGAGCTATGGCCCTTTTAATGTCCTCAAAAGCTGCTTTACCTTATGCACTCCAACGAAAAGTAGTCTTACCCTTCATCATATTGACAATATGACAAGTTTTCTCTGCGAATTTCAGAATGAACCTCTGCAGAAAATTCACTTGTCTGAAGAAAGAATGAATTGCAGTCTAACTAGTAGGCAAAGTAGGACTCTGGATAGATTTGACTCTTTCTGAGTCAATTTTAGTACCTTCTCTGGACACAATGTGACCGAGAAGCTCACCCTCTATAACCCCAAAAATTGATTTCTTAGGATTAAGAGAAATACCATTTTGACGACACCATTCCAAAACCTGTCGCAAATGGTATGCATGATCTTGACAATTTTTAGAGAAAATAGTCAAGTCATCAAGATACACCACAATAAACTTCCCCATTTCATCTCTAAAAGTGAGGTCCATTTCTCTTTGGAAAGTAGTACCAACATTAATCAAACCAAACGACATCCTGCGTTATGCAAATGTGCCCCAAGGTGTTGTGAAAGCAGTCTTGTATTGATCTACTTCACTGACTTCTACTTGATTGTACCTTGAAAAATTGTCTAACATAGACAACATCTCTGAACCAGTTACAGTTTGTAACACTTGTTCCATTATAGGTAGAGGGTAGTTATCTTTTAAAGAAGATTGATTCAAATTTCTGAAATCAACACAAATGCGGATTTCTCTGTTCTTCTTTCTCTGTTCTTCTTTCTTTGTTCTTCTTTCTCACAAGAACAATATTCGCAATCCAAGTGGAATGATGGATGGGAAAAATTATCCTAGCATTCAACATTTTTTGGATTTCAGAAAGAATAGTACCTGATATCTTGGGATTATACTGCCTCTGCTTTTTCTTGTGAGGCAACGGTCCTACCTTGAGAGGAATCTCATGTTGGATCTCCTTGGGTGTGAAAGACTTCAGATCATCATATGAATACACTAGCACATCAATGTAGTGGTGAAGGAGTGTAATGAACTTGAAATTCTTGTCAGCAGTGCAACATTTCCCGATGTTAACCATCTTGGGATCTGCTTTAGAACTCAAATTTACTTGCTCAAATTCCATGGATGAACTTGAATCAATTTGTTGTTGTTGTTTGATATATCTATCATGCTTGTCAAATAATTTTTCTAGAGAAACCAAATCTTTCAGAATCTTATTCCCTTTTAGCTAAAGAATCTCCTCACTAGTCTGTGAATCTATTTCGAAAACATATTGCTATGGTGGAGAATCACTACCTTCAAAGTAGAGCTCATCAAATCTATATGTCTTCTCTAAGAAAGCTATGATTTGATTATCACCATTGAAGACCTGCTAATGGTCAGCATTATCTAGCACACTTGGTCAGAAAACCAACTCAATTATGTATTTATCAACCTTTGAAATCCTTGTGAGGGACCATAAGGGTGGCAGAGACAGCTTATGAATTAGCACGATCATTAAACTCTCTCGGTACTGCGGAGATATCAAAAGCATCAAAACCTTCAATGCAATCCCAGACACGATTGTGGTAATGTCTTAGCCTTTCGTTCTTGGTCTGATAAAGATTTCTCACTTGACAAACAACAAGTTTAGCATCACCTTGTGCGTGAAGATTTTTAATACCTTTAGCACGAGCATCCTCCATTCTAAGTAACAATGACTCATACTTAGCGGTGTTATTAGCATTGTCAAACTACAACTTATAGGAGAAATGAAAAATATCACCTTATGGAGATATTAGAACTACTCCGGCTCCAGATCCAGTGGAAGAACAGCTGCCATCAAATTCTAAAATCTAAACATCATTTGAATTTACCCCTTTGATGTTTCTCTGACCAGTAGATTCTTCCTTATCAGAGAAGGAAGAATCTGGCATCACTATGCTTTCATCTAAATTTTCTTCTGAATCTTCATTTGAATTATCTAAATTTTCATCTAATGAACTGTAGGTGTTTTCAGTGGTTAAGAAATAATTACCCATCCTTGAAGACTTAAACAAAATTTGAGCTTTTGGATTTTTAGTTTGAGTAACGATATATTTTGCCTCCTTTTCAGGACGTAGTTTCTGCATGACACCTCTAACAGGTACCCTTGCCTCAGATAAATCCATGTTTAGTTCTCCTCCCACATCCTTACAAAAATTGCATCCAAGCAAAATGCCATAAGAAGCTGGAACATCAGCGACTAGGATGGTCATCTTGATCTTCTTATCAGGAAAAGTTGCAAATGCAAATTGGGCATCCTTGATTTGGCCTAACAAAGACACTTTCTTATTTTCCATTGAGAACATCTCCTGAAGGTCTTGGTCAAAGTGAGACTGAGAGCATTTGCCACCTTGGTAGGCATGACATTATCAGAAGCTCTCGAGTCTATGATACAATTGCTCAGCTTGTGACAATTGACTAACAAAGAAACATAGAAGGGTTCTATTTTTCCTAGAGAAACAAGGGGAGTAGTGACTAGGTTATTTTGGGTGGACCTGTTCTTTGATGAGTCATGAGTAGTTTTAGGAGAATCTTGCCCTGTAGGGGTAGCCTTTTTTTTTACATACTTAGCTAACCTATCAAATTGTTTAGGGTTAGCTTGTAAATATTCTACCTTAGACATCTAGATTTTCATTTTCCTAGCATGATTAATTATGTCAAAGAGCTGAAATGAATTAGACACAGACGCAGGAAATCCATCATTCTGGGGTTTAGTTGGGGTAGTACTGGTCTGAGGAACAAAAATAGAAGAAATAGGATTGTTAGATGAACTTGTTTATTGACAACCGGGTCCTTTGATTGAAAAGGCAATGGAGTTCCTCATTTGGAAATTGATATCATAGGTTGAGGCTCCTCTCTTGACTTTCCTTTATCAGCCACTTGCTGATTTAATCAATTTTGGGACCTAGTGAAAACAACATACATTCCACCATATACATCTTCTCTCTCTGCTTCATCTTGGTAGTTCAGAAAACTGATAGTAGAGTCGCCAACTAGTTCTTCTTCTCCTTCTGTAAAAAGATTAACATTATTTTCCTGATCCAAATTAGGTTGGAAAGAATTATCCTGTTCCCTTTCATAGTAGCCAACTGTTGAGTTGAGCGACGATGCTTCAATGGCAAGCTTCCCTTGTGTTGGCGGAAGCCTATTTTGTTGCCCTTGATTTCTCACAGCATTTCCTTGATATGAATTATTAGGGAACATCCTTCTTGGTATGTCCCTATAAGAAGGAGTGGACATACCTTGGGACATTTGCTTTTTCAAAGCTAGAAAATCATTTGCTAACTTTTGCACCATAGGATATGTGGTGCTTGTGGAAGAATTATCAACAGAGGGATGACCTCTATTTCTATTTGAATCCCTTCTTATCTTACCCACAAGGATAAGATTATCTTCAAACTCCATAGCCAATCTTTGAGCTAAAGGAAGATCAACAGGATTAGCCCTTCTTAACAGAAAACTTACCTCAGGAAGCTGAGTGTTGATGAAGAAACATTTACGATTCTCCGCCATTGGTTGAGCGGTTGCTGTAATCCTATTTGTTAATTTATTGAACTTGGTGATGAAATCTCGCATGGGATCATGTGGTTCTTTCTTCATCTGCATTAGTTGGGCTAACAAAGCATGTGCATCTTCTGCAGGCTTAAACCTAGCTTCAAACTTGGTTTTGAGAGTATTCCAACTAGTTATGGTTTGGGCTTGAAGGTGGTAGAACCAATCCGCAGCAGCACCTTGCAGTGTTTCTACAAAAAAGTCTTACATCCACATCTTCGTGCTCCACCACTAGCACACCACAAGCTATACAAAAAGTTGCAATGTGTTCATCAGAATGCACTTTCCCATCACCATAGAATTTCAAGAAATTCTTCCTTGAACCACAGGGTAGTTCATGCAGTGGTGGTGTCCAATTCAAAGATCCAAAAGTATTACCCCATGGGCCTTGAGCTGTCATTGTGCGCTGATTGAAAGGTGGGATAACAAACCTTCGTGGAACTCAAACAGATAAAACTCTGTTAGTATTGGAGCTAGAAGCTTCACTTGGTATAGGAGACCTGGCGTTGGTAGGAGGAAAACTCCTTGTTCACTGAAGTTGAGGTTGTGGAGGTAAAAGACCAAAGTTATTTTGCTGCATTAACTTAAACACAGGATCAATAATTCCTTGAGTTCTCTTACTTCTTGTATACCTTGAGTCTGCCAGAATGTAATGTACTCAACAAAGATTTAGAAACAACCTAAAATAATGGACAAGGATGAAATACTTCAACTCAAAGTGTGAGGCTCCAAGTTGTGCATTCATCCCCAGCAGAGTCGCCAAAAAACTGTTGGGTGAATATTTTATCGTTTAGCTAACTAACAAAAAAATGGTTATATCATTACAGCTATGATGAGATAGAGTTTCTTCTCTCAGCAAGGGGAGGTTCCCTCTAGATGATGAATTATTTCTAATAAACAACTTTTAACACTTATATAAACTAGTACTATGCTTGGGGCATTTTCATTACATCCTATTCTCTTTTTTCAGAATAGATGTTCTTCTCTTCAAAATGCTAACTTTAACCGAAATGATATTTAATAACTTCTAAACTGAGACAAACCATAGAAACACAAAGTCTTCTATTGCTTGACTTATTTCCCACAAATAAACTTGATTGGACTCAAATGTAGCTCAAAGTCTCCACTCTCATCCAATATGATATAACTAGATTGAACACAACAGTTTACAACACAAAGTCTTTAAATAATTCTATTCTCACAAATGTAAACACAAACTCTTATAATGAGAAAACAACACAAAGTCTATTTAACCAGAACAAGAACACTTCTCTCAATTTTCAATAAAACTCCATGATTCCATAAATGATTCAATATAATATAATATCAATGACATAAGAACACTGATATCATAAAACAATATGATTCAACTCAAAGTTTGATACTCAAACTGCTTCCTTATATTAATATTTGCTTGAAAATTTGATAAAAATGAAAAGCTCAAAGTCTTGATATGTTTTTCAATTCAACAGAGTTTCCTTGCAATAGATAAAAGATCCTAATTACAATAGAGGCCCTCTTTATTTATAGGGAGGAGCCTAGAGCAAAAATAGAGAATCTACAACTACTTTGACTTATTCAATCAAAAGAGTCTTATTTGACTTGTGACTTCTTTTGTCTCACATGTAATTACATTTTGAGAAAATACATGTGAATATGTCCAAAACAAAATACAAATTGCATATACAAAATGAAAATCAACTAAGGCATGGAAAAGAATTTCAACTGCCACCATCATTCTTTTTCAAGAAGTTTTGGTATATGGTCCGCACTACTGCCATCTCACATACATCAGGCCCGACTGTATTATCTGAAATGGTGCAAGCCCTGAGAACTACATCCTTAACCACCTTTATCACTTTCTCATGTTTTTCAAGATTATCCTTTAGATTTTCAAAGGTTGAGTGATGATCATAAAGACTATCCATCGAAACCATTGTAAGCACTTCATCTTCAAACTTTTGTTGAACCATCTTCTCAAAAGCATTAATTATTTCCTCTACAAAGAGAAATTTATGATCTTCACTTGCTACAGTGCATGGTAGTTCCTCTAACCTATGTAGAAGTGAGACATCACTATCTTCACTATTTTCTCGTACTTGGCACAAGTCATCAAGTAAACCTCTTCTCACATTGATGCGATGGGTAATAGATTCTTTGGTCTTGAGATAAGAATCTCAGTTTGAAATGACACCAATGGAAATCAAATTCTTTATCTTGATTTTCTTCATCTCAATCCATTCCTCTAAACTCTCCTATTGATCTTGAAGTTCTTGAGATAATGAATCAACAATATAATCTAACTCAACTTTTGCCTTTGTCATTTTTTCCTTTCTTTCCATTGTGGTCTTCAAAAGAACTCTACCTTGTGCTAACAACTATTCCACAATGTCACCAACCACTCTTCCTTTGGCTTGAAATTTCTCAACCTTTGAATTAAAGGGTCTTCTAGAGTAACTACCATTGGTTCCACGATCTCTGATAATTTCACTATCTTCTGAAGGACAACATCAAGTTGTTCTGCCTTTGCTTTGTATTGCTCTTTTTACTTCTTTACCTCATCAAATTTTACAAGCAATGAGCTTGTTGTAGCTTAAAAATCTGACTTGATACCTTCATGAGTCAACTTACCTAACTCAACTCTGGAAATAATATAATCATTTATATCAAAGGTATCTATAGTAGCATCATCCAGTGGCTTAGCAATTTCCGCATACTTGACTTCTTTTTCATCAATTAGCTTAGAAACAGTTTTAGGTTTCTTCTTCTAAGTTTTTTGTTTAACATACAACAATTTTTCAATCTCAATATCATCTGGGGTGATAGATTTCTTTTTCCTTTTGGGAGTATAGGCAGACAACCATGGAGGTAGTGTCAAGGCTCCAACATTTGGAGAAGAGTCAATTACTTGCTTTGTTGGATCCATGCTAACACCTGTTATAGTGACAATAGGGGAAGTGTTGGTGAAAACAACACTTGTGTTAACAATTTTCTCTGAACCATCAAGTACATGATCCAGAATAGTTTGTTCTCCAATATTGAAAGAAGGAGAAAATAGACTAGGAATAGAACCAGAAGAATAAAAAATAGTCCCAAAGCTTGTTCTCATAGAGGGAGGAGTATTATCAGAAGATACAATTAATAGGAACATTAGAAACTATTGGAGGATTATCAAAAATAGAAACATGAGGTAAGGGTGTAGAAAATTGTGGCTCTGATGGAAGACCTTTCTGAGGAGACTTTAGTGAGCCACCAAGTTGTTCTTGTTCCACATCCTTTTCTTTTTCTTGTTATTTATCACCTTCCGCATCGGGTTTTTCACCCATTTCCAGTTACTCAATATTATCAGGTTCCTCAACATTTTATTTTTCCATCTCAGTATTTTCAACCTCCATTTTATCAACATCTACTTCTTCAGCACCTGAATCTGTAACAGTGGAAGTTCCTTCAATCTCTTTTGCCTTCCCTCCTTTTGAGACAAACTTAATTTTTGGTTTGTGCACCTTAGAAGGAGAAGGAGCATCACTTTTGTTATTTGTCATGTTTTCTACCTTCTTTTTGGTCTACCCTTGAGTCTCTATTTCTGATCCGCTAAGGAACTCTTTCAAACTGAGACCATTGCTTTGCAACCATATATTGGTGTTAGCCAGTATAGGTTGAAATCTCTTCTTGATAGAAGTTTCTTCTTTTACTAACCATTTGACCTCTGGAAAAGCTAAAGCTTCAATATTGTTGATGTCATACCCGGGGTCTAGAGCATCGCCTACGTCTTCCATACCTTTTGGAACATCATCCAATCCCATCTTCTCAATCTAGCTTAGATGGAGTCTATAATAATCCAACTTCCTAATCTCATTCTAGGTTCTCAAATCAGCCCAAATATCCTCAACCATAGGAACATGAAATATTGATTTTCTCTTGATCTTGTTCTGTACTCTTCTATAATCAAAATGATCCCTTTTCTTGAAAGTTTTCATGGTGACTAACTGTATTTCTAATTCAACAGCCTTAGCCTTCGTGGTTGATTGCACTGAGTACCTACCAATTTCAACTGGAAACTTAATTCCTGACTTCTTCAGCTCCATCTGCTTATTATGCACAACAATTAATTGTCTACATAACTCCATTAGAACAATCTTATCACTGGGATATCGTGGAAGCATATATGGATAGCCAGGATAATACCCAATTCTTAGGTAAGTGAAAATTGGAAACTGTAAAAACAAACAACCAAAGGAATTGACCACTTCCCAGGCCTCATCTGATACTCTCTTCTACTCAAGCTTGATTATCCCAGAGACACATGAATGTTGAAAAGAAAGCATCATTAACTATGCAGAAATGATGAATTCATCGCTTACGAGTAATATGGGGATAGTACTGATAAACTGGAACTAACCTCTAATCACCATTTTGATTTAGACCTGGAAAACTCCTCATACTTGCAGCATCATACACTAGATATGAAGTCATATAAAACTTGAAAGTTGTATTAACTTTCACCAGTTGATCATTTAGAGCATTACTGATCTGTTCTCCCTAGAAGATCCTCTATTGGCCCTTGAGAATCAACTTGATATATGTATACATCCATTCATGAAACTTGGATGAAGAAAGAAGACTTCTGATCTGAATCAGCAGTGTAATAAAATCACTTACCTCCTCAACAAAATCACTTCTTGGGAGATTTTTAGGCCATCTAGACAAGTTTCTCTAAGGAGTCTTTAGCCACTTTCTATTGATATGTTTCCTTATAGATTCAACATCTGCATCATAATCTTGTTGCCCTTGAGCAAAATCTATCTCACCAACATTCTCAATAGGAGGACACACAAAGATTTTGTCAAAGAATTCAACATCCAGTCTCATGATGACTTCTCCTTTGGAATTTTTCACTGTCCTGGTATCCTTATTGTAGTGACTAGCCACTTGAAGAACAAATTCTGGATTGTGGGCAGCGACAGGAAAAGAAGCAACCAGATGAATGTTACTGTTGATAATCCTCTGCATGTATCGAGGAGGATTGGACTATTTTTTTCTATTCACGAACTCAACCATGTCTACATGGCCAATCTTTGTGTCTCTTATCTCGTCCACATTAGACTGTAATGAACTCATGGGGAAAACCCCTAGGTACTTATACTTAATGATTTGGCCTTTGATGGAGATGGCTCTGACATCAGCTTTGTGAAGAAAACTGGAAATGGTGTCAAGCACAGATGCTTGATGAAACTGAAAAAATTCATGATCTCGCAGTTAGGAGAAAAATGGGCAAATTTGGGTTACTATGAATTGATGATCATGAATACGGGAACATGTAATGAAGGGCTTGAGAGCACGTAAGTTGAGAAAATAGGTGAAAGTGGGCCAAAGGTATCAAAAGGCAAAATTTCCTAGTGTTAGGAAAATTTTCAAGGTGACATGCATGGGCAGCCAAAATGGCCTCTCCTGCATGTGGAGTAGGTCACTGAGTATGCATGTTCGGTCAGAATGACTGACACTGCATGTTGGGAATGTTGGAATTAGGCTGGAGAACTGAGAGGGGGGGTGAATCAGTTGTCCCAGAACTTTATCACTTGCAACAATATCACTTAAAACTGATTGAAACATTTAAAGCATGAATCAACACATGGGCAGAAACAAATAAACACACATGACACAATGATTTTTGACATGGAAACCTGGTTAAGGGAAAAACCATGGTGGGGGTTAACCCACAAAGATTATACACTATTAAAAGTATTATAATTGGGAATGCACATGCATTCGGGCTCACTACTCAAAAGAAGGCTCACTGCCTACAGAAACAAGATTACAATGAGTTTGAACTGATAATTAGCATCTACCAATGCAAGGATTCAATTCTGGTTATGCACAGAATACTGACTTGTTACACTTCATCCTCACCCTGCCCTGTTTATTGCTCTGCTAACATCTGAACCTTAGATCTCTGCCCTTTTCACACTTATTCCATAGTCATATTACACACACACAAATCACTTTAATCCATCAGCTATATATATCCGCATCATGATATTCAATCACTTTTCAGTTAGCTTCAAGAACACTTAGAACTTTGTTGAAGACTCTGCTCTGTCAGCTAAATCCATGTATAACTTGTAATGTGGACCAAAAATTGCATTCACAAATCATTAATCATGTCAGCTACTATCACTGATCATCACAAATCATCCAACTGACAACTTCCATTTATCCAGAACCAAGATCAATTACAAGGTCAGCCTATTCTTCTGTTGTCTGCATTGTCAAACTATAACCCCATACTTAGATGCAAATAACTTTTGAATCCTTCATCACCAGAGGTTGAAATTCTAGATTTAGATTGCCTTGACAATCCTTATGACTCCTTCAAATCCATAGCATACTCTGATTTACCACTGGAGAGATCTGGACTAAGATATTGGACCCTGTCACATGCTCTGTTTCTGGCTACCCGGACTTAGATAAATTCTGATTCTAACTTTTGGTATGAGAAAATTATGTTATACGGATGAGTGGAATAGTCTTAGTTGCCACCAATGACAACACCTATCATGCAAAGCAATGTCTCTTGCCAACAATCTCCCCCTTTGGCATTGATGGCAACACTTAGTGAAAAATGACTAATTATTACTCCCCCTTACTCTATACTCTTATGCTCTCCACTGATTCTAGAGCTCCCCTTTTCTAGATTCCTCATTTTTCACTGTTCTTCACTCCCCCTTTGACATCAATGGCAAAGGATGGGGTCTGCAAGCCAAAATTCTCAAAAATTCTATATATAGTGCTGCATATGTACACCCAATCATTAATTTATATTTACATGAACTTGAGAATATCTGCAAAACTACTTTTCAATTGCTAAAGTTCAAAGGCCCAACTTCTTTTCATGCCATCCAAAATTGAGATGTGTCCACTTAGTATAAATGTGTATCCTTTTGCCTTTGTTAGATCTGAAGGATCACGTGTCTAAACTGCAGTTTGAGCTTCTGATAATGTATTAAACATTATTTCTAACTTGGGGGGAATCAATCCCCAGAGCTCACACATTCTCTTCACAATATTGCCTTTTTCTTTAACAAGCTTCTTTATTTCATCAGTCAAGCTGATTACTTGACATTCCTGACTTATAGGAGAAACTGTTAGAGGATCAACATTTTGAGATAGATTTGACAATTTTTGTTCTTGCTCCTTTATCTTCTTCTCAATATCCTCATTGACTTTGGGCCAGGATAGACAAAATTTGTATATATCACCTCCATCACTTAGAGCATTTTGAATACTCTTTATACTGATAGCAAGTATCATCCTATCATACCCTATTAGGCTCTTTATTTCAAGAAATTTCTTATCCAAAAATTCATTTTTGACTTTAGTCTCTGCAGACTTCTCAAAAGACTCAAAATGTGTACTTACAAAATTTACAAGATTCTTTAGATTTCTGGAAGGAGAGTCAGATGGATTCTTCTAGAAGGTTGGCATTATCTTCTCCAATACTCTGGTTGCATGGCCTAGCAGCTCACTATCCTCAATGTGATATTTCAACATCTTTTCTCTTGCCTTGGCTTGTGTGAAGGATGCTATCTTCATTACTTGAACCAGAGAGAGAGCATCTAGTTTGATCGCTCCTTGAAACAACTCTGGTTCATCAAACTCAAGCATTTCTTTAATCAGGAGACTTTTTACTGCATCTACAGTGTCTCTTGCCACAATTCTTGAACCACCTTCCTTTCCTTGAGATTTCACAACATCAAAATTTTTTGTGTGTGGGTGCATTAACATTTGCACCATCTTCTTCTGCCTTGTCTTCTTTACCCTCTTCTTTCTCTTCCTCTGCTTCACCTTTTTTTGTATCATATGCATGGGAATCTTTTCTTTGTCTTCACCACTTGCTACCTGTTCCAGAGGGCTTTGTGTAGTCGCAATATTATCTTCTTTTCTAGATTGACCAGGTGGAGTTAAAGTATCTCCTACATCATTAGTTTTGTCCACCATCTCTGTGTCTTCTTTGTTTATTTGCTCCTCTTCCGGAATAGAGGAGTCATCAACTTCAGTTTGTTTCTCACTGATATTTACTTTTTAAACATCCAGAATTAATGAATTAATCCCATCATCTGTCTCCTCATAGGTTTGCTCCAGAGGATCTAGAGTATTATCTTGGTCATCATTTCCTTTTCCAGTTTCTTCTTTTGAGGTTTCTAGTTTCAGAAATGTAGGATTACCTTCCTCAACTTGTTCCTCAGAGACAACATAATATTTATCTTTATCTAGGGCCTTCCTCAAAATTTCCTCTGTTTCTTTTGCAATTTCCATAGTTTCCCCAAGCATTAGCTTGTTCATCCTTTTCTTGCTTCTGAAATCATCTTTTGCTTCCTTGAGTATTTTATCTGCTTCCTTTTTGGTCATTACTGGACACAGAGTGGAGAGGAAATATTCTCTGAGTTCTAGATATTTAGCCTTGGCTGCTGCCTTCCTCATCTCTAGTATTTTCCTTAAACTTTTAGGAAGTTCTTGTAAAATTTCCAGTAGAGATCTATTGAATTTGTTCAAGTACATGATGGTGGCATCTTCCAAAATTTTCTTACTTGCTTGATCAAAATTATCATAATAATCTTTGATAGGCCTTAGATTTCCATGAACAGTAATTGTTTTTACAATTTCATCAACTATCATAGCAACCTTACCAGTCTCTTGCTTTTTACTTGCCTTTTTGCTTCTGGAAGGTTGGTCCTCAGGAGCCTTTGAAGTCTTGGCTTTCTTAGATCTCATCTTCTTAACTACTTCATCTTTCTCTATCTCCTCATCATCTTTTGTGCTCTTGTAGGTTCTTGTGGCCTTGGTTTTCTTTCTCTTTCCTCCTTCACCGGATGGTGTGGCTTCCGGTGTCTTAGTGGGAATAGACTTGGATTGCTCAGAGATAGTTGCATAGCTTCTTGTTTTTCTTGAAGAGCTAGGTGGGACTTCCAAAGTAGTTGATGGCTCTCTTTCTATCCTTTCTTTTGAAGCTTTCTCAGTTCTTCTCTTCATCTCTTCAATTCTTTCTTTGTTCTTTCTTACAACTTCTTTTGTGATGCCAATACTCTCAGCATACATCTCAACTTGCTTCTACACCTTCCTTTTGGTCTCTGGCTATCTGAGCTCCACATGCAATTTTAGATTTAGCTCCTTATATGTTCCAAACCTTTCCATAGATGTGTCTTTTGATTTGCTTAGGAGATGTTGAGCATAGATTTCCAAAACTTTCTCATCAACCTCATATCCCATTGGCATAATCCATATGGTTCTGGGTTCCATAGCCTCCATCAGAAACTGATTAGTGTCAACCATAAAGCATATTTCATTCTCATATTTCTCCACAACTGACTTAGGGATTCTCTCTCTTGCATGCATCATACTCTGAATCTTTTTGAAGTAAACCCAAATGGCTTTCTTCTGAGCTTGGGAATCACCAAGACTGAGTAGATGATCTCATATTTGCCATGCAACTAGCCTGTTATTTGTCCAGTGCACACCTTGAATTCCAGGCACTTCATTCATAAAATAGAAGAACAAACATATAATCAAGGAACCATACTTGAAGGTATTTTTCTTATCTTTCTTTATTTTGCTTAGATTCTCTATCAACTGATTTTGTAGCAACTCACATAGGTCATAATCAGCATTCTCCTTCAACATTTGATAGGCTGCATATATTGCAGTTTTGGAGACAAAATTTTACCTGCTGGAGTGGTAGACCTTGTAGCCAATCACCATGGATGCAAACTTGACATCTGGTTCTATAATGTCATTAATGGTCATTGCTCTCTTGTCAAACTTTGCACCGGTAGCATCGGTCACTGTCTGGTTTTTCACAGCTTTCAACATGGGTAATCCACCAGTTGAATTTAACCCAGTTACAATCTTGATAACATCCTTTGTAATCATGAATGGTTTCAATAGCCATATGAACTCATCAGGTATTCAGCTCAAGATATATCAAACCCACTCATTCTCATCAAATGTCAGAAATTTAATGACTTACAGAAATTGTTTACTTTCTAGGGCTTTGTATTCCGGTTTCAATTTATAGTTGTCATCCCTTAGGTAGTTGTTAAACGAATCCAAGAGTTTCAGGTTTCCAAATTCATCAATGCTATAGTGGATGTATGCCCTAATATCCTCAATATGCAGTATGCCATATGGGACACCAGAAAATGCACCTAATGATTCAACTTCAACTGACTTGTATGGATGCTTCTTAAATATTGGTCGGGGCCCTTCAGTTACATCAACAACTAGAGGTGTAGCTATTTGCATAGAATGAAATTTTAAGAGATTTCATAGAAAATAGAAGTACCTTGTTCCACAGGTTAGGGTTTTGGTTGGAAATCCTCTTCGCACTTCAACTATTGAAAATTCTCAGCTCAGAACTCGTTCACCTCCCTTTTTTGCTTTCCTCTAATGCAAAGTGATTCGAATGAAGAATGAATGACCCTTTTATGCTCCACAAGACCTAATTTGTCTTTGTAATAAGTGCTCTGCCCTAACACATCTAGTTGCTCTATTTCTGTACACAATTGACTTTTAATTGCTCCACAAATCGTTAAATCCACTTCTTTTCTCCCAAAAATTCTTTTAAATGATCTGTAGTAACCCAAATTTTCTTTTCTCATCATGCCAGATTCAGGCACCCACTTACTGGATGAGGGAATTTGATTTTTTACTGCAGCTTCCCCTGTGCTAGAGCTCCCAATTTAATTCTCGAGGGAACTACCAGCACCAGATTCTGGTGCGGACCCATTACTATTATTCAAAACACTTTTCTTGACCCATGTCTTGCTCATTTCATTCTAGATTCATTCACATCAAATTTTCCCTTACCTTTGTCTTGTCTTTACTCATCCGGTTTTCTATTTATCGAACCTCTTCTTTCATTATTCTTGTTTCTGCAAAATCTTGCAATATGACCAGATTTATTGCAATTAAAGCATACAACATTTCTTTGCTTATGTGCTTGATTACCTCTTGATCTGCATTGATTAGCCATGTGTCCAAATCCATTGCAAGTAAAGCAGTAACCATTGAAAGAGTTACCATTTCCTCTATTGTTAAAGTTATTCATTATCATACTTCTGCATTCATTTAATCTATTACCATACCTCTTACACTTGAAGAATTGATTGGAGAAGGATGGACCATTTTGATTTACTCTGCTTCTACATTTGAGTGGCTCTATGACCAAATTTATTGCAATTAAAATAATTTCCATTGAATGATGGATATCTTTGAGCATTAGGTTGTCTTATCGGAGGTCTTCTAGGTCTGTTTCTCACATTCCTTGGTTGAAATTTTCTTTGTCCGGATCCGGAGCTTTCACCTTTCTCATATCCAAGACCATGCTTGTCATCAACCTTTTTCTGAACTTTAAGCAGTGCTTCAAGTTTAGCTGATCTTATCTTGAACTTCTCCTTGTATTCATTTGCAACTTCTAGGTCATGTTTGAGAATGACAATTTTCCTTTCAAGTTCTCTCTTATTGTCTCTACTTTCTTGTAGATCAGACTCTAGGTGTCCAGCTATTCTATCCAATCTGCAACATTCTTCAGTTCTATCTTTTAGAATTTGATTTAGGTCTTCTTCAGTCTTCTTCCTTTGCTCAATTTCTTTCGTTAGCCTCATTACCCCAGATTCCATCTCAGGTTTTAGAACAAAAACTTCTTTTGTCAGCTTCTCACATTCCTTTGTCTTTTCTTCTAAAGCCTCATTCATGCCATTTTCTTTAGTAAGATTGACTAGCTGATGAAGTAGTTCCTTCCTTTTTTCCATTGATTTCTTTAGTTTATCTTTTAGCAAGTCAATGCAATCATTAGCATCCTTAAGGTTTGCTTTCAGATCATCTATTTCTGCTTTGGACCGTTCAAGATCTTCTAAAGCCAATTGAAGTTGTTCTCTGAGTGAACCCATTGAAACTGTTAGAGTCCAGAACAACACTGAGAGGGGGGGTGAATCAGTGTTGTATTGTTTTTAACTTTTTGCAACTTTTGGATTTCAAGACCAATAGTGAGAAAGACATCAATAAAATTATTAAACACATATGTTCAATTATGATAGTGAAAAACATGAATTAGGATATGTGATTAAAACATTATAATGCACACACATAGAGACAAATTATGACAGAAATTTCTAGAGTGGAAAACTCTCTTGGGGTAGAAAAACCACTCAAAGTTGCCTCACTATCTTATTCAAAACCTCACTAGTTACATGAAGGTCTCATTGACCAAAGAAGCTTCACTAGCTTTACAAGATGCCTCATTGGCACATACAGACCACAAGCCTCACTAACATAGGAAGGTCTCACTAACCACAAGCCTCACTGGTATAGGAAGGTCTCACTAACCAATTTAATTGTCCTCATCAAAATAATGTGCAATACATGATTGCTTCTCAATCTGATTTGTACCATTCATGACCTATCATCTCTGAGCACACTCAAACCAATCTGCATACTAGTCTCATTATCTCTGTTCAATCAATTCACAATTCATTCACCTGATTATCTCTACATAACAATTCACCTGATTCAGTCAATTGCATATTGTCTTTGTGATTCAATCTAAAAGTTTGTTGTACAAGGAGATCTTCATCACAACATTTTTGATCCTTATACAAATTCTCATACAAACATCTAATGATCTTGTCACTCTCTATATCTGTAAAAACATGATCTCATACATACAAAAATCATCTGTAATATCTTCTCAAAGATGTCTTCAATGCACTTTTATCCATATCCACACACCATCAATGTAAAGAATAAATCAATATGAAAAAAAAAATCTCCTCCAACTCATTCTTTTTCAAAATCCCCTTTGCCAAAAATCTTCAATAAAAAATCAATCTTATCATCTTCTCAAAAATATAATCTTCGCACAAAAATGTCTTCCAAAAATAATTCCAATATAATAGAATGTCTTAAAGAAAACATTCTAATATAAACCCCTTAAATCTAGAGAGAGAGATATATCAATATGTGTTTCTAATAGAAACAAAGCTTTTTTTAAAAAAAATTCCTCCAAAAAAAATCTCCTTAAAATCTTATCATATCTGTCTTATTTTGGAAGGCTAAAAATAGCTCCAAAAAAAAACTTTATTTAATGTCATAAAATTATGACATTTAGAAGGCCGATAGTTTTAAAAAAATAAAAAAATAAAAACAAAGTCATAAACATGAGTTATGCGAGCTCCACAAAAAATATGCATCGGCCCCTCCATTTAATTCGATGCTTTTTGAATAAAGCTCTAATAAAGCATTTTGATGCTTTTAAAAAACAATTAAAACTTCAAAAACTTTTGGCACTTAAAATCTTTATTCAAAGACCACTTCATAAGGTATGAGAGGAAGAGGACCAGTCAAGAGCACGTGTTTAGACCCCTTTAGTAGGTTATCATAAGTGAAATGACCTTCGATAGCAGGTCAAAAGCAAATTAGAAGAAAAGGCATGACGTCCATTGAAGGCTCCTTGTGTAGGCTTATGAGAGCTATTTAGGATTTTTATTGTTTTAAACATTTTATAAAACAAATCCTAAAACATTATGTGATGCTCATTAAATAGAATAAGAGGAACTCTGTATAAATTATAGAGACAAAACTTAACCTTGTCAAACCTTAATGATACTGCAGTGATCCATTATAAACAATCATCTTGAAGTAACTTAACATACCAATCAAATTCCAACCTGCACCTTGTTTCAATATTACCTTCACTTAAGTCACACTCTGACACAATGAAGATCCATTGAAGACATAATGAAGACATGATCCTATATCTGATTTTACAAACAACACTCCATCACATGTAAGAAAAATGATCCAACACTAAAAATCAACACATACTCATCATGTCAACAATGTCAAACCTTGTATCATAACACATATGTAATGCATCGTACCTCCTCTTGTATCTACATTATTATTGCAACTATGTCATGTTGCCATCATGAAGAATCTTTGTCATGACAAATCAAAATCAATTGAGGACTAGGATTTTTTGAACTCCTTTCTTGAACATGAACACACATCAAGAACATATGTTAAACACATCCTGCCATATCTACATCATCATCAATGACAATTAGTCACCATCAGAAACTTCTTTCCAGATCATCCTTAAGATGTTGGGCTTCTTTCAAGGAACCCTGATCTGATACCAATTGTTGGAATCAGGCTGGACAACTGAGAGTGGGGGTGAATCAGTTGTCCCAAAACTTTAGCACTTGTAACAATATCACTTAAAACTGATTGAAACATTTAAAGCATGAATCAACACATGGGAAGAAACAAATAAACACACATGACACAATGATTTTTGACGTGGAAACCTGGTTAAGGGAAAAACCATGGTGGGGGTTAACCCACAAAGATTATACTCTATTAAAAGTATTACAATTGGGAATGCACATGCATTCGGGCTCACTGCCTACAGAAAGAAGATTACAATGAGTTTGAACTGAGAATTAGCATCTACCAATGCAAGGATTCAGTTCCAGTTATGCACAGAAAACTGACTTGATACACTTCATCCTCACTCTGCCCTATTTACTACTCTGCTAACATCTAAACCTTAGATCTCTGCCCTTTTCATACTTATTCCATAGTCGCATCACACACACACACAAATCACTTAAATCCATCGGCTATATATATCTACATAATGATATTCAATCACTTTTCAATCAACTTCAAGAACACTTAGAACTTTGTTGAAGACTCTGCTCTGTCGGCTAAATCCATGCATAACTTGTAACGCGGACCAAAACTTGCATTCACAAATCATCAATCATGTCAGCCACTATCATTGATCATCACAAATCATCCAATTAGAAACTTCCATTTATCTGAAACCAAGATCAATTACAAGGTCGGCCTGTTCTTCTGTTGTGTGCACTGTCAAACTGTAACCCCATACTCAGATGCAAATAACTTTTCAATCCTTCATCACCAGAGGTTGAAATTTAGGATTTAGATTACCCTGACAATCCTTATGACTCTTTCAGATCCATATCATACTTTGATTTACCACCGGAGAGATCCGGACCAAGATACAGGACCCTATCACATGCTCTATTTCTAGCTACCGGACTTAGATAAATTCTGATTCTGACTTCCGGTATGAACAAATTATGTTATGCGGATGAGTGGAATACTCTTAGTTGCCATCAATGACAACACCTGTCATGCGAAGCAGTGTCTCTTTCCAACAGGGAAAAAACCAAGTTTGATGTAAGGGCGGTCAAAATGACCGCCCTTGCATCAGGGTGAAAACACAAGGCACTGTGTGCATAGGTGGTGAAAATGCCTGCTCAGACATGTTGGGGGAAAAACTTCAAATGTTCAGATGTGAAGTCGACAGAAATGACCGCTCATACACCTTATTGTCGAAACCTTAAACACATGTAGTTGCGGTGATTTTTACCGCTTGAGCACATAATATTAAAAGTTTAATTTCCATGTAGGGGAGGCATTTTTGATCGCTCCTGCATGAGGGTAAAAACAAAGACAAGGCATATGTATCGATGGTGGCTTTCACTACCTATGCATGTGCGTTGATTTAATAAATAATATGAGGGTGGCGAATTTTCCCGTCCTTACACCTTAAGATGAAACATACAAGTGCACAAGCAACGAAATTAGCCGACTTAGCACTTGTAACAGAATTTACAAAAGTATGTATCAACGGCAAAAATCTGCCGCCTCGACACAAAGAAGTTTGTAAACTTTAAATTCTAAGAGGTAAGTTTGATCATTTCGGCAAACATTGCATCGTGTAGGGGCGGAAAACAATAAAAATCCATTCAAGAAAATGAACCTAGGTTTAACAAAAAGGCAACTCAACATGATGCAAATCTTTATAAACTAGGTTTTTGTAAAAGTAATCAAGAAATGAAAAAAAATTCCACTATACACAAACCCTAAAAGAGAAAAAAAAAATTAGAAAAATAAAAGCTTACCTCTAGTAGGAGCCTGAAAACCCTAGATGAAACTTGGGAAACCAAAATCCGTTCAAATCTAAAACCTGCATGATCAAATGATCTCATGAAGACTTTAGCGACCGGTTAGAAGGTTTTGAAAAAGAGAAACAAACAAAATAAACAAATTCACACCTTAAAAAGGTTTAAAAGAGTCTATTAATGATGACACGAGTACCATTAATGACACTATAGTTAACCTGATTTTGCTGAGATCTGCTTGGGTGGCAAAATTGACCGACTATGCACATCAGGTGAAATGACATGTACGAGCGGTATATTTGCCCGCTTGAGCACAATCAAACTTTGATAAATAAAATGCATGGGCAGCAAAATTGGCCACCCCTGCATGTCACTCAAAATCAAAATAAACATGTAAAAGCAGCAGATTTGACCGACCTTGCATGTTTGTCAGAAAAAAATGACTAACACCTTGAAATGGTCAGAATTGATATTCCAACAAGCTTATGACCTAAATTGATTTCATGAATCTCGAGAAACCAACTAAGGGAAGTGTCATAAGTTGTCCTAAGGTGTCAAATGACTTCGCATGAGGCCAAGAGAACTCACCTCGATTTGTAAACTTAGAGTGTAGGGTACAAAACAGACAAGTTTCGTAGGGGTCATCCTACAAAATGAGCACAATTGATTTTGGGGACAATAGGTTGTCGCTTACTCATCCAACTAATCGCACCACCGAACATAGTGAACACATAGGCACTGGTGGATCTCCTGTTGTCAATGTCACCCGCCCAATCAAATTCCACGAATCCATGAGCACAAACTGAATGCAAAGGTCCTATAGGATTAACATGATAGCATATGGAATACTCAGAAGTACCCCTCAAATATCTGAACACTCTCTTTACTGCATCCCAATGTACCTGTCCAGGATTAGCCATAATTCGACTAAGGACTCTCACTGCTTAGGCAATGTCTGGTCTTGTGCAAACCATAGCATACATCAAAATGCCAACAACACTAGCATAAGGTACTCTGCTCATGTCCTCCACCTCACTAGGAGATTTTGGACAATCATTAATAGACAACTTTGTCCCCAAAGAAATAGGAACACACAATGGTCTACAATCTACCATGCTGAACCTATCTAGAACGGTCTTCACATACATACTCTGGCTTAACCAAAGTTTTTTGTTAGCTCTGTCTCTTCTAATTTCCATTCCCAGAATGTACCTGGTTACCCCTAGATTTTTCATCTCAAACTATGCTGACAACTGAGACTTCAAATTAGAAATCATATTCTTACCATTCCCAATTAACATATCATCAACATACAATACAATAATGAGAATATGATCATTGTCAAATTTGTAATAGACAATGATCTGATTTCGATCTCATAAATCCAACCGACAACACAAAGGCATCAAACTTCAAGTACCACATCCTAGGAGACTGCTTCAAACCATACAAAGACTTTTTCAACTTGCAAACCAAATTTTCTTTACCTTTCTCTATGTAATGCTCTGGCCGTGACATGTAAATCTCTTCCTCCAAATCACCATGAAGGAATGCTATCTTCACATCCACTTGCTCCACCTCTAAGTCATAAGATGCTGCAAGGGATAACAAGAACCAAATAGATGTCATCTTTGCAACGAGAGAGAAAATTTCACCATATTCAATTCCCTCCACTTGTGAATACCCCTTCACAACCAGTCTGACCTTGTACTTTTCAACACTGCTATCTACATTGAATTTGTTCTTGAACACCCATTTGCATCCAATAGGTTTATGTCCTTCATGCAAAGGCACCAAGTCCCATGTTTTATTCTTTTCCAAAGAAGCCATCTCATCTTCCATGGCCTCCTTCCAAGAACCTGTATCTTTCATTCCCATAGCCTCTTTCACAAGTCTAGGCTCATCAGTGTTAGTAAGCACGACAAAAGCACAACTAGAATGAATAACCAAACCTATCAGGTTGCTTCCTTATTCATGTAGACCTCCTTAATGGTTGAGGTTGAGGTTCTGCTTCTTCTTTTGAGCTTTCAAATATGGTAGATCTCTCCTCATCATCAGGTCTCACAGGGTCTGTCAGTTCAGTCTTCTCAGGGGTAGAAGGAAATTGAACCACATCCTCTTTATTTTCTGTTTCTTCTGGTTGTAGAACAATTGGAGAAGGTGTTAGCTCTCTGAAAAAAACACTTCTCCTATACAACGCTTTTTTAGCCACAAGATCCCAAAGCTTGTATCCTTTCACACCGACACCATAGCCAATAAAAATACACTTAACAACCCTGTTCTCCAATTTAGACTATTTCCCCTAGGCACATGTGCATATGCCTCACAACTAAAAACACAAAGATGTCTAACTGAAGGCTTCTTACCAGACCACACCTCCATAGGTGTCTTACTAACAAGAGCTGATGTAGGAGACCTGTTTACCAAGTAGCAAGCAGTGGCTACAACTTCAGCCCAAAACTTTTGTTCGAGGCTTGCTCCACTAAGCATACCCCTAGCCCTCTCCATCAGTGTCATGTTCATCCTCTCTACAACTCCATTTTTCTGCAGGGTGTATGGATTTGTCTTATATCTTTCAATCCATTTCTCTTTATAGAACTTACCGAACTCTGTCGAACAAAACTCACCACCATTATCAGTTCTTAGACACTTAATCTTTTTACTAGTCTGATTCTCAAAAAAAGATTTAAACTCTTTGAACCGACTAAAGACTTCAATCTTGCTTCTGAGAAAATAAATCCATGTCCTTCTACTGTAATCATCTATGAAAGATACAAAATATATAGATTTGGAAATCAAAGGAACACTAACAGGACCAAATATATCAGAATGAATAAGGTCCAATACACCAAAAGACTTGTGAGAACTAGAGTAAAACTAAACATAGTTTTGCTTTCCATATATACAATGTTCACAAAAGTCAAACTCGATATTACAATCATTTAACCCCTCAACGAGGTTTTTTTTTTTAGGGTTCTAAGACCCTTCTCACCAATGTGGCCAAATCTCATATGCCATAACATTGTCTTTTCAACAGGAAGCTTAACTTCCAAAGCATAAGCACCCTTGGGTACACAAGTTGCACTACCATCAAAATTTGTTACAACAGATTTCTTCACTACTTGTTTAGATGGTGGGGATGAAGTGACAATAGCTCTTTTAGTCGAGTCAAAAGAACTATTGCACTGTGAAGTGCATGCCTCCAACTGAAACAAAGTACCTCTCCGAGTACCGTTCACAAGCATCATAGATCCTCTAGTCATGTTGCATCCATCCTTCGAAAAGACAACCTGCATCATTCAACATACTTATAGAAAGCAGGTTTCGTGCTAAGCCTAGGATGCGCATAACCCCAGTGATCCCTTTCACTCATCCATCAAGGAATCGGATTGAGACTCTTCCATGACCAACAATCTTCAGATGAGAATGATCACCCAGGTACACTCTTCCACCATCGAACTCTTCATACTTCATGAACCAACTTCGATGCAAGGTCATGTGGAATAATCCACCAGAATCTATCAACCACACA
Source organism: Cunninghamia lanceolata (assembly GCA_027924645.1). Lineage (NCBI taxonomy): Eukaryota > Viridiplantae > Streptophyta > Pinopsida > Cupressales > Cupressaceae > Cunninghamia > Cunninghamia lanceolata. The sequence goes on along the minus strand of BSBN01000311.1, from coordinate 5,027,344 downwards.
TCATCAGATACATGGGTGGCCAGGGCTGCGATGAAGGCATCACCATCATCTTGTGACTTGTCAGAATCTGAATCTGGGGCATTATTCTTCTTCTTTTTCTTTTCCTCTTTGCATTCCTTTCAGAAATGCCTAGTTTGCCATAGTTCCAACAAAGAGCCTTGGACTTTCTAGGAGATTTGGATATCCCATAGGATTTGGATCTACCCTTCTCAGCTTTCTTGTCCTTTTTCCCTTCCTCCTTGGGTCTTCCACGAACCACAAGAGCCTCTTTGGCTACCTTAGAAGACTTTCTCCACATCTCTTTAGATAACAGTGAAGATACCACTTCATCCATTTTAAAAGTGGATGTGGTCTCCCAATAGCCATAACAAGATGATCCCATGAGTCCAGCAAAGAACAAAGCAAGGTCATACAATGATCCTCCTCCTCCATCTTCACACCAACGGATGTCAACTGTGCAAATAACATGTTGAAAGCATTTAAGTGATCTGCAATAGATTCTCCATCCTCCATCCTCAGAGAATACAACTTCTTTCTCAAAAAAAGCTTGTTCACCAGGGATTTGGCCTGATAAACATCTCCAAGATTCTTCCAAATCTCTTTCATGGTCTTCTCCTCATGGACATTTAACAGGATAGAATCAGCTAGACTGAGTCTTATGAGACCCTTAGCCTTCTGATCTTTGAGATCCCAATTAGCTTGTGTCATTGCGGTTGGTTTTACACTGGATACGGTTTCCCATAGGTCTCGATCAACAAGCATGTCTTACATCTTAAGTTTCCATAACTCAAAATTTGTGCCATTGAATTTCTCCACCTCTAATCTTTCGGATGTGACTACCATCTCCTTCCTGCAACAAGATTACATAATACTCTACACAAAGCTCCCACTCAACCTAAGATTATCTCAAAAAACCCCTATCCAACAACTAGGACCAAAGGTGATCAAGCTTTGATACCAACTGAAAGGAAGCTAGGTGTGCGGAAATCGCTTCCTACACTAATCTAATGAGGAGAGATGAGCACAAATTCTTTTTAACCTTTACAATTACAGAATCTTTAACACAAGAATGTAAGACAGAAGAAGAGAGAGACAAGATATAACGTGGGGAAAACCCTTATCGAGTGAAAAACCCCACACTCCAAAACCTGCACAATGTATTATCAAAACTGTAATGGTTTATAATACACTTGCAATGCAAGCTCTTAGGCATCTTTGACACTCATATCTGGAGACAATATGGCAGCATAATAGTACCTATCAATCACATACTACATCTCCTCTCAAAGCACATGTTTATAAAGAAGTTACAAGGCAAAAAAATGAGCCTATCTTGAGATGGGCGTCCAACATGGCCTCATGGCCCAAAATCCATGCCTAGGGACACTTGTCCAACACTGCAGGATGTTCATGACACTTGTCATATCACACCATCCCAAAGAAGTCGCCTATTCCCAAGTTGGGGTATGACAGATACTCTTACAACTGTCATAAAATCTGTCATAACTGTCATATCTTACAGATGTAAGAGAATCTGTCATAGACAGGCTAAAAATAACATATTCTCTTACATGTCATAACCCTCCCTGGGGTGCCCAAATATGCCTTCCAGGATGCCTCGTGACACGTCTTCACCTATCATAGAACATTCCATTTTTTACTCTTATGCGTCATATATTTTGTCATAACTGTTTCAGTCAAGATTCACTCACACACTAATCAAGATGCCAACACATGGTAGAAAACCTCTACCACACAAAGGGGACGCCTATCTCCACATGGAGTGAGTTGACTATCCTAGTCATCTTACAAATGGAGTGACAACTCACTGTGCCACTTCACACTAAATGACAAAATAGGACGTGCAACAAAATTACAACATAGGCTAAATAAATAAATACATTACAAATAATAAATGAAAGGAATTACCAAGGTTGAGACACCTTAATTCCCAACACCCTAGACTTTAGCTCATTTTAAGAGTTTTCCCATGCCTTGAACAAAAAGAATGAAAGCAAAATGCAAGGAAGACATGGTGAAAATGTCCAATTGCAGGGACAACTCAAGCAAAATACAATAGAGTTGCAACCAAAAGATGAGGGCATGGTGGAGGAGATTCCTCCACTTGCTCCAAAAGTGGAGGATGCCACTATTTTTTTGAACTACCTAGTGACATTGAAGATGAAGAAGACATGCAAATACAAATATTAACAACAGTCCTGGAGCAACATAAGGACATGGAAGATGATGGCAGGTTGTTGGAATGTGAGGCCAATTGTGGTAGTGAGGCTCCAGCTCATGAGGAAAAGAATGTAGGTAGCCCTATTCTAAAAAATACAGAGGTTAATGATGCATACCTGTTTGAGGAGATCCCATCTTTCATAGAAGATAGCGATGTGGAGACCGAGCATGGGCAAGAACAAATTGAAGATTTGTTCTTGATTATCTATCGGGGATATTAGCTCCTTGGTGGAGAATTTTTCTCCATTGAGCATGTGCAAGGCTCATTTTCTGAGCCTAATTTAGAAAACCATGAAGCTAGGGTGGATCTTCTCATCCCTATGTGCTTTGAAGAGCTGGAAGACCTCTTTAGAGATGAGATAGATCTTTTCTGCTCAAAATGTAGTATCAAACCGACATTTCATGAGTATGATTTATTCTTTGAGAAGATTCTAGGCTCATTTTTTAAGCCTATTTCTAATGGCCTCCTTGAACAACACGACCACAAGGTGGGGGCAGCCATATTTCTAGTCAAGCCATAAGAGCCAAAGCATTCAGACCAGCAACATCAAGAGCCAAAATCAGAGCAAGGGCATGCGATCAACTCTATTCTTACTTGTTCCCTTCGAGGAAGCTAGCACTCTTGAAGCAATCCAATTTGGTAGTCAAAAAATAACTCCTTAGGAAACTTTACAATGCATATTGGATCAATTGGCACCAAAGTTTGATTTATAGAATTTATTGTCATTATGGCCTTGATTATTGGATACTAGTTCTAAATTTTCTTAGTTGCCTAGCTTGTTGCATAAAAATCACCATGAGAAAATCCCTTAGCAATACTCTCATTTTTATTCCTCTATTACACACCACATACTAAACATAGGTATAAATATTTGTACTTGTTTTCTTGTAATCCTATTTAAGTGCTTTATTTTTGTTGTTGTCCTAAGTTGTTTTGAAGGTTCAAGAACTAAATTCACCTAGATAGAAGCACAATGCGTAGGCATCCACATGAATCGTGATTGTCTACTGTCCAATGATTATTTTTGAGCATTTATCACCACCTTCCACTACGTGCATGATTTTGTGTAACGTCTCTATCACATTTGAATGACTTGTTTTGACTTGTCTTTCCTCTTCTTCTCTCCAACTTGGTAATTTTGAATGGATCTAGATAATCTTATGATTTTTTTTGTGCAACTCCATTGTTCTCTATTGCATTCTCTCACATATTAGACATCCTACAACACTCTCTGTAATCTTTCTTGGTATTCTATAGCATACAATGATGTTGTGTTATTTTTACAAGCTTTATGTGATCAATCCTCAAGCATTTGTCATCTTCATGGGGTTTATAGAATTTCTATCTATTGTTGGGCTCTCACTTAGGCCTTGTTCTTGGCCATGTAGTATTCATCTTCATTCCTTGAGGTGATTGAGTTTCATTTTCCCTCTATTTTTTAATTTTCTTTGTGTTAATCCACTTGTTTGTAGAAATACTTTATGGGTTCCTCCATTTCCTTTCATTTATACCATACATACTAGTTTGTTTGCCTTGAATAGATTATAGCTCTAACATTCATAGTATATCGATTGTGATTACTATTTTTCTTAGATACACATAAGACTGAGAGCACACACTTGTTTTTCTCCATTATTATCATATTGGCTATTCATGGAGGTCACAAGACCTACATAGGGGCTTGACCTAAAGGCAAGCTCCTAAACAGTCCCAACATTTTTTGTTTCTTTATGGCTTACAAATTTGATAGGGAAGATTTCCAACCATGTGAGGGTTTTGTGAATTTATTCTTCCTCTTATTATTTTGTTACTTAGTTTCAAACAAATAGATTAGGTTTCATCATTTTTCTTTTAGTTATCATTTTGATGTCTTTTGAATATTCTATTATTGATTCCCCTGCAAGTTGGACGTGATTATCAAGGACAAACTTTGAAATTCTAGTATTTAATATCATATAGACTACAATGTGATGTACCAATATCTGCACAACATGATGGTGTGCTAAGAAGTTAGTTCAAAACTCCTATAATAGGTTCCTCTTTATTTAATGTTTACATTTCTATTTTTAGTTTATCAAATTTGTAACTAGAAATTTTGTAAATTTAGTTTATTTCAATTTGCATAGTCTTTTGACTTGATTGAAAAAAATAGTTTTCCTCAAGGGTATTAGGCATAGCTAGTCAAAATTCATCCCAAGTGAGATAGTTGTTCCCAGTGTAGTGTTTTGAAATCATTTGGTGAAGAGTACACTTTTCTTTATCGAATTCAATTTCATACATGACAAATGTTGACACCTTCTATAGTAGTACCAGATTCTCATTAGTCCAATTATCTTACCTATGGTGAGAACTATACATCCATGGTTACTGTACCAAAATATTGCATGGCACTTCATTCTTTGTATCAACATTGTTATAGTTTTGCATTGGTATGGAGTAGCTTGATCAATTTTTCAAGGCTTCATCCACATCTTTGGTACATGATCTACATTAGCTTTCACATTGTTCTACATCATCACCTTCTTCAGTTAAGATTGGGACTCTTGACACTATGATAGATGAGAAACTTCTATAGACATCATACATCTTGATCTTTCTTCCCTCATATTCCTTTTAGGAATTGGAGCATATCTTTCATACATCTTTCCAGTTTTATTTCTTCCTAAGGGGAGGAACATTATTCAATAATCTTGGATCATCTTCAACATCCTATGCCAAGCATCCAACATGAGTGTAGGTGATTGTAAATTGGGGGGTTACATGGTCTCTCTTCTTCTCTCTCATGGGGGGGGGGATTTTTCCTCACATGGGGTTTTATCCTTCTCATACATTAGAGAACATCTTTCATATTTTTCTCTCTTTTGGAGATGAGTTTTTCCTACAAGTTTTCTCCTTTTATTCATTTGTGAGAGATTAATTTGTACATGGGTACGTCTTTAGGGCTTGTATTTGGGACCCATATTTGCATCTTTGCATTTCTTTTCTTCCCCCTAAGTTGCATTTAAGGGGTGTGTTGGTGTGAACGGGGTACTTTACCTATCTAGTTCTCTATTTAGGACATTTTCTCACCTAGTTAAATTTATTTAGTTAGGACAGGATAAATGAGTACAAGTCATTTCCCTTCTTTCATGGGGTTTTACGTTTTTCCTTATCCTCTTGGATTTGAAAACTTATATGGAAATCCCTTTTTTTTTTAGTTTTTGCCTTTTCTTCAACCTCATTGGATTTGGAAACTATGAGGCTATATATTGTATGCATCGTATCAACTCATGTAATCATTATTTTGCATCCCTATTGAATAGAATATAGCTTATTCTATCATATTTAATTTTTTTGTTTATGCTTTCATTTCACTCGTTTGCATTTTTGGGTGGCTTCATAGCCAAATCTTACAAAAAAATAAATTGCTTTATACATGTGATGTAAATAATCCAATGCTTATATAATGATAATGCAACCATACATTTGTTTCCTTATAATATGTTATTTTTTTTCTTTATTACTTCTCATTGAACAAGATCCTAAATTTTCTGGCTAGCAAGTACACAATATTCTTAGAAATCTCAAAAAATTCAAGGATCTTCAAAACGTAGTACTTTGTTAACAAATTTTAGAGGAGATTCAAACCCCATTTCCTTTAAATAGAGATGTGATCACAATTACACCACTAGAGTAGAAAAATAACTATATTGAGTTAATACAATTTTTGAATGGAAATAAAGAAGTCATAGTATGGCTACATAGCCATTTTCTAGATTACATAATTGGGGGAATATATAGGTGCAGGGAAAAAGGAAAGGATCGTATGATAAGAATTTGGCAAATTAGTGAAGGAAATAAGGAAAGGATCATCATCTTAGTGTTCCCAAGAATATGCTAAGGGGGCATATACCAAAGCGAGTGTAAACCTTACGGTGATAATTATAGGGTATGTAATATTTAAAATAATATTTTGCCCCCACTTTAATAGGATTGTGCCATTAGGTGATAAAGCTACACTGAAGTACTAAAATGAAAATATTAATTTTTTTTAGGATACAAAAAAGGATACACAATAGCCTACGGGTGATGAATCTATGCCCCCAAGTTGAGACTTGCAAAAAAATACATTAAAGAAGCTCAAAACATGCAATAAAGATGTGTTACAAAAATATGACCTCCAAAATAAAACATGTCACACCATCACCAATATCAGTAATCATAACAAAATATTGGAGAGGATAGCTTATACAACAAGAAGAATGTGACAAGTAGAATGTTTGTTTTAGGTAGAATAAGATAATACATATGAAAATAAAATAACAGATTGCTTACAAATAGAAAGTAATATAGTTGATACAAGGAGAAAGGAATATAGTCATTATGAGACAAAAATACATGACTCAAGGTCTAGCTTACTTTTTTGCTAGGAATCATAAAAATCAGTTGGAAAAATGAATCACTTGGACTAGCATACTCTATTGATAGGCAATTTAGATATGTGATAAAATTCAAAATCACTTGGACTTGGATGCCCTATTTGAAAGGAAGCAAGGTATGCGGAAACAACTTCCTACACTGATCTAATGAGGAAAGATAGTGCAAATTTCTTTTAACCAGTTACAGATTAAGATACACATTTAACAGAAAAGGTAACAACAACAACAAATGTCAAATACCAATGCACACAACACCATATCTACGTGGGGAAAACCCTTTCAGGTAAAAAATCCCACACTCCAAAACCTACACAATGTATTATCAAATCTGAATGAGATTACAGCACACTTGCGATGCAAGTTCTTCCAGGAGTTCACCAATGTTGATTACTGGAGTAAATTTGACAGCAAAATGGTATATGTACATTACCATACAAACTAATCCAACAAGCACCTTATTTATAGAGAGATACAAGCATGAAGGAAGCTTCTAGAGCAAGCAACAAGAGATGGGCATCCAAATCCATGTGGCACACTTTTCAAACATATGTTTGACTCTTGTGACACTTGTACCAGATTCCCTTACACCTCTTACAACCCTCCATACTTGGGCACCCAAAATTTTCCCAAAATAGGTATGACAGATGCTCTTACATCGTCATAAAATCTGTCATATATGACACCACTTACAACTATAAGAGAATTTGTCATAAATAACTATTAATAAATGATTCCATTAGAACATGTCATATCCCAAACTTGGGCACCCCAACATGGGCTAAGTCAAAGACACCTCTTATAGTGTCATACATGCAAATGACACTTGTCTCATCCCTTCTATTTCGGGCTCTTACAATTTCATAGAATCTGTCATAACTTACGTGCCATAGAATCTATCATAAATCCTTACACATGACCACAAAGTGTCGATACATGGCAAAAACATGTCATGTCAACATGGAATGCCTCCTCATATGAGGATAAAATTACATCTAGTCACCTTCCATGTAGGATGACACTTCACCATGCCAACTCCCACAAAGTGACAATAAAATTTACATGTTTAATTACAATAGTAGGCTGAAAATAAATAAATAATTAAATACCAACATTAGGAATTTGCAAAGGTTGAGACACTTTAATTCCCAACATTCTCCCACTTGTCGAACACCTTGCAAGAGCTAATAGAAAAATGGAATTAACTGCTAGCGGCCAAGAGTCCCATAGACTCTGAACACCATCTAAACTTCTCCATTATCACATGCTTTGTCAATGAATCTACAACATTTGTCAAAGTGTTAACATTCTCAAGTTTCACCTTGCCATCTTCCACCATGTCATGGACAAAATGGAACTGAACATCAATATGCTTCATTCTAGCGTGGAAGGTTGGGTTCTTTTCCAAACAAATGGCACTCTAACTATCACAACAAATAGTAATCATCCCTGCATCAAGCCCAATATCAAAACACAATCTCTTAAGCCAAATGGCTTCCTTAAAAGCATTAGTTGCTGCCATGTACTTTGCTTCTGTAGTGGACAAAGCGATGATAATTTTTTGCTTACTCATCCAACTAATGGCACCACCGAACAAAGTGAAAACATAATCACTGGTGGATCTTCTATTATCTATATTTCTAGCCCAATTAGAATCCACATATCCACGAATACAAATAGAATGTTGAGGTCCTTTAGGATAATCGTAATAACATAGGGAATACTCAAAAGTACCCCACAAATATATGAAAACTCTCTTCACCGCATCCCAATGTACCCATCTAGTACTAGCCATAAACTGACTAAGGACTCCCACTGCTTGGGCAATGTCTGGTCTTGTATAGTTCATAGCATACATCAAGCTGCCAACCACACTAGCATAAGGAACTCTGCTCATTTCCTCCATCTTAGATGGAGACTTCAGACAATCTTCAATAGATAACTTTGTCCCCATCATAATAGGAACAATCAATGGTCTGTAATCTGCCATGTTGAATCTCTCCAACACAGTATTCACATTCTTACTCTGGCTTAACCAAAGTTTTTTGTTAGTTCTGTCTCTTCTAATTTTTATTTCCAAGATGTACCTCGCCACCCCTAGATTTTTCATCTCAAACTATGCTAAAAGCGGAGACTTCAAATAAAAAATCAAATTCGTACCATTCTCAATAAACAACATATCATCAAAATACAATGCAATAATGAGAATGTGATCATTATCCATTTTATAATAAACACAATGATCTGATTTTGATCTTAGAAATCCCAAACTCAACACAAAGGCATTAAATTTCTGGTACCACATCCTGGGAGATTGCTTCAAACCATATAAAGACTTTTTCAACTTGCAAACTAGATTTTATTTACCTTTTACCACGTATTGCTCTAGTTGTGACATATAGATTTCTTCCTCCAAATCACCATGAAAGAAAGTTGTCTTCACATCCATCTATTCAACTTCCCAATCATATGCAATAGTAAGTGATAACAAGAACTTAATAGATGTCATCTTTGTAACGGAAGATAAAATCTCACCATACTCTATTCCCTCCACATGTGAATACCCCTTCGCAACCAACCTTTCCTTACACTTATTGATACTGCAATCATGACCAAATTTCTTCTTGAACACCCATTTGCAACCAATAGGTTTACATCCTCTAGGAAAGGGCACCAGATCCCATGTTTTGTTTTTCTCTAATGCAACCATTTCTTCGTTCATGGCTTCTTTCCAGGAATCTGCATTTGACATACCCATAGCCTCTTTTACAGTCTTAAGCTCATCAGTGTTAGCAATCAAGGCAAAAATACAACTAGAATCATGCAATGAATAACCAAACCTTTCAAGTTGTCACCTTATGCACATGGACCTCTTTAATAGTTGAGGTTGCAGTTCTTCATCTTCTTCTGAAATGTCAGAGCTATTAGATCTCTCATCGTCATTAGGTCCAATAGATGTTTTTGGTTCAACTTTCTTAGGGGTGGAAGGAAGTTGAACCACATCCTCCTTATTCTCTTCTTTCTTTGGTTCTAGGTCAACAAAAGTAGGACTGAGCTCTCTGAAGATCACACTTCTACTATACAAAATTCTCTCAGCCACTGGATCCCAAAGCTTGTACCCTTTCACACCGATACCATACCTGGTGAAGATTTACTTCACAACCTTGTTCTCCAACTTAGACCTCTTCTCCTTAGGCACATGTGCATATGTGTCACAACCAAATACTCAAATATGTCTCAATGAAGGGTTTTTACTAGACCACACCTCTACATGTGTCTTATCAACGAGCACCAATGTAGGAGACATGTTAACCAGGTAATAAGCGGTAGCAACTATTTCAGCCCAAAACTTTTGTTCAAGGTTAGCTCCACTTAGCATATCTCCTAGCCCTCTCCATCAATATTTTATTCATCCTCTCTATAACTCCATTCTGCTGAGGGGTATACAGAGTTGTTGTGTGCCTCTCAATGCCTTGTTCTTTACAAAACTTGTCGAAATCTACTGAACAAAACTCACCACCATTCTCAGTCCTCAAACACTTAATCTTTCTATCCTTTTGATTCTTTACAATAGCTTTGAACTCTTTGATTCTTGCAAAGACTTTAGATTTACTTCTAAGGAAATACACCCATGTCTTTCTACTTTAGTCATCAATGAATGAAATAAAATACACAGATTTTGAAATCAAAGGAACATTAACCAGACCAAATATATGAATCAATCAAGTCTAACACCTTAGAAGATTTGTGAGAACTAGAATAAGATTGAACACAGTTTTTCTTTTCATAAATGCAATGTTCGCAAAAATCAAACTCAAGGTTACAATCATTCATACCCTCAACGAAGTTTTTATTTTTCAGGGTCCTCAAACCCTTTTCACCAATGTGACCAAGCCTTTGGTTCCATAACATTATCTTATCAAATGGAAGTTTCATCTCCATAGAATGAACACCCTTAGGTACTGAGAAAGCACGACTATCGACAATAGATTCAACACACTTCTTCGAGGGTTCTAATGGTAAGGATGAAGACTCTGAAGTTATCTTCTTTGAAATAGAGGCACTATCGCACTAAATTGTGCATGCATCAAGTTGAAATAGAGTGCCAATCTGAACATGCTTAGCTAGCACCATAGCTCCTCTAGTCATCTTACATCCTTCATTCAAGAAAATAACCTGGACACCCACATCATTCAACTTACTTATAGATAATAGGTTTTGTGTCAAAGCAGGGATATGAAGAATACCATTGATCCCCTTCACTCATCCATCAGGGAATCGAATCAAGACTCTTCCATGGCCAACAATCTTTAGGTGAGTCATCACCCAAGTACACCTTCCCACCATCATATTCTTCATACTTTGAGAACTAACCTCGATGTGAGGTCATGTGAAAAGATGCACCAGAGTTGATAAGCCACACATCTTCCAATATATGCGTTGCCAAGGCAGTGAGAAACACTTTTCCATCATCCTGAGAGGACTTGTCAAAATCTGAATCATAGTTCTTTTTCTTCTTTTTCTCCTCCTTGCACTCCTTGCAGAAATGCCCAGGTTTGCCATAGTCCCAACATAAGGCCTTGGGATTTCCAGGAGACTTAGATCTCCCACAAGATTCGGATCTTCCTTTTTCTTCTTTCTTCTTATATTTTTCTTTCCTTTCTCTTTTGATCTACCACGAACTGCAAGAGCCTCCTTAGCCATTTCGAAAGATTTTATGTGCATATCTTCAGACAATAATGATGCAACCACTTCATCAATCTTGAAGGTGGTAGTGGTACTCCCAATGGCCATAACAAGGTGGTTCCATGAATCTGGTAAGGAACATAGCAATGTCATACATTGATCCTCCTCTATCTTCACACCAACAGAGGTCAACTAGGAAACAATCATATTAAATATTTTTAGATGATCTACGACAAATCCTCCATCTTCCATCCTTAGAGAATACAATTTCTTCCATAGGAATAACTTGTTAACCAGGGATTTAGCCTGATAAACATCTCCAAGTTTCTTCCAAAGGTCCTTTGCAGTTTTCTCTTCATGGATATTCAGGAGTAGTGAATCAACCAAACAAAGTCTTATCAGACCCTTAGCCTTCTGATCCATCAAATCCCAATCTTCTTGCTTCATGCCCGATGGCATGGCTCCGGATACTACAAACCATTGATCTCTATCCACCAATAAGTCCTCCATCTTGAGTTTCCACAACTCACAGTTGCCTCCATTAAACTTCTTATATCAAACCTCCCAGATGTGCTCGCCATCTCTTTCCTACAACAAAGATTCCTCTGCAAAAGCTCCCACTCAAACTAAGATCAGCTCAAAAAACCTTTTACCTCACACTAGAACCAAAACTGGCCAAGCTCTGATACCAACTGAAAGGAAGTAAGGTACGCAGAAACAATTTCCTACACTGATCTAATGAGGAAAGATAGTGCAAATTTATTTTAATCAATTATAGATTAAGATATACATTTAATAGAAAAGGTAACAACAACAACAAATGCCAAATATCAATGCACACAACACAAGATGTACATGGGGAATACCCTTTCAGGTAAAAACCCCACTCCAAAACATGCACAATGTATTATCAAATATGAATGAGATTACAATACACTTACAATGCAAGTTCTTCCAAGAGTTCACCAATGTTGATTACTGGAGTAAATCTGAAAGCATAACAATACCTAGGGGTTCATCAAATGTATGGATAAATCAACTAGTATATCTAATAACATAGGATTTGTACTAGCCGATTTAATAAAAGAAGGGAAAGATAGAACATGATAGAAGAACACCACCATAAAAGGCAAATGCATAGCCATACCATAAAAAGCCATAAGTATATCGAGGATAAACGTGTCATAGGATATGAAAGATAGAAACATGTCAAAATCTCACATGACTAATTGTAAATGAAACAAGTCCAAAAAACCCTAAGAGGTGCCAAATATGTACAATCATCTAGGACGGGAGGTGGGAAAAACATAAATTACAATGTATACCCAAACCCTAAGCAAAATATATAGGCATATAAAGATAAAAAACCTAGAAAAATGCAAAAATCAATGATAAATTAGAGGTATATTAGATCTAAAAATATTGATTTAAAACCTTAGAATGTGTCAGATCTATTGAGTTCACCAAAATGAAAAGGAAGAAAAACTTCCCTTAAGCATACTCTAGGCTAATCCAATAACATGCATACACATAAGCACAATTACCCTAGACTAATAAATGATGCGGAAATCAATGGACTAATATTTTCTAAATATTTGCAATAATTAAATGAGGAAAGTAAATAGAAACTAAATATACTTAGCTATATGAATAAATAATGAATGATCTGAATGAAGATTTTGGAATTTGAGGTGTCTCGAGATAAAAGATAGGATGCAACTGATGAAGGGGGTAAATCTTAAAATACATGACAACAAAAATTGCACACAGAAAATAGAATGTTTTTTTATTGATTTGGACAATTCATTACATTACAGAAGCTCAAATAGAATCAAAGGATGAATCCTCCATAGGCTGCAACACATTACACCTCCCTATCTCAAGACTCTGGAATATTCTACCTTCTGTAACCCCAAATAAGCCAGGGTTTCTATTTTCCCACCTTTTCTTGACTCTACATTTTCCCCCTTATCTCTACTACCACCAAGGGTTCCCACAAATGGTTATTAATAGCCCTTTTTGGTGGCCTCCATCCAAATTTTGAATTTTGCATCTCCCTCCAAAAATAGGTCAACTTTCAGGGGCCATAACTTTTGATCTGGGTGTCTGATTGACGAACTGTTTGAAGCGCCAGAAAGCTCGCAGAGTGGTCTACGCACTAAAAATCCACTCTACCAATTTTGCCCATTTTCAAGGCCATACGGGACCATTTAGTTCCTCAAACCTAAATATGAATAATTTTCATGGGTTTTTTGAGAAATAAAAACTTTAATATCTTTCAACCCACAAATGATCTTTACCTGATTCCTTCACCAAAGGTCTTATTTTTCATTTATGAAGCTTCCTGTGAATTTTCACTTCCATACGTGCCCAAATGCAAACTTTCTAAAATATCAGTTTGCTATTTTGAGTAGTTTGGAAAAATTGAAGCTTCTACATCATTATTCAAGTGATTATGGAACTGGAAATACTAATTTTGAAAAGAAATGAAAACAACATCAATGATTTTGAATCATCATCCTTTTTTGGGTGATGCAAGATTGCCCTTACACCGCTGGATGCTCCTGCATCAGACACCTAGGGTAATTTTGAGAAGTGACCTTGTCACATCTCAAGTGTTTGAGGAAAACCCCAAATGGTCCACTTATGCCTTAGATAACCAGAAAGAATGTTCAGTATGCCTTCCCTTCCACTTCACTAGATATTCTTCATATTGCCTATTTTGAGTACTCCTTCCCACACAACTATCCAAGATTTCTTCTATCTCCTCCTTTGAAGTAGATGCTAGAATACTCCACTATTCTTCTGTTGGTCCATCATCTGTTCCACCTTCATGACATTCTATTAAATCAACAATGTTGAACACAGGCAAAATGTTGATACCATTTGGTAGCTCTAACTCATATGCATTTCCTGAATCATGCTTCTTCAAAATTTTACATGGTCCAAAATTCTTCATTTTCAACTTATTATATGTTCCAACTGGAAACCTCTCTTTTCTCAGGTGAACCACGACTTCATCTCCTACTTGAGTTTCCTTATATCTCCTCTTCTGATCTACCTTAACCTTGTACTGACTATTCATCTTATTAATGTGCCTTCTTACCTCTTCATGTGTTCTGCAAAGTCTTCAGCTTTGACACTTGTATGTTCTCCCTTGTCCATCTTCCTTAACTTTGAACCATTTCTCGGACTACTCCCATAAACAATTTGGAATGGTGATTTACCTATACTCCTATTGACAGAATTGTTGTAAGCAAATTCTACTTGTGCTAAAATCAAATCCCATCCTTTGCACTTATCTCCTACTAAACATCGTAGTAGGTTACCTAAACTCCTATTCACTACTTCTGTCTATCCATCAGTTTGTGGATGGTGTGTAGAACTAAACTTCAAATCTGTCTCCAACTTCTTCCACAATGTCCTCTAGAAATAACCAACAAACTTGATATCTCGATCTGAAACTATGCTCTTAGGTAGACCATGTAGGCTCACCACCTCTCTAAAAAATAACTTTATAATATGAACAACATCATTAGTCTTCTTACAAGGAATAAAATGTGTCATCTTCAAGAATTTGTCCACCACCATAAAAATGGAATCATGTCCTCTCTGTGTCCTTGGTAAACCACGAATAAAATCCATACTAATATCATCCCATGGCTTCTCTGGTACATGTAATGGCTGATATAGCCCTGTATTCTGACTTGTTCCTTTTTCCATTTGACACACTTTGCAGCTCTGCACAAATTTCCTCACATCCTGCCGCAACTATGGCGAATAATAATGCTCACCAACAATAGCAATGGTCTTATCTTGACCAAAGTGTCCATCTACTCCCCCACTATGCTTCTCTTTAATCAGGTTCTTTCTCATGGAACTCCTTAGAATGCACAATCGGCTTCCTCTAAACAACATGCCATCTTAGATTAACAAGCTTTCTAAGCCTCTGCAAAACTTGGATCTTTAGGATATAAACTTTTGAGCTCATCTAACTCAATAACCTCTATCTTCATTTCTGTCAACAAATTTTGCCTTCTGCTTAAGGCATTTGCAACTCTTTTGGACTTCCCACTCATGTGCTTCAAAACAAAAGTATAACTTTGCAAAAACTAAACCCATTTTAAATGCCTTTGGTTCAACTTTCCTTGAATAGTAAGCTACTGCAAAGCCTGATGATCAGTATATTAAACAAACTCTTTCGGTAACAAATAATGTCTCCATTTCTTCAAATCTTGAACTATAGCATAAAACTCTTGATCATAAACAAAATAATTTTTCTTGGCATCATTAAGCTTTTCACTAAAATAGGCAATGGGCTTACCTTCTTGACTCAAAACAACTACTATAACACTACCACTAGCATCACAATCTACCTGAAATGCCTTATTGAAATATGGAAGTGCCAAAACAGGTTGCTCTGTGACTTTTTGCTTCAATGTATCAAAACTCTTGGCTGCTCCTGTAGTCCATTTAAACTCTTTTCTATCTCCTCTCATTGTCTCCGTTAGGAGTGCACAAATGCTACTAAAACTCTTGATATTTTTTTTGTAAAAACTTGTCAAACCATGAAAAGATCTTACCTCTGTAGCACTCCTTGTTGTAGGCCTTTCAATGATAGCCCTTACTTTTTCTAGGTCCATCTTAAGACCTTTCTTTGAGACAACAAATTTTAGGTATACCAAATCCTTTGCAAAACTACATTTCTTCAAATTAATCAACAACTTCTCCTCCCTCAGCTTCTCTAAAACTCTTCTAATATGCATCAGATGCTCATCCCAAGTCTTATTGAAAATCAAAATGTCATCTAAATAAACAATAACAAAACTTCACAAAAATTGTTTCAATACATCGTTCATGAGCCGCATGAATGTGCTCGGTGCATTGGTTAGCCCAAATGGCATGACTAACCACTCATACAAACATTCATTTGTTTTGAAGGTTGTCTTCCATTCATCTCCTTCTCTAATTTAGATCTGGTGATACCCACTCTTCAAATCAATCTTCGTAAAGTACTTGGCTCCACTCAAACAATCCATTATGTCATCCATTCTTGGCAATAGAAATCTGTACTTTTGATTGTGATCTTATTGATGAATCAGGAATCTGTACACATTCTCCACTCTCCATCTTTCTTTGGTGCTAGTACTATAGGTACCGCACATGGACTTAGGCTCTCTCTTATCAGCCCCTTCTATAACAACTCGTGGACTTGTTTGTTTAGTTCTTCATTCTCTGTAGGAGTCATTCTATGGGCTGCCTTATTTAGCAAACTGACTCCAGGTATCAAATCCATTTGGTGACTTATCTTCTTCACTGGTGGTAAACCTTCTGGTACATTAATAGAGACAATATCCTAAAATTCTTCCAACAAATTTGAGACTTCAATTGGTACATCTTCACATTTCTCTTGACTGATCTTAGGAATCAATGCAAAGCAATGACGCTCATGCTTCATACCCTCCAAAAATTTCCTACCATCTACCAAGCAAATTCTTGCAATAGTACTACATACCTTTTCTTCTACCTCCTTCAAGGGCTTCAACTTATGACGAACTCCATCCTTTGTTAGGGAATATGTGTTTGCATGGCCATCATGGAGAGTGCACCTATCATACTACCACAACCTTCCCAATAACATATGACATGCATCCATCGGTATGATGTCACACATCACCTCATCATGGTAGCCCCCAATCTTGAACTTCACTAAACACTATTCATTGACCAAAGCTCTATGGTCCTTTTGCAACCATACGATCCAATATGGATGTGGATGCTTTCTTCTTGTCAACTTCAACTTATTAACCATCTCTGAAACAAGATTGTCAGTGCTACTCTGTCAATAATAATATCACAACACTTACCTTCACACTTGCATCTTGTGCGGAATAAACTCTTCCTTTGATCTAGTTCTTTCTCCTCATTCAACAAGGTTCTTCTGACAACTAGGTTTCTCCCCTTTTAGCATCTTCAGAATGCTCAGACTGCACATCTTCATCTACATGTGCAACTCGTGCATTACCTTTAGGTCTTTTATTTGTCCTTCCTTGATGTTGTGGACACTCGTATACTCGATGTCCTTCTTCTCCACATTGGAAACAGGTTCCTCTGAAACCTCCTCTTCCAGGTCCCTGCCTAGGTCCTCCTCTGCCTCTTCGTCTTTGCTCACTATTGTTTGTTCACAAGGGCGATAGACATTATCTCCTCTCTGATTTCGACTGATGCCAACTTCTTCACTTTTATTTTGATCTTCATTATGGCCTCCATAGGATCTTCCACTAGTCCTTCCGCCTTGACCTCTTCCCCTTTACTTACTATCAAATCTTTTGTTAAGCTTCCCTTCCACCTTCAGGGAAAACTAGTGGTACACATCTTCTATGGTCGTCATTCTAACTAGGATCAGCTCCTCTTGAATACTTGGCCTCAACCCATTAATGTAACGGGCTAACTTCTCCTTATTGGCCTCTGCATGGCATATCTTGATAATAATCTTATAAAACTCTTCTGTATACTCCTTGATAGACTTGTTACTTTGGTTCAATCCTTGCAACTTCTTCATCAACTCCATCTCATAGTCCATAGGAATGGACTGCTTCTTTAGTCTATCCACCATCCGATCCCATCTGGTAATATTTCCTTTTCCTCTTTTATTTCTCTCCAACTGGACCTCCTTCCACTAAATACTGGCATGGCCCTTCAACTTTGTTTTTGCAAACTTGACCCATTCTGGATCCTCCACATCTTCGTACTCAAAATATTCTTCCATATCGTTGACCCAATCAATAAGATGTTCTGGATTCAAATCTCTAGAATAGGTAGAAACTTCGATCCTGGGCATCTTTCCTATATTTGAAATGACCCTCAACAACCTAACTTCTACAAGATCTCCTGCAACTTCTTGTTCTTGCTTAGATAGATCTTCTTCAGCTTCATCTTCACTTTCTTCTCTTGTTCTCGGCTCAAACCCTCTTCGTAGCTCCTCTTACAATGCATCGATTTGCTTTTGCAGGGCTCTAAAACCCTCTTCCGTCAAAGCATTTCTCCCAACATAGTTTCTTCATGGAGGCATTTTGATATCTGGAACAAACCCACAACCTTAGGTCTCGGTGCAAACTGCCTCATGGTCGGCGATCTATCTACATGCGCAAGAACCCTCACTCTGATACCACTTGAAGGGGGTAAATCTTAAAACACATGACAATAAAAAATACATATAGAAAATATAATGTTCTTTTATTGATTTAGACAACTCATTACATTACAAAAGCTCAAATACAATCAGAGGATGAATCCTCCACAGGCTGCAACACATTACAACTCCCTATCTCAAGACTCTGGAATCTTCTACCTTCTGTAACCCCAAATAAGCTAGGGTTTCTATTTTCTTGCCTTTTCTTGACTCTACACTTTCCCCCTTTCTATACTACCACCAAGGGTTCATAAAAATGGTTATTAATAGACCTTTTTGGTGGCCTCCATCCAAATTTTAAATTTTGCATCTCCCTCCAAAAATAGGTCAACTTCTAAGAGCCATAACTTTTGATCCAGGTGTCTGATTAACGAACCGTTTCAAGCGCCAGAAATCTTGCAGAGTGCTCTACACGCTAAGAATGGGCTATGTTGATTCTACCCATTTTCGGGGCCGTACGAGATGGTTTATTGCCTCAAACTTGAATTTGAATAATTTTTAGGGGTTTTTTGAGAAACAAAAACTTTAATATCTTTCAGCCCACAAATGATCTTTACTTGATTCCTTCACCAAAGGTCTTATTTTTCATTTACATATCTTCCTGTAAATTTCCACTTCCATACGTGCCCAAATACAAACTTTCTAAAAATAGCAGTTTGTTATTTTTGGCAGTTTGGAAAAAACTGAAGGTTCTACATCATTATTCAAGCGATTATGGAACTAGAAATACTAATTTTGAAAAGAAACAAAAATAACATTAATGATTTTGAATCATCATCTTTTTTTGGGTGATGCAAGATTGCCTTTACACCACTAGATGCTCCTGCGTCAGCAACATTTATTGTTCACAAATATTATTTTCGCTTTGTGCAATGTCAAGTTTGAGGACCAAGGACAATTAAAGATATTGGATTTCTACAGTCTATAGTATTGTAAATGAGTGTTTCAAGATCAAGATCAAGGTCAAGTTTGTAGGGTTTGCGATACAAAGTGGGACAACAAACTAAACTAAACAATATAAATACAAAGATCTTTGTTCCTACCCCTTTGATCAATGTACCCAAATTCGATAAATGCACTTGGTGAGGAAACTAATGAACCTGTGTAGCTTCTACGACTGTGGAAGAAACCTCTAACAATATTGAAAGCACCATAGGATGAACGATCATTGCCTATTTCAAAGACCTTGATATCACCAACCTCTTTCATGAGACCTCAATCTAGACCATCGACTTACCCCTCCTACACCTTAACCTCATTGATTGTGACCAACAAGATCAAGTGTATTTAGACATGTTTCAAAACGATAAGGCAATCATTGAATTCCTAGGGCTCCGTGATGGTATTCCAAGAGGAGATAACAAAAGAGGATTTGACACTGCTACCTATTTTCGGGAGCAAGAAGAGTTCCTTAGTCACAAAAAATCAAAGTCCCATAGTGAAAACCTCTCTTATTTGCTTTTAGACATAGAAAAAGAAACAAAAAATGACAAGTCTATCGATGAAAAGCTTTATGAGATGCTACCAAATACAAAAAAATAAAATAAAATGTTGAGTCTATAAATGAAAACATCTCAGAAGCGTTGATGAATGAGGAACTCAACCTTCCCTCAACACTTCCATAATAGCAAGAGCGTTATGCTATCCTGGTTGAAAAGACACAAGAGATCAACCTAGGAACACAAGATAATCAAAAAATCACATATATGGTTGCATCCCTCACACTTGCAGAAGAACAAAACATCCCATCTATCCTACACAAGGAATTTGAAATTTTTGCTTGGTCCTACACCAACATGCCAAGACTGAACCCCTCCCTCGTGGTTCACCACTCTGTGTTTTGTCGTGATGCCAAGACGATAAAGCAAAATCTCTAAAAAATGCATCCGCAAATTTCACTTTTGGTCAAAGAGGAACTACCAAAATTGTTAGAGGTTGGTTTCATATGCCTGCTTGACTATCCTGAGAGGATATCTAACATAGTACGATAAACAAAGCCTAAGGGAAATTGAGTTTACATAGATTTCAGAGACCTCAACAAAGCATGTTCCAAGGACGACTTTTCCTTTCCAAACATTGAAATCATCGTTTATCTCACAATAGCTCACGAAATGTTCACTCGTGGACGGTTTCTCTGGATACAATTAGGTTTGGATCACCCCGAAGACCAACATAAACTAGATTTTACTACACCTTGGGTCATGTTTTTCTATCAAGTTATGTCGTTTGGGTTGAAAAATGTAGGGGCTACTTATCAGTGAGCTATGAATCATCTTTCATGACATGTTCCATGACATCGTGGAAGACTATGTAGATGATCTTTTAGGCAAATAAAAACATGAGAAGGGTATCCTCATGTCCTTGAGCGTATCTTTGACTGCTTGAGAGACTACAAGGTTCACCTCAATCCCAAGAAATGTAGCTTTGGCGTTACATTTGGAAAACTCTTAGGCTTCATTATTTCTCGTCAAGGCATAGAAGTGGACCTCACCAAGGTCGCTACCATAATAGACATGCCACCTCCTAAGAATCAAAAACAACTTCAATCTCCAAACAAATGTCAAACATTCTCCAATCTTCTAAAAAAGAATAACAACTGTCAATAAGATAATCTTGCTAGCAAGCCTTTGACAGAATCAAAGAATACCTTGCATCACCACTAGTTCTCATGGCTCCAATTCCAAAAAGCCCCTATTGCTTAACATATCAAGTACATCAATTGATTTGGTGGCACTTTTAGCATAGCATGATGAAGGCTATGAGCGAGCAATCTAGTACATCAATCGCACTTTATTAAGCTATGAGATTAACTATACAACAATGGAAAGAGCATGCCTAGGTATTATCTTTAGCTCTAGAAGCTTTGACACTAGATTCTTAGTCACAAAACAAAGCTCAACTAAAAAATTGACCCACTCAAATATCTCTAATCCAAGGCTTCTCTCATAAGACAAATGGCTAAGTGGGCCATGTTACTAGGTGAATTCGACATTGAGTATATGAACATAACAATCAAAGATAGGTTGTTGCAAATCAGTGTGCTAAGGCACCACTTACGATCATCCACTAGTTGTGGGCATTTTAGATGAGTCTTATCTTCACGCTTAACAAGCCTTCCCCTTGGAAATTGTACTTCAATGACCCTTACATCAATCTTGGATAAGGTGTCGGTATCTTGTTTGTCACTCCACAGGGAGATCTTATACCAAAAGCTTTCAAATTGGGTTTTCCATGTACAAAAAACATAGCAAAATATGGGGCCTTGCTCATAGGTCTTAAAACAGTAATCCAATGGAACATCCAACATCTTGTTTATAGGGATGCTCAACTTATAATCAAATAGATTAATGATGAGTATCAGACAAAAGATGACAAATTAATCCCCTACAAATGGATGGTTGACAACTTCAGGCAATACTTCACACACATCCAGTTTGAATAGGTACCATGCCTCAACAATAGAGCAATTGATGCCATGGCCATTATTTGGTCACTTTTGGATATGCCACAAGATAGCCAGCGCCGCAAGTTCTTGGTTGAACAATTACTAGTACTTGTATATGATGCCCCCGACTATGAGCTTATATGTGAAATTGTTGGTCCCAACTTACCCTCTCACGTAACCAACACAAAACCTTCCTCCAATGTACATCTTGTTTTACTATCCTTGGTGATATCTTATATCGAAGAGGCTTTGATGGTTCCTTACTACAATGCCTAAATAAAGAACAGGCCAACCTCGCACTCAAGAAGGTTTATGACAATAATTATGGTGCACACACTAGTGGTATGGTCCTAGCAAAGAAGTTCCTAAGAACATGTTATTACTGGCCTCCTATGGAAAAAGATGCATGCCAATATGTTAGAAGATGTCTAGCCTGCTAGCAACATGGGGTTCTGATTCATGCACCATCACAAGCTCTGTAACCTATCACTACTCCTTGGCCCTTTTCCACATGGGGCCTCGATATTGTTGGTAAGATTTACCCCTCCTCATCTATTGGCAATAAATTCATTATCATCATCACCAAATACTTTACTAAGTGGGTCGAAGCTATCCCCCTCATCTACACCACAAGGACACAAATATCCAAATTCATCCTCCACCATATCATCTGCCATTATCACTAATGATGGTAAACCCTTCAAGAACCACAAAAATTGCACCCTATGTGAGAACTTCCACATCCAACATCGTTGCTACACTCCAAAGTACTCCCAAGCTAATGGTCAAGGAGATGCATCTAATAAAACCCTACTCAAAATCATCAAAAAGACTATCAATGATGTTTATTGTGAAAGGCACCTCCACCTCAATCCCACCCTATCAGCCTACCACACTAGTATCCACACACTAATTGGTGCTTCCCTATTTAGTCTTTGGATCCAAAGCTATCTTGCCAATCGAGATCGAACTACCATCATTGCGCATTTCTTTGCGTGACCTCATTCATGATGAGGAGTACCGTGTTGAACAACTACATGAGCTAGAGCTACTTGATGAGTGATGCCTCAAATCCTTAAATCACCTTGTAGCTTATCAAAATCGTCTTCACTGTAGCTAAAATAAAATAAAAATTAGAGCTCAAGAATTTGAGATAATTTTTGATTGGTGATCTTGTACTAAAAGAAAATCAGAAGAACACTACACAAGACTGACATAAAAGGAAAATTTGAGACTAACTGGCTAGGTCCCTATATCATTTTTGCCAAATATGGATCAATTGTTTATTAGCTAGCCACTCCAGATGGTTAGGAGCTTGACGAACTCGTGAACATCATCCACCTAGAGCACTTCCACACCTAATCTAAAAACACAAAAAATTAAAAAATTGTCAAAAATACAAAAAAAAACTTAAATTTTTTATTTTTAAAAGTACAGAAAAAACCATCCTCTAGTGAAAGCCACTTCTTGTGGTGCCTTGGACAAGAACCATGGTGAAAACCTGCTTGTAAGCACCATGTGTATACTTGGACTCCGTTATCTTTTAGGTCCTCTTTCTACCATCCCATCCCATCTCACATCTTAATCTCCCATGTCATCCATTTCCCTCCTACTCCATATGGTTGACCTTGTCATGCATTGCAGGTAGTGGATTGCACCCTACTTTGGAAAGGGCTTTTGGCATTTCCCTCTTACTTATTCAATATTTTGGATGAGTCCCTTTCCCAATGACCTACTTCATGACATTTGAAGCATTTATCTTAAGTTGTCAATACTCTCGCCCAGCTTCATGCACTTGCAAGTATGTCAGCATCATACACTTTATACCTACATATTTAGTCATTGAGACATCAAACTTAAATGCCAAAACAACAATATTTATTCAACCTCATTAACATATACTTGTTGACTCCTAGCCATCGTGACATCAATGTTCCATCATTTGCCTTCGCAAGACATATCGTTACCCACATCAGGTGTCATCATTCTCATCCAAACATTTTTCAACACTTTAGCAAGAGGTAAACTCTTGTATGTCGATTGACTGTTGATTTTTTATTCTTGTTCCTTTTTTACCCACACTACACCTCCTCAAGGTCACCATGATCCTTATATCATGGCATCTTGACTAGTATACACCAAGGCATGTGTCTATTGTTTTTGTGTGACGTGTTTCTTGATTGTTCCATCATAGTTCCACCAAGGTCATCAAATGCCTTGTGATATGTTAGGGCATCCTTTTGCTTGTTGTTTTCTTGCAAGTCAGTCCTATGCTTTAGATACATCGTTAACTTGGTCTCTATACTCTGGTGTATAACATCTCTGCAATGTTCCCAATATATTTTTTTTGTATTTTCTATTTTTTTTGTAATTTCCTGAATTTTAAACAAAATGAAAAACTGAAAACAACAAACTAGAAAATCAAACACATCACTAGAAATGTATGTAGAAAACCCTCGTATGCTGATATAAACCCTCATTTGCATAACAACAATAAACCAATCATGAATATGCTTAATTTCATTTAGATCTGAAAATGGAAATGTCTACAACAATAGTGCAAACCTTAGATCAAACTTAAATTTAGATCTGAAAATGGAAATGTCTACAGCAATAGTTACAACATCAATTGGAAACACCAAAATGAAACCCCTAACACTCAATTTTATTGCAAATGTATATTGCTAGGTGAATTACAATGACAAATAACAACATTACGTCAATTTTTAGATTATAGGATATCATGAAATACTCACAAGCCCTTCTACAAATGATACGATTGGCTGGTAGCCCTCAAAGATTGGTGCAGTTGGTTGAAGGGTTGTACATAGGCTGTAGGTGAAAGTATGTAGCTTGGCAATCAAGAAAGTAATCAAACAACATTCCAAAGTGTTCCAAACCCCTCCTAAATGTTGGCACCACACAACAGATGCCTAAAATAGTGGATTACACCTCAAAATATGGCAATTAATGCTGGATGCGGCACTATGGTGACGTCAAATATTGTATGACACTCCAAATCAAACCCTCAAATGATGCAAAATGGTCTCCAATGTTGGTGCACCAAAATTGTATGAATAAACAACAATAAATAAGTAAATATGCAATGACGAGTCCTCTTGACGATGCCGAAATATTTGCTTACAAGTCCAATCACCAAATCCCTGAAAATGTGTATGAAAATTGTCAAAAGTCAACTCCAATGCAACGTATGTAGAGATGCCCTAGACGAAGATTAGAGTTTTCACCCTCAAATCTGGAAATGGAAATCGAAGAGGGTTTTCATCCTCCAACATCTCTAAAACAGCGAAAGATTTTTGTCCTTAGATGCTAACTCGAACATGAAGCTCCAAAACAAAGAATGCCAAATGAAATCTTTATGATGAAATGAAGCCAAGTGCCACCTTTTTATTCGTTTCCAAATTGGGGCATTAGATTTAAATTTCCCTCCAAAGTATTTGAAATACTTTTTAACATAAATTGTCTTTAAAATAAACATTTCTAGACAACTTAAGTTAATTAATAAATTATTCCCTTGTAACATCGCAATTAGCCTATGGGAATTAAAATAGAATTTGCTTCGCGCATCTGTTGTTCTCTTTCCTTTGAATACTTTCTTTGAGTTTTATTTTGTCTCTTTTTTTTGTCTCCCATTTTCTTCTCCAAATTTTCTTCTCCGAGATCCTCTACCAAAAGTTTTCTTCTCCAAAATCTAGCTTCTTCAATAATAATGCGAATTAATCTTGCAATGATATATAAATAAATAAAACAAAAGAGTTCATATTATATGGATATAACATTATTTCTAAAAATAATAACGATTTGGTCGGCCTAGGTTCAAACAAACGTCAGTTGTTAAAAAAAAATTTTAACCGACTATGTTCGATCGAACCCATTTATATATGAACTTTTTATATTGAAATAGGTGGGTTCAATCAAACACTCATTCTATCGAACATGTCATGGAGGGTTCGATCGAACACCCATTCGATCAAACCCCTTTATTTTGCCTTTGCCCCTCTCCAACTGCAATTTTATGCAGATTTTGTTTCGAAGCTCCAGTTGAGGATGGAAATGGAAGCAACTTGACAAACCGAACTGGAGGATTATAGTCCTCCAAACGAGCTTTCTATCAAGTATAATTTTGATATATTGTGGTTTAATTATAATTGTTTTTTTAGTTTAATTAAACATAGGTTTTTCACCGAAAATCAAGCTCTCTGTTCTGCACGTGGAAAAATAGTATATTACCAAAAAAAAATTATGAAAAATATTTATTCTCTTGGTATTCATGTCCTTGATCCAACAAAAAAAAAATTGAATTCCGATGCATACCAAAAAAAAATTGTTTGACACAGTACACCTATGTCTAAGTTATAATTGGTTTGACTGCAAAAGTTAATTAAAAGAAAAATATTCAATAAAACATTATGAAACCAAATGCATTTTTTAGTTATCGTAGTTAAAAATCTAAATTCAAAAAAATTAGAATTTCATCCTTCATAGAAAAAAGTAATATTTGACACAGTACACATCACTCTTTAAAAATGGTGTTTATTGTTAAAAACTAGTTATTGAAGGAGATGGAAAAAGAAATGCAATTTGATTCCAAATTTTTTTAAAAATATATATACTTAGAATCTATAGACAAAATGTGACAAAGCATTAGTTTACATCATCTTCAAATTCCTCACGATTTAGCAACTATAGGTGTCTGAAAGTGAAGATTATTTTCAAAATGTTCATTTCAATGTCAACTTTGGCCAAAAAGTGTAACCCACTATTGCACGGGATCACCCTTTTATAATTAAGTGTTTAAAAATAACTATTAAATTATTAAAATAGTATTATTAAGTTGTCCCAAAATATATAAAACTACCAAGCCCAACATAAAATAGTATTATTATTCATTTCCCTTGCTTAGTCCTTTAGCCTATAGGAAATGAAGATAGGCTAGAGGTCTTCTCCATGGTGCTAATTTGAAAAAACGGACATGACAATCTCATGCTATATCAAAAAAAGTGCTCACCACATGTCAACATAATACCTACATCCACAATCCAAACCACTTGTCATATCATTCACATTACATGCATTATTATTCTTATATCAATGTGTCCTTTAATAATGATTTAGACTGTACAAATGATTAATTACTTAGGTAGTTGTCTAATTAGTTAGCTATCTGATTAACATTCATTTTCATCGTTCTCTTCAAACTAACATCATTCCCTCATTTTCTTGTAAATGATTATGCCACGAACAAAAATATTATAATACATATCCATCACATCATTTGCATTTACATCCACGTGCATTAACATATATCCATTGTGTATAAGCATCTATCCATCATTGCATCCATACATAAAATCTTAACCACCATCTCTCATCATTTAATCTACCCATCTAGTCTATACATATCATGCATACATCCATTGTATCCACATCGTAAGTATCTACATCTCATAATCATTATCACATGTCAAAATAACAATCCATGCATTATACATACATCAAAATAAATCACATTATCCATTATTGTAACATATCATATCATCACATAAATCAATTAACCATGTGCATCATACATAACATCATATACATACATCAAATCCAATTGCATTATCCCATCATATAAATCACATTAAATACTCATGTACATCCTCAAATCCATAAATCATCCCATGAACATCCATAATCATCACATAGCATAAATAGAACATCATATATGTCTATAATCATAAAAGCATAAACACAAAAATATAATGGCATAACTATCTCATCTCATATTGTATCATCAAAAAGTCATTAATCTATAGTACATTACAGCTCCATAGACCATAATCATATATATGTACATAAAGAAAATGTATCTATACATCGAAATGTACATGGTAATCAAAACACCTCAAAATAGACTCATAGCCCATATATGCTTGGTTGGCACTGTCATCATGAGAACCTGATGGAGATGCTAGTGGTCAAATTTGGCTCACTGAATAATAATATGATTGTAGAGTTTAAACAACATAAACAAATATAACTGCAACATGTTTAAAATATAAAATACAAATAAAATTTATAGATAACTTTATTAAGGGTAAATATTAGATAAGATTTAGGTTGATGCATTGCATTAAAAAAATATAAATAGGGGAAGATTCTTGGTTTATCTACAATAGTTATATAGTTGAATTTGACATGAATTGTATATCTAATAGTTACTTGCGCAATCGCTACAAATCATTGTGTTGGATATTTAATATCTTCTCCAAATAGTACTATGTTTAATGATAGGTTCTCTAGAATTAATTTTTTTAATTCACCTTTTCCATTATAATTTTTTTTAAATTGGTTCAGTGACTAGATAGTTTTATGTATTGGCGATCTTGCAAACTTGTAAATTAGCCATCAGGTGTAGTTTTTGTGTTTTTGTGCTTTGTGTAGGATCTACCCTTAGTTTTTGTCTTTTTGTGCTCTATGTGTAGGATCTACCCCTATATTGTAAAATAAGTTATATTTGATTTTAGAAAGTTGAAACAATGATTGCATCACATTGGTGAAACATGGGAAACTAATATTTTATATTTGGTTATTCATTCTTATAGGTTTGAGATATATCAATGATTTGGATTGTTTTATATGACCCTGAGAGCTTGACATAAGGAGTATAATAGAAATCTTTGTAATAAGTAGTGCTCATTTAAAAAACCTTGTTAATGTCTAAATATTTCTTTCGCCTTGGCTCTCATTTAAATAGGAGGATTTTAAATACCCGACAAGGATATCATGTATATCTCTAATTTTTTCCCTTGAAATTATGTCGGTCTATGTCAACAATTTTTTCCTAATAAACCATATGCTCATATTTATATTTCACCCACACACTATTTATGCTTTCGAGCAGAATGATGGTAATCAAATAATTGAACCAAATCCATATGCAACGGTTGCGACTACCAATGTATTTCCCTATGAGGATGAGGACCACTTATTCCACTCACAAATGTGGGTCAATGGGAAGGGCATGCACTTCATTGTTGATAGTCAGAGTTAGAAGAACTTGATCTTTACTAAAACCATCAAGAGACTGAACCTACAAAAATACCTCATCCACAACCATACTCCATGGGACAGGTGAGCTAGAATTGATATATTTAGGTAAGCAAATAGTGTCAATTGTCCAATTCTATTAAACCTTTTAGAGATGAAGTAATTTATGATGTAGTACTTCTAGATGTGTGTGATGTATTATTGGGACATACATACATTTACGAGCATCATGATATATATGAGTCAAGGCCTCATAGTTTCATTATCAAACTAGGTGAATAAAAGTATCAAATACCAAAGGTAAGTCCTACAAAACCTATATCCTTGATTAGTGCAAAACATTGTCAACGTGTGATTACTTAGACTAGAACATATGTATTACTAATGATTCAACTTGAGGAGGTAAGGTCAGTTGCAACAACCATTCATGCCAAAACAACCACTATGACTACTCAACAAAAGTAAATGGATCAGATATTATCAAGGTATCAAGATGTATTCACCTCATCAATAGGGGTTCCCCTATAATATTATGTAAAGCACCCAATTAACCTCATTCTAGGACATCATTACCAAATGGGCCACTATATAGAAGATCAACATTGGAGTGATGAAATCAAGTGACAAATTCAAGAATTAATTTAGAAGGGGGCACATTTCACCAAGCACCTTACCTTGTGGAAGCCTAGTTGTTCTTGCCAAGAAGGATGGAACATGTTGTCTTTGTATCAACTATTGAGCTTTGAACAAGATCACTTTAAAGAATAGGCATCCAATTCCTTCTATTGATAACCTCTTGGACCAAAGGGGGGCAAGTTTTTCACCAAAGTTGATTTGACATTTGAGTACTTACCACCAAGTTTCAATTGATACATCAAATGTGTGGAAGACTACCTTCAAATCGAAAGAGGGCTTGTGCAATGGTTAGTCATGCCTTTTGGCTTGACTAATGCACTTCCCACTTAGAATGGCATGGGCTTTGACCATCCATAAAAGCCCAAGGGCTTACACTTGACAAGGTTATGATAGACATTAGAGCTACAAAACTCCAGAGTTTGGTCTTCACTGTTGTCTCTTGTGTCCGTCGTTTGCAAGACATACGTATCTCACTTGCTTTCAGCCAGCGGTATGCGCACATGCAGGGCAATGCTTACGCATCTCTCAGGAAAAGGGAGGAGGCACGACTAATTGCTCTTGAAGCCTTCATCCTAGAGTAGTCTTGTCCATTTATACACTCGATACTAATCCACTCCAAATCATGTATATTTCATTGTTTTTGACAGCCCATAAATTGCTCCCTTTTGTAAAATTTGACATACCTACTTTCCCAGCAATCATTCGTATTCAAAATTGTAATACATGACAAAATTGCTTTTCTCTTATTATTCTTCTCCTAATGATAACAGATATTGTATATTCTAGGGGGCCAATTCATTCCTTCACATGGGTTTTAGATTAGAATTAACTCTCAAAATCCCATGCATGGGGAGACTTTGATTCCTTTCCATCTTTGTACCATCTTATTATCCCAAGAATTGAAGGACTTATATTGAAGAAGTGTGCAATGGGCACGTCGATAGATATTTTGAAGAAGCGTTGCATTCTTAGAAGGAGAAGAGTAACAGCATTGGGATAATAATATGGCTACTAAAGGCTCTCAAAGCCTTTGCTCCATAGTAGTCTTATCCATTTATACACTTGATACTACTCCACTCCAAATCGTGCATTGTTTTTAACACTCCATAAATTGCTCCCTTTTGTAAATTTTAACGTGCCTGCTTTCCCAACAATCGTTTGTATTCAAAACTGTAATACATGGCAAAATTGCTTTTCTGTTATTATTCTTCTCCTTCTAATAGTGCAAAACTTCTTCAAAATATCTATCGGCTTGCACACTTAGTGCGATTGCTAGTAAAGTATGAATCTGTAATGACTCCCAGTTTTGGTTAAGCCATAACGTACATAAATGACGTCATAACATGAATTTTTTAAATTTTTATTTGGTCTCACGAGACTTTTCATTATCATAATAACAAGTTAGTTCTTGCCTGGCATCTGACATGCACATCACCTATTACCGTAAAGTCCACAGTGTTGTGAATTGGTGAGTAGTAATGGATAAGTCGGTCTCCATGAGCCATGCTAATAAGAGTTGCTCCTCTTGGTGCATGGATGTGTGTGGTATCCTAGGGATGGAGTGCTGTGGAAAACCAAAGGGGAGTTTACGGTTGGTGTGAGGACAATGCTATATGCATGCTCTTACGTTATATTATTGCACATCGATCCACTGTGTAAAAATTAAGGACAAGTGAGAATGCTTCCCACAGTAAGATTCTGAAGTCCTCGAATTGACAACTAAAAAGTAAGGTGTGACGAAGGTCTAATTTAAACGTTGGTTGTCATTCAGAACGCTGCCGATGTGATCATCACACTGAGTTTGTCCCGTTGTCCGCTGTGACATGTGGAAAAGCTCAATGAATACGACATAGATAACATGTGCCCCGCATTTCTGTTGGGTGGGGAAATAGTCAGTTGTGCCACGCCTTAGCTTTGATTTGTACAAATATGAAAATTTTGTTCTGAGAGGATTCATTTTGGCCCTTCTGTAAAGTTGCTTTGGCGATTTAAAATAAGCAAAGATCAAACAAATTTCCAACCGGAGTTCGAAACGTAAGAAATCCCTCGTATACTTCAGCATGTGGGAACAATGGTATAGAGTTTAATCAGCTGGTACATTGTAAAATCATTATTCTATAGATCGATAAATACATTTATCAAGTCACAATGAAAGATTGAATATTTATCAAGTCGCAATCATGCCTCACCATGTGCATCATACATAACATCAAATCCATTTGCATTATCCCATCATATAAATCACATTAAATACTCATGTACATCCTCAAATCCATAAATCATCACATGAACATCCATAATCATCACATAGCATAAATAGAACATCATATATGTCTCCATCACATGCATAATCATAAAGGCATAAACACAAAAATATAATGGCATAACTATCTCATCTCATTTCATATCATCAAAAAAATCATTAGTCTATAGTACATTAGAGCTCCACAGAGCATAATCATATATATGTACATCAAAAAAATGTATCTATACATTGAAATGTACACGGTAATCAAAACACCTCAAAATAGACCCATAGCCCAGCTATGCTTGGCTGGCACTGTCATCGTGAGACCCTGATGGAGATGATGCCCCTCTAGATGGAGGAGGTGGCCTGACTGACCTGCTTGCCCCAAATGTCGCCCGCTCTGCATATGACGGCAAGGGTCGCTCAAATCGAGAAGTGTAGTACATTCTGTAAGCGTCTTTTAATTCCTGTCCAAGTTGTTGTAACTTCGCCTGCAATCCATCCTCAGCCAACAATGAGCTATTCCTCTCTGACATAGCTGTGTCCAATTGAACCCGAAGGTCATCTGCCTCCTCCTGCACCCTCTGTAGCTGTACCTGCCATCCACCCTGAGCCAACAACAGGCTATCGGTCTCTGCCAAAGTCGTGGCCAATCGAATCTGAAGGTCATCTACCTCCTCCTGCCCCTGTGCCTGGCAGCCTTGTGCTTTCTCCTCCTGTACATCCTTGGCCTCCTGCTGTTGCTCTCCCCGAGCATGACCCTCTCCATCCTTTCCCTGCTGCGATGCCTGTTGTGCTACCTCTACTCCTCCTCTAGCTGGTGGTTCATTTTGTACTAGCTATAACCATGTAAGAAGTACCATGTATAAGAGATGTATCATTGAAGCCCAAATCTATGGAAGATGATATGTTTATGATAGATAAAACATAGATACTAAATGCTCTTTATTCTTTTTGAGTATGTTCATTCGTTTAAAAACATGTGTAAAAATATCCAATACCTTCATTTACTTTAACTCCCTTTAGCTGAACTAGTTCAAGAATACCATTCTATGAAGTTTAAGTCATGCAAGCGATTTCGGCCTAAAAAGAGGGCCTCAAATTCTTTCCCAGCCAATCCATAGTACGACGAAGATTGCAAGGCGGCAAAAAGGGCCTTCAAAGAGACACAGAAAAACAATGAAAGTAGAAAAAAATATGAGCATTTGATAAAATTCAAAACGGAAAGCTATGTAGCCTCTAGAAGGAAAGGGTTACTATATTTGGGTAAAAATAACCCCAAAGACTTTTGGAGGGAGTTGCAGCCAAAAAAAGAGCGTACTGAAAACAATATCACAGATGGCCAATGGTTAAAGTATGCGAAGCTCCTATATGAGAGGCCCCAAGAGAAAGATGACCTTCCCATAGTCAACACGTCTATTGAGTTTTTCTCGTAGAGGATATCGAGCAAGGTATAAAGAAGTTAGCAAGCGGCAAGACATAGGACATAGATGGGCTGCAGACTGAATTTCTAAAGTGGGGGGTTAAGTATCTGGCACCGCACATCGAAAGGATATTTAATGGCATTACGACAGAAGGTTTCCTGACTGAGTGGGCTACTAGCGTCGTTATCCCTCTCTACAAGAGTGGGGATATCAATAATCCATCTAACTATTGTACTATCATGGTGAATCCTCTTCTTGGAAAGCTGTTTGGGACCCTGATAGAGTGTAGGATCAGCAATTGGGCAGAAAATGAGGGAAAAAGAGCCAAAGGGCAGGCTGGTTTTAGGCCAAGGCATTCCACCATTGACCATTGCATCACTCTTAAACATCTGATCGAAAAAGTGTGGGATACTCAGGGGGGTGAGGCCTTTTGTTGCTTTGTTGATTTTAAAAAGGCTTTTGACATGGTTCCAAGGGCCAAACTGTGGAAAAGGATGGAGAAGCTTGGGATTCCAGACGAGTATAGGGCGGCTGTGCACAAGTTCTATGAGCTAGTTAGAGCTAAAATCAAAACTAAAGAGGGTATGTCGGAATGTTTTGGCAGTGACATCGGGGTCAAACAGAGTTGTCCCCTCTCGCCCACTTTATTTGGCATATACATTGATAAGCTTGAAGATTGGTTAAACAATGCCATTGGTGAGAGTATTCAATTGGCAGGTTTTGTGGTGAAGTTACTTTTGTATGCTGATGATCTTGTGTTGCTTGCCAAAACCACACGGGGGTTGAGAGAGCATTTGAAGGAGTTAGAACTCTTCTGCCAGGAAGTGGGGATGCAAGTGAACACTAGCAAGACCAAAGTCATGATTTTCTCATTGAAAAAGAAGCAGCAGCAAATTAACTTTTTTTTTAAGGAAGCTCATTGGAAATTGTTGATGAGTACAAGTACCTTGGTATTGTTTTCAACAATAGGCTCAACTGGGACACTTGTAGAATGAAAAGAATTCAGGGGGGTTGGAGAGCTTCTTACCTACTTCAAAATAGACGTAGAAAAGCGGAGCTATGGGAATGGAACACCAAGAGGACTCTCTTTGGTTTGTTAGTCACCCCAATTGTCTTATATGGTTGCGAGGTTTGGGGTAGTAGCATGTCTAATCACAAGTGGAGGCAATTAGAGAGAATTCAAAAGCATCTTATCACTTGTAGTCTTAAAGTCAAAGCCACGGTTCCGTATGAGATTCTTTTGGCAGAAGCGGGCTCCTTCCCATTGGAGGCATTTGCTATTATTAGGCTTCTTTGAAACCTAAAGAAAGTGGAAAACATGGAAAATCAGTCGTGGCCTAAATTGGTGTTGGAGGAAGAGTTAGTTCGCAGGAAAAAGACGTGGATGAAACAAAACATCAAGTGGTTGAACAAGTAGGATATTAATATACAAATTTGTCCTACTACCAAAGCTGATATTAAACAGTTCGTGTTAGAGAAATTCAGATCTGCCATGTGGACTAAGCAGCTTGGCCGAAAAAAGCTGCATTATGTCAGTGAGTTTAACCCCACGTGGAAGCATGGGAAAAAGGCATACTTGCATGCCAATATTAAAAGTAAGGCTAGACTTTTAATTGCGCAGTTGAAGACCGGTTCTCATCATCTAAGGTGTGAAACTGGTACACAGTCCCTAAGAAAGTTTGGGATGACAGGTTATGCACTTTCTGCAGTCAAAGAGTGGTTAAAACTGAGTTGCACTTCATATTTGAGTGCGCTGCATATGAGGATATCTGCATCCAGTATGGGGACAACCTGAAAGGAGGAAGCTTAAGCGGGATATTTGAGGAAGTGAATCTCCACAAAATGGCCAGCTTCTTGGTCAAGTTGCATAGTAAAAGAGCTGACATCGAGAAGATTCTAAAAGTGTCTTAGGGCTGTAGCTCTTGGTCCCTTAGGCTCTTGGCCTTGTGGACGTCATTAAAATCCATTCATTCTCTATCCAAGCTTTTGCATTATTCTAAATATAGGACGATGTTGTTACGATTAGATGTGTCATTCACCTTGCAAATCCTAAGTCTTGATTAATTGTATTTAATTATGTAGACAATAAATAATGTATGATATCCGGTGGTGACATTATTTATTTATTATTTATTCTCTCTGTCATATCTCCGAAATTGTAATATTAAAATATGAGGCACTAAAATACAGACGACATTATTTATTTATTATCTATTCTCTGTCATATCCCGAAAATTGTAATACTAAAATATGAGGCATTAAAATACAAATGAAGTATAAGAAGTATAGGTATTAATATTATTATTATTATTATAATGCATATTTGAAATTGAGTATTGTTATTAATAATCTATGATTAAAAGAAGCAAAGATATTCTATTATTTATAAATATTAATAAAATAAAGGATATTAAAAAAATAAGCAATCGTTTATATATATGATTATTATAAAATGAAACAATTAAATAAATATTGTCTCATTCATCATTCATATATAAGACAAGTCACTAATAAAGTCAGCAATCAAGTGAAGGCAGGATCGTTTATCAAAAGTGATGCCTTGACCAATAATGGAACCATCATATATAAACGAAGAAAGTATAAAGGAAAAGACAAAATACATGACATGGACAAAAAGACAAAAGAGCAGATAAGACAAAAGTCTCAAGAGAACATGAGATTATAAATGGGCGGCAGCGACTCATATTAAGAGGACAGCATTGAAATTAAGTTATGTGACCGGCCACCTTTGTTAGTAAGTATTAACAATAATAAAATCAGACTTTGCCGACCTTGTTTGAAGTCACCTATTAATATATATTAATTGCCTATGTTAAATGAGACAAAGACAAAGGCAGTGATTATGTATTGTGTGAAGGCTACGATTACTATTAAGGCAGCAATCAATTTTGCTTAGGGGTGCGATCTGTTTTAAGAGACATTCCTTTTGGTAAAAGACATAACCTTTGGCAGAAAAAAAAGGGGTAGATATGCTAGTTCAAAGGGGGCATATATGAAATATCTCTGAATATATATATAGGGAGAGAAGAGGAAATAAGAATACATCTGATGGAATAAAATATATATTACAAGTGCTGATATTTCTTGACAGAGATAAGAACAAGACAAAGTATATTTGAGAGCAGACCTAAAAGAGGATTGTGAGTTCATATAATTGTGGTAGAGTGTTTATATAGGATGTTGTCTAAATCTGATTAATAGTTTATGCATATCATCATCAATAGTTCATGCACATTAACATTTACACGTCACCTCCATAATTCACTATGCATTGCTGAAATGATTGTTTGCAACTATGAGTTTGATTAGTTTATTCTTGCATGAATGTTATAATTATCATGATGGAAGGAATGGAGAGACTACAAGAGGGGTACGGTGATGGAGCACTCTTCTAAGTACACCACCCAAAGGGGCCAAGGACGTACAAAGGGTACTACCCTTGGGCTTAGAAAAGATGGCTTCCGAGGCACCCTTTGTGATCTCATTCTCCTATCATGGACATGCAAATTCAAAGGAACCAATCATAAAGAAAGGGAAAGGAAATGACAAAATGAATGGGAACAGGGTAACGGATAACTCACTAGGTAGACCACCTCATATGGATGGCATGGGCCACATGAGGCCAAGCGTGTCATGTCCCAATATTGGTAATTTATAATTGAATTAGTTATGTATTATTCATTCAAATTAAAGATATGAATGACATTAAAATCGATATTAAATATTATAAATGGAACATATTTACATTGAATAATATATATTAAATATATTTAAATAATAAATTAAATATTATATAAATCTTATATATTCTAAATCATTATTAAAAATTAAAAATTATAAACTAAATATTCTAATATAATTAAAATATAATATATAATATATTAAATATATTATTAATATAAATATAAATATCAAATTAAATATTATTATAATTATTAATATAATAACTAATACTAAGCGGTGATCATAAAGATTGACCAAAATGGAGAAGTCAATATTGTTTTAGCAAAGGCAATAATTATAAGTATTGTTTAAAGTAGTAATGAGGCATACGAATGAAGGGACAAATCACAAGGCAACGGTTATTATTTAAAGGAGAAAACATTGATTTTCAATAAGGCATATGAAACAGTGATTCTTATTTAAAAGGAATCATTAATATTTTCATAAGCATATAAAAGCAGCAAACCCCACAATGGGAGCAATAATAATCGTTGACTAAGGAGGCACAAATGGTATCAAAGGGAATGACTTAATGCAAGGATACCGATTAAGTTAGCAATCACACATTGATTAAGTCTATGACAACTTTTAACAAAGAATCATGTCTCTTTAAAGGGTTATCTCTCTTCGAAGAGATACACCTCTTCATAAGAGGTTTAAGATATAAAATTAGATTGGTTTGAGAGGAGGACAGACATGGGAAAAAATATATATATAATATTCAATCAAAAGAAGACATATATGTTTATATATTGGGAATAAAATATATATTTTCTGATATATTCATCAAGAGAGGAAGATATATATAGATTTGCAATCAAGATATATCAGACAGGCATAAATTGGAAAAATGGTCCATTAATCCAATTGTGGTAGGATACTCATAACGGAGTATAATGAATAATTTAAATAGTTTATGCTTGTTATTATTATATGGCGGCATATTCATAAGTTATTATTGATGTAATCTTGATTATTTCATTCTGCACACACCTTCACCATGATGGAGAAGGAGAATTGCAAAGGGGAATGGCACGAGGGCTCTCTTCTAGGTAGGCCACCCAGGAGGGGACAAGATGAGCCCACATGGGCCAAAGGGGTACTACCTTCAGCAGTAAGGATATTGCCTTTGGGCTTAGAGAGTGGCTACCAAGACACCTTCATAACCTCACTCTCCAACCATGGTATAACTATATAGGGAGAGCAATCATGGGGAAATCAAAAAAGATGGTAAGATGAGGATAACGGACTTCATATGAATGGCATGCACCACATTAGATCGAGGGCTCCTTATATGAATGGCGTGTGCCACATAAAGAAGAAGACACCTCATATGAATGGCATGCAAAACATGAGGATTAGAGAGGGATGGTATATCCACCCTGAGACCTAGGAAGACTAATTACACCCATTGAGTTACTCTAGTCTATGCTCCCCATGGTTGATCATCCCAAGGTAAGATTTAATCCAGTTAACTAATTTGCTATGGACTTATTGATGCAAAGATTAAGTCAGGCCAAGGTACTCTCTAAATCAATTGTTTGCTAGAAAAATTGATAGTTTAAGATAGAATTAGGAACATTACAACTATGAACTAATTATTATCTAATTTATTGATCTTCAATATTTCTAATGTCCCTTTCTAGTGATCTAATTGTGTACAATTAAAGAAAACAGAAGTATCCTAAAAGGGGACATTACAAAGCGGGATAGTATATCCGTTCTTGGGCCTAGGGTAGAGAATCCAAGCCACCCCATCGAAGTCAAACTCTTCCAATCTCTTAAGGTTGAGTCCTCTAAGATATTTAATTTGATTGGATTAGATCAAGTCAAGGTACACTCTAAATCTTTGTTTGCTTGAAAATTGATAATTTAGGGTAAAATTAGTATTGTTCCTATAAGAGACATTACAAGTGGTATCAGAGCATATTCCCTACCATCTTGTT
Source organism: Cunninghamia lanceolata (assembly GCA_027924645.1). Lineage (NCBI taxonomy): Eukaryota > Viridiplantae > Streptophyta > Pinopsida > Cupressales > Cupressaceae > Cunninghamia > Cunninghamia lanceolata. Next base: position 4,988,310 of record BSBN01000311.1, on the reverse strand, counting down.
AATGATAGTGACTTACATGCATTTGAGTGTATACTCTATGACTTTGTATTTGTATTCAAGTGTATACTCTATGACTTTGTACTCAAGTGTATACGTCATGACTATGTATACAAGTGTATACTATATGGCTTTGTATTTGTATTCAAGTGTATACTCTGACTTTGTACTCAAGTGTATACTTCATGACTATGTATTCGAGTGTATACTCTTGTTGGCAAGAGACACTGCTAGGCATGTCAGGTGTTGTCATTCATGACAACCAAATCCATCTTACACATCCGCATTACATCAATGGATCATATTAGAAATCAGAGTGAAGATTTGTCTAAGTTCGGTTAGTCAGAAATAGAGCATGTGACAGGGTCCAGTATCTTGGTCCGGATCTAAGGGAGTGATAAGGATTGTCAAGGTTATCTAAATCTAGAAATTTAGCCTCCGGTGATGAAGGATTCAAAAGTTATAAGCATCTGAGTATCGGGTTCCAGTTAGTCAGTACAGTGAGAAGAAGAATAGGCCGACCTAGTATTTGATCTTCGTCCGGATGAAGAAAAGTTGTTGGTCAAGCAGTTTGTGATAATCAGTGATATTGGCCAACATGATTGATGATTTGAGAACACAAGTTTTTGGTCTGCGTTGTTGTTTGTGCATGGATTCAGCCGACAGAGTAGAATTCTTAATAAATGTTCTAAGTTTTATTGAAGCCGACTACAGTTGATTGAATTTCTTGATGAGGATATATATAGCCAATGGATTCGAGTGTTTTGGGGTGTATGAGTGTATGGGATGATGAAGTAAGTGCGAAAAGCTAGAAAGAAGTGCAAAGTTGAAGATCTAAGATTGGATTATGGTCGAAGAGTGAAACAGGGCAGAGTAAGGATGAAGTGTGTAAGATCAGTACTCTGTGCTTAACCGGAACTGAACTTTTACATTGGTAGATGCTATTCATCAGTTCAAACATTCTGTAATCTTCTTGTAATCATTTCTTGTAGGCAGTGAACCTCTTTGAGCAGTGAGCCCGAAGGCATGTGCCTTCCCCATTTGTAATACTTTTAACAGAGTATAAATCTTTGTGGGTTAACCCCCATCGTGGTTTTCCCTTAACCGGGTTTCCACGTAAAAATCTTGGTGTTATGTGTGTTGATTATCTTTCTGCGCTCTTATTGTTGATTTATGCTTTCATGGTTACATCATTAATTTATTGATAAGTGGTAAAGAAGATTAATTGTAGTAGATGTTAAAGTTTTGAGACAACTGATTCACCCCCCCCCCCCCCCCTCAGTTGTCTGCCCTAATTCAACAATTGGTATCAGAGCCTAGTTCCTTGGAAGACATTTAACAGCTTGAGGAAGATCTAGGAAATTGTTGCAATGAGTTCATCCAGGTATTCTGATGGCATGAATGAACAACTTCAAGTGGCTTTAGAAGATCTTGACTAGTCTAGAGCAGAAATCCAAGAACTAAAAGAGGGCCTTAAAGTTGCTGAGGATTTCATTGAGACCCTGAAAGGGCAACTAAGCAAATCCAATGAAAAGAGAAGGGAGCTACTTCAGAAGTTAGCAAATCAGAATGAAGACACTGACATGGATGAGGCTTTAAAAGAGAAGACAAGGGAATGTGAGAAGCTGACAAAAGAAGCTGTTGTTCTAAAACATGAGATGGAATCCAAGGTGATGAGATTAACCAAGGAAATTGAGGAAAGGAAGAAAAATGAAGAAAACCTAAATCAGAGTTTAAAAGAAAGAACAGAAGAATGCTACAGATTGGACAAAATAATTGGCCACTTAAAGTCAGATCTACAAGAATCCAGGGAGAATGAAGAAGAACTTGAGAGGCAAATTGTTATTCTCAAACATAACCTAGAAGCTGCAAATGAATACAAAGATAAGTTCAAGATAAGTGTCATGTCCCCATACAAATAGGTATAATTATATAATTATATATATATATATATATATATATAGTTGTTCATTAAATTATTTAATAATAATCCTATTATATAATATTTAATATATATATATATATATATTATATTAAGTAAATAACAAATATAAATAATATATCTAAGTATCATTATATTTATTATATGTTATAAAGATAATTACAAGATAAAAAAAGACACATGTTTTATATATATATATATATTAAGAAAGTTATTAAATGAGGATAAGTATTAATATAGATATAGGATATTAAATGTATGTAAACTAGAGTGGTGCCTAAGGAACCCAGGATCTATAAACTAGCGATTCAAATGAATCGCTCTTCTTTCTATTCCCCATCACTCACGTAACAACATCAATCGCCCTATTTTGATAATAATGAAAGGTGCAAAAGACCATCGTTGAAAACTCACGAGCGTTGGGGAAAAGACACAGGTCCAAAGGTATAAAAGAGGCATCGATCATTCATACTACAATGGCTTAGGCAAGCTATTTACGAGAGATTCAGAGGATCGAAACTGGTATAAGTGCCGAACTAAGATATCACACTGGCGGACTACCTTGAAGACCACAGAATAACTTATACAAGTATCGACTATCTCTATTGAAGCCGAGTTGGTAATAAGTAAGCATCGATTGACATAGAAGACCTCATAGTTGAAGATCGTGCTTAGTTCTTGAGCGCCAGTTGGTAATTAGACTCGGTCTAAGTTGGCAAGTACATTCATTCTTTTATCGTCTAGTTATTGTGGAGATCATATCCTTTTCTACAGGAGCATCATACCATCTAAAGGGCTGATTGTTATGGTTCTTGGAAGTTAAACCTTCAATTCAGAAGATGATTGGTTTTGACTACTAGTGAGAGGCAACAATCTCCGCAGTTAATACATTAGTTTTGGAGTGGTACTACTTGTGATATCAACAGGCTAACCTCTGTGGCGCTGTACCAAGTGTGTGGTATTAGTGTTGGAATCTTACATATATTATCAGCAGTAAACAGTGAACTGGTTCTGGAATAATAGATTGTACAGTATTGTCATAAGTTCCATTTGATTGTTATAACAATAGAATTGATTCATACCGAAAGTTGCAAATCTTTAATTTGAATATCATAATCTATTTGGGCTACCATTTTGTGCAAGTGGTTGTTAGTATTCATCGAGGGATATATATGAAGAAATCGGAAAGAATAATTAATATCAGTCCCATAATCATCCGGGTCATTACAGTGGTATCAGAGCAGAAGATTCTGCCATCCTGTGAAAAAATTTAATGCAACATCATACAAGACAAACAGTTCGTAACAACAACAACATGGATGCTCAAGATATGAGGTCATTCATGGAAATGATCACCAAAAACATGATGGAACAAAATGAAAGAACAACCAGAATCATGATGGAACAAAATGAAAAGACAACTCAATCCATGAGGGAGCAAGGTGAAAAAACTACACAAATGTTCCTAGAAGCACTTCAAAGGGTAGGAGACACTGTGGAACAACTCAAGGCCCCGTCGACAAATGGAAGGGAAGTAGCTTCGAACCAAGCCGAAATTAGCAACTCTTCCTCAAGTTCACGAATTCCAATACCATCTTTCCTACCAAGTGAGGAAACTCCAAGAAGGGAAGAAGAAAATACACAAGTTATGAGCACTGAGGACATGGCTAGAGCCTATGCAAATTTAGAACCCGAAGTAAGAAGAGCAGTTTCCTTCCATGAATTTAGCAACTCTAAAAGGAATGAGTTAACACGAAGTGAGAGAAGACCTATCCATAAGGACTTAAAACAAAAGGCCAATAAAGTAAACCTTCCTCACTTTGACGGAACCACTAAAATCACCCCACATGCATGGCTTCAAAAACTTAATGACTATTTTGCACTTAGTCCTATGACCGAAAAAGATGCACTCCAATTTGCAATCCTACACCTAGAAGGGACAGCCTATGAGTGGTGGCATAATGGAAAAAGCACCCTAGGCCATGAAAACATTACATCATATGCTGAATTCTCTAAAAGGTTCCTTAAGAAGTTTGATAGGAGACATCCCCAACAAGACTTTAAGGACTTAACCTTGGTAAGACAAAAAGGAACGGTGGATGAGTACATAAGTGAATTCGAGAAAATAGCTATGCGAGTTACCGGAATTGAAGATGAAAGACTAACATTTCTATTTATTGAGGGCTTGGATGAGAAATTGAGAGGACTAGTGGGAGCACTTAAACCCACCTCATTGGATAATGCCATTGAAATGGCAACCTGTTTGGAAAAGAACAAACCCACAAATCTCTATACAAACCCACCCCACAAGAAGGAAAGATTCCATAAACCTTTCTCATCCGAGAATGAAATAAAGGAAAAAAAACTTATGTTACAGATGCAAGGAACCCTGGACTCATGGACATACTTGCAAAGGAAATGGGAGACCCTGGACCAGAGATGATACGATGAAAGACGATTTCCGAAAAAGGAATCTATGCTTCAATTGCAACGAAAAATGGGAGCCGGGTCACCGGTGTGCAAGAAAAAGAGAACACCACCTAAAAATCATAACAAATGAGGAATGGGAGGAAAATTTTGAACCAAAAGAAAAGAAAAAGAAACATAGTGAAGAAGAATGTTCATGATGGCTCAAGCACAAGCAAACCCTGCTCAAGACATGGTAGGTAGGAAGTGTGCCCTCCATCATGTTCTTGTCAAGATGTGATAGGTAGGAAGTGTGCCCTCCATCACACTCTTGATCCTTAATATTAAAGAGATGATAGGTAGGAAGAATGCCCTCCATCATGCTCTCATCAAATTATGTTAAAGGGATGATAGGTAGGAAGAATGCCCTCCATCATCAAGACATGATCGGTAGGAAGTGTGCCCTCCATCATGTTCTTGTCAAGATGTGATAGGTAGGAAGTGTGCCCTCCATCACACTCTTGATCCTTAATATTAAAAGAGATGATAGGTAGGAAGAATGCCCTCCATCATGCTCTCATCAAATTATGTTAAAGGGATGATAGGTAGGAAGAATGCCCTCCATCATCAAGACATGATAGGTAGGAAGTGTGCCCTCCATCATGTTCTTGTCAAGATGTGATAGGTAGGAGGTGTGCCCTCCATCACACTCTTGATCCTTAATGTTATAGAGGTGATAGGTAAGAAGAATGCCCTCCATCACACTCTAATTTGCAAGTATTTCTATGGATCAACTTGAGGTATGGATAGCTATATGTTGAAATTAAATGTTATTTGTGTTATATCATTAATTATATTATGATGAATTGATTTCATTACTAAATTATGGATCTTTAATATGGCTAATGTTCCTTTCTAGTAGTTATTTTGTGTGCAGGTTAATAGATCAAGAACGGAACATTATCTCATCATCAACCTCGGGGTCATACTATACATCAACTTGTTTAAACAATTCAAGTCTTAGTTACAACATCCTTAGATTCTGGGATATTCATCAATATTATTTCATTCCAAATCTCCAATCTCGAAATATCAATACTCCCAAAGTTTTCTTTTAACAATGAAAAGATTCTTCCTTCTAGCATTCATTTGATTAACTAAATTTCCTCAATCATATTGCTATTCAACATCAAATCAAATCTTCTTTGATCATAACATCATATAATCAGTTCTCCTCAAAGAACCTAACTCTTCTCGATTTGAGGTCAATAACTTATGACCGAATCTCGTAATCAAAGGATCTCAACACTCTTAAATCATCCCATTGCTGTTATTCAAAACATCAAACAAATGCTCTTTGATCACAAATTCTCTTTCCTGGAATCACAATCAATTTATCTTCACTTGAGCGTGTTCATCTCAATACATCGAAAAGTGGACGATTAAAAGTACAAGGTGATTAAAGAACTCATGATTGCTTGAGGACAAGCAATCTCGAGTGGGGAGGGCTGTCATGTCCCCATACAAATAGGTATAATTATATATATATATATATATATATATATATATATATATATATATATATATATATATATATATATATATATATATATTCGTTCATTAAATTATTTAATAATAATCCTATTATATAATATTTAATATATATATATATATTATATTAAGTAAATAACAGATATAAATAATATATCTAAGTATCATTATATTTATTATATGTTATAAAGATAATTACAAGATAAAAAAAGACACATGTTATATATATATTAAGAAAGTTATTAAATAAGGATAAGTATTAATAAAGATATAGGATATTAAATGTATGTAAACTGGAGCGGTGCCTAAGGAACCCAGGATCTATAAACTAGCGATTCAAATGAATCGCTCTTCTTTCTATTCCCCATCACTCACGTAACAACATCAATTGCCCTATTTTGATAATAATGAAAGGGTGTTGGGGAAAAGACACAGGTCCAAAGGTATAAAAGAGGCATCGATCATTCATACTACAATGGCTTAGGCAAGCTATTTACGAGAGATTCAGAGGATCGAAACTGGTATAAGTGCCGAACTAAGATATCACACTGGCGGACTACCTTGAAGACCACAGAATAACTTATACAAGTATCGACTATCTCTATTGAAGCCGAGTTGGTAATAAGTAAGCATCGATTGACATAGAAGACCTCATAGTTGAAGATCGTGCTTAGTTCTTGAGCGCCAGTTGGTAATTAGACTCGGTCTAAGTTGGCAAGTACATTCATTCTTTTATCGTCTAGTTATTGTGGAGATCATATCCTTTTCTACAGGAGCATCATACCATCTAAAGGGCTGATTGTTATGGTTCTTGGAAGTTAAACCTTCAATTCAGAAGATGATTGGTTTTGACTACTAGTGAGAGGCAACAATCTCCGCAGTTAATACATTAGTTTTGGAGTGGTACTACTTGTGATATCAACAGGCTGACCTCTATGGCGCTGTACCAAGTGTGTGGTATTAGTGTTGGAATCTTACATATATTATCAGCAGTAAACAGTGAACTGGTTCTGGAATAATAGATTGTATAGTATTGTCATAAGTTCCATTTGATTGTTATAACAATAGAATTGATTCATACCGAAAGTTGCAAATCTTTAATTTGAATATCATAATCTATTTGGGCTACCATTTTGTGCAAGTGGTTGTTAGTATTCATCGAGGGATATAATTGAAGAAATCGGAAAGAATAATTAATATCAGTCCCATAATCATCCGGGTCATTACAATAAGCTCAGCCAAACTTAAGGCACTTCTTGATAGTCAGAAGAAGGCAGATGATAAGCATGGTTTGGGATATGAGAAAGGTGAAAGCTCTCGATCTGGTCAAAGAAATTCTGAATCAAGGAATCAAAGAAACAAACCTAGGAGACCTCCGGTAAGACAACCTAATGCTCAAAGGTATCCATCTTTCAATAGCAATTGTTTTAAATGCAATAAGTATGGTCATAGAGCAAATCAATGCAGAAGTCAAGTGAATCAAAATGCATCAGCTTTCTCTGGTCAATCCTTTAATTGCAAAAGGATAGGTCATAAGGCTGAGGAATGCAGAAGTGGATCAAGAAATCCCCCTAAGATCAAACAAGTGTTCAATGGAAGATGTTTTATTTGCAATAAGTTTGGGCATATTGCAATAAAATGCAGATCTAAACCTGCTCCAACATGTAATTGTCAGAAAAATAAGACTATGTTTCAACTGCAACAAATCCGGACACATTGCCAAATTTTGCAAAAGTAAAAAGGAAAACTCTCAGGTAGGCAAAAGAAAAACAGAGCAAAAGATGGACAAAGGCAAAGACAAAGTTGATGTGAATGAGAGATCCAGAATGAAATGAACAAGAAATGGGTGAAGAAAGGTGTGATGAACAATGGTGATAGGTCCGCACCGGAATCCGATGCTGGTAATTCCTCTGGGAATTGAATTAGGACCTCTGGCTCAGGGGGAGTTGCATTGAAAATCTAATACCCCCTGCTAGTAAGTGGGTGCCTGAATCTAGCACGATGAATAAAGATAGCAAAGCCTATTGTAGATCTGTTGAAGCAATTTCCGGAAGAAAAGAAGCAAATATGATAGATTGCGGAGCGATTGAAGATTGACTGCATACAGAAACAATGTAACCGGATGTATTAGGGCAGAGCATTTATTACAATGACAAATAAGGTTTTGCGGAGTATAAAAAGGTCATTCATTCATCATTCGAATCACTTGCATTCGAAGAAGAGCTAATAGAAGAACATCTGAGCTAAGATTTGAAGGAGTTGGAGTGCGACCGGCGAATTCAACAACAAACCCTAATTCCGTGAAAGAAGAAGGTTTTTTTTGCGAAGCTTAGAACTTGTGATCTTTTGAAATGGCTACTCCTCAGGTGAACATCACTGAGCGACCTAGGCCTAACTTCAAGAAACATCCCTTCAACTCCACGGAAGTTGATCGGATGGGAGCATTTTCTTCTATTCCGTATGGGGTTCTTCACATAGAAGACGTTAAGGCATACTTTCATGCACCTTTGGAAGAACATAGCAACTATAAGTTCGCTGATCTGTTCATGAATCACCTAAAAAGAGATGATCTTGAGCTCAAACCAAAGTTCAAAGCCCTGAAAGACAAGAAATTCGTACAAGTCATTGAGTTTCAAAGTTTTGCGGAGGACGAATGGGTCCGGTATGTTTTGAGCCGCATTCATGATGAATTCTTATGGCTGAATCATCCATTCAAGATCACAAAAAATGATATAAGGGTAGTTACAGGATTGAATTCCAGCGATACTCTACCTTAGCTGAAGGTTGTGAAGAATCAGGGAGTCACAGAGGCAACCAGATCAAAATTTGACAAGAGAACCATGACGATCAATGATATAGAAGATCATGGAGTTAGATTCGCAACAATGGTGATAGGCTACAAAATATACTACTCTAGCAGAGAGAATTATGTGTTTGGAACAACAATTTACATTGCATAACAGATGGTGAAAGAAGGTGCAGACTATGACCTCTGCGAATTACTGTTGAACCAGTTGATGGAAAACCTAAGCAAGATAAAGAAAGACAAAAAGCACTCATTCAAATTCGGTACGTTAATTATGTGTCTCTTCTTTTATTTCTTAAGTGAATCATTTGAGTAGTTTGGGAAATCTTGATGTACAAAATTCTGCACTTTGGGGATTCTTTAAAAATTTCCAGAGTAGAATGCAAGCTAAGGAAAGACCTAGGGTAGTGGTTGATATGTATAAGGACACCATTTGTTTAATGGTTACTACTGATCAATGTCAAATGGAAGCAGTTGAGCCTAGAATTGTGTGGATCATGCCCATGGGATATGAAGTGGATGGAAATGTATTGGAGTTGTATGCACAACATTTATTAAGCTAGCCTAGGGATCCAACTGAGGATAGATTTGGAACTTATAAAGAGATTTCTCAAAAGCTGCATATGGAGTTCAAAGGTCCTAAAATCAAAAGGACTGTGAGAAAGGAAGTAGAACAGTTGGCTGAGAAACTTGGCATCACCGAGGAAGCTGTAAGGAAAAACAGGGAAAGGAGAGAGAGAGATGAGAAGGAGAAAAAGGACAAGAAACAGAGAAGTGTTCCGGTAGAGCCTTCTTCCACATCAAAAACTATTAGGAGTACTAGTTCAACCTATAGTGGATCACCCTCTCCCATTGCAAAGAAATCCCAAGTAAAACCTACAGGGAAGGAGAAGAGAAGGATAAAAGTAATAGGTAAAAGGTCATATGAGAGTGTGGAGGAGGATGAGGAAGAAACTGATTCTGATATTGAAGTCAAAGAGTTAAAGGCCTCAGGGACAAAAGCAGCCAAAGTATCTAAGGTGAAGCCCTCCGAAAGCACAAGGGCTAGCAAGAGGCAAAAGATTGAAACATATGTTGAGAAGCCTACTATTTCTATGGAAGACATCATCAAGTCAGTCACTATAGATGGGAACTTAAAGCCAATGACTGAATTTTATGATGACTACAATGATGTTGATAAGAGGGTTTTGGAGGAAGCAACAGTTAAATATCTGAATAGCTACAATAAGGCCTTAATTGAAATAACCTCTGAAATCCCAAAAAGCCTTGCGGATATTCTAGAATTGAGAAAGGAAAATGCAAAGGTTAAAGACATTGAGCTTAGGGAGCATGTGCTAATCAAATTGTGCCCTCAAATCTCTCCGGATCAAATGAGCATGATATTCAAATAAGTAAAAGATGAATTCAAGAGCAAGAAAAGAATGGTTAAACTCATGCTTGGTGAGATGGATAAGATAGTCGAAGATACTCAAAAGATTCTTCTGAGAGCATTGAAAAGGCGTAATCTTCCCATTGTTGAAGAAGAGACTGATGATGGGATTGATTCTTCCATTCCGAATGTTGAAGAATTGAAGAGCAATGAGCAGCAAACTGAGAAAGATGACTTCTCCGTTCCGGAAATGGAAATATCAGATAAAGGAGATAAAGAGGTGGTAAAGGAAGATAATGTTGATACTGCTCCTCTGAATCAATCTAATGATGAAAAGGTTGTTGTTGAGGATACTCAAAATCCTCCGAAAAAGACTGCAGAAGACTCTCCTAGTGTAAATGAAAAGGAGAATGTCCCTGAAAATGATGCAAAGAAGGCTGAAACAAAGAAAGAGAAAGAAATTGATAAGAGAAAGGGAGAAGATGCAAGCCCTAAAGAGCAGAGAACTAAAATATCTTATTGGGCAAGAGACACTGTAGAAGCAGTGAATGAAATTTTGGAGAAGTATAAACTGGTTGCAGAAGAGTTGCAAGGTCCAATCAATTTAAACAGTCTCTCACTGGTGCAAATGATAAAGTGGGCCTCTCTTGCACAAGCTAAGGCCAGAGAAGATATCCTGAAATCACATATAGAAGACAATGAATTGCTTGGTCTAGCATCAGGAAATTTGAAGAAAGTCATGCCAACATTTCAAAAGGACCTATCTCCATCCCCCTCCGGTCAATTAAGAAGTCTGATAAATTCTGTAAATACTCATTTTGATTCTCTTGAAAAGTTTGCAGAAGTCAAAGTTCAAAATGAATTTAATAATAAGAGATTTGATGCTCTGAAAGGGATGATTGGCATAGATAGAATTGTATTGGATACAAGTGTAAAGAGTATTCAAAATGCTCTATCTGAAGGTGCAGAGATGTATAAGTTTTGTCTAAATAGATCTAAAGCTATTGAAGATATTGAGAAAAGGATTAAAGATATAGAGCTCAAACTATCTAATATTTCTCAGTCATATAATCCTTTAACTGAGTCGGTATTATCTAAAGAATGCCAAGTAGTGAGTTTGCGGAATGAATTGAGTGATTCGAAGAAGGAAAAGGCAAAAGTTCTGGGTAGATTGAATGAGCTCCGAGCACTGATTTCCCCAAGGATGGAAGCAATGTTTAATGTCTTGATAGAAGCCCAAGTTGTTGCTAAGACAAGTGATCCCACTAACCTACGGAAGGTAGAATCACAAGCATGAAGAAGAGTTGGGACAATGAATTGGCATTGTTGAAGAATGTTTTTGGTGATGTGTTCAAACTTATGTGAATAAGTCATAAGAGTTGTCTGTATTTAAACATGTACATAGAATTTTTGATAAATTTTGGTATGCGGATTCCACCCTTTGCCATTGTTGTCAGAGGAGGAGTGGAAAGCAGTGAAAAATGAGAGATTCTTCAAAGGGGGAGCAGTGAAAATCTTAAGTGCACATTGTAAGGGGGAGTTTGTCTAACACTTTGCCATTTTTCCGTAATGTCCCCTTCTAGCAAGCCAAAAATTTTGCAACCTTGCAAACAAGTTCAACTTGTAAAAGAGCACATTAGTAGACAAATCATTTCATCATGTTCACATAAAGTGCTTAGCAATAATAAACTCTATCTATTTCATATCTTTTTAGTCATATATCCATGTTCATGATCTATCTTATATCATTAATCACACATGAGTCATGGACATACCTCGGGGAGGATGTTTGTAATCCTACCCATTAATCAGACCACTCACCTGATATGAGAGGGTGGATTAAGGATTCCAAGACCCACGGCCGTAGGCCCAAGGCTTCACCTCACACCCGGAGGTACTTCACTCTTGGCTCGGAGGGACTTATAGCCAGCTCAAGGTTCACCTACCGTTAGGCTATTAATATTATCTAGGTCCTACGCAACCATAAGGTCAAGAACTTCATGCTACACCCGACAATACTTCGTTCTTACCCTAGGTCTAAGAGCTTCATGCTACACCCGGCAATACTTCGCTCTTAGCTCTGAGGGGAAATGACTTGCCAGCTCGAGTGCTAGACACTAAATTCCTTCTGACCACCAGTCTCATACTAATAAGGTGTGTGTAGGTGCATTAAGGGGAAGGCTACTAATCCTAGCCCGGTACTCCATGGTCATAATCAATCTCTTTATAGAACATACTTATTATTCTAGGCATCATGCCTTCTATTTAAAAATTCACGTTATTGGATATTCAATAATTACTAGTATATTGATATTTCCCTTTGATATTTCATTAGATGTTTACTCTATTATTATTAGCTTTTCCTAATATGAGATTATTAGAGCTTCCCTAGCATTCAATGGATTATTCACAACATTTATAACCTTATCATTTATATCCTATAAATTGAACAAGTAAATATAAATTCTTATAGATCATAAATTGAATAAGTAAATATAATTGCTTACTTACCTGCTGGGATTTCTTACCTATGCCGCCGTATATAATTTTTATTGTATTGTTGTTGCCGTTTATATATTTTATAATATATATTTCACACACTTTGTACATATCTCTATATATTAGTTTATGATATCTTTCCTACTTATGACTCAGAAATATATATAATGCAAATCTAAATATATGTATTTATCCGATACTCTTTTTATATTTTTTTCCGATCATCTTTTCCTTCTATCTCACAACCTTTATTTATTTATTTTTCAAGGGATATATTCAAAGAGGCACGTCTCTTATTATGCTTGGTGGTAAAAGACATACTTACCCTCTTATAATTTTATTACTTTATATTAATTCCCTTTTGTGGTAAAACTAGTTCTAACCATACGTAACTCCCTTATCATAAGAGGATAGGTTGAAAGATATTTATTTTATCTTATTATTTATTTATATTATTTGTATTTATATTATATCATTATAATAAATGATATATTATTTATTTTGTATTATTTATATCATATCATTTATATCATAATAAATGATATATGATTTATATTATATTATTTATATTTATATTACAATATAAGATAATAATAATAATATTTGTATTTATATTATTAGATATTTATAATATACTATTTATTAATATGATTGATGGTGTCAACCATGTCAACCAACTTAATTGCTGCACTTATAAATATCCTCTTTCCTCACATATATATTATATTATATAGTATATTATTTAAATATATATTAAAGTATATTATTCATATAATATATATAGTATAAATAAATACATTTGTTATTAAGTACTCGGAACTTTTTTATCTTGTTTTATTCACAAGCATATATTGTGGGATAATATTTTTGTCTTAGTAGACTATTATATTTATATATTATTTTGCCTTATTCTAAATTATTTTACTTTCAAGCTTTAATGGATAAGACTCTTCATTAATAATATTTATTTTTATATATAATAATATACCTTATTAATTATTCATATAAATATTATATTAAAATATTTATATTTATAATATATCTAGTTAATTTATATATTTCATATATTTTATAATATTTAAATAATTATATTTACAAGATATTTAATTATATCAAATTAATAATATTATTTAAATAATACATATTAATAATATGTTTTAAATAAATATATTATATATTCTATTTTAACTAAACAATTCAATTATAAATCATTAGGGACATGACATTTTCACTAAGTGTTTCCATCAATGCCAAAGGGGGAGATTGTTGGCAAGAGACTGCTAGGCATGTCAGGGGTTCTCATTGATGGCAACCAAATCTATCTTACACGTCCGCATTACATCAATGGATCATACCGGAAGTCAGAGTGAAGATTTGTCTAAGTTCGGGTAGTCAGAAAGAGAGCATGTGACAGGGTCCAGTATCTTGGTCCGAATCTTTCCGTTGGAAAATCACAGTGTGCTGCAAATCTGAGGGAGTGATGAGGATTGTCAGGGTTATCTAAATCCAGAAATTTAGCCTCCAATGATGAAGGATTCAAAAGTTATAAACATCTGAGTATCGGGTTCCAGTTAGTCGGTACAGTTAAAAGAAGAATAGGCCGACCTAGTATTTGATCTTGGTCCGGATGAAGAAAAGTTGTTGGTCAAGCAGTTTGTGATAATCAGTGATATTGGCTGGACATGATTGATGATTTGAGAACACAAGTTTTTGGTCTACGTTGTTGTTTGTGCATGGATTCAGCCGACAGAGCAGAATTCTTAATAAATGTTCTAAGTTTTATTGAAGCCAACTACAATTGATTGAATTTCTTGATGCGGAGATATATAGCCAATGGATGCAAGTGTTTTGGGGTGTATGAGTGTATGGGATGATAGAGTAAATGCGAAAAGGCAGAAAGAAGTGCGAAGGTGAAGATCTAAAATCAAATTATGGTCAAAGAGTGAAACAAGGCAGAGTAAGGATGAAGTGTGTAAGATCAATATTCTGTGCTTAACCGGATCTGAACTTTTGCATTGGTAGATGCTATTCATCAGTTCAAACATTCTATAATCTTCTTGTAATCATTTCTTGTAAGTAGTGAGCCTCTTTGAGCAGTGAGCTCTGGGCAGTGAGCCTGAAGGCATGTGCCTTCCCCATTTGTAATACTTTTAACAGAGTATAAATCGTTGTGGGTTAACCCCCACTGTGGTTTTCCCTTAACCGAGTTTCCACGTAAAAATCTTGGTGTTGTGTAATGATTATCTTTCTGCTCTCTTGTTGTTGATTTATGCTTTCATGGTTACATCATTAATTTGTTGACAAGTGGTAAAGAAGATTAATTGCCACAGATGTTAAAGTTGCGAGACAGCTGATTCACCCCACCCCCCCTCTCAGTTGTCTGCCCTAATTTCAACAACTCTATGACTTTGTACTCAAGTGTATACTTCATGACTATATATTCAAGTGTATACTCCATGACTTTGTGTATTCAATTGTATACTTTATGACTTCGTGTATCCGAGTGTATACTCCATGACTTTGTATGTTCAAGTGTATACTACATGACTTATGTGTGTTCAAATCATAGTTTCGAAACTCGCCAAAACTCGATGAGTCGCGAGCCAAGCATGACATGGCGAGTCCTGGGGACTCAAACCCAAACTCGGCTAGAAAATCGCCAAAACTCGCCGGTTTTGGCAAACTCGCCGGAAGCTTGCGAGTCCCAAGCATGAAACTCGGTCGGCGCAAGCATGACAAAAAAGTGAAAAAAAAACATAAAAACTCAAGTCAAAAGTTGATTTTTTTTTTTGGACTTATATTGCCTCTATTACACTAAAAGTAACTTCATTTCATTTTGTTGGCAAAATAGGAGGAGAAAAGAGAGTTGTGAGAAAAAATAAGAGTGTATTGTATGGCAAATAGCAAGGAGGTAGAACGAAAAATCCATCATTAAATCGCATTGGAGCAGCTTCATACTTAGAATTGGTGCATTGAGAGCTCTCTACCAGCGATTGGAAGGAGTTTGCATTTCATTTCAAGTTTCATTAGAGAGGTAAGCTTGATTTTGTTTGTTTTTTTTGTGTTTTTTAGCAAAAATTGCATTGTTTTGTAAAATTTCAATGTTTTTTTGGAACAAAGTTACAAACCCTACTTATTTTTGTTTTGGAACAATCAACAAACCCTACATTTTTTTTTTCATTAGTTTAATAATTATAAATGAATTAACAAATGTTCATTTTTTTTGTATTTATGTGTTATTGCAACAGCCTTGATTTCAAGTTCAAATTATATTTTCCACAATGTCTAACTCTTCAAACCCATTTCGAAAGGACCCAGCTTGGAAACATGTTAAAATTTTTCCAGGGCAAAAAAAAGGACAGACAAAATGTTTCTATTGCAAAACATTTTTTAATGGAAGCATTAATAGATTGAAATACCATCTTGCACGCATACTTGTCCATAATGCTTTGGGATGCAAAGATGCACCTATTGAGGTTGTTCGTGAGGTGCAAGTACACTTAAAAACATTTGAAATGAAAAAAGAAGTGAAAAAGAGGCAAAGGGAGGAGTTAGCGTGCATTGGTGGTGTTGGAGAGGCTTCTTCCAAGCCTCCATTTCATCCTAGTGCTAGTGCTTCTGCTACTGTTGGTGCTAGTGTTGCCACTAGTGCTACTACTAGTGGGAGTATTAGCATTGGTTCTAGAATTTGTAAATCTAGGTTGGATTCTTTTTTGTGCCACGCACTACTCCTAGTTCCCAACCATCGCTTGAGAGCACAGGTTGGAACAAGGAGGCACATGACGTAGCTAGATGAGCAATTGGTGACTTTTGGTACTATTGCACCATTCCATTCCATGCAACCAGGTTATTCTTTTTTGTTTGATTGTTTTAAAATTTATACTATTATAGTTTGATTCTTTGTCTCATGAATTTTTATATTTAAATCTTAGATGTATGTTGAATTCAAACTTAAAGTTAAACTCTCCTTTTTACATGTGCTAGGTCTCCTTTTTGGCAAAATATGGTTGATGCCATAACTATTTGTGGGGCAGGGTTCAAAGGCCCTACTGAAGATGACTTAAACGGCCCACTTTTGACACAAAAGGTCGCTGATGTAAAAGATGAAATAGAGGAGCAACGCTTAGTATGGAGCAAGAAGGGTTGCACCATCATGACCGATGGTTGGACTGACAGAAAAAATAGGACGTTGCTGAATTTTCTTGTTTCCTCTTCAAGTAATTGTACTTCCCTCAATGCATTGAGTAATTTGAATTTTGAATTTGATTTAACGATTAATATTTTTAATTTATGTTTTATTGAACCATTGATTTTGCTTCCTTTTTCAGGTGGCACCGTGTTCATCAAGTCAATTGATGCTTCAACACATGTAAAAAAATGCCACATACCTTTGTGAGGCTATAGATGAAGTCATATTTGAGGTGGGTGAGGAGAATGTGGTTCAAGTAGTGACCGATAATGCAACATATTATGTTGTTGCAGGTAGACTACTAATGGAGAGGCACCCAACAGTATTTTGGACTCCATGTGCCACACATTGCCTTGACCTCATATTGGAAGATTTTGGCAAGCTTCCATGGATCAAAACATGTGTGTATATCGCCAAAAATATTTGCAAATTTATATACAATCACACATGGGTCCTTAGCCTAATGAGGCAATACACGGGGGTAAGGGATTTGGCTCGTCCTGGTCCGGCATCACCAGATTTGCTATAAATTTCATCACACTACAATCCTTGATTCTGTTAAAGGGAGCTTTGAGACGTATGTTTGTTGCTGAGGAGTGGACTTCCTCATCCTATGCTACTTCCACCGCAAGGATTGAAGTGGCAAGTTACATTTATGATGAGCCAGCCTTTTGGACACCTACTACAGAGATTGTGAAGGTAGCCGTAAAATTTAATTCTAGTATTCTACATTATGTTTTACTTTTAATTTTTATTCATATTTTTCTATTTTTTGTTTAATTTTATAGTTTATTTTATTCACACTTATGTTAAGTTAATGTTTCACAATATTTGCAGTTCACCGAGCCCTTGGTAGTTCTCCTACGAGTTGTTGATGGGGAGAAGCCCGCAATGGGCTACATATATGAGGGCATGTATAGGGCCAAGGAGGCCATTAGATCCATCTATGGGGGAGTTGAGGGTAAGTATCGTCCCATTTGGTAGATCATTGATAAGAGATGGCAGCACCAGCTTCACAAGCCCCTCCATGTAGCATCTTATTTCTTAAATCTGGCATTCCAATTCTGCCCTGATTTCAAGGCGGATGATGAGCTTCTTGGTGGGCTCTACTCAGTGATAGAGCGGATGACGCCTCCAGTTACTAGACAGATAGTCCATCAGATAGAGGCCTTTAATAGTTCACAAGGAGACTTCTATTCTCATGTAATGTGCAAAGAGAGTAGGACAACATTGCAACCAGGTAAAAATATATTTAAGAGCATAATTTTCCTCTTTTTATATTATTATTAAATGTTGAAACTTGAGACTTAAAATTGGAAATGAGATTGATTTTTTTCTTTTTCTCATCTCAAATGTATGGTGGCAAATGTTTGGTGTTAAAACACCAAACCTTCTGAGGATTGTCATTTGCATATTGAACCATCCATTCAGTGCTTCAGGTTGTGAGCGCAATTGGAGTATGTTTGAGCACATACACTCCAAGAGGCGCAATAGATTGTCTGTGGAGAGGTTGAATGACCTAGTGTATGTTCATTACAACCTTTGACTTAGACACAAACAAATTTTTGACCATGACTCCACCCCAATCACGCTAGAGGAAGTGGATCCACAATCTGAGTGGATCACTGAGGCTACAGATCCTGTCTTTAGTGATGAGGACCTTGATTGGGTTGACCAGGCAGATAGACAGGCTGAAGCTGTAGCCATGGCAGAGGAGGAGGATAGAGCACGAGCAGACACAGGCACATCTAATGTTGGTGAGGGTGGCATGGAGTCATAGGCAGAGATTATGGCTATTGCATCATTGAAGACCTACCATTTACGCCTTCGTAGGAAGGCAAAGGATGCAGGCTCCTCTGAGCCATAGACTTCTAGTTATTGTTTTGATACTTCATATTTGTTTGGAACATTTGATGTCATGGATTTCATATTCCATGAGTTTTGTATAAATTTGAATATATTTATATATCTAAGTGTGCTATTTCCTTCAGCAGCTCAGCTACAATTTGCATTTATACTTATGTGATCGATGTATACTTGTGTATGTGATCCAATTAGCTTCTATTTGATGATGTTATTGAGTCTTTAAGGTTTATTTAATAAAGGGTGCATGCAACAAGATTTAAATCCTTAAAAATCTCTAAATTTCTTGGGTTTTTCACTTTGACAAGTCTGCGCCGAGTCCGAGTCTCGGAACTATGGTTCAAATGCATACTCCATGACTTATGTATGTTCAAGTGCACACTTCATGACTTACTTGTATTCATGTGTATACTTCAAATTTGTGTATTACGTGTGTATACTTTGCATGTTACATGTATACTTCATGCCTTACGTCTTAGGTGTGTATACTTTGTGAATTACATGCATGCTTCATGCTTTATGTGTTACATGTCTGTATTGCATGTATGCTTTATGCTTGTGTATTACGTGTGTATATTTTATATGCTTCATGCTTTGTGTATCAAGTGTATGCTATATGTTTCATGTATTACGTACATATACTTGTGTATTACATACTATGTTCATGCTTCATGCTTCGTATACTTTTGTGTATTATGTGTATGTTCCATACTCCATGTATTAAGTGTATAAGCTTTGTGTATGCTTCATGTATTACGTGTATTTATGCTTTGTGTTGTACATGTATACTTCATATATCACATGTACGATTCATGCTTCACATATATTTGTGTGTATACTTCGCATATTATGTGTATCTATGTATATGCTTCATATGTGTATACTTCATGAATCACGTGTACTTATGTGTATGATTCATACCTCGCATGTATTTAGGGGTATACTTCATGTCTTACGTATCACATATGCATCACGTGTGTGTGTGTGTGTAAAAAGCCTACTCCATGTGTGTATTAAGATTACTTTATGCTTAAAATTTATGAAAATGCCAAAACCATCTGTCAAACCCTTCTTGGGTTGTAACTAATGAGACTCCCTCAAACTTGAGGTGAAAAAAAAAAGGGAGAGCATTTCATCGAAAAAAGACATCCAAAACATCATTAAAGAATTCAATTGAGATTTAGGTCCACTGAGGTATCATATCAACCTAGGAGGGTCAATCTCTTAAAAGCCAAAACAACAATTTTGAGAGGAAATAATAAAGACAACTCAACTCTTTAGGAACCCACAAATCGGGAGAAAGATCTTAAAATAAATGTGGAAATTTATAATAAGATATATTCATCAAACTTAAATGTTCTATCCATTTAGAACGAGATCAAATGTACAAACAAGTGATCTATCCCTCTCTCATTGAAACAATGACAAAACAATCCAATCCATATCATATGATCTACCTTGTAACTTATAACATTGATCTAGTGACTTTGTCTTATTTTTTCTACATGTAATATCTAAGGTAGATCATTTCATCCAAGGGTCTTCTCTTAAGCTCTTTAGAGTAACCCTTCATTCATGATTAAGGGATCAAGGATATCAGTATTAGGTTCATAAGTACCTTCAATAAAATTAATACACATCAAGTTATATCAAATTGTTACGTAAGGATCATTCTCATTTATCAAACCCTGAATTAATTGATATTGTCTAAATAAAACAAATGCTTTCCCAAATTATGAGAAAACAAATTTAGTACCAAAACATAGAGATATGTAAAGAGGAGGATAAAACCCCAATGGAATTGAAAGATAGGACAAAATTGAATATTAGAGTAAACCTATAGAGGTAAGTCTTATTGCTTGCTAAGGAATGACTAACTATTGTGTGTCTTTCATTTAGCAATTTGTACATATAGGTATAACAGATATTTGGCTAACATAAGTGATTCAAAACCCTATAAACTCCTCATAAGAAACCAGCTTATTGCAAACCTTGTTTGAATACTTACACAAATTTTCTCTCTATGACATCATACAATCAATTATTCCTCAAAACATGGTTATCTTTTCCTATCATCATTGAATTTGAGCATGACTCTTCTTTGGGGTCAATAACTTATCAAAGGGTAAAACTACAAGATGACAAGTACAAGATTAAATTTCAGGATCAAAGATCAAGATGTCTTTTGAGTCTCTCTCTCCAAGGACAAGAAAAAACTTAAGTTATAGACATCATTAGTTACCAATGCTTGTTGTTGAGACATATTGGAAACTACAAACACATGAACCAAAAGAATATTTGTCATTTAGGGAACATCATCAACCTTATGATCTTAAAGAACAATGAGAGTAGTGGAACTAAAGTAAGTATACTAACAAAAATCCCTCAAAGGAACTGAATTGGAATCTTTAAGATTTTTATGATTGCTTGAGGACAAGCAATCTTGAGTGGGGAGGGTTGTCATATCCTCGAAATTGTAATACTAATATATGAGGCATTAAAACACAGATGAGGTAGAGGTATTATTATTATTATTATTATTATGCATATTTGAAATTGAGTATCGTTATTAATAATATATGATTAAAAGAAGCAAAGATATTCTATTATTTATAAATATTAATAAAATAAAGGATATTATAAAATAAACAATCATATATATATATATATGATTATTATAAAATGAAACAATTAAATAAATATTGTCTCATTCATATATAAGACAATCACTAATAAAGGTCAGCGATCAAGTTAAGGCAGGATTATTTATCAAAAGTGATGCTTTGACCAATAATGGAACCATCATATATAAACAAAGCAAGTATAAAGGAAAAGACAAAATATATGACATGGACAAAAAGACAAACGAGCAGATAAGACAAAAGTCTTAAGAGAATATGAGATTATAATGGGCAGGGACTCATATTAAGAGGACAGCATTGAAATTAAGTTATGTGGCCGACCACCTTTGTTAGTAGAGAATTTTGTAGGAAGAGGTCCTTTGAAACTTTTCTCCTTCAGATCTCTGACTTTAGTGAAGCCATCATCTTCATCTTTTGCTTCCCCTTTTCATTCCTTTTAGGAGGATTACTAGACTTTGAATGATGACCTTCAAATCCTAGACCAGCCATGCTCTTTGGAACTCTCTGATTCTTGATCATCTCATCAATCATGCTACTGCTTTTATCAAATTTCAGACTTAGGCCAATCTTATCCTTAGCCTTTACTAATTCTTTTCTCAGAGACATCACTTCAAATTCTAGCTTCAGACATTCTTCTGATTTGGCTTTTAACTCAGATTTTGTAACTTCTTCTATTCTTCTGGCTTCTTCCATTTGTGTCTTTAAATCAACAATCAACTCTTATGATTCTTCAAGTTTCTCAAACACCATATCTTCTTGGATTTGCAACTTCAGTTTTGAGTTTTTCTTGCTAAGTTTCTCAATTTCTTTTAAAGCACATACTAGCTCTCATTCCAAATCTACTTCACCTTCTTCTTCATTCTCAGGGTCTCCAAGATTAGTAATGTTCTGATCTTTAACAATAGACTCTACTGTCATAAACAGGAATTCATGTTCTTCAGCCTCAGAACAACCTTCATTGTTGTCTTCTGAACCAGGCTTTCTTCAAAGAAATCAGTCACCTTTTATGTAAAGACTCTTTTTGTTTTTCTGAAAATTCTTCTAATAGTTCTTTTCAAAGTTCTTTGGATAGAATTGTGTGTTACTATTCTTGCTATCATATTCATCACTTTTATCTTTTCTTACTGATGGACATTTAGCAGCAAAGTGACCAACCTTTCCACAATTAAAACATTTGAAAGGTAGCTTACCTCTATACTTCCCAGATCCTCTCTTCGGTCTTCTTACAAAATTGGCCTCTTCTAAATCTGTCTCAGATTCATGCTCTTTATTCTTTTCTTTCTTTGATGTCCTAAATGCAGCTTCTCTCTTGGAGATCTCAGTACCAGTTGTCCTCATTTCATAGGCAATAAAAATACCATGCAGCTCATCAACAATTATCTTATTAAGTTCTTTTACTTCTTCTATAGCTGACACTTTAGCATCATACCTGGAAGGTAGAGATCTAATGAAGGGGGTAAATCTCAAAACAAACAACTGAAATTACACACAGAAAAGAGAATGTTCTTTTATTGATTTGGATAACTCATTACATTATAGAAGCCTAAATACAATCAGAGGATGAATCCTCCACAAGCTGCAACACGTTACAGTTTCCAATCTCAAGACTCTGGAATTTTTTACCTTCTGTAACCCCAACTCTGCTAAGATTTCTATTTTCCCGTCTATTCTTGACTCTACATTTCCCCCTTATCTCAACTACTGCCAAGGATTTTTAAAAATGGTTATTAATAGCATTTTTGGCGGCCTCCAGCCAAATTTTGAATTTTCCACCTCCCTCCAAAAATAGGTCAACTTTCGGGAGCCATAAATTTTGATCTAGGTGTCCGATTGACGAACCGTTTGAAGTGCCGGAAAGCTCGCAAAGTGCTCTGCACGCTAAGCACCTTCTTTGCCGGTTCTTTACTGGTTCCACCCATTTTCGGGACCATATGAGGCCGTTTAGTGCCTCAAACCTGAATTTGACTATTTTTTAGGCATTTTTCAAAAAACGAAAACTTTAATATCTTTCAACTCACAAATGTTCTTTGCATGATTCCTTCGCCAAAAGTCTTATTTTTCATTTACGAAGCTTCCTGTAAATTTTCACTTCAATCCGTGCCCAAATGCAAACTTTCCTGTTATTTTTAGCAGTTTCGAAAAACTGAAGGTTCTACATCATTATTCAAGCGATTATAGAACAAAAAATACTAATTTTGAAAAGAAATGAAAACATCAACTATTTTGAATCAACATCTTTTTTTTGGGTGATGCAAGATTGCCCTTACACCATCGGATGCTCCTGCATCAAGATCTAAGTACCTTCTGAACAATCACTTGCTCTTTTAATCTTCGCCCAGTCCTATCATAGCATTCACAACCTCATCAACTCTGAACAAGTAGTCAACAATCTTTTCTTCCTCTCTCAAATCTTGTTTTAAAGGTCTAAAACTTGGCTCGTTTCACCTTTGTATTTCCTTCATATATGCTTTGAAGCTTTACCAAGATTTATTTGGCAGACTTCCATTATATTGCATTGCTTTGCTTTGAAGCTTTACACACGCAATCTACTGAGAGGGGGGTGAATTAGTTGATCAAAAAACCTTAAAACTTCAACCCTCTCGTACTCGAAACAAATTAACTTTCAATGCAGAATTATCAACACTTAGACAACATGCATACATTAACACCAGATATACATGGAAAACCCAATGTGAGAAAAACCATGGTGAGAAGAATGCTGCTAAGAACTACTGTCCTAATCCAGCCTCACAAATGTAACCATCAATTACAATATTTAAGAGCATCAACTCTAAGGAATCTACAAATCCCTGATTTAAGAATACAAATTCTGAGACTACAATCCCCTAATCTGAGCACCAACTCATTCCATCAAAGGCACCAACCTCTGAATCTATACAAATTCAAATATGCAAACATTTGGTTCTTTTACTAACCTCAGATGCACCTATTCAAATCAATACATTGACTACGCTTCTTAGTCAAAACACTCTCCTGTAATACACGATCAAAGCATTATTACCTCCCATGTTCTCTTTAACAATATTGCATGGCATATATGCAGAGAACATCTCACATCCTATCTTCCATGTAGCACAAGAATCTCTATTTAACATTCACGTGAGAAGAAACTGCTCAACGTCTTCACAACAAACATTTTGAGAAGAAACTACACAACACATTCTTAACAAACACTTTGAGACGAAACTATACAACGAATTCTTAACACACTTTGAGAAGAAACCGTATCATGACCAAAAGATCATCAAAACACAATTGCACCAAACCAAAATGACTCCAACTGTTCTAGCTACTCGCTCAACTCATATATTTGATCTTAGAGCAAGAACCCTGAAAAACCGCATCCTGTAGCCTCTTCTATTACACGAATCAAAACTTCAGAGTTTCGGTGATCGGGCTTTCGAGCTACCGCCTTCCTTCACAGAAGTGATAAAAGCTCACCTCTGATCCTGGTACATTCTTCCTTGTTACTCTATCGGACATCGGACTTGTGGGCTTCTCCCTTTTCGTCTTCCTTTATGTCCATATGGATATTATGGAAAGTATGGATATTAAAATATCCTTATCGCTAATGTCCAGATGACGTCAGCAACCTTCTTCCTTTGTAAACTAGCGAACTTCAGACTTTTTCTTCTTCGCCTGCCTTTATATGCATATGGATATTAGAAAAAGTATGGATATTAATATCCCTATCGCTAATGTCCAGATGACGTCAACAACCTTCTTCCTTTGTAAACTGGTGGACTTCAGCCTTCCATCCTTATGCCTTCTCTTCTACATTGGAATGTTGAAAGACGAACCTCCGAACCCTGATTTCCGCCATTCCGCAGAAACACTTTACAACACACGTCATTCCGACAGAACGACAGGATGATGCCACATGTACAACTTTGAACTTTGTCAGACTTTTCTCTTCGAGTCTTCCTTCCTTCAATGCCACTAAGCCAAAAATTCGAAACTTTGATTTCCTTAGACTTTTCGGGGTTTCCTTCGGCAGGGTTCCTTCCTTTCAGTCTATCACTTAGTCTTTTTAACATTTTGACTTTAGACTCATCAATGACAACACTTGAACACTTTCCCTTGATATCAATGACAATAATTCAACATCATGGACCAGCAAATTCAAAGGAACCAATCATAAATAAAGGGAAAGGTAATGACAAGATGAGGGGGAAATGGGGTAACAGATACCTCACTAGGTAGACCACCTCATATGGATGGCATGGGCCACGAGGCCAAGAGGGATGGTATATCTACTCTTGGGCCTAGGGTAGAGAATCCGAGACACCCCATCGAAGTCACACTCCTCCAATCTCTTATGGTTGAGTCCTCTAAGATATCTAATTTGATTGGATTAGATCAAGTCAAGGTGCACTCTAAATCTTTGTTTGCTTGGATTTATGGTAAAATTAGTATTGTTCCTATAAGGGACATTACACTCTAGGATACTTGGGATATTGTGTAACAAAGCAATGAATAGGCTCGGTTATATTTAAAAGGCAAAAATTGGGAATTATAGAACATCTTTCCAATTCGAATATTATGACCCAACACTGATTACCCTTATGGAGCACTTAGATTTGGCAAATTGGTCAATTTGATTGTTATGGCAAAATCCGACACATAAGAAAACTGTAAGAGGTGTAAGAGGAATTACTTGCCATTTCAAGTTGCTTGACCATGACTATGGGGGTGTTGGGTTTTTGCTATGGCTCATGGTTTTGACTCATAGTTTTGAAATACCATTTGTCAGTTTCTGGTTTCTAGATTTTCTATATATTGGAGACATGGGATACAGGTTTGTAAGGTTCTTTTTTAGGTACTCTTATGCTACTAATTTACTATTAGTTAGAGGAGAAAGTAGATTTTATTGGTGTACTCTATTTTTAGAGATCAATACAAGCTTGGGTCTCTTTAGTGGTGGAGTTTCCTTGCAAGGGTTTCTCCATGTATAACAGGTGTTAATATGGTTTGCATATTTTATGTTTTCTTCTCAATTGTTTCATTAATCTTTATGGTTTAATCACATGTTTGATTAGATGGGAACACTATTTTTTTTAATATTTTTATTGTGTTGTTCACCTTATATTTACATCTAGTAATAATTCTACAAATTGATTTTAGAGAGGGATGCCTTTCTTGCAAAGTTGTAGGTTTGTAGGTTTTTTGTGGTTGCAATGGGAGTATTTAGTTTAGTGGCTTTACATATCTGAGTGTCGTTAGAGTATCATGGCAAGCACATTTTGTTTGAAGATTGAGAAGTTTAATGGCTCTAGGTATGAGTTGTGGAAACTAAAAATTGAGGACCTCTTGGATGAAAGAGATCAATGGAGAGCTATGAAAGATAAAGAAAAGCCTATTAGGTGACTGGATAGAATTGGAATAAGCTCGACAAGAAGGCTTGAGGAACAATACAACTATATCTTTTTTATTCAATCCTTCTAAATGTTTCTGCGGAGACTACTGCACACAATTTATCAAGGAAAGGTGAAACCTATTAAATGAAGAGTGTTATGATATTTCTTGGTAATAAATGTAAAAATGAATAAAATAGCGAACCACTTCGAGGGGTGACCTCGAATAAGTAGAAAATAATATGTGAATTCAATATTAGAAGATATGATAGTTTGGGAGAGTCTCTCTTCCTTATTTATATGCATAACTATGTAGGGACACACCAATTCATCCTAACTAAGTCATCTTAAAGAATAACTAAAGCTAATAAATGAAACTATTAAGGTTAAATATGCCACAAGTGCTTATCCATATTCTAATTAAGAATATAGCATACTAGGATCATAACATTCCCATCCTCTTTAGAAGAGTGTTGCCCTCAACACTTAGCAACTCTAGAATCTTCTCTTTGAATTATTCACCATTCCATGTTTTACTATAGATGAAGATGCCATCAAAGAATACCCACACCAATTTTCAAAGAAATGGAACACTAAATTTATAAGGATTTGAAAAGTTGATTGGATATTAGTGACACCAAATGATATAAATAATAATTCAGAATGACCCTCATGTTGTAAATGTAATCTTATTTATATCCTCTTCTTTTAATTGGAGTTAATGATAATCTTGTAATGTCCCCAATTGGCATTTAGCCAAGTTTCTGACCAATACCCTGTTTCTTGACTTCATGTAGGCTATCTGGCATGGTTAGGGAGCTCCATAATTCTTGGAGAGCACAGGTTCAGTTATTTGTGATGTTTTGCTTTGCCATTGATCTCAATTGGTGTTTAGGATTACAATGATGCTTTCAGAAGCATTTTCGACATTCTGGTTTGCTCTCCAAACTTCCTAGAGAAGCCGTCTATTTTTAGAAGTCACCCAGTTGGCGTCATTCTTCTTCCCAAACTTTCAAGTTGATGTTGGTAAAGTTTATTTTACAATTTGCTTCAGTTTGGGATTTTCCGTAAGTTGGGTGATTAATAAGTTATTTTATTATTATGTTCACTTAAGTCTCCTAAGGTTGGAATTATGTAAAGGTGACTAAAGTGTTATAGCTCATTGGAAAGGGAAAATGTTTTATTATTTAAGTAGGCACATAAAAGTGGGTGCCATTACTTGGGAAAATGAATTATTTAAGTTGGAGGGAAAAAGTAATTATTTCCAAGAAAGAATTATATTCTTGTGTAACTTACAAAGTGCCTATTTAAAAGAAGTGAGAGCTCATTGTTGAGGTTATGCTATTGATTTGATATTGTTATGTTGTTGGATTGAACCTACAAATTCTTCCAATCCTTCTTGAGGACGAAAACCCTCTTGGAGAAGATCAATTTCAGTGGTGAAAGATCCACCCTAACTGATAATAGTAATTTTACACAAAAATCATACTTGTGTGGAATGCAAAAGATTGGGGCAATTTCATACAGAGTTTGTCTTTGTGTTGAACGTTAGTGCCTTTGATTTTGCAGTGTTTTGTTTTGTGTTTGAGAAGATTTCATTACCAGGTTGTTTCTACAAAGAGTTGCAAAATGAAGTTTTGAGGTTTTATATAGAAAAATCAGTTTGTTAATTTGTTGGATGTTTTGAAATGTTAGAAGTCACCCAGTTGGCGTCATTCTTCTTCCCAAACTTTCAAGTTGATGTTGGTAAAGTTTATTTTACAATTTGCTTCAGTTTGGGATTTTCCGTAAGTTGGGTGATTAATAAGCTATTTTATTATTATGTTCACTTAAGTCTCCTAAGTTTGGAATTATTTAAAGGTGACTTAAGTGTTATAGCTCATTGGAAAGGGAAAATGTTTTATTATTTAAGTAGGCACATAAAAGTGGGTGCCATTACTTGGGAAAAGGAATTATTTAAGTTGGAGGAAAAAAGTAATTATTTCCAAGAAAGAATTATATTCTTGTGTAACTTACAAAGTGCCTATTTAAGAGAAGTGAGAGCTCATTGTTGAGGTTATGCTATTGATTTGATATTGTTATGTTGTTGGATTGAACCTGCGAGTTCTTCCAATCCTTCTTGAGGACGAAAAACCTCTTGGAGATCAATTTCGGTGGTGAAAGATCCACCCTAGCTGATAATAGTAATTTTACACAGAAATCATACTTGTGCGGAATGCAAAAGATTGGGGCAATTTCATACAGAGATTATCTTTGTGTTGAACGTTAGTGTCTTTGATTTTGCAGTGTTTGGTTTTGTGTTTGAGGAGATTTCATTACCAGGTTGTTTCTACAAAGAGTTGTAGAATGAAGTTTTGAGGTTTTATATAGAAAAATCAGTTTTCTAATTTGTTGGATGTTTGGAAATGTTAGAAGTGAGGGTTTAATGAAGATTATGTTTAACATATTGTTGATAAATCTTTGCAATGAATATTGTGTAGCATTGAAGATTCTTTGGAAGAGGTTGTACTTCCTTATGAGAGTCCGTACTACACATATTGCAAGTTTATGGAGGCATTGAATATTTATGGAGCTAAACACAATTTTCTTATGGCCGCTTATCTTTGATGGAGGCATTTAATATGATTCAAAGGAGTTCATGACACTTTAAAACAAATCGTTCTTTCCCTTGAGCCGTACTTGCTAGCCGTACAGATGAAAAGGGTTCGTGGGAATTTGATAAAAGAGGAGGCATTCGATACTTAGTATTATCTGAAGTTTACTTTAGTTTAGTAAAACTATGTGGTGGGGTCACCTCAAATCTGAAGATTGTTGTTTAAATTTTTTGGAGTTGTTTTTTAATCCCTGCCCACTTTCCATAGTACCGTACCATTTCACTTGGTATGTGAGTTTGAAAAAGAAGGGGATCGCTTGTTTCTTGTCCTATGTGGAAGAGTGGGGGCCACCAAATCCTCCTTGTTTGAAGTGCTAGTCTTTGAGAGCTTTGCTTTTACCTTGCCTTGTTTATGAATGGGAGTTTGGAAGTTTCAAAGAAGCTGTACAAGGTTGTTTCTGCTGTTATTATTTCTGATGTTACGAAAATTTTCTGAGTTAATGTTTCAATCAGCTATAGTGTGTGAGGGGGCTGCATGAAGAGGATTTTAGACTTTGTCACTAGTATGCACTTGTGTTCATGGGTCAGACATCAGTTAGAGTTTTCTAAATATGTTCAAAGGAGGTTTCAGTCTGATTTTAGTAGAGATATCAGCAGAGTAATATGTTGTTAGACTTGAAATCATCCTTTCAGAGGTATACTCAGTGTGCATCAGATACTGGCCAATGTAAGCATGTTTCCCTCATGATATTCTCAGTTTATGAATTGATTTTCCTATAGCAGCAGTTTGAGTTTTTATATTAGAATATATAGTTTCCAATTGATGGAAAATTACTTGTATTTAGCTATTTGAAATGCATTGTTAAACTTGTATGTAACTTCGGATGGTATTACCACCGGAGGGACCTTCATTGCATGCATTTGTATTGTAAAATTGGATGGTAATATTGCCAGTGGGATTGATTGCTTTCATGTTTATCCATTTACCCCACGGAATAAGTGGATTCATTATAAAGGAGTCCCACTGAATAAGTGGATGTACCTTGTTTATTTTCAGTATTTTCACTCCCACTGAATAAGTGGTGATTTCCCACTGGATAAGTGGATGCCCGTTTAATAAGTGGAAATTACACTTGATTTGCACTGCATTATATTTGTTTAGCCTGGAGCACTTGTATGGTCTCACCTCGCCCGTTTTGGGAACTTGGTGATCAGAAGGTGTGGAAGAGTTACATGGTTGCATTTCATTTGTTAACACTATTTGTAGTGTTGGGACAAATCTGAAAAATTTTAAGGTAGAACATGACAAATCTATATATAAATCTAACTTAATAAAGAAAACTATATTATTAGATTCATCAATACTAAGAATATAAAACTTATCTTTAAGAGTGAGCTTGTTGAGCTCCCTATAATGTGGGCACGTTGTCCATGACTTATCCTTCTTGTTAACCATAATCATTGGGGATGAACAAGAACTTTTGTCGGGATGAATAGGAACTTTTGTGTGGATGAACAATACTTCTTGGTATTAATTCAATGGCATGATCATGGTCTTTGACAATGGGTAGACCCTTGGGTTCTTGAAATGCATGTTGACGGTGTTGAATGATCTTTTGAATCTTTGGTTGATCTTGAGTTTTCACATCTTGTGCTTCTACAAAATGTAGTTGTGCCCCTATGCTATAAGAACCTTTCTTTAGTAATTTCTACATCGTATGGGAGCTAATAATTTGACTTGGTGGTGATTGTATCCCTATATGTTTGTACTTTTTCCCATGTGTACTAAAAGCCATGGATAAGTCTTGAAAATTTGAAGTCACTATTCCTAACTATTTAAACCATTGTATGCCCAAAACTACATCTGTTCCCTCGATTGGGATAGAGAACATTTCTGAATCTATTTGATAATTTTCCATTGAGTTTTATATGATGGCATTTACCACCACAAGACAATTGATTATAAATATCATGAAGCTACGTCAACCATTGCAGTATCTGGTATATTATGAAGCGTAAAGTAATACTCCATGAGACTTATTCATGAAGTTATATTGGTACCATCAAACTTAGGGATATTTATTTTGGATAGGCTCAATTTTGGACCTTGAAAAGATTGTTTTATCCCTTGATTTTTGACTATTAGGGTTATACCAACCTAGGTGGTTTTCTTGGGGCTTCAATTCATATAATAGTTCTTGTTTAAACCTATCTAAAGCTTTATTTAAAGATAATGCAAATGGGTTAAACAAATTACCCTTAATAAAATGTACGCATCCCGAAGGAATATTACCCTCAATTTTAGGTGGTGGAGAATAAAGAGCATTGCATTCAATTTTTGTAGAAAAGTCTTTGTATCCTAAAGACGACATGGCTTCTAATGTGTATGTATTTTAAATCATAGGATTTCAATATCTTTCTAGAAAGTTCAAAAGATTTTCAAAAATTGTACCATGTAGAGTAGAATAAGAAAATATTTTGACCTAATTTTGACCACTAAATTAGGGAATATTTTTTTCTCGAATAATAAATTACAAAGACCTGACCCAAACTAATTTTTCATAACCTTTCAAAAAATGTATTTTTTTGTAAAATTCTATAATATTATGATATTTTTTGGAAACCACTTTGTTATGATATTTCTTGGAAATAAATGTACAAATCAATAAATTCGCAGACCACTTCGAGAGGTGACCTCGAATAAATAGAAAATAATATGTGAATTCAATATTAGAAAATATGATGATTTGGGAGGTCTCTCTCTTCCCTATTTATATAGATAACTATGTACGGGCTCAACCCTTCATCTGAACTAAGTCATCTTCAAGAATTACTAAGACTAATAAATGAAACTATTAAGGTTAAGCATGCCACAAGTGCTTATCCTTATTATAATTAAGAATATAGCATACTAGGATCATAACAAAGAGACTGGTAAGAAAATTGCATTCCTTGAAAATGAGGGAAGGACCATAAATAGTTGAACATCTTAACGCTTTTAATTTAATTCTGAGTCCGCTAAGAAGTATAAATGTTAAGCTTGATGAAGAGGATAAATGCATTTTGTTGCTTTGCTCTTTACCTAAATCTTGGGAGAACCTTATACTTGCAATTAATGGTGGTAATGTAGAACCCAAGATGAATGCCCTTGTCGCGACTTTGCTTAGTAAATAACTATGGAGGAAATGCATGGATGAGGGTTCCAATGATGCACTACATGTTTGGGGTTGACCTAAGGAAAAAGGTGGTCAAAAAAAAGAAGGATAAGGCGAGTGGAAAGTCAAAAGGATGGTCTAAAGCCCATAGTAAGAGTAGAGTGAAATGTTTGAACTATAGGGAGTGGGGCCATTGGATGAAGGAATGTAGTTCAAGAAAAATACTTCAAATGATTCCATTGCAGAAAAACCCTCTTATGATGAAAATGATGCTTTGCTTATTTCTACTAACATTACTAGTGATTACTCGTGGATTATCGCTTAACTTTATTGATATCACATGACTCCTCAAATGGAGTGTTTCTCTTCATATAGAGTATACGATGGTGGGCAGGTGTTTTTGGAAAAAACAACTCACATTAGATTATTGGCGAAGGCAAGGTAAAACTTGTGTTTAGTGATGGAAGGGTAAAATCTCTCATAGATTTGTTGCATATTCTAGGATTAGCACGAAATCTAATTTTAGTTTCTAAGATCTAAATGATGTTGGAGTGCATGTCACATTTGATAGGAATGGTAGCAAGTCAGTTAGAGTGAATCTAGTGCTAGTCAAGGGATTTTGGTGCGGTACTCTATTTGAGCATGAAGCATCTACATAGCATAACTCTACCTATGTAATTGACAATTTCTATTCATGTATGTTGTGGCAGGTGCCATAGGTTGGGCCACAAAGGTGAAAAAGGGTTTAAGACTCTAGTTAATAAAAATATGGTGGATGTTTTATATGCTTACACATTTTAATTTTTGTGAGCACTATGTTCGGAAAATAAAGTAAAGTTTAATTCTAGTAGCACTAGAGAAAAGAGATTATTGGAGGTTATTCATAGTGATGTTTTGGGTCCTGCAAATGTTTCTTGAATAGTAAATCTTGTTATTATGTTTCATTTATCAATGACAACTCACATTATACTTGGATTCATAGTGATGTTTTGGGTCATGTGGATGTTTCTTGAATAGTAAATCTTGGTATATGTTTCGTTTATCAATGACAACTCACATTATACTTGGATTTATTTTTTGAGGAATAAATTTAAATTTTAAAATTTTAAACTCCATGTTGAAAATTAAATAGATCAAATAATTAAAGTATTAAGTTCAAATAATGGAGGGGAATATTGCTCTAGAGAATTTGAACAAAGAGGATGAACAAGGCATTAATGGACAAAGCTAGAAGTATGTTGAGTAGTGCTCAGTTGAATCAATGTTTTTGGATTGAGGTCATACATGTACTACTTGTTATTTAATTAATAAATATTTGTGTTTTGCTCTAGTTGACAAGACACCCTATGAGGTGTGGACAAGTAAAAAACCCTTTGTTTTGCACATTAGAGTTTTTGGTTGTGAGGCTTTTGTTCATGTACCTAAAGACAAATAATATAATTTAGATTTTAAAACTAAAAAATGTACTTTCATTGGATATGACAAGAATGTCAAGGGTTATAAGCTTTCAAATCCTCTAAGCTTGAAATGGTATGTTCTTGAGATGTGATCTTTAGGGAACTTAGAATTAAGCTTAACCAAGTAAATCCAAAAGAAAAAGAGAAGACTGTGCATTTTGAAACCCAAATAGAGAAGTAGGAAGATGCATAGGTGGAAGAATAATAGATCAGATAGGAGGATGTAGAGGAAGGAGGTTCAGATTTAGAGAGTTCAAACGAAGAGTAGTTGAACCTCTTACTACACCCTTGAGAAGGTCCACAAGGTCACAAAAACTAGTTGACAGATATAGTCTATAAAAATTTTATTGTATTTGCTTTATCTTGTATTCTTCCTTTGAAGGAGCATGAGTCTTGGATGAAGGCCATGTAGGAGGAGATGATGATTGTAGATAGATGTTAGACGTGGGATCTAATAGATTTTCCCAATGGAAGGAATCCCATTCAATACAAGTAAAAATTTAAAAAGAAATTCAGAGAAGATGATAGTTGAAGAGGTACAAAGATGGCAAAAGGTTACTCCTAGATTGAGGGGGTGGATTTTCATGAATTATTTTTCTATTGCAAAAGTAACTTCTATTAGATTCCTACTTTCTATTTCTGCTACTTATGATTGAGAAGTAGAGCAAATAGATGTTAAAACTAATTTTTTGCATGGAGATATTGAGGAAGAAATTTATATGAGATAGCATGATAGTTTTGTGCTAAAAGGAAATGAAAACATAGTTTGTAGGTTAAATTGGTCTTTGTATGGTCTAAGGTAATCACCTGAGATATGGTATTAGAAGTTCAATGCCTTTGCATTGGAAGTTGGGTTTGTTATGAGTGATATTGATCATTGTGTTTATTTCAAATTAATTGATGATAGTTATTAATTATTGTCATGTATGTTGATGAAACAATAAGGGTATGATTAGGGAACACAAAAGTCAAATTTTGGGGGTGTTTAATATGAAGGATATGTAAAAAATATCTTGGGTATGAAGATTAATAGAGACCAAGTTGATAGAAATTTTTGGCTTAGTCAGAGTATGTTTAGACTATTTTGTAATAGTTTATTATGCAAGATTGTAACCCAGTGAGTATTCATTTACATGTTTGTACTAAAGTATGTTTGGATTAGTGGCCTAAGTCGAATGACGATTGGTGGATTTGTATATGTTCCTTGTGCTAGTGTTGTAGGTAGCCCAATGTATGCTATGATATGTACAAGACCAAATATTACCCAAGCAGTGGGAGTTCATAGTAAGTTTATGTCTAATCCTAGTACAATGCATTAGAATTAAATGAGAAAGGCTTTTAGATATTTGCAAGTGACTTCTGATTATTGTATTTGTTATCATGGGACCAATGATGTGGTCAATTTTCTAGAAATACAAGGCTTTGTTGATTCAGATTTGGTTGGTGATTTGGATAGTAGGTCTATGAATAGTTACGTGTTAAATTTGTTTGGAGTTGTCAATTGCATGAGTAAGTTACATCTAACAGTTGCATTGTACACTATATAAGTAGAGTATATGGCTACTACACATGCCTATAAGGAGGCAGTGTAATTACAAAGGGCATTTAGGTATTAGCTTTGACTATAGACAAATTAGGATTAGATGTGATAGCCAATGCATTATCTATTTGGAGAAGAATCCTATATGCCATGTTCGTACAAAGCATATTGATGTTTAGTATAACTTTGTTCGTGAGATGGTTGAGGGTGGTAGAATCATGATATAGAAGGTTGACACTTTGGATAATGTTGTAGATTCTCTCACTAAGCTAGTAAGCACAAATAAATACTATTGAATATGGGCCTTGACTCTTCTAGCACCAAATTCATTCATTTTAGTTTCCTATTATGTCTTTGCAATGTAAATGTCAAGTGTGAGAACGTTGGAACTAAGTGTACCATTCACCTTGCAAATCATGTCTCGATTAATTGTATTTTTTATGTAAACGATAAATAATGTATAATCTTCAAACATCATGGATCGGGAAAAATGGGATGCCAATGTGAGGGTGGGGAATTATTTATTATTTATTTTTTGGGATACATGGGATATTGTAAGTATGTCGTGTGGCTTACTCAAGACAAGGGACTTACTCTATAAAGCAGGCATGTTTCTTTGGAGCATATCCATATATTGCAACATCGAAGGTTGGCACTTCAAGGTTGAGACCTGGATTAGGTAAGGGTCCAGTGGGACCCGCTTGATGATTCTACAACTACTTTGGAGGATGCCATATAGTTGAGGATTCACTATCCTCACTTTTTTAAGGCTTCCAAGAGTAAGCCTAGTTTTAGGGGGGAGGATGTACTACCTTTGGCACTTGTGCCTTGATATTTGTTGACTTTTGGATCCACTAGTATTATTAGCAATGATATTTTATTATTCTATCAATGTCTTTCTGATGAGATTTTGTCTTGGCATCTAGGCTTCTACTATGGATGCATATGTTCTAACCTTACGGACTTTACAATATTTTTGTTCCATTGCTTTTGCTATATATTGTATAGATGTATTTATTACTTAGGATAGTATTATGGATTATTGTTGGTCATTGCATCTTTATGTTCATGGTTAATGATTCATAAATAGATGTGACGCTTAGTTGATTCATATGATATTATGCCACATTGGATTTTTATGCTTCACTTAAACTATTTTATACGGTGTAGGTACGCCTAATGTTTTACTTAAGTGTGCAAGCACCAGATTTCCCCAATGGTGGTTATATAGGAGATTTGTACATTGGGTAAAACTTGTTTGTTAACCTTTATCTCAATTGATACAAATTTGAGATGAATCTTTTGAATCGTCGTGTAAGACTGGATCCAAATCGGTGGCAATTTTGGAATCCGCATGTTATTAAAACTCGTAAAATGTGTGGAAGTAGTACTTTGCGTGTAGTTATTTTATCTTGTTTTGTTGCAATTAAATTAATTTCAAAATGTGTGTTTTCTATGTTCACAGAAAATAAAATAAATGTACCTTGGTGGAAAGGTCTAAGGCATTATTTTATTTCAAGTGAAGAAAATTGAAGTGAATTTAATTGCTCTATAGAATTAGAATAATTTTCATAGGGAAAATAGAACTATAATATAGTTGGAAATTTAATTTAATTGAAAATGTTAATGGAGAATATTAATCATAAGACATTTATAATGCATTAGCTTTAGTTTTAAAATAGTGTGGAAAATATCTATTTTTCCAAAAAGCATTTTTTTGAAATGTCTAGCTCTAATGTGGAAGGAAGGAAAAGTGGGAAGAGGTTTAGGGAATTTTAAACAAAAGAAATGGCATCTTATTAGCAAAGTTATCAAACAGGTGGTTGTCATGCAAACATTGAAGGAGTTGGCATAAGTGGACCTCAAGTTCTTCCATTGTTCTCAACTAGATCAAAATGTCATCTAGAAACACAAAGAAAAACTAATTGAGGTAAGTACAGAATACTCCATTCATCAAACTCATAAACACAGAGGGAGCATCCATCAACCAGAATAGGTTTATAGAGAACTTGTAGTGCCCATAATGAGTACAAAATTCAGTCCGATGAATATCTGCCTCTTGGATACAAATTCGGTGGTAACATAACTTTAGATCAATTTTAGAGAACACTCTAGCTCGCTTCATTTGATCAAACAAGTTGTCGATCCTCAAAAAAGGGTATCGGTTATTCACTGTCACCTTGTTCAACTATCAATAGTCAACACACAAACGAAGAGATTTGTCCTTTTTCACAAAAATAGTAGGTGAACCCCAAGGGGATACACTAGGACTAATGTGCCCCTTCTCTAGCAACTCCTCTAATTACAATCGAAGCTCACTAAGCTCTTGAGTGGTCATACAATATAGCACATCTAAGATGGGCTCTGCTCTCAAAATAAGATCAGCACAAAAGTCCACATCTTGTTTAGGTGGCATACTGAGAATAACGCTAAGAAACACATCGACAAACTCCCCTAAAAAGGGATGATCATCAAGAGATACCTTATGGCACTCATTCCCAGAAAGATAACTCACCAAGACAACAAATATTTGACATCCCATCTACATGCTCTATTTTAGTTGCATAATAGAAATCATGCAAAGAGATGAGTCTCAACACCCCTGCTACCTCAACTTGATGACCAGGATCATCCACACACTCAATGGCCTTATGATGATAATCGATGCTCAATTGATGAGCCTCAAGCCAATCCATACCAAGGACAATCTCGTAGGATCCCAAATGTAGGACACACAAATTGACAATGGTCATGAAGGTTCCAAAATCCAACACACAACCACTCACAAGTGAGTCCACAACAACCTTAGCACTGGTTGCCAACCCGAGTTGCCATTTATCATCCTACCTTGTTGCCACAAGCATACAATACTCTATCAAGGATGGGGAAATAAAAGAGTATAAAGCACTAGAATCAAACAAAATGGAAGTATGAACACCATCCAACAAACTTGAGGTCTCCACAAGAGTACCTTGATGCTCTACCTATCAATTATCTACCGCAATAAAAACTCTGTGTAACCTACCAACATCCCCCATTGTCGGTTCTGATGCTGTAACACTCCAACCAACAATTGTTGTTGATCCCTAAGGGCATCTTCTCACAAAATGACCCTCTTGATCATAGGAGAAACACTATCCCGTAACCCAAGAAGGAGTTGACTAAGGTACATTTGACCACTGGAAGCTCGAGTGACTATAATCATGTTGGCCACCCTAGGCCTACTTTTAGGACAAGAAATTCCTATGATGTGCACTTCGTTCAAAGCGAGAACATCCACCAGAAGGCACAAAAGATGTCTTGAAAGATCCCCTGATTTGGAATTGAGATACCCACACCCTTGACCTTTAGTGATAATGGACCACTACCTAAACCCCCACATGACCATTGTAACCTTTAGCCAAAATTTCCTCGATTAACTTGAATTTCTCGACAACAACTTCTAAAATTTTTGGTTCTAGCACCTGAACACCACCATTGATATGAGCATTCAAATCTCTCACAAAGCTCTGCACTAGCATCCCTTCGTCCTCTATTGAGCTCACATACTAAAGTTCAAAGAAATGGTTTTCATACTCATCAACAATCATGCCTAGTTGTTGAAGTTCATGGAACTCATTTGCATGGTGTTGCATGTAACGATCATAAAGGTATCGTGAATGAAACCACTCCAAAAAGGTCTCCCATGAGACTATATCAATTTCTAGGCGACGCTTTTACTCCTCTTGCTGCCATTACGTGGAAGAAAATCCTCATACGTGCATGATAGCATATCAAGCCTTGGTATTACTACCATAGGGATGCATCACAAAACATTTGTTAAGGGTCAAGAGCCAATTCTTAGCCTTTGATCTTTTTGTAGAATCTTCAAAGGTGGGTTGATGAGCTCGTAGAAGATCCCTCATATGAGTCACAGTGACCATATCCTCATCCACTAACTACCTATAGCCTTGACCGGACAGATTGTCATGTCCCCTTTTTCAAAATAGAGCCAAGGAGAAGACTTTCTAGCATATCATTATTTCCTGTAGCCTAAAGAGAAAAAACAAGGGAAATAATAATAATTTAAGTGGGCCCAACAATTTCAAATTTAATGACCAACTTAATAATATTATTATAATAAAAATAAAAAACATTTTTAATTGCTAAAAATAAAATAAATAAAAGTATTTTTAAATATTTTTGGACATTTGGTCAAGGGCTCATTTTTTAACACCATAAAAGGAGGTGCCTATCTTCATTTGAGGATCATCATTCAACTTATCCTTTTTGCTTCCAATTTTCAGATTTGAGTAGTTTGCTCAATCTACGGCATCCAAGGACGAAAACCCTTGGTTTGTCCGGGGTTTGAGAGGACGAAAACCTTCTTGAATTCTACATTTGGTGAATATTTGAGCGTCATATAGAGTTGGATTTGAGTTGTTCCAGTCAACCCTAGTTGAGCGCCACATTGGGAGGGAGAAATTCAATCATTTTGGATATTAGATTAGTCATACCAGTTGTTGTTCGCATCATTTCAGTCATCATTCATTGGCAAAATGGAGAATAAATCATATTTTGACATGTTGCCAATGTTTCCAAGACATCTGATTTTTACCAGCATATTTTGACAATTTTGCAAGGATTTCAAGGACAAATCAAACTTAACCAATCAGTCGTACATCTTCAGCTAGCCGCCTACCATCTAAGTTTCAAGGGCATTTCAGACTTCACCAACCAGCCATACATCTTTAGCTAGTCGTCTACCATCTAGGGTTTCAAGGAAATTCATAAAATATCGTTTCTGGCATTTTGCAACAATTTATGCCTCTATCCCATGTCATATAGTATTTGTGAGTAATTAAAAAAAATCAATAAAAATTATTTTGTTGATGTTTGACATCTCTACACTTTCTTATCAGCATTTGCAATAAAATACAATAATTTTTTTAGGGTTTTATATTACCAGAAATGAGCATTTTATCCACCTAGGGTTTATGATTTGATGACATCAACAAAAATAAGGGTTTGAAAATTGTAATCAATGTGTGTACTTGTAGTTTGGATTGATTTTGTTTCATAAAATCAATAAAAAAAAATTAAATATTGCATGTTTTCGATAGGAGACATAATAGTGGTACCAAAGCTTTGATCTTGCCGACCTGCAGGGTCGGAAGCTAACATTTGAGTGCAGATCTACAATGGCCACATGAGTGAAATGGAACTTAGGAGAGAGAACATGGATTGGCAACCTAAGTTCTTACCAAAGGAAGAAGATATAGATCCTATCCAAGAGGTGTTGATGCGAATACAAAAAGTGCAACAAAAAGCTAGGGATTGTATTTAAGAAATCAACAAAAGAGTAGGACAAGAAGCACGAACAAAGCGCCAAGATTTTTAAAAACTGGCTTTTAAAGCAATTTTCTATCAGCTATAAAGCTCTAGATTCATTTACAAGAACATGACAAAAAGATTATGTTCGAAGGGCATGGTTAGAGAATCAATGTGAAAGAGACGAGTGCAAGTTTTTTCTTTTCTAAGTATAATAAAAACTCTTGTATTTATAAATCCTATG
This sequence comes from Cunninghamia lanceolata, assembly GCA_027924645.1. NCBI lineage: Eukaryota > Viridiplantae > Streptophyta > Pinopsida > Cupressales > Cupressaceae > Cunninghamia > Cunninghamia lanceolata. The sequence continues at coordinate 4,947,372 of BSBN01000311.1, read as the reverse complement.
TTACCTATGAAGAATTATTGGAGATATTTGAAGAAAACAAAAGAGAAAGAAGAAAGGAGTTGATGAAGAAAGAATCAAAACCATAAGGAGAGGCTAAGGAAGGAATCAAGAAGCAACAACAATAGTCAAATTCAGAGGCACAAGACATCATTGAGCAAGAACAAAAGGACACACATAGGTTGGAGGTAAAAAATCCTTGGTAATAGAAGATGTTTTATTAACTTATATTGATTGCATATGTCAGAAAAATAGTGATGAAGTCAAGGCAAAAAGGGTCAGCAAAATAGTGATGAGGTCAAAGCAAAACGGACCTTACTTGTTGGATGCGAAGAGTTCAAGATGGAGGAACATGCACTATCCTTCGAACTTCCAAAGGGTGAGCCATTGATTGATTTTCAGAGTAGCATTGTCGATGGATATGCATTTGAAGAAAATATTTTGAGTCACAAGGTAGAAGTGTTGAGGGTATCTCCACAATTCCTATTTCGGTAAAGGAAGGTGAGCTCCTTGTTGGTAGCCCAAGGTATGAAAATGATGATTATATTTCAGATATGTTACTTCTTCCTATGTCACTGCAAAATTCTTGTGATCATGGAAAGCATGCTAAAAAAAGGGTGATAGAGTAAGGGATACAACTTGTAGTATAGGGCATGTGGACTCTTTGGTTCAAGTTCAAGATTGTTTTTTCATATGGGATCTAGTTGATCTTTTGAGGGTCAAAGTGGATTAGAGGCATTGATATCACTATTGAGTTCTCCATCTCTTGCATTTGGATTGATTAGAAGTTTATGAGGAATCATATACGGTTTGTTGTGCATTCTAACGACATTGTGAAGCATCAAAGTTCACGATTGATAGATCACTACTAGGAGCTGAGTACCACACTTGAAGATAAGATCAAAGGTAATGGCCTAATGGAGATAGTCACTGTGAGATGCTTGATGTAGAAAGATGGTAAGCAAAATAGATGTCAATTGAATGTCCAAGATTTTATGACGAAGCATGATATCATGTTGTTGGAGTCAAGCTACATACAAGGCTTCCCCTTTTGGATGGGTGATGGAGAATTCAAAAAGGATGAGATACCACAAAATGGCTTCATCATTCCTAGAATCATGAAGGCAAAACAAGTTGTCCATCACTTTATGCAAAGTCTTCTCTATCAAGGGTCTAGGAGGAATCGGTAGAATATTGGGTTTGCAATGGTTGCATCCTCTTGGAGAACTCACTATGGAGTTGAAATTCAAGGATGAAGAGAAATAAATAATATTTCAAGGTATAGTGAATGGCGTCACAAGCATGGTTACACAAAAAAAAAGAAGGGAGGTATATTTTCAGAGAAACCAAGTAGTTCAAACCACTCAATACATAGACAACTGAGGGTCTATCCTTAGGTGAGATACTTCATTATGATAATGTTTGGCTTGTTTTGGATATACTCAATATTACTCTCCTAAGGTGGTCAACAAATGAGATACTTGTGAAATGGAGCCTTCTTGTTGCAAGTCACCAACTATACATGGTAGGGATAAGTGTTTGTTGAAAGAAACATGAACCAAGAGCCAAATATGAATGTGGTTTCCAACTTTAGATCTATTTTTTCCAATATCTCAAGCCTCTTGCATACTTTGCTTGCAATCATAGAAGGGTTTTCAATGAAATAGTGGAGGAGTTTTCAGCCCATCTCCATTGCAATCAATTTTCAAAATTGTGGTTTTAGTTTGCACATAATTTTGGAGTTATGCAATAATTAAGAATATTTTTTAATTTACCATCATTAAATTGGCAATGCAGCTTGGTATTATTGCCCTTCTTATTTCTGGTAGTTCTTTGACATTCTATGCCGATTTAAATAATTTTTAAGGAAGTTTGTTGATGTTAATTAGAAGTTTATCGTATGCAAATTTAGTTTTAATGCATATTGATTAGTTTGTAAATCTCGATAGTATTACCACTAGATAGCATTGCATTTAATATTATAAGGATACTAGAAGGTTTACCACCAAATCCTTTGCATTTGCATTTTATTTCCAGCTCATTTGACATTGATCAAGTTTGTCTATTATCGGCCAATTTGGCTTGATCAGACCTGCTTGTTATCTGCTAGTGGCTTTGAACATATATGCATACTTGTTTGCTAAAGAGGTGTTGATCTGCTTGGCTATGCTGCCTATTTACTTTTCTAGTAGTGCATTCAGCTAGATATTGTTTCCAAACATCATATGCTATCACCCTACCCACAACGAGATTTGGGTGATCAAAAAGTGTGAGGACCTACATTTGCATCATTTAAATATTATAAAAATCCAAAAAAAAAAAGTTTGGGGCATCTCACAATAAATATATTCAAACTACATCCATTATCAACTTGTTGGTAAACATATTTGTCACTACAATATTTCGCTAAAATCAACGTGACTTGTCCAATGGCTAGCAACAAACATTTACAATAGTTGGAGAAATTATTTTTGGAATGACGATTTTCCTCAATGTTTATGACGAATATCTTCATTGTGTGATGGGGATTTTTAGCGGTTTTGTGCACTTTTAACCTAAGTTATCGGGTCCCTCAGAAACCCCCTTCCAGTATTGGTTTGATCCGAGTACGAATCCTGGGTCAGTTATGTGTTGGGCTTGCCCAAGGTACCCCGAGCTAACCCAAGTCGAACCCTAGGGACCCACAACACCTACACACCAAACGTAAAAAGAAAAACACTCTTGACATTTTTTAAAACAAATAGAGCACCTAACAGCACTAATTCGCCCTAAAGTGAGGGCATAACAATTTCTTTTACTCATTTCACAAACACAAAAGACCAAAACTAAATTTTTTTCCTCCAAACTGCCATTGTTGGGTTTTGAAGGTTGCTTCATTTTTCTTCGAAGCTAAAGGCTACAAGAGAGTTAAACCTACCTCAACAGGAGAGAAAAAGCTGCACAATGAAGATTTAACCATCAAAGGCAACTAAATCTTTCACTTTTTTCAAGTTTTGAATAATTTTTTTGAAGATTTTTCAATATTTTTCAAGTTTTTTTTAAAGTTCTGAATATTTTTTTGAACTTTTTATGCATAATAAGGGGGTTATAATGTCGTTTTTTTAAGTTGTAAGGTTGTGAATTTGTTTTTTTTTTTTTTGTTGTAGGTTCATACAGAATGGCTAGTAGTTCCAATTCAGTTGCCCACAATGCAAAGAGTTCATTTAAATTTGATGTAGTGTCAACTTGATTGTGACATACAACAATGATTGAACTTCTTTTTGGTTCTGGGGGTTATCGTTGGCATTGTAGCCAATGTAAAATTCAGTATAAGAGCTCGTATAGTCAAGTGAAAGCTCACTTTTGTGCTATTCCCATGTTGGGAATAAAAGCTTGTCCTGGGCTAAATAAAAAAGGGTTACCAAAGCAACAAATAATGGGGTACATTAAAGAACACAAGGATGCCGACATGGTAAGTAGTAGATCAAAGGAAAAAACACATCCTCTTGCCAAGAAAAGCTTGCAAAAGCCTCCTAGTGGCTTGTCAACACCAACTGGCCCACATCCTTTCATGCCATTGCCACCATCTTCCCGAGAAGAGAATGTTTCGTGTAAAAGAGGCCCATTGGAAAAGGCCTTCAAGAATGAAGTGAGGGAGGTTACAAATGAGAGCATTGCTTGTTGCATTTATGGCAATGGGCTTCCTTTCAACCTTGTTAAATCACCATATTGGCGGGATATGGTGACGGCCATTGCCAATGCACTTGCTGATTATGTTAGTCCTGGGTATAAAAATGTGCAAACAACCATATTGGCAATAGAGAAAGCTTCAGTAGAGTCATCATTGCGAGCAATCAAGGATACATGGCCTGAAACAACCGTGTCCATTTCTAATGGATAGAAAGATTGCAAAAATAGACCACTAATCGATGTCATTGTAGTGTCCCAAAGCATAAACAAGTTGCAAGTTCTTCTTCAGTTGAGCGAAATTAGAGTACATACTCCTCCATCCACTCGATTAAGCGCAACCAGTTGGGTGCAAAAAACACCGAGGATTTCGTCTTTATGCACTCCAACCTTCATCTCTTGTCACATAAGACACTTGGATACAATGAAGGGGTGACAAAGAATTGGGATCAAACTCCTAAGTGTGCTGACTTAAACGCTACAATTGCACAACTTGCTGAATTTTATAGATTAGGCAGCTTCTGCACGTGACACGACTAGGAGTGCCACTACAGCTAATTGTGGATCAAATGAAATTGAACCAAATGTTGACATTGATGCTCTACATGAAGAGCAATACGAAGATTATCGTATTGATTGTAATTTTGAATTTTCATTATGCATTGACATTTGACAAATCACTGAATTATGAATTTATGAGGTATTTAATATTTTGTTTATTGGCAATTATGAGTATCACTGTTTTTAAATTTTATAATTTTAGATTTTTTAATATATATATAGCCAAACTCTTACTCGTGGAAAAACAATTGCCATACCCGATACTCATACCAAGTCCAACAACTTAGCTTTTAACCCAAAAGTATGATAGGAAAATGAAAACAAGAAAAAGAAAAAGGAAAATGACGAAACCCTAAATAGGCTTGCACAATGCACTATATAAGATTCCTCATACTAAATGCAGGAAAATGGAAAAGAAATAATGTGCAACAATTAAAATAGACACAAAGTTCTTTTATTTATGCATACAACATCAACAATAGAAACTTCAGAGCCTAGAGGTCCTTGTTCACAATTCCATTCTAGTGGTCTTTGTCCTAAGTTCCTATCTAGGGTCCTAATCCAAAACCCACCATGATTTCTGGTTCCAGAGTTTTAAATCCAAAGTCCAGAGTACACCAAGGGCTTGTCATTCCTTGGCGAAACTCATAGATCCCTGACTTCAAGTAATGGAAAATTCTAAAGATGACTACAGGGATTCCATGATAAATGAGGCAGTTCCTCGTTCCAAGGTATAAATCCTCGTTCAAATGTCGAGAAGCTTCATCAGGAGTGAATAGAAATTCCATAGTTCAAGGTAGGAAAACCCAAGACCTAGTCCAACTTCAGACTTGGAAGATCCTCAGGAAGGAATTCCTGAATTGGATATTCCTTAACAGGAACATTCCTGAACTGGATATTCCTTGATAGGAACATTCCTGAACTAGATTTTCCTTGACAGGAACATTCCTAAACTAGATTTTTCTTGACAAGAACATTCCGGAACTGAACATTCCTTGACCCACTCCAAAATGTGACCTTCTGCCTTGCGAGAGTTCCGGACAGGAAAATTCCTTCACTTAGTGAAATTTGCAAACAAGGAATTCAAGGATCATTCCATTCCAAGACTCACCCTGAAAATTGTGACTTTTTGCCTGGGAGGAATTCCTAACAGAGGAAATTCCCTGACCATTAGAAAAATGCGACAAGGTGGAAAATCCTGTTCCTACAGGAATTTACGTCCTAGGAAATTCCTCCTTGACTATCTGGGAAATACGACCTGGAGAATTCTTCCCTGACCAGGTGGCTTTTGCGACCTGGAGAATTCTTCCCTGACCAGGTGGATTTTGCGACCTAGGTGAAAAATCCAGTTCAGCTTGGAATTTGCGCTCCTGGTCAGGAATCCAATTCCTACTGGAATTTGCGACCTAGAACAGAGGAATCCCAGTCCAGACTGAAAAATGCGACCTTAGGAAAATTCCTTCACAAACTGAAAAATGCAACCAGGAAGGAAAATTCCATGCCCTTAAGGAGTATGCAACAGGAATAAAGTGATCCAGAACTTGAAGAAAAATCCATAACATGACTTAGTCAAAATCACTACTTGGACTTGGAAAGTCCCTAAGAGATCTAGAAGTGAAAAAACTAGTTGGTACTGGAATTTGCGCCATAAGTGGAAAATCCAATTGGTACTGGAATTTGCGCCATAAGTGGAAAATCCTGTTGGTATAAAATTTGCGACCTAGGAGGAAATTCCTGTTCCAAGTGGAATATGTGCCCAGTCTTAGTGCAAATTCCTTCACCTTCAGGAAAATGCCATTGGAATTTGTGACTAGGACAAGGAAAATTCCATGACAATGTGGAATCCCCGACACCCCCTGAAATGTGCCCACCGCCAAAAGGATAAGACAAAGGGTAAGTCGGCCAGAGTTATGGCGGTTAGGGTTTTTTAACGAGACAAAAAGCATGTCGACCAATCTTGGTTGGCCAAATGGCAAGGAGGAGTCCAAACGCTTATATAAAGAGGCCACCCAAGTCATTTCATTCATTCAAACTCAAATCCAAGATAGAAAAAACATATTTCAGTTCCAACCAAGGGCAAAAGTAAGCATTCCAAGGAAGATTTTAGCATTCAAAGAAAAGATTTCACCATTAGGAAGACAAATTTCATCAAGACCTAGAATTCCTAGCAGAGGAATTCTGGTTCAAGGAATCCTACTCCCTCCTTCCAATTGTGCCCTGCCCTTGAAACTCCTCAATTCCTGCCTGATAACCCTAGAATGAAGGAAAAGTTAGTTCAAGTGTGAAGAATACCAGAAAATGGGGAAAATCCTTTATTTGTTCAGGAGTTCATAAGTGAAATTGATCAAATCTTGCCAAATCATTCATGTTTCATTTCATATTACATTGCATTTATGGATCATGTTCATCATGACTACTCGAGGTTTCCCTTGTTTTTGCAAGAATCCAGGACGAAGATAAGATTTCACGAAGGAGATGTTCAAGGATGATCCAAGGCGATCAGGATGAATGCAGAGACTTCAAACGCCCGAGAAGATGACTATTTCAAGGATCCAGTTCGAATAACAAGAAGACTACACAGACATACCAAGGGAAGATGAAGGACATCACTCCATTCCAGTGCCCGCCTTTCTCCCCCTAACACTCAATGTGACTGGCGCAAGGAAGGCAATATCAAAGATTCCAGTTCAGTGACAGGGAGACTTTGCATAAAGGATAAAGGAAGATCAAGAGTCCTTTCGAAGATTTCAAATGACACAGAGAATACTACATCAAGATCCTCAATGGGGAAGATACAATTCAAGTTCAGCATCGGTATTGACTAGATTTCCAGCCTGAATGGAAATTCCATAGTGGAGAATCCATGACCCCTGAAAAGATGCAGCCCTGGTTTGAAAGGAATTCCAAACGAAGGATTCCCTGAGGTGATGGAATAAGCAAAATTTGTTGAGGAAGTCAGGAATTCCACAAGTGAAAGTTCCTGGACACCTTGAAATTTGCACCCAAGGAATAGGATTCCTTGACACCCTAAAATTTGCGCCCAAGGAACAAGATGAGGTGGCGGCTGACTAGACAATTCCCTCCCAGACAACACAGTCGGCATGGGCACCCAAGACAGGTGGCACCATTCCATTTGGCCTATGATGTAATCTCACCTACCCCTTTAGAGTTTCTGACTCAGGGCGCAAATTTCAAGGAGATCAGATCTCCTCACCGCCTCTTTGTATTTTGTTGGCCTATATAAAGGCTGAGGCACCTCATTTGAAAGGGGGCCTCTTTTTCTGATATTTTCATGCTCCTAGAGCAACTTGATAGCTAGCTTTATTTTTGTACTACCTACTTGAGCTGGAAACTCCAAGGATCAGCAAGATTGTTGTAGACAAACTTTCCAAATCAATAATATAAGCATTGTGGACTGGTGTTTATAGAATTCTTTGGATTTTGACATGGTTTTCTTGATTTCTTTGAAGCATATCTTAAGTTTCTGAAGTTATTTCATTTCTTCTACTTTTCAAGCTTTCATTAGATAGTGTGATGGAAAATATTTTTGTTGGTGAATGATTGAAGCTGTTAGTTCATACCATTTGTGATCTGTGACTTGCAAATCACAGTGCATGGTTAGTCTGAACTTGTTCCAAGCTTAACTTCGATTGTTTATGCATGTTTCAGTTCCATGTTCCATGCCAGAGCAATCTGAAAATCCTTATTCCTCCCTTAAAGATAGCACCATCTCTGTCTGGGTTGTTGCCTCATGACGAAGCAAAAGCGTGGTTCCAGTTTCCATCCTCAGCAATAGTTCTTTCCATCAATTAGTTCCTTGAACCCTAATCCTTATCCCTCTTTTTCACTTTCTTTTGAATCTGTGTTAGGAATAGATCATTAAGAACTTACTAAGAAATCATTCCCTGTCTGCATAGATAAGGCTAGTTGAACTTAGACTCCACCTCTGCCATAGATTAAGAAATCCAAGTCCGAAGTGGAAGAATCCGCACCTAGCCTCCAGAACTTGCACTGAAATCCAAATCTTTCCTTCCTTGAGCATAGAAACCACTAAGTCTGGTACGTAATTCCCCCTCGTGATTATCAGCAAATCACATCATTCCACAAAGCTTTTTCCATGCCCGTCAAGACCTGACACAAAAGGAACCTTGGAGAAGTCTCATTCGATCACCAAGTTCAGCGTCTGAGAAGATTTGTTCAAGAGAGGATAGAACACCCAGTGCTTTATCCTAATGTTCGTTGTAGTCACAAAAACCGCATCAACAAGTCTTTATATGATTTTGCCTTTTTATGGTTTGTTGATAGGAAAAAACCCCAAAAAGAAGAATGATTTACCATTGGAATCAACTTGTATAAATAGTTTTTCCTTCTCCTAACTAACTTATAACTTATTTATAACTACTCACCTTTTCGAAATAACAAACATATCTTATAATTAAAGTTCACATCTTAAGTCACTTATAATTTAAAGTTCACTTTACAAGTCGTAAAAATGACTAAGTTAATTTTTTTGGATAAAGTGACAAACAAATAAACATAAAAGATAACTTTATGGTGCTTGTAAAGAGGCAAAGGATGATTTGTCCTCTTCAAAACTTCAATCCTTTGGTGTTGTTGGAAGTTGTCGATGTTGTTGAGCAGAAGATTTCAAGTTGTAAATTCTAAATTGACGAACGGTTAGAGCCACTAATTTGCTATTGGGAACCACAACATTTGCTAAATGGTTTCTCCATGTATTTAATGAATTCTTTATTTCCACACACTACTAGAGGAACTTAGGAAAGTCCTGGTGCCATTCAATAAGCACTAAGACAATAGTATTCAATTTCTTCATAGCTCAAGATTGAAAACTTCTTTATTAAATAACTCCTTCATTATCATCTTCTGAAAACTTTTCTTGATTTCGACTAGATCTAAAGATTCAGCTTCATCTTATTTTAACAACTCAATGTAAAAGGACCAAAAATTAGCTCAAACCTTATCTTTAGTTTCGTTACACAATTTGTCAAGTTTATGATATTCTTTGAGAGATACTTTCAAAATTGATAGCTTCCACTAGACACTCCTGAACCAAATTTGTGAAAGATTTTCTTCCACTTTGGCAAAAATGTGTTCAACCAAAAGTATGTACCCACCTGTTGCAATCATTTCTTGAAAATTTTTTATTATGTTTTGCCATAATGATACATTTTTCTTAGCTAAATACACATCATCATTAACTTTCTTCTTATCGGCCTCAATCATAACATAAATTTTCCTTACCTCTTTGATAAATTTGAGGCTATCTAGAATTAGTTGTTCTACCCAAGGTTTAGTAACTTTCTCATAGCTTTGATACCTACCAATCAAGATCCATAATTGACCTGATATAAGCAAATCTAGATGTGAACTTGTTCCTCTACTTGTTCTCTAGTATATTTTTATTCTTTTGTCCTTTGAACTAACTTAATGACTGATACTTGGAAATTATGGATATCACCTTCATGTGTATATGGATCAAGATCTACTCTGGCAATATTACAATTTGCTACAATCATATCTTCTTCATTTCTATCAACAATGGGTTTATAAATTTCCACATATTGTGTATCTATAGAAGAATCAGTCATCAACCTTGAAGTTGTTAAATTGGCCTTTCTAGGAACTAAGATTATTTGAAGCATATTAGTAATGGCGTCAAAAATAGCAGTGGAATCTCCCATTGCATCAATTTGTTTTGAACGCGAAGTGGAAATGTGAGGAGGAGAAGGTGGAAGAGATGAAATGGAAGATGGAACCAACAATCATCGTGGGGATGGTGATCGTGAAGGGGATGGAATAGGATGTAATACACAAGATGAAGCTAAAGTCTCTTGTTGTGGAGGAGATCAAGAAGTTAATATGTGAGGGATATCTAATCTTGAAGATTTTGTAGAGAATCAGACCTTGTGGCAATAAACTGTTGAGTGATATTATCAATTAGTAGACAGGGGTCACTATATGAGGACGAAGTATCCGTAGTTACTTGTATCACCAAATTTTGGAGCCTCTTTCTCTTTATCTTCTTTTTAGAGACATCATCATCCTCACAAGTCTTCATTGGAGCTTGCCTCTTGTTTGGGTCCTCATCATCTCCACCACCACCTAGACTACTCTTTCCTCGTGAGGTGTAAACTGAAGTGAAATGTTGGGATGAAGAAACCTTTCTATGCTTTGATCTTATTGGTGACACACCTTTAGTGAAGTTCTTACTAGCAGGGTATTCAATAATTTCTTCATGACCCAAGCTTTTGATCTTTGCACTACAAACACGGTCCTCTCCTCAAGACTTTTAATTTCCTTGTTAGCCCAATTGAATGGCGGTATTGACAACACTTGAATTGATTGCTCAAAATTCGATCAATTAAATCACTTTCATCATCTACAACACCTTCAGTTAACCATTCCAAGTTATGTGACTCGCGGTCATTCACATCCAATCTCTTCTTCCAACTCCAAAATCATTTTCAAACTTCTCGGTAATCTTCTAAGTGTGAAACATGAAGATATTGCGGTCCAAGTCTGAGGTTGTCTTTCACATAAGCTTTACCATCAAAAAGAAACCACATTGAAATTTGCATGTGTTGACTTCCTTTTTATCGACCTGTTGGCACCTAAAAAAACCAAGTTTCCAACTTGACTTATTTTGCCCCAAATCCATCAAGATCCTACTTTGTGGCTTTGTTGTTGATACCATCATCTATATCCGATCTAAAGACTATTTTGAATGGGTTCCCTCCAAATGGCTTAAGTCTAAGAGAATCCTGGCTTTTTCCTTGTGTTTTTGCCTTTGTCAAAACTTCAGAGTTCGGCCTTCTATCTTCCATGGTGCCTTTCATGTCGGCTTCGAAAACTCCGCCCTAATTCGTAAAAAACCACCTAAGTGTTTCATGCATCAGAGGTCAGGGTGGCAGTCTTTCGTCTTCTTCCGAGCATGCGTTAGCAGGAAGGCCCGATTGCCGAAGTGCGCCAAGGCTTCAAAAAAATTCTAAGTATTTGATGGCACAAGTTTGAGAAACTCATGCACATGCCAGATCTATGGCTGCCTTACCAAACATAGCACAAAACCCCATTATAGAAAACTCCCACAAGAGACATACACAAATATCGACAGAAATTCAAGTATTTCAATGCTCGAATACAAAAATGACAAGAGGAAAGAAAATGCAATTTCTACAAACATTGAAATCACAAGGCAGAGTAAACCCGAATTCCACAGTATTCTATTTCATATTCAAAACATTACAAAACATATTAAATGGCCTTAAACAAATGACCCTCTCTATCAATAGTAAAACAAAACATTCTTAACTACTTCTACACTCTCCTTTTGTCTCCCCCTTTCTGCACATAGTCTTCTTCTTTGCAACCGTCCTATTCTATACCCCGCCAGCCTCCTCCACACTCGGTGTCGATTCTTGGCCTTCGGCCTTGATTGTTTATCGGCCTCGTCTTCTCCTTTTCGGCCTTTTCTCCCTCCAATTCACAACTTACTCCTCTCTCTCGATGTCTCCCTTTTTAATTTGCTTCTATCTCTTTGAAACTGTCGGCCAGGGTCTACTCTTGCAGACGCTGATTCAGCTTCTACAGTAATCCAAAATCTACCTTATGTAACCGTCGCTGCCAGTTGTTGATTCTTATTCTTTTTTTGTCAAGGAATGGTTGCATGCTCAGATTCTTCACTACTTTTTCTCCATCTGTCTTCAAACCGCCTGTTCACAACCTTTCATCTTCCTGCAGAATAGCTACACAGTGATCATGAATTCCTTCGATGGTTGCCAATTGCTTGACCGTTGTTCAAATTCATTCGGCCTTTCGATTTCCCTCACTGCCAAGGCAATCGTCAATTAGGAAGAAACAACCATAACAGATTTAAATCCTTTATCATCTAGTTCCTAGCGCTCGGGTGACAGGGGACTACCAACTATGCTTTGATTCATCATTGCTAGCTACAGGAACTATATGTGTGACAAGAGCACCATTTCCAATTTTAACTTTATAACGATAGGAGTTAAGAGAATGACAGAAGTTAAAGAGTCACCACCCACAAAAAGCTAACAAAAACAACAAAAAGATGAAAAACCAAAATTATAGGGCAAGATGCCCCTGCATCAGACTCCCCCACTGAATAAGATTCATGAGCTCCTACTCATGAGCTCTATAAAAGATTGCTCATATTTAGACCTCTTTTTCCACTTCTTCCAATCGTTTCGCATCCTTGGTCGTGCCTCTTCCAAATTTGTCTCATGCTTGCAATTGCTCTTCTTGAGTCTCTTCATTTGTAGTTGTTTGCTTTCCACATTCTTCTTATATATCCGCCTATTGATTTCTTTGTCCACTACAAATCTCCATAACTCTATCTCATCTTCACAATCATCAACCTCAAATGAAAATAAAACTTCATCCTCATAATGTTAAAGAAAGTTATCTCAGAAGCCTTTACTTCCGCGATATCATCCTTTAACAGTAGGTCTTCCTCTCCAACATCCTCCAATTCTTTCACCGTAATCACAATGGAACCTTCGACATATTTCTTCTCTGTTGTAATCTCCTCTACCAGGTCTATACTTTCTTCTCCAAAATATTCTTTCAGATTGGACATTGCCACAGATTTCTCCTCCTCTTCATTACAGTTCTCTTCTTTAGAAATGAAAACATGAACTAGATTTTCTCCATACTTAGATTCTAAACCACTTCAAACACCAGCTTTCCTCAAATCCTTAAGACAACCAAAATATGAAATTTCTAAACTCTGACTTGGCTCTGCTTCAGGCTCTCCTTCTTTGGCTTTCTTTGAATGTCCTGCAATCACCATAGAGTTAGGAAAATAACACTTTACCAATGCATTCATTCGACTTGAGATCTTTTGCAAATTCCCATATAGCTTTCTCTTCTCCACTCTCTCCAGCAATCTGTCGACTCCAGTAAAAGAATACTCAGCCTTCCACAAATCTACATTCATCACTCCATATATACTTCCCTTTCCATGTCCCAATTAAACAACCACAAAACATTTTTAACATCTTTCCTCTTATCACAAACCTTAATATCATGCATCATCTCAAAAAATTTCTCAAACTTTCTATTAATCAACATACCAAATGAACTTATAATAACAGCCTCATAAAAGATTTCCTTATTTACCTTTGCTTGCTCTGCTGCACCCACTTCTTTATCACTAATTGAATCCTTTCTTCCTCCATCCTTCTTAGTTGTCCCACTTGTATTAATTTCTTCACTGACACTATCCTCCTACAATTCTTGTTCGACCTCAGAGGATTGAGCCCACAAATCATCTGCACCACTCTTGTTTGTTGTCCCTTCTTCAAATTCTGCCCCAACCTTGTTTCCATGTATGCATTTATCCTTATCTTCTTTATTCTCTGCTGCCTCAGCTTCTTCTTCTCCTTAATTCTTGGCTGCTCCTTCTTCACTCTTCATGCCTTTCTCTGCTTTTCCTTCTTGGTTTCCATGCTCCTTCCACATTTTATATCTCTCTTTTCATTTCTCTTTCATCCACAGTCAGCCACATCTTTTCTTCATATTAATAAATTTTATACAAAGCTTTAACATTATCATTATACAAATCAAATTGTCTACCTCTCACCTTACACGTAGCATGTTGCTCTTTCTCAAGCTCTCCAATAAGCATTGGGGCATTATTCTCCTTTCTATCTTCTTCTAGGGGCTTTATCATGTGTTCTAGTTCATTGGACTTGTCCTCATCCACATTTTTCCTCTTCTCTTGTATTGTCTTCTCATTATCAACTACTTCTATTGTTGTCCCATGCTTCTCTACCCACGTTGGGTTCTCTATCTTCTTGAATTGATGTTTGGTTACCTCTACACTGGGCATATTTTCTGGTCTTTTTTTAATCTTTGTCATATCTTCCACCCTTGATGCCTAGTGCTATCATAAAGGTTAGTACAAACTACTCCTTGCCTCACTTCTCTTTGTTGTATATTTAGAACTGATTTCCTTTGCTAATATGGTACTACATAACCATGATCCACTATTTTATTCTTCTCATTTTTAACTTGGAGGTTTACATTGTTGGAGTCCAGGACAACACTGAGAGGGGGGGCTGAGCCAATGTTGTATAAACTTTTACAAGTTTTTACACCTTTTAACTTACAAGATAAAGAGAGAGAAAGACATCAATAATCTATTAAACACATATGCATAAGTATGATAATGAAAGGTATGAATTAGGACTTTAAAAACAAATCATTAGTATAAACACATGAAGACAAACAAGAAACATAACACCTAATTTGATGAGTGGAAAACCCTTAAGGGGAAGAAAAACCACTTTGAAGCATAACACATATGCATTGCATCATACATGCATCATCATTGCTTGAACATAAAGATGCATCATGCATGTGAACCATGTGAACTCTTGTATGATCAACATCATCTCCTGAAGCACATGACTATCATCAACATCCAAGACCTCAACACATCACAACACCTTTACTAGTTTGACATAAATGACAATCAATCTTCATCAATCTCCCCCTTTGTCATTGATGAAAAAACTACATGATGCATTCTCTCTCTCCCCCTTTTTGTCATTTAACTCCATTGAAAGATGTTAAAGCTTGATCATAACATTTAAAATCACATTGCACTATGAGAATTTTGAAAACATAAACTCATGTTAACCTGTTATCTTTCCTTTGAACCTGTGATGATCTGTGATGACAAAAAATAACAAACCTGAAGCAAGCATATGACAAACCTTGTTGATAATACCCTGAAACAATTCTTCAACTTGACAACAATAAGTCACCATGAAGGACACACCATGTGAGGCACACCAAACAAAACATCAAACCATCGTTATAAACTACCCATAGACTGTACCATATTCTGCATACATAAAATGAGATCTGTTACATCATAAAATCTGCACAAAAAAGCACTGTCCCCATAGAATGAAGCATGCATATCTATCTCAACACAATACCACTTCTTATCACTACACCAATATGAAGATGGAAAACTAACATATATCTGCTATCAAATACAAACTCCTGACAATTGTGGTTGCAAAACAAACCTCTCATGACAAACAAATCTTTCACAATCATCAACTCTTTTTGACCTAAATGACAAATCTCCAAGATCTCCCAAAGCATAAAGTATGATGTATGATTATGATGGCACAAAAATGACTCTTAGGATTTAGATAAATCAAGCCTTTGACATAATACATATGAACTTGAACTCCATGCAAATATATATCATAAACACTCAACACCTGATGAACAACAATGTAGGCTCAACAAGCAAAAAAAGTATGATAATAATAGCATGAAGACTACTCATCACAATATTCACAACTCATGAAGACATGTGATTGAATTACCACTCAACAAGATACATCTTAATAAACAATCAACCTGCAACAACCTACATCCAATCTACTTCTGCACACACTTCTTGACATGATAAAGAATGAAGACCATCTGTAAGAAATGAAGACTATCTTGATGAAGACCATCTACCTGTTCCTGCACAAGACACTTTTTACAACACAATGTCAAATCTGATATATATACAGAACCACATCTGAAACATATAGCAATCAACAAGAACTGATGTCTCTTGACTATATCATTCAAATCAGCCCATCAAGTCTATACTGCACCAAGAGACTTCCATTACTGAGAGAAAATTGTACTTCAATATTTTGATTCTAATTGTACCCTATCACTGTCCACTATCTGCAAATTTAAGTTATGACTGCACCATATCATATTACTCAAGAATGAAACTCAAACCAATCAACACACTTCAGCTCAACTGAGATCACAAATTCAATCAGCAAATTTTCAAAAATCAATTAACTACATGTTCTCTATATGGCTTGTCAACATGTTAACTATCATAGCTCATAACCATTGATCACTAAACAACCAAAGAGATAGCTTGGAGAACTACTTCCCTTGAAATGATATTAGGTCTCCTAAATGGAAGAGAGATGAACACCATGAAGAAAACTTTTGACATCAAAGTAAATCTATCATCTCACTGTGAAAGATACCACTACAACAATACAAAGACATTCATTTGAAATGCACTGGATGAATTCTAGAGACAATGAACACAATCAATTCCTTCTCGACTTGCTCCTTGATTGCAGCTACATCCATGCAGGTAAGAGATAAGACATTAATCAACTCCCCCTCACTTCATGTTATATGTTATACAACTAATGATGTGACTTGTGCAAGATGCACAAGTTTAGAATCTATCTTTTCTTGACCTTGTTTCTGCCTCCAAACTTTCACAGGTTCTTTATTCTTCCAAACCTTTTCAACCTTTTTCTTTTTCCAACCTTTGAAACCAGGTGATACATTTCTCAAACTATGTACTTTGTGACCACGAGAGTTACACTTGAAACATACAAAATTAGTATTTCTTCTACAATCAACTGCTTTGTGTCCAAAATGATTACAGGTATAATAATAATGAAAAAATGAATAATTATACATGTACATATATGCTTGTCTTGCTGGAGTAGCCCTTCTTGGATTTCTCTTTTGATTGTTCATCTTGATAAACTCATCTTTAGTTTCAATCTTCTTTTTGCCTTCATGAGCAGCAATATGATAACTTAGATCAATTTTCCTTCTTGGAGTTTCTCTAACTTTAGAAGACCGTCCCTTTTCATAGCCAAGTCCAGTAGTGTCTCTATGTTGTTTTTGTTTACCCAGCATCTCATGTAACTTGCTTGTGCTCTCTTAAAATTTTAGATTCTTTTCCAACTGCTTCCTAATAGCCTCAAGATATTTTCTTAAAGAGACTATTTCTCCTTCAAGCTTTTGGCATTCAACTGTTTTAGCTTCCAACTCAGATTTTGTTACATCAGCTATCCTCTTAGCTTTCTCAACCTTTGTCTTCACATTGATAATTAATTTATCTGATTCACCTACTTGATTCCTCAAATTTATAATCAAATTTCTAGTATCTTCAAGGTCTAAAAGTGCTTTGTTTTTTAAGCCCTTTTTTTGTTGTAGCTGCAACTCTAATTTCTGGTTCTCCTTTTTGTATTTATTGAGTTCCCTTAGAGCACACATGAGTTCTCCTTCTATATCAATTTCAAACTCTTGTTCATCATCACTCATAATGTGATCTTCTTCTAAATCTGATTGAATCTCATCTCCTTCATGTCAAAGTCTCCTTTCATTGCCACTTTCTTCAGACACCAAGCTGTCCTCTTCTTCATCATCACCTTGACAGATTCCTATCAATTCCTTCCACACATCCTAAGTTGTTTCACAATGCATAACTTTACAAGAGACATCATTAGATAATCTAGACAGAATAACCTTCTTTGGTATATGATTACATTCAAGAGCTTCTTTGTTATTTGTAGTATTGGGTGATTGAGAGGAAACAAAATACCCATTCTCAACTAACATCCAAACACCATACCCTAAAAAGGATAGATAGACTTGCATTCTAATACACCAAACAGAGAAGTCTGAACCATCAAAGAAAGGAACTCCTGAAACATTTCTATGAACTAATTGTATATCAACATTTGAATTTGGTAAAGATGGTGCCTTTTGACCAGTATGTGACTTGACATTTCTCTTTTGTCTATTTCTTTTGCACTTTCCCATGGTACTCCACTAACAGGACCTACTCAAGCTTGTTAGACTTCTAAAGGGAATGTGACTCTAATACCACTTGTTGGAGTCCAGGACAACACTGAGAGGGGGGGTTGAATCAGTGTTGCATAAACTTTTACAAGTTTTTACACCTTTTAACTTACAAGATAAAGAGAGAGAAAGACATTAATAATCTGTTAAACACATATGCATAAGTATGATAATGAAAGGTATGAATCAGGACTTTAAAAACAAATCGTTAGGGCATATGAACACATGAAGACAAACAAGAAACATAACACCTGATTTGATGAGTGGAAAACCCTGAAGGGGAAGAAAAACCACTCTAAAAATTTGCCTCACTGGCTTATTAGAATCTCATTGATTACAACAATTGTCTCACTGACATACAAAGCCTCACTAGCATCAAACAATTATTTTGGACAAAAGAAAACTTTGTATAAAGAGAGAGAAAGAGAGAGAAAGACATCACTAATCTGTTAAACACATATACATAAGTATGATAATGAAAAGTATGAATCAAGACTTTAAGAACAAATCATTAGGGTATATGAACACATGAAGACAAACAAGAAACATAACACCTGATTTGATGAGTGGAAAACCCTCAAGGGGAAGAAAAACCACTCTAAAAATTTACCTCACTGGCTTATTAGAATCTCATTAATTACAACAATTGTCTCACTGACATACAAACCTCACTGGCTATAAAGAGGTCTCACTGACCATACAAGTCTCATTGACATACAAAGCCTCACTAGCATTAGACAATTATTTTGGACAAAAGAAAACAATTCAGAGGGTTACCTTGATTCTCTACAACACATTCAACCTTATATCTCCTTTTGTATTCACTTGACAAAATTCTTTTCATTCATAATATGATCTTCCAAGCTTTTGATACATATGACAATCAATCACCTGCACATTACATTCTTTGCAATTTACAATGTCTTCCTCTGTTCAAGAATCAACATCTGCACTTTGTCTTCAAAAACCATAGACAAATAATGTCTTCAACTCATGATATCTCAGACCTCCAAAATCACACATAATGCACCTACAAATTCATTATATGAAAAATAGAATGTCCTTTCATATTGCTCTCATCTCTACATAAATCACTTTCAAAAATCCATTCACCTGCAAAAATAAAATCATATATATCTCTTCTCTGTATTTTCATTTTCCCTTTCTCAAAAACAAATCTTCTATTCCTGCGATAAAACAATCCATCACAATGCACCTTCAATATTATTAGAAAAAATGACCCTTCATTTTCTCTTCTCTGCATATACATTGTATCTTCTCGATATCCACCAAATATCATTAAATAAAATCTTCAAAGAATTTTAATCATTCTGCCCCTATTAAAAAAACTAAAACAATTTCTCTCGTCGAATCCACTACTCACAAAAATCATCTGCATAAATTAATTCACATGTTCACATTCTCTGCAATGAATATTTCTCATAAAAAAAACTTCTATAGAAACTTTCCCCTTAAACAATGCAATTAATATTGCATATAAATCCTTAAAAAGGATCTCCTCCTTTATAGCTTTTAATGCCTCGAAAGGCCCACATGTGAAAACTTACAATTATAAAAATCTTCCAAAAAAAAAAATGCTTTAAAAACACAAAGGAAACTGCCTTTTTGGACTATCTAAAAATAGCCTTATATTGCAATCTTAAGACATTGACAATTGAATGCGCGTCAAATGTCGAACCCAAGGAAGCAGGAGACAATTTTAAAAAACAATCGTTGATTATCAAATTTGCACCCACCAAGTATTCAAAGAGAGCCTTAGATTTAGTTATGACGCCCACACGCCCATATAGAAACCTGTGCCATCGGTGGGAAAGAGGGAAGGGGCCGGTTGTAATATGAAATAAGACCTCTTTAGAGGATAATCTTAAGTGATATGACCTGCAATTGCACGTCAACATTCCTTTAAAACAAGAAGTGCATTTCCTTGTGACAGGCAGAGAATAGAATGAATTAGGTCTTTAGGAATGTAGTTTAGGATTTAAGAAATTCAAAACACCTCATCATGAATCTTTAATTAACACCTCATCATTGATCTTAAATCTCTGCCATCTGCCAACACTACATTGCCATCTGCCAACACCAACATTGTAAGGAAAAACAATAACTACCCTAACATTGTCATAAACAATAATCACAAACACCAACTAACATGAACATCATGCCAACAACAAATCTTAACCTCTGACAAACAAGAGATCTCCCGATAACATGTTCTGATGACAGATCCTCTTGATAATGATAAAAGTCCAAACTTCATTCAATCACCATGACTAAACTCTTAAATGGAATATATATCAAATCAATTCTATGAGATACTCCATAACACCAACTCAGTCAACATTGTAAAACCAATGAAGCACATAAGGTATCAAATATATGATGGACTTTGAAACAAAGAAAAAACATGTTGACATGAAATATTAATAGGATCATCTCCAACAACTGAGCCAATTTCATCATAACACTAAGGCACATTGTTGAACACCATGATAAGAGTTACATTATCAACCAAATCCTGATAAAGGCTTATGGCATGAAGGCTCATACAAATGCATTTCCAAGAAACACATTTGATCAAAACATCTAATCCAAGTGTAGGTTAGCAAATCCACTTTTGTCTGCAATACAAGAGATCATCAAATGTTAGGAGGTGTCCTTAAATGTCATGATGTCCTGCAATCAATGACCAAAAACAAATCAACTGAAGATCCTTGAAACATGAACAACTGAGCAACAACACACATTATAACCCCTGAGAGCAATAACTCCTGAGATCACTTCAACAGTAACATCAACATCTATGATCATGAACACACTATCAACATGAAGAGGTCTTGAAGACTAACATCCTTGTATTAACATGGTCCACACAACAAATCTACTGAATCCAATGTTAAGCATGAAGACATGAATAACCTTCTCAACACCACCATGATATGAAATCTTTGTGTCTTCTCTGCCTTGCATCTTATCACCTTGCATCTTATCATAAATATGAAGCATAACACATATGCATTGCATCATCATTGCTTGAACATGAACATGCATCATGCATGTGAACCATGTGAACTCTTGTATGATCAACATCATCTCGTGAAGCACATGACTATCATCAACATCCACGACCTCAACACATCATAACACCTTTACTAGTTTGACATCAATGACAATCAATCTTCATCATACATTTCTATTTTCACTTGCACAAACAAAATCACTACCAAAACTTACTTTTACCTCCTCATTGGTCTGTTGTCCCAATTTTCTTACATCCTTGGCTTCATGTCTTACCACCTCTTTTTATTCACGTCTTCTCTTATCTATTGTTGCAACTAGTCTTCTTTCGCTCTTATCTCCATCTTCATCTATAGGCTCTCATCTTGCCCTTTCTTCTTTTGCCTCCAAAGACTTAGTCCTTTTCATGCCTGCATCCGCACTTTCAAACAAATCAATAGCAAATGAATTAAGAGACCAGAATGTCTCTTCAGGTGCCTCTTCCATAGACACTTTCTTCTCTTCTTCTAGAGCTCTTTGCTGCACTTTTTCTTTTCTCCTTTCCTTACTATCCTTAATGAGAATTTTCCTCTTATCTCCTTGTCCTTTTTCTCCAACCACAACCTTGTCTGGAAAATAAATCTTTTTCCAAAATTTCCATTCTTCTTGCAATCTCTTTCAATCCCTCACGGTATTTTCTAGTTTCCACTTCATCCCAATATCTTTCCCCAAGTGGGATTATGATGAGTCTCCTTACACTAATACCCATCCTCACACTGCTACAAATCCACAACTCTGCTCAATCTTCAAGTGCAAACTACCTCTCCTTCGGTGATCGGTTCACACACCCACACACATCACTTGCAATTTCTATCATAGGTTGCCTCTCACACAGCTATTTTCTTCAAGACAAACATCCTTCTATTCATCAAATACATCTTGCTCATCACTACACCTTTTATAACATAATCTCTCTTCAATAAGTACCCTCTACCCAACAAGACCTGGAAGATGTATCTCTCAAAACCCCCTCAACCCACTCTCTCTTAGTGGAGGAAATCATACACCTACCCAGTTTATCTCTGCTGGAGGATAGAAGTTACAGACTCTTTCTCATGCCTGCAACAAGTTCTCTCATATAATTAACTCTTTCACAACTCTCTCCTACCTCATTCTTCTAAAATACCATGCCAACGATCTACTGTGCTCGGATACCAATCTGATGGCACAAGTTTGAGAAACTCGTGCACATGCTCTGCTCCTTTCTATGCTTGCCTTACCAGACACAACACAAAACCCCATTATAGGAAACTCCCACAAGAGACATACAGAAATATCGACAGGAATTCAAGTATTTCAATGCTTGAATACAAAAATGACAGGAGGAAAGAAAATGCAGTTTCTACAAACATTGAAATCACAAGGCAAAGTAAACCTGAATTCCACAGTATTCTATTTCATATTCAAAACATATCAAATGGCCTTAAACAAATGGCCTTCTCTATCAACAGTAGAACAAAACATTATTAACTACGTCTACACTCTCCTTCTGTCTCCCCCTTTCTGCACATAGTCTTCTTCTCTGCAACCATCCTTCTATTAGGTACCCCCTTCGGCGTCCTCCACACTCGGCATCGACTCTTGGCCTTCGGCCTTGACTGTCTATCAGCCTCATCTTGTCCTTTTCGGCCTTTTCTCCCTCCAATTCACAGCTTACTTCTCTCTCTCTCGATGTCTCCCTTTTGAATCCGCTTCTATCTCTTTGAAATCGTCAGCTTGGGTCTGCTCTTGCAGACACCGATTCAGCTTCTACAATAATCCAAAATCTACCTTATATAACCGTCGCTGCCAATTGTTGATTCTTATTCTTTTTTTGTCAAGGAATGGTTTCATGCTCAGATTCTTCACTACTTTTTCTCCGTCTTCAAACCGCCTATTCACGACCTTTCATCTTCCTGCAGAACGGCTACACAGTGATCATGAATTCCTTCGATGGTTGCCAATTGCTCGACCGTTGTTCAAATTCATTTGGCCTTCCGATTTCCCTCACTGCCAAGGCAGTCGTCAGTCAGGAAGAAACAACCATAATAGATTTAAATCCTTTATCATCTGGTCCCTGACGCTCGCGTGACACGAGACTACCAACTATTCTTTGATTCATCATTGCTAACTACAGGAACTATATGTGCGACAGGAGCCTCATTTCCAATTTTTTAACTTTACAAAGATAAGAGTTAAGAGAATGAGAGAAGTTAAAGAGTCACCACCCACAAAAAGCTAACAAAAACAACAAAAAGATGAAAAACCAAAATTATAGGGCAAGATGCCCCTGCATCAGTATTGTGGATCTCGGAGATCGAAGTGCCAACCTTTCATCTTCTTCCATGTAGGGGGAAGGGTGAGTGTCCGACAGTCAAAGTCCGACGAAGCTCAAGTTCTTCTAAGTCTTTCAGGTGACGAAAAGCAGGAGGTTTCTTTTCTTCCTTCCTTTTTTGGAGGTTGTAGGCGGAAGGCCTGATCTCGAGATCCGACAAGGTTTCACAAGAGTTTCTAAGTGTTGTGGGTGTCAATGACCGAGGGGCTTCTCTTCCTCTTTTCTTTTCAAAGACGAAAGGCGGAAGGTGTGATCGTCGAAGCCTGGCGAGCTTCAAAATTTTTATAAGTGTTTCAAGATCAGACGGTTCTTTTCTTTTCTTCCAAAATGACCAATGTATGGTAAAGGCTTGATCTCCAAAGCCCAATGATTTCCTTTTGCTCCTTTCGGACTTTGGAGATTGGGTCTTCCTTCTTCACCTTTTCAAACGCTGATTGCCTGGTGCAAGCTTGAATGATCACGGCCCAACTGTTTTGCCTTCCCTGCTCCTTCCACTGTTTAGAATGCGATGGGACTGCTCAACGACCTTCTTGGCCCCCATTAATGCTTCTTCAAAGCCCAATTACTTGTGGAAAATGATTTCACACGCTCCTATGCCACTGTAGCTCCTTTTGCATTGAATTTCTTGTACCCATGGCATGGGTGGATGTTCTTTTTCAGCGGATTTCTAGGGCAGATCCATGTGGGCGCACACCAAGGAAACAGAGTTGAATTTATTGCAGCATGGGCGACTAGTGTTCCTTGTTGACCACTCTTCCCCACGTCCATGACTACCACAATATGATTTGAAAAGCTATATATGCATGTTTGGAATTCATTCTAACAGTTGGTCGTTGAACCAATTTTCTAGTCTACATGTGACTCAAGTTGATTTTAGGGCATCAAATCACGTTGGTTTGGTCTACAAGTGAAGGGATGTATTCAACATGGTGTGGGAAAGATGTGTAAAGCAGATCTGCATGTAATGGTATGTCTCCATGGGAGTTTGTAATGATTTCAGCAAATGTATAACCGCAACTATATGTTTTCCTTGCCACATTTGCTAGCACGATTGTGACCGACGTTTGGAGGTGTGTGACAGCATTCAAGTTAATACAAGGCTTTGTATTTGCCATTCCTTTTGTTACATATGAATCATTGCAGTTCTTTCTTGGATTATTAAGTATGTCCATCGCATGAAGGTCTATTTATGATATGTAAGCGAATATATGTTTGGTTCCATTGATCCTCTACTACATATTTTCTTTCCTCCTTGCACTCTATGACTCAGTTACCCAATGGAGTAGGCACCGATCCATATCGGGGATGGATCAATCACTATTTTAATCAAACCCTCGCCATGTTAGTTGTAGGAGTAGGAGTAAGTTTACTTTAGGGTTTTTCATGTTGTTCATGATTCAATGTAATAACCAAGGATAGATCTGAAGTGATGCACAACTATTTTAATCTTTTGGAATCATGTACATGCATGTCTGCACAATGTATCTTGTGTATGTAAAGTTAAATGGAGTCATCTCAGGGAATGTAATATTGTCATGTTTGGGTACAAATGCATAGTGTAGTAATCAGCTTAATATAGAGGCCTGTGCAACCAGTTTGTCTTCACCTAGTGACAGCTTTGGAGGTTAGGTGTACATTGGGTATGGATGTGTTTGTCTGTTTGTGTTCTATTTCATGCCTCTAAGAATATCCCTCCTAGGACTAGCTAACCCTAAAGTGCAGAGGAGCATACCCACTCCTGTCAATTGGCCAAAATCACCTTTGACCTGTTGATAAACCTCTTTCAATCATCTTGACGACACCCTTGGCCTTGGTGATTGTGAAATGTTTTAGGGTTTTGGGTTGTAGTTATTTTGGGAACCAACACGACCTCAATCATAACATAAATTGTCCTTGCCTCTTTGACAAATTTGAGGCCATCCAGAATTACTTGTACCCAAGCCTCAGTAACTTTCCCATAGCTTTGATACTTAATAATCTTAACAAAAGTGTCCTTATTAATGTCATTGCCAGAAGAAACCATTGCTATGAAAGCAAGAGGAGTAGCATTTAAAGGATGTGAACTTGTTCCTCTAGTTGTTCTATAGAACGTTTTTCTTCTTTTGTCCTTTGAACCAATTTAGCGGCTGATACCTTGAAATTGTGGATATCACCCTTCATGTGCAGATGGACCGAGATCTACTCTAGTAATATTATATTATGCTGCCATCATATCTTCTTCATTTCTGTTGATAATGGATTCAACAATTTCCACATATTGTGTATTGTAGAAGAATCAACCTTGAAGTTGTTTTGGCCTTTTCAAGAACCGAGGTTATTTGAAACAAATTAGCAATGGCATCAAAACTAGTCATTATCACCTTTGTAACTTTTCTTTTCTTAGCTACCATTTGTTGAGTCCAAGGAGAAGGTGGCTTAGAAACAATGATTTGTGACTTGGAAGCAGAAATTGTAAAAATAGGAGAAAGGACTTGTCGAGCAGCAATGGTGGAAACTCCCATGGTATCGATTTGTTTTTAAACCGAAGTGGGAATATGAGGAGAAGGTGGAGGAGAAGAAATGGAAGATGGAACCAACACTCATTGTGGGGATGATTGTAATGTCCCCTTCTCAAACCTAGTCAATTTGGTGACCGTTAGTCTATTTTCTTAGTTCTCGTAGGCTAATTAGTGGGGTAAGGGGGCTCCAATGATCTTGGAGTGCACCGGTTATGTTTCTATTGTTTTTTATTTGCGACTTTGAGCTTGGTTGGTGTTATGGATCGTGATGATGCTTTCAGAACCACTTTCAGAATCTTGGTTTGTTCTCCACACTTCTTGGAGAGCACGTCTATTTTTAGTAAGTTACCAAGTTGGCACCTATCATCATCCCACTGCTTCAGTTACATCTTGACATGTTCAGTTTTAGTTTCCGACGCCTTGGCAATGCTTTATGCAACTCGAGTGGAGTATTTAAATTATACACTTAAGTTTCCAATGTTTAATGTTTGATCATTCGCTTAAGTGTATGATTTATAAAGTTGTATTATGACCTCTCCTTAAGTGGGTGTCTAGGAAGTGAGAGGGAAAATGTTATTAAAATTATGTTAATTCTTCAAAAAGGGCATTGGGAAAAAAGGAGATTATTTATATTTTAAAATTGGTTTTCCCTCCAAGAAAAATATAAAAGGAGGTTTGAGATCGCATTTTGGATCTACTGAAGATTTCTTATGCCATTATGTTGTCGGATTCAACCTATGTGTTCTCCTATGATCTTTTGAGAAAACCCTCATTAGACTTCTAGTTTCGGATTTGCAAGACAATCCTTAGCTAGTTTGGAGTGGTTCTTCTCAGGAATCGCCATTGTTATTCATACATTTCCAGTTTTAGGGTTTCATGATGAAGATTTTCAAATTATTTGATTGCAAAAGCTTTCTATTGATAGATTTGTAGATTTGTTTACAAATGTAAAGATTTTATGAAGATTCTATGTTAATGTATGGAGTTTGGATTATTGATAAACAGACATCTTTTTTTGGAGCGTTTAAGACCCTAGCTATCCCATGGACAATTTTTAGTGCTGGCCATACAAATTTATTCATGTGGAACGATTTCCCGCAAGAAACTTTAATATTTCCTTGAGGTGTGAAAGCTTATCTAAGCTGCTGCAGCATCCTCTAAGGAAGTGGTCCCATGGAGGGGAGCTTCCTAAATTATCTCAGTGGTGTTGCTGCAATTTTTTAGGAGCATTTTAAAACCATGAATTTTGTAGTTGCAGTAGGCTTAAAACTTTAAGCTCCGAAATTTATGGAAGCTAGTGGTCTCATTAGGTTTTTAGTTTAATGCTCATTGATTTAGCAAAGATTTTTTAGGACCTACAAATAAAAAGATTAAAAATCATCAAATAAAAAAATTTCCCTCCAAAATATTTCCTAAATTAAATGGTGGAGGAAAGATTCAGCCACACCTCAAATGCACTCACTCAAAATCAACCAACTAACAAATAGCTGCTCCTATTTTAGAGGAAAAGATTCTAATTTATGTCGTAACAATTTTTTTTAGGTTTCATGAGACCCCCTTGCTCCAAAAAAATATATCCTCTAGCAGCTCCATGGGACCCCTTCCTAAGGCTGACACAGCTGTTAGAGACTTCATTTGCTGGCTTGGAGTGGTTGTGGGCCACTCCTTACAAGCTCCATTTTTGTTTAAGCCTCCATTGAATATTAAAAAATGAAACGTGAGGTTTGAATGTGAATCGTGGGTATAAGGAAAGGATCGTGGAGTTTAGAAGTGCCGCCTCCAATTGGTAGTCTTCATGAATCAAATGTGATATGATGCATAGGAGTTTAGGAAGGAATATTGTGAGCTGGAAAAGAGGCGCAGCCTCTAGTTTATGATTTTAGTGCCTTTGGGAGATGCTGCTCCAACTTTGGTGAGGTTACTTGCTGCTGCAGTATACAGGGAACCAGAACAGTTATTACACTTCATGTTGTTCATCCATTTTCAATACAATTTGTCATATTGAAGGTCAGAGATTTCTGAACATTTTATCTCAGTATTTTATTGTTTGTAACAGCAGATTTTACTATTTGAATGCTTACTTTTCTGATATAATAAGATCAGCAAACTGTTTGTCAAAATGTCTCTTCATTTTCTCTGTGATCTGTGATACTTTGTGTGTGGAATAACATCTAAACTCATCAAACAAGCTGTCCACAACAAATATACTCAGCAAAAATTCAGTTTGGCCCAATTGCAAAATGTTTGACAAAATGTCTGCACAGTAGAAGTCAGAAGAAGTTGTGGGTTTTGGGTTAAAATTTGAGGGTGGCTATTACAATGATTATCTTGAAGGGGATGGATGGGAGGTAATACACAAGTTGAAGCTAAAAGCACTTGTTGTGGAGGAGATGGAGGAGTTGAAACGTGAGGCATATCTAATCTTTGAAGATTTTTGAAAA
This sequence comes from Cunninghamia lanceolata, assembly GCA_027924645.1. Taxonomy (NCBI): domain Eukaryota; kingdom Viridiplantae; phylum Streptophyta; class Pinopsida; order Cupressales; family Cupressaceae; genus Cunninghamia; species Cunninghamia lanceolata. The sequence continues at coordinate 4,919,125 of BSBN01000311.1, read as the reverse complement.
GAATTAGACCCCGTGGCAATGAATTGTTGTGTTATATTATTAATTAGTAGAGAGGGATTACCATCTAAGGAGGAAGTATCAGTAGCTGCTTCCATCACTAGATTATGAGGGCTCTTAACATTTATCTTCCTTTCGGAGACATAATCATCCTCATAAGTGTTCTTAGGAGCTTGCCTCTTGTTTGGGTCATCATCTCCACCACTAGCTAGATTAATCTTTCCTTGAGAGATGTAAAATGAAGTGAACTATTGTGTCACAACTCCTTTTCCCAAATATAATTAACATTATAAAAAATGCTTTTAAACACTAGCCTAAATTTAATAATAAATAAATATAAAAATTAAATTAAATATAAAAGCAAATTCAAATTATGGCGGGAAACTAGGTACCGTGGATCCTATTTTGAAAGGTATATCAATCAGCTTTCACCTTTCAATTTGAAAATCCAGTTTTCATATTTCATTGCTCATTTCGAGTTTGAATTGATCGTGCAATCAACAACAAAACCCCTTGACTATGATGTCTAAGGTTAGGAGGAAAACCCTACCTCTTACTTGGCAATTCCAAACTAGAAGTGCTGATTTAAGTTCTTGTTAGAAATTTTCAGGTGTCTGTTGAACCGTTGCAAGCATACATCCATTGCAAGTTTCAGGGAGGCTTGGAATTGTGCCCAAGATTTAGGAAGGACTAACATGCTCTCCACCTATCATTCTATCATTCGATTACTCTTATCATTCTATCATTCAATTATTCTATCCTCCTATTATTCTATCATTCTATTGTTCTATTATTGGATCAATCAAATCAGCTTATCTGCACTAACTGGTTTTGTTGGTACTCTCTTATCGCTAACTCTATTTTCAATTCTTGCTTTTAGGGCAAAAACTAGGGCATTCACAAAAAGGGACATTACACTCACATCCTTCGAGGAGTTGACTTAAACTGAAGCAATTACGCCAGATCCATCACAACTTTCACAAGAAATAACTGTCGCACTGGAAAAATCTATAGAAATCTTTAGGTGTTGCCAACCATAATCAAGTGTTCACGAATGTAGCATTAAATCAGGCGCACGTCCATAACTTAGAAGGTGGAAATTTATAATTGACTTGACAAGACAATCCGTAGGTGTATTTGAATGTTGTGAGATTTGTTTAAGGACAAATGATAAATGAATACAAACGGCATGATGTAACTGTGTGATTTACTCCAATTTTCTGATATGAGTCATTTTTCAACTGTTTGAAAGATAAATGGTTGATATTGCATTCTCATCTTATGTAAACCTATAGGTCAGTGATTCAACTAGTTGTGTATGTTCAATTATTTTTTGTTGGAACAAACTAATTAAACACAGAGAAGGAAGAATAAATAACACAATAAACAAGACATTACAATGGTATCAGAGCAGAATCCTACCAGCCTACAGGTTCATCTAATTAGTGTATCGAGCTGAGTCAGACAGATCAGAGAGCTTCAAAGAGAGAAAGAAGGACGTTGGAAGCAACACAACAAGAAACTAATGTTGGAATAGGAGGCAGAGGTAAGAGACACACGGCAGATCAAGGGGATAAGCTTGATGTTTTTATTCAAAAGCAAGAGAAAACAAACCATCTCTTAATCCAGATGATGCAACAAATGCAAAATATGAATGCCACTTTGAATGCCACCAAGCCAATGCAAAATTTCACAGGTGAAGGGAGGAATTCAAATTAGAATGGCCAATCCAATCACACAAATAATAGAGTTTCGATTGGATCAACAACTAGGCCATTTCAGCCTACCTTCTTGCCTACAATAGAGGCACCACCTAAAGAAGAGGAGCAAAATCCAGTAACGTATGACATCAACACTTGCATGGATGAGCACATGGGGCTTGACCTAAACATCAAAAATCAGATTTCATTCACAAAATGGGGCTTGGGTCCAAAAGTTGGATACATATCTTTCACTCAGCCCTATGATGGAAAGAGGAAGCCATCAAATTTGCAATCCCTCATTTGGAGGGCATAACCCACCAGTGGTGGCATCATGGGTTAATTACACGGGCATAACCATATTGTTACCTATGCTGTTTTCACACAGACTCATGGACAAGTTTGACAGGAAGGACTATGAGATCCAAGAGACAGCATGGTACAATGGATGATTATGTAGCAGAATTTCAGCAAGTACCAGTCATGTTTCTGGATGTGACAAAGAGGAAACTCATAGTTTTATTTGTGAAGGGAGTAACCAAACCACTCCAAGCTTTGGTTAAGGCTTTTGATCCAACATCTCTATAGGATGCCATCAAGAGAGCTCTGAATTTGGAGGATTCACTAACCAAGAACAAGTTCTACTCCAAGATTCCACCAACAAGACAGCATAGAAAACCTTTTCAAAAGGGTTTCCCTCAACCTAAGGCACTACCTCCAAAACCCAGCAAGGTAGAAGAATCCAAGAATAAACTTCGAAGGAAGAAATTATGCTTTTCTTGTAGAGAGACATGAGAGCCAGTTCATAGATGCTTGGGGAAGGAGCAGAAGCAGGTACAGTACATAGAGGTGATTTCAGATCAGAATTCAAAAGTAGAAGAACCTGAGCCTGAGGTTGTAGTTGATAAGATAGTGCACGCGAGCAGGGAAGGAGATTCGACAAGACACACACTTGTTACTCTTTTGAGAGCACCCAAGTATCATCCTTTTCGAGTTCAAAGAGTCTTGTTTTTTAACTTGCTCAAGATTTGTTTACAATTTTTGAATTGTCAAAAAAATAATTTGATATCCTTCTATGGTGTTTTGTGTTGATTACGTAGTTGATTATTCATCAAAGATAATTTGTTGTGTTAAAAAATGTTCGGCCCTTTAATTGATTTAAAATGTGTCGTGTTTAGTTGATTGTTCAACTTTAAAAATGGCTAGTTGAAAAACACAACGTTTTATTCAACCAATGCTAGTTATTAACCATCTTTGACAACTTCGAAATGGTGTAGAATGAGTGGAGGGAAGTCTGCACTACAACTCCTCCACATTTATTTCTTCTTGATGTTTTATTATTTTGCTTTTGTAGACACCTAAAATTTACCATTATCATTAACCTAATTCCTGACATGGTCCCCCATCTAATCTTGCACTAATTAACTAAATAGATTATTTTACTAATTACGCCATCCCTTTCCCATCAACTAATTAAATAAATTTTATTTAATTAGCCTATCTTAATGTTAATTAAATAAATTATTTTATTTAATTAACTAGCCTAACATCCTAACATTAATTAATTAAATAAATCATTTTATTTAATTAACTAAGCTAATATCACCCTAGCCAAAAAATCCACATCACCATTTCCCTCTAATTAAAATTTCACTTCCTAACTAATACCCATTTTAATAATGATTTCTAACCCATTTCATCAATCCTAAATTAAACCAAAATTAAATCCTAGCCATCAAATTGTCTAGCCTAATCCTAGCCATCCATCTCTTAATCCTAAATGAGATTAAGATTAAATCCCCACCATCCATTATCCCTAGAGAACCTACACCCTTCATTCCACACATGTGACTCTCCCACATGTGAGATGCCCCGTCCCCATGAGACACATGTGTGAGAGATTTAAATTTCCACCCTTCATTCAAATCTAGATGATATCAACTCTCCATTTTCCCTCAATCCATGTCCCATCAACTTGCCCCTCTCCCAAATACACTTGTCATCTTCTCATTCCACCATGCAAGCTAATTAATCTCTATTGTTCAATCCAAGATCAAATCCTAGCCCTCCATTCTACCTATCTCAAACCCATAAATCTAACCCATCCTCAAGCATTTGGCATCAACACAAATTTATAAGTCTATGCTACTACATTGAGGAGAACATTTGAGCAATTCGACATCCATCTATTTCATCAACATCATCCATCATCTTGGAGCACATCGCCACATCAAGTGGAAGGTATAGCTTTGTATTCGAGTTTTGCATTGCTTGGTTTACCTTTCATTTATGCTCTATCGGAAGTAGAAGGTTAGCTAAACTAGTCTACAGTTTGCACTATTTAGCTAGGTTTTTACCTATCTACAGCGTCTTCTACTAATAATAAATGATAGGACCTTTGTGTGGCCGCTAGGGCTTCTTGTCTAACCTTTTCCGCTACCTCCACTTATGATAAGAGAGTGTCTACTCTCTACTTTCATCTTAGTTCTACGGCTTGTATTTGTTCTAGTTTCCCTCTTCTAGCAAAGGATAGATCTACCGCAATTTGTTGAAGACAATCCTTACTAATTTCTTCTTAAAATTGTATTACTTCTTCAATTTTCTCCTTTACTTTTCTTAATAATTCCTCCAAAAATCTTTTATTATGTACCCCATTAAGTGAGGACTCACTATGATGAAATCTAGCATAGCTTCCAGAATAACTTATTTATTCTTAATGGATACTCTTGCATACATTTGTGTTATCTAAAGAGACATTCCTGGTGTAAATAATGATGTACAATAGTTGCTCATCGATGGTGTCCTCTTCCTCTTTTCTTGCTTTTGATCTAGAGGGGTTTGTGGGGTAGGCAATGGCTTTGGCTTTTGATATAGGTGGTAGTGCAGACTTCCCTCTACTCATTCTATACCATATTTGAAGTTGTTGTCAAAGATGGACAGCAACTTCCAAATCTTGTCATGCCCTGCATAAAGTATATAATAGACTTTGAATAGGTTGCAATCTAAACCCTACTGGTATGGCTTCCTCGAAACATACAACGGCAATATTAAGTGTTGCAATCCACTAACAACATCAATTGGCCCCTCTAATATGGCCTGAAATAATATTATTTAATGTTGCGATTTGCCTCAAGATGGTACAGCAGCTTCATAACAGAAAATATGAAATCTTTCCTACAGAAATCTGATTTAACATTGAAACCCTTTCACGACAAATAAAATAATACAATATTTGAACACTTCAACAAAAATATTTGGAATCTGTACCAAACTGGACTAGAAAATATCTGCACCTCAGCACATCCTAAAAACTGGAAATCTTCAAGATCTTCAAATAATAACCTTAGACTTGAATAAACTACAAGCTTTTGACACAATGGTAATCGCTAGATGGAATTACTCCAAATGAATCAAAGGGTTTTCATCCTCCAAATCCCTACACCAAGAGGGTTTTTGTCCTCACGTGAAAAGAAGAACTCAAGTGTTCGATCTCGGAAAAAAGGGGTTTGATAACAAAGACAAAGATGATTTCTTCTTTAGCCCAACTTCTCCTTTTATAATCACCTTTTCTAATATTTAATTCATTTTTTTGCCTCCTTGAACTATCTATAAACACCTTTTTAATATAACATTATAGTAGGCCCCCTTTCCTAACAACACTTTTTTATATACATTAGGTCCTCTTTTCTAGAAATGATTTTTTTAACATTATCGTTTCATAATAATACATAAGTTTTGATAAAGATAACCTAGAAAGGCCCGAACCCATTACAAAAAGTCAAAAAGGCAAAAGAAACAAGCCACACAAGGAGAAAACCTAACCTAAACAGCAAAGAGAGCACCAACAAAACCAGTTGATGCGAATCTCACAAGACATGAGACTAGCCAACAACAAAGCTCACCAAAAGGACTAAGCCCAACACAAAAGACGAACACGAGAACAAACAAAAGACCAGACGCAGCACCCCACGCAGGGGGTGAGAAAGGCACCAGGCAAACCAACACTAAAGAACCACTCAAGGTGGTTTGAACCCAAACCTCATTAAAGAGCTTTGCTTAGTTTCAGATCATAAAATAGTACCAGATGTTTTTGAAGAAATCCCACTGCTCACCAGCATAGAAGGGATAGTGCATTACTTTTTAGAGGAAGACTCAACATCAGTGGGCTCCCCATTGTCACTTTCCTGTAAACATTGCTCCTGCTTCATTTCTGCAGCTGATGGAGCCCTCCAAACCTCAAAATTAGTTTTAATCGTATCTTTGTCTTGCTGATCAGAAACCCCAGAACCAGCAGAAGCATGTCCTAACTTGCGGCAGCTAAGACACATCACTTGAGATTCCTTGTAGGTGATTTTCTGCACCCAGTCACCCAATCTTGAAGAAAGCGTGCAAGAAGAAGGGAGCACTTTATCAACAATAGTATTGACACACAGTCTAGCATGGGTAAATCTTTTCCTGTATTTGGTCATCTCATCAACATTAATGAGATCCCACATGGAGCCAACAATGGTTGTCCATACTTCCTCATCCTAGTATTCTAGAGGTAACCTTGGGAGATTTATCCAAATAGGCACCCTGTCAAACCAAACTTTTCCAAGGTCCATCCCTGGCTCCCAGCTCTTGAGAAACAAGCAAGATCAACCTAAGAACCGCAGACCACTCTTAACGATCTGCAATCTTTCTTCATCAAGAGAGAAGGAGAACATGAAGAAACCCTTCATCATCTCTGTGATTTTTAGAGGGCCACTTAATTTCCATTTTCTTACAGTCCAAGCCCTAACAGTAGTTACATTCGGCCTATAACCCATAAATTTCCCAACCAAGGCTTAAGTCCATCTGTTGGAAGATTTATCTAAAACTAAATCAGGGATGAAAATCCGCCCCTCAACAGAAGCGCTAGAAGAATGCAAGAATAAGGGAGGGGCACTAGAAACTGCAGCAGCCCCAGGGACAACCTCCGAAGGAGGAGAAGCCACCAATCTCTTGGGATCCTCCTCAGCAGATCCAACCTCAGCACCAGACCCCGCTAGGTGGGGCTCTTCAGAAACCACACCATTTGAATGCTCTCTATCCAACAGAGAAAGCAAAACATTTCTGAGAGGGGAAGAACCAGCAACAATTGAGAGGGGAAAAAATCCCCATCTCAGCACCTTGGAAAGCCCTCCCACACTGTCTGCCTGACCACGAGGCTTAGCCCTAGCATTAGACACAGTTCTCTGAGCCTCTAACCAAAGCGCTAAGAGACTCTCTTCCTCAGCTTTTACACTGGGAGTGTTCCAACCATCTCCTTGACCAGAGGCCTTTGCCCTGGCACGAGACACAATACTCTGAGCCTCCAACCAAAGGGCAAAGAGACTCATCCTCAACCTCCTCACAGGGAAAGAACCGACCCTTCTCGTCATCTGAGAAGCCTCCTTCGTCATCGTCCTCATCATCATCCGCTCCTTCCTCATTGCTCTGAACAGGGGTTGTAGCATTTTTGCTACCACTCGCTTTCCCCTGCTATTCGCTGCCATCTACCGCCACTCTCGTTCGCTCCATCCTTCGTATACTGTAAAGGCACATTCATAATAATACATAAGTTACGCGTTTTACAATGTTATAAAATAAAGTTACTAGGACAACTTAAATTGTTATTAATTATTCCCTTAGTCAAATTACTTAGAAAAGGGGACATGACAATAGAGTAAATTATTAACATTAATTATTCTCTTAGTCCAATTGGCTATTGACTTATTTGTTGCATAAGGTAAATGTTAGTGGAAATAATGTTTTCGAGAGCTAACAAGGAAACAAGAATTGTTTTGTGATATTATCAATAACTAGAGAGGGATCACCATCTGAGGAAGTATTTGTAGCTGCTTGCATCACCAAGTTTTGGGGCCTCTTTATGTTATCTTTCTTTTGGAAACATAATCATCCTCATAAGGGTTCTTAGGAGTTTGCTTCTTGTTTGGGTGAAGAAACCTCCGTTTGCTTTGTTCTTATTGATGACTCGCCTTTAGCCGAGTTCTTACTAGTAGTGTATTTAATAATTTTTTTCATCAACCAAGCTTTTGATCTTTGCAATACAAACACAAGATTCCTCTCCTTGAGACTTGTAATTTCCTTGTTAGTTCAATTGATTGGTGGTGTTGGCTACATTTGAATTGATTGCTCAAAAACTAAATCAATTAAATCACTTTCATCATCTACAACACCTTTAGTTTCCCATTCCAGGTTATATAAATTTAATTGACTCGGCGATTCACATCCTATCTCTTCTTCTGACTTCAAAATCATTTTCACAATCTTCCCAATAGTTTTCTATGCATGGAACATGAAGATATTGTAGTCCACATCTGAGGTTGTCTTTCATATAATCTTTACTATCAAAAGGAAACCTTCTAATATAAAAATGTATTGTTAGTTTTGGTTAGAGTCCTTTCTATATTATGTGCATCAATAGAAGATTTACACAAGTAATAACTAAGACCAATTTGGAATGGATACTTAGCTATTTTCTTTTCCTTGCATCTCTTGTTGACTTCACCTGCTTGCTTACATACTTCAATCAAAACCATTTTATTGTTGATGAACTCGGGAAGCTTATAAGGAACGCCTTTAGAGCCACCTATTCATATATATGTGAATCTAGAAAATTGAATGAAATAGATACCAAATTTTCTAATCAAGGTAGCATCTTTTGGAGATATCCTGATAGCCATGTCTACATGAAACTCTCTTACTATTACCATATTAAAAGCATCATTCGCTCTTCTAAGTTATTATTACTTTCTTCTAACACCAATTGAGGATAATATTCATAAATTTCTCTTGTCTTGTCAAACACTCCTTGTGCATTGAGGCCATGCCAAGTTTTTATGCTTGCTATGGCATAGAACAAATATGAAAACATATAGAAACACCCATTCTTCTCAAGATTAACCAATTGATTATGAATATTATTGCTTATTATTTCTCCCCAGCCAATGAATTATCCTCCTTGACAAATGATGTTGATAAACAAACACATCCAGTAATAAAAAAGTATTGGTTCCATCATGGCCCATAACCCTATTCAAAAGAGTACTAATATCTAATAAATCCTCAAAGAAATTGGACCTGCATGAATTCTTAGGTAATTTTGATTGTCCTCTCTTTTTCTCACTTAACCATGATCTAGACAACACTACCCTGCATTCATCTTTATTATCTTCATAGTGTGCCTCTCTAATTTCTATAGTAATTTCCACATACCCATCCCTTTGTAGAAGTCTAAAGGTAATGTCTATGGATGATCCATCTAGTTTAGCATATAATTTATCCTCCATTGTTCTTATCAAGTTGGTTTCTCGATTATACTACTTTGCACAAGTAATTACTAGGTCAGTAGATTACACTGAAGTTGGAAAACTTACCGCATGGGCTAATCCACTTCTGAAAGTTTTCTGAGCAATTGAGGTCCTCCTGTCATCTTGCATTCTTCCCAAAAATCCTTCATAATTACATGCCCTAATATGGAATCAACAACTTCTAGAAAGTCAATTTCCAGAACTGACATTGGTTCACATCCCCTATAATGTCCCTTTTTAGGCCATTCCAACATCCTTGGAAAAACTCCAACTTTCCTGGAGGGCAAGAGGATTATCAAGGAGGGATTTTGATAGTGGCAGTAAGTTCGGGAGACCAAGATGAGTATGAAGGCACTTTTTGGATGCAATTCTAACTTTCCGAGAGCATTCCACTCTTCTTAGAGAAGTTTGCTATTTTTGAAAAGCACCAATTTTTATAAAGTTCATTATCATGAGAACTCAAGGTTATTTTGGCATGGTCATAATTCATATTTGGATCATTTTTTATATTTTTTGTAACCTTGGGAGGATGTGAGAAAAATAATTAAAAATTAAATAGTTAAATGTTAAGTTGTCAAAAAACAAAAATTAAAAGACAGCTTATATTTAATTATTTAAAAGGAGTCTAAAGTCACTTTTTGGAGGGAAAATAAGGGGACATAATAATATTTTATTATTCCAAAAAGTGCTTATAAAAAGGGGTTTTGAGGAGAGAAAGCTCATTCTAAACATTTTATGAAACCCTTGTTTATTTTGAGAGATTGAAACGGGTTCATTCTTTAGCCGAAGGACGAAAACACTTTTGACAGTCTATTTCGTGAACGAAAACCCACCTAGTTGATCATGTGATTTCACCCAAAAATCGCCATTGACCTAAACGATTTGTGCCCTTTGTTAGTTGTGTAAAGTTTCAAAATTTTGGTGGTTTGGAGATTTGCATTGAAAAGCGAAAATAACTTTCCAGGTTGATATTTTGGTTCAGGTTTGAGATTTATCAATCATTTGTAAGCAAATATTGTTAATTTCTGGTTATGTTGAATAGACAGATATTATTATCATTTCCAGATTTATGATAAATGGCAAAATTAAAGATTTTTTATATTATCAGAAATACCTAATATTATAAATGTGGAGGTTATCCACTTATTAGCTGGGATACAACATGCAATAAGAAGGTGGATGGAGGCCTTGGTCTAAGGAAGATAAATTGCAGAACAGAGCTTGGGAGCAAATCTAATCTAGAAAATGTTCAAAAATCCCACAACACATCGGTGCCAACTATTGCAGAGGAAATATTTCGACTCGCAGGAGCCTACCAGAATTCTCATGACCCCCAATCCTCCCAATCGGTCACATATTTGGAATTTTCATGACTGAATGCAAGCCTCTCATCACGAAACATGTGTCATGGGCGATAAACAACAGCAAATCTGCGTCCTTTTGGAAAGATTCCTGGAATGGGTTCCCACCCCATGTGAAGATGCAAGACTACAATCTTGTATGGACATCCTCTCCAATATCTAGGGTCCACGAGTGGTTGATTACATTACATCGGACTCCTCTGGCGATCAGGTGAAGTGGAGATGGAATTGCCCAGAATCAAGCCCGCTAACAGATGAACAAAATGGAATCTTATCACAACCCATGGTCTCTCGACCCATCTTTCTCAATAACAAAGAAGACAAGATAGTATGGACGGGCACAAAGTCTAGGCTTTACTCATTCAAAATGGGATACAAGTTGCAATTGGCCGAAAGAAACCATGGGGACTAGCCTTCGAAGCTGTGTCGGAGCCAATGGAGCCTCCCGAAGGTGGGAACTTTTGCATGGACGGCCCTGCACAAGAGGATTCTAACAGGGGACAGGCTAAGAACTCTAGGCATTTCCAGCCCATCTCGTTGCGTCTTATGCAAGAAGAGTGAAGAGGATGCTAATAACCTCCTTTCGAACAACGATTTTTCAAGACAATGTTGGGAATAGTTCATTGACTGTCTGGATTAGAAGAGTGCGCTGCCAAATGACATTCTGGACCTCTTTCGCAACTGGCCCAAGCTTCGGAACTCGCTATGGGAAGGGATTGGGTTGTCGGCCCCTCCTTAATACCATGGAACATCTAGAAAGAGCGTAACAGCAGAATATTCAAGGACAAGGAGGCCTCGGTGGAGGCAGTGATCAAGAAAATAGAACAAAATAAAAGAACAAGAACAAGAAAATAAAGAGGGCTGCTGTCAAATGGCACCCACCTCCCCGAGGCCGACTCAAATTGAACTTTGATGGTGCGGCAAAAGGAAATCCTGGAACATAGAGAGCTGGTTGTATAGTTAGAGATGAAGAGGAGAAGGTGGTTTGGGCACCAAAAAAGACTCCGGGAACCAACAATGAAGCCAAATTCCAAGCACTATTGGCGGGTCTGAGGATGTGTAAATCAAAAAAATTTGAATAGTCTTGACATTGAGGGAGATTCTTCTGATATGTAAAAATGCCATCTCACAGCACAACTCGCCAAACTGGAAGCTCCATAGTATTGCAGAGGCCATATGGGAGATATTGGCGCAATGAGCAACTACAGGTTGAGGCACTGCTAACGAGAGGCCAACGAACCAGCAGATGTGTTGGCTAATCTAGGCTGCACACAGCCAACAGATGAAGTTTGTGGCAGTGATACAACGGTCTGGGGCACGTTACCAGTTTGACTCAGACGCCATCTGAATACACACTTTGTAATGGGTGGCTCTGCCTGCAGCTTTTGGGCCACACTCGATCTCTGTTTTGAGAAGCCTCATCAGCATATGCTTTGGCATGGCTCTTTCTCAATTTTTTATGGGAGCTGCCCCTTGCAGCAATGTACAAATTAAAAGAATAAATAAATGGGGAGTTGCAGAGTGTGGAAAATATTATAAATTATGTAAGCAGCTACACTTTGTCTTCATTGGAAATCACCTTTGTACAGTCGCACATATATAGAAGGGAAAGAATGCATTTGTTGAAGGTTTAAAAGGAATTAGAAGCTTTAATGAAAGGTGAATCACACCCTTTCTAAAAGCAAAAGCAATTTCAATTGAATATTCTATTGTATGGTGGGCCACACGGCCCGTACCAACAAGGGGAAGTCAGATTTGTGAATTGAATTGATAAAGTATTATATTTTGTGTTGTTGTCTAAGTGGGGGACAAAATCTGACAGACATGCCCAGTCAGCAAATCGCTTTGAGGAAAAATTTGTAGACCTTTAATTTCAAAGAAGAATATCGGATAGCTTATTAAGAGCTTGAGCTGAGTATTATACGTATTAAAAAGAGGTGTGAGGATATTCAGATTATTATAGTCTTTGGAGACTTTAATTCTAATCGCTTCAAATCTTAGGAAGCAAATAATATATTGGAGATAAAGGACTTGGCGATTGAAGGAATTCGTGGAAGCAACTTATTTAAATATAGTTTTTAGAGACTATGAAGTCAGCTGCTTCATTGCCGTGCAACATTGGTGAAGTTTATTTTGATTATTGGGAGTTTGTGTGTATGACGTGAGACTCCCAAAATGAAGCGCAGCCTGTATTCAGGAAGTTGTGTGGGGTTTAAGCATATTTAAGAAAAAATTCAGAAAATTGCAAGTGTGTTTAAAATATTTTGATAGGGACAATACGAAGTTATCAAAGCATGCATGTTTGTTGATGATATTTGCAACAATTTTTAAAATATTCCGTTCGGGATATTACATCCCTGGTATTTATAGTTCATATTTTGCCAGTTTACTAATTAGGGAGGTCGCTTGAATGAGAAATTCAAGCGGATTTTTGTGGCACAAATCGAGGGCGGGCCGGATTTGTGTTTCTCCAAATGGAGGTGATTTTGCACAAATTCATAAAATGAATAGGGAATTAAAACACATGAAGAGAAATTCAAAATGAAGGATAGCAATAATAGATGCCCTAGCTACCTGCATTTATAAAGGAGTGCAAATACCTAGTGAGAGGAATGCAGTGGATGAGGACTGGCATTTGAGTGAAATCTGTGGGTAGGAGCATGGATTACAAGCAGGTAATGAGCTGTAAGTAGACTTTGAGCTGCGAGGGAGCTAGGTAAACTGTATAGAAGTTGGCTTTGTTTGCTTGACATGAAACCTCTTTGAATTTTCATAAACTTTTTACAGATTCTAAATGTACTTTAGGTTGCTTTTGTGAGTGTTAGTGTTCTGTCAGGTCATGCTTAGCTTGTGAGAACAATCGAAATTTTGAAATATGACTTTTATTATAGTTTTATCGGCATTTTTAAGCCCATCGAACAATAGCATCCTTCCAAGAACTACTTTTTTTAGCTAACTTGAATGTAAATCTTAAAGAGAATCGACCAAATAGTCATCGTCGGGAACTAATGGAGTGCTTAGAACCATCTCGACAGTTGGTGGGGTTCGGGGAACCATGTAATGTCCCCTTTTAGGATATCCCTGATTTCTTTGTCTGCATACGATAATAATCACTAGAAAGGAACATTAGAAATATTAAAGATTCATAAATTAGATAATAATCAGTTCATAGCATTATTCATATTAAAATTCATATATCATTCATATTAAGTTCATCTTATCATTGCATAATTATTAATGCGATCAATACTTCATAACATAAATAATGAGATCAAATCATCATAGCATAATTAATAATAAGTTTGATACACATATTAACAAGCACAAAGTATACACGTCATACACGAAACAGACATATAATCATTTCAGGGTTATTCTTAATGGTCAACCACATAATGAAACTCTATGCGAAAGCATATAGGGCGTCAGGAGCCTGGTACTCCTTAACCAAGCCCAAGGGTGGTAGTCCATCCCGGATTTCACCCCCTTGGCCCACAAGTGACAGAAACACCCGTCCATCCAACTTGGTGTGGGCCACTTGATAAAGGGACCAGTGCTGCTACTTGTCCCCTAACATGCATTTCACATTTATTCCAAATGTGATGGCTCATTGGGTCAAAAGTACCTCTTGATGGATTTCAAGTTTGGTTCAAGGATTGTAATATATCCTTCTTTACTGTTAACTCTTGTTGTATGTGTATATATATATATATATCCTTTTGTTTGATTCTTATATGACTTCTTTCCAATGAAGATAACTTCATTTGTTTGCTAATTGATATCTCAAATATTTGCTGATTTGATTGATTCAATAATAGACTTATAGAACGATAGAATAATAGAAGGATAGAATAAAAGGATGATCTGATAATAGAATGATGGAATAATAGAATGATAGATTAATAGAATAGAACGATATAATTATAGAAGAATAGAATGAGAGAATGATATAATAGTTGAATAATAGAATGATGGACTAATAGATTAATAGAATGAGAGGTTGATAGAGTTATAGCATGATAGAATGGCTGCAATACATAATTCTCTACTGTTATCAATTATTGCATATATATATATATATTATTGCTGATCTATTCCTGCAGATTTATCTCTGTTCAATGTATATTTCTTCCTTATTGCTTCCCTCCCTTTTATCCTCCACTTTTTATGTTTCTTTTATATACCTCATCAAACTTCTTAATGGAGGCAACTCATACAAAGAGATGTGACTTGTCCAAGGGTGGCGACCTCTTGGGAGAGTTGGCCTCTTTAATACTTATTCTAATTCAATTTAACTTCATTAAATCCAGCACTTTAACTAGGAAAGAGTCGGCCTTGTCAAAACTTTAATTTTATTCTAAATAAGATTCTTCAATGGTGACGTCACTACAAGGAAGAGTCGGCCATAACCTTATAATTATTTCTTCCGTGATTTCTCCCAGCATGTAGTCAGGTCCGCCAGCAAAGTATTTAATTTACTTTTAACTCAATTTTACTTCTTCTATAGTAGACAACTACTCTCCAAGGAGTCGACCTTCATTCCCTTTATTACTCTTTACTCTTAATTCCCTTTCAATACTAATCGCTGCTTATTTTAATGCTCATTTATATGCCTTTGCTTCTCATAACAAGGTCGGCCAGCATTTACTTTATTTTATACTTCAAGCAGTGCTAATGAAGGAAGTCGGCTCACACAAACAACTAAATACAATTTGGTCAGCCAAATTGAATGTAAAACATATTGAATCGGCCATCTTCATGTAGTTGGCATCCTTTTTATTAATTACACATATAATGTAAGTACGGGACATTTCAAACCATCCATTTGGCTGATCCAAATATCTTCTGTACACTTGGCTTTAAAATATCTGTGATCTTGGCACTGTTAGGAATCGAGACCATTCTAGGAACTATTGTATCAGCAAATTGAGTGTTCCAAGGCACTCCATTTCTGTTGAGAGTCTTCACACTATAGAATTGGCAAACTTAACCATTTCGAGAACTAGCAAAGTTCTTGAAACTATTGTATCGACCGATTGTGGTCAAGCTTCTTCGTTGGTGGCTGATACAGTTCATGGAACCACATTGGC
Source organism: Cunninghamia lanceolata (assembly GCA_027924645.1). Lineage (NCBI taxonomy): Eukaryota > Viridiplantae > Streptophyta > Pinopsida > Cupressales > Cupressaceae > Cunninghamia > Cunninghamia lanceolata. Next base: position 4,903,643 of record BSBN01000311.1, on the reverse strand, counting down.
AGCTAATTAAACTGTTACAAGCTTTGACAAAATAACTGATCATTATTTTTTGAGTAAGGTAAATATCAGTCAACATAATGTTGTCAAAAGCAGACAAGGTTCCCAACTTCCAAGAACGTGTCTATCGGCTGATTGAGTGTCTCAAGATTGAGTGTCTCAAGAAACTTACTCAAAAATTAACCTTCTAGACTAAGTATTGAAATAAAAACTTTGTACGTTCAACTTAGTCTATTCGGATGGATTAAAATTTGACTAAATAGAGAGTTTAATTTTCAAGGCAACATTTTCACATGCAATGATACCTGACTCAACATTTAGGGAAAACAACCGACAAATGACATTTAATGAGACTGAAAATTTTGACAATTTTCCATGACTGAAAACGAGGATAACATAACTAAGGCACACTTGATCTTATATGACCATTACCCACTATGATGTTCAAAGGTAAATGACCATGAATAACATTAGGATGTGAAAGCTCCATGGAGTCAAAATAAAATCTCATGCTTTGTATTACTAATGGACTCTACTATAGAAGTGATTGTTTGAGCTTGAACATTTAAATTCACTTTAATCTTTTCTAAATACTTTTATAGGATATGTCTATATCTAGCTAACGTATGTCATCAATTAAATCATACTCTCTATGTGCATTAGTTGTCAACTTAGTGTAGGAGGTAAATTAAGATTTGTGAGCTACTACTAAAGTTAAAATGTATCTTTTTGACCTCTTGTCAAAAAGATAACATCACCTCGTCTTGTGCAATACTTGCAACATTGTCTTGAAAGGTTACTAGGCATATAAATAAGTTTAATTTCTTACAAGGTTATGATTGCAAGAATTGATGGTTTTGAAAATACTGAAAATAAGGTTACAGATTTATAATGTTTTAAAAAAATAAAGCAAACACCAATGAACTTACCATTGCAAAAGCCTTTTTGAGTTCCTCGGCCATGCGCACATTGGAGAGCTTTCCAGAAATTTTCTGCTTTTTGCAAAGCACTTGCAGTTGATAGCGAAGAAGAATATCGTAGTCTACTGCTAAATTCATCTGCCAAAGGAGATCAAAATGTTAAGTATGGCCAGCTGAAGATATTTTAATTAGAAAATAAAGGTTAAAGTTTGATATACTTACGTTATTCAGAGCATTTGCCATGTCGGCACTATACTGGTTGCATGGAATGTTGTGTTTTTTACACAACTTCTCCAGCTGTTTTCTCCTTAGAATATTATAATCCATGGCAAAAATAATTTTCGCTTGTAGAGATGCTTTAAAATGGCTGCTATTCCTCTCTCCTGCTGCAGCTATAAAATCAAAGCATTTTGTTAAAGAAGTCCTCCAAATTCTTAGCAATTCAAGGAAACCAAGATTCGCAATTACCAACTTATCTACATTCCTAATATCTTCTCACATCTTATGACCCTTGACATTTATACACATCTATCCATTTGCTGGTCATGACATTTTATTTTTGGCTTTTATGCCACTGTTTACACTTATTTCTATCTTCCATCATCATGTCTCTTATTTCTTCTACTTACATGCCAATGCCCCATCACATGTTTCCCTCTTGCTACATATCTCACTATATTCTACTTGTGTTATATAATACAACCCCTTAATTATACTTTCTCCTTTCTTCTTTTCCATTCCATGTTATGACCTTGGGCTTATCAAAACATATCTCCATATCCATTAACAGTGCACATAACATGCTTCCTTTCTCTTAACTTATTACACTCACCCTTTCCTTGGGGACATCTCATCCTCTCTGTCATTACCCTCTTTTTGACCTATTGTTTGAAGACTTATTTGATCGATTAGTCAGCAAAATTCTTACTTATTTATGAAATTTCATATATGATTTTCATTTTTAATACTAATTATGTTGTTGGCATGCAAGAAATATCTGGTGATCACTTCGTTGCAGGTGACGAATATTCAGTTTGGAAGTTATTATTGTACTTCTCTAATATTTATACAGTTATTATATGATGTTGTGAGGATTTTTATAAGAAAAATACAGATTATTATTGGTGATGTATAGCTTGGGTTATTATTGATTACAGTTCATGCTATGATTTTTACCTAAGTTGCTGGTTCGGTTTCGGGTTTGGGTTCGCGGGTTCAGTGTCATATCAATGGGAGCTCCTCCACTTTTTGAGGTCAATACTCGATACTAAAGAACACTTCGTGTAATATACAGTACCATTACTTTCTGAGGTCAATACTAAAGAAAATTTCGAGACACATACAAGACTAATCATCAGTAAAACAAAACCAAATCTTAACTACCTTACAATACCAGGTAAATATAACAGGGCAGATTTTGTATTAAGAATATCCAATTTCTGATAACATTCAACTTAAAGTTTTTATTTTCATTCTCTAAACAAAATTTATCTTTCACAGTGACACCTGTGTCACAAAAATGGCAGGCCCCTCCATGGAACCCCACCTTATAACTTTAAACAGAAGTAGTGACAGGTTTAGGTAAAAATTGAACAACAAAACTAAAATTTCATCAGCTTCCTCTTAGCGGAGAGTTAATAGCTTACAATTCAAGCAGCAATAGGCAGGATCATCTCAACGATTATAAGACTTCATTAACTGTGCTCCCAGAAGCCTGGGTTCAAATCCATTGTCAAAAAACATCACAGTTTTTCTTCGCAGTTTTGCATGCTAGTAAGTCTTTTAGTGAAACTCCTCGGATATTTTTCTCTCATAAATTACAGATGTTTCAAGTCACATACTGGGCTCATCATCAGTGAACGAAGCCATATCTTAACTACTTTACTTTAAGAAGTTAATATAACAGGGGACATTTTGTATAAAAAATATAAATCTGGTGCTGAGACTCAACATGAGGTTTTACTGTTAATTTCCTGAAATGAAACAGAACAATAATAGGGAAAAAATGGTTGGGGCGAACTCCCTTACGTTACCAGGTCAATATAACAGGGCACATTTTGTTTAAAAATATATAAAATATGCAATCTGCTGCTGACATTCTACATGAAGTTTTATATTTAGTTTTCCTGAAACTTAGCTACCTTACGTTAGGGCACATTTTGTATTTTAAAATACTGTAAAATCTGCTGCTTACGTTCAACAAGAGTTTTTAATTTTTCAGTTTCCGTGACAATTAGCAGAAGCTTGAAACATAGACAAAATTCAAACACACATGCCACAGTTAATTTGCCCTCAGTCTCATTCTGTCAAATGCTGCTGCCACAAGTGCTAAAAATATCCATTGCTCAACGCTTGTTTCTCCAATCTTCAACTCTAAATTTCCGTCAAACAGAACAAAAAAACTACAAACATGTCTGCAACTCTATCTCACCCAAAATATAAACTATCCACCACACAAATCGGGACGAAAGTATTTCTATTCCCCGTCAACGATGCAGCTGATGGAAATCTCATTAAATTCAAGTGTACTGAAATTTATTTAAAAAATAAAATAAAAGCATCTTTTTATCTATTTGTATTAATAGCTAAGGGAGAGCACTCACTACCTAGTTGAGCACCCTAACTTCGTGCCTCTCAAAATCATATGTGGTGATGTCAAATTACTCTCAAATTTTTATAGTAGCTTTTACTTGGAAAGCTCATTGTAGCACTTTTTTGACCCCTAAATTTTTTGTACCAATAATTGAACATGTCTTTCCCTAATATTATCTATACAGACACTCAAAATCATTTATTTCATTACATTTTAAACATCTATTTCACCTAAATACACAACTAATAAATTAAACATCACTATATAATAAATACTTTTAACCTAATCAAACTATTTTAATAATGCAATATTGTGCAGACAAAACCCTAAACACAATATCAATCTTTCTCATTATTAAAACATCTAACCCTAAAGTTGTTTGGAATGCAGCCACCAACTAACCCTAAAATTGCTTGACCAACGAAGGAATTTCAATGAAGCACTGGCCTTTCAAGGTTGTTCCAAACCCTCAAATTCACCCATCTAGAGGTGCATCTCCCCTCAATTGGAATATCTTGCAGCTACCAGGTTCGATGATTTGATTGACGTCTACACCATGTTACAAAGCTCTTGTTTTCGTGCAACTAGTGGGGATGTGATATAAATTTGTTCGGCACTGTAGAGCTTGTTTATTGTGTTTTGCAAGGAAGAAATAACTCTTTATCTAAGTTTTTCCTACACCTTTTATTTAAGCTTGCTTAGGTTAAAAAAGAGAGTATTAGTGCAAGTGGTGTGAGGTGTCAGCGTCTTCCATGGGAATTACACTTTCCTATTTTTAGGTACTTTTGGTGTACTCTCCCTATTGGTCGTATTTGCCACCTCCTCCCTTTCACTTAGTCTATAAATACTCACTCTCCTAGCTTGTATTTGCATCTTGTAGCTTCATGTTCATATGCTTTCCTGATGCTATTTTACTTCTTGAGCATTTGCATTGGTCTTGTAACTTCGTTATACTATTTTGATTTCAATATATCATTTAGATTTACAATCTAATAGTTTCCACTCCTGCACTAGTTTCTTGGTTTTCATCTGTTCTACAAATTCTAACAGAACCATCGTTGAGGGACCTTGTAATTTTCCTTAACATTAATTCGATGACAATTTTCCATGAGTATTCATTTCATGTAAATGCTAATAGATTACTTACATAAACCCTGAACCCTTTAAATGTGGTGTTAAAAGTTAGAAATTACATTAGTAAAACAAGGAGGAGTGCTTGTAGTGTGTTTAACCTCTGAATGTAAACTTAAATGTAGGAATCTTAGACCTCACAAATGCTCTACGCCTACCCAACATTTTCTTATATATGTGCTAATTTAAAGACCTTCACTAAGGATCTAGGTTCGAAAAATAAGTGTTGCGTGATGCAGTTACGATGATAAAGGATCACTTATCGTTGTTATGAATATGAAACATTCAAAAGAAAATATTTAAGTTCATTTTGAAATTTGGGCATTAATAATTAAATTTTATATTTGAAATCTGCAAGTACTTTAATATTTGGTGGTGGAAGTCTCTAAAATGGGCATTAATTGCACATTACTCAAAAGAGATGGATCCACAATTGAGTGTATTTGGATTAGAAATTGTGTATTACATCTTCTTTCTATTTGGTTTAGGATTAGAAGTTATACACTTGTGTGTATTTTAAATTATCAAGTATATATTTAATAAACAATTATGTTTTATGTGTTTGGATAGAAGAGTTGCAAGATTGCATAAACTTAATCTATTAAACGTGAGAACAAATACATAATATTTTATTTTAATAGCATAATATTTTAGTATGTAATCTATTTCGGAGACAAAATAGAACACAAACTATTCTATTAAATTGAATTGCAAGGATTACAAAGACATTCACCTCTTTATAGAGTTTGAAGTGAAATTACAATCAGGTATGTCCAATGCATGTAACCTTAACTAAAAATTAAAAAACTAATATTAAAAATAGACTAATCTAATTTAAGTCATTAAAACGACTTTATTACAAAAGTACTAATTATTATATATCTCTAATACCCCCTCTTAAGACTTATTGCACTAAAACAAAACAAACTAATATAAGCAAACTAAAAACATTCAAAATCATAAATCCTTCTAAAGCTTTTCTCAAAAAATAGTTCTTCAACTAGGTAGACAAGCTGCCTCGTAACCCTCGTAAAGGCATAGCTCCTGAGCTGAATTCCCAAGTTCCCAGGGTACCACTTTCCCGAACTCCCGAATCACAAAACCTCTGAACCATTTGACAACAATTCATGCTAAGCTACACTCACGGAGCTCCATCATGTTGTCTCATGACCCTCATAAGGGTATGACTCCCCAGATCCAGAGATTACCAAGCTAATTTGGCAACTATCAATATTGAGCTCCAACTACACTGAATTCCTTCCTGTCTTCAAAGAACCAAGCTTCTTTAGAATGCATACAAAGCAACTTATCCACCTTCTCCACCATTGTCAACATCCGGAGGATCTTCAACAATGGCTACATTAGCTTCTTTGATCTTTCCTTTGAGAATATCATTCGCCCGATTTCTACAATTCCAAGTTGTGTGACCCATTTTCTTGCAATAATAGCATTCTATCCCCTTTGTCTCCTTATCAAATCTTCTACGATCTGCATATAATGCTACCTCAGGTTGAGGCTCATCTTTTGCATCTCCTGCAATAGTCCTCTTTTCTTCAGCTATGAGAGCCGAAATCATATCTTCCAGAGTTTTAGTAGAAAGTTGACTAAGAGTAAAGATGATATTTCTGAAATTTGAAGGCAAACCGTTCAATAAAATGGCTTTAGCATCCCCATCACTCATTGTACCACTGACTTCTACTAGTTGTCAAAGAAGAGATCTGAGATTATTTGCATGGCTCAACATAATGAATCCAACAATCGTCTTGAACTTAAAAAGTTGAAGCTTCAAAGATAACTTTGCATTAACCGCTTTTGCTCTAAACAGCATGTTCAAATTTTTCCAGATTTCCTTAGATGATTTTGCAAGATCTATGTGATGTAACTCTGAATCGAAAAGAGCAAGACTAATAATGGCTTTGGCCTTATCATCTCTGCTTTGCCATTCCAATACTTTACTAGCATCCGTAAGAAGTTTCTCATTTTCATTTACAATTCCCCACAAGTTTGTGTGCATCAATTGCATCTAGATTTTAACTTTCCAAGTGTGAAAGTTAAAACCGGAACATTTATCCAATGGAAGTTCCATTTCCAAAAAATAATAAATTAAAATATCTCTTGCTACTGAAAATCAAACCTAACACCTCTTAGAAAATAAATTATTTCAAAAACCCTTGTTCGGCAAAACAAATGGAAATTCTTGTGCCCTAGCCATATCAAAAAAAATTGCCCTAGCCATCCACTGTTGGAAGCCCAAAAATTTCATCAAAAATTGTCAAAATAAACCACAATTTTATTGAAAATCGTCAAAATAAACCCATGTTGGGCGCGCGGCTTGAACCCTAGCCGACTTGATTCTAAAAATCCAAAATCTGCTACACAGAAAAGTAATAAACGGATATTCGATTTTGGAAAAACCCGTTTGAAAAAGCTTTCGCCCGGTGTGACCACTGGCATGAAAAATAAACTTTCAAAAAACACGAACTCCTCAGACTACGACCTAGCAAAATGACCCAAAAAAGAGGGAAAAATGATGCAATTCAAGAGGCCCAAAACCGCAATTTCCATAGGAAGAAGAAACGCAATTTCCAAAAAATAAACCCTCCCCCTCCTGCGACATGCGACTTTTAAAATAGAAACCATTCACGTACCCACTTTGATACCATATTTCGGAAACGAAATAGAACATGAACTATTCTATTAAATTGAATTACAATGATTACAAAGACATTCACCTCTTTATAGAGTTCAAAGTGAAGTTACAATCATGGATGTCCAATACATGTAAACTTAACTAAAAGTTTAAAAACTAATATTCAAAATAGACTAATCTAACTTAAGTCATTAAAACAACTTTATTACAAAAGTATAAAGTATTAAATATCTCTAATATAATCTTTATTTGCAATAAATTAGATTGACTTATGTCCTACTGGAGCTATATTTTGACTAATTGTTTATATTTTTGTCCCAGGTGATGAGTAGTTGTACACATTTTGTGCATTAATGACATATATTATGTTAAACTATGATTGACACCTTTGGGTGCAGTCTTATATTTTCCTCTGAATTTAGAGACCCACCTTCATACCTCTTTTTCTCCTCCTCCACATGGTATGCTTGGATACATGCTTCATCCAAGTCCTTCAAATTAGTAGTAACCACTCTTCTCCATATGTGAGTATGGAGTCCACCAAGATACTTTGTCATCATGTCCTCCTCTTCAAGGTCCATCCCATTCACCATAGCCTATTTAAAAAATTCTGTGGTGTAATCTTGCACACTTTGACCACCTTGATTGCAATACATCCATTTTGTTTTCTGATCAACCTTATAACCTATGGGATAGAAATGTCATCTTATTCATTCTACAAATTCTTCCCATTTATCAACTATTTGCTTCTTCCTTTTGTTACAATTCAAAACATATGCTTCCCACCATACATAAGCATTATCAATCATCTTAAGGTGCACAAAATTAATTATTTGATCTCCATTGATTTTGTGTACACTAAAACAAACGTCCAATTGCTTAATCCACGTATCTAATATTTCTACATTAATTTATCCATTAAAAGGCTTAATTTTTACTTTTGTCTCCACCTTAAATGGGCTTACTTTATCTACTTCTATATTAGGTTCATTTAAAAATTCTTCTTTCATATAACACTTAATTTATTAGCCATAGCTTTTACCAACTCACCAATGGAAGTTTGTTCCTCTTCTATTTTACCTTTTTACCTACCCATGTTTTCTTCTTGTTGCATAAACCATTGTCGATTCTCTGTGATGCCTCGTGTGGCCTTCTAGTGCTATCACTGGTATTCAACTCCTCCATGGCTGCACTTTGAGCTCTTGTTACATTCATGCAAATCCTTCCACAAATCAACAAAAGATTAAACCACTCTGATACGAATATTGATCTATAACTTTTGGAATTTAGAAATCAACTAAATTAATTTATGCTTTCCTACTTGCTCTACAATGGAAAATAACAGGGTATTAGACATAAGATTATTGTATCATAATTATGTATAACTCACAACAAAAGATTTTTATCCTGGAAAACCTCCGATGTGGAGGCAAAACTAGTCACTTTGGTAGCGGCAATGTGCCTTGACTACCTTCCTTTATTAATGGAAAAGATATATATAGTAAGTGGGCAATACTACCTTCTACTTTTGTTACTTCTCCTACAATAAACAAAAACATACAATAATTCTCAATTCTCCAAACAAAATGGGTTCAATGCTCTCATATAGGTTTATTTATAGATTTTACAATGCATTGCTAATTTTTCCTAGCATTAGGTGAAGATTAATAGACAATAGATGTGAAACTAATGCCTATATGTTTGTATTCTAAATTTATCATCAGTATGGCTTTAGACACTAGCACACCCACATTGTCATCCTAGACTATAGTGTAGCTATGTTGTCGTCTGTGCTTGATGAAGTCTGTAGTCCTGCCAAACACTTGTCTTTGCACCTGAAACTTGTTTTTTGTTTCTATTTTTCTTGTTATATATGTTTTTCAGATCTTTTTGGATCAACTGGAGGGTGTAGGAAATGTCAAGTTCAATAATTTACGTAGAGATTAAAACACCCTAGATTACATATCTAGGCTAATAAATTAACTATGGAAATCAATATAGCAATTAACCTAGATAAAAGAGTTGAGTCTAAATAAGCACTAGAACAAATATTAAAATTGACAAAAAAGGATAGATGATCTTAGCTCAATGTGTGATGAAGAATATTTTGTTGTAATGTGCATTCTATGATCCAACTCATAAATCTAGTATCAGATCTACATTAGTGAAGTTCTAGCAAACTAAAGCATGCACTATCTTGTGTCGAGGGTCAAAACCACATGGGCAACCTTGATCCTCAATGTTGTGGCTCTAAACTATGTATTCTTTAACTTGAGAAACCTATTCTCCTACATATGGTGCTTAGAAGTGTTGCTTGTAGGAATTGCAATCAAGTGGGGGAATATCCAACTTGTGTTGATTGTAGTAACTCCTTGTGATTATAATTCAATAATATTTGAACAAGACTAAAGGCTCACCATATAGAATGTGCATGCCTAGTTATCGATTTGTATGTATGCAAATGTTGATGTGATGATTGCTCTAAATCCATGATCATATGTCAGTATAATTTGAATGTGATTTCTTAAGCTTATCTCTAAATGGTCTAGGGAATTACCCTTTTATACAACACCCTAGCAATCAATTTTGATTATTTCTTACATGATTTAGTGGGTAATGACTACTTAGGATAGTTTGGCTTGAGTCCATTGTTAATTTTGAATTTGGAAAACTAGGGTACCTACACCACCTTGATCTAGGAACAAGGTTACTTGGGTGGACTCGACCTAGGATTGGGAACAACAAGAAAAAGGGTTGGATTTGGATCACCAGGGAATAGGGACTTAAGTTCATTCTAGGTACAGGGTGAATGTCAAATCTTGCACAAAAAAACTCAAATTGAGAACTAGATTATTGCATAAGGGATAAAGGTCAAATTAGGTCTCAAACAAGTGGTAAAAGTTTTAGGTACATACTTTTCACCTCTAGACATTGTAATAATAAACACAAAAAACTGTACTAACAAAATAAGATTCTCCTAACTTCGTGTAATGTCCCCATTTTTGGAGTGATCACAAACGAAGACCTAATGAGCACATTTCCACACTTCATGATTTTTGGAGGGCAATCTGAGTGCATGGGATAACTTGTCATAGCTTTCTGATATTTTTATGTATGTATTTCATATTAAAATATTTGTTCTCCTTTGGAGCAAACCATTTTGCGATGGTGTGAGTGTGGAAAAAGATCGTTGAAGGGCAATTTGGGCGTAAGGAGGATTTGATATCATTATTCATTTGCCTTGGAGGAGATTATGTTGTTGCCAATGAGATATCATTAGTCTCATGTGTGCGCCTTGAGGAGAGTTCATTTCTTGATGCCACTTAAAATAATATTATTTCCTTTATCCTTGTTGGCGCTTGGAGAAGAATAAAAAATAAAGACCAAATTCAAATCTTTAATTTGGATTTTTGGGCGCCTAGAGTTCACCGTGTTGGGTCGGCCTATTTGGTGAGAAAAAGGTAATTCAAAATAAATATTAAGTCTCCTAGGTCGACCAGGAATGGAGGAGGAAAAAGTATGTATAAATACAAGTTCACTTTGTGCAATTTTCATCATCATTCATCATTCATTTTCTTATTGGAGTTTATCTCTTGGCTGCAACGAAAGTTGGGCATAAGGAACCAAGGACGAAAACCCTTGAGTTTCTAGGAGTTGGACAAAAACCTAGCTTTTCCTTTGGAGGATTCCGTGATGGGAGTTCACTTGTGCTTCATGGTTATTTGTTGATGAAGAAGAGCAGATTACTAAATCAGATTTGAAGATCATCTTGGAGACTTCCTTTTGGCGTGGATTGATGCATGATTGACTAGCGTTTACCCTAGATTTGGAGCACTACCCATTGGAGGAGGATTGTTTGCATTCGGAGGCGATTTGGAGAAGCTTTCGCAGATTTGGAGCAGCAGAAGTGCAGATCAGATTCGCCCTATTTTGGAGGAGATTTCTTGGTGATTTTGATGTCATTTGCGTAGGGTTTAACCCTAATTGTTGAATGCCACCTTTGGAGGATTGATTGTTGGAGGTGGTTGTTACAGAAATACATGAAAGATTTTATTATTGAATAATTGGATGATTTACAAAGAAGAGCAAATGATCGTATAAAGAGATTACTAAAGCTAAGAATAGACAAACAGCTGTATAAAGCAAACAGCAAAAGTTAATAAAGCATAAAACTATCTTATCTAGTAGGAAAGACAGATTGACCATTATAGAAACTTACTAATTTATTTTAATAACCCCCCCCCTTAATGGTCAATTTCCTAACTTTGCCCCCCACTAAAAACTGATAACTGATCCACGAGCATATGAAGATAACAGACAGAAGAGTAGGCCTAAAAGGCATAGAAAGCAGACTCCTTTTGTTCAGAGTGCTCCACGACATGTGTTGATGGAGTTGAAGCTTCAAACTTGGATTGTTCAGTAGCCAAGCATTTCCAGCAATCCTTTTTCATATGGCCAAACTTGCGGCAATAATTGCACTGGATTATTTTCTTCTGAAAAGAGTCCTGTGATGGACCCTGACTGAATGGCTAAGAGGGCTGATTGGAGCCATGATTCTGCTGAAAGGACTTGGCAGTAAATGCCTGTTCTGAGGAGGAGGAAGTAGCACTACTACCAAACTGATGTTTCCATCAATCCTGCTGCAAGAGTTTGTTGCACAGGTCTAAAAAATTCAGAGTAACATTAGTTGAAGTAATGTTAAGAGTCTCAATAAAGTGTTCATAGGAATGTGGTAGACTTTTCAGAGCGATAACTACCATATCTTCCTCATCCGTGTCTCGACCAATCGCCTCCAACTGATCACGGATGTCCTTGATTTTGGTGAGATGCTCTTGCAGAGACATCTGTTCATCCATCATGATCGAGAAAAGCATGTTCTTTAAAAACAACGCACAACTTTTGTTGGAGATTTCATGAAGATCCTTCAACAAATCCCAGATTTCTTTTGCAGATTTCCCAGACGGAACCTAAGGCAGCTGATCATCGATTACTGATAACTTGATAAGCATCACCGCTTCACGATTTTGCTCATCACATTTTTCCTAATCTTTACCCGCCACTTGAGGACGTGTAGTTTTCCGCAAAACTCGCTAGTCAAAACGTCGATACTCAAAGATTGTCATCATGCGCTGCTTCCAGGTGTTGTAATTTTTGCCGTTAAATTTCTAACTGCTCTCCAACAGTATGTTGGTCAAAGATGCCATACTTCACGTTTCTTTGAGACACGAAAAGAAACAAATTATAAGTGGATGGAACAGATATCGAAGCAGATAGACGACACGGAGAGGGAAAATAGAACCGAAGCACAAGTTCTAAAAACACGGAGTATACTAACTCAAAAAGTCTTGAGCACGAACTTCAAGGTACGAATCTTGAGATAAATCTAAATCACGGATTTAAAGATACAGATCTCAAGATGACGGAGAGCATAAATTTAAACCATCTGAACACAAAATTTCAAGCAAAAATACCTTTGCATGTCAACTGGGTGCTAGTCGCTGATGCAAATATGAACTACTTCAACACAACACAGAAACCGCTGAATCAGATTTGCAAAGTAACAGAGATATAAAAAAGGAGGCGCCGCAATACATAGTCTTCATAGACCAAAACCAAGACTGCTGATGAGAAGAAGCTTTAGACAGGTTGTAGAAAGCAAAAGCTCAATCGCACAAACAAAAAACCCAACTCTGGCAACGCAAAAGCTGTTGGCACCCACCAATCATAAAGTTTTAGAAACTAGCGAACAACATAAGAAAGTCGTGGAAGACCAGCTCCAAACACCAATAGACTCGCACCAAAAGCTAACTGACAGAGAGCTGGGCGTTTAAGGTCAACGACTTCCAAAAGAAAATTGTGAGCCTTTAAAGAAAGATAACCACCATCCACTAATCGCAAGCACAGACGGAAGAACAAGATTTGCACATGGCAACCAGAAGCTTTGATAAAAGACCACCGAAACTCAGGAAACGGCGACAGATAACATGCCACAATTGCTGGCAGAAACACGTCAAAGTTGTCAGCGGCAAAAAACCTCAAATTTCATCCAGAAAACAAATCCTGATCTGAAAACTTTCAAAGACATAGATCGTGACCCAAAAAGATTGCAAGCAGCATTTAGAAACACGGAATCTCCGGATGAGGAAGTCACGACCAGAAAGCACGCGGAAGGAAATCGTGACCAAGAGTTTAAACGTGATCTCAAACATAAAAATAAACTTTGCAGAGGCTTCCAACGAACAAAGAAATCGACGAACCCTTCAACAAAAAACGTGTTACGACGACCAAACAAGAAGCCTGCAATTTTAAGACAAAAAACGCGATTTGCAAAGAACAAAACATCGAGATTTTTAGGGCGATTTTTGGAGATTTAAAATGGAATTCGTGACCGGCAATCTTCGGGAAGATCTGTGTAGAAATAGAGAATCGCATTTTTGCAAACGCCCAAAACGACAATCTTCAGCCTTCAGGAAATTCGCCAAAAATGTCAGAATCGAATGCTCAGAAGACGAACAGAAGACATTTCATAGAAAACCCATGAAAAACAAAGTCATGGATTGCAGAGAAATGAGTCCCACTCACCCGGGCTCTGATACCATGTTACAGAAATACATGAAAGATTTATTATTGAATAATCGGGTGATTTACAAAGAAGAGCGAATGCTCTTATAAAGAGATTACTAAAGCTAAGAATAGACGAACAGCTGTATAAAGCAAACAGCAGAAGCTAATAAAGCATAAAACTATCTTATCTAATAGGAAAGACAAATTGACCATTATAGAAACTTACTAATTTATTTTAATAGTTGTTTCGCATCTTTGGCAACATTGATCAGATTTTTTGGAGCAGCAGACCTGTGCGCCCTGATTTGGAGCAGATTTCCTTGGAGTTTGAAGAATCTAGGGTTAGAGTTTCATGTCCTAATTGGAGCAGCACTCATTGGAGATCTTTGGCAATCATTTGGTCATTTTGCTTTGTTTTTGGTATGTACAACCCTTAGGGTTAGGGCAGAATATCGCTGGGCATGTTTGTCATGTTTGCCCAAGACTTTGGATGCAATTGAAGACTTATCAAACTCTGATTTTGTAGCAGCAGACTTCTGATTTATATTTCAGTCATTTGTGGTTGTAATTTGAAGTGATTTATTTGCATATTTTTCTGTGGAATTCAAATATATTGTTGTCAATCTTGTTGGTGATGATATTGTGATGATTTGGCATGGTTTATGGGCTGTTACATATGTTTGTTTAAGTCTGATTTGAAGGTCAGAAAGTTCAGAAATCAGGTTTTGAGCAGAATTCCAAAGTTTAGAAGTTTGGAAAGCCTGGAAATCCAAAATTGTAGAACATATCCCCATTTGAGATATTACACTTTGAAAGCACAATTTTCCAAAATAAAATATACTCACATTCATACCAAAACTCCTATTCAATTTCAATTTCACTCTTATTCGGTCAATTTGAAAAATTACTGTTATCATGAGGATTGCACCCTGACCAAGTTCAAAACTTAGCCATCCTGTGAAACATGGGATCACCTTCAAGCTGTGGGTTGCCTATGACGAAGGTGAACCTCCAGAGAGGGCTGCTTCCCTTGATAGACCTCCTAAATCTTCTAAATTGACGAGGAAAAGGGATAAAAAGATTGATGTATTCTGAAAATCTAGATCCTAGGAGGTGATGCACCGAGGTTTAGAAGACTTATTCTTCCTGCTTCAATTCACGATTTCTCTCAAACGGGGGTTTTGTTTCACACAACTCAATCTAAACAGTGTTCATACATCAGTATTTCATAGGGAGGTTTGAGTTTTCAAGCTTGCTTGAAGGGAAACTAATGATTTTCACAACCACAACCTGCTGAAAATGCTTTAACACAACCTATGACCTCTATGAATCAGTTGTTTTCTGTATTAAGTCTTCTCAGAATGAGACATAGAATTGAAGGATTGGCTTAAAATCACAAAAATTTTGCATCAAAATCACTCATTTAACACATAACACATCTGATTTAGAAGGATAACCTGATGCTTTTATTAAGACAAAAAGGAATTTTCTTACAATAGCTGAAAATTGCTTGAAAAAATACATAAAGAATTGTTGTTCAACAAATGAATAGTTCTGATTTTTTGAGTTACAATACAATCTTTTCTTACCGTGAGCAAAGAAAACTAGAAAGAACTCTGAAAAAAGCACCTATGTGCTTTCTTTTTTTGAAAGAAGTCCTCCTCCAAGAAGGTCAAGAATGCATGATTGAACTAGGCACTTGGGGAAGTGAACTCCAACTGAACTGACTATGATGCATGAGATTGATTGAAATTGATGTCTTCAATCAATTTTGAATGAACTAGAGTTGTTGGGCATACAAGGCAAAAAAGCCTCTATTTTAGGACTCCAAAATGCATGATTTTAGCTCCAAACTCTTCTCAACTCCAGTAACAACCATGTGCGCCTCCTAAGTAGGCCTAAATTGCTTGTAAGTGCCTCTAAACTGGATGCTTTAGGTCTCCTAACTTTCTGCTATCTCATATACATGATGAACATGTGATTTGCATGACTTTTGGTCTTCCTGAGACATTCCTGGAAGTAGTTGGGCGCGTTCCCAGGCGGTCGGAGGAGTATGGAAGGCCAAGAAATTGACCTCCAACAAATCGGACTTCAAACCTCGAGGCTTCTCCTTTTCGCCTACCTTGAAGGAGATTGAAGGCCAAAGGCCCACACTCTGACCTCCGACGCACACTGCAGATGAATTTTTCAATAACTTAATACTTAGGCAATTTTAGCCTTGGAGGACTTTGGAGCCCGAGGCTTCTTCCTTTCGCCTGCCTTGAAGAAGATTGAAGGCCAAAGGTCCGAACTCCAACCTCCGACGCTCACTGCATACTTAGAAAGATTTGAACAAAAAGACCCATCGCACTTCGGACCTCGAGGTTTCTTCCTTTTGCCTGCCTTGAAGAACACTGACGACCAAAGGTCCAAACTCAGACCTCCGACGCCCACTGCATACTTAAAAAGATTTGAACAAAAAGACCCATTTGACTTCGGACCTTGGGGCTCCTCCCTTTCCCCTGCCTTGAAGAAGACTGAAGGCCAAAAATCTAAACTCCAAACTCCGACCCCTGTTTGAGAGAAATCGCGAATTGAAGCAGGAAGAATAAGTCTTCTAAACCTCAGTACATTGCCTCCTAGGATCTAGATTTTTAGAATACATCAAGCTTTTTATCCCTTTTCCTCATCAATTTAGAAGATTCAGGAGGTCTATCAAGGGAACCAGCGCTCTCTGGAGGCTCACCTTCATCATAGACAACCCACAGCTTGAAGGTGATCCCATGTTTCACAGGATGGCTAAGTTTTCAACTTGGTCAAGGTGCAATCCTTGTGACAACAATTACATAATCTAGAACAACCAATCTAGTTTTTGTTGTTCACTAGCTTAGATTATCCTTAGTTTTTATTATTCACTAGCTTAGATTTAACTTAATTTCACTCAAATTGACATCAAATAATGGACATGCTATCCCAAATCAATCAACAAATTCTTGTACAATTGTCTAATTATCATAAATTTATACATCAAGTCTCAATTGATCAAAAACTCCCATCTTTTGAGAAAAAACCCTCACTAGGTTATCTTCCTACAAGTTTCCCTTATCATAGATCTAAGGTTTTAATACACTAATAAAATTAGAATTCTTAGAATTTCCAATTGATCCAAAATAATTATGAAAATTTTCAATTTTAATCTACTTATATCTCTATGATTTTCCTATGTCTTTTAATCTTTCTTCCTATGCAATTAAGCTATGCTTTCCTCTAAACTCCATTTTTTAGCTTTACAATGGATATGTACCTATAACCTATGCTGAGCTACTTGGTTTGACAATGCATATGCACCTAGGGATATGATATTATATATAGGTTGATGGAGATGCCTACATGTGGCACACATACCTTAGTTAGATATATTGAATAGCTTGTGTAATTAATTATATTAGGCAGCGAGTTGGCCTACATGAGGATTAGTGATTTGCCCCTCCATTATATTATTAGTGGATAGTTTACATACAAGGAGACTATCATTGAAATGGTATGTGAAGAGTATTATATCTGTTAGAATATTGATACTTGGAGATACAGTGTGGAGTGGCTTGTTCCATAAAGAGCATTGTACGGCTTTTCCCTACCTTAAGGTTTTATTCCATTTGAGTATATTGTATATTAGGGCATCTCAACCCACAAATATCTCATGTTGTGAAACTTGTCTTTTATATTTTCCTATTGCCATTATTATTTAGAGTATTTCTATTGGTATATGCAAGTTCTTAACATCTAGTATTAGAGAATTGATTCGTGGAAGACAATGTTTTACTATAATTTTCCAAATAAGCCACCTATATCCTACAAAGTCATTCTCCTCACCCAAACATTTAATTTGGACAATCTTATTGTCATCAGAAATAAAATTTTGAGATCTTTCAAAAAGGTGGTCATAATAAGGATAATGAGCAACATCGAGGGATATGTATAAGTCGCAACTTGACCCTAAATAATTTCTCTTTAACAAGATTTTTAGCACAAATTAGGGCAAATTTTTCATATTATGTGATTTGGGTAAGCAAAATTGGTTCTGTTTTTTGTAATTTAAAAGAAATATATAGATATACTTGTCTACTTATTTCATTTTCAAATCCAAGGTAGGAAGGGATATCCAACATTTTCTTCTCCACCATGTCTCAATTTCAAATTTTGTTGTTTGGTGGGGGTTCTTCTATAAATAAAGGGCCATGTGCCAAATTGTAAGCAAATCTCACCTTGTATACATGAGCTCTATGGGCCTTGCATGTAATTTGATTTCTCAGTTTTTTGTTAACAAGTCCTACAAGAACCTCTATGTATGTATCCCGAGGCATCTGACTTTTCATTGTGTGTAACTACACAAAACATATTTTGGAGTAGTCAATATAAGAAGTTTGATTCTTGCAATCTTATTTCTCATTGTGCGTGAATAAATTGTTTTATACATTTTGTGATCATGCTTAGGTTCAATTTTTGTTAACTATTATTTAGTGAGTTTAATAGCCCTATGAGAGATTATCAAAGGAATGTCTATTCTCACACATCACCTTTTGGTTTTCAATAATTTACTTTTTGTATTCCTCCCCTTTTCCCTTGGATAGTTTTAGGCTTGCCTAGAATAGACAAGGAGTCAACCTTTCAATCCCGATGATTGGCTTGGAGATCAATCCCACATTTGCAAAACTATCCGAACTTGGAGCCTTACGAGATGCATGTCGTCACAAGACAACTTTGGCTATCAACACTATTGTATTGTAGGTCTCTAAACCTAAACTGTGGATTCAGAGATTTGATCCTACAATTAGCTCTAGGGCTTGTAGAACAAGCCTATACATTCATAGTCATGTCCAACCTTTCAATCCCATAGATTGGCTTGCAAATCAATCCCACGTCTGCAAAACTTTCCAGACTTTGGAGCCTTACATGGAGCACGTTGTCACAAGACAACTTTGGTTATCAACACTATTGTATTGTAGGTTTTTGAGCCTAAACAATAGATTCAAGGATTTTATCCTACAATTAGCTCTAGGGTTTGTAGAACAAGCCTATACATTCATAGTCATGTCATTCTCTCTTTCTTCCTTGTTTAGTTTAAAGAGTAGGGCCAGAAACAAAACATAACACTCAGCTGGCAAATTTGACAATTGAACACACAATAAAAATCAAAATCCAGCAGCTTACACATTCAATCTAAGTAGTAACTTTTGTCTCTATATTTCACTGCCTTAAAATGCATTTTAAAAATGTGGAGAGCTACTAAATTGCACATTTTTGAGCCTAAACTACAGATTTAAAAGTATGAACCTATGCCTAGTTCTACAGCTTGTAAAGCAATCTTGTACATGAATAACCATGTCATGATCTCTGTCTTCTTTATTTCTTCTTCTTTTTTAGGTTAGAATGAGAGCTAAGAAGCCAACATCATATAACTCAGCTTGCAAATTCAACAATTGAACATGTATTTTGCATCCATAGCTCAAGACAAATATCTTCAAGCTTGATAGTATATTTTGTCTCAGAAATTCTCTCAAAAAACACATTGATAAAGCACATTTGAAACACTTGCGTTACATAGAACTACATTCTCACATTCTTTGTTGTTTAGATGAAAGGGTAGGGGCAAGAAGCAAAACTTTACACAAAACTGACAAATTTTACAATTAAACATTTTGTTAACATGAACATTTACATCAAAATCAGAAATCCAGAAGTAAATACCTTCAAAATTTGACATAATTTTCATCTCAAAAACTCTCCCAAAATGACTGCCATAGAATGCATTTTAAATACTCAGAACACTATTGTATTGCAGGCCTCTGAGCCTAAGCTACGGATTCGAGAATTTGAACCTACACTTAGGCCTGGGGCTTCCTTGAACAAGCCCAATGCCATGATGCTGTTCTCCATTGTTTCAATGAAACAATGTGGGAAAGAAGCAAAAATATTTACAATCGGCTGGCAGATTTGACAATTAAACATTTAATTACAATCTAAAACGAGCAGTAAAACCTTCAAGCTTAGTAATGATTTTTGTCTAAGAGATTCTCTAAAAACCACATCCCTAAAACGTATTTAAAATACTCGCACGCTACTTTGCACATCTTTGAGCCTAAAATACAGATTTAAGAATTTGAACATGTGCTTAGATTTAGGCCTTGTTTAACAAGCTTGTACATGCATAATCATGTCATTACCTCTATCTTCCTTGTTTTTACTTTTCTAGGTTGAAGTGTAGGGCAAGAAACAAAACCCATGTACTCAGATTGCAAATTTGATAAATAACATGCATCTTACGTCCAAATCTTAAGGTAAATATCTTCCAGCTTGATACTGAATTTTGTCTCAGAAATTTTCTCAAGTACATGGCAATAAATCCATTATGAATACTCTGGTGTTACAGTGAAAACACACCTATGCTTGCATTAGGATGAATTTTTCTCTTGATCTTTCTATTTTTCCCTTCCCTAGGTGAAACAAAGAACTTGTAACTTTTTGCCTCGGAAATTCACTCAAAGACAATGCCATAGAATGCATTTTAAATGCTTGGAAAACTACAAAGTTGCACATCTTTGAGACTAAATTACATATTTAAGAATTTGTACCCAGGCTTAGTTCTAGAGCTTACAGAACAGGTCTGTGCATGCAAAACCATGTCATTATCTCTTTCCTCCTTGTTTATGTGAAAGAGCGGAGTAAGAAGCAAAAATTTGCACTCATCTGGCAAATTTGACAACTGTTCATTTAATTATCACCTCACTTCTCCGCCAGTAAATACCTTCAAGCTTACTAGTAACTTTTGTCTAGGAAATTCTCTCAAACCCCTGGCCATATTTTAAATACTCAAACACTACTGTGTTGCAGGTCTTTGAGCCTCAACTACAGACTAGAGAATTCCAACCTACAGTTAGTTCTAGGGTTTGTATAACAAGCATGTAGATGCATGGCAAAAGAGCGGCGTAACATACAAAAATTTCAACTCAGCTGGCAGATTCAACAATTTGAACATCTAATTAACAGTAAAAGCTGGCCATTAAAACCTTCAAACTTCACAGTTAGTTTTGTCTCAGAAAATGCGTTTCAAATACTCAAACACGACTATATCGCGTTTCAAAGAAGCAAAACTAATGGTGACAGAGCAACGAACACTTAAAAAACATCAAAACAATGAGGTCGCATGATTATATCTCGTACCTTACAAATCCTCCCGCCAATATCCTCTTTAACAAATCCTTTGAACCCTGGAAGAAGAAAAAATGCACAAAACAAAATATCAATTGAGGCTTTAGATCTTCATATCATAAAACCGCCATAAAATGCGATACTTCGCTTTCTGATAATTTAATTCAAACCTTTCGGCTTCTTCTGCTAGTGGTGGGCTCCTTTTGCAGACATTCCTTTTTGGCACAATTATTTGAGGGTTTTAAAAACCCGCGAGCAGGAACTTCAGGGGGTCCGACAGGCAAGCAACAGAGAAAGGTTTGTTTTGTCTTTTACAAATTATTCAACTTCTTTGTCTTATTTGCTTTTTTTATTAAACGTTTTTTTTAGGGCAATGGAAAAAAATATTAATGATAGGTTGATGGAGATGTCTACATGTGGCACACATCTCTTAGTTAGATTTATTAAACTAATATAGTTATATTTAAAAACTAGCAATTGGACCCATAGGTTTAATGGGCAAGCTGAAAATTCTGGACGAAATTATAGAATTTGTTAGATTTTTTTTATTATTTATTAATTTATAAGTTATTTAATCCACTAAATTATTTTATCAATTCTTACTAAAATTTTTCCACATTAACTATTGTCTTTTTTCACTTATATTAGCAAATTTATTTTTAGATTACATAGTGAGATGAGCAAACATAGTTGGGTAAAATTATTATCATGTCAATTATTATCAGTAAATATTTATATTTTTTAAGTTATCATTACTTTACATTCACTCCGATGGAGATCACTTATCCCTATAGATCATTTAAAAAATATAATTTTAAAAATTATAGTTCACCTTTTAAATAACTTAATTATGCATATTTAATCATATAACTATTTTAAAAATAATTATGAACTTTTATAATATCTATCACATATAAAAAGTTTAGAGAAATACTTAATATTATAGTACTATTATATATATTATGTATTATTAATATTATATTATGGTTTTGATTTTGTTATATAATATCCTATGTTTACTTTTAACAACAATATATGATTCTACAATTTTTTAATGTTATTATATTTTAACATACATTTAAAACTAGTATAGCTATATTTAAAAAATATATATAAAGTACACCGAGAAATATTCATCTTAGGCATCTTTTAATCAATTTATTTTAAATTATAATTGTAATTATTGTATACTTCAATAATTTTAAATCATAATAAAGTAGTATAATATTAGTAAATATTGTAATAATGTATTTATATTATTATTTTTTTATAAATGTTTATTATTTTATGCTTTAAATTAGAATAATTAATTTAAATTATAATAATTATTTCTAATCATAACTCTGATTCTACTCTACTATAACCCTAATTTTAAATCTAACAATAACCCTAATTGTAACCCTTACCTTAATCATAATTCTGATTATTATTTTAACCGTAAACCTAACCAAATTTCTAACTCTATCCCTAACCCTCACTCTAATCCTAATTGTAACTCTAATGCTTACCCTAACTCTAATTCTTACCCTAATTCTAATAGTAACCCACCTTAATTCTAACCCTAATTCTAATAGGAACCCTAATCTTAACTCTAACCCTATCCTAACCCTAATTCTAATCATAGCTCTGATTCTACCCTAATTTTAAATCTAACAATAACCCTAATTCTAACCCTTACCCTAATCCTATTTCAAACTACAATTTAACCCTAACCCTAGCCTGAATTCTAACCCTAACCATAATTGTAACTCTAAAGATTACCTTAATTTAATAACCCTAATTCTAACTCTAACCCTATCCTCAATTCAAACCCTAACCCTAATTATAATCGTAACATGATTCTAACAGTAACCTTAATTGTAACCCTAACCCTAACCACATTGATAATTGTAATCCTAACTCTAATTCTAAACCTAATCCTAATCCTAGTTTTAACCCTAACCCTTATTCTAACCTTAAAATAGCTCTTATTTTAACCCTAGCAGTAACCCTAACCCTAAGCCTTACTATAATTCAAACCCTAACTGTAAACTTAACTATAATTAAAACCCTAATTAAGCTCTGACCCTATCTCTAATTTGAACCCTAACCCTAACTATAAATTTAATTATTAACCTAATTCTAATAGTAACCCACCTTAATTTTAACCCTAATTCTAATAGGAATTCTAATCCTAACTCTTACCCTAACCCTAATTCTAATCATAACCTTTATTGTACTTTGACTATAACTATAATTTTAAGTCTAATAATAATCCTAATTCTGACCCTTACCTTAATCCTAATTCTAACTATGATTTTAACCCTAACCCAACCCTAACTCTAGCCCTAGCCCTAGCCCTAGCCCTAACCCTACCCTAACTCTAATGCTTACCCTAACTCTAATTCTTACCCTAATTAAAAGAATTTTGAACATTTTGAACCATATTTTTTTCTGTTTTTTTTCAACTCATGCTTTTAATTTAAAACTTAATTATAACTATGATTTAACCCTAACACTAACCTGAATTATAACCCTAACTCTAGCCTTCACCCTAACCCTAATTATAAAAGTTAAAAATTTTATATTACAAATTTGTGGTAAATTGTTAATTATAAAAGTTTGAAATTTTATATTACATTAAATTTGTAATATAAAATTTCATATTTTTATAATTAGCAATTTACCACCTTGCACGCAGAGGAGACCAAAGCCCTTCACCTTAATTTTAAATTCAAAGTTTAAGCAACTTTAATGTTTTTTTTACATTGACATTTTTTAAAGGCCACTTATAATTAGCAATTTACCACAAATTTGTAATATAAAATTTCAAACTTTGAAATAATATTTGTATATTTTACATTAAATTTGTAATATTTCAAACTTTTTGATTATCAATTTACAACAAATTTGTAATATAAAATTTCAAACCTTTATAGTTATGAATTTACCAAACAGAGCAAAGGAGACCAAGGCCCCCTAACAATTCACCTTAATTTCGAATTCAAAGTTTAAACAACTTAATTTTTTTTTACTTTAATATTTTTATAAGGCTACTTATATAATTAGCAATTTGCCACAAATTTCTAATATAAAATTTCAAAATTTGAAACAGTATAGTATATTTTACATTAAATTTGTAATATTTCAAACTTTTATAATTAGCAGTAAAATTACATTAAATTTGTAATATAAAATTTCGTACTTTTATAATTAACAATTTACCACATTACATTAAAAAGTGCATGTCAAGGTAGGGACTATTTTTAGCATAATGGAGGATTAAAATTTTTGGTCATGATCTTTACTAAAATAGAAGACATCAAAATTTCTAGCAGTTTAAATGGATGTCAATTCTTCTATGCCATTCTGATTAAGGTGTCATGATATTTCCTAAAATAGAAGACATCAAAATTTCTAGCAATTTAAATGGATGTGAATTCTTCTATGCCATTCTTCTTTTAGTGTTTTTCATACCTACTTGTTTCAATTTTGCAAACGGTATTTGATCTAATGTTTTTAAAACTATAAATCATTTGTTTGGTTTAGTTTTTGTTGCCTTCTTAAGAAAAATATGATATATCTTTCATTTGTTGTTCTTATATGTAATAATCTCACATTCGGAAGCAACTAATATATGTGGCATATTGTTATGATGGAAGTGTGTTAGTCTTGTAACTAATAAATACTGAGAACAAATTTGAGTTAAAGAAGTTCTATGAATTATGGAAGCTGAAATGAAATGGTGGCAAGGCCAGGCACTTGATGAAATATTTCACATAGTATTTTCATCAAAGGATGAGCAGATAGAACTATTGTGTGTATATGTGGTTGTGCTTTTTAAGTTGTGATAAAAGTAATTTTATAGCAGTAATCAATGGACTTAGCGTAAAAACAATGACTGGAATGACATTTAGTAAATTGATTCATAATTAATCTGGAAATGCTAGAAATGCCTAAAGTCACAAAAGCCTAGTGATTTAATAATGGAAGTATTATATGTGGAACACAGTATGAAATGTCTTTCTTATTTGCAAGGAAGTTGGTAGCAGAGTAGTAAATGTGTACCAAAAAAATTCCTTATGGCATGCTATGTTAGAATCTTTGTACTAAAACTATATGCCATATTATTGGAATTTTTTATTGGTAACGATCCTGATATGTACCTTTTCATGTGTTAATGTTGGTTTTATCAAAATGGTGCAGTGGCCATTAAATGAGGTCACTCAAATGGAGCTTTAGTATTTACATAGACAAGTAAACAAAAAAAAACTTTTAAAATCCTTAAAACACTAAATAATTGTACTTGCAAGAATGACATAAAAATGAAACATAGTTGAGTTCAGTGGGCTCTATAACTTGATGGTGCCTTGACCAATGCTTAAGGAATCATGTGACCAACAAACAATTAACCATACTCGGCAACATTCATTTCAATGTGTTTGATTTAAATTTTGATTATGCTCTGTTTAAGTTAGTCCTCATGTATTGCAAATGCAAATTGTTCCTACAATTTTGGCATTACCGCCAGTACAAACTATTTTTGTAGTTTTAAATAGGGACTCACCTTCATTGGCTCAATCAACATTAGGGATAAACTGTCCTATTTCCAATCCCTTAAAGGTTGCCAAGTTTCTTAGAAAATCAATCAAATGAGAGAAGAGAAGTATCTCTTTATCAAGCTTCCTAACATTCTATAGGCTTTTGTCAGTCTATCTGCAACTTTTTTTATGTTATCTCCCTTGTAAAGCATTCATTATGCATTTTGGAATCTACCACAGTTTTCCTTACTTGTGCACAGTTGGAGGATTGATGTAACTAACATAATCTTGAAGAGTCATATTATTCAAGTCAACTGGTAGTGTCAAAACCATAAACTGCATATAAAAAGAGTCAAATAGTTAAATATCAATTCTTCACCTCATTCATAATAAAAAGTGGTATATATTTGTCCTATTTTTCCCACACTACAACAACACTTTTCTCTAAGAGTGATGCAAGAGAAATTGTTGTGAGGCATGCGAGACATTTCCATTATTTTGACTATATTGACAAAGCTGATTGACAGCTCCTCTAGCTATCCCTTGCAAAAATTATGGGGTTCTATGCTTGAAGCACAGCTTTTGTGGATTTCATGTCTTTTCATAAAGTTTGATGATGTAGTTTCTGGCAAAGGATATCAGTGTTTTGATTGTACTGTGGTTTACTTATCAAGCACTGTGTACAGAAGAATCACCAAGTTTCACTAGTCTCTATTTTTGAGGTGTTCTAATGCTAATTCTGAGTAGAAGTCCTGGAAGGTTTGCCCTCCTTTTTTGATTTTCAAGTGTTTAGACATAAGATGCAAATCTATAACCAAAAACTTTATAGATGTCAGTGCTCTATTATCTCTTAGAGACGACAGTCAGTATCTGAGGGTTTTCTAGTTATCCCGCGGAGCCTTTTTGTTCTGTGGGGTTATCCAAATTGCATGTCAGATTTGCTTTCTGTTATGGTTTTTAAGCCTTTTTAACTTTGTATGCAATCTCTGGCATTGCGCACCCTTGCACATTGTAAATTGTCCATGCAGGAATATCTACCTTTGCCGTTAATGCCACATTTGAGGAGTATTTCTGTGAAATTCTACTTATTTTTACCCATTGAGTTATGATGCACCCAGAATTGGATATGGTACATAGGTCAATTTTATGCACGAACATGAAAGATTTACCACTTGAGCTTGGATATGGTACATTGCTGAATTTCACACATGGCCATGTATGTGGGGGATTGAACCTGAGTGTCCAGTATGAAAGGCCAATTGATTTTACCACTCAAGCTCATCTCGATGACATGGCACATCCATGCCTTAACAACACTATAATTGTGAAGTTCTTTTCTAGTGGCATTGGTAGAAGAATTTGCTTAGTTTATCTGCAGGTGGATAGTTGCAATTTCTCTAGTCTGAGTTTTGACTTGAGGAATATATTCTTTTAGGATGCTTCAATTTTAATGGATATACCATTTCTTGTACTGTTGGTTATTTTGTAAGATTTGCCTTTTCTTTTGACATTGGGAGGCTTTTACTTATGTTGGCTATTTAGTGATGGAATGACTATGTTAGAATTTTAGTTTAACATTTTCTAGAACCTGAAGTGATGTTCAAAATAACTCTTATAGGTGTGACTCAAACTCTTGTTCCTACACATTGAAAAATTGGCCCCAATTAGTAGTGTCCCTTCAATAAATCCTTGAAATTTTGAAATCAATGCCAATATTAAAATATTAATATAACTGAACATTGTAATTTGTAACCCACAAGGTGGTCATGCAACAATCTATATTTAAATTAGTACTCCTGGGGAGGGTCATGACAGTCACTATCGACAAATTGCAAGTCATGCAAATTTGTAGCAAAGGCAAATTTGTAGCAAAGGCATCTGTTGAGAGATCCATATTGGATTTATTTCACTCTTATATTGATGGGTGGAGCAAATATTGGAATTGATAATTTTTTCTTGCATGCATTTCCATTGAGCCCTAAACCCTGTGTTAAGTCCATTGAGCCAATCTTGTTTGTAACAGGGCAAGAGCTCCTAATGGCATAATTTAATTTTCTGTGCTTAATGAAATGTGGCAAGCTATGTTACAATTTTTGTACTATAACATTATGCCATATTGTTGGAATTTTTTATTGGTAACCATTTTGATATGTACCTTTTCATGTGTTAATGTTGGTTTTATCAAAATGGTGTTAATCTCTCTAGTGCTTCAACCCTATTGTCATATATTCTTAACCTTTTTGTCCTCATGGCTATCCTTAAACCTTCATTATTCAGCATGAAAAAATTTTAATATTTAATTAAATAATTTAAAATTTCCCTCAACATTCATCTTTGGTTTCCATGTCTTCCTTGTCATCTCATGTACCTTTTAATAAGCTAATTCTGCAATCTTTATAGCATTTGCTCTTATATGAGGATGAATAAAGGAGTGTGATTCAAAATATTAATCAAAACAAAATACACAGTTTTTTCCAGACACTCTTCATTTTAATATATTGGAGAGTTTACCCTTCAAAACATCTCACATTAACATCAAGAAATAAATAGAAGAATTTGCACTAAACTACATGAAATCTTGGCTCTCCCATCAATATTGAAATTTAAATAGAAGAATTTACATATTAACATCATAAAATTTCTGGTCTCACACCAATGTGGAGTCATAATTGAAGGATTTACTCTCAACAAAGTGAAATATTATGTCATTGGGATAAAATGCAGTGATGTTCTCAATTAACCTAAATGACGTAAAATTTCAGGTCTCACTTAAAAATTAAAACATCAATTGAATAATTACCCTAATCAAAACAAAATATCAAGTTTCTTGTGAATTTTTAACAAAAACTGAATTGACGTTCAAAATTTCCATGAACAAAAAACTTCAGCTCTTTCATAACAATTAAGACATGAATTTAAATACTCAACCTCGACAATGTGAAACTTTGAAGAATTGAACGCAAACAACAGGGAATTCCACGCCTGGCATAAACATCAAAAAAAGCTTTTAAGTAGACTTAAATTATGCTTGAATTCCTCAGTTTGCCTTTATAAAACATGAAATGCCAGGCTTCAAATAAATATTGAAACAAAACTTAAAACACATCAAAATTAAGCTTGAATCCATGAATTTACCTTAAAACAATGTGAAATTTCAAGCCTAGAACAAATATTGAAACAAAAATTTCAAACGGATCAAAATTATGCTCGATTTCTCATGAATTTACCCATCTTGATCCTCAGAACGCAGTCAACCTTGAACAAAGATCTGTAACTGGCAAGAGGAGTCTTGAAACAAAATGGTCATATTAAACTGCAGTCCAATGCAAACCCTAACTACCAACAACTCCGCCACTACCTATCATCGTTGAAGCTTTTCCCATATTCCTAGTATACAACTGAATTCATCAACAAATACATGGTCCATTGTTTGAGATTCATCCAAAAAGGGATTAATCATCCTCAAAGAATACATAGGGTCACTCAATATCTGCAAGTACAACAAGTTTAGTTCCGTAAGAATTGTTTATTATATTATAAAATCAACGTAAAGAGAATTTTTGAAATCAATTAAATAATATCAACAACAAAGAGTACAAGTTGAGCTTAAAACAAATGAGTTATTACTAACATTTACCCTTAAGACTATCATTAAGAAATGATTTAAAAAATACCAGCCCATAATTAAAAAATGAATTTTGCAAATTTATTAATGACATTCACCCTCAAGATTGTTATTTATGATTAAAAAATAAATTAAAAACTATATTAAAAAAGAAATTATAAGGTTCAGAAAGACCGATTTCAAACCGTTTCTCTGACACTGTAGCGGTTAGCTAAATTATAGCAGCTTGGCAATCTCATTACTGATCTTTAACTTCAAGATTCTGAATTTTGTTAAGAATAAATGAATTTTTCCAGTCAGAAAGACACACTTAGGACCATTTCTTTAAGACTCTATAGTTAAGGCAAGTTTCAGTAATTAGGAAAACTTATTACAGAGTTATAACTTCAAGAGTAATGAACGTCCCGTCTTGATCAAGTGAAAATGTTGAAAACCCCAATTTTTGAAGTCTTCGTTTAAAAACAAAACAAAAAAAGGCAAAGTCTAAATGAATTCAAACTACCTATGTTATAATGAACGGCATGATGGTGCTTAGCGGTTGTAACACGAGTGGCCCATAATTCGGCATCCATGGCGTCCGACACACTTCAACAAATTTTCCTGTCTCCTCAAACAAAAACCTTAGTGTCGGCTCAAACCCTTGGTTTAAAACAACACTTTAAATACTCGATGCATATAAAGAATCATCTCAGAATAATCAATCTGGGCGCATGAAACCCTGTCCGGGTCAAGTTTCAAACCCTTGACCTCTAGACACTTAATTTAATGCACACTGAATGAAAATTGAAATTCAGTCTTTGTTAACTGATATTGCATGGTAACTGGAACTAAATTTTAGCAGCTTGGCAATCTCATTATTGATCTTTAACTTCAAGATTGTGAATTTTGTTAAGAATAAATGAACTTTTCCAGTTAGAAAGACACACTTAGGACCATTTCTTTGAGACTCTATAGTTAAGGCAAGTTTCAGTAATTAGGAAAACTTATTACAGAGTTATAATTTCAAGAGTAATGAACATCCCATCTTGATGAAGTGAACATGTTGAAAACCCCAAATTTTGAAGTCTTCGTTCAAAAACAAAAATAAAAAAAGGCAAAGTCTAAATGAATTCAAACTACCTATATTATAATGAATGACATGATGGCACTTAGCGGTTGTAACATGAGTGGCCCATAATTCAGCATCCATGGCGACACACTTCAACGAATTTTCCCATCTCCTCAAACAAAAACCTCAGTGTCGGCTCAAACCCTTGGTTCAAAACAACACTTTAAATACTCAGTGCATATAAAGAATCATCTCAGAACAATCAATCTGGGCGCATGAAACCCTATACGGGGTCAAGTTTCAAACCCTTGACCTCCAGACACTTAATTTAATGCACACTGAATGAAAATTGAAATTCAGTCTTTGTTAACTGATGTTGCATGGTAACTGGAACTACTTTGCAACTGGCCGATGTCTACGCCTAAAAAATTCCTGCATGCTTCTTAGATAAGGAATGGGAAACATGACTTAATTCATCAATTTCTTCTGCCTGCTGCAGAAGAATTGTGGCATCCTCCCTATCAAATAAACTAAAATCTGCAATGTCACAGTCACCTAAAAAGATGGCTCCAACGCAAACCTTAACTACCCACAACATTTGAACTGCAGTCGGAATGCTTTGGATAGTGGGGGAAGATTTCCCTCTAGTTTAAATTATTTTTAAATTAGTTATGACAGGTTGGGAGATGTCAATTTAAATCGTGAGAATAAAAATGTACACACATCCTTGTGCTGCCATTGTAAACACCTCTCGGCGTAACAACGAACATTGAAATAATTAATAATAATAATTCAAATTTCTTGAAACCTTAAATATTCTATGATAAATTTTAGGGTCCCTTAAATATTCTATGATAAATTTTAGCGTCCATTAAAACAAAGAACATTAAAATAATTAATTATAATTCAAATTTCTTGGAAACATAAACGTGGATCTCCTTTACAATATTTACACTGACAAAAAATTGTTATTTTAATTATTAGTCGATAGCCTTATATGTGAACATTTAGTGCTAGGAAATTTGTCTCGCGTTGGGAAATTTTCTAAACTCGTCAGTTTTTCTCATAAGGGGGGGAAAATTGTGTCAGAATTTTTAATATTATATTACTATTATATATGTCTATATAACATATATTATTTTAAAAATTATTTTAGTAACATATATTATTTAATTTCTAATATTTAATTTCATATATATACACACACACTTACACTTACTTATATTTTTAATATTCATATACCATTTTTTTTTGGTCCGTAAAATATAGTTTATATTATATATTGAAAATTTTGAGAACAAGGCAGGTGTCCTTACCTAGTTTGCCTACATATATTGTAGGTATATTTTTTGTTTCTGTATACAAAGGCCCTAATGGGCAAGGTTGTAAAATGGATCCACAAGGCAAGATCCAACCTCAAAAACACTACATTATATGTCTATTATAAAATGAGGGAGATTAAAGCCATATATACCTATCAAGGAAATCCTGCTAATCCTAACACTACTAGTCTAGACAATGAAACCATGAGACAGAGATCACATATAACCCAAGCAAGAAGCCATGTCTTGCAACTCTCTTACCCAGCCAAAATCACCTGAAGCTTCCACCATTCCCAACAGCTTCCTCAGAATTAGGGTTGCTTTTGCAGTCGATTCCCTATGTTGCAACAGAGTAAATCCCTTCAAATCCAAAAGGAAGGGAAAAATCTTGCCCACCACGTTCGGGTCATCCATCAGAGGGATGTCCTTGGGGCAAGAGGACCTAGCAATCACTGCATCGAGACAATTCTCCAGTCCAACAATGAACTCAAGCTTAAACATCTTAATCATTAGGTCCTTTGCCTCCCTTTTGGCCAAGCCTGCATCCAAGATCACTTCTAGAAAGTGAGAAGAGACACTAGTGTCAACCTTGAAAAACTCGTCTGCATCCAGAAAGTTTTTGCTGAGAATAATCTTAACCACCGCCAACAAAAGATCATCATGGATTCGCAGAATCCGCTTCAAACCCTAGTTGGTTACAGGACCTTTAAATGCCATTTGTCTCATTGAACTATCCAACTGGATCGACGTATCAATTCCTAAGTTGACCATTTCTTCTATAGAAATCCTTGCAATAAACCTTGAACCGCCTGCCATCAGAAACCAGAGGAGAAGAAAGCTACAAATTTCAACTTCTGCACTATTATTTGATGGCAAAAATAGAAACAAACCCATCTTAAATCCAGAAGCAACGTCGGCATGAGCTACGGACACCATCATTCAGAAACAAGCTCGAGCAAAGAGTTAAGAAATGATGCCTCTTAACCCTTCGAACCTATAGAGTGCATACTTTGTAATAATGAGAGTGAAACACAAGGAAAATGGTGAAACTACCAGTGTATTAGCTGGCGACAACACCACCCTTCCATTTCTATGGGAAGGGTGCCCACCCAACCGCCCAGGATATTCATATACATTTTAATATTATAATATTTATTTTATTATATTATATTGAGAATATTTCATTAAACTATATTTTATAATCTTAAAAAAATTTAAAAATTAGTTATCATTTAAAAAAATATATATAATAGTAAATATATTGTTTAATATAAATATACGAATTGATAATATAATATTTATCATAAAATATTTGTCAAATGACATTGACGTTGGCGGGAGGAAATAATAATGTTTGAAGCATCATCGCACAAATGGTAAGAAAGATGAGGACTTACTTTAAACTTGATGATTGTTTACACGTTTTCTTTCATTTTTAACCATAACACTCTGTAGCTAAGACGGAGATAGATTAACAATTTTCGAGTGTATGAGATTTGGCTTCAAAATTTTTGTCCAGTTGCGAAAATGAGCTCCTTCTAACTTGAACTGCTATGTGTTGCACCAACAGAAGTTAGAACCCATCCATTCAATTGCATGCAAACGTATATTTACTCTGTCTTCCTTCCAACTTTACTCAAAACAGGTTTTGATGATCCCGTGGCAATGAGAAAATCACGCTTTGGCATGAAGTGAATAAATAGGAATTTACACTTGTACCGAAAAGCGCGTTGCAGTGCCCAATGCATCAGGTGCTGGCCCTAATAATCTTTCAAAACCTTTTTGGTTTTCAATTTTTTTTGTCATTTATGACATTGTTAGAAAAATCAACAGTCAAGATTGATTTTTGTTTTTTTGTTATTTATGACATTTTGTAGAAAAAATCAATGGACAAGATTGATTTCATGGTAGTTCTTTTAATCTAGGCCCTTCATCTATATAATTCATCATGCGCTGCTCACATAGGGAAGGCTTTCAGCCTAAATATATCTAAAGTACATCATAAAGATCTTCTGGAGGCCCTATTCTACCTATGTGGAATAATATATATACTAGCAGTTGCACAGATGAAGCACAACTGTTTTACCAATAGGCATTTGTAAATTAAATTTTTTTGAGAATTTTTGTGTTTCATGACTTGCTGGCGTTGCATTGTTTGAGAAAGGTAGTGTAATTTATGATATATAGGCATTCTAAGGGAGTATCTGTTTGTGAAGTAAATGTTTTTTGAGAAGTAATTGTGTTTCATTACTTGTTGGCATTGTATTGTTTGAGGAAGGTAGTGTAATTGTGATTTATAGGCTTTGCAAGGGAGTATCAATTCTCACAGTATAGTGGCTTCTCTTGCATATATTTATATAGTCATTTTTTGGCTGCATCCTTTTTGAAATTGTCTATGGCATCAATTGTCATGCTATATTTTGCAATTTAGAAATATGTTTTTTTAATTACATTCTATCGTGTGATAAATAGCTATGTAATATGTTGAGTGACTACATACTACTACTATGACAAACCTCAACACAAAATTGGACACACCGAGCGGATTGTTGAATAGATTTTGTACGTATATCTTTAAGAGAAGGGTATTTGTACGTTTCATTTGGATTCATATGTTTAGGAGTATATTTTAGCCCCATGTTTGGCAAAGAGTGGAAAACACTATTGAAACTTTAATTGTATAGTGAAATCATTATTCTTCTCTAAGTAGTGTCATTTTGAAAAGTGTTAGGAAGGTGGAGACCACATTGCATTAAATGGTTGACCATGCTTGTTTTGTAGTGTATCTGTCTAGTTACCTCCATTGTTTTGAGATTGTATTAAAATGTAATTGATAGCCTCTAAGTAATTTTAGTGTGTAGGAAAAATATTTATGCAAACAATATTGACTCATCTTTATTCTAATATTTGGATACTTAATACTATAGAGCTACTTCAACTTTGAACGGACCAGTTTAACAGTGAGAAAGTTTAAGGAAAAAACAAATGCAAGTACAAATGAGAAGCAGTGCTAGCTGGTTCCCAACTGTCACTACTCTTAAAAAAACAATAAGAAAACCATGCCTTTATAGTCAATTAAAGAAGAATTTCTTCTATAGAATGTTTGTTCATAGTTGAAAATGATATTCACCTAACCAGAGAATAATGTGTGGAATCAGGTGCGGTAAGCAAAAAATACAAACTTCTCAGAATTGAACAAAGATTGGATAGCAGGCTCAAAATGATGTCTGGAGGTCTTTGCAAAATTATTTCGCCCCTACTTACAGGAATTGTGAATTTTTTAAACTTTCTGCAAACCCATCAGTATAAATTACTAGCATTAAATTCTTTCAAATGGTGAGGAATTTTGCACAAATTACTGGATATCCAAAACAAGTAATCAACATCAAACCCAACTTTACAAAAAAATTCACAACCAATACAACTTTTGATTACCCATTTCCACAAAATGTGTTAATATAAATTGCCAATTGAAAGAACTAAATTTTTTAAAATTTATAACTTAAATTGGAGAGGTCACTGTGATGCTCAGACAAAAGATTAGAAATTTGAAAAGTAATAAATGTGTTATAAAACATAGAAGACAACCATACAGTTGTGTTCATAAACACAAGTAAATTGAAGCAATAGTACCTAAAATTAAGCAAAGAAAAAACTAAATATTATGAATTATCTTAAATCCAGAAAGCACAAACTATTCAAACAAACACCCTTCAACATTAGTTTTGAATTTTAGAATCTTTTTAGTAGAAAGTTAAAAAAAAAGAAGCCTTAAGCATTCAATTGGACATTCTACCAACCATTATTGTGCCTTTCAAGATTTATCAAAATAACAAGAAAAATAAAAAACTACCTAGGTCACTGCATTAGTGAGGTATAAGGAGCTCACCTTCCATTTACAACCATGTAGAGGAGAGAAACAAAGAAATCCCATCTTAAATAGTAAAGAATAATCAATTAGATGGTAAAACAATACAACACATTCCAAAAACAAGACACCGTAGCTGGTAAAGGGCATATCAACCGTGAATGCTAGGGTGCACCACTATGAAACCCCGTAAACCCCTTAACCATGAAATAAACAACGAAATATACAAAACACAATAGAGAATAAATGAGTAAAAGCACATTATTTTAGTGGATCATTGTCTTAGCAAGGTATGATGAGCTCAACTTCCATTTACAATGAGACGAAGGAGTTGGATGAAGAAATGCCTCCTGAATCAATATATAATGGCTCAAAAAATACACAACACAAATAAAAGGACCAATTTTTTAAAAAAACTAGGTGAGTTTCTTTTATGAGGTATGATGAC
This sequence comes from Cunninghamia lanceolata, assembly GCA_027924645.1. Classification (NCBI taxonomy): domain Eukaryota; kingdom Viridiplantae; phylum Streptophyta; class Pinopsida; order Cupressales; family Cupressaceae; genus Cunninghamia; species Cunninghamia lanceolata. The sequence goes on along the minus strand of BSBN01000311.1, from coordinate 4,867,769 downwards.
CTTGACTTCCATTTATAGCGAGACATAAGAGTGAAATGAGGAAATGCATTCTCAAACAATAAACCAATAAATAGAGATGATAAGAGCAAAAAAAAACTAGGCGGTTAATTAATGTATGTGAGGTACAAGGACCTCCCCTTCCATTTATAGCCTTACGAAGGAGTGAGGTGAAAAATGTCATTTCAAACAAAAAAACAAACATATAGAAACCCAAACAACACATGAAAGACAACAAACACTTGAAAAAATTAACTATTTGATGGTTCATTGCCTTAGTGAGATATAAAATCTCACCTCTTTCTCATAGAAATGTAAACAATGGCCTCCAACATCAGCAATGAGGGGACCTCGACCTCCTCAACCCATTCCCTTTATGCATATACCAATAAATCCTGTGGAGGCCATGACTGAAGGAGAGTGAAAGTGAACAACTTTTGGTGCCAAATGAAATGATCATTTTGGAAGAAGATGGTTGATAGTGAGGTGTTGGTGCAAGATTTATGTTGCATATTGTAGGATTGAAGGTGCCATCACTTCAAAATTTCTAGCACCATCCCATACACTAAAATGTGGAAGTAGATAGAGTTAATGCGATGGGTTGGTAGTGGAGTGTGGGTGGTGAAGAATTAACGTTAGTATGTTTGAGTTTAACATGTCATTGTGTTCACTAATCCCATGGCATGGTGAACACATAGTGAGGTAAACATGAACTACCAATGGGGGTCCTCATGCTCCTCCTTTAGTCAACCTTAAAAAGATGAGAAAATAGGAGTTTTCACTTGTCATCATCATGTTGATGTAATTAAATATTTAATTATACTTTAATAAGTTTACTTGGGGCTTATTTTTAGTCTTAGGTTAATATTAAGTCATATTAGGGTTTTATTTAACTTGCAAATATAAATGCAAATTGTCACATGTAATTCAAAAATCCATTGGTTCTTAGTGTTAGTCCTTCTTCCATCACATGTTCATGTACTTATTATTTTTTCTCTCTTTTGGAAAGGGGTTTTTTTTTTCCACAGGGTTTTTCTCCTTTTTTCCACCTTATGAGAGATTCTTGTTGTTCATGGGTACCTAACATGGCCTTGTAGCTGGGGACCATTCTTGCATTAGTTGCATGCTTTTCATTTCTCCCTAAGTTGCACTTATGGGAGGTGTTGGTGTAATTAAATATTTAATAACACTTTAATAAGTTTACCTAGGGCTTATATTTAGTCTTAGGTTAATATTAAGTCATATTAGGGTTTTATTTAACTTGCAAATATAAAAGTAGGTTGTCACATGTAATTCAAAAATCCATTTTCACTAATTGCATCTTTTTTTGTGCGAATTGCTCTCTTTGTTTTTTTCTCTTGTAGAAGGTTTCTTAGGTTTTGCAGGTGTTTGTTGGGTTCTGTGAGGTTGGTTTCACAACTTTTACACATCCTCCATGTGGAAGTTGACTTGGACACCCCTGAAAAGAAAATGTTTAACCTATCCACCTCACTACGCATGGGATGAATGAATTTTTTTGGTTCTTGACTCATTTGGCACTCCATGTGGGCCCCAAAGGTTAGGGTGACCCACTATGGGACTCTCTCCCTTAGTGAAGTTGGAGTAGTCATCTTGGTTTTTAATGTAAAGGTTAAGTATATTAAATACATGTTTAATATATTTTGTCTATTTAGGTTTTTGTGGGGAATGAGGTCTAGTTCATAAATATATTTCATCGAGAAGCGAGATGGTCTTTTCCAATGAAATCACATGAAATGGTTGTAGTGTCCCCTTTAAAATTAAATTAATTTGGAGGATTTATTGGGCCATTCCTATTTTCCCATGGACTAATAATTAAAATTAAGGGAAAATATTTTATTTAGTACTTTTATCATTTTCCCGTAAATTCAATAAACTATTATTTATTGGGAGCAATAAAATATTAAATATTATTTTTTATTGCACAAGTGGGGGCATGGATTCTTTTGAGGTGTCTTGTAACTGTAAGAAGATATTTTAATAATATTTATGATAGATATGAAAAGAATCTATGATAGGATTTATGACAGGTTGTCATAGTGGGAGTTATAGTCTATTTTTAGCCGAGAATCCAATGATGGTTGTGTGAAATCTTTATGGGGCCTATTTTAGAGGGAAATTGATGAAACTAATTTTTCTTATTTATTTTTCCAAGAGGGGTTCATTTGGATTTTGTCTTCTATTTATTTCTAGGCAGTTTCACTTTCCAAGCATCTCTTTTCATTTTATCAAAACTCTGCCAAAATATGTTTAGACACTTGTGTTCAACAAATAATCTTTTGTGGATGAAAACTCATTGAAGATTGCTGATCAATGGATGAAACCTATTGTTTTATGAATTAGATGATGAAATCCCTTTGATTCTTTGGAGCTTTCTCATCCAAGGATTGCATTGGAGCTTCAAGGAATGAGTAGTTTCAATTTATTTGGTGTTTGCAGGTTCAATATTGCATTTTATGTGTTTCCATTGTGTTGTAGGTGTTATTTCTATGTGTGGAGTATCTTTTATATTATTTTGTTGTTCTTGCAAGTTCCCAAGAGTTGGAGTATTCATTCTTCAGTCTGCATAAGTTTAGCAATTTTTTGGCAGAATACATAATGTGTATTTCAACAAAATTGTGAAATTTTGTAATATCTATTCTGAATTTTTTGTAGCTATTGTAGAAAGTGTTTGGATGTTGTCTTAATCCAAAACTGATGTATAAACTGAAAATATCAATAATATCAGTTATGGGAGTTTCTATTGCAAATTTTGCTAATTTAGGGTGTCCACTGCAAGCATTGAATTGCTATATTTTGTGTATTTTTGGGGTTTTTTGTTAATCATTACCAAAAATTTTGATATGATTAATTGTTGTGTTCTCAATAGATTGAATAGATTTGATGAATTAAAGAAGACTTAGGAAGTTTTAGCACAAAATTGTCAAAATCTATGTTGTTCGGTGTTGACTAGTTTGTGGAAATTTATGTTAAATATGTGTAATTTGGTGGGGATTTTATGAATTGAAGAAGACTCGAGAAGTTTCAGCATAAAATTGTCAAAATCTATGTTGTTTGGTGTTGACTAGTTTGTGAAAATTTATATTAAATATGTGCAATTTGGTGGGGATATATTTTAGCGCTTAGATCTAAAATATATTTACTTAAAATAATTAATTGGGATATTATAGTGGTATTAGAGCTATGATCTTGCCAGCTTGCAAGGTACATTGTATTGTTAATCATAAGAGGATTCTTGATATTTTTAAGAGGTAAGGAAAATACAGATCTCATTTGAGATACAACAATGGAATTAAGAAGGAACCAAGATGAAAACAACTAATCACTTAACAGGTTTCTAAATAGCATACAAAATCCAATCTTAGCCAAGACATCTTAGAAAGAGGAAAAAAATTTGAGGAGATCAAGAGGCAGAAAAGTATTGAAGAAGAGCAAAACCATCGTACAGATATGATTCCCTAGATGTTTCAATGGATGAGGAAAATTTCAAACGGTAAAAATAACAAAGGAGCAATAAAACAAGAGCCAAAAGAATCATTCTTAAAAGAGGAAGAGAAGCTAGAATCAGAGCCTCAAAAAGTTTCTACAAGGAGGAGAAATTTTTTTTGCAAAAGGAAGAAAAAGTTGAACCAGAGGCACTTCGAGCCATATAAGTTGAAGGTAAAGATTCTTTAATTAAATAAAATATTCTAGTGATTTCTAGTGAGCTCCCACATCGGGAATTTTTTATTTTTGATGAAGTTAAAGCGAAATCAATTTTGCATAATGGAGATAAAGATTTAATATTAGAAGAGAATGTTTCAATGATTTCCAATGTTGTCCAAGAAACACCTAATGAGTTATCAAACATTGAAAAAATGGAACCATTGGCTTGTGAAAAATAGTTTGCAATTTAACTATATGTTGACGGGCATGAATCCAAGGAAGATGTTTTAGTTGATGATCTTCATCATGAGAATGGTAGTATTGCTACAAATATTTGAAAAATTTATAAATCAACAAAGGAAGGTAAGCACTTTGATTGCTTCTATAATTATATCTTGAGAAATAAGGGTGGAAGTAGTATCAAGAATGTTTTGCATCATCTCCATATTATGGCATCACAATTTTTTTTTCTATCATGGGAGACATTCTAACTATGATGAAAAGATGAAGGGTACAAAGTGGAAAGTGGAACCTTCCACTCAGCTTCAAAATTGCTCATCCGTGATAGTGAGGAACCTTGGTGCTTCATCCAAAGAACCACAGAAAGGAGATATTGAGAAACCAATGAAGGCTGAAATTTCTGATGGATTTAATATCATAGTTACTGATAGTTTTACCATTCCATGCACTTGGATAAACATACAACTTAATTCAACCTTGAGTGAAAATAAGGTATGTTTTGAATTCTATGCTAAGAGAACTAACAATATTATGGAAGATCAATGTTTGTAGTTGTTGGATAAATACCCCACCATTGAGGACAAAGTGAGGATGAGAGAAAACACAACTACAAGAACTTCTCAAGAGCAAGTAGCTAGGGTAGAAGAGTTTTGATAATTATAAATGGTGATGATTTCACTTTCATTCATCTTGAGGTTTCATGTAAAACACTTTCAATTCACACAAGGAGTTATAAAAGTTTGCATTTTAAGTCAGACAATGAATTAAATTTGATTATGGATATGAATAATAAAGTGTTAAATGATGAGGTAGAAAGTGATGATTTTTATGTTGATGGATTGGGAGAAATTGTTATGATTAGGGATGTAGGATAGTTGCATTCTTTTGATGAGTCATTTCAGATTTATAAATCCAACGAGTTAAAGTTTAAACTTGAAGGGAAAGGTTTTTTGAGGTGTTTGCAACTAGTACAAGGTAGTTTCTAATCATTGCATTTATGATTTTGGGTAAAAGAATGTAGTGTTAAAGCCATGGTTTTTGGAAGATCTTCTTGCATCATGTCACGTGTAAGAAGTTACATCCTTTGGGAATACTAAGTGCAAATATTTTAGCTGATATATCTATGTTTAAAAGGAAATTTGAAGACAAATATGATTGTTATAGACACCTTCTAGCCCACATGCAATCCAATCTAAACCATCTTTCAAGTAGTAGAGCTTGGGGCGACATGAAAAGAGTCCTTGGAACACAAGGTAATTATCATGACTACAAACCAGGAGAGAGGGGCCAAATTTTAAGTAGGCCTTCGTCACAGCCCAAGGAAGAGGAGGTAAGAAATTTTGAATTCATTAATGTTGATAATATTTTGATCTCCAATAATACTTGGGAAGATATCTGAGAGCATTTGGATACAATTAGGGGTGGATTTCAACAACATGATCAATTTTCCAACGTATCTACATGGGAGATTGAAATCACTTACTTGGATCAAGTCATAATGAGAGAGTAAGTTGTTGTTTTTGAAGGGGTTCAAAAGTGTACATATGTTTATGGAGGGACTTTCCATCATTATATGGTTAAATCTAGCCTACATATTATTTATGTTGTTGGATATTGTTGGTTTTAATATTTCCTAACTTTGAATGGTTGATTGCAATCATGCACACTTGCATACGAGCTGATTGGTACACAATCATGAACATTGCAACTTATAGTATATTGGGAATTCTAGTCACTACTAATGACGATTTTTAGCTCTTACATGGTTTCCCACCAATGTTACTCTAATCAGATAGATGATTATTGCACATGTTTGTCATTTTTGTATAGTTGTTGCATCATTTATATATTGTTGATTTTGATGACTTTGGTCATGAACAACTTTTAGATTGGTGCATTTGGAGGAAGCTTCATTGCTTGGTGATGTTAGCAGAAGGTCCCCACTATTAGTGGCAATTATTCCACCCATAATAACACTAATTTGGAGAAGATTTGGGGAGGTTTGTGACTATAATGTTTTGTTTTCAACTTACATGAAAGTTGATTGGTGCCATGATTTAGAGAGTCCAATTCATAATAACATTGTGAGATCCATTTGAGCTTAGGACTATATCCATGAAGCAAGTGTTTAGGATCCTTCATCACATAAAAGAACAAATGGGTACAATAGAAACACTGTGGTAAGCAATCAAGGTGGCTCTTTATTTCTAAGGAATATATGGAAGGAATGCATAAATATGAGGGTAATGAACATAGTATATTCCATGATTATTCTTGGCAGGGGTTGTCCTATTTGATAACTATGGGATTTATCTATTATGAGCATTATAACATGTTTCTTGTATATCCAAACATGTATGAAGTTCTTTGGCAGGGATTCAAGATGATAAGTTTGCGCTAGCAAATTGTCTCATTTGATATTTGGATAAAAAATTTGAGTGCTTGAAGTTGAAATGAAGAAAAATATTTTGGAAGTTTTGCATGATATATCCATGGTTGGGCACTTTAGATCCTACAATATTTGTAGATAAAAAAGGTTTTGTTTCTTGTGGAGGAAGTTTGATGAGGAGTTTCTCAAACACACTAGGAAGCACATCATCTTCCATTAGAATGAGGTAAAGTAGGTGTTTCTAGTTGATTTGTTGCAACCATTTCTTACTTCTTATCAAGACAGGAAAAGTGTGTTCAAGGATATCATTATATGTTTTTTGAGGCGTGTGACTAAGATTGCAGCTATGGTGAGGATAGATTTGACAGGTATGTCTATTATGATGCCTTCTATTTTGACTATAGAGCACATCATGCAACAAAGTTGTTTTTTAGAGAAGAGTTTGAGATAGTTGGAGGGGTTGAGAATACTAACAACATATTACATAGACTATTGTGGATAGAGGGAAACTTGGGATATACTACATATCGATAGGTAGTATGGATCAATTGGTTGTACCTGGGAGATTGCTACTACAATGTCACTTAGCACAAGTTCATTGGTATGGTTCCTCTTAAGGTATTGTGTGTTAATGGTGCACTAATTTTCAATATTTTTTTGTACATAGCTGAAAGGATGGAGATTGCATGTCCCCTCATAACCATGAGTGTTCCAACTCTTAGATTTACTAGAATGCTATAGAGGAAGTTGCGTAAAGAAGCAATCAAAGGTTTTATAGAAGCTCTACAAGAGAATGTTGATCAATTTGAGAGTTGGGGAGAAGTAGAGCAATTTGAATTTGCATTCCTTGAGGGCAAGCAATTTTGGGAAGGGCGTACCTGTAATGTCCCCTTTCAAATAAAATTAAGTTAGAGGAATTATTGGTCCATTCCTATTTTCCCATGGACTAATATATAGAATTAAGGGAAAATATTTTTGTACGTATGAAATATAGATTCAAGAAAAGATGTTAAACACTATGCAAAGCCTCAAATATATATTAAATACACCTCCAATTAAGCAAGAAAATCAACAAGAAATACATGAAATAAACACATATTACCTGTGATCTCTTGTTGCACTGAAATGGTGGATTTGCCCATGACGATATGATTATGGTTGCTCAATTCAATAGCATGACGTTGCGAGATAAGTCGATGATGATAATGCCTCCTGATCATGCCAATATATAGACCTTCAAAGAATCAAATCAATGGTGAGGATTCGATGAACAATGAATGACTAGGATTAAGTTGGTTAATTAGTTACGAGATTGATTGTGGAGAAATAAAAGAATTATTAATTGATTTTAAATAATTGTGGGAGATGGTTAGGAATTGGTTAGGGTGAAAAATAAAAGATTTTTATATTTCTTTTATTTGTTTATGAGAGAGAAAGGTGGGATTTAATTAAAAAAAATTAATTAAATCATGTGGGAAAGGGGATTTATGACTTAGGGAAATGATTAGGATTAGGGATAATGATAGGCCCAGGTCCTAATAATTGGGCCAAGTACGAAAATATGATAAATCAAGGAATAATTGACCATGATTAGGATAATTTAGGATAGCTTAAGGAAATCAGGAGACAATTGATCACATTTAGAGGATAAATGATCAATTTGGAGATAAATGATCGATTTAGGGAATCGGGACTAGTTTTGGGATAAAGTGGTCAATTTTAGGTGTCTACATTTTGCCCCTCTTTGATACAATGTTGTGAAGTAATATCGTGTCAAAGAAAGAATAAAATATAGATGGTGGAAAAGGATGGGGGTTATAAAAAGGATGGGGTTATAAAAAAGGAGGATGGGATGATGCCCCCTTGAGAGGATAAGTAGGTATAAAGGACATAGGTAGGCTATCCAAATGGATGGAAAGGAAAGAAAAGGCGTGTAGATTGGATGCAAATGATGGAGGAAAGGATCATCCTATTAAGTCGATATGAGCAACTTGATGTTTGGTATAGCACCTGATGTTATGCATCATGATGTAAAGATCAAGGTGACAATGATTCAAATAAATAAAAAGGATTAAAGTCACAAGCAAGCATATGCCGATGGCACCATGATATGAAAGACCGTGATGACATTATGGCAGGTATTTTGCAAGGACTGATGTAGATTGTAACATCCACGTTCTAAAAACATAGTAAAAATGAGAATTTACCATAGAGTAATTCAATAAGGTAAAAATGAGATAGAAAATTTTTATTTTATTTAACATATAATCAAGTAACAAAAAATTACAAGATTCTCTTACATAATACAATATATCATATTATCTCTCAATTATAATATCTGCAAAAGTAAATCAATTACATAAACAAATTTGGAATAATTATTGCATCTGAATATCTGACATCTTTATCACAAGCCCTGGCATGTTTTCTACTGGAGAGAGAGAGAGAGTAGCTTCCCAGTGATTTACCTTCATCCACAGACCGATGGTCTCCCACACATCTTCCACATAGGAAGTGGCCCTACCCTTCACGAGGAATATAGACCAAAGGTGACCAGTGGTAATTCGCCTTCCCAAGTACATAGTGTTGTATCCTACACAACTCTATCAACCATACAACCCTAGATACCCTCTAGCTAAGTATGATTTTCGATAGGTTATGCAATCCAAACACAATGAACTGACAATGCATGCAGAAAACAAATGCATGACTTTGGCCAAAGTTTCAATATCAATAATGTTCGAAATGAACGTAGTTGAAATGTTCACCCACCCTTACTCGACTTGGATACTATCATATTCATGTAGTTTATCCTCACCAACTATGTTTACATAGATAGTTTTAACATCTATCATGATAATAGTCTACTTGACTTAAACGAGTTCATATGAACATAACCAATCATTTGTTTTTATATTTGACTCTAGGGTTTTTGTCATAACCTTGAATAGTCTGATATTTCAAAATAACCATATCTCATTACTTATAAGACTAAGGTTTATAAACAACCCTTGGGTTTACTAAATCGAGATAAAGAACAATATGATTCTGGAATAGATATCTCCTCCTACAAAAAGGAGTATGAGTACCTTCTACTTTCCTTGATGTGATATCATTGACAATCATGATATACACTTATATATGTTTCCCTACAAGGTCATTTTCTAGTTAGACTTAGTCTATCCCATCATAATGGTTTTTCAAAGGATATCTTTAACAAGATTAATAAAATAGATAATAAGGATTGTCCTATAGACCTTACTTCTTCTATCATGATATTACTAATTTTTTATCACTCGTAGGGATATACAATAGTTTTCAAAATTTACTAAGAATCTAAGTTCTTATGGATAGAAATTATTTTGTCATATATAAATAGACTAAACCAAGAATGGTTTTAAAAATGATGATAACACAGCTTAATGATTAAACCATATTACTCATTACTAAAGAGTTTACCTAACAAAGTTTCATTTGCACTAATATCATTGAAAGTCTATTGCATGATTAACTGATAACAATAAATTCGACTTGCTACATGATAATTCTCATTCATTGGAATGACTGGTTTATAAGGCACACAATAACTAATATAACCTTCTTCAGGTATATATTATGTAATGATCATTCAATCACTTAACAGTAATATGACATGTTTAATCAGTCTTCAAACAATAAATATGTTTTTGGCTCAAGCACTAACGAATGGATTTCAACTATTTTCAAGTATCAGCCAACCGGGCTAAATAGATACTATCAAAATTCCTGAAGGTATTTAAATAGTTTACTATGAACACTAATAGCGATTCAATACCGACGACTCCATTGGTTTGAACAAATACACATTGAATGGAATGGTAAAGCGTAAATGGCATATTTGAATGTTTACAACCAGACATACAGTGGATAACACAGAAGAAACATTCAATTCAATATTGTTTATGTTGCATACAAGGCAGAAACGATACCTGGTAGTGACAATTTTCAAGTTAATAATGAGTTACAGATTGGACACTCCAATCAACGCCTAGAAAACCCATGATACTTCCTCCTCAAAACTGGTTATCTCACCTTTGTTTCTCACAGTGATCCTTCCAGAGCATAATCGATTCCTCCTCCCTCTCGACTCTTGATGAGTCATTACTTTAAAGACTCCCACCTGACTCTTAATGAGTCATCCTATCTTTGCTCCCCCCATGATTGCAATTGGAGACATAATGAATTCTTGATCAGTCCAAGTGTGTTGCGGTTACAAATGATCTCCGTAGATGGTACAAGACTTTACAAGTGTCCATGGGGAGACGTCCTACATGGGAGTATATAGAATGTGGTTTGAGACACTACAAACTCATCTTCCAAAGAGGCTGACATATCATTTAAGCCACTGTTGGATCTTTTAATAATCACTTTAAGTGATAAAATCCACTACTTGATACAAATGAAGGCATTCCTATTTGCAAGCCTACGGCTGCTCCATGAGTGAGTAAACATTAATAACTAGGAGGTATTAACCTCAAATTTATGCATACACATGTTTGTTTATATAATTAAATATAGTTTAATATGACATCAACCCTAGTTGATAGTTTTATGCTTTAATCAATAAATATAATAATAATAAGTCGAAAGGCTTACGAATAATGTGAAAGGGTCGAGCTTGTCTCCCCTTCATAGTCTTTCATCAAATCACGTCAACTTGACTTGATGAGATCGTCATATGACTTTAAATGTTGACAATAAAACCTTGTATGACTCAAGGATACTAACACAACCATTTTGTGACAATGATGATGTAATACTTACGTTAATCGTAAATAGACACCATTCTGCTAAGATGACGTCGTTTCTTTACAAACGACAATGTCGACACACAAACAACTTGCCCCAAAAAGAAACAAAAGATATTGACTACTTGTCGATTAGATCCAAAAGTATACTGACAAAACATGACTTACTTTTATTGATATCAGTTCATGTTTTTGTTAAACACTCATACTCATTTTGGCAAATAATCACTCATAACCCAAGGTCTATATTTCTCTTCTCGAAAGATACTCTCTCTCTCTCTCTCTCTAAGAGTCATTCGATACCTGTAATCTTATATAAAATTTGAAATCAACAGATTACGATCAGTGTATCATTATTCAAATAATAAACCAAATTCTCATAATGCAATTATTAAATTAATATAACAAATCCATTTCCACAATTCCAGAAATGACATTCAATAAAATCTATGTCTTTCCTTGATATTAATCTAAACATCAAATTAAATTTACTCATGTCCAAGTAAAAGTAAAAAGTAGTAGCAAGATAAAAATTGGGGGTGTAACATATCCTTCCCCTAAAGATTCATCATCCTCGATGATATAAAGTATCAAAATGTAACTAAAAGCAAGTTCATTGTTTTCAATTGGTAAAAGTATTAAATAAATGAGGAAACTTCTGGTAAAATTCATGGTAGTCCTCCCATGTAGCATTTTCCTCAACATATTGGTCCCATTGGACCTTGCACTGCAAGACCTCTCTGTTACGCAAGCAGAGCTTGCGTGTTTCTTACACTTTGAGTGGCTCAATCGTGACCACCCCTGGGTCTTGCATCTGTAAAGAACTCCAATTTAATATATGATTATCACCTGCAATATATTTCTTTAAATAAGAAACATGAAAAACATTATGCATTCTAGACAAGGCTGGTGGTAGAACAATTTTGTAGGGAACTGGATTGACCACTTTGAGTACTTCAAAGGGTCCCACATAACAAGGAGCTAGTTTAGAAGACTTCCCAAACTTAATAGAACTTTTTTGTTGTTTGACTCTCAAGAGAACTTTCTCTCTAACAGAGAATTGTCTCAGCACACACTTGGCATCCGCATAACTCTTTTGTCTATCATTGGCTTCTACCAATCTTTTTCTAATCAGCTTAACTTTTTTTCCATTTGAGCTAGCATTTCTAGTCTGATGCTAATCCTATCTTCTAGCTTATCCCAGCTTATAGGAGTTTGACATCTTCCATATAATGCTTCAAATGGCACCATCTTAATAGTGGAATGATAGGAATTGTTGTAAGCAAATTCCACAAGTGGTAAATATTCTTCCCACTTATATTGTTGATCCATGCAATAAATTCGCAACAAATCTTCTAAAACCTAGTTAACTCTCTCAGTTTGCCGATCAACTTCAGGATGATAAGCTATACTCACATTCAGTTTAGTCCCTAGTATAGAGAACAAAGTTTGCTGAAACCTTGATGTTATACGCGCATCTCTATCTGAGATAATCTTTTCAGGAAAACCATGCAGTCTAAACACTTCTTGGACAAATTTGTGAGCTAACACTAGTGCTCCATCAGTCAAATTCCATGATATGAAATGTGCTACCTTTGGGAGTTTATCAACCACAACTAAAATGGCATCATGTCTATTTATAAACATAGGAAGACCTTGAACAAAATCCATACTTATAGCTTGCCATTTCTACTCTAGTACATCATGCGGGTACAACAATTCTGTTGGGTGTTAATATTCTGCTTTTACCCTCTAGCACTCTAAGCAACTTGCTACAAATCTTACAGCATCATTCTTCATTCCCTTCCAAAAATAAAGAGGTTTTACATCTGCTAGAAGTTTGGTCACTCCCAGATGTCCAGAATATGGTGCGGTATGAACTTCTTTCCAAACTAGATCCCTTAATCTAGCTGAATCAGGAACATACATTCTACCTCTAAACCTCAATAGTCCATCTGACTCAAACAAAAATCCATCATACCTTGGGTCTCTAGGATTAACCTCCAGAGTCTGGTTAACTTGCTCATAGTATTCATCACCAGACAAATTCTACAACATTAAATCCTTGAAATTTTCTACGAATAGAGACAATAGAAGATATATGTCTTCTACGAATCAAAGCATCAGCTACTCTATTCTCTTTTCCTTTGATGTAGTTTATCTCAAATTCATAGTTAGATATCAATTCTAACCATCTCCATTGTTGGGCATTCAGATGTGGTTGAGAGAAAATATACCTAAGACTTTGATGGTCTGACTTAAGTATAAAAGTTTTCCCTAACAAATAGTGCCTCCACATTTGCAACGCATGAGTTACTGTTGCCAATTCCAGATCATGTGGTGATAATTTCTCTCATAGGATTTCAATTTTCTAGACTCATATGCTATAACTCTCCCATCTTTCATAAGCACTCCTCCCAATCCTTCTCCCGAGGCATCTGTAATTACCTCAAACTGTCCTTTGGGGTCAGGAACTTTCAAAATTGGAGTTGATGTTAACTTTTCCTTTAAGAGATCAAATGCCTCTTGACATTTGTCTGTCCATTCAAATCTATTTCCTTTCCTTTGTAGGGAAGTGATTGGACTAGCAATACTGGAGAAATTTAAAACAAACTTTCTATAATAGCCAGCCAGGGCCATGAAACTATGCACCTCATGCACATTTGTGGGTACATGCCAATCCAGGATAGCTATAATTTTTGTAGGATCAATAAATATTCCATTTGTAGATGTAATATGTCCTAGATATTGAATCTCCTTTTGGAAGAATGTACACTTTGATATTTTTCCAAATAACTTATGTTTTGTTAACCATTGCAGAACCAATTGCAAATGTCGATGATGTTCTTCTTCATTCTTAGAGTAAATGAGTATATCATCGAGAAAGACTAGAATAAACTTGTCTCAACAATCTTTTAATACACTGTTCATGAGATTCATGAATGCGGCAGGGGCATTTGTCAAACCAAATGGCAACACTGTGAACTCATAGTGCCCATATCTGGTTCTAAAAGTTGTCTTATGAATATCCTCATCTTTTAATCTTAACTGATGATATCCTGATTGCAAATCAATCTTTGAAAATACAACAGCGCCACGCATTTGATCAAAGAAATCATCAATACATGGCAAAGGATATTTGTTCTTTACCATTGCTTTATTAAGCATATGATAATCTATACATAACCGAAGGGTTCCGTCCTTCTTCTTAAAAAAAATAACTAGAGCACCCCATGGTGAAACACTGGGCCTGATCAAACCTTTTGCCAACAATTCTTGTAATTGGGCTTTCAATTCCATTAACTTAGTAGTTGTCATATGGTAGGGTGCTTTTGATATAGACTCCTGGTTTAATATCAATTGCAAAATCAAAAACCCTCTTGGGAGGTAATCCTAAAAGTTCTTTTGGAAACACATCTTGAAAATCCTGAAGAAAGGGATACTTTTCTCTTGAAGATGAACTAGGGCTTTCTAACCCTTCCTCCACTTGTTCCATTTTAACTACAAACAACTGACAACCTTTTCGTCTAACCCTTTTAATTGCTTAGCAAAGATAGGTCTGATCTTAACTTCTCTTTGAATCCCTTGGAATTGGGTTTGATTTCCCAAGTCATCCAAGCATTCAAATATTTTTTAAAAACAATCAACCTTAGCTCTATGCTTCCACAACCAACTCATTCCTAGGATTACATCATAGGAACCTAAGGGAGCTATATGTAGGTTTACTTCCGTTGAGAAACTAGGGAGATCAATCTTGGCCTCAAACAAACATTGCTCTACCTGAGCCTTAGATTGGTTAGCATATTCTACTGACCAAGGTTTAGACATGTACCCAGTTTTTCTAGGAAACTTATTCAAAATTCTAGGAGAAACAAAGTTTTTAGTAGCTCATGTATTAATCAAAATAGATATAGGGACTCCAAACAAAGTACTTGTCATTTCAATGGGTGTGATTTGATACTTTGTTTGACGATTGTCGAGAGCTGCATGAATCCTTTGCTGGAATGCTTCTTGTTGAGTAGGTAGTGCAGTCCCTCTTTGTTGACCATTTTGATTCTTGTTAGGACAACAATTAGCATAATGGTCACCCCCACAAGTAAAGCATCCTACAATGGGTCCTCTATTGTTTAAAGTCTTCCCATTGTTATCCTCATTCCTTTTGTAATTACCATTCTTCTTCTTATTTCTAGGTCCACCCCTATTTTTCTGAGATCCTTTATCTTTTCTCTTGTTCTCATAACTCTTATCATTTCTTCTCTTGAATGGCTGGTTAGCAGGAGTTCCATTAAATCTCTTGCAGTTTCTATCGTGATAAGCCAAGATAGATTTCAACTTTTGTTCTTGCTTGATCACCTTCTTGTACACTTGATCCATTGTTGTGGGACCATGTACGTCCACTTCTCCACCAATTTGAGCATTTAAATCCATGATGAATTTTTTGATCTTGAATCTCTCATCTTTTTGATATTGAGGCACATATTTCAGAAGACATGTGAATTTTTCTCCATATTCCACCACTGTCATGTCTCCTTGACGAAGATTCTAAAAATTAGTCAATTTACCATCTCTTACGAAAGAGCTCCACGAACTCATCCCAAGTTACCCTTAGAGAGCTTAAATTCAATTCCATCTTCTTATTCGTCCACCAAGTGGATGCTTCTCTTGCTAGTTGGAATGCTCCCAAAACTGCCTTGGTTACTTTTGAGTAATTTCTTATCTTGAAATATTTTTCCATTTCTGTCAACCAAGCTTCTACTAAATCCCCAGTCACCTTTCCATCAAATTTTGGTGGAGTGACCTTCTTCATATCCTTAGAGAGTTCCAAGGTCAATCTATCCCTTGCCTCTTTCTAAGGTTCCATACTCTTACTTTGCTCTTCATGATTCTCTCCACTTTCTCCATGAGAGTTTTCACCTCCTCCCTCAGAATTCCCTTTATCATCCACCTTTTCCAAATCACCCAGTCTTTTCTTGGTTTCCTCAAGCATGGTTATGATTTGGTCCAACTTATTATTTGATGGGTGGTTTTCCTCTTAACTTCCTCCTTGGTTAGATCTTGTCCGAACCATGTTTATCATTTTTCTCACACTTGGGAATATTGAGTTATCTATTGGTTCATGATTATAATGCATCCCATTAAATCAAAACATAATAAACTCAAATCAAACAATAGTTTGGTACAAAAACAACTCTTTTTATTTATTTCATTTCAAGAGTATAGAATATTCCTCATTTATACAAGAAATGACTTCAAAAGTCATGCTCAAGAGGAGTATATCCTTTAGATTCATTTTCAGATACATAATCTTGAGGTACATAACCTTTTGACTCACTATCAAACCTAACTTCTATGATCTCAATAGATGGGGGTATGCTGGGATCTCACCTAACCACAGTTGTATCCTCATCTGACATATATTCTATGATTCCAACAATGATCTTAACTCTTTCAATGTTTTCCCTTCTCACTCACTTGATTCGAGTTAAGGCATTCGCCAGGGTTTTAGTATCACTTAACCAAAAATCACTATCATCATTAGTTCCCTCAAAAGTTTTGATAATGGCTTCACGTTCTCTTTTTTCCTTAAGGAAACGTTGACTCGTATTAATTGACTTTCTCACTGTCTTCTTAAGACATACCATCCTAGCATATAAATTTTCAAGCATTAACTAATCGCATAATGTTGACTACAGGTAAGCATAGTGGTCTCATAAGCCCTAGTGTTGAACTTGGTAGCTCTGATACCATATGTAACATACACATTCTAAAAACATAGTAAAAACGAGAATTTACCATAGAGTAATTCAATAAGGTAAAAATGAGATAGAAATTTTTTCTTTTATTTAACATATAATCAAGTAACAACAAATTGCAAGATTCTCTTACATAATACAATATATCATATTGTCTTTCTCAATTACAATCTCTGCAAAAGTAAATCAATTACATAAATAAATTTGGAATAATTACTACATCTGAATATCTGACATATTTATTATAAGCCCTGGGATGTTTTCTGTTGGAGAGAGTGAGAGAGTATCTTCCCAGTGATTTACCTCCATCCACAGACCGGCAGTCTCCCACACATCTTCCACATAGGAAGTGGCCCTACCCTTCACAAGGAATATAGACCAAAGGTGACCAGTGGTAATTTGCCTTCCTAAGTACATAGTGTTGTATCCTACACAACTCTATCAACCATACAACCCTAGATACCCTCTAGCTAAGTATGATTTCTGATAGGTTATGCAATCCAGATACAATGAACCAACAATGCATGCAGAAAATGAATGCATTACTGTGGCCAAAGTTTCAATATCAATAACGTTCGAAATGAACGTGGTCAAAATGTTCACCCACCCCTACTTGACTTGGATACTGTCATATTCATGCAGTTTATCCTCACCAACTATGTTTGCATAGATAGTTTTAACATTTGTCATGATAATAGTCTACTTGACTTAAACGAGTTCATATGAACATAACCAATCATTTGTTTTTATATTCGACTCTAGGGTTTTCGTTACAACCTTGAATAATCTGATATTTCAAAATAACCATATCTCATTACTTATAAGACTAAGGTTTATAAACAACCCTTGGGTTTACTAAATTGAGATTAAGAACAATATGGTTCTTGAATAGATATCTCCTCCTACAAAGAGGAGTATGAGTACCTTCTACTTCCTTAATGTGATATCATTGACAATCACGATATACACTTATATATGTTTCCCTACAAGGTCATTTTCTAGTTAGACTTAGTCTATTCTATCATAATGGTTTTTCAAAGGATATCTTTAACAAGATTAATAAAATAGATAATAAGGATTGTCCTATAAACCTTACTTCTTCTAATAATAATATGGATATACAATAGTTTTCAAAAATTACTAAGAATCTAAGTTCTTATGGATAGAAATCGTTTTGTCATATATAAATAGACTAAACCAAGAATGGTTTTAAAGATGATAATAACACAGGTTAATGATTAACCGTATTACTCATTACTAAAGAGTTTACCTAACAAATTTTCATTTGCACTAATATCATCGAAAGTCTATTGCATGATTAACTTATAACAATAAAATTGACCTATTACATGATAATTCTCATTCATTGGAACGACTGGTTTATAAGGCACACGATAACTAATATAACCTTCTTCAAGCATATAATCTGTAATGATCATTCAATCACTTAACAGTAATATGACATGTTTAATCAGTCTTCAAACAATAAATATGTTTTCGGCTTAGACACTAATGAATGGATTTCAACTATTTTCAAGTATAGGCCAACCAGGCTAAATAGATGCTATCAAAATTCCCGAAGGTATTTAAATAGTTTACTATGAACACTAACAACAATTCAATACTGATGACTCCAATGGTTTGAACAAATACACATTGAATGGAATGGTAAAGCCTAAATGACATATTTGAATGTTTACAACCAGACATACAGTGGATAACACAAAAGAAACATTCAATTTAATATTGTTTATGTAGCATACAAGGTAGAAATGATACCTGGTAGTGATGATTTTCAAGTTAATAATGAGTTGCAGATTGGACACTCCAATCGACGCCTATAAAACCCATGATACTTTCTCCTCAAAACTGTTCATCTCACCTCTACTGCTCACAGTGATCCTTCCAAAGCATAACTGATTCCTCCTCCCTCTCAACTCTTGATGAGTCGTTACTTTAAAGACTCCCACCCGACACTTAATGAGTCATCCTATCTTTGCTCCCCCCATAATTGTAGTTGGAGACATAATGAATTCTTGATCGATCCAAGTGTGCTGCGATTACAAACGATATCCACAAATGGTGCAAGACTTTACAAGTGTCCATGGGGAGACGTCCTACACAGGAGTATATCAAGTGTGGTTTGAGACACCACAAACTCCTCTTCCAAAGTGGCCGACATATCATTTAAGCCACCATTGGATCTTTTAATGATCACTTTAAGTGATTTGATCCACTACTTGATACAAATGAAGGCATTCCTATTTGCAAGCCTACGACTACTCCATGAGTGAGTAAGCATTAATAACTATGAGGTATTAACCTCAAATTGATGCATACATGTATTGGTTTATATAATTAAATATAGTTTAATATGACATCAACCCTAGTTGATAGTTTTATGCTTTGATCAATAAATATAATAATAATAAGTCAAAAGGCTTACGAATAATGTGAAAGGGTCAAGCTTGTCTCCCCTTCACAATCTTTCATTAAATCATGTCAACTTGACTTGATAAGATTGTCGTATGATGTTAAATGTCAACAATAAAACCTTATATGACCCAAGGATACTAACACAACCATTTTGTGATAATGATGACGCAATACTTATGTTAATCGTAAATAGATACCATTCTACTCAGACAACGTCGTTTCTTTACAAATGACAATGTTGACACACAAATGGCTTGCCCCAAAAAGAAACAAAAGATATTGACTACTTGTCGATTAGATCCAAAAGTATACTGACAAAACATGACTTACCTCTATTGATACCGGTTCACGTTTTTGTTGAACACTCATACTCATTGTGGCAAATAATCACTCATAACCCAAGGTCTATATTTCTCTTCTTGAAACATACTCTCTCTATCTTTTCTCTAAGAGTCATTCGAAACCTGTAATCCTGTATAAAACTTGAAATCAACAGATTACGATCAATGCATCATTATTCAAATAATAAACCAAATTCTCATAATGCAATTATTAAATTGATATAACATATCCATTTCCATAATTCCATAAATGACATTCAATAAAATCTGTCTTTCCTTGATATTAATCTAAACATCAAATTAAATTCACTTATTTCCAAGTAAAAGTAAAAAGTATTAGCAAGACAAAAATTGGGGGTGTAACACAGATCCAAGACAAAAATGATAACACACACACAAGCAAAACAAGCAAGCATGCGCAAAAATGATTCCAAGACAAAGACAAACAAGATGTTGCCCTTGGTCAAGCTAAAAATCAATGATGGGATTTGTGAGGGGGGAAATGAGGTTAGTCAAATTAATGAAAACATAAACCCAAACATCAATAGAAGTTGAAAGCAAAGAAGATTGAAACCAAAACAAGTAAATATATTTACAAACTCTTTTACCTATCGTTTTCCATTGTTTATCTATCTTTCTTTGATCTTGATTGTGAAGCCCTCTAAAGCTTTCCTTGCTTGCTTGCTTGTTGAAGATGACAAAGGAAGAATGGCTGTGATACCTGTTTGTGTTGAATGTGAGCTTCAAACACATGATAATGGAGGATACTTGAAATGAAATGAAGAAGAGAATGAGAGAAATTTGGGTATAGTTATTGTATAAGATGAAGTTCCTCCCTAATGGCTTAGAAGAGGGTTTTATTTATAGATTTTCTAAAAAGGCAATGGAGGGTGAGGATCAAAAGATGAGATCAATGGCTCTCATTTTTTGTGAATCTTTAATTCATAATGGATGAATTAAAAATTCTTTTTTGAGAATAGTGGGTTATGCCAAATTCAATTGGTGGAGGATAGTGGGGGATAATTGAATTAAGAATTCAATTGGTGGAGGATAGTGGGGAACAATTGAATTAAATATTCAATTGGTGAAGGATAGTGGGGAACAATTGAATTAAATATTCAATGGGTGGAGGATAATTGAATTAAAAATTTATTTTGGAAAATAGAGGATATTAGCTAATTAAATACTAAGAATATTTAATTATATGTGCAACATGGTGAGGTGGAAGAGATGAGGTGGATTGATGAGGTGGATTTTGTGAGGTGGATTTAGGACTTGAGACATTTAGAAGAATTTAGGGAATTTAATTAAATAAAATAATTTTATTTAATTATGGGATAATGAACCAATCAAATAAATTTACAATATTTATTTAATTGATAGAAGAAAATAAGAATTAAGATAAATATTAAAATATTTACTTAATTCGACCCAAGCTAATTTTAGGTGTATACATTTTACCCCTCTTTGAAGCAATGTGTTTTATCACGTTGTTTCAAAGAATAAGAATAGTCTGATGCTGACACATGCCCCAGTTTGCCCCTGGTACAGGTTATGGTGATAGGATGCCCCCTCAGAGGATTGGACGTGTAGAAAGGCAGAAGGTGTGAGATGGACAATCTCACGAAGAAGAAGGTGAAGACAGGTTAGGATGGAGAAAAATAGGATATGGTTCAGAGAAACAGACATGGGAAGCCATCATAGGGTCATACAGTCAGATATGTGTCACTTGCTATATATAGGAGCTAGGTCCACAAGTATTATTCATTTGTACACTTGTCCATAGTTGATTTGTCCTCTAGAGAGCTTAGGAGAGCATGACAGCCAGAGAGATTGATATTTCACACGAGAAGCATCAGTTTGAGTGGATTCGATGGTTCGATCGGCCAGCAGAGGCAGGACCCCCAGTATGTAGTTCTTCAAAACTTGTCAAAAGTTAATTTTTATGCGTATTAATGGCTAGGAAAACCACCTAGGGCAGATGTGCAACAATCCTCATTTTGCGCATATGCGCGCCGAAATGGCGCATATGTTGCGGAATGGTGCATTTACGCCGCAAAGTGGCGCATTTGCTCCTTTTTGCACATTTGATCCCTGAATATGCACATTCGTTCGTGTTGCGCTTGTGAGCTTTTAAGTGGCGCATTCATCCAGAAATTATGCGTATGTGCTTTGAATGGGCTCATATGATAGTGTTGCTCATGCAATCTCTGAAATGGCGCATTTGTTGGGAATTTGCGCATTTGATAGAAGAAGTGGCACATGTGCCAGAATGGCGCATACGCGTCAGAAACTGGTGCATTCATGGTGAAGTGGCACTTTTGGTATGAAACGATGCATTTGCCACCTAGATTGGCGCATTTGCACTTAGGCAAATCAGTTGACTTAACAAAATTAACCCAATTGGCATCTTGATCGATGCATCAATTGATTAGCGATCTCCGAGATTGCCGAGAATCTAGTCAAGAGATGATATGTTATTTTGATTAATTTGATATGTTAAGCCAATGATAGGATAGCTTGATTGCTTGGAGTAGGTTTTCGATATGGATTTGGATTTCACTAACGGTATGTGTTACTTGGTTGCAGGAGGATATTCAGACGGTCCTGACGTCACGAGAGTTGTTCCCATTGCCGTTGTTGCAGCGGTATTTGTTGACTGAGCTAGATCGCAAGGCCCTAGGCGCTATGGGTTTGTACCATGTTTGTTTTATGCCTGAGGTTCGCACGAACTGGGCTATGTTGATGGTAGCGGTGGAGCGATTCCATAGTGAGGATGGTACATTCCATCTACTGACGGGGGAGATGACAGTTACTCTTGAGGATGTGTACCAGATTCTGCACCTCTTGATTCAGGGAGAGCTGGTTGAGTATGAGTCTCAGTGGGATGCTGGCTTAGAGGAGTGTAGACGCGTTTTTGATGATCCAGAGTTAGTGGGGGAGGAGATTTCATGGCAGGACATGCATGACTGTTATGACTACTTCCCGGGCATAGTAGCTGGACTAATCGATGGCGTGATATGCCCCGATAGGAGAGCACACGGCTTCCCGATCGGCTGGGGGAGGGTGCTGGAGAGTATGATTATAGACGAGACCCGGTATGCGTGGGGGGTGTGTGTGTTTGCGCACTTGTGTAGAGACATGTACCAGGTGGTTTACCACAGGGGAACCAGTTTATCTGCAGGTATGTCATTGTTACAGTTTTGGTTGTGGGAGCACATTGCTATCACACGGCCGATCTGTGTACTTCATATGCAGAGGGGTGAGCCCTATAGTTACGGCTACGCAAGTGTGATTTCCCAGCACAGGCTGGGGAAGCTTGAGTACTGGAGGCATGCCTTTGATGGACTAGATGCAGTTATCTGGCAGCCATACATTGACTGCGAGGTATGGGATGATAAGGCAGATGAGCTGCCTTATTGCTTCCAGACAAGATGGCTTATCAGCAGGAATCGGTATGTTTTGGAGTGACAGATTGTCAGCCGAGTTCAGAGACAGTTCAGCTGTGTTCAGGGCAGACTGCAGGGAGAGGTACGCTTTGCTAGGACTCACACAAAGAGGTACAGGTGGGGTCTTGTGGCATCTTACGAGGAGGCATTGGCTGATTTTCAGCAGATTCCCTATGCATCTTGGCTGATGAGGAGAGACATAGTGGATGTTGGCATGACACTAGACTATGAGGAGTGGTTTGCAGCACATCCATTTCCCAGATACTCAGGTCCTGGAGAGTTGACTCCTCGTGTAGATGAGGGTGATTCAGACGGGGAGGGTGCAGTTGGAAGGGGGAGGGGAGGATGGAGGAGGAGGAGGAGGAGAGATCCGGGAGATGATGGGGGACGGTGACAGAGGTAGAGAGTCGGAGAGGGGCTTGCGGGTCAGTAGGCAATTGGATAGGCGCAGGTCTAGGTGCCAGTGCAGCTAGAGGTAGCATAGAGACAGATGTCGCCACCTCAGTAGGTGGCACAGTCGATACAGGGACAGGTGCCAGCGCAGTAGGTGGCACAAGACGAGAAGACTCCATAGCCTGATGTGCAGTAGTAGGTTATGGCTTCCTTACAGAGCTAGATTAGGCAGCTGAGGGCTCATTTGAGAGCTGCAGAGTCATGGCGGGAGTCAGATGCGACTTGGATATTTGAGTTAAGCAAGGAGAGAGATGCAGCCTTAGCTAGTATGCGGGCTATGAGGTCAGAGCAGGATGCAGCCTTGATGGCCATGGGTACAGATGGGACCTCCAGTTTCTTGGTGGCACAGGTGCAACAGTCATAGGCACAAGTAGCTCAAGTGCAGAGTGAGCTTACTAGAGCTCAGGCGCAAGCTCAGTATTACAGGGGCTTATATCACGATGCTGTGCCAGCGAGTCAAGGAGCATTGAGTTTCAGGAGCCAGTCAGAGGCAGCGCAGAGAGCAGGTGGGTCTCGGTCTGTAGGCTCAGTGAGGGGCCCACCGTCGTCAGGGGTGGATAGAGGAGAGGCTAGTGCCGGGAGCAGTGTTCCCCGACGACAGAGTTCATCAGAGCCAGACACTTTGTATTTGATGTGTATTATAGCACCTTTCTGATGATGGCTGAGATAGCTGATATATGTATTTTTATTCTGAGACATGTATCACCATTTATTGTATACATTTATGACATGACTCTGAGATTGGACAGAGATTGTGATATATTGTACATTTGGACATGTGTTTGATGTTTATGTGATGATGTTGTTGTTTCCTGATCTATATGCATGGGTTATATGCGTGATGCTTTAATGTTTTATATGCGATGGATGCAGTTTGTCTTATGATGTGCTATCTGTGATGCATACTGATTTTGATTTATGCAAATGCTAATGTGGATGGATATGATTATGCAGTTCTAAATGTATGTGACCTATGTTTTTGATTTTCTTTTGATATGATGTTATGGATGGAAAATGTATGGACATTGATCTAATGTACTTATGATGTATGCCAATGATGTAATTATGTGACTGACTATCTCATGTGATGTGATATGCCACTTTATATGCTATGTTTTTGATATGTCCAAATGTACTCAATCGACATAGAGATGATATAGACGAGTGGAATAGAAGAAGATGAAGAAATACTGACTTTTGTTGGATATACTGCAGGATTTGCTTTATTGCATGGATGATATGGATTTGTTGGATATGAGATGGATACGGATGTGGATTTTGTCATCTTGGGATTGTAAGTCTTTTGCTTTCATCATTGGGCATTTTTTGGTATTTTTCGTTCTTTGAAATGTGGTAAGAGAATACAAGCATCTAGGTATAATTAGACTGAGATGTCCTAAGTATCACTTACCTGGATTTTGATATAGCAAGTTGATACAAGCATCTAGTCAAACTTGAATCTAGATGACCTGAGCACTTCTTGCGGTTTAACAGACAAGGATTGCCCCTTTTCATGTTTAGACCTCGGAGTCCTCGATGATCTTTTGCTAATCACGTCGTTAGACATAAGTCGTCACATTACTAAAGTTTAACCCACAAGCAGCAGACAAACAAAATTTATGCCCCCATCATAGCATCTCTAGCTATTGGCATCCTTGAGTAGCATAGGAAGACATAATTTGACAAAAATTCAAGACCTTGTAAGTTAACCTGTTGACAAAACATTCTTGCATTAGATGTGTCTTTTGCCATAATTGAGGTAGAATTGTTTTGAGTGTTTCGATATGGTGTTCTGCTTTGTGTTTGTTTTGGACAGGTTGATGTTATGTGTCGAGAACGTTGTTCTAGGTAGCCTACTTTTTTTGCTGCATTTGTCTAGTGAAGGTATCACAATCCTTTATTGGTATCCCCTTTCAGAACGGTGACATTCAAGAATCCAAATCCGCAACGAGGCCGAGGAGTTGCCCCTAGTTTAGACAAGGATCGACTTACTATGGGTGAGATGACAATAGATATGGAGGGACGGACCCTAAGGGACTGACCTAGTGCCTCGGGGGCTCATTACTAAATGGCCTTGCCTACGTGACGACGTAGAGGCAACGTAGTTCGAGGTGAACCCTGATGGACCTAAGACCTAGGTGATGGTGAATATGTAGAAGTGGTATGGACTTAGATAGATAGAAATACCAGATATGGGACTGACAGGACAGTGGAGCCTCGGGGGTGCATTGAGAATGGCCTTGCCTACGTGATAACTCAGAGGCGATGTAGTTTGAGGACAGTTCAAAGGACTATTCAATACGATGGAGACAAGAGACAATGAAGTCAGCATAGATGGAGGGAGTGGTTTGTTGCAGATAGCGCCTATTTACCAGGTTTTCACCACTTGCTTTTATTTGCACGAGCAGCCAAAAGTACACATGATGCCTGTTTGCCAGGTTTTCATCATGGTACCTATCCTTTTGTTATTTTGTTATTTTTTTAATTTTTGTTCTGTTTTTGCTCACCTTTTCAATTTTTTTGATTTTTTCAGGACTCCCTTACATTAGGGTTTTCAGGTATAGAACTTGCAAAGATGCATGCTATTGACAGGATCATCAAATAGTTCACCTTCAGATGTGGCCAATTGATATGCCCCTGATCCATAAGTTGTGATGCGGACATAAGGACCTAACCAGTTGGGTTCGAACTTGCCTTTCTTTTCTCTATCTTACTGATTTCTGGGGTTCTCTCTGAGGACGAGATCACCAACTTGGAATACTCGGGGCTTTACCCTATGATTGTAGCTTCTGGACATTTGTTGCTGATATGCTTTTAGGTTGTTAAAGGCCCGTTGCCTTCTTTCTTCCAGCAGTTCTAACTCTTGAAGTCTAGTCACTCTGTATTCTTCATCAGATATGAGGCCTCTTAACGAAACTCATAAGGATGGGATCTCGACTTCAATGGGCAAGATGGCTTTAGCTCCATAGACCAGGGAGTATGGTGTTGCACCTGTGGGTGTGCGAATGCTTGTGCGGTAGGCCCACAGCGCGGGATTTAGTTGAACATGCCAATCACGGCTGGCATCATTGACAATCTTTTTCAGGATTTTTAGTATGGTTTTATTTGATGCCTCTGCCTGACCGTTGCCTTGGGGGTAATACGGGGTTGAAAAGCGGTGTTGGATGTGGAATTTGTCACATAGTTCCCAGACATCCTGATTTTTAAAGGGTCATCCATTATCCGTGATAATGGATGAAGGGATACCTGATAGGGAGGACTCTAGGCTGCCTGCTCTGCATCCTGTAGGTGTACAAGACTGTTTGACAACACTAGCCTTCCTACCAATTCAAAGTGCTAAAAGACATACTCTTTGCAGAGATGGAAAACTCTACTTTTCTGCTTGGTGTGGGACACATACCTTGTCCTCACTGCTTCCAAGATACTGCCTCAATGGCACATAACTTTCTGAGCCCGTTGCCCACCCTTCTCACTCTGTTCAAGGGTCTGGACTGCTTGGTGCTCACTTTCCTCCTCTCTATTTTTCCACCCCTGCAAATCTATTTTTCCTACTTGTTTATCTAGCCAGACTCCTCACTGAGCTCGCCTAGAACAAGCATGCATTGCCTCTAACCGGCGACCTGACCACCCCACAAAAGAAAAACAAACAAAGAGCATGGCTCTGTTTGATGACCTCCATACTGTACAATGGGATTTGAAGAATCATCAAAACAGAGTCATGGTTTGCAAAAGAGAACAAAACTACAGAAACAGAAAGGACTAATCTATTTCAGAATAATAAACTGAAAATGGAAACAGAATAGAAATACACAAATGATCGAACTACTAAATTTGATTTTTATTCAAAAATTGCCTTTACATCAGAATGCTTCTCAAATCAAAATCTTTTTCTTGTTTCTTCTGCTCAACCCCTCATACAGAAAGAATGCTGTATTTTATAAGTATTCCATGTCCGTTACAGGATGGTTCCAATTCCAGAACGGTTGGTATTCCAACTGTCAGTTCAGCTTTGTGCTATCGGCAAGATAACACAGATGTCTCATCGAAACATACTTATGCTTTCCCATCAGCAAGACAGATTCTTTGTCGCACCGATCATATTCTTCCCCTGTCGATATGCATTCTATTGACTTTCGCATTCATGAGAACTTTTAGTCCCACATGCACCCGTTCAAGTCAGCCACTACAGTTTATATATCTGACGGCTTAGTAAACTATTGTCGGCACTTTTGCCGCTGACGACCCCTGTCTACCCCCATCGGCACAACCCAAACTATCGGCCAACATTCAACCATGAACTCCGATAGTCCCTTGTCTCACCGATACCAAGTCTTCACCCTCCGTCGGCGTGACCATTGTGCATCGGTCTAAAGCCTTAAAGCTACGCCGATAGAAGTCCTTGCACCGACGTCCAACTCCATCGGAGAAACACATAGCTGTCAGAGTGACTTTCACAGCCATCGCCGATAGCAAGCCTCATACCGATGACAAGCCTCAGCAACACTTCATCGGACAGACAATTAATATTGGAGTGACACCCACATCCTTCACCGATAGTGATTCTCATGCCGATGGCCTTCACCAACCTTTACCACTCCATCGAGATAACACCAAGTGATCAGAGACACAACCACAAGCTCCGCCGATGACCACCCTCATGCCGATGGACATCACACATCGGTAAGACCTTGGAGATCGGCATAAGACACCAATTTGATACCAATTTGATAGGGAGGACTCTAGGCTATCTGCTCTGCATCCTATAGGTGTACAAGACTGTTTGACAACACTAGCCTTCCTACCAATTCAAAGTGCTAAAAGACATACTCTTTGCAGAGATGGAAAACTCTACTTTTCTGCTTGGTGTGGGACACATACCTTGTCCTCACTGCTTCCAAGATACTACCTCAATGGCACATAACTTTCTGAGCCCGTTGCCCACCCTTCTCACTCTGTTCAAGGGTCTGGACTGCTTGGTGCTCACTTTCCTCCTCTCTATTTTTCCACCCCTGCAAATCTATTTTTCCTACTTGTTTATCTAGCCGGACTCCTCACTGAGCTCACCTAGAACAAGCATGCATTGCCTCTAACCGGTGATCCGACCACCCCACAAAAGAAAAACAAACAAAGAGCATGGCTCTGTTTGATGACCTCCATATTGTACAATGGGATTTGAAGAATCATCAAAACAGAGTCATGGTTTGCAAAAGAGAACAAAACTACAGAAATAGAAAGGACTAATCTATTTCAGAATAATAAACTAAAAATAGAAACAGAATAGAAATACACAAATGATCGAACTACTGAATTTGATTTTTATTCAAAAATTGCCTTTACATCAGAATGCTTCTCAAATCAAAATTTTTTTCTTATTTCTTCTGCTCAACCCCTCATACAGAAAGAATGCTGCATTTTATAAGTATTCCATGTCTGTTACAGGACGGTTCCAATTCCAGAACGGTTGGTATTCCAACTATCGGTTCAGCTTTGTGCTATCGGCAAGATAACACAGATGTCTCATCAAAACATACTTGTGCTTTCCCATCGGCAAGACAGATTCTTTGTCGCACCGATCATATTCTTCCCCTGTCGATATGCATTCTATTGACTTTCGCATTCATGAGAACTTTTAGTCCCACATGCACCCGTTCAAGTCGGCCATTGCAGTTTATATATCCGACGGCTTAGTAAACTATTGTCGGCACTTTTGCCGCTAACGACCCCTGTCTACCCCCATCGGCACAACCCAAACAATCGGCCAACATTCAACCATGAACTCCGATAGTCCCTTGTCTCACCGATACCAAGTCTTCACCCTTCGTCGGTGTGACCACTGTGCATCGGTCTAAAGCCTTAAAGCTACGCCGATAGAAGTCCTTGCACCAACGTCCAACTCCATCGGAGAAACACATAGCTGTCGGAGTGACTTTCACAACCATCGCCGATAACAAGCCTCATACCGATGACAAGCCTCGGCAACACTTCATCAGACAGACAATTAATATCGAAGTGACACCCACATCCTTCACCGATAGTGATTCTCATGCCGATGGCCTTCACCAACCTTTACCACTCCATCGGGATAACACCAAGCGATCAGAGACACAACCACAGGCTCCGCCGATGACCACCCTCATGCCGATGGACATCATACATCAGTAAGACCTTGGAGATCGGCATAAGACACCGAACTCCTGCCGATAGTAAACCTCAAGCCGATAGCTAGCCCTCCATCGGTATAACATGAAGTATCGGGGATACATCTTCCAGCTACGCCGATATCAATACTCACTCCGATGGGTTTACTTTGCACATGTATAAACTTCTTCCCGCTCTACCCTATTTTGAAAATTCAAAACATCACAACAAAATGCAAACAATATACACATGGGCTCTAAGCCCTTGGTGCTCCTGCACCATACTCCCCTGTGCGGAAAGAAGCTACGTCACCTCCGGTGACAATGAGGCAAAATCAATGCCCCTCTTTTTGAATTCTGACTCTGCAACCCAGGTAGCTTCTGCTTTAGGCAACTGCTTCCATTTGATCAAATGCTCCATGTAGACACCATGTCTGGTTTGCTTCTGTACTCTTGAATCCAGTATTTTCTCTGCCTGCAGTTTGGGTTTTAGTGGCAAAGTCACATCTTTTGCTGTCTGTTCCTTCTCTGAAATGGATCCATTTGCTGCTGACTGAGGACCCCTGTATTGCACCAGGTCTTGGACATTAAACACTGGTGAGATTGCCAAATCGTCTGGTAATTCAATTATGTATGCATTGTTACCATACTTGTTCAGGATTCTGCAAGGACCAATTCTCCTCATCTGCAGTTTGGTTGGCGTGCCTTTCTGCATTCTGGCTTCGTTCAAGTGCACCATAGCCAGATCACCAACCTTAAACTAAATATCCCTTCTATGGGCATCTACTCTGTCCTTGATCTTCTGTGTGTTCTCTGTCAAGGTTTGCTGCACCTGCTCATGCACTTCTTTCATGGATTGTGCAAAATCCTCAGCATGTCCACTTCTGTTCTCCACGTTTCCCATATTCCTGAGCTCACATATACCTCTGGGATGCATTCCATAGACTATTTCGAATGGACTCTTACCAGTAGTCCTATTCACACTGTCATTATAGGTAAATTCTGCCTAATGAATGACAAGATCCCAACTCTGTCCATATTCTTTGGTTATACACCTTAGTAGGTTGCCCAATGTCCTGTTTACCACCTCTGTTTGACCATCTGTCTATGGGTGATATGCTGAATTGAATGATAAATTTGTTCCCAATATCTGCCACAAAGTTTTCCATAAATGCCCCATGAATTTAGCATCTCTGTCAGACACAATGCTTGCTGGAAGTCCATGAATTCTGATCACTTCTCTGAAAAACAAGTGTGCTATATGACTGGCATCATGAGTCACTTTGCAGGGAATGAAATGACTCATCTTGCTAAACCTATCCACAACTACATATATGCTGTCATAACCAGTCTTAGTCTTAGGCAAACCAACTACAAAATCCATACTTACACATTCCCATGGCCTGGAAGGAATGGGTAAGGGTTGGTACAGTCCTGCATTTGAAGTGGTTCCCTTGGCCTTCTGACATACGATACACTGCTCTACATACCTTCTGATGTCGTTGTGCATCCTTGGTCAATAATAGAACCTTTGGACTAGCTCCAGTGTCTTATTCAGACCAAAATGGCCACTCAGACTACCATTGTGCTTCTCCTGTATGAGATTTTCTCTCATAGATCCTCTTGGCACACATAATTGTCCACCTTTGAATAACAATCCCTGCTGTAAGGTGAAATCTGCAAACTCACTGTGAAAGTGATTCTCAAAATCTTGACATACCTTGTATGCCTCAGCAAAATCTTCATCATCTTGGTAAAGATTCTTGAAATCTTCATTTCCAATGCTCTTCAACTGCACTTCCTGCACTGTGAGCAATCTTCTGCTCAAAGCATCTGCAACTCTGTTCAGCTGCCCCTTCTTATGCTTAATTGTAAAGGTATAAGATTGCAGGTACTCCATCCATTTGATATGCCTGCTGCTTAACTTATCCTGTGAGTTTAGAAAACTCAGAGCTTGGTTATCTGTGTAGACAACAAATTCTTTAGGCAGGAGGTAATGTCTCCACTTCCTCAATGCTTGGACTAGAGCATACAACTCTAAGTCATACGAAGAGTACTTACTCTTTGCTTCATTCAGCCTCTCACTGAAAAAGGCTACAGGTCTATTTTCCTGATTTAGCACTGCTCCTACAGCTATATTACTTGCATCACATTCAATAGTAAATAGCTTATCAAAACTAGGCAACAACAAAATAGGTTGTGTTGCTACCTCTTTCTTCAACCTTTCAAAACTTCTATCTGCAGCTGGTGTCCATTTGAATTTTGCTTTCATTCCACCCTTAATTGTATCCAACATGGGTGCACATATTCCACTGAAATTTCTGATTAACTTTATGTAAAACTGGGCTAAGCCATGAAAACTTCTCACCTCCGTGGCTACTCTGGGAGTAGGCCAACTCAATATGGCTTCTACTTTGGACTTGTCCATCTTCAACTCTCCCTGGGACACCACAAAACCAAGGTATACCAATTCCTGCTTCATGAATTCACACTTCTCTAGATTGATGGTTAGTTGTTCATCATGTAATTTTTGCAAAACAGTATTTACATGTTCTAGATGTTCTTCCTTGGTCTGACTAAAAATTAGAATATCATCTAGAAAAACAACAACAAATTTACCAATGTAATCCTTTAGGACTTCATTCATGAGTCTCATAAAGGTACTGGGTGCATTTGATAGACCAAATGGCATAACAAGCCACTCATACAGTCCTTCTGTGGTCTTGAAGGCTGTCTTCCACTCGTCTCCTTCCTTGATTCTTATTTGGTGGTAACCACTCTTCAGGTCTATCTTGGTGAAATACTTTGCTTTTCCAATACAGTCCATGAGATCTTCAATTCTGGGAATTGGGAATCTATACCTTATAGTTATTTTGTTTATGGCTCTGGCATCTGTGCACAATCTCCATGATCCTCCTTTCTTGGGTGCCAACACTGTGGGCACTGCACAAGGACTAATACTCTTCCTGATCAATCCTTGATCTAGCAACTCCTACACTTGCCTGGAAATCTCTTTGTGCTGATCTGGAGTCATCTTGTAAGATGCCTTGTTTGGCAAAGATGCCCCTGGAATCAGTCTATCTGATGGCTTATTGCTCTCTGTGGAGGCAATGTAGCTGGTGTACCATCACTAATTATGCCTTTATACTTCTCCAGTATAGGCTGCATTTCTTTGGGAATCTCTGTCTTCTTATCCTGCTGTCCTTCTTTTGGTTTTACTATGATGGCATAACCAATACCATCTTCCTTAAGAGTATTCAAAAACTCTTTTCCACTCACAACCAAGATATTAGGACTCTTTGTCTGAACTGCATCTTCATCTTCCAATGACTGAATTTTATAGGTGACACCATCCTTCTAAAAAGAATAGGCATTCTTCTCACCATCATGTACTGCTTTTCGGTCATACTGCCATGCTCTGCCCAATAAGAGATGGCATGAATGCGAAAGTCAATAGAATGCATATCGACAGGGGAAGAATATGATCGGTGCGACAAAGAATCTGTCTTGCCGATGGGAAAGCATAAGTATGTTTCTTTGAGACATCTGTGTTATCTTGCCGATAGCACAAAGTTGAACCGACAGTTGGAATACCAATCGTTCTGGAATTGGAACCGTCCTATAACGGACATGGAATACTTATAAAATGCAGCATTCTTTCTGTATGAGGGGTTGAGCAGAATAAACAAGAAAAAGATTTTGATTTGAGAAGCATTCTGATGTAAAGGTAATTTTTGAATAAAAATCAAATTCAGTAGTTCGATCATTTGTGTATTTCTATTCTGTTTCTGTTTTCAGTTTATTATTCTCAAATAGATTAGTCCTTTATGTTTTTGTAGTTTTGTTCTCTTTTGCAAACCATGACTCTGTTTTGATGATTCTTCAAATCCCATTGTACAGTATGGAGGTCATCAAATAGAGCCATGCTCTTTGTTTGTTTTTCTTTTGTGGGGTGGTCGGATAAGGTTCGCTGCACCTGCTCATGCACTTCTTTCATGGATTGTGCAAAATCCTCGGCATGTCCACTTCTGTTCTCCACGTTTCCCATATTCCTGAGCTCACATATACCTCTGGGATGCATTCCATAGACTATTTCGAATGGACTCTTACTAGTAGTCCTATTCACACTGTCATTATAGGCAAATTCTGCCTGATGAATGACAAGATCCCAACTCTGTCCATATTCTTTGGTTATACACCTTAGTAGGTTGCCCAATGTCCTGTTTACCACCTCTGTTTGACCATCTGTCTGTGGGTGATATGCTGAACTGAATGACAAATTTGTTCCCAATCTCTACCACAAAGTTTTCCAGAAATGCCCCATGAATTTAGCATCTCTGTCAGACACAATGCTTGCTAGAAGTCCATGAATTCTGATCACTTCTCTGAAACACAAGTGTGCTATATGACTGGCATCATGAGTCACTTTGCAGGGAATGAAATGACTCATCTTGCTAAACCTGTCCACAACTACATATATGCTATCATAACCAGTCTTAGTCTTAGGCAAACCAACTACAAAATCCATACTTACACATTCCCATGGCCTGGAAGGAATGGGTAAGGGTTGGTACAGTCCTGCATTTGAAGTGGTTCCCTTGGCCTTCTGACATACGATACACTGCTCTACATACCTTCTGATGTCGTTGTGCATCCTTGGCCAATAATAGAACCTTTGGACTAGCTCCAGTGTCTTATTCAGACCAAAATGGCCACTCAGACTACCATTGTGCTTCTCCTGTATGAGATTTTCTCTCATAGATCCTCTTGGCACACATAATTGTCCACCTTTGAATAGCAATCCCTGCTGTAAGATGAAATCTGCAAACTCACTGTGAAAGTGATTCTCAAAATCTTGACATACCTTGTATGCCTCAGCAAAATCTTCATCATCTTGGTAAAGATTCTTGAAATCTTCAATTCAAATGCTCTTCAACTGCACTTCCTGCACTGTGAGCAATCTTCTGCTCAAAGCATCTGCAACTCTGTTCAGCTGCCCCTTCTTATGCTTAATTGTAAAGGTATAAGATTGCAGGTACTCCATCCATTTGATATGCTTGCTGCTTAACTTATCCTGTGAGTTTAGAAAACTCAGAACTTGGTTATCTGTGTAGACAACAAATTCTTTAGGCAGGAGGTAATGTCTCCACTTCCTCAATGCTTGGACTAGAGCATCCAACTCTAAGTCATACGAAGAGTACTTACTCTTTGCTTCATTCAGCCTCTCACTGAAAAAGGCTATAGGTCTGTTTTCCTGATTTAGCACTGCTCCTACAGCTATATTACTTGCATCACATTCAATAGTAAATAGCTTATCAAAACTAGGCAACAACAAAATAGGTTGTGTTGCTACCTCTTTCTTCAACCTTTCAAAACTTCTATCTGCAGCTGGTGTCCATCTGAATTTTGCTTTCATTCCACCCTTAATTGTATCCAACATGGGTGCACATATTCCACTAAAATTTCTGATAAACTTTCTGTAAAACTGGGCTAAGCCATGAAAACTTCTCACCTCTGTGGCTGCTCTGGAAGTAGGCCAGCTCAATATGGCTTCTACTTTGGACTTGTCCTTCTTCAACTCTCCCTGGGACACCACAAAACCAAGGTATACCAATTCCTACTTCATGAATTCACACTTCTCCAGATTGATGGTTAGTTGTTCATCATGTAATTTTTGCAAAATAGTATTTACATGTTCTAGATGTTCTTCCTTGGTCTGACTAAAAATTAGAATATCATCTAGAAAAACAACAACAAATTTACCAATGTAATCCTTTAGGACTTCATTCATGAGTCTCATAAAGGTACTGGGTGCATTTGATAGACCAAATGGCATAACAAGCCACTCATACAGTCCTTCTGTGGTCTTGAAGGCTGTCTTCCACTCGTCTCCTTCCTTGATTCTTATTTGGTGGTAACCACTCTTCAGGTCTATCTTGGTGAAATACTTTGCTTTTCCAATACAGTCCATGAGATCTTCAATTCTGGGAATTGGGAATCTATACCTTATAGTTATTTTGTTTATGGCTCTGGCATCTGTGCACAATCTCCATGATCCTCCTTTCTTGGGTGCCAACACTGTGGGCACTGCACAAGGACTAATACTCTTCCTGATCAATCCTTGATCTAGCAACTCCTACACTTGCCTGGAAATCTCTTTGTGCTGATCTGGAGTCATCTTGTAAGATGCCTTGTTTGGCAAAGATGCCCCTGGAATCAGTCTATCTGATGGCTTATTGCTCTCTGTGGAGGCAATGTAGCTGGTGTACCATCACTAATTATGCCTTTATACTTCTCCAGTATAGGCTGCATTTCTTTGGGAATCTCTGTCTTCTTATCCTGCTGTCCTTCTTTTGGTTTTACTATGATGGCATAACCAATACCATCTTCCTTAAGAGTATTCAAAAACTCTTTTCCACTCACAACCAAGATATTAGGACTCTTTGTCTGAACTGCATCTTCATCTTCCAATGACTGAATTTTATAGGTGACACCATCCTTCTGAAAAGAATAGGCATTCTTCTCACCATCATGTACTGCTTTTTGGTCATACTGCCATGGTCTGCCCAATAAGAGATGGCATGCATCCATGGGTAGTATATCACATAATACCTTGTCCTTATAGCCACCTATACTAAACTCTACCCAACTTTGTTCATTCACTACCACATGTTGCCCCTTATTCAACCATGTGACTCTATATGGGTTTACATGAGTAATTCTTTTCAAATTTAGTTTTCTAACTGCCTCATCAGAAATAATATTATCAGTAGATCCTGAGTCTATGATAATTTTACATACCTTATTCAAAATCTTGCACTTGATTCTAAATAGTGCTCTCCTCTGGCTTGGTTCAGACTTTACTGGTTCCTTCATCAAGGTTCTCCTTATCATCAGGTTCTCTCCATCTTCTGAGTTCAGATTGACCTCAGGTAACTGGCTGCTGGATGCATTATCTTGGACATAGTGATTCCTCTTATCACCTCCTTGAGAAGAGGATGTGGTCTTTTCTGGACACCTATATGCCGGATGACCTAGATTGCCACAGTTGTAACACTTCATGTTGGTGAAATAGGATCCTCTGCCTGATCCTCCTGACCTTCCTCTGTTAGATCCTCTTCCTCTGTGGTTTCCTCTACCACTTGACTCCCCACTCTGCTCTGTGAGTTTGGATTCTGCTTGGGATCTATTGTCAGCATTCCTTCCACCAAAACCTCCTCTGTGTTCTCTATTATCTCTGCCTCTTCCTCTTCCTCTGCTATTTGAGTCTTGTTTCCTCTTATTCTTTTCCTCCACTTTTAGTGCCAGCTGATAGCATTTTTGCACTGTTGTAGGACACAACAGACTGATTTCTTCTTGTATATTCCACTTCAGACCGTTAAGGTACCTTGCTACCTTTATGCTTTCATCCTCCATTACTTTGGACCTTAAGCATAGCTTTTGGAATTCATCAGTGTATGCACTGACATCTAATTCCTTTTGTCTCAAATTCTGTCTCTTCCTGTGCAGCTATATTTCATAATCTTCTGGCATATATGCTTCTTTGATTTTAGCTACCATTCCCTTCCAAGTAGCTATGGGATTCTTATCTTCTTTTGCTCTTTCAGTCTACACAAATTTCCACCAGGTTAAGGCAGCTCCCCTGAGTCTAGATTTGGCCACCTTTACTTTCTGTGCCTCGCTTACACCATCACATTCAAAGTGATTTTCAAGTCCTTCTATCCACTCCATGACCAAATCTGGGTCCATTTTCCCACTGAAAAGTGGTACTCCTTCCAATGTTTTACCACTCATTGCTTTCAAAGCTTTCAAGAATGGTTCTTCTTCCAACTTAGGATCAGGTGTGGGCTCTT
This sequence comes from Cunninghamia lanceolata, assembly GCA_027924645.1. Taxonomy (NCBI): domain Eukaryota; kingdom Viridiplantae; phylum Streptophyta; class Pinopsida; order Cupressales; family Cupressaceae; genus Cunninghamia; species Cunninghamia lanceolata. Next base: position 4,830,271 of record BSBN01000311.1, on the reverse strand, counting down.
CATCTTCTACAGATACACCTTTTCCCTTATCCTCAGAATATTTAACTCTCTGGCTGACTTCTTCAGTCTTTTGCAACATTACACCTATCTTACTCTCCATTTCTGCTAGTCTTTCTTGTAGGAGTCTATTCTCCTCCTCTTGATCTTCAACTTTCTTTGCTAACTCTGCATTAGTCACCATTTTCTTGGATGAACTAACAGACTCACTTGAACTCGGTGATGACATACAACTCTTCTATTCCTATCTAGGAATAACCCAAATCTTACTGCTCTGATACCAATTTGATAGGGAGGACTCTAGGCTGCCTGCTCTGCATCCTGTAGGTGTACAAGACTATTTGACAACACTAGCCTTCCTACCAATTCAAAGTGCTAAAAGACATACTCTTTGCAGAGATGGAAAACTCTACTTTTCTGCTTGGTGTGGGACACATACCTTGTCCTCACTGCTTCCAAGATACTGCCTCAATGGCACATAACTTTCTGAGCCCGTTGCCCACCCTTCTCACTCTGTTCAAGGGTCTGGACTGCTTGGTGCTCACTTTCCTCTCTATTTTTCCACCCCTGCAAATCTATTTTTCCTACTTGTTTATCTAGCCGGACTCCTCACTGAGCTCGCCTAGAACAAGCATGCATTGCCTCTAACCGACGATCCGACCACCCCACAAAAGAAAAACAAATAAAGAGCATGGCTTTGTTTGATGACCTCCATACTGTACAATGGGATTTGCAGAATCATCAAAACAGAGTCATGGTTTGCAAAAGAGAACAAAACTACAGACACAGAAAGGACTAATCTATTTCAGAATAATAAACTAAAAATGGAAACAGAATAGAAATACACAAATGATCGAACTACTGAATTTGATTTTTATTCAAAAATTGCCTTTACATCAGAATGCTTCTCAAATCAAAATCTTTTTCTTGTTTCTTCTGCTCAACCCCTCATACAGAAAGAATGCTGTATTTTATAAGTATTCCATGTCCGTTATAGGATGGTTCCAATTCCAGAACGGTTGGTATTCCAACTGTCGGTTCAGCTTTGTGCTATCGGCAAGATAACACAGATGTCTCATCGAAACATACTTATGCTTTCCCATCGGCAAGACAGATTCTTTGTCGCACCGATCATATTCTTCCCCTGTTGATATGCATTCTATTGACTTTCACATTCATGAGAACTTTTAGTCCCACATGCACCCGTTCAAGTCGGCCACTGCAGTTTATATATCCGATGGCTTAGTAAACTATTGTCGGCACTTTTGCCGCCGACGACCCCTGTCTACCCCCATCGGCACAACCCAAACTATCGGCCAACATTCAACCATGAACTTCGATAGTCCCTTGTCTCACCGATACCAAGTCTTCACCCTCCGTCGGCGTGACCACTGTGCATCGGTCTAAAGCCTTAAAGCTACACCGATAGAAGTCCTTGCACTGACGTCCAACTCCATCAGAGAAACACATAGCTGTCGGAGTGACTTTCACAGCCATCGCCGATAGCAAGCCTCATACCGATGACAAGCCTCGGCAACACTGCATCGGACAGACAATTAATATCGGAGTGACACCCACATCCTTCACCGATAGTGATTCTCATGCCGATGGCCTTCACCAACCTTTACCACTCCATCGGGATAACACCAAGCGATCAGAGACACAACCACAGGCTCCGCCGATGACCACCCTCATGCCGATGGACACCACACATCGGTAAGACGTTGGAGATCGGCATAAGACACCGAACTCCTGCCGATAGTAAACCTCAAGCCGATAGCTAGCCCTCCATCGGTATAACATGAAGTATCGGGGATACATCTTCCAGCTACGCCGATATCAATACTCACTCCGATGGGTTTACTTTGCACATGTATAAACTTCTTCCCGCTCTACCCTATTTTGAAAATTCAAAACATCACAACAAAATGCAAACAATATACACATGGGCTCTAAGCCCTTGGTGCTCCTGCACCAATACCATAGCGACAAATGATATAGTTTAAGATAAATGAGGCAATCTGTTTGCGTGTGATGTTGGCTAAGGGCATAGCTTCAATCCACTTCGTGAAGTACTCAGTGGCAGTGATTATGAATTTATGTCTGCTGGATGAAGGAGGGTGAATCTTGCCCACTAAGTCGAGTCCCCACTGACAGAAAGGCCAAGGAGTTGTTAATGGTTGTAGCTCCTGCGCTGGTGCATGTATCAGGTTCCCGTAGATTTGCCATTTCTTGCACTTCTTTACGAAATGATAGGAGTCTTGTTCCATAGTTGGCCAGTAGTACCCCATGCACATGAGTTTCTTGGCTAGGGTAGAGCCATTAGAGTTGGTCCCACATATACCATCGTGTATTTCACTTAGGGCGATTTGATATTCCTCACTATCGAGACATCTAAGGAGAGTACCATCGAGACCTTTGCGATATAGGGTATTAGCAACAATGGTATAACGGGATGCCTGCCGGATAAAGGTTCATTTTTGGTTATTGGAGAGATTTGGCGGGAGGGTGTTCTCTTTGAGATAGGTGAATATTTTGCTGTATAGGGGGGAATCTGCTTTAATAATGTGGGATTCCGGGGTATCATATGTAGGACAGGATACTGGCTCTACCAAGAACTTGTAACATGATTGATTGTCTGGAATATCCAGGATAGATGCGATAGTTGTCATTGCGTCTGCAGCTTTGTTTTCTATCCGTGGTATCTGCTGAAAAGAGATCTGGTCAAAGTATACTTTGAAGTCATCTACCACCTATTTGTAAGGGATCAATTTCTCATCCTTTGTTTGGTAGTCGTCATTTACTTGATTTATGACCAGTTGTGAATAACCATACACCTGTAGTTCTTTGATATTCCATTCTACTGCTAGCTGACACCGATGACCAGTGCTTCATACTCTGCCATGTTGTTAGTGCAGGGAAAGAGTAGTCTATATGACTTTGGGATAGTGTTGCCATTAGGTGTGATTAATAAGATACCTGCCCTTGATCCATGCTGAGTGTATGAGCCGTCAAAGTACAGTTTCCAGGTTGATGTATTGATGTGGAATATAGATTCGTCTGGAAACTCGAAGCTTAGAGAGCTATCATCCATCAAGGGTGCATCTGCTAATTGATCTGCCAGTGCTTGTCCTTTGATTATTTTTCTGTCTACATATTCAATGTCAAACTCACTGAGAAGCATGACCCATTTAGACAATCTGCCTGTTAGTGCTGCCTTGTTGAGCAAGTATTTTAGTGGATCAATTTTTGCTATTAATTTGACAGAGTGTGACAGCGTGTAATGTCTCCATTTTTGTGAGGCAAAGACTACAGCGAGACATGCTCTTTCAATGGGTGTGTATTGCAGCTCATACCCAACAAGTGTCTGACTGATATAGTATATGGCCTGTTCTTTCCCTTCATGGTTTTGTTGTGCCAGAAGAGCTCCTAGGGCTATTGGCGTAGCCGAGATGTATAGCAGTAGAGGTTTACCCTAGATTGGTGGCATTAACATAGGTGGTTTCATCAGATATTCTTTTAATAGCTAAAATGCTTGCTCACATGACTCGTTCCATTTAAAAGGGACATTCTTATGTAGAAGATGGGAAAATGGGTGGCACTTATCTGCCAACTGAGAAATGAACCTTCTGATGGATTGTAGTTTTCCTTGCAAGGACCTTAACTGAGTGAGATTCTTGGGAGGTGACAATTCCATGATGGCTTTCACTTTAGCTAGATCGACCTCAATCCCATTTGCCGACACTATGTATCCTAGCAAATTTCCTGAGGTAACCCCAAATATGCACTTCTTTGGATTGAGGCGCACCTTGAAATGTTCTAGTCTTGTGAATATTTTATCCAGCACTGCTAGGTGTCCTTCTCTTGTAAGCGATTTTGCTAGAATGTCATCCACATAATCTTCCATTATGGTGTGCATCATGTCGTGAAAGATTGTTGTCATGGCTCTCTGATATGTTGCCCTAGCATTCTTCAGACCAAATGGCACGACACACCAACAGTAGGTGCCGCAAGGACATGTGAAAGCCATTTTGTGTTGGTCTTCGGTGCAATCTTTATTTGGTTATAGCCCGAGAAACCATCCATAAGTGAAAGCATGGTGTGACTTGCCGTGAGATCTACAATCATGTCTATGTTGGGCAAGGGGAAGTCATCCTTCGGACAAGCTTTGTTCAGGTCCCTGAAATCACTACATATTTTGACCCTGCCATCTGGTTTAGCCACCGGTACTATATTCGAAACCCATTCAAGATAATATATGGGCCTGATAAATTCGACATCTAGCAGTTTCTTTAGTTCTTCCTTTACCATGAAAGCCACATGCGGATGCATCTTTCTGAGTTTTTGTTTAACCGGCTTAACTCCTGGAGCTAAAGATAAATGATGCATGATGAGATTTGGATCGAGCCCTGGCATGTCAGCGTATGTCCAAGCGAAGTTGAATTGCTTTCTCTTGAAGAAATATGTAAATGCTAATTTTTCAGGTTCTATGAGAGCCTTTGCCATGTGGATCATCCTGGGCTCATCTCCTGTGTTGACATTGGTAGGTTCCACTGGTTCTATCAATATTGACGATCTCTCCTGATGTGTAAGATTGGGGAGAGGGTCAAGCCTTCCATCTTTCAGTGCCTCAGAGAGGTTTTCACCATTGGATGCGTCTTTGTTTTTACTATTTTGATGATCTAACGCTGCCGCAGAGCAGTTTTCACCGTTAGACCATTCTTTTATTTTGACATTTTTATGACTGAAAGGTTTGGCGCTCTCCCCAAAATAGGACTTTGTGTTGAGTTCAATAGCATAGCCAGCTCTGTGGTCTCCTGCAGGTATGTGATTTCTAAGGTCCAGATAATCAATGATGGCCTCATCATTTTCAAAGGTGTCTAGCTCAGGGGTGGTACCCTCTAGGTCCCAGTCGATAAGTTCAGGGTGTATCAAAGGTAAGGGATTGCTAGTTTGGTCTGGTTCACTGGCGTTGATGGTTAGGATGGAATTATCAATGGTATGTATGAGGTCTGCGGTGGTATTCTCCATTAGCGGATTCGTCAAGAGTGGATTCATTCCTTCCTCGTGATTTTCACTATGGTTATCGTGTGGTACAGACTCTAGCAGCCTAGCCCTTGGGCCTTGTCCCTCGTTTGCGGAGGTTGGGTCATACTCATGGACAACATCAATATCTTTTTGTCACAAGATAGCTCAGAGAGGCTATCCCACTCATACTCATTAGAATCAATTTCGCTCCCCATTTGCATTCTCTGAATTTGTTCAATCAGATTGCTAGTAGATGCTTCCATTTGTTGGCCTTTGTTGATGTTGGTTCTGGTGTTTTATTATGCTCCCGTGTACCCTAGCCCTGTAGTGTCTTAGGCTGTCAAGGTATGAGGTTGGATGGGTTCAGTGATGCCATCCTTTCTTGAATCAAGTGGACCTCGTCCTTCATACCCCATTCTTTTTAGTATTTGAAAACTTTGACCATATTGTGCTGTTTGTATAATGGGATGGTCATGTAATGTTGAGGAACTACCTTCATCCTTGTATAGCCATTATAGGATATCTTTTTCCTCACTCTCGTCTTCTAGGCTTCCCCATTTCACAAATGGTCCTTTGGTGATCTTCTCTGCTTTTGGTGTTCTTAGGATGGGTCTCCCATGGGATCTAGGAGATGGAGGTAGTTGTGCCAAACAGAGGGATTGGGAGGCCGTGTACTCACCCAGGCCATTATCTTTGAGTTGGAGTCTCAGTTGAGATGCTCTTGAAGAGGAAGCCAGTGTAGCTGGGTCTACACGAGATGAAGAGGCGGTAGAAGCTCGGTTGGTGGGGATCACCACTTCCGGTTTTGGCTGAATAGAGTTGCAGTATTGAAAGGGGTTAGGGTCACCTGGATGGTGATCTCTTGCCCTTCATGTGGGAACTTGATACATTGATGGTAGGTGGAAGGTATTGCTTTTAGAGCGTGTATCCATGGTCGCCCGAGAAGAATGTTGTATGCCAGCTCCATGTCTACGACTTGACAAGCTACATCTTTTACTAGGGGGCCCACTCTGATTGGTAGAGTAACAGTTCCTTTGGACATTCTCTCTTCCTCATCATATGCTTTGATAGTGATTTTTCTTTTCAGATCTATAGCCTTCTCTGAAAACCCCAATGTAAGGATTAGCTTTAATGTACAAATATTCAGACCAGCCCCTCCATCTATTAGGATTCTTTTGATTTTGTGTTTGTGTATGAAAGCTTCGATATGGAGGGATGCATTATAGGGTTGTGTGATGGACATATCATCCTTCTCAGTGAATGATAAGGAAGGTGGTGAGGTGATGTGACCTACCATGGTTTGGAATTTCTCTTCAGCGAGGTTCGTGGGAATTGAGGCTTCCGCTAAGGCTTTATCAAGTATGGTCCTATGAGAAGGAGATAGATGCAGTAGTTCCAATATGGAGATGTGTGCCGGTGTTTTGTAGAGTTGTTCCACGATACTGTATTGGTTGGTCAGAGGAACGGAGGCTCCTCTAAGGGTAACTCTGTTACTACGGGTAGTAACATTACAATCTAGATCTTTGTTTATAGTGATCACATTGACATGTGAACCACTTTCACAGATATGGTTAACAACATAGTCATAACTGACATTTGTGTAGTTTGCGTTGTTAGAGCCACTATTATTTCTGTTGGAAGGTCCTGCTTGCTCGTAGTTGGGAAGAGGATCCTTGAATGCCTGATGATCGCTATTGGAGGTATGTCCTTTAACAAATATTTTGTTCTACTCTATTAGGTCTTGGATTATATGCTTGAGTGCAATACAATCATTTGTCTTGTGCCCCCTGTTTCGATGGTATTCGCAGAAATCATTGTTGTTCCACCAGTGGGGTTTGACCTTTGGTTCGTACTCCCGTGTTGGGGGAAGTGTTATGAGATTGTTGGCGATCACCTTCCGTAGAGCAGTTTCTAGTGATTTATCCAAAGGCGTGAATGTTCTTTTAGGCCGAAAGTTGGTGAACCTAGATTGAGTATTTCTTGGTTTGTTTTGTGTGGGGTTATTTTGGGGTGTTGACAGGTTGAAAATTGGTTGTTTAGGTGCCGCATTTTTGGCATCTACTACCCCGTCATTCACAATGTTTTTATTCTTTGTCCAAAATCTAGGTTTATCATTATTGGTATAGGTGTTAGGAGTGTCTTTATAGTGTTTGATCTAACCTTTTGAGATTAGGGCTTTCTCTATGACGAGGCCCACCTCAATGACCTTGCTAAACGAAGTAGGACATTGGATTTGAATTTGGTAGCTTAGGTCCGTTTGTAGGTTGTGAACAAACATTTCTAGCATTTGTCTCTCCGGCATTTGGTGAGGGCACTTGCTTGCCAGTTGTCTCCATCTCTGTAAGAAGGCGGCGAAAGATTCTCCCCCTTTTTGTTTGGTGTTACAAAGGTCCAATATTGAGGTGTCGTGCTCAATATTGTAAGAGAAATGGGTGACAAATTTATCTATAAGTTCATTGAAAGTTTTGATGACGAGTGGCAGTCTAGAGAACCACACCATGGCCTGTCCTCCTAAGCTTCGTGGAAAAAGTCGCATAAGATATGTGTCATTATGTGCGACCTCAAGGCAAGCGGCATTAAATTCTCTGATATGATCCCTTGGGTCACCCTTTCCTCGATATTTGTCGAACTTAGGTACCTCAAATCTTGAGGGAAAAGGTATCATGACCAATGCCCTATCAAAAGGATACGGTGCAATATCCTCTAGGGTGTAATGTTTTGTCGAGGCTCCCCTTTTCATGTCTGAAAATTGTTGTTGGAGAGTTTCGACTTTTTGGTTCATTAGACTTAGGGCATCCAAAGAGTCAATTGTTGCTTTGCTCTTATTCGTGGGTACTTCATCCTGTCTACTCCCTTCAGGGATTCTCTCTTCATCAGTTTCTTTGAGAGCGTCCACGTCATAATCCTTAGGGAGTTTGGCTCTCAGACTTGCTAGATGTAAAAAGAATCTTGTTGGGTCTTGGGCGAGCACCCCTTCTAATAAGCGTTGAAATATTGGGTCATGCTACATGTGAAGGATCTCATCCACATAAATGTCTTCTTCATTTTCGTGAGTATTTGGAATGATTGACTCTGCCATTTTGATCTGTTTTTGTTTTTGTAATCTTGTTAGGACCATGCAAGTAAGTAAAGAAATGGGATGGAGTAAGATTGGAAAATTTGAGCAAGGTGCTAGAATGAGACAAGGTTTTAGCAAGGTTCTTCTTAGATCTAGTTGGTGTCAAACAAAGTGAGGTATACAAAAGTGATAGTCTAAGTAAGGATGTTAGAAATCTGTATACTTGATATTGACTAGTCTTGCACCACCCCCTAGTGGAGTTCTGAAAGGATAAGTAACCCTTGGTAATGGAGCCTCACTAGGTTTTGTTTGAGGTTTTGATTTTGATCAAGAATAATTTGGCTATGACCTTGTTGGAAATTTGGAAGGAGAAATTGGCAAGATTTTGGATGAGCAAGTAGCTATGGTGTGGAAAGAAAGGGGAAATGGTTGATTTGCAAGGTCTCAACCAGATTTTGAAAAATTGAAACAAGATTTTTTTTGAAGACAGTTTTGCTCTTGAATTTCGTTCTCTGGTTCAAATGCGCAACGGTTTGAATGTGTAACAACAAGAGTCGAATGCACCAAAAGTTGAAGTGGATGCGTAATTCTATGTTTGTTTAAATGCGCCGCATAATCAAATGCACAATAAGTTGAAGCAGATGCGCGATAAGTCGAAGCAAATGCGCAATTCTGGCTTTTTTGTTTGTTTTCTCTAAATTTTGGATAATTCTGGATCATTTTTAGGATTTTTTATTGTTTTTGGTTTGAAAAACTTGATGTTTCTGATGAGGTTGATATTCAATTATGGCAAAAGCACAACAAACACAGAAGTTTTCCATGATTTTTATCTTTTTATATTTTTTTTGTGTTTTTGGACTATTTTGACTCAAAGACAAGTACAACCTAGGTTGGATGGGACAATATTTGTTGAATCCTCTAGCTGTGCCACTCAAAGAGTGTAGCTCCAGGATCTGGTAGCGCCGGCTCCCCTCCACGGCACTCACTTCTCACACATACCAGATCTGGGTTTCCTTAGGCTCGTACCCACACTGAACCTTAGGATTGTCCCTGCTACCTCTACTAAGAGTCACTTGAATTGAGGCCGCTTCAAGGGCTCCGCCCTTTGCATCAACAAATAGGGGTTTTTGGCTTGCTACACAATTGGTTCTTAGTTAGGGCAACCGTTCGAGTGGTTACACATGCGGTAGCACTACTCTTCGTTATGAAGTCTCCCAGCCTTAAAAGGTTGTGCCTATGAGGGTTTTGGGGGAGGTTGGCTGTCGGTGTAACACAACAACACTCGTTGGTTGAGGTTTTCACCCCAAGCACAATTTATTTTAAGTGGCTTGGTAGGGCTTGGCTTTAGCCTGTTACCACTCAGGGTCGTTCCCACTTGGACAAGTGTGCATCCAAGGGCAGGCCCCCCTAAAGGTTTGACAAATAGAATGACAAGTCTGACACTTTGATCACCCGGTTAAGGGGAGAGCATAAGCCTATTGTCATTCGCAAGCATAGAAAACACTTGTTAATCCAACCTAGTTAAAAATAGAAAAACTAAATGAGTTAAGCTACTTGTGCACTCACACGATTGTTAACTTGGAAGTGTTTAGATCATAGCATTGTTCATTCCCCATTTGTTAACTTTGAAAGTGATTAAGACATATCATTGTTCATTTTCTATTTGTAAAGATAGCAGTGGCCTAATTTAGGAAAATAGATCGACAATGCATAGATAACCATTGGGTTCAATTACTTCCTTCCTAGTTTAGAAAGCTATGTGAAGTTTGTATGAGATGCACTTGTTACTTTCACCCCTAGTTAGTCTAAATGGACTAGACAAATCATCTAAATGACCTAATCCAGCCACTACTCCTGCAAAAAAGATATTAGCTCAATGTGCAAAATAAAAAACTGTACAACAAAAGTAGAAGACAGATGCGCAACACTGCGGCCTGAATGCGCAGAAATAGGGAGTGTATGTGACTTTTGTACAAAAGCGCAAGGACAGATAGCAAATGCGCAAGAATCAGAGGTATATGTACAATAACAGTGTATGCACCGTTTGACAGATCATATGTGCAAAACTATGGGGTAAATGTGCAACTCAGACAGATGCGCAATTATACAGAGTATATGCGCAAACTGGACTCAGGGGCCGCAGTCAAGATTGCATGTGCAACTTAGGAGGTTGGATGCACAATTGCGGAGGTCAAATGCACAAGATTGTCATATGCACAAAAATAGAATGTGAATGCGTCACTTGGGAGGTCAAATGCGCCAAAAAACCAGATGCGCCAACTCGGGAGGTAAATGCATCATTTGGGAGGTTGTATGCTCAAGATGGCTGTCAGAGACCTGTTCTTCATTTGTTCTTCACCTATTCATCACCTGTACGGACCTACCACTTAAAACACTCATTTTTTTTATTAGTAAAGGGGCAAGGGCCCCACGGTGGGCGCCAAAATGTGAGGGGGGAAATGAGGTTAGTCAAATTAATGAAAACATAAACCCAAACATCAATGGAAGTTGAAAGCAAAGAAGATTGAAACCAAAACAAGTAAATATACTTACAAACTCTTTTACCTATCGTTTTCCATTGTTTTCCTATCTTTCTTTGACCTTGATTGTGAAGCCCTCAGAAGCTTTCCTTGCTTGCTTGCTTGTTGAAGATGACAAAGGAAGAATGGCTGTGATACCTGTTTGTGTTGAATGTGAGCTTCAAACACATGATAATGGAGGATACTTGAAATGAAATGAAGAAGAGAATGAGAGAAATTTGGGTATAGTTATTGTGCAAGATGAAGTTCCTCCCTAATGGCTTAGAAGAGGGTTTTATTTATAGATTTTCTAAAAAGGCAATGGAGGGTGAGGATCAAAAAATGAGATCAATGGCTCTCATTTTTTGTGAATCTTTAATTCATAATGGATGAATTAAAAATTCTTTTTTGAGAAGAGTGGGTTATGACAATTGAATTTTAAATTCAATTGGTGGAGGATAGTGGGGGACAATTGAATTAAGAATTCAATTGGTGGAGGATAGTGGGGAACAATTGAATTAAATATTCAATTGGTGGAGGATAGTGGGGAACAATTGAATTAAATATTCAATGGGTGGAGGATAATTAAATTAAAGATTTATTTTGGAAAATAGAGGATATTAGCTAATTAAATATTAAAAATATTTAATTATATGTGCAACATGGTGAGGTGGAAGAGATGAGGTGGATTGATGAGGTGGATTTTGTGAGGTGGATTTTGTGAGGTGGATTTAGGACTTGCGACATTTAGAAGAATTTAGGGAATTTAATTAAATAAAATAATTTTATTTAATTATGGGATAATGAACCAATCAAATAAATTTACAATATTTATTTAATTGACAGAAGAAAATAAGAATTAAGATAAATATTAAAATATTTACTTAAGTCGACCGGAGCCAATTTTAGGTGTATTCAGGATTAATAATGATGACGATAGCATTATTGATGTGAGAACAATATCTCTTGAGAACAATGTGAGGATTGGCAATGATATATCTTGATGATGATGATTGATTGATTTGGATAAAGTTGCTTAAAATTGACATCCAATTTGGAAAAAAGATCAATGGATTCTTTTGGATGGTAGATAAATTGCTTGGTAAGATTTGTATGTGTTAGGATCGCTTATCAAGATTGGGATTATTGCACTGGGGTGCGTGGGATGAGACTTTGCATAGATTTCTTTAGATGATTGCAATGGATTGCTTTTGTTTGACAATGCATTGTATTGCTTTCAATGGGAGTGCATTAAATTGCAATGAATTAGGATTGGATTGCATCTGGATAAGATTGTGATGTCCATATGAGAATTAGTGACAAGGGAGCACAAAGTGTAGAAACAAGGATGGGAAAGTTTGTCGATTTAGGCTAATGAACTTATTGGATTGAATGGATGATGGAAGAGATAATGAATGGAACGAGGGATTACTGATAGATCGATGAGAAGGGATTAGTGATAGGAGATGGATAGGAAAGATGAATGGAAGGATGTAGGATGTAACCTCCAAGGACTATGTCGCAAATGAATAACATGCCCCTACTCTATAAATGTCACTTAGGAAGTTGGACTAAAGGATCTAGTGAATTGCATAGGATATAACAAGAGATGTTGGTGAAAATGTTGCAAAAGGATTGGATATGTCAAGCCTTTATCAAAATCATGCCTCGGTCCTTATCAAGATCAATGTTATTATCAAGATCAAAATTGATTAAGAGGGTGACGAAGGGGACTGAGAACAAGAAAATATGGATATGATCAGTTAGGATGATATGTAAGGGATATTTTGGTATGAGATAGATGAGACAACCTACCCCCAAGTGCAATTTTCAACAACAATCAAATTACACATGATGCTCGCGAATGGGTTTTCATCATGGTACTTATCCAAGGTGCCATGGAAATGGTTTTCACCATTGGACAAATGATTTCTCTTTACGGTTTTGATCTTTTTTTTTTAACTTTTGCTATGTGACAAGCTATTGTAAAGTCCTAAAACTTTAGATGAAAATTATCAGTTTATCGACTAGAGTAGTGTTTGAGGATGTATGCAATAGGGAGTTTGGAAATTTCATTGAGAAACAGTTTTCTAATTCTTTTAAAAGATTGAAACAACACATGAAATGAAACAGTAATTATATCCCTCTATAGAAAGCATTCAAATTTTATACTAAAAAGCATGAAAACTATAGACTAGAAAGCATACAAATTCTACACTAGAAAGAAGATAAATTCTATGCTAACAATTCACAAATGCAATTTGCTATGCTGAAAACATTCCAAATTCTAACTATCATAAAACAATAATTCTAACTAAGGAAGATGTACCGAAAAACTTTTAATCAACACAGAAAGTTTCAAAACAACAGTACACAACAGTTTAACTTTTAAACAACACACCCTGCAGGTTAATGGCATAAAACTAAACATAAACTATCTTCAACCAAATGAAAACATTCATAGGAATGAAAATACTTATCTATCCTACAATCCCGCGAGTGGCCAGCTTGTTGGCGAAACTTGTCTTAACTTAGGTCACAAGTTCAGGTCACATTCAATCACTTTCACAGCACATGATAACTCCATTCAAATCTTCATAATTCTAAAGAAACTAAAACTCAAAACATCATTTGCATTCATGAAAAATTGCAAGTACACAACTATGATGATTTTAAAAACTAAGGGATTGTCTTTCATTCATCCATAGTATATATTTATATCCATGTTTCAGCAACAACTAAAACTGAACTACTTTGAAACTCCTACTAAATTTCAGATGGTGGGAAAATGCCATTTGAAGAAGTCTTACAACCGAAAAATAGAATCTTTACTACTGTTGTCTTTTAAAACATAAAAAGGACTCAGAGTGGAGCCATAATATCTTTTGGGTAACCATAGAAATAACAGAATTAAAACAAAGTCTTCATTTAATGCAAGCCTAAAATTTCTGGTGCCCCCAACTTCTGATGCACTCATCCACAATTGCATGATGTCCACTTATTTTGTACGTAATGCATTAACTTGCATAGTGACCCAACTTTCATGCCATTAAATCAACATTTAAAATCTAGTTTCAATCAATTTAGGAAATAAGGATTTGTACAACATTTTATTAAAAAAAGATAAATATCGCTTATAAAAATAAATAAATTGGCAAGGCTAGGGAATTGGGTAATGCAAAAGGTTATTTGTTCCATCAAAGAAATGAAGTTATTTATACCTCATCACTATGTTGATTGGATAATTCTGATTTAACTTGATACTCAAAGGGTCTTCATATGTCCCTATTTGCTTGAGATGGTTGATGTAGATACAACTGTCATAACATGCCAATAATGTCCTGCTTGAAGTAATTACTTTGTGAGGATTAAAGCGCTCTTGTACAGTTCATTGATGTTTAGGTGATCTTCATCGATAACTAAGTTGGCCTTGTCCACATAATTACATTTGAATAGGGAACCATCATAGCCCTTATAGTGAAATGTTGCTACCACAACACGACAAATTACAACATCCATATCCTATGATGAGACACTTGTTCCCTAAGACAACATAGACAATCAAACAAATAACTTGGATCATATCACAATGGATCCTAACGAACATAGTTGTAGTCAAGATCCTACTAATATCAAGCATGAAGAAACACCAATTATAATAGATTGTGTTGAGCATTCAGATGACCAAAGAATGATCATAGCAAATAATGATCATGAAACTACAACTATACACAATGATCACTGTAGAGTAAAAAACTCTACATTTTGTTTCAGTAGTGTTGCAATATATTTCAGCAGCTTATATATATATATAGATATAGATATATATATATATATATATATATATATATATATATATATATATATATATATATATATATATATATATTTGTGACTATGTGTGTTTCTGTGCGTGGATCGTGCCAAGTGTCTAAAGCAACAACAAAAGAAGCAGTATTAAGTTTTATGCAAAGGCTGTCGCGTGTTTCTTTTCTTTCAGTGAAGCTGCGGAGAGTGCCACGTAGTGGTAGCGGTCTTCTTTTGTTAAAATTTCATAGTTGCTACGGGCTTCACCATGTGTTTACAAAGGAGGCAATTTCCTAAAGGTTTCTTTTTGTTGCCGCTTGCTAGCGGAGGTTGCCATGTGTCATCTGGAGTTTTAAGCGGAGGTTGTCGCGTGTATCTTCTTTTATTCAAAGCTTGTTAGTATTGGCATATATATGGTGGGCCACAGTTTTAAGACATAATTCATACTTCATGCAAAGAGCACCATGTGGCAACAACGAAGGAGAGACTTCTTTTATTTCAATTCTCTCGGGATGAAGGAATTATATTTTTTAGTTACACCGGAGTATGACAAGTGTCAGTCTCCACAGAATCCTTCAAAGTCTTTTCCATAAGTTATTTATTTTGCCGAATAGCACCGCGTGTCCAGTTTTGTTTCATGCAGAAGGCACCATCTATGTCAGTTTTACTCCTCTATGTAGATAGTAAGTGACATATGCAGTAGGTCCCATATATTATATCTTAGTCTCTAAGTGTTGTGGATGATGACATATGTCATAGTGGTGAGTTGCTCAGGCATAAAGATACATTTTAAGCTAGCAACGGAGAGAGACACGAATCAATTCAAAGATAAAGCAAATTGTGATAAGTGGTGTTTTTATGTGTGTTTCATTTTGAAGGTAAAGGTGTTATAAGCCCACGGGTGTTGCCATGTGTCTTAATGGTAATACAGTTAGAGTGCCACATATTTTGTTCTTCAGCCAATGAGCCCACAAGACAAAGTAGTTGCAGATACAGGGGATCTCAACGGTCGAGGACTCCCAGTTAGCTCCAGTGTTGTTTTACCGTTGAAGATTTGGGTTGTTGCAGGCAATCTTTGGTCAAGTATGTGGTTATAAATATGTAACAATTGTAATAGAATGGGATCCAATTTTGATAAGTTTTATCAAGAATTAAATAGAGAATTCAGAGACTTTGTTGTGACTAGATTGTATCATTTGCCTTAATTTTGTTATTTCTAATAAGAAGGTTAATATACCTGTGCATGTTACTGTGCCTCTTGTATTTGTTGGAATATTAATGAAAGGAACTATGTTCTGTGGCCTTGCTGATGTTATCTGTCTTTGCAAATTTGTCTAAGTATAGCCTTTGACTGTATTCATTTACATATGTTTATATTAATCATGTAGTATCTGCTCTTTAATATAGCTGCATCTTAAGGATTGGTTCACTATGCTAATTGAAGGAATACATTTCACTCAGGCGTATCGCCATAGTTTAGATTTACTTATTGTATCTGTAATCCTATTTCTCTCTTTCCTTTTACTCAATACCCCATTAAAATAAGAAGAGCTAGCTTCTTTAAAATCTGGAGGTTGTTTCAAGTAGCAAGTCCCACATTCTTAAAACTTCCCATGTTGGTGTTGGAACCTGCACAATTTCAATCATCAATAGTTTTTGGCACGCCCGGTGGGACCTTTCTTGAAGTTCTTATCAAGATCATATGAACCAAAGAGCTACAAGGAGTCAGAGCTGGGGACCGACAACAAGAGCTTAGTTTACCGCTAATCTAGGAGTTCTACTGCCACCACCATTAGTTGCTACTCCAAGAAGAAGAGTGAATCAAGCTGCAACAGCATCGGGAGTAAATATGGGAGCACCTGTACCCCCAAGGAATTATGTGAATTGGAACACTAGCAGTCCCCTTGTTGGTGCCTGAATTGACTGTCAGTTAATTTAGCAATTTTTCATGCAGGCACCTTCCCAAAAGATCAAAAAAGGTTCTAAGTGTTGGCACCCCTTCAGTGTTTTGCAGCATCCACATTATCTTTCTTGAGGAAGGGGTCATCATTTTCTGCCCATCGGCATAAGTTTACATGTGTCTTGGCGATCACATCAATAGCATGGTGTGTTCTCTGTATATCGCCAAGACTTTTGCCTATCGGCGAAGGATATTGTGGTTCTGCCGACAGTGTTGGTCGTGCCGATGGGGGTATCTCAAATGTTCATCGGCGAGAGTTGTATTGTCAGCCTAAGTGTTTTGAGTTGTGCCGACGGTGGGAGGCTTGGCCGATGCGATGTCATCGGCGTAGGTCTTGCCGATGGAGGGATGCAGAGGTGAGCATCGGGAAGACTTTGGCTATCGGGCTAGCCGTTGGAGGGTCTGTCGATGGAGAGTGTTTGCCGATGAGGAGTCATCGGCATAGGTCACATCGACAGGGGAGCATGGAGTGGTCATCGGTGTGAGTGGTATCATCGGCAGAGGATGTTTCTGCTTGGCCGACGGTTGAGGGTCTCACCGACAGAGGATGTGTGTATCGGGGTGATCGGTTGTGTCGGCGAGCGTCTTTCTTGTTGTGCCGATGGTTTATGTTTCGCCGACGAGGGTGTTTTGGTGGCCATCAGGGAGAGTTGGTCTATCGGCCAAGGAAGCTTTTGGGCTGGCCGATAGACTATGTCTGGCCGACAGGGGCTTGTGGAGGTGCGGTCGGAGAGACTAGTGAGGTCGGCAGGAGAATTTGGGAGTTGGCCGATGGCTCGTGTCATGACGATGGGCTATAGATGGAAGGGTTGTGTGTCGAACGTGGCAAAACGCTCAACACCTATTGAGCTCGCGACCACGTTTTTAAAGTGATGGAGTGGTCCCTGTCGGACCAATGTGGGATTTTAAATCTCATGGTTTGGAGGGTCTTCCCGATGGTTTTGGTCACGCCGACGACGTGATGCACAGAGGGGAATATGCTTTTTCAAGGTGCCTACGTGGCACATTTTTCATGGGTTGGTGACTTTTCAACGTGGATTTTGTGCCGTCGATTTTCAAGTGATGGGGGTATGAACGGCCATGTTTTAAAGCTGGGTGTGAGTTTCCTCTGTGTCTTCAGGGCATGTTTTGAGCGGGAATTTTTTCTTTTTGAGTGTTGCGATGGTCTCCTTGCATAGACGCGGGTGGTTGGGGTCTTTAATGGCGATGTGCTGAGTTATGGGCAAGGAATTGAACCGTAGTGTACCAGTTTTGCGATGATGAGTTTTCTGGTGGTGGCGCAGGGCTCGAGCTCATCTGCCCCTTGTCCTTTCTTGGTTTCCCCATGTTTTGTCCCCTGACTGCATTCAATCTTGGAGGTGATTTTCTCAAAATACTCTGTATTTGGCTTTGTAATTTATTTGTGGCTAAGGGCACAGTTCTGTATATAAGGGTTTTGGCTGGGTTACTTAGGAGAGTTTTTTGGACATTTTTTGGGCTTTCTGCTCTGACTCTGAACATAAGGTGTTCACATTTTGAAAGGCATTTTTTGCTACAGATTCGGTCCTTAGTCTGGTGTACTAATCTATCTTGGCTTGTAAATGATGATTTTCTCTGTGATGACCTTCTAGGCAGATTGATTTTAAATGAAAAACACCTCTGTGTGTATTGTTTCTAGTTGTCTCCTGTATGTCATTTGTTTTCCTTTCAAGCAAGGTTGTCAAGGGCTTCCAAGTTTTTCAGTATATGCATACTGTGTGTCCGATTTATTGCATCTACTCAAGGAGTGGTTAAATGGGCTTTTGATCAGATACAAAGGGAAATAGATTGCATCATAGGATCTGTTAAGTATGAACATTAGTAATACTCTTTCTTGGACATGTTGCTGTTAGGCAGTAGCATTCTTCTCAGGTCCTCTGGATATGAATTTGTGTTGTCATGGGGAGACATTTACATTCTTAGATATGACTCTGCTACCCAGATAAGGTACTGGTTTGGGAATCTGTCTGTTCAATGGGTCTAGGAAGGTTCCATAACTCCAAACATCATTTCAAACCATTTCATCCTTCCATCTGTTAGTTGTAGGATTAGGAGCAGGAAACCTTTGCATGCTCTCATCCCCAACCAGACACATATGTCTCCAAGAACGTTGCCCACCTTGTGATCTATCATGCAGATCTTGGTTCATACATGAGAGTAATCTTCCTGTTGTTGTCAAGTTAGATCTTTCTATCTTTGAGCTAGTCAAGGTTACATCTTGAGTTATAGGGATACCCCCCTTGGTGCGGCAGAACCAGAAGTGAAGGGGAGGAGCTCACGCAACCTCCTGTATTAGTTGGCTGAATCTGCCTGTGCATTAGAAGTGGCAAACCCTAATGCTGATTCAGAAGAAAAACCAACAAAATGGCGACTCCGCTGGGGAAGGAAATTTGAGAAAGGGTTATATCTTGTGGCCCATCCGAGTCACCAACAAAATGGCGACTCTGCTGGGGAGTCTTTCATGTGAATGATGATGCTCTGCTGGTGGAATGAACTCAGAAACATATTTGATGAGCTTTCAGCTGCTGTAGCTTTTGTCCTCTCTGGGGAGGTGGCGACTCTGCAAAAGATTCAAGTGCACATGAAAAGTTGATGTGTGTGTTGTGACAAAAAATGTGATGTTCAAACTTCAGCATCTGTATGAGAAAAGGTACCCTGTTTCTTCCCACTTATATTTGTTGTCCTAATGCATAAGTTACATGCCAGGGGAGGTTACAGGTCTTAGGAATATTAAGGATGTCTGAAAATAGAAATTTCAGGAATCCAAATATGTATACACCCATACTCAGTCAAAAGGGGAATGATTTCTTGGATAAAAGATTAGAAGAAATGAAAATAGGTTGATACTCTTAGAGGCTAGGCAGGCCCAGTTGAATAGTGATAACCTTGTTGTGTCTGTTAGTCAGAAAGCTAAACCTCCTGTCAGCCCTTTTGATCCTTTGTATGACCAGTTAGATTTGTCATGGTTAATTATAAAGTAGAAAATATGCCTGCTAAGATATACTGTCAGATGCCCAGATTTAGTGGTCACAGTGTATGTGATGGGGATGCACATATCCAAAATTTTCATGAGTTCATGGGAAAACATTCATTTAGAGATGAGGATATGTGGATGAGGTTTTTTGTTAGGTCCCTTGATGCAAAAGCAAAAGACTGGTATTTGAGCTTCCCAAAAAGATTTTTTGCTTGTTGGGATGAGCTTACTGACTGTTTTAAAGAGGAATTTGCAAAAGAACCTGCTGATCTTGTTGCAGAATTGATGAAAATCAGAAAACAAGATGAAGAGCTATGTATTGATTTTAGTCATAGGTTTGTAGTAGCCCTTTCACAGATCCCAGAAGTCTTTAGACCTGATATTTCAGCCTATGTTGGCATATTCTTTGAAGCTTTTGAGGAGGGCTCTAGTGCATTACTGAGGGATTTCAAGGTGACAAATATGCAGATGGCATACAAGTTCGTAGAAAATATAGAAAAAATCAGAAATGAGCACCTGCTGAAATCCCTATCTCCAGGCCTTGGTGTGAGAAATGATTGTGAAGCTGCAAATGACCAAATAATTAAGGCATCATGTGCAGATAAAAATGAAAATGAAAGCATAGAGGTCGAGACTGCTGTATTTGAACATAATGCTAACAATACAACTCAACTGGATTGTTCACCAGTTGAGGATGCCAATGAAGGGACTAATGAAAACTCCCATTGCAATGATGAGGCAGCCGGCCATGAAAACAACAATGAGGTTGTGGACAGCAATGAGCAACTTTTGGAATGGACCTGTGGAGACAATTGTGAGTATTGTACTCAAGACAGAGAAGATATAAGCAAATAGAAAAATAGTCCCATGTGTAATCCATTGCCTTCCTTTCAAACACATGGAGATCATGAAGAGCAGTCAGAGATTGAAATAGGTGCTAGTGCAAAGCATGGTTGTTTTTTATTTGGTGATTGTTTTGCTTATGACACACAGGCTGATACTCCTCCACAGAGTGAATCCATTGGTGATGAAGATACATACTCTGCTACCCATGAACAAATGGCATATTATGATCAAGCTGATGTACCCAAATCACCCATTTTTGACACATATGATGATGAAGATCTATTTGAGTATGAGGTGTCAGAGCCTGGTCTTTTCCAGTTTGGTGTTGCTATTGGTTGTGTGCATGATGTGCACAATTGTGAATTTGAAAGCTTTTCTTTTGATAGGCTAGCTTACAATGAAGAGAGCCCTATTTTTCCTAGTTGCATCGTGGACTTTGAATGTTTTCAGTTTTCAGTCCAGCTAGGAGATCATTTTGCAATGCACACTACTGATGCAGATGATGACAAGTGTTACATACCATTTGAGATTGCATTACCTGATACATTCTGCATTCACTTGTTGCTAGATGCTGAGTGTTGTTTGCATAGGGTTGACAGTGTCAAACTAAATCAGAAGGATGAATATGCAAGTGACCAGGTTTGTTTGTGGTCAGATCATGGCATCATTCCCAGGCTTGACCCAGTATATGCAGATGAGAACAAGGTGTTTGATAAGGGGAAATATTGGTTTTCCTTTTCTTGGTGGCCTTAGGCCATCGAGTGTATTTAGTGATGCAGATCATTGTAACTTTATGACTCTGTGCCCAATGGATAGGGGACTGGTCTGCATCCCAGAGTTCTGTGGTTCTTTCCATGCCTGCAAGAGGCATGCATCCTCAGACAAAGCCACTGTTGGTGCCTGAATTGACTGCAGTTAATTTAGCAATTTTTCATGCAGGCACCTTCCCAAAAGATCCAAAAAGGTTCTAAGTGTTGGCACCCCTTCAGTGTTTTGCAGCATCCACATTATCTTTCTTGAGGAAGGGGTCATCATTTTCTGCCCATCAGCATAAGTTTACATGTGTCTTGGCGATCACATCAATAGCATGGTGTGTTCTCTGTATATCGCCAAGACTTTTGCCTATCGGCGAAGGATATTGTGGTTCTGCCGACAGTGTTGGTCGTGTCGATGGGGGTATCTCAAATGTTCATCGGTGAGAGTTGTATTGTCGGCCTAAGTGTTTTGAGTTGTGCCGACGGTGGGAGGCTTGGCTGATGCGATGTCATCGGCATAGGTCTCGTCGATGGAGGGATGCGGAGGTGAGCATCGGGAAGACTTTGGCTATCGGGCTAGCCATTGGAGGGTCCGCCGATGGAGAGTGTTTGGCCGATGAGGAGTCATCAGCGTAGGTCACACCGACAGGGGAGCATGGAGTGGTCATCAGTGTGAATGGTATCATCAGTAGAGGATGTTTCTACTTGGCCGACGGTTGAGGGTCTCGCCGACAGAGGATGTGTGTATCGGGGTGATCGGTTGTGTCAGCGAGCGTCTTTCTTGTTGTGCCGATGGTTTATGTTTCGCCGACGAGGGTGTTTTGGTGGCCATTGGGGAGAGTTGGTCTATCGGCCAAGGAAGCTTTTGGGCTGGCCGATAGACTATGTCTGGCCGACAGGGGCTTGTGGAGGTGCGGTTGGAGAGACTAGTGAGGTCGGCAGGAGAATTTGGGAGTTGGCCGATGGCTCGTGTCATGGCGATGGGCTATGGATGGAAGGGTCGTGTGTCGAACGTGGCAAAATGCTCAACACCTATTGAGCTCACGGCCACGTTTTTAAAGTGATGGAGTGGTCCCTGTCGGACCAATGTGGGATTTTAAATCTCATGGTTTGGAGGGTCTTCCCGATGGTTTTGGTCACGCCGACGACGTGATGCACAGAGGGGAATGTGCTTTTTCAAGGTGCCTACGTGGCACATTTTTCATGGGTTGGTGACTTTTCAACGTGGATTTTGTGCCGTCGATTTTCAAGTGATGGGGGTATCAACGGCCATGTTTTAAAGCTGGGTGTGAGTTTCCTCTGTGTCTTCAGGGCATGTTTTAAGCGAGAATTTTTTCTTTTTGAGTGTTGCGACGGTCTCCTTGCATAGACGTGGGTGGTTGGGGTCTTTAATGGCGATGTGCTGAGTTATGGGCAAGGAATTGAACCGTAGTGTACCAGTTTTGCGATGATGAGTTTTCTGGTGGTGGCGCAGGGCTCAAGCTCATCTACCCCTTGTCCTTTCTTGGTTTCCCCATGTTTTGTCCCCTGACTGCATTCAATCTTGGAGGTGATTTTCTCAAAATACTCTGTATTTGGCTTTGTAATTTATTTGTGGCGAAGGGCACAGTTCTGTATATAAGGGTTTTGGCTGTGTTACTTAGGAGAGTTTTTTGGACGTTTTTTGGGCTTTCTGCTCTGACTCTGAACATAAGGTGTTCACATTTTGAAAGGCATTTTTTGCTACAGATTCGGTCCTTAGTCTGGTGTACTAATCTATCTTGGCTTGTAAATGATGATTTTCTCTGTGATGACCTTCTACGCAGATTGATTTTAAATGAAAAACACCTATGTGTGTATTGTTTCTGGTTGTCTCCTGTATGTCATTTGTTTTCCTTTCAAATAAGGTTGTCAAGGGCTTCCAAGTTTTTCAGTATATGCATACTGTGTGTCCGATTTATTGCATCTACTCAAGGAGTGGTTAAATAGGCTTTTGATCAGATACAAAGGGAAATAGATTGCATCATAGGATCTGTTAAGTATGATCATTAGTAATACTCTTTCTTGGACATGTTGCTGTTAGGCAGTAGCATTCTTCTCAGGTCCTCTGGATATGAATTTGTGTTGTCATGGGGAGACATTTACATTCTTAGATATGACTCTGCTGCCCAGATAAGGCACTGGTTTTGGAATCTATCTTTTCAATGGGTCTAGGAAGGTTCCATAACTCCAAACATCATTTCAAACCATTTCATCCTTCCATCTGTTAGTTGTAGGATTAGGAGTAGGAAACCTCTGCATGCTCTCATCCCCAACCAGACACATATGTCTCCAAGAACATTGCCCACCTTGTGATCTATCATGCAGATCTTGGTCCATACATGAGAGTATTCTGCCTGTTGTTGTCAAGTTAGATCTTTCTATCTTTGAGCTAGTCAAGGTTACATCTTGAGTTATAGGGATACCCCCCTTGGTGCGGCAGAACTAGAAGTGAAGGGGAGGAGCTCACACAACCTCCTGTATTAGTTGGCTGAATCTGCTTGTGCATTAGAAGTGGCAAACCCTAATGCTGATTCAGAAGAAAAACCAACACCCCTCATTCTCCTAGTACCAGTAGCTACTTGGGATCCAATTCCGTCCAATGCTTTGAAGGCTCTGCCTAAATTTAGTGGAGAGGATTTTAAGACACCAGAAGAGCATCTTCAAGATGTATCAGATGTTTGTGTAGTGCATGTTATTACTGTACAGAATGTAGCAATCAGACTGTTAGTAGCTTCTTTCAAAGGAAAGGCTCTAGACTGGTATAGATCCTTGACCCCAAATATAATATCTACATGGGATCAGCTTGGTGATGCTTTCTTTGCAAGATTTAGTGAGAAGGGTGACAAATCATCCCTACCGCAATAATTAATCACCATAAAAAGGGCACCACAAGAAGCCATAACCAATTTCAACACAAAGTTTCAAAAGACCTGGGACAGAATTCCTACTACAACAAGGCCACCATCAAGTATGGCTATTGTGTTTTACCTCAAAGTTTTTAATTTTGATATATCTGTAATGATTTAGTCCTTGGGAGGTCAGACTCTACCAAAAGCATATGAATTAGTTGTTAAGGCTAGAAATAACCTGATAGATGCTAGAAAATTTCCTCCAAGGCCTCCTATGCCCATGTTCCTAGAAATCTCCATACCCTTGCCACAAGAAGCTCCTAATCTTGCAGTTCCACCTATGTCTATGTATACATTCCCAACATCTCAACAACCTACTGTGGCAACACCTTCTGCTCAACCATCTAAAATGGATGATGTCAAGAATATCCTCAGGACCTTTTCAAATGAAATAATTAATCTCAAAAGGCAACAAACTTCCTATCCAAAGCCTTTTACCAAGGGTTCCAAGGAAAAAGACCCCCTATCAACCAAATCAATATCAAGGTCCTCAAAGGCAAAATAATCCTCAACCATCAAACCAATTGGTCACAGTCCTCACACCTCTACAGGCTGTTCCTCATAATCCCAATAGAGAAATAGTTCTAGGACAAAATAATTTAGCAGGAGATACTAATGCCTAGTGCTTCCCCTGCAACAATGCCCATATGCCTAGAGATTGTCCCAAAGACAATTTACAACAAAAAATAGCAAAACAAAGAAGAGGAGAAGGTCAAGTCATGGCATCTAATGCTCCTCCATATCAATCGCCTATTGTCCAGAATGCAATAATGATAGCTTAGATGTAGGGTATGTCTATCCAGCAACAAGAAGAAATTGCCCCTTAGCATGCTTTATTTTCATGGATTGAGGATGAAGATTCGATGTTCTTAAAAAAGGCATCTACTTCCAAGAAGCCCTTGGTACAGTTCCATTATTATACCAGATCAAAGAGAAGAATGATGGAACAACCTGAAGTCATAAATAATGAGACTGCTAGAGCTCCTCCTTCCTAGAATCATTATAACCCAGTCACCAGGCAGGAAGTGCCTCAGCCAGTTTAGAATCAAGTAGCCTCTGGTCAGATGCTAGAAAGAACAAGATATCCTTACTACCCAAAGACACACGCATAAGGACCTATGAACGTGGTAGAGCAGATGAAAAAGACCCCAGCACATGTGTCAATCTGAGACATGTTGGCTATTCCTGAGCAAAAGACGTTACAAGAAGCATTACAGAGCTAGGTGGGCTCTAAATCTGCCAGTGCTAAAGGAGTTGCTGATAAAGGAAAGACTCAACTTAAAGACACTACCCCTTTGCAGACAACAACTCTGTTGAACAATACACTAGAGGTAGGTAAATCTAAGCTAGATCCATTTTATCTAACTTTAATAGTGGGAAAGAAATTGCTGCATAACTCAATGATAGATTCTGGAGCTAGTACTACAATCATGCCAAAGCAGATAGCAAATGCTTTAAAAATAAAATATGAGCCACTTACTAGAGGAGTCATGTAATTAGATGGAAAGTCTGTCCAAACTATAGGAAGGATCAAACAATTCCCATTGCAGCTCTATACTTGCCCCAATATAATTGTTAAACAAGATGTAGTGGTCATAGATACCCCCTATCTTTGGTCTTTGCCTATCTAGAGATTTCATAGCCAAGATAGGAGGATATATGTCACTGGATTGGTCACATCTAATTTTGAGAACCAAGTATGGAACAAAGATGAAAGTGTTATCTGAACCTCTGTCCAAAGATCATATCACTGATGAACCAACCCCAAGGATAGAATCATCTCATGCCATGATGAATAAGGAAGAGAGAACCTTTGTGGAAGAGTTAGGTGACTGGACTGAACATGACCAACAAGAAGAGGAAAATAGTCAATTGATGACCATGATGCAAAGTGATCCTTATGGAAACTATGATTCTACTGGTCTGGGTACTTATGTCATTTTTGAGGAAGGCCAAGAAATTCCAAACATTATGAGAAAAGGGGTATCTAAAAATGAAGAATCTGGAAGAAACTCTAAAATTTGGACCTTAAATTTTGATGCGGCTAGGAGCAAAAATGGTGTTGGAGCAGGTATTTGCCTCACTGCCCCAAATGGTGAGAAAATTCTAAGAGCTATATGCTTCCAGTTTGCTTGCACTAATAATGATGTTGAATATGAATCTTTAGTGCATGGTCTTATGTTGGCCAAGAAAAGGGGAATTAAGAATCTGATAGTTAGAGGAGACTCAAAACTACTGGTAAAGCAAATTAGAGAGAAAGTTGTAGCAAATAATGTAAGAATGAGGTCTTATCGTCATAGGATTTGGGATCTAATAGATGGTTTTGATGCCTTCAATATTGAAGTTATCCCCAGGACCCAAAACACTGAAGCAAATAGAATGGCACAAATTGGTTCTCAATTTGACCTAGCAAGTGACCTACTGGTTAAGAGTGAGTCAGTTAAAGTTATAGTGAGACCATCAATCCCAAATAATGACTAGAAATGGAAAGTTTTTGATAATGATCTTCAATTACTCTTGTTTCTACAACAATCAGGAGAATTTGTTGATCAGTTACAACCCAGATTAAAGAAGCTTATGGGGACCAAATCATCCAACTGAAGTCAAATAAGATTCCAAAAAGACTTATCACCCTAGAGAATCTATTTGACCCTGAAGATGTAAGCCTAGACAAAAGGAAGTTTAAGGCAACTAAAGATGACTATTTTGAAATTCAGGTCAGTGAAGGAAGAAAGTTAAAGATAGGCAATACTACTACCCAAGAGGAAAAGGAGAGGTTGATTGCTTTGTGTAATAAGTATGATAGGGTGATTGCTTAGACCTATGAGGATCTCCATGGCTATAATAGAGACATCCTTGAACATACCATAGAGCTTGCTGAAGGATCAAAACTAGATTGACAGAAGCAAAGACCAGTGAATGTTCTAATTGAGCCACTAATGGTAGATGAACTTCAAAAGCTTCTAGAATCAAAGATCATTTTTCCAATGAAGCACTCAACCTGGGTGTCTAATTTAGTACCTGTAAGGAAAAAGAATGGTGATATAAGACTCTATGTGGATTTCAGAGACCTAAATAAAGCATCATTAAAGGATCACTACCCCCTACCTTCTATGGAGCAGATACCTTCTATAGAGCAGATTTGGTAAATTGTGGTTGGGTCAGAGAGGTTTTCTTTGCTTGATGGTTTCTTAGGATACAATTAGATCTAGTTAGCAGATGAAGACCAACACAAGATAACATTCACTACAAAGTGGGGAACATTTGCATATGCCAAGATACCTTTTGGTCTTTTAAATGCTGGAGCACTTTTCAGCGTGCCATGGATGTAGCTTTTGGGGAGATTATAAATAAGATTATTTTGATTTATCTAGATGACCTTACCATATTTACTAAGGAGGCCAAAGATCATTTTGAGCACCTAGAAGCTATTTTCTAGAAGTGTTAAGAATTTGGAATCTCTCTAAATCCTAAGAAGTGCATCTTTGTTGTGCCTCAAAAGAAACTTTTGGGACACATAGTTTCAAAGGATGGGATTTCCATTGATCCAGAGAGGGTCACAGCCATAATGAATCTATCTTTGCCAGTTAACAAGAAGGCAGTTCAGTCCTTTTTAAGAAAGATTAATTTTGTTAGCTGCTTTATATCTGATTTTGTAGGACTAGTCAGATCCATTACTCTGTTGCTAAAGAAGTGATGTAGAGCGCACAATGGAAACAAACCAAAATAGATCAAACCAACTCATGTACATCGTTGAACTGGTTGTTGATGGTGGACACACTCACCGATTCACCATTAACCCCGGTCGCTGCTTGTATGTCCGGCCACATATAATCTCAATGTACATTTGCAGCATACATTCAAACCACATTCATTGGTGGTGTTGGTGCCTACATGAGTAGTTAGGTTTCAAGCATTTAAATATGTAGGCACCTTCTATAAAATTCAAAAAATTCTAACTCTTTCGACCTCTGCAGTTGAAAAAAATGTAGGAAAATCAGTTAAATGCATGTCACTTTGTATATACAAGGGTGTTTATATATACATGCAGGTCAAATGTGAAATTGGTGAGTCAAAAGTGCACTTCGGCTTTCAAAAATGGTGAAAAAATTAGTTATATGCATATCGGGCTTTGAAATGATGCATATACATGGGGGAATCTTTCGCAGATTCCCAAGAATATTCACTACTTGTATATCGGGTTTGCTTGTACATGTTTTGTTGTATGTCCAGATATACAACGTGAGGGTACATTGTGGATCTCAAAAGGGATTAAATTAGGGCTAAAATAATGGTCGGGTCCACAGATATATACAAGCAAGAATGTATGTATATCCAATATACATCGGGTTCATGCAATGAAAAATATACAAGGAGAGAACATGCATTCGCTACAGTATAATATACAAGGGGCCTTGTATATTCGGCAACATGCAAGGCAGCAGGATATACATTTGGTGAGGCCCGTGGACATACAAAGGCGAATGTATATGAAATATACATTCGCGATATACAAGGCGAATATACATTCACAATGTGCAAGCCAGACCCGATAACATTTCAAATTTGTTCTATAAGTACCTGGCATCCGCGGCTTGCATGTAAGTATGCTTGTATATGTGCAATATACAAAGGGTTAATATGCAAAGAAAGGGATACAAGCCAGATTTCAAAGGGTTTTCAAGTCCGACTGATAAATGCAATGAAGTCCGCACCTTGTTTGTATGAGGTGAATGTACATTGCACTTGTATGTGCAATGCGATATGCAAAAAGGGGAGATACAAGCTGGAACGAAACTCGATTTCAAATTATTCTATAAAATTTGAGGTCCGACTTGTATATAAGGTGATTGTATATGCATGTTCTTTTGCATATACATGGGCGAAAAAGGAAAAATAAGAGAGGGAAAAGTCAGCGATGGATGCACGGGGTGCCAACGTGGCACATTCTCATTGGTTCTTGACTTTTTAGCATATTTTTGAGGCCATGAATCTTAGGCAATGGAAGAAGGATCGATGGCTGTATTTCAATTTCACAGCAGCGAAGGGTTTCTTTGTATGCGGCCGCATTTTTGAGTGGGAAAACTTTTGATACATCCGTTGCTGCATTTCTGAGGGCTGCAGGTAGGTTGATCATAATGGCAGCACTTGCGGAGGGAGGATCAATGGAATGACAAGCCAACTACCAGATTTAAGATGAAAACCTTTGAGCGGCGGCTCAGATCCTGAACTCACCTACTTCTTCCACTTTGTCCCTCTACTGCATTCATTGTTTGGGCGCCATTCTCATGGTGCAGCGCATTTGGCTAAATTTTGATTTTTTGTTGATGTGCAATGTAATTAATTTGTTGAGTACACAACCCTACTATAAAGGGTAAACGGTGTTACTCATTTGTTGTTGAAAACTGGGCAATTTTTTGGTGCTGTGAGAAGATACAACTTTGTTGGTAGGTCTATTTTGGGTGTCTTGTGAGTTTATGAATCTCATGTTGTATGTCTTATGCATAAATTTACTGGTTTCATGTTGATTTAAATGAGTAATGCTATATTGCATGTATTTTGTTATTTGTCTCCAAATTGAATGTGTTCTTCTTCTGAATCTAAACAGCTAAGGGGTGTTTAAGATTCTAGAATATGGGTTTACTATATTGAGTGCTTGATCTTTTACTTCTGCTCAAGGGGTAGATTAAATATTTCAGGTTAAGTGTTGGGAAGAACATATTGAAGTAAGGATTTTGTAAGCAGAGATAACTGAATACCCAGTCTTGGGAAGTATCTGTAAGGCAGATACTAAATAATCCCCTTGAAACCTAGTCATTGATCCAGGTTTATGATAACCATTCACATGTGTATGTCTATTGACTCTGAGCCCTGAGATAGGCACCGAACCTGTCTTGTATTGAGGTTACACACAAGGTCCTAGTTTTGCATCCAAATACCAAAAATCAAACTCAAACTTCAAATCCCAACCATTAGGACTTTAGAAGTAGTTTAGGACCAAAATCCTCTGATTCACAACTGGCCCAAAGCTAGCCCCTTTGTACTTATTCCACAGTTTTGGTCTACAGGAAGGAGGATTTATCTGCTTTGTATCAGCATCTCAGTCAGTTCATTGTCACATTTCATGGATGTTGAATAGGGAACACCCCCCTTGGTTTTGCAGAGCCTAAAGAAGAAGAGGAGATATTTATAGAGTCTATCTCCCGTACAGTTGGCCCCTGGCCTGGGAATCCTGTTGATCAATGATGGCTACTTTGTAGGGATAACTGGGAACAAGCATCCAGTCTGGGAAAATAACCAATAGGTGGGACTTGGATTATCGGCCGGGCTTACCACAGAGTCGCTATTTCACTGATCACACTGATAAAACACATTCAAACACATTCGTTGGCCAGATTTCAATCATCAACGAACACTAGGGTTTCATATGCCGCTACTCCCACACACTGTTGCTCAGTCTGCCTTCACCGAACCCTAGCACATGGAAATGCTAGGTGAACTACTGAGTATAACCCGCGATCTGGAACATCTGTGCCACTGAAACAATGAATCAAACAAGAAACGAAAACAAACAAATATACAACGAAGCCATTCCACTGATTTTGACAGAAATCTCATTAGTGGAATGCTTCAAATCATCATTTTGCAACAATGGGAAAATAGAAAGGAAAGAAAATCTACAACTATGCAATTTCGTATTTACAGAGGATGGGAAACAAAATTGACAACATAGAAAAGATCGATTTCTCCTTAACAAAGCTTGATTACATTTGCATAGTTACATTCAATCACAATATTAGATGACTGATTGCAATCTCAATCCCTAATCTGTATATGCATTTGATTCATTTCTCTGGGTTTTTATAGATTCGCCCAGAGTAGTACCAAATCCATTCCAAGCGGCTGGGAGGCTGATCCCAAGTGGCTGGGAAACACTACTGCCTATTTTTGGCATTATTGCTATTTTTAGCATTAGGTGATTACAATAGTCAAATGTCACTTGGGACTTACAAAATAAACCTAGACATAAACTGAAATGAAAATGCATTGGTCAACAGACCTTATTACAACATAAAACAAAACATGAACTTAAATGACTTGTGTTAGGTGCCCCTGCACCATACTCTTGGGGCTAACAGAACTCAAGTCCCTTGAGGAACCAAGTCTGAAATATGAACCCCATGCTTAATGATATCTTCCTCACTCATCCAGGTTGCATCCTCATCAGGTAAACCACGCCACTTGACCAGATACTGCTTGTAGGTTTTATGTCTGGTCTTCTTCTGAACCTTTGTGTCCAAAATATAGTCCAACTGAATTGGCTGAATCAGTGGAAGATCAGAAATCCATTCTGCATCTTCTAATCCTGTCTCTGCTGTATTGGCTCCGTTGAATGGAAACAAATCTGACACATTGAAAATGGGTGATATTGCTAAACCTAGAGGAAGTTCAATTTCATATGCATTAGGCCCAAATTTGTGTACAACCTTTCATGGACCTATCTTCTTCATAAGAAGCTTCGTTGGTTGCCCCTTAGGAAGTCTTTCCTTCTTTAGATAAGCCATCACCAAATCTCTGACCTTGTACTGTATATCCCTCTTCCTCTGATCAGCTCTCTCTTTGTATTTCCCTATGTTCTTATGGATAGTTTCCCTTAAAACATCATGGATATCCTTCATACTGACTGCAAAATCTTCTCCTTGTGCTCTCTTTTTCTCCATGTTCTGGAGATCCCTGAGCTCCAAAATTCCCCTGGGATGAATCCCATATACAACTTCAAAAAGGCTCTTTCCTATGCTCCTATTAACAGAATCATTATATGCAAACTCTGCTTGTGGGATGATCATATCCCATGCTTCTCCGTGATGTTTAGTTAAACACCTCGAAAGATTACCCAATGATCTATTCACCACCTCAGTTTGTCCATCCATCTGAGGGTGATATGCTGACGTGAAAGATAATTGGGTGCCCAATTTCTTCCACAAAGTGCGCCAAAAATGTCCCACAAATTTGGGATCTCTGTCAGTGACAATATTCAGTGGCAAACCATGAATTCGAACTATTTCTTTGAAGAACAGTCCAGCAATATGTGAAGCATCATTGGTACATTTACATGGCACAAAGTGAGCCATTTTACTAAACCTGTCAACAACCACAAACACACTGTCAAATCCTCTTTGAGTCCTTGGAAGACCCAAAACAAAATCCATACTGATGCACTCCCATGGCCTTTGCGGAATTGGAAGTGGTTGATAGAGACCTGCATTTGATGAAGTTCTTTTTGCCCTCTAGCAAATGTTGCAACTTTCTACAAATTTCCTGACATCTGTTTGCATCTTAGGCCAGAAGTAAAGCCTTCTCACTTGTTCCAATGTCTTGTCCAGTCCAAAATGACCTCTAAGACTACCACAATGTTTCTCTTTTATGATGTTCTCCCTCATGGAACACCTAGGCACACACAACTGGTTGCCTTTAAATAGTAGTCCCTGCTGGAGCAAAAATTTAGAAAATTTAGAATGATAGGAATCTAAAAATTGTGAACAAACTACATATATCTCTTTGAAGTCCTCATCATCCTGGTGTTGATAACTGAGAGGGGGGGGGGGGGTGAATCAGTTATCCTAATTATTTCCCTTATTAAACTTTCCTTTTAATTGAAGCAGCATAAAATCAAACACAAAACATTAACCATGAAATAAGAAACACATGACACAGTATTTTTGACGTGGAAACCCTGTTAAGGGAGAAAACCACGGGGTGATTAACCCAAGAATTATTCTCTGTTAGAAGAATAGGAAATTACAAAAATGGCACTTGCCAATTAGGGCTCACTGCCCGAGCACACTGCTCACAAGAGGCTCACTGCCTACAAGAAGACACACTGTCTTACAAAGTGATAAGAATCACAGTCTTGAACTGATTGGAAGCATCTGCATATGCTGGAGTTCAGTTCCGGTTAGGTTCAGTATACTGATCTGCTGCACTTCATCTTTCCTCTGTTCTTTAGTCTGCTGTCCTTTCACATACCGGATCTTTCTTGTTACTTCTGCTCTATTCTGGACTTATTCGCATATCCTCACACACATTCGCACCCTTTACCACTAAATCCATCCTCTATATATATCCGCACAAGTAATTTCATCATCTTTCTAGTCGGCATCCGGAACAGTCTAGTTTCTTACAAACTTAGTTCTGTCGGCTGAATCCTTGCTCACCAAGCAATGCGGATCAAGCATATACTTGTAGATATCATCAATTATGTCGGCCAAACATGATTCATGCCTCCGCAACCTTTATCATCATCTGTAACACATCCGGAAAGTAGTTTGATACTCAGTCAGTCAGTTCTTCCTCTGTTTTCACTGTCTCTCAGGAATCCGGTACTCAACTATTCATATCTTTTTCCTTGTCCATCTCCGGAGGCTAAATCCTTGGAATATACTACTCAAGATAGTCCTCTTGACTTCCCCAGATCCGCACTGTGCCAAGACACTTCCTC
Organism: Cunninghamia lanceolata; assembly: GCA_027924645.1. NCBI lineage: Eukaryota > Viridiplantae > Streptophyta > Pinopsida > Cupressales > Cupressaceae > Cunninghamia > Cunninghamia lanceolata. The sequence goes on along the minus strand of BSBN01000311.1, from coordinate 4,796,880 downwards.
TGAGAGATCCGGACCAATCTGTCGGACCTTGCCACATGCTCTGTTCTTGTTCACCGGACCACAACAATCTTCAATCTGACTTCCGGTAGAGATACATCATGACTTGCGGATATGTGGAATGACTTTTGTTGCCATCAATGACAACAACCATGAATCCATATAGTGTCTCTTGCCAACAATCTCCCCCTTTGGCATTGATGGCAACACTTAGTGAAAAATGACTAAGTGTTTACACTATGCTCCCCCTTTGCTGATGCTCTGTCTTTATATACAATTTCCGGAACTCCCCCTGAGTTGGATTCCTCATTTTTCACTGCTCCTCACTCCCCCTTTGACATCAATGGCAAAGGGTAGGGTCCGCACACCAAAATTTTCAAAAATTTTCTATATATAGCCGCATATTTACATACTCACATATACTGCAGAATGTCTGCAAAGGATGTCTGCAGTTGAACCATTTCAGTAGCCCAACTAAGCTTCATTCTGTCCAGGATTGAAATGTGACCACTCAACAAAAATGCAAAAGCTTCTGCCCGCCTGAGATCTGTCGGATCTTTTGTATGGGCGGTGGTCTGGGCATCACTGATGGCCTCATGCATCGTTTCCAACTTAGGGACTATAATCCTTCTAAGTTCTCCCATCCGGTTGGTAATGTTCTTCCTCTCCTTCTCAAGATTCTTTATTTCATTCAAGACTGCAATAGTCTGACATTCTTGATTTATTATAGAGGAAGAGAGAGGATCAAAACTTTGAGATAAGCTTTGAAGCTTGTCCTGTTCTTCTTTTATTTTCTTGTCAATTGCTGTTGTTGCCTTTGACCAAGATATACAAAATTTGTAGATGTCACCGCCATCCTTAAGAGCATTTTCTAAGCTCTTTATTCCAATGCTTACAATCTTCCTATCCTTAGAGATTAATTCTAATATTTCAGAAAATCTCTTATCCAAAAATTCCTTCCGGACCTTGTCTTCAGCTGATTTTTCTAGAGAATTAAAATGTGTATCAATACTGCTGACTAAGGTTTTTAGATTACCGGAAGTGGAGGCTGTCGGATCTATTTGGATTGATGGCATGATTTTTACAAGTACTCCGGAAGCAGCCTCTATCAACTCACAGTCTTCCATATGAGACTTCAGGAGCTTTTCATTTGCCTTGGCATTTGCAAATGAAGCTATCTTCATTGTTTGTACCGGAGAGAGAGAGTCAAAATCAAATGGACCTTTGAGAAGCTCCGGTTCATCAATCTCTAGAGTTTCTTTGCTCAAAAATTGTTGAACAGTTTGTGCAGTGTCTCTTGCCGGAGACAGATGTTTCTTTTCTTCTGCAGTCTTAGAACTGTCAACCTCTTTGTCTGTCACCACTGCTTCCTTCTCCTGCAATTGCTCTTCTTCTTTGGATCCGGAGACTGTAGGGGAAACCGGAGGAGAGATGCTTGCTTGTTCATGGACCACTTCTTTTGGAGCAGAGGGTCCCAAGTCCTCACTTGTCTGTTCATGGCTCACTTCTTCCGGAACAGAAGATTCCAAATCAGCAGCTGTTTCTGCACCTAAGTCCTCTACAACAGGAAGATTGAATCTTTTGAAGGCCTTCCGGAGGATCTCTTCTGTCTCTTGTGCCACTTTGTCAGTCTCACCAAGCATGAGCTGATTCATCCTGGCTTTACTTCTGAACTCATCTCTGCAGTCCTTGAAGATCATGTTCATTGTCTTGGGATCAATTTGAGGATATAGCTGAATAGCTATCTGCTCCCGGATCTCAAGATCTTTGGCATGAGCATTATTCTTTCTTACTTCCATTTCCTTCTCTAGGCTTTTAGGAATGAGAGATATGATCTCAATGAAAGCCTTATTGTATGTGTTCAGATATTTAACTGTGGCTTCCTGCAGAGTCTTTTGGTCTGCCTCACTGAAGTCATCATAGGATTCAGTCATTGGTTGAAGGTTTCCATCCACCGTGACCGACTTGATTATGCTCTCTAGTGACAGAGTGGGCTTTTCAACAGTTACCTCTGCTATTTCCTCCTTGTCTTGGCCTGTGGAGGGCTTACCGGATCCTTTCTTTTTCTGTTTCTTTACTTCTCTTACTCCTTCATCTGATTCTGTCTCCTCTTCATCCTTTTGGCTTTCATAAGCCCTTGATGCTTTTGTCTTGGATCTTTTACCGGATGCCTGGACTTCCGGTTTTGAGCTTTTGGTTGTGGAAGGAGCAGATCTCTTTGTTGATCTGGTCCGGGTGGGAGCTCCAACCGGAGCACTTTCTTTGCTTTTCTCTTCTTCCTCAGCCTTTCTCCTCTTTTCCCGGCTGGCATCAAGTGCCTCTTTTGAGATGCCAAGGCCTTGAGCAATGTGCTCTACTTCTTTTCTCACTTTTCTCTTAATCTCAGGTTCCCTGAGTTCTACATGTAATTTCACGCTCAGCTCCTCAAAGGTTCCAAACCTTTCTGCCTTAGGATCTTTGGGCTGACTTAGCATGTGTTGAACATGCAGCTCTACTATCTGTTCATCAACTTCATACCCCATGGGCATGATCCAGACAGTCCTTGGCTCCACTGCCTCCATTAGGCACTGATCAGTGTCAACCATAAAACATACTGAGTCCTTGTATTTCTCAATGAGAGACTGGGGAATTCTCTCTCTTGCTTGCATCATGCTCTGAAAGTTTTTGAAGTATCCCCATAGAGCTGTATTTCTCGCTTTTGCATCCCCAAGTCCATGCAAATAGTCTCTTATCTGGACTGCAACAGGTTTGTCATTCTGCCATACCCATCCACTTGTTCCGGGTAGCTCATTCATGAAGTAAAAGAATAGACATACAATGAGAGTACCATACTTAAAGGAGTTCTTCTTGTCTTTCTTGATTTTCTGTACATTTTCCATCAATTGGCTCAGTAGTAGTTCACAAAGATCATAATCTGCATTCTTTCTTAGCATTTCATATGCTGTGTATATTGCAGTTCCGGATACAGAATTCTCCCTGCTGGAGTGATAGATCTTGTATCCTATTATCATTGATGCATATTTGATATCCGGATCCGAAATATCTTCAATGGTCATTGCCCTCTTATCATATTTTGATCCGGTGGCCTCAGTTACAACGTTGTTCTTGACAGATTTGAGGATAGGTACCCCCCCGGAAGAGAATAGACCAGTTACTGCTCTAATTGCTTCTTTTGTGATCTTACAGGGTCTATCTAGCCAAAGGAAGTTGTCATGCATCCTGCTCAGTACATACCGGACCCATTCATCTTCTTCAAAGCTAGGGAAATGAATGAATTGCTCAAATTGTTTCTTCTGGATACCCTTATACTCTGGTTTGAGCTCAAAAGCATTGTCTATCAGTTGCTTGTGATAGAGGTCTCTTAATTTGAATTCCCCAAATTCCTCAATGTTTGCGTGTATGTAAACCCTAATATCTTCAGTATGTAAGACTCCGTGGGGAACACTAGAGAAGGCTCCTAGTGGATCTACCTCCAATGATTTGTAGGGATGTTTCTTGAATGAGGGGCGAGGTCTATCAGAGATCTTAACTATGTTGGGAGTAGCCATTCTTCAAAGATTTGCAGTGAGGCAATGAAAAACGAAGAATACCTTATGCGCCTTCGGTTTGCACGGAGTGGTTGGATTGATTTCTTTATGCAATAGCTTCGGCAGGAGATCCTTGGTGTGCTTGATGAACCTTGTTGCAGAGCTCCACTATTCGCTTCTTCTCAAGTGTAGAATGAGCAGATAACTTTTGAGAAATCCCTTATATTGCTCCGCAAACCCTAATATCTGTCTGCAATAAATGCTTCACCTGCATTATTCCGGTTTACCATGTCTGGACAGCTTGGAGTATCCCGGATTAGTCTTGATCACTGAATATCATCCGGATCTTTAAATGATGAATAAATCTAGGTAACATATTACAAGAACATCCCAAATACTCTGTCCAATCCGCAAGACAAGATCGTGCACTTCCGGATCTCTCCGGACCTTTTGTAATCCTTTATCATACCGGAGCACCTCCCTGAACAGGTCTAACTTAATCGAACACAGCTTCTTCATAACTCCATGCGGACCTCTGAAAACTTGACTGAAGCATCTCAGGAGTTATATCTACAAACCCTTTAATCCGCATCTAGTGCCATATCCGGCACAACTTGTTTGGCTGGGGGAACAGAATCTTCTTTGAGTCTCCCCCTGAGCCTGAGCTCACCTTTTAATTTCCGGAAGAAATATCAGCACCAGAATCTGGTGCGGATCCAACCTCTAGATTCTCTGAGTTTTTCTTCACCCAAATCTTGCTCATCTGATTCCTAACTTCATCCGCATTCATCTTTTGTTTACCCTTGTCTTGATTCTGATTATACACCGGACCTCTTTTGTCCTGATTCTTGTTTCTGCAGACTTTAGCATTATGACCGGACCTATTGCAGATTTGGCAAATAACATTTCTTTGCATATTTAACTGATATCCCCTTGATCTGCATTGATTAGCCATATGACCTACTCTATTGCATGTAAAGCATCTTCCTTTGAATGATTTGTTTACTTGCATAATTCTGCATTCATGGGATTTGTGTCCATACCTTTTGCAGTTGAAGCACTGTCCGGAGAAGGATGAATTAATCTGATTCATTCTCATTCTGCACTGATTAGCTTTGTGACCAAAATGGTTGCAGCTGTGGCAGTATCCATTGAAGGATGGATATTTTTGAGCATTTGGCTGTCTTACCGGAGGTCTTCTAGGCCTGCTCCTTGGATTTTCTGATCCAAGATTCTTCTGACCGGATCCGGAGCTTTCTCCTTTCTCATATCCCAAGCCATACTTGTCATCTGTCCTCTTTTGACTTCCAAGAAGAACTTCAAGTTGAGCAGAACTTATCTTGAATTTCTCTTTATATTCATTTGCTGTTTGAAGGTCTCTTTTGAGAGAGGCAATTTGATCCTCAAGTTTTCCTTCATTATCTTTGGAATCTTCAAGATCAGATTCAAGGTGTCTGATAATCCTGTCCATCTGGTGGCATTCTTCTGATTTTTCTTTAAGAGATTGTCTTAGATTGTCTTCAGCCTTTCTTTTTTCTTCAATCTCTTGAGTAAACTTTATAGTTCCTGATTCCATTTCATGTCTTAACATAATGACTTCTTTTGATAATTTTTCACATAACTTGGTTTGCTCAGTCAATTCCTCACTTGTATTGCTTTCTTCACTTTGTCTTGCCAACTGTTGAAGCAGCTCCTTTCTCTTTTTCATAGAGAGACTTAATTTGTCTTTTAATTCTCTCATGAATTCATCAGCCTGTTTGAGTCTTTCCTTTAATTCACTGACTTCAGAATTTGACTGTTCAAGATCCTCAAGGGCAGTCTTGAGTTGCTCCCTTAAACCATATGCATCCATTTGAAATCCCAGATCTTCCTCAAGCTGTTAGGCTCTATTGGGAGGAACTTGGCTCTGATACCAATTGTTGATAACTGAGAGGGGGGGGGGGTGAATCAGTTATCCTAATTATTTCCCTTATTAAACTTTCCTTTTAATTGAAGCAGCATAAAATCAAACACAAAACATTAACCATGAAATAAGAAACACATGACACAGTATTTTTGACGTGGAAACCCTGTTAAGGGAGAAAACCACGGGGTGATTAACCCAAGAATTATTCTCTGTTAGAAGAATAGGAAATTACAAAAATGGCACTTGCCAATTAGGGCTCACTGCCCGAGCACACTGCTCACAAGAGGCTCACTGCCTACAAGAAGACACATTGTCTTACAAAGTGATAAGAATCACAGTCTTGAACTGATTGGAAGCATCTGCATATGCTGGAGTTCAGTTCCGGTTAGGTTCAGTATACTGATCTGCTGCACTTCATCTTTCCTCTGTTCTTTAGTCTGCTGTCCTTTCACATACCGGATCTTTCTTGTTACTTCTGCTCTATTCTGGACTTATTCGCATATCCTCACACACATTCGCACCCTTTACCACTAAATCCATCCTCTATATATATCCGCACAAGTAATTTCATCATCTTTCTAGTCGGCATCCGGAACAGTCTAGTTTCTTACAAACTTAGTTCTGTCGGCTGAATCCTTGCTCACCAAGCAATGCGGATCAAGCATATACTTGTAGATATCATCAATTATGTCAGCCAAACATGATTCACGCCTCCGCAACCTTTATCATCATCTGTAACACATCCGGAAAGTAGTTTGATACTCAGTCAGTCAGTTCTTCCTCTGTTTTCACTGTCTCTCAGGAATCCGGTACTCAACTATTCATATCTTTTTCCTTGTCCATCTCCGGAGGCTAAATCCTTGGAATATACTACTCAAGATAGTCCTCTTGACTTCCCCAGATCCGCACTGTGCCAAGACACTTCCTCTGAGAGATCCGGACCAATCTGTCGGACCTTGCCACATGCTCTGTTCTTGTTCACCGGACCACAACAATCTTCAATCTGACTTCCGGTAGAGATACATCATGACTTGCGGATATGTGGAATGACTTTTGTTGCCATCAATGACAACAACCATGAATCCATATAGTGTCTCTTGCCAACACCTGGTACATATTCTTGAGAAAATCCACTCCCACACTTTGCAACTGGATTTCCTGTATAGTGCACACTCTTCTACTCAAAGCATCTGCCACTTTGTTGGCTTGTCCCTTTTTATGTTTGATGAAAAAAGTATACACTTGGAGTTGTTCAACCCACTTCATATGCCTGTGATTTAGATTCTCCTGTGAGTTTAGAAAACTCAAAGCATGGTTGTCAGTATAAACAATGAATTCCTTGGGCAAGAGATAATGTCTCCATTTTTTCAATGCTTGCACCATTGCATACAATTCTAGATCATATGTAGAATATTTCCTTTTAGCATCATTCAACTTTTCACTAAAGAAAACAACAGGTTTGCCTTCCTGACTCAAGACAACACCAATGGCAAGGTTACTGGCATCACATTCCACAGTAAACAACTTAAAATGAGGCAAAACCAAAATGGGTTTCTTTGCTATTTTCTGTTTGAGATTCTCAAAAGACTCATCAGCTACTCTATTCCAAACAAACTTACATTTTTGTCCTCCTTTTATGATATCTAGAATGGGTGCACAAATATGACTGAATCCTCTTATGAATTTCCTATAAAAGTTGCCAACCCATGAAAACTCCTTACATCACTTACTGTTTTAGGTGCTAGCCAAGACAAAATAACATTTACCTTTTCTGGATCCATTTTCAAATTGCCCTGTGATATCACAAATCCAAGGTATGTGAGTTCTTCCTTCATGAAGATACTCTTCTCCATATTAATCATCAGTTTCTCCTCATGTAGCTTCTTCAACCCCTGTTCCAAATGCTGCAAATGTTCTTCTTTTATCCTGCTGAAAACCAGAATATCGTCAAGATAGACAACAACAAATTTGCCAATAAAATCTTTCAATACCTCATTCATTAGATGCATGAAAGTACTTGGAGCATTGGACAGACCAAATGGCATCACCAGCCACTCATAGAGACCTTCATTAGTCTTAAAGGCTGTCTTCCATTCATCCCCTTCTCTAATCCTGATCTGATGGTATCCACTCTTGAGATCAATTTTAGAAAAATACTGAGCTCCACCCAAACAATCCATAAGGTCTTCTATTCTAGGCATAGGAAACTTATATCTGATGGTGATCTTATTTATGGCTCTCGAATCAGTACGTGACCTCCATTTACCATCCTTCTTAGGAGCTAATACTATGGGTACAGTACATGGACTAAGAGTTTTCCTCACCAGGCCTTTATCCAACAATTCTTGTACTTGTTTAGCAATCTCCTCATTCTGATTAGGTGTCATTTTATAAGCTGGCTTATTTGGAAATGTGGATCTTGGGATGAAGTCAATCTGATGACTTATGTCTCTCACAGGGGATAGTGCATTGGGCATATCCTCCACCATGATACCCTTATATTTGTCTAACAATTCCTACACTTCCTTAGGGACTTTCTCCTTGTTGTTTTTAGACAAAACAAAATTGTCTTTAGGTTTCAAAATCAGAGCATACCCTTGGGTTCCCTCTTCTTTCAGAGTATGGAGAAACTCTTTCCCACTCAGTAACATGATACTTGATCCTACATTCTTGTCTATACCCTCTTTTGGTAAAGGATCCATCTTATACTGTTTACCATTCTTGGTGATCACAAAGGAATTCGACTTAACATCATGCTGGGCTTGTACATCATACTGCCAAGGCCTACCTAACAGCAAATGGCATGCATCCATGGGAATTATATCACACAAAAATTTATTCCCATATTCCCCTATCTAAAAATCGACCCAAGCTTGTTCATCAACCAAGACTTGTTGCCCTTTGTTCAGCCATGACACTTTGTATGGACTCATATGTGGCAATCTTTTCAAATTCAACTTCTCTACCATTTCTATTGAAACTAAATTTTTAGTTGAACCGGAATCAACAATTACCTTACACCTTTTGCCGAAAACTTCACACAGAGTTTTGAACAATGTTTTCCTCTGCGGTGGTTCTTTGTTTTATGGTACCTTCAGCATCGTCCGCATCATGAGACTCTCTCCATCTTGTGCTAAAGCTACACTTCCCATAGGTGAGTTCACACTCTGACAATCTTCTTCTTGAATCAACTGGCTCCTTCTCTCTCCTACATGAGAGCTTGAGGCTTTCTTCGGACACCTACCTGCTGTGTGCCCAATTTGGTTACAATTATAACATCTTCCCGTGAAGACAATAGGACCTCTGCTTGGTCCACCAAATCTGCCTCTCTCATTGGGTCTCCTTCCTCTGAAACCCTCTCTGGAACCAGATTCTCCATTGTGTTCTTGCTGACTGGACTCTCCTTGATTCTTCCGGAACTGATTTTTGCCACCAAAGCTATTTTTGCCCATGAATTTTTTTTCACCTTTGCCTCTGTTTTGTTGTTCTCCTTTTCTTTTCTACTTCTCTTCTACTCTTAGTGCCACCTGGAAACAAGCATATGCTATGGTAAAAGCCCTTCAGAAATTTAGGCATTTAGTAATAGGAAATAAGATTCTGATATTAGTAGCCCACCCTAGCGTAAAGGAATACATCATGGAGGGTGAGATCACTGAAAAAAGAGTCAATTGGATAACTAAGATTCTAGAATATGATGTAGAAGTAAGGCCTACCAAGTTGGTTAGGGGCTAGGGACTATGTCAATATATGACTCAAGACATAGAAGAATCAATGCCGAAAGAAAAAGAAAATGAAACAATGCTAAGACTCCAAGAAATTGACTAGGATTTTTGGGTAAAAGACAGAATACAGTTCATGAGAATTGGTGTATTCCCAAATGAACTCTCCCCTGATAAGAAAAGATACTATAGGTAGCAGGGAGTTCATTTTGTATTAATTGATCATGTACTATTCAGAAGGAATATTATTGAGACGTGTAGAGAGAGATGAGTCCCAAAAGATATTATATGAGTTTCATCATGGAGCCTCAGGAGGGCATTTTTTAGTAAAGACTACTGCAATCAAAGTAACACAAGCTGGCTATTTCTAGCCTACCCTATTTGTAGATTGCTATCAAATGGTCAAGGATTGCCAGGCTTGCCAATTTTACACTAGGAAGAGAAGAAATAGAGCATTGCCCCTAGGTCCCATAATAGTGGACGGACCCTTTGCTCAGTGGGGTTTAGACTTTATTGGCATGATCAACCTAGTGTCAAATATGGGATATAAGTGGATTCTTACTACAACAGACTACTTTACAAGGTGGAGTGAAGCAACACCACTCAAAGAAGCTACTGAAAAGGTGACCCTAGAGTTCTTAAATGGAATAACTACTCGGTTTGGACCTCCTCGTACCATCATATCAAATAATGCTAAAGCATTCTTAGGGACTAAACTATCTAATTTTTCCTTGAAAAATGGAATATATCTGAAGACCTCTTCCAATTACTATCCACAGGGCAATGGCTTGGCAGAATCTACCAACAAGAATCTGATTAGACTCATAAAAAGAATGGGAACTGACCATCAGAGAGAGTGGCACAAGTCACTTAATACAGCACTATGGGCTGACAGGATCACACTAAAGCAAGTGACTAAAATGTCTCCCTATGAGTTGGTCTATGGTAAGCATGTAGTGATGCCACTAAGTATAGAAATTCTTGCTTTGCAATTGTTGAAACAATTTGAAATTGAAGAAAATGGCTCAATGCAAGTCAGACTCGCTGAGTTGCTAGAAATACAAGAAAAGAGAGAAAAGGCACATGAATAAGTTTTGAAACATCAGTAGATGATTAAAAGTTGGTTTGATAAGAAATCTTCCAATCTAAATTTTGAAGTTGGGTCTATAGTGCTGAAGTGGGATGAAAGAGCTGCCAAGCTAGGCCGACACAGTAAATTCAAATCATTATGGACAGGACCTTTTAAGATCCATTCCTGTAAGCAACAAAATGCATTTAAATTAGAGACTATGGATGGAGAACCTGAAGAGATTCTGGTAAATGGGATCTTCCTGAAATAGTTTACCTAAGTCTTGAGACTCATCATGTACAATAGTTAGTTAGTTGCTTTGAATCCCTTTTCCTACTTTTGTCTTGCTTTCCCACTTTTTCCCTTTTAAATAAGTGTTCCGATAACACGTGTCAGCAACACAGAGTCCCTTTTCATTTAGCAATTGCATTTATTGAGGTTGTTTGGCAGGTCCTTAAATTCCAAGAAAGTACCTACTTTTTAGAAGATTGCCACTCTTAAGGCGGATCTGACACTCTGTCCAATACAGATTTCAAAAGATACACTAACTATCTCCCGGCATTAATGACATTAATACGACGAGATGTTCCATTTATTGTTTCATAATGCCCTACTAAGCTAAGTCTTAGTCCCTTTGATAGTTTCATTTGCTATTGTCATTTTGCATTCCTAATTGTTGTTACGTCCAAGCTCCCTTCTCGTAAGCATTTCTGTCTAAGTACAATTCTTTTATAGTTTTCTTATCTTCTGTGTCAAGAGCTTTTAGTTTCCACAAAGATACAGAAATGTCAGAGATGCAATCACCATAGGAAGGGCTAGGGATTTTTGAACCCACTGATAAGCTAATGAACAACAAGTCCTATGCTTTCGCGCCTGCACAACCGAGGAAAAACTATCCAATGACAAGACTCCCTGAAACAGGGGTGAGTGTAGACCCAACTCAGGTAAAGGACTATGCTGATGACATATTTGACACACATCTACAAAAGAATACTAAGAGTCTCCGGGAGGGAGCTCATCAGAGGTGCCTCATCCAAGCATCGAAGGGTCAATGGAAAACTTTCGGGATGAGAATATGGACGTCTCAATTAACATAGTTTCTAGTTCCTAACGTGCACCCGTGTCCCAAGTTGATTGACTTATGTGTAGAACTATTTCACCCACCATTGAATTCTATTCAGCAAGGCCCTTTCATGGTTCACATTACTCCCAAGGTAATAAGAGACATGCTAGCTTTGCAGTATGATAGAATGACCATATTTCCAACTATTGCCAAGATGTAGGGCACATGGGCAAACCTCCATAGCACACTGAAGTTTCTAAATACAAAGATGCATCTGGGTGAGGCTAATACCCAATTACTTGTGCTACCCACTGGTCGCGCTCAATTCAACCCCAACGTCTAAGAGGCCCTTTCTATGTTGGCCTTCATCTTTGGTCATAATGAAGATTTCACAATTCATGACTGATAGCTGGCAGTCATTTTCATACTAAAGACTGTGGATAAGTCCCAAGCGTATCAGCTAGACTTTTTAGAGCAAATTGCAGCAGGCATGATTGACCAACTTACAAATTTCCAGACAAAGCGTGTTTTCAGGTATTCCGCATATCTGTTCCATCTAATGTTGTATCAAAATTTTGGTCTCTTTAAAAATATGTGACTTTAGATAGGTATGACCCAGAGTCAGATGGTAGTAGAACCATCCCGGTGTCCGCATGGACTCATGTGTTGTCTGATACCTCAGACCCCTATGAATTTTTTGAGTGTTTTGTTGCTCCTACTTTTAGCCATTTAAGTCCCGAGCCTGTAGAACACAGCATGACACAGAGCATCAGGGGTTTTCTGACCAACCACACAATACCTTGTGATTACTTCTTTGGGGCTCACACTACTATAATCAGAGTCCATGGTTTTAGCAGGGAACCTATTTTATTACCTAAAGTCTTGACCCCTAGGGTAACATTTTTAGAAGTAACTCATCAAGTGTCTGTTATAGACAATGACTATGGACACAAAAAGAGGAAGAAAAAGATGTATGATGTCCCCTGGACAAGAGGGAAGATAACAATTAAGGTTAGGGGGACTGAGAACCTCTTACTGAGGAAATTGGCTGCCTATGGTTTCCTAATCATAGAAGATAAATGGAAATATGACCCAGATAGTTTCCTGGCTTCTTGGATCATCAACAATAAAGTTTTTGCTAAAGTAGTACATGAGGGACGCCCATTATGGGAGGACAGAAGGTCCCCAAAAGAAGATAACCCAGCTCTCTATGTAGAGTTAAGTGACTTGCCATATGAAGGGCCTAGATCCTGGGAGACATTCTATGTGAAAGAGAAGGAATATGACCCTAAATTAAAGATGCCCCAGGGCCTGAGGAAAACATTGAAAAGTAAAGATTGAAGTGCAAAGAAGATTGAGGCTTATTGGAAATATCGCCAAGAAATCTCTGAAATTACTCACACATTTGGAAATGTTGAGACATATGAGACATGGGAGTCAATTTGGGATGAATGACATCCATCTCTAGTCTCAAGTCCTGATACAAGCAAGATTTAGAAAGGGGGTGAAGAAGCTGAAGAAGAAATAGAGGAGGCTCAAGGAATGCAGGAAACATGACAAACATCATTTGCTGACCCTAGAGCTCCATGGCCTCAATCTCTTAGCACCCTTGAGAAACAAAAGGGAATTGTATCATCACCACCTCTCAGGACCCATGTAGCTTCGGCATCTGGGGGTTCCAGAGTGGCACCTTTGCAACAACCTATAATTGATGTTGAAGAAGAAGATCTAGAAGAGGCAGCAAGTAGGCCTCGGAAGATAAGAAGAATGATTCTATCTGAGGAAGAAGAAGAAGTGGTGACACGTCAGCAACAACAAGCTCCAGTCATCTCACCTATGACTCAAGTAAGTACTTCTTCCCTCTTCTCTCCTGTCTCTATTTCTTCTTATTTAGGAGTGGCATCCCCAAGTACCCAAGTTTCCATGTCTCCTGTCACTTCTGTTGTGCCTTCACAAACTTTTACTCTAATTGCCAATGCATCGGCCATGTCTTCAGAGGCCATAACTCTGCCATTGTTTTCCCCATCCATGCCCAAGCGAGCCTCGCCTTAAATTTCCCCTAGTCAACAAGTATTTGCTATTCCTTATGGCCTGCCTCAGGGTCGTCCTTTTTCTGGAGGTTATATTGCATCTCCTCCTACTTTCCAATCCCAAGCAGACACAACAAGAAAGGCCAAATAAGCCAGGATGGAGAAGAAAAGGAAGAAGGAGAACAAAAGCCCTGCTGTGGCTCATATGAAGTCACTCTTTGACCCCATTCAACAGTCTTTGACTGTGACACATTTGTCTCCAAATGTGATTAAGGCAAATGAATAGATGCAACCATAGTATTATGCAATGAATGCAGTGGCCATGGATATGTCTCTTTTTAGGCCACAAGACCGAGTAGATTTAATGAATGAGACTACTACTGTAGTTGCCATTGACTACCTGAAAGTGTCCAAAAGGCTAGAAAAGGTGCAAGCTGATTTGGCCTAGGAAAAGGTTAATAGCAGTAACCTCACCTGGGAGATACAATCTAAGATAAATGAAATTGATAACTTGAATAAACTGTTGCATACTACTATTTCATTACAGATTCATCTAACCCTACAAGCTCAAGTTGCTTCTCTAAAGACTAAACTAGCAAAAGAGAAAGCTGATGTTGCTGTTTTGAGGCAAGAAAAGGCCACTACAGAGAAGAGATATCAAGATAAGTTGCAAGAAGCAACACAATTGCAACATAAACTATTGAAGGAGCAAAATGCCAACAGTGTAGCTCAAGCACAATTCATGGTTGAGCAACAGAAAACAAAGTAATTGACAATTGAGTTAGCAAATAGACCATAGAATGTAGGAGTTTTAAAATTGGTCAAGGAGTTGTATGTTTTAGTATGGAAAAGAATCTCTGAGGAGATTATTCATCTCAAGCCATCTCTCACTTTCTTATTGAATGCACAACAATTGTGTGAGAAGGTGGAATCCTTTGTACAGGCCACATTATCTATTGTTTCATTGAGAGTTTCTAATTCTTAGCTTCTATTGCAAAAGTTATATGATACAACAGATGAGACACTATCAGCAGTGGGTATACATGATAGAATGGTTGCTGCTAAAAAAGTAAAGGAGGTTTTGAGTTGTAATTCAGCTATTATGAATTTTAAAGAGCTCCTTAATGTAGTGAAAGAGGGAGTGAAAAAATATGAAGAAGCATATTGAAGATTTGGTACAATTAGGTCTGCCTTCACCTTTCCCAGATAATAACACAGTACTGATGATAGATGAAATAAATGCTTTGCTTGTGATGAAACAGAATGATCAGACTATTTTCCAGGGTCTGAGTGATTCATCTACTGTGGCAGAGGTCGAAGCTGTGTTGGTACCAATGGCTTAGCTGGAGTTTCAATTAAAAGTTGTGGCCCAGATTTTGCAATCATTTTTGCATAAAGATATTATCAATTTAGATTTTTCTTTTCAGGATTTGCAGAGCAGGCAAGGGTTGTCAGATTCAGAGTGGTCTGTATATTAGACTGCATTGCAGAATTTGTAATTGAAGTTTTCATATCAGTGGTAGTATCTTTTTGTTTCTTTTTGGGGTTTTTTCTAAGTAGGCTCAGAAGTCCTAGTAGTCACCAAGAATTGTAGAGTAAAAAACTCTATATTTGTTTCAGTAGTGTTGCAATATATTTCAGCGGCTTATATATATATATATATTTGTGACTATGTGTGTTTCTGTGCGCAGATCGCACCAAGTGTCTAAAGCAACAACAAAAGAAGCGGTATTAAGTTTTACACAGATGCTTCCGTGTGTTTCTTTTCTTTCAGTGAAGCAGCGGAGAGTGCCACGTAGTGGTAGCGGTCTTCTTTTGTTAAAATTTCATAGTTGCTACGGCCTTCACCACGTGTTTACAAAGGAGGCAGTTTCCTAAAGGTTTCTTTTTGTTGCTGCTTACTAGTGGAGGTTGCCATGTGTCATCTAAAGTTTCAAGCAAAGGTTGTTGCGTGTATATTCTTTTATTCAAAGCTTGTTAGTACTGGCATATATATGGTGGGCCACAGTTTTAAGACACAATTCATACTTCATGTGGAGAGTACCACATGGCGACAGCGGAGGAGAGACTTCTTTTATTTCAGTGCTCTCAGGACAAAGGTGTTATATTTTTTAGTTGCACCAGAGTATGACAAGTGTCAGTCTCCGCCAGATCCTTTAGAGTCTTTTCCATAAGTTATTTGTTTCACCGGATAGCACCGCATGTCTAGTTTTGTTTCATGCAGAAGGCGCCATATGTCTCAATTTTACTCCTCTATGCGGATAGTAAGTGACATATGCAATAGGTCCCATATATTATATCTCAGTCTCTAAGTGTTATGGATGATGACAGATGTCATAGCGGTGAGTTGCTCGGGCATAAAGATACATTTTAAGCTAGTAGCGGGGAGAGACACAAATCAGTTCAAAGATAAAGCAGAGTGCGACAAGTGGCATTTTTTTTTGTGTATTTCATTTTGAAGGTAAAGGAGTTATAAGCCCATGAGTGTCTCCATGTGTCTTAACGGTAATATAGTTAGAGTGCCACATATTTTGTTCTTCAGCCAATGAGCATGCAGGACAAAGCAGTTGCAGATACAGGGGATCTCAATGGTCGAGGACTCCCAATTAGCTCCAGTGTTGTTTTGCCGTTGAAGATTTGGGTTGTTGCAGGCAATCTTTGGTCAAGTCTATGGTTATAAATATGTAACAATTGTAATAGAATGGGATCCAATTTTGATAAGTTTTATCAAGAATTAAATAGAGAATTCGGAGACTTTACTGTGACCAGATTGTATCATTTGCCTTAATTTTGTTATTTCTGATAAGAAGGTTAATATACCTGTGCATGTTACTGTGCCTCTTGTATTTGCTGGAATATTAATGAAAGGAACTTTGTTCTGTGCCCTTGCTGATATTATTTGTGTCTTTGCAAATTTATCTAAGTATAGCCTTTGACCATATTCATTTACATCTGTTTATATTAATCATGTAGTATTTGCTCTTTAATATAGCTGCATCTTAAGGATTGGTTCACTATGCTAATTGAAGGAATACATTTCACTCAGGTGCCATAGTTTAGATTTACTTATTGTATCTGTAATCCTATTTCTCTCTTTCCCTTTACTCAATACCCCATTAAAATAAGAAGAGCCAGCTTCTTTAAAATTTGGAGGTTGTTTCAAGTAGCAAGTCCCACATTCTTGAAACTTCCCATGTTGGTGTTGGAACTTGTGCAATTTTAATCATAAAAAAACATGATACAAAGAGTCTACATGATGAGCTAGTACACAAATCCCATCAAATAAGATCTACTATCTTTATCAAGACAAATTTACTCACATAATAGACAATAGAAAATGCTAACTACTCTCAGCAAAATATCAAGGATCTTCCATCATGTTTCAAAGACAACAAGTATCCTATCGCGAACAAGATATGTCAAAGCATGGATTATCATAGAAAAGGATTGGGCCTTTTTGAACAAGGAATCCTAAATTAACATATCCCAATCCACATCGGAAATAGTCGAAGCATTGGTACAAAATTAGATCTAAGAAATCTCATGGTGTTAGTGATATTTCCAAGATCGCTAGGGAAACCTCATCCAATGAGAACTTCGAGATAGGGACCATTTGTAGCCCTTGCACTAAACTTGTTGTCAATAATCTTGACAATCCTTCCACCTCCACTACCACCAACTTTTATCCTCCACATCTTTTGCCCATTAATCAGGACCAACAAAATCATAGACTGAACAAAGAAAAAGATTCAAATCAAACGTCCAAAGCGTACAAAGACAATAATCAAGGAAAGCATATCAAAGTAATATGGGTCCCAAAACAAAATGGACCAAGCACATCAAATAAAGTAAATATTCCAAATACCATGAGCTATCAAAGTTAACAAAATTAGAACACATGCCTAATATGGGTCCCAAAACAAAATGGACCAAGCACATCAAATAAAGTAAATCTTCTAAATACCATGAGCTATCAAAGTTATCAAAATTAGAACACATGCCTTGCCTATAATAGGTGCCCACCACCTTATAATCTATACAAAAACATTACTCCTAATCACCATCCTAGTTCCACATCTACACATCATAATGCTAAATCCAAATTTCATAATCCACCAATGCAAGTTTGGCGAGTCAAAAATATGTCAAACCCATCTACATCGCCAACTTATTCATCCAAATCGACTGTATTGCAATCACCTAATATCGCATCTAATATCCCCCATACACATCCAAAATCATGTCTAAAACACTCAAGAGTGTGAGGGGAGAGCATATATCCAATCAAGATCTCAAAAACATGACACACAAGTTCTTTCCCACTACTCTAATTAAGTGCAACTAAACTAGTAAAGAAGATTAAGTCTTTGACTACGATGCTACAGAAAATAGTTAGTAGTTTGCAAAATTTTGTCTTGGACAAGAATAAGGATGCAAGAAAAGTGTTGATTCAAAACGAGAAATTCTGCAAAAAATGAAACAAAACATTAAATGCACCGCAAAAATTATAATTGTTTGAAATTTTAGAATACAAGGTTGATTTTTAGAGGATTATACCAACAAATCTAGGTAGAATATGACAAAATATCTTGCATCACTATGTATCTTTCTGATTCACCTTTCCAACACCTACAAAATTATGAAAATCTGATGAAAAATGAGAAAGTTGTGCTTGTTTGAGTAAAATAGCCTCCAAGGGCTAAAAATAGGCACTTTCATGATTGACTCTTTTATTGACAATTTGACCTCTCGTTGATCACATCAGGAAGTTATGTTCTAGTATTTATTGGTAGCATCTGTTGATTATGGTAAGTGTTAAGATTTGGCAGTTAAAAAGTGTTCACATGTCACAGAGTTTTTGTCCTGACATAAAACATTAGCATTAATTAAATAACAATGTCACAGTATTAAACCACTGAGACAATGATGCTACCGATGATGATGACGGAGAAAATGTTATTATTTGTTGGTTGCAAATCCTGAAACAAAAACAACAGACTTCAAATTCTCTCTCCTTAACAAATCCGACCATCCAAGGGGACAGGAATTGAATATATTTGGTAACTTACCACCACAAAAGTTGTCAAAGGTTTCAACCTGTTCAATAATAAACACAGTGTTAAAACAGTAACAAGTGCCACGTAGTGGCTAGTACCTGCCTTGTAGTGGCCAGTACCTGCCTTGTAGTGTTATTATAGTATTTGTTCAGTTGTAATTTTTTTTGTTGATTAGATATTCATTGTATATAGTATTTGTTTAGTTGTAATTTTTTTGTTGATTAAGTATTGGTTGTATAGATAAATTGCATTCCAATAATTGAAAATTTAATTTTTGAAGAGTATTGAAATGTCTTGGGTAAATAAAATTGAAATCTCAAAAATAATCTAATTTGGTAAAAATAAAATAGGACTAAAATATTTCCTTAACTATACAACTAAACAATACAAAGCCTATTAAATAACACAAATATTTCCTTAATAATACTAATACTTTTATAATTTAAAATACATTACAATATTGTAAGTTTAAAGAATAAAATAAAAAATGTAATAACATGGGTGAAAAATATTTCGTGGTACTGTAGATTTTTAACTTTTGACTAAATAAAATTGAAATACTAGATTTTTAACTCTTCAATAAATAAAATTCAAATCTCCAAAATAATCTAATTTCATAAAATAAAATGTGTAGAACCCTAACTTAGTTGGGTGTTGAGAGATTTGAAATGTCTGCCTAACATATTAAAATGTATAATATTGAATACTATTACAATTTAAAATGCATTAAACATTGTAAGTTTGAAGAATAATTAGTTTAATAACAATAACATATTCATATTCAGATCACTATAGTATTTTATCTTAGTCACTTAATTTTTTTGTTTAATCTTAGTCACTGCCTTGTAGTGTTGTTATTATAGTATCTGTTTAGTTGTAATTTTTTTTGTTGATTAGCTATTGGTTGTATAGAAAAATTGCATAATTAATTTTTGAAGAGTGTTGAAATACCTTCAGTAAATAAAATTGAAATCTCAAAAATAATCTAATTTTGTAAAAATAAAATAGGACTAAAATATTTCCTTAATTATAAAAATAACTTTACAAAGCCTTATTTGTATTTATATGGAGAGCCTGTATAGAGATTTGAAATGTATCTTTAAGATATTAAAATGTAATAATACTAAATACTTTTATAATTTAAAATGCATTAAAATATTTGCGCCGAGAGGCGAAGCGTTTACAATGGCAGCACAAGGATGTGTGTACATTTTTATTCTTGTGATTTAAATTGACGTCTCTCAACCTATCATAACCAATTTAAAAATAATTTAAACTAGAGGGAAATATTTCCCCACTATCCAAAGCATTTAGACTGTAGTTCAAATGTTGTGGGTAGTTAGGGTTTGCGTTGGAGCCATCTTTTTAGGTGACCGTGACAGTGCTGATTTTGGTTTATTTGATAGGGAGGATGCCACGGTTCTTCTGCAACAGGCAGAAGAAGTTGATGAATTAAGTCGTGTTTCCCATTCCTTATCTAAGAAGCATGCAGGAATTTTTTAGGCGTAGACATCAGCCAGTTGCAGAATAGTTCCAGTTACCATGCAGCGTCAGTTAATAAAGACTGAATTTCAATTTTCATTCAGTGCGCATTAAATTAAGTGTCCGGAGGTCAAGGTTTCGAAACTTGACCCCGTACAGGGTTTCATGTGCCCAACTTGATTGTTCTGATATGATTCTTTATATGCACCGAGTATTTAAAGTGTTGTTTTAAACCAAGGGTTTGAGCCGACAGTGAGGTTTTGGCTTGAGGAAACGGGAAAATTCGTTAAAGTGTGTCGGACGCCATGGATGCCGAATTATGGGCCACTTGTGTTACAGCCGCTAAGCACAATCATGCCGTTCATTATAACACAAGTAGTTTGAATTCATTTAGACTTTGCTTTTTTTATTTCTGTTTTTGAACGAAGACTTCAAAATTTGGGGTTTTCAACATGTTCACTTGATCAAGACGGGACGTTCATTACTCTTGAAGTTATAACTCTGTAATAAGTTTTCCTAATTACTAAAACTTGCCTTAACTGTAGAGTCTCAAAGAAATGGTCCTAAGTGTGTTTTTCTGACTGGAAAAGTTCATTTATTCTTAACAAAATTCACAATCTTGAAGTTAAAGATCAGTAACGAGATTGCGAAGCTGCTAAAATTTAGCTAACCCCTACAGTGTCAGAGAAATGGTTTGAAATCAGTCTTTCTAAACCTTATAATTTCTTTTTCAATATTAGTTTTTAATTTATTTTTTAATCGTAAATAACAATCTTGAGGGTCAATGTCATTAATAAATTCGACAAAATTCATTTTTTAATTATGGGCTGGTATTTTTTAAATCATTTCTTAATGATAGTCTTGAGGGTAAATGTTAGTAATAACTCGTTTGTTTTAAGCTCAACTTGTACTCTTTGTTGTTGATATTATTTTCATTGATTCCAGAAATTCTCTTTACGTTGATTTTATAATATCAACAGACAATTCTTATGGAACAAAACTTGTTGTACTTGTAGATATTGAGTGACCCTGTGCAGCAAAAGGTCTATGATGAAATACATGGGTATTCTTTGAGGACGATTAATCCCTTTTTGGATGAATCTCAACCAATGGACCATGTATTTGTTGATGAATGTAGTTGTATACCAGGAATATGGGAAAAGCTTCAACGATGATAGGTAGTGGTTGGAGTTGTTGGTAGTTAGGGTTCGCATTGGACTGCAGTTTAATATGACCATTTTGTTTCAAGACTCCTCTCGCCAGTTACAGATCTTTGTTCAAGGTTGACCACGTTCTGAGGATCAAGATCATGGCTGACTCGATGGTGTTTTAGGGTAAATTCATGAGAAATTGAGCATAATTTTGATCCATTTGAAATTTTTGTTTCAATATTTGTTCTAGGCTTGAAATTTCACATTGTTTTAAGGTAAATTCATGGATTCAAGCTTAATTTTGATCTGTTTTAAGTTTTGTTTCAATATTTGTTTGAAGACTGACATTTCATGTTTTATAAAGGCAAATTGAGGAATTCAAGCATAACTTAAGTCTACTTAAAAACTTTGTTTTGATGTTTATGCCAGGCATGGAATTTCCTGCTGTTTGCATTCATTGTCAAGGTTGAGTATTTAAATTCATGTCTTAATTGTTATGAAAGTGCTGAAGTTTTTTGTTCATGGAAATTTTGAATGTCAATTCAGTTTTTGTTAAAAATTCACAGGAAACTTGATATTTTGTTTTGATTAGGGTAATTATTCAATTGATGTTTTGATTTTTAAGTGAGACCTGAAAATTAACGTCATTTAAGTTAATTTAGAACATCACTGCATTTTATTCCAGTGACATAATATTTCACTTTGTTGAGAGTAAATCCTTCAATTATGACTCCACATTGGTGTGAGACCAAAAATTTTATGATGTTAATTTGTAAATTCTTCTATTTAAATTTCAATATTGATGGGAGAGCCAAGATTTCATGTAGTTTAGTGCAAATTCTTCTATTTATTTCTTGATGTTAATGCAAGATGTTTTGAAGGGTAAACTCTCCAATATATTAAAATGAAGAGTGTTTGGAAAAAAATTGTGTATTTTGTTTTGATTAACATTTTGAATCACACTCCTTTATTCATCGTTAGATAAGAGAAAATGCTATAAAGATTGCAAAATTAGCTTATTAAAAGGTGCATGAGATGACAAGGAAGACATGGAAACCAACGATGAATGTTGAGGGAAATTTTAAATTATTTAATTAAATATTAATTTTTTTTCGTTCTAAACAATGAAGGTTTAAGGACAGCCATGAGGACAAAAAGGTTAAGAATGTATGGCAATAGGGTTGAAGCACTAGAGAGATTAACACCATTTTGATAAAACCAACATTAACACATGAAAAGGTACATATCAGAATGGTTACCAATAAAAAATTCCAACAATATGCCATAATGTTATAGTACAAAGATTGTAACATAGCTTGCCATATTTCATTAAACACAGAAAATTAAATTATGCTATTAGGAGCTGTTGCCCTGTTACAAACAAGCTTGGCTCAATGGACTTAATGTAGGGTTCAGGGCTCAATGGAAATGCATGCAAGTAAAAATTATCAATTCCAATATTTGCTCCACCTATCAATATAAGAGTGAAATAAATCCAATATGGGTCTCTCAACAGATGCCTTCGCTACAAATTTGCATGACTTGCAATTTGTCGATAGTGACTGTCATGACCCTCCCCAGGAGTACTAATTTAAATATAGATTGTTGCATGACCACCTTGTGGGTTACAAATTACAATGTTCAGTTATATTAATATTTTAATATTGGCATTGATTTTAAAATTTCAAGGATTTATTGAAGGGACACTATTGATTGGGGCCAATTTTTCAATGTGCAGGAACGAGAGTTTGAGTCACACCTATAAGAGTTATTTTGAACATCACTTCAGGTTCTAGAAACTGTTAAACTAAAACACAGTCATTCCATCACTAAACAACCACCATAAGTAAAAGCCTCCCAATGTCAAAGGAAAAGGCAAATCTTACAAAAGAACCAACAGTACAAGAAATGGTATATCCATTAAAATTGAAGCATCCTCAAAGAATATATTCCTCAAGTCAAAAACTTAGACTAGAGAAATTGCAACTGTCCACCTTCAGATAAACAAAGCAAATTCTTCTACCAATGCCACTGGAAAAGAACTTCACAATTATAGTGTTGTTAAGGCATGGATGTGCCATGTCATCAAGATGAACTTGAGTGGTAAAATCAATTGGCCTTTCATACTAGACACTAAGGTTCAATCCCCCACATACATGGCCATGTGTGAAATTCAGCAGTGTACCATATCCAAGCTCAAGTGGTAAATCTTTCATGTTCATGCATAAAATTGACCTATGTACCATATCCAATTCTGGGTGCATCATAACTCAATGGGTAAAAATAAGTAGAATTTCATGGAAATACTCCTCAGGTGTGGCATTAACAGCAAAGGTAGATATTCCTGCATGGACAATTTACAATGTACACAAGTGCACAATGCCAGAGACTGCATACAAAGTTAAAAAGGCTTTAAAACCATAATAGAAAGCAAATCTAACATGCAATTTGGATAACCCGACGAAACACAAAGGCTCCGTGGGATAAATAGAAAACCCTTAGATACTGACTGTCGTCTCTAAGAGATAATAGAGCACTGACATCTATAAAGTTTTTGGTTATAGATTTGCATCTTATGTCTAAACACCTCAAAATCAAAAAAGGAGAGAAAACCTTCTAGGACTTCTACTCAGAATTAGCATTAGAACACCTTAAAAATAGAGACTAGAGAATTTACCTCGTCAAACTGTGGTAAAAACTCGGTGATTCTTTTGCAAACAATGCTTGATAAGTAATCCACAGTACAGTCAAAACACGGATATCCTTTGCCAGAAACTACATCATCAAACTTTATGAAAAGACATGAAATCCAGAAAAGGCTGTGCTTCAAGCATAGAACCCCATAATTTTTGCAAGGGATAGCTAGAGGAGCTGTCAATCAGCTCTGTCAACATAGTCAAAATAATGGAAATGTTTTGCATGCCTCACAACAATTTCTCTTGCATCACTCTTGGAGAAAAGTGCTGTTGCAGTGTGGGAAAAATAGGACAAATATATACTACTTTTTATTGCATCCCTCTTGGAGAAAAGTGTTGTTGCAGTGTGGGAAAAATAGGACAAATATATACCACTTTTTATTATGAATATATACCACTTTTTATTATGAATGAGGTGAAAATTGATATTTGACTATTTGACTCTTTATATGCAGTTTATGGTTTTGACACTACCAGTTGACTTGAATAAAATGACTTTTGAAGATTATGTCAGTTACATCAATCCTCCGACTGTGCACAAGTAAGGAAAATTGTGGTAGATTCCAAAATGCATAATGAATGCTTTACAAGGGAGATAACATCAAAAAAGTTGCAGCTAGACTGACAAAAGCCTTCAGAATGTTAGGAAGCTTGATAAAGAGATACTTATCTTCTCTCATGTGATTGATTTTCTAAGAAACTTGGCAACCTTTGAGGGATTGGAAATAGGACAGTTTATCCCTAATGTCGATTGAGCCAATGAAGGTGAGTCCCTATTTAAAACTACAAAAAAAGTTTGTACTGGCGGTAATGCCAAAGTTGTAGGAATAGTTTGCATTTGTAATACATGTGGACTAACTTAGAACATAGCATAATCAAAATTTAAATCAAACACATTGAAATGAATGTTACAGAATATGGTTAATTATTTGTTGGTCACATGATTCCTTGAGCATTGGTCGAGGCACCATCAAGTTATAGAGCGTACTGAACTCCACTGTGTTTCTTTTTTATGTCATTCTTGCAAGTACAATTATTTATTGTTTTGAGGATTTTAAAAGGCTTTTTTTTTGTTTACTTGTCTATGTAAATACTTAAGCTCCACTTGAGTGACCTCATTTAATGGCCATTGCACCATTTTGATAAAACCAACATTAACACATGAAAAGGTACATATCAGGATCATTACCAATAAAAAATTCCAACAATGTGGCATATAGTTTTAGTACAAAGATTGTAACATAGGTTGCCATAAGGAATTTTTTTGGTACGCATTTACTACTCTACTACCAACTTCCTTGCAAATAAGAAAGACATTTCATACTGTGTTCCACGTATAATGCTTCCATTATCAAATCACTAGCCTTTTGCGACCTCAGGCATTTCTAGCATTTCCAGATTAATTATGAATCAATTTACTAAATGTCATTCCAGACATTGTTTTTATGTTAAGTCCATTGATTACTTCTATAAAATTACTTTTATCAGAACTTAAAAAGCACAACCACATCTACACACAATAGTTCTATCTGCTCATCCTTTGATGAAAATACTATGTGAAATGTTTCATCAAGTGCCTGGCCTTGCCACCATTTCATTTCAGCTTCCATAATTCATAGCAATTCTTTAACTCAAATTTGCTCTTAGTATTTATTAGTTACAAGACTAACACACTTCCATCATAACAATATGCCACATATATTAGTTGCTTCTGAATGCGAGATTATTACATATAAGAACAACAAATGAAAGATATATCATATTTTTCTTAAGAAGGCAACAAAAACTAAACCAAACAAATGATTTATAGTTTTAAAAACATTAGATCAAATACTGTTTGCAAAATTGAAACAAGTAAGTAGGAAAAACACTAAAAGAAGAATGGCATAGAAGAATTCACATCCATTTAAACTGCTAGAAATTTTGATGTCTTCTATTTTAGGAAAGATCACGACACCTTAATCAGAATGGCATAGAAGAATTGACATCCATTTAAACTGCTAGAAAATTTTGATGTCTTCTATTTTAGTAAAGATCATGACCAAAAAATTTAATCCTCCGTTATGCTAAAAATAGTCCCTACCTTGACATGTACCTTTTAATGCAAGGTGGTAAATTGTTAATTATAAAAGTATGAAATTTTATATTACAAATTTAATGTAATTTTACTGTTAATTATAAAAGTTTGAAATATTACAAATTGAATGTAAAATATACTATACTATTTCAAAATTTGAAATTTTATATTAGAAATTTGTGGTAAATTGCTAATTATATAAGTGGCCTTTAAAAAATATTAAAGTCAAAAAAATTGAAGTTGTTTAAACTTTGAATTCAAAATTAAGATGAATTGTTAGGGGACCTTAGTCTCCTCTGCTCGATGGAAGGTGGTAAATTCATAACTATAAAAGTTTGAAATTTTATATTACAAACTTAATGTAAAATCCACTATATTATTTCAAAATTTGAAATTCGATATTACAAATTTGTTGTAAATTGCTATTCTAAAAGTTTGAAATATTACAAATTTAATGTAAAATATACAAATACTATTTCAAAGTTTGAAATTTTATATTACAAATTTGTGGTAAATTGCTAATTATAAGTGACCTTTAAAAAATGTCAATGTAAAAAAAAAATTAAAGCTGCTTAAACTTTGAATTCAAAATTAACGTGAATTGTTAGGGGGCTTTGGTCTCCTCTGTGTGCAAGGTGGTAAATTGGTGGTAAATTGCTAATTATAAAAGTATGAAATTTTATATTACAAATTTAATGTAATATAAAATTTCAAACTTTTATAATTAACAATTTACCACAAATTTGTAATATAAAATTTTAAACTTTTATAATTAGGGTTAGGGTGAAGATTAGAGTTAGGGTTATAATTCAGGTTAGTGTTAGGGTTAAATCATAGTTATAATTAATTTTTAAATTAAAAGCATGAGTTAAAAAAAGTACAAAAAAATATGGTTCAAAATGTTCAAAATTCTTTTAATTAGGGTAAGAATTAGAGTTAGGCTAAGCATTAGAGTTAGGGTTAGGGCTAGGGATAGAATTAGGGTTGGGTTAGCGTTAAAATCATAGTTAGAATTAGGATTAATGTAAGGGACAGAATTAGGATTATTGTTAGACTTAAAATTACGGTTATAGTCAGAGTTCAATCAAGGTTATGATTAGAATTAGGGTTAGGGTAAGAGCTAGGATTAGGATTCCTATTAGAATTAGGGTTAAAATTAAGGTGGGTTACTATTAGAATTAGCTTAATAATTAAATTTACAGTTAGGGTTAGGGCTCAAATTAGAGATAGGGTTAGAGCTCAATTAGGGTTTGAATTATAGTCAAGTTTAGGGTTAGGGTTTGAATTATAGTAAGGCTTAGGGTTAGGGTTACGGTTAGGGTTAAAATAAGATCTATTTTTAAGGTTAGAATAAGGGTTAGGGTTAGGGTTAAAACTAGGATTAGGATTAGGTTTAGAATTAGAGTTAGGATTACAATTATCAATGTGGTTAGGGTTAGGGTTACAATTAGGGTTACTGTTAGAATCAGGTTAGGATTATAATTAGGGTTAGGGTTTGAATTAAGGATAGGGTTAGAGTTAGAATTAGGGTTACTAAATTAAGGTAAACATTAGAGTTACAATTAGGGTTAAGGTTAGAGTTAGGGTTAGAATTTAGGTTAGGGTTAAGGTTAAATTGTAGTTTGAAATACGATTAGGGTAAGGGTTAGAATTAGGGTTATTGTTAGATTTAAAATTAGGGTTATAGTTAGGGTAGAATCAGGGTTATGATTAGAATTAGGGTTAGGATAGGATTAGAGTTAAGATTAGGGTTCCTATTAGAATTAGGGTTAGAATTAAGGTGGGTTACTATTAGAGTTAGGGTAAGAATTAGAGTTAGGGTAAGCATTAGAGTTACAATTAGGGTTAGAGTTAGGGTTAGGGATAGAGTTAGAAATTCAGTTAGGGTTAAGGTTAAAATAATAGTCAGAATTATGATTAAGGTAAGGGTTACAATTAGGGTTATTATTAGATTTAAAATTAGGGTTATAGTAGAGTAGAATCAAAGTTATGATTAGAAATAATTATTACAATTTAAATTAATTATTCTGATTTAAAACATAAAATAATAAACATTTATAATAAAATAATAATATAAATACATTATTACAATATTTACTAATATTATACTACTTTATTATGATTTAAAATTATTAAAGTATACAATAATTACAATTATAATTTTAAATAAATTCATTAAAAGATGCTTGAGATGGATACTTCTCAACGTACTTTAGATATATTTTTAAATCCACTCGTGTTATAGCTGCTAAGCGCCATCATGTCGTTCATTATAACACAGGTAGTTTGAATTCATTTAGACTTTGCCTTTTTTATTTCTATTTTTGAACGAAGACTTCAAAATTTGGTTTTCAACATGTTCACTGGATCAAGACGGGACGTTCATTACTCTTGAAGTTATAACTCTATAATAAGTTTTCCTAATTACTGAAACTTGCCTTAACTATAGAGTCTCAAAGAAATGGTCCTAAGTGTGTCTTTCTAACTAGAAAAGTTTATTTATTCTTAACAAAATTCACAATCTTGAAGGTAAAGATTACTAATGAGATTGCCAGGCTGGTAAAATTTAGTTCCAGTTACCATGCAATATCAGTTAACAAAGACTGAATTTCAATTTTCATTCAGTATGCATTAAATTAAGTGTCTAGAGGTCAAGGGTTCGAAACTTGACCCCGTACAGGGTTTCATGCACCCAGATTGATTGTTCTGAGATGATTCTTTATATGCACCAAGTATTTAAAGTGTTGTTTTAAACCAAGGGTTTGAGCCGACACTAAGGTTTTTGTTTGAGGAGACGGTAAAATTCGTTGAAGTGTGTCGGACGCCATGGATGCCGAATTATGGGCCACTCGTGTTACAGCCGCTAAGTGCCATCATGCCGTTCATTATAACACAGGTAGTTTGAATTCATTTAGACTTTGCCTTTTTTTATTTCTGTTTTTGAACGAAGACTTCAAAATTTGGGGTTTTCAACATGTTCACTTGATCAAGACGGGACGTTCATTACTCTTGAAGTCATAACTCTGTAATAAGTTTTCCTAATTACTGAAACTAAAATTCTAACACAGTCAGTCCATCACTAAACAACCAACATAAGTAAAAGCCTCCCAATGTCAAAAGAAAAGGCAAATCTTACAAAAGAACCAGTAGTACAAGAAATGGTATATCCATTAAAATTGAAGCATCCTAAAAGAATATATTCCTCAAGTCAAAAACACAGACTAGAGAAATTGCAATTGTCCACCTGTAGTTAAACTAAGCAAATTCTTCTACCAATGCCACTGGAAAAGAACTTCACAATTACAGTGTTGTTAAGGCATGGATGTGCCATGTCATCGAGATGAGCTTGAGTGGTAAAATCAATTGGCCTTTCATACTGGACACTGAGGTTCAACCCCCCACATACATGGCCACGTGTGAAATTCAACAGTGTACCATATCCAAGCTCAAGTGGTAAATCTTTCATGTTCATGCATAAAATTGACCTATGTACCATATCCAATTCTGGGTGCATCGTAACTCAATGGGTAAAAATAAGTAGAATTTCATGGAAATACTCCTCAGATGTGGCAATAATGGCAAAGGTAGATATTCCTGCATGGACAATTTATAATGTGCAAGGGTGCGCAATGCCAGAGACTGCATACAAAGTTAAAAAGGCTTTAAAACCATAACAGAAAGCAAATCTGACATGCAATTTGGATAACCCCACAAAACACAAAGGCTCCATGGGATAAGTAGAAAACCCTCAGATACTGATTGTTGTCTCTAAGAGATAATAGAGCATTGACATCTATAAAGTTTTTGGTTATAGATTTGCATCTTATGTCTAAACACCTCAAAATCAAAAAAGGAGGGCAAACCTTCTAGGACTTCTACTCAGAATTAGCATTAGAACACCTCAAAAATAGAGACTAGCGAAACTTGGTGATTCTTCTGCATGCAATGCTTGATAAGTAAACCACAGTACAGTCAAAACACTGATATCCTTTGCTAGAAACTACATCATCAAACTTTATGAAAAGACACGAAATCCATAGAAGGCTGTGCTTCAAGCATAGAACCCCATAATTTTTACAAGGGATAGCTAGAGGAGTTGTCAATCAGCTCTGTCAACATAGTCAAAATAATGGAAATGTTTCGCATGCCTCACAACAATTTCTCTTGCATCACTGTTGGAGAAAAGTGTTGTTGCGGTGTGGGAAAAATAGGACAAATATATACCACTTTTTATTATGAATGAGGTGAAAAAGTGATATTTAACTATTTGACTCTTTTTATATGCAGTTTATGGTTTTAACACTACTAGTTGACTTGAATAATATGACTCTTCAAGATTATGTCAGTTACATCAATCCTCTAGCTATGCACAAGTAAGGAAAACTGTGGTAGATTCCAAAATGCATAATGAATGCTTTACAAGGGAGATAACATCAAAAAAGTTGCAGATAGACTGACAAAAGCCTACAGAATGTTAGGAAGCTTGATAAAGAGATACTTATCTTCTCTCATTTTATTGATTTTCTAAGAAACTTGGCAACCTTCAAGGGATTGGAAATAGGACAGTTTATCCCTAATGTTGATTGAGCCAATGAAGGTGAGTCCCTATTTAAAACTACAAAAATAGTTTGTACTGGCGATAATGCCAAAATTATAGGAACAGTTTGTATTTCTAATACATGTGGACTAACTTAAACAGAGCATAATCAAAATTTAAATCAAACACATTGAAATGAATGTTGCAGAGTATGGTTAATTGTTTGTTGGTCACATGATTCCTTAAGCATTGGTCAAGGCACCATCAAGTTATAGAGCCCACTGAACTCCACTATGTTTCTTTTTTATGTCATTCTTGCAAGTACAATTATTTAGTGTTTTGAGGATTTTAAAAGTTTTTTTTGTTTACTTGTCTATGTAAATACTTAAGCTCCACTTGAGTGACCTCATTTAATGGCCACTGCACCATTTTGATAAAACCAACATTAATACATGAAAGGTACATATCAGGATCGTTACCAATAAAAAATTCCAATAATATGACATATAGTTTTAGTACAAAGATTCTAACATAGCATGCCATAAGGAATTTTTTTGGTACACATTTACTACTCTGCTACCAACTTCCTTGCAAATAAGAAAGACATTTCATATTGTGTTCCACGTATAATGCTTCCATTATCAAATCACTAACCTTTTGCGACTTTAGGCATTTCTAGCATTTCCATATTAATTATGAATCAATTTACTAAATGTCATTCCAAACATTATTTTTACACTAAGTCCATTGATTACTTCTATAAAATTACTTTTATCACAACTTAAAAAGCACAACCACATCTACACACAATAGTTCTATTTGCTCATCCTTTGATGAAAATACTATGTGAAATGTTTCATCAAGTGCCTGGCCTTGCCACCATTTCATTTCAGCTTCCATAATTCATAGAACTTCTTTAACTCAAATTTGTTCTCAGTATTTATTAGTTACAAGACTAACACACTTCCATCATAACAATATGCCACATATATTAGTTGCTTCTGAATGTGAGATTATTACATATAAGAACAACAAATGAAAGATATATCATATTTTTCTTAAGAAGGCAACAAAAACTAAACCAAACAAAGATTTATAATTTTAAAAACATTAGATCAAATGCCATTTGCAAAATTGAAACAAGTAGGTAGGAAAAACACTAAAAGAAGAATGGCATAGAAGAATTCACATCCATTTAAACTGCTAGAAATTTTGATGTCTTCTATTTTAGGAAATATCATGACACCTTAATCAGAATGGCATAGAAGAATTGACATCCATTTAAACTCCTAGAAATTTTGATGTCTTCTATTTTAGTAAAGATCATGACCAAAAATTTTAATCCTCTATTATGCTAAAAATAGTCCCTACCTTGACATGCACATTTTAATGCAAGGTGGTACATTGTTAATTATAAAAGTATGAAATTTTATATTACAAATTTAATGTAATTTTACTGCTAATTATAAAAGTTTGAAATATTACAAATTTAATGTAAAATATACTATACTATTTCAAATTTTGAAATTTTATATTAGAAATTTGTGGTAAATTGCTAATTATATAAGTGGCCTTTAAAAAATATTAAAGTCAAAAAAATTAAAGTTGTTTAAACTTTGAATTCAAAATTAAGGTGAATTGTTAGGGGGCCTTGGTCTCCTTTGCTCGGTGCAAGGTTGTAAATTCATAACTATAAAAGTTTGAAATTTTATATTACAAATTTGTTGTAAATTGATATTCAAAAAGTTTGAAATATTACAAATTTAATGTAAAATATACAAATACTATTTCAAAGTTTGAAATTTTATATTACAAATTTGTGGTAAATTGCTAATTATAAGTGGCCTTTAAAAATGTCAATGTAAAAAAAAATTAATGTTGCTTAAACTTTGAATTTAAAATTAAGGTGAAGGGCTTTGTTCTCCTCTGCGTGCAGGGTGGTAAATTGGTGGTAAATTGCTAATTATTAAAGTATGAAATTTTATATTACAAATTTAATGTAATATAAGATTTCAAACTTTTATGATTAACAATTTACCACAAATTTGTAATATAAAATTTTAAACTTTTATAATTAGGGTTAGGGTGAAGGCTAGAGTTAGGGTTATAATTCAGGTTAGTGTTAGGGTCAAATCATAGTTATAATTAATTTTTAAATTAAAAGCATGAGTTAAAAAAAACACAAAAAAATATGGTTCAAAATGTTCAAAATTCTTTTAATTAGGGTAAGAATTAGAGTTAGGGAAAGCATTAGAGTTAGGGTTAGGGTTAGGGCTAGGGCTAGGGCGAGAGTTAGGGTTGGGTTAGGGTTAAAATCATAGTTAGAATTAGGATTAAGGTAAGGGTCAGAATTAGGATTACTGTTAGACTTAAAATTATAGTTATAGTCAAAGTACAATCAAGGTTATGATTAGAATTAGGGTTAGGGTAAGAGCTAGGATTAGGATTACTATTAGAATTAGGGTTAAAATTAAGGTGGGTTATTATTAGAATTAGGTTAATAATTAAATTTATAGATAGGGTTAGGGTTCAAATTAGAGATAGGGTTAGAGCTTAATTAGGGTTTGAATTATAGTTAAGTTTATGGTTAGGGTTTGAATTATAGTAAGGCTTAGGGTTAGGGTTATTGCTAGGGTTAAAATAAGAGCCATTTTAAGATTAGAATAAGGGTTAGGGTTAGGGTTAAAACTAGGATTAGGATTAGGTTTAGAATTAGAGTTAGGATTATAATTATCAATGTGGTTTGGGTTAGGGTTACAATTAAGGTTACTATTAGAATTAGGTTACGATTATAATTAGGGTTAGAGTTTGAATTGAGGATAGGGTTAGAATTAGAATTAGGGTTACTAAATTAAGGTAATCATTAGAGTTACAATTAGGGTTAAGGTTAGAGTTAGGGTTAGAATTCAGGTTATGGTTAGGGTTAAATTGTAGTTTGAAATAGGATTAGGGTAAGGGTTAGAATTAGGGTTATTGTTAGATTTAAAATTAGGGTTATAGTTAGGGTAGAATCAGAGTTATGATTAGAATTAGGGTTAGAGTTAAGATTAGGGTTCCTATTAGAAGTAGGGTTAGAGTTAAGGTGGGTTACTATTAGAATTAGGGTAAGAATTAGAGTTAGGGTAAGCATTAGAGTTACAGTTAGGGTTAGAGTTAGGGTTAGGGATAGAGTTAGAAATTTGGTTAGGGTTACGGTTAAAATAATAATCAGAATTATGATTAAGGTAAGGGTTACAATTAGGGTTATTGTTAGATTTAAAATTAGGGTTATAGTAGAGTAGAATCAGAGTTATGATTAGAAATAATTATTATAATTTAAATTAATTATTTTGATTTAAAGCATAA
This sequence comes from Cunninghamia lanceolata, assembly GCA_027924645.1. Taxonomy (NCBI): domain Eukaryota; kingdom Viridiplantae; phylum Streptophyta; class Pinopsida; order Cupressales; family Cupressaceae; genus Cunninghamia; species Cunninghamia lanceolata. The sequence goes on along the minus strand of BSBN01000311.1, from coordinate 4,763,224 downwards.
AATAATAAACATTTATAATAAAATAATAATATAAATACATTATTACAATATTTACTAATATTATACTACTTTATTATGATTTAAAATTATTAAAGTATACAATAATTACAATTATAATTTAAAATAAATTGATTAAAAGATGCTTAAGATGGATATTTCTTGTGTACTTTAGATATATTTTTTAAATATAGCTATACTAAAATATTTCGTTTGACTAAATAAAATTGAAATCCTAGATTTTTAACTCTTCAATAAATAAAATTGAAATCTCCAAAATAATCGAATTTCATAAAATAAAATATGTAGAATCCTAACCTAGTTGGGTGTCGAGAGATTTGAAATGTCTGCCTAACATATTAAAATGTATAATATTGAATACTATTACAATTTAAAATGCATTAAATATTTTAAGTTTGAAGAATAATTAGTTTAATAATAATAGCATATTCATATTCAGATCACTATAGTATTTTATCTTAGTCACTTAATTTTTTTGTTTAATCTTAGTCACTGCCTTGTAGTGTTGTTATTATAGTATTTGTTTAGTTGTAATTTTTTTTGTTGATTAGTTATTGGTTGTATAGACAAATTGCATAATTAATTTTTGAAGAGTGTTGAAATGTCTTAGTAAATAAAATTAAAATCTCAAAAATAATCTAATTTGGTAAAAATAAAATAGGACTAAAATATTTCCTTAACTATAAAAATAAACTTTACAAAGCCTTATTTGTATTTATATGGAGAGCATGTATAGAGATTTGAAATGTATCCTTAAGATATTAAAATGTAATAATACTAATACTTTTATAATTTAAAATGCATTAAAATATTGTAAGTTTGAAGAATAAAATTTAAAATGTAATAACATGGCGAAATATTTTTCATGATAGTGTAGATTTTTTACTTTTAACTAAATAAAATTGAAATCCCAAAAATAATCTAATTTCCTAAAATAAAATGTGTAGAAACCTAACCCTAGTTAGGTGTGGAGAGATTTGAAATGTTTTCCTAAGATATTGAAATGTAATAATATTGAATACTATTACAATTTAAAATGCATTAAAATATTGTAAGTGTGAAAAATAACTAGTATACCTATATTTAGAAAATATATCTAAAGTACTCCTTATTTGTAACTCCCATGCCACTAGATTTATTTTATTTTATTTTATTTGTAACTCCCATGCCACTACAGCCATGCATTCAGTTTTATTTAATGTGCGTCTTTGATATGCCATTCTTTGAAATTGCCATCCACCTTCCTTTCCATCCCACTTGCACTTTATTTTTTTATTTATATTTTAAAAATATATCTAAAGTATGCCGAGAGATATCGCAATGTACATAGAATGAATGTGTGTCTTTTGATATTCTCTATAACGTTTCTTTTTTTGATCTTAGTGTATAGTGATGCCTTTTTTGAAACTACCATCCACCTTCCTTTCCATCCCACTTGCATTTTATTCTTTTATTTTTTTCTTTAATTCCTTTCACCTCTTTTTTTATATTTTTTATTTTATAGAATCTTATAAAATTTGATAGAATTGGAATTTGTTTATGAATCTTTCAACTCTTGTTTGTTCTCCATCCGTGTGCTATGAGGATCGCCTCTCGTGTAATTACACAATATAATAACAATATCACTACAATATTTTATCTTAGTCACTTAATTTTTTGTTTAACTAATAATAGTAAGTACTTTTAGAGAACATGCTATTAACTATTTTAATTAATGTAATATTGTGGTTTAGTAATTAATTTTTTGTTTAACTAATAATAGTAAGTACTTTTAGCGAACATGATATTAGCTATTTTAATTAATCTAATATTGTGGTTTACTAATATTTTTTTCTAAAGATAAAGAATTGATTATCATTTTGTAATAAGGAAAAATTTATGTAAACTCATTTTTGAAATGTCTTTGTAAATAAAATTAAAATCTCAAAAATAATTTAATTTGGTAAAACTAAAATAGCACTAAAATATTTCTTTGACTATAAAACTAAACTTTACAAAGCCTATTAAATAACACAAATATTTCCTTAACTATAAAACTAAACTTTACAAAGCCTCCATATTTGTATTTATGTGGAGATCCCTGGCCTTAGTTCAGTGTATAGAGATTTGAAAATGTAATAATATTAATACTATGATAATTTAAAATGCATTAAAATATTGTATGTTTGAAGAATAAAATAAAAATGTAATAAATGGTGAAATATTTTCATGATATTGTAGATTTTTAATTTTTAAATAAATAAAATTGAAATATTAGATTTTTAACTCTTGAGTAAATAAAATTGAAATCCCAAAAATAATCTAATTTCAAAAAATAAAATGTTTAGAATTCTATATTTTTAATAGTATTATTAATATTATAATTTTGTTTCTTTGACAAAAAGTAATTTTTAGGTTTAGCTAACGAAGCAAAAAATTAAATTCATAAAAATTGATGATTCTTCTTTTTCATAATTATGGCCATCCATTTAGGCATGACTTAACTAATGGGAGACAAAATTTGTGTTCATAATTTGTTTACTTGCCACATCCTCCCCTCAAACCAAAATTCTTGGCTTTTTATTGCACTCTCCAACAATCCACAGAAAAGAGGTCATTTTTTTTTAGCCAATGACAATACAGATAAATCATTTTTCAATAATTTTTTGTTAAAAATTTATCATGTTGACATAGGAAAAGTATAAATTTAAATCAAATTTACCGAACAAGAAAAATAATCCTATCTTTTGATTGGTTGACAATCAATAGATTAATAACTAAATAAGTGCAAACTCATTGCAATAGTACCAGCCAAAGGCAGGTACTAATAAATAGTTAATGGTCTATGCATTGCAGCTAAAAGGTATATTTAATTATTGGCTATAACCTCTGAAACATTGCAATGTTAAAATTAACTCTTAACAATCCAGAATTTAGGTTTTAAACATGACATTAACAATTGAAGTAAATCAATATGATCAACAGTTAGGTTTAAAGGAAACAACCAAAAACTTCTGCACGATGAGCTTTGGCTTTGTGGACAAAGAAACTACACAGTGATAAAGAGAAAAAACAGGATTCAGTGACCAAATGAATCATGAAGCTGTTATTTATGAAATGCCAAAAGGTTATAAAAAACAATACACTTAAGAATATTTAACCTCCACTATCAGTCATCACAAAATCATGTCGTACAACAACCCTTGAGCAGCTGGCAGGTCTCTAACCTAATCGATTCATATTTGCCAACGTACTCTCATATTTGAAACAGGGTATGGACATGCACCAAAGCATTGAGAATAGAGGAGTTTGTTAGAAATTTCACTGGTGGTAGACATACACGCAATAATGTAGAAGTATGCACAGGGTACGTAACTGTTTCACAAAATGCCTTAAGAAATGTAAATGCATACATAGGAAACATGACCTGTTTGACAAAATGCTTCAAGAAATATAAATGCTTGTGCTTGCACTTGCACCTGCACCCACAGGAGGTTCAAAGAATACGCTGACAGGAAAAATCAACGACTTTAGAAAATTTTCAATTTTTTCAGACCACTATAATGCTCACGTATAAAACAAAATATAAATGTTTATTCCTGCACCCATAGACGATTCAGGGAATACATAACAAGTTTAACGTTGAAGATCATTAGAAAAAACAACAAGAATCTATTATTCAAGGACTACGTCGATAGGAAAAATTGTTTAAAATTAATTCTTGTGCTCACAAGAGGTTCAAGGAATATGCTAATAGAAACAACCGCTTTAAACTAACTTTTGCACTCACAAGAGGTTCAAGAAATACGCTGATAGGAACAACCAATGAGTTTAGAAAATTTCCCAACGTGAGACAATTTTTTGAGCACTATAATGTTCACATATAAAAGTGTATCCACTGATAATAAACCTCCATCGCCCATTTAAAAAGACAGATCAAACAATGGTTTTGCAGATAAAGCTATTGACAAAAGAAGTAGCGGAGAAAAGATTTTAACTAGAGGATTGTTGAATGTGAAACCTAATAGTCATTTGGTTTTCCCTCCAATGACTCTTGGCTCTTCATATTTTGTAGTGTTTGCTTCTATAAAGCATGGTGCTGTGTATTGTAATGTATCAGAGTGAGAGATAGTGAATATTAGACTGAGAGATAGTGAATAATAATATTGCCCTGCTTGAGAGTGGACGTAGCCTTTATGGTGAACCACTATAAATTTGTATTGTGTTGTGTTCTAGTTTTCTGAATCTCAGTTTTATTTTTCTGCCATTTATTGTTTAACAATTGGTATGAGCGCTGGTTGTGCTCCATCGTTTGGTAGGAGAGGTTTGAGTTTGAGTGGGAGCAATATCGATTGAAGGAGGACGGATCGAAAGGTTCAATGGCCATAATTATCCATTGTGAAAGATGCAGATGGAGGATTTTCTATACCAGAAAGATTTGTGGAGACCATTACATGGTAAGGCAAAGAAACCAGTTAATATGCCAGATGAAGATTGGAATATTTTGGATAGAAAAGCATTAGGAGTGATTCAATTGTGTTTATGTCCATCTGTAGCATTTAACATATCTAAAACAACCACATCTATGGAGTTAATGGGTATTTTGGACAAGTTGTATGAGAAGCCCTCTGTAATGTGCCGTACCTGTTGGTATATTTTTAAAATATTTTATGTGTGATATTTTATTATTATTTTTGTGTGGTCTTTCAGATAGATAGAAGATGCAAAAGAGGTTTTATATTTTCCTGCAGGTGTGGTGCCAGAGCACATAATATATTGCATAATATTGAAACCTAGAAAAACTACAACACATATAAGGAAACTATCAACTACCCAGATAGCAGAATGGCTAATAAACAATTATCATAACATACCCATATGTAGATTTGAAACTTCAGTTTTTGTCTATTGCTAGACCAGCCATGGGTTTAGCCAGTTTCACTCCAAATGCATTACAAATGTTTGCAAATGAATATACAATGTAATGTTTAGGTCCAAAGACCCCAAACACCTCCAAGAAGGAATGCAACTGTTGCAAATCCGGGAGACTGAAACTATGTGAACCTCACGTCCCCAGCAAGGAAGTACGACCTTTAGGGAAGTACGACTAGTAAAGGAAAAGAACACAGCAGCAAGAACTCCTCAAACTCACACCAAAATCTACCTCCAAAACCTCCAATCTGAGCATACAAAATTAGTAACAAAGATATATCAATCAGCTCCAAATACAACTTCGAATGACTCCATTGCAAGCACACTTGTGAATGCTGAATACATCCACCTTCACTGGCACCATTGGGTGATCTTTCACACCTGTGGGATACCATTACTCAAGGAGGTTTCCATTTCCAAGAGCTTCTGGTTCAAATCCTCAAACCCCAAACAATAAGAAACCATAGCAGAGCTCAAAATCAACAAATATCATAAACATAGCATAAATGAAATGAGCTCACAAAACTCCTTATATTCTCCCTCCAAGATGGGTGTTCGATTTCAAGAGGGGACTTTGTCTTTTAAAAACATCTTTTACTTGCCTACGGATGGGTGCCCAAGGTCCAACTTGCATTAAGTCCTTATTTTCCATAAAGTCACTTTTTCGGCAAAATATAATAAAGTCCATATTAATATAACATTAATAAATCTTCAAATTTTAAAATAAATATGAAGACGGTGTCGAAATTCAATGATCTTTGGCTCGTTGGAAAGGTCTCGACGAAACACATCTGATCCAACTATGAAAATCCTGAACCAACACAAAACCCAGACTTACTAAAAATAGTAAGTAACAACCAAGAGCCCACTAAGCCGACCACGATGGTGCCAATTAGATCCACTAAATGCAAACCATAACTCCAACACCGACAAAGACCTCTAAAGCCAAGCTAACCACAATTCCCTAACCAAACTGTTAGCCCATGGGAACTCCATGATGGACTAACCATATGTCTAGAAGGGGACATTACAGTCCACCCTCCATAAGATTGCTTGTCTCAAGCAATCTCAGATTAGGATGTTCTAATATTCACTTGTTCTCCCACGTAGAATCCTCAACCAGTAGGTTCTTCCATTTGACCAGGTACTCTCTAACAATCCTCCTTCTCAAATTACGATCCCTAGTGTCATTAATTACTTTGGGTACTAATATCAACTTCCCCTCTTCATCAAGAGGAGGCAACTCAACTGATGGTGTCACATTGTGTCCCAGAGCCTTCTTGAGGTGAGAAACATGGAACGCATTATGTACCCTGCTCCCTGTTGGTAACTCCAACTCATAAGCCACCTCTCCAATCTTCTTGAAGATCCTAAAAGGTCCATAATACTGTGATTTCAACTTCTCTGCTCCACTCTTCGTGAGAGTAGACTGCCTATAAGGCTACAGCATGAGGTAAACCATGTCATCGACCTCAAATGATCACTCAGTTCTCTGCTGATCTACGTACTACTTCTGCTAATTCTGAGCCTTCTGTATGTTCTCCTACAGTGCCCTCATGATAATCTAACTCTCCTAAAGGAAGTCTTTGGCCTTTGGTACCATGTTGTCACCAAACAACAAATTGACAAAGCTCGGTGCCTCGTAACCATACAATGCAATGAAGGGTGACATCTGAATGGACATGTGGTAAGTGGAATTGTACCAATACTCCCCCATGTGAAGCCACTTAACCCATGCCTTCTGCTGCCTTGAAACATAGTTTCAGAGGTATCCTTCCACCCACTTATTAACTATCTCTATTTGACCATCACTCTGGGGGTGGTAACTGGTACTGGGTGTGAGCTCTGTCCCTGACAACTTGAAGAGCTCCTGCCAAAAATTACTAAGGAACCTGTTGTCCCTGTCACTAACAATACTTCGAGACAACCCATGGAGTCGAAATACCTGATGAAAGAACAACTCTGCAACCTGAGCTACAGTGTAGGTGGTAGGAATAGAAAAGAAGTGTGCATACTTTGTCAATCTGTCCACCACCACATAAATACAATCCCTGCCTTGGACTCTAGGTAGACCTGTGATAAAGTCCATAGAAATGATATCCCACTTCCTATCAAGAATGGGTAGGGGCTGCAATAAACCTCCCGGAAGTGAGTGCTTCTGCTTGTTCTATTGACATATTGGGCACTCTCTCACATACTACATCACCTCAATCTTGAGGCCCTTCCAGGTGAACCTCTCTTTGACCTGCCTGTAAGTTTTGAAGTATCCTGGGTGCCCTGCCATAGGAAAATCGTGGAATGCCCTCAAAACTTTTTACTTCATCTGAGAACTTGACACCAAGAAGATCTTGTCCTTGTAAATGATTAAATCATTTACCACTGTGTACCTGTCATCTTTAATGGTGCCATCAATCACTCTAGTAGCCCACTTATCCTTGGCATACTCTGCTGAAATCAATTCTCTCTAGTCATCTACAATAGCACCAAGTGCACACAAATGGGGCCTCCTGGATAGAGCATCGGCAACAACGTTCTTCTTCCCCTTGACATAAACAATGTCAAAATTGTAGGCCTGTAGCTTGCTGACCCACTTCTGTTGCCTCTCGTTCAAATCCTTTTGCCCAAGGAAATGCTTCAGATTGTTGTGATTCGTCTTAGCGACAAATTTGCTACCCACAAGGTATTGTCTGAACTTAGCCAAGGCATGCATGATGGCTAACATCTCCTTGTCATAAATGTTGTAACTCCTCTCCACACCCCTCAAGTTCCTACTCTCAAATGCTATGGGGTGCTTATCCTACATGATCACTGCACCAATGCCTTCACCTGAGGCATCACACTATAGCTCGAAAGGTTTGTTGAAATCATGTATAGCTAACATAGGGCATGTACTCATGATCTATTTGAATTTGTCAAAACACTCCTATTCCCTATCTGTCTAACTAAAAGCATCCTTACGAATCAAATCTATAAGGGGAGCAGATGATTGAGAGAACCCCTTCACAAACCTATGGTAATACCCATAAAGGCCAAAAATCCCTTAAGATATGAGAGATTCTTTGGCGGTGGCCAGTCCACAATTGCTCGAATCTTTTACTCACACTTTGACATTTTGGCATACAATGACTCCCTCTCCAAGATGCTCAGAACAATGTCAATGTGTTTCAGATGCTCTTCCCATGTCCTGCTATAAATCAATATATCATCAAAGAAAATCAGCACAAATCTCCTCAACTACTCTCTAAACACTTTGTTCATGCAAGACTAGAAGTTAGCTGGTGCATTGGTCAAACCAAATGGCATGACCAGGAACTCAAAGTGCCCATAATGACACCTGAATGCTGTCTTCCCCACATCCTCGTCTCTGACACAAATCTAATGGTAACCAGATCTCAAATCAATCTTGGAGAAGTAACAAGCCCCATGCAACTCATCAATCAGCTCATCTATTCTGGGAATGGGGTACCTATTCTTGATTGTTTTCTTATTGAGTTTCCTGTAGTCAATACACATTCTGAGAGTCCCATCCTTCTTCTTCACTAATACCACAGATGATGCAAACAGACTCTTACTAGGTCTGATGTGATCCATCTTGAGAAGCTCTTTGATAGCCTTCTTGATCTCATCATTATACCTCTTTGGGTGCCTGTAAGGTGTAGTTATTACTGGGTTAGCACCCTCCTCCAACTCAGTCACATGCTCAAAACCTCTATCTGGAGGTTTACCTGGTGGAATATCACTAAACACTTTGGTGTGTTTAGTAAGTATAGACTGTATGTCAGGAGGATATGTATGCTTCTGCTGATCTATTGTAGGCATCACCATAATCTCTGTTGCCCACTCCACCTGATCATGACAAATCAATCACTCCATCTGCTTGAGAGAACCAACTCTCAACCCACCATCTGAAATGCCTCTGAGCACATGTCTAACTTTGTCCACCTCAAACTTCATTTCCATTGTCCGCAAGTTGAGTGTGAACTCCTCAATATCATTCAACCACTTCATACCCAACACAACATCCATCTCACCCATGCTGACAACATAAAATTCTGATTGGCAAGTGTATTTGTTTAATTGGATTGATAGATTGGGTATTCTCCTAGTGCAGGTGAGTACGAAACCATCTGTAACCTTCACCTTAAAACCCTCGAATTCCTCAGTTTTCAGCCCTCTCTTGGTGACCAAGCCCTCATCTATGAAGTTATGAGTAGCACCTGTGTCAAGTAATGCAATACATCAGGGTAAGTGCAAAAAGATGGGGGGCCAAAAAGTGGCCAAATTAATTTTAAAAAAATTAAGTCATAACGCGAGCGCGTTATAACGCGCTCACGTTATGACTTGCTATAAATAAATAAAAAAAGTTTCTAATGTCATTTCATTTCTTTTTTCTCCTCTTTGCCCGCGGTCTACAAACCCTAGAAAGTGTGCTCGCATTTTGCAAAACTCCATTTAACACAAAAACCTTATCGATTCGTCGCCAAAATGCCGCCACGATGTCGAGCACGCCAAAGGAGTGAGTTATATTTATTTTTTTGTTTGAATTTGTTTCTAAATAGGTAGGTTTTAGTTGAGTTTTGATGTATATTTCGTTAATTGTCAGGAAATGTTAATGCACCTCCTCCTCCTCCTCCTCAAAATCCACAAAATCCTGAGGAGGAAATACCTGCAGAACAACAACCTCCTCCATTCATTCCTCGACATGCCCCTGGAACACAAGATAATATAATGGGGCAAATTAAAAACAACAAAAAAGAAATTGAAGATATAATTGCAAGGTTGAAAGATCCTTCCACTTCAACCTTGCATAGGTCCACGCTTGCCGAATCTCTTGAGTCTATCTTATCAAATGTAGATTCAATTAGCAAGCAAATAACTAGTTGGACGAATAAAAAGAGAGAGTTTAGAGATTATTATGTAGATAAGCTGTCATACCAAGATGTGAAAAAATTATAAATCACAAAATTAGACTTGTGTTCCATTTTCACAAACCCACAAACAAATCAACCTCCACCCATTACATGCAAGAGGTTCCCTATCCATTGGTGCAACAACCAAGCGATAAGGGACAATTTTGGGCAGAGGTGGTGGATGGTTTTTGACCATCCTCCATGCAATAATAATGAAGTCCTGCAATACTTTTTGAGGAAACTCTACTGCGAGTTTGTCCTCAATAAAGTGCCAAACTATTTTGATATGTGGGACTTCCAGGGTAGAGGTGGGGGGTCAGCACAAGATAGACCAGGGGCATGTCTTGACCTATAGTGGGTAGTGAGATGAGTAATCAACAGATCAGCCCACGAGCATGTTTCTATCCCTTCCATTGTGAAGGAGAGTGTTGAGGTCGATACACTTCAGTCCATTAGTGCCTTGACCCAGAGCATCATAGAGCATGCCGGTCCTACAACACAGAGTGGGTTGGGAGATAGTGTGAGGAGTAGGGTCCCATCCCATACTTGTCAAACTTGCGGGTCAGCCTGTGGTTATGACCCCATGGATAGTCAAGACGCAGGTGCACAGGCTACATCTGCAGCTAAGTAGATGGTGATGACAGATACCCTCCTGAGTGAGACTTTTGGCCTTGATACTCAGGTAAATATTAGCAATTTTATTGAATTTAATTTATTAAATTTCATTTTTGTAATGCAAGATTAACTAATTTAAACTGATGATTTTAATGAAATTTCAGGGTCATAGCGTCGATGCAGTTTTCATTGGTTCTCCACCTGCATTTTACACTAGATCATCTACTATCGAGGTATGTAACTAGTAAACAATTATAAATATTACATGTGAATAGCATCGTTATATGAATGGTATTCTAATATCTAATTTTGGATGTTGAATAGGTTAATACTGTAGATTTCACGGCAACACCTGCCAACGGTGGTGGACTTCAAAGCTTTACAGAGGTAATAAAATAAATAGTTTAATGAATGAATTGTACTTACTAGATTTTTGTATGTGACTTGTGTGCTTTATTGTGTGTACTTCCATGTTTAGATGAACGTGTGTGTATGTTAGGAGCCATGATTTGCATCACTATTATAGTTTTCGTAATTGAATAATGTTGTTTTATTTCCAGATGATGCAGGCTGCGGAGACACCTCCCCATGTTCATAGGGCAATGAAGTAGGGTGTGGCCTCTGCGATTCATAGCTCCATGGCATTGACAGGGGTATGAGGCAGATTAGTAAATTTCAATTTACATTCATTGTTATAGTTGTCTATTTTTAAAAAATCAAAAGATTATTGATTTGAAGTTTAATTTCTATCTGGATGGTTTCTATAGGACATGACATCACCACGGCCTATTCCTGCTACTAAGGCAAGTGAGGAGACAGATTATATGTTAGCGGTAAGTGATTATTTTGTTAAATATTTTATTTTTTATAACATGTAATTTCTATATATTAATGTCTATACTTTTTATTGTAACAGGTAAAGATGTAGCAAGAACTAAATAGGAGGAGCAGCCCTCGGGTTCGTAGTAGACTACCCACATGCGCGTCTCCATCCCCTAGAAGATCAAAGGCTACCCGTGATCTATTTTGTTCACCAGCCAGAGGGGAATGACTTTTTATTGTGTTCCTTTGTTGTATGCCTATATGGCATTTGTGGACATATATTTTGTATTGTATATAGTTGACATTGTATGTCTATATGGCATTCTTGTAAGCCTATATGGCTATTTTGTATATATGTTATACTTATATCGACAGATATTGATGTATGCCTATATGGATATTTGGTTAATACAAATCTTTTTTATTGATGGCATCCATACTTGCATTATAAATCCACATTTGAATGGATATTTGTAGATGGCTACTTCAAATATTTAAAGTCCAATTGTATTACATAGGATGTTTGTTGATCCAATACGCTAGCTATTGTTATTCAAGTATCACCTAAACCTTATTTTGGAACTAAAAAATAAAAGTTGTATTTAAAAAAAAAAATGAATCATCATGTTGAATAAAAAATATTAATATTCTTTATGAGTAGCATAGAATGTCAACTATATGCAATACAAAAAAATGAATCATCATGTTATTCTTTATGTTTGAGATCCTGAAAATGACTAAGTCTGGTAGCCTGATATCCTGAAACACTAGGATGAATATCCAAGTCATTAGGATGATTGTGCCTTGAGAAAATGTTATTAAGATGAGCGCCTAAAGGAGACTTTCTTAAACATTCAAACATTGAGCAACAAGCATGAAGGGTTAAGGCGCAATTTGCAACTCATAAAGCCTCAAAAGGGCACCCAACTTAAAGAGAGCATTCATTTAAGACAAGGCGCCCATTGACACCTGTTCTACCATAAAAGTGTGCCTAAGGTGGAAGGAGAACAAGCCTCTAGAAAGTGAAGCGCACCTATTGTCTAAACCACTTCATTATGGCACCCTAGCATGAGGAGGAGTATATAAGTCAATAGGAAATGGCACCTATAATGCAAATGAAGGACTAAGTGGCATTTTCAATAAGCATCAATTCACCTTGAGCTTTCAATAAATACATCAAATTGAGCCCCATAAGCCTAGGCGCCCTTTGCCTGCAAAAGAACCTTGTATTGACGTCAAGAGTTGGTCGTATTGGCGTATTGGCAGACCTTGGTTAGGCTTCGCCGATAGTGGTCTATCTTGCTGACGAGTGTGGTTCGAAGTCAAAGACATTGGTGTATTAGAAGATAATCCCGTCTGCGCATCAGAAGAGCAGTTGAGAGATTCGCTGATGAAGGGGGTCACACCGATAGTTGAAATCCATCAGTGTATCAGCCCAACGAGATTAGAGTTCACCGATGTTTGGAGTCTCATCAACGGGTGTGGTTCGAAGGTTGTCATTTGTGAGATCGATGTGTCAGCAGAAGAGTTTTTGAGTGTGCCGATGGTATTAAGTCCTATCGATAGGCGAGGGACTTAGAGTCTCATATTAGAGTGACAAAGACATCGGTGTGAAAGGATATAAAGTCACCAATAGTGGTCTGTCTGACCGATAAGAGTTAATGATGGGATGTTTGTCAGAAGTGAAATCAAACAGAGTCATGGTGGTATCGGCCGATGAAATTTTAAGCTCGCCGATGGTATGTTGTCTCGCCAATGGTGAGTTCAAAGTTGATAATTCTATGATTCCACTGTGTGCTCTGCATTAGACACTCATCCCTACTACAGTCTAGCATTCTCTAGTTATGTTTTCCCCTTTGTTTTTGTAAACGCCTCTGGAAGTAATGTTGAGTTACTTGTGATGTCCTTATTGATTGGTGTTGTTTTGGATTCATGTGTAGTCCTTGTTCCTTATAGTCTATTATCTACCTGACTGTTTGTTGTAACTTATTGAACCACTATGATTTTGAATATTTAGATTTAGAGGGCATTAGACACCAAAACTTCTTGACCTTTAACAACCCAACCTAGAATCAATAGATTTTTATCCATCCCAACTATTATAGTCAAGGCAAAGCATGTTGATTCTCATTCAATCCAAAGTTCATTAACAGGATTATCTTATCATAATATTTAGGGAAATGATCACCTAGATGGACAATGATGTGATCTATCTATAAAGAAACTTGCAAGAAGTATAGGAGGCATGAGAATCCCTCCATGTTGTTTATCAAGTTGAATGATCTATGACACATCATGTATCATTAGAAAATATTCTAGAAGAGAAAGCAAGTGAAAACACTCAAAACAACCCATAACAAGGTGGAGAAGTTTAAAGGATGGAGGTTGCAACACTTTCCAACCTCATAGCACACTAGTCCAATGGATCTGGATAATACTATCAAGCATCCACATAATAGTAGATAATCTTATCAAAAGTCACAGAGAAATTTCTAAGGACCAAAGTGTTATCCCTATGACTTGACACATACTGCTTGTTTCATAAAGCAAAGGGACATGATATAAATATTGTTGTTATATGGAGCCTCATTAGACTCAGAGGTTAAATTTACCCAACTTTTATCAGCGTGGTTTCTCCCCAAATATTTTCATACTAGTTTTGGTGCCTTGAAGTCTAAGTGCATGAAAATTGAAGTCTAAGTGTTTTTCTCTAGGATCTAGGCGCCAGTTGAAGGTTGTAGTTGCCAAGAAGAGTGCCTAGCAAGAGGAAGTCTTTTGGAGTCTCCAAAACACATCAAACACTTGACTAACAACAAGATAACTTTTTCCCAAGTTAGGCGCTTCAAGAGGGAAGTTAAAACATGAATAAGCACCAACTTGTCTAGGCGCAAACTCAAGCTTGTTGAGGATACACATGTCACCCAACATTCCTTGGTGATTTCATGAACTTCAAACGCTCAGAACTGTTCAAGGAATGCCCAATACCCCTTCTTGATGATAGGCACCAAAGTGAGGGTGGAATTGCACCTTGATGGCATTAGGCGCTATCTAGAGTATGCTACTCCATGGAAATGCGCCTTCTTGCTTAGAGTAATTCAAACACTCCAAGGTCTTCAGTGATTAATTTCCCAACTTATGAAATGTCCTCCTTCATTTTAAAACACATTGTAATGCTCTAGAGAGATGACTATACCTAGGCGTCAATCTAGGTTAGAAATGCCTCCAAAGTGTGCCTTCTCTTTCAGAATACAAAACAAGGTCCAAAGGTGCTAATAAACTGAAGCGCTTCTTTGGAAAAGTCCCGGAGGTTAAGATGCGCCTTGTCTTAATGAGGTGCAACTCTTGGGTAAGAAATCTTGTAAAGTGCGCCTAACTTAGTGAAGAGGTTGATAACTTCTAAACCCTTCCTGGAACTTAGATTGCTTCAACTGAAGATCATCTCGCACCAATACATCACCAAACTTTCAATCACAAGATCAATTCAAACTTAGGCGCTCATTAAGAGTCTTTCTAATGTTGGCGCATCTGAGAGGTTGAACTAGCAAGAGATGGCACCTAGCTTCCTAGACCTTGTTTCAATATGTGTGAGTTCCAAAGTTGACTCAATGGTATCAAGATGGCACCATAGAGTCTTTGGACTAGTTCCTTAGAGTTTCAAAAACATTCTGGCTCCTTGAAAATTCCTCCTACATGCTTGGGTGCCATTTCAAGGTCCTGGAACCATGATGTAGCACCTTATTTCTCTAGGTGCCCATTCATGATTGTGCAACTTGAGATTGGTGCCTAGAGTGAATAGGCTTTCATCCTGACTTAATACACTGCCTCCTTCTGATGATTTTTGGGGCAACAGAAAACTTTTCACCACGGGCAAATGTCTTAGAGATATAAAAAACTGAGAGAGGTTATTGTAGAGGCACTCTACGTGATCGCGTTGCCTCAGATAAAATGTTTCTAAGTGACACAGTTTTTGAGTAACATCTCATCAAAGATTGCTACCTTTTTACACTTTGGACTCTTTAGGGATATTGTCAGTACAATGTAGCTCAGACTGTTTCGACATGTTTGGGTGAAAAATAGGACCATACCTAGCGTAAATATACCCATCTGAATGTGTTGGAACAGTCAGTTTGGTCGCATCAGGAGCAGGATGAAAATTACACCCCTTTGAACTTTACTGTGCCTCCTTCTGACGATTTTTTGGGCAGCAAATAACCTTTCACCACAGGCAAATGCCTCAGAGATATAAAACACTAAGAGAGGTTATTGTAGAGGCACTCTACATGATTGCGTTACCTGAGAGGGAATGTTTCTAAGTGACATGATTTTTGAGTAACATCTTGTCAAAGATTGCTGCCTTTTTGCACTTTGGACTCTTTAGGGATATCGTGGGTACAATGTAGCTCAGACTGTTTCAACATGTTTGGGTGAAAAAAAGGACCATGCCTAGCGTAAATGTACCCATCTAGATGCGTTGGAACAGTCAGTTTGGTCGCATCAGGAGCAGGATAAAAGTTACACCCCTTTGCAACTTTACACTGCCTCCTTCTAATCATTTTTGGGGCAGCAAAAAACCTTTCACCACGGGCAAATATCTCAGAGATATAAAAAACTGAGAGAGGATATTGTAGAGGCACTCTACATGATCGCGTTGCCTTAGACAAAATGTTTCTAAGTGACACGATTTTTGAGTAACATCTCGTCAAAGATTGCTACCTTTTTGCAATTTGGACTCTTCAGGGATATCGTCGGTACAATGTAGCTCAGACTGTTTCGACATGTTTGGGTGAAAAGAAGGACCATGCATAGCGTAAATGTACCCATCCAGACACATTGGAACAGTCAGTTTGGTCGCATCACGAGCAGGACAAAAGTTACACCCCTTTGCAACTTTACACTGCCTCCTGACGATTTTTGGGGCAGCAGAAAACCTTTCACCACGGGCAAATATCTCAGAGATATAAAAAACTGAGAGAGGTTATTGTAGAGGCACTCTACGTGATCACACTGCCTTAGATGGAATGTTTCTAAGTGACATAGTTTTCAAGTAACATCGCATCAAAGATTGCTGCCTTTTTGCACTTTGGACTCTTTAGGGATATCGTGGGTACAATGTAGCTCAGACTATTTCAACATGTTTGGGTGAAAAATAGGACTATGCCTAGCGTAAATGTATCCATCTGGATGCGTTGGAACAACCAGTTTGGTCGCATCAGGAGCAGGACGAAAGTTACACCCCTTTGCAACTTTACACTGCCTCCTTCTGACGATTTTTGGGGCAGCAGAAAACCTTTCACCACGGGCAAATATCTCAGAGATATAAAAAACTGAGAGAGGTTATTGTAGAGGCACTCTACATGATGGCGTTGCCTCAAACAGAATGTTTCTAAGTGACATGGTTTTCAAGTAACATCTCGTCAAAGATTGCTACTTTTTTGCAATTTGGACTCTTCAGGGATATTGTCGGTACAATGTAGCTCAGACTGTTTCGACATGTTTGGGTGAAAAAAAGACCATGCCTAGCGTAAATGTACCCATCTGGATGCGTTGGAACAGTTAGTTTGGTCACATCATGAGCAGGACACCAAAAATGCAAAAGTTGTTTTGTGCAACTTGACAACATTGACACTTTTTTGCAACATGACTCAAAGACTCAAACTGACCCCAAATGACTTAAAGTGACTTAAAATCACCTTGATTTTGGTGCCCAATGTACATTATAGAGGTCGAGATGCTCCTTATCATTCAAACATCTTAGATGAGCGCATAGGAAAGGAAAAGCTCTAAGTTTCATCATCATGAGCGCCTAATATCAAGAGACTTTAATGGCTCAAACCTTAGCATGGAGTCATAAGGCACATTTCATGTCTCCTTTCATCCATTTTGGTGCCCTTATGTAGATTTTTTAACTTGATTTGGTGCCCTGTATGTGAAGGAAGATCTAAAGGCATGAAAGTGGATGTCATTTTGCAAGAGTTTGGATCATCAAAATTGAAAGAAATAAGTCTATTAAGCTTGGGTGCCCTTGGTCTTCTTTTCATTCATTATGAGTGCCTTGGGAGAATGGTATATAGGTCATCATCATGATTGGGCACCCTGGATCCAAAGTGTTGGAGAGATCATCAAATGGTGTCTAGAGGAAGTAGGGTGAGTTATGAGTTTGGTCACATCAAGAGCAGGACACCAAAAATGCATAACATGATGATGTAAAAATGTGTATATGTGTAAAAATGTAGGAGGAAATAAAAAAAGACAAACCTTAATTGTTAGTGTGCATACTTACAACTCAATGTAACATGACTTTACAAAATCAATGTGAATACTTACAAATTAATCCAATGAACCATTCGGGTCTGCTCTACTCTTTATTGTGTTAAGTATTGCTTCATGGTCAGACTCACGCACCTTCCACAAGATTTTGTTCAAAGGTCTACCCTGATACTTTGGCAAATGAACATTGGATGCCACGACAAGGTTTGAGTAATGAGGAATCTTCTGATGCATGTCAAAGTCTTGAAATATCAACCCTCAACCCTAATCTGTCATCCCTCAACTCTAATCCCTCATCCCTAAACCCTAAACCCTCAACCCTCAATGTCAAATCCTAATCCCTCAACCCTTCACTCTAATCCCTCAACCCTAAACCCTAATCCCTCAACCCTCAACCCTAATCCATCATCCCTCAACTCTAATCCCTCATCCCTAAACCCTAAATGCTATCCCTATTCCTAAACCCTCAACAGACTCGATACTATACCTTAAACCCTAATCCCTTATCCTCGACACTCTTATTTAACCCTAATCCCTTGACCATTAACCTTATCCCTCAACCTCAAGCCTCAAGCCTCAACTCTCAACATTTAACCCTTAACTCTGATCCCTCGACCCTCAACCCTATCCCTAAACCCTAAACCCTAAACCCTCAACCCTTAACCCTCAACGTCAAATCCTAATCCCTCAACCCTTCACTCTAATCCCTCAACCCTAAACCCTATCCCTAAACCCTCAACACTATACCTTAAACTCTAATCCCTCAACCCTAAACCTTATCCCTAAACCCTAATCCCTCAACCCTCAACCCTAATCCATCATCCCTCAACTCTAATCCCTCATCCCTAAACCCTAAATGCTATCCCTATTCCTAAACCCTCAATAGACTCGATACTATACCTTACACCCTAATCCCTCTACCCTCAACACTCTTATTTAACCCTAATCCCTTGACCATTAACCCTATCCCTCAACCTCAACCCTCAACATTAAACCCTAATTCATCAACCCTAAACCCTAATCCCTCAAACCTAAACCCTATCCCTAAACCATCAACCCTCAACACTATACCTTAAACCCTAATCCCTATCCCTCAACCCTTAACCCTTAAAACTTAAACCCTGTCCCTACACCCTCAACACTTGACACTATATCTTAAGCCTTAAACCCTCATCCCTAAAACCTCAACCCTCAATCCTTAAACCTTCAACCCTAAACCCTATCCTGAATCCCTCTACCCTCGACACTCTAACCCTAACCTCAACATTAAATGCTAATCTGTCAACCCTAAAACCTATCCCTAAACCCTAACCCTCAACACTATACCTTAAACCCTAATCCCTCAACCCTCAACCCTAAACCTTATCCCTAAACCCTAATCCCTCAACCCTCAACCCTAATCCATCACCCCTCAACTCTAATCCCTCATCCCTAAACCCTAAATGCTATCCATATTCCTAAACCCTCAACAGACTCGATACTATACCTTAAACCCTAATCCCTTATCCTTGACACTCTTATTTAACCCTAATCCCTTGACCATTAACCCTATCCCTCAACCTCAACCCTCAAGCCTCAACCCTCAAACCTCAACTCTCAAAATTAAACCCTTAACTCTGATCCCTCGATCCTCAACCCTATCCCTAAACCCTAAACCCCAAATCCTAAACCCTCAACCCTCAACGTCAAATCCTAATCCCTCAACCCTTCACTCTAATCCCTCAACCCTAAACCCTATCCCTAAACCCTCAACACTATACCTTAAACCCTAATCCCTCAACCCTAAACCTTATCCCTAAACCCTAATCCCTCAACCCTCAACCTTATCCCTAAACCCTAATCCCTCAACCCTAATCCGTCATCCCTCAACTCTAATCCCTCATCCCTAAACCCTAAATGCTATCCCTATTCCTAAACCCTCAATAGACTCGATACTATACCTTACCCTAATCCCTCTACCTTCGACACTCTTATTTAACCCTATTCCCTTGACCATTAACCCTGTTGGTGCCTGAATTCACTGTCAGTTAATTTAGCAATTTTCATGCAGGCACCATCCCAAAATATCCAAAAGGTTCTAAGTTTTGGCACCCCTTAAGTGTTTTTCAGCATCTGCATCTCATTTCTTGAGGAGGGGTCTTCGTCTTTTCTCCATCGGCATGGGTTCATTTTTGTGTCTTCGACATTTCGATTTGAACTTGAACCCTTTTTTCTTTAAGTTTAGTGGTTCAGCGGTTCAGGGTTCAATTTTCTTCTAACGGGTCGCATTATGCATTTGCCTTGCGCAAATATTGCATCATTGAACCTCCCGCTTGAACCTTTTTGTTTTGGTTCAAGGTTCAATGGTTCGAAGCTTTGTTGCCTATGGAGTATTATTTTTGATGTTTGAACCATCGCGTTGAACCCTCGGGTTGAACCAGTTCGTGGTTCAACGGTTCAACAGTTCAACACTTTACGTTTTTGGTCTTATCGGAGTGATCGGCCTCATCGGCGAAAGATTTCTTGAGTGCTCCGATTGTTTTGGTCTGGCCGATGGATGTCCATCGGCGTGTGTTTGGCTGTCGGCAAAGCAAATTTGTGGCCTGCCGATGTAAGGAGTTTGGCTGATGGAGGAGTAGTGTGTGGCTGGCGAAGATGCCGTCGGCGTGACCTTTGAGATCGGCAGGAAGCTTTTTGGATGCTCTGATGGTGTGTGTTACACCGACAGAAGGGGAAGAGCCAAGGTCTATCGGCATGGGTTGTATTGTCGGGTGAACGGTGAAATGGTTGGCCGATAGACTAGTCTCTGGCCGATGAAGGGAAGTGTTGTGTATGGTCTTCGGCGTGACTTGTGTTGTCGGCGAGGATGGATTGTGGTGGGCCGACAGTGGGAGGTCTCGCCAATGAAGGAGCAGAGTATAATTCATTGGTGCATCGGTGAGAGTGTGGTCTATTAGCAGAGGGATCTTTTGCTTGGCTGACGGTATTGGTCTGGCCGACAGGGGATTGCGGTGGCTTCATCGGTGTAACTGATGAGATCGATGAAGGTTTGGATGGTTGGCCCGATGATGCATCTCTGGCCGATGGGGAAGCGAAGGTAGCAGTCGGCGAGACCGTTGAGATCGGAAGGAGAATTCTGGGGTGTGCCGATTGCTTGGGTTTTGGCGATGGGCTTTTGGAGAAGGCTTATGCATCGAGCACGGCAAAAGGCTCTCGACACCTATTATGCTCGCGACCATGTTTTTAAGGTATTGAGGGAGTCTCTGCGGCACCAATGTGGGACTATTCTTCCTGCACATTTGAAACTTTAGTAAAGTGCATTTTGGCGGGAACTTTTGTTTGAACGCAGCGACGGTTTCCAGGTAGGCCGCGGGTGGTTGAGGCCTTTAATGGTGACGGTGCAGAGGTATGGGCAATGGTACACATGATCATGTCGCCTAATTTTTGAGTGAAGACTCCCAGATGGTGGCGCAGGGCTCGAGGCTTCTCTTGTCTGTTGCTGCAATAACTTCTGAGCGCCATTCCTTTGTGGAGTCTGTATCTGGTGGATTTTTAATTTTTGACCATGTAATTAATTGCTGCGGGTACACTTTCTGGCCAATATAGGCAGACTATGTTACCATTTTTGACGTTGTTGAAAACTGGACATTTTGGCTCTGTAATAAGATACAACTGGTTTTGGTTGCTCTATGCAGCAAAACTTGCGAGTTTATGTATCTCCTATTTTACGTTTGTGCA
The DNA here is from genome assembly GCA_027924645.1 of Cunninghamia lanceolata. Classification (NCBI taxonomy): domain Eukaryota; kingdom Viridiplantae; phylum Streptophyta; class Pinopsida; order Cupressales; family Cupressaceae; genus Cunninghamia; species Cunninghamia lanceolata. Next base: position 4,741,964 of record BSBN01000311.1, on the reverse strand, counting down.
TGAATCCACTAATTTCATGGTCAATTTTATATGAATAATGCTATGTTTGCATGTGTTATGCTGATTCTGTCTCCAGTTTTGCATGTATCTTTCTTCTGAGTCTAGGCATTCAAGGAATGTCTAAGATTCTAGAACATAGAATTCTTGTGTTGAATGTTTAATCTTTTAACTTCTGCTCAAGGGGTAGATTAAACTGTTTTCAGATTGAATATTAGGAAGGGTATACTGCAATAGGGATGCCATAAGTATAGACAGCTTAACACTCTGTATTGGGAGATATCTGTAAGGCAGATATCATGTATATCCCCCTGAAATCTAGTTTTAGTTGTTCATGCTGATCATTCACAGGTGTATGTCTACTGACTCCAAGCCCTGGATAGGCACCAATCTAGCTTTGTGTTGAGGTTATATACCATGTCCAGCTTTGCATCCAAAAATCAAATCAAACCATTTCATCCTTCCACCTGTTAGTTGTAGGAGTAGGATTAGGATCCCTGCATGCTCTCATACCCAACCAGACATCATGTCCAAGAATGTTGCCAACCTTGTGATTTGTTACACAAATCTTGGTCCATACATGAGAGTATTCTGCCTGTTGCTGTCAAGTTAAATCCTTCTGTCATTGAGCTAGTCAAGGTTATACTTTTATCAAATAGGGACACCCCCTTGGTGCGGTAGAACCAGAAGTGAAGGGGAGGAGCTCACGCAACCTCCTGTATTCAGTTGGCTGAATCTGCATGTGCATTAGAAGTGGCAAACCCTAATGCTGATTCAGAAGAAAAACCAACAAACCCTATCCCTCAACCTCAACCCTCAAGCCTCAAGCCTCAAGCCTCAACTCTCAACATTAAACCCTAATTCATCAACCCTAAACCCTAATCCCTCAAACCTAAACCCTCTCCCTAAACCATCAACCCTCAACACTATACCTTAAACCCTAATCCCTATCCCTCAACCCTTAACCCTTAAAACTTAAACCCTATCCCTACACCCTCAACACTTGACACTATATCTTAAGCCTTAAACCCTCATCCCTAAAGCCTCAACCCTCAATCCGTAAACCTTCAACCCTAAACCCTATCCCTAATCCCTCTACCCTCGACACTCTAACCCTAACCTCGACATTAAATGCTAATCTGTCAACCCTAAACCCTAATCTGTTAACCCTAAACCCTATCCCTAAACCCTCAACCCTTAACACTATACCTTAAACCCTAATCCCTCAACCCTCAACCCTAAACCTTATCCCTAAACCCTAATCCCTCAACCCTCAACCCTAATCCATCACCCATCAACTCTAATCCCTCATCCCTAAACCCTAAATGCTATCCCTATTCCTAAACCCTCAACAGACTTGATACTATACCTTAAACCCTAATCCCTTATCCTTGACACTCTTATTTAACCCTAATCCCTTGACCATTAACCCTATCCCTCAACCTCAAGCCTCAAGCCTCAATCCTCAACTCTCAACATTAAACCCTTAACTTTGATCCCTCAACCCTCAACCCTATCCCTAAACCCTAAACCCTAAAGCCTCAACCCTCAACGTCAAATCCTAATCCCTTAACCCTTCACTCTAATTCCTCAACCCTAAACCCTATCCCTAAACCCTCAACACTATACCTTATACCCTAATCCCTCAATCCTAAACCCTAATCCCTTAACCCTCAACCTTAATCCATCATCCCTCAACTCTAATCCCTCATCCCTAAACCCTAAATGCTATCCCTATTCCTAAACCCTCAATAGACTCAATACTATACCTTAAACCCTAATCCCTCTACCCTCGACACTCTTATTTAACCCTAATCCCTTGACCATTAACCCTATCCCTCAACCTCAACCCTCAAGCCTCAAGCCTCAACCCTCAACTCTCAACATTAAACCCTTAACTCTGATCCCTTGACCCTCAACCCTATCCCTAAACCCTAAACCCTACACCCTCAACCCTCAACCTCAAATCCTAATCCCTCAACCCTTCACTCTAATCCCTCAACCCTAAACCCTATCCCTAAACCCTCAACACTATACCTTAAACCCTAATCCCTCAACCCTAACCCTAAACCTTATCCCTAAACCCTAATCCCTCGACCCTAATCCGTCATCCGTCATCCCTCAACTCTAATCCCTCATCCCTAAACCCAAAACACTATCCCTATTCCTAGACCCTCAACGGGCTCGATACTATACCTTAAACCCTAATCCCTTATCCCTAAACCCTCCAACCCTATCCCTTAACCCTAATCCCTTGACCCTCAACCCTATCCTGAAACCCTTAACCCTTGAACCTCAATGTACTCAACCCTCAACGTCAAACCCTAATCCCTCAACCCTTAACTCTGATCCCTCGACCCTTAACCCTTAAAACTTGAACCCTAAAACCTATCCCTACACGCTTGACACTCAACCTTATATCTTAAACCCTAATCCCTTAACCCTCATCCCTAAAGCCTCAACCCTAAATTATTAAACCTTCAACCCTAAACCCTATCCCTAATCCCTCTACCCTCAACACTCTACCTTAAACCTAATCCCTCGACCCTTAACCCTAAACGCTATCCCTAAAGCCTCAACCCTAAACCCTAATCCCTAATCCCTCTACCCTCAACACTCTATCTTAAACCTAATCCCTCGACCCTTAACCCTACACGCTATCCCTAAAGCCTCAACCCTAAACCCTAATCCCTCAAGGTCCTAAACTCTAATCCCTTATCCCTAAACTCTAAATCCTATCCCTAAACGTTCAACCCTCAACCTTAAACCTTAATCACTCAATCCTTATCCACCCCTCTCCTCCCCTATCTAGCTCACTCCCATCTCTACCCTCCTCTGCCCTCGACACTATACATACATACATATATAGGCATACATAGATGCATACATACATACATATTGGCATACATAGATACATACATACATATAGGCATACATACATACATACATATTGGCATACATACATACATACATACATACAGGCATACATACATACATACATGATTAATAGCCTTGAACATAAAAAAATTTGAGGGGAACATAACAGGAGCACGTTATAACGCGCTCGCGTTATCTCAAACATGACAAACAACAAACTTGCAGAAAAGGAAAAATGCAAAGCAAACCATAACGTGAGCGTGTTATAACACGCTTGCGTTATGTCTTGCTTTGGGAATCCCAAGCCTTGGGCTTGGAATTTGCTTTGGATTTCCAACTCAAAGGCTTGGAGTGCCTTTTGAACAGTCACAAACGTGTTTTTCCAGATTCTTCAAGATCTCACATAATTTCGTTCGTGCTAACCCTCAGATTTGCACGTGTTTCAATGTCGAACAAATTGAACACCTGGTAATGTTAGGCTTTCTCTTAGCTATTTGATGATGTGATTTTTTTCACATTTTAACAATGTTAAGCCTTTCATCTTTAATTTCTTTTGTTTGTGTGTCCGTTTTTGGGCAAAAACAACTGTTTGGTCTTTTTTTCATTGTAAATTAACTATTCATTGAAATTTTAAAAAAATAACATATTTAGAAACTAGACTCCATTCTACAAATATTAAAAAAAGAAAAAAATGATTTTCAATTAGTTTTCAAAATTTATAGGGGTAAATTCTATTTTTTAGGATGTGTCCACTTTGAAAATTACTAAAAAATCAAATATTCATCAAAAAATTATCAAAAAAATTGGGCATAAACTACATGCTATTAGCTAATTTCTCACCGAAGTGATTTTAAAAATACCAAAAAAAAGTTGACCTTTTGAGGGAGCCACAAAACATGCTATGTTATGTTTTTTTGACAGAAACAACACCAATTTTTGTGGCTCCCTCTTTTGAACCCCTTAATCTATGCCATTTTAAAAAAAAAATAGTAGTTTAGAAAGTAGACTTGGAGCAGTATGAACATTGTTTTGGTTGCATCTCCAAATTTTGAGTGTAACTATGTTCAATTTCTCATCCAAGGCCAGTATTTCCTAATTTTAGAAAAAAAGTGGCCACTTAAGACCCCTTTTTGGCCCCCCATCTTTTTGCAGTTACCCATCGCTGCCCACCCAATACTCCTCTTATCCTAAATGATTGCTCCCTCTGGATACTCGAGATACGCACTGTAGGTAGGGTTATATCATCCTCTCTATCTAATGCTTCCTCAGGGCCTTTCGATTTTGCATCCTCAGCCTCTTAATGGTAGTCTGAATGGGGCTCCAAATCAACAGACTCATCGGCTGAAAAATACTCTAACTGGTTAGCCTTCCCTTGGGCAACATACTTGTGCTTAGGATCCCAAGGCTCCCGGAAATGGAAACAGAGCTTCTTCCGTCCCAGGTTGTTCAACCGATCACTGTCCAGCTTGGAAGAACTCTTATGTGGTTGTCCCGCATCTTTCTGGAATGGTCTCCTATCTCTCTCCTTATCCCTCCTTTGTGGAAACCCTTTAGATTGAAACTTGTTCCTCCATGTGGATGACTCCAAGTCTCGGGCCTTCTTCATGGCCTCCTGAAGTGTAGGAGGGTCAAAGCCCTTAGCCCAACCATGAAGTTGATCCACTAATCCATCAATGAAGAGAACAACCAATATGTGCTCAGTAATATCTGGAACCATAATAGATATGTCCTAGAAATTAGTAATGTAGGAGTCTACTGATCTGCTCTGTCTCAACTATGTCAACTCCTTAAACTATAATTTTGGGTCCTTTTTATCAAACCTGTCAATCAGTTTGGCTGTAAACTCCACATATGAAGTGACCTGATCGTGACCCAATGTGACCTTCCCGTTGCTCCACCATTTGTGAGCAATCCCCTCCAAGTGTAAAGCTGCATATGTAATGGCGTCCTGCTCTGGCATGGGACTGATTTACAAGTAGCTGTCCAATTTCTGGACCCAAGCTCTCGCGGTGGTCTTACCTGATCTGTTGAAGTAGGGAAGTGTCATCTTATGTACTTTCCTTTGCAATTCTTCGTTCTGAGGTCTACCTCCTCTGCGAGGTTTGCACTTAAGCCTAATTTTATAATATTCGGCAAATGTCATCTTGTTTCTAAAAGCATCACTGGATGCTCTTGAGTCCCTCAGAATTTCCTCCTGAAACTCTGCCTTTGTGGGGTCCTCTTCAAAAACTTGGTTCCTGGGAGCAAATATAGGGATGCCAGGTCTATCTCCCGCAGTGAACTGCGAAGCCCTTCGATGTGTAACCGATGCCTCAACCTCATCATCTTTGTCCCTGTGTCTATCATCCCAGTTCCTGTCCCCATTATTCCGTTCTCCCTGATTCCTATCACCGTTGTGTCTATCACCCCCATCATTCCTATTCATATCTCCTCCATCATGTCTCTTTCTATCACCGTCCCGATACCTGTTCCTGTCACCTCCATGGTACCTGTTCCTGTGACCTGTATGGTACCTATTCTTATCACCTCTATTGTTCCTATTCCTATCATGGTAATTATCCCTGTCATTACACAACCTTTCGATGGCATGTGTCATCTCGGCCTATGCCTCTACCATCTCTCGTCGAGACTCCCTCATCTCTCAGGTGATTGCAATCAAAATATCTCACGCACTGAGTTCTGGTTCTTCCCTGTCACCCATCTCTCCTGTAGGACCTATAACTGGTGGAAGCTCACTAGAAAAGGGGTCTGTTTGTGAGACCTGCCAATCGTCCTCAGTAGCAACAACTTCTATCTCTGTATCTGTCTCAAATGGATATACTGGTGGTGCTGGATTTATTGGTTAAACTTGCTGCGAAACCTATGTTGCCTGCTGTAACTTGTTTCTCCTAGTATTATAAGGATGTGATGAAGATGTTGTAGGATTCATATCTCAATCACAAGGCGTGCATGCCTCATTTTTCATTTGCATGTTCATATTTTCAACCGCATGTCTGTTCAGCCTCACAAGATGGCAAGATCATAGCTCTGATACCACTGTAATGTGCCGTACCTGTTGGTATATTTTTAAAATCTTTTATGTGTGATATTTTATTATTATTTTTGTGTGGTCTTTCAGATAGATAGAAGATGCAGAAGGGGTTTTATGTTTTCCTGCAAGTGTGGTGCCGGAGCACACAATATATTGCATAATATTGAAACCCATAAAAACTACAATAGATATAAGGAAACTATCAACTACCCAAATAGTAGAATGGCTAATAAACAATTATCAGAACATACCCATATGCAGATTTGAAACCTTAGTTTTTGTCTATTGCTGGACCAACCGTGGGTTTAGCCAATTTCACTCCAAATGCATTACAAATGTTTGCAAATAAATATACAATGCAATGTTCAGGTCCAAAGACCCCAAATCCCTCCAAAGAAGGAATGCAACTGCTACAAATCCCAGAGAATGAAACTATGTGAACCTCACGTCCTCAACAAGGAAGTAAAACCTCTAGGGAAGTACGACCAGCAAGGGAAAAGAACACAACAGCAAGAAATCCTCGAACTCACACCAAAATCTACCTCCAAACCCTCCAATCTCAACATACAAAATCAGTAACAAAGATATATCAACCAGGTCCCAATACAACTTCAAATAACTCCATTGCAAGCACACTTGTGAATGCTGAATACATCCACCTTCACTGGCACCGTTGGGTGATCTTTCACACCTGTGAGATACCGTTACTCAGGGAGGTTTCCGTCTCCAAGAGCCTTTGGTTCGAATCCTCAAACCCCAAATAATAAGAAACCCTAGCAGACTCAAAATCAACAAATAGCATAAACATAGCATAATTGAAATGATCTGAAAAACTCCTTATATTCTCCCTCCAAGATGGGCGTTGGATTTCAAGAGGGGACTTTGTCTTTTAAAAACATATTTTACTTGCTTAGGGATGGGCGCCCAAGGTCCAACTTGTATTAAGTCCTTATTTTCCATAAAGTCACTTTTCCGGCAAATATAATAAAGTCCATATTAATATAACATTAATAAATCTTCAGACTTTAAAATAAATATGAAGACGGTGTCAGAATTCAATGATCTTTAGCTCGCTAGAAAGGTTTCGACAAAACACATCTGATCCAACTCTGAAAATCTTGAACTAACAAAGAACCTGGACTTACTAAAAATAGTAAGTAACGACCAAGAGCCCACTAAGCCAACCACGATGGTGCCAATTGGATCCACTGAATGCGAACCATAACTCCAACACCGACAAAGACCTCCAAAGCCAAGCTAACCATAGTTCCCTAACCAAACTGCTAGCCCACGGGAACTCCATGATGGACTAACGATGTGTCTAGAAGGGGACATTACACCCTCAGCATCGAATAAGGTATTTTTAATAAGGTGGTTGTTTAATATGAAAATGGTTGAAGGTAGTTTTGTCGCTGAATATTTAAATAATTTTAATACAGTTATCAGTCAATTAGCTTCTATAAAAATAAATTTTGATGAAGAAGTTCAGGCTCTTTTACTTTTGTCCTCTTTACCAGAAAGTTGGGATAGCTTGGTTATGGTTATTAGTAATTATGTTTTTGGTTTAAATACATTAAAATTTGATGATGTTGTTAGAATAATTTTGAGTGAAGAAATGCGTAGGAAAAGCATGAGTGAGACCTCAACATCGGGTAGTGCTTTGAATGTAGAAGATAAAGGAAGATCAATAGAAAGAGAGAAGAATCCAATAGAGTGTGGAAAGTCACAAGGAAGATCAAAATCTAAAGGTAGAGATGGTGTTTGTTGGTTTTGTGGAAAGGTCACATAAAAAGGAACTGCTGGTCTTATAAGAAATCTATAGAACAACCAAAGGAAGTTGAAGCCAATGTAGCATACCAAGAAGATGTAGGTGTTCTTATTTTAACTGAAGAAGAAATTCCAAGTAATGTTTGGGTGCTTGATTCAAGTTCATCATTTCATATCACTTTGTGCAAGGAGTATTTCAAAAATCTGCAAATTGGTGACTTTGGTAAGGTTTTTCTTGGTAACAATGAATCTTGTGATGTTGTTGGCAAAGGGGATATTTCATTAAAACTAAAAAATGGATATAATTGGTTGTTACATGATGTTAGATATGTTCCCCAACATAAACAAAATGTAATCTCAGCTAGACAATTGGTTTCTCAAGGTTGTGAGATTAGTTTTGAATCAAATAGATGTAAAGTTAAAAAGGGGGCCTCGGTAGTTGTAAGAGGCAACAGATTAGGCACCCTATATGTAATAGAGAGTCATGCTGAAGTGGGAGTTGTTTATCCTACTTCAAATTCATCATAGTGTGAAAATTGGACTGCTCAGCAAAGGTTTTTGGATCAATTAGATGCTGAAACTGATTTTGTTATTAATGATTTTCTTAGTATGTTTGACAGTGAAATTTTTGGGGATCAGTTTGATGATGCTAAAGAACCTGGGGTAGATGAAATTAATGGCAATTTGAAGGTAAATGAAGATAAGACCATTTGTAGTGGTGATCAGAGTGAAAGTTTGGAGTCAGTTGTAATGGTGCTAGTAGCGAAACTTGTGCATTTGGAAATATGTCGACCAATATGGAAGATGGAGTAGCCAAATCTAAGAAGACTACCATCAAAGTTGGCAGTGAATTTAGTGTAATTACTATAATTGTTGTATCTCTGATTTTATTTTTGTTTACCTGCTGTATATTTTTGTGTTTTGTGCTTGAAGGAGTTGTTGCAGTTGGAATTGTAGGTGGAAAAGGCTTTGAATTTGGTGTTGATCCAAATTTGGATCTAGAATTGCCTCTAGCTCTCTGAGTGTCAATAGAAGAAGAGAGGGCAAGACAAGAGACTGTTGTTGATGTTGTATTTGTCAATGATTTGCTGGCCACTTGGGATGAGGATCGAGTGAGACGACAATTTAAAAATTATGATGGAATTGAGAAGCTTCAACTAGCACAGAATATGTCAACTGCTAAGCATAGAGACTTTGGGTTTGATTCATTTTCGACTCATGATGTGGCTGTGGGATGTATAAATAGTTTGAGTAATAGTGAGCTTGATAAGGTGCTTCAGATTGATCAGTTCAAGCTTGATAAAGGATTTTTTGGTGCTATTGAGGGAGGAGGGCCAAGGGATAGGCCTGTAGAATTTTCAAAGTGATGATAGGAATGGAAATACAGGGGCTATCATTATTTGTAGCAATAACTATTGGGTTTCAAGTGGGAGATTGTTGAATGTGAAACCCAATAGTCATTTTGTTTTTCCCTCCAATGACTCTTGGCTCTTCACATTCTGTAATTTTTTCTTATATAAAACATGTTGTGTATCGTAATGTATCAGATTGAGAGAGTGAATAATAATATTGCCCTACTTGAGAGTGGACGTAGCCGTTATGGTGAACCACTGTAAATTTGTGTTGTGTTGTGTTTGTTGGAAAGAGACACTGTGTGGCTTCATGATTGTTGTCGTTGATGGCAACAAACTTTATCCCACACATCCGCAGCACATAGTATGTCTTTACCGGAAGTCAGATTGAAGAGTGTTTTGGTCCGGTGAACAAGAACAGAGCATGCAGCAAGGTTTGATAATCAGGTTCGGATCTCTCAGATGATGTATCTTAGAAAAGTGCAGACTTGGGGAAGTCAAGATGAGTACCATGACTGCTACATTCCAGAGATTGAGCCTCCGGTGATGAAAGAGTGAAAAGATATGAGCATCTAAGTGTTGGGTTCCTGACAGGCAGAGCAGAGTGAGGAAGAACTGACTGACAGAGCATCAGACTTTAATCCGAATGAGAAATTGATGGTGGTCAAGCTAATTGAGAGATCATACATGGTTGGCCGAATTGATTGATGACTTCTAACTCTATGTCTTGGATATGCATCACATATTAAGCATGGATTCAGCCGACAGATCAATGCCTTGTAAATATCTTTAATATTTTGGTTGCCGACTAGAAAGATGTTGAAATCCTTGATGCGGATATATATACCAAATTAATTTCGGTATGAAGGTGTGTGTTGTATGTGTTAGTGTGCGAAAAAAGGCAGAGAGAAGTGTGGAAGTAGGAATACAAATCCAATATGTGACAGAACAGCAGCATTAGAGCAGAGGAAGAATGAAGTGCATTAGATCAATATATTGAGCCTAACTGGAACTAAACCTCAGCATATGTGGATGCCTCTCATCAGTTCAAACACTTGGTTACTTTCTATATACCTTGTAGACAGTGAGTCTCTTGTAGGTAGTGTGCCTCTTGTGAGCAGTGTGCTCGGGCAGTGAGCCCTAATTGGCAAGTGCCATTTTGTACTTCTTATTCTTTTAATAGAGAATACAATCTTGGGTTAGTCACCTCGTGGTTTTTCCCTTAATAGGGTTTTTCATGTAAAAATCCTTGTGTTGATTTTATTCTGCTCTCATGATTATGTATGCTCTTATGTTTGTTGTTGCATTAATATTAAAGAAGAAAAGAAACTTAAGATATTTAAGATAACTGATTCACCCCCCCTCTCAGCTATTTGCCTTGTTTCCAACAGTGTTCTTGTTTTCTAAATCTTAGTTTTATTTTTCTACCATTTATTGTTTAACAAGGACACAACCCTTATCCTGTAGACAACTCTAAAATCAGTGAATTCATACATTGCACAAAGGTTCAAAAATCAAGAGAATAGTGTAGAATAATATCAGAAAAACCAATGGACAATGATGCCAAAAAATCCAATGGATACAAGCAAATGATGAACCAACAAACAAGACTTTAACCATACAATACAACCGTACAACTGTTCAAGGGGCCAAAAGGACCAAAACTATAAAAAAATTCAAAAATTTACAACTTTTTGGAAACCTATGATGTTTTATGTTCTTCATTTATGAACTGCTTTGGATTCAACCATGGAGTCAGATTTTGGCCAAGAGGAAACCTACAAAATTTAACCTCCAAGACTCATCAACAAAGGCACTGAAAACCTGCCCAAACTCAACATAAATACTTGCACAATGAGTGATTAAGAAGGAAAATGTTCATGCAGGTTCAACAAATGTACGCATGAAATATAGATTCAACAAAAGATTTTAAACACTATACAAAGCCTCAAATCTATATTAAACATGCCTTCAATTAAGCAAGGAAATCAACAAGAAATACATGAAATAAACATATTGCCCATGATCTCCTATTGCACCGAAATGGTAGATTTGCTCATGACGATATGATTGTGGTTGCTCGATTTGATTGCATGATGTTGCGAGATAGGTTGATGATGATAATGCCATCTAATCATGTAAATATATAGACCTTCGAATAAGCAAATCAACAGCGAGGATTCGATGAACGATGAATGACTAGGATTAAGTTGGTTAAGTAGTTATGAGATCGATGGTAGAGAAATAAAAGAATTATTAATTAATTTTTAATAATTGTGGGAGATAGTTAGGAATTAGTTAGTGTGAAAAATAAAATAATTTTATATTTATTTATTTATTTATGAGAGAGAAAGGTGAGATTTAATTAATAAAAAATAATTAAATCATGTGGGAAAGGGGATTTATGATTTGGGGAAATGATTAGGATTATGGATAAATAGGGCTAATAAGGGATAATGATCGGATCAGGTCCTGAAAATTGGGCTAAGTAGAAAAATATGATAAATAAGGGAATAATTGACCATGATTAGGATAATTTAGGATGGTTTAGGGAAATCAGGAAACAATTGATCACATTTAGAGGATAAATGATCGATTTGGAGATAAATGATCATTTTAGGGAATCAGGACTAGTTTTGGGATAAACTGGTCAATTTTAGGTCTCTACAATTTTATTTAATATTTTTATCATTTTCTTATAAATTTAGGAAACTATTATTTATTGAGAGCAACAAAATATTAAATATTATTTTTTATTGCACAGGTTGGGGCATGCATTCTTTTGAGGTGTCTTATAATTTCCAGAAGCTATTTTAATAATATTTATGATAGATATGACAAGAATCTATGACAAGATTTATGATAAATTGTCATAGTGGGAGTTATAGTCTATTTCTAGCTAAGAATCCAATGATGGTTGTGCCAAATCTTTATGGGGCCTATTTTGGAGGGAAATTGATCAAAGTAATATTATTTTATTTATTTTTCCAAGAGGGAGTCATTTGGATTTGTTATTCTATTTATTTGTTGGTAATTTCACTTTCTAGGCATCTCTTTTCATTTTATCAAAACTCTGTCAAAATTTGTCTTGACACTTGTGTTCAACAAATAATCTTTGTGGATGAAAACCCATTCAAGATTGGTGATCAGTGGATGAAACCCCATTGGTTTCTGAATTAGAGGATGAAATCCATTGATTCTTGGGAGCTTTCTCATCCAAGGATTGCATTAGAGCTTTACAGAATGATTAGTTTCAACTAGTTTTAGTTTATTTGGTGTTTGTAGGTTCAGTGTTGTAGTTTGTTTGTTTCTAGTGTGTTGTAGGTGTTGTTGATGTGTGTGGAGTGTTTTCTATTATTTTTTATTTTCTTTCATGTTCCCAAGAGTTAGAGTATTCATTATTTAGTCTGCATAAATTTGGTACTTTTCTGGTGGAATCCATAATGTGTATTTCAACAAAATTGTGAAATTTTGTAATATCTGTTCCAAATTAACTGTACTTTTTGAAGAAGGGTTTTATACTTTTTATCAGTCCAAAACTAATGTATAAACTTGAAAATATCAATAATAACAGTTGTGGGAATTATTGTTACAAATTTTGCTAATTCAAGGTGTTCGTTGCAAGCATTGAATTGCTATATTTTGTGTCTTTTATGGGTTTACTATTGTTAATCATTACCAAAAAAATTGTTGCGTGTAATTTCTATGTTCTCAATGTATTGAATATATTTTGTGAATTGAAGAAGAATTAGGAAGTTTCAACACAAAATTGTCAAAATCATTATGTTGTTCTGTGTTGACTAGTTTGTGGAAATTTATGTTAAATATGTGCAATTTGGTGGGGATATATTTTAGCACTCGTATATGCAATATATTTGCTTAAAATAATTAATTGGATATTATTGTTGTCGATGAGGATTGCACCCTTATGCAAAGCTGTAACACTTTACAATTCTTTGAAACATGGGGACAAACTCAGGCTGTGGGTGACCTATAATGAGTTTGAACCTCTAGATTATGGGATGGTTCCCTTAAAATATTCTATTTGAAACTATGATTTTTTTTGGAAAAGGGTACGAATGAAACTATAAGGAAATGAAACTATAAAATTTGGTGATGCACCTAATAAGGATGGAAAAAATTGCAATTTGGTTCACAATAGAATTCAGAAATCTGACCTACACAATCTAATCTTGGCATAAATATCACAAAAGTGCTTCTAAGGAAGGCTTGAAAACAAACTTTTTATGAAGGAAAAGGATTTCTCACAACACAAAATGATTATTTTCATTAACACAACCTAAGACCTGTAATAACACTATGCTTAATGCTTCAAGTAATAGTGAGATAATAATTTTAAAGGTTTTGATAATTAAACATAGTAAAACTTCATCAAATCACCTCATACAACTAGCATCAAATGGAAAGGCAACTACTTGATTCCAAAAAATAAAGGAAATATTGCAAGAGAGACAAAGAAATTAGACCTGTAATCTGCTCTGATCTCTATAAAACTGTCAAAAAATTGAGCTACAAAACTTTCTTCTCTCTCAATGTGTAAAAGAGAAAAGAATGCAAGAACTAGCAAAATCAAGTTTTGGTTTACAATATATAGCTTGCTCTCACTAAGAGGCATGCAAAAAATGAACTGCAGCTAACTGCCTCTAAAAATAAGTCATCCAAAGTGATCCACAAGCAAACTCAAAAATCCCTAAAAATAAGGGCTCGAACTGCCACAAATCAAGCAAAAATAGCTTCAATTTGGACCTCTCCATGGGCTTGACCAAGAAGTTGACCAAAAACCCTAAAAATGCTCCTCAAATCATGCAAGAAACCCCTAGATGGCCTAGTTAACTCAACTCATCAATTTGCATGATTTTGCATTTGCAAAATTGATTGTGAGTAAATAATGAAGTAATTAAAATAATTACTCTATTATTTGTTACAACTTGTACTACTTTTGATTTTACAATTTGTGAAAAATAATAAAGTAATTTGAAGAATATTACTTTATTATTGATTTACATTTGATTTGTTTGTAAAATCATGCATGAAAAGAATAAACTCCTTATCTCTCCAATTTACACATGCCTAGTTTGCATGATTTGAGCAAAAATAGGATTTTAGAGGAAAATAAAATCCCGTTATAGCCCCTTGTGAAAAAAAAAATCCATTTGCATGCCAATATGCCTCAAGGAAAAAATATACCCTCATCTCTCCAAATACATTATAAAAATGCACGAAAAACTAAGGCATCACATTACAAACCCTTATGACTCCAATTTGCACAAAAACAAATCTTCAAATCTGCCTTATCTCTCCATTTCCAATGTAAAAAATGGCCTTACTGCCACATATTTTTACCATGCAAGATAAAAACCCTAAGTCACTATATCACTTTGTCACATGCATCATCATGCAAAATATATTCTCTTGTTCTCCATTGTCTTCTTCATGCAAAAATATATTCTCTCTGCCACCTTATCTATCACCTTGTAAACTCAATTTGTCTTCATGCATCATTTTGACTTTGACTTTGAATGATGACTTTGAAAGAAATAAGGAATACTCTCCTTGACCACATTCAGTCACTTTGCATCAATCAATGATTACAAGAAAGTCATGTTAAACAAAAGCTTGCTTGGAAAAGGAATCCAATCTTTGACCATGTGATATGAACATTATTCGACTATAATAGTTGACATAAGGCAATGAGTATTGTTTGAATGTTTGCAAAGTATAATACTCACCATATGTTGTCGACCACCATTTGACTTCACACAAAATGCAAAAAAAAAATATACTCTGTCGGCCCCTCCTAACCATGATTGCTAGGAGATACATTATTGATGTTTTGACCCCGATCAACAATTGGATAATGTAATGATAAGTATTAGAGAAGTCAAAAATCAAAGAGGAAAAAGAACTTTTAAACAAAAAGGGTAAGTAAACCCTAATCACTAAGTCATTTCACTTTGTTCTTCTCGTCCGACCACCGCTCTGCAACTTTCCATGGCATTAGGGTTTCTTTGGTCTCCATGGCTTCTCCTTGGGTTCTCTGTGTCGAACTATGTGGTTTCTCTTGCATTTTCTGAGTGAAATGAGGCAGCGGATAATGGTGAGTGTTGTATCTTTATATTTGACTGGCATTTCCTTTATCATTTTATGTGTGGTTTCTTTAACAATGGTTGCGGCCATCACATGATTTCTTTCTCCTTCTGTAGCATTTCTTTGACCATACCTTTGTTCTGTGTGTTGAAATCCTCTTGCAAAATGTGAGAAAAACTGATAAAGAAAAGAAAACCCTCCTAAAGGAGGCTGCAACCATGGCATTCTTCTTCTCTCTGCTACTTGAAGGTAACTCTACATTTCTCTGCTGTAGATGTTCAACTATCTTTGTAAATGCAAAAAAATATAAGGGTTTCAACCTTTATCATCTGGGTATTGATTCTTTCTCTCCTTTTTCATATGGTCGTGGTCATTGTCACTTTCTATAGTATATTCACTGGTTTTTTGACATGAAACTGAAGATTTCAATTTTTTGTCATGAGGGTTTCTTTTAGAAATGCACAAAAATGCATTATATAAACACGACCATACTAGAAAATACATGTATTATTTCTTCTTGACTATTCTTGCAAAAAATTAAAAAAGGGTTTCAAACCTACAACTAGGGTTTTCTCTCAAATGTATAATATCTTCCATTCTATGGCACGACCATGATAAAAATGAACTGTATTTCCATTCTTTTCTTGAAACTGCAAAAATTGTGTTAGGGTTTCACAAAAAACCCATATGGGTATCTCAGAAAAACACTCATTCAAGCACGACTATGATGTAAAAACACTTCTCTATAACTTCTCCTTTCAATGCACATAAGATGAAAACTTAGGGTTTCATGAAAATGAGGGTTTTGATTTTACATGAGGGCATCTTCTTTCAGGCATAAAAACCCATTTCCTCTTCATGACCATGGCAAACAAATACCTTGTGTTGATTCTTTTCACTGTATGCAAGAAATGTATTAGGGTTTCAATCCCTCTTCAAGTGTTTGCATTTTAAGAAGTTCCACTACAACATTCATGGTATTTATTGTCTTTTACGAGCATTCTCCTTTATTTTTGTGCATGAAAACAAGACTCTGTTCAGAAAATTGGAACTAGGGTTTTAACTTTTATAATACAGAAATATTTTCTGTCATCTTGTAAACCTGTAGCTTCTTTGACTATCTTTGGACACTTCTTGAGTGATATTTAATGTCATTTATGTACTCTGAGAAATAGTATGTATCCTTTTTCTGTGAAGAGATATTGGTGCAGGAGCACATTCTCTGTAGTGCAGGGTTATCTTTTCTTTTGTTTTCTCATAAGGCTCTTAAGCCATTTCATTTTGTAATAAGGGTCAATTTGGTCCCATGAATGTAATTGTGCAAGGCACACATGTAGTTTTGCTTGTATGAAGGGTTAGCCAATGCTTAACTGATTTGAAAATCAGTTTGCACAGTTGGAGGGGATAACTGCTGTCTCTACATCTTCTTTAGAGGCAGGTTGTATGTCACACGGAGCAGAGAGAGAAGTGTGTATTACAAGTTCTTTTTGATAACTGAATAAGGAGAGTTCTGGGTATGATCTGTGTTGATTTTCTTGGTTGTTCTTAGTGATTTGATATCTTTATCCTGATTTTGTAAGTGGAACCCTAACCAGATGCTATCTGTTAATCCATAGTGACTCTGTAGTGTGCAGACGGTGTAAAACCCACGGTTCCACAGTGGCTGGTTCGTAACCTAGGAGTAGGGTTTTGATTCATACATGGAGGCCCTTTCCTCTGTCCACTGAAGCCCTGTATAGTATCAGTGTGATGGAGGAAAGACTTTTCACGTTTGTTGTTGTTGAAATCTTACCCAGGAAGCCAACGAACTCAGTCAAGTTCGACTAGACATCGTCATGTGGCTAGTCAGGAAATCGGAGTGAAATTGGATAGTTTTGATGTGGGATCAGATTGCTACAAGTGATCGAGGGTTTGATATATGAAACGGCCAAATTCCATTGTTCGGTCGAAAGGAATTCTAGTTCGGCACCTCAGAACAGTTGGAGACCCATCGGCGTGAAAGGCTCTCCGTCTTGTCGAAGATTGATATAGTGTCGGAGACACATACCATTGTTATACCGCATCGGTGAGAGAAACGATATCGGGCTAAGGAAAATACACTTAGCCGATGGTATACAGTTTCACCGATCGGTGAGACATCCTCGGAGTATCGCCGATAAAGAGTATTGGCGTGAGGAACCTTGTCGGGGGAAGCCGAAGAAGTCACGGCGACCGTTAGAGTCTCACCAATAGAAACTCATCAGAATGAGATGAACCATTGGGGCCGCGAACCGGAGTCTTACCGAAGTAGAGGATCTGGCTAATGTGCCTGACGATATCGGCGAGAGACAAGGTGTCGGTGTAGGTGAAAGAAGCTTTGCCGAAGGAGGAAGTCTGGCCGACGAAGATTGGTCATCGGAGTGACGGAGTATATCGGCCTAAGAAATTTCTCGTGGTCCGATAGTATGAGGTGTTGCCGATAGGCAACTAACCACTACGGGGATATCGGTGAGAACTTGGGAGACCTCTTGCCGATAATGAAGATATAGTCAAATCTTCACTCGCTTCTTCTGGCACTCTGCATCAAATTGGTATCAGAGCCAATATTCTGAATCGCAGCTGTGTATGTCAGACGAAGAATTGGAGATAGAAACAGAGGCTAGCACAATGCCTCCCAAGACGATGAGTAAAGCAGCCATCCAGAAGATGGTGGAAGAAATGCTCGAAGAGAGACTGAAGGAAGAAAGATCCAAAGAGAAGGATGGAAGCACTTCTGAGTCAGAGGAGGATGAAGAAGGAGAAACTGGGGAGAATCCTCAAGGAGAAGGTATGACTGCTGATCAAAAGGCATTTCTGAACGCACTCAAGGGTCATGGAGATAGTGGTGATCCGAAAATGGATGTTCCCACGTTTAATGGGAAACTGGATGGAGATACTCTTGTGGACTGGATTGAAGCAATAAGTAATTACTTTGACTTCAAAGAGTATAGTGACAGTAAGAAAGTAAAGTTTGCAAAGACCAGACTGAGAGGTTCTGCATTGGTTTGGTGGAACTACACTCAGTGTGAAAGGGAGAATGTTGGAAAGAGTCCAATCACCAAGCGGAGCAGAATGGTGGCCATGCTGAGAGCCAAATTTATACCATGTGATTATGATTTGCAGACTATCAGAAAGTTTAATCATCTTAGGCAGAAAGATATGGACGTGGCTACATACACTGAAGAATTCCACAGATTGAGCATGAGAGCCAATCACAGAGAAGAAGAAAAAGAGATGGTGGCCAGATACCTGGATGGACTGAAGTACAATATACAGGATGAGTTCAGTATGGTGGTTCCCAAGACTGTGGATGAATGTTTTCAGTTAGCCTCTAGGGCAGAGGATAAACTGAAAAGGAGAGGTGATCAAAATAACAGAGGAAGAGGTGGCAGGAACAATAGAGGAAGAGGTAATTTTGGCAGAGGACAGCCAAACAAAGGGGAAAGTTCAAGTCAACAAGAATCACATTCTGACACAGAACAGAAAGGTGGTGGTTTCGGAGGTTGGAGAAGACCTAATGGCAGAGGTAGAGGTGGTGGTGCAGGCAGAGGACGTGGAGTCTTCACTGGAAGATGTTACAACTGCAATCAAGTAGGCCACACTGCAAGTAAGTGCCCTGAGAAGGCATCTAGCTCTCATGCTGGTGGGAGAAGGAACCAACTATTGCAGGAGGATGATTGTCAGAGTGTAAACTCACCAATTGGTAGTGCCGCACCAGTACTTGAAGGAGAGAATATGATGATTAAGAGGACCCTCGTGAAGATGCCATTGAAGCAGGAGCCCCCACAAAGGAAGAATCTCTTCAGAACCCAAGGAATAGCATATGGTAAGCTCTGTAAAATCATTGTTGATTCAGGTTCTACTGAAAATGTAGTGTCTACTGAAATGGTAGAAAAGTGTAAACTAAAAAGATTACCCCATCTTAATCCTCACAAAATATCTTGGTTGAATAAGAATCAGAACTATTTGGTGGAAGAACAAACTTGGGTAGAGTTTGAACTAGGTGATTATAGGGATAAGGTGCTATGTGAAATTATTCCTATGGATGCTTGTCACCTTCTTCTTGGACGACCTTGGCAGTATGATGTGAAGGCACAGCATGATGGTGAAAAGAATACATATATGATCACCAAGAATGGTAAGAAGTTTCAGATGGATCCCTTACCAGAGCAGGTTGGAGAGAAGAGCAATGACAACAGTGTCATGTTAGTGAGTGGCAAAGAGTTCCTACAACTCATGAAGGAGAAGGATACCCAAGGGTATGCACTGATGATGAAGCCTGTATCCAATCAGCAAAGCAAACAGCAGAAGGAGATTCCATTGGAAGTGCAACAATTACTGGATAAGTACCAAGATCTTGTGGTAGAGGATACTCCTAACTCCTTACCACCTATGAGGGACATAAGTCATCAGATTGACTTGATTCCTGGAGCCACATTACCCAATAAAGCTGCCTACAAGTTGACACCACAGCAGAATGAAGAAGTAGGTAGACAGATTCAAGAACTTTTGGAGAAAGGTTTGATTAGGAAAAGTCTTAGTCCATGTGCAGTCCCTAGTGTACTTGCTCCTAAGAAGGATGGCAAATGGAGATTATGCACTGATTCAAGGGCTATCAATAAGATCACCATAAGGTATAGATTTCCTATGCCAAGAATTGAGGATCTGTTGGACTATCTTGGTGGTTCATGTTACTATTCCAAGATTGATTTGAAATCTGGTTATCACCAGATCAGAATAAGGCAGGGAGATGAATGGAAGACTGCTTTTAAAACAAATGAAGGTCTCTATGAGTGGCTTGTCATGCCATTTGGTCTCAGTAATGCTCCAAGCACATTCATGCGGTTGATGAATGAGGTACTTGTAGAATTTATTGGAAAATTTGTTATTGTTTATCTTGATGACATATTGATTTTCAGCAGGACCAAAGAAGAGCATGTGAAGCATCTTGGACAGGTGTTAAAGAAATTGCATGAGAGTAAGTTGATGATCAACTTGGATAAATGTGATTTTATGAAAACTGAACTAGTGTATCTTGGATTTGTGATTTCCAATGGCTGTTTGAAAATGGATCCTACAAAAGTTGAGGCTATTCTCAATTGGCCTACTCCTAAGACAGTAGGAGATGTAAGAAGTTTTCATGGTTTGGCCACTTTTTACAGGAAGTTCATTAAAGGGTTCAGTCACATAAGTGCTCCTATTCTCAATACCATCAAGGGTGGAGTGAAGTGTAAATTTCAATGGACAAAACAAGCAGATGATAGTTTTGAACTGTTGAAACAGAAAGTGGCCGAGTTACCTACGTTGGTACTCCCTAATTTTGACAAAGTATTTGTTGTGGAATGTGATGCAAGCCAACAGGCTATAGGTGCTATTCTTAGTCAGGAAGGACATCCAGTAGCATTCTTTTCAGAGAAGTTGAATGAGGCCAAACAGAGGTATTCTACCTATGACCTAGAGTTGTATGCAATGGTACAAGCTCTGAAAAAATGGAGACATTATTTACTGCCAAAAGAGTTCATTGTTTTTACTGACAACCATGCTCTTAGCTTCCTAAATAGTCAAGAAAAGTTGAATCATAGGCACGTCAAGTGGATGGAACAATTGCAGGCCTATACCTTCACTATTAAGCATAAGAAAGGTGTTGCCAACAAAGTGGCATATGCTTTGAGTAGAAGGATACTGGTCATACAGGAAGTACAAATGGAACATATGGGTCTAGAATGTCTGAAGGAGTTGTACAAGGATGATGCAGATTTCAAGGCTGCCTATGAAGTGTGTGCAAGTTTGGCTAACACTTTTCATGGTGAGTATTCTGATTTTGTGCTGCAAGAAGGGCTCCTATTTAAAGGTAGTTTGTTGTGTGTTCCTAAATGTTCAATGAGGAACAATATCATCAAGGAGAAGCACAATGGAGCCTTAGGAGGACATTTTGGGTTGGACAAGACTTTGGAACAAGTCACCAGGTTCTATTATTGGCCCAAGGTACAGACAGATGTAAGGAGATATGTTGCGAGCTGTACCATATGTCAAAAGGCCAAGGGTATGTCTTCTAATGCTGGTTTGTACCAACCACTGCCCATTCCCACCAGACCTTGGGAAAGCATTAGTATGGACTTTGTGCTTGGTCTTCCTAGGACAGCAAGGGGTGTAGACAGTGTTTTTGTCATTGTGGATAGATTCAGTAAGATGGCTCATTTTGTGCCATGCAAATGCACAAATGATGCATCTCATATTGCTGGTCTCTTTTTCAGAGAAGTGGTCAGAATTCATGGTTTACCCCTATCAATTGTTACTGATAGAGACTCCAAATTTGTTGGTCATTTTTGGACGACCCTATGGAGAAAATTGGGCACTCAGTTGTCTTTTTCATCAGCCTACCATCCCCAGACTGATGGTCAGACTGAGGTTGTTAATAGGTCCTTGGGAAACCTTTTGAGATGCCTTACCAAACAGCATGGATTGGCATGGGATTTAGTGATCAGTCAAGCTGAATATGCTTATAATGATTCAAGAAACAGAAGTACTGGGAAAAGCCCTTTTGAAATAGTTTATGGTTTCCACCCAAGAGGACCACTTGAACTCAAAGACCTCCAAGGATGGGATAAAAGGAGTGCTCTAGGAGAAGACTTTGCTGCTACCATGAAAACAGTACATGATCAGGTCAAGCTTCAGTTGGAGAAAACTGTCTCCAAGTACAAGGATAGGGCAGATCTGAAGCGAAGGGAGGTACAGTTCAAGGTAGGAGATTTGGTGATGGCCTACCTCAGAAAGGAAAGATTACCTAAGGGGCAACCAACCAAATTGTTGATGAAGAAGATAGGACCTTGTAAGGTAGTGCATAAATTTGGTCCAAATGCATATGAGATAGAATTACCATCTGGCCTTGGTATCTCTCCCATTTTCAATGTTGCAGACCTGTTCCCTTTTAGACCTCCATTACATGCTGAAGATGGCTCAGATGCTGTGATTGAAGATGAAGACTGGATCGGAGATTCACCTCCAAGTAAGCCTTTGCAATTGGAATGCATTTTGGATTCCAAAATTGTCAAGAAGACAAGAAAAGGGGTATACAAAGACTACTTGGTCAAGTGGCAGGATCTTCCTGATTCAGAGGCAACCTGGATGAGTGAAGCAGATATTCTAAAGCATGGGAAGACACTTCAGCAGTTAGCAACTCAAGGGACTTGAGTTTTTCCTGCAGGGGGAGTATGGTGCAGGAGCACATTCTCTGTAGTGCAGGGTTATCTTTTCTTTTGTTTTCTCATAAGGCTCTTAAGCCATTTCATTTTGTAATAAGGGTCAATTTGGTCCCATGAATGTAATTGTGCAAGGCACACATGTAGTTTTGCTTGTATGAAGGGTAAACCAACGGCTAACTGATTTGAAAATCAGTTTGCACGGTTGGAGGGGATAACTGCTGTCTCTACATCTTCTTTAGAGGCAAGTTGTATGTCACACGGAGCAGAGAGAGAAGTGTGTATTACAACAAGTTCTTTTTGATAACTGAATAAGGAGAGTTCTGGGTATGATCTGTGTTGATTTTCTTGGTTGTTCTTAGTGATTTGATATCTTTATCCTGATTTTGTAAGTGGAACCCTAACCGGATGCTATCTGTCAATCCATAGTGACTCTGTAGTGTGCAGACGGTGTAAAACCCACGGTTCCACAGTGGCTGGTTCGTAACCTAGGAGTAGGGTTTTGATTCATACATGGAGGCCCTTTCCTCTATCGACTGAAGCCCTGTATAGTATCAGTGTGATGGAGGAAAGACTTTTCACGTTTGTTGTTGTTGAAATCTTACCCAAGAAGCCAGCGAACTCAGTCAAGTTCGACTAGACATCGTCATGTGGCTAGTCGGGAAATCGGAGTGAAATTGGATAGTTTTGATGTGGGATCAGATTGCTACAAGTGATCGAGGGTTTGATATATGAAACGGCCAAATTCCATTGTTCGGTTGAAAGGAATTCTAGTTCGGCACCTCAGAACAATTGGAGACCCATCGGCGTGAAAGGCTCTCCGTCTTGTCGAAGATTGATATAGTGTCGGAGACACATACCATTGTTATACCGCATCGGTGAGAGAAACGATATCGGGCTAAGGAAAATACACTTAGCCGACGGTATACAGTTTCACCGATCGGTGAGACATCCTCGGAGTATCGCCGATAAAGAGTATCGGCGTGAGGAACCTTGTCGGGGGAAGCCGAAGAAGTCACGGCGACCGTTAGAGTCTCGCCGATAGAAACTCATCGGAATGAGATGAACCATCAGGGCCGCGAACCGGAGTCTTACCGAAGCGGAGGATCTGGCCGATGTGCCTGACGATATCGGCGAGAGACAAGGTGTCGGTGTAGGTGAAAGAAGCTTCGCCGAAGGAGGAAGTCTGGCCGACGAAGATTGGTCATCGGAGTGACGGAGTATATCGGCCTAAGAAATTTCTCGTGGTCCGATAGTATGAGGTGTTGCTGATAGGCAACTAACCACTACGGGGATATCGGTGAGAACTTGGGAGACCTCTTGCCGATAATGAAGATATAGTCAAATCTTCACTCGCTTCTTCTGGCACTCTGCATCAGATATTGAAACAGTCTTGTATACATGAATATATTTTCTGAGCATGGAATTTTAACTTGGCATTTCATTTTGTATTGACTGATCAACTATTAAATGCTCCTCATTATGAATATGTTTTATGTAGCATGTCTAACCTATCAATGATTCTTTACCTATCCTTCATCATGGCATATGCCTATCATAGCTGTATCAATAAAAAATAATGATATATGAATAATGAATACTTGTCTTGTATCTCTGTCAACAGTACCACCGTACAACATATAGCATATCATTAGTCTTCTACTGTTTCACTTCCATCATTATAACAATTAGCAACTATAAAGTATGAATAAGAAATACTTGACTGTTACCAGTCAGAGGTATTACTGCCTTGTTGTTTTGATCTCTCTTGTGTATCAGATATCTGTAGAGATTTTTACCATTCTGTCAGAGATAATGATACATGTACTTGATATTTCTCTGAAACTGTAGCATTCACTTGATCTATTATATGATGTACCTCATTCCAATTATGCTTGTCAGATGCTATTCATGATGAACATTGTAGATTCTGTCCCTCCAGAGGCAAGACCCGTATCACTTGTTTCAGCTATACTTGATCTCTACGAACACCTATAACATGACATTTTACTTACTGTCCCTCTGATCATAATCAAATAATGCTTTTCATGTTATATCCTATAACTCATGTAAATGATACACAAATTATGTTTCCTGTAAGCACTATTCTATAACCTTAACTTCACCAGGTAGCAATGTACACATTTATATGATTGATAATCTCAATGACATACATAAGTGTGATTTTGTGATTGTGACATGAAATATGACAGCAATAAAGCATCTTGATAATGATATGAACAAAAAATACCTTTCATGGCTGCATTTCTGTTTTCTGCACTTTGTCAACCTGACTCAGGCATTCTGAACTTATCTAATTTGTTTCAATCAACTATAATTAATGTCATGATGACACGCTTTCTCTGTAAGTTGATTAAATGATGCATGATGTACTTTGAATGATGCATCCTATATTTTTTTGATATTCCTTTTTAAATGAATAAAAAGGAAACATGCTAGGCTCAACCCTTGTGGGAGCCACATTTTATCCACATGTTTATTTGTCTTCAAATTAGCAACATTACTTTTCCTATACCTGCACAGTGAACAAACAAGTTAACATAAAAACATACCTGATGATACTAATTGATCCTTTTCATGATATTTTGGTTTATAGCACATGTCTGATTTGATCTTTCATAAGAAATGCATGATGTGACAAGTTGATATGTCTGCATGATAAAGCATATGATAATATTAAATATCTGGAGCTCTTATAGGACTTTCCCAAATTTTTTGCAGGTATAACTGATACAATTAGAGCTGAAGATGAAGACTGAAGATCAACTGTCATCTAGCTCGACTGTCAACTAGTCTCAATGACCTCCTTGCTTAGGCAATGATGGATATTTAGTTTTATCATGTGTTCCTCCTTATTTCTTTTATCATCAGATGTATAGCTTGCATATGTCTGCATTTCTCAGTTTAGTTATTCCCATGACTTGTGTGGGACACATTTTGAACACTTCCTCTAAACATAATCAGTTAATTTATCTTATGGACTTGATGTATGTATATTTCTTTTACAATCAATGCATAGGATAAAGTAACAGATACTGAATTGTATGTTCCAAATATGACATGAAATAACAGTTCAAATAAATATCTTTCTTTCTTTCTTTCAAATATGATCAACTGAATAATCAATTTGTCTTATAACTCCTGAAATATAACACTATGTTAGATCAACTGTATTTCTTTGAATGATTGATTCCTTGACATCATGATTCACTTGTTATGATGATTCATCAGTCCTAATTGGACTGATGGGTTATCCTGACAATTGAATATCTATCTTTGCTTTGTCAATACATCAATTGTTCATTGAATGCAATAACTTCAAAGTTTTCTTTTATTCCTCCTGAAACAACTGCACTTAGGTATAACTAAATTTAGTGTGAACAAAATTTAGTAACAATTACAATGGTTGATGGTAGTAAATCTTTTCCAATGAAATCACTTGAGACATGAAATAATGTGAGATTGTAGATGGTAGTAAATCTTTTCCATTAAAACAAGGTTTTAAAATGAGATGGTAGATGGTAGTAAATCTTTTCCGATGAAAAAAGGTTTAACTAGTGGAATAACATTGGAGTAATAGGTCAAATTTTTTCTACTATCCAACTAGAGCGGTCTACCCGTCTGAGATCATCTCTATATTCTTATTGAATGCAATGGACTTGCTGCAGTGCTCAACCCTTCTCAAACATTTGTCTTTTAGGTATGTTAAGGATCATTTCATGATATAAGTTAATTTCATTTCTACTCTTAAAAGCTATGATCTCTTTCAAGGGAAATCCCTCGCAGGAGTCTTGTTCATTCATGTAGAAATAAGACATGAACCAACGGTGAAATGTATATAATTCCATAAAATGTGGTCTCCAAAATGAATGCTCCTGTGTTCTTGAATGCTCGGTGGAGTCCCATGATTCTACACCACATTTTCATTTGTTGTACCACATTAGATCATATACAACGTTCCAAACAAGATGCAGTGAAGGAAGAATTTATTGAGCCTCTGTAGGATTCTTCACCAAGGTTGAGGTGTCATGATTTGCTAAGATCACATATTATAGATCATACGTTGATTCTAGATAGTTTTCTAAGGGCAGTATTAGATTGCATCACCATTATCAACTCTAAGGATAGTTGGGTTGTCAAAATTGGAAGTCAACCCATATAAATGGTGCTACAACTCAAAGATAAGGTAGATCAGGTTATCATTAGCTAATGTTTAGTGAATTAACTATAATTTCCTAAAATTTTCATTACAGTCATGGATGTACAACAAACACCAAGACAAACAACTAATAAGCATTTGGATTGACAGTTTGAAACAAGGTCACGATAGGCTTATATTAGGTGGATTTATCTAGTGATCAAACAATTGCATTCCCCTACATCATCAATGTTGGTTTCTATGAGTTGTAATTTGAACATACATTATATATCAAAACATTGTCATACTTGGTATTATGAGCATATTGGTCAATATATGAGTTGAGGAATTTCCTATTACAGCTGTAATGTGGGTCTTACTGTCATAATTTATGTATTCACCCATAATTGTTTTTGTAAACTCTAATACAATCATATTTTCATATGTAATAAAGGCATGGTAACCTCAAAGTACAAAAGTTGACAATCCTGAATGTTGAAATATGAGGAGGTGATTCAAATCATTATAGTTGTCGTTGTCATATGTATTTTGTATAATTTCAATTTACAACTTTCAGCTAAGGGTTTATATCAACATCGAGTTTGTTGTTTTAGCTTCATTCTTGTTATCCCAACAATCAAATTCAAATTTCATTTTGTTAAAAAAATAGAAAATTACAAAATATCCAATTGGTGACATTACACATAGAACAACAAATAGAGCACGGCATTATAGTTGTCATTGTCATTTAGGTGATTCAAATCATTATAGTTGTCATTGTCATATGTATTTTATATAATTTCAATTTACAACTTTCAGCTAAGGGTTTATATCAACATTGAGTTTGTTGTTTTAGCTTCGTTCTTGTTATCCCAACAGTCAAATTCAAATTTCATTTTGATTGCAAATAGAAAATTACAAAACATCCAATTGGTGACATTACACATAGAACAACAAATAGTCCCTTGTGCCCGCACCTCCCCTGTTGTGGTGTGTGTCCCAGAGGTTGCTGAAAATGAAGAGTTTTAACGTAACACAGGCATGATTTGTAGGTTTAATGGGTTCTCGCCCTCCCTGCCAAATCTCCATAGTTGGGTCATTGAGACTTGGAAGTCGTTTGTTGCTAGTAAGATTGAGCTTTTTCCTAATGCTCATGGTTTCTTCATCATGACTTTTGCTTCCTCTGTGTAATGAGACTTAGTACTTAATGGTAGGGTCTGGATGTGGGGGGTGCATTCCCTTTTCATTAAACCATGGATGCTTTCTTTCAATCCCCTTACCAAACCACTTAATATCAAATCAATCTGGGTATGTCTTCTAAACCTCCCTCTCCAGTTTTGGGAGGACTCCTGCTACGAGAGCATTGGCAATGCCATCAGTCATTTCCTAAAAGTTGATTCTACCACCTCCTTCATGGGGCACTCCATGGTTGCCTGAATCTTGGTTGACATTGACATCTCCAAAACTTTGTTTGGAGATGTTGTGTTAATGGTTGGGGACTGGCCTTGGAAATAGATGATTGACTATGAGGGTATCCCCTTCAGATACTGGCGTTGCTTTGTTGTTGGTCATGTGGCTTCTGGTTGTCTTTTTTCACACCACAAAGGTGCTATAACTTGGTGGAAGGATGCTCTCCTAGATCACCTGACTATCAGTGCTTCCCAAGAGGAGGGTTTGTCTATAGGGATGATTCCTCTCAGGAGGATGAGGTCCCTCTTGAGATCGATCATGTGGGGGTGGGGGAGACTATTGCTAACCCCTTGACTTCATTGGATTATGTAGATCATATTGTGGTTCTCATGTCAGCTCCTGCCATAGGCCAGATCATTTCTGCTTCTACTACTGGTCTTTTATGGTTGGTATGGCTGCTCTGTGCATGGAGGCTTTAGGTTTGTCTACTTCTTCCTCCTCTTTGGTCTCTCTTTCAGCTGGGCATGTTTCTGGTTTAGCCTATGTGCCTTCTTTGGCTGCTGTTGTGGGGGATGTTCCCTCCCTCACCACGCTCTGAGGACTTTGACTCTGAGGTTTCTTGGATTGTGGTTAATCGGCGTAAGAAAAGACTCCCCAAATCTATTGTGGAGCAACACCCTAGGGCTAAGGGTGTTAGGTTTTCTTGTTCGGGATTGACTGTTGTTTGATCCCCAGTCTGGTTTTTCTACTGTAAATGCACATCCAGTGCACTGTTTGGGTTTCCTTTTGGGTTGTTGGGGTTTTTCTATTTTGTTGCTTTTGTTTGGTTGTGTCTTGCTTGTCTGCCCTTGGGGCCTTGTTTCTTGGCTCCTTTGGGTTGTTTTGTAAATGGGATCAACACCCTTATTTTTTCGCTTATCATAATAAAAAATCAATAGAGCAAAGATTCCTACTAGGGTTCAATTATTGTGAGGGTCTAACCTATTTAACTCATGTGTAAATATATTGGTAGAAAATATGTTACCTTAAATAATACTCCAAATAAACAAAATAGCTAAAAATGGGTGAAAAGATCATCTCAACCAAGCTTACATTCTAGGTGGCCACACTTGATATGGAGCAAGAAACATTTTCAGCTAGTTATGGTTCCATTTGAGCATCTAGCATAGTAAAAGCCTTCAAAATAAGAACTACATTATCCAAAACACCACCAAAACTTTTACAATATTTTGACCACCTAATCTAATGATGAAAAATATACCACAACAATAGCATAAACCACGACAATTCTTTATATCACTTGACCTGGAATTGATGGCACGTGGAGTTGGGCTTGCCCACCCTTTATGCACATAGTCTTGGGGGACATGGAAAAAGGACACTTGGATAGTCCCAAAGAGGATCTTAGAGTGCATAAAGCATTGAGTGTGGGTCAGATATGAATACTAAACATTTAAGGACCTGATGACAATATGAATCTTAATTGTATTGGGTGTCTTATTTTGTATATGTGATTTTAATTACTCTAAGAATGGGAGGCCCTTTTGTACTTGGACATGTTTATATATGTCATTTTTAGGTGTTTACCATAAAGGAGACCTTTATTATACTCACACTTTAATCAATAGATTTTGACATATATACATCTTTTTGGATTGGCTTGTGTTTGTATTTGATGGACTAGTTCTATGTTACTTTCCATTTGTGCACATGGATAGCTTAGACTTAGCATTTTATTATATATATGTTTTGTTTTTCTAATACATGCATATGTATGTATATGGATGATGAACTCTCATATATGGATGTTTTCATTTATGCATGATTTGTATGACAAGTTATTTACTTGTTTGTACATGCTTTTCAACAATGTTAGTATGCTCTTCAATGGTTTTTGTTCTAGGGAGATTTTTAGGTTAACTATGATACTGTCCTCTTTACTAAGGGTTTTATTTTTTGAATGTGTGTGTGTGTGTGTGTATGTGTGTGTGTGTGTGTGTGTGTGTGTGTGTACATGTATACACATGCATACAACTATATGCACATATATGTGTAAACATGTATATAAATGTGTACATGTGTATTATTATACAAATTGTACACATTTATATATAGTATATTATATACATGCATACATATAAATAATATACATGTATGCATGTATATAATTATATAAATGCACACGCACACACGCGTGTGTAGAGTTGTAGGTTAACTATGATACTATCCTATACACTAAGGTTTTGCTATATATGTGTATGTGTTTTTTGAAAATCTTACTTTAAGAGTCACGTTTATGCAAAATTTATGTCATGATGAATTTGTTTAATTATAAAAATGTGATTTGAATCAACATTTTTTGTCCAAAAATTCTTAAAGTGCGATTTGGAGTGAAAAGGGTATGACATAGAATGTTTATAGGACACATATATACATGTTGAGAATGTCATCTACAATGAACTTAATTTGTTTTCCTTGTGTCTCAAGATTGGGGCATACTATTTTGCATAAATTATTAAATAAACATTTGGCCCACAATTGAGACACACCTTGTGTTTCCAACCAAACTCAACAAATCACAATATAAAAATAATCCCTATAATCAAATGTGAGTTGATAATTAATGTAAAACATTTTTTACTAGCTATAACCATGTAAGAAGTACTATGCATAAGAAATGTATCATTGAAGCCCAAAGCTATAAACAAGATATATCTATTTTAGATACTATAGATGCTAAATTCTCTTTATTATTTTTGAGTTTGCTCATGTAAATATTCAATAACTTCATTTCCTTTACTTCCCTTTAGTTGAACTAGTTCAAGAATACCATTCTCGTGAACTACAATTTTCCATGTTTATTATCATATCTGATTGTAATATTATGGTTTGGTTGATCATATTTTTATTTTGTGGGAGTGCCAAAATATTTTATAGATATTTCTAATAAAGGGATCTCCTTACAATTTGACCAATTTTTCGCCGTCATCTCACATGTTTGACTCTTCAGCAATGTCAAGCCAATTTTGAATATGAGATGGGTGGCTTTGGGATTGAAATATGTGACATCATTGAGTTCAGTGAGGTGGTACTTTTGGTTGAGAACAATCTCATCAAAGTAATGAAGTACATCAAACTAAGCCCAAAAAATACCATGTATGATTGGAGATAATGACCAATTGGGAAAAATAAACGAGTGAGAACTTTCTATTTTCTAATCAAATATTCAATTTTCACAATAAACAAATGAATACAAACCATGCTTTCACTTTATGCAACGATTTTTCACAACTTTAAGAGAAAGGGAATATAATCATAGTACTTAATCCCAATTGAAGAGTCATAAACATGCATGTGGCACTTTACAAAATGGAATTCTTTTTCTTTTAGTTGTTTAGAGAATGTGATAATTTAATTTGGCTAGAAGTGGAAACAAAATATGGAAAAGAGACAAGATGGAAATAAAACTTTTACAAACTTTGTTGTACAAGACTACATAACTAGTGACATCTGTGTAATGGAATGTGAAGATGGATATGCTTGGAACCATTTGCATAATTCCACTACAGTGTACTGGATTGGTGATTTTATCTCTAAAGTTGTTTCTAGGTCAACCAAATAGGTTATTAACTTTAAACATTTTATCCTTAGTGATGGATCCAATAGTGAGATTAAAAACATCAGAAGATTTAAATTCTATGCCCTAAAACCAAGAAGACTATACATTTCCACACTAATAACAAACACTCAAAGACTAGGTTGCTCTTATTTTTGGGGAATGAAAATATGTATGAATTTAATGTGAAAATAATTTGATTCATTATGGATTGTGAAATTTTTTAGTCGAAGGTTAGCTTATGTCATTTTCTTTGAGTTTCTACTAAAATAGTTAACACAAAAAAATTGAGGGAATTTTCTCAAGAGGTGCACTGAATCACATTCCAGTTTCCCATAGCTACCAGCATGCGTGGGTAAGCTCCAAGAGTAGGTACAAATACATGCTTCAAAACATTGGTGAGGTTGAATGTAAGGATGGACCTATATGTATCTGTATACGTATACGCAATCTTATGTTACTAGAAATGAGAAACAAGAAAAGTAACGGCATCCACAACACAACAAAAAATGAGATTTAAAAAGGTTGCGTAGAAGAAACGGTGTGTATATATAATTTAAAAATATATAAAATAAACAAAAAATTAAAAATGTAAACAAATCTGCAATAAAAGTTAAAAATGAGACTAAATCTACCTTATTTCCCTTTTATTATGTTTGCATTCTTTTTTATTGGGTTTTTAGTTAAGACCGCTCAGTTTTGAGGGGGGGAAAAACTAGAAAGACCAAACAATTTTATAGAAAGGACAATCTTTAGTGCAATTTCCCGTTGTAGATAGGAAAAATGTTTGTTTGAAATAGAAACTCCGTTTTTTCCGTTAAAACACGAAACAAGGAGTGACTATCACGTTTCTGGTGACATAGGTACACACATATTTGCAACCTCAAAATATATAAGGAACATTAATTTCAATAAATGTTGTAACTATATTTTATGCACAAATATCAAGCTCGACAATGATCGGATTATGGATATTAGAGAGAAAACATTTTTCATGTAAGGCTTCTAAGCATGCACACTTGATTGATTTGTATTAGTAAAACAAGCTGCAAAGTTATTGACTTATTTTAGTAGAAAACCAAAATTTTAGCACCATAGCTTTTTTTAGCTCAAGCCACTTGAAAGCACTAAGGAAATATATGGACTAATTCTGCTTGCATTAGAACTTCACCTTTATTAAGAGTAATACCACTTCCTTAAAAGCAATATTTACTTCAATAGTGATATTTATTGAATGAACAATTGTTGCCTTTCAATTGTTGAGAATGCACAAAAAAATATAGAAAGTCTGAGCAATGACACACATAATTGAAAACAACATTTTGTTCTTTAATTTCTTAAAAATTTCATCCATCATCCATTTGGTAGAAATACATAGGCAAACCCAAAATCCTTCTTTCTATTTTCAAACTCAAATTACAACACATACTCCAAACTCCATATGTAACTTGAGTTTTGGGCCCTTTAATGATCTTTCTTTCAAGTTGCATCTACTTCATTGAATGCATGTCTCTTCTTTCGCCAACTTCCTTCCTCCAAGTTCTAAAAGCTTCTAGTTTTTGGCTTAAAATTGAAACTTGGTAACAATAGTATGGCGTATGATTGTTCAAAACTAGTGTAATACATGCCACACCATTCATCACCATCCTACAACCATTAATTGAGTTTACTAACTCCTGGCAATGGCAAACCTATAACTTTTGACTATCCTTTATGTATAGAAAGTTTGAACAATTTAGCGATAGACCCCAAATTGGGTTAAATAAGCCTTGACCCTACTTAAAGAGACATTAGCTATACTAAACAAAAATCAACTGAATTTAGACCTTGAATTGTCTTAAGTAGACCTTGTTTTGGGTTATTTGACTAGGTGAAATTGTACTCAGTTGGTTTAAGATGTGTTGGTATACAGATAATTTGCACTATTTATAATTTGACCCTATTTGCCCAGATAAATAGTGAAATATGCACCAATAGTTGGTAAGGTTGCAGTTCTTTTATCAACCTACCTTTGCATTTGGAGGGGCATCTCCCTCGTATGATAAGATTTTGAACTTTGGTGATATTTTTAATAAAATACCAGAGGATTTACAAAGTGAAACTTGAAAAGAAAGATGGAGAAACTTAAATGATAGATGTACAAATATTGACTCAAGCTTCTAATTGGAAATGATGGTATCAACTATACTATGAAATGAAGAGAATACTTCTCAGTTTTACACATGGAGCACGAATGCATAGCTAAGACTATATGATTTCATATTTTAGATTAAAAGGAAACACAAAAAAGAACCATTCACTCAACACATGAAGAAAAAATGACTCAAGAAAATATTTTTAAAATGACATCATTAAAATATTTTCTATTTCTTTGTGAAAAGTTGTACAACTCACACCTTTATAGTCTAAAATTATGAAAGCTAAAAAAAAGTATCCTCTTCACAATGCCAAGTCTTGTATATATAGAAGACCGACCTTTCATAACCACCTAATAACTACTTTGTAACTACTTAGAAACTACCTCTTTGAGAAATTAAAAAATAACAATAAACTTTGTTTCAGTTAGAATTTTCTTAATTTTCCTAGAAACAAAGTGTATTTTCTAAGTTCAATTACACTAAGCAACCTGAGGCACTTTTACAAAGATAAAACCAACACATAAGGATTATAAAAAATAAGACCAAAGACCAGCATTATGAAGAGGTTCTCTCTAGTGCATCTGAAGACTTCTTCATTTTATAGGCCTAGAATAGTTTTATTGTTGGAGCGAGGAACTTATTCTTCGACACGATTACACTGCTCGTCTGGATTTTCCAAACTGACACACCTTCTCAACCTTCTCTTAACTCACGATGGTAAGTAGGAAAATGATTGTTGAAAGTATTAAGAGCTACAAAAATATTACTCAATCCTTTCATTGACCTTGAATTGAAAACTTGCCTATTGAACAATTATGTGTCATCGTATCTTCAAACCTTTGCTTGCTAACATGAATATCCATCAATTGAGCCTCATTCTTTATGGGAAAATCATAATTAATTGAAAGAAGATCACCCTAAACTTTTGACTTTACCTATTCACAAACCTCCAAAAATTTATTCACCCCTAGCAAAATTTGATGAATATTTGATAACTTCCATTCAATGCTAGGTATCCACAAATCGGACTTATTTTCTTCCTCTTGTGAAAATATTTTCAGCAACTAATACTTTGAAATCAATTTTAGTCATCTCCATGAGGTCTTTTAGACACCTGACACATCGATTCTTCCTTTTTGATATTTTTTATTTCTTTATTAATCTCTTATTTCCTTGTTTTTGCTTCTAAGAATTGTTTCTCAGCTTCTTCAATAAACTTCAAACCATCTTATATTAATTCCCCTACCCACTGCTCTATTATCTTTCCATATGATTGGTACTTGTAAATGCTCTCAATAACCTCTTTTTGAACATTATTTTATGATAAGGAGCCAATAGGAATATTAATTGCATTCAAAGGTTGAGCTGAAGTATCTATGATGGAGTGAAGATACAAAGTCAGAACTTGCACTTGTTTCTTTAACTAATCTTTCATGTGCTTCTCTTTTTCCATCCTTTCCACCAATTTAGCAGCTAACACCTGGAAAGTATGGATGTCACCTTCATGATTTGAAGGTTTAAGGTCTATCTTATCAATATGGAAATCAACTTCAGTGGCCTCACTCATGCATTTTTCTAACACAGGCTTTGCAACTTCAATGCACATATTTCTTGAGGTAGAATCAATCATCACCCTGGACATGGTTTTTGCCTTTTGGGTTTAGAGCTTTTTTGGATCAAGTTGGTGACTACATCTGGTTCAGGGACAATCAATTGTGCAATTTTACTTTTATTCAATAGGCTTTGTTGCAACCAAGAAATAGGAGGATCTAATGAAAAATTTGAGACATCAATAGATAGTGGATACAATGGAATGAGCAGGGGTGGAACAACTGGAACACTATCATCATCCGAGAATGAATTCATAGGTGGTGTAGAAGCTCAACTTGTGCCATAGGGGACAAATTATGAGAAGGGGAGAGAATTTGTACTTGTTCATTATCATCAGATGGACCTTTGGGATTAATGAGATTATTCTCTACGCCTTCCTGTAGCATAATTCCTTTTGTAAGGGTAAAATGGTGATCAATTAAATGAATTAGATAAGACCCAAACATCAACAGAATAGTGAAACAAGAAGGATTCAATAAACGAAGCAATGAACAAACACAGTGCAAACCTCTCCCGCTTTGAAACTTCTGTTGTTCGCCTATCACAAATCGTCCTTTTGCAGATGAGATGAGCCCTCAGAGAGTGCAATCTTTTTAGCTGTTTGTAGGAAGTCGACGGTGAATGGCTATGGTGATATGCAATGAAGATGAGCTCCAATGCAAGTATGTGATCTCAAGCTTGTAGATGACAAAAGGGTGCCAAAGGCGCACTGGTGATATTTCTGCAGAGTAACGATGTCAAAAGCTTGGATGATTAGAATGGAGGGATGAAGCTTCATTTATAGACTTGGAAGAATGGGAATCAACGGTTGAGAGGAGATATGAAGATCAACGGCTGAGGATGGTTGAGGAATGTGCAACCAGTGGAAATGTGACAAGTGTTCCAGCTCCATCATGAAAGGGGGGATGTGACAAAACTGATTGGAGAGTTAACTCCATTGACTGGTCTGTTAACAGACTTGATTGATCAGTTAGAAGAATAAATTGTGGAACTGACTGAATTGATTGAGGATTTGACTCAATTGACAGGTTAGTTAACACTTTTGATTGATTAGTTAACTAACCTCTGATTTGAGAAGAAATAGGCCATGTGGGTGAGGGAAAATAAGGTAATTAAATATTAAATATATTTAATTACATGTGCAACCTGATGAGGTGGACAAGGTGAGGTGGAAAAGGTGAGGTGTAGAGGTGATGTGGATTTTTGGAATTTAGAACTTAGGATAGAGGAATTTGGATTAATTAAATAATTTATGATTATTTAATCATGTAGGACACTTAGAAGAATTTTAATTAAATAAATAGAATTTATTTAATTATGGAACAGTGAATCGATTAAATAAATTTAGAATATTTATTTAATTAATAGAAGAAGGGAATAAATATTTATAATATTTATTTAGGATGAATTGTGTCATTTTTAGGCGTATACATTTTGCCCCTCTTTGATGCAATGCAGTTTACAGTATTGCTTCAAAGAATTCGATAGTCCGAATGATGATACATGCCCCAGTTTGCCCCTGGTACAGGTTCAAATGACGATAGGATGCCCCCTCAGGAGATTGGACGAGAAAAGGGTGAAAGAAACGGAGACGGACAATCTCACGAAGACGAAGGGGTTAGGATAGGTTGGAGGAAAAGGGACGCGGTCAGGGATGCGGGAAGAAAATGGGAAGAAAAACGGGCACGGGAAGTAGTCACAGTCAACACCTAGCCAGAATTAGGGTTTGGAGGCTATAAATAGGAGCTGGGTCCACAAGAAGAGTCATTTGTACACTTGTTTACTTTGGATTGGAGTGAGAGAGCCTAGAGCAACTTGGAGCAACATGGCAGCCAGAGCAGCAGACATTCCACGCGAGGAGCACCGGTTCGAGCGAGTCCGTCGATTCGAGCGGCCAGCAGAGGTAGGACCCCCGGTATGTGCTTCGAAAAATTTCTCCTAGGGTCGATTTAGGATGTCATAAATGCACTTAGAAAATAGGTCGAATGCATGCGCTGAAACTCAGAACAGCGCATATCCCTCGCGAAGCGGCGCATTTGTCGTTGCGCGGTGCATATGCCAGTTTCAGCGGCGCATACATGAAAGCTGCGCATCTGTGCATTGTAGCTGCGCATTTGTATCTTGGCGGTGCATGTGTATTTAAGCCGCGCATATGTTGAAAGTAGCGGCGCATCTGTTAATGCCGCGCATATGTTGATTGTAGCGGCGCTTTCATAATATGGCGACGCATATGCTGAATTTTGCAGTGCATCTGTCGGATCTACGCATATGTGCACTGTGGCGGCGCA
Source organism: Cunninghamia lanceolata (assembly GCA_027924645.1). Lineage (NCBI taxonomy): Eukaryota > Viridiplantae > Streptophyta > Pinopsida > Cupressales > Cupressaceae > Cunninghamia > Cunninghamia lanceolata. Next base: position 4,704,393 of record BSBN01000311.1, on the reverse strand, counting down.
TTTGTGTGAGGCGGTGCATATGCTGATTTTAGCGGCGCATATACCAAAAAATGGCGCTTTTACCACCTGTAGTGGCGCATTTGCTATGGATAGCAAAGGACTTAGCCAAATTGACTCGATTAGCATCCTGTTTGACGCGGTAATCAATGAGCTATCTCCGAGATTTGCAGGAATCTAGTCAAGAGATGTAGTGTGCTGTTTTGATCAATTTGAAATGCTAAGTTTAGTTGATATAGTTCAGTCGGTATGTTGAGTATGATATATGTCGCTTGAGACTGACGCTTTGCCTTGCTTGCTTACAGGAGGATATTCGGGAGACACTGCAGTCGAGGGAGACGTTTCCTATGCCCCTATTGCAGAGATATATGCTGACGGAGACTGACAGAGTGGTGCTTGGTACCATGGGATTGGATTATGTATGCTTCATGCCCGAGGTGCGGGCGAACCGTGGACTGCTGACAGCTGCCGTGGAGAGATTCCACAGTGAGGATGGGACCTTCCACTTTCCGATGGGAGAGATGACGGTGACCTTGGAGGACATCTACCAGATACTGCACTTGCCTGTGGTAGGCGAGTTAGTAAAGTATGATGCACAGCGGGACGTGGGACTTGCCGAGTGCCAGCGGGTGTTTGATGATCCTGAGCTAGCTGGACAGGTTATCCCGTGGCAGGATATATACGACTACTATGACTACTTCCCTGGGATTGTGGCTGGACTGATTGGGGGCGTTGTATGCCCGGACAGGAGATCGCATGGGTTCCCCATTGGATGGGGTAGGATCATGGAGCAGATGCTGACTGAGGGCACCCGATATGCATGGGGAGTCTGCGTACTGGCCCACTTATACCACGACATGCATCAGGTAGTGTACCACCGCAGCACGAGTCTATCGGCTGGGGTGTTGCTATTACAGTTCTGGCTATGGGAGCACATAGCGGTGACTAGGCCGATATGTGTCTTCGCGAGGCAGCGAGGAGAGCCATACAGTTATGGCTATGCCGGAGTGATTTCCCAGCACAGGCTGGGGAAGCTAGAGTACTGGAGACACACCTTGGATGGAGTGGATGTGGTCGTTTGGCGACCATATCTGGATTGTGAGCCGTGGGATGACGAGGGAGACGAGCTGCCATACTGCTTTCAGACCAGGTGGCTGATAGGCCGGACACGGCACATCTTGGAGAGATAGATGGTGGGCAGGGTGCTGAGACAATTTGGGCGGAGACAGGGTATGCCACAAGGACAGGCACTGTTCGCCCGGACCCATACAGAGAGGGTCTGATGGGGGCCGATGGCTTCGTATGAGGAGGCTCTGGCAGAGTTCCAGCAGACGCCGTATGTGGCATGGGACATGAGGAGAGAGATAGTAGATGCGGGGGTGACACATGAGTACGAGGATTGGATCACTGCACATCCTTTCCTGAGATATTCAGGACCCGGCATGCTGGTGCCTCGTATTGATGAGGCGGACTCAGAGGAGGAGGGAGAGGCTGGCCCAGGGCGGAGGGGAGTTAGAGGAGGACGAGGACGGCGGGGTAGTAGAGCCGGAGAGAGGCCGAGACAGCGGAGGAGGATAGTTCAGGCTGAGCAGGCAGTGCCAGGGCAGGTAGAGGCACAGCAGCAGATACCTCAGCAGGCACAGATGCCACCACCCCAGAAGGTACCATAGTAGTAGGTGCCCCAGCCATAGGGGCCAGGACAGGCAGAGGCAGCACAGGGGCCAATACAGGGAGAGGCCCATGAGAGGACCATAGCCAGCCTGAGGGGACAGGTGCGAGAGCTGCAGGCACAGCTGAGGAGGGTAGAGAGGAGGCGAGAGACAGACGCAGCGGTGATCACTGGGTTGACTCGCGAGTGAGACATGGCAGACGCACGGGTACGTATTATCCGTGTAGAGCGGGACACCACTGTGGCCGCTATGGGGACAGATGCCGCGAGTTCATTTTTGGTTGGGCAGGTGCAGCAGGCACAGGCACAGGTTGGCCAGTTGCAGACGCAGTTGGCACAGGCACAGACAGATCTAGCCAGAGCACAGTCCCAGGCTCAGTATTACCGAGGGTTATACCATGGTGCCGTGGCATCGAGCCAGAGGGCAGGGAGTTTCAGGAGTCAGTCTGGGACGACTCATAGAGCAGGTCCATCACAGTCAGGGGCCTCCGTGATGGGTCCCCAACAGTCAGGAGCTGGCAGTGGTGGCCCACAGCAGCAGGGATAGACACAGACCGGATTTTGTACATTTTTGGGACATGTATCACCATCCATTTGGATGTATATTGTATATGACACTTTTATTCTAGAGATAGATGACGATTTTGTACATTTGGACCTCTTTTATATGATAGTATATATGATGATGCAGCTTTGTGTATTTATTGCATGTGCTATGCGATGAAGATTTACTTCTATTGTATAATGCGATGTATGTGCATAGTTAGATGGTCTATCTGATGCTATATGAGACGCTTTATGATATGCTGCTATATGGTGTCTATGTGATTTAATGTTTTCAAATGAATGCAAAATGTAATATGATTTCTATGTTAGAGGCAACTTTGTTATGGGAGGTGTATAAGATCTAATGCAAATGTATGCATATGTGTTATGATTTCTATGTGATGATGCAACTGTGTTATGGGACGTCTATAAGATCTAATGCAAATGTATGTATATGTGTTATTATTTCTATGTGATGATGCAACTGTGTTATGGGACGTCTATATGATCTAATGTAAATGTATGTATATGTGTTATTTTTTTCTATGTGATGGTGCAACTGTGTTATGGGACGTCTATATGATCTAATGTAAATGTATGCATATGTGATATGAGTTTGATGTGATTATCTGTGCTTTAAGATGTGATGTGATGCAAATGTATTGATGACCTAATGCATTGAATGGTGTATTCTATGAACCTAAGCAGGTGCATGACTAGTCCTACGAATGATATGATATGCTCCTATATGCGTTGTTTTTCTGAAGTCCAAATGTACCTGATCGACACAAGAATGACATGATAGACAGATAGAAGAATGGTTGTGATAAGATGACCTAGAAACTCTACTTGATATCGTTACTCTGCATAGTTTGGATAATGAGGATTGCATGGATGTGTATGTGGATATAGGATGGATGCTTTGCTTTTAGAGTGCTTTATTTCATCATTGGGCATATTTTTGTGGTACATTTTCTGAAATGTTGTAAGTGAATACAAGCATTGAGATATAATTGAACCGAGATGACCTGAGTATCACTTACATGGATTGTGATTTAGCAAGCTAATACAAGCATCTAGTCAAAATTGAATCTAGATGACCTGAGTACCTCTTGCGTTTCAACAAGCAAGGATTGCCCCCGTTCGTGTTATACCTTTGATGTCCTCGATGATCTTTTGCCGATCATGTCCTTAGACAAGGCTTCACATTACTAAAGTTTAATCCACAAATAGCAAACAAAGAAAATAATCATGCCCCCATCATAACATCTCTAGCTTTTGGCATCCTTGAGTAGCGTAGAAAGACATGATAACAAAAATCCAGACTCTGTAACTTAACCATGGTTCCAATCCACAAAACATTCTTGCATTTAGATGTGAGTTTCTTGCCATAATTTAGATAAAATCAGTTAGAAGACCTTGGGTATTTGCTTTGTTTTGGATAGGTTAAGATGCTCATTGTCAAGATTTCTGCTTGAGGCGCGGGTTCTGCTTGCATTTGTTTGCTTGGTGAGAAGATTGCACCATCCTTATTGGGGAGACGGACCCTAAGGGACTGACCTAGTGCCTCGGGGGCTCATTGCTAAATGGCCTTGCCTACGTGACGACGCAGAGGCAACGTAGTTCAGGGTAAACCCTAATGGACCATGGATGGACTAGAAGAAAGACGACAAGAATGAAGACCAGAAAGGGGATGAATGGGACCATGGAAGAAATGGGAGCCTCAGGGGCGCATTAGAATAATGGCCTTGCCTACATGACGGCGCAGAGGCAACGTAGTTCAAGGACTTAGACCATGGGCACTGACAAGGGACACTATACTAGGCTCACATTGAGGAGACGGTATTAGACAAAACCTTGGTTGACAAGGCCACAAGGTGAGTATCAAGCCATGATAGGTAACGGTCAAGTGTTTATTGTGAGGTAGATATGGGTTGAATGGGGCGAATGGAGAAAGAATGGACTCAAGGTGATTGGATTGCCAAAGATGGAGAAGGCAGTTTATCACAAGTAACGCCTGTTTACCAGGTTGTCATCACTTGCTTTTATTTGCACGAGAAGCTAGAGAGTAACATGACGCCTGTTTGCCAGGTTTTCATCACGATACCTATCCAAGGTGCTTGTTTGCCAAGTTTTCACCAAAGGACGATTTTTTTTGTATGCTTTCTATTTTTTCAAATTTTTTTGTATTTTCTCTTTTTAAATTTTTTTTTTTTGACTTTTTGATTCTTGATTTTATTGTGCCCCCTTGCATTGGGGTTCTCCTAGGTATAGAACCGGCGAAGATGCATGCTATTGATTGGATCATCAAACAACTCACCCTCTGATGTGGCCAACTGATATGCCCCCGATCCATAAGCAGCTACAATCACATAGGGCCCAAGCCAGTTAGGCTCGAACTTACCTTTCTTTTCTCTGTCCTGTTGATTCCGAGGGTTCTCTTTTAGAACTAGGTCCCCAACCTTGAAGCATCTTGGTCGAACCTTGTGGTTGTAGCTTCTTGACATCATCTGTTGATAGGCTTTGAGATGGTCAAAAGCTTTCTGGCACCTTTCCTCTAGCAGCTCTAGTTCTTGTAGCCTGGAGATTCTGTATTCTTCATCTGATATGAGACCTTTCAACGACACCCTGAGGGATGGGAGTTCGACCTCAATGGGAAGGATGGCTTCAGAACCATAGACAAGGGCGTAGGGTGTCGCACCTGTGGGAGTGCGTATATTGGTTCTGTAGGCCCACAGAGCGAGATTGAGTTGGACGTGCCAATCGCGACCAGCTTCATTGATAGTTTTCTTTAGGATTTTCAGAATGGTTTTATTCGATGCCTCAACTTGGCCGTTACCTTGGGGGTAGTATGGAGTGGAGAAACGATGTTGGATTCTGAAACACTCACAAAGTTCCTGGACATCCTAATTTTTGAATGGTCTCCCATTATCCGTTATGATGGATGAAGGGATGCCATATCAGTAGATAATGTAATTCAGAATGAACGAGGAAATTTGCTTTCCTGTGACGGTGGTTAGGGGAACGACTTCAATCCACTTGGTGAAGTACTTAGTGGCAGTTATGATAAATTTATGGCCATTGGAAGAAGGTGGATGAATCTTTCCTACAAGGTCAAGTCCCCACTGGCAAAAGGGCCAGGGTGTCGTTAAAGGTCTCAACTCCTGAGCCGGTGCATGAATCAGGTTCCTGTGTATTTGGCACTGTTTGCACTTTTTGACGAACTGATATGAATCCATTTCCATATTGGGCCAGTAATAACCCAAACGCATGAGCTTCTTAGCTAAGGAAGGACCATTGGAGTGTGTTCCGCAGATCCCTTCGTGTATGTCTCGCAAGGCCGTTATGGATTCTTCTTGTTCTAGACAACGGAGTAAAGTACCATCCAGACCACGTCGGTAAAGGGTATTAGCTATGATGGTGTAAAGGGAGGCTTGTCGGATGAAAGTTCGCTTTTGGTTGGAAGAGAGGTCTGGTGGAAGAATATTGTCCTTGAGGTAAGTGTAGGTCTTACCGTACCAAGGTGAATCAGATCCTACTAGGAGGCAAATGGAATGGGTTTCGAGGAGATCATAAGCCGGTTGCCGAATGGTTTCTACTAAGAACTCATACCGTGACTCGTATTCAGGTATTTCAAGAAGAGAGGCTATGGTAGCCATTGCATCAGCTGCTTTGTTCTCGATCCTGGGTATTTGTTCAAAGGAGATGGTCCCAAAGTGTTCTTTGAGGTTGTCGACCATCCGTTTGTATAGGATGAGCTTCTCATCTTTGGTCTGATATTCATCATTGACCTGATTTATGATAAGCTGAGAATCACCATAGACACATAGTGCTTGGATTTTCCACTCAGTGGCCATCTTGAGACCAATTACCAAGGCTTCATATTCCGCTATATTGTTAATGCATGGAAATAACAACCTGTAGGACTTTGGAATTGTGTCGCCTTGGGCAGTGATAAACAAGATACCTGCCCCCGATCCACGGTTGGTGTAAGACCCGTCGAAGTAGAGTTTCCAAAGAGATGTTGACAGAGTGAATAAAGACTCATCGGGAAACTCAAACTGCATTGGTGAAGTGTCCTGTAATGGTGCCTCGGCCAGTTGGTCAGCTATGATTTGCCCTTTGATGGCTTTTCTGTCCACATATTCTATATCATATTCACTAAGAAACATAACCCACTTTGCTAGTCGACCCGTGAGAGCTGCTTTGCTAAGAAGATACTTTAGTGGGTCAATTTTGGCAATGAGTTTGACAGGATGTGCCAACATGTAGTGTCGGAGTTTTTGTGAAGCAAAAACCACCGCAAGGAATGATCGTTCTACCTGTGAGTATTGTAACTCATAGCCCACTAAAGTTCGACTGATGTAGTATACAGCTCTTTCCTTGTTCTCATAGTCTTGCTGCGCTAGGAGAGCCCCAAGAGTAGTAGGTGTAGCAGAAATGTAGAGAATCAAAGGTTTTCCTTGGATCGGAGGCATGAGTATAGGAGGGTTCATAAGGTACTCCTTTAGCTTGTTGAATGCCTCTTCACACCGCTCATCCCATTTAAATGGAATATTCTTATTTAGGAGGTGGCTGAAAGGTTGGCACTTGTCTGGCAACTGTGAGATAAACCTTTGGATGGCCTGCAGCTTGCCCTGTAAGGATCTCAACTGTGTTAGAGTCTTGGGCGGTGGCATGTCCATTATTGCTTTGACCTTGGCCGGGTCGACCTCTATCCCGTTTGCTAACACGATGAAGCCTAGCAGCTTGCCCGATGTTACCCCAAACACACACTTCTTCGGGTTCAGTTTGACTTGGAATTGATCCAACCGTTGAAAGACTTTTTCAAATATGTCCAGGTGTGAGTCCCTTGTGAGAGATTTTGCCAAGATATCGTCAACATAATCCTCCATGGTCACATGCATCATGTCATGGAATATAGTTGTCATGGCCCGCTGATATGTAGCACCTGTGTTTTTCAGCCCAAAGGGCATGACATTCTAGCAAAAGGTACCCCATGGACAAGTGAAAGCTATTTTGTGTTGGTCCTCCGGTGCTATTTTGATTTAGTTATACCCGGAGAATCTGTCCATGAGTGATAGCATTGTATGCCCTGCAGTAAGGTCGACTATGATGTCGATGTTTGGTAACAGAAAGTCATCCTTGCGGCATGCTTTGTTTAAGTCTCTAAAATCATTGCATAGTCGAACCCTGCCATCTGGTTTAGACACTGGCACAATATTAGATATCCATTCAGGGTAATCTATGGCTCTGATGAACCCCACATCTAGTAATTTCTTGAGTTCTTCCTTGACCAAAAGGGCTATATGAGGATGCATCTTTCTCAGTTTCTGCTTTACGGGCTTCACCCCTGGATCCAATGGCAAATGATGCAGAATCAGGTTTAGGTCTAAACCTGGCATGTCAGCATATGACCAAGCAAAGCTGCCTCTCTTCTTCTTAAAGAATGGTACAAACCTGGTTTTCTCAGGTGGTGTGAGAGATTTTGCGAAGTGGATAATCTTGGGTTGCTCTTCGGTTCCAATATTCACTGGCTCTGTTGGCTCCACCACAATTTGTGACCTTTCTTGGTACATATCACTAGGGAGGGTGTCAAGCATTCCATCGTTAGGTGCCACAGTTGGGTTTTCACCTTCGGATACGTCCTTTCTTTTTACTATTTTATGATCTGACACTGCCGCACGGTAGTTTTCACCGTCAAATCCATTTTTTATTTTGATATTTTTGTGACTAGAAGGCTTAGCACCCTCCCCGAAGTAAGCCACAGTATTGAGTTCGATAGCAAAACCAACTTTATGATCTCCTTTTGGTAAGTGATCCCTAAGTTCCATATAGTCAATGTAAGCATCATCGTTCTGGAACATATCTAATTGGGGGGTTCCTTGCAGACCCCAGTCAATAAGCTCAGGGTGCAAGAGGGGAAGGGAGTCGGATGAGAGATCTGATTCATTAATGGTGTGAATGGAGATGTTATGAGCATTGGTGGGGATAGTGTTCTGGGTGGTACTCTCCTCTAGGTTGTTTATCGCAATGGAATCGAAACTTTCCTCGAAAGCCATAACCTCAGGGAGGGGCAAATCAGACTCCAGTGGTCTGTCCTGTTGCATCTGTTCCTCATGGTAGGGGCTGAGAGTTTGGATGGTGTCAATCTCCTTGTCATCGTAGGAGTGCTCTGTTAGCTCATCCCACTCATACTCATTTGAATCATCTGAATCTGTGTCCCTATCCACTTGGAGTGTTTGAATTGTCTCCACAAGGCAGGCATTTTCCTTGGCTTTACCTTTGCCTTTGTACCCTAGGCCAGTTGTGTTTCTAGCCGAAGAGGATGAAGAAGGTTGTATGGGTTCAACGATTCCTTCTTTTCTGAGGCCTATGGGGCCTTGTCCTTCGTATCCCATCCTGTGCAAGATAGTTTCACCCCGTCCATAGAGTTCTGTAGGGAGTCTAGGCGGTTCTTGGGGTGTGTTTTCTTCTTCAGCATAAAGCCATTGCAGGAGATCTCGCTCCTCTATCTCATCAGATAAGGTCCCCCATTTTACAAAGGGATTTGCGGGAGTTATAGGAGGAGCAGATGGCTTTGGAAAATGCCTAGGTTGATGCTTGGGTTTGCCAAAGGAGCTAGGAGACAAAGGCATGGTGGCAAGGTTGAGGCTGTGCTCAATGGAGTACTCCCCCACGCCATTCTGTTTTATGGTAAGTTTCAGCGGTTTGGGCCTCAAGGAGGAAGCTTCGGCGGTATGGTCTTGTTGCGGAGTAGGGGAAATGTAGGCCCTGTTGTCGGGAATGACACATTCAGATTTTGCTTGGAAAGAATTGCAGTGTTGGTAGGGGTCGGGGTCGCCTTGTATGGTGACCTGCTTGCCATCGTGCGGGAACTTAATACATTGATGATAGGTGGAGGGGACAGCCTTCATGGCGTGGATCCATGGTCTCCCTAGTAGAATATTGTAAGCAAGTTCCCGATCAAGGACTTGGCACACCACATCTTTGATTACCGGTCCCACTTGAATGGGTAGGACAACCATGCCCTTTGTGGTTCTTTCCTCCTTGTCATAGGCTTTGATAGTAATTTTTTGTCTTGGATCAACTGCCTGTTCAAAGAACCCCAGTGCAAGGACTAGCTTCAATGTGCAAATATTTAGACCGGCGCGCCCATCAATGAGAACCCTCTTGATGCGGTGCTTGTGCATGAATGCGACAATGTGTAGAGGGGTGTTGTGGGGTTGAGATATGGAAAGGTCATCTTGCTCCGTAAATGAGAGGGAAGTGGAGGATGTCAGATTGCCTACCATGGTCTGAAACTTTTCTTGGGCTAGGTTAGTGGGGACAGTGATTTCCACTAAGGCTTTCTCAAGAATCTCCTTATGAGAAGGAGATAGACGCAAGAGCTCTAATATAGAAATGTGAGCCAGAGTTTTTTGCAACTGGTTGATGACATTGTATGGGCGGGAGTTGGAAGGAGATGGTGATGACCTTGGAGGGGTGGTATTGATCGTGACCTTACCACTGCGGGTAACTATACTACAACCAGTTCTGTTAGGTCCTGGTTGTTGGTTAGGGGATATGACATTGATCTGCGGAATATGCTCAGAAATGCAGTTAATGGTGTACTCAAATGGAATGCTTGCATAGTTAGCATTACTCGACCCGCTGTTCTGATTTGGCCTATTGTGATTGTTGTCATTATTGTTATTTCCATTGGAGTTGTTGCCGTTGTGACCATTGTTGTTGTTGTGGCCATTGTTGCGATTGTTGTTATACGGCCGGTTGTGGTTCAGAAGAGGATCCCGGTAGGCCACATGAGATTCATTGGAGGTATGCTGTTGTGTCCCTCCTTGATTCTGATCCAGTATATCCTGTATGACATTCTTGAGGCAGATGCAATTGTTAGTCATGTGCCCCCTTCCTCGATGATACTCACAATAGTCTGTGTCCTTCCAATAGGGAGGTTTGATGATAGGCTCATAGTCACTTGTTGGCGGTAGAGAAATTTCATTGTTAGCCAACAACTTCCTGAGGGCAGACTCTTGAGATTCCCCCAACGGCATGAATTTTCTCCTTGGATTTGAATTGAACCAAGGTCTAGGTTCCTGAGGGGGTGGCTTGTTGAGTGCATCGGTATTTGCTTCTCCCTTAAGAGTGAATATAGGTTGTTGCTTAGGGGCTGCCGCCTTGGCATCCACTACTCCATTGTTGACCACATTCTTGTTCTTGGTCCAAAACTTTGATTTATCTATTGTATAATTGGAAGGAGGTGTGTCCTTGTAGAGCTTGAGAGTTCCTTTAGTGATCATAGCTTTTTCAATGAAGAGGCCCATTTCAATGACTTTGGCGAACGAGGTAGGGCATCGTATCTGAATCTGATAGCTAAGATCAGTGTTTAGGTTGTGGACAAACATTTCTAATAGCTGCTTCTCAGGCATATCGTAAGAACACTTACTAGCTAGCTGTCTCCATCGTTGTAGGAAGGCGGCGAATGACTCACCACTCTTCTGCTTGGTGTTGCATAGATCTAGCATAAATACCTCATGTTCTATGTTGTAAGAGAAGTGCGTTATAAATTTATTGACAAGTTTATCAAAAGTTTTGATTCCTGGTGGGAGACGCGAGAACCACTCCATGGCTTGACCACCTAAAGATCGCGGGAATAGTCTCATTAAGTAGGTCTTGTTGTGAGCTACTTCTAAACATGCTGCAGTGAATTCCCTGATATGATCTCTAGGGTCCCCCTTCCCTTTATATTTGTCAAATTTCGGAACTTCGAACTGATAGGGGAATGGTTTCATGATCAAATTTCTGTCAAAGGGGTACGGTGCTATATCTTCTAAAGAGTAGTTCTTAGAACTTGTACCGGTCTTAAGGTTGGATATCTCGAGCTTTAGACTTTCGATTTGTTGTCTCATGTCTGCCATAGGAGTAGTTGGATCTACGGGTTGCTTTCCTCTCTCATTTGTATGGGGGACCGTGTCATTTGTGCCTCTCTCATGCGCATGTGGGACCGTGTCATTTGTGCCCCTCTCATGATCATTGTCTGCATTTTCCATGATGGAGCTAATGTCAAAGTCTACGGGGAGTTTGATTCCGAGACTAGCAAGATGATGGAAATACTTATGGGGGTCTTCAAGGATCATCTTCTCTACGACGCGTTGGAATTTTCTATCTTGCATGTGCGCCACTAATTCTTCATGAGAAATCTCTTCTTCACCATCACGCGGTGGGAGAATGTGATCAGATGAGTCGGCCATTTCGATTTGCTTGTTGTACTGGGATCGAGTAAGAACCATGCAAGGTGACGCGGGATGGAGGGGGTGAGGACTAGAAATTCTGGCAAGGTGCCGACTGAGGCTGTTATGAATGGGATACCTAGGATAAGACTTGGACAAAGGGTTCTCTCGCTCAATGACTTCAAGTAAGACGGTTGACACAAGACTCTAGCCACTAGCAAGGGTAGTCGATACCAATCTTACTGTGTAGGGCTTAGTCGTTCAACAAGACTACTGGCAAAGGTACTGTGACCTACTAGGCTTACATGAATTCACTAATGAGATGAAGAAGACCTTATGCCGAATCGATATGGGATAGGCTGACTTTGGGACAAGAGTGATGTGGACCGAAAGCGGGAGAGACAATGGACGAAAGAGAAAGAGTTGGGTGAAACGGATGGAGATTGACTGCAAGGTTGACTCTTATCTGAGAAAGTGAAACTAGGCTAAAATGGGTGCTCTGATCAGGTGAAAATCTCTCCTCAAAAATAGGGCAAGTGCTCACTGTCGCATATGCGTAGAAACAGATGCGCAGCAGAAATGGACAAATGCGCAGCAAGTCGCAGTAAATGCGCCGGTCTGGTGAATTATATATGCACAGCAACAGTGCATATATGCGCAGCAAAAAGGTATATGCGCAGCAAGTCGTTACAAAAGCGCAGCAAGTCTCTGTAAATGCGCAACTCTGAAGTTTTTGCAAAATTTTCAATTTTTCTTCTATTTTTTGGTATTTTTTGGCTAGAAAAGGTCTTCCTAATCTGATATTATGAATTCAATAGCAAGAAAACACAGCAAGCACAAAGAATATTTTGTAGTTTTTCATTGTTTTTGTAATTTTTTTGACTCTATTTTGGACAAAAGCAAGCACAAAATCCTAGGCGAGAAATGGATTATAAGGGATTTGGGCCACTAAAACAAGAGGTATTTAATTCGGGCAACCGTTCAAGTGGTTACACGTGCGGCGGCGCTACTTTTCGTTATGGAGTCTCCCAGCCTCACAGGGTTGCGCCTGAGAGGGTTTTGGGGGAGGTTGGCCGTCGATGTAACATAACAACACTTGTTGCAAGAAGTTTTCACCTCAAGCACAATTTATTTTAAGTGGCTTGGTAGGGCTTGGCGTTAGCCTGTTACCACTCAGGGTCGATCCCACTTGGACAAGCGTGCATCCAAGGGCAGGCCCCTCCTAAAGGTTAAACAGATAGAATGACAAGTCTAATCACCCAGAAGAGGGGAGAGCATAAGCCTATTGTCATTCGCAAGTACAGAATACACTGATTAATCCACCCTAGTTAAAAGTGAAAAACTAAATGGGCTAATCTACTCAAACAGAACTTTGAAGTGATTCCAGCAATATAGCAGTGGTTCAGTTTTAAATCCCAGAAAGCAGTGGTGAGTTCAATTTTTAAACCGCATAGCACGAGATTGTTAACTTTGAAATTCAGGTCTCACGATATAGCAATGGTTCATTTTAACTTCAGAAAGCAGTAGTGAGTTCAATTTTAAACCGTGTAGCACGAGATTGTTAACTTTGAAATTCAGGTCTCACGATATAGCAATGGTTCATTTTAACTTCAAGATCATTGATGAGTTCAATTTTAATCTTTAGATAGCAATAACTTGGAAGGTGTTTGCAATGCAAGCAAGAAATAATCCAGTTACTTCCTCCCTAATTAGAACTAGATGAAGATTTGAATGAACATTAATTTTTACTTTCCCTTTGAAAATGAAATGTGAACTAATTAGATGCAACTACATGGAACTAAACCTGCACCTATCCTGCAAAAACGCTCCAGCAAACACCTGCGAAAAAGGTTAGCGTTAGCAACTTCCCCTAGAAAAGTACTAAAACCTCAGCCTGTTACAAATGCGCAGCTTCAGTGATCAGATGCGCAGAAATGATCAACAGAAGCGCAACAAGAATAAATGCACCACAATATTGAACATATGCGCAGTTAAAAGGAATGAATGCGCAGTATTAATATATGCACAGTAACAGTCTTCAAAAGCGCAGCAGAAATGCACAGATGCGCAGAAATAATAAAAGCGTCGTAACAGTGCACAGAAGCGCAGCGAGAATACACAGATGCGCAAAAACAACAAAAGCGCCGTAACAGTGTTTATATGCGCCGTGGAAATGAACAGATGCGCCGAAGTAATCTATGCGTGACTCTGCGTGACCTGTACGGAACCTGCCTTCAAAAAAGCTCAGAAACGGTAAAATAAAGGGGCAAACGGCCCCACGGTGGGCGCCAAAAATGTAAGGGTAAAATGGTGATCAATTAAATGAATTAGATAAGACCCAAACATCAACAGAATAGTGAAACAAGAAGGATTCAATAAACGAAGCAATGAACAAACACAATGCAAACCTCTCCTGCTTCGAAACTTCTGTTGTTCGCCTATCACAAATCATCCTTTTGCAGATGAGATGAGCCCTCAGAGAGTGCAATCTTTTTAGCTATTTGTAGGAAGTCGAAGGTGAATGGCTATGGTGATATGCAATGAAGATGAGCTCCAATGCAAGTATGTGATCTCAAGCTTGTAGATGACAAAAGGGTGCCAAAGGCGCGCTGGTGATATTTCTGCAGAGTAACGATGTCAAAAGCCTGGATGATTAGAATGGAGGGATGAAGCTTCATTTATAGACTTGGAAGAATGGGAATCAACGGTTGAGAGGAGATATGAAGATCAACAGCTGAGGATGGTTGAGGAATGTGCAACCAGTGGAAATGTGACAAGTGTCCCAGCTCCATCATGAAAGGGGGGATGTGACAAAACTGATTGGAGAGTTAACTCCATTGACTGGTCTGTTAACAGACTTGATTGATCAGTTAGAAGAATAAATTGTGGAACTGACTGAATTGATTGAGGATTTGACTCAATTGACAGGGTAGTTAACACTTTTGATTGATTAGTTAACTAACCTCTGATTTGAGAAGAAATAGGCCATGTGGGTGAGGGAAAATAAGGTAATTAAATATTAAATATATTTAATTACATGTGCAACCTGATGAGGTGGAAAAGGTGAGGTGTAGAGGTGATGTGGATTTTTGGAATTTAGAACTTAGGATAGAGGAATTTGGATTAATTAAATAATTTATAATTATTTAATCATGTAGGACACTTAGAAGAATTTTAATTAAATAAATAGAATTTATTTAATTATGGAACAGTGAATCGATTAAATAAATTTAGAATATTTATTTAATTAATAGAAGAAGGGAATAAATATTTATAATATTTATTTAGGATGAATTGTGTCATTTTTAGGCATATACACCTTTTATTTTCTTCATTTGAGTCTTCTCCATGGATTTCTTTGAAGGATTTTCATCATCACTTCTTCCTTGAATAATCTTATAAGATTTATCTTTCACACAAGAACTTTGAGGACCGAAAGAGGAAGATTCCCCCTTCTTATCATTGTTTCTTTTTAGAGAATCACCTTTAACAGGAAGTTGGGATGTTGTTGTTTCAGTAGCCTTCTTTCTCACCCATTTTTTTGATCTTATGAGAACATAAGGAGTTCTTTCATCAATGCACGTAACCTTTGGAATAGCACAATTTATTGGTGGTAAGGGCAATCTTTGAATCTTTTCAAAATAGATGGGATCAATTAAGTATGACCCATCATCTTCAATCCCTTGTGTGTCCCAAGAAAGCCTAAATTCTCCAATTTGAAGTAGGGTGAATCTCATCCAATCCCTTTTTCTAACTTCAAAATCATCCTCACAGTCTTCCCAAAAATCCTTAATTTCAGGAATATGATCATAGCCAACACCAAGATTCAATAATGATTTTCTAACGTTGGCATCGCAGTTGGTTATTGTAAGTTTGATTTAGTTATTCTTCTCAACGAACGACCGAGGTATGGAAGTTATGCATTTCTTGAGGTCAAGGGTTTATATATATGGGAAAATGTCAGGGTACAGAGGTGTGAGAAAAACAAGAATACTAAAATGTCATTTCTACAGAGGCTTGTTCTTGTTTTTTGTTGAAAAACTATGAAAAGCTATATGCATCGACTACATTAGACTATCTTTCTTATTATGTTGATAAAGGTTAGAAATGTTATGAAACCCTAAGCAGTTACTAAAGTATATTGTTTGTTTTCGTTTGAAAGGCTGCATTCTATGATGTTTGGAAAGTTGGTGAAAAACTCATAGTGATATATGCTCTTATGTTTTCTAAAAGATTGTATACTTGAAAAGTTTTTTAAAAAAAAAGATAAATACAGTGAAATGGCTGTAAAAGTCTTGTAATGTTTCATGAAGGCTTGTGAAACATTGATATATACTCAGTATTTTTGAAAGGGCAGCAAAGCATTGTTTATGAGTTATAGATTTCAATCATAATGAAATCTATAGCATATAAAGTATAATGGGGCAGAGAAAACTGCTATGAACAGCAGTGAAACAGAGAGATCCTCTGTATTTTATCTTCATTTGACTTTTAAGATGTTATAGTGAAATGCCAGTGAGGCAATTGTAAATAATAAGCCAGTGAGGCAGAAAAATAATAACCTAGTGAGGCAAGTTTATTAAATAAGCCAGTGAGGCACTTTTATTGAGTGGTTTTCTACCCCAGAGGGTTTCCACTCCTAAAAACATCTGTGTTATGGTGCCATCTATCATTTGTTTTATTAACTATTTGTCTTCTAATGCTATTTGTCACATATGCAAATGAAATTTGGTTACTTGTCTCTGTAATGTTTTAATACATATATTAATAAACATTTGAGTCAGTATTTACATCTGTTGTCTAAACCTTTGTTTAAACCTGAAATGAAAGTGTGAAAATTTATCTTGTTATTTGTAACACTGATTCACCTCCCTCTTAGTGTTACCAAGTACTCCAACACCAACTTCGTGTCAGTGATTTCAGAGAGCGTGGATTCTAACAGTGACGTGAATTCGAGCCCTTAGTATTGATATTTCATGTTGTTATTTATGAATCACTGATCGACCATATACTGTTCTAAGACTCTCGTTCGAGAATAGACGAGTATACTGAAAAAGGTTGAAGAGTCTGATTTTAGTGCCTGTAGAGTGTGTTCGTTTTGAAATTTACATAATCTATTCAACAAATTGATCTTGTGGGTATCCTGCATTCATCGCATCCCATGAGAAAACATTTCTTTGAGATCAGTTGTCAAACCATTCAGGATGCACGCTTTGTGTAGTGCCTCCTCATCACACGTGTATATATGTCAAGGCACTTTCAATCATGTTATGTTGTATAACACTCCCATTTGTTCCCTGGCAGCGAGGAGACTAGCAAAGGGTGTAGAATTTGGCTTTATGGCTGCAAATTGCATTTATCAGGAACTCAAAAGTTTTGTTCCATTATGTATATTTTGCATTCATTGCAGTTCATAAGAACACATTTTTTTAAATCATTCTTCCAAAAACATTTCCTATGCTTCTATGTTTTTAGATTTTGCATACAGTTCTTCCGGAGAAATTACAACTATGATATCTGATAAAACTGCTTTGCATTATGCTTTAATGGATTCCCATACCCGATTCCAAAGCTCTGGTGAAAGTTGCGTAAGTGTGAAGCACATAGATATAGGCTGTAGAACCTGCAATCATTATATGCTGTGAAATGATATCGTTATGAAGAATCTATAGAATGACTTGCGGCCTCAGCAAACAGTCTGATTTTCTCTTTCTTTGAAATGTTCTATCTTTGAGAAAAATGCGAACTTTTGGAAACCTCCCTTGGCCAAGATTCTTTAAATATCTATACACACATCCATCGTAAAAACTCTTAACTTGTTTATGAGTATTTTGATCTCCGCAGACTGCATGACAGTTATAGAACATAACACATAGAGAAAAAAGTGAACTTAGAGACCTCCCTTAGTCATACCTCGTGCTTTTGTCAACTGTTCTGGAAAACTTTCTCCTGCGTATTGCAACAGCAAAAGATTGATTTCCCGAAGAGGATGTTTTGGAATGAATTTCACTTTCACGGGCTATTTTTTTGGATCTGGCTATAGATCCATACTGGACAGCATCCCAATGATGCTAGAACATTTTGGGTAATCTTTTTTCCTAGTTATTCTTAATCAGTGAGTTTTCGCCTTCATTGGCACAATATCCCAAGGGCTTGACTATGTGCTCGTGTCTCATATTGCCCAAATTCTTTAGCCCATTCATTAATTTTGTTTCTCTAAATGCTACATAATGTGTTTTACTACTGCTTGCAAACCACTTCTTATAGTTCCTTAAAAGGCCAACAGATATGCATTCCATGCAAACAATATGCAATTGCACAGTGGTAATTCTTTACGATCTCTTGAAATCAAGAACTAAAAACTTCGTTATAGGATACTTACGAAATTTTCACAGCGGACAAATTTCCCTAACCAAAAGTATCCTAAATCTACCAGCAGTGTGGAGTCGACGTGCTTCAGACTCGCCCTCTAAATGCGAGGTCAAATCTAAAGTCCATGAGAGGCTGCACTGTTCCTGCAATTACAACAGATCAGAATGTTCTATGGCCTTCTAATTATACACTAATCTAGAAAAACTTTTCTTGTCAAGGAAGATTACCATGTAATTATTTATGGTTATTACACATGTTGAGACATGGACTAGATAAGACTCAAACCTAGGACCTTCTATATGCTGTTGGAGTGCTCTACCACTGAGCTACTGGCCTCTTTTGGACCAATCCTTCGTCGGTCCGGGTGTGGCTTCTTTCCAACACCAACACCCCCCTTAAGCCACACCTCTCGTGTGCTTGGGGCTCCTAGCTTGGGCCTGGCTCTAATACCATGTTGAGACATGGACCGGCTAGTACTCGAACCTAGGACCTTCCATTCGTTGTTGGAGTGCTCTACCACTGAGTTACTGGCCCCTCTTGGACCAGTCCATCGTCGGTCCAGGTGTGGCTTATTTCCAACACCAACACCCGCCCCCCCTTAAGCCACACCTCTCGTGTGCTTGGGGCTCCTAGCCTGGGCCTAGCTCTGATACCATGTTGAGACATGGACCAGCTAGGACTTGAACCTAGGACCTTCCATTGCTGCTGGAGTGCTCTACCACTGAGCTACTGGCCCCTCTTGGACCAGTCCATTGTCGGTTCGGGTGTGGCTTATTTCCAACACCAACAATACGAAATTCTAATGGCAATAGAAGAAGTTCATCAGACAATGAAGAATCAACCGGTGCAAATACAAGTTGTGCCCAACCTTTAGATGTAGTCTCACTTAAACCATTGCATAGCTTCAAAAATCAACAAAGCAATATATATTAGATGCTACATAATCCAATAATCATCATGACCCCAAACCATTTGTTCAAGGTTTATGTCAAAAATAAAGACTATTCTTGTTTGCTCAGTAACAATTCACTGTAACCCTTGAGAAAACAAAAATGCTTATATAAAAGTACCTACAAAATAAATGCTTCATTTGATGCAATATCATTCTCTTGGCCAGAACTCTCCAACTTTATCAATTATAAGAACTGCAAATCAAATTATCAAATTGCAAAATGAGTAACAGATATTACCTATAAGCCCAATTCAATGGAAATCTCTAATCTAGATGCTTACCTCATCATGGTTAACTGGCCAGGTCAAAGGCATGAAAACTTGCCTAAAATTATTACAGAATACTGATGTTTGTGTGCTTTCATGATGAGACCTTTTATAGTTGAATTCAGGTTCACAATTTGTCCACTCAGTTTGCTTTTCCCGCAGAAAATAGGCCGTCATTGGAGGAGAGACTTCCTAGAGACCATAATGTTAAATTTATTAGTTATTAGATCTCAATAGTTACATTGTCAAGCTATTTCAAAGACAACATCAAAATGGATCTTTAACATAGCCTAGAACACCTTAAAATATATCCACAAATGATAACTCCACATAAATATTTTGACATTAAAAATCTAACCAAATTATTTAAGCAAATGTTCACAACTTGTGAGAGAGGAAGGCTTTGAGACGCAAAATGCCCATGTCTGTTGAGGATGGACTGTCTAACATCAATTTCTCATTCTATGTTGGTTTACAATTTGACAAAGGTTTTATACAGATAGCAATATCTCCCATCCCATCTTTGGATAATGAAATCTAGCCATAACATCATATACATACATAAATCCATTTGCATTATCCCATCATATAAATCACATTAAATACTCATGCACATCCTCAAATTCATAAATCATCGCATGATCATCCATAATCATCACATAGCATAAATAGAACAACATCATATATGTCTCCATCAAATGCATAATCATAAAAAAAACACAAAAATATAATGGCATAACTATCTAATCTCATATCATAAAAAAATCATTAGTCTGCAATACATTAGAGTAGAGCACAATCATATATATGTACATAAAAAAAAGTATCCACACATTGAAATGTACATGGTAATCAAAATATCTCAAAATAGTCATAGCCCAGCTATGATTGGCTAGCACTATCACCGTGAGACCTTGATGAAGATCCTGCCCCTCTAGGTGGATGAGGAGGTGGCAGAATTGCTACTAATCATAAAAAAATCATTAGTCTGCAATACATTAGAGCAGAGCACAATCATATATATGTACATAAAAAAACGTATCCACACATTGAAATGTACATGGTAATCAAAATATCTCAAAATAGTCATAGCCTAGCTATGATTGGCTAGCACTGTCACCGTGAGACCTTGATGAAGATCCTGCCCCTCTAGGTGGATGAGGAGGTGGCAGAATTGCTACGAATCCTGACCTATCTGATCTGCTTGCTTGAAATGTTGTCTGCTCTGCATTTGACAGCTCTTGCTCCTCTGGTGGCAAGAATCTCTCATATAGAGACCTGTAGTACATTGTGTAAGCCTGGTTTTGATCCTGTCTAAGGAGTTGTACCTATTGGAAGCATTAAAGCTTTGATACCACTTTGTTGGAAGCATGAAGCGTCGATACCACTCAAAGAAGGAAAAATAAATAAACAAGTACACAAACATAGATTTCTATTAAACAAAAAAATTACATTCAACAAATACAACTACAGAGTTACAACTTTGATTCTTCTATCTCCACAACTACTGCTCCCTCTAGAGCTTGCTGGATATTACTATTGTCCTTCTCTATTTGGAGTTGCTGACTGCTCATTCATCTAACTATCTATTGTGTGTGTTTGGAGCTCTATTCTCTGCACTCCCTCTGCTGTAATCTTCCATGTTACTACTGCAACAAATCTTCCCTCTTGTTCTCTGTGCTACTATTGCTTGCAATATTCACTCTTTAACTATACTTCATTCATTCCTCTTGTCTTATCTTTCTCACCCAAAAAATCTTCCTCTCAAATTCAAACTTACCAACTAGGAATCAATGAAACTGACCAACATTAACTATTTTGACAGGGCCAACAAATGGCATTTACTATTTTGGTTGGGGGCGGCAAGAAGGAGATCTCTAGAGGATCTCTGATGGGTAGGTGGAGTTAATGCGGGCTCTAGATTAGATTTCCAATAGTACCTCCGTCTGCCATCCGTATTGAGCCAACAACAGGCTATCCCTCTTTGACAAAGTCGTGGCCAATCTAACCCGAAGCTCATCTACGTCATGCCACTGTGCCTGCTCCTCCTGTATCTTTGAGAAATTTACATCATTGGCCTCTTGTTGTTGCTCTCCTCTGGCATGACCCTATCCATCCTCTCTCTATTGTGATACTTGGTGTCCTACTCCTCTAGCTAGTAATTCACTTTGTAATAGCTATAACCATGTAAGAAGTACCATGTATAAGAGATGTATCGTTGAAGTCCAAATCTATAGAAGATGATATTGTTGGCAAGAGACACTACTTTGAGTTGATAAGTGTTGTCATTGATGACAACTAAGATCATCCTAGACATCCGCATAACACAAGTTGTTCAAACTGGAAGTCAGAATCACAATTTGTCTAAGTCCAAGCAGTTAGGAACAGAGCTGTAATAAGGTCCAGTATTTTGGACCGGATCTCTCCGGTGGAAAGGCATGGTATGCTGCAGATCTAAGGTAGTTGACAGCATTGCAAATACACTCTAAATGCAGAATTTTGTCATCCAGTGATGAAAGAATCAAATGTTATTAGCATCTGTGTATCGGGTTCCAGTCTGGCAGAGCAGACAGAAGAAGAACAGGTAGACCTTGCAGAAGATCTTGTTTCCGGATGTATGGAAGTTGCTTATTGGACAAATGGAGGCATTTAGCAACTATGGCCGACATGAGTAATGATTTCCAAGAGTGAGTTTTGGTCCGCACTCCAAGTTAAGCATAGATCTAGTCGACAGGGCAGAGCATTCTTAAGTGTTCTAAGTACTGTTGAATATGACTGGTAGAATGATTATAGATCTTGTTGCGGATATATATAGTCGATGAATTCAGATGTTTTAGTGTGTGTGGTATGTGCGAATAAGGTGTATGTGTGAAAGGAGCAGAAATCCAAAGGACGAATGAAGGCAGATCAATAAGAAGAGCAGAGTAAGGATGAAATGTGCTAAATCAGTTTATGTACTTAACTGGAACTGAAATTCATGCATGGGCAGATGCTATTCATCGGTTCAAATCTCTTATGTTCTCTTGTAATATTTTCTCTAGGCAGTGAGCCTTCTTTTGAGCAGTGAGCTCTGGGCAATGAGCCCGAATGCATGTGCATTCCCATTTGTAAAAATACTTTTAACAGGGTATTAATTTTTGTGGGTTAACCCCCACCGTGGTTTTTCCCTTAACCGGGTTTCCACGTCAAAATCTTGGTGTCAAGTGTGTTATTCTTATTTTTGCTTATGTGATGCTTAATTGTTTATTTCATTAAGATGATTATAAGATGTGAAGGAAGATTCAAGTTAGAAAAAGTTCAGAATTCTTGACAACTGATTCACACCCCCCCTCTTAGTTGTCCAGACCTAATCCAACAGATATGTATATGATATATACCATAGCTACTAAATGCTCTTTATTCTTTTTGAGTTTGTTCATTCCTTGAACATGTGTAGAAATATCTAATACCATAATTTCCTTTACTCCCCTTTAGTTGAACTAATTCAAGAATACCATTCTCAAGAAGTTTAAGTCTATTTCCTCTGTATCCAAGATTTTGCATTATTCTAAATCTTAGGATTAGGTGTGTCATTCACCTTGCAAATCCTAGGTCTGGATTAATTATATCTAATTATGTAAGACAATAAATAATGTATGATCTCTAGGTGGTGACATTATTTATTCATTATTTATTCTCTAGGATACTTGGGATATTGTGTAAGAAGGCATTGAATAGGCTCAGTTACATTGAAAAGGCAAAAATTGGGAGTTATAGAGCATCTTTCCAATTTGGATGTTATGACAACACTGATTACCCTCATGGAGCACTATGATTTAGGAAATTAATCAATTTGACTGTTATAATAAAAGGATTAGGTTGTTAGGATTAGGTGTGTCATTCACCTTGCAAATCCTAAGTCTTGATTACTTATATTTAATTATGTAAGGCAATAAATATTGTATGATCTCTAAGTGGTGACATTATTTATTTATTATTTATTCTCTAGGATACTTGGGATATTGTGTAAGAAGGCATTGAATAGGCTCGGTTATATTAAAAAGGTGAAAATTGGGAGTTATAGAGCATCTTTCCAATTTGGATGTTATGACAACACTGATTACCCTCATGGAGCATTTTGATTTAGGAAATTGGTCAATTTGACTATTATAATAAAAGATATGACACATAAGAGAAGTGTAAGAGGTGTAAGATGAATTACTTGCTAGTTCAGGTTGGTTGACCATGACTATGGAGGTGTTGGGTTCTTGCTATGGCTCGTGGTTTTGACTCATAGATTTGGGATACCATTTGTCGGTTTCTTGTTTCTAGATTTTCTATATATCGGAGGCATGGGATAGAGGTTTTTAAAGTTCTTTCTTAGGTACTCTTATGCTACCAATTTACTATCAATTAGAGGACAAAGTAGATTTTATTGATGTACTCTATTTTTAGAGATTATTACAAGCTTGGGTCTCTTTGGTGGTGGAGTTTTTCCTTGCAAGCATCAATATCAAGTGCTAATATGGTTTTCATATTTTATGTTTGCTTCTCAATTGTTTCATTTATCTTTATGGTTTAATCACATGTTTAATTACATTGGAACATTATTTTCTTAATATTCCCAAGTGTTGTTCACCTTGTATTTCACATTTAATATTAGAGCTATGAATTGATTTTAGAGAGGGGTGACTTTTATTCAATGTTGTAGGTTTTTTGTGGTTGCATTTGGAGTATTTAGTTTAGTGGCTTTACATATCTGAGTGTAGTTAGAGTATCATGGCAAGCACATCCTATTTAGAGATTAAGAAGCTTAATGGCTCTAGGTATGAGTTGTGGAAACTAAAAATGGAGAACCTCTTGGAGGAAAGAGATCAATGGAGAGCTATGAAAGATAAAGAAAATCCTATTGATTTATTGGATAGAATTGGAAGAACCTCGACAAGAAGGTTTGAGGAACAATATAACTATATCTTTTTTATTCAATCTTTCTAAAACTATTGCACACAATTTATGAAGGAAAGGTGAAATCTATTAAATAAAGAGTGTTAAGATATTTCTTGGAAATAAGTGTAAAAATAATAAAATAGCATACCACTTCGAGGGAGTGACCTCAAATAAGCAAAAAATAATATGTGAATTCAATAATAGCATAACTATGTAGGGACACACCCATTCATCCTAACTAAGTCATCTTAAGGAATAACTAAGACTAATAAATGAAAGTATTAAGGTTAAATATGCCACAAGTGCTTATCCTTATTATAATTAAGAATATAGCATACTAGGATCATAACATTCTCATTCCCTTCAAAAAAGTGTTGTCTTCAACGCTTAGCAACTCTAGAATCTTTTCTATGAATTGTTCATCATTCCATGTTTTACTATAGATGAAGATGTCATCCAAGAATACCAACACCAATTTTCGAAGAAATGGGTGGAACACTAAATTTATAAGGATTTGAAAAGTTATTAGATATTACTGACACCAAATGATATAAATACTAATTCATAATGACCCGCATGTTGTAAATGTAATCTTATTTATTGTTGGAGTACAGACAACACTGAGAGGGGGGTGAATCAGTGTTATAGATTAAAAAACAATTCAATTTGCTTTTGATGCAGGAGCATCCAGAGGCGTAAGGGCAATCTTGCATCACCCAAAAAGAAGTTAATTCAAAACCATTGTAGTTGTTCTCATTTTTTCCCATAATTAGTGTTTTTGGTTCCATAATATCCAAAATAATAATGTAGGACTTTCAGTTTTTTCAAAACTGCTAAAAATAGCGACCTGCCTATTTAAGAAAGTGTACTTGCTATTTTTAGAAAGTTTGCATTTGGGCACGTAATGAAGCAAAAACTTTCAAAAAGTTACATAATGGAAATATAAGACCTTTGGCGAAGGAATCAGGCAAAGATCATTTGTGAGCTGAAAGATATTAAAGTTTTTGTTTTCTGAAAGCCCCTGAAAATTTACGGAACGAGATATGAGGCACTAAAACTTCTCATAACATCTTGAAAAGTTGATGAAAATCTATTTACAAATTTCCATCGTGATAGTTCACATCACGAGCTTTCCGGCGCTTAAAACAGTTCGTCAATTAGACACCCGGATCAAAAGTTATGCTTCCCAGAAGTTGACCTACTTTTGGAGGGAGTTGCAAATTTCAAAATTTAGCTGGAGGCCGCCCAAAAGTGCTATTTATGACTATTTTGGGAACCCTGGTCAGAGTAGAGTTAAGGGGGGCCTGTCTAGAGTCCAGAATAGGGGGAAAATAGAAATCCTAGCTGATTTGGGGTTACAGAAGGCTGAAGATTCTAGAGTCTTGAGGTTGGGAAAGCTGTAATGTGTTGCAGCCAGTAGAGGATTCATCCTCTGATTGTAATTGAGCTTCTGTAATGTAATGAGTTGCCTAGTTCAATAAAAGAAAGTTCTATTTGTTGTGTTTAATATTTGTTATTGTATGTTTTGTGATTTACCCCCTTCATCAAGCGGTATCAGAGCAAGGGTTCCTGAGTGTGTAGACAAATCGCTGACCGTGAGGCAGTTTGCACCAGGACCTAAGGTTGTGGGTTTGCTGCAGAGACCAAGATGCCTCCATGAAGAAATCATGTTGGGAGGAATGCTTTGATGGAAGAGGTTTTTAGAGCCCTACAAAGGCAAATCGATGCATTGCAAGAGGAGCTGCGAAGAGGGTTTGATCCGAGAACAAGAGAAGAAAGCAAAGATGAAGCCAAAGAGGAGCTATCTGAGGAAGAACAAGAAGCTACAGGAGATCCTGTAGAGGTTAGGTTGTTGAGGGCCATTTCAAAGATTGGAAAGAGGCCCAGAATCAAAGTTTCTACATATTCTAGAGATTTGAATCTGGAACAGCTCATTGATTGGATCAATGACATGGAGGAGTATTTCAAGTATGAAGATGTGGAGGACCCAGATCGGGTCAAGTTTGCAAAAATAAAGTTGAAGGGCCATGCCAGTATTTGGTGGAAGGAGGTCCAATTAGAGAGGAACAGAAGAGAAAAATGAAAGATCACCAGATGGGATCGGATGGTGGAGAAACTGAAGAAGCAGTTCATTCCTGTGGACTATGAGATGGAGTTGTTGAAGAAGCTGCAAGGACTAAAGCAAGGTAACAAGTCTGTTAAGGAGTATACATAAGAGTTTTATAAGATTACTACCAGGACAAGCCATGCAGAGCCCAACAAGGAAAAGGTAGCCCGTTACATTAATGGGTTGAGGCCGAGTATTCAGGAGGAGCTGAGCCTGGTCAGAATGACCACCATAGAAGATGCATACCAGTCTTCCTTGAAGGTGGAAGAGAAGCTGAATAAAAGATTTGATAGCAAGCAAAGGGGAAGAGGTCAAGGCGGAAGGACTGGTGGAAGACCCTATGGGGGCCGAAATGAAGATGCAAAGAAAAGTGAAGAAGCTGGCACCAGTCAAAATTAGAGAGGAGATAACACCTACTGTCTTCGTGACCAGAACAATGGTGAGCAAAGAGGAAGAGGAAGAGGTAGACCTGGGCAAGGACCTGGAAGAGGAGGTTTTAGAGGAACCTGTTTCCAATGTGGAGAAGAAGGGCATCGAGCATATGAGTGTCCGCAACATCAAGGAAGGACGAATAGGAGACCTGAAGGTAATGTACGAGTTGCACATGTAGATGAAGATGCACAGTCTGAGCATTCTGAAGATGCTAAAAGGGGAGAAACCCTAGTTGTCAAAAGAAACTTGTTGAATGAGGAGAAAGAACCAAATCAAAGGAAGAGTTTATTCCACACAAGGTGCAAATGTGAAGGTAAGTGTTGTGATATTATTATTGATAGTGGAAGCACTGATAGTCTGGTTTCAGAAGAGATGGTTGACAAGTTGAAGTTGACAAGAAGAAAGCATCCGCATCCATATCGAATTGCATGGTTGCAGAAAGACCATAGAGCTTTGGTCAATGAGCAGTGTTTAGTGAAGTTCAAGATTGGGGACTACCATGATGAGGTACTATGTGATATCATACCGATGGATGCATGTCATATGCTGTTGGGAAGGCCGTGGCAGTATGATAGGAGAGCTGTCTATGATGGCCGTGCAAACACATATTCCCTAACAAAAGATGGAGTTCGTCATAAATTGAAGCCCTTGAAGGAGGTGGAAGAAAAGGTATGTAGTACTGCCAGAATTTGCTTGGTAGATGGTAGGAAATTTTTGGAGGGTATGAAGCATGAGCGACATTGCTTTGCATTGATTCCTAAGATTAGTCAAGAGAACTATGAAGATGTACCAGCAGAAGTTTTAGATATGTTGGAAGAGTTCCAGGACATTATCTCTGATAATGTACCAGAAGGTTTACCACCAGTAAGGAAGATAAGTCATCAAATAGATTTGATACCAGGAGCCAGTTTGCCAAACAATGCAGCCCATAGAATGACCCCTGCAGAGAATGAAGAGCTGAACAAACAAGTTCAGGAGTTGTTGAGGAAGGGACTGATAAGGGAGAGCCTAAGCCCATGTGCGGTACCTGCAGTACTAGCACAAAAGAAGGATGGAGAATGGAGGATGTGTACAGACGCTCGAGCCATCAATAAGATAACGATCAAGTATAGATTTCCATTGCCAAGAATGGATGACATCATGGATTGTTTGAGTGGAGCCAAGTACTTCACGAAAATTGACCTAAAGAGTGGATATCACCAGATTCGTATCAGAGAAGGAGATGAATGGAAGATAGCATTCAAGACAAAGGAAGGTTTGTATGAGTGGTTAGTCATGCCATTTGGGCTAACCAATGCACCGAGCACATTCATGCGGCTCATGAACGAGGTACTGAAGGAATTTTTGGGAAGTTTTGTTATTGTTTATTTGGATGATATTTTGATTTTTAGTAAGACTTGGGATGAGCATCTAATGCATATCAGAAGAGTTCTAGAGAAGCTGAGGGAGGAGAAGTTGTTGATTAATCTGAAGAAATGTAGTTTTGCAAAGAAGGAGTTGGTGTACCTGGGATTTGTTGTCTCAGAAGAAGGTCTTAAGATGGACCCAGAAAAAGTAAGGGCTATCATTGAATGGCCTACGCCAAGGAGTGTCACAGAGGTAAGATCTTTTCATGGTTTGGCAAGTTTTTATAGAAAGTTTATCAGGAGTTTTAGTAGTATTTGTGCACCCCTAACTGAGACAATGAGAGGGGATAGAAAAGAGTTTAGATGGACTAAAGGAGCAGACAAGAGCTTTGATACATTGAAACAGAAAGTGGTAGAACAACCTGTTTTGGCACTTCCAAATTTTAATAAGGTATTTCAGGTAGATTGATGCTAGTGGTAGTGGTATAGGAGTTGTTTTGAGCCAATAAGGTAAGCCCATTGCCTATTTTAGTGAGAAGCTTAATGATGCCAAGAAAAAGTATTATGTTTATGATCAGGAGTTTTATGCAATAGTTCAAGCTTTAAAGAAATGGAGACATTATTTGTTGCCAAAAGAGTTTGTTTTATATACTGATCATCAGGCTTTGCAGTATCTTAATAGTTAAGAAAAGTTAAATCAAAGGCACTTAAAATGGGTTGAGTTTTTGCAGAGCTATACTTTTGTTTTGAAGCACAAGAGTGGGAAGTCCAATAGAGTTGCAGATGCCTTGAGCAGAAGGCAAAATTTGTTGACAGAAATGAAGATAGAGGTTGTTGGGTTCGATGAGCTCAAAAGTTTGTATCCTGAAGATCCAGATTTTGCAGAGGCCTAGAAATCTTGTTTGGAACCTGTTACTTTAGACAGGACAAAATGGTTGGATTTCATTATCCAAGATGGCATATTGTTTAGAGGAAGCCAGTTGTGCATTCCAAGGAGTTCCATGAGAGAGAACCTGATTAAGGAGAAGCATAGTGGGGGATTGGCTGGACACTTTGGTCGAGATAAGACCATTGCTATTATTGGTGAAAATTACTATTGGCCGCAATTGCAACAGGATGTGAGGAAATTTGTGCAGAGTTGCAGAGTGTGTCAGATGGCAAAAGGAACAAATCAGAATACAAGGTTGTATCAACCATTACCTGTACCGGAGAAGCCATGGGATGATATTAGCATGGATTTTGTTCTTGGTTTACCAAGGACACAGAGAGGACATGATTCTATTTTTGTGGTGGTGGACAAATTCTCAAAAATGGCACATTTTATTCCTTGTAAGAAGACTAATGATGTTGTTCATATTGCAGAGTTATTTTTTAGGGAAGTGGTGAGACTACATGGTCCACCAAAAAGCATAGTTTCAGACCGACATACCAAGTTTGTTGGTTATTTCTGGAGGACATTGTGAAAGAAGTTGAAGACAGACTTGAAGTTTAGTTCTGCACACCATCCACAGACTGATGGACAAACTGAAGTGGTGAATAGGAGTTTGGGTAACCTACTACAATGGTTGGTAGGAGATAAGCCCAAGGGATGGGATTTGATTTTACCACAGGCAGAATTTGCTTACAACAATTCTGTCAATAGGAGTACTGGTAAATCACCGTTCTAGATTGTATATGGCATAGCCCAAGAAATGCTTCTAAGTTAAGGAAGCTGGACAATGAAGAAAAGACAAGTGCCGAAGCTGAAGACTTTGCAGAACATCTAAAGAATTTGCATGAAGAGGTGAGAAAGCACATTAATAAAATGAATATTCAGTACAAGGCTAAGGTAGATCAGAAGAGGAGATATAAGGAATTCCAAGTAGGAGATGAAGTCATGGTTCACCTGAGAAAAGAAAGGTTCCCAATTGGAACATATAATAAGTTGAAAATGAAGAAATTTGGACCATGCAGAATCATGAAGAAGCATGATTCAGGAAATGCATATGAGGTAGAGCTGTCGAGTGGGATCAATATTTCCCTTGTTTTCAACATTGCTGATTTATCAGAATATCATGAAGGTGGAACAGAGGATGGACCAACAGAAGTGCAGTGGAGTATTCCGGCATCTACTTCAATAGAGGAGATAGAAGAGATCTTGGATAGCCGTGTTGGAAGGAGCACTCGAAACATGCAATATGAAGAATATCTAGTGAAATAGAAAGGAAGGCATGTTGAAGATTCTTCTTGGTTGTCTAAGGCAGAGGTTGACCGTTTGGGTTTTCCTCACACAAACACATGAGACGTGACAAGGTCACTTCTCAAATTACCCTGGGCATCTGATGCAGGAGCATCCAGAGGCGTAAGGGCAATCTTGCATCACCCAAAAAGAAGTTAATTCAAAACCATTGTAGTTGTTCTCATTTCTTCCCATAATTAGTGTTTTTGGTTCCATAATATCCAGAATAATAATGTAGGACTTTCAGTTTTTCCAAAACTGCTAAAAATAGCAACCTGTCTATTTAGGAAAGTGTACCTGCTATTTTTAGAAAGTTTGCATTTGGGCACATAATGAAGCAAAAACTTCCAGAAAGTTACATAACGGAAATATAAGACCTTTGGCGAAGGAATCAACCAAAGATCATTTGTCAGCTGAAAGATATTAAAGTTTTTGTTTTCTAAAAAGCCCCTGAAAATTTACGGAACGAGATATGAGGCACTAAAACTTCTCATAACATCTTGAAAAGTTGATGAAAATCTGTTTGCAGATTTCTGGCATGATAGTTCACATCGCGAGCTTTCCGGCGCTTAAAACGGTTCGTCAATCGAACTCCCAAATCAAAAGCTATGCTTCCCGGAAGTTGACCTACTTTTGGAGGGAGTTGCAAATTTTGAAATTTAGCTGGAGGCCGCCAAAAAGTGCTATTTATGACTATTTTGGGAACCCTAGGTAGAGTAGAGTTAAGGGGGGCTAGTGTAGAGTCCAGAATAGGGGGAAAATAGAAACCCTAGCTGATTTGGGGTTACAGAAGGCTGAAGATTCTAGAGTCTTGAGGTTGGGAAAGCTGTAATGTGTTGCAGCCAGTAGAGGATTCATCCTCTGATTGTAATTGAGCTTCTATAATGTAATGAGTTGCCCAGTTCAATAAAAGAAAGTTCTATTTGTTGTGTTTAATATTTGTTATTGTATGTTTTGTGATTTACCCCCTTCATCAGCTTCTTATCAAAACTTGATGCAAGAAATCAAATACTATGTAGTAAAGGACAAGATATTCAAGTATGAAGGATAAATGTAACATACATCATATGAAACCATAACACAAAGATTTCAGGAGTGGAAAACCCTCATGGAGTAGAAAAACCACTCAGAAAATGCCTCACTAGATTAATCAAAACCTCACTGGTTACAAACATGTCTCACTGACCAAGCAAGCCTCACTGGCTACAAACAGGTCTCACTGACTAGTACAAATGCCTCATTGGGTATTGGACAATTAGGTGAACAAGAAAGAGAAACTCAATTTAGGGGGTTACCCCGATTCACTAAAATATAATACACCTTCAACATTATTTTTATGAATATCAAAGAATTCTTCTTCAACCTCTGACAATTTTATCAATCTCTTTAATGTCTGCATCACATTACAATCTCTGCAAGGAACAACATACTCCTTTGATCAAAAATCAACACCTACACTTTCTTCTCTTGCACTCCATAAACATTAAGTAGTCTTCAACCTTCATATATTGTGCAAACATCATGATATTCTACACACAACTGATTAATTCTCATATTGACATGTAGATAATCTTCTCCAAAAAACTCAAATCAATGATTAAAATCCATGGAAACATCATACAAGTCTCACACACAAATATATTGGCCCTCTACACTGATGACAATCACTTTTAGAAGCATTACACTCTGCCCTTCAATTTAATCATTACACTCTGCACACAAAAAGAGTTAATCTGATAGATATTACTCTTATGAAGGTACTGAAACAATTTGTTCATCTTAAAACTCCTCTAAACTCCTTGTGAAGACTTAAAAAATGTCCTTTGTCTTTCATTTCAACAAATCTTTTGTTTTCCTTCACTATATTCTTCAATCTTTTTATGTACAAGTAGGTATCTTTTTCTTATATCACTCAAACCAAGTCTCACACACTTCTCTATCAAATATTGTAAGTTATAAAATTCTTTGGCCCTTTTGGTTACTGGCAAAACTGAATATGAACAGTTACTATGCAAAGGATGTAGTTAGGGCTTGTCACTTTCATATGCCCATCAATTTTTCCTTTCAATGGATGACCGTTGAAATTCAAACAAACTTTGAATGATCACCATCTGATCTCCTTTTCACACTTCCTCATAGTTTAATTGTAACCTTTGATGTTTACATGGCGCTCATTCATTAAAAACAACCTGAGCTCACCAGTGGCCTAGGTTTTTGGGGCCGATCAAACTTATGATTTAAAAACCCTCTAGGTGGTCAGTTTAAGTGATATGACCTGAGAAAAGAAGTCACCTTTAAAATATAAACAAAGATCATAAGAATAGGTGACAGATTAGACTTAAACAATGTTAGGAATAAGTTTTAGGGTTTGGCTTCAAAAAAAGAACTAAAACACATGGAGATTTAAACAAGACTTTCCACCACTAAACCCAAGAGATAATGATCAATACAAAGATCCTTTGAGATAGGTTTTACTACTTAGAGTTCCCGAGGTCTTGTCATAGACACTTAGGGTTTCTTAGGTTTACAAGACTAAGTAAAGCATGCAAGTTCAACTTGTAGTTCTTAGACATGAATTCAAAGCAACCCCAAGCACTAACAACCTTTGACTCCATATCAATATCTATCAAAACTGTGTGCATACCTGACTATGAAAGCATGACATGAGAACTGGCCAAGATATGATGACCCAAGACATAATAGAATATGCATGAAGGCAAACATAATAAAGAGGGTCTTGAAACATGAAGTTTGAGGACATAAAACATAAGTAACATGAGATTAAAGACTCTGATATGCTCCTGCATACTGAGAGCATAAAACATAAGCAACATCTAAATTGACACCAAACAAGTAACCTGGTATCATTACCATGCATTGTGTCCAATCTTTCCTTAACACCATCCTCTGGGCTTTGACATGGCAAATCAACATCATTACCATTGATGCTAAACATGAATATCATCATATCTTAGAATTAGCATGGCATGCATATCATCTTACAAACTCAACTCCAAAACAAATGAGCAACATTGAACCACATGAATATACACCACCCCATCACCTTCTAACATGATGAAACCTACTCCTTTTAACACATGATCACCAAACATGAACCATTACACCAATGATCAACATGAAGAACATCCTAATCAAATACAATAGCATTGACAACACTTCAACATTAGACCAAGAAGATGAACAAGATAACACTTAGACTGTATCAAAACTGCAACATCATCTTGAGCATTATACAAACCATCAAGGTACACTATGATGGCAAAACAACTTGTGATCTTTCAACTCCTCTCAACAATGACCTGAGGTAGACCAATGCATCATTTTCTCTAATGATGGAAACATCTGAGTCACATCAAGGTGACAAGGTGAACCAATTCCAAGTCCAAACATCAATGACAACATGACATCCTCTGACCTCCTTGCTACCTTACCTCTGACCTTGGTGACAATCAACTCAACACCTTTTTGCCTTTTTGTCATCAAAGCACATCAACCTCAATGTACTTCAAGACATTCAGATCATATCATCTTATCTCAACCTCTTATCTCAACCATCAACACATGAACCTTTTTGACATCAATGACAACAATGTGCTACAATTTATATCCTCTCCCTTTAGTTGAATTTGATGATAATCTATATGTAAATCTAATTTAGTAAAGAAAACTATATTATTAGATTCATCTACCAATTCATCAATACCAAGAATATAAAACTTATCTTTATATTTCTAAGTCATGGATTCCTCTATTGTTGGTTGTACACTCTCTGTAGCAAGCCGTACCACATTGTCACTGATTTGTGAGGGTTTGGATAGTTGTTTGGTCTCTATTCTTGGCGTTGAAGTTTGTTGACAGCTTGTTGAAGAAATTCAAACTGTTATGAGCATATTTCAAGCATTAACATGAGGGTATTGTTGCTAGCACATTCTTACACATAGGTTGTACATCTCCATTGATAGGCGTGGGATCTGGAGGCTGGAAACACCTAGTTTTTGGGTAGGGTTTAGTGTTTCTTGTGGTATCTTGATGCTCAACTATTGTTGTCCCTCATTTTCTAATAGAGAAAAGTTAGTATGGTGATGTCGAAGGTCATTTTGTAGCTTTAGATCTCTAATTTTTACATGTACAGTCCTGCATACAACAAATTTGAAAATGGGTTGTTCTAAAATTAATGCAATTGATATTTTACCAACTGGATTTTGTTGTTTTAAGTGATTAGAGTTCATTTTGCTATATGGTATTGATGCATGTCAAGATATTCAATGTTAAACTATTGCAATATGTGCTGAATGAGAAAAAACAAACAAAACACAAACAATAGTAAACCTAATAAGCAAAACAAAAAATTGGCATCAGAAAATATTACAAACTATGGTGTATATTACAGTGGTATCAAAGCTTATCTCTTCTTGCCATCTTTTGAGGTCAGTTAGGAAAATATGTAGAGTTTTTAGTGAGTAATACAGTCCAACACACACCAATATTATCTGAGGAGAAATAGGTCACAGCTAAAGCTTGAAGTACCACCGCACATAGACCCTTTTGCAGGAGTTGATAGGGTAGAGGTAGAAATGGCTGACAGAGACCATGAAGAACCTCGTACTAGGGAGATATTAAATGATTTAGCTAGGGGACAGTTAGAGTTACAACAAAACTTGAACTAGATTTGTGCCCTACTGGCTAGACAGGTTGAGGGGAATAATAACAACAACCACAACAACAACTAAAATGGAAATGGTAATGAGGGTAATGGCAACAAGAGAAATGATGGAGATGGATCTGTTAATAAAAAGATAGTTAACCAGCATACTATGGCAAGGATAGCTAATACGAGACCATGTATGCCAATCTTTCCTCCACGAGATAACCAACATGAGGTTAATGAGCCGACCTAGCATGAGCTATAGGACATGATTATGAGAGATTAGAGGGCTTTAGGAGCAGAGTTTTAGGTTGAGATGTCTTTCAGAGACTACGTGGATTTGAGGATGAGGAATAGATCTAACAGGGGCAATAGACATCATAACCATGAGCTACAGAAAAAGTGAGCAAACTATCCATTCCGTACTTCGATGGGTCAAGGAAGACTACTGTGAGAGCTTGGGTGCAACAGATGGATAGCTACCTTCATCTTAGCCCTATGCCAAAGGATGAGGCTATTACCTATGCTACATTACACCTTGATGGTATTTCCCATGTGTGGTTGCCACGGAATGATTACACTTGGCCATGACCAAATTACTTCTTATGCAGAGTTCATTGAGAGGCTGATTGACAGGTTCAATAATAAGGACCCAGAGTTGCAGTTTAAGGAGTTAGCACAACTGAAACAATGGGGTTAAGTGGACAGTTATATCTTAGAGTTTCAGAAGTTGTCCGTGATGGTCGCTAATATTTCAGAGTGGAGATTGATAGTTTTGTTCATTGATGGACTCACAAATCCATTGAGGGGTTGGATTAAGGGACTTAATCCACTGTCATTACAGGAAGCCATGAAGAAGGTGAGAGACATGGAGTCCTCTACTTCCAAGAGTAAATTCCAATCAAAGGGTTTTCTACATAAAAAAGATAAGGATAAAAAACATTTTCAGCGGGAAGTTAATCATCCAAAGAGGGAAACAAATCAGCTAAGTAATGAGCAGTTGAATGAGTATCAGAGGAAGAAGTTATGTTTCCAATATAGGGAACCTTGGGACCCTTCTCACAAATGCCTTAACAAGGCAAAGGCCAAGAAAATTGGATACTTTTTAGCTGAAGAAACCAATTCAGAAAAATTATATTAGCAATCTAATATAGAGGACAACGAAGAGGAAAATTCATCTAAAGGTGTCAGTGATGGTGAAGGGGTGATGGCATAATTATATAGCTTCCAAAAAATTGGTTCCCTTAGAGTGAGAGGAGTTCTTTTTGGGCAGCAAATAGTACACTCATCAACACAGGTGCTACGCATAATTTCATTGATGAGGGGCTTGTTGCCAAGATAGGGCTCAAAACAAAGGAGTTTGAGGGGTTAAGGTAATGGTTGCAAATAGCTTCAAACTTACGTGCACTAGAAATATTTTTGGTTTGGGCATTCGAATGGGTGAATACAAGCTTAAGGATGATTTTTATGTGGTTGGCATTGGTGAAATTGATGTGGTTTTAGGCATGCACTGGATGATAATAATTGGGGAATTTACTATGAACTTGCATAACATGGTCCAATTGGAAGAAGATTGTTCTCAGAGCATTATCTGATGGAGGCCCTCGAATAGTATCTCTCAAGAGGATGGAGAGGATGCTTAGAAATGACCAGGTGGAGTGGGCAACATAGTGCCTAATTATGCCTATAGTAGAAGACCAACTACCATCCAGATATTCAAAAATTGATAACAAAACACAACAAGGTATTTGGGAGTATACCACCTAGAGTACCACCTGACAGAGGGATAGAACACATTATAGAGTTGGAGGAGGGTTCAAAACCATTGATTACCACACCCTATTGGTATCCTAAGAGGCTTAAGGATGAGATAGATAAAACCATTAAGGAGCTATTAGAGATGGGGTGCATTAGACCTAGGAAGAGCCCATTTGCTTCTACAATTGTACTTGTCAAAAAGAAGGATGGGACCATACACATGTACATTGACTATCATGCACTAAACAAAAAGACCATTAAGAACAGATACCCCATTCCTCAGATTTATGAGCTGATTGATGAGCTTCACTAAGCTTGCTACTTCTCCAAGATTGACCTGAGGTCAGGCTATCATTAGATCAGGATGAGGGAGGAGGATATAGAGAAGACTACCTTCAGGTGCCATTACAGTCATTTTGAGTTCTTAGTGATGTCATCTAGATTGATGAATGCACCAGCTACTTTCCAAAGTTGTATGAACCAGATATTCAAGAAGCAGTTGAGGAGATTCATATTGATCTTCTCTGACAACATCTTCATATTTAGCAAAACCTGGGAGGAGCACGAGGCATCTCGAAGAGGTGTTGAGCATACTAGAGAGTGAATCCTTATATGCTAAGGATTCCAAGTGTGACTTCGGCATGACTAATCTACTATACTGATGCAGAGGATAAATAAGGACTACAACAAAGTTCTTAGATTCTACAAACCCTTCTATGGTGTTTCAGACCTATACCCTGCACTTTTCCTTGACAAGCCTACTTCACTAAGCCTAAACCCTCAAAAGACCTATTTGTCTTTGTAGAGTGATCACACTCACTCCCTATGCTTTCTTAGGCTTCCTTTGCCTTCAAGGTACCCCATAGGGTCTCACCAAACCCTAGTTTTCCTGTAGTGAATTTAACAAGACAAACTTTCAACAAACCCTCAATGCCTCTAGGGTTTTAAACGGTCCTATTTGACAATGAACATACACAGACTTGAATATCTCACACATATGATTGATTTATGAACTTTTCTTTGGAGGATACTTGACCAACAACCTAAAGAAGGTTTTCACCCATTTTTTTGTAATTTTTCAACGGTTCAAACAAAAGTTATGGATTTTTTTGTATTGCTGGAAACCCTAGCTCTGTGAGAGGGCAGTGAAGGGTTTGAGCTTGTTTTCCTACACAAAACAACTTGAAACCATAAAATAATCAATGCATTAGACCTACAAAGCAATATTCACACTTTCCATACACTCCTCCAGTCTGGTGTTGTCTGTACACATCCGTACAAGACTGTTTCTTGCTTATTAATGTAAAAAATAGTTAAAAAATGCCCAAAAATAGGGTACAACAAAGAGAAAACTGTTCAACATCTTCTTGGAGCGTTTTCCTTTATTCCTTCTTGTACATAATGAGCCAAAATAGTTACAAAACCAAATATTTATTTCTTTGCCTTCAAACCTAATGACTATTCTTGGAACTAGATGCTTGAGTCCTTCTTGTCCATATCCACCTATGTCATCCAAGTATTCCAAAAAAAGAGAGAATCTAAAAAAATCAAAATAGTCAAGAGAAATTCCTTCATCAAATGGTGAAAACCACCTTAGTGGTGCCTTGGATAAGTACCATGATGAAAACCTAGCAAACATGCGTCATGTGTAGGTTGACTATCTATGTGTCTTATACTTGGGGGCACATTGTCTCATCCAACCTATCATTTTTGGCCTATCATTTCCTTTCTATCTATCTCATCCTATCATATCCTATCTTACCATCC
Organism: Cunninghamia lanceolata; assembly: GCA_027924645.1. Lineage (NCBI taxonomy): Eukaryota > Viridiplantae > Streptophyta > Pinopsida > Cupressales > Cupressaceae > Cunninghamia > Cunninghamia lanceolata. The sequence goes on along the minus strand of BSBN01000311.1, from coordinate 4,666,144 downwards.
TTAACCATTATACCTGCATACCAATCCCACCTATCCATCCATCCTCCCTTCCTCCTTTTGATCTTAATAAAGGCATAGGGGCTAAATGTTGAAAAATGCTTTAGAAAATCTCTTGATATACCTCATCCTTTCCAACTAATCCAATCATCCTCTCGTCCTAAGTTTTGTCATGTAAAATCCTAAACATACTACCTAGAATGGGGCATGTCATTCCTGTGTGACATAGTCTTTGGAGATCACATCCTAACCACTCATGAGTCCATCCATTCCATCCACTATCACCTACCCTTTTATCTATCCTTCTATAATGAGCTTTCCATTCCACACATTATCGCCTATCCTTTTATCCATCTCCTTATCGTGTGTCTTCCATCCCATTTATTATCACCCATCCTTTTATCCATTTATCTAATCCCACCTTCATCATTGCATCTAGACCTAATTTTCCCTTATCTAGCATCTAGGCAATCCAAATTATAGTCCAATGCCATCCCATAAAACAAAAATATCCAAAAACAACCAAAAATATCCAAAAAACAATCAAAAGGATCTCACAAATATCCAAAAACAATCTCACAAATATCCAAAAACAACAAAAAAAAAATCTCAAAAATATCCAAAAAGCAACCAAAAAATCTCAAAAATATACAAAAATAACCAAAATATCTCAAAAATATCTAAAAACAACAAAAATATCTCAAAAATATCCAAAAATAAAAACATCAAATATTTTTAAAATACAAAAAAGTCAAATATCCAAAAACAAAAAAATCAAATAATTTCAAAATACAAAAAACAAATATTTTCAAAATACAAAGAAATCAAATATTTTCAAAAAACAAAAAAAAATGAAATATTTTTAAAATGCAAAAAAAAAAATCAAATATACACAAAATCCAAGCAATAAACTGAAATGCAGGTCATTCTTAATCATACCAATCTAGTCAATCAATCTAGCCCACTTAATGATGATGATCCTAATCTTGTTGTAAACCAAATCAATTAATCATCATCAATCAATCATCAATGGGATATATCACTCCCATATCCTTGTTTTGATGTAGGGATTGTTGGTATGTGGCAACTGATCATGCAAGTACTGTACACAAGTTATGTATCCTCGTCGGGGTTCGGGGCTGGGCTGGGCCTCGAGTGGGGGTTCAAGGGTGCATCCCCCGAGAAATTTTTTTCCCTCTTTTTTGCACAATCGGAGTTAGTTGTTAATTTTTGTTAACTGACAAAAGAAAAATGACATTGCAAAACCCTAATTCTAGAAGCTTTCGAAAAGCTTGTTATAAGCGGCTGGGATGCATGGTACATCAATGTATTCATGAGATTGTAATCTATTTTGCACTAGATAATAAAATCATTGGATGGCTGAGTTTCTGTGGATGTAGCCCATATTGGGTGAACCACGTTAAATTTCTGTGTTGATATCTTTTTGTGTTATTCCTCATTGTTATATTTGGGTTATTTAATCTGCATATAATTGTTAGTGTTTATTGCTTTGATCTGCCCTAACCCTAACAACTGGTATCAAAGCGGGTTGTGTTTGATTATCATCTGCAAGAAGGTATCACGGTTGAGTGGGAGTCTCACAGTTGAGTGGGAGGAATGGCGGACGAGGGTAAATTGAAGGTAGATAAATTCAATGGGCAAAACTATCAATTATGGAAGATGCAGATGGAGGATTATCTCTATCAGAAGGATTTATGGATGCCATTGGAAGGAGTAGCCAAGAAATTGGCAGCAATGACTAATGAGGATCGGGAACTCCTAGACAAAAAGGCATTGGGAACCATTTGGTTGTGCCTAGTACCATCTGTGGCATTCAATCTAACAGAAGTGAAGACAACAAGTGAACTGATGAAAGCTTTGGCCAAATTGTATGAAAAACCCTCAGCCTCTAATAAGGTATTTCTCATGAAGCGTTTGTTTAATCTGAAAATGATTGAAGGTGGATTTGTGTTAAATCATTTAAATGAGTTTAATATGATTACCAGTCAGTTAACTTCTTTAAAAGTGAAATTTGATGAAGAGGTAAGGGCTCTCTTGGTTTTATGTTCTTTGCTAGAAAGCTGGAATAGCTTGGTAATGATTGTAAGTAACTATGTCTCTGGTTCAAATACTTTGAAATTTGATGATGTTGTTGGTGTTATCCTTAGCGAGGAAATGCGACAGAAAAGCACAGGTGAGACTTCAACATCTGGTAATGCTTTGACTATAGAGAATATGGGAAGAACAAAGGAAAGAGGAAAAAGCCCTACAAATCGTGGGAAATCACAAGGAAAGTCGAGGAAAGGTAGATCTAAATCCAGAGGAAGAATAGATTGTTGGCACTATGGAAAGCCAGGACATTTGAAGAAGGATTGCTAGTCTTGAAAGGGCAAACAAGGAGACGAACAACATGATGATAGTAAGGAAGCTAATGTCGCAAGTAATAAATTACAAGATGCTTTAATTCTGTGTTTAGATAATGCTAATGATTCCTGGGTAATAGATTTAGGGGCTTCATTTCATGCCACACCCCATAGGAAATATTTTATAGATTATGTTCAAGGTGATTTTGGACATGTATATCTGGGTGATGATGAACCCTGTCAGATTGTTGGAAAAGGAAAAATAAAAATCAAATTACAAAATGGAAATGAATGGTTGCTACAGAAGGTAAGGCATGTTCCAAATTTGAGAAGGAATTTAATCTCTGCAGGACAACTGGGTAGTGAAGGCTGTATAGTTACCTTTTCAGACAAAATCTGGAAGGTCACTAAAGGTGCATTAGTAGTAGCTAAAGGTGAAAAGGTAGGCACATTGTATTTGTGTACTGGTAATACTTATTCTACCTTAGCTACTACAGAAACAGTTCCTACTGAGATAGTTATAACACTTGCTACAGGGACAGAAACAAAATTGTGGCACCATAGACTTGGGCACATGAGTGAGAAAGGGATGAAGATTCTTCACTCCATAAAGTTGCCACCAGGTCTGAAGAAGATTGACTTGGAGTTCTGCGAAAATTGTGTTTATGGAAAACATAAAAGAGTCTGATTTCTCAAAGTTGGGAAAGAGAAGAAGAGTGAGAAATTAGAGCTTGTGCATTCAGATGTATGGGGACCAACTCAGGTATCTTCTCTTGGAGGCTCTTGCTATTATGTTACTTTTATTGATGATGCAACTAGGAAAACATGGGTGTATTTCCTAAAACAAAAATTAGAAGTATTTGAAACTTTTAAAAAGTGGAAAGCTTTGGTTGAGAATGAGACAGGAAAAAAGTTGAAGTGTCTCAGATCTAATAATGGAGGCGAGTATTGCAGTAGAGAATTTGAGAATTACTATTCATATAATGGAATCTGCAGGTAGAAAATAGTTCCTGGAACCCCACAAGAAAATGGTGTGTCTGAAAGGATGAATAGGACCATTATGGAGCGTGCAAGGAGCATGAGATTGCATGTTGGACTACCCTTACACTTTTGGGCAGATGCTGTACATACTGATGTTTATTTAATAAACAGGGGACCTTCAAATCCTTTGGATGGTGGCATTCCAGAGGAGGCATGGATGGGCAAAAAGGTAAACTATTGATTTCTGAAAACCTTTGGTTGTGAAGCTTTTGTCCATGTTGATATTGAAAATAGAATCAAGCTTAAGGCTAAGTCTAAAAAATGTACCTTCATTGGATATGGAGTAGATGAATTTGGTTATCGGTTATGGGATTATGAAAATCATAAAATCATTAGGAGTAGAGATGTTATATTCAATGAGAAGGTCATGTATAAGGATCAGCTACAAGAAAAGAAGCAGGAATAGGCCAAAAAGGAATACGTGGTGCTGGATGAGATTCCAGAAAATAAAATGCCAGTGGTACCTGATGCTCAACAACAACAAGTTATCCCACAAACTCCTGCAAGTGTTAGACGTTCTACAAGGATAACTAGACCTCCTGAAAGATTTTCTTCATCATTATATTCTATATTATTAACAAATTATGGTGAACATGAAGGTTATGAAGAAGCATATATAGCTCAAATACTACTTCATCCAGTCAGTTTTGGAGGATGGGCAGTTGAAGCTAGAGAAAATTCACACAAGTGAAAATCCTGCAGATATGTTCACAAAGGTAGTTACGTGGGAGAAACTGATTTCCTCATCAGTTTCAGTTGACCTTCATGACTGATAATGGTGGACTTAAGAAACCAGCCAGGCCTATAATCCAGTGGGAGCTGCAAGCATAGCGGTGTCATCCAAGATCAGTCTCCAAGTGGGAGATTGTTTGGTGTGGAGCCTGATCAGTCTCCAAGCAGAAGATTGTTGGTATGTGGCAATTGATCATGCAAGTACTGTACACAAGTTATAGCCCCCGAGAAGCAGGGGTTTGGGGGCATAGTCCCTGAGAAAAAAATTTCCCTCTTTTTTGCACGATCAGAGTCGGTTGTTAATTTTTGTTAACCGACAAAATAAAAATGACATTGCAAAACCCTAATTCTAGAAGCTTCCGAAAAGCTTGTTATAAGTGGCTGGGATGTATGGTACATCGATGTATTCACGAGATTGTAATCTATTTTGCACTGGATAATAAAATCATTAGATAGCTGAGTTTTTGTGGATGTAACCCATATTGGGTGAACCACGTTAAATTTCTGTGTTGATCTCTTTTTGTGTTATTCCTCATTGTTATATTTGGGTTATTTAATATGCATATAATTGTTAGTGTTTATTGCTTTGATCTTCCCTAACCCTAATAGGGATGTCATTCCCCACAATGACAACACTATCATCATCATCAAATCAATCAATCAATTGATCGATCAATCATTGATTTATAGCTTGACAGGGGCAATACCTTGTTTTTTTTATATCATTTGTGCATGTTTATTTCTTGCTTGTGTATGTCATCTTTTTACCTTTCGTTTGTCTCAAATCTATATCTTTCTAGCTAATATTCATATCTTGTGTATGTTGGAATAGCTTTTTGCATTATCCTTTGCATTAAGGTCATATCATACCTTCTGTGCATTAGGACTTTAATGCTCTAAGTATCCTTCCTCATACATCTACACAAGGTTGTATTACACTGGGTGCACAAGACACATTGTCACCCTGGTCCTTATACCTTGGTGCATAATGTCTAGTACTATATCAAACTATATGATTGCTCTACTCAAGTCAACATAACTACTCCCCTTATTAAATCCATTATTCTATCATCCATCCTTTTATCTTCTTCATTTTTCTCTATTTTGTTCTCCATCTTCTATATCCTTCTTTTCTTCACATCCATTCATTTCGAGAGCACACTCGTATTCTTCCAATCATATTCTTCCAAACCAAAATCTTTCTCTATCCAACACAACACTATGTTTTAAACTTCTTTGAAATGATGTTACTTCACAACACCATCTCAAATAGGGGCAAAATGTAGACACTATTCCCAGACCAGACATTCATCTACCATGCTTCACATTAATTAAATAATTCTTAATTATTTGATTAATTTCATCTATTGATCTCCATAATATTCATTCACATTAATTAAATAATTCTTAATTATTTGATTAATTTCATCTATTGATCTCCATCTTATTCCTTCACATTAACTAAATAATTTTTAATTATTTGATTAATTTCATATATTGATCTCCATCTTATTCCTCCATATTAATTAAATAATTCTAATTCTTTAATTAATTTTACTCCACACATTAATTAAATAAATTTAAATTATTATTTAATTAAATCTAATATTTAATTCCCTCCAAAATAAATAAAATTTAATATTTTATTTATTTTCCATGTGCATATAAAATTAAATTATTTATTTATTTAATTTCCTATTTTCCCCCTCACCACAATTCACTCTCAATCAGATCAGCTGACTAAACAATCAAATCAGTTAACAAGTCAATCAATCTAGTTAATTAATCAATCAATTTAGTTGACTAGTCCATCAATTTAGTTATCTAAGCAATCAACTCAATTGACTCATCAATCAATTTTGTTAGCCTCCATAATTAATGAGAGGACAACCTGACACTTGTCCCTCTCTCATTTGCTCGCATCCTCTCAACCAATTCTAGCCATTGATCTCTCTAAACATTTGAACAAACATTGATCTTTATTTCTGAAGGTCTATAAATTGATCATCCTTCTCAACCTCTAGCAATCTCTGATCTTCTTACAACATCATGATGTGAAATCATTCTAGATCCTCTTATCAATGATCCCCATACAATTTGTTATGCATGAGTTTAGCAATCCACATATCAACATAGCAAGGAGCAATCCATTCGAGTTTGGGTGCAATTTTCAATATGCTCAATCAATGAGGTTGGATTTGTATGCAAGGGAAGGTATAATTGTATTTGATTTGTTTGCCTTCTTTTATCTTTGCATTGAAAAATTTATCCATCACATTAGGTACCCATGAACAAAATATCTCAAGTGGAGTAAAGGAGAAAACCACATGAGAACTCCTCCCAAAAGAGAGAATGCAAGAAAGTGAAAGAAGTGATAGAAGGAGGACTCAACATGACCCCCAAGGACTACTTCTATCACAAGTATACAATTAATTATCCCCCGTAGGAGAGAATGAATGAGATGATATATCCCGTCCACAAAGAAGTAGCTCCTATGCTAATGAATGCTCAAAGACAAAATACAATCCACTACTTGCAAACAACATTTCTCCCTTTGGGAAGAAACAAATCTAATGGTGGATGTAAAATCAACTCCCATAATATGGATGAAAAGGGAATCCAAATCAAAATTCATGCCTCAAAATACAACTCTAGTGTCATCATGTTGGAAAATGACTTCTTCTCCAAATCGGGAATATAATACCTAATCAATAAAGTAGAACTAGGAGAGGAAGGATAGTGAACTGCATCTAGAAACACTATAGATGTGAGGACATAATTATCATCAAAGAGGATAAATAAACCCTAAAATTGTATCCTCCAAATCATCAATGCGAGACTCTACAAACAAAGATGCAATGTCTGATAAATAGAAGTCCTAATGAGGTGAATTAGAAAGAGTGAAATGATCTTACTACAAAGAACCACTAGAATCTCTCAAAGAAGCATCCCTAAACTTTGAGGTAGCAACAAGTGATGGAGATGAGATCTCAATGCATGTCCTCTGACTACATTTCTCATCCATGAATGATGTGCCCACATAAGATGTCTAAGTGTGAACATCAATTGTATTTGTTGATGATGTTGGATTAGAAGAATATGGAAAACTAATGTCATTTTCAATGCACAACTATTCTAACTGATGAAGCAAAATTAAAAGTGTTAAATCATTAATCATTTTAGCATGCATTCATCTATGATATGCCTTTTTCTCCCACAACAATCACATTTGACTTTCCAAAGATTAGGAGCCATAATTACAATCAGTAAAAACAAAAGATCACCACAAGAGCATCCCAAAATAAATTAATACAACAAATTAAGCATTCCAAAACAAATTTCACTTCTCCAAGTATTAGGATGCCCAAGTTATAAACCAGAATGTGAATATACTACAAACTAAATAAAACTAATCTAGGGTTGAATCTAGAAAAGGTGCATGGATAGATATGTAGAGTTTCTCAATACCTTTCCAATGCCACAAGAATCACAAAAATTGGAGATCATGGAAGAAAGTTATGAACTCGAAGACCAAAATGGAAGATATGAATTCAAGATGCAATAAATGATGTCATATAGAAAAATATGAAAAAATTGCTTGTACCACTACAAATTAATTGGAAATATCTTTTCAATGCCTATTTTTTTGTGAAATTTAGACACCATATGCCCAATTTACACTCGATTTCACAAAAGTTCTCCAATAGGCTTGAAAAGGTAAAAAATTAGCCCTCCTTGGTTAAGGGTCTGGTCACATGCATGACCAAAAGTTGGGCGCTTGGGGGATGGTAGCTTGAATTAAGAGCCTCTAGTCATTGATATGACCAAGGGTTGATTGGCAGGGGTTGAGAGTTGGAGGATTGCTTTTAATTGTTGGATAAAAGGTCGAACCATGTGAATCATGCTTCAAACCGTTAGACAAAAGGATGGACCCTGCAAATCATGCTTCTGATCATTGGATAAAAGGTCAAGCCCTATGGATCATGCTTCTAACTACTGGACATATGGCTGAACCTTGGTCATATGAATTAATATGGATTGTATGGATTTTTTTTGATGAAAATTCTTAAAACCCTAAAAATGGCCAAAAATTCAAATTGCTCGAAAATATAGTGTTATATGTCAAAAAACTTGGAATGGGTCACCATATGCAATGACACAATCAGATTGGCTCCAAAGTGCACCCAGTGAAATCTCAAGCCTAGATCACTCAAATTCGAGAAGGGGTTAGCAAATTTGAAGCCCTTGTTGGTGTTTTATTCTGAATCGGCAGTGGGCTTGCCAGTTCCAATGCACAGGCAGATTCGGCCAATAGATACGGGAGGTTGCGTGAGCTGCCTCCCCTTCACTTCTGGTTTTGTCACACCAAGGGGGGTATCCCTATTTGCTAAAGATTTAACCTTGACTCACCCAATGACAGAAAGATTTAGCTTTAAAATCACAGGCAAAATACTCTCATGTGCGGACCAAAATTTGTGTGTGGCAACGTTCTTAGACATATGTGTCTGGTTATGGATGAGAGTATGCAAGGGATTCCTAATCCTACTCCTACAACTAACATGTTGGAAATATGAATGGATTGGTTTGATGGTTTGGATGCAAGATAGGGGTTTTGGATCATAACTACTTCACAAGAAGCATACCGGTGCCTATCTCAGGGCAAGGAGTCAACTAGATGTATACAAGAGAATGGATTGCAACTACCATTCAAGTTTCAAGGGGTTAGGACTGGTATTTGCCTTACAAACACCACCCAAGGATAAGTATTTAACTGTCTCTACTTATGAATATCCCAACTGACATACAATCTTCTCCACACTTTAACCTAAAACAATATAATCCACTCCTTGAATGGAAGTTACAGATCAAGCATGTGGTACAACAAGACTATACCCTAAAATCTGAGAAACCCTTAGCAACCAAATTCAAAAGAAGAAAATGCATACAACAAATGGAGACAGACAGATAAACACATGCAATAATGCATTTTTCATATATAATGACAAGAAACTAAATATATGTGCAAGATACACTTCAGATGCAACTCATAAACTCCACAGAGATACAACAGATAGGAAATGCTCTGTATTTCGTTATTCACGCAAAAAATTGCCCAAGTCTGCAACAACCACGAATGATACAGTTTGCCCCTTATATAGCCAAACTGTACATTCAGCCAATTAATTACATGGCAACCAAAATTCCTGCCAAAATATAATGCATGAGAAATGGCACTCAGAAATAGTAAATGTAGCAGAGAGACAAAGAGGAATGAGTAGGTGAACTCGGGATTTGCACCGCCGCCTAGGGATTTTCTTCATCAATCGGGTGGTTGACCTATCAACTCCATCGATCATCCTCTGCAAGTCTACCATTAATGATTCAGCTACTCGCGAGATGCAGCAACGAACACATATGAAGTTTTCCCACTCAAAACAAGTTTGAGGAAGCAAGGAAGACCAATTCTGCAACTTTAAAACCTAGCCATTGATTTTGATTCCATCGCTGAGATCATCGGCGCCAAAAACCACCGAAAAGTTTGGAGCCAATGATTACGTGCCACGTAGGCACCCCATGTTCCTATCGCTGACTTTTTGCCATTTCGCCCCTTGCATATGCAAGAACGGATGCATATACAATCGCCATTGTTCACCTTTCAAAAACCCTTGTATATGCAAAATGCATATACATGCAACAACTTAATATACAAGGCGGACCCCGTGCTAGTTTAGAATGAATTGAAAAACTACTCAAGTCCGACTTGCACCTCATTCCTTTGTATATCCGTGATATACAACACACACATACATACAAGCCGCGAACTTCAAATCATTATGCATTAGAATGTACCTCCTTTTGAAGTCTGGCTCGTATCCTTTCATTGTACATCGGCTTGTATATCGGCATATACAAGCGCTTTATACAACCTACGGACCTTAAATATTTATGAGGCAGCTTGAAAACTCCATCGAGTCCGGGTTGTATATCGCATTCCTTGCATATCGCAATGTATATCCGCACATACAAGTGCCCAATATACATGTCGCGGACTTTAGACTTTGAATTTATTAAACTGCAAAGCCTTTTGGGTTCGGCCCTTGCATATTTGGAATGCATGTTCCTCTTTGCATCTTGCGAATGTATATTTCACATGCATTCACCTTTATATGTCCGCGGGCCCCACCAATTGTATATCCTGCTGCTTTGTATATTATTTCTTGCATATGACCTTTGTATGTCTGAACATACATTGACCCTTTCACATACAAACAAGGAATCTTTCCTGGAATATGCCCGCAATGTATCTTTTCCTTGCATGTTGCCATTGTATCTAACCATTGTATGTCTGAACATACAAACCAAATATACCTACAGACCCGATATACAAGCAGCGAATATTTTGAGGATCTGCGATGTATATTCCAACCCTGTATATTTTTCCTTGTAAGCCCGATATGCATTTGGAAATGCATACAACTGCAGAATATACTCAGGAATCTGCGAGAGATTCCCTCTTTGTATATGCAACCCGATATGCATCTAAAATGCATATAACTCAATTTTTTATCATTTTTTTGGAGGCCGATAGAGATTTTGCAAGCCCGCCAATGTATATTTGACCTGCATGTATATACAAACACCCTTGTATATACAAAGACCCCTGCACCTTAACGGATTTTTCACAATTTTACTATTGCAGAGGCCGAAAGTGTTAGAACTTTTTTTGGACTTTTGGGAAGGGGCCTACATATACATATTCAGGCACCAACAGCCCTGATACCATGTTAGAGTTTTGACATACTCCAAGATCTCTAGGATCATTTACAACACAAAATAAACCTTCCACAAGAGAGAAAAAGCAAGAGGATAAATTGTCTAATTCTAGTGCAATTTGATATTAATATTGATTGATATCTCAACATTGACATGAAAAATGATTACAAATGTGTCTCTTATATAGGCATGAAGAACCAACTGTAGACACCTAAAATTCACCTTACTTCCCAACTTAATTACTCATTTTCTATAATTTCACATTAATTAAACTAGTATATTTATATTTAAAAAATATATCTACAATACGCCAAGAGATATCTTCCAATTTATTTTTTGGTTTTTGGTTTTTGGTTTTGGCATTTATAAATTACTCCAGCTAATATTTGCATGTTGGTTTAAAATGGCAAAAGCATCTTTGAGAGTGGTGTCAGGTTTAGTGGTGTATTTAATGTGGCGTTTCATTATGATCCATTATAGCCATGCATTGAATTTTATTTGTTTTTCTTTATTTATTTGCTATTTTTTAATTTTTTAATTTGGGTTTTTATTTACTGGTTACAAGAATCTAAATCTTTATGCCCTTGCTGTCAGTGTAGAATGCCTCTCGGCATAATAATTTTTAATTATTTAATTAAATTCATCCATTTTTATTAAAATATTATTCTTCCACATTAATTAAATAATTATTAATTATTTGATTAAGTTAATTTTCCCCATTTCCTGGCATTAATTAAATAATTTACAATTATTTAATTAATTCTTTCTTCTTTTCTAATATTTTTTTCAAGGTAAGTTGTGGACAAGGGGTCCACTCCCTTCTATAGTAAGGTCAAAAATGGTAAGAACAACAACCCTCTAATAGGGGTGCATCAAAACTAATCTAAAACAACTGCAAAAAATGCAAGCCCTGAATTCAGGGGTGCAAACAAATAATTACTTTATCTAACTCAATCTTAGAAAAGAATTGTCACCCAGCATGAGAGCTCTCTCCTTTCATTATAGATCTTAGTGACATATGATGTGTGGGCTTGATAGAGGGATATTTCTTCTTCTTAACTTTAGTCCAGCCTTGATCAAGAGAGGAATGTGATCCAAGCCCCTTGCCACCATTTAAGATGTCGCCCGTGTGAAAATGTCCCTCTGTACCAGAAACAACCATAGACGATGATGAAGTGGAAGAGCAAACAACCCCTTTAAAATCCTCAATCTCAAGCATAGCACTAGAAGCATTAGCAAAAGTAGTAGTCTGAGGCTCCATAAGAGGAGCTTGAGGGGAAGAATCGAGACATTTGGTCATAACTGGTGAAGAAGAAGAGTGAATCCTTAAGTTTGTAGAAGCTGGACCCATTGTGGAGCTCGACACCATCAGAGGAGGAACAACATAGTGGTGGGGCATGATACCAATCCACCAAGTAGGCGTTTCTTGAGGATTAAAGTTTCCATTACCTTGGGTTCTAGATTTTGGACACTGTGAGGAGGTGTGCTCTGTTGAGAAGCACAATCTGCATCTGAAAGTGATTTTTCATAGTCCACTTGTTGCCACCAGTTACGCTTGCCCACCTTCAAGAGAATCTCAGCAAGGAGGCCATTGGAAAGGTCCATCTCCACGCAAATATGTGCATGGGTAGAGCTTGCATAATCTATTGTCTCTTCAATGGCATAGAAATATTTCCCTAGACCATTTCTAATGGCCTGCGAACTCTCCAACTCCCAAAATTAGAAAGGGAGATATGGTTAACGAACCTAGAGAAAAGCAGAAGAAAAGACCTTTGTTCGGAGTGGACTACCAAACCTGCATGGTGGACAACCGAACCTGTGACTACCGCTGAATTGCTGAACTATCAGCTTGCTGAACCTTCAGGCCTTGGTGAGCCATTGAACTGTTGAACCAACGCCCATCGTTGAACCTGCCAGGCTCGTTGAACCATTGAACCATTAAACCAGTTCAATGGGTGGTTCAACGATCATTAACAATCTTTGTTATCTTCGTCGTTCCGCGGGGCCTTTGAACCAACACTCGGTTGAACTGTTGAACCCTGTGAACCATTGAACCGGTTCAAAGGTTCAACCAAATAATTTTTCTGTCGAACAAGGTCATTCTGATTACTTTGCTTACTTCCTTTGAACCGATGCACTGCTTGAACTTTTGAAATTGGTTCAGCCAAAGGATTTTCACCAACTTAAGACTTTCGACAGAGCCTGATACTAAGTCTCACACTGACATAACCATTTGCCCAGTTTCAAACTTCGTTGAACTAAGGAATCACGAACCATTGAAAATTGGTTCAATCACAAGAATCTTAACACTTCAAATTTCGCCGATGGAATCTGCTGAAGTCCTTGCTATTTCATAGACTATCTCTCCTACAAATAAAACAAACTTTTACAAGTCGCCAACCTAGCACATGTGGATGCTAGGAATTAATCCAGCATGTTGTAATCGATCCTGCAAGAACAAACATAAAACAGAAAACCTAAACTACTATTTGGAAGACCATGGCAATATGACTTGGGAGCACAACATGATGGAGTTAGAAATACATATTCAATCACCAAGGATGGTAAGGTGATAGAGTTACTACCACTGATGGAAAAGGAGGTAGAGTCAAAGGGGAAAGAAGCCAAGGTAATGCTGGTAGAAGGTAAACAGTTCATGAAAGAAATAGTAGAAGAGGGTATAGTTGCATATGCCCTAATTCCATGCCTGAAAGTAAATATAGAACAGCAGCAAGAAATCAAGGCAGAGAAGCGACAGAGGTTCATAGATCCTGCTGTCCAAGAGTTGTTAGATAAATACAAAGGCATCATCTCTGAGGGGATGCCAAAATCCCTACCACCTGTAAGGGATATCAGTCATTGCATAGATCTGATCCTAGGATCTATACTTCCAAACAAAGCAACATACAAGCTTACTCCAGAGTAGAATGCAAAAGTTGCTAGACAGATTGAGGAATTGTTAGAAATAGGTCTAATTGGTAAAAGTTTAAGCCCATGTGCAGTACCGGCTGTACTAGCACCAAAGAAAGAAGGCACTTGGAGGCTTTGTACTGATTCCAGGGCCATTAATAAGATAAAAATTAGGTATAGATTTCCAATACCTAGGATAGAAGATTTACTTGATTGTTTGGGAGGTGCCAAATAATTCACAAAAATAGATTTGAAGAGTGGTTATCATCATATCAGAATTAGGCCAGGAGATGAGTCGAAAACAACATTTAAGATAAATGAGGGGTTGTATGAGTGGAAGGTCATGCCTTTTGGTTTGTCCAATGCCCCCAGTACTTTTATGAGACTGATGAATGAGGTCTTGAGAGAATTTATAGGAAAATTTGTCATAGTATATCTAGATGACATTTTGATTTTCAGTAATACAAAGGAAGAGCATCTCAGACATATAGACTTGGTTCTCAAAAGGTTACAGAAGAGCAGCTAATGATCAACTTGGAGAAGTGTTTGTTCATGCAGGAGGAGATACCTATTTGGGTTTTGTCATTTCACAGGGAAAACTACAAATGGATCAAGAGAAGGTAAGTGCCATATTGTCTTGGCCAACTCCTAGAACCATAAATGATGTCAGAAGTTTCCATGGGTTAGCAACCTTCTATAGGAAGTTTATAAGAGGGTTTAGTCATGTCTATGCACCCATGCTTGACACCATAAAAGGAGGGTAGAAGTGCAAATTCACTTGGACCAAAGAAGCAGATGATTCATTTGAAACATTGAAGAAGAAGGTGGCACAGCAGCCAGTCCTTACACTGCCTGATTTCAGCAAAAAAATTTAGGTAGAATGTGATGCAAGTCACATGGCAATTGGCGTAGTACTCAATCAAGAAGGTAGGCCTATTGCATTTTTCAGTGAGAAGCTCAATGATGCAAAGAAGAGATACTCATCCTATGTCTTAGAGATGTATGCCCTAGTCCAGTCACTCAAAAAGTGGAGGCATTACTTGATGCCAAAGGAATTCATAGTGTTTATAGACAATCAAGCCCTTAGTTTCATAAACAGTCAAGAGAAGTTGAATCACAGACACATGAAATGGGTCGAAACTTTGCAAGCTTTTACTTTCACACTTAAGCGCAAGAAAGGGATACAAAACAGGGTAGCAAATGCTTTGAGCAGGAGAGCTCTAACCATAAATCAGATTCAACTGGAAAGTGTTGGTATTGATTCCTTGAAGACTATGTATGATGCTGATGAAGATTTTGGAGAGATATACCAAGTATGTATTTCTTTTGGAGACAAATATCATGTTGAATTTTCTGAATTTCTAATCCAGGATGGATTGTTGTTCAAAGGTGGACAATTGTGTATTCCAACGTGTTCTATGAGGCTGAACATTATTAAGGAGAAACATTGTGGAGCTATGGTAGGACATTTTGGTTTAGATAAGACTCTGGAATTGGTAAAGAGACATTACTATTGGCCTAAATTGCACTCAAATGTTAGAAAATTTGTGGAGACATGTGTGATATGTCAGAAGGCAAAAGGAAGATCCACTAATGCAAGTTTATATCAGCCACTGCCCATTCCTTCTAGACCATGGGAAAGCATAAGCATGGATTTTATGTTGGGTTTACCTAGAACAAGGAAAGGATATGACAGTGTTTTCGTTGTAGTAGATAGATTCAGTAAAATGGCACATTTCTTGCCATGCAAAAGTACTTGTGATGCTTCATATGTTGCAGATTTGTTTTTTAAGGAAATAGTGAGGATACATGGATTGCCATTAAGCATAGTGTCAGATAGAGATGTGAAATTTATTGGTCATTTTTGGAGGACTCTTTGGAAGAAGCTTGGCACAAATTTATCTTTCTCATCAGCTTATCATCCTCAGACAAATGGATAGACTGAAGTGGTTAACCGTTCATTGGGAAATCTACTCAGATGTTTGACAAAACAGCATGGAGAATAGTGGGATAGCATCCTACCATAGGCAGAATTTTCTTATAATGATACCATCAATAGGAGCACAAGGAAATCACCTTTTCAAGTGGTGTATGGTATGCATCGAAGGACCAGTCTTCAACACCTTTTCCTTATCTTTGAAAGAATCAAACTCAAGTATGAAAAACATTTTGCACATGAGAAAATTGTAATACTACTTTTCCCCAGAAATAATTAACTATTTGTAACGGAGTTAACTATAGTTAATACTAGAGCTAAGATAATCTAGAATATTCAACAATATCAAAATAAATGTAAATAACAAACATAAATTACAAAATATGTTAATTAAAAAAGATCTTTCTAGTAAATCATTGACAAAGCAAATTGGACAACATAATTACATGATCAAATTAACATCAAAAACCCACATATATCATGATTCTAATATCTTTTATTAGCATTAATTTTAGTACTTGATTAATTTCCATCATAGAAAGGAATAAATACACATCTTTCGGTGTTCTAGTAAGTTCTTCCAATATCACTCCGAAAAATAGATTACATATTAACCCCCTTTCAGCAAGTGAGCACTTCCAGGAGGAATCTAGTTCTTATTCAAAACCAACCATGTGTTTCCCAAGCATTCAACTCTTTTTCAAAAAACACACACACAAGTGATCTAGAGCCATGTTCAACAAAACATGCTCAACACAAGTGCACACACAATCCCTGGCTAGGACAATCTCGGGTGTCCTCTATACCCCCCATTTGGACACACTCTGTGTGCCCCTTCTCCAATGCTCACTACCTATCAAATCTATAATCCTTCTTCGTGATTCCTGAACTTCCTTTTCTTCTTTTTTCCTCCTTTCTCCACCTTCTTATTCCTTTGAGTGATGTTTCCTCCTATTTGTTGCAAGTATGGGCCTAACCGATGTTCTCATTGATGTCAACATACTCCTGTTGCATTAATGACAAGGATTGGATGGGTTATGTGTTAAGGATATTGAGAAAATTAGTCTCAATCAGGAACAGTGAAGAACAGTGATATCATAAGGTAAAAAGTCCAAGATAGGTTAAGGATCAAAGGATGCGGATTAAAGGGTTTGAAGATATAAGTCTTGAGATGTTCCAGTCAAGTTTTTAGAGGTCTGCATGAAGATCAGAAGAAGTTATGGTCGCTCAAGTAGAACCGATTCTAGTAGATGTTCAGAGGTGATAGAGTGTTACAGAAAGGTCCGGTGAGATCCAGAAATGCTTTGTCCTATTCTACGAATTTGAAGGAGTGTTTAGGAAGTCCTTATGATGTGTCAACTCGATTGGTTCATGTTTTAAAGGTCCACAAGCATCTATTCCTTTGTGACAGTAATGGCAGACTGTGTTCTTGAGGTTCCGGATGAAGGAGAGAAGGATTTCAGTAAGTAGAGGAAGTGCGGATGTTCTTGGTGATTCAAGAAAGCTTGTGGAGGTCCTTAGATCATGTTCAGTTCATATTGACGGTCCGCATTAGAGTTGGAACCCAGAATTGAAGAAATGCTTCCGGATGAAGGTGTTCTTCCTTAGGCTGGCCGACCGGATGAGTTACTCAACTTGCGGATGTTCTTGTGGATGATTGCCGACTTAGATGTTTATTCCTAAGTTGATGTCGTGTATAAATAAGGGATTGCGAAGTCATTTCAGAGTGTGAGATGTGGAGATGAGTGTGTGGTAGCAAAGAGGAGAGCAAAAGGCAGAGCAGAAGTATAGAGCTTAATGGAACTGATTCAAGCATGGTGAAGATGCTATTCTCCAGTTCATGTATGTGATACTTATTTCTTTGTAGACAGTGTGTCTCTTGTAGGCAGTGAGCCTCTTGTGAGCAGTGTGCTCGAGAAGTGAGCCCTAATTGGCAGGTGCCATTTTGATCTTTCTATTCTTCTAACAGAGAATACATTCTTGGGTTAATCACCCTGTGGTTTTCCCCTTAACCGGGTTTTCCACGTCAAAATCTTGGTGTCTTATTTGTTAGTGAGTTTCTGCTTTTGATTTGAATCCATTATGTTTCATGTTTAATATATTGCTAATCACTAAGAGGATTGAAGTGTGTAAATTGGAGAAATTTTTGCACAACTGATTCACCCCCCCTCTCAGTTATGTGCCCTAAGTCTAACAATTGGTATCAGAGCCCAGTTCCTCTAAAAGGAGCTTAACCGCTTGAGGAGATCCAGGATGTCGTCTTACAAGAAGGATAGTCCGAAGTTTGATGGAACCAACTTTGCTCTTTGGAAAGGTCGCATGAAATGTCACTTGCAGTGTATGGGATTGGCATACTGGTCCATGGTTACAAAAGCGTATGTACCTCCACAGGGTGGTCCGACAACCCTAAATGAAATCACAGATGCTGAAAACAATATGCGGACCAAAGAGGCTCTTCTAAGTGCATTATCTAACTCAGAGCTCTCAAATGTTATTGACCTACCAACTGCCTTTGAGATTTGGAATAAACTGGAACTTTTGCATGAAGGAGACTAGTATGTTAAATGTGCAAGGTTACAGAGTCTAAAAGGGAAATTTGAAAAATTGAAGATGAGAGATGATGAAAATATAACCACTTTTATGCTAAGAGTGAATGAGCTGGTTTGTGGAATTAGAAATGCTGGTGGAGTCTTGGATGAAAATGAGATTGTTGGTAAAATTCTTAGATCCCTTCCTGCTTCTTACAAAATCAAGGTTGCTGCCATTGAAGAATTCAGAGCCCATACAACTGTCACAAGAGATCAATTGGCTAGAAAATTGGCTGCATTTGAAATGACAGAGTTTGGAGATGACCCCCCCAAGACTGAATCTGCATTCAAAGCCAGTGCCTCTATTAAAGGTAAACAAAGGTTTGATCCGGGAGAGAATTCTTCAAGGAAATTGTCATGGTATGAAAAAGCAAGAAAAGATCTGGAAGAAGAAGTAGAAACTGCTCAACTTGAAGCCCTTATTGCAAAGAGGCTACCAAGAGGATCTGGTAAGTATGAAGGAAAATTACCTTTTAAGTGTTTTAACTGCAATAAGATTGGTCATTTTGCCTCAAGGTGTTCGGAAAGATTTTCAAGGCAAAATCCTAACAAACCAAGGTTCCAAGAGAACTGTTACTATGTACATGAAGATGATGATAATGAAGGAGTAATAGATGATGAATCAAAGATAGGAAACAAATCCAGAAATGAATGGGTGTTCATTTCCATCAAGGAAGAAGATCCAATGTCCTCTATATCTGTCAATCTTAAGACTGTGGAAAGAGCTCTAGCTGCCCAAATTGAAGAGAAGGATGACTGGGTCATTGACAGTGGATGCTCTCACCATATGACAGGTGACAAAAATAAGTTTGTAGATTTGAAAAGGTATGAAGGAGGAGTGGTAAAGTTTGGTGATAATTCTGCTGGTAGAATCAGAGGAAGAGGAACTATTTCTTTTGATGGAAGAAACAAAACTGGTAATGTACTGTATGTTGAAGGTTTGAAGCACAATCTTCTCAGTGTTGGACAGTTGGTGGACAAAGGCTATGATCTCTGATTCAAGGATGGAAAATGCAAAATCTTTGAAAGATCCAGAATAGAGATTGCATCCGGTACTCAAACTAAAGGTAATATCTTCCACTTGGTTGGTACTGGTAACAGCTACTTATTTGTTCAAGTTGATCAAAGTTAGTTATGGCATAGAAGGATGTGTCATGTGAATTTTGATAATATCATCAAGATAAGCAATACTCAGGTTGTAAGAGATCTTCCAAAATTGGTGAAACCTACTAACATCTTGTGCAAGGAATGTCAGTTGGGTAAGCTGAGCAAAGTCTCATTCAAAAGTAAGGAATTGTCCTCTACTGGATTATTGGACTTAGTTCACACTGATCTTTGTGGTCCGGCAAGAACCAGGAGTATTCAAGGAGATAGATACTTCATGCTGCTAATTGATGACTATTCCCGGATGATGTGGGTAACCTTCCTAAAGGAGAAATCAGAAGCTCTTGAGAAATTCAAAATATCCAAGGCTATGGTAGAGAATGAAGCATGATTAAAGTTGAAATGTCTGAGGTCTGATAGAGGTGGAGAATTCACATCCAGTGAGTTCATAAAGTTCTGTGAGAAACATGGAATTAAGAGACAATGTCTGCTCCTAGGACTCCATAGCAGAATGAAGTAGTGGAGAGAAAGAACCAGACCATCTAGGAAGCATCTAGGACCATGATGATGGAAGCAAATGTTTCTCAGATCTATTGGAGAGAAGCTGTCAGCACTACAGTCTATACTCTCAATCGAGTTCAAATCAGTAGCAATACCAGTAAGACCTCTTATGAACTTTGGTTTGGCATTAATCCTACTGTAAGATATTTCAGAGTCTTTGATAGCAAATGTTACATCAAAAGAGATGAAGATCTAGGCAAGTTTGATGCTAGAAGTGATGAAGGAATATTATTGGGTTACTCTACTCAAAGCAAAGCATACCGGTGTTATAACAAGAGACTAAGAAAGATGATAGAAAGTACAAATGTGAAGGTTGATGAGGGAATAGAGAAACCCTCAAGGTTCCATGAATATGATGAAGATGATCAGAATGGTGTTCTGGTTCAAGGAGTTCAAACCTCTTCTGAAAATCAGATTCAAACTAATCCGGTAAATCAGGAAGAAGAGATGAGTGTCAATGAGTCTGATCAAGAATTAGAAGTGCAAAAAATTCCTAAAGTTCCTAGGTATGTAAGACTAAACCACTCTGAAGATCAGATCATAGGTGATAAAAGCAAAGGAGTACTAACAAGAAGGAGAATTGCTCAAGATTCAGAAGAGTATTGTTTGATTTCAAAGATTGAACCTAAGACAGTGAATGAAGCTTGCAATGATGAAAACTAGACTAAAGCAATGGAGGAAGAGCTGGTGCAAATAGAGAAAAATCACACTTGGGATCTTGTTCCCAGACCTAGAAACAAGAATGTGATTGGAACCAAATGGGTCTTCCGGAACAAACTAAATGAAGTTGGTGAAGTAATCAGAAATAAAGCCAGATTGATCTGCAAGGGCTACTCTCAAATAGAAGGAATTGATTTTGAAGAAACTTTTGCTCCAGTGGCAAGAATTGAAGCAGTCATATTATTCTTTGCCTTTGCTGTCTTCAAGGATTTCAAGGTATATCAGATGGATGTCAAGTCTGCCTTTCTAAATGGTGACTTGGAAGAGGAAGTGTATATAGAGCAATCGGATGGATTTCAGTTATCTAATCATGGTGATATGGTCTGCAAGTTGAAGAAGGCACTGTATGGATTAAAGCAAAGCCCAAGAGCCTGGTATGAAAGATTGGACAAGCATCTTTTGAAGATTGGTTTCAACAAAGGTACTGCTGATAGTAACTTATATTTCAAAATTGATCATGAAAACATCTTGATTGTTGCAGTATTTGTTGATGATATCATCTTTGGAGGAAGAGATAGTATGTGTAAAACTTTTGCAAATCAAATGAAAAGTGAATTTGAGATGTCTATGCTTGGTGAAATGAATTTCTTCTTGGGTCTGCAAATTACTCAAACAAAGAAAGAAATCTTCATTTCTCAGACCAAATATGTGAAAGAACTGTTGAAGAAATTTGGGACGGAAGATTCAAAGCTAATGAATACTCCCATGGCAACTGGATGTAAGTTGAGCAAAGATGATGACTCTCCTAAGGTAGACTAGACAAAGTACAGATCAATGATTGGAGGATTGTTGTATCTCACTCAAACTAGACCAGATATTATGCAAGTTATTGGTCTTGTTGCTAGATTCCAAGCTGATCCTAGAGAATCCCATGTCATGGCAATCAAGAGGATCTTTAGATATCTAAAAGGAACAGTTGAGTATGGTCTGTGGTATCCTAGAGATCATGATTTCTCTCTTCATGCATATACAGATGTTGATTGGGCAGGAGATGTGGATGACCGGAAGAGTACCAGTGGTGGAGCTTTCTTTTTGGGAAAGAGATTGGTTTCTTGGCTAAGCAAGAAACAAGAGGCAATATCCATGTCTACAACTGAAGCAGAATACATAGCAGCAGCAGGTAGTTGCACTCAAGTTTTGTGGATGAAGCAGATGCTAAGAGATATTAGAGTATGAGGAGCCTATCACAATCTTCTGTGATAATTCAAGTGCAATAAATATTTCTAAGAATCCGGTGCTGCATTCTAAGACTAAGCATATATCTATCAAGTTTCACTTTCTGAGAGAGCAAGTGAACAAGAATGAAGTTAGATTGGAGTTTGTGCCCTCCAAGGATCAGATTGCAGATATCTTTACTAAACCTCTGCCTAAGGACTCTTTTGAGTATCTCAGGGAGAAGTTAGGGGTTATTGCCCCTCCAGTGATGAACTAAGGTGCACTGATGTGCATCAGTCCGGTGGATATCACAGTCATATCTTGTGATCTGAATTGATGATGGGGAGCTGCTACTCAGCGGGAGCAGCAGGTATGATTCTGAAGTATTGGAGTTGCAATTATGAGCCCTTTGCAATTGATGTCAAAGGGGGAGAGAAGACATGTGAAAAATAAGTGGTTGATGATCAAAGGGGGAGCAGTAAAGGAAGAGAAGACATGTGAATAGTTGTTGTTGATAGGGGGAGTTGTGACAGTAAGGAGAAGTTCTTGTCTTGATGGTTTTTCACATTATATGTTGCCATCAATGACAAAGGGGGAGATTGTTGCAAGTATGGGCCTAACTGGTGTTGTCATTGATGTCAACATACTCTTGTTGCATTAATGACAAGGATTGGATGAGTTATGTGCTGAGGATATTGAGAAAATTAGTCTCAATCAGGAACAGTCAAGAACAGTGATATCATAAGGTAAAAAGTCCAAGACAATTTGAGGATCAGAGGATGTGGATTAAAGGGTTCGAAGATATAAGTCTTGAGATGTTCCAGTCAAGTTTTTAGAGGTCCACATCAAGATCAGAAGAAGTTATGGTCGCTCAAGTAGAACCGGTTCCAGTAGATGTTCAGAGGTGACAGAGTGTTACAGAAAGGTCCAGTGAGATCCAGAAATGCTTTGTCCTGTTCTGCGGATTTGAAGGAGTGTTTGGGAAGTTCTTATGATGTATCAACTCGATTGGTTCATGTTTTAAAGGTCCGCAAGCATCTATTCCTTTGTGACAGTAATGGCAGACTATGTTCTTGAGGTTCCGAATGAAGGAGAGAAGGATTTCAGTAAGTAGAGGAAGCGCGAATGTTCTTGGTGATTCAGGCAAGCTTGTGGAGGTCCTTGGATCATGTTCAGTTCATTTGATAGTCCGCATTAGAGTTGGAACCCAGAATTGAAGAAATGCTTCCAGATGAAGGTGTTCTTCCTTAGGCTGGCCAACTGGATGAGTTACTCAACTTGCAGATGTTCTTGTGGATGATTGCCGACTTAGATGTTTGTTCCTAAGTTGATGTCATGTATAAATAAGGGATTGCGAAGTCATTTCAGAGTGTGAGATGTGGAGATGAGTGTGTGGTAGCAAAGAGGAGAGCGAAAGGCAGAGCAAAAGTATAGAGCTTAATGGAACTGATTCAAGCATGGTGAAGATGCTATTCTCCAGTTCATGTATGTGATACTTATTTCTTTGTAGACAGTGTGTCTCTTGTAGGCAGTGAGCCTCTTGTGAGTAGTGTGCTCGGGCAATGAGCCCTAATTGGCAGGTGCCATTTTGTTCTTTCTATTCTTCTAATAGAGAATACATTCCTGGGTTAATCACCCCATGGTTTTTCCCTTAACCGGGTTTTCCACGTCAAAATCTTGGTGTCTTATGTGTTGATGAGTTTCTGCTTTTGATTTGAATCCATTATGTTTCATGTTTAATATACTGCTAATCACTAAGAGGATTTAAGTGTGTAAATTGGAGAAAGTTTTGCACAACTGATTCACCCCCCCTCTCAGTTGTGTGCCCTAAGTCTAACACTATTCCAAGTCTCACACAAATGCCTTACATAACCTTTTAAGGGGTGATTTCTAAACCATCACACCATTTCACAAAGGTGGTCATTAATAATGGTTTAATAAACATAATAACTCCTCCCTTTTTAAATGGATTTTCATAATTATTCTTTATTTATCTCCATTTTAACCAAAAGAATCATAATATCCTTTATTTTCCATCTCCCTTTTAATTATAAAGGGTAAATAAACTATCCCCTTATAATTTTAGAAGGTTATTCATAAATAGCTTTCTTTTTCCATTTGGGTAAAAAGCCACATAACAAAAATAGTAATCTGTTCCTCCAAGCTGTCTTTCTAGGTAGAAGTGATCCAAGCACGAAGCTCACTCAGTTTAGGCCACAAATTAACAAATCTTAGCATATTAGAGAGTGGTCTTGTAGAAACTCTTCCCTGTCATGGATGGACCCCCAATCCAGATCTTCGAAATGAATGCAGATTGCCAGAGTGAGAGAGGACAATGCACAAAGCTATGACCTTTGGAAGTAGAACCAATAGGGCCACAATGAGCAATGGAGGCATTATGGGAGAGAGCACCAGAGTGAGGATTGGGATAGTCAGATTTCCCACCTTCACCATCGCAGTGAGGGGTAGGATTAAGCCAAGACACCTTATCTGGAGAAACACCTAAAGATGCTCTACTGCTCGATCTAGGGTTACATCAAGGAAAAGAGGGTATTTGAGTAGAAACACACCTCCCCACACCGAACCGCATGGTATCCAAAAAGAAGGTCTTCAGTGTAGAGACACTAGCAACACCTGGCGCACCAAAGGGGTTGCTAAAACCATGAGGAAGCACATTGGTAGAAGCATAAGGTATCACTACAAAAGGAGTAAAAAATTCTTCTATTCTGATATTAATTAAACAATTTATAATTATTGAATTCATTAAATCAAATCCAATATTAATTAAATAAATCAAATATTTATTTAATTAATCCAAAGAGCTTCTTCTTCTCTATTTCTTTCCATTTCTAACTCAAGTGTATCTAATTAATTAAATTAATTATATAAATCTAATTAATTAAATTAATTATATAAATCTAATCAAATATCCTCTTATATCTCATCTTATCTTCTTCTTGATTTCTTTCCATTTCTAACTAATGTGTATCTAATTAATTAAATTAATTAGATAATCTTATCAATTAAATTAATTAGATAATCTTATCAATTATCCTCTCATATCTCATCTTATCTTCTTCTTGATTTATTTCCATTTCTAACTCGTGTGTATCTAATTAAATAAATTAATTAGATAATCTAATCAATTATCCTCTCATCTTTTTTTGGATTTATTTCCTTTTAAAACAAAAATCAAATCCCTTCTATATTTTCAAATCTTATCTTATCTTCTCGATTTATTTCCTCTTTTGATCAAATAAACCAAAAATCAAAACCTTATTTCCATACTCAAATCCTTATCCCTCCATCATCAAAAATCTATAAATAAAGCCTTCTCCAAACCAAAAGGGGGACTTTCATTTTATGCAAACTTACATTGTTGAATTAAGCTTTCATCCATGATTTACAAGCAAAGTTATGCTACATTTAGAGCAATCCACATCTCAAAACACCAAGGAATAAATATCATTTTATGGTAACATTTATTATTGGCATAGAAGAGAGAACTCACCCCTCTCTACAAACTCACTAACACAAACTCAACTTACAAAATAGAGACTCTTTGAAATTTAGATTGCAACAAAACAATATTTCAACTCACAATTTACTAACTTAAAAGAAAAATAGTAATACAAAATCTACAACTCTATACAAGTCCACAGTGACCTCTCTCTGTCACACTTCATGCTTCTTCAATCTGGTTGATCACTCTACCTCAATCTTCTCTCCACAACTTTTACAGAGACCCAAAACTCAGCCCCTCCAGAGACCGATGACTTCATTTTGCAATTCACAAGTTTTAAATCCTTTATCAATGTGGATGTGAATCAACCCAAAACTGAGGTGACACTTCCAATTTTTACTCCAAAATGAGCAGAGGACAATACTCTTTTAATGGTTCAAATAATGATTCTTTTGTCTTCCCAGTCCGTGTCATATCAGACTTCTCCTCTTTGTATGTTGTATTCTTTTCAAAGACATATATAGGAATATATGAAGCGTCCCTCTTAAAATCAATACATTTAGTTTTTAATGCAGATTTTGGTAATAATAAAGTATTTTAAATTCAATACATTCTCTCTATATACACCCTTGACCATCAATACAATGGGTTGTTCCTAATAACAAAAAAAGACTTTTTTCCCTCCTTTAGGCCTGCGGCATCACCTTGTCTTCATGGTGCCTCATCTCCCTACTCCTCATGCATTAGATTCCCTCCTTTTGTTTTAACAAGATATGGCGTATAGATGCTATGGAAAATATGGTGTTCTATTTCCATGCCCATCCTATTCCCATGTGGCTTATATGTGGAATTCTTTGAATTATTTTAATATTGTCCTTTCACCTTCTTTTAAAGAGGAGTTCACCAACAAATACTAATATGAAAATCTTCTCTATGGTGGTGGTCAATAGACTGATCAAACACATTGGTGAAGTCGTATGTCATAAATAAAGCACTATAATATCTATTGTGCTCATGGCCGGCTTAAACTGCTAGCAAAGTCCATGCATTAAATAGTCTCACACATGGTGTATATATTCAAATTGTGTAAACTTCATTCACTACATATCAAATAGGAAATTCTTTCTATTGGAATCCTTTTTGTACAAGTGATCACAGTAAACAATAATCATATCCTTGAATCTTAAGATTTAGAGTCAATGTGAATATAATGCTCATCGACAATGCAGTCTATCGTTGTTGTAGATATTTGTTAGTGAGACCAGTTTGATGTAGTGAAGGAAACTTCTTTCAAATGTATGGTTGAATGGACCGTGACCAATATCGTGTAGTAGCCTTGCCAACTTTACATTTTTGATATCATGTTGATCGACATCAAGCTCAGATCCTTGGCATCACCAAATTTGTTCTACTATTTTTCTAGCAAGTTGGTAGACTCCAAGGGAATGTTCAAACTAAGAATGCATGGCTCCATGATACACCAAATAGCATAAACCCAATTACTTGATCTCTCATAGCCTCTAATACTGTTTTGTATCTATAGATGTTATGATAAACATTGTCGTAAATTATCTACATATGCCCATGGTCAAGGAACCTATAATGGTGAGTGTGATCAATCTTCCAAACTTCTAGATGCTTTAACTAAACTAAAACACAAAACCATGAAGAAAACCAAATAAAACTAAAAATTGTTTTTTTTGTTGATGCGGGATAGCTAGTTTGCCCATGATGCTCCTGCATCAATTATTGTTTGCTTTTGAAGTTAATTATTGTGCATATTCGATTATTTCTTGAGTTATGTAGGTATTGGATTAAGATTATTATGTTCTAATTTACTTTCCAAAATCTAACATAAACACCAACTAGATGCCATGAATACTAAATGCGTCTAGATGACATTATTGAATGCACTTAGACACCACTAATAAATGCATAGACACCACTAATGAATGCATGCAAATTATTAAATGTCTTAAGGAGAAAAAGTAAATGATCCTAGTGCAAATTATTAAATGCTCCTAATGACTCCTAAGTAAGCTTAAGTGGACTAGTGTGAAGAGGACCTAGGAAATGACTCTAGGTAATATACCCTTTTACACTAACAAAAGATACAATCATCCCTAATCTTGTGAAGCCACAAGATGATCTAGGTGGAGTATGGCAGTTGTATTTTGATGATTCTAGAAGCAAAAATGGGGTAGGTGTTGGAGTAACTTTGATCTCTCCCTAAAAATAGAAGTATCATTTCACTTTTAGGTTTCAATTCAGCTCCACCAATAATGTAGTTTATTATGAAGCATTAATCCAAGGTACTTAGCTGGAGCAAAAAGAGGAATTAAAGTCTTGCAAGTATTTGGTGATAGAGAACTTGTTGTTCACTAGATTAGAGCCCAAAACACATCAAAAAATGATTTGTTGAAAGCAAACAAACACGGGGCATGGGATCTAATCAAATATTTTGATGCCTTCAATATTCAAGTCATCCCAATGGAAAACAATAGGGACACTAACAGGATCACAATAGTGGGTGCCTATTTTGACATCCCTAAAAATATAATGCAAGACTCAGACCAACGTGTTAAAATCATGGTAAGGGTCATATGTCTCTGATAATGTAATCAGCTGGCAAGTGTTTGAAAATGATCAATAAATCATCAATTTTTTGCAAGAAGTAGAATTTTCTACTAAAATCTATTCCAAGTTCCAAGAGGAGTATGGTGATCAAGTCATTCAATTGAAAACCAATAAGTTTCCTAAAGGATTAATCAGCTTAGAGAGCATATTCAACACTGATGATCAACTTAAAGGAGAGAAAATGAAAATGACCATAAAACAAGAAGATTATGAGGAGGTAATGATTGCAGAAGACAAGGTTTTCAAATTTGGGAAGGTATGCAGCAAATATGAAAGGCAAGATTTTATTGATCTTTATAAAGAAAATGATGATATTATTGCTTAGAGTTATAAGGGCCCTAGGTGTTTTAACCCTAGATTACAAATTGGAGTAAATTGATAAACAATGTGTGTACAATATAGGAGTAGAGGTTGAGTTGACTCAGAAGTCGACTTCAACACTCAACTACAGGTGGAAGAAAGAGTGTTGAAAAGTGTCTTGGAGAGTTGT
Source organism: Cunninghamia lanceolata (assembly GCA_027924645.1). Classification (NCBI taxonomy): domain Eukaryota; kingdom Viridiplantae; phylum Streptophyta; class Pinopsida; order Cupressales; family Cupressaceae; genus Cunninghamia; species Cunninghamia lanceolata. The sequence goes on along the minus strand of BSBN01000311.1, from coordinate 4,637,673 downwards.
GTAGAACTCTCCAAGTTGAGACCTAACCACCTAGGGTGGCTTAAACCCATGTACAAATTTATTACTTAGGTTAAGTAATATATGATAATGTTTTGCACTAATAAAATATTCCTCTTGGGTGGCCAATTTAGTTCTTGTTAGGAAGAAGAATGGGGAAATTAGACTTTTGTGGACTTTAGAGATCTCAATAGAGCATCCCTTAAAGCCCATTATCCACTTCCATCCATGGAATAAATCCTCCAAATAGTAGTAGGGGTTGAAAGGTTCTCTTTATTAGATGATTACTTAGGGTATAACCATATTCTTGTCAAAGAATTGAATCAATTTAAGATAACATTTACCACTAAATGGGGCAGTATGGCTTATAGAAACATTCCATTTAAGTTGACCAATGCTGGTGCAACTTTTCAAAGGGCAATGGATTTGGTTTTCAAGGGCCTAATCAATGATATAATTCTCATAAATTTGGATAGAATTACTATCTATTCAAAACATGAACATGAGCATTTGGATTACTTAAGGAAAGTCTTTGATTGGTACAGAGAGTTTGGTGTATCTATAAATCAAAAAAATGTGCATTTGTTGTTCTTGAGGCAAAATTGTTAGGGCACATAGTTTCAAAATAAGGGCTTGCAATTGATTCAGAAAGGGTAAGTGCTATTTTGTCCCTCCCTCTATAATATACACCCTATTTGTAGAGTTTTTCTGTGACCAATTTTTTTGTCTATTTATTTATGTTTATTCTTGTGTGGTTTGTCTACTCATTTACATTTTTTCACATATAATATTAGGAAATAGTAAAGAAACACATGACATGCATAGATACCTAAATTGGAATATAGCATAAACACTTGAAAATATAAATACCCAAATAATAAAATGGCTCAAATGTTAATACAGTAATATACCCATCATAAATGCTGATAACGGCACGGTTCGGTGGTTAAGTCACTCGGTTGTAGTGGTGGCCACCAAAGTTCAAACCCCCGCTAGGCCAACGAGCTCGCAAGGTGTTACACCTTCACTGGGCCAATGAGCTTGCGGGTTTGAAGTGTTCTTTCTTGGGGATGAGTCCCCCGTGTTGTGGCCTCACCGATTCATAGCTCCGGTCAAAAGCGTTGTGTGGAGCCGGAGGGTGTGTCGCACCAGCATCACCGGTCATGTTAAAAAGTTTACCAGGCGCATTATCTTTTAAAAATATATATATACCCATCATAAATTCTTTAGTTTGGCAATTCTGATATACAAAATCCAATAGGGTTGATGTTATTAAAGCACTCCTGATAGCAATAGGTACAAAATCTCTCAAATACAATTGATAATATTCAGTCCAAGAGCATAGACGCCACATATACAAGAGGAATGACCCTTAATGTTGGAGTGTTTGATGCCAAATAGCCTCACACCCCTGTATGATGATGTACGACCCTATAGAGGCTGCTACATCAGTATAGATATCCACTAAAACCCTCTTAAAACCTGTCGCCACTATGCCAATGTAATGTAAATGCTGGTAAATGAATTAAGCACCCAAAAATGAAGTAGTAGAGTATTAAACCCCTTAATATTTATGTGAAATATGGCTGCCTCAACCAAAAAGGGTATGACCTCTTATGGAAATTCACTGCAACTCTAAATCCACCTCAAACTCCTTCTTATCACTGTTGCAACACTTCAAAACCCTCAGGAAAATCTACAACTAAAACATGGAGTTAAACACTCAAAATTTCACTATTGAAGCCCATATGTGACTTTCATATGAAATCACCATCGATCCTTCAAATGATATCTTCCAATCATGTAGAGAGTGGAACCTGTAGAGGGTTTTGTCTCTACAAACCCTTGAAAATAACCAGCTAAGCCAAAGCTCCTGAAAATGAAATGCACGACAATAGATAATGCCAAAATGAATTCTTTCTCTTCTTTTATTCTTCTCATTCCAACACCTCAATATGAGTCTTTTTTATTTTTAATATTTCAAATATTATTTTGACTCCTTATTGGTGCAGGGGCACCCAAGCATAAAGACATCTTATGAGGTCAAAGTGCATTTTTTCTTATTTGTAATGTTCATACATGATTTGTAATGTCATGAAGTCTATTGGTATAAAAAAAAACTCATTTGTAAAGCTTGGAAAGCCATTTTTGTGCCAAGAGACCTAAAAGGTCCTAACATGGTCAAGGTTGGTCAAAGGGTCAAAATGGCCAAGGAAAGGTTTGAGAGGTTGTAAATGGTCATAATTAGTCCATTTTTTCATGTTAAAGGTGGTCTAGGATGGAGATTTTGTATAAAGTTGTCAACATTGAAAAATGGCAAAAGTTGTAAAGTTGTTAAGGCAAGATTAGGGGAAATGAAGAGTCATTGTGTTAAAAGAGGGTAGTTGTTCAGTTAAACTAATGTGGAGGTTGATATTGTGTATGTGGACACCTATTTAAGCATGTAAAACTCAAGCCAAGATGAATAGATGTGAATTGGATTTAAAACTTGTGATTTTAAGCCCTTATTATGTAGTTCTAACTATTTTTTCTCCGGTTCCAGGCCTTGTATGGCCATGTACAGCCTGGAACCTATACAATATTAATGTGATATTGAATTAGGATGAATAAATTTCATTTTGGTTCAAGTCTCATCGAATTTGGTGCAATATTGAGGGAGATATGAGTGTTTTATGGATTGTAATTTTTAGATTTTCCCTGCAACAGTCCTATTGCAGCGTTTGGTACAGTTTTGTACGGATAGATACAAGGTAAATCCATATATGGTTGGAAAGAGGATTGAGTTACCTTTCAAATTCATCTAGTTTGAGGTCTTAAATCGATTCCTAGAGGAAGATATCATGTTTTTTTCTAAAACTACTCTGTTAACTAGGTTAACTAGGGTTTTGGTAGGAAAAATGTCATAAAACCTCATTCCACCGTGGGAATTCTCTAAAATTTGGTGGAATGGAAGTATAGGGAGTGATTGACATGTTGACCAAGGCTCAATACTGAAAAAGTTGTTTTGGTGTGTTTAAAATGATGCCCTAGGTGACTGTAGCAGCATTTTCCTTGTTATTCTTGCATTTGAAGTGGGAAAACAAGCATAGAATGAAATTGTCTTGCATCCTGACCACAAAACCCCAAAATCCTTTGTTTTGGCATATATCCTAGATGTTCAAACCCTTTTTTGAGTTTTGGGATTGCATTTGAGGGTAGTCTCTTTATAAATTTGGCCTAATTGAGGCACTAGGCCACTGACAGGGGTTATTGGTGAAGATATTCCGTCCAAAAAAACTTATGCCAAGTTTGGGATATGTGATAGAGGGCCATAATGGGTATCTACTAATTTTCTAAGATCTAGGTTTGGAGATCTGAGTCAAAAGTTATTAGGACTGTTGTCGTTTTGGAGGGTTACAAGCCATTTTGGGGGTTTGTGAAGGAAGTACTAGTTTGAAGTTTGATCCACCTTTTCTAATGGATGGGATGGGTTCTAGTACATGTATAAACACCATTTCCATGAAGAATTCAAAACCCTTAACTGTTGTTCCCACTTTTGTGTAAAGATCTTCATTTTTGGGCTTGTAGGTGTAAGAGAACCTTGTCTTGTTTGCCTATCGTCTCCCATCCAATTTGCCACTACATCATAGTGGTATCAGAGAAAGAAGATCTTGAGTGTGTAGATAGACCACCAAAGGAGGCAATCCACACTAGGACCTTGCTAAAAGTTTTGGATTTTGTGTTGCTAAGTTGTTTGGTTGCAGGTGCTTGTTCCATATAGCTTCAAGAAGGAGGTTTCTGAGGTTGTGTGTGGGCAGACAAGAGGAGGTATGTCACAACCATTCTCCAATAGAGATCAAGATGGGTAGAAGATGCAAGGTGAAAAGAGAGTGAGGCATCTTCCAGGATCTGCTATTGGGTGAGATGGATGGTTTGTTGTTGGTGTGGTCCATCAACAAGGAGAGATGGACATCTAACTGGAAAAGGTACTTGAAGTTGCAGCTAGTAAAGTACTCCACTAATAGGAGTGGGTGAGAAGGTGAAGATGGAAAGGTAATGCAAGGACAGTCCTATGTCTTTCTAAAGATGAACTTGATGACAATGGCAAGAGGCAGAGGTAAGGGCAAAGAATGACACCAAGGCAAGGATAAGGGAGTTTTTAGAGAGACGATCAATCCAAGACAAAGAATTGTTGCAAGTTTTTGTTCCATTGTTTCCAAGGGACTTGGAAAGGTTTCAAGGCCGGTTGTATGGTGCAGGGGCACCCAAGCATAAATACATCTTATGAGGTCAAAGTGCATTTTTGCTTATTTGTAATGTTCATACATGATTTGTAATGTCATGAAGTCTATTGGTATCAAAAAAAAAAATCATTTGTAAAGCTTGGAAAGCCATTTTTGTGCCAAGAGACCTAAAAGGTCCTAATATGGTCAAGGTTGGTCAAAGGGTCAAAATGGCCAAGGAAAGGTTTGAGAGGTTGTAAATGGTCGTAATTAGTCCATTTTGTCATGTTAAAGGTGGTCTAGGATGGAGATTTTGTATAAAGTTGTCAACATTGAAAAATAGAAAAAGTTGTAAAGTTGTCAAGGCAAGATTAGGGGAAATGAAGTCATTATGTTAAAAGAGGGTAGTTGTTCAGTTAAACTAATGTGGAGGTTGATATTGTGTATGTGGACACCTATTTAAGCATGTAAAACTTGAACCAAGATGAATAGATGTGAATTGGATTTAAAACTTGTGATTTTAAGCCCTTATTATGCAGTTCTAACTATTTTTTCTCTGGTTCCAGGCCTTGTATGGCCATGTATGGCTTGGAACCTGTACAATATTAATGTGATATTGAAGTAGGATGAATAATATTCATTTTTATTCAAGTCTCATCAAATTTGGTGCAATATTGAGGGAGATATGAGTGTTTTATGGATTGTAATTTTTAGATTTTCCCTGCAACAGTCCTATTGCAGCGTTTGGTATGGTTTTATATGGATAGATACAAGGTAAATCCATATATGGTTGGAAATATGATTAAGTTACCTTTCAAATGCATCTGGTTTGAGGTCTTAAATTGATTCCTAGAGGAAGATATCACATTTTTTTTCTAAAACTGCTCTGTTAACTAGGTTACTAGGGTTTTGGTAGGGAAAATGTCATAAAACCTCATTCCACCGTGGGAATCCTCTAAAAATATGTGGAATGGAAGTACATGGAGTGATTGACATGTTGACCAAGGCTCAAGACTGAAAAAGTTGTTTTGGTGTGTTTAAAATGATGCCCTAGGTGACTGTAGCAGCATTTTCCTTGTTATTCTTGCATTTGAAGTGGGAAAACAAGCATAGAATGAAATTGTCTTGGATCCTGACCACAAAACCCCAAAATCCTTTGTTTTGGCATATATCCTAGATGTTCAAACCCTTTTTTGAGTTTTGGGATTGCATTTTAGGGTAGTCTCTTTATAAATTTGGCATAATTAAGGCACTAGGCCACTGACAGGGGTTATTAGTTGAGATATTTTGTCCAAAAAAACTTATGCCAAGTTTGGGATATGTGATAGAGGGTCATAATGGGTATCTACTGATTGTCTAAGATCTAGATTTGGAGGTCTGAGTCAAAAGTTGTTAGGACTATTGTCGTTTTGGAGGGTTACAAGCCATTTTGGGGGTTTGTGAAGGAAGTACTAGTTTGAAGTTTGATCCACCTTTGCCAATGAATGGGATGGGTTCTAGTACATGTATAAACACCATTTCCATGAAGAATTCAAAACCCTTAACTGTTGTTCCCACTTTTGTGAAAAGATCTTCATTTTTGGGCTTGTAGGTGTAAGAGAACCTTGTCTTGTTTGCCTATCTTCTCCCATCCAATTTGCCTCTACATCACTTATGTCCCCATGGGTTGGTTGCCCCTCCCCAAACACCTAGCACATTCACTTTTTTCAAACAACTTATAACTCCCTTTTTTAATAAGTCACTTTATATAATAAAGCAACTTATATTTTTATAAAGTTATTATAAGTTAAATATTTAATTTAACTTAAATATCGACATTTAAAATTTATTCATTGATAATTTTAAATGTCATGAGACAAGTGCTAGTTGCTCCCACCGGCGTCACTAAAAATAGAAATATTGAAACCAACTCCACCGGTGACCCTGCCTGACTTATTAAAATAGTAGGTCCTAGAAATTATGTCCAAGATACCCTCAGAAAGGAAAGATGAACTCAAACAATCATACAATTGTGCCAAAGCTATTAGAAATCCCCATTGAAGTTCCCTAACCAACATCCATTAGTCTATGGGAATCATAGAATTGGCTAATTACTCTCACCTGTCAAATTGGCTAGGAAGGGGACATTACAGTTAGCCCTCCCTAAAATTACTTGTACTTAAGCAACCTCAGCTTAGGATGTTGTAATATCTGCTCCCTCTCCCATGTTGCATCCTCCACTGGCAAGTTTTTCCTTTTGACCAGGTACTCCTTGATGATCCTCTTCCTGAGATTCTTCTCCTGTGTATCAATTATAGCCTCTGGAACCAATATTAGCTTCCCTTCTTCGTCCAATGGTGGAAACTTAGATGAAGGAACTATGTTGTGTCCAAGTGCCTTCTTGAGCCTGGATACATGGAATACATTGTGTACTCTACTGCTAGTTGATAGCTCAAGCTCATAAGCAACTTCCCCCACTCTCTTAGACACCCTGAATGGACCATAAAACCTAGGTTTTAGCTTCTCTGCTCCACTCATTTTGAGAGTAGATTGCCTGTATGGATGAAGCCTTAGGTAAACCATGTCCCTAACCTCAAACGGTGCTCTACTTGGTGTTGATCTGCATATAATTTCTATTGATTTTGTGTCTGCTACAGATTTTCCTTAAGCTCTTTCATGATGTTCTGACTTTCTTGCAACAAGTCTTTTGCCTTTGGTACCCTACTATCACCAAGTAGTAAATCCACGAAGTTGGGGGCATCATACCCATATAAAGCCATAAATGGTGTCATCTTGATGGAAATATGATATGTCATGTTGTAACAATACTCCCCAAGAAGAAACCATTTGATCCATGCTCTTTGCTGCCTTGAAACATAATTTCAGAGATACCCTTCCACCCATTTGTTCACTATTTCAATTTTTCCATCTATCTGTGGGTTGTAACTGATACTAGGAGTAATCTCGGTGCCACACAACCTGAACAACTCCTGCCAAAAGAGACTTAGGAATTTGATGTCCCTATCACTTACAATCCCCTTAGGTATCCCATGTAACCTGAAGATCTCCCTAAAAAACAAATTAGCTACCTACATTGTTGTGTATGTCACTGAGATAGCAAAGAAGTGTGCAAATTTGGTCAATCTATCGACCCCCACAAATATGCAGTCCTTCCTTGTACCTTAGGCAACCTAGTGATAAAGTCCATGGAGATATATTCCCATTTCTGATTAGGAATGCGTAAGGTCTGAAGTAGTCCAGTTGGATAGGTGTGTTCATTCTTATTCTGCTAGCAAACATGGCACTCTCTAACATAAGGATTTCATTCTTAAGTCCCTTCCATGTGAAACATTCCCAAACCTACCTGTAAGTCTTAAAGAGTCGAGGATGACCAGCCATAAGTGTATCATGGAAAGTCCTCAATATCTTGCCCTTAAACTGTGAAGTAGGTACTAGGAAAATCCTCTCCTTATAGATAATCAAGTCATTGACCACGGAGTACCTCTCATCATGCATTGTACCTTCTATGATTCCTGCTGCCCAAGAATCCTTCGAATACTCTACTGAAATCTACTCCCTCTAATCAGCAGATATCTCCCCTAATAGACACAAGTGGGGTCTCCTAGAAAGTGCATTAGCCACTACGTTATTCTTCCCTTTGACATATTCTATGTAAAAGTCATATGCCTATAGTCTTCTCACCCACTTTTGTTGTCAATCATTAAGGTCCTTCTTATTCATGAAGTACTTAATGTTGTTGTGGTCTATCTTAATGATGAACTTACCCCCAACCAGGTATGGTTTGAATTTGGCCAATGCATGCATTATGGCCGACATCTCCCTGTCATACATTGAATAACTCCTCTCCACCCCTTGAGCTTCCTACTCTCAAATGATATGGGGTAATTCTCCTACATCAACACTGCCCCAATCCCCTCTCCAGATGTAGGGTCATCCCACAATAATAGGTTACACTTTTTGGCCAAACTTGACATTGAAATCAACATTTTGAACTAAATCTTCACTTTCTGAGACCTATAGCTACTAAACTGTTAGGAATTTGAAGATGATGCAAACTAGTGATTTGTGAGATTTTGTTTTTAGATTCTAAATATATTTTTTTAAAAAAATTGGAGTTAAATTGTAAAAAAAATTGCATCTCCTTTGATAACTAGTTTTTAATAATAAACAACATTTTTTTAAAGTGATGTGTATTCTATAGCACATAACTTTTTTTTATAAAGGATAAAATTATGATTCTTTTGAATTTAGATTAGTAACACCGATATATAGGGCATGCATTTGGTTTCATAATATTTTGTTGAATATTTTTTATTTAATTAAGTTTTGAAGTCAAACCAATTATAATTTAGACATAGGCGTATTTCGTAAAACATAACTTTTTCTGTATGTATCAAAATTCAATTTTTCTTTTTTTGTTGAAACAAGGACATCAATACCTAGGGCTTAGATATTTTCCAAAAAAAAATTTCACTAATTTACTAATTTTCCATGTGTGTAGAATAGAGAACTTGATGTTCAGTAAAAAACCTACATTCACAAGAAATAAAAAATAAATATAACAATCAAATTAAATATATTTAAAATTATACTTTTTGGGAAGCTTATAATAAGGACTACATACTTACAAAACATAAATTTTAAATGAGTTCATTTGATCCCCCAAAAGGTAAATCAAAAGTGGTTTTTATCAACATTTTAATAGCTATAGAGGAGACTCCATTATAGGTATGGTTTAAAACTAGCGGGGTTCTATCCAAGGGGATTTGAATCTAAGGGGGTTTGATCAAACCCTCTTCAATTAAAATCCTTTAAATGAAACCTTTCAAGGCTTAAATCATTATATTTTCTAAAAATATGTGATTTCAACAAAAATTAGGATGTCCCAGACAGTGTAACCCATTATTGTGGTAGCACCCAGCACGTCACACTCCAACGCAAAGGGCTTGGAGAAATCTAGAATTGCTAACACAGGGCAGGTGGACATCAATTGCTTGAAGTGTTCAAAACACTTCTGTGCTAAATCTAGCCATATAAAGGCTCCTTTCTTATCAAGTCTGTAAGTGGAGCTAAAGTCTATGAGAAGCCCTTGATGTACCCCCAATAGAAACCACATAGCCCAAAGAATCCCTTGAGCTGAGAGAGATTCGTGGGTGTAGGCCATTCTATGATAGCCCTTATCTTCTCTGGATCAACCCTCACTCCCTCTACACTGATAATATGACTAGGATAAAGCAACTTAGTCATGCCATAGTCACACTTGAACTACTTGGCATCCAAAGACTCACTCTCCAATATGTTCAACACCTCCTCAAGGTGCCTCATGTGCTCCTCCTAGGTTTACTAAAAATCAAGATGTCATAAAAGAAGATCAACACAAATCTCCTCAACTACTTCCTAAATATCTGATTCATACAACTCTGGAAAGTAGTCGAATCATTAGTCAATCCAAATAGCATCACCAGGAACTCAAAATGACCGTAATGGCACCTAAAGGCAATCTTCTATATATCTTCCTCCCTCATCCTGATCTGATGATATACTAACCTTAAGTCAATCTTGGAGAAGTAGCAAGCTCATCAATCTGAGTAATGGGGTATATGTTCTTAATGGTCTTCTTGTTTAGTGCACACTAGTCAATGCACATACGTATGGTCCCATCCTTCTTTTTGACAAGTATAGTTGTAGAAGAAAATGGGCTCTTGTTGGGTCTGATGTGCCCCATCTCTAACAACTCCTTGATGGTTTTCTCTATCTCATCCTTAAGCCTCTTAGGATGTTAATAGGGTGTGGTAATCACTGGTATTGACTCATCCTCCAACTCTATAATATGTTATGTCCCTTTGTCAGGTGGCACTCCTGGTGGTATACTCCCAAACACCTTACTGTGCTTGGTCAACAACTTCTGAATGTCAGGATGGTGGTTGTTTTTCTGCTATTGCAGAACCTCTAGCATGCTTAGGCACTCAGCTACCCACTCCACCTTGCCATGTCTAAGCATTCTCTCCATCCTTTTGAGAGAAACAACTTGAGGCCCTCCATCAAATAATGCCCTAAGCACAATCTTTTTTCCATTGGATTCAAATTTCATTTCCATATTGTGCAAGTTCATAGTGAACTCTCTAATGGTCATCATCCAATGCATGCCTAAGACCACATCCATGTCACCAATGCCAACTACATAAATGTCATCCTTAAGCTCATACTCACCTAGCTGAATACTCAACCCATAAATCTTCCTAGTGCACGTGAGTTTGAAGCCATCTTCTACCGTCACCTTAAAGCCCTTAAACTCCTCAATCTTAGGTCCTATTTTTTCAACAAGCCCCTTGTCTATGAAGTTATGGGTTGCACCTGTGTCAATGAGAATAATTATGCGTTGCCCACCAAGAACTCTAACTCTGAAAGAACCAACTTTATGGAAGCTGGATAGTTGTGCTATCACCCCTTCACCATCACTACCCTCTTGGGATGAGTTTTCATCATTATTGTCCTCCTTATCAGATTGTTGATCTAATTTTTCTAAATTAGTCTCTTCGACATAAAAGTATTCAATTTGTTTGGCCTTTGCCTTGTTAAGGCATCTATGAGATAGGTCCCATGGTTCTTCACAATGGAAACAAAGTTTCTTCCTCCAGTACTCATTCAACTACTCATTACTCAGCTATTTTTTTTTTCTCTTGGCTGGTTCACATCACGTTAAAATTGCTTCTTGTCCTTGTCGTTTTTATATGGAAATCCCTTGATCTAAAATTTACTTTTTGATGTAGAAGACTCCATGTCCCTAGCCTTCTTCATGGCTTCATGTAAAGAAAGTGGATTAAGGCCCTTGATCTAGCCCCTTAATGGATCTGTGAGTCCATCTGTAAAGAGAACCACCAATCTACACTCTGAGATATCAGTAACCATCATCGATAACTTCTAGAACTGAGATATGTAGTTGTCTACTAAACCCCGTTATTTTAGTTGTGCCAGTTCCTTAAACTGTAACTCTAGATCCTTCTTGTCAAATCTGTCAATCAACCGTTTAGTGAACTCTATGTATGAAGTGATATGATCATGTCCAAGAGGGATCTTCCCATGGTGCCACCACTCATGGGCACTGCCATCGAGATGTAGGACAACATAGGTAATAGCCTCCTCTTCTGGTGTAGGACTAAGCTAAAGGAAACTGTCTAACTTCTACACCCATGCCCTCGTTGTTGTCTTTCCTGACTCGTCAAAATATGAAGTATTCAACTTATTCGCCTTTTTCTATAACTCATAGTTCTGCTATTTGCCACCCCTGTTGAGCCTATGTTTCATTCTAAAATTAGAATATTCTCATAAATACATTTTAGCTCGAAACTCGTCACTAGAAACCCACTTATCTCTAATAATCACATCCTGAAACTCAAGTTGAGTAGGCTCAAGATCTAGTGGATTATGTCATGGGGTGAAAATAGGCATGCCAGGTCTAACATATGATGTGTGCTAGTTAATTGTCCTATTATTAATAGACCCTTCCCCATCATTCCTTCTATCCTCATTGTCCTTATTACCATTTTTGTTCCTGTTACCATTGTTGTCTTCATCGTCATTTTTGTTCTTGTTATTATTGTTGTGGTTGTTGTTGTTGCCCGCATTGCCCAAAACCTGATTAGCTAGAAGCTCCATAAGATGATTAAAATTATGTTGTATCTCCCACTATCCCATAGCCAAATCATTAGAATATCTATGGTACTAGGTTCTTCATGATCTCTGTCACCCATCTCTACCTCTACTCTATCAACACCTGTGAATGGGTTTATGTGCAAAGGTACTTCAAGATTTGGTTGTGACCTATTTCTTCTCAGATAATATTGGTGTGTATTGGGTTGCATTACTTACTGTATACTGTGCATGTTTTTTTCCATTTGACCTCACAGGATGGAAAGAAGAGCTGAGCTCTAATACCATTGTAATATACACCCTATTTGTAGAGTTTTTTTGTGGCCAATTTTTTTGCATGTTTGTTTATGATCACTATTGTGTGGTTTGTTTGGTCATTTGCATTTTTTCACATATAATATTGGAAAATAGTAAAGAAACACATGGCATGCATAGATACCCAAATGGAAATATAGCATAGATACTTGAAAATATGAATACCCAGATCATAAAATGGCTCAAATGTTAATACAGTAACATACCCATCATAAATTCTTTAGTTTGGCAACTCAGATATACAAAATCTAGCAGGGTTGATGCTATGAAAGCACTCCTAATAGCAATAGGTACAATCTCTCTCACATACAATTGATAATATTCAATCTAAGAGCCTAGGTGTCACATATACAAGAGGAAAGACCCTTAATTATGGAGATTTTGATGCCAAATAGCCTCATGCCCTTTTATGATGTTGTATGACCCTAGAGAGGGTACTACAGTAGTATAGATATCCACCAAAACCTTCCTAAAACATGTTGCCTATTGCAAGTATGTGCCTAATCGGTGTTGTCATTGATGTTAACATATCTTTGTTGTTATTGGTGTTAACTATATCCTATTCTACTACTTGTTTGGAAACTTTATATGTTGAGAATATTGAAAAAATTGGCGAATTCAGAAGAATCAAGTGAGTTACAGTGAAGTGCAGTGTAGATAGTGAGTTATATGCTGAAGAATAGTCTGATAGATTGCCCCACATTTCTCTTTGGTTAAAGATCTTAGTCCGTGGATTGGAAATTATTTGAAGGGATGTTTGAAGATGCTAAATCCTGAGTTCAAGCCTTCGATGTGAAGATTTGAGAGATTTGCTTTCACTAGAGTAAAACCTACTTTTTTTATTATTCTCTGGTGATAGGGAGAAAGTGTTTTGCTCCGCATTCCTCTGCAATAAAGTATTTTTCTCTACAGTTCAAGAGGGAAGTCTTGGATGATGATAAGTGCCTACAATGCAGTGGTTCATGTTTTGGTGGTCTGCAAGCTATCTTTCTTTTATGACTATTGAAGATAGTGAAGTTTATGTGTTCTGGTGTGAATATTCCTATGGTTAAAGTAGTTAAGGCTTGTGTGGTTGCTCCTGATGATTATAATGTGCTTATGGATGTCTCCTGATCATTTTCCTATCTTGACATTGGTCTACATTAATGAATTGAGATCATGTTTGAAGATTGTTCCCAGATAACGTAGCGTGTAACCAATCTTAGCTGACTTGGTTAATTCCAGTAATTGCAGAGATCCCTTGAAGATCATGTTTGAGTCCCAGCTAAGGCATGGCGTGATCCATATACACTTTTACTTCATTTCCTTTGCATAATGTTGAAATAGGTCAAGACCTATTTTGTAAATGTTTGTAATGCCGACCTTGGAGATTGTTCCAATGGTTGATGATTGTAATGCCAACCTTGATGATCATTCCAAGGTTGATGAAGTGTATAATTACTTGTAGTTGAGTCGTGGAAAAGATGTCCTTATGCAGAAATGGGAAGATAAGGGAAGAGGTGCAAAGGGAGAGCAAAGGGAGAGCAAAGCAAAGGAACTATTATACTTCAATGTATTAATCTCAGTCATGAAGAAGATGTTGATCTTGGCAGTGAGCCTAGCAATGAGCCGCCAATAGGGTTTAATAGCCCTCAGGGTTTAACAACCCTTATTGTAATCTTTCTAGGTTTAGGGTTGAGGCAGTGAGCCTGCTAGACCTAGTTGTGCTTCATGGCAATGAGCTAGTATGTTCTAGGCCCGTGGAGTGACCAAGCTTGAACATCATTTTTCAAAGATTACAATATATTTTGAGAGCTAATCCTCTCCGTGGTTTTTCCCCACCTTGGAGTTTTCCATGTAAAAATGGGTGTCTCTTGTGTTTAATGTTGTATTTGTGATTAAGTTTCTAATTCCATGCATTCATTGTTAAATCATAATAATTGTGGATGAGTAATTAATCTTTAAGTCTAAAAGTGATTGATTTTTTGGGACAACTGATTCACCCCCCTCTCAGTTGTCCGGCGCATATCAATAATTAGTATCAAAGCCAAGTTCCTTTGGAAAGAGTTTAACAACTCAAGGGAGATCCTAAATGGAGTCAAAAGGAAAATAGGTACTTATCGATGCACCCGAATGCTCATCAAGAGATATCAAAGGAAGTGATTTATGAAGATAAGAGTGTTAACCATCGAAGATGTTCTGAAGTATGCACCAGTGATGAAGTCATGTTTCAAAGTGAGAACTGTTGGGTTATTAATAGCAATTATTTAAACCACATGACTGGTGACAAGAGTAAGTTTGTAAATCCAGAAAGATGTGATGAAGGGCTAGTTACGTTTGGAGATGATTGCACTTCTAAAATTTGTGGAATAGGATCAATCAATTTTGGCAATAGACAAATTTATGAAGATGTTCTTTATGTAAAAAATTTGAAGCAAAACCTCTTAAGCATTGGACAGTTATGCAAAAAGGGCTTTAATTTTGTGTTTGAGAATAATTCCTTTGAAATCAAAGAAAAATCTGGAGCTACAATATCAATTGGAAAAAGGACATAAGAGAATCTCTATCATCTCAGAAAAAGTGACTTTCTTGGGTTCACATCTTAGACCAATGAAAGCTGGGTCTAGCACAGAAGACTTTGTCATACAAATCTTAATGATTTAATAAAAACAAGCTCGGTTCAAATTGTAAAGGACCTAACAGAAATTAATTGTTCGAACAGCATCATTTGCAAGAAATGTCAAAGATTGTCAAGAAAAATATTGCAGGATAAAGAAAGACCTTCCATTGAATGACTCAAATTGATCCATACAAGCCTTTGTGGTCCTACAAGAATACCAAGCCTCCATGATGACAGGTACTTTATGTTTTTTATTGATAATTTTCTAGAATGACATGGGTCAGCTTTTTCAAGGATAAATCAGAGATTCTAGATGCACTCAAAGATTTTAAAGAAATGGTTGAAAATGAGATAAGCATGAAAATCAAGAGTTTGAGAATTGACAAAGAGGAAGAACTCACCTCCAACTATTTCAATATGTTCTGTGAATCCTATGGGATAGAAAAATAGCTCTCTGCAAAAAATAAGGTAATGGAAGAAGCAAGTCTCTCAGATACATTTTGGAAGGAGGTAATTCAAACCACTGTCTATACATTAAACAAAGTTCAAGTAAAAATCAAAGAAGAAAAGACTCCCTTTGAATTGTGGTATGGAACAATACCCACTGTGAAATATTTCAAAATCTTTGGAAGCAAATGCCTCATTAAAATGGAAAAGGACAATGCTAAGAGGAAGGCATTTTTCTTGGATATTCATCTTGGACCAAAGCTTACCATTGTTACAACATTAGATTGGGAAGGATGGTTGAAAGTACAAATGTTAAAGTTAATGAGAACATTCAAGAGTACTCGGACCCAACCAATAAGGATTTGCAAATTGAAGTACAAGAAGACTCCCAGACCATCAATGACAAAAAAATATAGTGTGGAAGGTCACAAAGCTATTGTGAATCAAATGAATCTATGCTTGATTGCAGAAGAACACATGGATTTGAAAGAAAATATAACATAATTGAATGATCACATTAAAAAGTTAAGAAAACAAATCAGGCATCTACAACAAAGACTAAAAGAGGACAATGAAGAAAAGACAAAACTTGAAAAATGTCTGAAAGACAAAACTCAAGACTGCATGAAGCTTGAAGAAGTTGTAGATTTGAAAGCTAATCTGAAACATGTGCGGGATCAAAGAGACCAATTCAATGTGAGTGTTGCTAGATATGATAGACTAACGACAAGCTAGAAGAATGATGATGACAAAGAAAACATGAGATTTGAAAAGGATAAAGGTTTCAGAGGAAATCAAGAAGAGGACAAAAGCAGACATATTCAAAATCAAAGAAGCAAACCTAGAAGATCATCAGTTAGGCAATCAAACGCTCAAAGATACCCATCCTTCAATGGTTACTGTAATTCATGTAACAAGTTTGGTTAGAAGGCTACTTGGTGTAGAAACAAGATGAATCAAAATATCCCATCATTCTCTAGTTAGTGTTTTACATGTAATAAAATTGGTCTTAAAGTTGCTGAATGTAGAAGTAAAGTAAGTCAGAATTCTATTAGGTGCTATGCATGTCATAAATTTGGACATGGAGCTAATGAATGCAGGAGTCAAGGGAGAAAAGGATATGGCACAAATAGGAAAATGGAATATTTTAGTGGCTATTGTTATACATGCAATGAATTTGGGTATAAAGCCAACTCATGCAGATCAAATAGAAGCAATAATGATCAGAGAAATACTATGTGCTTTAATTGTAACAAACTTGGACACACTACAAGATACTGTAGAAATGGAACATGAAGAAAGATGATCAATTAGGATCAAGGATACCAGTGGAAAAAGTTGATCCGGTAGAAGTTAAGGTAGAGATGAACAAGATTTGGGTCAGGAAGGGAATAAATGAAGCAAAAGGTAAGTCTACTCCAAATCTGAAATAGCTACTTCCTCTGAGAAGTAAATTGTGATCTATGGCTCAGGGGGAGCCATATTGAAAAATCTAAATCCCCCAGCCAGACAGCCTGTGCTGAGATTTGGCACAAAAATATGTTGTATCCCATAAAAGAACTCTGGTCTGAAAGCCTAAAATGACTAAGTATGAGGAGTGTGCAAAGTAAGTGATGGAGTTTGGGTTAGTATGTCTCTGTAGTTGAAAATCATTATATGCAGTTTAGGTATGTTGTTCATAAACACTTGGTATGCAGCACCAGAGTACAAGGGTCCACATTTCTCCACTATTTCATATTTTGTTCTGTAGCTTTGAAAACATAAATGCTAGATATGAATTCTAGATATGCATTGGGAGATATGATGTGATAGATGAATTGGTCACTCATGCAATAAAGGGACATGCTAGCAGGTCATAAAATTTTGATAAGGTGAGAAAGACACTGCTTTAGCTACCAATAAGAAATTGATAGTTACAATTGATGTTGAGGCTAGGCTAAAAAAGAAAAACTACAGACAAAAGATTATTGATCCTTGGAAATTATTAGCTATATGTGATGTAGCAGTGTAAGTAGTAATCAAGATTGGTTGCTAAGGACAAAAGGATCATGAGATATAAGTATCTAGCAAAGAGTAGTAAGTGTTGCAATGTGCTGACAATGGAATTAGTACAATAGCAGCAAAAGTGATAATTGACAATCCAAGAAGAAGAGAACTTCGTATGAAGAACCAAAGTTACGGTTAGAGAAAGCATCAAGAAAGGGGGAGTAGGCAGTTGAAGAAAGTTCAGAAGAGAGATGGGATCAAAGTAGAAGAGTGCAAGTATGTGCCCTTTTCCATTGATGTCAAAGGGGGAGAGAAGTCATGTGAAAAACTCAGGTAGATAAAGGGTGCAGATGTGTAAAGAGATAGGGGGAGAATCTTGTCTTGATGGTTGTTGCAATATTTTACATCATATATTGCCATCAATGACAAAGGGGGAGATTGTTGCAAGTATGTGCCTAATCGGTGTTGTCATTGATGTCAACATATCTTTGTTGTCATTGGTGTCAACTGTATCCTATTCTACTACTTGTTTGGAAACTTTATATGTTGAGAATATTGAGAAAATTGGCCTCTCCAAAAGAATCAAGTGAGTTATAGTGAAGTGCAGTGTAGACAATGAGTTGTATGCTGAAGAACAGTCCAATAGATTGCTCCACATTTCTCTCTACTTAAAGATCTTAGTCTATGGATTGGAAGCTATTTGAAGGGATGTCTGAAGATGCTAAATCCTGAGTTCAAGCCTCTGATGTGAAGATTTGAGAGAGTTGCTTTCACCAAAGTAAAACCTTCTTTTTCTGATTATTCTCTGGTGACAGGGAGAAAGTGTTTTGCTCTGCATTCCTTCGCAATAAAGTATTTTGCTCTATGGTTCTCAAGGGAAGTCTGGGATGATGATAAGTGCCTATAATTGTAGTGGTTCATGTTTTGGTGGTCCACAAGCTATCTTTCTTTTATGATAGTTGAAGACAGTGAAGTTTATGTGTTCCGATGTGAAGATTCCTATGGTTAAAGTAGTTAAGGCTTGTACGGTTGCTCCTGATGATTATAACGTGATTGTGGATGTCTCTTGATCATGTTCCTATCTTGACATCAGTCCGCATTAAGGAATTAAGATCATGTTTGAAGATTGTTCCTAGATAACATAGCCTGTAACCAGTCTTAGCCGACTTAGTTAATTCTAGTAATTGCGGAGATTCCTTGAAGATCATGGAAGTGTGTTGTAGCATGGAAGATCATGTTTGAGTCCCAACTAAGGTATGGCATGATCCACATACACTTTTACTTCATTTCCTTTGAATAATGTTGAAATAGGTCAAGACCTATTTTGTAAATGTTTGTAATGCCAACCTTAGAGATTGTTCCAATGGTTGATGATTGTAATGCCAACCTTGGAGATTGTTCCAATGGTTGATGATTGTAATGCCGACCTTGATGATCATTTCAAGGTTGATGAAGTGTATAAATACTTGTAGTTAAGTCATGGAAAATATGTCCTTGTGTGGAAATGGGAAGATAAGGGAAAAGGTGCAAAGGGAGAGTAGAGCAGAGGAACTATTGTACTTTAATGTATTAATCTCGGTCATGAAGAAGACGTTGATCTTGGCAGTGAGCTTGGAAGTGAGCCACCAATAGGGTTTAATAGTCCTTATTGTAATCTTTCTAGGTTTAGGGTTGAGGCAGTGAGCCTGCTAGACCTAGCTGTGCTTCATGGCAATGAACCAGTATGTTCTGGGCCCGTGGAGTGACCAAGCTTGAACATCATTTTTCAAAGATTGCAATATATTTTGAGAGCTAATCCTCTCCGTGGTTTTTCTCCACCTTGGGGTTTTCCACATAAAATCAGGTATCTCTTGTGTTTAATGTTGTATCTATGATTAAGTTTCTAATTTCAGGCATTCATTGTTAAACCATAATAATTATGGATGAGTAATTAATCTTTAAGTCTAGAAGAGATTGAGTTTTTGGGACAATTGATTCACCCCCCCTCTCAGTTGTCCAATGCATATCAACATCACCATTGTGCCAAGGTAATGTAAATGCTAGTAAATGAATTATGCACCCAAAAATGAAGTAGTAAAGCATTAAACCTCTTATTATTTCTATGAAATATGGTTGCCTCAGTCGAAAAGGGTACGACCTCTTCTAGAAATTCACTGTAGCTCTAAATCCACTTCAAACTCCTTATCACTACTGAAACACTTCAAAACCTCCTCAGGTACAATCTGCAACTAAAACATGGAGTTAAACACTCAAAAATTCACCATTGAAGCCCATATGTGACTTCCATATGAAATCACCATTGACCCTCTAGAAGATAGCTTCCAATTACATAGAGAGTGGAATCTGTAGAGGGTTCCTTTCTACAAACCCTTAAAAATAACTAGTGAAGCCAAAGCTCCTGAAAATGAAATGCACGACAATAGATGATGCCAAAATGAATTCTTTCTCTTCTTTTATTCTTCTCATTCCAATGCCACAAGAGGGTTCTTTTTTATTTTTAATATTTTAAATATTATTTTGACTCCTTATGTCCCCATGGGTTGGGCACCTCTCCCCAAACACCTAGCACATTCACTTTTTTCAAACAACTTATAACTCCCCTTTTAATAAGTCACTTTATATAATAAAGCAATTTATATTTTTATAAAGATATTATAAGTTAAATATTTAATTTAACTTAAATATTGACATTTAAAATATTATTCATTGATCATTTCAAATGTCATGAGACAAGTGCTAGTTGCTCCCATCGGTGTTACTAAAAATAGAAATATCAAAACCAACTCTGCTGATGACCTTGCCTAACATACTAAAAATAGTAAGTCTTAGAAATTGTGTCCAAGACACCCTCAAAAAGGAAATATGAACTCAAAAAATCATCCAATTGCACTAGAGCTACTAGAAATACCCACTGAAGTTCCCTAACCAACATCCATTAGCCTACGGGAACCCTAGAATAGGCTAATTGCTCCCACTTGTCAAACTGGCTAGGAAGGGGATATTACACCCTCTCCCTAACCACAATAAAGGCCTCCAAAGCTTCCTAGGTAAGATTAACTTTGTGAGGAGATTCATACCTAATTTTTCTTCCCTGGACAAGCCTCTCACTTCCATGTTAAAAAATAATGTTGCATTCAGTTGGTCTAAGGAAGGTAGGGACAATTTTGAGGATATAAAGCAAGCTATTGTTGGCAATATATGTTGTCATTGATTTAAACACATAGAGTGAAGTCTAAACTCTATTTGTGGTTGTTGTGAATGCTTTGATGTTGTGATAATTATTGATGTTCATGATTGGTTGTTGATGTTCATGATTAGATGTCATGCTTTGATTAATGTCAAGTAAAGTTACATTTTGCATGTTTGTGGTCAGCAGAGATGATTTCATGATGATATATTAAGATGGGAATCAGAAGCATCAAGATAAATGATGATATATTAAGATGGGAATTAGAAGTTATGCTGAGGTTTAGGAGATGTTGCTGATCACCTATAGAATGTTGTATGATCCTTCTTGTTGTTCCTAAGGAAGTATGTGTTGCTATAAGAAGGTTCTGATCTCCAGATACTGGTAAAGGTTGTTGTTGTAGGAAGTTGCCTGGAAGACTGCCTGGTAAAATGCTCTACATTCCTATGCATTTGTAGATGTGGTCATGGAGTTCATAAGTTAAGTTCATTACATTGTAAAGGTGCTAAATCCAAAGTTTGAGATTATTTTCTCCTCCATAGTGAAAGTTCTAAATGACAGAGTTTCGATTTGTGCTCTGGCAAAATGAGGTAATGAAGAAGGATTGTTGGAATGCTTTGCATTCCTTTGCAGTGATAGATATGGCTGTGTGGTTTTAAGGATATGTTTAGAGTAGTGCATGAGTGCATCCATATGAGTTTCAGATGTTTTGGAGGTCCACAAGTCTAGTTTTCAAATGACAGTGTGTTACAAATGGTTGGAGATGCCTAATTGTTTTTAGGATATATGTTTGAGTACTTGTGCCAGTGGAAGAGTTTACATATCAGTTATATGAGTCTATGTAGACAATCTTCATGTCTCATAGTGTTTCTAGTTTGATGGGCATGTAGATCTTTCAAGTTTCTAGCACCGCATAATGTTTTCAAGTTGGATTGTGAAGAATTGTTGTTATTGAAGTCACCTTGATTATGTTGATGATGTGTGCCAACTTGTTGAATGAAATGGTACATTGACTAATTAAAGATGATCTCGATAGTCTTGTGATGTTTCTTGTTACTCTGCAAGATGTTCTCTACCTTCTCTAGAACTGTTTGTGGTCTAAAATGATGAAAGTGCTAGGTTATGCCTCTGCCTAGTTGACTGAAGAATGTTGGAAGTGTGCGTCAAAAATTTGTTGCTATGCAGAGTTCAAGGAGCATTTAGAGATGGTGTATAGGTCCTTCTGACTCATCTAGGAGAAGTGTAAGCAATGTTCAACCTTTCATGAGTGTCGCCAAGTTGAAATGACCATTGTGCTTCAAGCTTCATGTTTTCTTGGTGGAGGGCAACCTAATTCAAATTTATGGAGTGTGTGGATGTTGTTCATGTTAGACTTAGGGCACACAATTGAGAGGGGGGGTGAATCAGTTGTGCAAAACTTTCTCCAATTAAACACTTAAATCTTCTTAGTGATTAGCAGAATATTAATCATGAAACATAATGCATTCAAATCAAAAGCAGAAACACATCGACACATAAGACACCAATATTTTGACGTGGAAAACCCGGTTGAGGGAAAAACCACGAGGTGATTAACCCAAGATTGTATTCTCTGTTAGAAGAATAGAAAGAACAAAATGGCACATGCCAATTAGGGCTCACTACCTAAGCACACTGCTCACAAGAGGCTCACTGCCTACAAGAGACACGCTGTCTACAAAGAAATAAGTATCACATACATGAACTAGAGAATAGCATCTTTACCATGCTTGAATATATTTATTGCACTTGAATTATCACAAAAGATTGTGATAGGTTCCTCATACTCCACTTTGATATCTCTTAGCATCTGCTTCATCCATAAAACTTGAGTGCAACTACCTACTGCTGCAATATATTCAGCTTCAATTGTAGATAGAGATATTGCCTCTTGTTTCTTGCTTGGCCAAGAAACCAATCTCTTGCCCAAGAAGAATGCTCCACCACTGGTACTCTTCTGGTCATCCACATCTCCTACCCAATCAGCATCTATATATGCATGAAGAGAGAGATCATGATCTCTAGGATACCACAGACCATACTCAACTGTCCCTTTTAGATATCTAAAAATCCTCTTGATTGCCATGACATGGGATTCTCTAGGATCAGCTTGGAATCTAGCAACAACACCAACAACTTGCATAATGTTTGGTTTAGTTTGAGCGAGATACAACAATCCTCCAATCATTGATCTATAATTTGTCTGGTCTACCTTAGGAGAGTCATCATCTTTGCTCAACTTACATTCGGTTGCCATGGGAGTATTCATTGGCTTTGAATCTTCCATCCTAAATTTCTTCAACAATTCTTTCACATATTTGGTTTGAGAAATGAAGATTCCTTTCTTTGTTTGAGTGATTTGCAGACCCAAGAAGAAATTCATTTCACCAAGCATAGACATCTCAAACTCACTTTTCATTTGATTTGCAAAAGTTTTACACATACTATCTCTTCCTCCAAAGATGATATCATCAACAAACACTTCAACAATCAAGATGTTTTCATGATCAATTTTGAAATATAAGTTACTGTCAGCGGTACCTTTGTTGAAACCAATCTTCAAAAGATGCTTGTCCAATCTTTCATACTAGGCTCTTGGGCTTGCTTCAATCCATACAATGCCTTCTTCAACTTCCAGACCATATCACCATGATCAGACAATTGAAATCCATCTGGTTTCTCTATATACACTTCTTCCAAGTCACCATTTAAAAAGGCAGACTTGACATCCATCTGATATACCTTGAAATCCTTGAAGGCAGCAAAGGCAAGAAATAATCTGACTACTTCAATTCTTGCCACCGGAGCAAAAGTTTCTTCAAAATTAATTCCTTCTATTTGAGAGTAGCCCTTGTAGACGAATCTGGCTTTATTTCTGATTACTTCACCAACTTCATTTAGTTTGTTCCGGAAGACCCATTTGGTTCCAATCACATTCTTGTTTCTAGGTCTGGGAACAAGATCCCAAGTGTGATTTTTCTCTATTTGCACCAGCTCTTCCTCCATTGCTTTAGTCAAGTTTTCATCATTGCAAGCTTCATTCACTGTCTTAGGTTCAATCTTTGAAATCAAACAATACTCTTCTGAATCTTGAGCAATTCTCCTTCTTGTTAGTAGTCCTTTGCTTTTATCACCTATGATCTAATCTTCAGAGTGGTTTAGTCTTACATACCTGGGAACTTTAGGAATTTCTTGCACTTTTGATTCTTGATCAGGCTCATTGACACTCATCTCTTCTTCCTAATTTACTGGATTAATTTGAATCTGACTAACAGAGGAGGCTTGGGCTCCTTGAGTTAGAACACCATTCTGATCATCTTCATCATATTCATAAAACCTTGAGGGTTTCTCAATTCCCTCATCAACTTTCACATTTGTACTTTCTATCATCTTTCTCAGTCTCTTGTTATAATACCGGTATGCTTTTCTTTGAGTAGAGTAACGCAAGAATATTCCTTCATCACTTCTAGCATCAAACTTTCCTAGATCTTCATCTCTTTTAATGTAACATTTGCTACCAAAAACTCTGAAATACCTTACAGTAGGAGTGATACCAAACCAAAGTTCATAAGGAGTCTTACCGGTATTGCTCCTGATTTGAACTCGATTGAGAGTATAGACTGCAGTGCTGATCTCCAATAGATCTTAGGAACATTTGCTTCCATCATCATGGTCCTAGATGCTTCCTGGATGGTCCAGTTCTTTCTCTCCACTACTCTATTATGTTGTGGAGTCCTAGGAGCAGACAACTGTCTCTTTATTCCATGTTTCTCACAGAACTCTATGAACTCACCGGATGTGAATTCTCCACCTCTATCAAACCTCAGACATTTCAACTTTAATCCAATTTCATTCTCTACCATAGCCTTGAATATTTTGAATTTTTCAAGAGCTTCTGATTTCTTGAATACTCTTGATTCTTGCCAAACCACAAAGATCAGTATGAACTAAGTCCAATAATCTGGTAGAAGATAGTTCCTTACTTTTGAATGTGATTCTGCTCAACTTACTCAACTGACATTCTTTGCACAAGTTGTTAGTAGGTTTCACCAATTTTGGAAGATCTCTTACAGCCTAAGTATTGCTTATCTTGATGATATTATCAAATTTTACATGACACATCCTCCTATGCCACAACCAACTTTGATCAATTTGAACAAACAAGCAACTTTTGCCAGTACCAACCAAGTGAAAGATATTACCTTTAGTTTGAGTACCAGATGCAATCTCTATTTTAGAACTTTCAAAGATCTTGCATTTTCCATTCTTGAACCGGAGATCATAGCCTTTGTCCACCAATTGTCCAACACTAAGAAGATTGTGCTTCAATCCTTCAACATACAGTACATTACCAGTTTTGTTTCTACCATCAAGAGAAATAGTTCCTCTACCTCTGATTCTGCCAGCAGAATTGTCACCAAACTTTACCACTCCTCCTTCATACCTTTCCAAATCTACAAACTTATTTTTGTCACCTGTCATATGGTGAGAGCATCCACTGTCAATGACCCAATCATCCTTCTCTTCAATTTGGGCAGCCAGAGCTCTTTCCACAGTCTTATGATTGATAGATACAGAGGACATTGGATCTTCTTCCTTGATGGAAATGAACACCCATTCATTTCTGGATTTGTTTCCTATCTCTGATTCATCATCTGTTACTCCTTCATTGTCATCATCTTCATGTACATAGTAACAATTCTTTTGGAACCTTGGCTTGTTAGGATTTTGCCTTAAAAACCTTTTCAGACACCTTGAGGCAAAATGACCAATCTTATTGTAGTTAAAACACTTAAAAGGTAATTTTCCTTCATACTTACCAGATCCTCTTGGCAGCCTCTTTGCAATAAGGGCTTCAAGTTGAGCAGTTTCTACTTCTTCTTCCAGGTCTTTTCTTGCTTTTTCATACCATGACAGTTTCCTTGATGAGGTCTCTCCCGGATCAAACCTTTGTATACCTTTTACAGAGGCAGTGGCTTTGAATGTAGATTCAGTCTTGGGGAGGTCATCTCCAAACTCTATCATTTCAAATACATCCAATTTCCCAGCCAATTGATCTCTTGTGACAGTTGTATGGGCTCTGAATTCTTCAATGGCAGCAGCCTTGATTTTGTAAGAAGTAGGTAGGGATCTGAGAATTTTTCCAACAATCTCATTTGCATCCAAGACTCCACTAGCATTTCTAATTCCACAAACTAGCTCATTCACTCTTGGCATAAAAGTAGTAATATTTTCATCATCTCTCATCTTCATATTTTTAAATTTCCCTTTTAGACTCTGTAACCTTGCACATTTAACATACTGGTCTCCATGCAAAAGCTCTAGTTTTTTCTAAATCTCAAAAGCAGTTGGTAGGTCAATAACATTTGAGAGCTCTGAATCAAATAATGTGCTTAGAAGAGCCTCTATAGTCCGCAGATTGTTTTTAGCATTTGTGATTTCATTTAGGGTTTTCGGACCACCCTGTGGAGGTACATATTGTATTGTAACCATGGTCCAGTACGCCATTCCCATACACTGCAAGTGACATTTCATGTGACCTTTCCAAAGAGAAAAATTGGTTCCATCAAACTTCGAACTATCCTTCTTGTAATACGACATCCTGGATCTCCTCAAGCAGTTAAGCTTTTTTTAGAGGAACCTGGCTCTGATACCAATTGTTAGACGTAGGGCACACAACTGAGAGGGGGGGTGAATCAGTTGTGCAAAACTTTCTCTAATTAAACACTTAAATCTTCTTAGTGATTAGCAGAATATTAATCATGAAACATAATGCATTCAAATCAAAAGCAGAAACACATCGACACATAAAACACCAAGATTTTGACGTGGAAAACCCGGTTAAGGGAAAAACCACGAGGTGATTAACCCAAGATTGTATTCTCTGTTAGAAGAATAGAAAGAACAAAATGGCACATGCCAATTAGGGCTCACTGCCTGAGCACACTACTCACAAGAGGCTCACTGCCTATAAGAGACACACTGTCTACAAAGAAATAAGTATCACATACATGAACTGGAGAATAGCATCTTCACCATGCTTGAATCAGTTCCATTTAAGCCCAATACTTCTACTCTGCCTTTCGCTCTCCTCCTTGCTACCACACTCTCATCACCACAAGGACAACTTCAAACTGACTTTGCAATCCCTTATTTATACAAGGCATCAACTTAGGAATGACCATCTAAGTCAGCAAACATCCATAAGATCATCCGCAAGATGCATAACTCATCCGGTCAGCCTGTCTCAGGAAGAACACCATCATCTGGAAGTTACTCTTCAATTGCGAGCTCCAACTTCAATGCAGACCACCAACATGAACTAGACATGATCCAAAGACCTCCACAAGCTTGCCTGAATCACCAAGAACATCCACACTTCTTTTGCTTTCTGAAATCCTTCTCTCCTTCATCCAGAACCTCAAGAACAGAGTTTGTCATTACTATCACAAAGGAATAGATGCTTACGGACCTTCAAACCACAAACCAATTGAGTTGATACACCACAAAGACTTCCTCAGCACTCCCTCAAATCCGCAGAATAGGAAAATTCATTTCCGAATCTCATCGAACCTTTCTTGTTACACTCTATCACCTTTGAACACCTTCCAGAATCAGTTTTACTTGAGCAACCACAACTTCTTCAGATCTACATGCGGACCTCTAAAATCTCTATTGGACTACCTTAAGACTTATATCTACAAACCCTTTAATCTGCATCCTCTGATCCTCTTCCTATCTTAGACTATTGTCTTACTATCATCACGGTTCTTCACTGTTCCTGATTGAGACTAATTTTCTCAATATCCTCAGCACACAGCTCATCCAATTCTTATCATTAATGCAACAGGAGTATGTTGACATCAATGACAACTCTGGTTAGGCCCATACTTGCAACAATTCCTTGAAGGATGACGTTGTGAAGAATGTTTAGGACTAGGCTAATAATGTATTGAGGTCTACAAGGCGTGTTTCACTTCTTAAAGTTGTGTAGTTCATGTTAGAGATTTTTCTCTCCATGTTTCATGTTATGTGATCTCTATCTGACTTGTAAAATGTAATATTCTTGTTGTATTGGCTGACTTGAAATGAAATCAATGTAATATCATGTATATATTGTAAACCTAGTTGATCTAGGTGAGGTGTGATTGCAAAAATGAATATGTGAATGTGAAAAGTGAAGAATAGATGTGTAATGCATTATGATGTGTGACTGAAGGAGAAAGAGTAGAAGTGATAGAGGTTGTCCTGATTCTGTTGGAATACTCACTATCACTGAGAGGGAGGGTGGATCAGTGATATACAAAACCTGATTCAATAATCTTAAAAAAAAATCAAAGGAAAGCATATAAATGCGCATAAAGCAAAACATCCACACATGACACCAGTATTTACATGGAAACCCTATGAGGGAAAAAACAAATGAGGGTTGCTTGAGTTTACTGCTCAAATCCAACTTCAAAAAAAAAGATTACAATTGTTTTAGAAGCACCCACTTCAAGGTACAACCACACCTAATAAATTATTTTGAAGACACCAATCTCAAGGTACAACCACACCTAGCAAACTATTTTGAAGACACCAATCTTAAGGTACAATGCACACCTAATGTCACATCTCTGACTTTCATATTTACTTAATTGGTTAAATGCATTGGAAACCATTGAACATTAATTGATGATATTTGTTAGAGATATATCATTGGTTTAAGATTTAGTCACTTTGACTATATTTTGGGACTAACCTATTGACTGTGGGATGAGTGGGAATGTCTGCATGTCTTGTCGAAGGATAAGAACATGGCTCAGGAGGAGGGGTCATAGCCGCTTGGCAGCAATTGTTGGGTTCTATCTGGTGTTCATGCACACACACACGTAGAATTGCATTCATACATGATTGGTTAGTGGACTAACAATCTTCTGGGCACATGCATACGTGGTTGTTATCTAGCCTCTTTTGTTGTCTTGTCAATCTGTTTGTGTGCTTTATGCTTGTTTCCAAAGCTAGTTTTGTTAGCTTGAGCCATATAAATAAGATGGTAATTATTAATACTTCGTAGAATAAATTAAAAACATCTAACTAAAAATAAATGCCTTAGTGTAATTATTTGATGTGCCATTTCTTTTATAAACATATTTATATAAATAATAAATATGAATTTAATTATGTGGAAATTATTTTCTTGTATTAACTATTAGTGTTAAAATTAGATAATAGTGTGAAACATTCAAAAATAAATAAATTCTTGTCTTTATAAAAAAATAATAAAATTATAAATTATAAATTTATATAGACATTTTTATAAAACTAGATTTGCTTTAAATAAAGAGAAAGAGCATGTCGCGCATGCCTTAAGAGAAAAAGTATTAAAATAAGGAAAATAATTGCATGGGAAGCAATGAAAATTTTAGGGCTTTAAAAAAATATATAATAAATGAAGAAAAACATTAACTTTGGAAGGGTGGACACAGATGCAAGAGGAATAGCAAGGAGGAGACGCACACAGAGAGTGAAAGGAGGAATTTGTGTGAAGTTTGGAAGGGCTTGCTTTAGTTGATATAATATAGGTGAGAGATCAACCTTATACCAGTGATCTCTCTGTCTACATCTTTAAATAACCACTATTTTATTCTTTTAGATCTGCCTTTTTCTGATATGTTAAAATGGCTCTTCTATTCTTTTTCCATCAACTTTCTCATATTTTGAGCGGCTCCTATTCTAAATCGGTCTATTTGATCCACTATGGTCGTCATTATTTTGACACCTTTATACTATGTTCGGCCTCTATCTTGAAATTATATGATAAATTATCTTTAGCTCTTTTAAACTTAGTCTTCTGTTGTGGATTAATAGCCCATGTAGGTTATATGTAGTTTTGTAAATCAGCCATCAATGGATTGGCTAGAATAGTGTTTTTTTAAATTAATGAAAAAAATCTTTTAATTGCATTTCAACTTTGAACGGCTTGTCGACCAAGGAGACACCCCAACAACTTTTCTTTTCTTTTGTTACCTATGTCTTTAATTATGGTCTTTCCAGCTTGAGATTGACCTTTACAAACCGTTATTTTTGAATTGACTGTCGTCTCATTAAAATTTGTATTGATCTGATTTCATTATTATCTCTGTATTTGTACCTTCTCATGGTCTCCCTAAAGTCCCAATGACCTTAAAAAAATGGTCTCTGTGAGTTGATCGGCCTATTTCGTCATGAACAGAACAACCTCGATCTATGTTGGCTGGGTTCTTGAAAGACTTCTTTGTTATATTTAGATATGCTCTCCTTTAAATAAAAATTCCCTCAAATTCGAGAGTTGGATTTGTGGATAGAATGGTCATGTTTTGGCTTGTCACTTTGAATGATGAATATACAGCCTCCTCAAACATTTTACCTTATCTCTCATCGTATCTTTCGACCTCTTTGTATTTATGAATAGCCTTGATTAATTACTAGTATAGGTCTTCTCTTCATGTTCGATCTGCCTTTCCTCCGCAAGATCGACCTCATCTTCTTATGGATGTTCTTTTTTTTTTTTCTGAATCTTGATTGAATAGATTAACTAATGGATTACCACCTTTTGTTATTATAAATATTACTTGGAAATAAAAGAATAGTAAAAAAATACAAAAGGAAGAAAACATTTGAAGGTTATCGGGTTCCATTTTTAAGTATATGTAATTAGGTTCTTAGAATAGTCAAAAGAAAGTTTATTTATATTTATTTTTGGATTAAAATTATTAAATAGATCCTTGCATGTAATCTTATATTATTCTAGTATTTCATAGATCCTAAAGTACTCAAGAGTAAAACTATAGGTAATTATTGTAAGGCATCTTTTAATGACATTAAGCATGGGAAAATATTTAATTACCCGTCATAAAGTTGCCATGATCCAACTTGTATTATCTTTTATTTATGATTGAAAAACTCGTCTTAAACCAACAATGGTGATATAATGCCAAAAAAAAAACTAAATATGTAACAAGGTGTAAGTTGTAATGTGATACACACAAGAGACTATTAACTTATGAAACCAACTAAGAATGTAGATAGCTGAAACGATTTCCTATCCTTGTAAAATTGGACGTTTGAAGTGAGTTTTCCTTCTTTTATTTCAAAAATTATGCTTTGAGTGAAAAAGAATGTTGAGTTATTTGTGTTTTGGGAAAGATTGCCTTTCGGGACAGGTGTCGAATATTGGGAAATAGGGAAGTAGGTTTTCTTTTTCAAAACCTACACACCGTTACACGGCTAATGCTTTGACCAAAGCGAATGTGATATTGAAACAGACATATGTACCATTGAAACAGATGGTTGATTTGCCTAGTATATTTTATTTATATTTTTCCCTCCCATATCTTTTTAATGAGATTCTACATTCATGGTAGAAATTCATGTAGGTCAATAGGCATGCACCAAATTCCACCCTACGCTTGTTTATAGGTTGCTAGGCCCTTCGAGCAAGGTCGGGCATTCCTTAGTTTGAGGAATACTGGGGAAGTGCAAACTTCGTGGTTGGGCAGAAAAAGCGTTTGAACCATGTTCTTGTCCTTCGATGCAACAAATGGCCAGATGGTCGATGGCGTTAAAGGACAAATTGTCATAGATTTATTTGATATTGACGATAGATGTAAACTTCTATTTAAACTCAAATGTTATGTAAGGCAAAAAGCCATTTTATTTTGAAATTGTATATAATGTTATAGAAAGCTCTGTAATTGAACTCAGAAAGATGCTTTGTATTGTGATTTAAAATGAATAGAAATTTATAAATGGAAATATCTTTTTGACATATGATGTTAATTCTCTCTCTTCTACTTGATGATGTAATAGAAGTTACTTTACTTCACTTACTTGCAGTTAATTTAGTTTACTTCGATTATGTTTGAACATGGAATTTGTATGTACTTTACATCTAATAAACAACATACTCTGCTTGAGGCACCAACCCCAATATTTTCAAGAGCACAAACTCCAGGTCATTTAAAAGCACCAACCCATACATAAAAACATGCCTACTCCAAATATAGAATTTGAGAACATATAAAGTACTACTCTGTTTACAATGATTACAAAGGTTATAGATGAGTTCTATAACTCTTTTATTCAAACACCTTATCTCTCCTAAATCAACATCTCAATGGTATCTTTTTGTTACAAAGTAATGAAACAATATATTATCTTGACTACAATGGTATCATGAACTACATCATTCAAAACACATTTACACCCATACCAAACACCTTCTTGTTTTCATGACATATCATATTCCTGTTACAAACAAAAAGATATAGTATATTAAAGCATCTTCAAAATAAAGAATACCTGATATGAATTCCCTCTCTGCCTCCTGAAATCAAAGCTTTTTATATTTGCAAAACATTCATTTGTTTACTGCCTTGTCATATTCACCTTTCATCTAATAAGAACATCAACTTCTCTATTTTTACTTCATTGCTCTTTCTTCTAGATTCTGTATACATTCATTGACAACAAAACTCTGTTCTTTTGTAACATCATTCATGACCAGTACATGTTTTTACATCATTTGACTCAAATTTTCAAATTCTCTCTGCATAAATGCCCACTTAAAACCTTGAACACACTTCAAAATGAATCACTTCAAAATCCTCATACAAACCTTCTTACTCAGACAACATTTCTGCTATGATAAATCATTCTATATGACTGTAACATAGTGATAACTATTCTACTCATCATACAAAACTCAAATAATACTTTGCATCTTTTTCTCAGTCATCTCAACATACCCTTTTTGTTTTTCTCCATTAACTATACAAAACTCTTACAAAAAAAACTTCACCATGTCTCTGTGTAAAACCATCTAAAAGCATAGACCACTCCCAAGGATCTTAGAGTTCAAATATCCAAAACAACAAGAGAGAAAATAGCTAAAAAACTAATTCTAACTGCTTAACCAAACCATATGATCAAATGATCATCAAACTGTAGACAAATAAAAGGTTTGTTGTAACTTAAATATCCTGCAAATCTCCACCGTTGAAGATCCTTCTCGCACCCTCGGAACTTTAAATATTAGTCTTTGATTTTAGTTTGGTGCCTGACACTTTAAAGCTGACCAGATAGAACCGGTGACCCTAGGCAAGGGGGTCAATTTTCTGATGTATTAGGACCCTTTAATTTCTAACTTTTAAGTAGCATTTTACCTGCGGTAGTAAGTCAACTTTTAAATATAACAAAAAAGTAACTTAGTGGAGACACCCTTCATATCAAATAAACCCTAGGTCCTTAAACATGAACCCTAGACCTTTAGGATTCTCTCTTAGAATTCTCTTAAGGTTTTTGGATTGAACATCATGAATTAAGATGCTTCCACTAAAAATTAGAAGAATGAAGAACTCCATGACCCAACAACAACAAACTCACCACCATCACAATAACCCTAATCACTATGATATGAGGCACCTATGACATCACATGCATCTCCATCAAAACCCTAATTCATCTTATATACCTCATCCCAGAGACATGAACCTCAACAATTACTATATCATGTATATAACCAAACTTGATATCAAGTAAGCAAATGAGCACTAAATCATGAAGTGAGCCTATGCTTTGGATGCATCAAGTATCATGAAGACCTTTGTAAATCCATAACAATGATATTCTTCTCAAGCAACTCCTGCCTATCATGAAACAATTCTGTGAAGTAAGTCTCACACTCTATGAAGTAACATATATAACATGCACCTCTGACATCTTTTGTCATCTTTGACATGAATTGACATCAATAACAAACCTTGGACAGTAATCACAAATCAAACCATTATCATGAGATGAAGTAATTTATTTTGCATCATGACCACATCAAGGGATCCAATGTACTTTCTTTTGCATCATGAACACATCAAAGAACACAATACCATGTGATGAAGAAATTGAAAAAATTCTTCCTCTGTCATACTCCTAAAGCATGAACACATGAAGCATGAACACCATATAGACCTTGACTAAAAACTTCTTGACTAAAATCCTTTTGCAATGAACCATGAACACCAATACTTTTTAGAATGAACCAAAAACTGCCAATGCTATCAACCTATCAAATCATTCGAAAAGACACAACTCCTTTGATCTATTTTACTAATTTTTTGTTCACACTAAAAATTAGTTGGACCTAGGTGTAATTGTTCAAAATGAATAATATAAAACTTCAAGGTTATGCATTCTTGAATGGTTGACACTTTGACAAAGTTGAAAAGAGGATCCCATTGTCAGGATAACCCATTAGTCCAATCAGGACTGATAAGTTATCATGACAAAATAATTGATCATCAAAGGATCAAACATTCAAGGAGATATAGTTGTTCTACAAAGTTTGATCTTTCAGGAGTTATAAGTTAAATTGATTATTCAGATTAATCAGTTTTGAATAAAAGAGAGAAAGATGTTGTATTACACTATTGTTTCATGTCATGTTTTGAACATACATCCAGGTATCTGTTACTTTATCTCATGCATTGATTAAAAAGGAAATACATACACATTATATGCATCAAAGAAACTAACTGATAATGTTTTAAAGAAATGTTCAAATGCGTCCCACACAAGCCATGGGAATAACTCAACTAAGCAATTGCAGACATGCAAGCTATGTATATGTTTGATAAAAGAAAACATAAAAGAACATATGATAAATCTAAACATCCATCATTGCCTGATGATGGAGGTTGTTGTTGAAGCCGGTCTTCAGGTCTTCAGTCTTCATGCTTCAATCCAAGCCACCATCTAGTTGAAACTTGCAAAAAAATTTGGGACAACCTCGTTAATGCTCCGGATGTTTACAGTTATCACATGCTTTTATCAAATAGAGACATCTACTTATCATATCATGTATTCGGATAAGAATTTAGATCAGATAATGATATAGATCAAGAAGAAATCATGAAGGAGATCAATCAATGCTATCAAGTACTTTTTATGCTAACTTGTTTGTTCACTATGCAGGTATAGGACAAATTTTGTTGCTGATTTGAAGACAAGTAAACATGTGGATTAAATGTGGCTCCCACAAGGGTTTGAGCCCAGCATGTTTCTTTTCATTTTTTTTTGAAAAGAGTACTAGAAAAAGACAGGATGCATCATTCTAAACTATATCATGTATCATCTAATCAACTTACATAAAGAAGATGTCATCATGACATCATTATAGTTGATTGAAACAAATTAGAACTATATGACAGAATCAAGATTGACAAAAGACAAATTCAGAAAATTAGATTATAGTCATCTCAAGAGTGATACAAGTTTTCAGATCATTATGTCTGATAAAGAGAAGAGAGACAGAGCAAGGAAGATACAAGAACTTATGTATCATTTGAACAAGTTGCAGAATAGATCTTATGAAGGGTCATCTCATTATGACAAAGGAATAAGATGAAACAACATTGCATACCAGGTATTTATCATATTGTTTTCATACTGTCTAAAGAGGATCAAAGTTTAAAGCAGCTATATCACATTCAAATTTACAAGTGTCTCTTAGAAGTGGTCAAGTAAATGCACATGGAACAACAGATAGAACAGTGGAAGACAATTATAACTCCAATATGCCAACTTGACTGCCATTAAATAAGACTTCACAATATGTATGAGATGGGTGTGCAGTCATCCAAAAAAGGAAGATATAAACTTTGTAAAAGATGCCACCAATGCCTCAAAATTTCAAACCATCAAAAGATACATGAAGATCAAATGCTACATTCGAAATGGAGTAACATGTTCAAACAATCAAGCATCGAGGGATGAAGCATATAATACAAGCAAATACCCCAACACGGTGAATGGACCTCCAACATGACAGTCAAGTCAACTTTCAAGATCAAATGAAAGACAATTGTGACTAAAGTTGCAAGCTACAGAAGATAAATACAATACAGTAGATACCACACAGTATGCAAGATGCAGTCAGTACAGAAGATGTCATGCAAGAGTCAATCAGAGATACAGTGTAGTCAAGAAGATATAATGATACCATAAAGAAGGATACATTGCAAGAACAAGAATAAATGCAGTCACCATCATTATAGTTAGTCATGACAGTGATCATGAAGTAGTATGATACATCATAATGGTCATTGCTCACCTATAAAGGAACATAAAAAATGATAAGACAAATAGTCAAGAAGAAAACAGCTTAACCTCTATGTCAGTTGTTCTATCATAATACAGTCACCATCACCATAACAGTAGTTTAAATGAGAAGGAGACATTCAGGGTACATTATAATGGTCATTGCTCATCTACATAAGAACATAAAAATTGATAAAATAGGCAGTTACTGAACACATGAATGATCACAGATGGATGGATGGACAAGAGCATATATTTATAAGACAAAGGTGCATAATGATAAAGATATGAACAACCAGAAGAGATCTGAAGATGCATGAGGAAGCTACAGGTAGAGATTTGAGTATGCAAAAAGATGACTATGGTATGAGGAATTATGATGTCATACTACAAAAGATGAAATAAAGAAATCTGTCTATGCTACAGATAAGACTTGAAAGACAGCAAGAAACAAAAAAGCATTTTATCCAAGCTACAGGTGCATTTCAAGAATGCCACAAACAATAAAGAAGAAGATAGCTAATCTCTATGCCATGGTAGAATCTAGTTATAGTAGAAAGACAGTCCCACATTTAAATGATGATAATACAACCAAACAATTCATCAACCTTACATTCATGCAATCTAAAGAGATATTCTACAGAAGAACCTTATAGAATGATACAATCTATGCTATAGATGCAAATGGATCCACAGTGGAATGATAAGGCAAATAAGTCATCAGAAAATGTGTGAGAAATGGTCACAAGGAGGTCAGAAGTATTATGAGAAGTAAAGCAAGAAAACCCATTTCTAATACTTCAAAACCCTTAAACTTTTGCCAGCGGATAGAGATAAAAGCACATTCAAGGTGATGCTGCACAAACAATAGACCATACGTGTTGAAGAAATCAAACCCTAATGATGTTCTTGCAGACACGGTTGAGAGATTTCAAAGAAAATGCCATGATACATTCATAACCAACAGAGAGGGACAAGAAACAAGAAAAATTGTGTACCCATCTGCCAAATTAACAAGATCTCAAGATACTTCAAAACCTTTCATTTCCTACAGTATAAAGAAGAAGAAATCAAGTAGAACAATATGGCCATGACATTTCAAGGTTTTTCTGTGCATGATGAAGTTGAAACCCTAACTTCAAGGCTTACAAACCCTCTAGTAAGTTATAGTTTTGATTCCTATTAACAAAGACAAGCATAGCCATGGCAGGTAGAAGTTCTGGATATGCAGGATGAAGTGAAACCCTAACTTCAAAACTTCAAAACCCTTAGGTTTCTACATAATGAAGGTAGATTAAGATCAAAGAAGTATGCAGCCATGGCCAACAGAGACAAAGCATTTTTTCCTATAAAATGCAATACCCACAACTTTCTATAGCTTGTCATGCTATAAGGAGTGAGACTAAAGAAGAATGAAACTACAGAGACTAGATAGCAAGTGCTTACCCTGTTGCTTTCAAGAAAGAAAGATCTTCCACGGCCTCACAGTGGCCTCAAACTTCCAAAGGAGTAAATGAAGACCGTTGACAAAGGAAGCACACAAAGAAAGAATGAAGACATTAAAGAATGCAGAACAATGGAGCTGTTATAACAGTGACAAGGGTCGTGGCCATACAGATGAAGGAAGTTATAGTATTCAGATGCTTCATATCAAACAGAAAAGAAAGTTTACCTTCATCCTCACTCATGAAGAGTTCATGGCAGCGATAATGTATTAGAGCCATTGAAGGAGAAAACCAAAGCCACCATGGAGCTACTTGAAACCCTCGGCCGACATTTTGTGCAGAGCTCAAAGAGATAAATCAAAAGAAGTGTGAATGAGTGAAAATTAGGGTTGTTTCCCTATTTTGTTCGAAGGTTTTTTTCACTCAAGTGCATTTTTTGACTTAGAAAAACCAATTATTACCTTATCCAAAATTGTTGTCAGGCTTAAGACTTTCCCTAGCAATCATAAAACATAGTGGCCGACAGCAACCCTTTGGAGGTTGGTTCTTTTTAAGTCAAGAGACTAATATAACATGTGGAAAGGCTACAAGCCTTATGACCTTTTATGCATGGTGGAGTTTCCTTGGTGGTTGAATGGTGGAGGTAACAAATCACATGCTCAAGTCCCTTTGCCCATGTCCAAGCATCCAAGGATAGGTTTCAAGTTTATGCATGGTGACTAATAGCCAAGAGAGGGCATAGTTTTAAGACATGATATGCATGAACATAGAGTTTACAAGGTGGCAGATAAGGTGAGCATCTATAAGAGTGCAATATTTGATGCATATGAAATACATGGAGTTTAAGGGCAAGCTCATTATGCATGGTGGAGATATAACATATGGATAATAAGATATTTGTCTTGTAGTGATGTGGTAATTGCATGGTGGCAACATTAATGATGATAGCATATGATGGATTTTTTTTATGCATGGAGTCAAGTTGCATAGTGGAGTTGTTTTCTTTCCTTAACTTCAATTTTTGCATATGGGGATATAAGGAGATTTGAAAAATGGATATTTATGCAATTTTTGTCTTGTGCATGAAGTGCTACAAGAGTGACTGGTTCTTTTATTTTCCTTGCAGAGGGAGATATTTTTTCACAAATATATTGGAGTGATAAGGAATTGTGTAATTATTTCTAAGTCCTATTTTGCAAAATAAGCAAATGTATTGGAGTGATAAGGAGTATATTTTTCTTCTAATCATGCACGATTTTACACATTAATTAATTGTAAATAAATAATAAAGTAATATTCTATAAATTACTTTATTATTTTCCACAAGTTGTAAAATTGAAAATAGAACAAATTGTAACCAATAATAGAGTAATATTCTATTACTTTATAATTTACTCACAATCAATTTTGCTCATGCAAAATCATGCAAATTGATTAGTTGAGTTAACTAGGCCACCTAGGAGGTTTTGCATGACTTTTAGGAGTATTTTTAGGGTCCTTAGTCAAAATTTTGGTCAAACACATGGAGAAGCCCAAATTGAAGCTATTTTTGCTCAATTTGAGGTAATTTTAGACCCTAATTTTGAGGATTTTTGAGGTTGCTCAAGAATGAGTATTTTTAGAGGCAGTTATCTGCAAGTCTATATTTTTTGCATGCCTCTTGGAGAGAGCAAGCCTATATATTGTAAAGCAAAAGTCTATTTTTTTGGTTCTTGATTCTCGTTCTGATTCAGATGGATTGGAGAATTCTTATAACTCACTATTACAGTTTTATTGAGAGATCAACAAGTTACAGGTTATCTTTTGTCTTTTTGCAAAGCTTTCCTTTGTTATTTTAGATCAGTTGAATTGCCTTTCCTTTTAGTGTTGAATATTGAAGTGATTTTGATGAAATTTTGTTCTGTTTTATTATTAAACCTTCAAAATTATTGTCTCATCTCATTGTTTACAGCATTAAAGCATAAATTCATCACAAGTCTTAGGTTGTGTTAACCAGAAATAGCCTTTTTATGCTGTGAAAAACTATTTTCCTTCATAAAAACCTATTTTCAAACCTTCCTTAGAATCATTTTTGTGATTTTTATGCCAAATCTAGATTATGTAGATGTCAGATTTCTGAGCAAGCATTATGAATCAGATTACATTACTTTTATCTATATCAGGTGCATCACCATTTTACACTTAGAGTTCATTTAGTTTCTTTCTTCCCTTTTCCCAAAAAGTAAAAAACATACATCTCAATAGAACATTTGAAGGGAACCAACCCACAATTTGGAGGTCTAATCTCGTCATAGGGTACCCACAATCTGAGATTAGTCCCATGTTACATGGAATTGCAGTGCTTTAACCAGCTTTGCATATGGGTGCAATTCCCAGTGATAACAATTTTTGGCACGCCCGATGGGACTTTAAACTAATTTTTAGTTCAAAAGGACTTATTTCTTTTTGTTATTTTTGGTATGAGCAACAGAATTCTATCCTTTTAGAGGTTTCTTATCAGTACCTGGTGACTCTAATACTTTAGTTTTTTCAGATCAGATCTTGTAGCCTATGAAAAAATATCAAACAAGGTCAAGTAAAAATTCTAAGAAGAAGCATAATCAGTTATCTCCACCAAAAACAAAGATAAAAGTAGAGAAAGAGGCTAATATAGTAGATTTATCGATTGTTATAAATCTACCAAGCACACATCCTAACTTCGCTTCACATCAGAATCCATTGTTTGCAAGTTCATCAACATATTTTTTAAGTTCTCCACCAGCAGCCCCAGAAGAACAGATTCCTCTTTTTCAAGAGGAACCACTTCTTCTCGAGTTTACTGCTGAAGAGCCTGTATTACGGGAAATATTTCAAGAAGTTTCAGTCCAAACACCAGCTCAAGTTTTACCCACTCCAATGTCTTTACTAGGAGGAGGAGGAGGAGTATTACTCCTGGTGGGGGAGGTGGAGGAGTATTACCACCACTCGAAGGTGGTGGAGGAGGGCGAAGAAATCCACCACCACCTCGAAATCAGCCTTTTGTGTCTTTTATTGGAAGTAGCCCTTTAAATCTAAATCAGCATGATGACATACCGATGGCTGCATTGAAAAGTTTACCAAGTTTTACAGGAGAAGATGGGACTACACCCATTGAACATATCAGAGATGTGGAGTCTTTATGTGTTGTTCACCACATCACTAAGGAAAACATTACAATCAGGTTGCTAGCAACATCATTAAAAGCTAAAGCTCTTCAATGGTTTAGAGGCTTAAGAGTAAATTCAATTAGATCTTGGGATGAATTAGGTGCTACTTTGAATAGGCAATTTTAGGACAAGTCTGATCATTTATCATTAGTTGAACAAATGACTACTATTAAGAGGGCTCCACAAAAGTAAATGACAGATTTTAATTTCAGATTTCAAAAAACATGGAATAGAATTCCTGAAACAGTGAAACCATCACCAGAGCATGTTTTTTTGTATTATTTAACGGCATTAAATTCAGATATTGTTGTTATGATACAATCCTTGGGAGGGGTAACTTTACTAGCTGCTTTTGATATTGCAATAAGAGCATAAAATAGTTTAATACAAGCTCGTAAGATAGCACCTAGGCCCCCAATGCCAATTTTTCCAAATATACAACATTTAATACGAATTTCAGCCTCACATATTTTAGCAATACCATCTTTGGTTATTCAGCAAACACACAAAATAATACAGATC
Organism: Cunninghamia lanceolata; assembly: GCA_027924645.1. NCBI lineage: Eukaryota > Viridiplantae > Streptophyta > Pinopsida > Cupressales > Cupressaceae > Cunninghamia > Cunninghamia lanceolata. The sequence continues at coordinate 4,597,003 of BSBN01000311.1, read as the reverse complement.
CCATTCATTCTAAATTTAGAGAGCTGAAAGAAAATCAACAAAGCAAAGCAAAAATACTACAGACTGTGAGTAATGACTTAGAGAGTCTAAAAATTCAAACAAATCAGAATAACAGACCTTACCAAGCAGCCCCTTACCAACCAAATAGACCTGGTTATCAGGTAGATTATCAAGGTCAAAGAAGAAATTACAACAATAGGCCAAATCAGCAATACAATCCAAATGCTATCAATACATCAAAAGAAATAGTTCCTATACAGAACAACATGGTTCAAGACTATGCATGGTGCTATCCCTATAATCAGCCTCATAATCAAGCTACTTGTCCAAATGGAATGTTAAGTCAGGCTTTGATGGTACAGAATAACTATGCTGCTGCTAAAAATTCAGCGAGTCATGTAAACAACCAACTGGACATTTAGCCTCAGCAAGTTAATCCTGATGTAGCTTTAATGAATTGGTAGGCTAATGAATTTTGTGGTGTAAATTAGTTGCCAGGTCAAAAGCAATCTTTTACTAATATTGCAGCAAACACAAGATTGAAAAAGAGAGTTTTTGACTTGCAGCAACAGTCCGTAAATACAAATCAGCAAGTTGAAACTGGAAAACAAGCTGGAAATGTATCATAGCCAATTGATAAAGGGAAAAATACAGTTTCTACAACTTAGAATGAGCAAAATCAAGCCTCTACATCAAAAGATTTGCACATTTTGTCAAGATAGTCAACTACAAAAAATAAACAGCCAGCAAAAGACCAACCAAAGGTTGCTATCCCAAAAGTATAGCAAAAGGTTAGTGGCCCTATTTTTAATATTTTGGATCATATGAAAAAGACAACAGTAAGCATGTCTATTTTAGATGCTTTACACATTCCAAGACAAAAGGATTTGTTACAAAATGCTCTATCTCAGTTGCCTTTGTCAAATGAGGTACAAAAATCACATCAACCTCAGATTATGATTGCAAATGAAACAAAAAAAGGAATAGAACAGCCTAAACCAGTAGGCAAACCTCCACCATTTTATGTCACTTTGATTGTGGGTGATTATTTAATACATAATTGCATGATAGATTCAGGAGCCAACAGTTTAGTTATGCCAAAATAGCTAGCTAATAAGTTAGGTCTGAAAAATGAACATGTTGTTAGAGGTGTTGTACAAATGGATGGAACTGAAGTAAGTATAGTTGGAATGTTCAAAAATTTAGGCCTTACTCTGCATGCTTGTCCAAACTTGTTATATACCAGGACATTTATGCCATTGATTTATCACCTACCTTTGCCATTTGCTTATCTAGAGATTTTACAGCAAGGTTAGGAGGGTATTTACCATCTGATTGGACACATTTATTCTTCAGAACTAGATATGGAACCAAGGTTACAATCAAGTCTGAACCACTAGCAAAAGCTCATTTGGAACCTTACACACCCAGCTCTATAAATGCAAATCTTCCCATTTTTTATCAAGAGGATCTAATTCTTGTCCAAGATCCAAACACACCTTTGGAAGGAATTCCAGATTTGGTTCTAGACCAATGAGCAACAGAAAATCATGAAATAGACCCATTTGAGCAAATGGATGAGATTGGTTTTGGTGTGTACATGATTCAAGAAAATAATACAGTTATTCCAAATCTGATTAAAGAAGAAAAATAGCAAACTGATGAATCTGAAAATGATGTTTGGGAACTATTTTTTGATGGTTCTAGAAGAAAGGTAGGAGCTAGAGGAGGAGCTATTTTAGTTTATCCCACAGGTGAGAAATAATATTCATCTTTTAGATTTGATTTCAGCTGTTGTAACAACTCAGTTGAATATGAGGCTTTAGTTCATGGATTAGAATGGGCAAGGAAAAGAAAAATCAAATGTTTAAAAGTGTCTAGAGACAATAAGTTAGTGGTTAAACAAGTCAGAAACCTTGTTGTTACCAAGAATGACTTGCTAAAATTATACAAACATAGAGTTTGGGACATGATAGAAGAGTTTGATGCATTTAATCTCATATCTGTACCTAGAACTGATAACAAGCAAGCTGACAAACAAGATGCTATAGGAGCTAAATATGATATTCCTGCTAAAATGAAGAATATTCACTCTCTTTTATATGTCAAAGTTGTTGTTAGACCATCAGTTCCTGATGATAATGCCACTTGGCAAGTGTTTGACAGTGATGAACAGATTGTAAATTTCTTAATGGAAGAAGCTAAATTTTCTGTAAGTAATCAACAGAATTTTGTACAATAATATAATGATCAAATACTTCAGTTAAGATCAAATACGCTACCCAAGGGCTTAGTGACCTTGGAATCTATCTTTAATACTGATGATCAAGTAAGAAAGGACAAGGCTAGCTTGTCAATAAATCAAGAACATTATGAACCTATTGAGATCTTTAAAGGAAAATTGCTCAAGCTGGGAAGGATATGTACAAAACAAGAACAACAAGCATTCATCCAGCTTTGTCAAGAGTTCAGTGAAATTTTTGCATGGGAATATGGAGACCTGAAAGGTTTCAACCCTGAGTTAGCTCAACACACAATAGAGCTAGAACCCAAAGCTAAACCTATCAGATAGAAGCAAAGACCATTGAATACCAAATTGGAAGTGCTCATGAAAATAGAACTCAATAAACTCATTGAAGGTAATATTATTTTTCCTATTAAACATTCTTCATGGGTTTCTAACTTGGTTCCTGTTAGAAAGAAAAATGAAGAAATCAAATTATGTGTTGATTTCTGTGATTTAAATAGAGCATCTTTAAAGGATCATTATCCTTTGGCATCTATGGAACAGATATTGCGGATTGTTTTGGGATCAGAGAGATTTTCTTTATTGGATGGTTATTCAGGTTATAACCAAATTCTTGTGAAAAAGGAAGATCAATACAAGACAACTTTTACCACAAAATGGGGCACACTAGCATACAGAAAGATGCCATTTGGCTTATCAAATACAGGTGCAACATTTCAGAGAGCAATGGACATGGATTTTCAAGGCCTGATTAATAAAATTGTGCTTATATACTTAGATGATGTGACTATTTTTTCTAAAAACGCTGAAGATCATTTTCATCATTTAAGACTAATCTTTGAGAGATGTAGAGAATTTGGGGTATCATTGAACCCAAAGAAGAGTATTTTCTCTGTTCATGAACACAAACTGCTGGGACACATTGTGTCTAAGGATGGAATATCAATTGATCCTGAAAGAATTACTGCAATACTAGCATTACCTCTTCCTGCACATAAGAAAGGCTTAAAGCACTTTTTGGGAAGAATTAACTTTGTAATAAGGTTTATTCCAAATATAGCAGCACTTTTACAACCTCATATAGCAATGTTGAAGAAGAATATTCCCTTCAGCTGAACCAAAGAAGGAAAGCAAAGCTTTGAAGAAATAAAAGAAGCACTTTCTACTACTCCAACTCTGATAAATCCAAATTTTGATAAAGACTTCATTCTATATGCATTTGGCAGTGTGGATACTATGTCAGCTATGCTATGTCAGCAAAACAGTGAAGGAATGGAACAACCTGTGGCATTTTTTAGCCAGCTTCTACATGACTATGAGGTAAAATATTCTTTTGTTGAAAATCATGTATTAGTTGTTATCAGGCGCTTAAAGAAATTCAAACACATGCTTTCAAATAATAGAATTCAATTAATGGTTGCTCACCCAATAGTGAAAGAATTTTTGCTCAGTAAAGATTTAAATGATAAGAGAGCAGGGTGGATAACAAAGGTCATGGAATATGACATACAAATTAAGGTAACCACGCTAGTCTGAGGCAAAGGACTATGTGAACAGCTTGCAAGAAATGAAGGATACAGCAAGGAACTTGAAGGAGAGGCTAAGACTGTGCTTCAAAACAATGAAATAGCTCTTGTCCCAGACCCCCCCTACAAGTTGGATGCATGATATGATTCATTATCTACACACTGGTGATTGTCCACAAGGCCTGGACATATCTAAAAGAAGATATTACAGATTATAGGCAATCCCTTATGCCATAATTAATGGAATTATGTACAAGAGAGATTTTAACAATCTTTTACTAAGATGTGTACAGCCAGATCGGACTCAAAAGATTCTATAAGAATTTCATGATGGACTTGCTGGAGGTCACTTTGCAGCTAGAATAATAGCTCTGAAAATTATGAGGGCTGGTTACTATTAGCCTGACTTGTTCAAGGATTCTCATGAATGGGTAAAGAAATGTCTTAAATATTCAGTTTTTGCAGGTAAACAAAGGCTGGCAACAATGCCCTTGCATCCAATTCAAGTTGAACAGCCATTTGGCAAGTGGGGATTGGACTTCATTGGTCCTATCAATCCACCTTCAAGCTAAGGACACAAGTGGATTTTGACTGCAATGGATTATTTCACTAAGTGGACTAAAGTAGTTGCTTTGAAAGATGCTAATGAAATATCAGTTCTAAATTTTTATCAAGATCTAGTGTCCAGGTTTGGAACTCCTGACTCAATTATTTCAGATAATGCTTTAGCATTCATTGGATTAAGAATCTGTCAAAAATAACATATTCTTGAATACTTCATCAAATTATTACCCTCAAGGTAATGGACAGGCTGAATCAACTAACAAAAATCTGATTAAGATTATAAAGAAAACAGTTGATGAGAATCAAAGGTCTTGGCATGATAGATTAAAGTTAGCACTATGGATTGATAGGATTACACCTAAAAGATCAACAGGTAATTCACCTTATGTGCTTACATATGAAAAGGAAGCCAAGTTACCAATAACAGTGGAGTTGCCAACAGTTAGCTATATAAAAGAGCTAGAGTTACTTGAAGAACAACCAATGGAAATCAAGCTTGCACAGCTAATTGAACTTGAAGAGATCAGAAAGGAGGCCTTGAAAACATTAGAAGTACACCAGGCCCAAATGAAAAGAACTTTTGATAAAAGAGTAGTACCAAGGGTTTATAAAAAAGATCTAGTTTTCAAGTGGAATGAATTGAAAAGCAGACTAGGACAGCATACAAAATTTGATGCAATGTGGGATGGACCATATATAATCATAGAGTGTAAGCAAAACAATGCATTTCAGCTTGCAAAGTTAGATAGCGAGGTGTTGCTAATCCCAGTTAACGGGATTCACCTCAAGATATGTTACTAAGTAAGGCAGCCTTACGCTACAAATAAGTGCTTTTGCATAGTTAGTTTTAGTTTTGTTGTTTTGTTTCCAAGAAGTGCTTCTGCACATGTAGCTGGTTCTATTTTAAGCAAATCAGTTTTAGTTTTAGTTTTTTCAGTTCTTTGTTGTTGTTGTTTTAGTTAGTGTGAGTTGCAGAATTTCTCTAAGTATAGGGCAAAAATGACTCTATGCCTAATGAGAAGGAGGCTACTGGTTCTAAATTGTTTAGTAGGCAAACACCCCTGAGAGGTTGCCAGAAATGTTACTAATTTTTTGTTCACACTGAAAATTACTTGGACCTAGGTGTAATTGTTCATAATGAATAATAGAAAACTTCAAGGTTATGCATTCTTGAATGGTTGACACTTTGACAAAGTTGAAAAGAGGATCCAGTTGTCAGGATAACCCATCAATCCAATCAAGACTAATAAGTTATCATGACAAAAGAATTGACCATCAAAGGATCAAACATTCAAGGAGATACAATTGTTCTACAAAGTTTGATCTTTCAGGAGTTATAAGTTAAATTGATTATTCAGATTAATTAGTTTTGAATAAAAGAAAGAAAGATGTATTACACTGTTGTTTCATGTCATGTTTTGAACATACATCCAGGTATCTGTTACTTTTTCTCATGCATTGATTAAAAAGGAAATACATAAATATCATATGCATAAGAGAAACTAACTGATAATGTTTTAAAGAAATGTTCAAATGTGTCCCACACAAGCCGTGGGAATAACTAAACTGAGCAATTGCAGACATGCAAGCTATGTATCTATTTGATAAAAGAAAACAGAAAAGAACATATGATAAATCTAAACATCCATCATTGCCTGATGATGGAGGTTGTTGTTGAAGCTGGTCTTCAGGTCTTCAATCTTCATGCTTCAATCCAAGCCACCATCCAGTTGAAACCCGCAAAAAAATTGGGACAGCACCGTTAGTGCTCTGGATGTTTACAGTTATCACATGCTTTTATCAAATAGAGACATTTACTTATCATATCATGCATTCAGATAAGAATTCAGATCAGATAATGATATAGATCAAGAAGAAATCATGAAGGAGATCAATCAATGCTATTAGGTACTTTTTATGCTAACTTGTTTGTTCACTGTGCAGGTATAGGACAAATTTTATTGCTGATTTGAAGACAAATAAACATGTGGATTAAATTTGGCTCCCACAAGGGTTTGAGCCCAACATGTTTCTTTTCTTTTTTTTTGAAAAGAGTACCAAAAAAAGACAGGATGCATCATTCTAAACTATATCATGCATCATCTAATCAGCTTACATAAAGAAGATGTCATCATGACATCATTATAGTTGATTGAAACAAATCAGAACTATATGACTGAATCAATATTGACAAAAGACAAATTTAGAAAATTAGATTATAGTCATCTCAAGAGTGATACAAGTTTTCAGATCATTATGCCTGATAAAGAGAAGAGAGATAGAGAAAGGAAGATACAAGAACTTATGTATCATTTGAACAAGTTGCAAAATAGATCTTATGAAGGGTCATCTCATTATGAGAAAGGAATAAGATGAAACAACATTGCATACCAGGTATTTAACATATTATTTTCAGACTGTCTAAAGATGATCAAAGTTTAAAGCAGCTATATCACATTCAAATTTACAAGTGTCTCTTAGAGGTAGTCAAGTAAATGCACATGGAACAACAGATAGAACAGTGGAAGACAATTATAACTCCACTATGCCAACTTTACTACCATTAAATAAGACTTTACAATATGTATGAGATGGGTGTGCAATCATCCAAAAAAGGAAGATATAAACTTTGTAAAAGATGCCACCAATGCCTTAGAATTTCAAACCATCAAAAGATACATGAAGATCAAATGCTACATTCAAAATGGAGTAACATGTTCAAACAATCAAGCATCGAGGGATGAAGCATATAATACAAGCAAATACCCCAACACAGTGAATGGACCTCCAACATGACAGTCAAGTCAACTTTCAAGATCAAATGAAAGATAGTTATGATTGAAGTTGCAAGCTACAGAAGATAAATATAATACAGTAGATGCCACATAGTATGCAAGATGCAGTCAAGAGAATATGCTATACAAGTTTCAAGCTACAAAAGTGCCACATAGAAATAGATGCAACATAGTAAGAGGAGGATGCCATGCAAGATCCACACAGAAGAAGTTGCAATCAGTACAGAAGATGCCATGCAAGAGTCAATAAGAGATATAGCGCATTCAAGAAGATATAATGATACCATAAAGAAGGATATATTGCAAGAACAAGAATAAATGTAGTCACCATCATTAGAGACAGTCATGATAGTGATCATGAAGTAGTATGACATATCATAATGGTCATTGCTCACCTATAGAGGAACATAAAAAATGATAAGACAAATAGTCAAGAAGAAGACAACTTAACCTCTATGCCAGTTGTTCTATCATAATATAGTCACCATCACCATAACAATAGTTTAAATGAGTAGGAGACATTCAGGGTACATTATAATGGTCATTGCTCATCTACAGAAGAACATAAAAATTGATAAAATAGGCAATCACTAAACACATGAATGATCACAGATGGATGGATGGACAAGAGCATATATTGATAATACAAAGGTGCATAATGATAAAGATATGAACAACTAGAAGAGATCTGAAGATGCATGAGGAAGCTACAGGTAGAGATTTGAGTATGCAAAAAGATGACTATAGGTATGAGGATGCACGATGGCATACTATAGAAGATGAAATAAAGAAATATTCCTATGCAACAGATAAGACTTGAAAGACAACAAGAAACAAAAAGCATGTTATCCAAGCTACAGGTGCATTTCAAGAATGCCACAAACAATAAAGAAGAAGACAGCTAATCTCTATGCCATGGTAGAATCCAGTTATAGTAGAAGGATAGTCCCACATTTAAATGATGATAATATAGCCAAATAGTTCATCAACCTTACATTCATGCAATCTAAAGAGATATTCTATAGAAGAACCTTACGGAATGATACAATCTATGCTACAGATGTAAATGGAGCCACAGTGGAATGATAAGGCAAATAAGTCATCAGCAAATGTGTGATAAACAGTCACAAGGAGGTGAGAGGTATTATGAGAAGTAAAGCAAGAAAACCCATTTCTAATACTTCAAAACCCTTAAACTTTTGCCAGTAGATAGAGATAAAAGCACAGTCAAGGTGATGTTGCACAGATAATAGACCATCTGTGTTGAAGAAATCAAACCCTAATGATGTTCTTGCAGACACAGTTGAGAGATTTCAAAGAAAATGCCATGATACATTCATAACCAACAGAGAGGGACAAGAAATAAGAAAAACTGTGTACCCATTTACCAAATTAACAAGATCTTCAAGATACTTCAAAACCTTTCATTTCCTACTATATAAAGAAGAAGAAATCAAGTAGAATAGTATGGTTGTGACATTTCAAGGTTTTTCTGTGCATGATGAAGTTGAAACCCTAACTTCAAGGCTTACAAACCCTCTAGTAAGTTACAGTTTTGATGCCTATTAACAAAGACAAGTATAGCCATGGCAGGTAGAAGTTCTGGATATGCAGGATGAAGTGAAACCCTAACTTCAAAACTTCAAAACCCTCAGGTTTCTGCATAATGAAGGCAGATTAAGATCAAAGAAGAAGTATGCAGCCATGGCCAATGGAGACAAAGTATTTTTTCCTATAAAATGCAATACCCACAACTTTCTACAGCTTGTCATGCTATAAGGAGTGAAACCAAAGAAGAATGAAACTACAGAGACTAGATAGCAAGTGCTTACCTTGTTGTTGTCGAGAAAGAAAGATCTTCCACGTCCTCACAGTGGCCTCAAACTTCCAGAGGAGCAAATGAAGACCGTTGACAAAGGAAGCACACAGAGAAAGAATGAAGACATTAAAGAATGCACAACAATGGAGTTGTTATAACAGTGAAAAAGGTCGTGGCCATACAGATGAAGGGAGTTACAGCATTCAAATGCTTCATATCAAACAAAAAAGAAAGTTTACCTTCATCCTTGCTCATGAAGAGTTCATAGCGATAATGTATTAGAGTCATTGAAGGAGAAAACCAGAGCCACCATGGAGCTACTTGAAACCCTCGACCAACATGTTTGTGCAGAGCTCAAAGAGAGAAATCAAAAGAAGTGTGAATGAGAGAAAATTAGGGTTGTTTCCCTATTTTGTTCGAAGGTTCTTTTCACTCAAGTGCATTTTTTGACTTAGAAAAACCAATTATTACCTTATCCAAAATTGTTGTCGGGGTCAAGACTTTCCCTAGAAATCATAACACATAGTGGCCGACAACAACCTTTTGGAGGTTGGTTCTTTTTAAGTCAAGAGACTAATATAACATGTGGAAAGGCTACAAGCCTTATGACCTTTTATATATGGTGGAGTTTCATTGGTGGTCGAATGGTGGAGGTAACAAATCACATGCTTAAGTCCCTTTGCCCATGTCCAAGCATCCAAGGATAGGTTTCAAGTTTATGCATGGTGACTAACAGCCAAGAGAGGGCATAGTTTTAAGACATGATATGCATGAACATAGAGTTTACAAGGTGGCAGATAAGGCAAGCATCTATAATGGTACAATATTTGATGCATATGAAATACATGGAGTTCAATGGAAAGCTCATTATGCATGGTGGAGATATAACATATGGGTAATAAGATATTTGTCTTGTAGTGATGTGGAAATTGCATGATGGCAGCATTAATGATGACAGCATATGATGGATCTTTTTTATGCATGGAGTCAAGTTGCATAGTGGAGTTGTTTTCTTTCCTTAAATTCAATTTTTGCATATGGGGATATAAGGAGATTTGAGAAATGGATATTTATGCAATTTTTGTCTTGTGCATGGAGTGCTAGAGGAGTGACTAGTTCTTTTATTTTCCTTGCAGAGGGAGATATTTTTTCACAAATATATTGGAGTGATAAGGAATTGTGTAATTATTCCTAAGTCCTATTTTGCAAAATAGGCAAATGTATTGGAGTGATAAGGAGTATATTTTTCTTCTAATCATGCACGATTTTACACATTAATTAATTGTAAATAAATAATAAAGTAATATTCTATAAATTACTTTATTATTTTCCACAAGTTATAAAATCAAAAATAGAACAAATTGTAACCAATAATAGAGTAATATTCTATTACTTTATTATTTACTCACAATCAATTTTGCTCATGCAAAATCATGCAAATTGATTAGTTGAGTTAACTAGGCCACCTAGGAGGTTTTGCATGACTTTTAGGAGTATTTTTAGGGTCCTTATTCAAAATTTTGGTCAAACACATGGAGAAGCCCAAATTGAAGCTATTTTTGCTCAATTTGAGGCAGTTTTAGACCCTAATTTTGAGGATTTTTGAGGTTGCTCAAGAATGAGTGTTTTTAGAGGCAGTTATCTGCAAGTCTATATTTTTTGCATGCCTCTTGGAGAGAGAAAGCCTATATATTGTAAAGCAAAAGTCTATTTTTGTGGTTCTTGATTCTCATTCTGATTCAGACAGATTGGAGAATTCTTGTAACTCACTATGACAATTTTATTGAGAGATCGGTAGGTTACAGGTTATCTTTTGTCTTTTTGCAAAGCTTTCCTTTGTTATTTCAGATCAGTTGAATTACCTTTTCTTTTAGTGTTGAATATATCAAAATCATTGTCTTATTTGTCTTATCCTGGTCTGTCTTAACCTCTGCAAACTCTGCACTATTCATAGTTCTATCTTTGTCAAGAATCTCTATCAATGTCCTGCTGTCTCTGTCAAGCATGCACATTACACATTACATTATCCATATTGCCTTGCTAGATTTGCCATACAGAATACTAATGGAATCACTAATAAATCACTTAACAAAGGCATTGTCATATCCTGTCAATGTATACTAATAATTACAACACTGATATATACTTGCACAAAAATGCAAATAAGTTCAAATTATACTCCCCCATTGAAGTAGCCCTCGCACATTTATTGTTTGAAATACTTACTGACTTTTTGACTATCCAAACACCATAAGATTCATACTCTGATGTAAGAACATGAAATAACTAATACTATATGAATAAATACTGAACTAGATTGTCCTGCACCTCATTGATCCATAGAAGATGAGAGACACTTGCAAAATAGTACTGGACTGAGACAAGAGGACATTAAATATACACAAACACTGCATTTATAAGTATTTAGTTGGCAACTTTGTAGACATTGATTTAACCATATACTTTCTAACTTCATGACTTTGATTACATTACCATTGACTACCAGACATTGGAGCATTGATTATCATTGGCATAGGTTAACTTCACTGCCACTATCCTGCACTTATGATGAAGCCTTGGAAAACACACTGGTGAAATATATTGTTATAAGCATCCACTATTGACACTAATGACCCTTATGAAGTCGTGATAGATTTGAAATCATAAGGTCAAAATGTCACTCTTAAAAAAGCCACTAAGTCAAAACATCATTATATTGATCATAATGTCAGAATCTGCATAAGGCTTTTACTCCTCTTAAATCATATGTATTTTATCCACAAACCTAGCACAAGCATCTATACATCATATCCATTTTGTAACTATCCTCAAAATAAAGGAGACTAACCTTACATAATGCCATCACTTGCTTCTGTACACTAATCATTGTCTTGGTGTAACACTATTCTTATTGAAATATAGCACATCAATGCAATAAAAAATGTATGTCTGAAATAAACAATCATACTACAGACTAACATAAACCATGTATGACACAACACCATTCAAAATTATCATTGCTTTCACTATATATCATTGCATTTCTCTATAATACATGATACACTATCATCCAAGACTTTCATACACAACTGTTATCACTATTGTGAACTAGCATAAAATGTTATACTTTCAGAGTATTCTCTATGAATTGTCATGGATTGTCATGTCATTATCATAGCTAATCACTATCACTGTCATGCCTAGTGCATACACCCTTTACTGTCATATATATTGTCATGCAGTCCTTCTTTCCAAATCATCCAACTTGTGATCTCCAAATACTCCTAAACTGGTTAAACACCTTCATAGTCTTCTCTAAGGGGTTTCAAAAGGTAATGTAATAATCAACTCCCCTAAAATCTTGAGTCTATTTATGCAAACAGTGATGTTTCTTGTGCATTGTGCACAAGATTGGGTTGTTTCTTCTCTTGATCTTTCTTCAATCTCCAAACTTTCATATCTAATTTCTTTTTGCCCAAGGTATCTGCTTGTTGTTGCTTGACCAAGGTATTTGTCTTTTTGTCATGTCTAAATGGTTTCATCAAATGACCTCTACAAAATGGTGCTCTATGCCCAAAATTATTACATTTATAACATATGGCATTGTAATCTAGGGCAAAGGTATTGTAATATTTTCTTGACAACCCATAATCATTTCTTCTTTTGTTCCATACATGATTATGTCTTTCATGTGCTCTACAATCTTTTTCTATGTGATCAACTTTGTTACAATTATAGAAAACTACATTCATATGTCTAGAGGATGCAAATTGACTTCAATTTAGCCTTCTCCTATGTACAAATTGACAAGTTGCAGCCTTATGAGCACAATTATGATAGAAATAACAATAACAATGAAAATAAGAAGTGAACATGGTTTGTTTTTCTTATGATCTTTTCTTCAGTCCTTGCTTGGGGCTATAAACTCTTTTGTATCCTTCTTCCTTCTGATCTGCAGGCCTTTTACAAGTAGTGCTTGATTCTTCTTGTTCATATATTGCACCTTGAGCTTTTCCATCACTCTTCTTGAACACTGCAGCATTTATGTATCTCTTTTCTCATTCATATCCTATCCCAGATTTGTTTGATAGTGACCTTTGACTTAAAATCATTTTCTCAAACAACTCAGTGCTCTACTCATTTTGAAGATTTCTATTCAACTCCCAATTTACCTTCTCTAGTTACTTTCTTAGAGGCACAATTTCTAACTCATACCTATCACAATCCATCTACTTGACCTTTAACTGATTTTTTATTTCTCCTTTTGTCTTAACCTCTTCACTCTTTATCTTTAAGCACTACAACAGAACAGGCAATTAGCGCCTAAAATAGCGCAGGAATTTAGTGCAATCGAGCTTAGGAATTGGACACTTTTTCTGGTGCAAAACTCGACGCAAGTTTGCATGCTTACTTTGGTGCCATATTTAACGCTTTAGAGTCTCCTTTAGCACGAACTTTAGTGCCAGAAAGCAATAGCTGAATTTGGCGCCAGATTTAGCACCAGATTTGACACCCAATTTGGCTTCCAATTTTACTTTTGGTTTTGCTTCCAGGTTTGCTTCGTGTTTTGCTTCCAGTGTTGCTTCTAATTTAGCACCAGATTTGGCACCCAAATTGGCTTCCAATATGGCTTCTGATTTTGCTTCTGGTTTTGCTTCTGTTGCTTCCAGGTTTGCTTCCAGTTCTGCTTCTAGTTTTGCTTCTAGGTTTGCTTCTAGTTTTGCTTCAATTTTTTCTTCCAATTTTGCTTCCTATTTTGCTTCCGATTTTGCTTCCGATTTTGCTTCCAATTTAGCACCAAATTTGGCACCCAATTTGGCTTCTGATTTGGCTTCTAGTTTTGTTTCTTGTGTTGCTTCCAAGTTTGCTTCCAGTTTTACTTCAATTTTTCCTTCCAATTTTACTTCTCATTTTACTTCCAATTTTGCTTCCAAATTTGCTTCCAATTTAGCACCGAATTTGGCTTCCAGTTTGGCTTCCAATTTTGCTTCTGGTTTGGCTTCTTGTGTTGCTTCCAGGTTTGCTTCCAATTTAGTGCCAGATTTGGCACCCAATTTAGCTTCTAGTTTTGCTTCCATATCTGCTCCCATTTTTGCTTCTAGTTTTACTCTTAGTCATGCTTCGTAATTTGCTTCTTGTATGGTGTCGAAAATATCTTCTTTTTTAGCTTCCTAATTGATGCCAAGTTTTGCTTCCATTATGACCTCCTTTGTTTCTTTGGGTTTTGCTTCCAATTTAACAAGATAATTATATAAAAAAACAAGATAATTATTATAACATGGTCATCATCTATAATTAAAAAAATGAGTCAAATATCTATAATTTAATTGAATTTTACAACATCCATCCTGAGCAGTAAATTAAAATCATCATATGTAATAAATATCCATCCAAAAATCATCGACCACTTTCAATATATATAAATTGAGAAGTCAATACTCATAAGATCATCATCATATATAACTAAAACAAGTGAAAGTCAAATATGCCAGTAGATCAATAACATGTCAAAATGATACATGTCCAATAGTTGACATAAGTCAAAATGATACATGTACAAATGATATAAGTAAACATGATAAATTATGTAACTCAAAATGATACAAGTCAAGATGATACATGTCCAAATGATATAAGTCAAATTGATACATGTGAAAATGATACAACTCGATAATATGGTACTGCAGACCGTGAAAATGATACATATGATAGTAACCATGAAGGCATCATAACGATATATCAGCAATGATCCATGATGCAGTCTATATGATCATGAATGTCACTAGCTACTTTCGGCAACTTTCTCATCATCATCATCACCATCGTGATCATCATCATGATCATCGTCGTCGTCGTCATCATCGTCATTGGCCTCGTTGTCTTCTGTATCTACATCATCATCATCCTCTACCATGTGATCTATACTAGAACCAATATAATCTAGATCTGTATCATCAGGATCATCTTCATCTTCTGGAAGACCCGTGTTCTGCAAAAGAAAAACATTTAAAATGAAAATTTATTATTTATTTCATGTAATAATTTATTTTTCTATTATATATCTAATATTCCAACATATGAAATGAAACCATAATCATATTACATCATATCAAAGTGCACATACCATAATAAAATTTCAAAAAGGTTACAGCTAATATGTCATTCCAATGATGTAAAACATGCAACAATTCTAATAAACGTTACTAAAGATCATAAAAAAAATTGTTATACAATTTAACTATCAACTATAAATTCTATTACATAACCTTAAGTTCCACAAATTGCATGGTCAATGTATGTTCTTTTTCACTATTAATCTAATAACCTACATTAGACAGAAACATTAAAGAGTTTTTAAATAGCAGTTGATTAAATTCTCTTACATCACATTAATGAATGCACAGTTTTTTTTCAATAATTATTTATCTTAAGGTTCATGAGTAACCTTAAGATAAAGGTCTAATAGTTGTTCCATGGGGCATATTTAACAAACCAAATGCAATTGCCAACTTTTCGCCATGGTGGTAGAGAAATAATTATTTTTCCCATCCTTCCACAGCATTAAGTAAATTCTTAAATCTGGAAAATACCTTGTCGCCTTCATCTTCCAAGCCAATTTCTCCAACTTTGCATAGGTCTCCTTTGTCTATGGATGTGATTTGTCTCCTACACAAAAAAGCATATACCATTTTATGCCCTTCAATCCAACTGCATCTGTGCATTTTTTTAATTCCTCTATCTTTCATCAATCTCCTTACCTCACCACACCTGCCCACTTGTGGATAGATGTTTGAGAGAAGAACATAAGTTGTGCAGCATTCTTAGGATCCAAATCAAAAAGTAGTGTTGCTGTAAATACTCCTAAGCCTATATTCATATGTGATCTACAGGCACCAAGAAAACACATACATACAACTAGCATAGATTTAATAGGTATCTCGATGATAAATTTTAGGGTGTCTTCAAGATAGCCAACACAATCAAGGAGGTCAACCATGCACGTATATAGAGAGGCCAACAGGGTGACCGAGCTGCTAGCGAATCGAGGGGTTGAGCAAGAAACGGGGGAGGAATGCTTTTCTGAAGGGCGGTGTTTTGAAGATCTAAGAAAGATGCTAATCAAGAACGATGGGGATTTAGGAATTTCATAGGTACAGCTCAAGGTAGGAGACCTCAGACAAATCAACGGTGAGCATGGATTTCTCCAAGATAGGAAATCCTGGAGGAGATAAGAAGGACTGTCCCTAGTCTGGTTTGATTAGGGAAGAATCAATCAAGCATTCCTTTCCCAGAAGTGAGGATGGTTCAGACAAGCAAAAAACATCGTAAAACCTACAACTTTAAGACAATGTGAATAAGTCACGAGGAAGGTAATCGAGAGAAACTTCCTATTTTAGGAGGACGGCTCGAAGTCTCCCATAACAATGGTGGGTAGAAAACACTTCGGAGTTCTCTATGAGTGCTTGGAGGAGTTGGTGGACTAGCAAGTCTGCCGCTTATTCAATATAGAGGAGGAGGAGCTATGTAATTCCATCAAAGAGATTGTAGGAATAAGGGGAGCGCAGGGCATCCATATCCATGATGGTGTCCTTTTAAAGCATTTCTACGTGGATGTCGTCCAAGCCACAGGGTCCCTTGCCAGGGCGTCAAGATTTACGGGTTTTCTAGTCAATGAGGGGATCAAGGATTATGTTATTATTGTAGGCCAGCACACCAACCCAAATCCAAAAAAAGTTTCATCTGAGGAGTCTTTGACACAGAGGCAATCAAGAAGAAGAAGAAAATTGAAGAAGCCCTCAAGATCTTCAGAGAGGGACAGGAAAAATGTGACATGACTACTTTTGCAAACTTTCTAAGCCTATATGGCAATCTGTTCTTAGCAGAACAGCTAGAACAAATTAACTCCCTTGCAAATGGGATAAACTCCATCTCAAAGGCTATGTAACTTTTGATATTTTGATGTAACTTATCATCCTCATGAATTCAAACATCATCACTGTTGGAAACACATCCTTGGTTCAAATTGACATCTAGCTCATTAACAAAGAGATTAGAAACTTTAGGTATACCAAGAAGAAAGTCAAGATTATGTATCTCAAGTTCGACTCTTACATCCATGCTTTCCTTAGTGAGACTATCCTTAAGAGTACACTTGTGGTAGCTAAAAACTCACATTTACATGACCAACAATTAAAAAAATTGTGCCTATATCATGATTAACACTAAGATCTACAAGTTTTGTCCCCATGGAGTGTACATTTGTAACACTACACAAGCACAAAAGTCTTCAATTACATCTTCAAGATGCTCATCCCAATCATCTAGTCCATCATACAAGGAAATTGGCTCAAGAGGAGGCCTTAGACAATTAACTTCTATGAACACTAAATCGTACCCTTCCATCAGCCTCAAGGGTTCAGTAAAAAACATAGTGGCCCTAGTTAGCAAGTTGTATGGGGAGAATGATGCTTCTCATTTTCAATGAATCCTAAGTCTTATTGCTACATATGTTACTTAAAGAAGGGACAATTTTAAACTAGGTAGTTGTTTTGTCACTCACTTTGTGCAATGAAATGACGAGAGTCGAGTCTCCTTATATCACTGTAGATTTGCATACAGCAACCTCTAATACAATAACACCATACAATGCACACTTAAATTTATAGTACCTTAGCTTAGACATGATGCTACAGAAATCTGAAGGTACCTCCTACTAAAGATGTCATACCATAGACCAAATACCACTGTATAGTATATATCACATCTACAGTAACAATTTCCTTCCAAATGTAGGGTTATAATCTATGATTAACATGCATAGACCTTTCTAGTGTTTACAAGATAATTCCTTAGTCAACACCATACTAGTGTCCACAAGATGTTTCCACAGTTAAAATAAGAAATTAATGCTACTTTGCAAACAATAAGCAAGCCTTCAGAGAGCTTAAAGTTTCCATTTACATCCATGCATAATAACTTAATCAACCCTTAGGATTTTATGGACAATGAAACAAAAGGTCCTATATTCCATTTATGAGTCCTCTATCCAAATGACGTAGTGATCACAAGTACATAATATCTACTATTTCGTGGGTAGTGCTCAGTCATTCAAACACAAGGAAGTCCATACTAAGATAAATTTGTCCACAAACAATCTCCAATTCAATAAATACTAGTTTGAAATCATATTTCTAAGTTAATGTGCGTCATTACAATGAACTCAAAGGTCATTCTCATCAAACGAACGCCTTCACAATAGATTGTTATAGTTACAAGTACAATACAACTATTGCAATGTTACACAACTGTATGCAATTGACAAAACCCATTCTTTCCAAGAGTCAATTGGTAATCAAATACAATCATGTAGTGTTGTTTCAACATTGTATTCCATTGTGGCTTCAGTAATGCAAACCTCATAACCTTGGAGGGAGTGTTGGGGGGCAAGTTGACCTGAACCAAGGATCCAAAACCATCCCAAAACCCCCCTAGGAGTGGCATTATTAATCCCAAGAAGACCTCGCATCCACAATTGAGAGAGTAGACATTTATAGGTGAAATACCAACACCATTAGGGTTTACAACCATGTCAAAAAAGATAACCATGAACTAGGCCAGGTTTCCTCAAGACTCATGGTATGTTACAATGATAGCATTCTAGTAATTCTAGCCAGGGTTTGAAACTCCACCTCAAACTGTGTCCAAATTAATGTAGCTTCCTTCATGATAGAAATCCAAAACACAATAACCAACAATTTGCCACAGTTCGTAAGTCCCATGATCTTAAGTCTAAACTCTCACAGTTAACAATATTTTCCTCATCCAAACCCTTTAGCATAGGCTTTCACAAGACCATATACAGTTACACAAGTTAAAGGAATTATTTCACCAAAATGGTCAGTGCAATTTTACAAGAATGGATGACAAGGAGCTTTACTTCAAAGAAAGGTTAGCTTAGTTGAAGAAGACCAGTTGGTGATTTGATTCTTAGTCTCTAGCCCAAACAGCAAGACACTCAACCAACATGATGAGCACACCCAAAGTCTCCCTTCCTCTAAATCACTTAAAGTCCAACCATCAACCTTCCTTCCTTGACCCCAAGGAAAAAAGAAGAATTCCCCCCCAAAATAGTTCCCCACTCCTTCCTCTTCTCCTTCACATACCCCAAAACCAAGCACATGAAAGACTAGTACTTCCCAAAGTTGTTATGGCAGAGGAGAGTTAATGCCTACTGCCAATGATGGCTCCTTCTCAACAAAAAAAATGTGCATATTAAAATTTAAATGTCAACTATTATATTTCAAAGGTTTGAAATATAACCAACAACGTAGCTATAATGCATGCCCCCATTTAAGTCTTATAATAAAAGGTTAGGAAACAAAGACTTGAGATAAACCCTTTGGTCTGTTCACTTAGGAGATCACCTGAAAACTCAATGATAACTACATCCACATGATCAACAAGAATGACAATGGACCAATCCACTTGAGTCAAAAAGACAAGAAGACCAATAGAAACCAAACACAACAAACAGAGTACAACTGTAACTGTTTGTCTCAAGTATCACTCTATAACCTCTTCAAAGATTATTGAAACTCAACACAAGAAATGCAAATTGACATATTAACACAACGATATCCAACTAAGTTATTGAAAGTCAACTATTGATACCTCATTCTCCATCCAAATTACAAAATCGGTCCACTTTTTTCTTTGTAACATTTCCTTTTCAAATTGTGTTGGTTGCCGGCCATATTTCTCCTCCTGTCAAAACATGGCACATGGACTAGTTAAACTAATTAATATGCAATCATTTACTTTTTCCTAGGAAATAAAAAAATATCATTTAACATATTAAATATACTTACAAATGTACAGATCAAGACCTGTAAACCTTTCTGGCCACTGTGATGAGTGGCACGAAGTTTGTCAAGCCTAGCCTTGGAGGCCTTGTCCTGAAACATATACTAATTCAATTTAAGTATGCATAAATAAAATTTAAAAATTATTTAATAAATTTGATAAAATCTTATGAGCAAATTCAAATACCTACGTACTCTCCTCACCGGACTTCCTCTGTGCATCAAACTTCTCATATGCTTTTACAAGCTCTTTCCATACTTTCAGACTTACATCAATTGGCCTTTTTTTAGCCTTAGCTCGGGAGGGATTTTTTTATCTTCTTTGTTTGGTTGCACCGAAATCTCTTGTAGTTTTGAGGCATTCGTAGCTTTATTTTCTTTATAGACCAACCTATGCCAAATTTAGTCTCCATGTCATGGATAACTACTTTTTGTAGGTGCATGGGTATCTTTGAGAATGGCAAATGTAGATGGTCTTTGAACCATTGAAGGTATGATTCCTTCAACCTATTCACAAACATTTTTCCAGCATCTATCATTTGGACTTCCCCTGAAACCACATCTTATTCTATCTTGGTATCGTAGCTACCAATGCAAGATGCAAAACATGGCATGATGGTTGAAGAAGTCTATGTCCCAGGAGTGGTTGGGACATTAGAAGCCTCTACTCCCTGTTCCACATTCTTAGAGGTTACTGTTATTGATTTCCTCCTGGATCTTTTTCTCGATCCATGACTGGTTGGGGAATCAATTGATTCCCTTTGACACTATTGATTTGATTGCAATGTTTTAAGGGCTTTACTAGATCATTTTTCTATGTATCTAGCAAGCATTGTCAAGTCAACACCATCCAATTTGTCACTTCATCTACCCCAAATATGGAAGCCAATGCCTCTTTATCTTTGTCAATATCATGTCCCTATATATATATAATTTCTTCTTTTAAATTTAGAAATAGAAAACTAAATACTAAAAATCAAAGAAACAATGGAAACATTTACAAATCTATAAATTGATAGTGAATTACCTGATTGTGGCCAAAGTTTGCTCCCTTCCCTCTATTGCTTGACATTTTGAGGTGACCTAGGGCAAATTATTTTCATCTAGTCTGTGGAGGCAATTGTAGCCAGGTATGAATTAACAACGTGCATGACCAATCGTAGCCAAAAATAATTCCTAACAGCTCGTATTTTGGGTATGATGTATAAAGAGACCTTATTCGACAAGCCTTCCAAAAATGGTAAATGCAAGTTATACTGCAAGCAAGGATAATTAATAACATTACTACTCAAATTTACCCTAAAGCATGAGTACAACATCTTAGAAAAACTTTCTTTGAGCTCAAAATTATATCAAAATTGATAAAAACCTAGGTCAAGAGTAAATTGCTCAGCAATTGGAACTTACTTGCTAAAAGGCAGACGAACAAGCTTGATTGAATGGCTGAGGTAGATAGAAACCCCAAACTTAGTAGCTAGCTAATTTTTTATCTTCTGGATGTCTAGAACCAAAAATAAATAAAATACAAATTTACGGATCCATTGTAGAAACTTTCAGTAACTTCCATTTTTGACTTAATAAAGTCTTCACTTCACAGCCTACAATTCTTAGAAGGAAACCTAAAACAGAGGCAGAGTACACTGTGTTGCGGGCTTAAATGTATTAACTTGAATTTGTGTTTTTTTTGTGTGGTATGTTTTACTACAAGCGGGAATTTTAAATCTTTTTCAATCCATTAGTCGGCGCTAAAGTCAGTATCTCTAACACCGACTTTAGCGCCAACTTTTAACCCTAAATGTAATCTCTTTGGGTTGCCAAAACCGGTGTGAAGTGTGCCTAATGTAGCACCTAGTTGTGCCAAACCAAAATTTTCCTCATGCCAACATGTCAATTATACCTAGACTTTAACGAATGTTTCTTTGCAAGTCACTTGCACAATTAATGGACTGGCATGCAAAGAACAAGAGTAAAGATCCCTAAACTCTAATCCGTCAACCCTAAACCCTAATCCCTTATCACTAACCTTAAACCCTATCCCTAAAGCCTCAACCCTCAACACTTGAACCTTAAATCCTAAACCCTATCCCTAAACCCTCAACCCTAAACACTATGCATTAAACCCTAATCCCTCAACTCTAAACCCTAATCCATAAACCCTAAACCCTCAACCCTCAAACCTCAACACTATACCTTAAACCCCCAACCCTAATCTTAAAGCTAAACTTAAAGCTTCCAGTCATTCCACCATCCCCAAGGATCCAGAAATGCAAAAATAGATGCCTCTACTGATAAAGCCAAACATCCTAAGGGTCCTCATGCCTCAGGACATAAAAACAAAGAGTCAAAGAAAAATCAATCCAAAAAGTTATCCAAGCCCATACCTCCATAAGCAAAGTCCAAAACCAAAATGGTATGGGTACCTAAGCAACAAGAAATCAAGTTAAATGAGGCATCTACCTCTAAAAAATCCCAACCATCTACTCCCATCTCAAATTCCCATTCTGCTCAAAAGTGTCAAAACATTCCATCCCACAAGCAAAACAAAAGTAATAATACGCCTAAGTCTGATATAATCCACATCATAATCCACTTTTCTCCCCTCTAGAATCCACGTCATAATCCATTATCTGCCTAATCCATTTGCCTTCCATGTATCCCTTACCAACATCGATGAGGGCACTCAACATGGTCCATGCGAGGACATCATTCTCTAATGGGACTATAACCTTTCAGTGCAACACAACGCATCCTTCAATCCTCAACCCTAAACACTATACCTTAAACCCTAATCCCTCTACCCTAAACCCTAATCCCTCAACCTTAAACGCTATCCCTAAAGCCTAAAGCCTCAACCCTTAAACCTTAAACCTTAAACCCTCAACCCTAAACACTATACCCTAAACTCTAATCCCTCAACCTTAAACCCTAAACCCTAATCCCTTATCACTAAACCTTAAACCCTATCCCTAAAGCCTCAACCCTCAACACTTGAACCTCAAATCCTAAACCCTATCCCTAAACCCTCAACCCTAAACACTATGCCTTAAACCCCTAATCCCTCAACTCTAAACCCTAATCCCTTAACCCTCAACCCTAATCTTAAAGCTAAACTTAAAGCTTCCAATCATTTCACCATCTCCAAGGGATCCAGAAATGCAAAAATATATGCCTCTACTAATAAAGCCAAACATCCTAAGGGTCCTCATGCCTCAGGACATAAAAACAAAGAGTCAAAGAAAAATCAATCTAAAAAGTTATCCAAGCCCATACCTCCACAAGCAAAGTCCAAAACCAAAATGGTATGGGTACCTAAGCAATAAGAAAACAAGTTAAATGAGGCATCTACCTCTAAAAAATCCCAACCATCTACTCCCATCTCAAATTCCCATTCCGCTCAAAAGTGTCAAAACATTCCATCCCACAAGCAAAACAAAAGTAATAATATGCCTAAGTCTATGTGGGTTCCTAAAGACCTTCATCATCCATCTCCTAAGCAAACATCTCCATTGCACCCTACACCACCTCTACATCACAAGATTCAACGTTTATAGTGATTTGTGCAACCATTGGTCATGGTTTTCTTCCATTCCACAATAAATCTACCATCATTCATCCACTATCCTACATACCCTCCACATACCATCCCTATGGTCCATGCTTTGGCATAAGTCTGACATAATCCACATCATAATCCACTATTTTCCCTACATAATCCACATCATAATCCACTTTTCTCCCCTCTAGAATCCACGTCTTAATCCACTATCTGCCTAATCCATTTGTCTTCCATGTATCCCTTACCAACATCGATGAGGGCACTCAACATGGTCCATGCGAGGCCGTCATTCTCTAATGGGACTATAACCTTTTAGTGCAATGCAACGCATCCTTCAACCCTCAACCCTAAACACTATGCCTTAAACCCTAATCCCTCCACCCTAAACCCTAATCCCTCAACCCTAAACGCTATCCCTAAAGCCTGAAGCCTCAACCCTTAAACCTTAAACCCTAAACCCTATCCCTAAACCCTCAACCCTAAACACTATACCCTAATCCCTAATCCTTCAACCCTCAACACTTGAACCTTAAATCCTAAACCATATCCCTAAACCCTCAACCCTAAACACTATGTCTTAAACCCTAATCCCTCAACTCTAAACCCTAATCCCTAAAACCTAAACCCTAAACCCTCAATCCTCAACACTATACCTTAAACCCTAATCCCTCAACCCTAATCTTAAAGCTAAACTTAAAGCTTCCACTCATTCCACCATCCCCAATGGATCTAGAAATGCAAAATTAGATGCCTCTACTGATAAAGCCAAACATCCTAAGGGTCCTCATGCCTCAGGACATAAAAACAAAGAGTCAAAGAAAAATCAATCCAAAAAGTTATCCAAGCACACAGATCGGCCTGAAACTAGGAGAGTCCCATCGATGCAATTTGACATTTCAAAATTCAAAAAATTTGTTGCATTCATTTCCAGTGATGGACATTAATGGTCGTGCGAACAAACATTATATGAACAATTTTGATTGAAAAGGGATTGAACTTGTTAGAAGTAGAAATTTTTTTACATCTCTCACCAACCTCTTCACACTTATCCTCTGTATACCATGGAAATTAGCCACATTATAATTTTGTGATTAAAACAATTTATGAAAAATTGTGTGAGAAGATCCATATTAACTCCTATTGCTAAAACATGTGTGACAAAATTGTATCAGAATAATTACATTTATGAACAAATCCTCATAATATCTTTTCCTAAGTGTATCGGACTAGCAACACTTCATCATTGGAACCCTCTTTATAGCTCTACTAACAGCCCTATGAAAAATAATTTATAGCCTTATCTATCTAAAAATACCCTGTCAGGCTAACCTTTGAAGTCCTTCCCCCGATAGACTGATATAGCCAACTACAATGAGCTCATTGTTGCAACACATAGTCATCGATAGGATAGATATTCATATTCCCCCAATGACTCGATATAACTGTGGGTTGTCCAAAATTAGACATAATCGGCCGAACATGCCCTCATCGTTGGAGTTACCATCATACTCCCACTGATAGTCATATAAACATAACTCAGCCATATCGGGCTAACAATATCCTATCGGCCTAACTCTTGTGAGTCCCTCACCGATAGACCGATAAAATCAACAAAAGATAGCACATCGTTGTGACTCATAAACATCGACAGAACAAATGTTTCTTTTCCCCCGATAACCTGATATGACCATAAGTTACCCAAAGGTGCAATATCTCCCAAGCTAAGGTACATCAAGGTAACATTACCTGGTGTCCCACCGACACAAGGAGTTCATCGTTGAAGGAAGCTGACATCGTTGAAACATAAATAACAGTCTCAACAATGGAGCGATAATAATTATTGTGACATCCCGAGGCATCGTTGAGATATTTAAAATAAATGACATGGCAGAAATGAAAGGTGCATTTATGAACCAGGAATAAAAGTGAGTTGCACCATAGTTTGATCACATAGCTCCTGTAAAACTTGAACAAATTACAAAAGGGGCTGAAGGAGAAGGGGACTGAAGCTCTCACACAGTAAAGAAAAGAAAAACCAATGGGAAAGTGAAATTCAAGTAAGTACACCAATCCCAGTTGATAAATTATGTCTCTTAAAGGTTTGAATTCAAGCAATGGGAGATAGTGCAGAAAAAACCTAAAAATAAGAAATAAAAAACTGAAAAGAGACCATTAAACCAAGACTTGATAGATCAAGCAATGGGAGATAGTGCAGAAAAAACCTAAAAAATAAGAAACTGAAAACTGAAAAGAGACCATTAAACCAAGACTTGATGGATCAGTGTCTTGGGTCAGGACCAAGACCAAAAATAAGTGTACAGATGAACCCCTCACATGATCAATTGTTGGACAATCACAAGGACTTGGGAGCTGTATGGACTCCACTACGAGGGTGTGAACTTTTCTTATACCACTACAGATAACAATATAGGTTTTTACCAGTCTGTAACCCATGGAGGCTAAACCTGGGGAGATTAGTTGTGCCAGAGGTGTTTGTCAATGTGGAATTAATGAAAGCCCTTGCCAATAAATATGATCTGAAAATGAGAACTATTTGAATACACAGTGGTGATAATTTACTGGTTATTTCAAAAGATCTCATTTCCAATGTATTTCAATTAGAGTGTGGTTTTGATTTACCATTCACAATCAGAGATCTATTGCTAGAGTATCATCATATGGATACTAGCTATAAAAGGTGGAAGTTGGCCTTGCATAGGCCTAAGGACAAAGAAGGACAATTAAGGAAATTCTCTAGTAATGAGAATCCTCCATTTCATGAAGATCTGTTTGAAGAGTATTTTCGATACACCTATTATGCAGCTGGTAAAGTCTTGGGAGTAGAGGTCCCACCTCTAATGTCAATTGCACCAATGGTTTTAGCCACAGATGTACAAACTAAGTGGGCCAGGCCTTTTGACTATGCTAGGTTTGTGGTTAATGCCCTAAATCAAGGGCTGGAAAAAATAAAAAATAATAGTGATAGGATCAACTCCAAACACTATTCCTTATTAATGCATTTGCTTTTGTATGAGAGACACGATAGAGGATTTTGGAGAAGTGAACTGAGGATAAGGGATTCTTTTGATAATGGGGATCCTAAACCTGTATAGATGTGGACTTTGGTTTGGGATAGCCCATTTGGTAGATCTTACTACCTCTACTTTGAAGAGTTTTTTGTAAAACCTTTAATGGAGTTACTGGGATATCCCTAGGATTATAACCTATCCCCAAGGATGCAGAGATTTCTAAGACCCAAAGAAAATGACCCTAAAAGTAAAGTGGACCATAACTGGGGAGATTGGTATGCTTTCCAGGACTACACAGTGATTAGAGTTTATGGATTTGAGGGCACCCCACATTTGCTGCCACAAATAGTTCCTAATCAGATTGCCTATCTAGAGATTGTGAGGCAATTAGCAAAATCTGATGCCATACACCTCAAGAAGAATAACAAACAGTCAATCATGCTCAACACTCTATGTTTTGGAGATTTTACAGTGGTCACGAATGAAGGGTATGAAGAAATTAATACTAAATTGGCACAATTCAATCTTCCTATAGGTAATGAAGGACAAAATTTTGATTCAGAGGGTTTTATTCATAAAGCAAAGATTTCACAAGGGCTCTCAAGATATGAACATTTATTTTCAGAGGAAGATGTGATTAGAAACCATGATGAGGCCTTTACTATCAACATAATGGGTACATTCAACAAAGTGATACTTGTTGATGAATGGAAAAGAAAACATGTCCAATCTTATTCAAAAATGTTTTGTGAAATACAGGATCCACTGGCAAGGACTGAACAATTGATTGCTCATGCAGATGAAGTCATAAAAGATGTGCCCCCAGTTGTTTTTGTTACAACTTATACAATCTATTCAGGAACACAAGCTAAAGACATAGAGCCTCTAGGCTACGAAGCCTCACAGCCTACCCCTAAAGTATGTTTTTCTGTACATACTGGCATAAGTGAATAAGGGGAAAGTGATGAAGAAAGTGAACAAATGAAGCCAATAAATGCTCCTGAAATAGCACAATATGAGCATCGTCCTAAATTGAATGATGTAAAGTTTGAGACATCAGATAAATTATCTGATGACATTAGAATCTTGGTTGCACAGAAATTTATTTCTGATGATGATTTTATTAAAACTCCTGAATTTAAGTCATTTGTCTATGAGTAGAAAGGAAAAAAGGTGAGAAAAAATGTAAGATGTCACGTCTGAACAAGAGGTTGCTGCTTTGGATGAATTAAAAAGGGAAGTTGATAAAGAGATGGAGTCCATCACTCCCGAAAGAGGAAGGGAGTTGCTTCAAGAAGCCAAAGTATTGCTCTTGTCAGGGTGGGATATGAGTTCAGCAATTATGTTTGATAGCTTTAGGAAGAGAGAAGACAAAATAATGAATTTGACTGAAGAAGCCACTGATAAGATATACTCATGATCAAGATCAGGGTATAATGTAGATGAAGCCACTCTACTAATTTGGTCACTTTGCCCACAGGATAAGAGACCAACAATTGCTAATAATTCAAATCAAATGTTCAGTCATCTCTTAGTCAAAAGGGTAGGGGATACTAACCCCATGGAAACAACCGAGCTCAACATTAATGTGGCAAAGTTCAATAAGGCACAAGTTAAAAAATTACTTAAAGAAAATGATAGACTAAAGGAGCTATTATATCAAAGGAAAGTTCCTCTTCCTCTTCTATATCGCAATTCTATCCTCCAGACCTTGTGAAAGATAAGAAAGTGTTGGATGCATTTACTGATGCATCTTATTGGAAAAATTTCCATCTAAAATCCCAAGGGAAATGTAAAGAGATGGAGAAGGAAGTAAAAACTATCAAATACAATATGACATCTGAATTAATTAGGGAAAGATTCAATAAAATGATGAGCTGTACTGATACCTATTGGAAATTATTTAAGCTAACACTCTCAGCAATGGCAGAAAATAAAAGATTACAGGGGAGGATGACTGAAAAGAAAGAAGACCTTTTGGGCAAAGGGATCTTGGTGGGACAATCATTACAGGTATATAATGATTTGATAGAGTCACATGATGAATATCATGACAAGCTCAAAGAAGAGCTTGATTGTTTTAATCTTGCTCCACCACTTCATGATAATTCTGTGAATCTCCGAAAATGTGATGATTGGAAGGAAGAATTGGCCATGGTTCTGACTAATGCATTATAGGAGATTAACGATGAAGAGAGTCTTGAAAAATACTCATAAGTACTTAGAAAAAATGATATGAATGGAGTATGATATGAAGGAAGTGATTATCAATGTGAATACCTATGCAGAATAGGACTACATCCATCATCTCTCTGCAATAAATCTGTTTATCAATCAAACCATGAACATGCTAGATACGACAGGATAGTCAATGGATGGAGGAGATCATCCAACAGTATGATGGGCATCATTTCAGAAAATAGAAGCTTTGCACAGGCCTTAGATGGTCATGGGCCTCTATTCAGAGATTAATGGATTGGTGCATCCATTTAATGAAATGTTTTTATTTTCAGTTATAATTAGTTATCAAAAGTCGTGTCTTTTTGTAACGGGTCTGTAGCTTGTTGCCTTTCGCATATAAGAGAGACCAAGACCCGAGAGAAAAAAGGATGGTAGTAGTTCTTTCTGAAGCATTTTAGGGGACTTAGTAAGAAGATACCCATCCCACTCATCCACTTTCATGTTCCAAAAACTTTGCAATTAATATATATATATTATGAAGTAGTATTATGGAGAAGATTGTACTTAAATGGTAACCTTTTTTCAGTGTTCAACTGTTGTGTTAATTTTCATGTTTATATGTTGTTGTATTGTCTCCAAAGTGATTGAAAAAAGATACAACTGATTTGATGATGATGATGATGATGCTTGTAATTTGGATGATGTGGATGCTTGTAATTTTCTCATACTATAATGAAAACCTCTTGCTTACAATTTTACAAATGAGAAGAAATCTATCAGATTCTGCCAATACAAGAATAATGAGCTTACCAGTGAAAGTGATCACCATTCTTTCACAAATTAGGTCACCTGCTTCTTCCCTTTTCAAATGTTGTTAAAGGAAGAGATGTCTTTAAACATGTCATCAAGCATTGAAAACTGATGTAGTATTTTCCCCTGTTCAGTGCATGGACTTCAAAGTCCTATGTCTAAATAGTCACCATGTATGGTGAATGGATCTTCAAATATTCATATACATTTCACTATAATAGCTAAGTGGGTATGTGAAAACCTGCATCGTTTCACCATGTTTGGTAATTGAGTACTCAAGGATTCAAACCATCTCGATGTGATTTTTTAATTGTGAATGAAAAAACTCAAACCAATTCACTATACTTGCAAATTGGTTATACAAGAATTTAAATTAGTTCATTGTATTTGCCAATGGGAATGCAAGGATACAAATCATTTGCATATAACAACTATTGGAAAATTTTAGACCTAGGAGTGGATGATGTGGATGCTTGTAATTTGCCCATACTATAATTAAAACCTTTTGCTTACAATTTTACAAATGAGAAGAAATCTATCAAATTTTGCCAATGCAAGAATAATGAGCTTACCAGTGAAAGTGATCACCATTTTTTCACAAATTAGGTCACCTGCTTCTTCCCTTTTCAAATGTTGTTAAAGGAAGAGATGTCTTTAAACATGTCATCAGGCATTGAAAATTGATGTAGTATTTTCCTCTGTTCAGTGCATGGACTTCAAATTCCTATGTCTAAAAAGTCACCATATATGGTGAATGGATCTTCAAATATTCATATACATTTCACTATAATAGCTAAGTGGGTATGCGAAAACCTGCATCGTTTCATCATGTTTGGTAATTGGGTACTCAAGGATTCAAACCATCTCGCTGTGATTTTTTAATTGTGAATGCAAAAACTCAAATCAATTCACTATACCTGCAAATTGGTTATACAAGGATTCAAATCAATTCACTGTATTTTCCAATGGGAATGCAAGGATACAAATCATTTGCATATAAAACCTATTGGAAAATTTTAGACCTAGGAGTGGATGATGTGGATGCTTGTAATTTGCTCATACTATAATAAAAACCTTTTGCTTACAATTTTACAAATGAGAAGAAATCTATCAAATTCTGCCAATGCAATAATAATGAGCTTACCAGTGAAAGTGATCACCATTTTTTCACAAATTAGGTCACCTACTTCTTCCCTTTTCAAATGTTGTTAAAGGAAGAGATGTCTTTAAACATGTCATCAGGCATTGAAAACTGATGTGGTATTTTCCTCTATTCAGTGCATGGACTTCAAAGTCCCATATCTAAACAGTCACCATGCATGGTGAATGGATCTTCAAATATTCATGTACATTTCACTATAATAGCTAAGTGTGTATGCGAAAACCTACATTGTTTCACCGTGTTTGGTAATTGAGTACTCAAGGATTCAAACCATCTCACTATGATTTTTTAATTGTGAATACAAAAACTTAAATCAATTCACTGTACCTGCAAATTGGTTATACAAGGATTCAAATTAGTTCACTGTATTTTCCAATGGGAATGCAAGGATACAAATCATTTGCATATAACAACTAGGAGGTCTGCACAATTGAGGGTTGATGTAGAAAGGTTAGAGGATAAATGCAAACATATAGGAAATTTATATAATCTGTCAGGACACATTTGATGTTCATGTGTGGTTATCTTGATTGGTTCCTTTTAACCTCTTGGTGCACAGCTGTTATGTGACTATTGTCATTGTTGTGTATTACAAGATCCACAGGAGGCCATGGAGAGAGGACGTGGATGGCATAGAACTACTAAATCACAGAGAGGAAAGTGGGTGGAAATAGATATGACAATGAAATCCGTAGATACAATAGAGCTAAGAAGAGAAAGCAACCTCAACCAAAGGAGGAAGGTGTTTATGAATTCACAAATGCTACAACATAGAGGAGATAAAGTCATTTTTTTGTCCTTGAGGCCTCTGAGGTCAAACTTATTGGTTGAAAATCCACAGAAATGGTGATTAAATGTGATTCTATGATCAAGGGAAAAGTTTGAAAATAAGGATGGCCAAAACATGATATGAATATGTCACATATATGACTAAAGTGAGGTTTTGTGTTGGATAGCATATTCTTTGAAATGATATAATTGGTGTACTAAACATTATTTACTATGATGTGTATTATAGGGGCCAGATGAGGCCATGGCAACAAATCGTGTCATATCAAATGAAGACACAATAGATGAAGTGGGACATCAGGTACTCAAATTTTCACTTAACTTAGGAAAAAATGATCTGATGGCATTTTGTGGTATGTCCATCTTTTTTCACAGTATTATTGAAATTTATAATGTATTATCCAATCTTGAAATAAATTAATGCATGTTGTTGATTATTTTAGATGGAGATTGGAGCAAATGCAAAGCTTGAGCATTCAACTAGCAAAATAAAAAGATATGTACGTGGACGTGGACCTAAAACTATTAAATCATGTAGACGACAGTGGGTGGAAGAGGATATGACAATGGATCTTGTAGACACAACAAATGATTGCACTAAACAAGAGGTTGATCAGGACTATAGTACATGGGATGAATACTTTGAGAAAATTGTTGTTTGTGGATGTTCTGTATGTCATGGAAAGAAACAATTCAAACGAGCGATTGTACAGAGACATTACATATATGATGAGCTTGCAGTCGGTAGTATGCCTCCTATAATCGATTCAAATCCAATAGGAATTGTGGTAAGGAATTTTCCAATTTGATATAAATAACATGTATACTTCATTTAAACATTGTTTTATATTATTTAAATAACTAATTTTTTTCTTAATGGATACTTGCAGGATAAAGTTCTTGGTTTAATGTTTCCTAGATCACCAACTTCCAGCCTAGAGGGCAATGATCATTCATCAGATGATACATCTAACAAAAATATGTGTCAATATACCAGCTCTGAAGATGAGGAATTGATGAAAACAAGAAATAGAACAAGAACTGGTTTAAAGATGCATAATTTGATTAAAAACAAGGGGAAGGTGGACTACATACCCTATGAGAATGAATGTGATGGAGATGATGACTTGCCCCTAAGTTTGAGATCAATTTACAAAGAGTCATTTGATCGTCGACTATATTGCGCTTGGCCTAGTGATCAACAACTACCTAGAGTGTATGAGGTGTTTCAATTTTGGGGATACAACTACATGATATGACCCTCCAATATTCATTGAGTGAATCTAGGCCTCTTTGTCAAATATGTATACACATCCTCTCCAATTGGAAAGTGGAAAAGAAATGAATAGAGGTCATCTTATGTATATAGATGGATGTGCATACACACACAAAAATATTGTAGGATTTATAAATAGTAGTAAGGGAAGGGACCCTACTGTAAGACTGAATTGTCAATTTGTTGAGGTTATAAATGATAAGATGGAGATATGGAAAGAGAGGTTGATAGATTGATAATGGTTGAGGCAATTATGGACCTTACTATTGGGGATGAGTTATTGATTGATTACCCCTTCTTAAAACTCACTCCTGCATGAAATAAAAGGGAAGAACAAGGTCTCCCTAAGGATGTTCTTAAGGGCAGAAAACTAAAGAATAATAAATGAGTGTGGACTGATGTTTTATAAACTATGTTGTCAAAATTGTGTTTTCTTTAAATTATTGTATAAAAAAGGTAGTCTATAAAATAATGTTCCATTATTCAATTGATGTATATATATTCATACAATTTATATTTTATTTTTTATGCCATATTTGATTATATTTCTTTGAAATTGATACATTTTGAATTTAGTGCAATTATTGCCAAACATTAAATAATGCTTGTGTTTGTTGATAGGTAGAAGATGTTGGCGAAACACATACTAATACCCATGATCCAACTAGGTTATTAAGGTTTAGACGGGATGATCCAAACCATCCTTTAAACCATAACAGGCAGAAAAGAGCAATATTGAAGAGAATACTAGTAGTTGAGAAATTTGAACTGTTGATGAGATCCGCATACACTGATGACATGCCAGCTAGCCTTAATGATGATGATCATGATAGTAAAAATGATGTGCATGAAGAAGGATTGAATGAAATGCTTACATGTTTCTTTGGGGATGGAAACAATGATGACAATAATGATCATATGGTTGACAGCAATGATGATAGCAAGGGTATTTACCACCAACATAATGTTGATGATAACAACCTGAAAGACTCCATCAAGCAAGCAGCGAAGACACCCGTGTTCAAATCGGGTGCAAGTAGAACTTCAAAATTGGCATGCACATTAATATTATTAGAAATCAAGTCACTATTTGGTTGGTCAGACAAAGGATTCACTACCCTACTAAAGTGAGATAAAATCCATTTCTTACTTTGCATTGTCAATTGGTGTACATAATTCATAAACATTCATCAACTTTGTTTATATTTCTTTAAGGGGAATTTAAAACCATATATTGTACATAAATAGTCCTAGTATAGATTGACATATGAAACATGTTCATCATAAGTCAAACATTCAATTGATTTAATCTCTGGCAATCTTACAAGGCACTAAAAACTAAAATATTCCCTGAAGAGAATGTGTTGCCATCAACTTGCAGAGAGGCGTGCCTGTTGTTGGTTGAGTTGGGGATTGAATATAAGCAAATTCATTCATGTAAAAATGATTACATTTTATACAGAGATGAATATGAAAACAAGGTAGAATGCCCTATATGCAAAGAGAAGAGATATCATACAGATGTACAAGGTCCTACAGTTCCAAAGAAGGTTTTACGTCACATGTCAATTATACCTAGACTTCAATGAATGTTTCTTTGCAAGTCACTTGCACAATTGATGGACTGGCATGCAAAGAACAAGAGTAAAGATGGATTCATGCAAATTCTAGCCAAATCCAAAGCAATGAAACACGCAGAGGAAAAATGGCAAAGAAAATTCGAAGATGAACCCCGCAGTATTAGGTTTGGTCATGCAATTGATGGAGTGTGCCCATTCTCTTTACTAAGCTCAAATTATAATGTTTGGCCAATTGGATTGATAGTATACAATATTCTCCCATGGATGAGTTTTAGAAAGGAGCACCTTATGCTGACTCTCATTGTTCCAGGAAAACATCAAGTTAAAAAAAATGAATGTTTATCTTGCGCCTTTTATTGATGAGATGCAACTGCTATGGAAAGGCATAAGAATGTATGACATATCACATCCCCCGTCAAATAGGTCCTTCATGTTGTATGGTGTGCTATGTTGGACTATTTGTGATTTCCCAGGACTTGGTGTTTGTTCTGGTAAGATAAAATATTTACGTATTTACACTCATAATTTATTTCCATCCCAACTTTCATACTTAGTTTTATACTATTTTTTTGATGTTATTAACATTACTTATTGAATTGCAGGGCTTCAAACAAAGGGGATATTTGCATGTTCAAGATGTGCAGAACAATTTCAAGGGAGGTATTCTAAAGATCTACATAAATTTATTTACGCAAACAACAGGGTTTTTCTACCACTAGATCATAAGTTTAGAAATCGCCTAAAGAATCAATTTGATGGAAAAGTTGAAAATAGAGGCCCTCCCATGATTATAGGTCCAGGTGAGTGGCTTAAGAAGTATGAAGATGCTGAATTGAAATCTTGGGAGGATTTTTTGATCGGGGTGATTCAATTGAAGAACCAGAACAAGTTGTAGTTAATATGCCAGAAGGAATGAAAAGGAAATCCATATTTTATGAGCTCCCTTACTGGAAGGATCTATTAATATCTCACCTATTAGATCCTATGCACATCTTCAAAAATGTCCCAGATTCTATATTTCAACATATATCAGGCAAAGAGAAGGACACCTTGTCTTCGAGGATAGATATTGCTCTTTCGCATACCAAAATTGATAGAAAACATTTGTGGCCAAATAGGGAAAATGAAACATATGTAGAAGCTCCATGGATTTCGAAAAAAAAAATAGCTAGACCAACTAAAAAATGTCATCCGTTCAATAAGGACACCTAGTGGCTATGGGTCGTCATTGGCTAAAGCTTTTACAGTTGATGGACATATCACAGGATTTAAAACACATGGTTTTCATAATTTTATGAAGGTATTATATATCATCATTTAACATTTATTGGTAACATTGATTAAGTACTAAATATATTTTGATATTTTGTTGTGTGAGGAAAAATTACTAATGACCTTTTCATAAATGTGTTTGATAGCATATCATGCCATTGGCAATTAGGGGGGATTCTTGTCTTACAGTTGACTTAAGGAATGCCATAAGTTGATTGTCAGCATTTACAAGGTATGTGGTTATATGAAATGTTCATGTGTGAGAGGCATAGAGATATTATATCGCATTTTAATTTTTGACTAAAGGTTCATACTAATTTACTATTCTTCTATTAGGTGGGTGACCTCCAAGGAGATCCATGAATGTGAAATGCTAAAATGGAAGAAGGAAATTGCAGAAATTGTATGTGTATTTGAGAAGGAGCTCCCTACAAGTTTCATGTACCTACAAGTCCATTTACTTATACACGTAGTTGATGACATTGAATTGGCAGGTGTCGTATCAATGAGGTGGATGTTTTTCTTTGAGAGGTATATGAAAACTCTAAAAAGATATGTCTGACAAAAGGCACATCTAGAGGGTTGCATGGCTGAAGGGTATGTATTGAATGGAGTATTTTTCTTCCTATGTGAATTCCTTGGTAAGGATTTTGAAGATGGGTCACAATTCTAGGATGAAGAATGAGCATCAGATATTATTGATGGAGAAAAACCACAATCTAATGGTGTTCAAGAAGAAATTAGTAAGTAAATTCATGATCAGTGTGGTTGTTTTTCTTGCAATCATTAATTTACTCTGTAATTTATTTGTCAAATTAACAACATGACATTCAGAGTTTGAAATAAACATGTTGACATGTAATAGGTGTAGACAAAAGTGCTATACTCAACAAGTTCATTCTGTACCACATGGACTTTATGAACAAATGGATTGATCTGTATGATAAAAAGAGAGAAGTGTTAGAAGCAAGGAGACAGTTTAAGAGATCGAACCCAAGGAATACTCTACTTTCCACTGATCTGCTTAGGGAATGGGGCAAAGATTGTAGACTAGAATGGGTTACTAAACAAATTCAAAATCAAATAGAAGATGCAGGTATAGATTCAAACATAACAGAAGATGAAATCAACATGTCTAGAGGATGTGAAAGAAAGGTACAGTTGGAATTTTATAAAATGTTGTTTCCTTATAGTTTTGACACTATTAACTATTTTAATATTTGTCATTATATTTGTTTTCACTGAAATAAATGGTCTTTCACAGGTGAGGAAATATCCAGCAATGTGGTCATATGGTCGACATTATCATGTAGAAAGTGTAGATGTAAAGAGACGATCCTTCGATTGTGGCATCATGGTTGACTTCAAGCAATCCAGTTGATCAAGCTCAAAAGATAAGAATATAATTGAAGGGAATCTACAATATGTTGGGAAAATACAAGAAATTATTGAGTTGGATTACCGCTCTTTTAAATGTTGTGTTTTTAAGTGTAGATGGTATGAAGCATTTGAGAGAACACGAAAACATGATACCCATAGTGGATTGTTTTCTATAGATTCCTCATGTTTCCTATCGAAGGATAAGAAGCCTTATGTTCTACCAATTCATTGTGAGTAGGTATTTCTTTAACTCAAACAAGAAGTAGTAGTGATCATTAATCTATTAATTCATAGTTTATTACAAATATATACACGTGTTTATTAATCAGTAAAATTGTTATACCATCTGTCTAATAAATGTATGTCATTCATGTGCAGGTAATTTTCTATGAAGATATTTTGGACCCAAAATGGATATTTGTCATACATTATGATCCAAGATTAAGGCATGTATTTGAGGATGCATTAGTGGATACTGAGCAAAACAATGATGGCCAACAAAATGAGAGAGGGATTAGAGAACATTGAAGAAATTGACATCCATGATAATGTTGAAGATGGTTATGTTCAGGCACAAGAAGACAACAATCCAAAGTTAGATGATGTTATGGAAGACAACAATATGGAGGGTATAGAAAATGATGATCCAAATACATTTGGTAACAATATAGATGGTCTACAGTCAAATTTCAATGATGATGAAGATGATGCAGGTCAAGATGAGGATGATGATAATATTAAATACTTGAAAGAACATATGAACATTGACAATGATACACTTGATGACATTGTAGTAGACAATAATGTTAATGACCAAGACTTTTGAATTTTTAGAATTATTTGCAATCCATGTTTAAAAAAGGATGATTCTTATGGCCTAAACTTTGTAATGCTTCGGTAATATTATTTGTGTCGATATAAATTACCTATTGCAATATCCTTAAACTATTCAATCTTTGGTATGAATTGTTGGCAGAAAAAATTAGGATTACTTGGATGCTTCTTCCATTCATTTTGTATCAACATATGTTCATGAAGACACAAAAGTTAATAAAATATTAATGCACGTAACTCACAATTATTTAAATAAGCAACTTTGTTAACTTTATTATTTTTAAATAGTTTCCACTTTTATGTTGAACATAATTTTGAACATGTAACTGAAAACATACACAGTAAATGTTTTACTGTATCAACATATTCATTCACATAAGCATGGTATTGAGGCTCAATAACTGATATTCATTCAAATATAAGAAGAAATAAGTATGTAAAACATAAGAAAAATACATAATGATAACACAATCATGGAGTTACACTAGTTCTTTGTCATAGGTAGTCTTCTTAATAAATCCATGTTAATGATTCCCAAGGTGGTGTCAAAACTAAGAGAGGGGTCTAGAGTCCAAGCTTCCTATTTCCAATATTTTGCAATGCTACAAAGAATGAGAGACTTGATGTGGTTCTCAATTTACACATATGTGAGGCCACTAGAAGTGTTGCTAGTGTTTTATTAATGTTGAAGTGTTGAGTTATTTTGGCAATGCATGCTTCCTAGATGAGTCTCTAGTGTGGTGTGGTGTCTAAAACATAGAGATACTTGAGCTTGTAGAGAAACTTGTTAGACATGTAAAATTCACCAACCTATTTGCCTTGTAAGAGCTTGGTGTAGTTCTATGCAAAGTACAAGTTTGGTGGGTAGAGAGGTTCCTGGTCAAAGAAGTTGTGACCACACGAGTCCAACATTGTGGTGAGTGCATGAACTAGCTATTAGCTTAGGTAGTCAACTACCTTTTTGTCTTTTCCCTTCTCGTGATTGCAGATAACTAGATGGAATTGTTGTAGACATGTCATCCATTTCATGTGGTGCACATTTTCCAATTTGTTCTAAGTTTGCAAGAATTGGAGTGGCTTGTGATCAAAGTGGATGATTGGACCTCCTTTCCCAAGATGTAGTGAGATCATTTCTTGATGACTTGCATAATGGTATACAACTCCTTTACCTGGGTGGAATAGCATTGAACCGTGTCATTTAAAATTCAGAGTGGTACAAAAATCTCTAACTGCATATTTCCTCTCAAAGGATTCCAAACCTCTGACATTCCAACTGAAACATCTCAAATAATCTGTTAGGTCACAAAAATGCAGGTTGTTAACCCTAAGAAGTTGCCAAGCTCTCTTGACTTTTTTGGCTAACAACGCGGGGTAGATATGGCTAAACCCCTTTCACTTTAGGCTTTGCTAGACCTAGGTCGATGTACCTTGAAATATATTGCAGATTTTTGTGTAACCTTCACAAAGGCAAACGAGTGTGAAGTAGATGTAAGGGTTGGAATGTATTTCTAAGGTTAAGGTTTGCAAATATGAATAGGGTATGAAGATTAATAGTAAATTGGACCAGTGCTTTATCTATTGGGTAAAGAAATTAGGAGTCAATGGTGTAATGGATCTTTATATTGACTTAACTCAAATTGTTAGGCACTTATGTAAATCTATATCTTGTGCAGATGTGCAAGAATGTTGAGGTACAAGATTCTTCTTATAAATCGCAACGATATTTCCTCAAATTGCTATGACCTAGAAAAAGGATTTTAATTCTAACAAGAAGGAAACCAACTAGAATATATTGTTCAAAGGATTTTAACCCTAGGCAGAGACCAATAAACACTGACTACTCAGCCAGATTTAAATCAATTTCCTCATAAACCAATCACATAGATCATCTAGTAACAGCAAATGTATACAGAAAAATTAATGATATCCTTGATATATTAACTTAAACAACTTGACAAACAACTTTGGAGACAATCATGCAACTCATAAATATTAACATCAACACAACAATTGAACATCAATTTTGGATCCACCAACTAACTCTAATTCTTTTTTTTTTAATTTAGCAATTCATACTGGTTTGAAAACATAGATAGATGGAAATGGATTCTTCGAATACTGCTTTTATATTAAATATATGTCTCTGAAATAGATTGGATGATCTCCTTCATAGTAGCCTCGGTATCCTATTTTATAGGATGCAAACAAGCTTCAAGCCTGAAACATTGTACCTTTTCATAATAAAATCTTTTGGTAACTAATGCATAATTAAGAAACATAAATGAAGATAAAAGCATATGCAGCGATCTAATTCTGGCTCCATTAATCTCCATAGAGTGACCCGTGACTCAAAGGCCTAGCAAGGTTGTCCTCATAACCATAATACAGATTGATACACCTGCATTGCTTGACAAAATTGTACTGCTTTTGCTTCATCACAGCGCTCTGGATACAAATAGATTTATTTGACTGATATGGTCAATGTACCCTTGATCATCACATGGATCAGTCTCAAGTAAACTGCTCATCATTGATTCCAGAGTAAATATCTTTCCCAGACATGTATAAGTATTCTCTATCATCCTTTCCTCATTATTTACATTTTCAAGTAGTGGTGGCAGTAACTGACCCAGTTCATTCCTCCAAGTGTCCTTGTCTTTTAGGTTGCCCTCATCGTTTAAAAAGTTGGGAAATGCCAAATCAATACATTGATCAAAATCTTTCAAATCTGCTATCAATATACCATTAAATCTCTCATGTTCTTTCATCAATTCATTATATCGTTTGAGCACTTGTTCCTTAGTGCTATCTTTAGCATTTAAGCCTTCCTTTGTTTCCAACATTCTGAGGTATAGTCTTTTATGCTCTTGGTATAATTGATGTGTTCTATTGTGCAAATCCCAAACCTTGTCGCTATTTTTCATCATGTGGCCAAACCTTCTTTGAATCAATTTAGAGGCCATACTATATTTGATAGTTTTTAATTCAGTTTCTAGCTGCTCACTTTTCTTTTGATTCTTTTCTACCTTATACTTCCAATAATTCACATATGCCAAGGCCTTTATTACCCTTTGACCACCGTCTAGGTATGGTGAGTAGCTACTAGATAAAGGCAACTTGTCTCTATGCAAATCAATCTCTTGTCTCAACATAGCAATTTATTTCTTATATATATTATTGTCTTTGATTAGTTTCTCAATTTGTGCTTTAGTAAACCTTGCAGCATTAACATTTAAATCAACAGTGTCCATAGGATTTGTATCCTCAATCCTTTGTATCAATAGGCGACCAAAAGCTTTATTAGGATCATCAATGATATGTGGTCTCTTATTTGGAGGATACAACTCCCATATAAGCAATGCTCTTTTATCAGGGTCATACCCTGATCCTCTTCTGATATCCATTGCCTCTATGTTGAGTTTCAACTTCTTATCTTGATTTATATTGAAAGTATCAAATATAATGACTGAAGCCATGTCCCATCCAAGAATCAAAATCACACCTACTTCTTGTAACAAGGTCCTTCCCCTTTCTGGAGTCGTTATCTCCAATTCATTGTCAATCTCCTTCTGAAGCTCAAACAACACCTCATCCTATATTTCAGGAGTGATATCTTTGATTCTCTTCCTAGCTTGTTTTCCCTTGTATTCATATAAGAAGGCTTTAAACTTAGGTGTTTTGATGAAATCATCATCTGATATGAATATACTGTTGGCCAGGTGCCTTATGTCTTCTGATAGATCATTTGGTGCTTCCACAGTGATAGCTTCTCTATCTTCAGGCGGTTCATACCCCTCAATGGTTGGGTCATAACTTTGCACCCCTTCTTCAAACTCTCCCTCTCCTTCTGTAATGTTTGTGTTTGCAGAGAAACTTATATCTGGTGTGGGTTGAGGTGACAAGTGACCCAGGGGTACTTCATACTCAGCCTGTGCATCTTTTAAGTCATTTTCCTTTTTTATTAAATACATGAAGGGGAACATTCTTGATCAGTTATGGTGCATGTGTAATCGTAGTGTCCAGTCTTTCAATAGGATCATCAATATCCTAGAAAACTCTGGTGTAGGTGGGGTTTTGGGCTACCCTCCAAGCTTCTGCTAGCATGGTTTTATGGTACAAACTTCTTCTTTCTGTTGCTGTAGTTTCATCACAATTTCTAATTAAATCTTCATCAACAAATAGGACATGATGATATCCCTTTAACTTCTGCTTTATTTTTACACTAGTTATGATGTGTTCCGGATCAAAATTTCCTCTTGCATTTCTAAAAGGTAATCTAGATTGTTCTAATTTACTATCAATTAATTGTTAACCTTTGTTAGAAAAATACTATGAAATCTCCACAGCATAAAGTCCTAGGCATAAATGACTATTTATTGTGATTCTTGAGATGCATGAAGTCTGAGGAAGCCAATTGCCTAACAATTTCTAAGTATGCAACTTGATCTAGGCATGTCTTTGGTAGCAGAAAGGGTGGCCCTTCATATATGACTACTCTTATCATAGTGCAATCTCTAAAAACATACCAATCGCCCCAATTATGGCTGAACTTTCCCTCTTCATGTCTATCTTTTGGTCTCAAAAACTTCTGTATTTCTAATGAAAAATTGTGGTTGTAAGGATGTCCAAACCATTTGAATATTGGTTTCACAAAAAACTCTTCAAAGTATAAATAATGGGATCTGTCACATCTGCTATCCCAAATAGCAATCCACATTTGCACATGTTTTATATCTCCATTGATGTCTAGGTCTCTTACCCTGAGATT
Source organism: Cunninghamia lanceolata (assembly GCA_027924645.1). Taxonomy (NCBI): domain Eukaryota; kingdom Viridiplantae; phylum Streptophyta; class Pinopsida; order Cupressales; family Cupressaceae; genus Cunninghamia; species Cunninghamia lanceolata. The sequence continues at coordinate 4,554,552 of BSBN01000311.1, read as the reverse complement.
TCTATCCCATAAGCCCATACATTGTCCTTCATATAATACCATATGTATAAATAAAGAATAATGTCTGAATTTACTTCCTCCATTCTTAATAGACATTAAATCATTTTTTATATTATATGCCAGGTATTTAGCATAATCAAAATGCCATGCATCATGACTCTGTATGTCCACAACTAGGACCATGGGCACATTTTCCATGAACATGGAGGCCTCTATTCCCAATATCTGGCAGGCAAAGTAATATGTGTTTTTAAAATAATCTTCAAACAATTCAGTTGAGTAGGGTGGATCTTCACCCTCTGAAAATACCCTAAGTTGGTTATTGTCACCGCAAGGCCTGTGCAAGGGTAACTTCCATCTCTTATAATTGCTACTCATATTGCGTTACTCAACCAACAAATCCTTGATTCTGAATTTCTTGTCTAAACTTGTGTCTAACTGAAACACTGTGGCTATATAGTCTCTGGTAATGGGAAAGAAATAGGTCCCATCATTGAATTCAATATAACAAGTCTTAGGGTTGTATTTCTTTGCAAGAAACTTCATCAACTGGACATTTACAAACACATTCGGGACTACCAATTTACCCAAGTTTAGCCACCATGGGTTTGAAATGGGTTTATGCCTATGCATTTTTCTGTAATGGGAGATAAAGAGATCATACCCTCTGACTAGTGTCCATGTATCCCCAATATGCTTGTATAAATCTTCAAATTTCTCAGCATGTGGGTTTAGTTGGGCATTTCTTCTGGATTTATGTCCTGACCTGGGACATTGGTCTAATAGATCCTGGTTTAGATGCCTATCCCCAGTTTTTTGTCTTTTACTCTTTGGGTTCTGAATTGTTTCTTCCATATTCTATCACTATGTCTAGATTTCAACTCTGTGATTTATAAACACAGACTAATCTATGCAAGCACGTTTGTAGTACTTGACAAATCGTTGTGGTCCTGAATTGCCTATTCATCCACGCCTTGCACTTGTTCTTTGCAATGCCCTCTGAATTCCCATTCAAAAATCTAAACTCTATGCAATCAATGGCGTCTTGCTTATGTTTCTCATATCATCAAAGGGAATTTAAATGCTTTCGAAAACAAAGTGTTAGATCGCCACCTTTATGTCTTGTCACTTTATTTCAAGGTGATGTGTTTTGCAATCTTATTTATTGATCAAGATTTTGGTATGACCCTAACTGGTGTGACTTTGATAATATGAGTCTCCTTGAACAAGAAATTACCCTTTTGATATTTTAATTTTTTTTTGGTCACCTTTTCGAAGAGACCCCAAAAACTCTCTCTTCGACATAGTAGAGTTTCTTTGAAATACCCTTTACATTATCTTTTCATCAGCAAGATCCCTTCTATCGGTGAGACTCTAAACCATATCACTTCGATATCCCAAATCCCTTAAAGGTTATCGATATTTTCATTTGATCGTCGTGACACATTTTGGTGTCACGTCGAAGTGCTTTATCTATTTGACTTTTGGGGTATCGATGAGACTACTGAATGACTCTTGCCGATATCCCCTATCTCTTCAATTTGCTCATTACTTTGGGTTTTCGTGTGATTTTCCTTTTGTCTACTTGTGTCTTCGAGTCATCGAAGAAACTGTATATTGACTCTCCCTGACATAGTATCATCTTGCCGATGTTATCTATAGTGATTTTTTCATCAAATATTTTATGGTTGAGGTATAGAATTTAGAGCTAATAAGGGAATGGTGATATTTTTTGGGTTCAAGTAGAACATCTTATTAGGGATTATGGTGGGAAAGGAAAATTTTTAAAGTCTAAAATTTTGATCCAACACAATCCATAGAAGCTTAGAGGTACAGCGCTAAAGTCGGCGCTAATTTAGACATTAATGTCAGTGCTAATTTGGGTGCTAAAGTCGGCTCTAATTTAGGCACAATTTAGCACCTAATTTAAAGCCTACTTGTTCTGATCAACGCAAAAAAATGCCAAAAAAAGTGCCATCTCAATAAATAGCGTCGACTTTTTCAAAAAATGGAGAAAAATACATTAAAATAGTGGGTGGAAGCAAAAAATGGAGCAAAAAAGGGAGCTAATCACAAGGATTTGTTGTAGTGAAGTCCACAATCAATTTTCTTGCCTCTTCAAGATCTGACAAGGCTTTAGACTTGATGCTCATTTCTTCTTGAAGTTATAACCTTAATTTCTAATTCTCCATTCTAAGTTTCTTGATTTCATTTAGGATAGAAATAAGTTCACCTTCAAAATCAACTTCAAACTCATCTTCATCATATTCCTATTTATACTTACTCACAGTGTGGTCTCCATCTATCATGACATAACTTTTGCTTGTTTCTTCATCACCTTCTAGGTTAGACTTAACCTATTCTTTAAGTATATCATATGATTTGTTTGAGGATGGTTAACCAACTTTTTTCTTAGCACTAACTTGTTTGTTTTGTTTTTTTCCATAATATGTATTCCACGACCAAGATCACCTAAGTTGGTTAGACTTTTGCAAGGAACCTATATTTCTAATAGCAATTGTTGGAATACTCACTATCACTGAGAGGGGGATGAATCAATGATATACAAAAACCTTATTCAATAATCTTAAAAACTTTTCAAAAGAAAGAATATAAATGCACATCAAGCAAAACATCCTCACATGACACTAGTATTTACGTGGAAACCTTATGAGGGAAAAAACCACCGAGAGTTGCTTGAGTCTACTACTCAAATCCAACCTCAAAAGAAAGAAGATTACAATTGTTTTAGAAGCACCCACTTCAAGGTACAACCACACCTAATACACTATTTCGAAGACACCAATCTCAAGGTACAATACACACCTGATAAACAACATACTCTGCTTGAGGCACCAACCCCAATGTTTTCAAGAGCAGCAACTCCATGTCATTCAAAAGCACTGAACCCTACATCAAAACATACCTACTCCAAATACATAATATGAGAACATATAGAGTACTACTCTATTTACAATGATTACAAAGGTTATAGATGAGTTCTATAACTCTTTTATTCAAACACCTTATCTCTCCTATATCAACATCTCAATGGTAGCTTTTTGTTACAAAGTAATGAAACAGTATATTATCTTGACTACAATGATATCATGAAATACACCATTCAAAACACATTTACACCCATACCAAACACCTTCTTGTTTTTCATGACATATCATATTCTTATTACAAATAAACATATATAGTATATTAAAGCATCTTCAAAACAAAGAATACCTTATATGAATTCCCTCTCTGCCTCCTACAATCAAAGCTCTCTGTCTCTACAAAAAATTCATTTATTTACTGCCTTGTCAGATTCACTTTTCATCTAATAAGCACATCAACTTCTTTTTTTACATCACTGCTCTTTCTTCAAGGTTTTAGATACATTCATTGACAACAAAACACTCTGACAACAAAACTCTATTCTTTTGTAACATCATTCATGACCAGTACATGTTTTACATCATTTGACTCAAATTTTCACATTCTCTCTGCATAAAAGCCCACTCAAAAACTTGAACACACTTCAAAACAAATCACTTCAAAATCCTCATACAAAGCTTCTTACTCAGACAACATTTCTTCTATGATAAATCATTCTATATGACTGTAACAGAGTGATAACTATTCTACTCATCATACAAAACTCACATAATACTTTGCATCTTTTTCTCAGTCATCTCAATGTACCTTTTTTGTTTTTCTCCACGAACTATACAAAACTCTTACACAAAAAACTTCACCATGTCTTTGTGTAAAACCATCTAAAAGCATAGACCATTCCCAAGGACCTTAGAGTTCAAACATCTGAAACAACAAGAGAGAAAATAGTGAAAAAACTGATTCTAACTGCTTAACCAAACCATGTTGTCAAATGACCATCAAACTATAGACATAAAAAGTTTGTTGTAATTTAAATATCCTGCAAATCTCCACTGTTGAAGATCCTTCTCACATCCTTGAAACTTTAGATTTTAGTCTTTGATTTTAGTTTGGTGCCCGACACTTTAAAGTTGACGGGATAGAACTGGTGACCCTAGGCAAGGGGGTCGATTGTCTAATGTCTTAGGACCCTTTAAGTTATAACTTAAGTAGCATTTTACCTATGGTAGTAAATCAACTTTTAAATATAAAAAAAAGTAACTTAGTGGTGATGCCCTTCATATCAAATAAACCCTAGGTCCTTAAACATGAACCCTAGACCTTTAGGATTCTCTCTTAGAAATCTCTTAAGGTTTTTGGATTGAACATCATGAATTAAGATGCTTCCACTGAAAATTAGAAGAATGAAGAACTCCATGATTGAACAAAAATAAACTCACCACCATTACAATAACCCTAATCACTTTGATATGAGGCACCTATGACATCACACACATCTCCATCAATACCCTAATTCATCTTATATACCTCATCATAGTGACATGAACATCAACAATTACTATATCATGTATATCACCAAACTTGATATCAAGTAAGCAAATGAGCACCAAATCATGAAGTGAGCCTATGCTTTGGATGCATCAAGTATCAACGAGACCTATTTAAATCCATAACAATGATATTATTCTGTAGCAACTCCTTCATGTCATGAAATAATTTTGTGAAGTAACATCTATGACATGCACCTTTGACATCTTCTGTCATCTTTGACATGAATTGACATCAATAACAAACCTTGGACAACAATTACAAATCAAACCATTATCATGAGATGAAGTACTTTCTTTTGCATCATGAACACGTGAAGGAACACAATGTACTTTCTTTTACATCATGAACACATCAAAGAACACAATACCATGTAATGAAGCAACTGAATAAGTTCTTCCTCTGTCATACTCCTGAAGCATGAACACATGAAGCATGAACACCGTATAGACCTTGATTGAAAACTTCTTGACTAAAATCCTTTTGAAATGAACCATGAACACCAATCCTTTTTGGAATGAACCAACAAATGCAAATGCTATCAACCTATAACTCATCGGTAAAGACACAACTCCTTTAATCTCCATGTTAAACACCTTGATGATTGATAGGGAGGACTCTAGGCTGCCTGCTCTGCATCCTGTAGGTGTACAAGACTGTTTGACAACACTAGCCTTCCTACCAATTCAAAGTGCTAAAAGACACACTCTTTGCAGAGATGGAAAACTCTACTTTTCTGCTTGGTGTGGGACACATACCTTGTCCTCACTGCTTCCAAGATACTGCCTAAATGGCACATAACTTTCTGAGCCCGTTGCCCACCCTTCTCACTCTGTTCAAGGGTCTGGACTGCTTGGTGCTCACTTTCCTTCCCTCTATTTTTCCACCCCTGCAAATCTATTTTTCCTACTTGTTTAGCTAGCCGGACTCCTCACTGAGCTCGCATAGAACAAGCATGCATTGCCTCTAACCGGCGATCCGACCACCCCACAAAAGAAAAACAAACAAAGAGCATGGCTCTGTTTGATGACCTCCATACTGTACAATGGGATTCGAAGAATCATCAAAACAGAGTCATGGCTGGCAAAAGAAAACAAAATAGCAGAAACAGAAAAGACTAATCTACTTCAGAATGATAAAGTGAAAACAGAACAGAAAATACTAATGATCTAACTGCTGTATTTTATTTCTGTTCAAAAATTTTGATTACATCAAAATTTACTTCTTCGATTCTCCTTCTGAACTCCTTACAGAAAGAATGCTACATCTTATGTATTTGCTCATGTCCGTTACAGGACGGTTCAACTTCCATACCGGTTGGTATTCCAACTATCCAGCAATTCAGTTACGCTCTGTCCAACTACCACTAGACAGTTCGCATTCATGAGAACTTTTAGTCCCACATGCACCCGTTCAAGTCGGACACTGCAGTTTATATATCTGACGGATTAGTAAACTATTGTCGGCACTTTTGCCGCCGACGACCCCTGTCTACTCCCATCGGCACAACCCAAACTATCGGCTAACATTCAACCATGAACTCCGATAGTCCCTTGTCTCACCGATACCAAGTCTTCATCCTCCGTTGGCGTGACCACTATGCATCGGCCTCAAATCTTTAAGCTACGCCGACAGAAGTCCTCCCGCCGATGTCCTAAAGCACCATCAGTGTAACAGCCCATATCGGACAAGACCTCAAAAGTCACACCGAACCTCAGACTCCCGCCGATGTCATCAGGGTGACTACTCAGCATCGGACAAACCTTCGATACTTATTCCGACGGCCCTTGTCTCACCAACGCCTACAGAATGCCTTCATCGGAATGACCACAACCATCGGTGAAACAAACAATACCCACGCCGAAGACCAATGTCTCACCGACCATTCTAACCCATCGGCTTGACATTCAACATCGGCCAATTCGTAACTCCCTTCGCCGATATGTCACCTCTCCCCGATGGTTAGCACCATCGGCCAGCCGATACTATCGGTATAACTTTCCACTCTTCTTCCGCTGCCTATTTTCATGCCGATGTGCTTTTGTCAGTGTGACTCCCTACCTCGGTCAAACATTCTCGCTGTCTCCCAATATGTCTATTCACACCGATGTGCCTTTGTCGGTATGACTTTAACTATCGATAAAGCTTGAAAACGTTGCGCTGATGAGCTTGCTCACTCCGATGGGTTTACTTTGCACATGTATAAACTTCTTCCCGCTCTACCCTATTTTGAAAATTCAAAACATCACAACAAAATGCAAACTATATACACATGGGCTCTAAGCCCTTGGTGCTCCTGCACCATACTCCCCTGTGCGGAAAGAAGCTATGTCACCTCCGGTGACAATGAGGCAAAATCAATGCCCCTCTTTTTGAATTCTGACTCTGCAACCCAGGTAGCTTCTGCTTCAGGCAACTGTTTCCATTTGACCAAATGCTCCATGTAGACGCCATGTCTGGTCTGCTTTTGTACTCTTGAATCTAGTATTCTCTCTGCCTGCAGTTTGGGTTTTAGTGGCAAAGTCACATCTTTTACTGTCTGTTCCTTCTCTGAAATGGATCCATTTGCTGTTGACTGAGGACCCCTATATTGCACCAGGTCTTGGACATTAAACACTGGTGAGATTGCCAAATCTTCTGGTAATTCAATTCTGTATGCATTGTTACCATACTTGTTCAGGATTCTGCAAGGACCAATTCTCCTCATCTGCAGTTTGGTTGGCGTGCCTTTCTGCATTCTGGCTTTGTTCAAGTGTACCATAACCAGATCACCAACCTTAAATTGAATATCCCTTCTGTGGGCATCTACTCTGTCTTTGATCTTCTGTGTGTTCTCTGTCAAGGTTTTCTTCACCTGCTCATGCACTTCTTTCATGGATTGTGCAAAATCCTCTGTATGTCCACTTCTGTTCTCCATGTTTCCCATATTTATGAGCTCACATATACCTCTGGGATGCATTCCATAGACTATTTCGAATGGACTCTTACCAGTAGTCCTATTCACACTGTCATTATAGGCAAATTCTGCCTGATGAATGACAAGATCCCAACTCTGTCCATATTCTTTGGTTATACACCTTAACAGGTTGCCCAATGTCCTATTTACCACCTCTGTCTGACCATCTGTCTGTGGGTGATATGCTGAATTGAATGACAAATTTGTCCCCAATCTCTGCCACAATGTTTTCCAGAAATGCCCCATGAATTTAGCATCTCTGTCAGACACAATGCCTGCTGGAAGTCCATGAATTCTGATCACTTCTCTGAAAAACAAGTGTGCTATATGACTGGCATCATGAGTCACTTTGCAGGGAATGAAATGACTCATCTTGCTAAACCTGTCCACAACTACATATATGCTGTCATAACCAGTCTTAGTCTTAGGCAAACCAACTACAAAATCCATACTTACACATTCCCATGGCCTGGAAGGAATGGGTAAGGGTTGGTACAATCCTGCATTTGAAGTGGTTCCCTTGGCCTTCTGACATACGATACACTGCTCTACATACCTTCTGATGTCTCTGTGCATCCTTGGCCAATAATAGAACCTTTGGACTAGCTCCAGTGTCTTATTCAGACCAAAATGGCCACTCAGACTACCATTGTGCTTCTCCTATATGAGATTTTCTCTCATAGATCCTCTTGGCACACATAATTGTCCACCTTTGAATAGCAATCCCTGCTGTAAGGTGAAATCTGCAAACTCACTGTGAAAGTGATTCTCAAAATCTTGACATACCTTGTATGCCTCAGCAAAATCTTCATCATCTTGGTAAAGATTCTTGAAATCTTCAATTCCAATGCTCTTCAACTGCACTTCCTGCACTGTGAGCAATCTTCTGCTCAAAGCATCTGCAACTCTGTTCAGTTGCCCCTTCTTATGCTTAATTGTAAAGGTATAAGATTGCAGGTACTCCATCCATTTGATATGCCTGCTGCTTAACTTATCCTGTGAGTTTAGAAAACTCAGAGCTTGGTTATCTGTGTAGACAACAAATTCTTTAGGCAGGAGATAACGTCTCCACTTCCTCAATGCTTGGACTAGAGCATACAACTCTAAGTCATACGAAGAGTACTTACTCTTTGCTTCATTCAGCCTCTCACTGAAAAAGGCTACAGGTCTGTTTTCCTGATTTAGCACTGCTCCTACAGCTATATTACTTGCATCACATTCAATAGTAAATAGCTTATCAGAACTAGGCAACAACAAAATAGGTTGTGTTGCTACCTCTTTCTTCAATCTTTCAAAACTTCTATCTATAGCTGGTGTCCATCTGAATTTTGCTTTCATTCCACCATTGATTGTATCCAACATGGGTGCACATATTCCACTGAAATTTCTGATAAACTTTCTGTAAAACTGGGCTAAGCCATGAAAACTTCTCACCTCTGTGGCTGCTCTGGGAGTAGGCCAGCTCAATATGGCTTCTACTTTGGACTTGTCCATCTTCAACTCTCCCTGGGACACCACAAAACCAAGGTATACCAATTCCTGCTTCATGAATTCACACTTCTCCAGATTTATGGTTAGTTGTTCATCATGTAATTTTTGCAAAACAATATTTACATGTTCTAGATGTTCTTCCTTGGTCTGACTAAAAATTAGAATATCATCTAGAAAAACAACAACAAATTTACCAATGTAATCCTTTAGGACTTCATTCATGAGTCTCATAAAGGTACTGGGTGCATTTGATAGACCAAATGGCATAACAAGCCATTCATACAGCCCTTCTGTGGTCTTGAAGGCTGTCTTCCACTCGTCTCCTTCCTTGATTCTTATTTGGTGGTAACCACTCTTCAGGTCTATCTTGGTGAAATACTTTGCTTTTCCAATACAGTCCATGAGATCTTCAATTCTGGGAATTGGGAATCTATACCTTATAGTTATCTTGTTTATGGCTCTGGCATCTGTGCATAATCTCCATGATCCTCCTTTCTTGGGTGCCAATACTGTGGGCACAGCACAAGGACTAATACTCTTCCTGATCAATCCTTGATCTAGCAACTCCTGCACTTGCCTGGAAATCTCTTTGTGCTGATCTGGAGTCATCTTGTAAGGTGCCTTGTTTGGCAAAGATGCCCCTGGAATCAGGTCTATCTGATGGCTTATTGCTCTCTGTGGAGGCAATGTAGCTGGTGTACCATCACTAATTATGCCTTTATACTTCTCCAGTATAGGCTGCATTTCTTTGGGAATCTCTGTCTTCTTATCCTGCTGTCCTTCTTTTGGTTTTACTATGATGGCATAACCAATACCATCCTCGTTAAGAGTATTCAGAAACTCTTTTCCACTCACAACCAAGATATTAGGACTCTTTGTCTGAACTGCATCTTCATCTTCCAATGACTGAATTTTATAGGTGACACCATCCTTTTGAAAAGAATAGGCATTCTTCTCACCATCATGTACTGCCTTTCGGTCATACTGCCATGGTCTGCCCAATAAGAGATGGCATGCATCCATGGGTAGTATATCACATAATACCTTATCCTTATAGCCACCTATACTAAACTCTACCCAACTTTGTTCATTCACTACCACATGTTGACCCTTATTCAACCATGTGACTCTATATGGGTTTGCATGAGTAATTCTTTTCAAATTCAATTTCTTAACTGCTTCATCAGAAATAATATTATCAGTAGATCCTGAGTCTATGATAATTTTACATACCTTATTCAAAATCTTGCACTTGATTCTAAATAGTGCTCTCCTCTGGCTTGGTTCAGACTTTACTGGTTCCTTCATCAAGGTTCTCCTTATCATCAGGTTCTCTCCATCTTCTGAGTTCAGATTGACCTCAGGTAACTGGCTGCTGGATGCATTGTCTTGGACATAGTGATTCCTCTTATCACCTCCTTGAGAAGAGGATGTGGTCTTTTCTGGACACCTATATGCCGGATGACCTAGATTGCCACAGTTGTAACACTTCATGTTGGTGAAATAGGATCCTCTGCCTAATCCTCCTGACCTTCCTCTGTTAGATCCTCTTCCTCTGTGGTTTCCTCTACCACTTGACTCCCCACTCTGCTCTGTGAGTTTGGATTCTGCTTGGGATCTATTGTCAGCATTCCTTCCACCAAAACCTCCTCTGTGTCCTCTGTTATCTCTGCCTCTTCCTCTTCCTCTGCTATTTGAGTCTTGTTTCCTCTTATTCCTTTCCTCCACTTTTAGTGCCAGCTGATAGCATTTTTGCACTGTTGTAGGACACAACAAACTGATTTCTTCTTGTATATTCCACTTCAGACCGTTAAGGTACCTTGCTACCTTTATGCTTTCATCCTCCATTACTTTGGACCTTAAGCATAGCTTTTGGAATTCTTCAGTGTATGCACTGACATCTAATTCCTTTTGTCTCAGATTTTGTCTCTTCCTGTGCAGCTGTATTTCATAATCTTCTGGCATATATGCTTCTTTAATTTTAGCTACCATTCCCTTCCAAGTAGCTATGGGCTTCTTATCTTCTTTTGCTCTTTCAGTCTGCACAAATTTCCACCAGGTTAAGGCAGCTCCCCTGAGTCTGGATTTGGCCACCTTTACTTTCTGTGCCTCGCTTACACCATCACATTCAAAGTGATTTTCAAGTCCTTCTATCCACTCCATGACCAAATCTGGGTCCATTTTCCCACTGAAAAGTGGTACTCCTTCCAATGTTTTACCACTCATTGCTTTCAAAGCTTTCAAGAATGGTTCTTCTTCCAACTTAGGATCAGGTGTGGGCTCTTCATCTTCTACAGATACACCTTTTCCCTTATCCTCAGAATATTTAACTCTCTGGCTGACTTCTTCAGTCTTTTGCAACATTAAGCCTAGCTTACTCTCCATTTCTGCTAGTCTTTCTTGTAGGAGTCTATTCTCCTCCTCTTGATCTTCAACTTTCTTTGCTAACTCTGCATTAGTCACCATTTTCTTGGATGAACTAATAGACTCACTTGAACTCAGTGATGACATACAACTCTTCTATTCCTATCTAAGAATAAACCAAATCTTACCGCTCTGATACCAATTTGATAGGGAGGACTCTAGGCTGCCTGCTCTGCATCCTGTAGGTGTACAAGACTGTTTGACAACACTAGCCTTCCTACCAATTCAAAGTGCTAAAAGACACACTCTTTGCAGAGATGGAAAACTCTACTTTTCTGCTTGGTGTGGGACACATACCTTGTCCTCACTGCTTCCAAGATACTGCCTAAATGGCACATAACTTTCTGAGCCCGTTGCCCACCCTTCTCACTCTGTTCAAGGGTCTGGACTGCTTGGTGCTCACTTTCCTTCCCTCTATTTTTCCACCCCTGCAAATCTATTTTTCCTACTTGTTTAGCTAGCCGGACTCCTCACTGAGCTCACCTAGAACAAGCATGCATTGCCTCTAACCGGCGATCCGACCACCCCACAAAAGAAAAACAAACAAAGAGCATGGCTCTGTTTGATGACCTCCATACTGTACAATGGGATTCGAAGAATCATTAAAACAGAGTCATGGCTGGCAAAAGAAAACAAAATAGCAGAAACAGAAAAGACTAATCTACTTCAGAATGATAAAGTAAAAACAGAACAGAAAATACTAATGATCTAACTGCTGTATTTTATTTCTGTTCAAAAATTTTGATTACATCAAAATGCTTCACACATCAAAATTTACTTCTTCGATTCTCCTTCTGAACTCCTTACAGAAAGAATGCTACATCTTATGTATTTGCTCATGTCCGTTACAGGACGGTTCAACTTCCATATCGGTTGGTATTCCAACTGTCCAGCAATTCGGTTACGCTCTGTCCAACTACCACTTGACAGTTCGCATTCATGAGAACTTTTAGTCCCACATGCACCCGTTCAAGTTGGACACTGCAGTTTATATATCTGACGGCTTAGTAAACTATTGTCGGCACTTTTGCCGCTGACGACCCCTATCTACCCCCATCGGCACAACCCAAACTATCGGCCAACATTCAACCATGAACTCCGATAGTCCCTTGTCTCACCGATACCAAGTCTTCATCCTCCGTCGGCGTGACCACTGTGCATCGGCCTCAAATCTTTAAGCTACGCCGACAGAAGTCCTCCCGCCGATGTCCTAAAGCACCATCGGTGTAACAGCCCATATCGGACAAGACCTCAAAAGTCACACCGAACCTCAGACTCCCGCCGATGTCATCGAGGTGACTACTCAGCATCAGACAAACCTTCGATACTTATTCTGACGGCCCTTGTCTCACCGACGCCTACAGAACGCCTTCATCGGAATGACCACAACCATCGGTGAAACAAACAATACCCACGCCGAAGACCAATGTCTCACCGACCATTCTAACCCATCGGCTTGACATTCAACATCGGCCAATTCGTAACTCCCTTCGCCGATATGTCACCTCTCCCCAATGGTTAGCACCATCGGCCAGCCGATACTATCGGTATAACTTTCCACTCTTCTTTCGCTGCCTATTTTCATGCCGATGTGCTTTCGTCAGTGTGACTCCCTACATTGGTCAGACATTCTCGCTGTCTCCCAATATGTCTATTCACGCCGATGTGCCTTTGTCAGTATACCTTTGTCGGTATGACTTTAACTATCGATAAAGCTTGAAAACGTTGCACTGATGAGCTTGCTCACTCCGATGGGTTTACTTTGCACATGTATAAACTTCTTCCCGCTCTACCCTATTTTGAAAATTCAAAACATCACAACAAAATGCAAACTATATACACATGGGCTCTAAGCCCTTGGTGCTCCTGCACCAATGATTGATGATGCATCACACATAATTTCATCTTGTCATACCTTGACACTGCCTTGATCAACACCATTCAACTCCATTCAAACTCTGTGAACCATAAACATTGGCATCATAATCCATGATCAACAATGCTCTTTGACATCAATGACAAACCTATTTCCTATAGATTCATCTTAAATACATTTTTGTGATAGAATGGAAGTGAAGAATGTGCCTAACTAGTTTAATCATCTCAAGAGTAGTGAAGAAAGTAGAAGTGCAATCATCAAAAGGTTTGAGCATCATTGTCAGTTTCAGACAATAGAAAGACTGTCATGCTATAATCTTTCCAGTGTTTTTTCTAGATCAGGGAGTTGTTGCTTCCTTGGGTTGTAGCCTTAAAACAAAGTTTGCAGGGAGTTGTATCTTTCTTTGGAGTGACCCTAAACTGTTCTTCAGGGAGTTGTAGCTTCCTTGGGCTATAGCCCTAAAACCAAGTGTACAGGGAGTTGTAGCTTCATTGGGTTGTAGCCCTAAAATAATGTTGTAATCTTGTTGCAGTAAGCTTCATATATTGTGAGTTAATCCTCATCATGGTTTTTCCCCTTTTGGGGTTTCCCACGTATATCTAGTGTTATGTGTCATTGTCCATTGTATTGATCTTTCATTTTTATGTTAATACTGTAATGGTTGAGTTTTGATCTACTCCTGAGGATTTGAAGTGTATTTGGATACTGATCACCCCCCCTCTCAATATCCTGGTGTGTTCAACAATTGGTATCAGAGCTAGGTTCCTCTAAAGAAGCTTAACCGCTTAAGGAAGGTCTAAGATGGCTCATAATGGATCAAACAAGCCACCTATGTTTGATGGAACAAACTACTCCTTTTGGAAGATGAGGATGGAAAACTACTTACCCTCCTTAGGATTTGATGTTTGGAAATATGTCAAGGATGGTTACACTGCTCCTAGTAGTTATCCTATAGATTCAGATAAAATCAATTTGTATGATAACAATGCCAGGGAAAATAATGCTATCATGAGTGGGCTAGCTGATTCAAAACTTTTGAAGGTAATGGGTTGCAAATCTACTAGTGATGTTTGGGTAAAGCTAAGCAACATATATGAAGAAGATACAAAAGTAAAGCAAGCCAAGATGAAAATCTTCAAGAACAAATTTGAGACCCTGAGGATGTCAAAGGAGGAAGGCATTGCCAGTTATATGCTTTAGGTGGATGAAATAGTTAATGGTATTAGAGGTGTTGGTGGAAAAGTGAAAGAAGATGAGATTGTGAAGAAGGTTCTAAGATCTCATCCTAAATCCTATTGTCATAAGGTATATGCTATTGAGGAAACTCAAGATCTGGATCATTATACAGTAGATCAATTTTTTGGCTCTCTCAGAGCTTTTGAAATGAGAGAATTTAACAAAGGAGCTCCAAAGAAGGAAGCAACATTCAAAGTAAGAAAGAAGATAGAAGATGAAGCAGTTGATCAATATGATGAATTTGATGAGATCGAAGCAAAATTTGAAAGAATATTAAAGAAGGGTACCAAAAAATATAAAGGTAAGTTACCTCTCAAATGCTTTAATTGTGGGAAAATTAGTCATTTTTATTCTAAATGTCCTTTCAAAGAATTAAGGGGTAGCAACAAAAATGAGAAGTTTAAAAGAGGTCTTTACTCCATTGAAAACAACTACTCTTTAGAAGATGAAGATCATGATGATTCAAATGATGAAACTTTGTTCATGGCCTTGAGAATTGGTGACAAAAAGACTAATACTGGGAAAATAAAGAAGTCCAATACCTTGCAGACTAACAAAATTAATGAAAGATCTATGGTTGTGTTTACTATCTTTCATGCAAAATAAGAAGCAAAAGCTTGGGTTATTGATAGTGGATGCTCCAACCACAGGATTGGTGACAAAGGAAAGTTCATCAGCCTTAAGAAGTGGGATGGTGGAGTGGTCAAGTTTGGTGCTGATGAGTCAGCACAAATCTATGCAAAAGGTGCTATAACTATTGATGGGAAGAATAGAACTGAGGATGTTATTTATGTCAAAGGGTTGAAGCACAATCTTCTAAGTGTCAGTCAGATGTGCATTAAATAATACAACCTTACATTTCATGCCAAAAGTTGTGAGATCAACAAATCTGGATCCGAGAGACCAGTTGTTGAAGGTATCAAGTCATATGGAGATATCTATCATCTAAAAGAGGTATATAGAAGAACTTGTTTATTGGCTCAATCTAGTGAATGTTTGTTGTGGAACAAGAGAATGGGACACATAAACTTTGATAATACGATGAAGATTAGAACCATCCATGTGGTGAGAGATATGCCCAAGATAACCAAACCTACAAACACTTTATGAAAAGAATGTCAAATGGGAAAGTAGACAAAGATAAATTTTAAGAGCAAGGAATACTCTTCTACAATGCCACTGGAGATAATTCACACTGACCTATGTGGTCCAACAAGAACAAAAAGCTAGCAAGGTGAAACGTGTTTCATGTTTCTTGTTGATGATTATTCTAGAATGACTTGGGTTACTTTCCTAAGAGAAAAATTAGAAGCCCTTGATAAGTTTAAAAATTTTAAAGCAATAGTTGAGAATGAAATGAATTCTAAGATCAAATGCTTGAGATTTGATGGAGGAGGTGTGTTTACCTCAAATGAATTTGAATTTTTTTGTGAAGATCATGGTATTAGGAGACATATATTTGATCCTAGCACCCCTCAGCAGAATGGGGTAGTGGAAAGGAAGAATGGGACTATGAAAGAGATGGCTAGGACAATATTGAAAGATGCAAACCTACTTGATATGTATAGGAAGGAAGATGTTCACACTGCTATCTACCTATGTAATAAAGTATAATTCAGGATCAACAACACTAAGACACCTTATGAACTATGGTATGGAAGACCTCCCACTGCTAGATACTTCAAGATCTTTGGCAGCAAATGTTACATCAGGAGAGATGAGGAAGACCTTGGAAAGTTTGATTCAAGGAGTCATGAAGGAATCTTTCTTGGATACTCAACCAAAAGCAAGGATTGTAGATGCTACAACAAGAGATTGGGAATGATGATTGAAATTACAAAAGTTAAGGTAGATGAAGATGTGTATCAGATTTTACAAGAACCAGAGGACTGTAGTTCTAATATGCCTCTCTACATTGAAGAAGAAGAAGAAGAATAAAAGAGAAGGAACAAGAATCAAAATAGATCCCTAAGATTCCGGCTAACAATGTTCAAAGGAATCATTCAATAGATCAAATCATTGGGGATAAGAATGAAGGTGTGCAAACCATGAGAAGGTTTGCAAAAGCAAGTGAGCAAGTGAATCTCTGTTTACTGTCAAAGGTGGAGCCCAAAACCTTTGTTGATTCTATCAAAGACAATGGATAGATGGATACAATGGAAGAAGAATTGAATTAGATTGAAAAGAATGATACTTGGGAACTAGTCCCTGGACCAAATGACAAGAATGTGATAGGAAGTAAATGGGTGTTTCGAAATAAGCTAAATGAAGATGGTAAAGTTGTGAGGAACAAAGAAATATTGGTGTTTAAAGGTTATCCACAAGTTGAAGGCATTGATTTTGAGGAGACTTTTGCTTTGGTAGATAAGATGGAGGCAATCAGGATGTTTCTCACCCTTGTTGCTCACAAGAATTTCAAAGTCTATCAGATGGATGTCAAGTCAACATTCTTGAATGGTGGTTTAGAGGAAGAGGTCTACATTGATCGACCAAATGGTTTCCAACTATCAGAATATTTGGACATGGTGTGTAGACTCAAGAAGGCTTTGTATAGGCTTAAGCAAGCTCCTAGAGCTTGGTATGCAAGGTTGGACATGTACTTACTTCAGCAAGGCTTTAAGAAATGTACTACATATAGTAATATTTACATTAAGGAAGAAGGAGACATGATTTTAATTGTTGCAGTGTATGTTGATGACATCATCTTTGGTGGAGATGATGATATATGTAAGAGGTTTGCAAAAGAGATGTAGAAAGAGTTTGAGATGTTTATGATTGGTGAGATGCATTTCTTCCTTGGGCTTCAAATTGCTCAATTAGATGATGGTATCTTTATTTCTCAAGCTAAGTATGTCAAAGAGATGTTGAAGAAATTTGGTATGGAAGACTCTAAACTAGTAAGTACTCCTATTTTTGTTGGTTGTCACTTGAGCAAATTTGATGAGTCTATGAAGGTTGGTCATACTCTTTATAGATCTATGATTGGAGGACTATTGTACTTATCTACTTCTAGACTTGATATCATGCAAGTTTGCTTGAAAGATTTCACGCTAATCCTAAGCAAACTCATGAGAATGTAGTAAAAAGGATATTCATATATTTGAAATAAACTTTAGATTATGGCTTATGGTATCAAAAAGGTAATGAATTTGATTTGAATGCTTACACTGATGATGATTAGGTTGGTTGTGTTGATGATAGAAGAAGTACAAGTTGTGGTGCCTTCTTTTTAGGAAATAGATTGGTTTCATGGCAAAGTAAGAAACAATATTTAGTATCTTTATCAACTACAAAGGCAAAGTATATTGCAGTAGCATCCTGTTGTACACAAGTAATGTGGATGAAGCAAACATTAAAGGATATCAAGGTACTGTATGATGGGCCTATTCCTATTTTATGTGATAACACTAGTGCTATTAACATTTCCAAGAATCTAAGTGATGCATTCTAGAACCAAGCATAGATCAATCAGGTATCACTTTTTGAGAGAGAAGGTTACAGAGAAAGAAGTGAAGTTGGAGTATGTTCCAACAAAGGATTAGATTGTAGATATTTTCACAAACGATACCTTTGAGTTTATCTGATAGAAGTTAGGGGTTATTGTTCATCCTTCTTATTCCTAGATGCATAGTTGATGAATCTATCCAGGGGAGTAATTCATGCTATATCTTTTTCCTGGACTGATGATGACTACCTCTCAGGGGGAGTAGGTAGTGGTTAATGCTAACATAGGGAGCCTTGGGTTAAAGTATATGTCAAAAAGGGGAAAAGACTAAAAATGTACATCTTAGGGAAGAGTTTGTGCCCTAAAAAGTAGTTGCCCTTTGTCCTTGATGTCAAAGGGGGAGAGAAATAAATGCACACCTAAGGGGGAGAATTAGCAGGTGTGTGTTGCCATCAATGACAAAAGGGGAGATTGTTGGTAATATGTGTTGTCATTGATGTCATTGTTGATAAATTGGCAAAAGCACCTATTGAATCCAATCATCCACTTATTTCAAAATTTCATATGAATCAATCCTTGTCATTGACTCCCTACAAATTGGAAGCTATACTTTGATGGATCTTTCACACATTATGGTTTAGAAGCAAGGATCCTTTTTGTCACACCACAATGATATTTAATACCAAAAGCTTATAATATCTTGTTTCCTTGCACAAGTAACCTTAGAGAATATGAAGCACTTATCAAAGGTCTAAGAATGGCTAACTAATGGAATATCAAAGTACTTGAGGTTTATGGTGATTCTCAACTTGTTATACATCAAGTCAATGATGAATATCAAACAAAATATGACAAGATAATCTCGTGTAATAAATTGGTCGATGCATTCAAGCAATCATTTTCATGGATCTAGTTTGAACAAATTCTAAGGATAAATAATAAAGTTGTTGATACCATGGCAACTATTGGTTCATTAATTTATATTCCATCTAATAGTCCACATTTAGAATTCTTGTTTGAGCAACTTTATATTCCTGCATTTGATGTCATAGAAATTGAACTCGTATGTGAAATTGTAGGTCCTGATGCACCTTGGTATAATGAGATCTATATCTTTCTCCATGACAACATTCTACCACCTAATCTATCACATTCCCAACATCGAGCCTTCATCTGTCATTCATCCCTTTATACCATTCTCAGTGATACACTTTATCGAAGGACACTCGATGGGATTCTCCTTAGATGTCTTAACTTGAAAGATGCCCAAGCCACTTTATGTGACGTACATGAGGGTACATACAGTGCATACTCTAGTGGCCATACCTTGGTTAAAAAGTTGTTAAGGATTGTGTACTATTGGCCTACTATTGAGCATGATGCACATTAATTTGTTAAGAAATGTCTTCCTTATCAACAACATAGTGATTTGATTTATGCACCTCCACAAGAGTTACAAACAATCACTACACCATCGGCCTTTTACAATGGGGGATCAATCTCGTTGGTAAAATCCATCCACCTTCATCCAATGGTTATTTATTCATTGTCACCACCACTGAGTATTTTATGAAGTACATACATAACTGGTGACATCGGGGAAAAACACTCTAAAAACCCTGCAAATAGTATTTTCCAACCCTAACTACCCAATGGAGTCCTAATAACCCAGAATCAACCAAGAAAAGCATAAAACATAAAAACCCTAGGCTAATAGTGCAAATCCTCCATTGTTCCTATCAAGTTAAGCTTCACTAATGCACTCAGATTTGTAGACCTACAAATGAAATGAAGAGTTCAAGTGTTGACAATGACAAAGTCAAATTATGCAAGTGGCAAGATGTGAAAATGAGAGGGAGAGGGTGGTTTTATAGAAAAGGGAATTTGAATGAATGGATGTGATCAAGAGTTGACTTTGAAGCCAAAATCAAGGGATGTGATTGATTAGGGTTCCCAGCCACTAGAAGACAGAAGATAATTTTTTAATAGAGGAAATGGTGAGGTGGGAGATGATTTTAAAATTAAATAAATTGTATGCATTTATTTAATTTTTTAAAGGAAAGGGTAATGTAATGGGATTTTAATTAAATAAGTGGGGGCTTATTTAATTAGGGTAAGGTTCATAATTTAAATAAATAGGTATTTATTTAAACTAAAGAGGGAATGTGAATGTTGGGATAATGAATAATTAAATTATTTAATTATAGAGGAACTTTAGAAGAAAATTACTTAAATAATTAAATAAATAAAATTGATTTAATTAAAAGCGTAACAGAGGAAATGAATTAATTAAATAATTAAATTTATTTAATTAATAACAGAATATGAAATTGAGATGAATTACGTGCAAAAATGATGTTTGCAGGTCCAGGACATTTTTAAGTGTCTACATTTTGCCCCTCTTCAATACAATGTCGATTATGGCATTGTATTAAAGAAAATTTGAGAGATGTGCTCTAAACGTGCCCCAGTATATTCTAGGTGAAGCGTGAAGGCCTTATGCCCCCTCCGAAAATTTTTCAAATTTTCTAAAAAATTGGAAATTTTTTTGAAAAGTTGTGCGGGGTGCCCTAAGTGGTCTAGGAGTGAGAAAACGACCATAAAATGCACTCAGCACATGAAAAGAAGTCGCCAATTGGTCAATTTTGTGAAAGGAGGCCCAACTAGGTCAAAAAGTCCTATAAATAACCCTTGGGGACCCATAATCCTCATTTGTGCACTTTGAGTTTATAAATTTTAGAGAGAGTAGAGCAGTGGTTTTTAGATTTCTTGTGGAGCTCCTATCAAAATGTCGCCTGTACCTCTTCATCAGCACCATGGTTAAAGGGTCCGGACATATGGTCGGCTACTTGGGACAGGCAGGTTGGTATGTATCTATCCTTGACTTTTCAATTTTAGCATTTTTAGGTAGATTTAGGGGCCCAAAAATAGGACACGCATGTAGTGCACTTGTGTGCACTGCATGTGCCGTTGTGTTTAATGCCTGCGCATGGTCGTGTGATGCCTGTATGTTGGTATTATGCATGCAGTTTGTGAAACTGCATGTGCGAGGGGGTGTGACGCCTCCACCTTAAGCAGCACACATCTACGAAGTGTGACACTTAGGTTGAGCAAAGCAACACATAAGCGAAAGTACAACACCTACGACAGCTAGTGTGACAAGCATGCCAAGGTGTGATGCACACATAGGGTAGTATGATGCATGCACTTAGCCATGATGCATGGGAATAATAGTAAGATGCATACATAGATTTAGCAGTTTAAAAATGATTTTTGCCCCTATTTTACTGCGAATGTTGTATTTAGGGTTTTTAAATTGACGTGGTGTGCTAGTTGTGCGAATATAGGTGAGGTTACCACCGATTTATATGCGAGAGAGTCATCCTACTGAGTATCAGTTACAAGACTCTGTCGATGGTGAAGCGAGATACTCTCGATGCCCTAGCGTTATATGATGTTGCATTTATGCCCATGATTCGAGCTAATCGGGGCCTATTAACTGCAGTGGCTGAAAGGTCGCATTCAGAGACAAGATCCTTTCATTTTCCTATAGGGAAGGCCACCGTGACTTTGCTCTATATCTAGCAAATTCTTCAACTACCTATTCATGGAGATAGAGTTGTCTATAGTCCAGAGAGGATTGCCTGCACTTCATCAATTATTTGAGATAGACGATAATGTAGCCTTGGAAGTTGAGGAGCATGAGATTCATTAGGACACCCTGATAGATCAGAATGATCGGTTGATTGTGGTCCTATGCACCTACATCGGCAGTCTCGTATGTCCAAATCAATGTGGTCATGGATTTCTTGTAGGCTGGCGGGAGATGCTATAGGCTATGATGGTGGATGCTACAGTTTATGCATGGGGAGGCGCAGTTGTATCACCAGTTGCATGGGGTTGCCTACTGTGGCGAGCAGTCTATCAACTGCGGCGTGACTTTATTGATGATCTAGGCTTGGGAGCACATTCCCATATACAGGCCACCAGTGGAGCGCGAGGTTTTGGATGAGTTGCCTTATGTTTTATGTTACATTGGGGTAGTCTTACAAATATGTATGTGCAATGTCAGATACTAGAGGCATGCCCTTGATCACATGGACACATTTGTTTGGAGGCCTTAAAGGGAGTGTCCCGGGTGGACAGAGGATGCTGAGCAACTACCTTATTGCAGACACGTGATATTTGATTGGATGGACCATCTCGACACAACATATTATAGAGCACCATCTGCTAGAGTAGGTGCTTAGACAATTTAGGGAGAGGTAGGATGTTCCTACTGGCACTGCAGAGTTTACCTGAGTCACTCGAGAGATTCCAATTTGGGGTTCGATGATTGCAATTCAGATGGCCATTGATGAGATCGTTGGGTTACAACTAGTGTAATGGGGAGATGATGACACTGCTAATGCAGGAACCACTCCTGCATGTGATGCTTGGTGGGCCACCCATATGCCAGTTCCATATCTTTATCCTGATGAGTCGACACTAGTGGAGAGATTGGGGCGAGGCCTGAGAGGCAAGTTTAGAGGATGAAGCAGAGGCCAAGGGGATGGTGGTAGGGGG
Source organism: Cunninghamia lanceolata (assembly GCA_027924645.1). Classification (NCBI taxonomy): domain Eukaryota; kingdom Viridiplantae; phylum Streptophyta; class Pinopsida; order Cupressales; family Cupressaceae; genus Cunninghamia; species Cunninghamia lanceolata. The sequence goes on along the minus strand of BSBN01000311.1, from coordinate 4,532,118 downwards.
GATGGCGATGAAGGAGGTGATGACGGTGGAGAAGGTGGTGGTGGTGGTGATAGGGGATGAGGAGGCTGAGGTAGAGGTGATAGGGGTAGAGAGAGAAATGGACATGGTAAGGGTGCTCCACTTGCTTTGATTCAGGAGTGAGAGAGGGTCTTGGGACAGGTTGCTACCATGGTGGGAGAGATGCAGGTGGAGAAGAGAGTAGAGGACGTGGCTATGGAGGAAGTTGGCCTAGGTGATATTGGTGGAGAGGAGATGGAGGAGGGTGATGAGGAGACTGATGAGGAGGCTAATGAGGAGGAGAAGTGGATCGAGGAGTAAGCACTATAGGATGTGCCTATTGAGAAGATTAGGGATGATGATGAGGAGGAGGATGTCAGAGATTGAGGAGGGGATTTGGATGCACAAGTAGTAGCTATGCATACCCAAATAGAGGCTATGCAGACCCAGATGCAAGGAATGTGATAGCAGATCTAGGAGGTGGAGGGCCAACTTACCCAAAGGACAGGCGAGAGAGATATGGCCATCATCAGGGCACAGAGACCAAAGAAGAGGAGTATTGATTTTGTGGTGACAGTGGGCAGGCTAGTAGCAGAGTTTGCTCATGCTTTGTATAGGGAAACATAGGAGGCATAGTACTACAAAGTCCATTATGAGAGTCAGGTGCCAACCGATCAGAGAGTGCCCACTTATCAAAGTAGGAGTGCCAGTCGATCTCACTCATGTAGATCACATAGTAGTGTGGGGCATTCCCAGAGGCAATGGACCTTGCCATATGATAGGCCATCCAGATCGAGGGCAAGATCAGAGCACAAGGGTCCTCCCATGGGGCCAGCAGGGTCAAGGAGCCATGATAATGTTAGCTAGGCCATTTTGATGGTTCTGATGTATATTTTTGATCGAGCCTGTGTGCTCTTGTTTTATGATTGAGCCTATGAGCTCCATTTTTTACACATACATTCATATTGTACTATGACACATTTTTTATGTGTGTGTGTGAGAGAGAGAGAGAGAGATGGACCATTATGATTGATCTTGTTATTCCTATCATCACATGATGTGATGGATGTTTATGATTATGATGCTATGTGTTGTGATTTATGATTTATAATGGTGCAGTTATAGATGTTATGGTGCTTATATGATGTTTATGATGAGATGCATGATGTTACTCTTAGATGCTCATGTTGATATGATAGATGTTATGCGATGGTACTTTATTTCTATGTGATGCTCATATATGGATGCAAATGTGTATGTAATCAATGCCTATATGCTAGATGTAAGGTTTTGTTGATTGCAGTGAACATTAAGAGGGGGTGAATCAGTGTTCTACAAAACCATTCATGCACTTGCTCTTTTATCTATTTACCTAATTCAATTATGTAAAAGCAGATTAAACAAATAAATAGCAACCACAAAGACATAACACATGAACACTAGGATTTTTACGTGGAAAACCCAAAAATAGAAAAACCACGGTGGTGGTTAACCCATATAATTTTATTAGTTATAACAATACCGAATTACAAGAGGCTCACTGCCTTAGGGCTCACTACCCAAAGCTCACTGCTCTAAGAAAAGGCTCACTGACAATTAGAAGAAGAAATAAGAGAGGTGACTCATTGCCAAAATGAACTACTAAGATTGCATCTATTTACGCGTGGTTACAGTTCCAATTAAGTTCACAAACACTAACTCAAAACTCCTCATTTTAGTTTGCCTTTGTTTCTTTGCTTTGTCTTTCACATATATTCAAAATCTTTCTTCATTTGTTGTAGCTATTTTCTCTTCACATATTTCGCATTCACACACACCACACATCACCATTTCCTGAACCAAAATTCACCGGTCTTATATATTTGCATCATGATTTGATCCATAGTCAAATCAGCATCAAAATATAAAACGTGTAACCAAATAGTTGTACTCTATCGGCCTGACCTTGTGAACAATCTATAATGCGGACTCAGACAAATGATTACAAGTCTTCACATAGGTCAGCCTCAATCATATGAACACTTAGATTGATTATCTAGATGCTATATCTTCTCCGCATAAGGATCTAACATACCAATCAGCCTGTTCTTTAAGAACATACTTGACAACTTCATCTATCACCTCACAACGCACACTGTAGACCAAATGGGACCTCATAATTCATATCCAATGTTCATTATTGACCTCTTGACATACCTTTAAAACCATGGAACAAAATACTTCTGCATGTCAAAATGCAGATCATGAAACTGCTGCTCTGTCACAAAGAAATACTGTTGAACTGGAAGTCGATACTAGAGAGCTTGTAGAATATGATCTATTGAACTTCAAAGACTATAATCTTAGATTTAGGTATTCATGACATGTATCTTAGTTGCCTCAAAACCACAGAACAAAATATGCACTTGTGGAGGAATGTAGACCATTTTATTATGCACTGTGCATTGTTCCTATCATACCTTTGTTCTTCCAGACTTAGACATTTTCTCCAAATGACTTCCGAAGGAAGTCAGGACTTAATTATTGGAGTATAACAACACCAAACAATTATGAACATTATACCTAAGCCGCACTTCTAGGTCTTCATCTGTAGAGGTACACTGATCCACTTATTGTCCCTTACTCTGTATATTGCCCATACTTAGTCATTTTTACCAACTGGACCTAAATTCCAATATGACCTTCTGGAGTATTATCTTCTAGTCATATTGAAGGGGTCTCTCAGCCTTGTTGCCATCAATGACAACATATAAGTCCATTCCAGAGCAGTGTCCCTTGCCAACAATCTCCCCCTTTGGCATTGATGGCAACACTTAGTGAAAAATACTTGACTGCTCTCCCTTTCTATATACACTCTATTTTTCTTCTTCCCTTGTTTTGTTCAACCATTTTTCACTAGATCTTCTTCTCCCCCTTTGACATCAATGGAAAAGGTGTATATATAGGTAGCAAAATTGTGTCAAAACTTCAAAACTATCATATTCTGCCGCATATGTACAAGTACAAACTTTAGCTTGATTAGTTAGTTGTAGGAGGTAGAATATCACTATAAATGGCATTTAGCAGAGCTAACTCTCCATCCCATCTACTCTTTGCACTTTCCAAATTTTGAATGTGACCGTTTATCAAAAAGACTAATTTCTCTGCCTTCTACAGATCTGAGGGTGTATTAATTATTGCTTTTGTCTTCAAGGCTTCTTCTGCAAGATGGGTCATTGAATCTATTTTAGGACTTATTAGCCCTCTCAACTAACACAACGTGTTTTTTAACTTCTTCCCTCTTTTTCATCAAATTGCTTAAATCATTATGGATATTTACCACTTGTATCTCTTTACTGTTTATCGATTCAACTATCGGATCATATGTCTTAGAAATATTTGACAATTGGAGTTCTAGATCCTTGATTTTTTCTTCTAACTCCTTAGTAACATCTGGCCATGATAAGCAAAATTTGTATATATCATGTGATTCCTTACTAGCCTTCTCTATGTTTTTATTCCAATGTCTAGCAAAATTTTATTGTTGTCCACCATGATCTTCAATTCAGCTAACCTTTTCTCATTATATTCTTTTCTAACTTTCATTTCTATAGACTTTTCAAATGACTCAAAATGAGAACTTACATATTTGATTAGGCCTTTGAGCTGATCCATTGGTGGCAGAGATGTGTCCTTTTGGTATGAAGGCATTAACTTCTCTAGTATGCCAGATGCTTCACCAATGAGTTCATTGTCCTGCATGTGTGACCTTAGCATCTCTTCCTGTGCCTTTGCTTGAACAATTGACACAATTTTGAATTTTTGCATAGGAGATATTAAGGCCAAATTTATTGGTCCTTATAGAAGCTTAGACTCATCTAAATCTTGTTTACTCTCCAAAAGTTCCCTAGCAAAATCAACTGAGGCAGCAACAGTGTCTCTTGTCACTTCTTCAAACACTTCTTCTTCTTGATTTTGTTCTGGAGGTTCCATGTTCATGTTCTCTTGTTGACCAATATTTTGCTCTGGTGCAGGGTTGTCCTCAGCTTGATCAAGTTCTTGATTATCAACTTTGATCTGCTCATCAATTTTCTCCTTGTTTTCTAGATCATCAGTCTATTGTCCTAGAGGAAGACTTGTTTCAGTTTGATCCTTTTCAGCTGTGTCTTGATCATTAGCAACAGGGGTTTGATCAAATTCTTCCTTTTTCTCTTCTGTTACTCTTTCCTTTACTAAAGGATTTATATCAGTTTGCTGCAAGCCTTGATCCATGCTTACTTACAGAATAGATGTGTCATCTCCAACACTTGTTTCTTCTTTGTCATATATGGTAGGGATATTGTACTTCTTTAGTATCTCCAAAATGGTTTCCTTTGTCTCCTTGACCACTTTGTCTTTTTCACCTATCATCAATGAGTTCATCCTTTTCTTGGCCCTAAAGGCATCCTTGAGTTCTTTAGAAATTTTGGCTTCTTCTTCAGGAGTGATCTCCAGACTTAACCTTGTTAGTGCATGTTTTCTGAGTTCAATGTATTTTGCCATAGCAGTTTCTTTTCTGGCAGTCAATATGATACCCAAAGAGTCAGGAAGATCAGAAATGATTTCAATGAGGGCTCTATTATGAATGTTGAGATATTCTATGGTAGCATTTTCTAAAACCCTTTTGTCAATTTCATTGTAGTCATCATAAAATTGAGCCACATGTTTCATATTTCCATCAATAGTAACAGATTTTAATACATCTTCAAGCATTAATGTGGATTGAGGCTCATCTACCTTCTGCCTTTTGTTGGGTTTCTTCCTTTCGAAGGGCTTCTCCTTGCTACTTCTAGAGGCCTTGATAGTCTCGCTTTTCATTTTCTTAACATCTTCATATGATTTTGTTGCTTCTTCATCAACTCCTATACTTACATGCATTTTTTTGCTTTTATCTTCATTCTTTTCTGGCTTGTTGTGGGGGCTTCCACACTTGCAGAGGGTGTGGGACCAGAGGATTCAGGTGCAGTACCAAATGTAGTTTGTGAAGTAGAAGCTCTTGTTCTCTTCTCAGTAACTGCAGGCTCTTTTAATTTTGTCTCAGGCTCTTTTGGAGCCTTTATAGGTTCATCTTATTTTTCTCTAGCTGTCCTTTCTGCTTCTACCCTTGCCCTTGTTTCTTTGATTTGTTCTTTGGAAAAACCTCTCTTCAGAGCATAATCTTCTACCATCTTCTTGGCTTTCTTTGATATTTCTAACATTCTCTGCTCAACAAAGATTTTTGTTGACAATTCCTCATAGGTTCCAAATCTCTCTTCTTTAGAGTCCCTAGGTTTGCTCAGCATGTGTTTGGCATAGTTATCCAATACTTGACCATCCACTTCATATCCCATGGGCATGATCCAAACTATTCTGGACTCAATGGCCTCCATCATCCATTGGTCTTTAGTTACAATAAAGCAAATGTCATTTTTGTATTTGTTAATAATTCCCTTAGGAATACTTTCCCTAGACTGCATAATTCTTGAAATAGCCCCATAGGGTTGTCATTTGATCCTCATAGCTTCCTATATTGCTTAAATGATTCCTAATTTACACTGCCACTGGTTGATTGTTTAACTAGAACAAGTTTTTCTTTCCAGGTAATTCTTGTATGAAGTAGAAGAATAGGCAGATGATCAACTTACCAAATTTGAAGGGGTATTTGCTTTCCTTTATCTTCTTCAGGTTTTTCATTAGTTGTTGCTATAGTAGTTCACAAAGGTCATAGTTTGTATTCTCCTTAATCATTTGATAGGCGGTGTAGATAGAAATACCGGAGGTGGAGTTCTCCTGGCTAGAGAAATAGACCTTATATCTATTAGTTGTCGTTGCACCAAAAGATCGAGCTATTAATGCCCAATACAACCACTTAACTTAACAAGCACGGGAGGCGGTTAAGCCCTTGCCACAAACCATCGCAGCGCAGCGCTGAACAAGAAGACCAAGGGTCACACCTTGCAACAATCCCCCCCTAGTGCAAGCACGGGGTTTGAACCCGTGACCTCGGCTCTGATACCAATTGTTAGTTGCCGTTGCACCAAAAGATCGACCTATTAATGCCCGATACAACCACTTGACTTAACAAGCACAGGAGGCGGTTAAGCCCTTGTCACAAACCACCGCAGCGCAGCGCTGAACAAGAAGACCAAGGGTCACACCTTGCAACAATATCCTATCACCATTTATGCAAATCTTACTGCATGATCTATAATATCATTTACTGTCAATGCCCTTTTGTCAAATTGGGCTCCGGTTGCTTTCGTCGCAGTGTTATTCTTCACAACTTTTAACATGGACACACTACTGGTATAGTTTAATCCTGTCACAGCCCTAATGGCATCCTTGGTGATCTTGAAGGGTTTTTCGAGCCATATGAACTCATCATGGATCCTACTCAACACATATTGAACCCATTCATCTTCTGCAAATGAAGGGAAATCTTTGTATAGAATGAATTTCTTCACTTCCAACTCCTTATATTCTTGCTTCAACTCAAATTGGTCACCACTTATATGATTTAGGTATAAATTTGTGATTGTACTGTCACCATGTTCTTCTAGGAAAACATGAATGTAAGCCCTAACATCTTCCACGTGCATCACACCGTGTGGTATACCTGAAAATGCACCCATTAGATCGACTTATGTTGATTTGCAAGGGTGTTTCTTGAATTTTGGTCGAGCTCGCTCAGTGATATCAACAACTTGTGGGGTTGCCATTTTTGCAAAGATTTAAACAAATTCACAATAGGGTTTCAACTAGAAATATGTCTTTTTGTTGAGCTAGGGTTTACTTGAATCACTCTATAACGCTTTGAATCTTCAAAGATTGTTGAAATCGCTTGGAATTCACTTTCAGATTCTCTTAGACACTAGATGAATTGAATGCAAAGTGAATTATATGTCGAATGAGCAACTTTTTAACCTTTGTTGTGAAAACCTAGGTCGTCATAAATGATTGTTCAAAAAGCTATCAACTCTTCACCGTAGAAGAGTCGATTAGGATCGCTCCACAATACTCTACATTAGAACTTTTTCTTCCAGAATTTCTTTCAAAGGATATGTCATGTCAGATTCTACCACATATCTCTGTGTTGGATTCCAGAACCAAATCTTTGGCTGGGGATTTAGATTTTTAACACTGCTCCCCTTGAGCCAGAGCTCCCAATTCACTTCTCGGAGGAAGTACCTACACCCAAAACTGGTACAGATCCATTCTTAACTTCATTTGCATCTTTCCTAATCTAGATCTTACTCATCTCATTCTTGGTTTCTACAGAATCAAACTTGTTCTTGCCCTTGACATCTCTCTGTTCTGTTTTCCCCTTCTCTGTAGGATAGTCTCTTGTTATATTTCTACTTCTGCAAAATTTGGCAAAGTGTCCAAGTTTGTTGCAATTGAAACAAACAACATTTCTCTTACTTTGATATCTTTTGTAGTTGGGAATTGGTCTTGTTCTGCACTGATTAGCCATGTGCCCAAATCTATAGCATGCAAAGCACTTGCCATTGAAGAATTGACTATTCCTTGAGTAGTTTAACACACTTCTGTACTCACTTCCTTTATGACCAATATTTTTGCAATTGAAACATTGACTAGAAAAGGATGAAACATTTCGATTTATTCTACTTCTACACTGAGTAGCCCTATGACCATACTTATTGCATTTAAAATAATAGACATTGAAAGATGGGTACCTCTGTGCATTTGGTTGTCTAATGAGAGGTCTTTTAGGTCTTCTTATTTGATTCCTTACCTGACAGTTTATTCCTCTTCCTTCTTGAGATTTGTCTTGCCCTAAATTTGAACTTTCACCCCTTTCAAATCCCAAACCTTGCTTATCATCTAGATGCTTTTGACTAACTAGCAACTCATCAAGTTTTACATAGCTTATTTTGAATTTTTCTTTGTAGTTGTTGGCTGCTTCTAGATCAAATTTTAAGAGCATAACTTCTTTCTTCAATTTTTTGCATTCTTCTGATTTATCCTTCACAACTTGGTTTAGATATTCCTCAATCTTGGTTTTTTCTTCAACTACCCTGAGAACATTTTCTGATGACTCACTTGCTTATTTTAGTTTCTAACATAACTCTTTCCTTCTTTCTTGAGATTTGTCGATTTGTTCTTTTAGCATCGAGATACAATCATCTGCTTCCTTGATGTTAGCTTTAGAGTTGTCAAGATCTTCTAGAACCACTTGGAATTGTTCATTGTCAACATATATATGATCGCCAATCTGAATGCTACCATGATGACTTGCTTCAGGATAAGTAAGATACCTTTTGGTTGCCACTAGAACTCCTTCCCAAATCTTCCTCAATCTGTTAGGCCTCTTTCAAGGAACCTTTCTCTGATACCAATTGTTGATTGCAATGAACACTGAGAGGGAGGATGAATCAATGTTCTACAAAACCATTCATGCACTTCCTCTTTTATCCATTTAAATAATTCAATTATGTAAAAGCAGATTAAACAAATAAACAGCAACCACAAAGACATAACACATGAACACTAGGATTTTATGTGGAAAACCCAAAAAGGGAAAAACCATGGTGGTGGTTAACCCACAAAATTTTATTAGTTATAACAATACCAAACTATTGGAGGCTCACTGCCCAGAGCTCACTACTCTAAGAAAAGGCTCACTGCCAGTTAGAAGAAGAAGAAAGAAGAGAGGTGGCTCACTACCAAAATGAACTACTAAGATTGCATCTATTTATGCATGGTTACAGTTCCAATTAAGTTCACAAACACTGACTTAGAACTCCTCATTTCAGTCTGCCTTTGTTTCTATGCTCTGTTTTTCACATATACTCAAAATATTTCTTCATTTGTTACGACTATTTCCTCTTTGCATATTTTGCATTCACACACACCACACATCACTATTTCCTCAACCAAAATTCATCGCTCTTATATATCTGCATCACGATTTGATCCATAGTCAGGTCGGCATTAAAATATAAAACATGTAAACAAATATTTGTACTTTGTCAGCTTGATCTTCTAAACAATCTATAATGTGGACTCAGACAAATGAGTACAATTTTTCACATAGGTCAGCCTCAATCATATTAAGACTTAGATTGATTATCCAAATGCTATATCTTCTCTGCATAAGGATCTAACATACCAGTTGGCCTGTTCTTTAAGAACATACTTGACAACTTCATCTATCACATCACAACTCGCACTGCAGACGAAATGGGACCTCACAATTCATATCCAATGTTCATTACTGACCTCTTGACATACCTTCAGAACCGTGAAACAAAATACTTTTGCATGTCAAAATGCGGATCATGAAACTGTTGCTATGTCACAAAGAAATACTATTGAACTGGAAGCTGAGACTGGAGAGCTTGTAGAATATGATCTATTGAACTTCAAAGGCTATAATCCTAGATTTAGGTATTCATGACATGTCTCTTAGTTGCCTCAAAACCATATAACAAAATATGCACTTGCGGAGGAATGCGAACCATTTTATTCTGCACTATACATTGTTCCTATCATACCTCTGTTCTTCCAGACTTAGACATTTTCTCCAAATGACTTCCAGAGGAAGTCAGGACTTGATTAATGGAGTATAACAACACCAAACAATTATGAACATTATACCTTATCCGCATTTCCAGGTCTTCATCTAAGGAGGCACACTGATGCACTTACTATCCCTTACTCTGTATATTGCCCATACTTAATCATTTTTACTAACTGGACTTGAATTCCAATATGACCTTTTCGAGTAGTGTCTTCTAGTCATGTTGAAGGTATCTCTGAGCCTTGTTGCCATCAATGACAACATATAAGTCCATTCTAGAGCAGTGTCTCTTGCCAATAGGGTTTATGCAAATGATGATGATTTTATGTGATTTAATGCAATGTTTATTGTGGTGATCATGATAATGATGATTTATTATGAGGAAAATGATTATGACAATGATATTGCATGATGGACTAATGTGTGTGTAGGATTTATGATCTAATGCAGTTTTTTGGTGTGTCACACTAGGATGGAAGAGGATCAGATGAAATGGAGATGATGAATGTACGAAGGATGAAGATCGGATTAGAAGAATGGATCCAAACTTTGTCGTGATAAATTTTGAGCTTCTTTTATGCAATTATTGCTTATCATCATAGTGCTTATTGTATCAAAGGATGACAAATGCTATGGCATATCATGGCCAAGACACAAAGTGTGATCCCTTGTGAAACAGACATAAGGTAGATAGGGAATGTCAGGCTCAGACTAAGTCACTAAGGCACCTCGTCAGAACATGTGATGATTGCACCTAAGGTGTGTAAGTCCTAATGTACAGAAGTATCTAGCCATTCTAAGGCATAAGATATTTTTGATCCACCTAGTAGTATCTCAATCACACATAAGGAACTTAGTTGCCCCAGTCATCTTGTCAAGACAAACAGCAAACAACAATCAAAGAAAAGAGATCTCGATCCATCCTTGCTTCTCTTCACCACTTAGGGACTACCTTGAGAAGCATAAGAATGAGATTGAAGAAAATAATCCAAATGAAAGATAAGACAAAGTCAACAGCCATTAGGTCAATGTTGAGTGTATATGTGTTTGTCTTGATTGATGATGATTGGTTGGATAATGTCTGGTTTCAAGATAGGAAGCACGTTGTATAAGACGTCAAGTTTGGTTTCGGCAATGCGACCACCTGTATAAGGCAAATAATAGGGTCAGGACATCTCGTATAAGACATGTGGTATGGTTTCAAGAATGTCACAAGTTGGGAAATGGTTGGTTTGTGATGATTGATAATGTCCAAAAGATGAGATGGGTCGTATAAAGCGTAAAGCCTAGTTTCAACTATGTCCCATGCTTCTTGTTAGACATGTGATTAGGATTGTTGGTTGGCCATAGTGATATTTGATTATCACCATGTGAGTGATGAGAGACGATGTTTTGGTTGTGCTGTTAAATTGTCTTGTTTAATTGTTTGGAAATTGTGTTCTTGTGAAAGATTGATTGTTTTGTCTACTCAGAGTGTCCATCTCATTAAAGGACAACTTATTATGATAGCTTGACTCAATGGGCCCTAAGGGACTGACCTAGTGCCTAAGGGGCTCATCAAAGATGGCCTTGCCTACGTGAAAGCTCAGAGGCAACGTAATTTGACAAGGGTGGACTTGGTTTGACCTAGGACCTAAGGGGAATGCCTCAGGGGTGCATCAAAGATGGCCTTGCCTATGTGAAAGCTTAGAGGCATCGTAGTTCTGTTTATTGGTTTGACACTATTTATTGCTTGGAATTTTTTGGTTGACTATTTGATTTTTTTGTGGTTTTTTGATGTTTTGCGATGTTTTTAGAATTTTTGGGAATATTTGGATGTTTTTGTGTTTTTTGAGAATATTTGGATGTTTTTTGTGTTTTTGAGAATATTTAAATGTTTTTGTGTTTTTTTTTTTGAGATAGGTGTCCTCTAATATTGATTTCAGGATCAAGAATTACCCCTAGTTAGGTGCATGATAACGTTATGAACAAGGTGAGGTGGGGTGTGAAGACACTAAATGTTCATTTATTCTTAGGCCATGGGAGGAATAGTGTGATTTATTATGGGTCTAGAATGTGGACTATGATACAGACCATGCAGGGTGTATTGTGGAATATGGAAGGTAGAATAGAGTGATGGTAGACAATGTAGCAAAGATCAACTACACATGGCGTCTGTTTGCCAGGTTTTCACCATGGTACTTACCCAAAGCACCACCGAAGTGGTTTTCACTTTTGGACGGATTATTTCTCTTTACTATTTGTTGTCCAATAGTGCCACCGAAGTGGTTTTCACTATTGGACAATTTTTTTTAAAAAAAAAAAAATTGTACTTTTTCAAGTGTAATATTGTCGAAGGTGCATGTTATTGATTGGCTCTAGTAATGGTTCAACTTTAGAAGTGACCATTTGATATGCACCAGATCCATAGGTTGTAGTTATGACATAAGGCCCTAACCAGTTTGGCTCAAATTTCCCTGGCTTCTCTCGTTCCATCTGATTTTTGGGGTTTTCCTTTAGGATCAGGTCTCCAATCTTAAAGTGTTAGACTTGAACCATTTTGTTGTATCTATGGTGGAGATGATTTTGATATGCACGTAAATGGGTTAATGTGTTTTGTCTCCTTTCATCTAATAACTCTAGTTCATGTAGCCAATATACTCTGTATTCTTCATCATCAACCAACGGTTATAGCGACACTCTCAGGGAGGGCAACTCGACCTCGATGGGTAGGATAGCTTCAGAGCTATAAACAAGGGAATATGGGGTGGCTCTGGTAGGCATCTAGATGCCAGTGCAGTAAGCCCATAGGGTGGGGTTAAGTTGGATATGTCAGTCACAACCAATGTCATTAACATTCTTTTTAAGGATTTTTATGATGGTTTTGTGTGACGCCTCAGCTTGGTTATTGTCTTATGGGTAGTATGGAGTGGAAAAGTGGTGCTGGATGTGGAATTTTTCGCAAAGTTCTTGGATGTCTTGGTTTTTGAATGGGCAGCCATTATCTGTTACAATGGATTGCAAGACACCATATCGACATATGATATAATTGACGATAAACTTAGTGATTGTTTGCTAGTAATGTATGTCATGGGAATGGCTTCAATCCACTTTGTGAAATACTCAATGGCAGTGATGATGAATTTATGGTCGTTAGCAGAAGTAGGGTGGATTTTACCCACAAGGTCAAGTCCCCATTGAGAGAACAACCACAGAGATGTGAGTGGCTGCAAGTCCTGAGCTGGTGCATGAACAAGATCTCCATGTATCTAGCATTGCCTACATTTCTTTATGAAATGGTAGGCATTTTTTTCCATGGTAGGTTAATAATAACCAGCTCTAATGATCTTATTGGCAAGGGTAAGATCACTCGAGTGAGCTCCGCATAGACCCTCGTGTACTTTTTGTAGGTTTTCTTGTGCTTCCTTAGTGTTGAGACATCTTAGGAGGGTATTATCAAAGCCATGGTGATAAAGGGTGTCACCAATGATGATATATTTGGCAGCTTGGCAGATGAAGGATTTTCATTGGTTAGATGAGAGGTCAACAGGTATGGTTTGGTCATGCAAGTAGGTGTAAATGTTGTTGTGCCAAGGTGACATGGAACCAACAATTTCACAAACTAACTCAGATTCTGGATATTGAAGGCGAGGACTAAGAGTTGTTCCACCAAGAACTCAAACTAAGTTGTATTACTTGGAATGTCTAGGAGAGATCCAATTATTGCCATTGCATCGGTTGCTCAGTTCTGAACCATGGGAATCTGATCAAAGAGAACAATGTCAAAATAGAGCCTGAAACTATCCACCATTCTTTTGTATGGCATAAGTTTTTTGTCCTTAGTGTCATATTGATTGTTGACCTGTTTGATGACTAATTGTGAATCACCAAAGACTTGTAGTTTCTTTATTTTCCAATTAATGGCCATATGTAATCTTGTAAGTAAAGCCTCATATTCAGCAATATTATTTGTGCACGGGAAGGCTATGCAGAATGCCTTATGAATAACGTCACCTTGAGGTGTAATGAACAAGATACTTGCTCCCGAGTCGTGATTGGTACAAGAACTATTGAAGAATAGCGTCCATGTATTAGGCACCTCTAAGAAAAAAAAATAGACTCATCTGGGAAATCTACAATTAGAGGATGGTCAGTTATTGTAGGTGCTTCTGCTAACTAATCTGCAATAACCTGTCCCTTTATTGCTTTTCGGTCCACATACTCTATATCAAATTCACTTAGTATCATGACCTATTTAGCTAAGTGTCCTGTGAGGGCTGCCTTGTTGAGCAAGTACTTCAGAGGGTCAATCTTTGAGACTAGCTTTGTTTTATGATTCAGCATGTAGTGACGCAGTTTTTGAGTGGAGACTACCACCGCAAGACATGAGCATTCAATGGAGGTGTAGTTAAGTTTGTAACCCACTAATGTCTTGTTGATATAGTAAATGGCTCTTTCCTTTCCTTGTTCATATTTTGTGCTAATAATGCCCCTGGAGCTGAAGATGTGGTTGATATGTACAATAGCAAAGGTTGTCCTAGAATCGGGGGCATGAGAACTGGTGGTGACATTAGATAATCCTTGATATTTTAAAAAGCATCTTGACAGCTTTCAGTCCATACAAAAGGGACTCCTTTGTGGAGCAAGTGTTAGAATGGCTGACATTTATTGGCAAGTCGAGCGATGAATCTCCTTATCGACTATAATTTTCCTTGTAGGTTGCGTAATTGCTTTAAAGTTGCTAGTGGAGGCATGTCCACAATGGCTTTAGCTTTAGCAGGGCCGACCTCAATGCCTTGGTGAGAGACTATATATCTAAGCAGTTTACCTGAAGTAACTCCAAATACGCATTTCTTGGGATTCAGTCTAACTTTGTATTCCTCGAGACACACAAAGACTTTATCTAGAACTTCTAAGTGAGTTCCTTGTCACCCATTTGGCCAATAGGTCATCTACATAATCTTCCATGAATGTGTGCATATAACCATGAAAGATTATGGTCATAGCCCTTTGATATGTTGCTCTTACATTTTCAAGGCCGAAGGGCATAACGTTCCAACAATATGTACTCCAAGGGAAGGTGAAATCTATCTTATGCTGATCTTCAAGGGCTATTCTTATTTGATTATACCCCAAGAAACCGTCCATTAATGAAAGCATTTCAAATCTAGCAGTAAGGTCAACTATGATATCAATATTTGGCAATGGAAAATCATCCTTTAGACATGCCTTGTTTAAGTCTCTGAAGTCTTCACAAATTTAGATTTGTCTGTTGGATTTCATAACTGGCACAAGGTTGGATATCCACTCTGGGTAGTCAATGGGATAGATGAATCCAATGTCAAGTAACTTCTTCAACTCTACTTTCACCAAGAGGGCTATCTGCAGATGCATCTTTCTTAGTTTTTACTTTACTGGTTTTGCATTTGGCAACAATGGTAAATGATGTAGAACAAGTCATGGATCAAGGCTTGGCATGTCAGCATATGACTAGGCAAAGTCAATCTGATGCACAGAGAAGAAATCTGTAAATTTTGGCTTTTCCTATTCAGGGAGTGATGCGGCAAAGTGAACAATCCTGGGAGCATATTCTCTACCAACATTGGAATAAGTAGTTTATTTCAATAGCAGTGGCAATCTCTCATGTACAATGTGAAGTACATCCAGCCCTCCATCATTGGGCACCTCGAAGAGGTTTTTTTCCCTCGAATACATCCTTTATTTTTACTTTTGTATGGTCTAAGGGCGCCTCTCGATTTTCATCGAGAGACCTATTTTCTTTTTCTTTTTCACTTCTGTAAGTGGAGGGCGGAGTGGACTCTCCAAAGTATGCAAAATTATCCAAGTCCATGATGTAGCTAGCCTTGTGTTCCCCTAGTGGTATGCCCTCACAAAGCCCCATGAACTAAGTGATAGCTTCGTCATTCTCAAATAAATCTAAGTTAGGTGATGCTTGCTAGTCCTAGTCTATAAGTTCAGAGTGAATGAGAGTTAAGACATCATCGATGTTAAGGAAGCTTAGAGAGACGGGGGTAAGAGTGCATATGGAGGGTATATCCAGATCCCAAAAGATGCTAATCTAGGCTACACAATCAGGTAATTCGGGGTGGGATGATTGTGGTTCAGGTTCAGGAGGATCCCTCGATGTCTCGACATCCTTGGAGGTACTTGCATCCCTTCCTAGAAGTAACTTAGTACATGGAGCATTTTCTCTTCGCGAGGTATATCCTAACCCTTTACTACGTGGTCACATGGTTGAAGAGGTTCAGTTCATCCACTCCTGTTAGGCCCAAGCCCACCATGTCCATCATAGCCTTGCTGTTTCGCAAATTCATACCCTTTACCATATTGTTCTAACGGCAATTTGACATGTTCGACCTCATCTTCCTCCTTATAGAGCCATGTAGAGATGTCTTCACTGACCTCCTCTTTACTTAATTCACCCCATTTTCTGAATGTGGTGGGAGCAGTAGAAATAGTTTGTTTTGGCTAAATGGGGCTGGGTTTTCCTCGAGACTTGGGTGATGTAGGCAACTTTCCAATGTAGTATGAACTTTCCATCTTGTATTCACTGCATCCTTTGTCTTGGATATGAATTTTAGAGTTGATTGGCAGAGTGAAAGTGGTGGTGGATTTGGATAACATGGATGGGCCAACATAATGAGATGAAGTGGATGGTATGATTCCCCTATTTACAGGTTCCTGATGCTGAGGTGCCTCTCTTAGGTGGCTGTAGTATTGGAAGGTGTCGGGATCACCTGGGATAGTGATTTCTATGTCGTTATAAGGAAATTTGATACATTGATGGTATGTGGAGGGGACGACCTTCATGGGGTGGATCCATGGTTGACCAAGGACGAGGTTATATGGGAGCTCAAGATCTAAGACATGGAATACGATATCTTGTATGCCTGGTCCAACCCTTACGAGTAAGGTGATTACTCCTTTAGAAGAGTGCTCAGCATCGTCGTATGCCTTGATAACAATTCTCTTATTTGGATCAACGCAAGCCTCAGAGTACCCTAGTATTATCACCAACTTTAAAGGACATATGTTTAATCCTGTACTCCACCGTCTACCAGGCTTGTCAGATTTTATGCTTATTGATGAAAGCTTCAAGGTGTAGGGGATCGGTCTGATTAAGTTAGTGTGGAGGCAAGTCGCGTTCCATGAATGTCACATTGTTAATGGTGGCTAAGTGTCCTAGCACGGCCTTAGATTGGTTTACATTTATGTCTATTGGGAAGAAGGATTCCAGAAGTACTTGGTCCAAAATAGCCTTGTGTTCTGATGAAAGGCAAAGTAATTCGAAGATGGATATTTGGGCCAGAGTCTTTTTTAAGTGATCTAAAAGGTTATATTGGCCTTTTGCCTGCAGAATGGATGTGTTGAAAGGATTGGAGGGAGCACTTTGCAATGTTATCTTGGCTTTGTGGGTGGTGACAACGCATTCTGAATGGGACTTGATGGTAATCATAGAAACATTATTATCATATGCACGGATGTTATTTATGGTGTATTCTTAGGCAACATTGTTGTAGTTAACACTATCATGCGGTTTAGTTCCTGATGAGGAGGCTTTTCTTGATCCGTGATTTTGTAGTGGGTCTATGAAGATGGTATGGTCGGTGTTGGAGGAACCTAATGGTTGATCCATAACTGTCACCCCTGTCAATGAAGACTTGAATGATATTTTTCAATTTGTATCAATTTGATGTCTTGTGACCTTTGATTTAATGGTAATCGTAGAAGTTATTGTCATTCCATGAGGGAGTTTTAAAGGCCAAGTCGTACTATCTAATTTTTGGTAGTTAAATGAGGTTGTTTTGCAATAACCTCTTCAAGATTGATTCGATTAGCTTTGTCAAAGGTGTTTAATTGCGTCGAGGGGTATTATTCCTTAGAGGTGGTCTCCTTTGATTATTTTGGATTGTGTTGGCTGCTTGTTGTTGTGGTTGAGGTTGTTGTTGTTGTTGTGCCTGTGCCTAGTTGTTTGTCACAGGATGTACTTTGAGTATGATAACGGGGCCAACCCTAAATGCCTTAGCATCCACCACCCCATCATTAGTAACATTTTTGTTTCGGGTCCAAGTTTTTCTCTTGTCATAGGGTGTGCTTTGGGTGTTTTGATTTTTGTTGAAAATTTTGATTGTGCCCATGGCAATGAGATCTTTTTCATTAGCAGCCCCCTTCTCGACAACTTCTCCAAAGGAGGTGCAACAATGGATTTGCATTTTGTGCATAAGTTCTTTGTTCAAGTTTTCCACAAAAAATGGTACCAATTGGTCTTTGGGAATTTGGCATGGGCACTTGCTAGCAAGGCTCCTCCACCATTGGAAGAAGGAGATGAAGGTTTCCCCATCTTCTTGTCGAGTATGGCATGAGGTGGCAATGTTTACATCCATCTGGATGTTACAAGAGAAGTGGAATATGAATTTATCTGCAAGCTCGGTCCATGTCCTAATCCCCGTGGGAAGGTGTGCGAACCACTCAAGCACTTGGTCTGTGAGGCTCCTTGGGAATAATCTCATCGAATAGGTGTGTTCATATGAAATCTCAAGACACACTGTTTGGAATTCTCGCACATGCTCTACCAGACTTCCTCTCCCCCTATATTTGTTAAAGTTGGAAACATTGTACTTTTGTGGGAAAGGTGGCATGCAAATGCTTTTGTCGAAGGGGTAGGGACATAAGTCTTCATGGAATATCCCTTCTTAGTGGTAGAGATTTGCATGTTCGAAAAATTTTGTTCTAGTGCTTGTATCTTGCGTGCCATGGCCTCAAAGGAGTTTAGCGATGTGTTCAAGGTGCTTGTGATTGTGTGTTGATGCGAGTTACCTATGCTTAGTGTCGATATGTTTTGTGATCCCAAGATTGTGACAATTGGGTTGGTTTTTGTGTTGAAAGGGTTGTGTGATGAAGACATGTTTAGGTTTTGGTTGTTAGGTACATATGTGGTATTGGGATTGATGTTTTGATAACGGGATGAAGCATTAGTGGTATGTTGGTTTTGGATGTTATGAGGGTTTGTTTGAAAGAGGTGGTGAGTGTTTTGATATGAGGCACTAACATTTTGATTAATGTGTTGATGATTTTGGGGGATGGTGTAAGTGGTACCAATGTTCGTATGGGTGTTAGGCACAACATTGTTGTTTTGACCATTTGGATCCACATATTGTTGATTCAAGGTATGGTTGTGAGTGGTATTGACATTCATGTGGGCATGGGATATTACATGATTGTTTTGATTTTGTGGATCTATGTATTGATGGTTCAAGATGTTGTCATGTGTAGACCCAAAGTTCATGTTTTGGCCATTAGGATCAACATATAATTGATTCAAGACGTTGTTGAGTGGTATTGGTTGTTGGGATAAGGTGCCATTAACCTTGTAAATCCTAATATTGTATTTATTCCATTTATTATTTGTAATTTGTAATTACACATAAGGGATGTACAAGTTTCACCGGCATTGGTAAAAATTATTTACTGTCCACGGTAATTATGGAGTTACTGCATGGTAAGTCCTAGAGTTACCGGCGGTAGTTACGAGATGTCAGTTACTATGGTAAATGGTAATTGGTCAAAGTGGGGTGCACATTTGGAGCAATAATCTATTTTTAGTGTTATGACGCATGTCATAGATGCTGTAAGAAGGTGTAAGAGATTCTATGACAACTGTAAGTTGCCATAAGAATCTATGACACTAATAATAGCATATGACTCATCATAAGATGTTGTAAGTGGCTATTTTTGGCTCCAAGGCGTTCAAGCTTGCATGGGCACATTTTTCCATGTGTAGGATGCATGTATGACAGCATTTATGACCCCGTAAGAGCCTATTCTTGGCCATGGACGCCCAAGGTTGTATTGTTGACTCTTGACAAGTGTTATGGGCTTGTAAGAAGTCATTTAATGTCTTGAGGTTGTGTAAATTCTATAAAAACCATAGCATAGTAGATGAGAGGAATATAACAGTTTACAGGTACCCAGGCTCTACCAGAGTGAAGGTTGGAGGACAGAGGAAGTGAATGTATTTGTAATATCCTTTTGTGAAGATAATACAACTTTACCTCTTTTCTTGGTGGAGTTATTTACCCAAAGGGTTTTCTCCACGTTAAACACTTGTGTTATGTGCTTCATTATGCTTCTGGTATATTTATGTATTGTGGGTTTATGTGTTGTACAATCTCCATTAATAACACACGCTTAAAGTTTGATAAGATTTATCTTGAATCAGATTTCCATTGAATTAGTGTTGCTTTCATTTCTAACATTGGTGTTCATGAAAATGTTGGGTGTGATGTTTTGATTTTGTGGGTCTATGTATTGATGGTTCAAGTCATTGCCATGTGTAGACCCAAAGTTTGCGTTTGAATTTGATATGGTGCTGGTGTTTTAACCATTTGGGTCCACGTATTGTTGATTCAAGGTATTCGTGTTGTTTCGACCAAGAGGATCTATACTTGAATTGCCTATATTGTTTCAAGGTTTGAGATTCACATTTGCATTTGATGTGGTTTTTGGTCTCCTAGAAGTCACTATGCACATCTTTCATGTCCTTTTGTTTTGGTTCATGTTCATCAAGGCAAAAGAATTTGCGAAGTTCAATGGTCGGGACACAACATTCATATTGGTTTCAAATGTCGCATGGGATATTGTGGAATCTTGTGATGTTTGCCCCATGAGGATAGTGACAAGCTCTTGTGTTGAATTGGTATGGCTAGAAGAAGGTGTCATTTGTCCTTGGCTTTGAGTGGCATTGTTGGATGGTGACCCTACAATCATATTGATATCTACCCCAAGGGGAAGCCTAGTACCATTTTGCAAGAGTTTCATGAGGTAACTTTGTGCATTTGCGTTAATCATATCATCTAAGATTCGCAACATCTTAGGGTCTTTGAAAGATTCTTCTATTTCTTGTTGCGTTATTCCTTGGTCTTCTTCTTGTAAAGGATGCTCTCAAAGGGGTTACCCATGTTGGATGAAAATCTCATTGTGTTTGTGAGGTGTTCCAAGGATTCTCCCTTTCTTTTCTTTTGCAATCTTGTCTCGACCATATAAGACCTACTAGTTTATGAGGGAGGGGAAAATGAACTTATCCTAAGGATGAGAATGCAATGCTATTATTTTTGGTATTTTTGGATAAGATGACAATGCAAGTTGAGAATGCACTATGTAATGTTTTGATCTCTAAATATGCCTAATGATACTAAGGATGAAAATGCAAGGATATTTTTGGTCTTTTCTCGGGATACAATGGTAATGGAACTAAGTTTGGAAATGAGTTTATGCTAATGGAAGTGTTCTAAATGTTTTTGGTATTTTCTTGGAATGTTTTGGGAATGCAACTAAGGTGGGGAATGAGTCTATGCCTTTGAGATGCAACTAAGGGAATATGCCCAAGACTATAGTAGAGGATAATGAATTTAATCTTCAAAAAGTTTAACTCCAATAGGATACTATTGTCTACTAATGACTTTCAAAGTAATAATTGGGTTTATCAAGACCTTGGAATGTTGTTGTGAGAATAATGGTTAATTAAAGTGAGTTTGTGAGGTAGAGACTTCACTCTGGAAGGTGGACTTAAACTAGTCTAGTGAGTATTAAGCCCACGTGATCGATTGGATGGAAATGATACCAAGGTCTTTTGGTCCAATTTTGTACTTATGAAGTAGTCACACTTTGATGGTTTCTCCTTATGTTTCAACTTTAGGAAGATTATTTTTGGATTTCTCTATCGATGTGTAGTGCTAAAATCCTAATGTCCTAAGGTTGCTTAAGTGATATGGGTAATATGGGAGTGAAATCTAATTCTAAAGGAATGGGGTTTGTGTATGCAACCTAATCCTAAGAAGAAAAAATGGTTTTGCAAATGGATCCTAAAGGGATGAATTTGAAATGGATGAACAAAACTGGCAGGCCTAAAATGTTTTTGATTTGGTTGCAATAAGTTTTGATAGGGAAAATAATGTTTTAAAGGATCCTCTAAAGTTTTCTATTTGCAAGCGTATGCATTGCACAGGCCTATAGAGGCATTGCAGAAATTGGTAGAGGCATTTCACTATTTCTTATGCATTGAAGGAAGCTTCTTATGCATTTCACTAAGTTGTAGATGTGTTTCATAGTTTATGAGGAGCCTAGGATAAATTTTCTAAGTTTGTTTGGCAGTTTGTCAGAAAAATCAGAAAACACATCACACATAAAACACTCAGCATTCAGTTTTGGCTGTGATTCTTGATGTTTTGTATTTTGATGAGTTTTTGAAAGCACTTGCAAACATGCACAATCCTAGGCTAGTCAAAGATAGTACCTGCTGAGTCCCTTCTCAAATTTCTCCAAATAATTAGACAAGGTGGACAGCTAGAGAATTTGGTGACACTGGGTCCCCCTTACACGACACGGGCACACCAACTTCTCTTACCCTTCAATCCTAGGGACCGAGGGAGCTCTTGTCTCCACAATGAATAGTACACGTGGGGCAGCTTCAGATGTCTGACCTCCTGCACCAACAAGTAAAGGGATTTTGGCCACTAGCACAAATGCTTTTTAGTGAACATTCAAGGGACCAACACGTTATGAGCATCTAGCAAGCTACTTAAAGCTTCAACTAGTCCTACTAGGAGTGTCATATATGTAAGGTACACCTCCTTTTGAACTAGCGTCGTACGGTAAGCACTAATAATAGTTTGGACTTGGCTTTTGCCTTATCCTATTTTGTATAGAAGACCGAATGAAAGTACCACTTGGGGTCGCAGATGTGTTCTCCTTGTAGATGTGTCTCAAGAGTAGGCCCACTCTAAAGGGTTACACAAAAGCAAGACAAGTACATATTTTCGATCTCCAAGTTCATACCAAGATGCGAGGAGAGAGCATACACATGCAACTTACTCACACTAGCATGTGGTTCCTTTAACCTTTAGTCTTTTTAAGTGTGGTGTGATTTTTGTAAGTGTGGTGAAGAGCTTTTGATTCCCAATATAACTAATGCTGCAAGGGAAGAGCATGCACTTATCCACTTCACAAACAGAAATCACCAAGCATGGCAAACAATGATGCAATTTGTTTTTATCTTTTTAAATGAGTGAAAAATGCAAGTTCTTTTTAAACCAAATGAGTGTGATATGCAGAGTTGTTCTTTTAAACTGAATGCATGAAAGATGCAACATTGTTGTTCTTTTTAACCAATGAAATGTGAATATGCAAGGTGGTGGTTCTTTTTAGCCCAATGAGTGTGATTTGTTTTAATCCCAATGAGTTGTGAGAGCAAATAGATTTGTGTTCTTTTTAACCCAATTTAAAATATTCCTAAACTAACCACACACACATATGAAATGAAATAAAACCCTACAAAAATAGATTAATGATTTAACCAAGGTTTTCCTCCAATGCCACAAGCTGCAAACCAGAGATTAGTAACAGAGAATAAACCCTAACCCTACTGTGTAAATAGAAAAAAGCAAAATGAAAGCAACTTAAAAATTATATTTTTTACTAGTTGCATGCGGCGCAGTAAGACTCACAAGCATCGCACAGAATGGCGATTGCATCACACAGAAAGGTGACTGTGTCACACAGAGTCACGTAGGTGGTGTAGCAGAGGCGTCGTATGAACTTGCACAGGCGTCACACTATTTTTGCAAATAAAATTTGACATAAAAAATCCTAATAGAAAGTGAGAAAACATATTTTAGTGATAAATGTCAAACCCTAGGGCTGTAAGGTCATTTCTTGGATGCCAGAAAGATGATAAACTTTTAGACACTCACAGGATATACCCAAATGTTCAAACAAGTTTGCAAGAAACCTTAGATAAAAACCCTTGAAATATCAAACCCTAATGCTTTGAAAAACCCTAATGAGATAACCAACATGAACTAGAGAGCTAACAAAGCAAACAGAGCATCAGAAATAGGTTAGACTCCTACAAAATTAACTAGGTTAGGGTGATAAAAACAAAATAACAATATTCTGCCCTAAACGTTGTTATATGCATTATAGACTCCAAAGGAAGCGTCATGTCATACTGCTCATGCATCACATGAAGGAACTTAAATATTGCATGAACCAGCTTATGCATCGCACTGTTCCCACAAATTCAAAAATACAAAATTCACGAAATGTACGGCTGTTCACATCAAGTTCACCAGATGAAGTCAGGTAAAAACACTCAAAAAACCCTGCAAATAGTATCTTCCAACCCTAACTACCCAATGGAGCCCTAATAACCTAGAATCGAACAAGCAAAGCATAAAACATAAAAACCCTAGGCTAATGGTGTAAATCCTCCATTGTTCCTATCAAGCTAAGCTTCACTAATGCACTTAGATTTGTTGACATGCAAATGAAATGAAGAGCTCAAGTGTTCACAATGGCAAAGTCAAATTATGCAAGTGGCAAGATGTGAAAATGAGAGGGAGAGGGTGATTTTATAGAAGAGGGGATTTGAATGAATGGTCGTGATCAAGAGTTGACTTTGAAGCCAAAATCAAGGGTTGTGATTGATTAGGGTTCCCAGTCACTAGAAGACAAGAGATATTTTTTTAATAGAGGAAATGGTGAGGTGTGAGATGATTTTAAAATTAAATAAATTGTATGCATTTATTTAATTTTTTAGATGAAAGGGTAATGTAATGGGATTTTAATTAAATAAGTGGGGGCTTATTTAATTAGGGTAAGGTTGATAATTTAAATAAATATTAAATAGATATTTATTTAAATTAAAGAGGGAATGTGAACATTGGGATAATAAATAATTAAATAATAATTAAATTATTTAATTGTAGAGGAACTTTAGAAGAAAATTGCTTAAATAATTAAATAAATAAAATTAATTTAATTAAAAGCGTAAGAGATGAAATGAATGAATTAAATAATTAAAATTATTTAATTAATAGCAAAATACAAAATTGAGATGTATTATGTGCAAAAATGACATTTGTAGAACCAGGACATTTTTAAGTGTCTACAACTGGTAAACAAATTTCTAAGTTCATCCTTCATTGTATCATTTGTCGGTATGGTATACCCCAAGCCATTATTACTGACAATGGTAAGCCATTCAAAAATCAAGAAGTCTGTTGTCTTTGCCATCAATTCCTATCTAACACCACTTTTCCACTCTATGCTATCACCAAAGTAATGGTCAAGTTGAGGCTTCGAACAAAACTATCCTTAAGATATTGAAGAAAATAGTCAATGAAGCTGGCTAGGATTGGCACTTGCAACTCAATCCTACTTTGTGGGCATATTGCACTAGCATCTGCACACCTACTGGAGCCACACCATATTCCCTTGTCTTTGGATCCGAAGCTATCCTACCAATTGAGGTCAAGCTCCCATCCCTAAAGGTATCATTGCAACATCTTATTGATGAGGAAGACTATAGAGTTGCTCGCTTGCAAGAATTGGAAACACTAGGTGAAAGACATCTTAATGCTCTTAATCATCTCATGACCTATCAAAATTATCTTTGTCATAGCTACAAAAAGAGACTCAAAGAGTACAAATTTGAATTTGGTGATCTTGTACTTAAGGAAAATCAAGAGAACCTTCAAGACCAGGATAGAACAAGAAAATTTGAGCCTAGTTGGTTGGGCCCATCATTAATAGTCATTATGGGTCTAGTGCATATCAGATTTATACACTTAAGGGTCAACCCCTTGAGGAACCTATCAATATCATTCACCTCGAGAGGTTTTATGACTAACTCATAGGGTATCCCAATTGTATTATAAAAAAATCAAAATAGTAAAGAGAAATAATCCGTCTTGTGGTGAAAACCACTTCGGTGGCACTTTGGATAAGTACCATGATAAAAACCTATTTACAGGCACCATGTGTACTAGCCTTGCATTTACCATCTACTAGATAACCTTTTTGACTTTCGTTCTCCCTAGGTTGCATTCCATCCTTTACACCATTATCCACCCATCATTGTGTCGTCCTATCATGGCTTGAAATATTCACTTAGTGTCATTTCTTGTCTTTCCATAATAATTTTCCCATCATGCCTATCATAATAACCTTTTCATACCTATCCATATCATAATAAAGCCTTATCACTTGGGGGCACATTGTCGATACCTAATTGTGGTTTTGGATTGTTCTCCTAGTTTCCTTAAGACATTTGAATGGTAAGTCTTTTGTACAAGTCTCATGCATTTGTACACCAACATATTCCAAAAATATCAAAAAAATCAAAACATAGAAAAAACATAAAATAAAATAAAATATCCCAAAAAAATCCAAGCAATAAATTTTACCATACAACACATTCCCTCATGATCATAATAAACCATCCATTTACACTCCCATTTCACCTATCTCATCAATAAAACACTTGAAATTCAAGCTAGACAAAACACTCATATAATGCAATGTACCTTAACCAAAATTACAAGCATTAGTCTACATGTCGAAATGATATCTAGTAATTTTATCAATTACCACATCATTTGGTAACAAACAATAATCATCAATCCATCCTCATCTAGGGATATATCATTCCCATCATTAGGCACATATCCAAACACCATTACAACTCTTTGGCAAGAGATACAATGGTTGTGTGACTTATGTCATCATTTGGTCTTTTGTTTTTGATTTTTTTAATCTTTTCTATCTCCTTCTCATGCTTTATCAAGGCCACCTAGATCCATTCATATCTTGGTGTGTTACAACTAGCAAAGAATGGGGCACAACATTTTTTGTGTTTGTTGGATATTCTTATCACTAGAACTAGTATTTGTTTGATGGAAAAGAGTGATCTAGCTTAAAGAGTTAGACTAGGTTAAACCCTCTTCTACAAACATCAGGGAACAAACTAAGCTTGGCTTCTACTCAAGAAAACTACAGGGGTTCTACCCTTTTGTTGTACATGGAAGAATCAACCAAATCCAACCAAGATCAAGTAAGAAAACTAGGGCAAATGACCAAACCCTAAATGACAGATTTGCTAATAACTAACTATCGAAAATAGATATCAGAAAACTAAAAGTACAACAAAGATCAGGGAGCAAGCCAAAACGTGGATCTAGAAGTAGAGGCACCAAAGACTAGGGCACTTGGGTGCCCTAGACCCTGATTGGGGTTTAGCAGAATCTTGGGATATCACTAGACCTATACATGCAAGCTTTGTCTTCTTCCTAGATCTTGTCCTCATAAACCTATTTCTCTGACCTACACACAAGAGGAAAAGGTTGTGTTATGTATAAGGGCTTACCTTAGTCAAACCTTGTGTTGGTGTTTCCATCTCCACTACAACAATGATTAGATCCAAGAGTGTGTTCCCTAGGAGGGCAGAGGCTAGATCTACAATATATGGTAGAAATATGGATGAAAATGATGATGATTTACCACAATGTAAAACCCTGGTTGATGGAGATAACTCAAGATCATGTACCAACAAGGAGAGTGATGGAGAAGGCTTGAAACTTCCTTCAAGACCTACAAACAAACTTCATAACATCCATAAGTAGATAACACTTCCAAGCATGAAGAACACCTTACCATAGAAGATAAAAACATGTGAGCAAACTCTAATTTTGCATTAGGAATCTTAATGTAAAATGAATTACAAAATTCCTTTATATATACATTCCCACTCACAAACGATGAATAAAACCAAATGGGACCAACATATACAAACTAGGGAGGTATTCTAAGCTGACACCACAAGAGAGGGGCTAAAGATCCCATTTGGGACCAGGTTGCTCGGGCGCCCCGGGCCTTTAGCCCAACAAACTCTGGGGAGTGTCAAATATCGTGGGATTAGTCAAGTTTATTCTATTGGGTTTATTCATCAGGATCAAGATTTTATCATTTTATGCTCAAAGATGTGTTAAAATAGGTACTGATTAACAAAGGTAACATTTAAGGTCCAACCAAGTGCTAAATAAGCTGTAAAATGCTAGTGTACACATTTTACTTTATAACATTTAGCCTCCACTTTAGTGTGGGTATGAACTTATGTTCAAACACACACTAAAGGAAGATTTCAAACAAACAAACATAGAAGCCAAAAATTTTTGTCAAGTTGTGGACTATAGTGGCCCCCAAGCTTAGAATTCTAAGGTTGCAGACACATAAGCAAAGAGATTTTCAAACACACAAGACATTACAAAGTAAATCACACATATATGTGGGGTACTAAAAGCATAAATAAGATATATGTGAAAGATAAGTAATACACAAAGTAAATACACATAATACACAATGCATACACGCTTGACATGAAGCATACACATAAGGCATAAAGCATACATGTAAAACACATGGAAAACATGATGAAGACACATAAGACACCTAAAATCATTAAGAGAATACAAGTTAAAACAATAGAAACAAACACGCTAGGCACATGAATCTAACACTAGCTTGCACTATCACTAGGGGTCATGTGAAAATGTAAGGTGCGGAAAAATTAACCAACTTAAAATAATACTTGAAAGGAAAAGCATATTGCATAAGTAAGAGAGTCAATCGATAATGATTTTACAAATATCCATAAATCATATAATGACACAAATTCATGATTAAAAAAATGATCCATATACCTGAATGGATTACAAAACAGTTTTACATACACCAAACTTGGTGTTTCAGTACATCTATTTCAATGTTACACAAGGATAGATTATCATCAAGATATCCAAGAATCATGATACAATTTTCAATACTTGGCAATGAAGCCATACAATGAACAAATATCATATCAATAGTAACTTGGTTTCCTCGATCCTTCGATCATCTGCAAACCAAGACCAAGAGAGTGGTTGAGGTGCTTTTCCCACCCAACCATGAAGTACTAAACTTCCCCGAGTTTCTTCATAACTTGAAGAAAGCACCGACCCTGCACAAGGAGCCTAGCAACCTAGAACGGTGTAAGCAGGAGGGAATCACTCGATGCATGCCTCGTTGCCTGTATGCATCCCAATGGACTAGAATGACATAACCTCTTGCAACAGGATGTGGCAGAGACTACAAGGTTCTAGGCTTTTAAGACAAATCCATCTATTTCAATGGTACAATTGCTTGGCCAAGCAAATAAATAAAAATGATAGTTTTAGAAAAAGTAAAACTATCGTCTCTGTAGACCCACATGCGACATCCTGTCTCGAAAGTCCGTACTTTACCAAGATAATACAATGCAATTTTCTTGTGTTTGAATTTTCCATAATAAAAATTAGTTCCATTGATCAATTATTTCACTGGTTTACTTATTGAAAGATTTATTATATTTCTCTATGTGATGACTTATTAGTTAAACATAATGCATTTATTTCATAATTCCAGAATTTGATTGAAATGTAAAAATAACATTTAATAAGAACTCAATGGTTCAAAAATTCTTTCATATTAGTGCAAAAGAATAATTTATTTTTCTACAGAACAATGAATTTCATTATATATGTGTGTGTGTGTGTGTGTGTGTGTGTGTGTGTGTGTGTGTGTGTGTGTACACCAAACGCGTATCATTCTCTATTCTTAAAATGTAATGACTGTATCTTTACACTCTGGAAGTCGAAAATATGTTAAATATTATCAACATAACGAACTGAACTTGATTAAACGCAACTGAGTTATGTTAGCAAAATGAAATATTCAAGGATTTCATAATTATTGGAGGGCGAATTACAAATTGTTTAATAGATTAAAATTCAAATTGAATGGCGACTGTCCCCAAATGGGGTCACAGTCCCTAAGGGATTGCGGCCCCATTTGGGGAAGCTGATTTCCTCTTCTAAAAGCTAACGACCTATGGCCAGTATAATCTATGTTCCTTTTAATATAAAATACAATAAAAATGTAGTCAGATATGCTATGTTTCGTTCAAATAAAAATGTTATCAGATATGCTATATTTTTATCAATATCAATTGAAATAAAAACGTTATCAGATATGCTATGTTTCTATCAATATAAATTGAAATAAAAACGTTGGTAGATTTATATAGTTGATCATTTTGAAAAATAATCGATCTAATAAAATATAATTCGATTCAACACAAATTATTTGATTCATTACAATCTACCATGAAGTTATATATATATATATATATATATATATATATATATATATATATATATATATATATATATATATATATATATATATATATATATATATATAGAGCGAGAGAGAGAGAGAGAGAGAGAGAGAGAGAGAGAGAGAGAGAGAGAGAGCATTTATTTAACAAAACTACAGCTAGTAACCTAATAATTAATAACAATTCAGACAGATGATCATGTATTTAATAGACAAGAAAAGATTCAATCATATGAATACATGAAATTAAGATTTAATAAGAACCTGGAAATTCATTCCTTAGTACAATTGAATACTGGATTCCTACAGAAGCTCCCTTGATCTGATTTAATTTCCCTTTTGTGCCTAGAAAGCTTTCACAATTTTTTTTATGATTTGAATGCAATTACATTAGAAAAATGATGATCCCCCCTTTTTTGAGAATGAGAGAGGTTAAATAGAAGTTTTGGTGCCCAAGAAAGAATTTGAAACCTCTTCTTTTATTGTTTCCTCTTCCTCAATGTTTCAACTTCCAAAACTTTTCTCTTTCCTAATTAAGTTTTTTTGTCTTCTAAAACTTATTTTAAATTACTACAAAATAAATTACATATTTAACATTATATATCTATAAAACTATTACTTAAACAATTTAAATTACTTAATTAACTATTCTATTTTAAAACACTCGGGATATTTAAATAACAACGAGTTAAATAATCTAATTAAATCATTATTAACTAACTATACCATAAAGTTAAAAATGCAACTTAAACTATTAAATTATTCCATATGCAATATATGCAGCTATATGACACTACATGAAGTGTGTGAATGATATCCCTCCATCTTAACGTTGCTAGGATGCTAATCTCCTTTTCCTCAACCACACTTTTATCTTCAACAACATGCCATTCAAATAAACTCCAATTTCCCATTAATAGGTTAGTAACAAATAGCCGAAGCACTACTAACATAATATAATATTCATTTCATTTTCAAAATTACTCATTCATCCTTTAAAATAATAAATTATCTATCTAACACACTTAATTGTCAATAGATTATTTCCACATAATGCAACCACATATAGTATCAAAATTTGAGACGCGGCATCCTTCCCCACTTGGAAGAGACATCGTCTCGATGTCTTATAACAAAACATCTACATCAAGTATCAATAATAAAGTAAATGTCATCATGTGCATAATGCAAATAACTAGAATCTCAAATGAGGAAAAGATCTGTCAATGTCCTCTGCATTTTCCTAGGTGGCATCATCCACTGAGTACTAGTTCCACTGGACCCTATACTGCATCACATTGTGGTTCCACAACTTAATGTTGCACATCTCCAGAATCTTGGTGGGCTCCACTAGTACCACCCCTGGATCCTAAACCTGCAATGCATGCCAATCAAGAATATGAGATCCATCTGGGTGATATGGCTTAAGTACTGAAACATAGAAGACATTATGTATCCGGGAAAGAGTGGGCGGTAGAGCAACCCTGTAAGCAACTAGATTAATAACCTCCAATACATCAAATGGTCCAACAAATCTAGGGGCAAGCTTTGACCCCTTTCCAAAAGATATAGAGCTTTTCTGAGGATGAACTCGCAAAAAGACCTTGTCTCCAACTGAGAAATGTCTAAAGGTCTTGTTTCTATCACCAAAACTTTTTTGTCAATCTGCAACTTGTTTCAACTTTTCTTTAATAAGCTTCATTTGATCTTCCATTTCTCTTAACATTTCAGGTCCTACAATAATAATGTCTTCCACTCTATCCCAGCTGATAGCTATCCAACACTTGCGACCATAGAAAGCCTCGAAAGGTGCCATACCTAAGGAGGCATGAAAAGAATTATTATAAGCAAATTCAACTAGAGGCAAATACTCCTCCCACTTATGTTGTTGATCCATACAATACATTTTGAGAAGATCCTCTACTACCTGGTTCACTCTTTTAGTCTAACCGTCAGTTTGAGGATAATAAGCGGAACTAAAGTTCAACTTTGTTCCCAAGGAAGTATACAAAGTGGTCCAAAATCTAGAGGTCATCCTCGTATCACGATCAGAGATGATTGTCTCAAGTACACCGTGCAAATGGAAAATCTCTTGCACAAATTTATTTGCCAACACCAAAGAGCCATCCTTAAGGTTCCTAGGAATGAAATGGGCAACCTTCATCAATTTATCTACTACTACCAAGATGACATCATGTCGAGTCTTAGTCATAGGTAGCCCCTGAATGAAATCCATAGTGATAACCTGCCATATGTACTCTGGCACCCTGTGAGGGTAAAGAAGTCCTACTAGATGTACATGCTCAGCCTTAACTCGCTAGCATTCTAAGCATCGGGCTACAAAAGAAATAACATCTCTCCTAAGTCTAGGCCAGAAATACAATGGTTTCAGACCTTCTAACACCTTTGTTACACCGGGGTGCTCAGAATAAGGTGCATTATGAAACTCTTCTAATACCAGTTCTCTCAGCCCGACTGCATTTGGAACATACATACATCCGTGAAATCTCAATAGTCCATCCGACTCAAATTCATATCCACCATATCTGTGATTTGAAGGATCTTGATCTAGGGCTTGTTTTGCCCTAACATAAAAATCATCACTTGACAAAACTTGCATTACCTACTGTCTGAAGGTCGATCTAGCTGTTATCATGGCTGTGAGATGTCTTCTTCTATTTAGGGCATCTGCTACTCTATTTTCTTTTCCTTTTATATATTAAATACCAAAATCATATTCACTCAAGAACTCAAACCATCTTCTTTGTCGAGCATTTAAGTTGGGTTGAGTAAGTATGTACTGCAATCCCAAGTGGTCTGTTTTAAGGTTGAAAGGCTTTCCCAACAAATAGTGCCTCCACATTTGAAGTGCATGCACTATAGCAGCTAACTCCAAATCATGTGGAGCATAATTAAGTTTATGCTGCTTCAATTTATGAGACTCATAAGCCACTACTTGACCTACTTGCATAAGAACTGCTTCTACACCTTCTCCTAATGCATCTGTAATAACTATAAAGTGCCCATTTGGATCTAGTACAATCAGAATGGGTGCAGTAGTAAGTTTCTCCTTCAGCAACTAAAATGCCTGCTCACATTTATCAGTCCATTCAAACTTCTTCCCTTTTCTCTGAAGTGCAGTGATAGGCACTGCAATCGTTGAGAATCCTTTCACAATTTTTTATAAGTCGGCAAGTCCCATAAATCTCTGGACTTCTGACACATTTTGTGGCGCTGGCCACTCCAAAATTGCTTTTATCTTTTAGGGGTCCACTGCTATCCCCTTAGCTGAAATAACATGGCCCAAATAGTGAATCTTAGTTTGATAGAAGGCACATTTTGACATTTTTCCAAAGAGTTTACGATCCCGCAACCGTTGCAATACAATCCTCAAATGTTGGTCATGCTCTTCTATAGACTTGGAGTATATTAGAATATCATCAAGAAAGACAAGTACAAAGTCATCTAAACAATCCTGGAAAACACTATTCATCAAATTCATGAAAGCTGCAGGGGCATTAGTTAACCCAAATGGTAACACTGTGAACTCATAGTGTCCATATCTGGCTCTAAAGTCCATCTTTGAAATATCTTCATCCTTTATTCTAAGTTGATGGTATCCTGACCTCAAATCTATTTTTGAGAATACCTTTGCCCTTTTCATTTGATCAAACAACTCATCAATTCTAGGGAGCAGATACTTATTCTTGATGGTAGCCTTTTTCAACATTCTATAATCGATGCATAATCTCAAAGTACCATCCTTCTTCTTAACAAAAATGATAGGTGCTCCCCGTGGAGACACACTTGGTCTTATGAAACCATGCTTAAGCAATTCTTGCAATTCTGCCTTTAGCTCATATAATTCAGTTGTGTTCATTCTGTAAGGTGCCTTTGATATAGGCTCAGTAACAATTCAATAGAAAAATCAAATTCTTGCTTTGAAGGTATCTCATTCAATTCATCAGGGAAGACATCCTTGAACTCCTTCAAGATAGGGTGGTCATAAGCTGATGACTCGAAGCCATCCAAGTCCCTGACCTTAACTGCATAAATAGCACACCCTTTTCTATTGGCCTTCTTCAGCTGAATGGCCGATATCTGCCTTAACTACAAGGGTCTTTTGAATCCATGTATCTCAACTCGATTACTAAGATCGTCTAAACATTTTACTATTTTCTCTTCACAATCTACCACAGATTTATGCTCAAAAAGCCATTTCATACCCAAAATTACATCATATGATCCTAAAGGTGCAACATACAAATTAACCTGAGTCTTAAAACTTGGAAGTTCAAGTTTGCTGCATGCCAGACATTGCTCTACCGTTCTCTCAACCTGGTTTCCATATTGTACTTTCCATGAATTAGCCATGAATCTAGGCCTTATTGGAAACTTAGATAAAACACTTGGATCAACAAAACAATCAGCAGCACCGGTATATATCAAAATTGAAATAGGGCATCCAAAAAGTTTACCCAATAATTGAATAGGAGTCGCTTGGAAATCCGCCTATCGATTAGCTACTACTACATGGATGTGGTGTTGATTTTTGTTCTTCTGATTTCCTCTTTGAGGACATACACTAGCAAAATGCTCCCCGCCACAAGTGTAGCAACCACCACGAGGTGCTTTAGGTCTATCGAATCCTTTTCTTCTATTGTTATTATTGTTATTGTAATTGGTCCTCTTATTGTTGTTCTGATGATCCTAAAAATTATTTCCTCTCTTAAGATTCTTGATTTATCTATTATTGTTACCTCCTTGATTATTTTGATTTTTATTATTGCCTTGAGGTTTCTTGTTACCAAACTTTGCATCTCTGCTTCTCCTGTAGTTAGCTACCTGCTATAATTTATGTTCTTGCTTAATGGCCTTCTCAAAAACTTCATCCATAGTGGATGGGTTATGTATATCCACATCAGATCCAATTTGAGGTCTAAGCCCCATGATGAACTTACAGATTCAAAATCTTTCATCTTGTTGATATTAAGGCACATATTTTAGCAAATGAGAGAATTTCTCCCAATATTGTGTGACCGACATACCACCTTGTGTGAGATTCTAAAATTCTGTCATTTTCTTATCAAAATATAATTGTGGTAGCCACCTTTTTCTAAAAATCTTCAAAAATTGTTCCCATGTCACTTCACCAGGCAACAACTTCTTCTCATCCTTTTCGTTATCCCACCAAGTGGCAGCCTCACCAGTGAGTTGGTAGGTTCCCCAAATAGCCTTCATTTCACTAGACAAATTCCTTGGGGAGAAATACTTCTCATCTCAATTATCCAGGCTTCTGCTCCATCCCCAATAGTCTTTCCATCAAATTTTGGTGGGGTAACCTTCTTTATGTCCTTCCCCAATTCTTCAACCACCTTCTCTTGTTTATTAGAGTTTCTTTATGTCTCAGTAATACGAGCCTCCTCCCTATTCTCCTCTATATTCTCCCTCTGTTGTCCTGCTCACATTTCTTGTTCTATCCCATCCATTCTAGCTTCTTGCTGATTCAACATGGCAATAATCTGATCCAGTCTCTCAAACATATCACCTCGAGATCCACTTCCATGCTGGTAAGTGAATCTAGTATCCATTTGGTTACTCTGGAAAACATTCATTCAAGTGTCATTAGGCATAGGTCCAAGCGTTGAACCTAGCACTTTGATACTAAATGTAAGGTGCGAAAAAAATTAACCAACTTAAAATAATACTTGAAAGGAAAAGCATATTGCATAAGTAAGAGAGTCAACCAATAATGATTTTACAAATATTCATAAATCATATAATGACATGAATTCATGAATAAAATAATGATCCATATACCTGGATGGATTACAAAACAATTTTACATACATCAAACTTGGTGTTTCAATACATCTATTTCAATGTTACACAAGGACAAATTATCATCAAGATATATAAGAATCATGATACAATTTTCAATACTTGGCAATGAAGCCATACAAAGAATAAATATCATATCAATAATAACTCGGTTGCCTCAATCCTTCAATCATTTGCAAACCAAGACCAAGAGAGTGGTTAAGGTGCTTTTTCCACCCAACCATGAAGTACTAAACTTCCTCAGGTTTCTTCATAACTCGAAGAAAGTACCGACCCTGCAGAAGGAGCCTAGAAACCTGGAACGGTGTAAGTAGGAGGGAATCACTCGATGCATGCTTGTTGCATGTATGCATCCTAATCCTAGAATGACATAAACTCTTGCAACAAGATGTGGCAGAGACAACAAACTTCTAGGCTTTTAAAACAAATCCATCTATTTCAACGGTACAGTTGCTTGGCCAAGCAAAGAAATAAAAATGATAGTTTTAGAAAAAGTAAAACTATCGTCTCTATAGACCCACTTTTGGCATCCTGTCTTGAAAGTTTGTACTTTACCAAGATACATACAATACAATTTTACAATACATTTTTCTTGTGTTTGAATTTTCCATAATAAAAATTAGTTCCTTTGATCAATTATTTCACTGGTTTACTTATTGAAAGATTTACTATTTTTCTCTATGTGATGAATTATCAGTTAAACATAATGCATTTCTTTCATAATTCTAGAATTTGATTGAGATGTAAAAATAACATTTAATAAGAACTCAATGATTCAAAAATTCTTTCATATTAGTGCAAAAGAATAATTTCCTTTTCTACAAAACAACGAATTTCATTTTTCATATATATATATATATATATATATATATAACAAGTCAAACAAATGATCATGTATTTAATAGACAAGAAAAGATTCAATCATACAAATAGATGAAATTAAGATTTAATAAGAACCTGGAAATTTGTTTCTTAATACAATTGAATGTCGGATTCCTACGAAAGCTCCCTTGATCTGATTTAATTTCCCTTTTGTGCCCAAAAAGCTTTCACAATTGTTTTTATGATTTGAATGCAATTACATAGAAAAATGATGATCCCCCCTTTTTTGAGAATGAGAGAGGTTAAATAGAAGTTTTGGTGCCCAGGAAAGAATTTGAAACCTCTTCTTTTATTGTTTCCTCTTCCTCAATGTTTCAACTTCCAGAACTTTTATTTTTCCTAATTAAGTTTTTTTTGTCTTCTAAAACTTATTTTAAATTACTACAAAACTTGTTCTAAAATATTATTACAAAATGATTTATATATTTAAAATTATATATCTATAAAACTATTACTTAAACAATTTAAATTATTTAATTAACTATTCTATTTTAAAACACTCAAGATATTTAAATAACGAGTTAAATAATCTAATTAAATCATTATTAACTAATTATTGAATAAAATTAAAAATGCAACTTAAACTATTAAATTATTCCATATGCAATATATGCAGCTATATGACACTACGTGAAGTGTGTGAATGATATCCCTCCATCTTAACCCTGCTAGGATGCTAATCTCTTTTTCCTCAACTACACTCTTGTCTTCGTCAATCTACCATTCAAATAAACTCCAATTTCCCATTAATAGGTTAGTAGCAAATAGCCGAAGCATAGTCAAAGCACTACTAACATAATATAATATTCATTTCATTTTCAAAAATATTCATTCATCCTTTAAAATAATAAATTATCTATCTAACACACTTAATTATCCATAGATTATTTCCACATAATGCAACTACAAATAGTATCAAAATTTGAGACATGACAGAAAAGAAGTGCCTTTGTGGGTCACACACTAGTAAGAATCGCTGAATTACTAGGCAACCATGAAAAGTCATATGAAGCGCATGGGCTAGCCAAATTCATTGCACTAGGTGACTCATGGACCAAAGAGGAAACATCATAGGCTAGTGAGGACTGTCAAATCACTAGGTGAATTCCATGCCAAAAATAAGTATGTAACCAAAGAGAGATAGAATAACACGATGTATGCCCCCACCTTAAAGTAACTACTAACTCTTATTTGGGAGCAATTGCTTTAAGGTAGAACAAAACATAAGACATGCATGAGAGCTTTCTGGAAGCACATGCCCATAAGATATGTGTTCCAAAAAAAGTACACCGCAACAAGGAGTTGCCCCCCCAAAAGGCAAACCGAGGCGATGCTTCGAGCATGATACACAATGGATTGTGTAGTCATGGTATGACACCAAGCATAGCAACAAGGTGCCACATAAATCAAAACATACAAAGAAACAACAAATTATACTAAGTAATGACATAGATGGATCTACCTACTTGGTGTTAGTATATGAATGGTTGTATAATAGGAGACATATTAAGACTACAGATATATATGGAATTGTCATCATCCGCCAGTTGGTAGAACTACAGAGACAAAGGAAGAAGTATCACTTGAAATCAAAAATAAAAATCTTTTGAGTCAACAAGGGAGAATGCCAAAGAATCTTACACCTTGCGTTGTCCCCAAAGGACATAACAACAATACAAATTATGACATATAGAAGAATGATGATACAAACAGAGAGAATGTCACAACTAATTTTGGTCCCTTTGTATCCTTGCACCTACAAGGGCATTAAGGGCCATCCAAAGAGAGCTTAACAACAACAACAGTAACAAGATAAATAAAGTATCAATCAACACATCACAGGGGAAAATAATCACATGCACTCATATTATAATAAAAATAAGGTACCCACTTATGAGTCAACCTAAAGCAAATCATCCTCCTCCCAATCTTTCTCATCATCCATGTTTGGAAAGGTGTATAAGATGCTAGAGGAACA
Organism: Cunninghamia lanceolata; assembly: GCA_027924645.1. Taxonomy (NCBI): domain Eukaryota; kingdom Viridiplantae; phylum Streptophyta; class Pinopsida; order Cupressales; family Cupressaceae; genus Cunninghamia; species Cunninghamia lanceolata. The sequence continues at coordinate 4,493,851 of BSBN01000311.1, read as the reverse complement.
AGAGCCATACCTGTACTATATTCATATTCACTATCAGAATGTAGTGCGATAGGTTCCATAGCGGCTTGTGAAGCTTCAATCTTCTCTAAAGGAGACAAAATAGTAGTAGATATCTCTTTCACATCTTTCGGTGATAAACACTTGAGAGGAGGGAGATTCTCCTCTCCTACGACAATGAGAGACATAACACGATGATGCTTATTTCTTTCTCTTAAAATCTTATTTCACTTAGATTTATTTGTGATGTTTGTGAGGGGAAGTGTCGTGTCTTCCAACGTGAGTTCCTTTTCTTCCTTTGTTTCAAGAAGATTAGAAGAAACAGGAGGAACCGTCAAAGGCTAGGAGACTATGGGGGAAGGTTTCCTCAATATAGGTAGCTCTTCCTTCTCAACGTGTGAAACAAGTGGAAGTACATGAGCATCCTTAAGTGGTTAAGCAACCTCAAGAAATAACACACATGCAATTGATTGACCTTAACTAGTCTTCGCAGGGGCAGGTGGGACAAAAGTAACATTGTGATTGCGGGGATGTTTGCTTTGTGCTCGAAGGTTGCCTCATTTTCCTTGAAGGGATGGTAGAGGGGGAACCTCGGCATATCTACCAAATGCTCAGGTATGGGGAAGAACCTTCAATTTAGGCTTAACTTCATTCACCACTTGTGGGAGAAGGGGGAACTACTGTCGCAGTCATAGAAGATCAAGGAGGTTCAGGGACATCACAAGGAGTAATGTTACTAAGCAATAACTCTACTATTTTCATTGCTTTAAAATTTTGATATGATAAGAAGAATAAATCCTCTATAGCTTGAGCGACTCCAATTAGTTGTGGCTAGAAGTAGTCAAGTGTAAAATTTCCATGTCTAGCAACAAGCAGGTATCGACTATGATGTACAATGTGCACACATCCATCAAATGGAAACTTCAAGCACTTGTGAACCATAAAGGGGACCACCTTCATGGAGCAGAGCCATGGATGATCCAACTTCACATGAAATAAGTATGAGGTAGGAATGATGACAAAATTAACATCCAAGGTTCTTAGCCCAACCTTGAAATCAAGGGTCAATGCACCAAGAGTTGGAAGGATAGACTCATCACGTGCTTCAATCACCATCTTCGATACGTCGTAGGTATCTCAATGTAAACCATGCATGTAGAGAAACTCTTAAGTTACTACATTTACCATGCATGTAGAGAAACTCTTAAGTTACTACATTTACCATGCATGTAGGATCGATCATAACACCTTGAATAGTTTTATCATTGATTCAAGTAGCAATGTAAAGAGGTCCATTAGAAGCTTCAATAGTAGCATCACGTGGAGTAAAAGATACAAAAGGTTTCGATTCCACTCTCTTTATGAGGGTGAGCATCCACCATGCAAACATCAACTTCATAATCTTGTTCTTGAGATAGATCTACAACATTATGTTCATGATGAGGTAAAGGATCAGTATATATTTGAAGATTTTGATTAGGAGTAGCCACCGATTTATTCCCTTTGTCATTCACACTAGAAACTAGGATGACATTGGAGTCAACGAGATCTTGAACTTCATGTTTAAGACACATACATCTTTCAGTCTCATGGCCAACAAAGCGGTGAAATTGACAAAAGGCCTTCAAATCAAAGGAAGATGATTGCATCTTGCTTGGGTCGAGAGGTCTAACGGGTGGAAGCTTAATGATATTTCTTTGCAAAATTTGTCATTATAGAGTAAAGAGACTTTGATAATGGTGTGAAGTGTCTTGTTTTTAGTTTCAATTTATATGTGGTGGGAGTAGGAGATGATATTGCCGCTGCATGTTTTCTTATGTTATTGAAATTGCATTTATCTTGATGAAGTTTTTTTTTTGTCTTTTGAAAGAATGATTATGAGAGGCTTCAAATTGACCAATTGGAGTTGATGAGGGATTATGCTCATACTAACTAAATGAAAGTCGGTAATCACAGAGAGCTGTGTAAAGATGAGTGAAAGAATCATATCGCATCAACAATATGTTATAGCGGATGCGAGGTTGTAAGTTTCCAATAAAGATTCTTTATACATCAACATCTAGAATAGAATATTGAACTTGTGAGAAGAGGGCTTGATAATGGTCCATAAAATCTATTATTTTTTCTTTCATTCCTTATTTACAATGAACCAAGTTTTTCAAAGAGACTTGAGGTCCAATGTTCGAGGAACTCATTGACTAATTGTGAGAAATAAGTTATAGAATTAGGAGGTAAGGAGCAAAACCAATCCAAGGTTGTGTCCTTGAGTGACCTAGGAAAGAATTTTGTCAAGATTGTAGACCCAAAGAAAAAATCACTACACAGCGGTAAATGTTGCCACATGGTTGTTAGGGTCTCCCTTCCCATTATATTTCTCAAAGCGAGGGGTCTCAAACTTCTTGGGCATTTGAGTTCTTAGTATGGAATATGACAAAGGGCTACAGATATAATGTGTTGTCATGTTAGGGTTAGGTGGACTATTACTTAAATGTTATTCAATTATTGCTGGATGGAGGTCATATTTTTCAACAATTAGTTTATGACAAGGTCAGAAGTTGAATCGGTTAGAGACTGGAATTAATTTGAAGGACTAGGTGACGATGTATGAGTAGCCTTTTGGATTCAACAACGTGATCCACAAGGTCATCAATGTTGATGGATTCATGGAAGCTTGATGCCTCGGGAAGATGTGAAGTAGGGATATCAAGAAGAAGTGTTTGACCTTCTTGTGGGATAAGACTAGGAATTTTGGGTTTTGATGTATTGGTATAATCGTTATGCAAAGCATTAGAACCCATAATTTGAAGACTTCTTCGCACAAGAATGTTAGAATCGAGGCACCATGTCACAAAGCTGATAAAGCATCTACAAGCTTTAGTAACACACAAGATGCACAAATAGAAGAAATCAATTATATAGCAAAAGAAGGATTTGAGTTTTTGTTTAAGTGAAGCAACATTTTGTTCAAATACAAACAAACATAATGCACGTAATATATCTTTGGTCAAATTCAACTCTACTCAAATCCACTTAGATATTAATAATTCCAATGCTTAAATCAAACTCAAATTTTAAAGTTGTTTTCAAAATGAAACAACTCAAAATTGATCCTATTTTCAATATTCAATACAAGATGACATTTGTTATGGTAGAACAAAGTAAAATCAGATTTGGAATGCAAATGGCAGCAACAAACTTTGAAAGTAAATATCAATCACAAACACTAGATTTCAACACTAACACAAAAATACAACTTTTTTGACAAATTCTAGCAATGAGAAGATTCAAATGCACAATGTAATATTATGAAATGATTAAATATTGTAATACCAATAAGATCTGATGCAAAAACAAAAAAAAAAATATTTCATTCTATGATGATCTAACTTTACTAAATGCAAACAAAGTGACAAATATGTTTTTTTCCAAATCTAGAATGAATTGTTTATTTTTCAAATTTTAAATGCAAGGATGCAAGAATGTTTTAACCATCAATAATGACAAGGTACAACAAATACAAATATTTTAATCAAGCTAACAATGTAACAATATCTGAAACAACTCACAAACTATAAATCCTAGGCTCAAAACTAGCTAGATTTTTTAGAAATGCAAGGTTCTCTACAAACCCTAGTTTTGAAACTATGCAAAATTTAACTATGTATGCATGAAAAATAATTAAAACTCACTCCTAATCAGATCTAGGGCAGAAAAAAACTCAGTTTTGAAAGAAGGATGGAAAAGTACAAGAAACGATGGGTTCACCAAAATGTTTGATGGAAAAGAGTGATCTAGCCTAAAGAGTTAGACTAGGTCAAACCCTCTTCTACAAACATTGGGGCACAAACCGAGCTTGGATTCTACCTAAGAAGGAGAGCCAAACTACAAGGGTTCTATAACTAACTGTTAGAAATAGATATCAAGAAACCAAAAGTATAGTAGAGATCAGGGAGTAAATCAAAACCTGGATCTGGAAGCAGATGCACCAAAGACCAGGGATCTTAGGTGCCTTAGACCCTGATTAGGGTTTAGCAGAATCTCAGGATATCACCAAACCTATACCTACAAGCTTTATCTTATTCCTAGATATTGTCCTTGGAAACTTGTTTCTTTGACCTACACATAAGAAAAGAGGAAAAGGTTGCATTGTGTATAAGGGCTTGCCGAATAAAACCAAATGGGGCCAACATATACAAACTAAGGAGGTGTTCTAAGCTGACACCACAAGAGAGGGGCTAAAGAACCCATCTGGGACTAGGGCACTTGGGTGCCCTGGGCCTTTAGCCCCATAAACTCTGAGGAGTGTCGAATGTCGTGGGCTTAGTCTAGTTCTAAGTTTATTCTGTCGGGTTTATTCATCAGGACCAGGATTTTATTATTTTATGCTTAAAAAGGTGTTAAAATAGGTTTTGATTAACAAAGGTAACATTTTAGGTCCAACCAGGTGCTAAACAAGGTGTAAATTGTTAGTGTACACATTTTAATCTATAATAGTATTATATCTTGTGTGTAGTGGAATCACTTTTTGCATACTAGTTGCTATTTGCATCGAAGGTCACATTATACCTTTTATACATTTAGACTTAATGCTCTAAGGTTTATTCCTCACATGTTCAGACAAGGTTGGACTAAGCTATGTATAAGGATACTCATTTGTTTGCAGTGTCAAGTCCATGCAAAGGATACATAGGTCGTCCTGGTTCTTTATACCTTGATGCATAATATGCTATTGCTATATCAAATTAGGAATGCTTTACATTTTTTACCAGCATAATCATATCTTACCTACCCATCCTATTCATGGCCTAATCATTTCCCTATCCTATTGTAGAGCATTCTACCTCAACCATTTCAAACTTATGATTCATCCTTATTCATTCATTTACTTGTCTTGACATTTCATTTCATCCTAATAATTTATTGTAACTATCCATTCCCTTTCCACATTTCATCCTACCATTTGATTATTATCATGACCAAGTCAAAAATTATAGTCTATCATCATGTCGCTCCATAAGTCCTACAAATCACCAAACACTTGTTACCCACATCACATTATCATAATTTTTCATTCACATAATTTCATTCATTTCATTCTCCTATTCCTTTTTTTGCTATTACCATTTATCTATACATCCTCATAGCATAGAAACTATATCATATCCATATCCATTTTATATCCATACATCTACATCCTACACATATGAGTCCAAACACATATAAGATCATAGTCCATCACATCATCTAATCCATATATATCATATCCATGTCAACAACATCATAATATATAACCATTTCCATACTATAAAATTATATACATCATATCTATCATAATCCATATACATCATGAGTACATCATAATAAGCTATAACATCATGCATAAATAGAAACCATCATAACATCATAATAAACCATAAACACAATCACATATGTCACCACCAATCGATATCATCACACACACACACACATACATACATACATACATACATATGTCATACAAAAAATGGTCATGATACAATGTCTATGTACAAAAGGCTCCGCAGAGCTATCAAAATACATACGAGTTTGCGGGCATCCAAAAATACATCTCATATCATACATCTCCCACATATAATCATGATGAGCTACCCTCTAAGTGTGTCGACGGTGCAAGTTGTGGTCCTGATGCTGAAGGTGGAGGAGGGTGTGGTGTTTGTGTCTACCCATATGGTCTTGTTGGTGGTGGACCTTGTACCCTAGTAACCTTTGGAGGAGGAGGTCCCATCATTGAAGGCCCTGACCTAGCTGACCTCATAGGCCCTAATCTGCTTTGCATGCTGAAACTATGTGCCCTTTGATCCAAATGAATCATGCTATGATAAAGAGTACAATAGTACTATGCTCTCTATAATGCTAGTGCTAGGTCTCCCTCTACCCTCATCAGGGCTGCCCACATTTGGCTCATCCCACCGCCTACTATAATACCATATGACATATCACACTCTTGTTGGAGATGTGAAGTTGTAGCCTTGACAACCATCCTTTGTGATGGTTGTCCCCCTCAACCCTAAGAGCATCTCGCTCTATCATGACCTGTTGTAGTCATCCATCTCCATCTCCATCTCCATCTCCATCTCCATCCCCACCTGAGCCTGTACTTGCACTTGTAGCACCTGTATCTGCCCCTGTAAAGTTTGAATCTAGAGTAGGGCACTATCTCTCTCCATGATCACCCTGACCACTACACCCTATAATTGTGTAACCTCCATTTAAAGGCTATCGTGAGATGCCATCAATACCTGTATATCCTCCCCATCTCTTGGAACAACTGGGGCACCTAGCTGAGCTATCTGTGTAACCTATACAACCTACCCTCCATCACTGCCACCGTCTCCTCTAACTCCTCCCACTTGTCCACCCTCAACACACTCTCTCACACAGCTTTGAACTAGAGGTATGACCACCTGCCCTGCCTGTGTTCCTGGGACGGTGAGTCTCACTGGCCTATGTGTAATCCACCATGCATCATAGTCTACACTAGTGCCTAATTTAAATTTTTGTCATGCAAAATATTGCATGGCAAATTCTTCTATTAGATTTGGAGCACTGATTTAGTTGCTTAAGGTCTGATATCAAAGTTTATCTATTGGTTTCTTGTACTCGTTAGCCTTTTAGCTTTAAATGAGGACCAATTTGTAAAGGTGACCCTTATAAATTTTTTTGTTACTTTTAATAATTGCAAACAAAATTTGTTTACAAAGTGGGTGAGAGCAACATGAAAGACAATTGTGAGAATGGAACTTACAACCCCGCCAAAAAATGAGAATGCTAAAATTGTGAGCCAAGCATGCCAATGGTGGAATAAATGGAGTTCTTACTCTTCCTTCTTTAGTTTGGTTTGATTTTTTTTCTATCTAGGAAGATTTAATAGCCATTATAAGTGCATAAGATTGGCATTTGTGGGAAAAATGTCATCTCCAAATATTGCTTTGTGGGTTGTGTTCTTTTCTTTCCCTTCTAGAGGTTTTTTGTTTATTGCCTTTGATTTCCTCACTCATGGCTTCCACCATTTTGATGGTGAAAAGACATTGATTTAGTGAAAAGAGATTTTGTTTTTATATTTTCTTGTGCACCTAATGTAGGCTCAAGACATTCATTGTATGCCAATTTATAATATAACTAGCTCCAAAAAGTATGTAAGCAGTTTGTCTTGTATTTCATAGGTGCAACATAAATTGCCCGAGCAAAAATAGAAGATTTGCTTGATCCTTGTAATCACTCCTTCTATCTCCATACCCAATGCGCCCAAATCAAAATTTTGTAGAAGATTGATGGACTCAGAAAATCCAAAGTATTTAGTCAAATACTAAAAATAGATAGTATGAATGCTATAATAAACATCATGGATGCTATAATGCATTTCAAGAGAACTGGAGAAGAACAAAACAAGGGGTTATAATGTAGCCATTGATTTTGAAGACAAAATTTGAGACATAGATACTATAGTTTAGTTAGTATGTTTATTTTTTAAACAGTGGTGGGTTGTTATTATAGGAGGAGGATGATAGAGCATACATGGGAGATTCTAGCTACTCAATTTCTTCACATGCTTATGTTTTTGTACATACAAATGTATTTTGCACAATGTTCAACACTAAGATTAAAATGAACAACAATCCAAATAGGTGTTTGTCATAGACAACCTATGAATAGTGACGTTCTTTTCTTGTGTTAGATAAAGACACGAGTATAATATAGTGGGTGTCATTTAATGGCATGTGAAATGGAGGTTTCCACAAAGATGAGGTGACCACTGCAAAAGATGTAGATTCGTGACCGCTAAGATAAGTTTCTATTTTCCCTTGTCCTTAAATTAATTAAAAAATGTGTTGATTACATCAATGCATGGGTTTTTATTATTGTCAGGGTTTTAATTTGGTTACACTTGTATGTCTTTGTTTATAAGGCTATGGTCTTTGCCACTATTTTTTAGTAGGAATATATTTTCATATTTATTTCAATTTTTTTTTTTTTTTGCAGTTGGGTAATTTGTTCTTTTTATAATAGTTACCAATTACAGTGGTCTAGTAGTAGTTGCTGGAATTGTTGGCTTGGATGCACACAACCATAACACCTCCAAAGAGACCTTCAAAGTTCATTCTTTGCTTGCTTAAAGTGGATGGATGCATATTACCTTCACAAAAAGGCTTAATAAAAAGTTTGATTCGTTCCTTTATGTTGAATACCATTAACATGACTCTCTCTATAATATGCTATGGATTTGAAAGGACTCTTGATTCTAGGGTGTGCATTGAGGACATGTGAGCATATTTGTAGACCCAAATTCACTTTTGTATCTCAATTTAGTATTGCTTCAATTCCATGAATAATCACGAATTTACATTGATTTTCACTCAAAATAGAAATAAGCAATAATCCATGTAATCTTAGGAAGAGTTTGCCTTCTCCCTTTCTATTTTTTAATTTTGTTTTGTCATTTTATAACATTTTGTCATTTAAGATTTTCTAATTTTCATTTGTCTTTACTGAAATTCTAAATAAATATTTACTTAAAATAAATAAATGATTAAATATATTTATCAAAATAAATATATTCAAAGAGGCTCGAGAAGGCAAACATCAAATTTGAGATATGTATGTTGATAATTTTTGATGGAAAGACTCCATATAATCCATAAATATCAACATCTAACATTTGGAATACTTTATATTTTGATGGAAGTTGAGGGAAGTTTAGATTTCTACATATTATTCTATATATATTACAATCATCGTACAAATACTAATATATACAATGCAATATTATAATTTAAATATTTTTTTATAAGACCACATAATTATAAAAAACTCATAATTTAAAAAAAAAAATTAAATACCCCATCCATGGACCATAGCTTTACTAAATTACAAACTTTGTGGATGACATCATTACTTTGACATCTATAACAAAAGTTAAGTTTGCAAAATAATAAAGAAATTAAAATAATATTACTATATTTGTAAAAATAAAATTAACATAAAAACCAAAGCATAATAAAAATGTCTCCACATGCACAGCGAGGGCGGCCCGTGAGGGCATCGGGTCGGTGGGGCCCGAACATAATACTCACTAAAAATATGCCGTTCAAATAAAACACACGAACGCTATTCTGGATGTATACTCAATGTATATCCATCCATCACGTATAAATGAATTTGTTAGCTCCCCATGTGAGTCTGCCTTCTTTTGCTCGGCATGGTTAAGGAAAACCCTTATTTTATATATACAAAGGGCGACGACTTGTTGCAGGCAGCAACAGAGTGAGGGGATACTTTGTGAATATATATTTGCTCAGGGGATACTGTGTGTATATCACGGACCTATGTGTTTGGCTTTTGCGAGGCATAAATAAACGCTTGGAAAGTGCCAGGAAAAAGGTCTTCAGGTTCTGAAATATGTGCGGAGAAATTCCAAGGGTTTGGGAGTGAATTTTTGAAAATTTCCTGGCTATTGACGGAAAAAAGGTACGTACTATAATAGATTTTTGAAAAAAAAACTCGTGTTTTGGTTTTTGAACTTAACGTTATTTAGATTTTTAGACGGGATTTGAAATGGAAGTCATAAATTTGTAATGTTAGATGTTTTAGCTAGGGTTTCAGTCTGTATTGTACTGTTAGAACCCCCCAAAAAAACTGTAAAATGTCGTCTTTTGAGTGTAAATTGACATTCAGAATTTACACTTTGCTGCTTGTTTTTCCCTCAAACTTCACACAATTATGGGGAGTAGTGAGGAAAAAAGGTTTAGAATGTTAGCAAGGGTTGGAGCCTGCACTTTACTCTGAACATGAAAACAAATCCGTTAGTTGTGGAAATAATTTGCCTCCTGGGATTAATTTTCAAAGTTTTTCAAGAATCTGTTAGTTGTGGAAAGAATTGGACTTAAAAAAAAAGGTTAGTTGTGGAAAGAAATGGCCTTTCAAAAACACGTCAGTTGGGGAAAGAATTGGCCTTTCAAAAATCTGTCAGCATTGAAAAGAATTGGGCTTTTGAGATTAATTTATTATTTGACCTTAGTGTTGTATTTATTCTTTTTTATTCAAAAATATTTCAAGAACCTGGTAGTTGTGGAAAAAATTGGCCCTTCAGAAATCTGTTAGTTGTGGAAAGAATCGGCCTTTTTCAGATTAATCTGACCTTTATGTTATGTGGAAATAATCGGTCTTTTGAGATTGATTTAACCTTCTTGTTATATTTCAAAGACTTCTGTTTATTTTGTTAATGGTGTTAACTGTATATAATTTAAAGCGTGTAATGTAGATTTATAATTTAGATTTTTTAACTAGGGTTCCTGTCTACACTGTACTTGAAAGGAGAGAACATTTCTAACAATTGTGGAACAAATTGGGCCTTTAAAGATTTAACTTGAACGCAGTTAATTCTTTTAAGGTTGTTTCCTTATGTTGTAAACTGCACAGAACTCAAGGGCTTAATGATATTTTATAATGTCAGATACTTTAACTAGGGTTTCAGTCTGCATTGTACTTGGAACGAGAGAAAAAATGTCAGTTACGGAGTAAGGTGGTATGGTGAGTTTAATTTGACTTTGTGTCGTATTTAAATAATGCACTTCAATTTTTTTGGTAGTTTTTTTGTCCTTATGTTGTAAATTTTACAGAATCAGTGTGCACTGTGCTTGGAATGAGAAAAATAGCTTTCAGTGTTGGAAAAAATACTTTATTGATTTCAAATATGGAAATTGCAGTACATTGGCTTGGCTGTTTCTTAATAGTGATAAATTATCTAATAGATGTTTTACCTAGGGATTCTGTCTGCACCGTACTTGGGATGTGAAAAAAATTCTTTGCTGCAGAAAACTGGCCTGATGAGTTTAATTTGACATTTTTGCTGTAATTTATATGTTGTAGCTCAAATTTTTGTGGTTTTTTCCTTAGGTTGTATATTGTACAGAGTCAAATGGGAATTGTGATAAGTTGTAATGTTATGTTTTAGCTAGGGTTTCAATCTACAGATTACTTGGAATGAAGAATAAAAGTCTTTGCAAACCTTGTGTCCTCTCCACATGATAGCAAATAGTTGTGTCTTCATGATGCAAGGAATAGCGAGTTCATCATGGAATATCTCATCCTGTATGTAGCTTGGATCCAAAAACACCACACCACACTTAGTTATAAAATCTTGAATATTGAAATAACCTCTATTTTGCTTACCACATTCCCACATCAAGCATCTTGCAGTGTCTATTTCCATTTGGTCATCACCTTCGATCTTGTCTTCAAGTGTGGTACTTAGCTCCCAGGAGTGATCTATGAACCTTGAACATTGATCCTTTATAGTGTGGTTAGAATGCATGGTAAATCCTTTATGATTCCTCATAAACTTCCTTTCAATCCAAGTGCTAGAGAGCTCAGTGGTGATATCAATGCATATATCCATTTTGACCCTCAAAAGATCACCTGGATCCTCTACACAAAAACAATCTTGAACTTGAATCAAAGAGTCTTGTAATGGCATGGCATGAGGCAACAAATCTGAAATATGACCATTCTTTTCGTACCTTGGGCTGCAATCAAAGTGCTCAACTTCTTTTGCTGGAATGGGAATTGTTGAAATACATCCCATCTAAGTTAGGATCAACCAGCATATTCTCCTCAAATGCGTGCTTATCCACATTGCTACTCCAAAAATCAATCACATACGACAATGGCTTACCCTTTGGAAGGTCAAAGGATAGTTCATGATTTGGTGCATCTCCCTCCATCTTGGGCTCTTCATATCCAACGGGCAATGCCTTCTCCTCCTTGACTTCATCAATTTTGTCTAACCATATTTTCAGTTGTGCCTCGTTATCTTTCAAACACTGTTCTATTCTTTTTTCTATTTGCTCCATGGAGCGATTGAGCCACTCCTCAAATGGATCTATAGATTTGTCTCTTTGATTTTCCATTAGAAACATGCTACATAAAAATTAGATCTAACTTTGTAGGCTGGCAAGACTTAAGCTTTGATACCACTGTAATGTCCCCAAGTATTTTTTTTGTATGAATTTTTTCTTTTTTTTTTTTGTATTTTCTGAATTTTCTGAACAAGTAAATAACTAAAAATAGCAAAATAAAATATGTACTTCGGCTGGAAACCAATAACAAACAACACCAAAACCTCATACATTCATCATATCACTCAGATCTGAAAATATAATTAACATAACAGCCAATTGGAGCCCTCAAATAAATTCCAATTTATTTATTTCAACTGCTGAAAATGTGTAATGTCCCCTTTTTGGCGCATAAAGCTTTTGTGCGTGATATGCTTGTTCCTAGTCTTCCAAAGGCTATTTGTCGTGTTCGGGAGAATTCCAACGTTCTTGGAATGGTTGTGGCTCAGTCTTGCAGAGCAGTTGTACGTGGTTTTAAGTTTGGCTAGTCATTGGGAGTTCATAGATGCTTTCAGAATTCAGTTCCTACCTCTCGGGTGCTCTTCGACTTTCTTGGAGAAACATTCTATTTTTAGACAATCACCTGACAACCTTCGATTTTTGTCCCAAGTCATCTACTACACTTTGGTATGGTCATAGTTGTTTGTTCAGTGCATTTCTATTCTCTTTGTAGCGTGGGGCTATTATCTGGCAGTTTAATTAATATTGCACTAAGGTTGCCTAAGGTTTGGAATTAGTATTAGCAATTTAGTGTAATATTAATTATAAGGTGGATATAAATGTTTTATTGAGTGCATGGAGATATAAGTTTGAAGTCATAATTGTGGCGCTCAGTTGGGAGTTATAAGATTGAGTCATAAAGTGATTTTGATGTTTAATTTTGAGGGTTGTACTAGAGCATTCCTTTCTAGAAGTCAAAGGAGTATTTTAAATGGGATTCAATGCATTTCTATGCTTTCCGTAGCTTGGGGCTATTATCTGGCAGTTAATTAATATTGCACTAAGGTTGCCTAAGGTTTGGAATTAATATTAGCAACTTAGTGTAATATTAATTATAAGGTGGATATAAATGTTTTATTGAGCGCATGGAGATATAAGTTTGAAGTCATAATGGTGGCGCTCACTTGGGAGTTATAAGATTGAGTCATAAAGTGATTTTAATGTTTAATTTTAAGGGTTGTACTATAGCGTTCCTTTCTAGAAGTCAAAGGAGTATTTTAAATGGGAAAAAAGAATATTTTATTTTCCCACCATCTTGGGCACTCACTTTGAGGGGATATTATTAATATCCCATGAAGGCATAAGATAATATTTATATTATTTCTCTTTGGCATGCATGGGAGTTATAAAAGAAAGTTTTGAACGCTCATAGAGTTTATGTGTAATATCCCAAATGGGGATATTATGGAGAAGTTTGGATTTACGGGCTTTCCCAAATGATTTATATGAATTCTGCCCTAAAATTTCTGCACTTCATCTTTCTGCCCTAACCCTAACTTCTGCCCAAGTTTTCTGCTCTTGTAATTTTCTGCCTTAATCCTAACTTCTGCTCCAAAAATCAGACTTGAACAATTGCATATAATTATCATAAATCACATCAAAACATCAACATAATTCCATCATATGATCTGCCCAATAATGCAAGTGATATACACCATGAAACACATATTGAAAACATCAAATACACATCCACAATGAACATGAAGTCTGCTGCTGGAAATTCTGGAAATATGAAGTCTTCAAGTACATAATTATGGCTATGGCAAGCAGCCAACAGCCCAGCAATAAAGTAGATATAAATGCCAATGTTTACATACCAAAAATATGCATAAAAAGGACTTTATTAGAGGGCGAATCAGGGCTGCAAGTCTGCTGTCACAAAGTCTGCTCTTCCCAAATCCTAATCAGCAACACAACTCCCAAATATGCAAGATATCTCCTTCCAAGAGGTGGCGCTCTAATGATAGGGCAATCTTCTCCTCAAATGATGGACAATCAACGCCAAAGAAGTGCCTAGATGTGATCTTCAAATCAGATATATAATTCTGCTCCAAATAATGAAGTGCAAGTGAACTCTCGTCACGGAATCCTCCACAAGAAAGAGTTAGGGTTTTGTCCAACTCCTCTTAGGCACCCAAGGTTTTCAACTTAAGCTACTTATGCTAGAGATAAACTCCAATGAATGAATGAGTGATGAATTAATGCCTTTGGAATGCCAAAATACCTTCTATTTATACATGAAATTCGCCCTCAATGAAAGCTGGCCGACCTAGGCACTTTTTCCCTGAATTTTCCCTTACAGAGGCCGACCTAGGCAGGATAGAAGAGGGCCGACCTAGACAGGATAAAAAGGATTTTTATTATTTTCCTTATGAGCGCTCCAATCAAATTAAAGATTTGATTATTACATCTCTCCTCTTCAAGCACTATCATAGATGCAAGTAATACTATATTTCCATATTTCCATTGCGCACCAAGCATCCAATGATCTCCTCCTTGTGATGGTATGTAGAGTACAACTTCGAGCTCGTCCATCTCTATGCGTGAAGAAGATATTATATCACTTATCCAAACATCCAAGTGGCATCCATATGAAACAATATCATCTCTTGGCAAAATCATGTCAAAGCTCCATATCTCATAGCATATCTCCATGTGATTGGCTCTCCCAGGTGGTTCGCTCCAAGGAAGATAATCCTCCAAGAATCCTGGAGTGAAGTGATAAGCTCACTTCCTCTCTAATGGCGACCATTCCCAGAATGGGGACATTACATTATGCAATCTAAATATGAAATTTTGTAATGTCCCCTTGTTGGATCAATCTCTATTCTGTCCAAATTCACAAAACCAAATGGAACAAGCATATAAGGTAGTTAGGGGTACATATCTTTACTTAGGAATAAGATAAACTAATTTTGTTCTAGAATCTTGCAATCAGTTAGGTAACATTGCAAACACAGTTCGTGAAATAAATCTATTATTATTGTAAGGGAATCATATATTCATCATTATGCAGCAAGTTTGATTTGTATGTGAACCTCGAATTTCATCAACAGTCCCTTGACGTAGGGGTTGGTAGGGAAATTGCAATAGGGTGCCCTTAGCCATTCCCTCCCTTTCACAGTGCAATAGGGTGCCTGAATAGTTGTTCTCCCTACTTGCCCTATAGCAGGGTGCTCTAAAGCTATTCTCCCTTAAAGCAGATTTCCTTCCTTACCCTTTGACAGATTGTTGCAGTGTTATATGTATATTTTAATGCTTATTGACATATGGCAGAGATGTGCAATAGATTCATATATAAAACTAAATAATAATCTCTATATTACCATAGTGGAGTGGAATATTAACACCTTAGATTCTGATTTGATTAATAAATCGTTCAGTATTATGGATTCTCCCCTGCTGATGTACATATATATCACTGTTGAAGTATGCAGATTTATCTCTGCTCTAAATCAGTTCCGTATTCCTTGTATTTCTTCTTCTTATGTTGTTATATTTTAGATATCTATCTTTATCTTGTTTTAACGTTATTTATTCTGCAGACTTATCTCAGATATATATTTCTTTCCTTTATCGCTTGATGGTCCCCTCCATTGCATTTTACCAACCTCTACATATACCTATGAAATGACACACCTTTAACAATGAGTCGCTGCTCTTTAAGGAGTTGCAGCCTTTGTTATAACACAATGAAATCACTGCTTTTAAACTCACCTCATAATCAAATCGTACCCATTTATAATTAACAAATCACACTTCTTAGTGTATTTAGATTGCACCTTTTCACATATTATATGGAGCGCTTTATTAAGTCGGCCAAAGTCACGTTTGTATTTGAATTTGAAATATCTTAATTTCTTTTCTTATTATTATCACCACTCCTTACAAATGAAATCGTATCATATCACCTTTTATCTTATGTGCTGCCTTTAACTGTTCCTTAATAACTAACCGTTGGTAATAATATCTATTTGGAATAGAACAATTTGTCTGTTGTCTCTTCTAGAAGGAGGTCGGCTTCTATATATATTAAAACTTGGATACCCGACATTACAAATTTGTTCTTTTGTGAACTAGAGCTGTTGAGCTTGATTCTTCTAGGGTTGTTTAATCCATCTATTTTGCTGGTTTCAGTAGTGAAATATCTGCCCTAGCTAGTTGGGAGTGATTTTCATTCAGAGGATCACCTATGCGCCATCATGGAATTAATAATTTTTGATGTATTCTGAGATATCTTTGCAAGCTGATAATTTTGTTTTGATTGTTGGAGGTTTATTTCAGAATTTTGGGGTGTTAGATTAGGAACATCTCAGCCGTACCATTTCCTGTTGTAGCCGTACATTTCCAAGGCAGCCATACCAGTCTCCTAATCATGGTGAGACGGATGCTGACTCAGCTTGTTTTGCCCTGTAGTGGTCACTAGAGACAAGGAAATTGCTGATCGGACCTTTCTTTGGGCAAAGAAATTTGTTTGCAAGCAGTCTGTACCTTTATGAGCTGTACCACCTGTTGTGATGTAATCACACATCGCCCCATGGCAAATGGGGACCCCCTCTTTTTTTTGCTTTCTCGCTTCGTTTTGCTCTAGGTTTAGTTTTCCTCTAAGCTTGTATGATTTTGATAGTGTTGTGTATGCAAGTCTCAACAGTTTCTTGCCAAGAGGTCTATATGCCTTCATCTTGATGCATGTCACTGAGACCCTGAAAATGACTAAGTCTGATATCCTGAAAATCCTGAAAAAATGACTAAGTCTAAAATCTGGTGGATCCTCAGAAATCTAGAATCTGCATGCTAAATCCTATGGATCCAGGACCTATCTCAAACATCCTGGAAGTATATTGATAAATATTTAAAGTATAAGAAACTCAATAGTTTCTTATACTTAAACATATTTTCAATATACTTCCATTCAGGAAATCCAAAATTTGACTAAGGCAAGAAATCCAAGGGTACTGTCCAAACCCGCCCAGACTAGGCGGCCTCACAAGGTCCTCTTGGACAGTGTCTTCACCATCAGGAGAGCTTGTCCAGACAACACCTTCAAACCCGCCCAGGGAAAGTTAGGATGTTTTCACGAGTTTTTGCTGACTGAAGGAAGTTAGGGAGTGATGATGGAGTCTAAAACTAAGATTTTGATGAAACTTCCATGCCTCACCTCCAAACCTGCCCAGACTGGGCGGCCTTGGCACGAGGTCATGGACTCAGCCTCCTGCACATGCATTTGTCCAAACAGAACCATCAAATCCGCCCTAGGAGAAAATGGTTAAGTTTAGAAGGTTTTCAAGCACAAGGCACTGAGAAATGATGAATTTCAAGCAAGGTTTGCAAGTTGGAGGGAAGTTAAGTAGTTTACAAGCAACATTCCATGCATCATCTCCAAACCAAGCATTACTTAAACTCCTCACAACAAGGATGAAATAATTGGAAAGAATGATAAAAAATCACTAAGCCTGATGTCCTGATGTCCTGAAATCCTAAAAATTGGCTAAGTCTGAAATCTGGTGGATCCTCCAAAATCTAGAATTTGCATGTTAAATCCTATGGATCTGAGACCCATCTCAAACATCCTGGAAGTATATTGATAAATATTTAAAGTATAAAAAACTCAATAATTGACTTATATTTAAACATATTTTCAATATACTTCCATTCAGGACATTTTCGATATGGCGACGACACTTGCATTCCAAGCACACCTTCTAAACCCGCCCTACTTGGGCGGCCTTGGCATGGGGTCTTGGATTCAAGGTTGTGATCACGCACTTTCTCCAGACACTGCCCCCAAAACCGCCCAGAATGAGGGATAACATAATTTGCTAAGTTTGTTTGACTTCAATGATTAAGATGATGCCAATGAAAGGATACAGTCAAGATCAAGGAATGAGAAGTGTCTAAATGCCAAAATCCAAGACACACCTTCAAACCCGCCCTACATGAGCGGCCTAGAGAGGTCAGCTTGGAATTTTGATGTCAAAGCAATGCAGTTACTCTCTCTTGACTCCTTAACTCATCATGATGTCTCACATCCCTGAGGGGATCATTCAAAAGGAGGAAAGTTTGGAAATTTGACTAAGTCTTAAGGAGCAAGGAGAGAGACATCTTCATGGGGAGAGGAATCAAACTTAAGTGAAGAAATTCACACCACACCTTTAAACCCGCCCTACATGAGCGGCCTTGAACTCCATGCTTGGATAACTCTACCTCCTGCACATGACACTCTCCAAACACCACAGTTAAATCCGCTCAAGGAGAAAACTTATCAAATTTGCAATGCTTTGAGTTGAAAAACAATGAGATCATGAAGATTTAATGAAAGTTCATAAGTTTGAATGTATTTCAAGGCATTTGAGAGGTTTTTGATGCACTTTCATGAAGAATCCAAGGGTCATGTCCAAACCCGCCCTACCTGGGCGGCCTCAGGAGGGGGTCTTGGACTTTTTCTCCTGCCACATGAAACTCTCCACATGCTGCCTCCAGGACCGCTCAGGGGTTTAGATGGCATGATTTACAAGTCTACTTGATGAAAGATGAAGAAGATGGCTTTCAAAAGGTGAGATTATCAAGATTGACATGAAGGAAATGTTTGAAGTATGAAAATCCAAGGGTCATGTCCAAACCCGCCCTACCTGGGCGGCTTTGGCATGTAGACATGGACAATGTCTTCATCACCTCATGGATTCCTCCACACACTGTCTCCAATCCCGCCCTAGGTGAAAATGATCAAATTTTGAAGTGTTTTCAAGCATAAAGCACTAGAAGGTGATGACATTTCAATGGAAACTTGAAAGTTGAGAGGATTAAGTGAATTTTGAATGAAAATCCATAGGTCACCCTTAAACCTGCCCTACCTGGGCGGCCTCAAGAGGTTCCTGTGGACAACTTTACCTCCACATCAAATACTCCAGACAATGCCTCCAATCCCGCCCTTCTTAGGCGGATTTCACCAATGCAGAAGGACATCATCACCTAACATCTCCAAGTTTGCCTTCTCACTTCATAAACATCTCAAAATGGCTAAGTCTTAGGCAAGTTCAAGAGAAGGGACTTCATGAGGAGAGGAATGGTCATTAAGTGATGAAAGTCCACATACCTCCCTTAAACCCACCCTTGCTAGGCGGCCTTCATCTACTTGCTTGGACTACATGTCCACCACAACGCTTCATCCACCTATCACCTCTAAATCCGCCATCCACTTGGAGATATGTAAGAAGAAGATGAGATTGTTAAGGAGGAAACTAGTTTTAGAGAAAGAATCCACACCATGCTCTCAAACCCGCCCTTCTTGGGCGGCCTCAGGAGGAGGTCTTGGATTCTCTCATGTCCTCACATGCATCTCTCCACACAACACTCTCAAAACCGCCCAGGGTGAAGAATGACATAAGTTGCAAGTTTGTTTGGTGGATGATCAAGATCACGCTCAGGAGATGAGATAATTAAGGTCATTCTAAGAGGAAGGAAGTTTGAAAGTCACTAAGTCATGGAGGTGGAAGAGGAGTGTCAAGGTTAAGGTAAAGATGTGTGCACATAGCAAAATCCTTACTACCTATCCAAACCCGCCCTTCCTAGGCGGTTTTCATCATGATAGGTGGATAACATCATCACTTAGTATCCATGATGCATCATTTGAGTCTTAAGGGTGTTGAAGAGAAGGTCTTCATGAGGAGATGAATCAGCTAAGTGAAGCAATCCATACACACTCTCAAGACTATCTTGTTAAGAGACTCACTTTCATTCACCTCTTTCACATCATTCACTCCATACGACATCTTCAAGGCTGCTTAGCTTAGGTGGACTCCACCATGACATAAGGATAAGTCCATCAAACATTTCAGATCTGCCTTCTAACCTCGCCTAAGAATGCATAGAAATGAAACCTTACAAGGAGATAAGAACAAGGAGTCATCATGAGGAAGAAACAAGCATCAAATGAAGGTTAGAGTTAAAAAATCCACACACTACTCCCAATCCCGCCCTTGTTGGGCGGTCTTAGACCCTTCACATGGACAATGTCACCTTCCACATGAAATTGTCCACACATACCCTCTGAACCCGCCCATGCTGGGCGCTCATCACATGAAGGCATGGAGAACATTTAAAAACTTCAGTTTTCCTCTTGCTAGGCCGACCTGCCATATAGAGGGGCAAAGTTTGATATTTTAGAAAGTTCAAATCTGCATTTTAAATCAAATACAAATCCAAATTTGCTTCTGATTTACAACAGAGTAGCAAGGAGCAGCAGCTTGTCAAGGAGATAAGTCAAAAAATTCAAGTTTCTTCAAAAGGTCAAGTCTTCTAAAAATCTGATTTTATTCCTAGAATCTGATTTTGCTAAGGTATGTTGTTTTGAAATTAATTGTTTTAATCCCACATACATAAGGTGGAAGTAATTTGTTGTTTAAAATCCTTTATGTTGAGTCTTAATTTGATGTGTTTCTTCTTGTAGGTGATGGAGGATCCAAAGAGGTGAATGGTGTGAGCTCATACATAAGAAGCTTTGGAAGAGGGAGGAACGTTGCTCAAACTTGTCATCATCACCACACGAAGGAGCTCCTACATCTAGTTCAAAGACTTCATATGTCTGGAGGAGGAAGACATCGACGCCATGTGGAGGGAGCTAGTCTAAGATGATCAAGGTTACAAGTGTAGTTCATCATCAAGAGCATCATCCATTCGAGGTGAGGATTAGTGGAAGGTTGTCACTTCACCATGCACATCTTGAAGGAGGTCATCATCCAGAAGTTCACATATCATGTGCCAGACAAGAAGAACTCCCATCAGGCACTAGTCTACTCCATGAGTCCATGCAACTATCCAGAGGCATGACCCTGCACAAGCACAACAACATCACAGGATGAGAGATGAGCATGATCATCAAAGCGATCCATGAGTTGCATCAAGACAACAAGAAGAAAATATTCTAAGTAAAGTGAACATGAAGTGAATCACACTAGTTCATTCAAAGATGCTGAGGTGGCATGTACACATCATCAAGCCAATAGCATTTTGCCATGTAAGAGGGCCCACCATAAAGATGCTCCAGAGATGCTTATCACATTGGGAAACGTGCCTTCATTGCCTCTTTCATGTTCTAAAAATAGCAAATTTTGTAACAAACTGCCTTGTCTCGATCTCGGCCGTTGATTGTCAAATCAATCCTGGCCCTTCATGTAATTTATAGAGTCTATAAAAGGCTCATTCTTCTCATTCGTAAGGGAGAAGGGGATATGGGGAAGATATAGGAGATTAGAGAATAGAAATAGAGAGGAGATTAGGAGTAGAGTTGCTGTAGGAGAGTAGAATAGCAAGTAGAGTAGAGGGGGAACTCTTCAAAGTCATGAAGAGAGACATGAGATTGTTGTAATGATACACTTCAAAGTAATACAAGCTCATTGTTGTTGTTTGGCATGGTGATTTTGTGGCTTTGAAATGTTAGCATGGTTTCAAGTTCTTGAATATGATGAAGATGTGGTTCCAAGTAGCGTAGATAATAAAGTAGATAGAGGTCATTGATGTAATGGATATATGCAATGATGTTTGATAAATTCCCGTTGGTTCATACTTTTGATGGTTTGTCACTGGCAAGTCATCGTGTAAAGTTAGCCTGAACCACATCTTGCAAATAGTTCGATTGTTGATGCTCCTTTGAGTTGCGCCAGCTGTGGGTACTTTGGAGTGTGTCAACGATATGAAAATCCTTGGTTTATCCCTTGGAGATTGCACCTATTTCATGTAGTTGTTGCTCGTCATGGCGAAGTGAAATTTGGTTTTCTAAGGGAATTTGTCTATCATAGCACCGTTCATCATGTCATTGTCTTTAGATTAGCCTTCTTAACCCTTGCCTTTTGCCTTTTCTTTTCGTAGTTGATTAGAAGAAGTTCCATTTCATAAGGAAAGAGTACATATTTGAATGAAGTAAGGAGCATATTCAGCGTAAGTCCCATTGTGATTACCAGCAAATCACATCACACCACCGAGGCTATCCGTTGCAAATTACGTACAAGGAACCTTGGAGCGTTCTTGTTTGATCACATAGTTTAGCATTCGAGACGCTTTGTTCAAGAGAGGATAGAGCACTTGGTGTTTTATTCTAATGTTGTTGTTGTCAAGAAAACATCATCAACACCACCCATATGTGAGGTGTTTGAAATTGGAAATAAAGCGCTGGGATTTAGGGGAGTCTTTTATCCCAAAAGGAATCGCCTAGGATAGAGCTGAGTCTGTAAGTGGTTTTGAGGTGAGTAGTGGTTTGGAGGAGTTATGAGCAATTTGGTGCGTTTTTGACCTGCTGTACCTGCTGTACCAGCAAGGTACAGTTCTGATTATAATTTCTGGGCTATAGTTATGTGCTTCCATTTTGATTAAGACAATTTTGGTGTGGATTGGAGAGTTGTTCAATGATGGGTTCAGCTGTGGGGAGTTTGTGGTGTTTTGGGTGAGCTTCCGTGCATTTCCAAAATTCTGAGTTCCATATCAGACCTGTGTTTTTCTGCTGTCTGAGTGTTTTCAGAGGTGAAATATCAGTGTTGAAAGGCATTACATCCATATCCAGCAATCGAGCTTCATGGGCAAACTTCTGGGTGTTGTCTGGGGTGACTGCTTCACTCTCAAAGTTTAATTTTGTTGCTACGGCAGAGGCAATTGGTAAGAATCAGAATTAATTTAATTGTTGTAGCGTGCCCTAACCTTTTGTATTACTGTTTTAGTTGCAATATGATGAATGTAACATTGGATGGTTCACCGCCAGTCTCTTAGCTTACAAACTCACAACCCGTTTGGCATGAACAAGCTGGCATATCAACCTTTTAGGTTTTGAGTCAAGCTTAGAAATTCTGCCAGTGGCTTTCACACATTCCCACTGAATAAGTGGAATCCCACTGAACAAGTGGATGTTTGTATTTGCTGTACTAGTATAATGGTTGTTTGTATCTGAGACCACCGTATGCTCTCACCTTGCCCTCTAAGGGATTTGGGTGATTAAAAGGTGTATCGGAGTTTGTTTGTGCAATCAATTTCAGTTAGAATATTTTGAAAAAAGCTAGGGTGGTCATTACAAAATGAAGTACAATGGTGTAACTCAGAAAATGCACTCACAAACTCCCAACTTGCAGCTGTACAGCCTTCTCAAGGGCTGGAAATCATCAAACGACCCTCCAAAATAAAGTTGCCTTATGCAGAAGATTATTTCAGAATTTGTTGGAAGTTTGATGACCTTGCAAACCCTCACAAAAAGGCATCAAATGGTCTTCAAACCCTAGTCGGCTTGTTGGGAATTTATTTCTGTTTTTTTCTAAAAATGGTATGGCCTTGCAAACCCCTGAAATCAGCAATGAATAATCCTTAAACCCTAATTTCCTTGTTGGAAATATTATTTCCGATTTTTCAGCAAGTGGTACGGCCCCCAATTCCTCTACAAACAGCAATAAAATGGCCAAATAGTGTAGTTGCCCTCCTTGCAAAATACTTCTGAATTTGGTGAAGTGGAATGGCCTTCCAAATGAGTATAAAGTCCTCCAATAATGTTAGATCTGCAATAAACCCTTTTAGGAAAACTTTGCAAATGAAGTGAATCCACAATTGAAGCACAAATGCAATCCTCGGGTGGGATTGCCTCAATGGAGATGAGGGTTTTCGTCCCCAATTCCAAAATGAAACCCTAGAGGGTTTTCATCCAAATCAAGCCAAAGCTCACACAATGAAAAATAGTCATATGGAATCATGATCTTCAAATAAAGATAGGCGCTTCCTTGATATACCTTTTCAAATTGGGCCCTTAGGTCCTAAATTTCGCTTTAAGTATTTAAAAATGCTTTTTTAAAATTTATTTTATTTTATTTTTATTTTAAGTATTAAAAAAAGCTTAATTTTAGTACTAGTGATTAAAAACACCTTTTATTTTAATTATAATAATATTAGTATGTTGCCCTTAAAATTATAAATTATTGGGCCTAACTTAAATAATATTATTAATTATTTTTGTCTGAAAAAGGGGACATGACATCTAGGAAATTTCATTAGCAAGAATTGGGTTTGGGTCATCAATCATTTCAAATGGAATGATTCACAGATTCGGAAGAAACATTCGTTGGCACAGAATACCCTTTCATTGTTAGGAGTGGTGATAGAATATATGTTAGATGTTTGAGCTAGGTTTAATGTCATGTCCCCTTTTTTGGAATTAAAAATTAGTAAAATTGGGCCCAATCATTTTATATTATTATAGGTCCTATGTAATAAAAAGTGTTTTTATCACTTTATGCAAATGTAATTCTAAAATGGGACCTATGGATGTAATTCAAAAGTATTTTAATACTTGGAGGGAAATTAAAATTGAAATAAAAAATAAAATAAATAGAGGGCCCGAAAAAGGCAACTTTAAAAGAAGGGCAAAGGAATCAAGCAAATCATTAGATTTATCATTTCAATTATACATTTCAATTTGGAGTTTCCAACAATCAAGCATGAAAACCATTGGTGCATGTGATCGGAGGATGAAAACCCTTCAGTTTTCAAAGCGAGCTTGAGGACAAAAACCCTCTTGCTCATTGGAGGTGGTTTCACTCAAAAATCGCAATTGAGCAGAACGATTTGGATTTGCAAGCAAATTGTTGAAGACATTGGAGGTCTAGGGTTTGGTGTAATCCAGTTACAGAGAGTGTGTGGAGATTTGTTATCGGATTTGTATTAGGGCATTGCCCATATTCATATTTTCAGGTTTAATCAAGTATTACTGGTTTGGGGATCTAATTTTATGTTGCATTTCATATTATTGTTTGGCATTGTGCTTCAGATGTTTATGTATTTTCAGAGATCTAATTATGATTATTTTTAAAGTTTGGAGATTCTTTATGATATAATTCATTGCTGAAATCCTTTAAGCAACAGCACCAACCGAAGGATTGGTAGTACTATAGAGACTCATCCTCAATATTAAGGTGGATTGCAGCATGTTGTGGCTGGGATATTTTTGTAGAAGGCAGCCGCTTCACTTTATGTAGGAATCGCAGCCCATATTGACTGCTGTAGCATTTGTTGGGTCTGCCGTACATCTCCTATAAATATTTGATATTGTGGGTGCCTCCTTTGCAAGTGACTTCACAATCAGTCTAATATCAAATAACTGGGTCAGCAGTGTATAAATATTCTATTGAATGTCTTGGGAGTAATGTATGAGTTTTCGTACAATTTAATAGAACCCAGTCATTGAGTTTGCTGTCCATACAACTTGGTATTAGTATTTTGAAGGCCTAGAGGGGAGGACAAATTCTGACATAGGAATCTGATTTGTCTGGGTTTCATCAGCTTTATAATATTGTATCAGCTTTATAATATTTATCAGCTTTAGAGGGTTTATTACTGCCGTACCCATTTTAAAAGAAAAATATATACATTATAAGTAGTAAAGTGGGGAGCATTTGATGGGGTCCACATCATAGATCAGGGGTTTCAATATTATACTTTCATATTATATGATTTGGCAAGGAGTTGATTGAAGGTTATTAATAAATCTATTGGTTATTGCTGTTAGCGAAATTTTGAAAGTTGTTATTGGTGATCGGCTGTCACATTTACATTCAGACCTGCTGTACAGTCAATTTAATATTGCATTTCGAGGGTATACACTTGCTGGTGAGGGTTTAATTGCTGTTAAGAGGTTGTTTGTTATTCACAAAGGTTCACGATTGTCACATTTTTCAGATCAACACTAAACCAGCTAGGGTTTGGCATCCAGCCATTTAACTATAATTTCAGATTGCACATGTTGGAGAAATCATCCATTTTCTAGAGTTGTCCGTTTGGGGACGTTACATTTAACTGTGCACTGTACAAAGAACATGATACAAGTTTCAGTTGTGGAAAGACTGGTCTTTTGAGTTAAATTTTACATTTCTTGTCATCTTTATATGTTGTAGTTCAAATTTTTATGGTATTTTTCTTATATTGTAAAATATACAGAGTTCAAGGAGGGCAATGATATGGTATGATATAATATATTTGATGTATTAGCTAGGGTTTTAGGCTGCATTGTACAGTGAACAAGAGGGAAACCTGTTAGTAGTGGAAAATTGGAATATCATTCAATTTTTTGAGGTTCTTTAATATTAGATATTTTAGTTAGGGGTTGCACTACACTTGGAGTGTGAAACTCTCACAAGATCGCCTTTTGAGTTTTTAATATGGTTTTCCTGTTGTATTTGTGTGTCGCAGTTTAATGTTTATTGTTGTTTTCTTTACTTTAGGTTGTAAACTGTATAGAATTGAAGGGAAGTAACAAAAGATTATATTTATTAGTGTTACATGCATTAGCAAGGGTGTCAGTCTGCACTGTACTGGAACTAAAACAAAGATCTCAGTTATGGGAAAAATGATTTTTGTAATTTACTTTGCTCTTAATGTTGTATGTATGTGTTGCAGTTGATCTTTTTTGTGGGTTTTTCTTTAGGTTGTAAACTGTACAGAGTTGAAGGACGGTAATTATAATTTAATGTTAGCGAGGGTTTCAGTCTGTAGTTTGGAACTCTGAAAAACATCTGTCAGTTGTCGAAAAAAATGTTCATTTTACTATTTGTAGCAGTTAATTTTTCTTTTGCAATTTTTGCCTTAGGTTGTAAACTTTAGTAACAGAATTCAAGTGGAGTGGTAGAAAATGATAACATTAGATGTTTTAGCTAGGTTTCAGTGCACACTGTACTGTGAATGAGAGAGAAATCTATTTAGTAGAAAAGACTGGTCATTTGAGTCTAACTTGTCCTCTGTGTTGTATTTGTATTTTGTAGTTCAATGTTTTGCATTTTTTTTAATGTTACAAGATGTACTGAATTCAAAGGCAGTCTGAATTCGAAGGCAGTAAGGATAAAGTTATAAACTATAATGTTAGATGTTTTAGCTAGGGTTTGTTGTTGAGACATGGACCAGCTAGGACTCGAACCTAGAACTTTCCATTCGCTGCTGGAGTGCTCTACCACTGAGCTACTGGCCCCTCGTGGACCAGTCCATCGTCGGTCCAGGTGTGGCTTATTTCCAACACCAACATTTGTCTACACTGTACTGTGAAGGAGACACCTGTCAGTTGTAGAAAAAATTGATATTTTAAGTCTGATTTGATCTGTGTGGTATTTACAATTTATACATTCTAAATTAATACTAAAATGTTTTGCAGTTGTGTTACATCATAAACCATATGGGATTCAAGGTGAGTAATGGATAATTATAATAATAGATTTTTAGAAGGGCTTTCTGTCTGCACTGTACATTGATGAGAAAAATATTCTAAACTGTGAAAAAATGGTCCTTTTAGTTTATTTTCCTTTATATCATATTTATGCATTTTAGTTCAGTTTTGTTTAGTTTTGTGTCTTAGGTTGGAAAATTTACAGTGAGAAAACAATTTTTTTAAATTATATTATCGATGTTCTATTAAGGGGCCCCAGCCCAACTACAACTTAACACTGTACATATAAGATTACAATATCACCACCTTAACATCATTACATAAATATAACTATCAAACAATCTCTCTGCAAACTTGACATACACTACGTTACACCTACAATAAACCATATACTGAAACCAAAACACAGACATCTAGAATAGGGCAGAGCATAACAGTGCCATTAAACACACAAATTTCCATTTACCAGGGCCTATACAACCAGCAGTGGCAGAGAATACCCTGCCTAGCACATAACAAGAAGAACCTATTCACCATGGCTACCATCTTCCATCGCTTAGCAACACGCTTATAAACCCCATTGCCCGACATAGGCACCACCTCCAACAAGGGTGCAAAAGTTCCTGTTGATGGCATTGCACTATGCAACTTTATACCATTGATCACTGACATCCTGCACACTTCTTGTCAAGAAGCCATTTTCCAACAAGGGCATGGTAAAACTGCCTGTCAACTCCAATGTTCCATTATGAAATGTGATAACCATATCCTGCATCACCACATAAAGGTCTTGACAGAATTCTTCCAAAATTTTATTATCCACCCTTCTTCATGCACTTCTTCCTGTATCTGCAAAATGAATGCTTCAAGCATTCATTTTGCAGCTTTTTTGTCTACAATATTCCTTGGCTTGCCAAAGAATAAGTCATTTCCCACTGTGCCTTCCTCCTCCATAACCCTGACCAGAAGAGCCATGATATAATCCCTAATATTTGCATTCACTACTGCTTTTGCTAACTTTTCCTTGAACTCTTAAAGAATTATTGCCTGAGAACAAAAACACCCTGTAGCCGCCAATCCTTCCTTGCCTAAGATAGCCTTTACCAGCTGCATATTGGTCAACGGTGATCCGAAATCGGACCCTGCCTGAGCCGGTCCCTAGAATTATCCTCCTTTGCCATATAGCAGAAATAAAACAAGCTTCCCTGCAACACAAGGCCAACACCTATTGCCCAGACCACACACGAAATAGTAGCTACACAATCTAGCGATAAGTAACCAAAAATACCATATGCTAATACCAAACCTCCCACCATTAAAACCAAGTGCTTCACATGACCTCTTCCCCGTACCAAGGCATGTTGGAGGCCTGTCTTCATAATAATCCACCGCAAGCGTTGCAACCTCTTAACTAATCATAATGACTATCAGTCACTATATCATCCTAATGTGCTTGATCCTTTTCTATTAAGGAGGCTAAATGAGTGCAATCATTAACATCCTTTCTCTCTAATAATTAAAGTCTTGAAGTAAAGCCCCTTGATTAGCTAATAAGTTGGCCACCTGATTTTGAATTCTGTAACAATGAAAGATCTTGGAAAAGGAAAATTTCAAGCTCCAAGCTCTGACTTCTTCTAAAATTAACTTTAATTTCCAATTTGGACAATGCCCTTTTAACCCTTCGTTGACCATGATCTGTGAGTTCCCTTCAACTTCCACGCTACAACGGCCAGCCACATAAGTAGCCTTGAGGCCCATAAAAAAAGCAATCAATTCCACATAGTTATTCGTTTGCTTCCCTAAATATATAGAGCTACCAACCACAAAACCTCCTGTGTTGTCTCACAACACATACCCAGCCCCAGCTCTGCTCAGATTCCCTTTGGAAGCCCCATCAAAATTCAACTTCACCTGCCCACAAGGACCCTGCTATTTCCCTTCCTTTGTATGCTTGACTTTGTCTATACTCCCCTGAATGGGATACAGTGATAAAACTATTGGATATCATTTGGAAAAAGTTTTAAGGCAATTTATGGTCACTGGAAATCATGAATTGTTCATGGCACTGGAATGTGGAGGCTCTGAGTTTTAGATGCCACACCTTACTCAAATATACTGTAAAAAGGACAAAATGTGCAGATACTTTTACTATCCTGCTAGAAAAGCTGCTGGAGTAGATACCCTCAAACTGAGCCTACCTCATAGCTGACCTGCTCTTTAATTTGACTTGGTTTTGAACAATGTACATGTGTTAGACAATTGGGAGGACTTGATTTCATGTAGTGAGGATTTACTTGAATTTACTGTATAAAATTAGAAAATATGCATAAGGCAAACTTTTGTAATAAGTTGGTGTTTTGGTAAGGTCTTATTTTTATGAAACATAATATTCATGACAGAAAATTTATTCAGTGTTTTGAGCATAATTGGAGTAAATGCGAAAACATTATTTTGCAGATAAGAACAATTTGGTTTTCCTTCACATGTGCTGGGGTTCAGTGAAATGGATGGATACGGGCAGATTTGACTATAGGTTTATCCATGATTGTGGTGAGCAGGCTTGAATTGGAGGGCAGCTCCGGGTTGCATTTGGCCTGGATTTCAGTGTAGCATACATATAAGGTGTAGGCATGGCAGAACTGGGTAAACTTTCCCATGGTGTTTCAGGTTTTCTACGTGCTACATCAGAAGAGTACTGGCTCACAAAGATCAAAATTTGAAGTTCTACCTGAGAAAAGCACCATCCTCATCTTCATAGTCATTGCTTCTTTTTGGTCAATGGTTTTAGCCTTTGACTGCTGGTTTAATGTATTGCCATAACTACTGTAGGGGGGCACTGGGTTTTGATGCTACAAATTTATTTGAGTGGAATTCCTCTATTGTATATTCAAGTACTACAATCCTGTGAGTTACTTAGTAATTATCTGGTTTTCCAGAGGAGAGATACATCAGATATAGTTGAATGTATTTTGTATCACCCTAATATGAGACTTGTATCTGGATTCTGTATGCTTCAGTTCCTGGGGATGAGTAGTCTTGGCAGACAGAAATGTGCAACTGTGAATTTTTAGAGACAGACTATTGTCATTGAACTGTCTCATATGGTTTCTTGCAGCGAATACTCTTGATGATTCTTGTAGTATTCTACAGCTCAGAACCAGATTAAAGCATTGCTTGATATGCAGTTTATCATTAGGCGATATTTTATGGAATGAATTTGAACATTTATTACTATGATAGTGGATTTCTACAGTTGTTCCCACACATGATTTGTCCTTCACATTTGACATTTATGTGAAGGAATATGTTTTAGCTTGAAATCGATAGTAATATGTTGGTAATGTAGGTTTTGAGCAAAGGATTCTTCTGTTCAATGTGTTTATGAAGGATTGTTTTTAAATATGAGTACTGAGATGGTTAGCACGTCACAAATGGAAGGTGTTCCTGGGAGAATTTATCCGTATCTAGGATCTGCATTTCTAATTTCAATGGGGTATATTGATCCTGCAAAGTGGGCAACAGTGATTGAAGGAGGGTCACGTTTTGGGTTTGAGCTTGTATGGTTGCTGATTCTCTCCAATGTAGTTTCAATTTTATGTCAATGCCTTGCAGCTCGCATTGGGTTGGTAACCGGGAAACACCTTGCTCAGGTATTAATTTCATGGCTCTTGTCCATAATCTTATTTAAGTTTTGCATTATTATTTCATCAGAATGTTGCCTACTCTTTCTAATATTAAGGTGCCACTAAAAAACCTGAAAATTTCATTTAAATTTTTTTGAGTGATAACATGATGTTTTACTCCACTCTTTTTTCTAAAGTGTTATCCCTCAAATTTAACATACAGAACTTTGTTGGTTAATGGCCACATCTTTTATTAGAAGAAGAACTAGGAAAATACTCAAACATCTTATTTTCAAAATTATTATCTCTGCTCACTGCCTCACTTCTCCTGTTATCCACAGTAATCTGGCTTGTTAATGATAATTCTATCAAATTGAAGCTATTCTGTTTTTACTAGAACAAAGACAGGTAAACATTTTCTCTGCCACAAAACAAATAGCAAAGAAATAAAAAAGCCTAAATAGTAAATTTTTCCTTGCTACATGCAAGTTCTATATTACCTAATCAAATGTTCTCTTTGGTCTTTGTGATCATTAAATAGTTATCTTTACTGAACTGTTATTGATTATTGTTCAAGTAACATCAGAACTAAGTTGTAGCCTTGTTGAATTTTAACATGAACTGCAAGCCACAACATAGGTTTTGTATAAATGTTACAATGGCTGCTGCTAAACATAAGACCTGCTGATAAACTCTTGTATGCAAAGAGAATTTAATGCCAATATCTTGGCATCCATGGTTAATCTCTTTAGCAAAGGAGAAGTAAGCCATTTGGAAGTCCATTGCAATCTTTTCAGTTTGAATAAATATTTAATGATAATATAGTTATTGGTAATAATTGGGATTCTAAGGAATATTGAGGGAGATATTGGATAAGCAAGCTGACTGTCTGGAACTAAATATTTTCCTTCATAAAGAGGCTCCATGTTGTAGCTGGATTATTATTCTATTGATGAGCCAAATTGAGGTTGCACCAGTTTTATTCTATGTTACGCCAAGGGATGGGGACGGCCGGGGATGGGGGAAGCATTTTTGGGACAGATTTTTTGGGTGGCCATTTTTTAGGGGACGACTATTACAAAACAGTGAAAATTTAAAAGTATAGGAAACTTCAAATATTATATGATAACATTGATAAGGCATTCATCGTATACATCAGACAACCTTAATACATAACATTAGAGTTGAATTGATATTTCACATGACAGTTGACAAACAAATTAATAAAACAGAATTGTTTTCATTGTCAATGTGCATATATGATATAAAAATTACAACAAAATGCCCAAAGGCTGCAAGCTTCAACTACAAAATGACAAAAACATTGAAAATCTGCTACTGCCCCTAACAACATAGGCTAACATTGCATCAAAATCAGAGTTTGAATCTAAGTTACTGCCACTACAAGGGGTTGCCTCGTCCAATGGAACCCCAACCAATCCCTGCCGTGCCTCCTTCTCTTCAACTTGTGTGGCATCTTTGGGATCTGTTGATGGTTGTTTTTCGACAAGTCAACAATAGAGTAAAATACTAGGTATTTAACTCTCTCTTGAGCAAAGCCTCTCGAATGCTAAACCAAGTGATCAAACGAGATGACTCCAAGGTTCCTTCTTCTAATAATGTTTTCGGTAAGAGACAGCTCAATGGTTTAAGTATGATTCTGCTGTTAAACACAAAGGGACTTACGCAGACTCTTCTCCTTTCATTCAACTTATTCCTCCTTTGATGTGGATGATGTATATACAGAGCTTCTATGATAAAGAAAATGAAAAAGGGGGTAAGGGTTTAGAAGGCTAATCTAAGGACAATGAGATAATGAAACATGTAAAGATAGACAAACTCCTCATGAAACCAGACTTCGCTTCGCCAAGAGAACCAACAACTACACGAAGCCGGTGCAATCTTCTAAGGAAACTCAAGGATTTTCATGTTGTAAATCTCCATCCAAACACCCACAGCTGGCGCAATTTGAACAAGCATTCGCAACCGAACTAAAGAAAATGAAGGTTCAGTCTAACTTTGCAAAGTGGATTGCCTTCGACAATACACGAAAAGTATGAACCAGAAGAATTCATCAAATATCTTTACGCATATTCATTACATCAATGCACTACTAATCTATTTCTAAGCTATTTGAAACATCTCTTAATTCCATCAAGATTCAGAAACCATGTTACTCCACAAGATAATACTTAACACCAAACAAGTAGCTCCAATGTCTTTGCATTAACTTTGGGGAATATTTACAACAATTTCCAGTCCTCTCAGAGAATTTTGAGAGTCTCTTCTATTCTACTCT
This sequence comes from Cunninghamia lanceolata, assembly GCA_027924645.1. Taxonomy (NCBI): domain Eukaryota; kingdom Viridiplantae; phylum Streptophyta; class Pinopsida; order Cupressales; family Cupressaceae; genus Cunninghamia; species Cunninghamia lanceolata. The sequence goes on along the minus strand of BSBN01000311.1, from coordinate 4,460,827 downwards.
GAAAATCTACTCTCTACTACTACTAATGATCTACTCTCTAATCTATATCTCTAATCTCTATTTCTAATGTCTAATGAGTTACAAATGAGGCAACAAGGCCTTTATATAGTGCTCCAGTATACAATGAAGGGCTAAGATTAATTCAATAGCCAAGGGTCTAGATCATGCCACCTCAGAGGTAGTTACAACAACTTGCTATTTTTAGCAAAAAAGAGAGAGGCAATGAAGGCACGTTTTCCAATGTGATAAGGTAAGGCGAAAGCATTTAAAATATTCCTCCACATAGGAATCCCTTTGACTTCTTTTATTAAATGATACATTGCATGCATTAAATAATGTGGCTAATCAAAATTAAATGATGTGTACTCGCCACATAAGTGCCAACTCAGCATACTTTGAAAATTGTATCAACTTGTAATGATGTATTCAATGTGATTGTTTGAACTTGTATATTTAGGAATACATCTTGTGGATCTCGCCTTTTTCATTCTTCTTGTTAACTGGATGTATGATAGTTGTCGCCTCACTTGACTAACTTTATGATTCTTCTTCTTGTCGATAGATTGATGTGAATCTTCTTTCATGTAGACTAGAGAGTAGATGATGACACTTGATTCCTTCATGAAGAGTAGGAGACTCTCTTGGACTTGGAAATTTGAAGAGTCTTGAAGTTTGATGGATGAATGCTCTTGCTTGATGATAACACCTTCCTTAGAGGTGAAGTAGCTACTTGATGACTTCTCTTGAAGGTTGAAGAACTTGAAGTAGAATTGATACCTTAGGAAGCCTTGATGAAGATGATGTCCTTCGGGTGGATGTCTTCTAGACAATCTCAACTTGATGCCACTTGATGAAGAATTCCAACACAGGGATGATGAAGGATACCCTTGAAACAGCTACATGATGCCTTGCTCTTTCTCTTTCCTTGCTTGTCAAAGGTTCTTATCACTTGATCTTTAGATGATTCCTCCTTTTTGCTGCAACACAAGTAAAGGAACAGCATCAATCCCCTTGATAAACATGATAATATTTGATTTATAACATACAAGAATGCATTTCCAAGCCAAGCGTATTAGATAACAAGTTCTTGATCTTCATTGAAATTCTTAAAATTTGTATTCTAAACCACTACTTTTAATCCTCTAGAAGTCGCATTGGATCAAGAATTGAAATTCTCCTTGGCAATTCGCATTGGATGATACTTAGTTTTACTTGCTCAATGGGGTGGCGCATTAGATGGAGGGTAGAGAGTCTTCTAAGATTTTCGCATTAGATGAAGTTTTTAATTCCTCTTCACATTTCGCCTTGGATTTGATCTTGATAATCCTCAAGTCTTGCCCTTAGAGATAGGTGCATTAGATCAAGTTTGTTGATTCCTCTTCATATCCTTTGGAGTTGTATTTGAGTTTCTCTTCATATTTCGCACTGGATGGACATAACGGAGTCTCCTTCTTGGAATGTCATGATCTTCCTTAGAATCCTCTTGTCTTGTTGCACCGGATGAAACCCTAACACTTGCTTTCAGCATTTCGCACTAGATGACCCTTTGATGATCCTCCTTTCATGCTTCGCTTTAGATAGAGGATTAATGTTCTCTTGCTTTAAGTCGCACTAGATCAAGTTTGGAGAATCTTCAAGGATTTCGCATTGGTTCAAGATATAGGATTCCTCTCAAACATTTCGCATTGAATGAAGAATCGAAATCCTCTTAACACTTGGCGCATTAGATCAGCAACTCGAAGTCTTCAAGGCATTTGATCTCCTTAGATAGAACTTTAGGATCTCACCTTTTAGCATGGCGCATTGGATGGAGGACTAGAATCCTCTGGAACTTGGTCGCATTAGATCACTAGTTTGGATTCCTCAACATCAAACTTCACTCTCCTCTTTAAGATGGCGCATTGGTTGGAGGATTAGAATCCTCATGATTTTCGCATTTGTTGGGACTTCAAGATCCTTTAAACTCAACCCTTGGAAGATACTTGAAAACTTAGAGGTATTCCTATAGTTGGCGCATTAGATCAAGTTTTGAAATCCTGTAGAGTTCTTCCTCAAGAAGTCGCATTAGATCAAACATTAGATGTCTTCTAGATTTGGCCTTGGATTGTTATCATGGATTGGCGCATTACTTCATGAATTCAAATCCTCTGGACTCTAGCGCATTAGATCAACTTTTTAATTCCTCTGATACTTATCATTTGATGAAGTGCTCTTGGAGTTTATCTTTTGGCGCATTACTTCATGTGTGAAAATCCCTCAGGAATTGGCGCATGGGATGGGCTTTGTGAATCCTCTAGACTTCATACTGGTGAAGTGACTTGCATGTTTGAAGTTGTCATTTCGCATTAGTTGAAGAGTGAAAATTCCCCAAGAATTGGCGCAATAGATAGAAGATTAAAATCCTCTGACATTTTCGCACTGGATCAAGGCATTGAAATCCTCATCTTTTCCTTCGAAATGACCTTTTGGTTTGGGCGCAATAGATAGAAGATTGAAATCCTCTGATATTTTCGCATTGGACCAAGGTGTAGAAGGGCGCATTGGATCAAATTTTCAAATCCTCTGGCTCAAGTGTCTTATCCTTCGTGATTTTGCGCCCAGATTTGCGCCACCTAAGTACCCTGTCGCACTAGATCAGCGTTTTGAATCCTCTGAAATCGTCAAGCATTTTTCAGGATCGCGCGAGTAAAGGTATATTGAAAAATATATTTAAGTATAAGTTTAGAGATTGAATTTCTTATACTTTAAATATTTTTCAATATACCTTTCAGGATGTTTGAGATAGGTCCCGAATCCACCGGATTTAAGATGCAAAATATAGAATTTGGAGGATTCACCAGATTTCAGACTTAGCCATTTTTCAGGATTTTCAGGATTTCAGGCTCCAGGCTTAGTCTTTTCCAGGTCTCAAACATTCTTCAGGATTAACTTCAAAACTCAATATCTAGATAGGATTTGATCACAATTCTTCAACATTGCAAGTTCATCTACCCTTAATCGTGAACCAAAGATCATAGGCAAGGAAATTATTACCGTACCGGCAGAGGAAAATGAGTCAAATCATCATTAAAATCTCATTGAAAACTCACTGAAAGCTCAGAGCTCAAAAAGAAAAGGGGGTCCCTATTCCTAATGGGGCGATGTGTGATTTGGTCACAACATCTAGCGTCAACCCGAATAAATGTTCTTGAACATTTCAAAGACAAAGACTCAATCCAGACCCAGAAACTTTCAGACACTTCTCTTCTATCTATCAGCTAGCTAGACAACGAAATCGAAAAGGAAAAGAATCATAGATTGGATCAAGACAAGACACCTTCTGATGTGTGATTAAAGATAGATTTTAATTAAAACAGTTTCTTAAGTGTTCCAAAGATAAACAAATGTCAAGTTTCAACATCTCCATGTACACCCACACACTAGATCAAATAAACACGACTACTCGATCAAAGAATCAAAATCAATTGCCAGCGCGACTATCCATATCTGGGGTTTGAAGTGCAAGCACTTAGGTTCATTCCCATCCCTTAGAAGCCAGGATCGACTAAGCTGACCTGTCTCAAGCTAGGTGAATTCATGAAAGCAAACGGATGAATGGATATGTACATGGATGAAGTGGGCAAATGACAATATGCAATGACAAGTAAATGATATCAAATGGAGTGGTGATGGAATGCTAATGAAAATGCAATGAAACAATGTGGCTCTATCATGACGCCTGTTTGCCAGGTTTTCGCCAAGATACTTATCCATGGCGCCCGTTTGCCGGGTTTTCACCAGTGAACGAAATTTTCTCTTTACTATTTTCATTTTTTTTTTTTTGTTTTGTTTTGTTTTTTTTTTTCTTTTTTTCTTTTCTTTTCTTTTTTTTTTGAATAATGACCATTACACACGGCGCCTGTTTGCCAGGTTTTCACCGAGGTAATGAATAGACGGAATTCAAGAGTCTGACTCTGCAGATAACGCGATGATCTATACATAACCATGTCAAGTTGTGATACTTACAAATGTTGGCAGGAAAGAATAACATGATAGGGTGAAAGGAACGGAGTTGGATGATGGCGAATTTATGAAGGGAAAGCGTATTCAACCATAAACCAAAGAATGATGGGATATGCTGAACAACGGAAAGGTAGTGGAAATGGATGATAACAGCAGTGTGAAATGGAATGGAATCACGATCAACGTCCGTTCATATCAATCTAAACCCTGAAGCTTGCAAGTGGAAAGGAATATAATGGGGAACGGGAATGGATGATAAATGAAATAATAACTTCGTCCCACAAGAACTTGGAATTTTCTTATTTTGATTGTACTTTGCAGGATGAAGTAATTTGGAATGGAATTGAATAGAAATGGAATGAATGGATGATTGGATGCGGTAGCCTCTTTAGATTCGGCTAGAAGTACCCAGAGCTTCATTCTTCAAGCCTTTTTGAAAGTATAGCTTTTGAACATGCATGGCTTAGAATTTTGGTATTTGTACCATGAGGCATAGAGATCTATAAAATTTTCAGGAATTTCTTTGCTCAACGGGTATGAAGCATCCAAATATTTATTTTATGGAAAGATGGGGGAATGGGTGGAAGGAATTGCAAGCTTCTTGCCTAGACGATACTCACATTCATCAATCATGATTAGGAGATTGGGTGAAAGAATAAAGGATATGGTGATGGGATTTAGGATAAGTGGAAGTAAAATGGATGACGAAAGATATAGATAGTTACCTGCTTTGAGAGATTTGCATAGTAACGAAAGTGAAGTGAACACATATAATGGGTGGATAATGGAGATAATGATGGATTAATGTGGAATAGATGGGGATACCAACATCTTAACCTTGTATGCAGTGGCTGAGGTTATTTGAAAAGATATTGACATAGACAACTCCAAATAATTGATTCAGACTTCAACTTTCATCCTTCTGGAGTATACAACGAACAACAGGACCATATAAATGATTCAGACATCAGACTTGAATTCATTATTGGATGAAAAAAAAATGAAATGTGGATGGAGGTTTTATTGCTTTGAAATGGGTGATGAGTGGAATGGAACGGATGGAAGTATTCAAAAATGCTTATTATGGAGCGGAGGCGGAAACATGAATTACCTTGAGATTTTCACTTGATCCAGACTAACAAAGACTTTCCTAGCAACTTCGGGATCATTAAGATGTGTAAGAAACCTCAAAATACTTCAGTCAATACCGAACAAATGACTCATCTCCCAGGAGCAAGCAGTCATGCTATCTAATACTCGCGATGGAATCCACGGGAAATCCATCAATCATGACCCAAGTTTCTCAACGGAACACAAAAGAATTCATAAAATTTAGATTTAGCATTCTAGAATATTATGATCAGAAGAAAATAGTGTCAAGACACAATATATGATTAACTTCCAAGTCAAGTTCAAAATCTAACAAGATGATAAACTGGAAGAAAAACGTCTTCAGACTCTAAGACCTTCATGAATGGATGTCTAAGAAATGAACTAACACGTTGTCCTAAGTTGACACCAGAGTGTGTGTTTAAGATACATCACCTTCTTACAAATTGGAAACCCGACACGACAAAACAACTAAAACAACTAAGAAAAACAAACAGCTAATCTATGAAAGCAAACGACAACCAACCACTAAGCTAAGGAAAAGACAACAACAAACAAGCGACTCGAAAACAAAACTAAGCTAAGGAAAAACCAAGACTTGAGTCAAATGACATCAAGGAGCAAATTTATTCTAAAACGCGACATGAAATAAAATCCTACTCTAACCTAGCTATGTACAAGCAACAGAGATGCAACCCAGGACACAGAGTATATACAAGCCCTGGCATGATTATTCAGTATGTACAACAGAAGCAATGCAGCAGTGACGGTTCTCAACCGGGCAAATTCATCTTTGAATTCAGAGAAAAACTCATCTTTCAGGCAATAGTCCCCAAATGTAAGAAAAATTTCTGGAGGTATTATGATCAATTGAGGATTTTCATCGGGACCATGATCTATCCAAATGCAGGTTGTTCTACCCAATTCTCCATAATCAAATTCATATTCAACATGTGCAATGTGTTCAAGATTATTATCAATGCTATCAGTGCTATCAATTAGAAGTTCATGATGTTCAAATTCAAAATTTCTCCAATCAATAGAAGGGAAAGATACAACCTGATGTTCGCTGTTTTCAATGAGACATGGCCTACCAAGCATTTGATCGTACTCTATGCACCCATCAGGAGGTCGCCATTGATGGTAGATGAACTTCTCGTCTTCTTCATATTGCATGATCTGATCGTCCAACTCCTTTGTGATCTCTAGCAGTGGTGTCAACAGCTTCTTGATCTCAGCATCCATTGCAGCAGCATGTTCTTCAATTGTCTGTGTCTTCTTTGGCTTGATATCTTCTTGTATAATGATGGCAGCATCGAGCGTCGACCCGAATTGCTCTTGTTTATTCATGGGCTCTTCTTCGGCATACTCTTGAATGATGACTTCTAAATTCGCTTGCAAGGCTTCTAACTCATGATTTTCTAACAATGTTCTCCGTACTTCTTGCAGCTCCTTCTCAAGGATCTCTTGATGTAATGTAGATGCATACTCCTCAAGAAACTTATCTTCGTCAAATTCAGGTTCCTGCCACAAGCTTGAACTTCTTTCTTCCTCAATTGCCGCTTCAAGTGCTCTAACTTCTGTCAAACCCTGCTTACAATCCTCTAATGTTTTTGATAACTTCTGTTCAAATGCTTCTACTTCTTCTGGATTGATAAACTCACATTCATATTCCTTTTCACTGGTACATTGCTTATCAAGGTTCTCTGTAGTGAAGACTTCTTCCTCAACAGGTACACCAGCTTCTACTTCCTGCATGGCTTGATGAATTGCTTCCCAGCATTTCTCACAAGTGTATTCCAAATGATCTGTATCATGTACCCTACACCAAGTTCTAGAAAGCAATATATCTTCTACACTTAAATCCTTGTCATTCCTCAATTCTTTCTTGATTTTCTCTTTCAACTTCTTGAATGCTATCCCATCGACAGGAGTATTAGGATCTATCTTTGAAAACACTACTGGCTCATGTACTTGTAAGAATGAAATCTTCTTCTGCACTGCTAGATCCATCCTCGATAAGAAAGTTATACAATCTGCTTCTCTATGCTCATTTGTATTATGAATACGACATCCATATTTGCACTCGAAATCTTTCAAACTCTTGCCACCAAGACGCTTACTCAATGACCACCATAACTGAAGAACAATTGGAGTTGAATTGGCAGGATCATATCCAACAACTTGCCGCATATCCACTTCTGAATCCATGGTTGAGAAATCCATCTTCTGATTTTTTGTATTTTTTGATTTTCTGCTTTTTTTTGGATTTTTTGAACTTTTCTACTTTTTTTGTATTTTCTGAAATATCAATCCACCACTTCGGAGTATCTTGTTGCCCTATTCGAAATGAAGAATATCCAGGTAAATGCCCTCCTTCTAGCGCCAAATATGTTGATGGTTGTTTTTCGACAAGTCAACAATAGAGTAAAATACTAGGTATTTAACTCTCTCTTGAGCAAAGCCTCTCGAATGCTAAACCAAGTGATCAAACGAGATGACTCCAAGGTTCCTTCTTCTAATAATGTTTTCGGTAAGAGACAGCTCAATGGTTTAAGTATGATTCTGCTGTTAAACACAAAGGGACTTACGCAGACTCTTCTCCTTTCATTCAACTTATTCCTCCTTTGATGTGGATGATGTATATACAGAGCTTCTATGATAAAGAAAATGAAAAAGGGGGTAAGGGTTTAGAAGGCTAATCTAAGGACAATGAGATAATGAAACATGTAAAGATAGACAAACTCCTCATGAAACCAGACTTCGCTTCGCCAAGAGAACCAACAACTACACGAAGCCGGTGCAATCTTCTAAGGAAACTCAAGGATTTTCATGTTGTAAATCTCCATCCAAACACCCACAGCTGGCGCAATTTGAACAAGCATTCGCAACCGAACTAAAGAAAATGAAGGTTCAGTCTAACTTTGCAAAGTGGATTGCCTTCGACAATACACGAAAAGTATGAACCAGAAGAATTCATCAAATATCTTTACGCATATTCATTACATCAATGCACTACTAATCTATTTCTAAGCTATTTGAAACATCTCTTAATTCCATCAAGATTCAGAAACCATGTTACTCCACAAGATAATACTTAACACCAAACAAGTAGCTCCAATGTCTTTGCATTAACTTTGGGGAATATTTACAACAATTTCCAGTCCTCTCAGAGAATTTTGAGAGTCTCTTCTATTCTACTCTGAAAATCTACTCTCTACTACTACTAATGATCTACTCTCTAATCTATATCTCTAATCTCTATTTCTAATGTCTAATGAGTTACAAATGAGGCAACAAGGCCTTTATATAGTGCTCCAGTATACAATGAAGGGCTAAGATTAATTCAATAGCCAAGGGTCTAGATCATGCCACCTCAGAGGTAGTTACAACAACTTGCTATTTTTAGCAAAAAAGAGAGAGGCAATGAAGGCACGTTTTCCAATGTGATAAGGTAAGGCGAAAGCATTTAAAATATTCCTCCACATAGGAATCCCTTTGACTTCTTTTATTAAATGATACATTGCATGCATTAAATAATGTGGCTAATCAAAATTAAATGATGTGTACTCGCCACATAAGTGCCAACTCAGCATACTTTGAAAATTGTATCAACTTGTAATGATGTATTCAATGTGATTGTTTGAACTTGTATATTTAGGAATACATCTTGTGGATCTCGCCTTTTTCATTCTTCTTGTTAACTGGATGTATGATAGTTGTCGCCTCACTTGACTAACTTTATGATTCTTCTTCTTGTCGATAGATTGATGTGAATCTTCTTTCATGTAGACTAGAGAGTAGATGATGACACTTGATTCCTTCATGAAGAGTAGGAGACTCTCTTGGACTTGGAAATTTGAAGAGTCTTGAAGTTTGATGGATGAATGCTCTTGCTTGATGATAACACCTTCCTTAGAGGTGAAGTAGCTACTTGATGACTTCTCTTGAAGGTTGAAGAACTTGAAGTAGAATTGATACCTTAGGAAGCCTTGATGAAGATGATGTCCTTCGGGTGGATGTCTTCTAGACAATCTCAACTTGATGCCACTTGATGAAGAATTCCAACACAGGGATGATGAAGGATACCCTTGAAACAGCTACATGATGCCTTGCTCTTTCTCTTTCCTTGCTTGTCAAAGGTTCTTATCACTTGATCTTTAGATGATTCCTCCTTTTTGCTGCAACACAAGTAAAGGAACAGCATCAATCCCCTTGATAAACATGATAATATTTGATTTATAACATACAAGAATGCATTTCCAAGCCAAGCGTATTAGATAACAAGTTCTTGATCTTCATTGAAATTCTTAAAATTTGTATTCTAAACCACTACTTTTAATCCTCTAGAAGTCGCATTGGATCAAGAATTGAAATTCTCCTTGGCAATTCGCATTGGATGATACTTAGTTTTACTTGCTCAATGGGGTGGCGCATTAGATGGAGGGTAGAGAGTCTTCTAAGATTTTCGCATTAGATGAAGTTTTTAATTCCTCTTCACATTTCGCCTTGGATTTGATCTTGATAATCCTCAAGTCTTGCCCTTAGAGATAGGTGCATTAGATCAAGTTTGTTGATTCCTCTTCATATCCTTTGGAGTTGTATTTGAGTTTCTCTTCATATTTCGCACTGGATGGACATAACGGAGTCTCCTTCTTGGAATGTCATGATCTTCCTTAGAATCCTCTTGTCTTGTTGCACCGGATGAAACCCTAACACTTGCTTTCAGCATTTCGCACTAGATGACCCTTTGATGATCCTCCTTTCATGCTTCGCTTTAGATAGAGGATTAATGTTCTCTTGCTTTAAGTCGCACTAGATCAAGTTTGGAGAATCTTCAAGGATTTCGCATTGGTTCAAGATATAGGATTCCTCTCAAACATTTCGCATTGAATGAAGAATCGAAATCCTCTTAACACTTGGCGCATTAGATCAGCAACTCGAAGTCTTCAAGGCATTTGATCTCCTTAGATAGAACTTTAGGATCTCACCTTTTAGCATGGCGCATTGGATGGAGGACTAGAATCCTCTGGAACTTGGTCGCATTAGATCACTAGTTTGGATTCCTCAACATCAAACTTCACTCTCCTCTTTAAGATGGCGCATTGGTTGGAGGATTAGAATCCTCATGATTTTCGCATTTGTTGGGACTTCAAGATCCTTTAAACTCAACCCTTGGAAGATACTTGAAAACTTAGAGGTATTCCTATAGTTGGCGCATTAGATCAAGTTTTGAAATCCTGTAGAGTTCTTCCTCAAGAAGTCGCATTAGATCAAACATTAGATGTCTTCTAGATTTGGCCTTGGATTGTTATCATGGATTGGCGCATTACTTCATGAATTCAAATCCTCTGGACTCTAGCGCATTAGATCAACTTTTTAATTCCTCTGATACTTATCATTTGATGAAGTGCTCTTGGAGTTTATCTTTTGGCGCATTACTTCATGTGTGAAAATCCCTCAGGAATTGGCGCATGGGATGGGCTTTGTGAATCCTCTAGACTTCATACTGGTGAAGTGACTTGCATGTTTGAAGTTGTCATTTCGCATTAGTTGAAGAGTGAAAATTCCCCAAGAATTGGCGCAATAGATAGAAGATTAAAATCCTCTGACATTTTCGCACTGGATCAAGGCATTGAAATCCTCATCTTTTCCTTCGAAATGACCTTTTGGTTTGGGCGCAATAGATAGAAGATTGAAATCCTCTGATATTTTCGCATTGGACCAAGGTGTAGAAGGGCGCATTGGATCAAATTTTCAAATCCTCTGGCTCAAGTGTCTTATCCTTCGTGATTTTGCGCCCAGATTTGCGCCACCTAAGTACCCTGTCGCACTAGATCAGCGTTTTGAATCCTCTGAAATCGTCAAGCATTTTTCAGGATCGCGCGAGTAAAGGTATATTGAAAAATATATTTAAGTATAAGTTTAGAGATTGAATTTCTTATACTTTAAATATTTTTCAATATACCTTTCAGGATGTTTGAGATAGGTCCCGAATCCACCGGATTTAAGATGCAAAATATAGAATTTGGAGGATTCACCAGATTTCAGACTTAGCCATTTTTCAGGATTTTCAGGATTTCAGGCTCCAGGCTTAGTCTTTTCCAGGTCTCAAACATTCTTCAGGATTAACTTCAAAACTCAATATCTAGATAGGATTTGATCACAATTCTTCAACATTGCAAGTTCATCTACCCTTAATCGTGAACCAAAGATCATAGGCAAGGAAATTATTACCGTACCGGCAGAGGAAAATGAGTCAAATCATCATTAAAATCTCATTGAAAACTCACTGAAAGCTCAGAGCTCAAAAAGAAAAGGGGGTCCCTATTCCTAATGGGGCGATGTGTGATTTGGTCACAACAGGATCAACATACCAATTTGCAGTTGGAGTGTGACGATACTCAAGAGAACGTTGATCCTGAAGCTGCAAGGCATTATGCATGGCCACCAAGTTCTCAGTCGCTAAGAGTGTAATGTCCCCTTTCCGTTAGTAATTAACTCAGAGAAAGTTAGCCTTATTCCTAGAGTTTCCCGAAGGCTAACTTGGTCGTTAAAGGGAAATTATTTTTTAAATAATTAATTTTATGTTGTCTAAAGGTCTTAATATTATATTTTAAAGTTGACAACTTATATTATTTAAAAAGTGTCTTATAATCTTCCTAGGTGGGTGCTTGAGTTGAAAAAAAGTCATATTATTATAAAGTTGGCTTCCCATATTTCACGGGAAGCTTATAAATGGAGTTTTCAATGCCCACTTGAAGTTTATGCATTTCTAATAAGAATTTTCTGTGGAAAGCTTCCAAGCTTTGTCCTGCGAGGTTGCATACCTCATCCTTCCTCTAGTTTTGGTTGTGAAAGACCTACCCTAGCTAGAATATTTGGTGATTTTATCTCAAAAATCACAAAGAGCTTCAATGGAGTCCATTTGCAGCGAAACTGACTTGAGTATTTTTTATGTGTTTTGAAGTTGATTTGATTGTGCAGTTTACAATAGTAATTTTGGTGTGATTTAATGTTGTTTTGTGGAAGTGTATGAAGGATTATATCACGGTAGGGCCGTACCATTTCCCAGAGGGTTGCCGTACCAAATTGCTTGTAGAGTGACTATCTCTAAACGAAATGGCTGGAAGTTTCGATGGTAATTTCTAATGGATCTGGACGCCTAGGATAAGAGTGGTTTTGAAGACTTAACAAGAGGAAACAACATCTCCCAGCAGGCCGTACATCTAGTACAGGCCATACAGATGCAAGAGTGGGATGTGAGGGTTAAAAAGGCAAGCGCTTGACTTTGGGTGTCCAATATGCTATGAAAGGTGGTGCCCAGGTGTTAGGAGGGGGTCTATAATGTATTGGGGGTGGAGAAGTCATTGAATTGGGCTAGGTGAATGATTTAATGGGTGTTGGGTAAGTGTTTTCAGAGCTGCAACAGTGGTTTCAGGATTGTCCAGCAAAGTATCAGTTAGTACAACTTCAGTTCAGACCATTTCGAACGACATGGACAACTTCTACAGTGTTCACAACATCATCCATCAGCTATAGAGCATTGGTATATGATTTTCCTTATGGTATTTGTTGTTTATTGAGCATATGTTGACCTGAATTAGTTGTAACAGCAGCTTGAATTTATATCAGAATTATATGATCAGTTGGAATGATGGTTAGAAGTAATATTGTTCATGTGTTGTAAACCCCGGAAGGTAGTATCGTTGGAGGGTGTCATTGCATGCTTCATTTTGTAAGATTGGATGGTTTACCGCCAATCCCTTATAGCAAATCATAACTGGCTAAGTCTGGTATAATCGACCAATTTGGTCTAAATCGAGACTTACTCTATGCAGTACTTTGCATATTCATTTCGTCTTTCATGCATTCCACTGAAGAAGTGTAAAAGTGGTCGGCAACGTCAAGTGCATGGTTGTGTTGCACATTACACACTCCATTGAACAAGCGAGGCATGTGGTGTGATGTCCCGATATTGAGGCGTTGTTTAAATTAAAGATTTAAACATCACGATAAACGGTGAAGTTGCTTTCTCGAAATATTGTGTTTATCGTATCCTTTCGTCATCAGTTTGAATGATAATTGTCATGCCCCGTAATTATGAAGTATTGAATAAATATTAAAAAGGACAAATATAAATTGCAATTTTATTATAATTATAATTGTCATAGATAATGTCGAAATAATAATAGTGATATTATTAATATTAATATAAATATATGTATTCAATCATAATATGAATATAAGTGATTAAATAAATATTATTATTATTATAAATATAGGTAATTGAATGAACACTATTATTATTATAAATGAGGTTGAATAAATATTATTATTACAAATATAACTGAATAAACATTATTATAAAATACAAATTACAAAGAGCGTTGAAAGGTCGGCGGACTCTTAAGAAGAGGCAACGGCTACCTCCAAAAAGACACGATCCCATATGAACCGATTCCTATTGTTTGGTATAAAGTTCAGATCGGGTGGGAGTAGGAAGGCATTGGATGAGGAGAGAATAAAGGAAAGAAAACATTAGGATTATAATAGAGGACAACAGAGAGTTAAGTCAGCAAATTACAGTCAACATTCAGCAAAGGGAAACATAGAATAAAGGAATCATGAATAATTCCGGAAGAAGATTTGCTAAGTAGAATATATATATATATATATATATATATATATATATATATATATATCAGGAAGAAGATTAATAAATAGGATATAATGAGAATATACCCATGATAGATTTAAATCTGCAATATTAATAAGGAATGAGAAGCAATAAGGAATATATATCTGAATGAATATTCAGATCTGCATAGTATAGAAAGGATCATACTTAAAGGAAGAAAAATATACAGTTCTGAATTTATGATCTGCATAAGATAGAAAGATACATGAGACTCACACCAGTAGTTCTCCATGAGGATATAAATTGCAATAAGGAATGTGTGGAGAGGAGTGGATGGATTGAAAAGGAGATGTGAGTGTGAGTGGGTAAGAAGGAAATGAATCAATCTATCTCATTTGACATACATAGCAGTAGATATAATAAGAAAGTTACATCTAATAATCTATAAGGGGAATCAACTCAACAATCTCATTATGGAGGAGTATCTCAACGTATCATCAATCCATAAATAATCAAACCATTCAAATATAAATCCCATCATTCTATTATTCAATTATTATATTTTTCTCTCATTCTATTCTTCTATCATTGTGTCATCCTATTCTATCATACTATTATTCCATCATTCTATTATATCATTCTTTCATTCTACTCTTCTATCACTCTATAACTCTATCATCCTATCTTTCGATCATTCTCTTCTTCTATTATTCTATCATTCGATTATTCTTCTATTATTCTATATTTCTATTATTCTATTGCTCAATTATTATATCATTCAAATCAGCTTAATTACACTCAGCAACCAATAATTATTAGTGATGAGTTTTCATTAACAAAAATATATCTTAGGAATTTGACACATGAATTATTGTTTACCATTAAATGTGAATGTGAAATAATACAAGATCTTTCATGTTTTTGTATGATAATATGATGAGGGAATTGAGGGCCTACAAGGAGGGGAAATGACGTTGGGATCATCTTCTAAGTACCCCACCCCATGGTGGATGGTTGAGGCTTGCCATATGTGGGCCAAGGGGGCATAAGAGGCTGCTCTTGGGCTTAGAAGGAGTGATTTCTGGGACACCCTGCTATAGTTGTACTCCAACCTCCCATCATGGTGATTAATTGAAGCATAAGAAGAAGCAAAATGGTTGTGATAAGGGGAATGGTGATAGGACGCCTCACTAGGCACCCCACCCCATATGGATGGCAAGAGGCCACATGGGGCCAAGAGGGGTGATGCACCCGCTCTTGGGCCTAGGGTAGAGGGTTTCTTGGGCACCCTATCAAACCATTTTGTTCCGGGAAGAGTGAATTAGAAACCTAAAAGATTATAATATATATTTATAACATGATAATTTTGAAACCCTAACCCTAAACTTGTGGGATTTGAATTTTTAAGGTAAAATTAGTATTGTTCCAATTTGGAGACATTACATGTGGTCGTCGTGGATGCCTGGTGTGTACGTAATCATTGCATTGCATTCAATATAGTAGCAAATGATTTGAAGTGTGAATTCGAACATCGTATGCTCTCACCTTGCCCACCTTGGGATCTTGGTGATCAGAAAGTGTTTCAAATACTGTCTGTGCTTTGGTTTCAGCTAACATTGTTTGGAAAAAACTAGGGTGCCCATTACAGTGGCATCCGAGTTGGTTTCCCTGCTAGCCTGTGTGTTTTGCTAAACCTGCATGCAACAAAAAAGTGATAGAGAAAAGAGATATCAGCAAAGAGAGGAAAGAAAATTGAAATCAATGTTGGGTTCAGAAGGTTCTGTGGAAGAAACTTCAAACATGGTAGAAAGGGACAAAGATGCTTGTCCACCGAATAGTCCAAGTGCCAGAATTGGAAGGAGATTTGACACAATGTTTGACATGATGGCACAACTTATAAACAAGATGGATCAGAACTTGAACAATATGTAGAGACCAAATGCGGATAGCAGTAGCTCCCTGAGCAATGGATCCCATAGTAACAATGGTGGGGTGGCCAGAACATTGGTGGGGTCGGTTGCTAGGCCCCTTTTACCTTTTTTCACCAGAAGGGAGGAGACACCTCGTGTGCAAAATGAACAAGTTGCATTCACTAATGAAGTTATGTCTTTGCTATGATGAGTATAGCACGCTTCCAGATCAAGTCCACCGGATCTTGAACTTCGATCAATTCATGAACCAAAACAAGAGAAACATAGGAAGGCAAGACACTAGAGGCAACTGAGTTCAAAGGGATTATCAACAGACCTTGAACAAAGTTTCCCTAACTCCACTTTGATGGAAGTGGAAAGTGCATAGCAAGGGCTTGGGTACAGAAGCTAGATAACTTTCTTGCATTGAGGCCTATATCGGAGGAGGAAGCTATAAATTTGGCTACATTGCACTTGGATGAGGAAGCCCACGAGTGGTGGTAACATGGATTGGTGACGCAAGGTCACAATCTTATCACCACTGACAATGAGTTCAATAGACTCATTGAGCGATTTGAAAAACAAGATCCAGAACAATGCTTCAAAGATCTAGCTCAGTTGAAGCAAACCAACACCATTGATGCCTACATCACTAAGTTTCAAATACGTGTTATGCTTCCAGATGTTTCCGAGAGGAGACTCAACTTCCTGTTTGTAGAATGTCTTTTGGAACCAATAAGAGGTTGGGTGAAGTCACTTGGCTCACAAACATTACAAGAGACCATCAAGAGAGCTCGGAACATGGAGTTTTCAGCTCCAAGAATCAAGATTGCAGCAAAACCATTTTCCTTCAATAAAGATAAAAGATCATTCTCAAAGTTTTCAAACCAGCAGAAGCCACCTATGCAGAAAATGAATGAAGACATCAGAAATGAGCTCAAAGGAAAGAAATTGTGCTTCATGTGCAAAGAGCCCTGGGCTCTCGGTCAGCTCCTGGTCATAAGTGCTTTTAGAAGGGACAAGTATGCCATTTAGAGGTGTATTCAGATGTTGATTCTGAATCAGAAAAATCAGATCAACAAGCTGATTTTGAAGATTGTGAAGAAGTTGTGGAATTTGAAGAAGTTGTAGAGGTGAAGGAGGACAAAGGAATACTTGCACAATTATCCAACACTCAAAAGAACAATCCCTTTAGAGTATGTGGAGTTCCTAGAGGGTAGTGTATGGTTGCACTTAGAGACACTGGCGCCATGCATAATTTCATAGATGAAGGCCTTGTGGCAAAGCATGGGTTGAAGACAAAGTAATTTGATGGGTTCAAAGTCATGGTTGCTGCTGGCTTTACCCTCACTTGCACACGAAAGATCACTTTGAATCCAGTTGGGAAACTATGAGGTCAAGGATGAGTTCTATGTTGTGAGCATTGGTGACATCGATGCGGTACTTGGAATTCAATAGCTGAAATCTTTGGGTGAGATCTATTTGAATTTCCAAACCATGGAGCTGAAGTTTGAATCATAAGGGGAGAAGGTTGTTGTCTGTGGAATGTCTAATGCAGGTCCAAGAGTTGTCACAGCCAAAAGGATGGAACGTATTTTGAGGCAAGTCGAAGCTAAGTGGGTAGTAGAATGTGTAGTCATGACCACTTCTGTTCATGAGGGTAAGAGATTGCACCATCCTGATGTGCAAACGTTATTAACCAAGCATACCAAAGTCTTCAGTGGGTTGCCATTAGGAAGGCCTCCTGATAGAGGCATTGACCATGTGATTGAGATGGAGGGAGCCAAACTAGTGGTAACCACTCCCTATATACACCCAAAACTCTTCAAGGATGAGATCGAGAAGGCCATCAAAGAGTTGCTTGACATGGGGTTCATTTGACCTAGCAAGAGTCCTTGTGCATCTTCGGTTGTGTTAGTGAAGAAGGACGAAACTATGAGCTTGTGCATAGACTACCGTGAGCTCAACCAGAGAACTATCAAAAACCGGTATCCAATACAAAGGATAGATGAGCTCATTGATAAGCTGCATGGAGTAGTCTATTTCTCTAAAATAGACTTAAGATCCGGGTATCATCAGATCTGCATGCGTGAGAAGGACATAGAAAAAATTGCTTTTAGATGCCACTTTGGGCATTTTGAATTTCTGGTTATGCCCTATGGCCTAATCAACACTCCTGCTACATTCTGGTCATGTATGAATTGGATTTTCAGTGAGCAGCTCAGGAAGTTCCTCTTGGCATTTTTTGATGATATTCTTATTTACAGTAAGTCTTGGGAAGAACACATGCGCTATTTGGATGAAGTTTTGGGAATTCATGAGGCAAAATCTCTGTTTGCCAAGGAGTCTAAGTGTGAGTTTGGAATGATTGAGATTTTGTATCTTCGTCATGTGATTAGTTCAAATGGAGTTAGAGTGGATCAAGAGAAGATTCATGCTATCCTTGAGTGGCCATTGCCAAGAAACCTCACACATTTGAATGGTTTCTTTCGGTTATGCAAATTTTATAGGTGCTTTGTGAAGGGATTTTCACAATTAGTAGCTCCCCTTACTGATCTCACTAAGAAGGGAGCATTTCTATGGATAGATTCAGTGCATAAATCTTTTGAAGAATTCAAGGTGATCATGAGTAACTGTCCCGTGTTAGCACTTCCAGATTTCACCAAGCCTTATGAGCTTGAGTGTGATGCTTCAGGAGAAGGCATTGGTGCTGTCCTCATGCAGAATAAACACCCAATTGCCTTTGAGAGTAGAAAGTTGTGTGGTGGTGAGAAGAACTACTTGATTTATGACAAGGAAATGTTTGCAATCATGCGTGCATTGATAAAATTTCCTCAATACTTGGTGGGAGGTAAATTCATTGTAAAAACAAATCATAATAGTCTTAAGTATTTCCTCAACAAGAAGAATTTTAGTGAGAGGCAACAATGCTAGGTGAGTAAGCTTCAAGCTTACGATTTCGACATTGTCTACATGAAAGGGAAAAAGAACATTGTTGCTGATGCACTTTCTAGGAGACCATATCTCACCTACATTGTTAAGATTACAACAGATTGGAAGGATCAAATCCTTGCAGGATATGCTAAATATCCTTTCACTTATTGATGGTGCCACCCATGAGGATAAGTACAAGGTAATCAATGGGTTCATTTTTTACAAAGAGCGCATATTTTTAGTGGCAAATCAAGAGTTAAAGAGAAGGTTTTAAGGTCATTTCATGATGAACCTTTGGCTGGTCACCAAAGTTTCTATAAGACCTATAAACATATCCGTGAGAGATTATCATGGAAGGGGTTGAAAAATGATGTCATGAATCATGTAGGGGATTGTTCTGTGTGCCAACAGAAGAAAAATGAACAAAAATGAACACACATACTCTGCTGGTCTGTTGCAATTGTTGCCCATTCCCAATCAAAAATGGGAAAGCATCTCAATGGATTTCATCATTGGGCCGCCTAAGGTAAAAGGAAGAGATTGTATTTATGTTGTAGTGGATAGATTAACGAAGTTTGCTCATTTTTTTGCAATTAGTTCAGATCTTAGAGCAGCCCAAGTGGTTGAGTTGTTTTTTAGGGAAGTGTTCAGATTGCATGGGTTACCACAGAACATAGTAAGTGATAGGGACAACAAGTTCCTTAGTTTGTTTTGGTAGGATTTGTTCCGTTTGAGCTGGACCGAGCTCGCTCCTAGCACCAATTATCACCCACAAATCGATGGGCAAACAGAAATTGTGAATAAGTGGGTGGAGGGTTATCTAAGAAACAATGTTTCAGGACAACAAATGGCTTGGGTTCATTGGCTTCATTTGGGGGAGTGTTGTTACAACTCTTCCTATCACATGTCAATTAAAATGTCACCATTCATGGCTCTTTATGGTTATGAAGCACCTAGCTTCATTGAGTTAATTTTTGGTGATTGCACAATGTCCAAGCCAAAGATTTGCTGTAGCAGAGTCAAGATATCATGAAGGCTTTGAAAGACAACCTCCTGCATGCACAAAACCAAGAAAAATTTTATGCAGATCAGCACCGTGTTGAGCGCACCTTTGAGGTGGGAGACATGGTTTATTTGAAGTTGCAGCCTTACCGTAAGTCCACTCTCAAGAAGAGGGGCAGAAAAGTTGAAGCCACATTTTTATGGACCTTTCAAGTTCAAGATGAGGGTTGGTGGAGTGGCTTATGAGCTGGAACTTCCTGTGAACAACAAGGTTCACAACGTTTTTCATGTGTCACGCCTCATGAAGGCATTTGGACACAATGTGGTAGATTCTTCTGAATTGCCTCCATTGGATGAGGAGGGTAATCTTGTGCTAATTTTGGGGAGAGTTTTGGAGATCAGAGAAGAAACTGTAAGGAAGAGAACCATTAGTGAATACCTGATCAAATGGAAGAACCTACCTTTGGAGGATGCTACTTGGGAGAATGAGTAGATCTTGCAACATCTTTAGTTGCAGTTGCTTGAGGGCAAGCAACTTTTGGGAGGGAGGACTGTAATGTCCCCTTTCCTTTAGTAATTAACTCAGACAAAGTTAGCCTTATTCCTAGAGTTTTCTCGAAGGCTAACTTGGTCGTTAAAGGGAAATTACTTTTTAAATAATTAATTTTAAGTTGTTTAAAGGTCTTAATATTATATTTTAAAGTTGACAACTTATATTATTTAAAAAGTGTCTTATATCTTCCTAGGTGGGTGCTTGAGTTGAAAAAAAGGTCTTATTATTATAAAGTTGGCTTCCCATATTACTGGGAAATCTATATTCCACGTAGCCCATAAAGTTATATTATATTTCATTCTCTTGAGTGTTTTAGGGGAAGCTAATAAATGGAGTTTTCAACGCTCATTTGAAGTTTATGCATTTCCAATAAGAATTTCCTGTGGAGAGCTTCTAAGCTTTGCCTTGTGAGGTTGCATACCTCAATCTTCCTCTAGTTTCGGTTGTGAAAGACCAACCCTAGCTAGAATATTTGGTGATTTTATCTCAGAAATCACAAGGAGCTTCAATGCAGTCCATTTGCAAAGAAACTGGGTTGAGTATTTTTGATGTGTTTTAAAGTTGATTTGATTGTGCAGTTTACAGTAGTAATTTTGGTGTGATTTGATGATGTTATGTGGAAGTGTATGAAGGATTATATCATAGTAGGGCTGTACCATTTCCTAGAGGGTTGTCGTACCCAATTGCTTGCAGAGTGACTATCCCTAAACGAAATGGCTGGAAGTTGTTATGGTAATTCCTAATGGACCTGGACGCCTAGGATAAGAGTGGTTTTGAAGACTTAACAAGAGGAAACAACAACTCTCAGTAGGTTGGACATCTAGTACAGGCTGTACAGATGCAAGAGTGGGACGTGAGGGTTAAAAAGGCAAGCAGTTGACTTTGGGTGCCCAATATTTTATGAAAGGTGGTGCCTAGGTGTTAGGAGGGGGTCTGTAGTGTATTGGGGATGGAGAAGTCATTGAATTGGGCTAGGTGAATGATTTAAGGTGTGTTGGGTAAGTGTTTTCAGAGCTGCAACAATGGTTTTAGGATTGTCCAACAAATTATCAGTTAGTACAACTTCAGTTCAAACAATTTCCAACAGCATGGACAACTTCTACAGTGTTGAACATCATCCATCAGCTATAGAGCATTGGTATATGATTTTCCTTATGGTATTTGTTTTTTACTGAGCATATGTTGATCTGAATTAGTTGTAACAGCAGCCTGAATTTTATATCAGAATTATATGATCAATTGGAATGATGGTTAGAAGTAATATTGTCAGAGGGTGTCATTGCATGCTTCATTTTGTAAGATTGGACGGTTTACTACCAATCCCTTATAGCAAATCATAATCGGCTAAGTCTGGTATAATCGGCCAATTTGGTCTGAATCGAGATTTACTCTATGCTAGTGCTTTGCATATTCATTTTGTATTTCATGCACTTCGTTGAAGAAGCGTAGAAGTAGTTGACAACGCCGCCTAGTGCATGCCTATGTTGCACATTACACACTCCATTGAACAAGCAAGGCATGTGGTCGTCGTGGATGCCTGGTGTGTACATAATCATTGCATTGCATTCAATACAGTAGCAAATGATTTGAAGTGTGAATTCGAACACCATATGCTCTCACCTTGTCCACCTCGGGATCTTTGTGACTAGATAGTGTTTTGAATATTGTTTGTGCTTTGGTTTCAACTAACATTGTTTCGGAAAAACTAGGGTGCCCATTACAAAGAGGTAAGCCTGTTGCTCTTGATTGACTAGATAAAACCACATGTGGACCAATTCCTCTCTACAACAAAGGAGATTACAACCTATGAAAATAGGTGAGTGGAAGTATCCTCAACTTTGGTGCATCCTTGCCATGCCACATTCACCATCCAATAGGTTTGGTTTGAGCTAATGTAGCTCTATCTGTTCTCGCCTCTAGTTTGCTGAATGTTGGATTGCAGAGATTGACAAAGGCTAGTCATTGTGTTTGAAGTGAAGTAGACTTCTCATCAATATACAATTTCAAAGGGCCTTCGTGAACTCTTTTGTCACCTCTTTGTCATGAGATGGAGACTCTCCCGAGCCTTGATACATACCATTTGGGATTTAGAGCATTGGCTGCCATATACATACCATTTGGGATTTAGAGCATAGGCTGCCATATGAAGCAAGGTGTTCATAGTGTTTCACTACTCTGTTACAATGGGCCTATTATGCTCCTCATAAGATTTCAAATTAGGATCCTTGCTATGAGTATGAATGGCTTGCTTCATTTGCCCAAGCATGTTGTCACGTGTGTCATAAATCTGTCCAATATTATTAGCATATCTTATGACCCGTACAATAGGTGAGATGAAGGAGCAAACATATTTGCAAACAAGTTACAAAAATTAAAATTTCAAAAAAGATTAAAACTCAGATGATAGAGTAAATGCTATTGTAAAGAATGAAAATAATTTACAAGTTTTTTTTTTTTTTTGTTGTTGTTGTTGTGCCTGGTAAACTTTTTTCACGTGATCGGTGACGCTGGCACGACACGCCCTCTAGTACCACGGGGACGGGGGGAGATTGGACCTCGTGACCATCTTTACCGCAACGGAATTACTTAGCCAATCTAGCCAGGCCCCCACCTTACAAGTTAGAAACATTAATAAATTAACAATTTAATAATTAATAACAGTATCAACAATTTATTACCTCATTGTGGATCACCAATCACTGTGAAGGATGTTTTGTTTCACACTTTTTCTTTTAGCCTCTACAATTAATTAATTAAAATTGTTTTTTTTTTCTTGTGAAGAAATGGTGGCCTTACTGCAATGAACACATTTCGTAAAGGGCATACCTCAGTTTTTGTGAGGGAAGGTGTAATACCTCATTGTTCCCTCTTTTTATAAAGGACAAGATTTAGATTGATCTAACAAAACTTTATGTATATGTATATGTCGAACTGAAAATTATGTTATTTCATTTTGAAATTGATAAATATTGACGATAGAAATGATAAATGTTTAAATTTATAAATGTGTGAATGCATAGCTATGAATATTGAAGTTTGATTATAGCCTAGACTCTGAAATTTGTTTTCCTTATGACTTTTGTAATTATGAGTTTAAATTTTGGCAATATCATCCAACTTGGCACCACATGGATCACCTTGCATAGGTCCGTGTTTTGATTTTTCAAATTGTGTAGGAATCACACAAATGGCTAGTAGTAACTAACACATGAGAAAAGCCTTGGCGAAGGCCTTTGTTTAATTGAACAAGGATTAGTAACTCAAATTGTTTTAGAGTAACGAGTGGGAACTGATGAGTGATTTGATTATGTAGGCATGAAGTGAATGGGATGGGTCAACTCAATGTTGAAGGGGAGGTTGTGTTTCCTCGTGAAAATCTGTAGGTATCATTTACAATGTCCGAGTACGCAATGGAGAGAATTGAAAAGGGGCTAGATGTGTCGGGTATATTGTACAAGGATGTCGGGTGTTGCAAGAAATGCTTAGGAAAAGACTAAGTGTTTGAGGGCATTGCCAACTAGGGAAACCTAATTGCATGACAAATGGTTAAATGAAAACTAAAAATAAGTTGCAAAGTAAATAAACCTAGAGAGTGAAGGAATGCTAGTGTCTAGGAAAACTCAAGGGCCTTAACCAAAGTGCACTATCGAGCATGTGGCTGAGAAATTTCATGGTTGGAGAGTCCAAGGAAAGGAATGATTTCAGAGAAAATCGAGGAAGCTGCTAGATTGACCAATGAAATCTAGAGGGATAGAGCCCGCGAGACTTTATAAAAGCCCAAAGAAGTCAAGAGCGAAGGCTGTTGATGTAATGCCAATCCGGACGCACACATACAAGTGGGCACACACACCGAACTACAAATATTTTCTTCGATTTACAAGTAGTAGTTTAGATTAAAAAAATCAACTATATAAAGACAACCACTTATGGTATTCCTATGACACTTGACGTCGAAAGAATAACATAGAATTGTATTGACACTTACTTTTGTCTAAGTTGTAACCTAATCAAATCCAACAAGGAAAGAAGAATTGTCTGAGTAACAAGAGCATATCTTGACAATAATAATTACTTTGAAAGTAAAATGCTAATACACTATTTAAAATTTTCCTTCATAAAGATAGTCGAAAATAAAATTTTTGTCATACAGAATAATTCAATCACAAAGTGAAATAATTTTGATAAGTCACCTAAAAGATATTCCATAATTTTAACGCTAAACAATTAAACAATAAAATTCTAGTTTAAGTTAAATATCAATTTAATAAATTAAATTTGTCAATATTTTCAATAAAATTGACCACCAAAGCTAATGTTCTAGGGATTATATGCATGACGTTTATGCTTCCAAAACTATGATTTAAATAAAAATGAGATAAAGTAAGTATTTAAAATATTATAGAACATTTAACAAATCTAATTTTATTCAACTTAGTATATTTAATCTACTATTTTCTTAAATTGAAATAAGTAATAAAATCATCTATACAAGATTATTATTAAAGGAATTAAATTTAAATGTTGATGTCTTATAAACTATGAAATGAATGAAATAATTATTTTCAAACTATTTAATTTAAATTATTTGCTTGCAAGCAAATAATTTTTACATAAAGGAATTAATTAGGTTCGATGCAAATAATAATAAAATATAGAGCACTAATGGATTAATTTTCTAATTTTAAAAGCATGTCATAATGACAAGCTATAAACTAGGAAAGGACTGGAAGCTAATATTAAAAAATAAAAAACTGACTTACTTATTTGATAAAAGTTTATCTCTTTCAACTTTAAGATTCAAAATCATTTCACTATAGAGCAACTCAAATAGAGTATCATAAGCAAACATTAGTTTCAAATTCCATGACAACAAAATAAGAGAATACAATATGAAATAAATTTATAATCCCTTTTCTTCACTCTTTTACAATACAAATAAGAGAGAGCTTGAAAACTCTTAACAATAGAAAGTTGATAAACTGATTACACAAGTATCTCATAAGTCTCCATATAGGCATTTTCCCTCAATCTGCAACACAAATTCCAAGACAAATTGCACGGCTAAGGCTAGCTCTCCACCCAACCGTAGGACTTGCAAGCAAGTCCACCCTTGAGCTAGGAGACTTCCAAGAAACCGAGTAATACAAACACACATTCATATAGGGAAAAGCACAAAATCACATTGAAAAAACATAATCAAGCAACTACCCATAAGGTCAACTCACAAACAATGGATCTTTCACAAGATCTTTGAAAAGGGGGAGTAGAGGGGATCATGCCTCTCTTAGGGAATATCAAATGCAAAAGCCATCTCCTCAACATCCAAATCCACAATTCTCCATATAACCACCACAACTAAATAATCAAACCCCACACATAACATGATCATAAATAAACTTTTCCATCTCCACAAAACCCAACAACCATAATTCTCCATGAAAACTCTACCACCATCCTCCACAATGCACAAATAATAGGGGCACTCATGCCCAATAAATCATAAGAATCACAAGAATTCAACTCAACCAACCTCCACAAATCATATATAACAGTGGCACTCATGTCCAATAAATCACAAGAATCACAAGAAATCTCCACAACCATCCTCCACGTATCACAAATCACAAGGGCACTCATGCCCGACATATCACAAGAAACATTCACCAAGAGAGGGTCAACACCGCCCTCAAACCCCAACACATGGGAGTCTCTTAGCCCCAACAAGGAAGATCAACACCCATTACAACCCAATACCCAACAAATATACACAAGTAAACATATAAATTGTTTTTTACATAAACAACAAATTTTATACAAGATTTAACAATAAAAAAAGATATAGCAATTTCTTTATAGTAATTTCATAAAAGAACAAAGAATGCACAAATCCTTACCACATGCTTTTGCCAAGTTAGGAGAAGCCTTGAATCGAGTATCATCTATGGCACTCTCTCTAAGTTCCAAAGCTATCCAAATCCCTTCACTTTTTCTCAAAATCCAAACTCTTACAATAACCAAAAAAATCTCGAAGAAAACATAAACACCAAATTTCCTCCAAAAAAAATGCAAAAATGATAGCATAAAATAGACTAAGTGAGTGGAGGTGAGGAGAGGGAAATGTAACTTCCAGAATCTTCTCAAAATAAATTACCTTAACTCCCAATCTCGTCACCCTTCATTAATGGCTCTTTTCCACCCTCTAGATGCCGAAGCAACATACTTAAAGAATTAACATGTGCATCACATATATTTCATATGTAATGTCCCCTTCTAGACTCATGGTTAGTCGATCATAGAGTTCCCATGGACTAGCAGATTGGTTAGGGAACTGGAGTTAGTTGGCATTGGAGGTTGTGTCGGTGGAGGAAAGATGGTTCGAGTTTAGAGGATCCAGTTGGCACCTTTGGAGTTGGCTCAGATTGCTCGTGGTCAGTTCTTACTATTTTTAGTAAGTTTGGGGTCAGTGTTGGTTTGGCATTTTTAGGGTGGCATCAGATTCGTCTCGTCAAGGGCTTTTCGATGAGCTATAGATTGTTGCATTCCGACACCATCTTGGCAGTTATTTTAAAGTACGAAGTTATTAATGTTATATTTAAATAAGGACTTTATAATATATGATGCAAAAGTGACTTAAGGTAAAATGAAGACATAAGTTAATGTCTTGACCATGGGTGCCCATCCCTAGGGAGTTATAAGGTGAATTTAAATGATAAAAAACCCTCCTAAACCCAACGCCCATCTTGGAGGGGAAATAAAAGAAGTTATTAGAGCTCATTTGGATTATGCTTGCTTATGATATTTTGTTGTGAGAGCTCTGCTAGGGTTTCAAGGGTTTGTGCATTCGAACCAGGCTTTTGGAGACGGAAACCTCCATTAGTGACGTCATTCTACAGGTGTGAAAGATCACCCAACTGTGCCATTGTGAGTGGATGTATTTAGCATTCACACTTGTGCTTCATTGAAGTCAATAGTTGAGAGTTTGAAGAGGAGTTTGAGCTATTTCATTGCATATTTATTTCAGTCCTTCATTGCAGCCATGGAGAACAGTATAGCAGTGGAAACAAGGCAGATTTATTGAGGTTTGAGACTGATATACATTGCTCATGCTGGCTGTACCTCTCCCAGGCAGGGCGTACCACTTCTTGAGGTAGTTTGGAGCTTCCTTCTTGCTATTTCTCCTTCATACAAGGGTCGCCCAACTTGGATTTCAGCAGCAAATTGTTATCAGAAGATTTCAGAGCAATTTTGGTGTGCATTGTTGTTGTTCAACACTCCCAGCCAAGGCCGTACAGTTCCAGGAGTGGTGTGGGACATTTTGGCTTCCTTCCTCTTCGTGGGTATTGTGTATTTTGCATTGTAAGAGGCGTTTGGGGCTCTTTGTATTGCTGGTTATCAATTGTATGCTCATTCTTGTATTGCGGGGAAGATTGGAGTGATTCCTAGCCATACCCATTGCTGGTCCGGCAACAACTGTTGTATAAAGTTTCAAATCTCAGCATGGGTACGACACATTACAGTGGTATTAGAGTTATGATCTTGCCACCCTGTGAGGTTGAAATAGACATGCAGAAGTGAAAATGAGACATGCGACCGATAGATATCTTTTCAGAAATACCAGAGCAAGGCAAGGAACATAGTTTCCACAATTGAATCCAGTGCCACAGATTGATCCATTTGAGTTAGATGCAGAGATAGAGGTAGTAGCTATAGAGGACGAGTCCCAGGTGTCACGGACAGATCCCTTTTCAGGAGAGTTACCTCCATTTTTAGAGCACACAAGGGAGATGGGAGATTAAAGAGCCGAGCACCAGAGATATCTTTAATGACTTGGCTAAGGGACAACAGTAGATCGTTGCTAGCTTGGATAGGTCCTAGCAGGCACTCGGACGACTCCTTGGCCGATTATTTCTTGAGTTGGAGGAAGATGGGGAGAATATAGATCGAAACAAATACAGGAATGACATGAATGGAGACTGGCATGACAGGAATAGAGATCGGGATGATGGTGATAGACACAGGGACCGAGGTCATGGAGATAGGAATGGTGACAAAAACATTGGTGATAGAAACGGACACAAGAATCATGATGGAGAGGCTTTGTTAAATAACTAGGGTGCTACACAACTCACAACTACAGATAGACTAGGCATTCTGACTTTCATACCGAGAGGCGAGATGCCTGAGAGGGATGCTACACAATTGGAGTTTTAGGAGGAGATCTTTAGAGATTGGCAGGCTTCTAGCGAAGGGTTTAGAGCTGAAATGACTTTCAGAGACTATTCAGATCTCCAAATGAGACACAAACCCAAATGGGGTAATAGGCAACAAAATAATGAGCTGCAGAAGGTCAGCAAGATGACCTTACCATACTTTGATGGTTCGGGGAAAACTTCGACAAGAGCGTGGGTACAAAAGTTGGACAGTTATTTTTGTTGGAAACAATGCAGATAACTGAGAGGGGGGGGGGGTGAATCAATTATCTTATAACTTTTCTTATTTTTACTTTATTTTCTTATCTTAACATTTAGTGCTATATCAAAACATGAAAGCAAAGGCAACCATAAGAATTGAAAATTGAATTAACACATAACACAAGGATTTTTATGTGGAAACCCTGCTAAGGGAAAAACCATGGGGTGACTAACCCAAGATTGTATTCTCTGTTAAAAGAATAAAGAGTACAAATTTGACACTTGCCAATTAGGGCTTATTGCCCGAGCACACTGCTCACAAGAGGCCCACTGCCTACAAGAGACTCACTGTCTACAAATGCTTATAGATGATACCGAGGCATTTGAACTGATGAACAACATTTACACATGTAAGAATTCAGTTCCGGTTAGGCACAGTATACTGATATGACACATTTCATTCTTCCTCTGCTCAATATCACTCTTCAGTCATATTCCGGATTCAGATCTTTGTTTTCGCACTTCTTCCTGTGTTTTCTTCAACATCTACACGCACATCTTTTTTTTTTTTACAAGCTTGAGTCCATCGAGTATATATATCTGCATCGAGGATTTCCACTAACTTCATAGTCGACAACAAGAACACTTGAGATATTTGCAAGTTTCTGTTCTGTCGGCTGAATCCTTGCTTGGTTGATGATGCGCATCAAAAACTTAGACATAAAAATCATTAATCATGTCGGCCAATAATGTATAATGCCACAAATTGCTTGATCAATACCTTTTATACATCTGGATTGAAGTCTGGTACTTTGTCTATCAGTTCTTCCTTTGTTTGCTCTGTCTGACTGGAACCCAGCACACAGAAGCTCATATCTTTTTCATGCTTTATCACCGGAGGCATGATCTCTGGAATACAATAGTCACGATACCCTTCTTGACTTGTCCAAGTCTGCAACTTACTGAGTTACACCATTTGAGAGATTCGGACCTGATTGTCGGACTATGTTGCATACTCTATTTTTGTCCACTGGATCAAAACAATCTTCACTCTGACTTCTGGTATAGGCATATTGTGTACTGCGGATGTGTAGAATAGACTTTGTTGCTGTCAATGACAACACTTATGAAGCCACACAGTGTCTCTTGCCAGCAATCTCCCCCTTTGGCATTGATGGCAACACTTAGTGAAGAATGGCTAAGTGTCGTAGTAACTCCCCCTTTGCTTGTGCTCTGTTTCTTTGCACTGCTTTACCGGAGCTCCCCCTTTGCTGAATTCCTCATTTTTCACTACTCTTCACTCCCCCTTTGATATCAATGGCAAAGGGTGGAATCTGCATGCCAAAATTGTGCAAAAATTATTATATACATGGCCACATATGTATATACAAATCATACATTATACTTGCATATAGTATATCTGCAAAGGTTGTCTTCAACTGTACAATTTCTGTGGTCCAACTCTTCATCCTATCCAAAATGGAGATGTGTCCAGTTAACAAAAATGCATATGCTACTGCCCTCTTCAAATCTGTCGGATCACTGGTTCGGGCTGTACTTTGAGCATCTATTAAAGCATCATGCAATTCTTCTAACTTAGGAAGGATTATTCCCTTGAGTTCACCCATTCTGTCCATCAGATGCCTCTTTTCCTTAGCTAGTTTCTTTATCTCATTTATGATAACAACTGCTTGACATTCTTGATTTACCAGAGAGATGGTAAGAGGATCAAAATTCTGAGACAGGCTTAGCAACTTTTCTTCTTGTTCTTTGATCTTCTTTTCGATGTCCTTTGAAACTTCAGGCCAAGATAATCAAAATTTATATATATCTCCTCCATCCTTAAGAGCGTTTTCAATGCTCTTTATTCCAATGTCTAAGGTTCTTCTGTCATTGTTAATTAGTCCTTGTACCTCACTAAACCTTTTGTAAGAGAACTCTTTTCGGACCTTAGTTTCTGTCGATTTTTCAAGAGATTCAAAGTGAGAATTGACAGAATTAACCAAGTTTTTCAAGTTACCGGATGGAGAGGCAAATGCATCCTTTTGATATGTAGGCATGATCTTCTCTAGTACACTGGATGCAATATTCAATAGTTCACTGTCCTCCATGTGTGATTTTAGAAGTTTCTCTTTTGCTTTGGCTTGAGCAAAAGATGCTACTTTCATTATCTGAATCGGAGAGAGAGAGTCGAAATTCAGTGGCCCTTGAATCAACTCAGGTTCATCCAGCTCCATTTCTTTGTCTAGGAAATTCTGTACGGTCTCTACAGTGTCTCTTGCTGGTAATTCAAACTTCTTTTCTTTAGAGATATCAAGACTGATTGGTTTGGATAAGTCATCACCAACCTTTTCTGCTTGTTCTTCTTCTTTTACCTTATCCTCTTTCTCTTGAATCTCCTTCTCTTCTCTTCTTCCTTCCCCTTCTTCTTTAGTGCCCGAAAGATTTGTCTCGGCAACTGTGGAATCCGGAGGAGTGACATTACTAGGGTTTACCGCTATGTGAACTTCCTCTTCCAGGACAGAGGAGTCTAAGTTCTCAAATTTCTCTTCATCTATTTTCTTTAATCCTTCGACATCCTTGTCAGAGAATTCTTCATTGATTACTTTTAATCCTTCAACATCCATGGTAGAAGGCTCTTCATCTGTTTCCTCTACAATAGGAAGATTAAATCTCTTCAAGGCATTCCGGAGAATTTCTTTTGTTTCATTTGCTATTTGATCAGTTTCTCCAAGCATGAGCTTATTCATTCTTGCCTTGCTCCGGAACTCATCTTTATTGTCCTTAAAAACCATGTTCATTTGCTTTGGAGTGATAGAAGGACATAGTTGTATCACTATCTGCTCCCGGATCTCCAAGTCTTTTGCCTTGGCATTCTCTTTTCTCAGCTCTAGTACTTCTTCTAGGCTCTTAGGAATTAATGAAATTATTTCAATGAAGGCTTTGTTGTAGATGTTCAAATACCTGACAGTTGCCTCTTCAAGAATTCTCTTATCCGCATCATTGTATTCATCATAAAATTCTGTCACTGGCTATAGGTTTCCATATACAGTGATGGCTTTGATGATGTCTTCAATTGATAGAGTGGGGTTCTCAACAAATTCCTCTGTTTTCTCTTCCCTATTTCTGCTATCAGAGGACTTCCCGGATGTTCTTTTCTTCTTCATTTTCCTGATTTCCTCATCTGATTCTGTCTCTTCATCATCCTTTTGGCTCATATATGTCCTTGTGGCTTTGTTCTTCATTCTCTTTTCTCCTTTCTCGGATGGCTTGACTTCCGGTTTGGTTCAAATCTTATGTTGAGTTCAAAGCTAGACTCATTGATAGCTTTGACAAGAAGGACCCGGAGTTGCAATTTAAGGAGCTGGCACAGTTGCGCCAGAGTGGTTCAGTGGACTCGTACATTTCGAAGTTTCCGGATATTTCGGTCATGGTTTCAGACATATTAGAG
Source organism: Cunninghamia lanceolata (assembly GCA_027924645.1). Classification (NCBI taxonomy): domain Eukaryota; kingdom Viridiplantae; phylum Streptophyta; class Pinopsida; order Cupressales; family Cupressaceae; genus Cunninghamia; species Cunninghamia lanceolata. Next base: position 4,428,813 of record BSBN01000311.1, on the reverse strand, counting down.
AGGAGGTTGATTGTGCTCTTTGTTGATGGGTTGTCTGATCCTCTACGAGGATGGATGAAGGGTTTAGAACCTATGACATTGTAGGAGGCTATGAAGAAGGCCCGTGATATGGAGTCTTCCACATGGAGGAGTAAATTTCAGAATAAGAACTTTCAGCATAGGAGGGATAAGGAGAGAGATAGGAGACCTTTTCATAAGGACTCAGGACATCAGCCACACAAGAGTTCTTCCCGATTAGATGAGGACCAGTTGAATGACCTCAGAAGGAAGAAAATCTGCTTTCACTGCAAAGAGCCTTGGGATCCTAAGCATAGGTGTGCTGCCCAAGGAAAGGCAAAACAAATCGAATACTTTTCAGCAGATGATTCCGTAGAGTATAAATCACATTCAGAGCAGCATACAAAAGATAATGATTCAGGGTCAGATGTTGCATCTGAAGTACCGGATAAGGATGAGGATACCTCCCTTCCCACAGCCCATATTTCTAGCATACAGAGAGGGGTCATTTAGGATCTGAGGAGTGTTGGGTGGACAGGGATGCATTACACTTTTGGATACAGGTGCCACTCATAACTTCATAGACGAGGGCTTGGTTGCCAAGAGGGGGTTGTAGACATAGGAGTTTGCGGGGTTCAAGGTAAAGGTAGCCGATGGGTTCGTACTCACCTGCATTAGGAGGATTCCCAACTTGACGATCTAGCTAAACCATTATACTTGCCAGACAGAGTTTTATGTGGTTAGCATGGGTGAAATGGATGTTGTGCTGGGTATGAAGTGGCTACACGAGATAGGGGAGTTCACTATCAACTTGAGAACAATGGAAATGAAGTTTGAAGTGAACAAAGTCAAACATGTGCTCAGAGGCATTTCAGATGGTGGATTGAGAGTTGTATCTCTCAAGCGGATGGAGAGGTTGATTCGCCATGATCAGGTGCAGTGGGCAGCAGAGATAATGGTGATGCCTGCAGTTGCGGAGCAGCATAAACGTGAGTATCCACCTGACATACAGGCTCTTCTAACTAATCACACCAAAGTGTTTAGTGATAGTCCACTAGGTAGACCACCCAACAAGGGTATCGAGCATGTGATTGAGTTGGAGGAGGGTGCAAAACCCGTGATCACTACACCATATAGGCACCCAAAGAGATACAAGGATGAGATCGAGAAAGCTATCAAAGAGCTTCTTGAGATGGGTCATATCAGGCCAAGCAAGAGCCCATTTGCATCATCAGTGGTTCTTGTGAAGAAAAAGGACGGACCCTCAAGATGTGCATTGATTATCGGGAACTCAACAAGAAAACAATCAAGAACAGGTATCCCATACCCAGTATAGATGAGCTAATTGACGAGCTTCACGGTGCTTGTTACTTCTCCAAAATAGACTTAGATCCAAGGGTACCATCAGATTCGGGTCAGAGATGAGGATGTGGAGAAGACAACATTCAGGGGTCACTATGGGCACTTTGAGTTCCTACTCATGCCATTCAGCTTGACTAATGCACGAGCCACCTTCTAGTCTTGCATGAACAGAGTTTTCCGAGAGCATTTGAGTAGGTTTGTTCTGATATTCTTTGATGATATTTTGATTTACAACAAGACATGGGAAGAGCACCTGAAACACATTGACATTGTGCTTAGCATTCTGGAGAGAGAGTCTTTATATGCTAAGATGTCAAAGTGTGAGTTTGGGATGACCGAGTTGCTATACTTGGGTCACATTATTAGTGTTGGTAGTGTGAAGGTAGACCCGGAGAAGATTCGGGCAATAGTGGATTGGCCACCACCAAAGAATCTCACTCAGCTGAAGGGATTCTTGGGTTTATGTGGATATTACCGCAGGTTCGTAAAGGGGTTCTCTCAGTCAGCTGCTACCCTCACAGATTTGACTGGCAAGGACACATTTAGTTGGACAGGGATTACACAGGAGTGCTTTGATAGGTTCAAACAGATTATGAGCACATGCCCTGTTTTAGCCATACCAGATTTTAGTAGACCCTTCGAGTTGCAGTGTGATGCCTCAGGAGAAGGCATTGGTGCAGTAATAATGCAAGACAAGCACCCCATAGCATTTGAGAGTAGGAAGTTGAGGGGTGTCGAGCGCAGCTACAACATTTATGACAAGGAGATGTTAGCCATAATGCACACATTGGCTAAGCTCAGACAATACCTTGTGGGCAGTAAATTTGTAGTGAAAATGGATCACAATAGTTTGAAGCATTTCCTTGGACAGAAGGATCTTATTGAATGACAACAGAAGTGGGTCAGCAAGCTACAGGCCTACGAGTTTGATATTGTTTATGTCAAAGGAAAGAAAAATGTTGTTGCCGATGCTCTATCCAGGAGGCCCCATTTATGTGCACTTGGTGCCATTGTAGATGATTGGAGAGAGATGATATCTGCCGAGTATGCAAAGGATGCATGGGCTACTAGGATAATTGATGGCACCATCAAAGATGACAGGTATTAAGTGGTAAATGATCAAACAAGGACAGGATCTTCTTGGTGTCGGGTTCACAGATGAAGCAGAAGGTTTTGAGGGCATTCCATGACTTGCCGATGGCAGGACACTAGGGGTACTTCAAAACTTACAGATAGGTTAGAGAGAGGTTCACCTGGAAGGGCCTCAAGACAGAGGTGATGCAGTATGTGAGAGAGTGCCCAATATGTTAGCAGAACAAACAGGAGCACTCATTTCCAGGAGGTTTATTGTAGCCCCTACCCATTCCTGAGAGGAAGTGGGATGGTATTTCTATGGACTTTATCATAGGTTTACCAAAATTCAAAGGTAGGGATTGCATTTTCGTGGTAGTGGACAGGTTGACAAACTATACACACTTCTTTGCCAAGCCTACCACTTTCACTGTAGCACAAGTTGCAGAGTTGTTCTTTCGTGAGTTATTTCGACTCCATGGGTTGCCTCGGAACATTGTCAGTGATAGGAACAACAGGTTCCTTAGTAATTTTTGGCAGGAGCTCTTCAGGTTGACAGGGACAGAGCTCACACCTAGTATGAGTTACCACCCCCAGATAGATGGTCAGACGGAGATAGTTAACAAATGGGTGGAAGGATACCTCCGAAACTATGTTTCAGGGCTGCAAAAGGCATGGGTTAAGTGGCTTCACATGGGAGAGTACTGTTACAATTCCACATATCACATGTCTATTCAGATGTCACCATTTATGGCCCTATATGGGTATGAGGCATCGAGCTTTGTTGATTTGTTGTTTGGTGATAGCAGAGTGCCGAAGGCCAGAGACCTACTCTAGGAGAGTCAGGACATCATGAGGTCTTTGAAGGAGAACATACAGAAGGCTCAGAATCAGTAGAAGCAGTATGCAGATTAGCAGAGGACTGAGCGATCTTTTGAGGTTGGTGACATGGTGTATCTCATGCTACAACCCTATAGACAATCCACTCTTAAGAAGAGTGGGGCAGAGAAGTTGAAGCCGCGGTACTATGGACCTTTCAGGATCTCCAAGAGGATTGGAGAAGTGGCTTATGAGTTGGAGCTTCCAGCAGGTAGCAGGGTACATAATGTGTTCCATGTTTCTCGCCTCAAGAAGGCGCTGGGGCATAATGTGATACCATCTGTAGAGTTGCCTCCTCTTGATAAAGAGGGGAAGTTGATACTGGTACCTGAGGCCATAATAAACACTAGGGAACGTAATTTGAGGAGTATTATCAGAGAGTACCTGGTTAAATGGAAGAACCTGCCGGTTGAGGATGCTACTTGGGAGAGTGAGCAGATTCTGGAGCATCCTAACCTGAGATTGCTTGAGGCAAGCAATCTTAGGGAGGGCAGACTGTAATGTCCCCTTCTAGACTCATGGTTAGTCCATCATAGAGTTCCCGTGGACTAGCAGTTTGGTTAGGGAACTGGAGTTAGTTGGCATTGGAGGTTGTGTCGGTGGAGGGAAAGATGTTCGAGTTTAGAGGATCCAATTGGCACCTCCGGAGTTGGCTCAGATTGCTCGTGGTCAGTGTCGGTTCGGCATTTTCAGGGTGGCATTACATTCGTCTCGTTAAGGGCTTTCTGACGAGCTATAGATCGTTGCATTCTGACACCATCTTGGTAGTTATTTTAAAGTCCGAAGTTATTAATGTTATATTTAAATATGGACTTTATAATATATGATGCAAAAGTGACTTAAGTTAAAATGAAGACATAAGTTAATGTCTTGACCATGGGCGCCCATCCCTAGGGAGTTATAAGGTGAATTTAAATGATAAAAGACCCTCCTAAACCCAACACCCATCTTGGAAGGGAAATAAAAGAAGTTATTGGAGCTTATTTTTATGCTTGCTTATGATATTTTCTTGTGAGGACTCTGCTAGGGTTTCAAGGGTTTGTGCATTCGAATTAGGCTTTTGGAGACGGAAACCTCCATTAGCGATGTCATTCTACAGGGGTGAAAGATCACCCAACGGTGCCATTGTGAGTGGATGTATTCAGCATTCACACTTGTGCTTCATTGAAGTCAATAGTTGAGAGTTTGAAGAGGAGTTTGAGCTATTTCATTGCATATTTATTTCAGTCCTTCCATACCACTTCTTGAGGTAGTTTGGAGCTTCCTTCTTGCTATTTCTCCTTCATACAAGGGTTGCCCAGCTTGGATTTCAGCAGCAGATTGTTATCAAAAGATTTCAGAGCTATTTTGGTGTGCATTGTTGCTGTTCAACACTCCCAGCCAAGGCCGAACAGTTCTAGGAGTGGTGTGGGACATTTTGGCTTCCTTCCTCTTCGTGGGTATTGTGTATTTTGCATTGTAAGAGTTGTTTGGGGCCATTTGTATTGTTGGTTATCAATTGTATGCTCATTCTTGTATTGCGGGGAAGATTGGAGTGATTCCCAGCCATACCCATTGCTGGTCCGGCAACAGCTGTTGTATAAAGTTTCAAATCTCAACATGGGTATGGCACATTACATCATAATCAGCAATAATATCATAATCATCACGTCAATCATCTAAGTCATTTTCATACATCACATTTAACCCGATATGTAACAAATTAAACATATAGTTACTTTCATACAAATTCTATAATTTGAAATCTATAATTCAGAAATTACGATTAAATTAGTAATCATAATTTAAACAATTAATTCAAAAATCAATTTAGAATTAAAATTCATCATCACACGATTGAACCCACACAAGAGTCAAATAAAAAAGACAGGATAAATTATATTCATCTAATTCTATCAAGTGATAATTTATGTGAATCATAGTTACTAATGTAACGATCTAATAAAAGCTACTAATCTAGTCATAATGTTAATATCCAAACAATTCCGTGATTGAAACAATTACATTAAACAAGTCTTTAAATAATCATACACCAAGCAAGCATATCCAACGCTATGGTAGTTTCAAGGAGGGGTGGTCATCACATCCTTCCCCCCTAATATTAGGCTTCCTCCTAGAAGCCCTCGAGAGGTGAGAAAGAATAACTTACAGTAGTGATAAGGCATCCAGTTTGATTCATGTCCTAGGCTGTGAAGAGCTAATTACCGAGTTGAACCACAAACATTCTATATCTAAGATACTATCCTTTCTTTGAAAGCTACCAAACTTCTACATAGGTCAGAAAAGCAAAACATCGTTACCTATATTGACAGTCATAAGACAAGGTGCCCATATGCTACTATAGTTCATGAAGTGCCACATGTCACACATAGAATAGAATCAAACGGATATATACTATTACACAATTGTTATAAGACTATTACTTGGAACATATCATACATCTAATTTCCTTAAAGTGGACTCACTAACTAACATAACTCAGAGATCTGTCGAATCAACATAATTACTTCTAACAAAGAACAACATGAGGTTCACTTTAGGATAATTTGGGCTTGAATATTACTAAATAATTTAAGAAATACAAAATAGGGTGGATAACTAGCTTTTGATAAATGAAACGTCACCTAAATACCCATGGAGCCAAACATGTCTCAACTCTCTAAGAGGGACTAATATCATACGTATTCTAGCACTATAGGGCAAGAAAATGAGTACATGCTTATGAATGAAAGAAGAAAGAACTTAACCATTCTATACTAGCTTACTAGAAGGCCTAAGTCTTCAAAGATTCCCATGCCACCTTCCCCCGCATACAACCTACCAGAGGCCCCTTTTGAAAGGTACAATTTTAATACATGTAGAACTTTGCACATACCAGCAGTATCAACAAAGCAAAAAGCCTCAGAAATCATTAATCAATAATTTTAAAAGTGTACATTATTAAATAAAATCTAAAATGAAATCTTACAAAAATAATAAAACTCAAGTGTGGCCACCAGAGAAAATATTTCAAATTCAATCGAAAGTCCAAACTAATGAGTCCCTGATGCAAGGGAACATATCAAAATAAATTGGCTAAGCAGCCAATGGTAGAAAAGAAATTTCCACATTGCTGGTTACAATTTAACTAAATACATCATAAATAAAATAGGAAAGGAACCTAACTTGTCAAATAAAAATTGTTCAACAACAATCACATTGTGAGTATAACAAGCCACTCAAAGGGGAGAAGGGGTATTGGTGGTGTCAACCTCAACACTTAATCTACAAAATCAAGGAAAGGAATGATTTTAGAGAAAATCGAGGAAGCTGTTAGATTAACCAATGAAATCTAGAGGGATAGAGCCCGTGAGACTTTATAAAAGCCCAAAGAAGTCAAGAGTGAAGATTGTTGAAACAGTGAGAACACTTGTGTATGCAATCATTGTATAGTAAAAAGCAATTTGGAGGAAGGGATTGACGAAGGAATTTTTGAAAGGTATAGTGAGTCATTGGGATTGGTGTCATACCTGAGTTCATTGTGTCCATCTGTGGGTTAGTCTTGTGTATGAATTAGTAAATACTAAATTGTGTTGTCAAGATTGTGACATGACCTTTGTTTGTGCGTGTGTGCACGCATTGAGTTGTGATAATCTCTTGTGCGTATGTATGTGTTGGCTTGATGCCATAATGTGTTGAGATTGTGATATGGTCAAAATGTGTGAATTGAGGAAGCCCATGACAAGGAAGTCTCCGTGGTGATATATATTGATTTGTCAAGAGGCCTCAATGAGAACGATTTAGTCGACCATGATGGAGAGTAGAGTTCCACGGCTGCTTATGGTGTAGCTGGGAAAAGTCGTCTATGTTGTAGCCAAACGAGACCACTTATGGCATAGTCAAGTGGGGTCCAACAAGAAGCTTCCTTGGTCAATGATAAGTTCAGCCCATTGGTGAGTGTAGCCTCCTAGATTGTATGAGTGCACTTGTGTTTGGATGTGTGCATATGTGTATGTGAATGTTATATGCATGTTTGGTTGAGACTTGGCCTAAATCAGAGTGAAGGACATTACTACCACCGGGCTTGGTTTGGCAAGAGAACCGCATTGGCCAATTGCTCTTGAGTTCCTCTCGCCCCTAGGTTGTGAGGGTGGTCGGGTGGAAAAGCATGCCTAAGACCTGGGTGACTCACAAAATGAACAACTATAGCATGATTTAGGTGATATCCTTAGCTCAAAACTTTGTAATGTTTTGCGATAGAGAATTTCTATTTAGATTTCATTGTTTAAGTTTAGGGTTTGCCAATTGATTTTCAATTTACCTTGGAACTTGTGTCATAATTGTTGCAGGAAATGGCCTAATGATAGGCAAAGCTATGAGCCCCTTCAAAGTGGCTAAGCCAAGGATTGTTAGACTCATGATAGAAATAGATGATCTTTAGATTCTTGCCCCTAGTTCGGAAATGACCAATAGTGGATAACTTACCAATCTATGCAATTTGAAATTTGTCAAATTAGAAGTTATGCTTGAATGATATAAAATCTCACGTTCAATATTGACAAGGCCAATTGTGTATGATATTCAATTACTTAAATGACAAGACTGTATTGTTCTAATTGGCATAGGCCATGATAAATTGGTAATGCTCTAGTGAATATATTATGTTCTTATAAGGGAATTTCGTCACTCGTGAGTTGGACTGTGCTTGAAATTTAAGATTGCGTATATGGATCTATTGTGGAAGTCGTGTAGTATAGAGTTAGTTTGAATCTGTGAGTTGCAAGGCTTAAGGCTGAAGCTCAATTGTTAATCATGGTTCATTTATCTGACCTTGTACTTTTCTAGTTGGAGGCGAGTGAATTAAATTAATCCTTGATTGAGGGAATCTAGTTTTCCTTGTCTTGTATAATTTGGTTTAAAAGGAGTCTAAAACTTGTTTGACTTGTGTTGGTGTTGCAATAAACATATCATGAGATCATTCTTTGTTGCAAAGGTTGTGAATTATCATTGGTCACCTTAGGTTGTGTTGCTAGATTGTATTTGTAGTGAATACCACTACTACACTTTGGCCACATGATGAGATTCTTGACCTTATGACTGATAATACATGCCCTTAAGAATTCCCTGCTTGTATTTTCATTGTTGAGGGGTTGTTTTTAGTAAGAAGAGTCTCAGCCATTGAACTCATTATTGATTCAATCTAAATCTTAAACCTTGTCAACACATTTTGTTAGTTTTGGGTGTGCCAACCATCCAATCTAAATTAATCCTATGGTTCATGCAATCCCTAAGTAGCCTTTGAATGATGTTAGATATATGTAGCGTCATTGATCGGCTGAGTCTAAGTCACTGTTGTGGTGGGTCCCTACCTTATGTCTTCATGCGTGCTTACTGGCATCCGTAGATGTTCCCATTGGCACAGAGGATGGTGGTGGGACCCTTGAACATTTTGTGTGAACATGATGTCACTAGAATTGGGGACTGTAAAATTTGGTGATGAGTTGGACAATCCTAGGGCCCTTGGATCTGAATAGGCGAAATGTTAAACGACCCTCACACCTCTTGTGAGTCCTTTCATTCTGTGGAATCAATGAGCTCAACGTTTCTTGGCTCAAGCACTTGAACCAACATGAATCCAAAGCTGGTATCACTTGCTTGATGCATCTTGCACTTTGAGTAACCAAAATGAATAATAGCTTTAAATTGGTAAAAGAAGAAGAAGATAAATTGGTTTGATTTTCTTGCTAACCCATAATGGGGTGTTACAAAAGATATCATTGATATTAGAGAATTGTTGCCACTCTATGAAATACATGTGGAGATACTATCTATACACATCCCTTAGTGGGAAAGGCCTTTGATTGGTGCATCTACCTTGATGGAAGAGACAAATTCACTTGGAAAGAAGTCAAAGGAACAATTTAGCTAGTTGGGAATGGAAAATAGAATTGACAATCTTTCTAAGAAAAACTATGAGAAGTATAAGCTTCATAATGAAGGAAGAATAAATCTTCAAAAGTGAACTAAGAATACCATGAAGAAATAGGCAAAGTTTTAGGGCTCCTAGTGGAAGGATCTTCAATATTGCATTTACAAGAGGCATTCGAAAAGAGGCCAGATTAAATGTTGGAATCATAGAAGTAAATATCGTTCTTGACAATTGCTCGGCATTCCAAAAGATAAAGATATTTTCAGTTTCTCGGGATATTATTGGGAAAAAAAACCAGGAAAAAATCGGGAACCCAAAAAATGCAATAATTTTTTTTTAAAAAAGACTGAGAAATAACTGATGTTTTTTACATTTAAAGCCATACTAATTCCATAAGTGAGAGCATGAAAGTAAAAGAGTGTACCCCATGAATTTTGAAACATGGATTTTCTTATTAATTTTGAGATCGCTGATAACAGATAATGTAATATAGATCTCTTTAACGATATTAATAAATGACTGCTAGAATGATAATGAATCCTTAATGTAATACAACACAACTAATGTAAATACGATCTGTTAACCCTACCGTTCTTAACTATCAAGTCCAAGAGACTAATCTATACACAAAATGGTAACTACAGTTCACAACAACAGTCTCCCTAACGTCTTCAAATACCTCCTAAATTTACAGCAGTGCAAAGTGTTTCAGGACAGCAATGTCCTGTATTAACAACATTTCATATTAATCATTTTGATCAGTAATATTTCCAATAATATTGACAGCAGTTATAATGCCCATATTAATTGATCAAGGTACAAATAAGGATGCTATTAAACACCGTACTGATCAAGAATGTACAGGTCACAACAATGACAGAATGCTACTGATCAATGATCATAAGAAAATTATTAATTACAAAAGGATAGTTATGTCAAAAGACAATGATGACGACAACAATCTCAACTGGTACAACATTATAAACAACTGATGTAACAATAAAAATTGCTAATCAATTGCCTCAATAATACAACTATTTTACAAATGAAATGACAACAACAATATCCAACGCTAAGTACAAATGACAACAAGTCCACGACAACACTAACATCTGTGATGCAACAATAATGACAAGTCAAATGATAGCATAATCATTTGACAGTTTTGCCTAGTAATGACCATGCTCATGAATCATAAATAATAACGGCAGTGCTTGTTGTTGTCAAAGGCAATAGTGATAATCACTAATCACAATAACAATAGTCATGTTACCTTTTCACAAGGTTTTCAAACCTGATTATACCAAGTGTCTTCACAACTGTAGATAACTACGTTCATTTTTTAAATAACAACAACAATAATTGATGTTTCCCCTTTGCAAAAGATCTAATTGCTATACAATAATGGCACTAGGAAATCTTAGCATCTACTTACACCATTCAAGATTTATAACCCATTTATGAAAGTTCTAGAGAAGAATAACATTTGAACAAAAAATTGCAGGTCTGATGCTTATATAGGAAAAAAAAAACCAATTTATTGTGATATTACTGGTGATATATGACCAATAATTTTGCAATATACAGGCAAAAATTTTGGTCAAAATCACGGTCAAAGATATTTTGAAAAACTCGTGATATTTTCAAGAAAATGTCGGGAACTCTGCTGAGAAAAGATATATCGGAATATATCGGGATATTTTAAAGACATCTGCTTCTATGGTTGGAATGAATCTGTATAAAGAATTGTAACACTCAGTTGGCGCTTGAAGTTTTGGATTCTCAGCCTCGAGAAGGCGAAGATAACACTATCACTAGTCGGGAGCCTATGCATGATGGAAAAGACTTGCTTGATGGAGGGTGGGGCGACTCGGATGGTCAAGACCCCCCTCCTAGCACAGGCTTTATAGATTTGGCTGCATTTTTTTATATCATCATTGACTTGACCTTTTAATTATGTGATCTTGTGAACAAATATTTCCTTTTTGGGGCCGTGTTTTGTTGTTGCGGCTGTTTTCTTTTTGGGGCCATGTTTCATTGTTGCGGCTGTTTTCTTTTTGGGGCCATGTGATACTTTGATTCCAAGTTTTGACAGTTTGTGACTTTGGGATGTGATGTCATTCTATTTACTTTTTTAAGGATAGACTGTATCTATTTCCTGGTTTATATAGAGATCTATTTTATTAAAAAAAGTATCAACACACTAAGATAGATTGCATGGTAAAAGAATAGAGTGAATGCAATAAGAGAACTTTTACATGGGGATGCATCCTGTAGACTTCTCTAGTCGTTCCTGTCCTTGAAATGTTTTGGGGACGTGGGGATGGCTGGGAAACATTCCCGATGCCATCCCTGATCATAAAAATGTTAGGGGATGTCTCGGAAATGAAAAAAAAAATGCAGGGGATGGGGAACCGTAGGTGCCACCTACAGCCAAGCAAGCAAAAAAGGTCAGAAATTGAAAAACAAATAAAAAGAAAAAAAGGGGCAAAGGGAGCCCACAAGGCATCCTACACTCCTTTACACAACCCCTAACCTAAAACAAAGACATAAATTCTAAAAAAACATAAATTCCCTCATTTTGCCATTTTATCATTTATCGTTTTGTGAGAAGAAGACAAAAAAAGAGTGAAGAGAAGAGAACGGTAGTGAAAAGAAGATAAGAGAGCATCAAAACTACATCATTTGAAGTATGTTTAGCATCCATTGTTCATTTTCACAAATTCTTTTGAACTTTTTTTTTTTGTTTTCTTCAAAGTTTTAAACATTGATGTAGTTAAAAAAAAGCATGTTTGCAGCTGTTTTTTCAAATAATAAAAAATAATCAATATGAGCAGCAGTGAAGATTATCATAGTCATGAGGTTGAGATTGAACAAACAAGACATAGAGGTATTGGTGGTTCTTCTAGGTGTGGGAGTGCTGTAGGTGGAGTGAAAACATTTTACATCTTCCTTTTCCCTAATGTACTGAAAACTAGGGGAGAGGTAGAGGTTCTAATCCTTGGAGTCCACTGTTGCTCCTCGCTTGGCATAGAAGGTAGTGGCTTGACCTACATCCTGGTAGTAGATGGCAATGACTCCTCCTCAGCCTCATCAATGTCATCCAATCCTAGATCTGCTCTTGCACCCACCTCCTCCAATGCTTGGCTCTCAAAATGAAGCAATAGTATTTTTAGAATATCATGACTCCCCATGCATTGTTAGGTTATAGAAAGGAGTTAGAAATTTTTGCATGTTTTGTCGCCTTTGCCTAAGTTTTTTAAGATTGATGAAGGATTGTTGATTGAGGAAGAGAATATTTAATACTAGATACAAGTGCAATAACACCAATATGTCATATATTGTTTAAAGAAGATGAGGGTATGTAAGTATCCAAAGATCAAATAGGTCTTCTAGTTCCTATTGGTGTGCAAGAAGACCATGACTGCATAAGGGATGATGAGTCAAATTACTTTTTCTATTCATTTGAGGGGCTATTAGGAGAACCTGCTCATGACAAGGATAAAGAATTTCAGCGCACTCAAGAATCTTAGTCAATATCTTCTATGGAGATGGAATGTCTAATGCAAGAGGTTTAAGTTTTTCTTGAAAACCTAACAATGCATGGGGAGTTCGTGCCAAAAACTTGTCGAGTTTCTGGCGAGTACTCGCCAAATAACTCACGAATACTTGCTAGAAACTTGACGAGTTTTCTGGCGATAAACACCAGGAAAACTCGCCAGCTCGAAAAACTCACTAGTTTTTCAAGACTCGCCGAGTACTCGGCGAGTTTTCCATGCATGCTATATTGTTTACATTCAGAAAATCAGATTTGTAAGCATTCTGGAAATTGTTGACGAAATGTTTGCATGAAGAAAAAACAAAGATTTGTGATTTTAAGCAGAAATTTGGTTAAGTGTTCTTACATAGGACACCCTTTCTCATTGGTTGGGGTTGGGCATTTCTCAACCAAGACCTATCCTAACAATTCATTACAAATGATTTGATTTCTTATATTATCTTTCCAAATTTATGTCTCTATAAATCAAAAGAGATAATTTAACTTAAATTAGTGTGGTCCTATCTCATAAAGGGTTCATTATTAAGAAAATATCGTTTTTCGCTTATCCGAGCTCCACATTAGCTTAATGCACTTCCAACTTAACTAAAACTTACTACATAAAGTCTTCTAATATTGACAATAGATTAGAAAAAATTAACAAAATCGTTAAAAATCCTCCATAGATGGATTATGAGTCACTTATACAGAAAAACCATCAAATTTTGTATCATGTTAATCTAATGTTAAATTAAATTTTGCACAAAATCAACTTTTCTTTGATTTGATTGGACTTCAAATAATATCTTAAGCTTCAAAACTGCAAGTGCATTCATGTTAACTGTAGTTAATGTTTTACTTGTTTGCATGAAATTCAGTTTATGAATTGTGTTTATATGAATATTTTCAAAAGAAAACTTAAATAATGTGTTTAATTTAATAAATATTAATATATCCTCATCAGAACTGGGCATTGTTTTTTTAGAGAAGGTTTATGCCCTTAATTTAAGAAGAATTGAGATGGAATGTAAGGGAAGATGACAAGGCTTTGTTTTGAGACAGCCCCCACGAAGAGTTAGCTCCTTTTTTTAAGTGAGAAGGTTGCTAACCTAAAGGTTAATATATAGAAAAAAAACTTGGATTACAAAGTTAAAAACTATTTTACATGTGTAAAAGGAAGAAGTAAATGGGATCACTTGGGATCATTCATCATTTTGAATCTTGATAGATATAAAATTGTAGTTCTGAAAAATATTTTGAAAAATAACCACCCTTCAAATGTAAGGAGTGAGAAGAGTATATGGGACAAGGTCAAATCAAGAGAAATTTCAGTTAGAGAGGCATACAAAGATTAATTTGGGAAAGCTAAAGGGGAAGGAAGGTAATTCCTAGCCAAGAATGTGTGATTCAAGCATGAACTTCCAAAGGCGAATTCCTTTCCATGGTCTTAGCAATTTCAGGTAAGGCATTGACATATTGATATAATGTTCTCCCCCATAGAGGATTTGATTTCTCTTCAAGATGTGCTTGATGCATGAGCAACTTAGAAGATGGGAATCATCTATTTCGGCATTATAAAATAGCATGGAAGATTTGGGGAAGATTCTTTAGTAAAATTGAAATAGGATGAGTTGAACTGGAAACAGTAGTGGACTGGATATTGGCATGGCTAAGAAGGCTTCAAAATGGGAGTTTGAATGCTATCTGGACAATATGTCCAACCGTTATAATTTGGAATTCATGGCTAGAAAGAAACTCTAGAATATTTAGGGAGAAGGAAGATATGGTGGAAGATGGAGATTTGAATATTAACACTGCTCTATATATAGATGCTCAATTCAAATAAGCCATTTGAAAAAGAAGAGGAAATTCTAAAATTATAGAAGTTGATTACGATACTTGATAATTGGTTTGACAAGAATAGGCTGAAAAACCTAAAGAAGTGTGGAAGAAAACTTGTAAAGATTGGGTTAAGCTTGATTTTGATGGAACCGCAAAAGGAATTGTAGGATTAGTAGGTGGGAGAAGGATCTATAGATATGTCAATGGACAACTATTTTTAATGTTTTTAGTTCACTTGGTACTGAATAAAAAAAATAAGGTAGAGGCAATGGCTCTCTTAGAAAGGTTAGGATTGTCTAAGGAAAATGGATTGCAAATACTTTAGGCCGAAGGTGATTGAAGCAACAAAAAAGAGTTATCACAATGGCTAGGAAATAAATATTAGTGTTAAAGAAATTAAGATGAACATTTAGAATTTTGCGATATCCTACCCATAGTTTGCAAACTCTCAGAGTACTCGGTGAGTTGGTCAGTACTCGTGACTTTTTTTCATGGCCGAGTTTTTGTAGGGTTAACTTGCAACTTGCTGAAACACAGGAAAAAGGGATAAAAACACCCCAAAACACTGCAAATACTGCTATTTTCACTGTTCCAGTTGTGTGCTTTAATTTGTTTCTGTGTTTAAAAATATGGCACACTGAAAAATGTGCCCTCAAATGCAAAAACGTGCCCAAAATTGCCTGAATACTAAAAAATGTGCCCTAAAATGTGACTGTAGACTGAATAACTCCTTTTTATTGCCTTAAGAATTTTTTTTAAGTTACTGAGTTTTTCTCGAGTTTTCACCTAGTTTTAAAATTTGGGGTCTACTGAGTTTGAGTCGAGTGTGAGTTTGCGAACTATGGTCCTTCCAACATATTCAAGAGGATTGGGTATATGGTGGCATACCTAGTGACTAAATGGGGATCGAAAAGTTGTGCAACATGGTTTACATTGATCCTTTAACCTCCATGAATTGAAGTTTGTGGCAAAGTAGAAGAGCTAGTTCTCCATAAAAGTTTTAAAGCTCAAGATAAAAAAAGAACAAAGATTTTAGGGGATTAAAAATTGTCATTATGTGCACTCAACATTGCCTTTTCATTTTTGAATAAGACAGAGGAGGATGATAAAAGAAGAATTCTTCCCATTGGTTGAAGCTCTCTAGAGCCCAAGGTTCTCTAGATCTAGCTATAAAAGACAGTTCATTTTCAGTTGGATCATAGATAGGTGCTTTGTAGGGCCTAGTGTAGGCTTACAAATCTCTGAGAAGAATGACACCACACAAGGAGTACCTAGAAATCTGTGTGTAAAGATTGAGAAATTGGTACACATGAATGACATCATTTGAACGGCCAAAGGCATGACCACTCTAGTGAATAGGGGGGAAATTATTAATCACCAGATTGTGATTGTGGAGCTGGCTGTTTGTTCTATTTGCTAATAGCTATAACTTGTGCAGATGAGGCCATCAGAAATGTATAAACACTTACAAATCAGGGTTAGAACTTTGGAACTTAGGTTAGATTAGTGATATTCTAATTTCTAATTTCTTATGATTTTTGAGTGAGGTCCATAGAGGAAACGGGAAGGGTGATGCAATAGAAATGTCTCCGAGATTTTCCTTTTTACAGGATAGTTTGGGGACATCCCCATTGTGTCTAACATTTCAGTACATATTACATTTGGCTATCAAAGATGTGGGCATTACAATTAACTTGGTAATACTTGATTTGGTGTTTTGTTCAATTTATTCAGACTTTTCACATATATGATTATATCACAGTTGCCTATTTCTTTGGCTGACTAGTCTTCTGTCAAAAGGCCTGCTAAATATTATTGTGGGTCTGTGGCATTTTAATGGATTGGGATTATGTTTCATGGATAACAGAAGTGGACTGTGCTGATTTAGAAAAGGTGAATGCAGGTAGTGGAAGTTTGTTTAAATAAACTTATCAGTATCACCTTTTTCTCTTCTCTCTTTGTTTGGGCAGACTAAACCGAAGTGTCATTTATTATGTGGACTTGCCTCTGGCATGTTTTGCTATTATGTGTGGATAAAAATATTTCTATTTTTGGTAGTATGTTTTCTAGGTGAAATTTATTTGGAAATATTTCATTCCCTAATTGTCTAGTATTCTGTGCAGTTGAAAATATTGAGGTTGAGATCTAGAGAATTGCTTTCCTCTTATATTGTCACAGATGCTTTTACTTTGCAAATGTAGATCCTAAGTTCATGTGCTTATGTGAATGGTTATAGGAAAGCTTGTCTTTTATGAACTTCTGAGCTGTTATTACTTTGATGTAAATTCACACAGGTGCAAGATACTGGCTTTAATTTTGCCATTCGAAATGATTCAAGTAACTACATTGTTTTGGGCTGTTGCAACTTCAAATAATTTGTTTTTAAATATCCAGGTGTTTTTCTTGGTTATGTAATTTTATTTTTGCTTCCAGAGTCTTACAATCGGTGCATTTTTTTTGCATATTCACATGGAAAAGATCTGTGCTGAAGAGTATCCTCGACCTATGTGTCTATTACTGTGGCTGCAATGTGAGGTGTCTGTCTTGGCTTTGAATTTAACAATGGTATGATCCTGTCTCTACTTAAACAATGTCCTTGTCTTATGGCAGCATATTCTTACAAGTTGTAAATAGTTATCTTGGAATGCTGCTAATGCTTAGAACTGCTTATCATGGTGAAAATAGCTGGTAAATGGGTGAGGAAATGATAAATGGTCATTTTTTCCAAGCCACTACCAAATTGAATTCCTTAATGAACAGCATTTCTTTCCTAAATGTGGCAGATTCTGGGAACTGCTATTGGATTCAATCTTCTCCTGGATATGGATATGTGTGTGTGTGTAATATTGAGCACGGTTGATGTATTTCTTTTTCCGATACTTTTTGCACTCTTGGTATGCTATTTGAAGCCAATCATTTCTCTTAACTGCATGGGGGCATAAAAGGGTTTGTTTGTATATGATGGTATTTAATCTGACAATAGTTTCTCGATGGATGGTGATTTTGCAGGGCAAGCGCTGTGCAGAAGTATTATCTGTAATAATAGCAGGGTTGATGCTTATCTTCTCTGTACTTGACACTATATCTACTGAGCAGAATGTTGCCTTTATCATGAATGGAATGATCCCTACAGTCAGGCGTGAAAGTCTGTATATTGCTGTGGGCCTTCTTGGTGCAAATATCATGCCTCACAATTTTTATCTTCACTCTTCTGTTGTTCGAGTATGATTCAATTTCCTGATTGTGAGATTGATGGATATTTGAGCATTGATTTACTCAGCAAAAGTTTTTTGTGTTTTCTTGATCATTGTTAAATTCTAGGATTTGTGGATACTTCAGTCTCTGTGTGACATGTTTGGGGTTTACCTTGTTTTGGGTTCAACCATGTAGTTATAATATTTTGTTAGTCAGAAGCAACCATCTTCAAGGGCATCAAGGGCTTCGTAACAACCATTCAGGGCATTGCAAAAGAAAGCTGTGAAAGTGGACTAAATATCCCTGTCCTGCACAATCACGTACGCCACCTTGTGGCAAGTGGTGTACTGTTGACTGCTTACAAGCAATACCAACAGCAGCGCATTGCTGTTATAAGGATTTACTGTATAATGACCCTGTAAAGTGAAGACAGACCAAACCAATTCAAGGGATAGGGTGCACCATGCCCCCACCAAAGTGGCAAAGCACTGGTTTTTATCCTGCCAATCCAATGTTCCAACATGGTAAAAGGGGCCTTCACCAGATCCATTGTCCTCAACCTGTTCCCCTGGCCAATGAATGGTCTGGCAGATCCGACAAAGAACTTCTCAAAGAATCCAGCAGTTGATCTGGAGACTTCAGGCCTCAAAGTGATGAATAACAATCTCCATCCCTCCTTGTACTTTCAGGATTCAGCTACTCTGTATCTATTTCTTGTTTGACAATGACAACTCTATCTAGCCAGGTGTTAAACTGTTATTTTACAGATACATTTTTGATAACATAATATCAGTCACTTTAACTGCATTTGTTGGCAAGCTTTCTCGCATCATGTTTTTTTGTTTTACCTTAGGCAAACCCAATCCTGTAATCTCTTTTTTCCTTTTATATATTTAACTTTAGGATATTATTTTTGTGTTTTTAGTTTATAACCTCTTGTTTCTTTTAGATTTTGAAGCTCATATTTGACTCTCACTTTCTATTGTTATGGGTTGTTCTCTTGGGTTCCATTGACCAACTTTGGTCATTCATGGACATTAATACTCTGTGTGTGTGTGTGTGTGTGTGTCGTACAGGGATTCCCTTTATCTTACTAGGCAAGCTGAGTACATTACATTGATCTACTGATACTCACTGTCGATTGATATCAGATCAATTAATTGCTCTATCTGTATGTGTAGTTCTTCAAGCCAATTTATCGGACAGACAGAATGCATTGTTACATTTTTAAAATTGAACTGCCTGTTAAGCTTCCAATTTCTAGTGGGTTTATTCGTGGGGTCACGGTTGCAGAGATAGATGTGTCTGCTGACTGAAGAAAGTTAAAAGTAGATTGAACTAGGAATGTAACAGAAAGGATTTCTTGTTTTGATCCTTATTTAAGTGAATTTATGTTTTTTGGGAATTATGTCATAGTGTAAATTTTTACCCTTTCAACTTCTCACTGGTTTGGCATTATTATATTTTGCAGGAGCAAAAGGCAGAAACTATACCCATTGGGACCTTGTGTCACTACAATGTTTTGGAGATTGCACTTGCATTGAGTGGGATTTTATTAGTCAATCTTGCATTGTTGAGCTCTGCAGCAACAACGTTTCATAATGCAGGACGTGAAGTTTTAACTTATCAGGATGCACAACCACTAATTGAACAGGTTTGTTTAGCTTTAGGCATTGTTGCATTTAGCTTGGAGGCTTATATACGTTCTTTGAAGCATGAGCTGCTTGATGTCTGTTTTGTTGCTTGTTTGCACTTCCTAATATCACTAGTAAAATTCAAATGATTGTGTTGTTAGGTGGTTCAGCTGTATTTGCAAATCGATACGGTGATTACCTACGGTTTTCAACCACTTCTGACTTGTGCCTTTGACAGAGTTTTTGCCTTTATTCTTCCTGTGCATTCAAGCTGACTGTGTGATAGCCAAAAAATTGTTTCCAAGGGGTTTTAGCTTTTTAGTTATTTGGCAGTTGATCTTGACTATATGAGTTTGTTTGTATGAATCCAATGACTGTTAGTGATTCCTTTGAAGCACAAAGATTAATCATCTATTAATTTTTTGATTGTACAAAATTCCTTGTTTGCTTTTGAAGGTTCCACTAGTGTTGGCTAATGCCCCTTTTTGATGTTATTTATAGCTCTGCATGTAAATATTTCATCAGCCTTGACTTGCCTCTCAAGCATGTTCACTGTTTAAAAAGGTTATGCTCCTTAGAAGACAAGTCAAAGGAAATGTATTGCAAAGTGGAATAATATGCCCCAATAAGCTGCAAAAACCATTCCCGCCTTGGCATGGCCCAGGTTCGTCTTAGACTAACACAGGGCATTACCAGGCACGATCTCACATGCCCTCCCTTGCTTGGGTTGCACCTGGATTGAACCCACAGTCTTTAAAAAGTTCATATTGAAAAAAGTTAAAACAGAAATAAGTTAAAAACTATCCTAACCCTAAAAGCAAGCACCCTGATTACATTAATAATACCTGGCACAAAAGAAAACAACCCTTCTTACCTTTTATTTTTTGAAATTATGCCTTTTTTTTTTTGGATCCGTAAGTTAGGGAATCTATGGGGCCTTCTCCCAAAGCTGCAAAACACATATAGATACAAACAGGAAGGAATAATGATTCCACCATCCAAAAAAGCCTAAAAAATCCTGTCAAACTAAGGCCAATGAATCAACCTATTACAAATACCCAAAAGCCATGAGAGGCACCAGAACCAGTCCCAAGCATAACTTCAAAAAAGGAGAAAGGGAGTTAATCTGTGTGCTGAAGTATCCTCCTCCTCTTTTTGGATAGGAGAGCCTCCATAGTCCATCGAGAACATTCTCCAACCATATTCATGGCTTCCAAATGCAGTCTTTC
Source organism: Cunninghamia lanceolata (assembly GCA_027924645.1). Taxonomy (NCBI): domain Eukaryota; kingdom Viridiplantae; phylum Streptophyta; class Pinopsida; order Cupressales; family Cupressaceae; genus Cunninghamia; species Cunninghamia lanceolata. The sequence goes on along the minus strand of BSBN01000311.1, from coordinate 4,408,158 downwards.
TGCTGTGTCTTCCTCCCCCTGCATTTAACTGAACACCCACAGTTGTCATTGATCTTTTGGAATCCGTTAGGGAGATAGGAAGAATTTCTGTAGAAGCCAACTGATCTTCCCATGGAAGCAAACATTGATCTTGGGAATAAATCGGCAAACCAAAAGATAAATTTTTTTTTTTTTTTTTTTAATTGCAATTTAATTGGGAAAAAATTGGGTTAGTGTTTCAAAAAAAAAAGAAAAAAATCATGCAACCAGCAAAAATTGGGAAAAATTAGGGTTTTAAAAAAATTGAAAAAAAAATACAAAAAATGGTCAAAATCTTTCAAAATCTTTATATTATCTATTTGGGGTGAGCTTTTGGTGATTTTATTGTGATAAGTCGCAAAACAATCATGATCTTTTACTGCAGAAATTGGGAGTTGTGAGTTTTTCGTTTTTACTAAGTTGCCGAATCGGGTACGGGTACGAGTATGTGGGTACGGTACGACGATATGGCAAATTTTTTTGGGGGTTGGGTACATTTGGGGTACGTTTGTACAAAAAATATCATAAATATATATGTATTTGCAGCCTAAAAACAAGAATTACATTCAGAATGACATATCATGCATATGCTAAACAAAACTACCATAAATGTTACACATTTGAAATACAATATACTATTCCAAATTTGATATCAATGATAATTTGTCAAAATTTGAATGTCATGATAGATTTTCATTGTTCATTGGTTCAAAACTTCAATATTAAAATAATACAAGTAGTAATCACTAATCAACATCATATGGGTCATCATGAAGACCAACATCGGCATTATCATTGACATTGTCAATAGATAATCCAGGTAGATGAGAAGAACCACATGCAATATTGACACTATCACTAAAAGTATGCTGGCTATATGAGTCCACAAAAAGTGAAGATTTTGTGGCAGTTGAAAAATCCAAGTCAGTTCGCTCTGGATCTACATCCCACAACTTTGTGCCCCCTTCCTTCTACTCATTTTGTCTGTGAGAAATAAGGCACAAGTTGGAATGCACATAAACTAACTCCTCTGCCTTACTTGATGCCAATCGGTTGCGTTTCATTGAATGGATGGAGTATTTATTCCAATTTCACTCAGATGAAGAGGAACTAGCAACCTATTGAGGGAAAGTGAGAGTTGCGGTTATAAAATTGTAAATCAAACTTAAAATTTATTTCAAAATTTTAAACTAATAAGTTAATTATTTTAAAAATGAAAAATAATTCAAATTTTAAATTTAGAGAGTGCAATAAAAATTAAGAAACTTGCGATAAAATTTTGATCACAAGACTCTGCAATTGTGGTGATGTATGGCCATTGAGGTACCACCAAGTATGAGGATCCTTCCTATACTTGTCACGAAGAGCAGAAACACTTTGATTATTGGAGGCTACGAATTCACCAAACTCATTTGTAACTATATCCTCCATTTCAGGATCGGGGAAGAGTTTAGTAAGTGTCTTCCTATACCCTTTGTTGACTTCTAGATCTCTATATGGTGGAACCCTTGATGGCATAGCAAGAATTTAATCACTATAAAACTTGGGAATCAATGCAAAGGCAATAAGATGTAGTGGGGTGGTCATTTGGTTCCACTGCTCAACACAAACTGTTTGCACCTCTTTGAAGAAAGTTTCTTCAAGATCTTGCTCTTTTTCATTTACGATGGACCTCATCTTCTCAATCATTGAGTCAATGCCATCATACACCTCTCCCAAACATGGCTTATCCATGTCAGTAAAACGGGTCATACTCATGATGGGCTCGGTGAAACTAAGAAGATATTTCACGCGGTCCCACCAATTGTCATCTAGGATCAACCGCTTTACATTTGTTGCCCTGCCACTATTGGACTGCCTCCATAGGGACCCACTTTGGCTAATAACCATGCTAGAAAGTGGCACCTTCACCTTCACAAGTCGTCTCAAGACGATTGTGTTGGATGCAAATCGGGTCTCAGCAAACTATTAAAAAAAATTAACACATATAGCAAAAGCATTCTTAAATAATAAATTTTAAAAAGTAAATTAGAAATTTCAAATTACATTACTAAATCTAAATGTAAAATATAAAAATTTATTGTTTCAATTACCTTCAACAGCTCCAATTGTGAGAATGATCTAAAAATGGCTTGAGACATGTGATGGTTTGTGATGAACATTTGGATCTCTTCAGCCTCAACATAGACTTGTTTGATCCAATCTATTTTCCTACCCAACTTTTGTAGCATGAGGTTAAGCAAGTGGACAACACATGGTGTCCAAAATATGTGTGAAAACTGTGTCTCAACCAACATACCAGCTGCTCTACAATTCTTTTCATTGTCTGTTATGACTTGGACAACATTTTCAGGAGCAACTTCTTGAATGCACTGTATAAGGATGTCAGCAATAAATTGTGCATTCTTCACTTGCCCTTCACAATCCATGGCTTTCAGAAACATTGCCCCTTTAGGGCATATTGCAATCACATTGATTAGTGGTCAATTTCTTGTATCCTTCCATCCATCAGAAACAAAGGACAGCCCTGTTTGTTTCCATGAATTCCTAATGGGAGTCAATGAATTGTGTATAGATTTTACCTCTTTTGCCAGTAGTGTGCTACGCACCTTCTCATAACCTGGGCCTCTGTACCCTTTTGGAGCCTCATTTACCTTTCTCAACATATCTTGCCAATACGGTGATCGAACACGATTGAAGGATAAACCATTTGCATAGAGGCATCTTGCAACACTTTGATATGCAATCTCTCTAGCATCACTCTGAAATGCCCTCTCCAATGGACCCCTTGTTCTCTTCACATTAACAGGCTCTTCTTCATTCCCACCCAAAAATGGGTGGCTCTCTACTACAACATCAGGATCCCCTTCCTCTCCTCAAAGGATGGTTTACACCACGAGAAATTCTTGCATTTGCTTCCTCTTGCTCTCTAATATGTTTTGCTATTTGATGAGGTGGCAAACCATTACCATCCGGTCTTGGACATGTATTGATTCCCAAGTTTGAAATGGCACAGAAATGAACATGCTAGTATGCTTCATCTTACAGATACTGCATATCCAAACATATGTCCCACCACCTCGAACATTCTTGTATCATTTCTACATGCTTCCATAAAGGTGAACTAGGGTTGGTTTTGAAGGTAGGTCGACCAATAGAACTAGTACTGGCTGCCATTGCGCCCTGCCGACAATAAATTCAAAAAACAAATACTGAACAATGAATATAAAATATTAAATAACAAATATATATATAAATTTTATTTATAATAAAAATTAAAAATAAAACGAAAATGTCAAAAAAACTATGACTAAATGTATATTAATATATACTGTTACATATAAATATAAAAGCTTAGCATACTGTTATAAAATTACAAACTACATACTGTTAAAAAATTAAAAATTAAATATACTTATACATTAAAAATTAAATATATTGTTACATTAAAAATTATAATTATACTTTACTTTTATTATTTATATAAATTGGTTTTTTAAATTAAAAAATTTAACTTCAATAGTATTACATTTAAATTTTTAATACATTCTTACATATAATTATAATATACAATCTTACATATAGTAATATTAAAAATTTAAATATACAGTCTTACATATAGTTTTAAAAGTTAAATTAAAAGTTATAATATTACATTTCCATCCATTCAAATTTTTAAAAATAAAAAACTTATACTATACCTCCACCAGGCGTATAAAAACTTCTGGAATCTGCACGATGTGTTCGACCTCTACGTGTTTGGATGCGGCGGCGTCTTCTTGTTCCTTTGTGTCGGCGTCAGCGTTGCGTCTTCTGCTTCCAACAGTGTCAGCGTATAAAAACCTTAATAGATGTTAATAGTTTTTATTTTAAACTTTTACACTTCATGTTAATAGTTTAGGTTTTATTTTATTTATGTATCGTTTTTTAGTTTTAGCTTTTAGGTTAAAACTAAAACGCTCGATTGCGGATTTAAAAAACATTTCATTTTTTAAAATTACAAAGTGAAAAATCAAAATCCCCAAAAAAACTTTAAAAAACCCTCTGGAATCTTCCTGGAATCTCCACGTCAGCAGCCAAATCGGGATGCATCTCTTGGAGTCGCCTAGAAATGCTTCTGCATGCGAGTAGCAGAACCCTGGTCGATTCCACATGGATTCTGGGCCGTACCAGATTCTGGTACGGACCGGTACCCGGAATCGCCAGGGCAGGGGGGGAGATTCGGCAACTTAGAGTTTTTGTTAAAGTCATGTTTTTTGTGACTAATATAACTACAGGTCTTCCCAAGCCTCCTCAGATGTCAGAACAGTCAAACCCTGTCCAACTCCTGGATCCTTTACCTCAACACCCACAGCTTCCTTCAAAAGAACAACCTTATGACCCACATGAGAAGAAACCTCTGTTTGATCAATGTGCTGCCATCATGCTGATAGCTCAATTCCTTGCTGTGATCCAAAGAAGGGGAAGGCACTTAACAAAAAATCCGTTAGAATTTCTCTTCAAAAAATAAGCATTTGAACTTTCCTCTTTATATATCCATTTCTGTAGTTGAACAAAGCAAGAACCCAATTTGTGCTACTTTGGAAGAACCTGAAAGGCAGCCCTTTGAAATTGACAAATTGAATTCAAGAACCTTGGGAAGATAAAATCTTGATGGAACAGAAAATAGGCATAGATAGATCCATCATAACACAAACTCTCACAAATCTATTCTTTGAAACCTTCAGCTCCTCATCAATTTTAACAAATTCACCCACTTTATATATGAGTTTCTTAATCACAGCTTCTCATAACCAACGAGATGTTGTACAAAAAACTTACATAAGAACCTTTGTGATACAAGCAACTGCTAGATCAAAAAAGGGTTCCAAGGACAAACAAAAACACCCTGCCTGCCATAAAACCAAGAACTGTTGTTCCACACAAATTTGTGGTCATCAACCATCTGATACTACACCAGAAAAAAACCTTTCTCGAGCATTGACAAAGAGGGCTCAGAAATATTGCACCAGACTGATTTCATCCATTGAGAAAATTCTTCAAAGGAGGGTCTTTTATGCATGTATCTACTAAACCGGCATCTGCTTCCAATCTCACCTTCCATTGTTTGTAAATGGGCATCATCAATGATGGGTTCTGGCATCACTTTGACCAATCTTAAAGGAACACTCCTCAGTGAAATAGAATTTTCTATCTCAATGTTTGTAGGCTCACTCCTAGGTAGAGAGTCTGGAAAAACATTCATATTTGGATCCTTTTCATTCTCAATGCCCAAACTTTCCCCAGCAAGGTTAGCAGCTGGATGATATTGAATGGTCAGTCACCAATTGAGCAAAATTGCGGATAACTGGGATTGTTTTGAAACTGCTGCTTACAATACAACCACAGCAGTGGAAGGGATTGAGAATATTTTTGCACTCTTTAAAAACTTTAAAGGGCACTGAAACCTCATATAACTGATCAGTTTCCGTGGCAGCAGGGGCTAGGGTTTTAGAAACATTTAAAAAACTGTGCCAAAGAAGATATTTGAGAGACTGCCTTTCCTGTCTAAAGTTTTCTTTTAGACTTCATTATCATATCCTCATTAGCTGATTGTGAAGCGAACTGTCCTCTGTGCTGCACCTGTTTTTCACCATCTGCTTCCTCTGCCTTCTCCTCCATTTTGTTGCCACTTCCACTCCTGCTTGCCATCGTAAAAAAGACTAGGCTAAAGTTAAACATGTTGTATGCTGAATAATTGACCTTGAAATGGGTAAATTTGAGTCATGATTAGAATTAGGTATAGTTAGAAAACAATTGGGTAATTAAAGTTATGGCCTTTTTAAAATTTTTAAATTTTTTATATTTTGTATGGCTGTATCCAATCCATAACAAACTTGTGTAAAAAGAAAATCGGCAAAACTGCTATACCCAAACCTCGAACCAAGGTTGCATGGAGACTGGTACCGGTACCGGTACGTCTGTTTTCGAAAAATAGGAGACAGGTACTTGGAGACACCATTTTTTAAAAATATAATTTAATAATTTTATTAATTTATTAATATGCTAACATTAAAACTGAAAACATCATGACATTGAACTTTTAAAACAAGAGAACTGATAAAGTTTAAGTTTAATGCTTACTTGTAACAATTTAATATAGCTTAATGTGTATATATATATATATATATATTATTGTAGACACTAGTATTGAGGTTTGAAGTTTGTAGGAGTAAGAGTCCACTGAGCTTGTGAGAAAACAGTGGAAAAAATGAAAGGTAGAAAAAGAAAAAAAAATGGAGACGCCTTTTTATTGATGCAGGGTACTTGGAGACGAGTGGGAGACTTGACCAGAAGTCTCCTGCAAAGGGAGACGTACACAGTCAAGTCCCTGAGATGGGAGACGTGTACCAATCTCCGAGACGAGTACCAGGTCGGAGACGGGTCTCCGTGCAACGTAGCCTCGAACCCAAGCCTAAACCTGAACCTAAAGCAGCAATAACATTTAAATTATAATAGCTCACAGATACTTTGTTAACATTTATCAATTTCATCATATAGTTTTTGTGATTTGGTCTTTAATGTTGCAAAAATGTTTTTCTTTTTGAGTCTAGCTACGTTATAGAGATGGGTAGTATGTTTTAGTTCGGAGTTAAATATGATTCTTAAAATGCCAAAGTTATTTGCTTATCTGTAAATTTGTTGATGCTCCAAAGGTTGTCAGTGGTTTTACTTTGAATTTATTCTAAACTGTACAAGTATGTCAATGTGGGATCTTCACAGATGTTCCAATGTTTCACACATTTAAGTGTGATTGCCAGGCTCGTTTTACCATAAAGTTAAACACAACGATTAGGCAAATGAGGGAAAGCTTATCTTGACCAAACTTAATCAGCCTATTTTTAAATAACATATAAAATTGAAGGTTTACCTTCAATTGGTAGCATACCTTCTTCAACAAGAAGAATAGGATAAGATGTGTTGCTTTTAATTTTGAAGGTACTGATGATAAATTATTTTTGGATTTGCTTGATTTTGTTCAAGTTTATGATGATTGAAAAATTGTAACGGCTGTGATGATCTTTCATTGACATAGTTGAACGGTTTAAAATCAATTAAAAGAAACCCATCGACTGCGTTTAGAACAACAATAAAATCAAAGACATTTCTTTTTTGGCATCATGAGGAAAACATCAATTTAAACGAAAGCATCCTACCTATTGGCATAATGTGACTGGTCTTAAAAAGAAATATTTTTTACAAAACAAAGAACCAGTTCACATGAACTACAACGTGAAACTAATAGATGGAAACTTATGGGAGGTAGAAGTTGAAACAGATTTGCTTTTAACTTGCCTGGTACATAGTGATTTGAGCATAATTACACAATTTTTTGTAAGTATATCCTGGAGTATGCACTAAGAAGGGCTCTCTTAACAAGTCATTCTTTAAAAAGGGAGACCTGTCCAGCATGTATAACAAAGAACTTAACCTTCTATAAAGTAATCTGAGAGGTGAAAGGAGAAGTGTAGGGATAAGAATGCATATTACTTTGGCTTGTTGATGGCTTGTAATGAAGATTAGTGCATATAAAAGAAACATTTATAAAGTAAATAATAAATCCTGGGAGGTACTTGTTTTTTAAGGCTTGAGTGATGCATTGACCCCCCCTTGGGCTGAAACTGAACTGCACCAAGGGTGGAGGAAAAAGGTGATGGCTAGGAGAAGGATACACATATTAGGCAAGGTAAGTAGATCAATTGTCCTTGCTATGTTACTGGAATATCCTTCTCTGTAACCAGTCTTGCTATGGTTGCATGAATCCAGTCTATAAGACAATAGTAGTGGATAGGATTTGTTATTTACTGTATCCTTGCTTGTCTTTTATGCACTAACCTTCATTACAGATTGTCATCATGCCAAACCAGTATGCTTTCTTATTCCTAACCTGCTACTTTTATCTTTTGGATTGCTTTATAATCAGTCTTTCCATGGATGCATAAATCAAACCTTTAAGATGAGTATATGATTGTGTTGTTATTTCTGGAATACACATCTGTCTTTTATGCACCAAATTAGCATGCATTTTTGTTCCTAACCTTTTTACTTTCATCTTTCAGGTTACTTTATAAGGAGGTTAGGTCCTTGTTATAAATGTTAGATGGATTTCTCTTTGCAATAGGGTACAGCAACTTGTTAAGAGAGCTCTTTTCCGTGCATTAGACATGAAATCTTAAATCCAGACAATCAAAGAAAGCTTGGGGAATTGATTTTAGAGATAAACAATGAAAATAGAAACAATCTTTAAACAAGTAAGCTGTACATCCTAGGGTACTGCTATAGTAGCATTCTCTGTTCTTCCCTTCTCACCCTTGCTTGTCTTAAACTTCATTGTTTGGAAAGTTGCAAAAAGAACCCATTTGGGGTAGAATTGAATGTATTTATAGATGAGGCTTGAAGGTTCAAAATTCAAATACCTGGCCGATCAAATTCCCCAACCTGCCTCTATTGGAGACTCTTGACATCCCAGGAAATGTTGTGGCTCCTAGCTCGGCATAGAAGGCTGTGTTTGTGGCTGCAGCTCGACCTCCATTCTGCGACTAGATGGCAATGATTCCTTTTCCTCATCAATGTTATCCAATGACAATCTAGTAGCTCCTTCTGTTACAGCCATATCCTCCATTGCTTGTCTCTCAAAATCAAGAATCTTGTCTGTAGTAAACAATGGACTCTCCTCATTTTGCCATGTCTAGTCGCTATAAGGATCAATGTCGTCCAAAACAATGACCTCCTCTGCTTTGTCCTCTACCTTTCTTTTGCGAAGCCGAAGGTTGTATTGTACAAAAAACAAGTCATTGAGGCGTTTTTGAGTTAACTTATTCCGCTTCTTCGTGTGAATGGCTTCAAACAAACTCCAGTTGCGCTCACAACCAAAAGCACTACAAGGTTGACACAAAATGCGGAGGGCTAATCTTTGAAGATTTGGGGTATTTGCACCCCAACCTCTCCACCAAGAACCTACAAAATAAGATATTCAAGAGTTAGTAAGCAAACTATATTTTAATATTTTATCAATGGCTCCAATTTTTGTTACTTGGTGACTGAGTGGTTCTTCCTCGGATAGCTAGTGATGAAGAAAAGAGCTTCCCCCTAACAAACCTATAATTCTGCAATTCTTGAACAACGAGGTCTCTCACCTCAAGCTCGGGTGTCATCCTCTCAATGCATGTCATGAGGCCCTCCATAACCTTTCCATTAGAATCTGTGAAGCTATCCGAATAGAAAAACGGGGGTTGATGAAGTACCCTGGTACATGAATGGGTTGGTGGACTTGATTGTTTCATTTCCGATCAATGATCTTTCAAATGGGATCAAATTTGAGTTTGTCCCCCTTGTAATAGTTTTGGATGGACTCTTTGGCCCTATCCATGTCCTCATAAATGTACCCCATTGGGTTTTGATCCCCATCTACCGAGCGTAGAACTCTGACCAAGGACTCGGACACCTACAAATACAAACAAATTGAAGTTACAAATTTATAGTGAAAGTAAATACTTTTAAAGTTTAGAAATAAAAAGACTCAATTTGAATTTTAAATCAAAGTTTTGACTCTTTGAGGTTACCTTAACAATCTCTATAGCTCTTTGTGCAAAGAGATTTTCAAAGACTATCGTTGCGATCCTCTCTCCTTCAAGTTGCTTTGAATATAATGAGTGTAGCCATGGTTGACTAACAAACATTGGTTTCAAAGAAGTCAACAAACCAATAATGCTTTGCAACATTAGGAAGATCGTTGCAAACCTCGTGACACTCGCTCGCACCAAGTCTTTCCCTTTGGTGTGTTCTCTCATCAAGTTAAGAACCCAAGGGTGATTATAAATAAATTTTGTTATGTTTCTTGCATCTTCTACAACCGATCTCACCCAATCAAATTTGCCAATGTCCTCCAAAAGAAGGTCAAGACAATGTGCTACGCAAGGGCCCGAAAGAGTGTTGGATGCCTCTCCTGGAGCAATCTCCCAGCCACCACATACGTTGTTGCATTGTCAGTTATAATTTGCACTACCTTCTCTATGCCCACCTCTAAGACAACTTCCTCCAACATTACACTCAAAGTTAACTGCATTTTTTATTTTGTTAGAGACATTAACTGACTTTAGAAAAACTATCTCACCATTTGAAGCTTCCAAATAGTTGATAAGGGTGCGGTTCTTTCCATCCGTCCACCCATTTGAGAGAATAGTGCAGCCATACTTTCACCATTGTTTCTTTTGTTCTTCCACAACTATCTTTGCATCTTCAACTGCATTCATGAGCAACTTCCCACTTAAAATCTTTTTGAGAGGGTGCCTTGTGGCCTTTTCCTACAACTGTCAATGCAATTACTGAATTTTCCTAGTATGGGCTCTCTGCTACATTGAAGAGAAGGTTGTTGAAATACCAAAAATTATTATTTGCTTCTCGGTGCACCTCTTTGTTTCACCTTGTACCTTCCAATGATGGTTGTGCTCCAGGTGTGTTTTTGGATACAAAAACGCTATGTGGTGTCCATGTAGGTGCTCTACTCGAAGATGAGGTGTATGTCGATGTGTTTCGTATGCGTGGACCATGAAATAGAGCCCACTATGCCTTTGAATATCGTATCTTCATCTATTTTTGGTTGCAATTGAGGACCTCCAGCAATAGCTATGGATGCTGCTATGGCTGCTCGTCTTCTCCCTCTGTAGTTTTTTCTCTTCCGTCAATGCAAGGTGTGCATTATTTCTCGTTTTATATCATGTGGTCTTCTCATAGGGCTTGGCATCACGATGAGTAATGTCTGCAAGATGGCATTTGAGGCGATTGATGCCTCCATGATATAGGTTCTTGCATTCTATGCAAATGATTGTCCTAGGTGTTGGTCCCTGTATGACATATTTCCAAGTCTGGTAACTGGGATCGACTATGCTGAGTTTAAGCCTGATGCGGAGTGGGAGCCCGATCCAAAGGCCAACGGATCTCTGTTTGCCATTGTATCTAACAGTAACCTACAAGTGTAAAGTACAACATATTTATTTTTAATTAAAAAAATCAACACAAATTATATAAATCAACATACATTTAGCATAAATTAGTATAAATCAACATAAATCAATATAAATCAGCATAATTTTGATATAACCTAGTGATTTTATTTCAAAAACAAAGTATAAATCAGCAAAATAATTCATTTGTAGAAAACAAATTGTTATTTCATCAAAAAATTAGTAAAAATGAACAAAAAATTGCTACTAAATCAATGTACTTGCCTCTGAGCAAAACCATCTCAGTAACCACACCTAAACTACAACAAATGTGAAATCCTCCATTATAATATTTTATTAAAATTTTAATGTTTTAAAAATATTTAATTTAGATTTTCAATTTTAAATATAACATATTTACAGTATTTAGATTTAAAGTCAAATTTTAAGTATATTTAATTTTTAATATTGTTTTTGATTTATGTCTAAGTTACCGGTTCTTCAGGAAAATCCCTAGGGTGCTGGTCCGATACGGCTCGGGTCTTGATCCTGGTCCGGTCCTCTCGGGGATTCGGCTAGGGTCCTGCTTTGGACCTGTGGGTCCTTCTGGGCCGAACCCGGGAGAACCCAGCCAGAACCTTGGGCGAACCTAGAGGAAAATGTTGGGAAAAACACTTTTTTGGGTATTTTAATTTTTTTTTTGTTGCATTTTTAAGACATTATAAGTGATTTTATGGTAATTTTTGTGTGTAGCGAAAAGTCAAATTTGGTTTTTCAAAGAAACATCACTTTAAGAAAATCATGATGTCCTTAATCCTAAAGATGGTTCTAACTTTTGCTCAACGTTCCTTATATCAACTCGTCTCCCTTTAGTACCAAGTGAATTTTTGGATGATTTCTATGTCTCTCATAAGAGGAATAAGAGAATTTGTAGCTGCTTCAGAACTTAACTAGATATGTATCTATGTTTATATGAGCCTTGGAAAGCCTCTACCAGATAGAATTTTCTTGGAATAGTGAGGGCCACTGAATGAGAGCAGTCCCATTGATTATCAGATTATCCCTTTCTGCTGTCAATTTTGTCATGCCATGGACATCTAGCAAGGGTTTGCTGAAAACTATAAAAAGACAATCCAAACCCCTATAATTCCATGAATGCAGATGCACTAAAATGATAATTTGGAGGTATGGATTCCTCTGTGACAGAGAAAGATGACAATCAGCATTCTCAGTCTTTTTCAGTAGCATATGATCACATTCTTGAATGATAGAAGCAGGTTGATATATAGTTTATTTCCTCATGCTTATTCTGTTGAACCCAAAGATGGTCATTAATGAGAGAATCTGGAAAAGGATCAAGGTTTATAGGGTGTTCCATATGAAACTTGTAATAACTAAATTACTAATATATATCATGACATTCGTGTTTGACTAATTGACATTGTAGTGTTTTTAATTTCTAATACTACTGTGGTTCTGTTTATTATATGATCATATTCATGATGCTATGGTATTCTGAACTTAATTACTGCTGCAAATATGAATATATTTTTGATTTTTATATGTTTTTGTATGGACGAACCCAAAACGAACCCACACCCAAATTTTTTTTTGACCGAACCCGTGAACCCAAACCCGAACCAGTACCAGAACCGGTAACTTAGATTTATGTAGAGGTTCTATAGAGGCCTTCCACATGAAATACGAAAGATTGATTACAATAGAGAAACATACAAAAGCACCAGACTTGCCTTAGTTTTCGGCATTGACTTGCGAGTTTTTGGGTTGGACTCTCTTGGCAATGAGATAAGAGAAAAGCGCCACAATTTTCACCAATTCACTTTATTTTTTTGCATTTTCGGTCTTCTTTTGCCTAGCAAAGGGCATCTTCACCATCCACATTTCAAAATCACGTTGAGATAAACTATTGAAAGGAGATTTTAAGTCATCTTGAAAGATTCAAACTTTTGAACTAAACAATCAGTCATCATTTTGATACCGACTTACCCACTAGTTGGAGGCTTGAAAAATTAAGTTACACTTGGATGGGGAAGAGGAAGATGTAGATTGTATTTGGTTGTTTTTTGACATATCATCATATGTAAATAGTTATAGTGCTGTTATACATATATTATTTATAATTTTGTTGTATTGCATTGTATTTCTCGATTTTGAAACTATGAAATTTCAAAATTTGAGTGTTTGAGGGTCATAATGACATGTAATGTTTGAATTATGACAAATCAATAGTCAAATAGACTTTTCTGTTATCTAAATGCATTAATTTTTTTGTAGTTATGAGTTTTTTTTTCTTTTGGTCGTTTTTTGCCGAGTCTTGAGTCTGAGTCAAATTTTTGGGCTGCCAAGTCCAAGTTTTAGAACTATAATAAAAACATTAAAGCTCCCATGCACGAGAAGTCAAACACTAGCTAAAGCATCACAAACAAAATTCTCTGAACCTAGAGCTAGCAAAACCATTCTAGTAACCATACCTAAACTATGTCAAATGCGAAATCCCCTAGCCACCCACACTACCACCCAAGCCACCAGCCTCAACATCCCTGGGACCAACACAAGACCAACCTTCAGCTCCAATCACAATTGACTTCAGCCATCTAAATTTACCAGAGTCGAAACTTGATTTCATGTATAACCTCTTCATGCCGCACAACTTGAACCAACACATGATCAAACGGGGAGGGGAGACTATAGGCATTCATTACCTCCAAAACACCTTGATCGTGTGTAGCTAGAAGATGCTAAACAACCATGCAAAGATCCAGTTCGAAAGACTGAAGATTTTTCAGTTCTATTGACTGTCAACAACTCCTTGTTTAACACCTGAAAGTCACTTTCAATTGCAGAATACTCCAAATCCCTAACAGCCAACTCCACCTTAACCTCCCTTGAGCTTGTAGACCCATCCAAAACGGAAGCTTGAGGAGAATGAAGCAACCATAACAACATTCATTGCCTCACCGCTTGAGACATAACGACCATGAAGTTTGATAGCATGGACTCACACTTCAACTGCCCATTATCTTCAAAACCCTTGGGACCTAAGATACTCTACCAAATTCAATGAAACAACATGAAGGCAACGGAAAATCTTACAAAGCCTATGATCATACACATTACCTTGTAGGAGAGGATACCTACCCTTCATTTAGAGATGTTACCTAGCCATAAAGCTTCCCACAAACAACCATCATAGAGAAAAAACCCAACACATGCCCATCATAGAGACGAGTTTCCAATGAGAGCCACAATACGAGTCAAAGAAGGGCATAACAGACATAATGATAAATGACACCTCCATGGCAGATGATAATAAAATAGCACCTCTCACTCACATGAGTGAAGGACCCTCAAATCCAATGAGAGAAGTATGGGGAGGGGTCACAAATAAATCCCATCATTGGGGAAAGAATACAATGAAATCAACAAATGAGAGGGATGCCCACCCAAAAATCCCCACCCAAGATCACTATTGAGCATTGAAGCAATAATCTGGAAAAATTCGTGATGTGATTAATTGTGAATTGCTGCAATTTGCGATTTTTTCTTGGAAAAAAATCACATTTTTTAAGAAATTGGGGTCAATGATGTCTGACGGATTTCTCATGCTTAATCACAATTAAATTGTGTTTAAATCTCTCAATTGCATTTGAATCATAGGGCTTTTTTGCAATTTTAACGTGACCCGAGATTTGTTTTTGGGTTAGGGTTTGATCCGTTTCTTAGGCATTTGTTTGATGGGATTTTACTTCATCCACTTCGTGTTTGGAAGGCATATTTCGCGTTTCGAAGCAGGCCTAACATTTTACCTACATACTGTGACTGTTCGTTCAGGCTGGAACTTCAACTGTGGTGGCATATTTGCGTTTTTTACACACAATCACTATTTGCAAGAGCCATTTCAAAGTGGACATCTGCCACCCATGTCTCATTCAAGTTTATGTTGCAGTGTGAGTGCGCTGCCCTTGTTTTTTTCTTCATTTACAATTTTTCTTTTTTGTCCACTTTTATTATTCTAGTTATGCTGCTCATTTCATGCATTTGTTTTCCCTGTTCATTTCGTGATAAGGTTTCACTTTCAATGATAAAAATGTACAGTGAATTGCTTGGGGAAAGGGACATATGCTAGTGCTCTTCAGAAACCGAAACTATTCTTTAATAAAATAAAGCATATATATAAAGCATTATAAAAATAGTACATATTAAAACAAATATTTAAATAAAACTGTGCAGTAATGTAAAAATAAATAGAACATATATTACTTTATAGAAAATATATTCTAAAAGAATATATATTATAAAAATGTTACATACTAAAACAAATCTTTAATAATATCTAAATAAAACTGTGTGGTGATTCTTTACATCAACTTTTTAGATCACATTAGATGATTAAATCATAATATTTTAGTCTCCCAATAATTTACAAGATGTACAAAAAAATTTGTTATGCCCATAGACAAGTGAGGGAGATGTAGTGGAGGTTAAAAAGGAAGAAGTCCTAAAAAATGAAAAGTAGATGAAAAAATCAGGTACTGTTGAGAAAGACCAGCCAATTAACCTCGATGAGATCGATCCAGATTCGGAGTGGATTGCAAATAAAGATGTCCTTCTCAATCCCAATAATTTTGATATCCTAAGGGAGGTCAACATTGATATTGACGTGGTTGAATGACTTAGGAGAGGCTTTGACCCAGAAGCTTCGTCAACAGAGACTGCACCCTTTAGTGTAGCTCTCTTTGTAGCAGCAAGAGTCATTAGCTACATCTGATTTTTTTGAACTTTGTACTTACTTTGTAGGTTGACTTTGTACAAAGTAGATTGTAATTGAATATTTGAAAACTATCAGTATCTAGTTATCATTTATGCACTATGCGACATGCATTGTGCGATGCAATGTAATCAGAGATATGAACATAAATGAAAAATCAAAAAAGTCTATATTTCCACAATTGGACTAATCTCTCATTTTTATTTGCTCTCTATATCTCTATGCTATTAAAATGCCTTAAAATTTATAAAACAAGGTTTTTTTCTCTTTTTTGACAATCCAATTTTTTTACCCAATTTTTTGAAAAAATCTCAATCTTTTGGTTTGCCGATTTTTCCCTAGAATATTTTTGCTGCTATGCTCTTGAGAACCTAAAACAACCATGCTGAAAGCATAAGGTGGTTACCAATTAGATTGAACTTTCTTCAAGCTTGACCATGAGTTTGAATGGTCACTACTAATCGCCAAGAAAGGCATCTAATCAACACTTGCATTAGCTAAGAAATCAGTGGGCTTAATTACATCCTTGAAAGCTATGATTGAAGATGATATCTTCAAAATTAGCACAAACCGAATGAGCTTCTTCCAAAAAACTATATCTTCCAGATCTGACAAGACTTAGCCCCAAGATGGTATTTATGTGAAGCTTTTGGTTGGACTTATTGACAACATTATATGTGCTGAATATATTCAGTGACATTGGATTCATGACCTAAAGATTCCACTTGGGCAATTGAGGGTTGTTTGCACTACTTGCAAATAGAGACTGGCCGCCACATTTCCTAGGGGATAGGATGTTGCCTTTGCACTCTTCAAGAGATGGAGATGGAGCATCACTTTGTTTTTAGATGTCTCATATACTACAAGATTCAAGGGAGATATAATAAGATTTTTTTGAAGGGAGGCTTCACAATACCAAATTTATTATTCCATCCTTCCAACTTATTAGTGGTTGGTTTTCACTGTCCGTCAAAAGCTACAATTATCATGTAAGAGTTGATGAGTAACCCCATAGGAGCCAAGGATCACTTGCAACCAAAACAACCTTCCACACGAGAGAAGCAATGGAAATGCTATAATGCCATAGAATTGATTAGATGCATACAAAATGGTACAATGATACAATGATGAACCCCTTGTTATAAAGACAAGGATGAAACCCTAAGTCATACAAAGATCATGACAAGTGTCTTAATCCTATGATATGAGACACAAATAATAAGTGACCTAACTAAGCTTAAGTATGCAAGTGTGAATACGACCTAATATGAAACTGGATAGATAATATACCTTGTTCACACCAACAACCCTCCTTAAGTGCAACTTAGGGAGAATATGCAAAGATGCAATGGATGGGTCTTGGATACGAGGCCGTGTTAGATACCCATGTACAAATGAATTTCTCACAAATGGAGTAAAGGAGAAAAATTCGTAGGAGAAAGCCCTCCAAAAGAGAGAAAACATGCATAACAAACATATACAAGTGAATGAAGGACTCAACACGACCCCCCAAGAACTACTTCTGTCACCAATAAACAATCAATGGTCTTCCCGTAGGAGAGAAAAAGAGACACTATGCAGCCCCCCCAATGTGTAATCTCCTGCAGTGATGGTGGATGCTTGACGAAGGATGATGATGAAGATCCAAGAATGCCAAACAACATTTCTCCCATTGGGGAGAAACAAAACCGAGTATAAAAGAAGGATGTTTTCCCATTTTGATAGGAATATCTAGGAAGAAAGATCATGATGTATGATGGTGGCGTCTCTGAACTCTGCTCACGTGTTGCCATGTTGGTATGAAATGATGCCGGAATCAAATCAGGTACAACCCCAATAAATGAAGCTAGGACCAAGTGGAAACTGATGTAGAACAAGATCCAAAGATGAAGATGATGGTGGGACAACAACTATGATGGGGCTGTCATCGAAGAGGAGATGAATGTCCTCAAGTGTGTTTGCCAAATTTGCAAGATGGGGCTCACAAAATAAACCTGCAATATCCATTAAGTACTCATCCCAATGAATGAAATCTGGAAGACTATGATGTACCTGCTAAAAAGAATCATTCTATTGGTTCTCCAACATGCTTTTAGATTCTTTTAAGGGGTTGTGAACTCCTATTGTCAAATTCACTTAGAGGATGGCCAACAAACAAGAGATTGATAGTCTCTCCTGCACTTTAGGCTGTGCCAAACCTAGGTGGGTATACCTAAAACAAATATTTTAGAAAAAAATAGATCATTTGTTCATGCATGGATGACAAGGGTTTGAAAATGACTTCACATTGTCAACCTTCCTTGTACCCAAATGACTGGACATGAACTCTACAACTCCATACACATATTTTCTAAGGGTACAACAATGATATTCTCACCAGAAATATTACCAATCTAAAACAATAAATGTGTGCATAATGGATGAAACCCTAGACTACTAATGTATAGTGCCAAATTATGATTTCTTCATTATAAATATGCAGTGGGTGGAACACTGAAGAGATCAGTGCCTACTCCTTGGGATTACAGAGTCTAAAATGGCTACAACATTATTATAACAAAATTTCATCTCTGGGGTTTAACAACAATATCACCGCCTTACAATAATTTAAATGCACGAAGGTAACCCTTAAAATTGATTCTATTTAATAATCCTTCATAGATACTACATACCCCACTTGTTGCACGAAAAGATTTACACCCCCCTTGAAGATGAACTAATCAAACATGCAAGTCCTACAACTGTACAAGCAAAAAAAATTTTGCTTTCCTTGAAAACCTACTTCTTTCCAAGAACATGCAACACTATGAAGGGGACAATCAAATTGAAAAGCCATCACTCATCTTTATTTCACAGAAAATCCATTACAATATTCGTGCTGCAACAAGATCAAACATCCATTACCCTTAGAAAAGATTACATGGAGTTGTGTTACAAACTACTTTCTCTCCAAAATCCCCCCTTTTCCACTCACCCCTTACAAAATGAAAAAATCACATATTTCTATTCAAACGCAAGAAATTGGGTGCTCAAAATAGTCCAATTGTCTTTTTCCCGCCTTTGATGGTATTCAAATTTTAAATTTTGTTTCCCTCCTTTGATTTTGCCTTTTTGGGCATTTGAATCCCATTTTCGAAAACATTTGAAAAATAACTCAATTTCCAAGAGCCATAACTTTTGATCCGGGCACTTGTTTGAGCTCCCATTTTTTTAAAATTGAGGAACTTGAAAAGTTGTATTGCTTGGAAATTTGCTAGCAGATTTTGGTGATTTTTGGATTTTTTTGAAGCCAAATTGTATCGTCTCAACCTTCAAAATAGCAATTTAGTACTTTTTTGAGGAATTTAAAAATTTTAATGTCTTGCTATTTGTGTATGATTTCCGATTGAAATCTTTTACTAAAGCAGACTTAGCATTCCTTGAGCTTCAGATAAATTTTCAGGTCCATACATGCTCAAATGCAAATTTTCTAAAAAAACAAAATTTGACTTTACCAGATAATTTTAGGGGACCTTCTATGCAATGACACCAAAGGGGACTCAAATTGAGATGACACATTCACAGATTGGGTTGACATTTTAACCATGAGCATAAAAATAGAGTTAGACGTAGGCTCCAACACACTCGAAGCAACAAGTGATGGAGATGTGATCTCAATGTATATCATCCAACTATACTGGGTATCCCACAATGATGTGTCCACACAAGATGTCTCAATATGAACACTTGGAGATGAATCTGCCACTGTTGGAATGCAAGGGTCCTCAGCCTTAGGTTACTGACCCTCAGACAAAGAAGATGAAGCCTTTAAATTTGGATTAGGAGTCATAGAAGCGAAAGAACCAGTGGATATCTTTGTAGGAGGAGGAGCATTACATGAAGCCTCAATGTTATCACAATGATCAAGACCTGCCAAGTAATCAAGTTCCTCTTCTATATCATCATATGGTAGGTTATCTCAATTAGCAAAGTTTACAAGACAATCCATAACATGATCATCAAGAAATGGAGAGAGATGAGGGTCTCTATAGATCTCCCAAATTCTAGTCCAAATTGTGCATGGACACTCAGTCTAGGAGATGATATCTGAGATCTCCCAAAAAGTGTCACCATCAATACTAGAAGCAATCAAACCTAGGACATGATCATTCTTATAATTCCATGCTTGCTTTTGATTATGTGTACTGAGATTAGGGATAAGTCCATAGAGATGGGGCAAGGGATGAAGCCACCTAAGATGTATTAGGATACTGTCTTGCCAAGAATTATAGTTCCTTTGTGTCAGGGTGATTATGAAAGGATGAATTGCAAAATCCATGATTTACAATGATAGACTCCTCATATACCAATTAGAGATCAAAACATGTGAAATTGGAACCCTTGCAACATAAAAAATTGCTCCATATTTTGCAAAATATTCAAAGTACAAGTCAAAATAGAAAAATTGACTTCAAACGGAAATAACAGGTACTTGGGGCAAATTCTAAAAAAACCAAGTAGATGGTTGTGTAGTGCTCGGAACCAGCTTTCCAATGTTTATAAGAATGCAAAAATCTGATACAGTGACAAAAAGTTATGGCCTCTGGAAAAAAAATAGCTCTATTAGGGCTTGAAAAACACAACACTATTTTGTTAGTCTTGTGGTGGTGTTGTTGGTTTGGGCGGAGTAGTGGTGGAGGGATGGTGTTGCGTAGGCCTAGTGGTGATTTGGCAGTCCTTGAGCGGAGACTTGGCAGTTTGTTGGTGGTGCTGCTTGCTATTAAGATCCCTACGGCTGGGTAAAATCATGGGCTGCAGCCCCAATGTGACTACCAGTTGAACTGTGTTGGGGGCTGGTGTAGGTGTTGATGTCAGCCCTACACAGGCGTACCTTTTTTGAATAAAAAACTTTTTAAAAATCGCAATTCTATACCAAAGGACGGTGATAGTGGTACAAGTTGTGATGTAGGGGGGTGCACAAAGAATATTGTTTCCATTGGTTTTGAAGGCACAACGACTGTGTAACAATGGTGAGCGTATGCATTTGCACGGTTGTACGGACATGTATAGTGGCTGCATAGTCAACCCAAAAAAAAGCTTGAAAATTTTTCATCACCAAATCCTATTGTGCCTTATATGGATTTATTGGTTTTTGGGCCTTCTAAGCTCAATTGTGAGGTCTATTTGGCACCGGGATGCATCGTATGTAAGCTCTTCGCTAAAACACTCCAAAAAGAGGGAAAAGAATTGCAAATCTGAAAGCTTTGATACCATGTAAGAGTTGATGAGTAACCCCATAGGAGCCAAGGATCACCTGCAACCAAAACAACCTTCCACACAAGAGAGAAACAATGGAAATGCTATGAAGCCAGAGAATTGATTAGATGCATACAAAATGGTACAATGATACAATGATGAGACCTTTGTTATAAAGACAAGGATGAAACCCTAAGTCATACTAAGATCATGGCAAGTGTTTTAATCCTATGATAGGAGACCTAATTGACCTAAATAAGCTTAAGTATGCAAGTGTGAATTGGACCTAATATGAAACTAGTTATGTAATATACCTTGTTCACACCAACAATTATTGTGGTAGCTCGCATCTCTTCTTGTATAACCATTAAGTATGGATGTTGAAAGAGTTATTGGGAAATGTTCTTTGTGCATTCCAAGATAACCCCATTAGGTCCTGTTAGCCTAGGGCATTCTTTAGTTGACACTATTAGATCTTGTGTTTGCTCATTCACTGTGGTTGATGGGGATGTTGGTCATCCATCTCATACAACATTAGAGCTAACCATAGTCTTTTGTTCAAGTTTTCATTAGCAATATCTTCTTTGGTAGTTGGTCTTGTCCTTTGATGGCTACATGCAATGTTTGGAACACGACATTATCTTTGTTGACGTTTTTAGGGTTTACTCATTTGGGCCAAACTAGAGTCCTTTTTGTGCTCTTAGCTTGTGGCATGTACTATTTTTATCTATTTTAGGTTTGGACCTCTTTTTGGCTCCCACATGCAATTGTTATTGGTTACCTTCTGAGCCACATTTGACCGACTTTGGTCATTTGTGGACATCAATTTAATTTTCTTTGTTCCTTCAAAATTTTCTTTAGGAACAATGTTGGTACCATATATATATATATATATATATATTTCCTTTTGAAGAATTTATCTTTTTCAAGGTCCGAGAACCTTTTGACTCCAACATGCGATTGTTATTGGTTGTACTTTTGAGTTGTATTGATTTATTTTCTTTCTCCAGACTTAATAGTAGGAACAATGTTTGTATCATACAAGTATGTGATCTTGCCTTCTGTAGAATTTGTCTGTTTAAACATCTCATCCCTTCTTTACCTGATTACATGTGAATACCATGTGCTGTAAGATTTCTTAATAACCGCATTGTTTTTTATGAATATAGATCACACATTTACATCTGTCAAAAAGGATAAACATTTTGCAAATCATTTTCTTCCCTTAAAAGTTTTATGAAGATACCAAACCCACCTTGCTTTTTAGGTATTTTTAGTTCCAGTTCAAGCTTTCTTGTTTTGTT
Source organism: Cunninghamia lanceolata (assembly GCA_027924645.1). Lineage (NCBI taxonomy): Eukaryota > Viridiplantae > Streptophyta > Pinopsida > Cupressales > Cupressaceae > Cunninghamia > Cunninghamia lanceolata. Next base: position 4,385,830 of record BSBN01000311.1, on the reverse strand, counting down.
GTGCTTCTTTCTGCAGCTTATGCCATTTATTGTCATTATTCATATAAAGATGTGTCACTCTTATATTTGTACATAGAAAGATGGCTCCTCACTGATGTTATAGCAAATTTTGTTTGGCCTTAAGCTCTGGCTGTGTCATGGCCATCCATAAAAGTATAAAAAGTTAGTACTTGGAAAAAAAGACTCTTTTAAAAATATCTAAATTCCTTGCTCTATCATGAATTAAAGACAATATTCTGACTAAGCATTCATGGAAATCTTAGTTATTAGGCTCTTAGTTTTCTTTTCCCTGTTAATTGCATTGTGGTTATTTTATATAACTTAGTAATGCTGTTCTGTCACACAAATTAATGGTGCGTTTGGCTGCCAGTGTGTATCACTAATGTTTTGAACAGAAACAATGTTAGAATAGTAGTGCTTCTGGTAAAACTGTGTGTTGCTATTTTGCCTCAACGTTTCGGATCACACTCCGTGATCCATCATCAGGAAGAAACACACAGTTTTACCAGAAGCAAAAAAGCAACACACAGTTTTACCAGAAGCACTACTATTCTATCAATATGGACTGTGGAAATATCATGACAGAAACAATGTTGTATATTTGCTTGTTTACTAATTAGCTTCTAAACTGTGTTTTAGCAATACATGACCAGTCTTTTGTTATGTAGCAGGTATTCAAAAGCCCAATTCCTCTTGTAGCATTTTTTGTAGGCATATATTGTGCCAGCCAGTTGTCCACACTAACTGGAACTGTTGGGGCACAAGTTGCGTTGGAAGGTTTTCTTGATGTTCATCCACATATTTGGTTTCACCGCACTTTAATTAAAGTAGGTGCTGTTGTCCTGGCCATGCTTTGCATATGGAATACGGAGGCAGCAGGTATTTACCGGCTGCTGATATTCTCTCAGGTCATGTTAGCTATGCAGCTTCCATCAGCTGTTATACCTCTTTTTAGAGTGGCATCAGCAAGTTCAATAATGGGCACCCATAAAGTGTCTTTTGTAGTAGAAGTTATGGCCTGGTTATCATTCATTTTGATGCTTATCCTTAATCTATCTCTTGTCTTAGAGATGTGTTTTTGGGATAGCGATTGGATGTGCTCTTTGAGATGGAATATTGGAACTGGCAGAGCAGTTCCTTTCACTCTGGTTCTCATGGTTGCGGTTATGTCATTTGGGCTTATGTTATGGCTTATTGCAACGCCACTAAAGTCTGCAAATGAAAAACCAGAAATCCAAACACAGAAAGATGAACCAATGACTTTGCATGAACACTCTGAGCATTTTATTTTAAAGCATACAGACACAGAGGACACAAAATCTGAAGATGTCTCCCAGGCACTTGTTGAATTGTCGGTGAATAAGGAAGCCAGAAGTGACGGGCCTTTGGCTGAGAGAGATTTTAAGATCTGTTCCAAGGAAATTGAAGTAGTCTCAATAGCTTCGTCAGTTGGAATTTCTTCTTCAGAGTTTGTTCCAAGCACAGATTTGCTCCAACCATCTGATGTGAAAAGTGACACGGAACTTCTCTCTCCTGATTCTTCAGCATCCTCAAATTCTGTTGGAATTGAATCATCTTCCATGAAAATGCCTGGAACCACCTCAGACGGTCTGTCAACTGACATTTTGTCAAATGTGGTCAAATCTTCAACAGGGGCTTCAGAGACATCTACCTTCAAAGACGTTGAAATGGAAGCTGACACAGAGTTGGAAAAGTATGATGATGATGGTGATGTGTGGGAGCATGACGATGTCCTTATGGGTATATCTGAAAGTGTTTCATCAGTGACTTATGAAGAACCTGGATCAGGTAGAAGTCTTGGTGGCAGGAGCGATGATGGGGGCAGTGGAAATGGTAGCCTTTCAAGATTATCTGGGCTGGGTCGTGCAGCAAGGCGTCAGTTTGCATCTATTCTGGATGAGTTCTGGGGAAAGTTATTTGATTTCCATGGAAAGCCGACAAAGCAGGCGATATTGAAGAGATTGGATTTGGCCTTGGGTATGAAGGTTATCCAGGCTAGGGAAAATGTTATTTCAAGCATACCATGCGCAAGAGAACCCAATTATTTGCGTGAACGGCAAAGGATGCTTTGGAAAAAAGGCAACACAAGTGAGTGCTTGAGTCATGCAGAGTCCTGCATGCAAACAGGTGAGCACTTGAGTGGCATGCATTCGTCTATGGGAACCAACATCCACAGGGTTTCATCAGCACCTTGGCCTTCTTCTACACTTTCAGAAGATTCCTATGCAAGCCAAGCTATCCAATCTTCTAGTGTAAGTGAGCGACGCTACTCAAGTTTGCATCTTCCAGCTTATCGTAAAGAACTTGATTACCAACCGGTTACCATACATGGTTATCAAATAGCATCCTATATGGGTAGAAGTGGAACTCTAATGGAAGGTGATAATACGGCAGGTTCTCGTATTGAATCCCAGGCTGGAGCTGGATCTTGTTTTCCAACATGCATTGATAATTCTATGAATAATATGGCAGTTGGATCTGGAATTGATGAATTATGGGGATCACGGATTCAAAACACTGGCTATGAATCACATGCTTTACAGGGAGGACAATCTTCTTATGACAAGTCCTTCTCTAGCAGATCGTTGCTAAGATCACATGAAAATTCCCAACGTACAGGCCAAACAAAAAAGTACCATAGTCTGCCAGATATACATGGTCGCGGCATATCTCAGTGCGATCCTCCAACGGGCCAAAAACCAGATCAATGGCATCCTTTAGTAAACAGGGTCACAGGGGAATTGGATATGGGTTATAGTTTAGGAAGTCCATCTCATAGGAGGGGCTTCATGCAGTCACCAGTTTCTCGTACCACACCATATAATGATAGAAATGATTCCTGGGACAGACAAATTCCTCTGGCCTTTGATGAGCTTTCCCCGTCACAGCTTCACAAAGATGCTTTCTCACTTCGGTCAAATTCAAATGCAGAAAACAATTCTCTTTGGTCAAGACAACCTTTTGAACAGCTATTTGGTATGCCAGGGACTGGAAGTGGAGGACTTCGTCGTGATTCTGACAGGAGTGCAAATTCTAGGAATATTTCAAGTACAACTATATCTTGTGTGGATTCTGAGGTTGAGATGCTTCAAAGCCTTCGCTTCTGTATTGCAAAGCTTCTTAAGTTGGATGGATCAGACTGGTTATTCCATCTGCATGGTGGATCGGATGAGGAGCTCATTGATTTAGTTGCTTCTAGGGAACAATTCCTTAATGATGCTGATGCCTCTGAATCTTACAGGTTGCACAACAGTGATGCTCAGAATCAGCATCAGAACCGTAAATATGGTTCCAGTATTAGTAGTGAATTATCTCCTTTCGCTGTTCCTCATTGTGGTGAGGGTTGCGTATGGGAATCAAGCCTAGTTGTTAGTTTTGGTGTTTGGTGTATTCGCAGGATCCTGGAATTGTCTCTCATGGAGAGTAGGCCAGAGCTGTGGGGCAAGTACACATATGTTTTGAATCGTCTTCAGGTGCGTCTATATGCATATTCGTGATTTTCCATGTAAGGTGTCATTTACAGAGTTTCTTTATTGGTTTTGGGTGGTTAGCTATTCTGTTTTAATCACATTGTTGCGCTGCTTTGTTTAGGTCATCTAAAATGTTTTACTAGTATATGGATAACTGAGGCTGCATATGAATATCTGGTGCCAACAGTTTGTCAACTGAAATATTTTAGTTAGTTGAAAGACACGCAAACCTGAAAGACTGTTGTTTATCCATTACTTATGTTTATGTTTCTTATAATCATGGCGTTTCTGAGACAAGGATGTCCCCAAGACTTGGGGATGGGGACGAAACGTTCCCCACCACCCCCCCACTGCTGCCTGTAGGGAGGGGACATCCCCGAGACTTCCCTGCAGATCAGGGGACATTCCCCCCTGCAGGGGACGATGTGGGGACTCCCAGCCATCCCCAGGATGGCCAGGGGACTCCTGGGTGTTCATCTATTGTCCCAGGGATGATTGGGAGCCTGCTCACACCAACAGGCCAGTAAATCATTTTTTTTAAAAACACGTCAAAGAAAAACTAAATCGTTTCTTGGGTGTTTTTTCTTCAGCAATTGAGCAAATCTCTTTATCTCTCTTATATGATACATGCTCTTTGCCTCTCGTGATGTATAAACACTATCTTGTCACTCAAAACTTGTCACAAACAAGGATTTAAATTTCCTTTATTTGACTATGTTGGGCTCATCAATAACGACGTGCATTCAGCACTATGTGCTCTTTAACAGCTATGCAGAGAAGAATGACAAATTTACAACAATTATAACAACACAAATCAAACAACTATAAACACAAATAGCAGCAATAGGCAGCAACAAAATGATGATTCAATACTTCAAATGGGCGTGACTTTTGATGATATCTTTGTAAAATAATATATTAATAATTAACTTAATTAAAACATGTTTAGCATGTAAATGAATCTTAGTTTAGTTGGTGCACGACTATAAGCTAAGAGCACCTAAGTTCCTTCTAGCTGCCTACACATGATGTCAATGGATGTTGTTAAGTACTTTAGAATATTTCAATTACTCTATTACATTATATTATATTTTGATTGCAATTTCATCTATATTTTTTTATGACTAATGTTTCGAGTACCATATTATATTTGCACCGCCATTTCCTTATCCCCAAATTTTGGTCCATAGTCCTCTTGTCCCCAAAAGCTGTCCTCCCATTCTGAAATTCCATGGAACATAGTAATTTGTTGAAGGAAACTATTTAAGCCTATTGAAACAAGGACATAATTATACAACATTTAGAGGGAAAAATGATTCAAGTTTAGCTGCAATGCATTTCTTTGTGTGGTATTTAGCCAGTCCTTTTAAGAATTATTATTTACTCTAGGTAATTTGTATGTTGCTATATGATAAAATGTAAATACAATGCAATTTGGAAATGGTATGTTTTTAATTTTCATTACATTCCAATTGCCTGAGATGGATGCTTGTGACTTATTTAATGAGCCATTGCACAAATGGTGACCTGGAACATGGAAAAATGCAGTGATGAATCCTTGTATTAACATGCTTGTTATACAATTTTTTTCCTTTTTCATGATTAGAGGTGTTTATAACATCTTTTGGCCATGTAATAATTTTTTCAGGGTATTTTAGACATAGCATTTTTCAAGCCTCGACATGTGCTTCCTCGATGTTTTTGCCTCGATATCCCATCAGCTGCAGATGTATCTGGAAGGAAGATGGGTTATTCGTCTGGTTCATTTTCAAATGGGGTATCTGCAACTACATGTCAGAGCTTCACTCAGATGCGATCTGGTAACGTCAAGGGGAAGAGTGCAAGCGCAAGTGCATTTTTAGAAATTATCAAAGACGTGGAATTGGCAGTGGCTTCGCGCAAGGGGCGTACAGGAACTGCTGCTGGAGACGTTGCTTTTCCTAAAGGAAAAGAAAATTTGGCTTCAGTTTTGAAGCGATATAAACGTCGTCTTGCAAATAAACAAGGAATGCTTGAAAATAGTGGTGGAAGTCGGAAAGTGCTTGGATAACTACAATAGCAGGGGTTTTGCAGTGATTGTAATGTTTGTTGTTTAATCAAAGGAAAATTCAATTTATTTTTGGAGCTTCTGCATAGTGCATGTGTCTGATTGTTCAAAAACCTTGCCAGTGTACAGACTACAGACCTGCTCATTGCAGAATTCAGTCCACATTTGTTACTCTGAGTGATCCATCTTGGAAATAATCGGTAGCTAATATATCGTGTGTTACCTTGTAAATACTAACATATTGTTTTATGTATATACTTCAGGTTTTACCCACACTCAGGTGAAGAGATGTAGAACCTAACACGAATCTTTGCATTGTGCATGGGAAGTGGGGCCATCATATGAAATCCTCCTATTTTTGACACGGGATGCTCTCAAGTAAATGCAGGTGTTGCTGTATTGGTTGGTGCATTTTATATGACAATAAAATATCTTAGTTAATTACAATTAACAAACTTAGACCATGCAAAAGTTGATGATGATAGTCCCATGGATAGAACCTCCTTATCACTGCTGTGAATATGCTATGAATTGAACTTTGAATTTGATGTTAATCAAATGTGCATGAAAAGCAAAGCATATTTCATGAACTCTGGTGTTAGTCACTGAAATGTTCTGTATGATATTCGGTTCCAGTGGCTGTTTTAAACTGTAGCTATACACCCTGTAAAAAAGCGACTGAGAAATAAGAAATTCCACCCTGAAATGATTTTGGTTTGTTGGGGGATTCGTGGTTTAAATTAGTTTATTATACTTCTTATTTGTGTGTTAAAAGGCAAAAGATACATAATTTTATCTCGGGCAATGCAAATCCTTTCCTGTCTACACATTGTAGTTTTTACCTCATACTATTTTTCAATTCATTTTCGCTGCCTCAACTGTCAATACCTCTGGAAGTTCTATAAGTTGGCCATAATGTGAATTTTATCAAGTCTGTTCACACCAGCTATTTATTAAAAAGTATTAACGTACACTGAATTTTATCAGAGAGATTTTATGTGCAAAACAACTGCCAATGCAATTGGAGAGCCTTTATGATCACACGGGGAAATGTTACTTGGCAGTTAGTAGTGCATCCTTGAGTGACCTTGCTTTGGGTTATGTTGTCTCTATGGTTGAGGTAGCCTTTTGATTGCTTTCTGATTATGTATGCCCAATATCATGTATCGTGAAGTAGATTTCTAGTTACCTTGCCAGATGGTTGAGGTAGCCTTCTGATTGCTTTTTGATTATGTATGCCTAGTATCATGTATTTATAATATGAATCAATCAATCGTGGTCCAAGAGCAACCATCTACATAATTTTTACCAGGACCCCAGTATATTATTAATATGTAACTTTTTTTCTGCTAAGTGCTAACCAATAAAAACAAGATTGGAAAGATGACTAAATATATAAAATCTAAGGCATAAAGAGAACATTTTCATGGATGGTACTCTATTCAAACTGTACGCATTAGTTCTGACTCGTCTCAGAGCCAAAGCTAGCAACTGTGTTTTATTTGGATGAATCTATTTAACATTCATTACGCTCTCCTGGCTGGTTTCTATTAATATTTTTGACTGATTTTATATTAAGCTTACCTATTATGCATGAGACATTATTTAATAATTGGAGAAGAAGCGACACATTGGTTTTGGGAGCAAAGACATTCTGTCTCATTTGGTTAAGTGTTATGCCAGCATTATCCACTAAGTTGGTTGTTTCTTCTTTACTACTTGGTAACATGATAGATATGTCGCTTCTCATTGACTTGAGTTGGTATGGTATGAAATCTTTCCAGAATTCCAGATACCCAATATTTGACCTTGCTTTTCTACTCTTTATGATTGCTCATAGTTTCAACCTACTATGATAGTTGTGGCTCAAGTGTTGGGAGATATTTCAAAGTCACATTTTGCTTTGTGGTTTGATCTTGTTTACGTTTTAGATCTTTGGAAGAAATGATAAAAATGACAGCTAGATAAGTACGCGAAGAATGTTTTTCCTAGATGTCAATCCAGAGCATCGTACTTTTTAAATCAATATTAATAACACAGACAAAATGGCCATCTTGAGACGACTTCTTAATAGATGGTCAAACTTCCCCCCCTCCCAAAAAAAAGTAATTTATAATTTGATATTGCATTTTGTCATCAATTCAAGTTCATTATGCATAAAATGTCCATCTTGGGACAACTTAACAGATGGTCAAACCTCCATTAAAAAAAGAGTTTATAATTAGATTTTGCATTTTGTCATCAATTGAAGTCCGTATAATTAGATTTTGCATTTTGTCATCAATTCAAGTCCGTTATGCAAAGAGCACAAGCTCACATAACCTTTTCATGCTATAGTTTTCCTATATGACAAATGTAGGGTAATGTTTTGCACATGATTTTGAAACACAAATCTAACACCATTTTGTTTTTGCTCTTAACTATTTCTTTCAATAGTTAAATAAATAAATAAGAAGATAACTCTCATCACATATCCATACGAGAGATTTTTGTGAACCACTATTTATAAATTATGTTGATGAGGATTTACTTGAAATTATGCATTTGAACCTTAAAAAATTATATCTACTTGTAGCAATATATCGTTTAGTCTTGAACAAAAATTAATTGTAAACTTTTGTTGAAACTATTATAACAAAAAGTTTCCACTCTTAATTTATTATATATAAATTGTATTTTGAAAATTATGAAGATGATGGCAATCATGACTTGTAATATCCTTTAAACAAAATTGTCTTGTAAGATCTATTGAAATGCATCAATTATATAATTCCACATTTCTTTGGACTTTGTTTATTATATATCATCAAAGTTGCTCTCAATGATAAAAATAGAAATCACACAAGTAATTCTTTATAATATCATTTCTATATTTAAAATGATGGAAATAGATATGCCCAAGTGGTATGATTCTTGTAAGTTGGAGTTTTTGTATATCATTTGGGTTATAACTTACAAAATTAGGTGAATTTATTTCTCATATTATGGATAGGTAAGGCAATAGAGAAGAAAATGATATTGTTCGAATAATAATTAAGCGCGTTTCTTCTTTTTAAAGATAAATTTTAACTCCTAACAAGTCGACTAGACAATTGATAGAATTCACCATGACCTTATATAGGCCATGTTTTGGAAAGTAGTGTTGTCATGAAAGAGTTTTGTTTATAGGTTTAAGGTCTTTCTTCATTACTAATATACAATCCTTCGAACTACATAACAAAGAAACTTATTAAAACAAGGGTAGTTTGAATTCGCTGTGTGATGAAGGTATATGTTGTACTCTATAATAATAAATCACATATTTGATTTTGAGGGGTAGATTGTATGCATTAAAATAATATAAGGTGAATAAAAAATATAATCATATTGTACAATGCTTGCATGAGGAAGTTTTCATACAATAAATTGATGTCTCTCTTGATAGTGACCTATAAAACTACTATTCAACATAGTTGTAAAGGTAGGTGTATCCCTAATTAGATTTAGTAAACTCAATATTTTTACATATTAACATCTAACATACCTCAAGGGGTTTTCAACTCGGGGCTTGATTCATAAACTCTCTAAATAATAGAATTTAGGAAATAATAAAATATACTAACATATTAAGCTACTTATAAATTCAAATGATAGTGTTAGGGAGAGAATTCTTGAGCAATTAACAAGTTCATGCATAATCAACAAGTAGTTTAGGAATGATGAGGTGGCCCCTACTAGTAACCTTTTTCAGCATGCATCCTCCCTATCTAAAGTGACTTTGCCTTCTTGCTTTGATTGGGTTTTTTATCTGAATTGTTTATCAAGCTCATCAAAGGTTCGACAAAGGTCCCGCTCGAGTGCTAGAGCAAGATTTACACTAGATTGAAGGTAAGGGAAAGCGAAAAAGAGGGAGAAAGGGCAAAACACTTATTTATTTTCCCACCCCTTTCTATAGTTTGATAGTAGGGCAAATATATGGGAAAATTCGATCCAACCCATCTATAGTTGTAGTTAGCCTCTCAAGTGCCCTACCTCCATACCTGAACGTCCCCTACTACCTCTATCTTATTCTAAAAGTTGTTGCTCCAATTAAGTAGGCACATAATTGAGTAGGCCACACATAACATTGTTATAATAAGGTAGGGGGCCATTGCAGGTGCACCTATTTGCTATGTCATCAAATCTAGCATTGCAGTGTGTACGTGAGATTAGTATTCAATCTTGTAGACAAGGTTTCCTATTACCGACACATATTGCTTATCATATGGTAATATGTAGATGGTATACTACTGATGGCTTATTTTGTTCGTCTTAAGTAAATGTTTAGCACCATTGGCCACATGTATTGTGAAGTAGATTTCTAGTTACCTTGCCAGATGGTTGAGGTAGCCTTTTGATTGCTTTCTGATTATGTATGCGTAATATCATGTATTTATAATGAATCGATCAATCTTGGTCCAAGAGCAACCATCTACATAATTTTTTCCATGACCGCAATGTACTATTATTATGCAACTCTTTTCTTTTGACCAATAAAAACAGGATTGGAAAGATGACTAAATATATAAAATCTAATGCATAAAGAGAACATATTTCATGGATGGTAGTAGGTACTCTAAGCAAATTGTACACATTAGTTCTGACTCGTATTAGCAATTGTGTTTTATTTGGATGAATCTTTTTAACATTCGTTTTACTTTCCTGGCTGGTTTCTATTAATATTTTTGACTGATTTTATATTAAGCTTATCTATTATGCATAAGACATTTTTTTAATATTTGGAGAAGAAGCGACACATTGGTTTTGGGTGCAAAGACATTCTGTCTCATTTGGTTAAGTGTTGTGACGGGAGTAAGGGGGGTGTCTATTTTTGAAAATTCTAGTGGGTCGCACATGCAACCTGATCTTCTTTCGTATCTCATTAGAAACAGATTATGGAGTCTTTGTGGACAAGCATTATGCACTATGTTGGTTGTTTCTTCTTTAAAACTTGGTAACATGATACAATATGTTGCTTCTCATTGGCTTGAGTTGGTATGGTATGAAATCTTTCCAGAATTTCAGATACCCAATATTTGACCTTGCTTTTCTACTCTTTATGTTTGTTCATATTTTCAACCTACTATGATAGTTGATGGCGCAAGTGTTGGAAATTTGATTTTGTTTACATTTTAGATCTTTGGAAGAAATGATAAAAATGATAGTTAGATGAGCACCCGAAGAATGGTTTCTCTAGATGTCAATCCAGAACAATGTACTTTTTAAATCAATCTTAATAACAAAGATAAAATGGCCTCTTGAGGCGACTTCTTAATAAATGGTCAAACTTCCAAAAAAATAAAAAATTATAATTTGATTTTGCATTTTGTCATCAATTCAAGTTCACTATGCATAAAATGGCCATCTTGAGATGACTTCTTAACAGATGGTCAAACTACTATTAAAAAAAGAGTTTATAATTAGATTTTGCATTTTTTCATCAATTCAAGTCCATTATACATAAAGAATACATACTTATATTACTTTTTCATACTATGATTTCTATATACAACAAATGGAGGGCAATAGTTTGCACATGTTTTTATTACCAAAAATCCACAAAGAGGATGACTTCAAAATACAAAACAAAGATCATATATCAAATACCACAATAAATAAAATTCAAAGAAAAATGTTAGTGAACAACTTTAATAGTTTATGAGTAAGGTGTTTGTTTAGTGTATGAATCCCATCTTTTTACAAGTGTTGTCAACATACACATATCATAACCAAAAATTAATGTCTCTCTCATGCAACCAAAACATACCCTAGCCACCAACTAGATCTTTGCATCTATGAGACCCAACATTATATCTCAAAATGAAGTAAACGGTAATGTTATATAAGAATTAAAAGACATTCAACTAGTACTTTTCAAAGGCATAGCAATAATCATTGAGATTGTCTCAAGTCAAATTATTAATGTATTTTATTTATGAAAAACAAAGTTTAATTATTTCAATCAAAATAATAGATCCCTAAATCACTATGTAAGTTCTCTACAAGCCTACTTGTTCTTAATAAGTTTCTAATTGAGTTTCTCCATTTTATAATCAATTCAAGTCCATTATGCATTTGAACACAAGCTCACATAACCTTTTCATGCTATAGTTCTCTTAAATGATAAATGTAGGCATTGTTTTGTACATGATTTTGAAACACAAATCTAACATCATTTTGCTTTTTCCTTTAACTATTTCTTTCAATAGTTAAATAAATAAGTAAGAAGATGACTCTCGGTGCTTTATCCTCTTGAACATCACATATCCCTAAGAGATAGGTTTTTGTGAACCACTATTTATAAATTATGATTGATGTAGATTGACTTGAAATTATCCTTTTGAACCTTGAAAAATTATATCTACTTGTAGCAATATATCATTTAATATTAAACTTTTGTTGAAACTGTATCACATGAGCAAAAAATAACAAACTAAAGCAATATTAGCCAATTCTACTAAAAATCTAATGTAACCTCATGATAGAGCCAATAAGGAATGCATACAAATAAAGGAAACTAAACTATATTAGCTACCATGCAAACCTTGCTATGTGGACGTGTTCTTGATGTTGTTTGATATGTAGATGGCTCCTCAAATGGACAACATAACTTTGCATCTCATGGAGTCTTGAAAATGGCTTGGGTTGAGTTGGATTTATAGGATTTTGGGATGGTGGATGAAGGGCTAGGATTGATTGGAGAGATCAAGGGTTGATGATGATTGAGAGGCTTGGAGAGATGAGAGCTTGCGAAGTGGCATGATTTGGTTGGAGGATGAAGGATGTGGTTGGATCAAGGAAAGATCAAGGGTAGAAAAGTGGTCTTGGAAGAAGGGGATGGTGAGGATCAAAGGAGGACAAAAAGGACCTTTGTAGAGAGGACTTGTCCATACCTTTGTAAGAAACCCATGTGGTCTTGTACAAGAGGCCATACCTTTGTACATTTGGGAGGATGTGAGGGATTTGAAGGGGTTGACTAAGGTTTAAGAATGCGCAAGTGGGGGATTAGTTGGCTAATTAGGTTTAGTCAACTTAATGAAAAGTAGACAAAATAAGGAATTAAATAAATAGGGATATTTATTTAATTCATGGGATGGGAAATGAATATTAGATAAATAGAAATATTTATCTAATGTTTGGACTATAGGAAAGGGCGATAAATGATTAATTAATCATTTATGCAAGGGGGTAAGTACGGATGAGGGTACATATGAATAGTGAATAGTACATGAATAGTGATTTTAATAATAAAATATTATTAAATCGAAATCGAAAGGGGATTTGGATAGTTAATTGAATAAATGGGGATTTATCCAAATAAGTGGTTAAATTATGTCCTGATTAGGGTTGAATAGCGTCAAGACAAAGAGTGGACGATTTTAGGTGTCTACAAAAACTATTATAACAAAAAATTTCCACTCTTAATTTATTTATATAAATTGTATTTTGAAAATTGTGAAGATGATGACACTCATGACTTCTAATATCCTTTAAACCAAATTATCTTGTAAGACCTATTAGAATGCATCAATTATATGTTTGCACATTTCTTTGGATTTTGTTTATTATATATCATCGGAGTTGCTTTCAATGATGGAAATAGAAATCACACTAGTAATTCTTTATAATATCATTTCTATATTTAAAATGATGGAAATAGATATACCCAAGTGGTTTGATTCTTGCAAGTTGGAATTCTTGTATATCATTTGGGTTTTAAAATTAGGTGAATTTATTTCTCATATTATGGATAGATAAGGCAAAAGAGAAGAAAATGGTATTGTTTGAGTAATATTTAGGCACATTTCTTCTTTTTAAAGATAAATTTTGACTCCTAACAAGTTGACTAGACAATTAATAGAATTCACCATGACCTTATATAGGCAATGTTTTGTATAGTGTTACTGTCGTGAAAGAGGTTTTTTGTAGGTTTAAGGTCTTTCTTCATTACTATTATACAATCCTTTGAACGACATAATGAAGACACTTATTAAAATGAGGGTAGCTTGAATTTGTTGTGTGATGAAGGTATATGTACTCTAGAATAATAAATCACGTATTTAATTTTGAGGGGTAGATTGTATGCTTTAAAATAATATAAGGTGAATAGAAAATATAATCATATTGTGCAGTGCTTGCATGAGGAAGGTTTCATACAATATATTGATGCATCTCTTGATAGTGACCTAGAAAACTACTATTCAACATAGTTGTCATGGCAGCTTGTTGGTAAACAGATTTGTTGCTTTTTATTCATGAAGGTTATTTAAAAGCAACAAATTTGTTTACCAACAGATTTTTAGTGACTCTACTGGGGACTATTCAAACACACTTCTTTTGTTTGAAAAAAAGTCACCTTAATGTGTTCAAAGAAAATTTTTATGATCAATAAATATGGTTTTGCAACGTAGAGCTGGACCTATTTTACAACCTAATGTTAATTGGTTGGATCTTGAGCAAGAAGATATAATTACTGACTTACGAGTATTGGCTTGGAGATATAGGAGGTCAAATCGCCAATATCAAGAAATAGACGCGATACTTGACGAAGAAGAAGATATATGAATGGAAATTCGTGTTCGTGCTAGGTTAATGCTCAAGGCATCACAGAAGAAGAATTGGAAATAGCTAACAGACGTGCTCCTATTCAAATAGCCCCAAGAAGGGATAGACAAGTTGGTTCACCTATTTGACCTATTCAAGAGTATTGCCCTGTGAATCCTTCTCAAAATCAACTTGGCCGCTAAGAGATATACCAGAGGAGACCATGAAAAGGGTATCCTGGATCCTGATTTTGAAAAGCTAGCAAGTCTTGACTTTTCTCAATCTTTTATTCCCCCAAGAAGGAATATTAAATCTTTTAGTAGACCTCCTTCACCTGCAAGAAGTCCTACTAGAACCTCTGTCTCCTCTTCCACTTATCAAGCATTGACCTTGCACAGGACTGCAGTTCCTATTGTCATAAATCTTCAACCAACTCCACCACTACAAATGGCTCAACCTGTGCCTTAGGGAGCAACTATTTAATCAATTGCATGACTTATCACATGGATCCAGGAAAGTCTTACCCAAATTCACTGGAGATGGAAAAGTTTCTACAAATGAGCACATTAACGCCTTCTTTGTTGCATGCGGTGTTCTAGGTGTTATGCACAAAGATGTTTCTGTCCGGTTGTTTGTAGAATCTTTGGCCGAAGGAGTAGCAGAATGGTTTCAACATTTGCCTACCGAAACTATAAACTCATGGGTGACTATGCGTTAAAAGTTTGAAGATCGTTTCAAAAGCGCTGAAGATGAGCATGCATTATTAGCACAACTTACTCAAATGAAGAAAGAGATTCACAAGTCGATGTGGGAGTTTGTGGCTCATTTTAACAAGTTGTGAATAGAATTGAAAATGCTAAAAGACCAACTGCGCAGAATCAAAAGTGTTTCTTTCTAAATGCACAACCTCCAGCTATAAGTTTTCATTTAAGAAGAGCACGAGTGGCTGATTTGGAAGCTGCACAGACCGTGGCCATTGAAATTGAAGATGATTTATTGACTGCCGAAAAATGGAATAGAGACTTGTAGAAAGGGAAGGCACAATCTTCTAATCCATCCACTACAGACCCGATGATTCAGAAGCTAGCCAATGATTTGCTCCTGCTTAAGAAACAACTTCGTCACAATCCACCTCCGCTATATCAAGATATACCCAAGAGAAAATATGTACCATATCAACAAAACAAGCCACCTAGGCTTCCTCCGCCAGCACAAAGGCTAGTCATTGAACACCCTTCTTCCAGTCAGAAACAAACTGTGACTATGTGTGATTTTCATCTGACTACTGACCATGATGGCAGCACTTGTCCTGAAATGGCAAGGTTCATGCAGATGAATCTATCAAGTGAGAAAATAGAAGAGTATGTCTCTCAAGAAGACGAGACAAATGAGACCTATGGCCAACCCACGATCAGCTTTCTTGAGTATGAGTCTGATAATGAAAGAGAAGAGGTTCACGACATTAACAATCATTCTTGTAATGTCTCCATAAGAAATCAGTATCAAAAGAATGAAGGAAAAGCCAAAGTTGAATCTGCCCATAAAGTTCCAGAAAATACTCCAAAAATTCTAACAAGAAAACATCCTCTGGAGAATCAACCTCTTACAGCCACAAAAGGTAAAGATACACAAAGTCCCTCTCTTAGTGATTCATCTCCCTTGCCTGATGATGCATTTGATTTCATAAAGCATTGCAAGAAAACAAAGGTGTAAATTTCTCAACTTGATTACTTAAAGTCAAATCCTCATCAGTTGGAGAGATTGTTGCATATTGTTAAACGAAAACCCAATCCTTCTTCTTCAGTACATCAACAGTCAAATGACTCACATCATGAAGAACTTTCACATGATGATCTCTTCGGTGAATCAAACAATGCCCCGCTGGTAAATGTTGTTCTCCCAGATAAGCCTGACCCATTCTATGTCTCGTTATATATAGCTAGCTATAAACTAAGCAACTGCATAATAGATTCTGGTGCTTCTGACAATGTTATGCCTGCTAAAGTTGCTCATGCTCTTAGTTTGTCATTAAATAAACCCTCAGGCAAAGTCTACTCAATGGAGTCTAAAATGGTCCCATTAGTAGGTCAACTGAAAGATGCACAAGTCGCTTTAGCCGCTTTCCCCCAAAAGAAACTAAAACTTACAATCCTAGTTGCTGACATTCCCGTGAGTTATGGCATGCTGCTTAGTAGAAGTTTTTGTAAGGATCTAGGCAGAGAAATACAACTAGATTGGTCCCTCGCCTTGATCCCAATCAATGGGAAGAAAGTCAGGCTGAATCCAGAACCCAAGGCAAAGTATACAGTCCTAAAATCAGATGACCCTAAGGCAGAAATACTATATGAAGAAATAGGACCGGGCACATATATGCTCATGCAAGAAAAAGAGGTAGCCCCTGAAGTTATCTCTCCTGACATGTCTTCTGGCCTTTGGACTATGGAATTCGATGGTAGTTATTCTTCTTCCAACTCAGGGGCCAGAATTTTTCTTATTTCACCTACAGGGGAGAAGTTTCCTATGGCTTTCAAATTGGTTTTCAACAACACTAATAATACGGTAGAAAATGAGGCACTCCTTCTAGGCCTCGAGACTGCCAAAGAAAAAGGAATCAAAATGTTGAGAGTGCTCAGAGATGCATAATTGGTCGTCAAGAAAATAAGAAATCAGTTTCAAACAAAAAATGACAAGTTGAGAAAATATCAAAACTTAGTATGGGATCAAATAGAATTCTTTGACGCATTCTCCATAGAAGCGATTCCTCAAACTCTCAATTCTAAAGCTGATTGCCTTGCTATTTCTGCAGCTCTATTACTTCCACATCCGAAGTTCATAAAGATCAATATAAAATTGAATTGGTGTATCAACCAAGCGTGCCTGATAATGATAAACATTGACAGGGTTTTGATGATGATAAACAAATCGTTTCCTTTTTGGAGAAGGCCGATACTTTTGTCAATTTGTTATTTGAAGGAAGTGAGACTTCTGCAGAAGATGAAGTGTTGCAATTAAAGGGGAATACCATCCCAAGGGGGTTGATTACTCTAGAGAGTCTATTTGATAAACACAATCGTTATTTGAAGAATAAGGCTCAAGAGAACAATCCCAATCTTTCTCAGTATGATAAGGTGGACATGGGCACTAAAGGTAATCCTAAAATTGTTTGCATTGGTAAAGCATGTTCGCCAGATGAAAGAAAGAAGCTCATTGCCTTGTTGATCAAGTACAAGGACGTGTTCGCATAGTGTTATGATGATTTGAAAAATTTCATGAGTGGGAAATTTCAGCATTATATCACTCTTAAACCTGGGGCTATTCCTTTCAGGCAAAAGTAGAGGCAATTCAATCCTAAAGTTGCTGTTGCTATCTTTGCAGAGATTGATAAGATGTTAAAGGCCATAATTATATATCCTATTCATCATTCAACTTGGGTAGCAAACATAGTGCATGTGAGGAAAAAGAATGGTGAAATAAGGATTTGCATCAATTTTCGCAATCTTAACCAAGCGTCTTTGAAAGACAACTACCCTCTACTCGTGATGGATCATGTTTTACAAACCGTTGCTGGATCCGAAATGATCTCATTACTTGATGGGTTTTCTGGGTATAATCAGATACAAGTTGCCCCAGAGGATCAACATAAAACTACTTTTACAACGCCGTGGAGAACTCTGGCTTATAATTGAATGCCATTTGGATTGATCAATGCTGGCGTAACGTTCCAACGTGCAATGGATCTCTCCTTTGGAGACATGAAAAACAAGATTATTGTAGTGTACTTATACGATCTCACTGTCTTTTCAAGAAAAAGAGAAGACCATATTCAACATCTGGAGATAGTCTTACAGCGTTGCCGTGAACAAGGAATCTCTCTAAACCCCAAGAAGTTTATTTTTGTGGTTACTGAAGGAAAACTGCTAGGGCACATTTTGTCTAAAGATGGGATTTGAATTGATCCTAAATGAGTTGAAGCTATCCAGAACTTGTCATTACCATCAAGCAAACTTGGAGTGAGGTCCTTCTTTGGCCAGATCAATTTCTTGAGGAGATTCGTACCAGATTTCTCTAAATTAACTCACCACATTGTAGAGATGATGAGAGATAAAGTGGTCTTCAAATGGACTGAACAAGGCAAAAGGGCATTCCAAGATATTAAAACTGCAATTGCAAATGCTCCAGTTTTAGTTCATCCTGATTTTTCCAAAGACTTCATTATATATTGTTATGCTTCGGAACATACTTTATCTGCTATCTTGACACAACAAAATGATGATCATATAGAAGCACCTATTGCATTTATGAGTGTTCCTCTGAAAAAGCACGAACTGAATTATTCTCTAGCAGAGAAGCATGGTTATGCAGTGGTCAAGGCAATAAAACTTTTTAGGTTTTATATCCTCAATTCGCATTCCAAGGTTTTCGTATCAGACACTTCAATCAAAACCATTCTTACCCAGCAAGAAATAGGTGTCAATAAAAGGGCTTCTTGGATTGCCAAAGTTCAAGAATATGATATTGATATTAAGCCAACCAAATTGATATGAGGGAGAGGCTTATATAAGCTCATAGCTGAAAATGGCATCATTGGAGAATCTCAGAAAAGAATGCCGAGTTGCCTCAAGTGTTGTTTGTAGGATTGATAGATGAATGGTTCTCGAATATAGCATACTTTCTTACATATGGAGAATGCCCAACTCATCTAACTCCAAAAGAGAAAAGAACTATCAAGTTAAAAGCTACCAAATATATCATTTGAGGTAATATTCTCTATAAGAAAGGGATCAATGGAACATTCTTGCGATGTGTAGATAAAGAGCAATAGAAGAATTTACTCCAGAGTTTCTACAATGAAGCATGTGAGGGACATTTCTCCTCTTTAGTCACCACATTTAAAATTATGAGGAATTGCTATTACTGGCCCCGCATGTTCCATGATACAAATGAATGGGTCAAGAAATGTGAGTCATGTCAACAGTTTAAAGGAAGAGCACAACTTGCAGCTATGCCACTCAAACCAGTGGTCATTAAAGAACCATTCCAACAATGGGGTCTTGATTTTATAGGTCCTATAAATCCGCACTCCAGCGCAGGCCACACTCATATTCTTGTGGCAACAAATTATTTTACTAAATGGATTGAGGCCATCCCAGTAAAGCAAACCACCTCTGAAGTGGTCTGTGATTTTATCTAACAGAACATTCTGGTGAGATTTGGGGTACCCAATAAGATTGTCACCGATAATGCCACTAACTTCTCTTCTCATGAGATATCATCTTTTTGTTATAAATATGGGATCATCCTTTCTCACGTGTCAGATTACTATCCTCAGGGGAACGGTCAAGCTGAGGCTAGTAATAAAAATATTATCACCATTCTTCAAAAATTAGTTGATGAAAATTAGAGGACTTGACATAAACATTTGTATGAAGCATTGTGGGTTGATCGCACAACCAAGAAGAGAGCCACTAGATTGTCACCGTTTGAGCTACTTTTTGGTATAGAAGCCAAATTGCCAATACCCTTGGAGCTATCCGCGCTAAAACTACAAGATATACTTGAGAACCAAGAGTTCAGAGACACACTGGAGAAAAGGATCGCTTATCTTACTAAGAAGAACAAAGAGAAGAAGTGGTTGATAAAATCAAGGAACACCAAACTCGGGTGAAAGAGCTATTTAACAAAAAGGCCAAAGTAAGACCGTTCAATATTGGCGACCTTGTATTACTATGGGATAAGAAAAAGGAGCCGAAGGGTCTTCATGGTAAATTTGACTCTCTGGAGAGGACTGTTCTGGATCAGAGAAGCATGTGGAGAGAATTCTTTCTATCTTGCATACATGGATGGAACACCGTTTGCCCCTTCCCTACAATGGGCAACATCTAAAGCATTTTAATCAGTGAGATAGATTGTTTTCTGTCTTTGTATATAGGTTAATTAGGAATTTTTGGGTGTGTTTCATTTCTTGTTGTTTTGTTCCTCTCCTTGTTTCATTTTTGGCTTGTCCGTGCACTTTTGAGTTGTTCCAGTTTTCTCTCCCTTTCATTGACTCTATTTCCCAATAGATCATGAACTGATCTTTGATGGTTAAGATTTTGAGTTCATCCTGCGTCCTTTACACTCCTTGTCCCTAGTTAGAGCTAGTTGTTGACCATGTTCCTACATTTTAAAATTTAAACTTTTTGTGCTCGGGGATGCAAGTTAGTTTTGAAAGTTTTAATTATCTCCTACAAAGTTTTAAAAGCCATTTAAAATGCCGATAGGAGACAAGCCATCGGTGAAAATAGAAAGTTTCAAAAGTAATTTGAAATCCCGATGAAGTAATTCAAGAGAAAGTAGTTTTTATAACTACTCAAGAAACTGTTTTCAAAGAAAATAAATAGTTCTTGATTTACAATTATACAAGCTTTACCAGCACTCTCTTCACCTCTGCTCCATTAAGAGTCTTTGAACAAGTGTATCGACATCCATTAAAACACAAGTGAAAGGAATGTTTGTCACGTTTTACAGTTTTGAACGCCATAGACTGCAACGATTGCATCTTTTGACCATGGTATAGACATCCAGTAAAGCATAAATGAAAGTTGATTTTTGGTCGAATATTGCAACTGCAAGTGCCCTTGAAGACATGTTTTCAAAATGTTGAAGCTTGGACATACGTTTACTTCTAAGAGATGTCATCTCATGATATGTTACGATTGCAGCATATGCACAAAACCGTTTCGTTGAAAAGACTTCAAGTGTAAAGCCAAATTCCATGGACGCATAAGAGTTTTGAAACGAGAATTTGCACATCCATTAATGTATAATGGAAAGTGGATTTTTGTTAGATACTACAGTTTGAAGTCGCCTGACAGACTTGTATGCAAAATATGGTAGCATAGACAAAACCCGCAAACTGTTTCACAAAATGTCTCAAAGAAATATGCGTTTTATGAGCTTCAATAATAGAAGAATATGCACAAAATGGGTTTGTTGAGGGCATCACAGGAAAATGCAACTGATAGGTAAGAAACTGAACTCCATAACCTACTCGCAGCCCGACACCTGAATGAGAGCTTTCTGGCAGATGTATATGCATCCACCAAAACATGAAGGATGAAGGATTTTTGTCAAGTGCCATAACCAGACCCCACGGCCTTTCTCAACGCTCTCCCAGCCAGCAGATTTGCAACAGGGTATAGACATCCATCAAAGAATAATTGAAAGAGGACTTTTGTTTGATATTGTAAGTTGAAGATTTTCTGGCAGATATATATGCAAAATGTAAAAGCATAGACGATGCACTTGAACTATTTGACATAATGCCTCATAGAAATGTAGTCTCAAGATATTATAGTTGGCAACATTTCGGTAGACTTGTATGCAGAATGTGGACACATTGACATAGGTGTATGCGAAATGTGGGTTTTCGAATAAAGTTTGGACAACCATCAAAGCTGCAAGTGTCGTAGGAGACATAAGTTGCCTGTAGGAGCATAACCAAGATCATTGCACAAATTTGTCAACCTACATATTAAAGACATGTTTTTACAGATTGGTATTTTATCATGAGTCTCATATGGAGTTGGTGTGATTCCTTCTGAGAAACACAGAATAAAATCTTTATTGTTCATTACTGTATCTTCCATTGTGGTGAACATTTTTGCAAAAGGTATACTCACAGCCTCCTCACAAATAGATTGCTCATGAAGTTGATTTGTTGAAAAGGTTTGAGGAACTTTTAGGCAGGTGTAAGAGGTAACTTCAACATAAAACATGCAAAAAACCTCATCATGAAGTACAAATCTTAGGATTATGAATATGCTCCAATGATTAACACTATGCTTCCAGAGGTTTTCGACACTAAAATGGGGCACATTAACCTGCAAGATATTCGAACATCACTAATAGAAGGAGATCGGTCAAAATTGTCCTGAAGAATAGCAAAAAGTGGCCTAGTGAATGCAGCATGGTTTCCTATTGTAGTTCAGTGCCGGGAGTTGTTGATAGAATGTGCGAAGAGATACAATCCTGAAGCTAGAGAGATCAGAACTATTGACAGGCACTTGATGGCCAAGCTCGATGGGATTTCTATTGCCATCATTCTCTGACTGCCATACAAAGAGAAATTCATTCATGTTGATAAGCAAAAAACCTACAAATATTTTAGTGACAACAGAAGCAAATGTTTAAACAACTTGGCTAAAGAATGGATGGTGAAACCGAGAGGTGGGCAATCTCAACTTTCCAAGACACTTCATCACTCTCTTTTCATCAAAGAGATCTTCTATTTGATTGCCCTACTCCACAGATTGACAAGTAGCCCAGACTCAACTGAGTTAAAGATGTGGATGTATCTTTTCATCACGATCATATCAGCCGGGAAACAGTTCATTGATTGGGGCCATCTTATCAGTGATTGCATACATGATCACTTGGTTCACTTCAAGACAAGCCAACACTTCCACATGTCATCCTACTTGGTATATGCAATTGCTAATTTGAGATCATGGCCAGGCTTAAGTACCACTGGTGCTCTAAATTAGGAGACATAGGTTTATGACTTCTACAAGTAGCTGCAATTAGAGGAAAGTTTTGTGTATTTCAGACAAGTGAATGATCCCTTTACAATGCTAGTAGTGAGGCTACTTCAAAGAAATATAGCTATCAGAATATCGAAAGAAGCGGCACTATTGATAAAGAAGTATGGAAGTTACTTCATTTAGTTTCTGAGATTCACCTACCTTCGAGTAGGAGGATTTGATGGCTATCCTTATAAGTTGCCAAGATACGTGGATGATAAACTTGTTTTGATTAAGCTTTGTAGACAGCTGGTGTCAGTCCAAAGGAAATGTAGAGATAAGAAGAACAAAGGAGTTGCCTTCCCTATTTGCCTCGGTCATTACAGATGTGAGTCTAGCTCAAGAGCAGAAAATCTAGAGAAGGCTCTAGCTAAGATCAATTTGTACACGTACCAGATGAGGTTCCCCTTTGATAGCAAAGACTGTCAAGAATAATCTGAAGCTTGGTCCTGGGTATATTCATTTCCCTGATATTGAAGACTTTTGGGAAGACTGCGAAGATGAATTCGAAGTCAGAAAAAGAGATTGGACGAGGTTCACCCTGAAGCAAATTCGTGATTTCAAGTTGGAATGGGTCATTGAAGGTATTGAAGATGATGAATTGGATCTAATTGATCCCATCTATTTTGAAGAAATCCAGGCTCAACCTCTTCCTGCTATCAATTGAGCAGATCCAGAGGTTAGAGATGTCAGAGAAAGAACCAGTTTTGTGATCAAGAATTCAGAAGCTTGGATCAAGAAAAAGATAGCTCAGATGACTGCTACAAGACCGACAAGTAGGAAAGAGACACCAAGAGGAAGAAGTGATCACCAAGACAGTTCCACCTCATTAGTTCCTTCTCATACACCAGTTATGGATATTCTTTCTCATCAGAAAACTCAAGTGGTGGAGATGAAGATCCTTCGAGAAGAAGTAATCTCCAAAACACATGCGGAGATGAACCCAGACAAAATAAGTAGAAATCAAGATCAAGGGACAAAGAAGTAGGCTCTACTTTAAGAGAAGAGAAAGAACAAGAATCAGTAGAAGTCCTGGATGATTCAAGGTTTGATGAGGGCATACCAACTATGCCACCTTCAATTCTCATTGAATCCCCTCATCATGAAGTACAACATCTTACTTCAATTATGGAACCTTCTTCCTCAAAAGATCTAGTATGTCATACAGAACCAGTTGAAGAGAAGGTGACCTCACTAGTACTTGAACAACAAAGTCTTCAACAAAGAGATCTGAGAAGCCGAAAAAGATCAAGATGGCTTCAAGAATAAAGACCGATTCAAATTTAGGAAATATGTGCCTTGAGATAGCTCAGCCCATCTCTGAGAAAAATGTAAATGAAGCTACACCTGTAGATTTTGTTATGACAAGGATCAATATGGGTCTATCCACTCATGAGGCTGACATACAAAACTTCAATGTGGTAGCCACAAAGCTAGTAGAAAGGACTGAAAAGGAGAAGTAGTCAAAGGATCAGCTGAAGCAACAAGTGCAAAATTTGTCTTCCTATTTGAAGTCCATAGTTGACACTTCTACCATGCCACTCAATGTTGATCACCAATCAATCATCTTGGGCCAAGAAAGAGAGATTGAAAGAAGTACTATTGATAATCTCCAGAAATATCAAGTTTATGGGAAAACCACTAAGAGTTGGGTGAACAAAGTCAAGTCCATTGCATTTGATTTCTTTGTTAAGGCAAAAGTTGTTCATGATGAGGCCTTAATAAAAAAGGAGGCCATTGAAAAAGACTTGAAAAGTGTCAGGAAAGAAGAAGCGGCTTGGAAGGATATCATGAAGGATTTCGCGAAGATGATGGAGATTGATGTCAACATCCTCGTAGCAGAGAAGATCCTACCTGGTATAGAGGAAAACTACTTGGAAATTTGGGTGGAAAGCATAAGTTAGAAATTGGTAATCATTGACCAAGTTTCAACAGAGCAAGAAAAACTTATACTTGCTTGTGATCAAGTATGTGTAAAACTCTAGGATCAGCTCACCACCATCCTCCTGAGTGCATCATTGATGGGAGATTTGCAAGTAATCCAAGATAATTTTTAGAACATGGTTGATGAACAACTTTTCAACAGAGAAGTCTTCAATGATAATGCAATGGACAAATTGATTGATATCTATATTTCTTTGAAGATTTATGTTTCCCAAATACTGAGTATGGTGTCAGAGTTGAGCAACATTTATAGGAACCTGAAGACCTAGAAGATGAGGATAGCTAACATCCTAATTCCTAAGGGGAAATCTATTACTCTAGCTATCAAACTTTTAAGAATGTTCAAAGAAAAAGGATTCGGTCAACAGAATCAGTCTCTAGAATCAACAGCTCCATCAACGACACCTTCGACAAGCATGGAATAAATGCAAGTTTGCATATTGTATAGTTCTCATTTTTGATGTGTTTGTGTGTGACTCAAGTCATGATTTTAGCTTGTTTTGTAAATGATTTTCATGATTGAGTTTCTCCTGTTTGAGTCTAGTTTTCTATCTTTAATTGTAAAGTTAGGTTCATCCTAACTCTTTCTTACAAAGTAGTTATTTTAAGTGCCTAAGTTAGGTAGTTACTCTAAGTGACTATGTTTACAAAAGAAAGTTAGTTATTCAAAGTTAGTGCACTTATAAAGGTAGTTATACCAAGTAGTTACAAAAAGTGGTTAAGGTAGTTACCTTAAGTAGTTACTAACCTCACCTATAAATATAGCATTGTAATTCAATCAAAGGGTTCCACTTTTTCGCAAGGCATTGTGTAAAGGACTCGAATAGTATTATTCAAGCAAGAAATCAATAAAGAAATGTTTTGGATGTGTATTCAATTCGATTTCATGTGTTGTTGTTGATATTCGTATGTTTAATCAATGATAACCATTTGCTTTCCTTTAAATGTTGCATGTGGAAAAGATTATCATGTTAAGTTTTGGTATCTCAACTTGAATGTGTGGAACTTGAATAAATAAGATTACTTCTCATTTCTTTATTAGTTTTTGTTATTCATTTTGTTCTTAAAAACTCTATAAAATCCATATACCCCTATCATACGAGGGAGCTGCCCCTCTCAAACGCAAAGAGGAATCGACATAGTCCTGCAATTCTTCAACTGTTGTAAGTAGGTTGTTGATGATTCAAGGGCGAAACAGAGTTATTCATGAAGGTTATTTAAAAGCAACAAATCTATTTACCAACACAGTTGCACCCATAATTAGACTGAGTAAACTCAATATTTGTACATATTAACATCTAACACACCTAAAAGGGTTTCCAATTTAGGTCTTTATCCATAAAATCTCTAAATAATAAAATTTAGGAATTAATAAAATATGCTAACATATTAAGCTATTTATAAATTCAAATGATAGTGTTAGGGAGAGAGAAATGTTGATCAAAGGAAAAAGAAAACATACTGTAGCAAAATGATTCTAAACAAGAACTCATATTTATTCTAGAAACCCCCAACGTGGAGGAAAAGTAAAACTATTTATGGTAGTGACAAATACCATACTACCTATATTAAAGTAGTAAAATTGCCAAGTACAATATATTGCTCGATAAACAACCCTTGCTCCTTTAATGGTGTTCTATTGTCTTAGCTCTTCTATGAACAATTGAATCCTCTTTTACTTAGATCATAAAATCTTATTCTTCCTCTCTTGTTTGATTCAAAATGCTAGTTTCTACCTCTTTTTAAAGATTCCTACGAATAAGAAGGTTCTCCTGGGTCTTGGAAGTTTTTTGCATGAACCAGAAGGTGAAACAACACCTTCTCGATTCATATTTCATACTTGGCTGTATAGTTAAGGGACATTATCATGTGCGATTGTGATGCCATCTTTGACACTAACCCAGTCACAGTTCTATCCTAGACATTTTTATTGACCTATTTCTTGATCAACCTCTTTTGTTCTCTATCTTGTTGTATGGGTGGGGAGTGACTCCATTGTTCAAATGACACCCATGATTAGCAAGTTCAAACATAATCGACAATTATTAGTTTAGGAATGATGAGGTGATGCCCCTACTAGGAACCTTTTTCAACATGCATCCTCCCTATCTAAGGTAAGTCACTTTGCCTTCTTGCTTTGATAGGGTTTTTGATTTGAGATGTTTATCAAGCTCATCAAAGGTTCAACAAAGGTCTTGCTTAAGTGCTAGAGTAAGATTTACACTAGAGTGAGGGTGAGGGAAAGTGAAGAAAAGGCAAAGCACTTATTCAGATCCTACCCCTTTCTATAGTTGATAGTAGGGCAAATATATGGTAAAATTGATCCAACCCAACTATAGTTGCAATTAGCCTCTCAAGTTCCCTACCTCTATACCTGAACGCCCCCTACTAGCTCTATCTTAATCTAAAAATTGTTGCTCCAATTAAGTAGGCACATAATTGAGTAGGCCACACACAACATTATTATAATAAGGTAGGGGCCCTTATTTTGAGGTGTACGTATGTGATGTTGTTGCTCTGAATAAGTAGGCATATGTGTTTACATACTATCTCAAAAGTGTTGATTTCTTTATCCTAGGGCCTACCTAATGTTAAATCCACTAGTTCGTTCAATGTTAGGGCATTTAAACTTTGCAGTCAACTACCTCGGGGGCTTATGCCCTTTTCTACAGCCCTTTGGGCACCCTACAGGATGAGGCCCTTAGGAACTCAATTGAAGAAAGGCCCTTAGGCACTCAACTATGAGGTTGATGGCCCAATCCCTATTATATATTGATGGTATAGGCCACCCTCTTTTATAGTTCACCCCACCCCCTACAACAATTTAGCTTAATTTAGTTATATTACCCCTCCTCTTCTATAGTTCCCTATTAAACCCTCCCCCCACTGTACAAAGGGTAGCCCTACCTCTATATTGGCAAGGTAGATAGGGGTTGTTTTGTAAGATGTTCAAATATGCTCTTGGATCTAAGATCAAAGGTGTATTTTTGGGCCCTTCGTTACTAAAGTGAACTTAGGTTTGAGGGTGATTCGAGATCTAAGAACTCAATTCATCACATCAGTGGTGGAACACAGTAGTAGTTAGTCGAGCTAGTCGTGAAGAAGAATGGTCCCCACCCCTACCTATCCATGGTTGTTCGGCGACATGAGCATCAAGGGGTCTAATGACAACCCCTTATGATCATAATGGGTCAATAGGTTTAGAATAGGACAAATCAGATCTCTTAGGTTCATTAGGAAATATCATCTATGACAACCATGAGCCAACTCCTTAAGGCTTCGATAGATAAATCTTAATTCTATTGGGTGACATGCTCTTGATCTACCGAAACTACCTACTAGATGGATGGAGCGAGAATATAGAAAGAGGAGTTATAGCCCCTATTATAGAGAGGGTGAGAGGGATAGGGGTGAACCACTTGACTTGTACCCAACCTACCATAGATAGTTGGGAGATGAGAGAGGTGGTCAAGGGTTTGACCTTAGTTAGGAGGGGGAGAAAATATAAGATAGGACAAGGGCCCCTACCTTTATAGGGGGGAACTCCTTAGGGGAAGTCTCCCTCATACACCCTATTGGCCTCATTTTCAACTTGCCAATTTTTAAACTTTTGCTTCAAAATCCCTACATTGAATCACTCATAGTCACAAGTGCTTGGATTATCCTGAATCGTCAAGTCATTCACCAGTTTGAAGAAGAATCTCTACCATTGTAGATAAAACCCTGGAAGCAGCTGCGCAGGACAGGTGATTTATGAAATCAATTAAATCATGAAATCCATGACAAATGGTGCAAAATAATTTTTATGGCGGTGATCATGACTCCATTTCACCTAATGTGGCAACTTTTCGGGTCAAGAAGTCTTATAGTTTGGGAGATTTTAAACTTTCAATTTTTCAACGGGTAGTTTGCGGAAACAATTAAATCATGATTTCTGTAAGGCCTAGAGTAAAATCATCTAGTAGGGAGATTTATAATGTTATTATGGACAATGTGAAAATATTTCATGACAATCTGACATTCCAGTCAAAAGTTATGCTCTTTTCACCATTTCTCACGCTTGTACGGTTGATCAGGTTGACATTTGTGTGATACAAAGTTCATTAAAAAGGATAAAATACTTTATTTGCTTACATGGAGTCATTATGAAGAAGATGCATCTTCGTATGCATGGATCCAAGTTTCTAGATCGCCACAAATTCAGGCAAGTCGCAAAGAAAAATAAATTAATTGAAGTTGAGGAGGCTTAGAAGTCAAGTGTAAATCAATTTGATAGCGTGTGCTAGTTAAATATAAGAAAGTAATCACTTTCAAAATTTGCAAAGTGGACTATTTATGAAGGATAAAATCACTTTGCTTCAAAACTAAGTTGACATCTACTTAGAAAAAAATGAAAGTAGGGGTCTACTTTCAGTTTTGGCCAAGTTCGCGTCTACTTTCACTTTTGGCTAAGTGAGCACCCACTTTCACTTTTGGCTAAGTGAACATCTACTTTTGAATTTGACTAAGTTGGGATCCAATTTCATTTTTGGCTAACCAAAACCAAGGCATGATTTTACAAGTTTTAAATAAAGAAGGATTTCACTTGTGTATTGGGCGAAGCAAGTCCTCCACTCTCCATACAATCCACCTATGATCACGAGAAGTAAATAGTACATATCTTTCAGAGAGCTAAAGTTTTATGAGACTAAAAGTATTGATCAAAGAATGCAATTATGAAGTAGAGCAGTTACAACCGCCAAGTAGAGGTGTACACGCCATACGCATACGAAACTAAACAAAGAGACCATTATTTGCAAAGTCGTGATTCCTAAAACTCAGGCCATTCCCATGTGAAGGATCAACGTGGACTCTAAAGTGAGAAGAGGTAGTTATTATTGGTGTCAAAGCATGCAGGAGACGTTAAAGGTTGTCTTCAATAACAGAATCGCATGCCGAGGAAGGTGGCTTCACAGAGTGTAAAAGACTACAAGTTTCTTGCTGATAAGCTCCTCATATGAACCAGTTAATGGAATGCATAAAAACATGCGCCTTAAGGAAATATGGTCTTATGCGCTGCCATAATTGCAGGATGGGCACTAAAATATGTTTGTTGGAAAGATTTCAAAGGATTTCAACACAAATACTTCTGGCAGCTTAAAACCTTACATCTGTTTTTTGCTCTAAACCAATAGAGGAGCTTTGGAATAGGATATGGACGTTTATCAAAACATAATAAGAGGCAGATCTCTGCCAGATATAATGGTTGCTGAATGTAAAATTTGGAAGCACATGAAAAACACCATTTGGCTGAACATAATGCCTCAAAGAAACATGGTCTTCTGGAATACAATGACTGCAGGATATGAACAAAATGGATTTTGTTGCATTTGGAGGGCGTAAAGCCAAATTCCATAACCTTTGAAAACATCCTCCCAATCCACACCAAAATGTGAGCACTAAAATAAAGGTACGGGTGTCTACCAAAGCATAGTAGAATGACATTTCTGTCAGATATTATAATCGTAGCTGCTCTGGTAGACATATACACAGGTGTGGAAACATAAACACGACGCTGGAAGATAAAACGTCTTAGAGAAATTTGATCTCATGGCATGCAATGAATCACATGGTATGCAGAAGATGTATTTGTTGAAAAGGCATTGAAACTTCCAAGCAGACACAGTTAGCAAGTGCAAGGCCGAACTCCATATCCATGTCAACATATGCCTAGCTTGTGTGCCAAAACCGAAGCTCCAAAATGGGCCATGGACATCCATTAAAGTAGTATCGAAAGCCAATTGGTGTTTGATATTATAGTTACGAATGCCGGGGATGTAAGAATGTAGATAAGTATCATGAACCATTGAACAAAGCACTTTAAAGAAATGCACTAATGATTACAAGATACCCTTAAAGATGAATCTATTGAAAATATTTTTGAAACTTTAAAGTAGATGCATTTGGAAGGCATGAAGCCCGACTCCACAATCTTTGTAATGCATCCGCTGCGGCCTACAGAGTATGGGCATCCATTAAAAGCATGATGGAAGCATACTTTCGTTAGCTATTACATTTGAACTGTTTTAGTAGACATGTATGCAAAATGTGTAATCAGAGACAAGACACATTCAAACAGTTTGGCAGCCTACTTCAAAGAAGTGTTTTTTCATTATATGCAATGAATGCATGAAATGCACAAAATGAGTTTGTTGAAAAGACTTTAGAAACTTTCTAGCAAATGCAATTTTCAGGTGTAAAGCTAAATTCCACAATTTTTGCCAGCGTACCTACGGACTATAGAGATCCATCAAAGTATAAAGAACTAATGATTTCATTAGTTATAGTTAGAAAAGCTTTGAAAATCATAGAGTGCAAAATGTGGATAAGGTACAGTGACCGTTTGACAAAATGCCTCAAGAAAATGTGGTCTCTTGTAATACAACACCACCTGATATACACAAAACAGATCTGTTATGAAGGCTTTTGAAACTTTTAAGCAAAAGCAAGTGGCAGGTGTTGAGTCAAGCTGCTCAAAGGGGATTCTTATCAAATGTAATAGTTGTAAGTGCCCCCGTTCACCTATATTCGAAATGTGGAAGGCTGAAGGAAGCACGTGAATTATTTAATAGAATGCCAAGTAAAAGGATTCATAGAGCATGTTTAGCTGAAATGCCTCTTTTGGAACTCGGTATCATCATTGATGCCAGAGAATATGTTGACATTTAGTGAATACAATTGAAAAGATTTTATTGTCTTTTCAAGTGGAAAAGTTAATCTTACCAGCAGTACTTGATCTTTTGTAGACATGGACTGTAGACTTTGGTTTTAACCCATTGGAGATTCGACATAAGAATGAAATGAGACATCTAAATTTGATGGTCTTCCAAGGAATTGATCTATTGCAGAAGCATATATGTAGTCAAGAGACACCAACACATGAACCTACAAGTTAACTCCATTTAAGGAGGTTGTAATAGCACCTGAAGGATCATCCTCTTTGTTGCTCGAGAATACAAGGATCAACCCCATGCTAGAAAATTGCTTGAGAAAACCTTCCTTCTTCATGAAGTATAGAGACTCTATGTCATATCAATATCAATGAATTAAAGCAAAGAAACGAGCAGTTAAAGGAAACATTTTATCTAATAAGGTGTGAAGATGAAGCATTTCTATCAACCAGTTATCAAATTTGCAAACGCAGTGGGCTTGAGGCTTGGAATACATGGTTTGGTGATTGACCAAATATGTGATAGGTGAGGTAAGCAAAAAAGTGTATTATCTCCTTCAACTGGCCTTTTGTGCATAATAATGTGAGGTCGAGATGAGTAGTGATCGGTAATGACATTTTATTATTATATTGAAGCAGGAAAATATACAGCATGATTCAGCTTACGACTATTATTATGATGTGGTCGGTGAACGACATACTGTTTCTACAACCCATATTTTGTATTCTCGAACACAGGAGTCTAAGATTCAGGTATTCAGAAGAATTGTCATGGTTTGGGATTGCCAAAATGGAGCAAACGGAGATGGAGAGTAACTTAGCCAAATCCACAACTTGAAAGTTGCAAGTCCTAGTTACCTTTTTGTGAAAGTGACTTAAGTCACTCTTTGTAATGTAAAGTTAGAAAATGAACTTTATTTCCAAAAAAGTGATGTAAAATATAACAAAAAATAAGGTTCATTATATTATTGTATTTTAAAAAAAAGGCAGTTATGAAGTAGTTATCAGGTGGTTACAAGGTAGTTACTGGGAGCAAGCCTATAAATA
Source organism: Cunninghamia lanceolata (assembly GCA_027924645.1). Classification (NCBI taxonomy): domain Eukaryota; kingdom Viridiplantae; phylum Streptophyta; class Pinopsida; order Cupressales; family Cupressaceae; genus Cunninghamia; species Cunninghamia lanceolata. Next base: position 4,353,469 of record BSBN01000311.1, on the reverse strand, counting down.
CAAAACTATTTCAAATGTAAAGAGGACTTTTTCAAGAGACCTTTTGAGGGGAACTTTTCAGAGACTTTTGAGCTCATACTTTGTACAAAGGAGTGTTTGAAGTTGTATAATTTCAAAAAGATAATAAAGAGTGCATTTGGTTCGTGTGTTCCAATGTTCTTCTGAATTATTATTACTAATTCTTCGTATGTTGAGTTGGTGATCTCTTTTGTCTATGTGGAAATCATTAGTCATCTTTTGAAGCATATATAAACCATGCAATTGATGTAAAGAAACACATTCACTTCTCGGTATCCTGATTTGAATGTGTCGATAAACTATCTCTTTGTATGTTGAGATCCATGCATTATCCTTCTTTCATCGATGTTGTATTTTAAAACATATATTGTTGTGAAATTCATCATAGAAGTTTAGGAACATAATTTCTAGATTTTGTGGTGGAATCCCCTCATAATCTGTTATAAATCTGTGAAATCTGAGTTGGTATTCGTATGTCTGCCACTAGGGTTTCTATAATTCATTTTTCTTTTAGTTTTCCTTTACCTTTGGTATTTCTGGTTAAAGTACCACAAAAAACCCTATTTTGATCATACAAGGGAGCTGCCCCTCTCAAACACAGAGGAAGATCGTTGCTCTATCGTGATCTCTCCAACTGTTGGTCAATCTATCGCTGCTTTCTGAGTGAAACAGAGTCATTCTTGAGAATTCATTTGCAGCAACCAATTTGTTTACCAACATACCCCTACTATAGGTAGGACTTCCAACCAAATGAAATGAATAACACTTACCCCTACTATATATAGGCCCTTCCCTGTCTTCCCCTTTTGCCTCACCCCCGTTATTGGGAGGGGGAAGGGGAGAGGAGAGGGAAGTGGAAGACCCTGACATACCTTCTCTTATCATAGAAGCAACTACACTCTAATGTGAAAGAAAGATCATTACATACATGATCTATAGAAACTATAGAAGTGGGCATCCCCACCCCTTTCTAGTTATAGTAGGGGTTGGACATGAGACAACAAAGAATTGGTCTCATCCCCTACTATAGAAAGGGGTATCTTTTATATAATGGTTCGGAAAGTCACCTATCTACCCTTTCTAAACTAGAATAAACCAAACTAAACTAAACTAAACTAAACTAAAATACAATAGGGGGTGGGGGTGTGAGTTTTAGGTCATAGGATTGGGTATAATCCCCCCTTCTCAATACTTGCATTTTTTTTTCTCTCAATTGATGTAAGGGTGGGCTTTTATATACTTGGTTTCTCGATCAATATAGAGATAGGGGCCTATAACTCTAAAGGTAGGGGTTGGTTGCCTCTTTCATCTCTAGTCTCTCTAATATGCCTCTAATTCCACAACTGTTATAGATAGGGCCCTAATAAATGTCTAGCATAGACTATATATAGACTAGAACTTGATGCTCTTATCTGTAAGGATTGAGTGATACAAAATTGAATCTGCACTTGTTGAACCGTCTTTGATATAACATTGAACATGCACCAATCATTTTTTGGAGTTGAGTTCACAAGGTTGGTTCCACACCACATATAAGGTTGCTCACTATTCATCTTACTATTCATAAAATACATATGTACACAATTTTAATGATACATACAAAACACACCTCCTTTATTAGAGAGATTTTTCTCCCACAAAAGTGTTTATTATAATCTCCTCTCATGTGTGTAACAACTTAACAACACCTATTGTATTGCAACTCCAATAGTTATAACCCTTTTGTGATGCTCATGGCACTTTTATAATGGCTACAATGGTTTAGGAATGAAATACCCTACACATAATTTTAGTGGTGCCAATTACATTTTGTATTAGCATGATTACAATTCTTGTGTATGTCTTTTCAAATCCCAAGAATGTTTATTTTTCCAACCCCCCATGTGATGCACTCCACATGCTACAATGATTACTTTACAACCCTTTATGATGTAGATGACATGTTACATTGTCATTTTTACTAATTATTTTTGTATAAGCCCCTATGATGCATTCCACATGATACGATGATTGTTTCACAATCCTTTATTATGTGCATGACATGCTACAATGATTCACTTTTACTAATTATTTTTGTACAACCACCTGTGATGCATTCAATATGCTATAGTGATTACTTTACAACTCTGTGATGTACATGACATGCTTCAATGATTGCCATTTTTACTAATTATTTTTGTACAACCCTTTGTGATGCATTCCACATGTTATATCAATTTCTTTTTAACCCTTTGTGATGTACATACCATTATACAATGGTTGTCATTTACATAAATGTTTACAGGTATTTCCTACAAGTTATTCATGTTACTTCTTTATTAGAATGCATATCTCCATTTAACGGTTTTTATTCTTACCCTTGCTTCCAACACAAGTGGATTTATTAACAATGTAAGAAAATGTGAAGGCTAAAATTTTCCTATTACTTCATACATTTTTCCATCCTTACTTTCCCTTCTACAAGTAGAGCTAGAATGTTGAGCACTACCCAATCCAAATGGAAATACAAATGAAAATCATCTCATCCTTCTCTCCTTTGTAGATCAAATAAATGCTCCATTCAAGTGTCAAATGACATACTCTTACTATTCATTGGTGGTGTAATAATTTGTGAAGGTTATTCCTTCTTCATATTTCATGCGTATGTGTGCTTCTCTTCCCCTTGTGACCGCTCTTTCTTGTATTTTCTATCCTTTTAGTGAAACTCAAGATGAAGCTTCCAATATTCGTCATCCCAATGTTCTTCTATAGTATAACGAAAGCAATAATTTTGTTAGTCTTACACATACTCAAATTAATTTTCTTAGTTCCTTGTTTGAATTTATTTTGACATTTCTCTCCCTTTTTGGTTTGGAGAGTAGCTCTTCCTTTTTACATCCTTACAAGAGAACATATGCTCCTTAGTGGTGTTGTTTTTTTCACATCTTTCTGTAATGGTTAATTCTTCCACAATTAGTGCAAGGAAAAAGAAACCTACATTCTTGAGCAACATGCCCTTTCCTCTTGTAAATAAAACAAAATATGGACTCTTTACCTTGTTAACCCACATGCTATTTTACCTTCTTGGCTAGTGGTGGAGTGGAATCTTCCCATTTATTTTTTTCTTCTTTCTTCTCCTCTTGAAGTAGAGTTTTGCTCTCATCCTCTTGCTTAGATTGTTTCTCTCTTTTGGAAACATTCTACAACCAACTTGAAGTTTTATAAAAATAATATTAGAGGATTTTTTACCTCCCATAAATTGTCCTTGATTTGTGTGTAGTGAAGACCTCAAATTAGAGTTTTGTCCAATCTCAAGTGGTCTTTTCTTTACTATTATGGGTTGAGGCATTTCTTGGCTATTTTTACCAAGTCCTCTTCCTTCATATCCCATTTTCTCTAGCAATTTGGAGCCTATTCCCTTAATATGCTAATCAAATTTGGTAGTCAAAATATCATATTAAAATCATTGAAGAAAACATGAATGCTTTCCAAGCATACCTCTTTTTCTTATGCTTCTTTCGGTGAGGTTGGTCCATTTTTCTTCATAGGCCCTTTTTCCTCTTCTTGGAATTTTAAAAGAAACACATTTTTTAAATTCAATTCCTACAACATTTGCTTAGGAATTCCAAACAAATACTGATTGATACTTTTTCTCCATTTGCAACTCTTTAATTTGATTTTTAATTGGTACCTCTTTCCAAAGAGCTTGGTTTTCTCCTAATACAACTCCTGTGTTTCTTTGAGATCTTCAAGCTTCTTCTTCATAGATTTGGTCATCTTTGTTTCTTTACACCCTACACACCTTGAGATTTTATTACAAATATGGTTATACACACAACCCTATGTGCTACAAAACTCTTTCCTACAAGCCGCAAAGAACTTACTGCTCGAATACAAAATTGATCTATAAAATCTCTAAATAAATCTAATTTAGGAATAAAAAATAAAATTAAAAAAAGGAAGGAGAGAATTAGTGCTAAGGGGAGACTAAGAGTCACCTCCATAGTCATGCTTCCTTTTTCCTTGTTGAACTCTATTAGTTCTATTTGTGTTGTCGGTTCTTTTTTTTGTGTTATGTCCCCATAGAATTTGGTTAATGTTTTAATCTATAGTTTATGTCTTTTGGTTTTGAATGGTTTTAAATTTTTTAGTTTCTCCTGTGTACGTGTTATAGGGTTTTTATAGGGTTTTTGTGATTGTTGTTGTGCCTGGTTACTGGTGTTGTCTGGGTGATTTCCATGTGAGGGGAGGCATGATACTCGCTTGGGTATTTGTTTGAGAACATGCCTTTTCAATAGGAGGGAATTGGAGTTTGTGATGTAGAGTCTAAGAAGGGAAGTATTAATGGAAGATCATACAAGGTAGCATTGGGTTTGGAGGAGGTTTCTTCAGTTTTGAAAGGTGTAATGTTCATGGACAATGTATGGGAGCAACAAAGAGGCCTTGGACAAGGTAATACTCTTACAAAAACCTAAGGATGTGTCCTATTGAGAAAATGGTTAAAGCTTTAGACAACAAAGATAGCAGGTTGAAAAATGTGGGTATATTTTTTGTTTGTTTAATTAACGAAAATTTGCCTTCTCAAAAATTCTTTGATGACTAGGTATTGACTATGTGGGGAAAAAAGTGGGGAATTTATGTTAGCATGTGTAGAATGTTTCAAAAGGGATTATTTTTATTTGTCTTAAATCTACTAGTATGGAAAAATAACTATGGAGAAAAAGTTTTGAGATGTTGGAAAATCAATTTTTAGGGCTTTGCCTTAAGACCCAGTGGTTCAACTAGAGGAAGCAGTTTTCTATTCTTCACCTAGATGGATTACAGTTGGTAATCTTCCTCATGTGTTTTTTTACTTCTTAGATTGCTTAGAGCCTTAGCTAAAGTCTTAAACTAAGGTCTCTTTGCCTCCTTTGAATGTAAGAATGTTAATCTCCTTAGATTTGGCTAAGGAGCTTTCGAATAAAGTTACATTTCCATTGCATAATAAAGAGGTTTCTTGCAAAATCATTGGATTGGGGAACCTTAGTTCTTAATTTTTTCTATAATGACATTGCACATGAGAATAAATTGCCCTAATTTTAGGGTTAATAAAGATTTTTATAAAGAAGATAACTTCTCAAATAATGGGTTGAATAATAAGAAAGTGGTTGATGGAAAATATGTCAGTACATTGATTGAACTTGATAATGTTGAATATGAGGTGATTAGGGCTATTGTTCCTTTCGAACTTAATCCTGATATCATCCCAAGAGATAATACTCTAAATTTTGGAAGAAATGATATGTTGTTAGGTGAATATCTCAAGAGGAAGGATTGTCTTGATCCTCCCATGATTGGTCTTTGTCAAAGCACCACTAGTAATGTAGATAATTTTCCCAAAAGAGGCTCTAGTAAGAGAGCTAGACATTAGCTTGATTATCTTAATTCTGAGGAAGAAAGGTCTGTAGGTGGTGATGATAGTGTTAATTTTGGTCCATTGGCTTTGGATTGTGTTAAGGAGAGTAGCATAAAAGAGGTTAAACTTCCTCCTAGTTTTGAGAATTTGTATAGACGAAAAGGAGGTTCGTATAGCTACTATACCCCCTTCCATTTATTATTTTTATGAAGATTGTAAGTTGGAACATTAGAGGTTTGGAGGCATATGAAATAAGGTTTGTTGTTAGATCTTTTGCCAAGTTAAAAATGATTTGGATGCTTTGTTTTTACAAGTAAAATTCATGGGTTATGCTTTAGATAATGCTTTAAAATTTATCTAGCCTAAGTCTAGATGTACTGCTTTTTATCATAATAAAGGGAAAGGGGCTAATGTTATTTTGTTTAATGATAAGTTGGTTGGCTATGTTGTTGATAGAGGATTGTCTCAATGTACTAGGATTGTTTGGGTTAAGTTGATTGTTAAAGATAACATTTTTGGATTATGCTTAGTGTATGCTCCTAATGACTATAAGGATAGATTTTGGTTATGGATATGTTCCAATATACCTAGGATTCCTTGGGTTATTGGCAGTGATTTTAACATGATTGGGGATAGAGTGGATAAATTGGGAAGTTTAAGGTTTTCATGCTAGTGTAATTATTTAATTGCGTCTTATTATATTTACTTAGGTAATTTCTATTTATTACTTAGGTAGGATAAGATAAATGATCTCCTTCTTACATGGGATTTTTCTTTTTCCTTATCCTCTTGGATTTGGAAACTTAGATGACAATCCCTTATTTTTTGGTTTTCTACCTTTTCCTCATCCTCATTGGATTTGGAAACTATGAGGCTATATATTGTATGCATCCTATCATTCATTTTTGAATCAGTTAGTTGATCTCTTTTGCATATTGCATCCTTGAATAGAATAGTATTATTCATTCATATTAATATTCTCTTTGTGCTTGCTTTTAGCTCTCTTGATCTTGGGTGGCTATTTCCATAGACAAATCTAACATTTGATGGAAAGGAAATGAACTATTTTTTTGGTCTAATATGAAGAAGAAATTCAATTTGTTTGATCATATGAGTGGCACTAGAAAATATAGTTCTAATGTGTGGTTTTCATAGTCTAATATGCAAAAAGAAAACATAAGAGTCTTTTGTAGACTTGATAGATTTTATTTTGATAAGAATTTTTTCAATTTCTCCTCTTCTAGTGGAAAGAATGTGGTAAGTGTCTAGCCTTATCCACTATATGATCATCACCCAATAGGGTGTTGTTTTGGGTTTGATAATTCTTCAACTTAGATTAAGCATTCTTTTCAGGGGATTTTTAAGTTGAATGTTACTTGGTTAAAGAATAATTCATGTTGTAAGGGGGTCCAAAGTCTTTGGAACATTTTTCATGCAAAGGGTAAAGGGTTGTCTTGTGTTTCTAATTGGTCAAGTGTTGTTGATGTTATATAGAATTTTTTAGGACATGTGGTAAACTTCAGGCTAAGAGAAGGGTGGAGAATTTTAAAGTGATTTAGAAGAGTTTGTTTGATGTTGAGATAAGACTACAAAATAAACTTGTTAATGAAAGTATTCAATTAGAGGTTGCTAATCTTAATCACAAGCTTAGATGTGAAAATGTGTATAAGGCTAAAGGGGCTAAAAGTAGATCTAGATTGAATTGGTTGAAGTTCAAAATGCATTTTTTAATTATTTAAAAACCAAGTCTATTAGGGAGAAAATCTCTGGTATAAATCTTAATGGAGTCCTAATTGAGGATGAGACTCAAATAAGGGAGGCTTTTGAAGTTTTTTTATAAGGACCTATTTACTTTTGTTGATATAAATTTTGATATTTCTAGAAACAAAAGTATAATTAGGAAGATTATTCCTAGGAAAGTAAATGTTGTTGATGCTTTGAAACTCGAGGAGGCTTTTACTATGAATGAGATAAATTTTACCATTTATTATTTTGCTAATGATAAATCCCTTGATGTTGATGGTCTATCTATCAAGTTTCATAAGTACAATAAAGTTTTGATTTCTCCTTATTTGCTGCAACTTTATAACAAGGCTATTAAAGTTGGATATTTTGGTAAGGACATTAATGGAGGCATTACAAGTTCTTTCCTTAGTAGGGAGATGCTTCTCTCATTAAGAACTGAAGGCCTATTGATATTGTTAAATGTATTTTATAAGATATATGCTAAATTGTCACTAATAGACTCAAGGATATTCTTCCAAATGTCATATCTCCTAATCAAATTAACTTTGTCAAAGGGAGATACATTTTGAAAAATCTCCTTACTAGCTAGGAAGACATGAATTGGATCAAGGATTCTAGATAGAATGTGTGCATGACATTAATTGATTTTAAAAAAGCATATGACAAAATTGAATGGAATTTTGTTCTGGATGTTATGAGGTATTTGGGGTTTGGAGACATGTTTTGCAAATTTGTTAGTGTTCTATTTCAAGATGCTATAACTCAAGTTAGTATAAATGGTGTTTTGTCTTCTCCATTTGAGCTACAAAGATGTATTATATAAGGCTATCCATTAGCTCCATATTTGTTTGTTATTGTTGTTGAGGCTTTGCATCATGTTTTAATAGCTTCTTGTCTTGTCCCTTCCCTTAAAGGTTTAAATTTTCCTAATAATGATATTCTTTTATAATGCCAATTTGCAAATGTTACTATTCTCTTCCATGTTTTGGAAAAAGAAATTTTTGATAATTTGCATACAAGATTGAGTTACTATATTGCTTTTGGATATAAAATTGGTGTTCACAAATCATATGTTGCAAAGAGGAGCCTCTTGATTGGTTAATAAGAGATGGTTGGGAATGGGGGTACCTTCTAAATAAGTAAGGTATCTAGGTATACCTTTTTCTCTTGCTCCTTTGAGAGAAATGTGGGATTGAGTTATGGATAAAGTTGTGAAGAAATGGGTAAATGACACTCAAACTATCTTTTTATGGTAGATAAATTTTAAATTTGTCAAACGATTTTCTCTTCTTATTCTCTATTCATTTCTCTCTACTTGGTTAGTTTCTTCCTCTCACTCAAAGTAGTTTGAAAAACTTATCAGATCTTTCCTTTGGTCTGACGGAAAGGAAAGTAAAAGGAGGCATGTGATCAATTGGGCTTGGTGTTGCAGGCCTAGAGAATTTGTGGGCATGGGTCTAAAAAATTATATGCTCAAGGTGTTTCTTTGAATTTAAAATGGGTTTTGAGGACCTTAGATGGTTGCGATCCTTGGAAAATTTTGGCTAGGCATAATATTTGTAATGGTTTTATTAAATCTAGACTTGATTAGAAGGGTATTGGGTTGGTTGATATATTTATTAGGAATTTTAAATACCTTACTAGTGGCTCCTTGGTCTTTAAGTCCATTTGGAAGACTTGGGAACATGTTAAAGGGTATGTGGTTGAATGGGATGTTTTAAATATTAATTTGGATCCTTTGTGTCCTTTTAGATCTATTTGGTGGTCTATGGAAGTTAATGGGAAGTCCTTGGATTTATGAAAAGGTTGCTCTACACTTAAATGGTTTAATAAGGGTATCAAAACCTTTGGGAAAATTATTAATGATTTAGGGACTATCTCTTCTACTATCATAAATGCATATGATATTCCTATTAAAAAAAAGCATATTCTCTTATTATTGCTGCTAATGGTAAAATTGTCTAGTACTTGAAAGGAACTAGATACAAGTTTGTGGCTTACTTGAACTCTTGGGTTTGTGGGAATACATTGATTGAAATCTTTGCAAAAAATATTTATAATATGCTTTTGATAATGGTAAGCAGCTAACAAGGGGTTGAACCCTTTACAAACAAGAGCCCCTAGGGCCAGGCAGGACATGCCAAAGCAGGCCACACAAAGCACAAAAATAAAATAGAAACAACAGCTAAACAACTGTCAAACAACAGACTGGATCTAAATAACCCCAGATCCTAAGGGAACAAATCTGACTCCCTTAACCCTAGGTTAGGAAGTAGCGAGAGATTTGGGGAGTCCCTTCTTCTTTATTTGCACAACCCACCAAGAAGACTCTGAGTCGAAGTCCATAGAGCGAGGCGAGAGGAGGGGATCCTCAACAGCCACCTCGGGTAAGGAGCCACCACGTGCTGAGAGAGAAGCTGACATCATTGAAGATGAGTCAGGGGTAACCAAAGGACCAGCAGAGGCAATCATCAAGGGTCAGGTAGGCTCAACTTGAATAGCAATAGCAATTCAAGGCACCAATAGCTTCGCCAAAGGGGCCGACAATAAAGGATCTTGGGGAGACACGGTCTCCCGAGATGAACTAGCTAAGGAAGGATTGTCCTCAGAGGAGGAACCATCCGACGAAGGAGTGCCAACCGTCAAATGGTCAGTGTGTGCATTCTTCCACTAGGTTGTCGCGCCCTTGTGATGACCCTGAGGGCAACTAGAGGCTATGTGACCAATGGAGAAACATCTCTTGCATCGAAAAGGGAGACCCTAATAGTCCAACAGCCGCATCCATGGTTTGTCCTTCACCATCAAAACAACATCTCCATGGAGTGGTTTGGATGTCTATATCCACTAAAATATGAGCCACCATAGTATGCCCAAGATATGAGGTCGTAGAGTTCACCTTCAAAAAGTGCCCAATGGTGTTGTCAATGGTTTTGTAGTAGGAATCCTCCCAAAATTGGAGAGGGAGATTTGGTAGATGGACCCAAACTGGTTTGGTATTCAACAACTTTGTAAGAGGATTGAAAGAGCAATCCCAATGCTTGATGGACAACGAATGAACACCCCACATCCATCCCTTGTCCATCATTAAGTCTCTCTCCTCGGAGGAAGCAAAGGTCATAATGAAGAACCCTCTTGCGCTGGGAAAAAGCTCAATCTGTCCAACGACAAGAGGCTTCCAGGAGTCCAATACCCAACCATGCAGATCAAGAAGGGAGGGCCATAAGCCACTAAACCTATAGACCGCTCCATGTCTCAAGTAGAAACCCTCATTTTTTGTGACCTCAAGGCCACAAACCACCACAATCGAAGCATGGGCATAAGGCATAGGCCTAACCCTAGCCTATGAAGGGAGTGTTCAAGCTTGAGAAATGGTAACAACATCAGAAAATAATTTCTGATGGTAACCTGAAGTAGCCTTAGCAACGTCGAGACCAACATTTCTAGTAGAAAAACTTGCAACACGTACCGTCATCAGAATACTTCCCCCACGACCAGTGATATCCTTTGAGAGATTCTCCCTGGAAGGGCATGAAATGCACCCAAGAATAGGCTTAGAGACCTGACTAACCAACACGTGAGGCCCAATAATCCCAACAGACTCCACCATAGCAGAGACTCCGCAGCACAAACTGACCTGCGCGCGACCAGACACAGAGCCATCGTGTTCAAATATTTTTACTCCAGTTTCACACTCCATCATTTTCATGACCTTTTATATTTATAATATGTTAATGATAGTGGAATTTTCATATTAATTTTAATAGCCTCTAGAGGGTAATGATTTAGAGACATCATGGTCTATTAGGCCCAACAACATTTGGTTTAGAGTGATTAAACCTAAGAAATGTTTCTTAAGATGGTTTTTGTTGAATAAAAACTTATCGTTGGGGACACTTTAATTGTTGACCATAGTTTATGCATAGTTTGTGGTGGTAAAGTATCCCTTGAGCATCTATTTTTTTATTGTTATAAATTGCTAAATTGGTATGGGACCATTTCTTTCTTGTTTGGTCTTTATAGATAGAGGTTAAGGTCATTAGTTAGTTTGATATTCTATTTGGTCATATAGATGATGCTATATTTTCTTCTAAAATCATTGATAAGTATGATGTTGTAATGACCATGGAAGAATGACATGCAAAACCCACACACTATGAGATAAGATATATCAGCACACTCAAATCAAGATACCAAGATATGACTATGTTTCTTCAAATCATTTGCATAGTTGTATTTCAATGGATGACTAATGATCTTCCACAAAGACAAAGGGTATAAAGATTACTACTAATTTGACATACGAAAAACCATTAATAACATAGAAAGTCACATAAAACATACAATCTGAATGTTTTCTTTAATGTTTATGCGAAGTTACACAACTCTAAAACCCTTTTTCACTTTTGGGAGTTATAAAAGATTTATAAAATATAATTAGCTTCCAAGAGCACACTTTAGAATAATTTTTGTTACAAACATAAGGATAAAGACTTTATAATAAAATAGTAGCCCATTGTGTGAATTTGACGAGCTGCTAATGGTTGTCATGGAATTATGTTGAACTGGTTGCATGCAATGACTATAGATATTGATTTCTTGAAGCACTTTGTTGAATGATTGAAATGCATTGTAGATAATCTTCTTTGTAAACCAGATAAGATGGTTTTAAAACACCTTATTTAGTAAAAATATGATATAATGGAAGCAACATAATAAAGGCAATGCTCCTGCATTCTTATCTTCCCACTTGGTGCACCTTGGGTTTGAAAAGACATGAAGATCTGACATCACAACTGTTCATTCCCATGCATACATCTACCTCCACACCTTATGTTATAATATTAGGATCAATCTAAATATTTAATAGATTCCTAGCTTGCACATGTGATGAACTTGCATTGTCATGCTCTAAGTTTGAAAGATGTTCTGCCATATATCGCCTCAAATCAATATTGCCATGGATTCATCATGTTCCAAGAAAAGCACCCTACACACTAGCACTGGATTCTAATAGTATCTTCTTAATAAATTCATGTGCCTCATCATTGAAAGTCATGAATTTTACTTCCTTGTATGCTCAGGTATAAGATAATGAATCAAATTTATTGAGGCTCCTTGAACCGCTTCCTCCACAATATGGTTGTCCTGCAAGTGCATGCTATGTGCTTGATAAAATACCCCAATGAGATGAAGCTTTGTGGACTACCATGATGAGAGTATATGCTCAAAGTTAGTTTTCTAAGGAGTTCCCAAAACAGAGAGATTCAAACTTCTCGTCTATAGCTTCAACTTGAGATCCTTCTTCTCTAGCATTAGGATAAGAAACTTATCTTTGGATTGGTCTATTTGGATGATTAGAACTTTTCACAAATAGAGCAATGTGTCTTGTTATCCTAATAGTCACCTCTTTCCCAAAAATTCTACTAAACATAGATGGCATTAGATTTTAAAATATTCGTAGACCACTAGAAAAATGTTTTGATACATTTCCATCAATAACATCTAACTTCTTACCACTAGATGCTTCATTTATCACCTTTACTGTTTCAATTGAAATACCTACATCCTCTTTCCCAATGGCTTAAAACTTAACTCCTTTGGTTGCTTAACTGATAATGCCTCTCTCATCATTAATGCATAATACCATGGTAGGATAGTCATTACTAAATAGGAACTAAAACACTAGTATATGGTTTCTTCGATGAACATCAAATACAACAAACTCATATGTCTACTTGGATAAAAGAAATTGGTGGCTCATGGCTATGATAAAACTCATTATACTCAATATCTTTCAATAGTCTTATGCCTGCGAAGAAACTGCCAATATTTGGCCTCTATAAAATAGAAATTGCCAAACAAGTCCCACACCCCAACTTCTCAAATTGTCGCTGCCTAGCTCTTGCCTTCTCTTCTAATTTTGTATAGTAGCAATGAGGAAAAAAAACTCCACACTCCCACTTAGCTGACTGCATATCCATATCATTTATTGGTTCCTTGTAGGCATAGCAAAGATTAATGTGCCTTGCTTCAGTCCATTTTCAACTGAAACTCATTTGTCCAAGACAAAGCATTCACCCTCCCAAAGGCTCTTAGATGGTGAAACTTCTTCCAAATACTTGAAAATTCCTCCCTCCAAATGGTATATCTCTTCAAATCCCTGTCTCATAAAAAAAACTCATAGCTTTCTTGCATCTGATTCCCCTTGTATAGTACATTGCAAGTCGACATGGGGTTTCTCTTGATAACAATTGTTGATTTTCCTATTCATCCAAATTATCCTTAGAATCCTATGGAATTAAGGTGTCTTCAGATTGTGAAATACCACCATTAGACTGATGTATGAAAAGGCGTTTCTCAATCCAGGATGGAAATTCCCTAAATGCTAAGGCATGAGGATCTACGACCTCTTTAAACTTCCCTATTCTTTGTGCTTGGATGGATGCCCATACGATGTTCCAAAGTCCCATATATGCACAGGCAAGGAGGAAACTAGCAAAGGTTGTGGGATTCAGCCTTACACAAGCCGATTGCATTTGATTAAAAGTTTCAAATGCCATTTTACTAGATCCGCAGCTCCATCTCTTTGAGGCATTCAATTAAATAGTTCACGTGCCTTGTATATGCTTCTACATTTCATGTATCTATCTAACAGAGCATTTCTAACAATAATATCTGATAAAAATCTTTAATCTTTTATGCTCTGACGATCGTCTAAACCTTGTTTTGAGCTCCCATTTTAGCACAGGCAAGGTGGATGTTGGTGAAGGTTGTGGAGAACTCAGCTTTACACCTGCATATTACAATTTGCTTTGAAAGTTTCTAACACCTGCCAACAAATCCATTTTTTGCCAATCTTGTGATCATGACATTTTATGAGACCACGTTTCTTTGAGGCATTTGGACAGTCAGTTCATATGTTGTTCTAGAGCTTGCATTCATTCATGGTGGCCAGGTGTATTTCCACATTTCACATACATGCCTACCAGGGCATCCATTACAAAAACCTTTGATAAAATCCCCTAAAGCCTCTTCAATCAAGCCTCTTTGCTTGCAGTCAGTGATTCAGAGGTGTTTGAAACCATTGAACTGCTTAAACAGTGAAGTGTCAGAGATGTGGGGAGTTCCTAGAATTATGGAACTCCCTGATAGTTCCAACGTAGCTCAAAACGCCCGACAAGCTCAACCATGCTCTAAAACTCCCGACAATTGGGAAGTGTCAGGGGTTTGAAGTTTTTTTTGAACTTTGGAACTGCATATAAGTGAAATGTCAGGGGGGTTTGGATGCTCCTAGGAACCATAAAAATGCCCAAAGAAAAGAGAAAGTCAGAGTTTTAAAACCTTTTGAACTAATGTGGTGGGTTCCAATGGTTTTAGGAACCACAAAAAACCTTCGATCAAGAGTAATTTTCCCATTTTAAGTTCAACAAATCCAAAAAAAATTCTGACCAAAGAGCAATGTAAATTTTTTTCTATTGAGTCCATAAACATGCTCCGAAAGATGATAATCCATAACTTTCGCCTGGAATATAATATTTTCAATTGAAACTTGGTCACATTATCAACAACAATCTCATAAATTTCTCTGTTAAATTGTTTCACTTTGGCTTTTATGAAACTTTTGATTTAATTGTTTCCATAAACTATTAGTGAAAATTTATTATTTTAATATCTCTCAAATGGAAAGGAGTTTTGAATTTTCTAATTTAATTATTTTCATAACCCGTCACACTACATAACAGCTCTCGGGGTTTTGACTAAAAATATGGATGATTCTCCTTCGAATTGGCATTCTTTCTCTAAGTTTGACACAATAAACTCACATGAACTAGATCGAGTGCAACATTTCTAAGATGGGCAACTCTGACAACTTGGCACATAAACCATGCAACACCAACATATTGCGTTCACGAATATAGATCGATGACTTCAATTTGGTGAGTGACTTGACGCTTGAGGATACTTGGAGCATTCGCGACTAATATTGATTTGACAGAGGAATTTGACATGAAAAGTTTAAAAATTGGTAAGTTAAAAATGAGGCCAACACTAAGAAGATTGTAGATATTATGAATGAAGAAGAACGGTATGAGAGTGATAAAAAGAACGATTCATAAGTCTATCCTTCGGTTCTCGTCCTATTCTAAACTAGTGGGATTTGGTCTATGATGGTTTATTATATTTGAAATGCTTTTTTTGTATATGGGTTATTCATATTGATATTCTAGTTCTATAATATGATTGCCCCTTGGTTATGGCAAACCTATGAGATGTTGGTAGTTAGGCATGTGGGATTGATTAGTTTTTGGGATGGTGGTTGCCAATCATTTTGGATTGTAGTAGTGGTTTATTCTATGGGTTATGATTTTGACCCTATTTTTATGTTTTGTAAGACTAGATGCTCTTTGAGCTATATTTATACACTTATTCAATATTTAAAAAAAAAACCAATGTACTATGCTACTTATAAGTTCAAATGGCAATGCTAGGGAGAGAGAACTTTTTATCAAAGGAAAAAGAAAATATACTACAATAAAAGGATTCTACACAAACTTATATTTATCTTGCAAACCCTGAATGTGGAGGAAAAATCAAATTAATGATAGTAGCAAATACAATACTACCTACATTAAAATAGTAAAATTACCAAGTATATTGATTGATTGGGTGCAAGCAACCCTTGCTCCTTTAATGGTGCTCTATTGTCTTATCCCTTCTATGAACAATTGAATCCTCTTTTACTTAGATCATACAACTTTATTCTCCCTCTTTTCTCTGATTCACGATGCTAGTTTCAACCTCCTTTCAAATGTTTGTACATACAGGAAGGTTCTCTTGGGTCCTATAATTTTTTCTGCACATACTAGAAGGTGAAACAACAATTGCTTAGTTCATATTCCAAATTTATTGGTTGTGCAATCAAGGGTCACTACTATAGTTGTAATTTTATCTTAAACACGAATATGGTTGTGGTTTTGTTCTAAATGATTTTGCAGACTTGTTTCATGATCAACCTCTTCTATTCTCTATCTTATTGAAGAGTTCATCTTACTATTAAAAAAATGCATCTTTATATACAACTTTCATAATCCATACAAATCAAGTCTCTATTATTAAGTACTAATTCACCCCCCCTCTCAGTACTTTTGTGTGTTCAACATGTGGCAAGATATTGTTGATGAAGTATAGTTCTTTCCAACATCTATGCACAGCTCTCTGAGATTACCAACTTTTGGCTAGTCAGTATGAGAATCATACCTCATCAGCTCCTGTTGGTCAATCTATAGCTGGAACATCTCAAACTTCATTCAAGAAGAATAAGAAGAATTTCATTAAGATCAATGGACAAGATTCGAATAATTTTAAATCACAACTGTCTAATATTACAAAGCCTACTTGGACACTATTTCAATTCAGACAACTCTCTAGACAATTCACTCCATTATCGGATTCTATCTATTCAATAATGACTCAAGTAGTGAACAACAATCTTTTGAAGCTTCCTCCTGCTCATCCATTTGACAGTAGTAAGATACAAGGACCTTCATTTGATGCTAATGCTTATTGTCACTATCACCATTCGCCGGGACATGATACCGAAAGATGTATGCGTCTGAAACATGAGATTCAAGACCTCATCGATTCTAATGTGATACATGTTACTTGTGTGAATGACAATGGAAATATGTTGGTAGCTTCTCCTCTGAATCAAAACTTACAAATCTTCATTGATCCTTTTCCTAAACATGGCGACAACAACATGGTGGAACAAAATACAATAGAATGTGAAGATGACTATCTCAACTATGATGAAATAGTTGGTATGATAGAAGTTGATAAGGAAACAAGTGAAGATTTACCTCGCCCGTGAGGAAAAGGTATCTACGCTGAGGTTCCTCCTCTATTATCCCTCTATGGATCGGAAGATAACCAAAATGCATAAGATACACAATTTGAACAGCCTACATGTAATCACTTGAAGCAAGAGAAAGTGGTGATGATGAGAAGTATCCCATTTCATCGTGAAAGGCTCATTCATCAAGCAACACAGAATAAGAAAGCAAAAGAAAGGAAAAGAACAAGGCGTGAATCATCCATGGAAAGAGGTAATGATTCCCCTCCCTGCAAGCATAAGAAGATTTCAAGCATTCAAGGATTTAAGAAATAAGCACCACATGGTCATTTTGGAACTAAACATCAATCAAGTATGAGTTCCTCACACATTTTACCACACTTGATGGAGTATATCTCTAAGATGCTCGCAAGTTTAGCTTCCTCTTAGATAGATATATTTATATGTGTATGTGTTGTGTTAAATATTGTTGATTAGGATTGCACCCTTATGCAAAGCTGTGAAAACTCTGTAATCCTTTGAAACATGGGATCAAGTTCAGGCTATGGGTGACCTATGGTGAACTTGAACCTCCAGATGGGTTGGTTCCCTTGATAAAATGATAATTTTTGCAGGAAAAGGGTAAAAAAGATCTAATGGAATCACTAAAACTGAAACTACAAAAATGGTGATGCACCTAATTTTGATGGAAAACTTGCAAATCTGATTCACAATAGATCTTAGAAATCTATCCACACAATCCAGTTTCGGCAATGTAATCACAAAAATGTTTCTAAGGAAGGCTGGAAATTATCTTCTTTATGAAAGAAAAAGGATTTTTCACAACATGAAGGAAAACAGACTTCAGTAGCACAACCTAAGACCTGTGATATCACTATGCTTAACACTTGCAAGTAAGAATGAGACAATAATTTTAAAGGTTTTGATATTTTAAACACAATAAAATTTCATCAAATCACTCATACAAGTAGCATTAATGGAAAGGCAAACACTTGATTCCAAAGAAAAAAGTAAAGGAAAATATTGCATAAAAGACAGAAGATAGAGCATGTAACCTGCTGTAATCTCTATAAAATCTATAAAATTGAGTTACAAAACCTTTCTTCTCTTCCAAAATATAAAGAGCCAAAGAGGTAAGAACCAGCAAAACCTAAGTTTTTCTTTACAATATATAGTTTGCTCTCTCCAAGAGGCATGAAAAAATAAGTGCAGCTAACTGCCTCTAAAAATAAGCCCTCTAATTTGATCCACGAGCAAACCAAGAAATCCCTAAAAATAAGGGTCAAAACTGCCTCAAAATGAGCAAAAATAGCTCCAATCTGCTAGTCTCCATCTGTTTGACCCAAGAGTTGACCAATTTTGTCTATTTTGGCACCCAAGTCATGCAATAAGTCTTCAAAATACCTCAGTTAACTTAGCTCCTCCATTTTGCATGATTTTGCATGATGATCATGTGGAAAAATTAATAAAGTAATCATTTGCATGACTTACTTTATTATGAATCTCAATTTGTATAATTTTCTCCAATTTTACAACTTGTGACAAAATAATAAAGTAATTTATAAAATATTACTTTATTTATTTATTTACATGATAAATAGTTGTAAAAAATATGCAAGTGGAAGAAAAAGAAAAACTCGTTATCTCCGCAATTACATTTGCCTAATTTGCACAATTTTGCATGATCTTGATGCCAAAATTAGGTCTTAATACATGAGAGAAAAATATTACCCCCTTATCATTCCATGCAAAATAAAAACTCCATAATTGCATTTTTCATGCATTCAAGGTATAGGAATATTCCCTTATCACTCCATCACATTGTAAAAAAGAGCATATTTGCATTACATATCTATCAAGGCATAAAATAACCCTTATTACTCCATGCATAAATAACAACTCTATAATTGCATCTCATATGCACTCAAAGCAAAATATATCCCCCTGCCTCCATAATGCATCTATGCAAATATCATCATGCAAAAAACCTCACCTTATCCTTATTTTTGCCATCTCATCATGCAAATAAAAACCCTTAACCTTCATGATTTGCCACCTTTCATGCATTACCTTTGTCTTCAAATGATGTTCCTTTTGACCTTTGATGCATTTGAAAATGCATAAGGCACAAAAGACTTTGACCATATCTTCATGCAAATGACAAAAGGAATCTAGGATCTTTGACTTGGCTTTGCATATGGCATGAAGCACATTCGACCTTATTTGCATATGTTTCAAGGTATATTTGACCACATTTCAACCATATAGAAATAAAGAGAATTAAAAAATCATAAGGCACTGAGCCTCTCCTTCTAATGATTTCAATCCTTCGACTTTATCAAAAATCAGATGCAAACAAAATAATGTTGTCGGCCCCTCCTTGGCATGATCACTAGGTATCAATCAAGACCAAAGTCTTGACCCTGATCGGATAAGGTAAATAATTTGTTTTTTGTTCATAAGTCAAAACAAAAAAGAAAAACAAGGAGCCATCGAACAAAACAAGATGCAACCCTAAAAGATCATTTCATTTCTTCTTTCTTTCATTTGCTTCTAACTTGCTTTGCAACTCACAACTGACCACCACTAGGGTTTGAAGGAAAATGCATACTCCCTGCTTTCTACCCTCATCTCAGTCGAGTCTCTGGTATTTTCATGAGATTCTGGTGCAAGAGGAAGGTGAGCATATATTCTTTGAATTTTGACCAGCAAATTTTTTTATTTCGGTTTACTTTTCACATCTCTGGCAGCGGCTTCTAAGGATGTGTATATATCACATCTCTTAACAAAAAATCTTTCATTGTCTCTGTGTTGTCTTCTTTATCTGCAAAAATAATTTTGTATGCAAAAACCTTCAAGAATGAAGGTCGCGGCATGCTACAGTCTCTTTCTTCTGCAAAAATATGAGGTGAGCTTCTTTCTCTGGCTTTGAATCTCATTTTTTCGAACTGTAACCTGATTCTTGATAAGGGTTTTGAAAAACAATTCAGTGGGTATCTTTTGCCTTTGAAGAAAAGACCACTCTCTGGTATGGCCGTGGTCGTATATGCATTATTGTCACCTTTTCTTGACTGTAACTTGCCAAAATGTGTTAGGTTTTCAAGAATTTTATATGGGTTTTGCCATTTTTGAAAAGAAAAAGGCCTTTCTAGCACAGCCATCTCACTATTTTGCATCTTTATCTCTTTTTACCAGCAAGTATAAAAATGAAACAAGGGTTTTGAAAAAAAATGCATTCTCTAGCCACCATTGCTATATTTCGTTCCTCTATATTTTTTTCTTCTTCCCAGACACAAGATTCTATAAGGGTTTTACAAAAATGATGAGGGTTTTATATTTTTCTGCATATAGAGGTCTTTCTTGTCACGGCCATACATTACTCTTTCCTTTGACTGTTTTCCTTTCTGCATACAAAAATAATTTAACAAGGGTTTAAAGAAAACAAACATAAGGGTTTTTATTTCCTCCATGAGATCCTCCTATAGCATGGCTTATGACTGTAGCATACTGTGATTTTCCCATATGAACTTGTGTATCTTTATCTGATGCTCTTTAAACAACTTGATGTTGTTTTGGACTATTCTCTTGGCTGTTATCAAAATGACAATAGTAGGTTGTAGCATGATGAATCTTCTCCTGTAGTTGTAACTGTCAGTTCATACATGCATTCTTTCTTTTCTGAGACTGTGACTTCAAAAAGATGTCATGAATACTCAGGAATGAATTGAAACTCCATAGTTCTTCCTGTAGATATATCAGTCATCTATCATTTCTCATATGGTCATGTTTACTGAGAAATGGATCTTTTGTACCTTCTACCACTTCGTGATGTTCAATAGGACATGAGTATGAAATGATTATATGATACTCTAGTCTATGGCATAGTTGGGCTTTATTTCATAATGTGAACAAAATAACATGCTTTCTTTATCTATATCAGTTGTCTCCTATAGCATAGATTTATCCTAGACTTGCAATATCCTTGATGTATAAGGCCTGAACATTGGCATGGTATGAATAATGTTTTAACTCTGAAGCATAATATGATTGTTACTTGTTCCATTATATGCTATCCCCTGTTAACTGTCACTTCATTCATTACTCTTCTATCTACCTTTAAAGGATATCATTACAGTTTGATAGCACTATGACATGTTATAATGGTAGTTCATCATCTTGAAGTGGCTCTTTCACTTAATGTACATCTGCATTCTATGGTGTTGTTATTTGATCACCTTAATGACAGTCTTGTCCTTCTTTCTCAGTTGATCCTTTACCTATCACAAGTCTGTCCTCCATTGCATTTATATACTTTTATGACATATTAAGGTTTGATTTTATGATGTTTTGACCTACTTTGATGAAGGTCATACTTATAGCATACATATGAACAGTAGTAAGATATTTCAATGATCATAGAAATAAAGAAGAGTACCTTAATATGACTGTACTTTTGTGTTCAGCAATTTGACAAGTCTTATTCAAAATCACTGCTTCTTTTGTAACATGATATGAAGCATTTGAACATGACTGATTTGATTTTGATAGTTTGTTATTAAGTGGGCATAGTTTATAGGAGCAACTGCTCCTTTTCACCTTTATCATGATGACTTCACTCCTTTACAAGTTGACTGCTATGATGCATGATATTATCTTGAATGATGCATCATGTCCTTCAATCTAATATACTTTTTAAATGAATAAAAAGGAAAACATGTTGGGCTCAACCCTTGTGGGAGCCACATTTTCTCCACATGTTTTAATATCTTCAAATCAGCAACATTACTTTTCCTATACCTGCACAGTGAACAAACAAGTTAGCATAAAAACATAGCTTATGAAGTTGATTGATCTTTCTCATGATGATCTAATTTATTGCATATGTGTGATTTGATCCATTCATATGAAATGCATCATGTTTGCAAGTTGATATGTCTGTTGATAAAAGCATATGATAATCTTGAATATCCAGAGCTTCTAATAGGACTTTTCCCCATTTTTTTGTAGGTACACTGACATGACTGGAGCTTGAAGATATGACATGAAGGCCAGCCTCCAACAAAGGGCATCAACCTTCTGATAAAAGGCAATGATGGATATTTTATATTCTCATATGTTCTTTTCATTTCCTTTTATCATCAGATCTATAGCTTACATATGTCTGCATTGCTAAGTTTAGTCACTCCCGTGGCTTGTGTGGGACACATTTAAACATTTCTTTTAAACATGATCAATTACTTTATCTTATGCAATTTGATTTATGTTTGCTTCTTTTTTGAATCAAATGCATAGGATAGAATAACTAAAAATGATGTGTTCAAAAATGATATGAAATGATAGTTTAAATAAATACCTTTCTTTCACACTGAAATATGATCACTTGAATAATCAAATTGTCTTATAACTTTGAAAGATAAAAATCAGTTAGATTAACTATCTTTCATTGACTGTGTGATATCTTGCCATTGGACATTCACTTGTCATGATGGTTTGAAAGTCCTGATTGGACTGTCAGATTATCCTGACAACTGATACTTATTTTTCTCTTGTCAAGACATCATACATTCACCGATTGCAATAACTTAAAAGTTTTCTTTTACTCCTTTTGAAACAACTGCAAATTAGGTCCAACTAAATTAGGCGTGAACAAAATTTAGTAACATTTCTAGCGACCTCTTAGGGGTGTTTGCCTGCTAAACAAAATAGAACCAGTAGCCTTGCTATTCCATTGGGCATATGAGTCTTCTTCTACCTTGAACTTTGAAAAAACTTTCTGCAACTCAAACTGATAGAAAACTACAACTACAAACAAAGCTGAAATTGAAACTATTCTGGCTTGCTTAAGACAAAGCTAGCAAAATGTGCATCTGCACCTCTTGGAAAACAAAACAATAACTAAAACTAAATGTGCAAAAGCACTTATTTGTAGGATAAGGCTACTTCTCTAATAGCACAACTTGAGGTGAATCCCATTAACAAGGATTGGTAACACCTCTCCATCTAACTTTGCAAGCTGAAATGCATTGTGTTGCTTGCATTCTGTAATGATGTATGGTCCATCCCAAAAGGCATCAAACTTAGTATGCTTTCTTGGTTTGCTCTTCAGTTCATCCCACTTGAATACTAAGTCTCCTTCCTTAAAAACTCTTGGCACTGCTCTTTTAAATGTCCTTTTCATTTGAGCCTGATGTGCCTCCAAGGTCCTCAAAGCTTCTTTTCTAATTTATTCTAGCTCAGTCAATTGTGCTTGTCTAACCTCCATTGGTTGTTCCTCCAATAACTCAAGTTCCTTCACATAGCTCAAAGTTGGCAGTTCAACTGAGATTAGCAATTTAGATTCCTTTCCATAAGTTAGCACATAGGGTGAGTTACCTGTTGCCCTCTTAGGTGTTATTCTATCAGCCCAAAGGGCTAATTTCAACTTGTCATGCAATGACCTCTAATTGTCAAGGTTTTTGTTAGTTGATTTTGCCTGTCCATTACCTTGAGGGTAATAATTGGACGAGGTGTTCAAGAATACATTGTTTTTTTATTGACCAATCAGAAACTCTTAAACCAATAAATGCTAAAGCATTATCAAAAATTATTGAGTCAAGAGTACCAAACTTGGAAACTAAGTCCTGGTAGAAGTTTAGAACAGATGTTTCATTTGCTTCTTTGAGTGCCACTGCTTCAGTCCACTTGGTGAAATAGTCTGTAGCAGTAAGTATCCATTTGTCTCCCTAGCTGGAAGGTGGATTGATAGGACCAATGAAGTCCAATCCCCATTTTCCAAATGGTTGTTCTACTTGGATTGGATGTAAGGGCATTGCTGCAAGCTTCTGTTTGCTGGCAAACACTGAGCATTTGTTACACTTCTTTACCTAATCATGTGAGTCTTTGAACAATTCAGGCCAATAATAATCAGCTCTTAAGATTTTCAAGGCTGTTGTCCTTGCTACAAAGTGGCCTCCTGAGGGTCCATCATGAAACTCCTCTAGAATTTTCTGAACCTGTCCCGGTTTAACACATCTCAACAAAACACCATTAAAGTCTTTCTTGTATAAAATACCATCAATTACAACATAGGGAATTCCTTGTAGCCTATAGTATCTCCTCTTAGACCTATCCAAACCTTCAGGATAGTCCCCTGTATGCAGATAACTTATCATTTAATTGTAGTGCTTCTGGAAAAATTGCGTATTGCTTTTTTTGCCTCAACGTTTCAAATCACACTATGTGATCCATCATTAGGAGGAAAAGAAGAGAATGTAAATGAGATAAAATTGCAGAGCTAGACTCTTAAAAAGGGAGAGAAGGGGGGTTCGGGTTACAAGAATAGTCTAAGGAGGTAGGGAGACAAGACCAAGGACAAGATAAAATAGGGAACAAAAAGGAAAACAGAAAAAGAAATAAAATAAATATAATGAAAGTAAAAAGAGATTAAAAAAAGGTTGGAAAGAACAAGATACTCAGAAAAAGAAAACAAGACTCCACCGAACTAAAGGTTACAAAATAAATATGTAAGAGTTAAACTATCCATAATGAGAAGAAATAAATAAATAATAATATATATATATATGACAGAGAAAAATTACCTCAAAGTAAAATTAAGCAAGGGGATATACATATAAATGTATATCTTAGGATCAAAAAAAAAAGTATATATGTAACAATGTGTGAATCTATGCATAAAAGTAAATGAAAACAAAGAAGAAAATTTAGAAAGAATAAGTATATAAGTGTGATTATATATAAGCAAATATAAATATAAAAATGGAGAGATGAAGGAGAAAAGGAAAAAAAAGAAAGAAAGAAGAGAATGAATATATAAACATATATCTATGTAATTAGACAACAAGAAGAATATATATATATATATATATATATATATATATATATATATATATATATATATATGTATGTATGTATGTATGTATGTATGTATGTATGTATGTATGTATGTATGTATGTATGTATGTATGTATGTATGTATGTATGTATGTATACATATGTATGTATGTATGTATGTATGTATGTATGTATGTATGTATACATACATACATACATACATACATACATACATACATACATACATACATACATACATACATACATACATACATACATACATACATACATACATACATATACATATACATATACATATACATATACATATACATATACATATACATATACATATACATATACATATACATATACATATACATATACATATACATATACATATACATATACATATACATATACATATACATATACATATACATATACATATACATATACATATACATATACATATACATATACATATACATATACATATACATATACATATATATATATATATATATATATATATATATATAAGTATCCAAAGATATGCAAAGGGATATACATGAGAATGCATATCACAAGATCTATAAATAAGTACATAGGCATGTAAGAGTTTAACTATGCATAAAGAGAAGAAATAAACACACTCATATATACATAAATAAGGATCCATATATGTAAGAATTTAACTATGGATAAGGAGAAGAAATAAATAGATAAAAATGCATGAATATGAAACCGAAAAAGTACCAAAAAGTGAAATAGAGTAAGGGGATATACATATAAATGTATATCCTAGGATCTAAAGATAAGAAAACATGAAAAAATGTGTATATCAATGCATATGAGTAAATGAAAACAAAGAAGAAACAATAAGAAATACTATATATGTGCATAAAAAAGGATAGATAAAGGAGAAGAGGGAGATGGAAGGAAGAAAGAAGATTGTATAAAGATATACATGTATATATAGATATACACATATACATGTGTATATCTATGTATGCACGCATATCCATCAAACAAGTAAATGAAAAGAAAGAGAGAGGTAAAGTGGAAAGCGACAAAAAAGAAAAGCAAGTAAATTTCCCTCTACATATGCAAGAGTACAAATCGAGAATAGGTTAATGCAATAAAAAGAGAGAATAGAACAAGAGAAAAAGATGAAAGTGAAAGACAAAGGAGAGAAAATGGAAAGAATACAATGACACGAGAGAAAGAGACCAACGGTGAATAGGAAAAGGCCAAGGACCAAGAGGACGATTAACAAGGAGGGGGCTAAGGAAGAAAAACTAGACAAGGACAAGGACCAATAGAAAAGTTAGGGGACAAGGTGGAAGGGAGGAGAGGAGGGTTAGGCAAGGAGGAGCATGAAGGAGAAAATAGGTAAGATTGAGGTCTAGATGAGAGGAGGAAGTCGGGTTTGGGATGGGAAGAAGAAGGAAGGAGAAAGGAAGAGCAAGGATAAAGGTAGGGGGACAATTGGAAAAACTAGAGCATGAGGGAGAAAGGAGGTAAGATTGAGGTCAAGAGGAAAGGAGGAAGTCGGGGTTGGGGTGGGAAGAAGAAGGAAGAGCGGAGATAAAGGTAGGGGGAGAATTGGAAAAACTAGATCTAAAGGGAGGCAGGAAGAGTTGGCGGAAGATCAGGAGGAGAATGGTGATTAAGAAGGGAATTTAATAGGGGATTCCAAGTGTGACTTAGGCTCCACCCATCATCTCTATTAAGGTTGGCGGGGTTGCTTCTAATGAAGATAGCTTCTTTGAGTTTTCTCTTAAAAAAATTCTCTTCTTTGGCTAGGACATGGGTATCCTCTAGGCGAATGTGGTGTTTAGTGCTAGAGGAGTGGTCAGCTAGGGCTGATTTAGTGACCCTATCATGTCTAATATATGCATAGTGTTCTTTGATTCTCATACAGATAGATCTACCTATCTCACCGATGTAAGGGGTACCACACGAGCAATCTATTTTATAGACGCCAGAGTTTAAAAGAATGTTCATGGGGTCTTTGGTGGAAGGGATAAGGTTTCTGATGGTGGAAATAGGTTTGAAGGCACACATGAGACCTTTCTTGCAAAGGATTTTGGCAATTTTGTTGGATATGCCTTCGATGAAAGGAAGGGTAGCACTGAAAACTACATCGGGGTCTTTATCGCGAGGTTTGGTGCAAAGGCAGGTTTGGGCTTGTTTAAAAGCTCTTTTGATGTACTTGGTGCGAAAACCATTGAGTTTGAAAACTTTGGTGAGGTGGGACAACTCTTGGTTAATGTGATCATTATCACATATGCGGAAGGCTCTAGTTGCTAAAGTTTTGAGGACACTAGCTTTCTGGTTAGGGTGGTGGTGAGAAAAAGCAAGAAGATAGAGGCCAGTATGGGTGGATTTCCTGAAGACACGGCGGCTGAGGGAACCGTCATCTTTTCTAATGAGGAGAATGTCAAGGAAGGGAAGTTGGTTATTAGTTTCAAGTTCTTTGGTGAACTTGATGCAGGGGGCAATGTTATTAAGGTGATGGTGGAAAATTTCAAGTTGCTCAGGGCCATGCAACCAACAGATGTTGGTATCGTCTACATAGCATTTCCACCAAGTTGGTTTTAGAGGGAAAGAGTTTAGGGGGCGAGCTCTTCAAAATGTTCCATGTATAAGTTGGCAATGACCGGGGATAAGGGAGATCCCATGGCAACTCCATCAGATTGCTCATAAACCACATCTTGGAAGGTGAAGAATGTGGATTTTAAGCAAAGTTCAACGAGGGAAGCAATTTCCTCATTGGTTTTCTGCCTGACTAGCATAATTGAGTCTTGGAGAGGGACTTTGGTGAAGAGGGAAACAACATCAAAGCTAATAAGGATGTCATCGACATTGACTCTTTTGTCTTTGATGAAATCAACAAAGTGGGTTGAGTCTTTGATGAAATCAACCCACTTTGTTGATTTCATCAAAGACAAAAGAGTCAATGTCGATGACATCCTTGTTAGCTTTGATGTTGTTTCCCTCTTCACCAAAGTCCCTCTCCAAGACTTAATTATGCTAGTCAGGCAGAAAACCAATGAGGAAATTGCTTCCCTCGTTGAACTTTGCTTAAAATCCACATTCTTCACCTTCCAAGATGTGGTTTATGAGCAATCTGATGGAGTTGCCATGGGATCTCCCTTATCCCCGGTCATTGCCAACTTATACATGGAACATTTTGAAGAGCTCGCCCTAAACTCTTTCCCTCTAAAACCAACTTGGTGGAAATGCTATGTAGACGATACCAACATCTGTTGGCTGCATGGCCCTGAGCAACTTGAAATTTTCCACCATCACCTTAATAACATTGCCCCCTGCATCAAGTTCACCAAAGAACTTGAAACTAATAACCAACTTCCCTTCCTTGGCATTCTCCTCATTAGAAAAGATGACAGTTCCCCCGGCCGCCGTGTCTTCAAGAAATTCACCCATACTGACCTCTATCTTCTTGCTTCTTCTCACCACCACCCTAACTAGAAAGCTAGTGTCATCAAAACTTTAGCAACTAGAGCCTTCCGCATATGTGATAATGATCACATTAACCAAGAGTTGTCCCACCTCACCAAAGTTTCAAACTCAGTGGTTTTCGCACCAAGTACATCAAAAGAGCTTTTAAATAAGCCCAAACCCACCTTTGCACCAAACCTCGCAATAAAGACCTCGATGTAGTTTTCAGTGCTACCCTTCCTTTCATCGAAGGCATATCCAACAAAATTGCCAAAATCCTCTGCAAGAAAGGTCTCATGTGTGCCTTCAAACCTCTTTCCACCATCAGAAACCTTATCCCTTCCACCAAAGACCCCATGAACATTCTTTTAAACTTTGGCGTCTATAAAATAGATTGCTCGTGTGGTACCCCTTACATTAGTGATACAGGTAGACCTATCTATATGAGAATTAAAGAACACTACGCAGATATTAGACATGATAGAGTCACTAAATCAGTCCTAGCTGACCACTCCTCTAGCACTAAACACCACATTCGCCTAGAGGATACCCATGTCCTAGCCAAAGAAGAGAATTTCTTTAAGAGAAAACTCAAAGAAGCTATCTTCATTAGAAGCAAACCCACCAACCTTAATAGAGATGATGGGTGGAGCCTAAGTCACACTTGGAATTGCCTATTAAATTCCCTTCTTAATCACCATCCTCCTCCTGATCTTTTGCCAACTCTTCCTGCCTCCCTTTAGATCTAGTTTTTCTAATTCTCCCCTTACCTTTATCTCTGCTCTTCCTTTTCTCCTTCCTTCTTCTTCCCACCCCAACCCCGACTTCCTCCTTTCCTCTTGACCTCAATCTTACCTCTTTTCTCCCTCATGCTCTAGTTTTTCCAATTGTCCCCCTACCTTTATCCCCGCTCTTCCTTTCTCCTTCCTTCTTCTTCCCATCCCAAACCCGACTTCCTCCTCTCCTCTAGACCTCAATCTTACCTATTTTCTCCTTCATGCTCCTCCTTGCCTAACCCTCCTCTCCTCACTTCCACCTTGTCCCCTAACTT
Source organism: Cunninghamia lanceolata (assembly GCA_027924645.1). NCBI lineage: Eukaryota > Viridiplantae > Streptophyta > Pinopsida > Cupressales > Cupressaceae > Cunninghamia > Cunninghamia lanceolata. Next base: position 4,324,129 of record BSBN01000311.1, on the reverse strand, counting down.
TTCTATTGGTCTTTGTCCTTGTCTAGTTTTTCTTCCTTAGCCCCCTCCTTGTTAATCGTCCTCTTGGTCCTTGGCCTTTTCCTATTCACCGTTAGTCTATTTCTCTCGTGTCATTGTATTCTTTCCATTTTATCTCCTTTGTCTTTCACTTTCATCTTTTTCTCTTGTTTTATTCTCTCTTTTTATTGCATTAACCTATTCTCGATTTGTACTCTTGCATATGTAGAGGGAAATTTACTTGCTTTTCTTTTTTGCCACTTTCCACTTTACCTCTCTCTTTCTTTTCATTTACTTGCTTGATGGATATACATGCATACATAGATATACACATATATGTGTGTGTGTATACACATGTATATGTGTATATCTATATATACATGTATATCTTTATATAATCTTCTTTCTTCCTTCTATCTCCCTCTTCTCCTTTATCTATCCTTTTTTATGCACAGATATAGTCTTTCTTATTGTTTCTTCTTTGTTTTCATTTACTCATATTCATTGATATACACATTTTTTCATGTTTTCTTGTCTTTAGATCCTAGGATATACATTTATATGTATATCCCCTTACTCTATTTCACTTTTTGGTACTTTTTTAGTTTCATATTCATGCATTTTTATCTATTTATTTCTTCTCCTTATCCATAGTTAAATTCTTACATATATGTATCCTTATTTATGTATATATGAGTGTGTTTATTTCTTCTCTTTATGCATAGTTAAACTCTTACATGTCTATGTACTTATTTATAGATCTTGTGATATACATTCTCATGTATATCCCTTTGCATATCTTTGGATATATATATACTTCTTGTTGTCTAATTCCATATATCTATATATATGTTTATAAATTCATTCTCTTCTTTCTTTCTTTTTTCCCTTTTCTCCTTCATCTCTCCATTTTTATATTTATATTTGCTTATATATAATCACACTTATATACTTATTCTTTCTAAATTTTCTTCTTTGTTTTCATTTACTCTTATGCATAGATTCACACATTCTTACATATATACTTTTTTTTTATCCTAAGATATACATTTATATGTATATCCCCTTGCTTAATTTTACTTTGAGGTAATTTTTCTTTGTCATATATGTATTTATTATTATTTATTTACTTCTTCTCATTATGGATAGTTAACCCTTACATATTTATTTTGTAACCTTTAGTTCAGTGGAGTCTTGTTTTCTTTTTTCTAAGTCTCTTGTTCTTTCCAACCTTTTTTATCTCTTTTTACTTTCATTATATTTATTTTATTTCTTTTTCTATTTTCCTTTTTGTTCCCTATTTTAGCTTGTCCTTGGTCTTGTCTCCCTACCTCCTTAGACTATTCTTGTAACCCGAACCCCCCTTCTCTCCCTTTTTAAGAGTCTAGCTCTGCAATTTTATCTCATTTACATTCTCTTCTTTTCCTCTTGATGATGGATCACGGAGTGTGATTCAAAACATTGAGGCAAAAAAAGCAATATGCAGTTTTTCCAGAAGCACTACAATCATCAACATGGACTATGGAAATATCATGTCTACAACTTATCATTTTTTGCAGCCAACTTGTAGATGGGGCTAGGACAACAGTATGTTCTCTGTTTTGCAACACTGTCTCAGTCTCTTCTAGGAGTTTGTTGTTGTTTTCTTCAATCCTTGCTAGTTGCTCACATAATCCCTTTCCTCTGACCAGTTTTGTCACCTTGATTTGTATGTCATACTCCATGACTTTTGTTATCCACCCTGACCTCTTGTCATTCAAATCCTTACTAAGTAAGAACTCCTTGATTGTAGGATGGGCAACCATCAGTTGTATTATGTTATTTGAAAGCATGTGTTTGAATTTTTTTAGGCTTCTTATGACAACCAATACATGCTTTTCAATGAAGGAATATCTTACCTCATAATCATGCAGAACCTAGCTAAAAAAGCTACAGGTTGTTCCAAACCTTCTACATTCTATTGACATAACATGGATGATATGGTATCAACACTTCCAAATGCATATAAAATGAAATCCTTGTCAAAATTTGGATTGATAAGTGTTGGGGCAGCAACCAATGCTTCTTTTATTTCTTCAAAACTTTGTTTGCCCTCTTTTGTCCAGCTGAAAGCTATATTTTTCTTTAACATGGTTGTGAGAGGCTGCAACAAAGCTACTATGTTAGGTACAAACCTTCTTATAAAATTTATTTTGCCAAGAAAACTCTGTAGGCCCTTTTTATGGGCTAGAAGAGGTAGGGATAAAATGGTAGAAATTCTTTCAGGGTCTATAGATATACCATCTTTTGACACAATGTGTTCTAAAAGTTTTCCTTCATGCACTGAAAAGATACTCTTTTTTGGGTTGAGTGAAACCCCAAATTCTTTACTTCTCTCAAAAATATGTCTAAGATGATCAAAATGATCTTCAACCTTCTTTGAGAACACAGTTACATCATCTAAGTACACAAGTACAAATTTGTTTATCAGACCTTGAAAATCCCTATCCATTGCTCTTTGGAATGTTGCCCCTACATTTGATAAGCTAAATGGCATCTTTCTGTAAGCTAGTGTGCCCCATTTAGTGGTAAAAGTTGTCTTGTACTGATCTTCTTTTTTTACTAGAATTTAGTTATAACCTGAATAACCATCCAACAAAGAGAATCTTTCTGATCCAGAAACAACCTGCAATAGATGTTCCATGGATGGTAAAGGATAATGATCTTTTAAAGATGCTCTATTTAAATCATAGAAATCAACACATAATATGATTTTCCCATTCTTTTTCCTGACAGGAACCAAATTAGAAACCTAAGAAGTGTGCTTGATGGGAAAGATTATGTTACCTTCTATCAGTTTGTTCAATTCAGTCTTCATAAGCACTTCCATCTTTGGATTTAGTGGCCTTTGTTTCTGTCTAACAGGCTTTGCTTTTGGTTCTAGATCAATGGTATGCTGAGCTAGATCAGGATTGAAGCCTTTCAAATCTCCATATTCCCATGCAAATATATCACTAAATTCTTGACAAAGCTGGATGAATGCTTGTTGTTCTTCTTTTGTACATACCTTTCCAAGCTTGAGCAACTTATCTTTAAAGATCTCAATAGGTTCATAATGTTCCTATTTTACTGACAAGCTGGCCTTGTCCCTTCTTACCTGATCATCAGTATTAAAAATTGACTCCAAGGTTACCAAACCCATTAGGCAATTTGTTTGACTTTAATTGTAGTATCTAATCATCATATTGCTGCATAAATTTTTTTTGATTACCTATAGAAAATTCAGCCTTTTCTATGAAAAAATATATAATTTTTTCATCGTTGTCAAACACTTGTCAACTGATATTATTATCTGGAACTGATGGTCTTACAACAACTTTGACATATAAAGGAGTATGAACATTCTTCATCTCTACAGGAATATCATATTCAGCTCCTATAGCAGCTAGTTTATTAGCCTATTTATTATCAGTTTTATGTACAGATATCAAATTAAATGTATCAAATTCTTCTATCATGTCCCAAACTCTGTGTTTATACAATTTTAGCAAATCATTCTTTGTAGCAGCAAGATTTCTGACTTGTTTAACAACTAATTCACTATCTCCAAAGACTTTTAGGCATTTAATATTTCTTTTCTTGGCCCATTCTAATCCATGAACTAAAGCTTCATACTCAACTAAGTTAGTAGAACAGCTAAAAGCAAATCTGAAAGATGAATAATATTTCTCACCTGTGGGAGAAACTAGAACAACTCCTCCACCAGCACCAATCTTACTTCTAGAACCATCAAAATAAAGTTCCCAAACATCATTTTTAGGTTCTACAACTTGTTTTTCTCCTTTTAACAGATTTGGAATGACTACATTTTTCTCTTGAATCATATACACACCAAGACCTATCTCATCCATCTGATCAAATGGATCTGTTTCATGGTTTTCTATTTCCCACTAGTCTAAAACAAGATTAGGAATTCCCTCCAAAGGTGTACTTAGGTCTTAAACAGGAATCAGATCTTCTTGATCAAAAATGGAAAGGTTGACATTTATTGGACTAGGTGTATAAGGTTCAAGGTGATCATTGGCTAATGGCTCAGATTTGATTGTAACCTTGGTTCCATATCTAGTTCTAAAGAACCAATGTGTCCAATTAGAAGACAAATAACCTCCTAATCTTGTTGGAAAATCTCTGGATAAACAGATGGCAAAAGTAGGTGGCAAATCAATGACATATATATCTTGATATATGACAAAATTTGGACATGCATGCAAAGTAAGACCTAAATTTTTAAACATTCCAACTATGTTGACCTCAGTTCCATCCATTTGCACAACTTCTCTAATAATAGGGTCATATTTCAGACCAAGTTTATCAGCTAGTTGTTTTGGCATAACTGAGCTGCTAGCTCCTGAATCTATGATGCAATTATGTACTAAATGATCACCAACAATCAAAGTGACATAAAATGGTGGTGGTTTGCTTACTAGTTTTGGATGTTCTGTTCATTTTTCCTGCCTCATTTGTAAGCATAACTTGAGGTTGGATTGTTTGAACCTCATTTGACAAAGACAATTGTGCCAAAGCATCTTGCAATAAATCCTTTTGTCCTAGAATATGCAAAGCATCTAAAATGGGCATGCTAATTGTTGCTTTCTTCATATGATCCAAAATATTAAAAGTAGGACCACTAACCTTCTGCTGTACTTTAGGAACAACAACTTTTGGTTGGTCCTTACTTGGCTGTTTATGAACTTCAAACTATCTTTTTTCAGCTATTGGCTGTCCTCTTGACAAAATATGAATATTTTGAGAAGTGGAAACTTGATTCTAACCTATAGAAACTATACTTTTACCTTTATCAGCTTGTTGTTGTACATTTCCAGCCTGTTGTTTATTGAATCATCTTGCTGATTTACATTTCCAGCTTGCTGTTGTAAGTCAACAGCTCTCTTTTTTTTATCTTGTATTAGTTGCAATAGTAGTAAAAGATTACCTTTGACCTGGTAATTGATTCACACCACAAAATTCATTAGCCTACTAATTCATCAAAGCTACATCAGGATTAACATGTTGAGTCTGAGTATTGAGCTGGTCATTTACATCACTTACTGAATTTTCAGCAGCAACATAGTTATTATGTACCATAAGAGCTTGGCTTACTATCCCATTCATGCATGTAGCCCGGTTATGAGGCTAATAACATGGATAACACCATGCATAATCCTGAATCGTATTATTTTGCATAGGCACAAGCTCCTTTGGTGAGCTAACAACATTTGGATTATATTGTTGATTTGGCCTATTGTTGTTATAATTCTTTCTCTGTCCTTGGTAATATGCTTGATAAGGAGGCCTATTTGCTTGATATGGGGCTTGGTATGGTCTATTATTTTGATTTGCTTGCATTTTTAGACTCACTAGATCTGTACTCACAGTCTGCAATATTTTTTCTATATTTTGCTGGTTGTTTTTCATTTCTTGTCAGCTACCTTTGAGCTCTTGAATCTCATAATGGATTGGCTCGACTTTATTTTGGAGAACTGTTTGATATCCAAAAGTTGGGACAGCATGTATAGATGCAATAGGAGGTACTGGTATTGGTATTGATGGTTGAATATCAGGAAATATTGGCATTGGAGGCCTAGGTGCTATTTTGCCAGCCTATATTAAATTATTTTCTGCCCTTATTGCACTATCGAAAGCAGCTGGTAAAGTAACCCCACCCATTGACTGAATCATGACAACAATATCACTATTTAATGCTCTCAAATAATACAAAAATGCATGCTTAGGTGAAGGCTTTACCATTTCTGGATTCTATTCCATGTCCTTTGAAATCTGTAATTGAAATCTGTCATTTGCTCTTGTGGGGCCCTCTTGATAGTAGTCATTTGCTCAACAAGTCATAAATGATCAGATTTATCCTGAAATTGTCTATTCAAAGCAGCACCTAATTCATCCCAAGATGTAATTGAATTGACTGTTAAGCCTCTAAACCATTGAAGAGATTTACCTTTGAAAGATGTTGCTAATAGCTTGATTGCTACATTCTCTTCTATGATATGGTGAACAGAAAACAATGAGGCTACATCTCTAATGTGTTCTATTGGTGTGGTTCCATCCTCACCGTTGAAATTTGGTAGACTTTTCAATGCAACTACTCGTATATCATCATGTTGCCTTAAATTTAATGGGCTGCCCCCATTAAAGGTAACAAATGGTTGATTTCTTGGTGGTCTTGGATTTCCTCCACCCCCTCCTCCTCCAAGTGCTCCCCTAGGGGATGTTCCAGCTGCTGCAGACATTTGAATAACTGGTGTTTATATTGGTACTTGGATTGGTACTAGTACCTCTTGTAACACAGGTTCCTCTTCCTCAAGCTCTTGAAAAATAGGATCCTCTTGAAAAATAGGCACTTGTTCTCTTGGACTTATTGGTGGAGAAATATGAGACACTTATGAACTTACAAATAATGGATTCTGATGAGAAGCAAATTCTTGATGTGTACTTGGCAAATCTGAAACAACTGTTGTATTTGTTTATTTAATCACTCTATTTGCTTTTACTCTCCTCTTTGGTGGAGATAACTGAATATGCTTCTTTTCAGAATCTTTATTTGACCTTGTTTGATACTTTTTCATAAGCTGTAAGATCTGATCTATAAAACCAAAGAATTAGAGTTGCCAGGTATGTTGGAATTAGTCTAGACAACTGAGAGGGGGGGTGAATCAGTTATCCCACAAATTTAACCTTTTCTGCTTTTAATTTAATTTATCAACTTACAATCAGATTAATGATGTAAACATTAAAGCATGAATCAACAACACATGAGCAGAAACAAATTGAGCACACATAACACCAGAATTTTTATGTGGAAACCTGGTTAAGGGAAAACCATGGCGGGGGTTAACCCACAAGATTCGTACCTTGTTAAAGTACTTAAAAGAAATGAAAAAGGCACTTTCCTTAGGGATCACTGCCTACAGGAGGCTCACTGCCTATAGGAGGCTCACTGCCTACAAGATTTTATGTTTAATACATAAATAATGAACTGAGAAATAGCATCTTCTTCATGCCTGGTTTAGTCCCATTTGAAAGCTTACTAAACTTCTGCATTGCCCTCAAACTCGTCTTTATTATCTCTTCATCTTTTACTATCCTTGTTCTTTTGATCCTCTTCTCTACTCTGCTTCTAAACCTTTCTTAGGATTTGAACATTTTCACACAAGGATGCTTATTCACAATTCATCTACATGCCTTTATATCCTTCATCAACCTTGGGATAAACATCAAGGTCGGCATTGCAAACATTTGACTTAATGCGAATCACAATGATGTCGGCCAAACATAATTGGGACTCAAGTCTTCCTCGATCAACATGCCACGCTTCATAGAATTGCTCTTAGATCATCCGCAACACGCCTGAATCATCCGGTCAGCCAAGACTGGGAAGAACAGCAACACTAGGGAAGAAATCTTCAATGATGAGCTCAATCTTCAATGTAGACCTTTAACACCGCAGTCACACGATCCAGAGATCTCCACAAGCACAATGAAAAAAACATCCGCACTCCTCCAAATCACAAGAATCACTTGCATCTTCATTCGGAACCTCAAGAACACTGTTTTCCATGACTGCCACACTAGAAAGATTGCTTGCAGACCTCCAAACCATGAACCACTAGAGTTGATGATACACACTGACTTCCCAAAGATGCCTCTAGATCTGCAGATCATAATTGTATACACTAAAGATGACATGACTCTATCTAAATAAATATTTATAATATTTATTTCATCTAAATTCCTCTATCAATAAATAAATAAACAAATTTATTTATTTGATTCATATTCTTCCAACAATTAAATAAAATCATTTATTTAATTAAATTCCTCCAAATCCTCTAGCAAATTAAATAATACCAATTATTTAATTAGTTCTTCCAAAATCATTCTAAATTAAATAAAACCACGTTATTTAATTGTTTCTTCCAATAATATCTTCTCTAAATTTAAATAAATCAAATATTTATTTAAGTTGTCCATTTCGTCTAAAAATTGAGTTATCTCTAAATATAATTCAATCCTTGTGCACATGCAATTGAATATTCCAAATATTTAATTGAGCTAAAGTATCTTCTCATCCTCATGCAATGTTTATCCTCTAGTTCTAATCAGTTAACTCTTCTATCCATTTTATTAATTGATTAATCTCTTTAGCTAACTCATTCTTCTATTTTATTAATTCTTCTCATGCAAAATAGAGCAGGACACATGTCCTCTTCCTATTCATGCACATCTCTCAAGTATCCTCTACCATTGATCTTCTTGTTCTTTCACAATCGTTGATCTTCTCTCTCTCAAGTCTATAAGTACAACCATATTCCTCCATTTCTATCATCTGAGCTTTTAGTAAACTTACTCTGCAGGAATTACAACGCGCCTTTGGCACCAAATCATTCCATAGCTTGTGATCACCCTTTTATCATTGCGATTGTGTTGAAGAATCTCTTCATTTCAAATCTATCATAGCCATTCCCACTTGACATCTTGGAAAATAGCAAGGAAGTGCACCTTCTGAGGGCCATATTCATACACAAGATCATTTGAGATAGGCGACCAATGGAAGCCACGAAGTAAAGAGGTTTGCAAGGTTTGAATTATTTATTTGTTTGATCTTCTTTGTTTCTTATTTCATTGAGTTATTGGGTATTATTGATATTATTGATATTCATGCACAATTTCCCATAACATTTCTGGCACCTACCGTGGGGCCCTGCCTCAATTTAACCTCAAAACTAAGTTTTTGTGCATTAGGTTCCATACACAAGAGGATTTTACGCATCTGTTCATTTCTAACACGCATCTGACAGATCGGCGCATTCATGCTCTATTTCAACGCATTTGACCTCTGATTTGGTGCATATATCATTTGTTTATGTGCTTTTATCCTCTGAATCTGTGCATTTGCATTTCTGCGCATATATTCTCTCTGGCAGTGCATTTATTATCTGTAATAGTGCATATACTAGATCTACGCATCTGTGTTATGTTTCTGTGCATATGTGCTCTGTAGCTGCGCATTTGTTCTGACAGTTGTTTAGGAGTTATTTCTTGTGAGTTCACTAACACTAACATTTCTTATGGGAACATTCTCAGATCTACTTGCAGGTTAGGGGTTGGTTTAGTCATATAGCGGCATTTGTTAACTCATCTTTAGATTTAATTAGCCAAAGGAAAGTAGATGGATGTTCATGCAAATCTCATTTAGCTCTAACTAGGAGGATTGTAATTTGATCTTATTGCATCAACAACTCAAACATAGTCCCTACTAGAAGGATATAAAATTGAACCATTGCTATTTTGCTTCTTTCAAAGTTAACAAATCATGTGTGTGCCCAAGTAGCTTAACTCATTTAGTTTTTTTCATTTTAACTAGGGGAAAAAAACCATTGTTTATCGTTCTTTTGGAATGATACTAGGCCTATGCTCTCCCCTATCTTGAGTGACCAAAATGCCAAACATATCATTTCACATGTTTTTCCTTTAGAGAGGCCTACCCTTGGATATCCTTTCGTCCAAGTGGGAATGACCTTAAGTGGTAACAAGCTAAAGCCAAGCTCTGCCTGGACACTATAAATAAATTGTGCTTGGAACGAAAGCTTCATGCAACGAGTGTTGATTAGTTATACCAACAAACAACCTCCCCCAAAACCCTCTAAGGCGCAACCCTTGAAGGTTGGGAGACTCCATAACAGAGAGTAGCGCTACCGTACATATAACCACTCAAACGGTTGCCCTTACTACTTATCCATTGTTTTAGAAGCCAAAATCCCCTATAAACCAGTGCCAAAAAGGGTGATTATCACCTTCCAAAGATGTCTCACGTAAGAGTGAGAATTTAGTTTATATTGCCCCTACCATTCTAGGATTTGTACTTGTTTTTCGTCAAAAAAGTCAAAAATCTTTTTAAAAAATCAAAAACCATGAAAATATTCTTTGTGTTTGCTGTGTCTTCTTGCCATAATTGAAAAATCAAATCAAAAAGACCAACTTTCAGCCAAGAAACCCAAAAACATTGAAAAACATGCCAAAAACATTACAAAATTAGTCAAAAACACAAAGCTGTACATTTGTTACGCAGAGTTGCGCATACATTTTGACATCCTGCGCATCTGTGGTCTGTTCCTGCACTTTTATCCTTCACTAGAGCTGTGCATATATTTTGACTTGTTGCGCATTTACCTTATGTAACTGTGCATCTATTGTTGCGCATATATCACGATGAGCATTTCCAGGTCTTTTTGTGAGAAAAGTATCAACCTTTCCGAGTAACCATTTTGGACTTGTGTCAGTATTTGAGGATATGACAAACCAATTAGAAGCACTTGCACTTGCTCAAGAACTCCAAGCCATACAACAGCAACTAGCAATCTTACAAACTAAATCTTCCAAAAAGTAGTATTCGCCACAAGGCATATCTCCTTATCCATCTGATAAAAGCTTGGCTAAAATACCTTCACCTTCTAATTTTGATGTGCCTGAGTTTGACAAATATAGGGAAGGAAATGATCCACGTGAACCAAACCCCTCCCAACATGAGCATGCCAGTACTAGCTATGCCTCGCACCAAGATCGTACAATCTTGTCCCGTCTTAATGATACTCTTGACAAGGGAAGCACCACCTTAAGTTTGAAATCATATACCACTCCATCTACTAGTCCTCCTTCACCATCCCCTAGAAGGCATAGCCCAACGCATACCAGTCCTACACCAACACCAACATCAAGTTCCCCAAGCTCTAATCTGACAACTAAAGAATCCTCGAATGATCTTTTCCAAAGACTTTTTCCAAATTTATACATCAAAAGACAAGCTATGGAGAAATCCAAGTCTGCTCATCCAATTTCATCCCCATATAGCACGAGAAATCCTCACCATGGGCCTAAACCATCTACCATTATTCTCCATCCGTTGTATTGTCCATCTACCCATACACTCATGAAGGATGTGATCCAATGGCTATTAGCAAGGAATCAACCATCTTCGTATAATAAACCACCTATCCCGGATCCTATCAAAGAACCTTCAAACATGTCCATTGCTCCAACCTTGTCATGTAATCCGCAACCCCTTGAGTTTATTGAAGAATCTCCTATCATGAACCAAAGTCAAGGTCCATCGTACCTTCATGTTGTTGACCAAGAGCCTATCCAAGATTCTTCTACCTCCACTTCAATCCAATAAAATCAAGAGTTACGTCAAGAGTACACTTTAGAGCATGTGGAAACATCAACCCTTTATCCAAATCAAGATCAAAGTATCTCCATCCCACCCATCCATAACCTATATCTTTTCAATGATCAAGATACTATCTTTTATGAAAAAGCTATCCATGAGCAACTTGATCCTATACCCATACACGAGAGAGAAATCCAAATCCAACCCACCCATAACCTATATCTGCTTTATGATCAAGATATTATCATTGATGAAGAACCTATACACGAGCACATTGATCCCATCACGCTTAAACCTATCTATGATCAAGAGCCTATCTATGATCAAGCAGACCATGATGATCCTCTTAGCCAACTTTATACATTCCATGGTTATGAGCTTATAATCCCATCTATCCATCCTCCATCTAGTCCTATCCATGATCCAACAAATTCCACTTCCCTTGATGAGACACTTGCCTCCCAAATGCACATAGATGATCAAACCAATAACTTGGATCTTAATGAGCATAATGATAATCAAGATCCTAATGATCCTCCACCGTCCATTATTGACCATGTCGCAAATCCATTAGCCTATCCCCTTGGTCTCACTACCTTCATGCATGAATGTTCTTCCTTGGGAGAACAGTAATCGTTATCTACCTCTTCACCTTCTCCATCAAATAATGAGCTCATTGCTCATGTCAAAAGCACCCATAATCCCATTATCTACCACATACTCCAAAATATGAACTATCAAGGTAAAGGCTTAGGCCTTCACGAACAAGGTATTTTGGAGCCTATCCATGTCGAAATACCTCCACCCTCTTATGGCCTTGGTTATATTCCCAAGAGAAGCGATCTCATGATGTTGGTACTTCCTCTATTCCTCCTAAATCCACGACTTTCCATTGCAAACCCTATCATATCCCAAAAACATATGTCGCCATTCCACCTCCCTTATCATATACATCCCAAAAGCATGTGACCATACACCTTCCACCATCCAATCTACCTCTGCTACTTCCAAATCCTAACATCCCTCCTTGCATCCTACCACCACTTATTCTAACACCTTATCCATCCATCCATACATCCTCTATAAATCCCAATCATGGCCAAAAAATGCACACGTTGTCTAAACAAAGAGCTTCCACCAACTCCACTTACACCATCTCAAGGGAATTCAATAGCAAAATTTGGATGCCTCTACCTATAAAGTCAAAAATCCTAAAGGTCCTCATGCCTGCGGATACAAAAGTCAAGAATCAAAGAAACATCCATCTCAAGATCTGCATACACCCACACACCTCAAAGCAAAACTAAAAAAGGTGTGGGTTCCCAAGCAAAAAGTAATTACCTCAGAAGCTGCACAAAAGCTGCATATACCCAAGCCCATACCTTCACAAGTGAAGTCTAAAAGCAAAATGGTTTGGGTACCTAAGCAAAAAGCCATCACGTCAAGTGAGGCATCCACCTCTCAAGCATCCCAACCGTCCACTTTCTCCTTTTCCATTCAAAAATCGCATTCCATCCAAAAGTCTCCATTCCATCCATCCCACATGACAAGCAAAAATCAGAAAAACTCTCAGTCTATGTGGGTCCCTAAATACCTAATTCACTCATCCACCAAGCAAAAATCTCAATTGCTTCCTACACAACCTTCCTATCTTAAGCTTCAATGTTTATCGCGGTATGTGCAACCGTTGGTCATGGTTCCCTTCCATTCCACGACACTTCCACACAACTCCATCTCCCATTCCTTCCACTATTATCCTTTATATCTTCCCCATCCTATTCCTATGGCCATGCTTTTGCATAAGCCTTCCCACATAATCTGCACCATCATCCACTGTCACACCTTCAATCCGCTATCTACCTTCTCCATCTCACTTGCATGCAATCCCCTACCAACATCTATGAGAACACTTGACATAGTCCATGCGACAATATCCATCTAGCTAGACTATCACCTTTCATGGAGCCAGACACTTGAGGCCCTCTCGTCCGTATCCACCTATCCTGTCCAAATATCCAAAAAAAAAAATCAAAAGAGTAAAGAGAAATCCATTCGTCCAACGGTGAAAATCTGACAAACAGGCACCTTGGATAAGTACCATGATGAAAACTTGGCAAATAGGTGTCATGTGTAAGTTGCTCTCCTACATCACCTACACTTGGGGGCACCTTGTCTCATCGACACATCACTTTTCTCCTATCATTTCTTTCCATACCATTTCCTATCTTATCCTTCTATCCATTACATACCTATCCTATCGATCCATCCATCCTAATCTTCCCTTCCTTCATTTTTTTGATCTAGATAAAGATTGGGGCACAATGTTGACAAATGTTTTGGATGTCTCTTGACATACCTTATCCCTCCAAACCACGCCAATCCTTCATTATCCTCTCATTCTCCTTCGTCTTAAGCATTGTCATGAAAAATCCTAAGTACTCTACCTACAATGGGGCAATGGGGCATGTTATTCCTATGCGAATTAGTCCTTGGTGATCGCATCCTTGCCCTCTTCCACATGCATTCCTTCTATCCACTATTACCCATCCTCATACCTACCCATTCCACCCACTGTCACCCATCCATCTATCTATCCATGAGGTTCCTTGTCATCAGTATCTAGCATTTAGGCTATTCGAGTTTGCTCCCATGCAATAAAAGCAAAGCAGTAAATCCCTGCCAAACATGCACTCTTTGCGGCAAAAACTGCTTCCTCCATCTTTGGGAAACCAATCACCCTGTGTCCATTCTTCCTACTATTATCCATCATCCGATCGTATCTGTACCGCAATGAATCCTAACGATAACCTATCATGGCTTGATACCCTATCACCACTGTCACCTTAATACCTAAGGTCGTCAAGTACCATATCCCTAGTATCAGCCTACCATAGCGTCCATCATCAGTATCAAGGTTCATCCTGAACTACGTTGCCTCTACGTCGTCACGTAGGCAAGGCCATTATCAATGAGCCCCCGAGGCACTAGGTCAGTCCCTTAGGGTCCGTTTCACCAATAAGGATTGTGATATCTTTCACCAAGCATGCAAGGCGCAAGAAGATCCCGCTTCCAAACATAAGTTTTAGTGCAAGACCTCAACCTATCCAAAGCAAAACAAAACAAGTAACTATACACTCAAAATGGTTTTATCTAAACTATGGCAAGAAGACATATCTAATGCAAGAATGTTTTGAGTTTGTGAATAGGTTAACTTACAGAGTCTTGATTTTTGTTATCATGTCTTTCTACGCTACTCAATGATGTCAAAAACTAGAGATGTTATGATGGGGGCATGATTATTTATTTATTTGTTGCTTGTGGGTTTATCTTTAGTAATGTGAAGCCTTGTCTAAAGACATGATAAACACAATGATCATCGAGGACATCAGAGGTCTAAACATGAAACAGGTATAATCCTTGTATGTTGAAACACAAGAAATACTCAGGTCATCTAGATTCAATTTTGACTAGATGCTTGTATTACCTTGCTATATCAAAATCCATGTAAGTTATACTCAGGTCATCTTGGTTCAATTATACCTAGATGCTTGTATTTTCTTACAACATTTCAAAAGAGAAAAGAAACAAAAAAAGAGCCCAATGATGAAACAAGCACTTCAAAATAATTGCAATATCAAGATGACATATATCCGCATCCATAATACATCCATTTACATTTCGCATACCATCCATCAATAAATGATTCCAATCAGAGTGCCAAATGTTTACCATTAAAAGCTTGTGATTCCTTCATTCACGTTTATTCTATCAATCAAATTTCTATCTGTCATTGTATCTTTTCTCCCTGTGTAGTCAATCCTAGCCGTGATCCAAATGCAAGTCCATCTTTAAATCCATACCAATCAAGTTAATCAATCTTGTCAAATTATTCAATCGCAATCAGTGGTCTTGATCCTAATCTTGTCGTAAACCAACTCAATCAATCATAATTATCAGTGGGATGTATCTTTCCCACGCCTATCGTGTTGCTCTAGGTATATATCGTTCCCCGCCATGACAACACTATCCTTTGTGTTGATCTAGGGATCTATCATTCCCCACAATGACAACACTAACATCTATTGTTATCAATTAATCATTGGTTTACTGCTTGACAAGGGCAATACCTTGTTTGTTCTTGTATCATTTGTGCATACTTGCTTGCTTGCTTGTGTGTGTTATCATTTTATCTTGCATCACGTATCATTCGGCTCTTTCTTCAACTAATTTCTTCACCCCAACCTATTCTTCCACCTTCTTCATCATGAGATTGTTAGTCTCATGCCCTCAAAATTTCTTCTTCCGGTCCAATCTCCCGAGGGGGCATCCTACTGTCGTTAAAACTTGTACCAGGGGCAAACTGGGGCATGTATCAGTATCAAAAAAAATTATTCTTTGAAACAACGTGATAAAACACATTGCATCAAAGAGGGGCAAAATGTATGCACCTAAAATTGACATGACTCTATCTAAATAAATATTCTTAATATTTATTTTATCTAAATTCCTCTATCAATAAATAAATAAATCAATTTATTTATTTGGTTCATATTCCTACTATTAATTGAATAAATTATATTTATTTAATTAATTTCATCGAAATCAAAATCATTCTTCCAAACAATTAAATAATTTTAATTATTTAATGAAGTCAAATTATTCCTCCAAATTTAAATAAATCATGCAAATTTATTTAAATCATCTCAATCTCTAAAAATAAAATATAATCAAATATTTTATTTATTCTTCCAAAGCATGCACAAACAATTAAATAAATTTATTTATTTAATTTACTTTCTTATCTTCAAATTCCTCAAAAATCTTCCAAATCTTATAAAAATAAATCTTCTTCTTCATGCACACAAAATTAAATTATTTATTATTTAATTTCTCTCAAATCATGCAAAAAGCAAATCACAAGTTGAGTTAATTGATTTAATCAATCTTGTTTTTATCAACTCTTGAATTAGAAAAAAGCTTTCTAATTTATGAAATCAAATCTTATCTTTATAAAAGAAAGCAATTAACTCAAACAAAGCAGTCTTTTGTGTGACACTTGTCTTCTTTCTATTTGCGCACATCCTCTCAAGGTTTCTCAACCGTTGATCTTCCTATTCTTTCTATACCGTTGATCTTCTCCCTCACAAGTCTATAAATTGAACCATATTCCTCCATTTCTATCATCCAAGCTTTTAGTAAACTTACTCTATAGGAGTTACAGCGCGCCTTTGGCACCAAATCATTCCATAGCTTGAGATCACCCTTTTATCATTGCGATTGTGTTGAAGAATCTCTTCATTGCAAATCTATCATAGCCATTCCCACTTGACGTCTTGGAAAATAGCAAGGAAGTGCACCTTCTGAGGGCCATATTCATACACAAGATCATTTGAGATAGGCGACCAATGGAAGCCACGAAGTAAAGAGATTTGCAAGGTTTGAGTTCTTTGTTTGTTTGATCTCTTTGTTTCTTATTTCATTGAGTTATTGGGTATTATTGATATTATTAATATTCATGCACAAACCACCTGTGCATATCATGATACAAATGTGCAAGAATGCAAACACCCCATACAAAATGAGTGCCATGTGTGATCATCCTCTCTAAGGTCCTACTCCAACCAATGGGGAACCCATGCGACCTCCTATCAGAGCATACCACACCCCCGATCAAAATTGCCACTATCCCCGGGAAGTAGTCATAGTAGTCATGTATGTCCTGCCAGGAGATACCTGACCCTCAAGCTCCGGATCATCAAACACACGCCTGCACTTTGCTAGTTTGACATCATGTTGAGCCTCATACTCCACGAGCTCACCCTAGATCGGTAGGTGTAGGATCATGTAGACATCCTCTAAGGTAATGACCATCTCACCAGTAGGAAAGTGGAATGTCTCGTCCTCGCTGTGGAAATGCTTCACCGTGGTAGTCAGCAAACTGAGGTTCGCATGAACCTCAGGCATGAAGCAAACGTAGTCCAATCCCATAGCACCGAGTGCCTCCCGGTCCATCTCTGTGAGTATATACCGCTGCAACAACGGCAAGGCAAACTGCTCCCGCAACATCAAGACATCTGAGATATCCTCCTGCAATCAAGCAAAGCATAGCATCAACTGTAAACTGTATCAAAGCAAACCTGCTCAAACTATCAAACTACCCTATCACTTAACATATCAAATTGATCAAAATAACATATCATCTCTTGACTAGATTCTAACAATCTCGGAGATCGCTTATCGATTGACGCATCGATCATGATGCCAATTCGGTCAATTTTGTTAAGTAACTGACTATCCTAGTGCAAATGCACGGAAACAGGTCACAAATGTGCGGTATGATGGCAAATGCACCGAACCAGGAAAATGCACTGAAAGATTGAGCAAAAGCACAACTTCATCATGAATGCGCTGAAACATGTAACACATGCGCAACTTCCCATGATGTATGTGCAAATTCATAATGTATGCGCTGACTCATATCATGTATGCGTAGTTTTGGCATATGCGCAACTACATGTCGCATATGTGTAGATTCATAATGTATGCGCAATATCGGAGTGCATATGTGCCGAACCGCGAATTGACACATATATCCTATCAACTTTTTCCTAGCATTTATTAGCCTAATAAATGACCCTAGGCAAGTTTTGTTGAACTACATACCGGTGGTCCTGCCTTAGCTGGTCGCCCGAACCATCGAATGTGCTCAAAGTGGTGCTCCTCGCGTGGAATATCCATATCTATACCAACTGCTCTAGCTCGTGTGCTCTCCTAAGCTCTGAGAGACCAATCAACAAAAGCTAAGTGTGCAAATGACTAGGATTATGAACCCAGCTCCTATTTATAGCAAGTGAACCCTAACTGGTTGTGTAGCGACCGTGACTACTTCCCAAAGCCCGTTTCCTCCTGTTTCTCTGAACCGTAACCCATTTTTATTCAAACTTAACTTGTCTAAAACCTTCTTCATCATGAGATTGTCCATCTCATGCCCTCAAACCTTCCTTCCCATCCAATCTCCCAAGGGGGCATCCTACCGTCATTAAAACTGTACCAGGGGCAAACTGGGGCATGTATCATTATAAAAAAAATCTATTCTTTGAAACAACGTGATAAAACACATTGCATCAAAGAGGGGAAAAATGTATACACCTAAAAATGACACGACTCTATCTAAATAAATATTTATAATATCTATTTCATCTAAATTCCTCTATCAATAAATAAATAAACAAATTTATTTATTTGATTCATATTCTTCCAACCATTAAATAAAATCATTTATTTAATTAAATTCCTCCAAATCCTCCAACAAATTAAATAATATCAATTATGTAATTAGTTCTTCCAAAATCATTCTAAATTAAATAAAACCACATTATTTAATTGTTTCTTCCAATAATATCTTCTCTAAATTTAAATAAATTAAATATTTATTTAAGTTGTCCATTTCTTCTAAAAATTGAGTTATCTCTAAATATAATTCAATCCTTGTGCACATGCAATTGAATATTCCAAATATTTAATTGAGCTAAAGTATCTTCTCATCCTCATGCAATGTTTATCCTCTAGTTCTAATCAGTTAACTCTTCTATCCATTTTATTAATTGATTAATCTCTTCAGTTAACTCATTCTTCTATTTTATTAATTCCTATCATGCAAAATAGAGCAGAACACATGTCCTCTTCTTATTCACGCACATCTCTCAAGTATCCTCTACCGTTGATCTTCTCTCTCTCAAGACTATAAGTACAACCCTATTCCTCCATTTCTATCATCCAAGCTTTTAGTAAACTTACTCTGCAGGAATTACAACGCGCCTTTGGTACCAAATCATTCCATAGCTTGTGATCACCCTTTTATCATTGCGATTGTGTTGAAGAATCTCTTCATTGCAAATCTATCATAACCATTCCCACTTGACATCTTGGAAAATAGCAAGGAAGTGCACCTTCTGAGGGCCATATTCATACACAAGATCATTTGAGATAGGCGACCAATGGAAGCCACGAAGTAAAGAGGTTTGCAAGGTTTGAGTTCTTTGTTTGTTTAATCTTCTTTGTTTCTTATTTCATTGAGTTATTGGGTATTATTGATATTCATGCACAATTTCCCATAACAATAATATTTCAATGCGGAGCAATCCAAACCAATTTACTGTCACTCTGTCTCTTCTGATCACAACAAAACCTGGTTTTACTCAGATGGCCATAGCTTCTTCAAATATTCATGTGGACCTCTCAAATCTTAATTGGAGCTACTTCAGACAACCCTCTATACTGCCATATAGTTCGCATCCATTGATCTTCATTGATTTTCTCAATATCCTCAGAATTCTAGTCTTCTAGACAGGCAACAAAATCGGATACAGTTGACATCAATGGCAATAAGAATATGTTGACATCAATGACAACACCGATTAGGCACATATTTGCAACAATCTCCCCCTTTGTCATTGATGGCAACATATGATGTGAAAAACTGATTCAACCATCAAGACAAGAACTTCTCCCCTTTTCTCTTATCACTTCTGCAACTACTTTCTTCAGTGCTCCCCCTTTCATCAGCAATTAGTTTTTCACATGATTTCTCTCCCCCTTTGACATCAATGGAAAAGGGCACATATTTGCAGTCTTTTCTCCTTTTTGTTTCAAACCAAACTCAAAAATTACATGCAGACTACTCCCCTTGAGTAGTGCCTTCTTAACATCAATCCGGATCACAAGATATGATTGTGACTTCCACCGGACCGATGCACTCTAGTGCATCTTGATTCTGATCAAGAGGGGTAATGACCCCTAGCCTTTCTCTAAGATACTTAAAAGTATCCTTGGGAAGAGGCTTAGTGAAGATATCCGCACTCTGATCCTTTAAAGAAACAAACTCCAATATGACTTCATTCTCATTAACCTTCTCTCTCAAAAAGTGAAACTTGATTGGTATGTGCTTTGTCTTTGAATGCAACACCAGATTCTTTGAGATGTTTATTGCACTTGAATTATCACAGAAGATTGTGACAGGCTTTTCAAACATAATTCTAATATCCTTCAGCATTTGTTTCATCCACAAAACTTGAGTGCAATTATTTGTTGTTGCTATATACTCTACCTCTATTGTAGATAGAGATATTGCCTCTTGCTTTTTGCTCAGACAAGAAACCAATCTTCTTCCCAAGAAGAATACACCACCACTAGTGTTTTTTCTGCCATCCACATCTCCTGCCCAATCAACATCTGTATATGCATGAAGAGTGAAGTCATTATCCTTTGGATACCATAAGCCATAATCAAGTGTCCCTTTGAGATATCTGAAAATTCTCTTGACTGCTATGACATGGGATTCTCTAGGATCAGCTTGAAATATAGCAACAAGTCCAACTACATTCATGATATCAATTTTGGTCTGAGTCAGATAAAGCAGTCCTTGAATCATTGATCTATACCTTTTCTGATATGCCTTAGGTGAATTATCATCTTTGCTTAACTTGTATCCGGTTACCATAGGAGTACTTACTGGTTTTTGATACAGGAGCATCCAAGGGGTCACCTTGGAAAAGAGACCCAGGAAGGGCATGGTGGGATGATCATAGAAATGTAGGGGTAAAATGTCCTAAGGGGCCTGATAAGGACCCTAGGACCAAAACGAATGTAATAAACACTTAGGTAGTTTAATTTTGTTTTGCGGTTTATTTTGGTTTGATGTGTTTCCTAAGGTCCAAGCGACCAAGAAATGGGATGAGCTGGCAAGAAATAGAATGTAACTGTGAGGCGAGCGGTTACAGAACGGTTGGCATTCCCACCGCTACAACCGCCACCCATGGAGAATGTTTTAAGTGTCTTTTGTGATTAGACAGGCATATGTGTGTAGGCAGAGGAAGAATTAGATTTTAGAGTGAAGCGAGAAGAATTTCCTTTTGACAGTGTGTTTTATCTCCAGCTCTGTAATCTGGTTTTATTTTTCTGACTGGCATCGAAGTAGCTATTTTTCTTTTTCTTTCTGAGTTTGATTATGCCGGAACGAACCCATCCATGGATGT
Source organism: Cunninghamia lanceolata (assembly GCA_027924645.1). NCBI lineage: Eukaryota > Viridiplantae > Streptophyta > Pinopsida > Cupressales > Cupressaceae > Cunninghamia > Cunninghamia lanceolata. The sequence goes on along the minus strand of BSBN01000311.1, from coordinate 4,302,877 downwards.
AAGAATCTGGTTCTCATGGAGCAGTCCGAAATCACTTGTACCATAATGGACTAACTCTAACTATGTAGAGAGGAAACGAAGCTGGAAGGTGATCACCAGAGGGAATGTGGACTGTGAACCACGAGGAGAGATCGATTTGCAGGCGAACATCGAGTTTGCAGCGAGCTTGAGTGGGAAGAAGGATGTGTATCAGTGTGAGTGCGGTTATCCGCCTGAGGAAATTATAATTTACCGACGGAGAAAGTTCGCCGATCGGGTTGGCTGTTAGTTGTTTTGCCGATAGTGTTTGTTGAACCATCGGGTTGAACCAGTTCAACGGTTCAACAGTTTCTTTTGGTTTGTCGGTTCAACACTACACATTTGGTTCAATGGTTTAAGAGTTTGAGGTTGCGCCGGTTCAATCGAACGGTTCAACGGGAAGGTTCAGCCGAAAGGTTCAACGGGGAGGTTCAACTGAACGGTTCAACGGGGAGGTTCAACCGAACGGTTCAACAGGAAGGTTCAACCGAAAGGTTCAACAGGGAGGGCATGCTTTTCGGCGTGAAAAGTATTATTGGAGCGAAGGGGAAAAGGTACACGGACGGTAGTGGATTTCACCGATCGGGGTGACAGGTGTGAAATGTCGCCGATGAAGGACATCAGTGTGAGGAGCACCATCGGTAGCAAGTTTGGAAGTCATAGCGAATGCTAGGGTCTTGCCGATAGAGAGGACTTCGGCGTGAGGTGGTGACATCGGAGAAAGGCCAGAAGGTTGGCTCGATAGTTATTATGTTGCCGATAGGCAACCAATGTCTATAAAAATTTAGGTCTCATTGGTAGGAAAGGTACCATCGGGCGTAGAAGTTTAGACTACACCGATAAAAGATATCTTGCCGATAGGTGATTACAAACAATACACGCATCGGTGTGAGATGGGCATCGGAATGAAAGGGTTGAGAGAAGCCGATGGAAGTTAGTCTTGCTGATAGGGGCCGAGATTGCCATTTTGGGTGGATTGTGGGATTTCCCCCGCATCAAATTGGTATCAGAGCGCAACAAAAGCTCTGGGTAAAGTGTCGAGTTTCTAAGGGAGAAAAGGAATCTAGTGGAAAGATTCAAAATTGTCAAGATGCCGCCAAAGGATAAGATGGCTAAGGCAAATGAAGAACTAAAAGAAGCATTGGAGGCAAGAGAAACAGAACTGAGAGAAAGAAGAGCACAGGATACTGTAAGAGAAAGAGAGCTGAGACAGGTGAGACAGGTGAGAAGGGAGAATGCTACAATCTTGGCCATTGGAAGCATTGGAGAAAAAAAGACAGGAAAAAGATGATGAGGAAGATGAAGAAGAATATGAGGAGACAGAAGAGAAAACTCATGGGGATGAATTTGATCCTGAAGAAAAGAAACTTCTGAGATTGCTTAAAGCAGTTCAGGGTGGTGGAACAAAAGCAACTATGGAGTTGCCTATCTATCAGGGAAAGATGGATAGTGAGGAAGTCTTAGGGTGGATAGATGCCCTTGAAAATTTCTTTGAATATGAAGAAATCAGTGATGAGAGAAAGGTGAAATTTGCAAAGACGAAGATGAGAGGAATAGCACTTACATGGTGGAGTAGTGTGCAGACAGAAAGAGTGGCTCAAGGTGTAACAAAAATCACTTCTTGGAATAAGATGAAGGACAAGATGAAGACTCAGTTTCTTCCATCTGATTATACCATTCAGACAAAGAGAATGAGACAGAATTTGAGGCAGAAGGACATGGATGTGATGTCCTATACTGAGCAATTCCACAAGCTTAGTATTAGAGGTGGATTGGAAGATGAGGATGAGAAAGTAGCAAGATACCTAAATGGGCTTAGGTATAACTTGCAGGATGAGATTGGTCTGAGTATACCAAAAACACTTGGTGAATGTTTTCAGTTGGCCATAAGGGCTGAAGAAAGGGTGAAGAGGAAGCAAGAGAGACAAGGATCTGGCAGAGGATCTAGGGGTAGGGGCAAGCCTACTATTGAGGAACAAAACAACAATGAAAAAGGCAAGGAGTCCACTACAGAACAGAGAGGTGGATACAGAGGTGGAGGCAGATCTGGATCAGGTAGAGGTACATTCACTGGCAGGTGTTATACTTGCAATGAATTTGGGCACACAACCTACAATTGTCCAAAATGGAAGGATGTTGAAAAGGGAAAGGAGAAAAGACTTCACCTGACATAGGAAGAGGAAAAGAAAGAAGACAAGACACCAGAAGTAGCTCTCGATTCAGAAACAGGAGAGTGCCTCATGGTGGACAAAGTGCAGATAGCACCACAAGTATCTATTTTTAGAACAAATTGTTTAAGCCATGGAAAACTATGTAAGATGATCATAGATTCAGGGGCACATGATAATTTAGTTTCCTAGGAGATGGTAAACAAATTGGGATTGCAGACATTTGAGCATCCAAATCCTTACAACGCTACTTGGGTAAGCCAGGGACAGCAAGTTAAGGTTAGTAAGAAGGCATATGTTGATTTCTCAATTGGTCCATACCATGAGTCTGTTTTATGTGATGTTATTTCAATGACATGTGGGCATATAATTCTGGGTAGACCATGGCAATATTTAAGGAGAACAATTCATGATGGATATACAAATAGTTATTTGGTGCATAAAGATGGTGTGAAGTACAGGTTAAAACCTCTATCTTGTGAAGACAAGAGGGACCATATTGTTATCTGTTTTGGGGAAAAAGTACAGCTGAATGTACAAGTTAATGCTGGTTGGAAGCAACATGAACAGTTGCAGGGGAAGGTGGGTGACAATCCTAAGGAACAGCAAATTCAGGACTTTAATTGCATCAAGGTTGGGGACATTGAGTGTCCTATAGAGAGGCAGGAGAAGGAGGCAAAACAGGAGCCCTTGAAACAAGAAACAAATCCAAAAATTCTAGTGAACAGGGTAGGAGAACTTCAGCAGCAGAGAGGACATCAGAATGTGTTTTGTAACACCAATACTGGTTGGAAGAGATATGCAGGTTGGAGAAGTAGGAGGCCGATAACTCTAGGTGAGTTCATGTTCCCTATCACACGGTAGAGGAATTTTTCAAATAGTTTTCAGACTGGCTGGAACAGAGCACCCAACTCTTGGGACAAGAGTTTTCTTTATCCCGGGGAGTATGATACGGGAGCATCCAAGGGGTCACCTTGGAAAAGAGACCCAGGAAGGGCATGGTGGGATGATCATAGAAATGTAGGGGTAAAATGTCCTAAGGGGCCTGATAAGGACCCTAGGACCAAAACGAATGTAATAAACACTTAGGTAGTTTAATTTTGTTTTGCGGTTTATTTTGGTTTGATGTGTTTCCTAAGGTCCAAGCGACCAAGAAATGGGATGAGCTGGCAAGAAACAGAATGTAACTGTGAGGCGAGCGGTTATAGAACGGTTGGCATTCCCACCGCTGCAACCGCCACCCATGGAGAATGTTTTAAGTGTCTTGCGATTAGACAGGCATGTGTGTGTAGGCAGAGGAAGAATTAGATTTTAGAGTGAAGCGAGAAGAATTTCCTTTTGACAGTGTGTTTTATCTCCAGCTCTGTAATCTGGTTTTATTTTTCTGACTGGCATCGAAGTAGCTATTTTTCTTTTTCTTTCTGAGTGTGATTATGCCGGAACGAACCCATCCATGGATGTAAGAATCTGGTTCTCATGGAGCGGTCTGAAATCACTTGTACCATAATGGACTAACTCTAACTGTGTAGAGAGGAAACAAAGCTGGAAGGTGATCACCAGAGGGAATGTGGACTGTGAACCACGAGGAGAGATCGATTTGCAGGCGAACATCGAGTTTGCGGTGAGCTTGAGTGGGAAGAAGGATGTGTATCGGTGTGAGTGCGGTTATTGGCCTGAGGAAATTGTAATTTACTGACGGAGAAAGTATCGCCGATCGGGTTGGCTATTAGTTGTTTTGCCGATAGTGTTTGTTGAACCATCGGGTTGAACCAATTCAACGGTTCAACAGTTTCTTTTGGTTTGTCGGTTCAACACTACACATTTGGTTCAATGGTTTAAGAGTTTGAGGTTGCATCGGTTCAATCGAACGGTTCAACGGGAAGGTTCAACGGGGAGGTTCAACCGAAAGGTTCAACGGGGAGGGCATTCTTTTCGACGTGAAAAGTATTATCGGAGCGAAGGGGAAAAGGTACACCAACGGTAGTGGATTTCACCGATCGGGGTGACAGGTGTGAAATGTCACCGATGAAGGACATCAGTGTGAGGAGCACCATCGGTAGCAAGTTTGGAAGTCACAGCGAATGCTAGGGTCTTGCCGATAGAGAGGACTTCGGCGTGAGGTGGTGACATCAGAGAAAGGCCAGAAGGTTGGCCCGATAGTTATTATGTTGCCGATAGGCAACCAATGTCTATAAAAATTTAGGTCTCATCGGTAGGAAAGGTACCATCGGGCGTAGAAGTTTAGACTACACTGATAAAAGATATCTTGCCGATAGGTGATTACAAACAATACACGCATCGGTGTGAGATGGGCATCGGAATGAAAGGGTTGAGAGAAGCCGATGGAAGTTAGTCTTGCCGATAGGGGCCGAGATTTCCATTTTGGGTGGATTGTGGGATTTCCTCCGCATCAGTTTTGACTCCTCTATTCCAAACTTTTTCAACAATTCTCTTACATACTTAGATTGAGATATGAAGATACCCTTATCTGACTGAGTGATTTGCAGACCTAGGAACAAATTCATTTCACCAAACATGGACATCTCAAATTCACTCTGCATCTGATCAGCAAATTTTTTGCACATACTCTCATTTCCACCAAAAATGATATCATCAATAAATACCTCAACAATCAGAATATTCTCATGATCAATCTTGAAGTAAAGATTACTGTTAGCAGTGCCTTTGCTATAACCTAGCTTTAGCAGATACTTATCTAATCTTGCATACCGGCTCTTGGGGCTTGTTTGAGTCCATACAATGCTTTCCTCAACCTGCAGACCATATCTCTCTGATCAGACAACTGAAATCCTTCCGGTTACTCAATGTAGACTTCTAACTCTCCATTTAGAAATGTTGATTTGACATCCATCTGATAGACCTTGAAATCTTTATAAGTAGCAAATGCAAGAAATAATCTGACTGCCTCTATTCTTGCCACCAGAGCAAAAGTTTCTTCAAAATCAATTCCTTCCACTTGAGAATATCCTTTGCATACCAACCTTGCTTTGTTTCTTACAACTTCACCATCTTCATTTAGTTTGTTCTGAAAGACCCATTTAATTCCAATCACATTTTTGCCCTCAGGTCTAGAAACAAGATCCCAAGTGTGATTCTTTTCAATTTGCATTAATTCTTCTTCCATTGCTTTTACCTAGTTTTCATCATTGCAGGCTTCACTTACTGATTTTGGTTCAATCTTTGAAATCAAACAAATCTCTTCTTGATCTTCAGCAATTCTTCTCCTAGCTCGAACACCTTTATTTCTATCTCCTATGATCTAATTTTCAAGATGATTCATCTTTACATACCTAGGAGTTTTAGGATTTGCTTGAACTTCTATTTCTTAAACTTGTTCCTCAATTTCTGAATTATCCTCTTGAGTCACTGGATTTTTTAGATCAATCTGGATCTAAATCTGAGTTTGCACTTGTCTTTCTTGACTTGGATTTTCTTCTTGATCATCTGAATCATATCTGTAAGACCTGGAATGCCCTTCTTTGCTCTCATCAACTCTAACATTTGCACTTTCAACAATCTTTTTCAATCTTTTGTTAAAGCACCAGTATGCCTTGCTTTGAGTAGAGTATCCCAGAAATATTCCTTCATCACTTCTTGCTTCAAACTTTCCTAGATCCTCATCTCTTTTGATATAGCATTTACTACCAAAAACTCTAAAATATCTCATAGTAGGAGGATGACCAAACCATAATTTATAAGGTGTCTTACCAGAATTGCCTTTGATCTGTACCTAGTTAAGAGTGTAGACAATAGTACTCACAGCTTCTCTCCAATAGACTTGAGGAACATTTGATTCCAACATCATGGTCCTGGCAAATTTTTGAATGGTTTGGTTTTTTCTTTCCACAACTCCATTTTGCTGAGGAGGCCTAGGAGCAGATAACTATCTTTTTATTCCATGTTTTTCACAGAATGTATCGAACTCACCGAAGGTAAACTCTCCACCTCTGTCGGATCTCAGACACTTTATCTTTATACAAATCTCATTTTCCACCATAACCTTGAACACCTTGAATTTGTCAAGAGCTTCTAATTTTTCTTTTAAAAGGGTTACCCACATCATCCGGGAGAAATCATCAATCAGCAACATAAAATGTCTGTCTCCTTGTACACTCCTAATTCTAGCAGGACCACATAGATCAATATGCACAAGTTCCAACCATCCACTTGAAAATTGTTCTTTACTTTTGAATGAAATTTTGTTCTATTTACCCAATTGACATTCTCTACACATGCTATTAGGTTTCACAAGTTTTGGTAGATCTCTTACAGCCTGAGTAGAACTTATCTTGACAATGTTATCAAAATTCACATTACACATTCTCCTATGCCATAACCAACTTTGATATATCTGAGAAACCAAACAACTTTTGCCAGAACTACTTAAATGAAAGATGTTACCTCTAGTTTGAGTAGTAGATGTAATTTCAATTCCGAAGCTTTCCAAGATTCTTCATTTTCCATCCTTGAACCAAAGATCATAGCCCTTGTCAACCAACTGTCCAACACTAAGAAGATTATGCTTCAGTCCTTCCACATACAGAACATCATTGGTGTTATTCTTACCATCAAAAGAGATGGATCCTCTGCCACAGATTCTACCAGCTGAGTTGTCTCCAAATTTCACAAATCCACCTTCATATTTTTCAAATCTTACAAACTTACTTTTATCACCAGTCATATGATGAGAACATCCACTATCAATCACCCATTCATCCTTTTCAACAACCTAAGCAGTCAAGGCACTTTCCACATTTGCACAGCTAGCAGATTCAGTAGACACCGGATCTTCTTCTTTGATAGCAATGAACACCCAATCACCTTTAGTGGAACCTCCATGATCAGATTCATCATATGTGACTCCTTCTCCAACTTCTTAGACATAGTAACATTTCTTCTGACCTTTATATCTGTTAGGGTTTTGCCTTAAAAATTTCTCCATACATCTTGAGGCAAAATGACCAATCTTATTACAAGCAAAACATTTGAATGGTAACTTTCCTTCATACTTACCGAATCCTCTTGGCATTCTTTTGGCAATAAGAGCTTCAAGTTCTGCAGACTCAATTTCATCATCTTCAAGATCCTTTCTTGCCTTAGCAAATCTGTTTGATCTTCCTAAAGAGCTTTCACCCGAATCATATCTTTGTTTTCCATATACACTGGCCTTAAATGCAGATTCAAATTTAGGAAGAGAATCACCAAGCTCACTCATTTCAAATACTGAAAGCTTACCAACTAACTGATCCCTTGTAACAGTTGTCACTGTCCTGATCTCTTCAATGGCAGTAACTTTATGCTTGTATGTTGTAGGTAAGGATCTGAGCACTTTGGCAACAATCTCTGATTCTTCCAATACTCCACCAGCATTTCTGATATCAATCACAAGTTCATTTACTTTCTGCATGTAGGAAGTAATGTTTTCATCTTCACTCATTACCAACCTTTCATATTTACCCTTTAGGCTCTGTAGCTTGGCACATTTGACATATTTGTCACCTTCATATAGATTTTCCAACTTTTTCTAGATTTCATGGGTAGTTTTCAAATCGAGAACATTCGCCAATTCTGTATCAGTCAGGGCACTCAATAATGATTCTTTAGCTTGAATATTGCATTCAGCTTCTCTGAGTTCATCTATAGTTGAAGGGCCATTCTTCAAAATCTTATACTCATTCTTAGTTATCAACCAAAAGGCATCACCCATACATTCCAAATGACACTGCATGCGTACCTTCCAAAGAGAGTAATTCATTCCATCAAATATCAAGCTTTCCTTCTTATAAGTCAACATCTTGGATCTCCTCAAGCAATCAAGCTTCCTCTAGAGGAACTGGCTCTGATACCAATTGTTGGAATTAGTCCAAACAATTGAGAGGGGGGGTGAATTAGTTGTCCCACAAATTTAACCTTTTCTGCTTTTAATCTTCTTTATCAACTTACAGTCAAATTAATGATGTAAACATTAAAGCATGAATCAACAACACATGAGCAGAAACAAATTGAGCACGCATAACACCAGAATTTTTACGTGGAAACCCGGTTAAGGGAAAACCACGGTGGGGTTAACCCAAAAGATTCATACCCTGTTAAAAGTACTTAAAAGAAATAAAAAGGCACTTTCCTTAGGGCTCATTGCCTATAGCTCACTGCTCAAAGAGGCTCACTGCCTACAAGATTTTATGTTTAATACAGAAATAATGAACTAAGAAATAGCATCTTCTTCATGCCTGGTTCAGTTCCATTTGAAAGCTTAATAAACTTCTGCACTGCCCTCAAACTCTTCTTTATTATCTCTTCATCCTTTACAGTCCTTGTTCTTTTGCTCCTCCTCTTCTTTCCTCTGCTTCTGAACCTTTCTTAGGATTTGAACATTTTCAGACAAGGATGTTTTTTCACAATTCATCTACATGTCTTTATATCCTTCATCAACCTTGGGATAAACATCAAGGTTGGCATTGCAAACATCTAACTTAATGTGAATCACAATGTTGTTAGCCAAACATAACTGGGACTCAAGTCTTCCTCGATCAACATGCCACGCTTCATAGAATTGCTCTTAGATCATCCACAACATGCCTGAATCATCTGGTCAGCCAAGATTGGGAAGAACACCAACACTAGGGAAGAAATCTTCAAGGATGAGCTCAATCTTCAATGCAGACCTTTAACACTGCAATCACATGATCCAGAGATCTCCACAAGCACAATGAAAAAACACCCGCACTCCTCCAAATCACAAGAATCACTTGCATCTTCATTCAAAACCTCAAGAACACTGTCTACCATGACTATCACACTAGAAAGATTGCTTGCGAACCTCCAAACCATGAACCACTGGACTTGATGATACACATTGATTTCCCAAAGATGCCTCTAGATCTGTAGATCATAATAGTTCAATGCGGAGCAATCTTGACCAATTTATTATCATCTGTCTCTTCTGATCACAATAAAACCCAGTTTTACTCAGATGGCCATAGCTTCTTCAAATCTTCATGTGGACCTCTCAAATCTTAACTAAAGCTACTTTAGACAACCCTCTATACTACCATATGGTCTGCATCCATTGATCTTCATTAATTTTCTTAATATCCTCAACATTCCAGTCTTCTAGACAGGTAACAAAATAGGATATAGTTGACACCAATGGCAACAAGAATATGTTGACATCAATGACAACACTGATTAGGCACATATTTGCAACAAGGTACTTGAAAATAAACCTCTTAAAGGCTAAAAATTATGTTGTTCATACCAAAACAACAGAAATAATAAGTTTTTTTTGAACTAAAAATCAATTCAAAGTCCCACCGGGCGTGCTAAAAACTGTTGTTGATTAGGATTGCACCCTTATGCAAAGCTGTGAAAACTTTGCAATCCTTTGAAACATGGGATCAATTTTAGGCTGTGGGTGACCTGTGGTGAACTTGAACCTCCAGATGGGCTGGTTCCCTTGATAAAATGATAATTTTTGCAAGGAAAAGGGTAAAAAAGATCTGATGGAATCACTAAAACTAAAACTACAAAAATAGTGATGCACCTAATTTTGATGGAAAACTTGCAAATCTGATTCCCAATAAATCTCAAAAATCTATCCACACAATCCATTTTTGGCAATGTAATCACAAAAATGTTTCTAAGGAAGGCTAGAAATTATCTTCTTTATGAAAGAAAAAGGATTTTTCACAACATGAAAGGAAAATAGACTTCAGTAGCACAATGTAAGACTTGTGATATCACTATGCTTAACACTTGCAAGTAAGAATGAGACAATAATTTTAAAGGTTTTGATATTTTAAACACTAAAATTTCATCAAATCACTCATACAAGTAGCATTAATGGAAAGGCAAACACTTGATTCCAATGAAAAAAATAAAGGAAAATATTGCATAAAAGACAAAAGATGGAACCTGTAACCTATAACCTGTTGTAATCTCTATAAAATCTGTAAAATTGAGTTACAAAACCTTTCTTCTCTTCCAAAGTTGTGATTTGTATTGTGAAATTTGTTGTAATAAACCGTTACAATATGCTAAATCTACGTCTATGCACTTTTGATTGTTTTGTATCTCACCTTGTAGCTACACTCGGTTTTGAGATACTTGAAGTATAACCTCATGGCTATACTCAGTTCTAAACCTGCAAGCATAGTCTTGGTCTATTTGATTTTTGTGCAAGTTTTATGAATTGATTTAGTTGTTATCTTAGAATAGATTTTCTAACCAAATCTTATATATTGTTGATGATCTTAGCAAATGATAATGGTGTGTTCGTGGGGACATTGGGCGATCGTTGGCACATGTCACCTTTGGGGGCATGGGCTTTGTGAAAGCTCTTATTCCCTTGCATGTTTTCACTTTACCTTAAACGTGCTTGATACTAGCAAGCGGGATCAACCACTTTAAGATGGGGGCATATATCATGGTAACTGCTTGATTATGTTAGATATGGATAAAGTGTGTTTGTGTACACTTCCTTTTCATCATAAGGCATCTCCGTGATGCAGGTGGGGTTGTGTACTTTTTTTTGCATATACCTCCTTTTCACTATAAGGTGTCTCCGTGATGCATGTGGGGCTGTATACTTTGAGCACATGCTTCCTTTTCACCGTAAGGCATCTGCAGATGCGAGTGGGGTTGCATTTTAAAAGCCCTTCTATAGAAGGCGGGATTGTGTCTTCCCTTAAGTGGTTGCACATCCTTTTAAACAAAGTCCTCATCGTGAAGCGGGGTTGGATCTTGAGTTATTCACCCTTAAGCATGTCTTTTGCAGTTGTGGTAGCATATCTTAACCGTCAGGTGTGTTTGGTGTGTCTTAGATAGTGGAACATAGTGATGATCTCCTCCCTGTCGCCCGTGTTTGCCGTGTATAAAACATATAGTGTGTCGGCGACATACTATGCGGTGCTCATGTATTCCATGTATTTTATGTGTTTTCCTTACGTGTCTTGCATGTTTTTTGTGCGGTCTAAAGGCATGTATCGATGAGCCCCCTCCATGCCATGAGTTTTGCATTTTTTTGCATGGTCTAAAGGCACGTAGTATGTGTTTAGCGTTAGAATTATTCATATAATTGCTTAAATCATGTCTTCTCTGTGTATTGCATGATTGTATTCATGTCTTCTCCGTGTATTGCTTGCTTTCACTGTCTTCTCCATGTATTGCATGCTTCCTTACTGTATTCATTGTGTCTTGCGTGACTGTCAAGTGTTTTCTTATGTTTGCCTGATCTTGGGGGCTAGAAATAGTCTTCCAAAGTTAGGGTGTGTCTTCATTCAAGTGTTTGATGTGTTTGATATTCTTCGACCGTACTTTAATGCATGTAATGAATCATAAGATCGTACACACATTAAAGTGGTGGCTAAATGTTATGGAGTAAAAAGTGGACACATACCTTTTTACCTCCTAGTTTAGCTTCTAGGTCCCTGTGATTACATTATACATACAAAATATTCATCCCGATGAGAAATCCCTTGAAACCCATGTCAAATGGAAACTAGAGGCCCATTTTATGCCTTACCCTAGACCAAAAGGTACCTAGGGACTTGGGCGTCCACACCCAAGTCCTCTCTAATTGGTTGGGGCAAATTTCAAAGCATTTTGACATAGGACCTTTAAAAGGGTCTCTCCTTGTCGGCTATTTCAGTTAATTTTATGAATGTTAGCGGGAAAGCATATATAAGTGTGATTTTGAATTCATTTGTAACCTAGATGGATATTGTTGTTACACCCACTCTAATTTAACAGAAAAATAAAATTAACTATTAACATAATTTTAGCAGAATGATTAACTGGATTAACTAACTATCTAAGCAATAAAATTTCACGATTACAACTAACTTTCTTTTTCAGATGAAGTAATCTTTTCTAACTAATTAAATGCAACCAACATAATTTAACTAACTTTCTTCAACTAAATTTCAAGTAATAAAAGAGATTAAGAGAAGTACACCTGAATAGCTTCCTGCTGATTCTGTTTGTAGATCCTTCACTGGATTTTGGAAAAAGAAATATCAATAAGGGTTTTAACCACCCAACCAAGACCAACTGGTCTCCCATGTTTCTTCAACTGAAGAAACTTGACCCTTCGCGAGGGTGATGACAAGAATCAATTAACAACAATGCGCCTCTGAGCCTGGTGTCAAGACCTATACCTCCTGATCGATCTTTCCCTTTAGGTACCTCCTAACTGGAAAGATCATTTTGACCAGTGGTATATTTGGTACTTGATTGCTGACAGATGCCTAATTGCATCGTAACCTTGGCCAAGGATTTTTCTAGTATATATATATATATATATATACACATATATCTGACACTACTGTGTCGTCAACCTTCACCCTTGCTCAACATTGTTATTAACTTAATACTTTCTTCTTTCATTTATGAATGCAGGTTTTTACATAGCATCATACATGTCTTACTTGACAACTTTTAGTTTGTAGTAAAATTAGAACAGAAATATATAGACAACAAATGCTCAAAAGAGTACAAAGGTTCCATTATTTTTAGTGCACATATAACACCTCAGCTGTAGTAAAAGATTTATATATATATCTATATATATATATATATATATTTCAGATATAAAACAAGTATCAAAAAGTTCTCGGCTTCAGCAGACTCGAAAGCTTGAATAAAGAAATACGTTTACAGATTTCAGAAGACTGAATTAGAAGCTCAGAATCATGACAAGAGAAAGATAACATAGTACGAATTGCTATGATCATCAAACATTAAACGAACTATTATAGAAGATTCAAGATCTTGCCTAACAAGTGAATGGAAAATCAAGTTAAGCTAACTGCGACTATTCTATCAAATGCGAATGGTAACAATGGCTGCTTGGTAAATGCACAATACAGTGGAAAGTTCTTCAAAACAAAACACCAACAATAAGCACACTAAAAGGTAATACTTGACAAAGATACTACAACTCGAACTCTTCTTCCTTTCTAACCTATCTGCCTTTCTTTGAAGAAAAAAAATGCTTGATAGATATCTGTGGAGGTTCTCTCTCCTCTAAAATAATGAAAAGAATGCATGCCAAGAAAGAATGGTTGATCCAAAAGAAACTGCTCCAATGTAGTGGAGAAGAAAGAGGAGTTACAAACAATATTCCAACTCAAACACTTCAAGCGCTCAACAAGGTAAGACTTAAATAAATTATTTAATAGACATAAGAGATAAATCTTTTCCTCCACTAGATTTTATATATATATATACTCATGTGCCTTGGCCAAGGCTATGGTGACTTTCGGATTTTGGCTTAATTATTGTTTTTCGATTCCTGCAATCACCCTCTCCTTGTTGATATCCATTTTTCTCAACCACTTGGTTTGTCCTGCAACCACTTAGACGATTAAGGAAGGTTAAATCATTTCCATGATACGGATAATAATTAATATCATTTTCATCAATCCATTTTCACATATAAGTAAGAAAATATCCACAATTAAAAAAAAAGTCATCATATACATTTTCCAACGAATAATTTCACATTCATATGAAAGCAGTTGTTCTCAACTAACAACATAATTAATATTTTATTGTTCAAACAAAAGGGGATGTAACATATCTTTCCCCTCAAGAATCATCGTCCTCGATGATTATTTATCAATAAGCAATAAAAAGTTTAACCACATAGTTTTCACATCAGTCTCAATTGTTTGGAAATAAATAAGGAAAATTTTTATGGATTTCATCATGGTCTTCCCAAGTGGCATTCTCTTCTGAATACTGGTCCCATTGGACCTTACATTGCACCACCTCGCAATTACGTAAGTGCAACTTACATATCTCGAGTACCCGGAATGGCTCTATTGTGATCACCCCAAGGTCCCGTACCTACAATGATTTCCAATCAATCATATGCTCAGAGTCTGCATAATATTTCTTAAGATAAGAAACATGAAACACACTATGAATTCTGGCGAAAGTCGGGAGTAGAGCAATTTTGTAAGCCGCAGGATTGATGATTTCAAGAACTTCAAAAGGTCCCACATATCTTGGGGCTAACTTAGAGGTTTTCCCAAATTTTATAGTGCTTTTCTGTGGTTTCACTTGCAAAAGTACTTTTTTCTCCCACCACAAACTGTTTGGGAACATGTTTTGCATCAGCATAATTCTTTTGCCTGTCATTGGCTTCTTTCAGTCTATGTTTGATTATTCTCACTTGCTCTTCCATTTCTTGAAGCATCTCAGGTCCTAAAATGATCTTGTCTTCCCACCTATTCCAGCTTATAGGGGTTCTACATTTCCTGCCATACAGTGCCTCAAAAGGTGCCATTTTTATTGTTGACTGATATGAATTGTTATAGGCAAATTCTACCAAGGGTAGATATTCTTCCCATCTGTATTGTTGATCCATGTAGTACATTCTAAGTAAATCTTCTAAAATTTGATTTACCCCTTCCGTCTAACCATCTATCTCAGGATGATATGTTGTACTAATATTTAACTGAGTCCCCAAGTCTAAAAATAAGGTTTGCCAAAATCTAGAGGTCATCCGGGCATCCCTATCAGATATGATCTTTTCTGGTATCCCATGAAGACGAAAAATTTCCTGTACAAATTTTTGAGCAATCACTGGTGCTCCATCTGTTAAATTTCCTGGTATGAAATGTGCCACTTTTGTGAGTTTATCTACTACCACCAATATGGCATTATGCCTGTTTCTGGTCAAAGGTAAACCTTGGACAAAATCGATGCTAATAATATGCCATTTCCAATCAGGTACGCTATGGGGTTGAAGTAGTCCCGCTGGATGATGATGTTCTACTTTTACCTTCTGACATTCGAAACATTCTGCCACAAATCTTGTTGCATCCTTTTTCATTCCCCTCCAAAAATATAATGGTTTGACATCAGCCGACATCTTGGTTACTCCGGGGTGTCCTGAATATGGTGCGGTGTGAACTTCTTTCCATACCTTTTTCCTTAATTCAGAAGACTTTGGAATATACATTCTATCTTTAAATCTTAAAAGTCCATCTGCTTCAATGTGAAAACCTTCATATTTAGGCTCCCAAGGACTTGACTGCAGAGCTTCCCTAACTTGCAAATAATATTCATCCTCTTCCAATTTCTGAATCACCTGGTTTCTAAAATCGGTGTTAATAGATACCATTGCCGTTATATGCTTCCGTCGACTCAAGGCATCAGCTACCCTATTTTCCTTACCCTTAATATAACTGATCTCAAAGTCATAATCGACGATTAACTCCATCCATCTTCTCTGTCAAGCATTTAGATTGGGTTGTGTGTAAATATATTTCAAACCTTGATGATCTATCTTGAGTTCAAAAGTTTTTCCCAACAAATAATGTCGCCACATTTGTAGAGCATGGACAATAGCTGCCAACTCTAAATCATGAGGTGCATAATTTTACTCATATTGTTTCAGTTTTTGGGATTCGTAAGCTACTACCTTTCCTTCTTGCATTAATACTCCGCC
The DNA here is from genome assembly GCA_027924645.1 of Cunninghamia lanceolata. Classification (NCBI taxonomy): domain Eukaryota; kingdom Viridiplantae; phylum Streptophyta; class Pinopsida; order Cupressales; family Cupressaceae; genus Cunninghamia; species Cunninghamia lanceolata. The sequence goes on along the minus strand of BSBN01000311.1, from coordinate 4,287,211 downwards.
CAATCCTTCTCCCGATGCATCTGTTATAACCACAAAACGACCATTAGGATCCAATACTGTCAATATGGGTGCGGTTGTTAGCTTTTCCTTTAATAGATCAAATGCCTCTTGACATTTTTCAGTCCATTCAAATCTTTTTCCTTTCCTTTGAAGAGCAGTAATAGGATGAGCAATCCTAGAATTTTTTTTGACAAATCTCCTATAGTACCCAGCTAATCCCATGAAACTCCTAACCTCAGGAACATTCTTTGGTACTGGCCAATCCACTGTGGCTTTAATCTTAGCAGGGTCCACTGCAATTCCTTTAGCTGATATAATATGTCCCAAATATTGTATTTCTTTCAGAAAGAAGGTACATTTTGATAATTTCCCATACAGTTTGTGTTCCCTTAACCGCTGAAGAAGTATTTGAAGGTGTTGCAGGTGTTCTTCCTCATTTTTGGAGTAAATAAGAATGTTGTCTAAAAATACCAAAACAAACTTATCCAAGCTATCTCTAAACACACTGCTCATCAAATTCATGAATGCAACTGGGGCATTTGTAAGCCCAAATGGTAGAACTGTGAACTCATAGTGCCCATATCTAGTTCTAAAAGTCGTCTTATGAATGTCTTCTTCTTTCAACCTGAGTTGACGGTATCCTGATCTCAAATCTATTTTTGAAAATATTGCAGCCCCTTTCATCTGATCAAACAGATCATCTATTCGAGGTAATGGATATTTGTTCTTGATGGTAAGCTTATTTAACATTCGGTAGTCTATACACAGATGAAGAGTCCCATCCTTCTTTTTAACAAAAATTACTGGAGCATCCCATGGTGAAACACTCGGTCGAATCAAGCCTTTATCCATTAATTCATGTAATTGTGCTTTTAGCTCCACTAGCTCTAGTGTGGTCATACAGTAAGGTACTTTTGAAATTGGTTCGGTCCCTGGTACAAGGTCAATAGCAAAATCAAAAATTCTTCTAGGTGGTAACCCAGGTAGTTCCTCGGGAAATACATCTTGATATTCCTGGAGATAAGGGTATTTTTTCAGCGAAGATTTCTTTCTCATCTTCAACTCCCAACTTTCTTTTTCTATTCTGGGAATGCTCTGCCCCTTCACTAATCGCTTCCATCTTAACTACAAACAATTTGCATCCCTTCTTTCTATTTCTTTTTAGCTGCATAGCTAAAAATTTTCGAACCTTGACTTCTCGTTGTTTCCCTTGAATCCACACCAAATTCCCTAAATCATCTAGGCATTCTACTATCTTATCATAACAGTCGACCTTAGCCCTATGTTCTTTTAACCAATTTATTCTAATGATAACATCATAGGACCCTAAAGGTGCTACATAAAGGTTGACCTCTATCGAGAAGTCTGGAAATTCAATCTTTGCTTCAAACAGACACTGCTCTACTCAAGCTCTCGTCTGATTAGCATATTCTACCATCCATGATTTAGCCATAAACCCAATTCTTTTAGGGAACCTTCCCAATAGCTTAGGTGATGTAAAACATTTAGTGGCTCCTGTATCTATTAAAATAGTTATTGGGTTTCCATAAAGCATACCTAGAGTTTCTATAGGAGCAACCTGGTACTCTGCTTGTCTATTATCAACTACTGCATTAATTCTTTGTTGGAACACAGTCTATTGAGGTGATAGGGGTTTTCGTTGCTGCTATCCTTGCTAACTCTTAGAGGGATACTGATTTGCATAGTGTTCTCCTCCACAATTAAAACATCCTCCTGGTGGTCCTTTCTTTTCAGTGCTTTTATTGGTGAAGTTTTCATCCTTCCGAGGATTGTTATTGTTCTTTTTGAACCAGTTATTCTTAAATCCCTTCTTCTTCAAATTCTATTGATTCTGGTCCCACTTACCCCTGTTGTGCTTTATGTCCCTGAAAGAATCATCTTTCTTTAACCTTTGTTCCTACTGAACAGCTTTCTCATAGGCTTCATCCATAGTTCAAGGTGCTAGCACATCCACTGGACCTCTAATACAATTGTTTAACCCCATAATGAACTTTCGTACTTAAAAGTTTTCATCTTGTCGATACTGTGGAACATATTTGAGTAGTTAGGTATATTTTTCCCAGTACTCGTTGACAGTTAGGAGTCCCTGTCCGAGGTTTTCAAAATCCATCAATATTTGATCATAAAATAACTGGGGCAGCCATCTTGGGTGGAATATCTTCACAAATTGCTCCCAAGACACATCAACTACTGCCAAACCCATTTCAGCTCTCTTGTTTTCCCACCATGTGGCAGCTTCTCCTGCCAATTGGTAAGTTGCCCATGCCGCTTTTGAGTTATCAGAATAATCTCGAAGCTTGAAATATTTCTCCATTTCGGTTAGCCATGCCTCTGCGACATCTCCTGAAGTAGAACCTTTGAATTTAGGAGGTTTAATCTTTTTCATGTCCTTAGCTAACTCATCAGCCAATCTGCTCTTCTTGAGTCCTAAGCTTAAGGTTCTCGAGTTATCTTCATGTCGGTCACTATGATTCTCAGATCCTTCTTCTCTTGTCTCAGATTGCCCTTCCATCCTTCTTTCTAGGTGGGCTAATCTGTCCTGGGTTGTTTTCATCATGTTCAAAAGTTGATCTAGTTTATCCATATGACCATTGTTCTGATCTTCTCTGAACTCATTTCTGGAATATTCCATTCTAATGAAGTTCCTGAACAAATTTAAGAGTTTTTAATTAGTTTTTGGGTTGTGAGTTATTATTATTCAGTAGTTCTCCACTGTATTTAAGGATTCTTCCTTTGCATATATATAAAAAAAATCATTTGAAACTCATAATAGGTGCAAATGGTACAAAATTTTCATTTAGTAAAGAAAGACTATCACTCCCTGTGATAGGTAATTACAAAATTTCTATCACTTCCTGTGATAGATTTATTGCAATACAAAAATGATCATCACTTTCTATGATCAGTTTTCTGAATCATCTTCATTATCAGTGATAGGTTCCTCCTGATCACTAAACTCTGAAAATGGAATAAGTTTATATCCAGGAGTTGGAACTTGATCTCCCTCAAATGCTTCTGGTTTAGTTTGATTTTTAGTTTTGGTCTTATTTACTTCAGCAATTATGGCGGACTTTACTTTCTCTTTTCCCGAGACTGTCCATTTCCTTCTCTCCCTCCAAAGTCTTTGCAAAGCTTCTGCTATTGTCTCTAAATCTACTGGAGGTGAACAACTTGAGTAATCATAAGATAGTCTGATCTTCCATAGTCGGAGGGATGTAGGGTCTCGGACCTTTATCTGGGGTGATTTTCTTATCAATACCATCCTGAAGAGACATTATTAACTATTTACAATATTCTAAGCATGATGAGCCCCAAGGTTTAGTGTAGAACCTGGTAGCTCTGATACCATATGTTACACCCACTCTAATTTAAAAATAAAATAAAATTACCTATTAACAGAATTTAAACAGAATGATTAAATGGATTAACTAACTATCTAAGCAATAAAATTTCATGATTACAACTAACTTTCTTTTTCAGATGAAGTAATCTTTTCTAACTGATTAAATGCAACCAACATAATTTAACTAACTTTCTTCAACTGAATTTCAAGTAATAAAAGAGATTAAGAGAAGTACACTTGAATAGTTTCGTACTGATTTTTGTAGATCCTTCACTGGATTGTGGAAAAAAAATATCAACAAGGGTTTTAACCACCCAACCAAGACCAACTGGGCTCCTGTGCTTCTTCAACTGAAGAAATCTGACCCTTCACGAGGGTGATGACAGGAATCAATTAACAACAATGTGCCTCTGAGCCTGGTGTCAAGACCTATACCTCCTGATTGATCTTTCCCTATAGGTACCTCCTAACTAGAAAGATCATTCTGACTAGTGGTATATCTAGCACTTGATCGCTGACAGATGCCTAACTGCATCGTAACCTTGGCCAAGGATTTTTCTAGTATATATATCTGACACTACTGTGTCGTCAGCCTTCGCCCTTGCTCGACATTGTTATTAACTTAATACTTTCTTCTTTGGTTTATGAATGCAGGTTTTTACATAGCATCATACATGTCTTACTTGACAACTTTCAGTTCATAGTAAAATCAGAACATAAGTATATAAACAGCAAATGCTCAAAAGAGTATAGTGGTTCCATTATTTTCAGTGCACATATAACACCTCAGCTGTAGTAAAAGATTAATAGTATATATATATATATATATATATATATATATATATATATATATATATATATATATATATATATATATATATATTTCAAATATAAAACAAGTATCAAAAAGTTCTCGGCTTTAGCAGACTCGAAAGCTTGAATAAATAAATACGTTTACAGATTTCAGAAGACTGATTCGAAAGCTCAGAATCATGACAAGAGAAAGATAACATAATACAAATTGCTATGATCACCAAACATTAAACGAACTATTATAGAAGATTCAAGATCTTGCCTCACAAGTGAATGGAAAATCAGGTTAAGCTAACCGCAACTGTTCTATCAAATGTGAATGGTAACAATGGTTGCTTGGTAAATGCACAATACAATGGAAAGTTCTTCGAAACATAATGCCAACAATAAGCACACTAAAAGGTAATACTTGACAAAGATACTACAGCTCGAACTCTTCTTGCTTTCTAACTTGTCCGCCTTTCTCCGAAGAAAAAAAAAACAAAATGCTTGAAAGATATCCGTGGAGGTTCTCTGTCCTCTAAAATAATGAAAAGAATGCATGCCAAGAAAGAATGGTCGATCCAAAAGAAACCGCTCCAACGTAATGGAGAAGAAAGAGGAGCTACAAACAAGATTCCAACTAAAACACTTCAAGCGCTCAACAAGGTAAGACTTAAATAAATTATTTAATAGACATAAGAGATAAATCTTTTCCTCCACTATATATATATATATATATATATATTTATTTATTTAATTAATATCACTTCTTCTTCTTGATTCCTTTCCTTTTTTAACTCGTGTATCTAATTTATTTATTTAATTAGATAATCCTCTCAATTATCCTCTTGTCTTCTTTTGATTTATTTCATTTTAAATCAAATAAAAATCAAATCCTTTTCCCCTTTCAAATCTTATCTTCTACTTGTTTTATTTCCTCTTTTGTGAAATAAAGCAAAAAATCAAATTCCTTCTTTCTTCTAATGTTAATTAAATAATTTATATTATTTAATTAATTAAATCATAAATCTAAAATTAATTAAATAAATCAAATATTTATTTAATTAATAAGATTCTAATAACATCTTGCTGATGAAGGCGTGGTTCGGTGGTAAAGTCGCTCGGTTGTAGTGGCGGCCACCAGAGTTCAAACCCCCGCTGGCCCAACGAGCTCACAGACTTTACACCTTCGCTAGGCCAATGAGCTCGCAGGTTTGAAGTGTTCTTGTTAGGGGATGAGGTCCCTTGTGTTGTGGCCTCACCGGTTCATTGCTCTGAGCAAAAGCACTCGTGTGGAGCTGGAGGGCGTGTCGCACCAGCGTCGCCAATCACGTTAAAAAGTTTACCAGGCGCATTTTTAAAAAAAAAAGATTCTAATAACATCTTGATTTCTTTCCAAAATTGAACTCATGTGTATCTAAGTAATTAATTTAATTAGATAATTCATCAATTATCCTCCCATCCTTTTTCAAAGATTTATTTCCTTTTGAGGATTTAAAACTAAAATCAAATCTCTTTTTATCTTTTCAAATCCTATCTTATCTTGTTTTATTTCCTCTTTGATCAAATAAAGCAAAAATCAAATCTCATCTCTAAAATCAAATCTCTATCAAATCCTCTTCCCTCCACATCAAAACTCTATAAATATAGCCTCAACCAAGCCATTTAAAAGGGAGACAACAAAGTAACGTTATGCGGCAGGAATCATGAGCAACCAACATATCAACATATCAATCATTCTATCAATCGAAGTGTGCGGATTTGATTGAAGGAGAAGGTTTTGTGTTTTCATTTATCTTTTGATTTTCTTTGATCAATTTTCACGTATACATTATGTTTAGCCTATGTCCTGCTAGGGCACACATTCTCTATCATACAACAGTGTTGGGAAGCTTGAATGTTATCCCAGGATTTGACTGAGGCAAGTCCCTTAACACCAAAACCTCCAAACCCCTTTTCTTCTTGTGTGCAGGTTACAGGTGCGAAATTTGAAGAAGTGAAGATATAGGAAGGTTATGTAAGGGAAAGGGTTTCGGGATTCAAAAGCAGTTTGCAAATATTCCTCTACAGAATTCTTGGGCACTTGCCCCAAAGTCCTCCTACTCAAATAAGCACTCAATTCGACATCAAGACACTCTCTATGACATTTCTCTAGTTTCAAGTTTTTGAAGATTAAATGGACTTTCTAGACTTGGGCGCTTGCCCCGTAGTCCTTCGACTTTCCAGCTTTCGAGACACATGTTCTGGTATCTCTTTGATCTCTATTGTGAAATTAGTTTCTGAATATCTGCTCCACATCTCCTGTTATAACCAGATCTTTACAAATCTAGGGTTTTGTGTATTAGTTAACCTAGGGTTTGATAAAAGACTTGATTTAAGCTGATCTTTCCATAGCAAACAAGAGTGCAAGATCTATAGCTGAGTCCACCTCTCTTTGGTAGTGATTTGGCTCAGTCTTGGCCTTGAAGGTTATTGTGGAAGAGGATTTGATTTAGCATGCATGCTTATCTCCATCATTTCTTTTCCACCCTTTAACAACAACATATTGGAAGTTCATGAAAGAGATTGTTGTAGACTACAACATAGAGGCACAAGAAACATGCCATATGCCCTAAAAATTACCTCTTATTATTTGCATTCAATCTTTGATATCATTAAATGTTAGTCAAAAATTATTTCATCAACTGGGAAGAAATGCAAATGATAATGGATTATAGTCTAACAACTGCATTCCTATATGCAAAACCCTCATCACCTAGAAACAATAACACTAGTTGAATCAACACAATCCTTCTCATATGCTACTTGTCGCAAAGGATTTAAATGGAAAGAAAGAAAGAAAAAGTAATTATGAGTGTATTTCCCCCATTTTATGCTTTTCCAAAAGAAAATTCATAACATATTGAAAAATTATGTTGGAGTGAGCTACTTATATATAAACATTTTCATAACATAGACACACATATAAGTCTCAGCAAAGGAAAAACAATCACAAATTGGAGGCACATGAATACGAACAAATACCATGCATATTATATCAATCACACAATACAAACAAAGGCTAACCATGAAGAGGATGATAATAATGATGATGAGATAGACACAATAAACATTAGAGAAATGAATGAAGGAGAGTTATTATCACAAATAGGCCTTTCTAACAATGTCAATCTAAATGAACACAAAATGCTTGGTTGATGTGATTTTGACAACAACTAAAAATGAGATGAACATAATGTTCTCCCACACTTACATGACACCGCATTTCAATTTATAAACATAACTATCAGTTGCACGAAGTTTTTTTACAACGGATTTGCCGATAGGCTATTAGTAATGGAAGCAATAAATTATGGAATAAAATATAGAAATAAAAATTCATACTTATATTGCAAGATGAGACAATGACAATGATGTTTTATTTTTTGCAATGTATAATAAGCATTTTTAATTTACATTTTAAATATATAATATTTACAGTAAATGTTTCTTGTATGAATAAGATTAATACAAGGTTTATAGAATTTGGGTTTTCATCACTAACATAGCCGTTCTCTTGTATTATAGTATTTAGGGTAGTATCAAATGCATGTGTATTGAAGGATAAAACATTAGTATGATGTTGTAGATGATTACATAAGGTAGAGATATTTTCATATTTTTAATGCAGTAAAAACCATTTGAAGTTGAAGTGAGTTCTCCATGGTGGTGTGACAATGGATGCAGATTATCGCAGTAAAAGAAACATAATGTTTGGTGTTAGTAACCACATCAAGCATAGAAGGATGCAAAGAATATGGATCATTTATTTTTTTCCTCAAAAAAACATTTTTAATATTACCAATTGCTTAACTGCTAACATTACATATTGACCATCTTACAATACTAAATGCTATAGCTAATACAATATCCTAGAGCTCATCTTAAGCCAAACAATTGTAATTGCATAAATAATAATAAATAAGAGATCAACAACACAATCCCTCAAAAATATACTATACAAGAATAAGTACAATTATATTAGAGACTATATATTATATATAAAATAAATATAATTAAGTTATAAATACTAAATATTAGCAATATCAATTATGACACAAATTAACCAAATTTCAGCACAATTGTTTGTTTTTCACTATGGTTTCTTACTAATTATGTGTTTCTTTTGTTTAATTTTTTGTTATTATTATTCTTTTGTACCTATTACTTTAAGAGGAGGTCATTTGTACATTTCCTTTGGATTCATATGTTTTGGAGTAGATTCTTAGCCCCATGTTTGTCAAAGAGTAGAAAGCATTATTGAATCTTTAATTGTATAGTGAAATCATTATTCTTCTCTAAATAGTGCCATTTTGAAAAGTGTTAGGAAGGTGGAGACCACATTGCATTATATGGTTGACCATGCTTGTTTTCTAGTGTATTTGTCTAGTTGCCTCCATTGTTTTGAGAGTGTCTTAAAATGTAATTGATAGCCTCTGTAGAGGAAAACTAATGCATTATAAAATTAACATAATTCAGGGGTAAATGTATCTGAACAGTCCACTTAACATTGTAAGTTCCTACATTAAATTATCAACCAAGGAGCGTAAGCTTATGATGGCATTGCACTATATGTGCCTTCAGGGCTCATATTCTTCTAAACTATCTCATTCAACCTTACTCAAATTATTTTACTTTGCTGGAATTCACAGAAATGCGAGAACAATAAAAACAGTTACAGAATCTAGTGGCTATAGGTACCTTTAGCATAAGCTGTAGATAACTGCTAATAATAGAAAATTACAAAACTAATCCAAAACATTCAAAATGATGAGAGAACTAATGATAACCTCGGGAGGACTTAAAGTAGACAAAGCATGCATTTGTTTATGAACCATAACACTGTAATTTAACAATCAAAGTATTCTAATTGACTCGCAATGTATTTATAAACTTTTGGAAAATAGATTTAACAAGAATGCATAAAAGAATAAGAAAATAAATGAAGTGAAGATCAGTACCTTGAGTGGCCAGCTCAGGGGACTGACTCACTTAGCTGGAAATCAAATCTAATTCAGATACTCATGTATCTTCATAACACACAGTTCCATTCATTTCATATCATAAACTATATTTTTTAGATTGTATTCAATAATGACATTCTTTTAATCCAACATGTCTGAAACTTCTAATATTGAAAATAGAGTAACAACTGAGTAACTAGATAACAAAATTATCTAACTTCACATCGAGCTCATCCCTTCTAACTTATACAAAAATGAGAGAGTCTTATGCAACTGCCAACTAACTTCAATCATCAATCTATTCCTAGATATTAGGATACAGGATTAAGATTGATTTATTAATTCTAATTGAACAGAGGAAGGAGAATCCTATTCAAACAAGAATTCTTATGCAATGGTTCGCATGAAGAACACACACAAGTTGTATTTGAAACAAGTCTACTTCTTCTACATTTATTTCTTCCCATGATGGTTCACGTTCATCCTCCATCTGCCTGTACTTTTAGCGTATGGACTTTGACTTCCTTTAATTCTCTTGTTGTGCAACTCACTGCAAATCCTCTTTTTCTTGATGCCACGTGCTTGTTGCACAGGAGTTAATTCACAAAACATATGCACACAAATAACCTCCATAATTCAACAATAGAATTTCATCTATATTGCATGCATACTCATGTTTAAATCATTCAATTGATAATACCATCACCATATTCCATATTAATAACATAGGTTCAAGGTCTTGCAAAGTATATAAAAAGACTGTATATCGTGATGGTGATGTTTAAAAAGTATCTAGAAAATCATATGGAAAAGTTCTAAAAGCATATAAAAACAACATAAAAAGAGGTCAATATTTCAACCCATCATTCCCCCCAACTATCCTTTTGCTTGTCCTCAAGCAAAATCATTGAATTAAACATCTAGGGGAAAAGATTGCAGTGCAAGGTAATCTACCTGAAGTCCATTATTTCTCTAACTTTGTCCCCCTGCTTAAGATAGAAACCATTATAACATGCAAGCCTATCCGTCCTGACTAATTCTACATTCCTACATTTGTCATTCTTCTCTCGTGTCCAATGTGGTACTGGATAGAGGAGAATAGGAGGATGAAAATTAAGTGGCAACCATCCCACTCCTATTTGTTTTGAAATTTGGATGTACTGGCACAATCTTTCAAACATGTTCATAAAAATATGGAAAGAGTGGGGCTCTTTCCTCTGCAATGTTGGGGTCAGACTATTCCATTTGTTTTGTACATAGCTTAGGCAATTTTGAAGCATACGTCCTACTAACTGTTGTATCCTTTTGTGATCTCATAGTCTCAAATCCATGATTATTTTTTCTGGACCTTTGTGTGAGAGGAGTGTCAACCATTGAGTAAGGATTAGATCAGGATTCAATGCTTCTCTTCTGATTTGTAGTGCCACTATTTGCTCTTGTTCCTCATATTTGTCCATTAATTCACCTTTGAGTTGCTCATTCTTGAAATATGACAACAATGCCCTAACCTGCAAATCCCCAACATAACTTGAAGGGTTCCATTTTGTATCCTCTGTCATTAGGTAATTATGCAAACAATATTCACACAGTTGATCTTGCTCCTCTAAGCTGACTTCTTTAAAATAGCTAGAAAAAATGTGCCTTGAATGTAAAGCAGGTTGATCATTAATGAACCTATTGAACTGAAAACTAAGAAATTTTTCTTTTAAAAATAATGCATACACTCTGGGTGGAGGTCTACACTCAATGATCTGAATGGCTTTGTCTATTACCTCTGTTAACTTATCCTCCAACCTTTTTATTGCCAAATTCTTATCTTCCATTGATGCATCGAGATTCTATTTTTCTTTCTCCCACCTTTCTTTTTCCTGTTCGGATTTGTGAGTAAGTTTCATTAATGCAAAACCTAAAGACAAAGTCGTCTGATACATTGGAGTCCTTGATACATGAGGTTGTGGAGTTAATACTTCATTTTATTGAGTTTTTGTTTTACTCATAGCCATCTGTGCTAACATATCCAAATTGGTTCCATGACCATAGGTTTGAATTCTCTCCTCCAACTCTTGTATTCTTTTCTCCTTTTCTTTGTCCTTCTCCTCGAATCCTTTGACTTGCTCTTCTAATTGTTTTATCCTATCAAGAGCTTCTTGAAGTTCTTTTCTTATATTCCCGTCTTCCAACAATTCTTTTTCCTTTGCAAAATTCAGACCTTCATCATCATCATCATCATCATCATCATCATCCCTGGTAATATCAAAAACTTCCTTAGTAGAACTACTAGGAACTGACTTTCCCATTTTCTTTGCAATAAACATGTCTTCTGAATCAGAATCAAAAGATGAAGAAACATACCTTCTCCTTTTGGTAGACACGTTAACACTTTCATGAGCATCGGCAAGGACATCTTCAGGGGCATTTCCTACTTTATCTAAATCTGTATTTAGCAGTGTTGGATCATGGTACTACTTTTCTTTACCTTTTTCCTCCTGCCCCTACTCAACAATTCTTTCCTTCACATTCTGTCTTTTCAACCTTCCTGAGCGCCTGGGAGCAATAGTTTCCTACTTGACTTCATTTTGCCTCTTCTTTTTACTTTTCTTCTTCTTTTCCCCTGTATCTTCTCTTTTCACAGTGCTCTTATATTTCTCAACACTTTTCTTATTTCTCTTTTTCCTAACATGTGTTGAATCAGTGCCTCTCATAGCTTTAGGGTTAGAAGATGAGGGTTCCTTTGTTGCCACTGGCTTATCCTCTGGAGAATTTTCCTCCTATGGCCCCTCTTGCTTAGCTTCAATCTCTGGTTTAGGCTCATGTTGAAGTTCATCCTTTGCTTCAGGTACTTCTAACAGTGTTGTGATATCTATACATTTTTTAAAAGCATCCCAATCAACATGTGGGTGTTGAATTCTCAGGCTTCTCTTAACCAATAGGGCTATTAAACAGTGATGGGACAATTTGGTGTCTACTTGCTTTTTCTGATATTCTGATACCATCCTTTTCAACATGTTATAGAGGAAATTGGGAACATTGACTAGCTTATCATGGTGTAAGTGATTAAGCAACTTAAAATGCACAGTATACAACAAATTGTGCCGACCATCACAAGTAAAATATTTAATGATATAAGAAGCATATTTTCCCCAAAATAATGGAAGGGACAATCTCTTTGTACCTTGTGATGTTGAGTCCAGGTGTTCTCCATGCTCGCAGAATTCTTCCCTTGTTGTAGCTACATCAGCTCGAGTTGGATATTCAGATCTTGTGTGCGGCAATCCTGTAACTTGGGCAATGGCCATTTTAGAAGCATCTACAACCAATCCCCTGACTATTGCCTCATCGTACTACAATGTAGCTACAAATTCCTTTGCCATTTCATTATTGTATTCTCTTAACTTCAAGAAGTAGTCCAACCATCCTACTCTGGTAAAGAGTGGTAGAACCAACACATCCTCTAATATTTCCTTATTTGTAGATGGTTCTCGTCTTATCACATCACCTCCCATTATCTCTGTGTTTTGGAACCTCTCAGAGTGTCAATTTCTTCTCAATTTTGATTTCACCGCCTTCAAAAGAACCTATACTTTGTAGCCTTCTCCTATTCTTCCCAACTGTAACCTTCTCGGGGTAATAATTTCACACTTTAGGCGAAACAAGGTAGGTTTACTATCTTTATAAAATAGCATAGAATTCTATCTGGTATCCCTAAAGACTTGGATGACGAAAATTGAAAAATTTAACCCTTCCCCCCAACTAATGTGTGAAGTGACCTCACTTCACATGGGAATTGATATGAAAGGAAGAGTATTTATTAAATGGAATGGTGATATATATTTTTGCATGCATGAAATAAATAAAAAGTAATAATGAATATAGAAAAAAATCTAAGTTAATAATTTAAAGGTACCTTATGTACATATGTTATGGAAATAAATGATCAGCACACCTTGGAACTAGAAAACATGTACTTGGCATTTTATTTGATATGAGCAAGATGACATGCATGTGGGTGAATGGTAAGGCGATGGGTACTTCAAAATTGATGTGAGGTGATAGCTCGTAATGTGTGAACGAACAACTCATGAGCTTGAGTTGAACAATATTACAGTGGCATTGGATTTATTTCAAAATGAATGAAGCATGTATAGAAGATATGGAATGAGCAGGAAAATGGTGTATTGTTCGCCAAAGTGTTGAAGACATCTACAGACATGAGTTGCTATGGGTGCCTCTAGTATAAGTCCTAACTGAATACTTACATATGTATCATGTCAGGTTCCGACTGTAACAGGTCCCAATTGAGAGTGAATAATAGGTCCCTTTGGAGCTAACTATGATGACCATGGGTAGTGTGCTATGTGTGCATGTGAATTACAAAGCAAGAAAAATTAAGTCTCAGTGACAGGGGTTGAGTCATGCAACTCAACCTCTGCATCACTAGATAGGATTGGTGGATCATCTTCTAATGGTGTATCACTGTGTGTCTTAGAGCTTCATCAAGAGTGCCATGAGTACCATATTGAGTAGCTAGAGAGACAATAAAATCATCTTTTTGAAGTGGTTTCGTATAAAGTTTCAGCCTGTGTCCATTTACTAGCAATGAAAATCGGACCTCGTGAATGGTTTGTAGTTGGACTACACCATTAGGGAATACCTATTGAATCTCATATGGTCCCAGCCATCAAGATTGAAGCTTGCCTTTGAAATCTTTGTATCTGGAATTGTAGAGAAGGGCCCAATCACCAATAACGAATTCTTTAGTCTTTATATACTTATCATGCCATTTAATTATTTGTGTCTGTATAACCTCTGTGTGGTGGATGGATTCTAATCTGATTTCATCAAGAGCATTCAAATGTTGTATCCTGTCCTTTTGAGCTTCTGTCAAATCCATCCCAAATTTTACTATTGTTCTCAGAGTTTTGTAGTCAAATTCTATAGGTAGGACTATTGTCTTGCCATAAACCAATTCATAAGGAGTGAATCCTATAGTTGTCTTCCATGTAGTTTTGTATGCCCAGACAACTTCTAGTAACTTGGAAACCCAATCTCTTATATGAAGTTGTACTACTTTTTGTCAATATATTCTCAATCTCCCTATTTGTGACCTCAACCTGACCATTAGCCTGAGGATGGTAGGGAGTGGACTTCTTGTGTCTAATCTGATATTCCTCCACCAGTCTGGTGATTAAGTCTGATGTGAATTATGGGCCTTGATCAGTCACTATCTCCCTAGGTACACCATATCTAGTGAAGATTTCCTCATACAAAATTTTTACCACATTGCCATCTCTGGAAAACTGCAAGGCTTTGATTTCCACCCATTTGGTTAAGTAATCAGTGCAGACCAATGTATATTCCCTGTTGTTTGAAGTAGGAGAGGTAGGACCAACAAAACCCAACCTCCACTTATCCAAAGGAGCTAATGCTATTTGTGGCTACAAAGGCATTTCATCACTTCTTGTAGGTCTCCCCATCTGCTGACACCGATCACAACTTCTAGTATACTTGATAGAATCTTTATGAAGTGTTGGCTAGCAATATCCTGTTGTCAAGATTTTGAAGGCTATCCTTTTGGCTACAAAATGTCCACCACAGGGTTCATCATGACATGCCTTCAATATATCAAACACATCATCCTCTCTGATACATCTCATAATGTTATTTGGGCTAGTGTAGAATAGAAATTGAGAAATCCAAGAATAAGGAAATATTTGTGAACTAGCTATCTTTTCTCCCTTGGAGAAAAGTAACCTGGAATCTAGCCTGTGACCAAATAATTAGCTATATCTCCATACCACAGAGTGTGCACATTTAGAGCAAATAGATGTTCATTAGGAAAAGAGTCATCAACCACTCCTTCTGATGATTGTGTAGGCAGTCTAGACAGAAAATTAGCAACTACATTAGCATTTCCTAGTTTATCAACAATTGTTATGTCAAATTCTTGCAATAACAACAACCATCTTACAAGTCTTCCACCCACTATTAGCTTATTCATCAAACATTTGATTGTTGTATGATCTGTATTTATGAACACTTTATAGCCAGTAATGTAGTGTCTAAATTTGTTAATGGCATAAACAACATATAACATTTCCTTTTATGTCATAGTATAGTTCAACTCAGCTCCTTGTAAGTTTTTGTTTATATAGAATATTGCATATTCTTTATTCCCTTCTTGTTGGCTTAGGACTGCTCCAATGGCAAAGTCTAATGCATCTATGTGGATATGAAAAGGCAGTGTCCAATTTGGACCTCTGAGGATGGGAGCTTGTGTCAAAGCTGCTTTTAGCTTCTCAAAGGAATTTTGACAATCTGAGGTCCATTCAAATTCAATGTCTTTTGTTAATAGAGTAAACAGAGGAGCAACAATTTTGCTAAAATCTTGAATAAATCGCCTATAATAACATGCATGTCTAGGGAAGCTCCTTACATCCTTCAGCCTCTGTGGAATAGGTAAGGTAGATATGATTTCAATCTTCTTTGGATCAACTTGTATCCCCACGCTTGAGATAAAATGCCTAAAGACTATTCCATGTGTCATCATCATAAAACATTTTTCATTGCTCAAAGATAGATTATGCTCTGTGCATCTCTTTAAAACTTTCTCGAAGTTGTGTAAAGATTCATCATATGTTTCACCATATGTGGTGAAGTTATCCATGTAAATTTCCATGTTGTCATGGGCAAAATCAGAGAAAATACTGAGGACTGCTCTTTGAAATGTTGTTGGAGCATTGCACAGCCCAAAAGGCAAGATAGAATATGCACAGGTCCCCCAAGGGTAGGTAAATGTTGTTTTATCTTGATCCTCTGGTGCAATCTTGATTTGGTTATAGCCACTAAAACCATCAAGAAATGAGAAATATTTCTTCCTTTCCAAAGAGTCAAGAACTTGATCAATGAAGGGCAATGGGAGGTGATCCTTCTCGGTGACAACATTTAGTTCCCTGTAATCAACACAAACTCTTCATTTTCCACCTTTCTTGGGAACTATGACCAATGGTGAAACCCATTCACTGTCTGAAACGGTGCATATAAATCCTACATCTAAAAGTTTTTGATGTTTAGATTTCACTATCTCTTTGAGAGCAGGGCTCATGCGTCACTGCTGCTCTCTTATAGGTTTGTGGCCATCATCAATGTAAATTTTATGCATACACAAAGCAGGATTAATGCCTTTCATGTCACTTTAATCCCATGCAAATGTTGTTGAGTGGGTCTGCAATACTGCATGCAGGGATTGTTGTTGCTCATCAGTCAATGCATTATTACTAGTCAACATCTTTCCTGGCTTGATTTCTAATTGCTTGGACATTTCTTGTGTAGAGGGCAAATCAAGGGCAGGTATTACTGGTAAGAATTGCCAGGGTAACTAAGTATGAAATATTTGGGATGCCTCCTCTGAGGAACTAGTGGGTATTATGCTTCTTATGGGATCTTGCAAGCAGGATAAACAATATTGTTGTTGTGGGTGCCTCCCGCAGTCATTTTATATAATGTGAGCGATCAACTCATCTTCATCCTGAATATCCAGTAAGGGGCTGCATTTAATAGTCATCAAGATTTGCAGTGAATAGTTGTCCTCATCATCTAGGGCAGGCCAGATGGTTTGATCAAGTTCATGGTATGGTTGGGCTAGTGGATATAAAACCAATTTCCTGGTCACAATCCCATTGGATATGATCATGTTACCTGACTTGCAACCTATAAATGCATCTGTTGTGGCAAGCCATGGTCTGCCTAGTATAAGAGGATAACTAGTGAGATTAACCTTGGACTATAAGACTATGAAATCAGTAGGGTATTCCCAAGAATCTAATGCAATTACCAAGTCCTCAATGACTCCTTCAGGTTTAACTATAGACCTATTAGCTAATTGCAAGACTATTTGGGTAGGCCTAAGGTTGATCAATTGGAGTGTCTGCATTGTCTCCTCGGTCATTACATTAATTGCAGCACCCAAATCTATAAGAGTATTCTTAATCAGAGTCCCATTGATTTTGACATCCACTACTAGACTACCTGGATCTGTATATTTGGGAACAATTATATTTCCCAACATTATGTCAGCAAGGTTACCCAAAACGTCGACTATCTTTGGGTCTATCCTCTTCTTTCCTAGTTTCTCTGTGCAAAGATCTATGATAGTCTTAGTATAGATAGGAATGTCTTTGATGGCTTGGATTAACAAAATCTTTATGTTTATATCTTATAACTAGCCTATAAGGTCAGTTTCAGATTATACTAATTGTTTCTGGATAGCCAAGCATTCAGGGAAAGGAGGTTTAGGATGTGAAATGATTTAAGGGCCCTGATTTGATTCAGGTTCCAAAGGTTGCTTATCTGAGGCTTCCTCTGTGGGTTCTTCATCTTCAAGTTCTATAATTTGGGGAGATGAAGGGCCCACAAGTTGTTTCCCTGATCTGAGATGAACATTACTCACTTCTACCCCATAGGTGGGGTACTGCATCACCTCGTTAGTATAAGCTTGTTGAATAGGCTTGTTGTTAGGATTAGGTGCAGGTTGGGTAGGGATTTTGGTAGGTCTAGGAGGTTGATTTTGAGGAGTAGATGGAGACATTATCGCTGGATGTTGTGGCTAAGATAGGAGCATAGGTTGCTGGTAATTTGCATTTTGCTGCCATTGTTGGTTTTTGTTCCATTGGGGCTGCCATTGAGGTTGCTGTGTAGGCCACTGGGGATTATAGTTGGAACCTTGAAAACTTTGTTGGGGCCATGGATTTGGCTGTTGTTGGTTCCAATTAGGTTGTGGAGTAGGCCATTGTGGGTTTTGCCAGAGATTTTGATTACTAGACCATGGCTGAGTGTTCCAAGCAGAAAAATTTTGGTTTGCAGTAGGAAAGGGTGAACTGCAACTTAGTGGATCAGAGGGCAATACCTTGTCTTTGCTGCCAAGGTCTCCTTTGAGCTATGTAGAACAATTGTCCATCCTCTCCTTCAAATGGCTGAAATTTTGGCCTTTCAACCTTCTCTTGTTGGATGCTTGCCACCCTTTTGCATTTACAATTGGCCTTCCTTTGCCTACAACTGGGACAATACTCAGTAAGCATTGCATCAGCTTCTTCTTGTTTCTTCTTGATGTGAAGAGTGTCCAGCTATGTAGCCATATGGCTGATTATATCCTCCTTCATGTTGGACATCAAGTTACTGATTTCCACTCTTGAAACTCCCTTGGTTGCTTTATTTGTAATTGATGTCCTTTCTCCCCTTGGTCGTCTGGTGAAAGTTCTAGAATAATTTTAGTAAAATTTACAAATTGACTCAAAAGGTAGCTGAGAAACATCACCTTGCCCAATGAGATTCAAAGCATCCATGCAATCATCCTTAACCCCTCTCAAGAAGACTAGTTTTAATGATTCTTCAGACAATCTGTTTTGGGGGTTTTTCTTCAAAGCAAACTGGAATCTTTCAACATAATCTTTTAGTGGCTCCTCCTCCTTTTGTGAGATCCTGAAGATGTCATCTCTCCTCCTGTCATGTCCTCAGTAGTAATCTTGGTACTTCTCTAAGAATTTCTCCTTCATTGTATCCCAGTCTAGAATAACATCTTTTCCCAGCCCCATAAACCATCTCAAGGCTACATCCTTGAGGGTGGTAGGAAAGAGTTTCAGCCTGTGAGCATCTGAAGTGTAGTCATAGCTCCTACACAAGATATCAAACTCAAACAAAAACGTATATGGGTCCTTTATCAGCAGGTCATAGAAGACTGGTAATGTTGATGGTGGAATATTTTTTAGCACTATAGCCCTCTCTTGATCAATGATAGGAAACTCAAACGTTGCTTGCTCTGGTGGATGCTCCACCCTAGCATTTGCCATGGTTCTGAAGGTCCCTTCTGTAGTTGTGGAAGAAGCTAATGAAGATGTAGAAGGTGTTGAAGATGTAAAAACAAGTTATTCTCCTTCATCAACTTCTACTGTATAGTTGATAAAGTCAATTGTATCTTCTCTATCCTGATAATTTGAAGGGAGGAATCTGCCTTGGTTGTCTTGCTGCCTCCACCTACAGTGAATTTAGCTTTATATTCCAACGGTCCTGCATAATGTTAATATAATTTAGGATGTTTCTTAAAAAGTGAATCTGTTAACCCTAATGTTGGAATCAAAATTTAAGCTATGAAAGCATGTAAAATGAGCCTATGAAGGTAGCACCATCCCCGACAATGATGCCAAAAATGTAGAGGAAAACTAATGCATTGTAGACTTAACATAATTCAGGGGTAAACCTATCTGAACAATCCACTTAACACTATATTCCTACATTAAATTATCAATCAAGGAGCATAAGCTTATGATGGCACTGCACTGTATGTGCCTTCAGGGCTCATATTCTTCTAAACTATCTTATTAAACCTTACTCAGATTATTTTACTTTGTTGGAATTCACAGAAATGCGAGAATAATAAAAATAGTTACATAATCTAGTGGCTACGGGTACCTTCAAAATAAGCTGTAGATAACTGCTAACAATAGGAAATTACATAACTAATCCATAATATTCAAAATGATGAGAGAACTAATGCTAGCCTCCAGAGGACTTAAAGTAGACAAAGAATGCATTTGTTTATGAACCATAACACTGTAATTTAACAATCAAAGTATTCTAATTGACTCACAATGTATTTATAAACTATTGGAAAATAGATTTAACAAGAATGCATAAAAGAATAAGAAAATAAATTAAGTGAAGATCAGTACCTTGAGTGGCCAGCTCAGAGGACTGACTCACTTAGCTGGAAATCAAATCTAATTCAAATACTCACATATCTTCATAACACACAGTTCCATTCATTTCATATCATAAATATAATTTTTTCATATTGTATTCAATAATGACATTCTTTTAATCCAACATGTATGAAACTTCTAATATTGAAAATAGAGTAACAACTGAGTAACTGGATAAAAAAATTATCTAACTTCACATCGAGCTCATCCCTTCTAACTTATACAAAAATGGGAGAGTCTTATGCAACTGCCAACTAACTTCAATCATCAATCTATTCCTAGATATTAGGATACATGCTTAAGATTGGTTTATTAATTCTAACTGAACAAAGGAAGGAGAATCCTATTCAAACAAGAATTCTTATGCAACGGTTCGCATGAAGAACACACACAAGCTGCATTTGAAACAAGTCTACTTCTTCTACATTTATTTCTTCCCATGATGGTTCACGTTCATCCTCTAGCTGCCTGTACTTTTGGCGTCTGCACTTCGACTTCCTTTAATTCTCTTGTTGTGCAACTCACTGCAAATCCTCCTTTCCTTGATGCCACATGCTTGTTGCACAGGAGTTAATTCACAAAACATATGCACACAAATAACCTCCATAACTAAACCATAGAATTTCATCTATATTGCATGCATACTCATGTTTAAATCATTTAATTGATAATACCATCACCATATTCCATATTAATAACATAGGTACAAGGTCTTGCAAAGTATATAAAAAGACAGTATATCATGATGGTGATGTTTAAAAAGTATCTAGAAGATCATATGGAAAAGTTTTGAAAGCATATAAAAACAACATAAAAAAAGGTCAATATTTCAACCCATCAGCCTTTAAGTAATTTTAGCGTATAGAAAAAAGATTTATGCAACAAAAATAATTGAAAGATAGAAAAGGTAAATATTTATCTTCTAGTTGCATAAATTGGCTCAAATTTTCTGTCAGTCATATTGTTTGGGGTCTGTATATGCACTCCACGCTGTATAGAATGCACTCTGAAGTTCACTGGAATGACTTTCACATAAAAACATTAAATTCAAAACAAATTGCAAAGTAATATTTATCTGGACCCGCTCTGATAGCATAGATGCATCATAATACGTACGTAGGTACTTCAAATCCTAAAAGATAATTCATCTCTTTCCAATATTTTCCTAAATTAGTGTTAATTTACATGCATCTTTTATTTTTTATAATAGTTATTATTTCGTTATGAGTGTTAAGACTTGACTTGGTTTAGAAAATATTGAAAGTTAATTTAACTTTTGAACCTTTTCAACAATTATGAATTGACTAAGTGGTAGAGAAAAATGACAAAAAATCACATCCCATGTACCTTCTCACACCACACATCTTTTCTTAAGTTGACAATAATTGATGTTCGTTTGAAGTGAAATACCCTTTCAAAATGTGTATAAAGAGATGTATACAAATACGATAATTCGTAGGTGGAGAATGCCATCAATTGATTACAGTCTTTGATAAGTGCGTGAAAACCGAGCAACTATTGATCTCCTAGTTATTAGGAGCAAAAGATCCCACCTATAAGCCTTTTGGCTAACTATTGGCTAAATAATTATATTTATAAAATAATTAAAATATTAATTAATAATGTTTATAATAAATAATATATTTTATAAATTATGTAGTTTAAAAGAAGTTAAACCCTTCCCTCGTCTTAATAAATTTAATGTTATATAATTTTAAAAAATTGAACACTTCCCTCAGAATAATAAATATTCACAATGCCACATAGCCTCCACAATAAAAACATCATAAATACGCTGGATAACTGCTGCAAACACCCAAAATAAAATCATTTTTTATCATAATGTTTAGTGGATTCCATCATCATGATGCCATATAATGTGGAATGATAACTATGTCGCATATCTATGCAATAATGAATATTTAAGATTTTCATTTGATTTGTTAATTCAGATGACAGAAAAAAAAAAAGGGGGAGGAAAATCTCCCACAACTAAATATTACTAGCAATCACACTTTAGTGTGCAACGGGTACGCTAAAAATGGATGTGGAAAGGAGTTCTGTGTGGATAAAATCAAACATCATTTTGCATATGGGAAACTTAAAGTATACATAGTTTGTAAAATTGATTCGGTAAGAACAATAAATAAGGGGGGCATATTTGTAAAAGTACTAAAGAGGATTTTTTTATTTGTTTGTAATATTAGTATTCTCAAAAAGGGAATATATAGAATATTTTCATTAATTTTTTGGGTGTATTTTGATTTGTTGAATCATGGTCATTATTTGAACATTGAAACCATGTAATGATGTGTGTTGTTCTATCTCTCTCTCTCACTCTATCTCTCTTTCATTATTTTTGTAAAAGTGTCATTTCATGAGGCTCCAATGGAACTAGATGATTTGGACCAACCCATACCAAGCTCCACTTTTTACATTATAAAAGTATCATAGCCTAATCTATAATATAGGTTTCTCCATTAGAATACTTGACCATAGGCCCAAGTCTATCATAGACTATAACACTTTTTGCCATTATATTTAAGCAATTTAAAATAGACATAGAATTAGATAGAGAGGGGGAGAGATAGAGAAAGATAAAGAGAAGAGACAAAGAGAGTACAAGTATTGAAGATTATGGACATTATTATTATTTTGATTCTATGAAAGTGATATAGAGAGAGAGTGATAAATAAACATCATCCATGAAATAAAGACAAAAAAGACAAAAAAAAGTAAGAGAATGGGTTAAATGAAAGATATACTAGAGAGAGACTTTTGATCAAACATTCCATGCTAACAATCTAGATATAGCATGTGTCCATGGGGAGCTACACTCAAGACAATGTGCCATTTTCATGGGAGAGGGAGATAAAGAGATATATAGAGATAGAGAGGAAAATAAACGAGAGTGATTTTGAAGACATGGTTTTAGACAGAATGAGAAAATAGAGGAGATAGAGATAGAGATAATGGATCTAGAGGGAAAGAGGTATAGAGAGAGTAATTGAGAGAAAATTAGAGTAGGAGAGAGATAGAGAGAGAGAAGGCAGGACAAAGAGAAAGAGAGATAGATAGAGAGCTAGAGAGATATAGAGGCAAAGGGGTATGGAGAGAGAGGTAGAAAGAGGGTGACAAATAAAGAGATAGAAAGGGAGACAAAGAGATATAGAGAGAAAGTTCTAAGAGATAGACTTATAAAGAGAAAGAGGGAGATTGATAGAGATAAATAGAAAAAGAGAGATAGAGCAAGAGAGAGAGTGTGTCAGAGAGGAAGAGACAATGAGAGGGGAAGAGAGAAAGAGAGATAGAGGAAGAGAGAAGGGGAGAGAGAGAGAGGAGGAGGAGGAGGAGGAGAAATAGAGAAAGAGCTTAGATGGAGATGAGGAGAAAGAGAGAAATAGGAAGATAAAGGAACATAGAGATATAGAAAGAGACAAAGACAACAGGACACAAAGACATATAGAGAGAGGCAAAGTGATACATAGAGAAAGAGAGATAGATAGAGAGCTAGAGAGACATAGAGACAAAGAGGTGTGGAGAGAGAGGTAGAAAGAGGGAGACAAATAAAGAGAAATAAAGAGATAGAAAGGGAGACAAAGATATAGAGAGAAAGTTCTAAGAGATATACTTAGAGAGAGAGAGAGAGGTACATCGGTAGAGAGGAATAGAGAAAGAGAGATAGGGATAAGAGATAAAAGGGGGAGAGAGATAGAGGGGGATTCATGGAGAGGAATAGAGATAAGTGATATATATATATATATATATATATATATATATATATATATATATATATATATATATATATATATAGAGAGAGAGAGAGAGAGAGAGAGAGAGAGAGAGAGAGAGAGAGAGAGAGAGCCCATGTATAACACTGAACTAAACCATATAACATTCTTGAAGTAGAATAATTGGCTGATCCAACAACGAACCCTTTATTTGTAAGGATGTAAGCTTTGTTAGATAGATTCGGCAGAAGGCTAGTGGTCATGGAATTGAGAGCATCCTATTGCTGATTATATCATGTAATAGAGAAAGAGAGTTAAAGCAAGAGAGAGGGATAGAGATATAGAAGGAAACATGGATAGAGAAAAGAGAGATTAACTTTTGACCAATCAATCCATGCTTACAATCCAAATATAACACATGTACATGGGGAGCTACACTCAAGGCATCATGTCACTTGCATGGGAGAGGGAGAAAAAGAGATATATAGAGATAGAGAGATAGAGAGGAAAAGAGATGAGATCAAGATGAATGTAACAAGTTGGCACTCAAAACATTGTTAAGAGTTTATGAGATAAAATTATTGCATTATATTAGTCATATGCCAAAGGGAAATCAAACAAAGTTATTAATATGGTATGGGTGACCATAGAAGGAAGATTAATATGGTATTCAACTGATGAAAATTTAAAATAATTTCCTTTTAAAGAAACCATTAGTTTACACTCAACAGAGACAATTATTACAATTTGCAATATAAAAAGAGATTGAGTGCTAAATAAATAAAAATAAGAAACAAATAAATAATATTTTCTTATTAGAAAAAAAAAACAAATAAATAATATTTGCTTATTAGACGACTTACAAAGTACCAAATAATCAAACTGCTTTAAAGAAATCCACCTTTTCTTATTATTATTAGAAATAACTTAAAATATAGACTAAAATTGAAAATCCACAGTATTAATAACCAAATATTTGGCTACAGTTTATTGCGTTAAGACATCAGAAAATTACAAAGCCTCTAGATTCATAATAGGTACAAAATGCCTAAATACATCCATAGAACTGTCAAATTTTTGACTTTGGAGCGATGTGAGATCTGGCGATGGAGAATGACTTGTCGTGGTGGCATACAACATATTTCCACTGCACTAATATGTACGGCATTGGGGCATTTGGTTGCATCTTTTAATTGCTTTATTTCCACAACTATTGCCCTTTCAAAATCCCATTAAATAGCCATGTGACAAAAATGTAGCATAGAAAAATGAAGTAAATGCATTTTTACGTGAACCTACATCGCTGGAACCGATCCTGCCCCTTTTGAATCCAAAGAAAACAACGAACGAAAGGGATAAAACAAGGAAATAAAAAATAGCCAATGAACTACAGACATTTGGAAGATGTCGAGTGGTAAAAAATGAAGGGTTGAGACAATTTCAATCATCTTGCACCCATATTAGACACCCTCCACTATTGTTTTTACCAATCAACAGTTGAAAACTAATAAAAATGATGCAAGATGATTAAATGCATCCTCGCCGCACAGGATATTTGTTGTCATCACTTACTGTTAATTTTTTCTAGTGGTTTTTATTGAGATAGCATCAGACAGAATATTCTTTACCTTTATTCATTTAGTTGCCCTGACATTTCTAACAAAGGAATATTGAGCACAACCGTTCTGTTAGGGCCAATTGCCTTCATGTTTGGCAGACCTCTTAAATAACTAAAATCATAGTTGTACTTTTTATCTTACCTAAGTTCCTTTAAGAAAACACAATATTCGGCAAGATATTATTTAATTAAGAGATCTTACCAAGGAATTGACGTGAGGGTCATTTCTTAAAAAGGAAGGGAATAGAACATTAATACCTTACCTTACAAGCGGATAGATGGTCTTGGGGTCCAATATTGTCAAACTATAACATATATATAAATATGTGTGTGCATAGACATATTTTAATTGGTATAAAAAAATATAGAACATTAAAAGTATGTTAACTTTCCATATATCCCAACAAGTATAACTATATTTGCAAAAATAGAGATTCTCCTGTGGCAAAAGTTTATGATGTACCTGGCACAATTTTTTAGTATTCCTCAACATTAAAGACATGATATTTCCACAGTCCATGATAAGTTAGAATGTGTGATTTTGGATTAGACTGTGTGTAGCTTTTTTAGATCAACATGTTATTGAGTTTTTGTTTGTGCTAGGTTTCTGCAGTTCATGTGACTTTCTAGCATTTAATTTGTATTATTGTCACTGTGGTTTTTTGTTTCAGATGTGACAATATTCTTTGGCTACCTGCTATCTGTTCTTTTTGTAGCTCTTTGCTGCCTTTATCCTCTATATTTATTTGCATTATTTCAATACCAAAAAAGAGTATAACTATATTAAAAGATATCCCACAAGTATAACTATGTATCTTAAATTTCTAATGACTATATATATTAAAAGAAAATCCAAAGTATATCACATTGCCAACGAATTAAAAGCATGCTTTGCTTTGGCACTTACCACTATTTTCTCCATTTGTTTCATCGAGACTAACAACAATGAAATTTCATTTTGATAAATATATTATAATTTCAAACTTTTCTCATGTGAAACCCTAAAACTAGGAAGAGGGAAGCAAATTAACATTGCTTTTCAAAGTGTATTAAATCATAGTGGCAGAAAACAGATAAAACCATCCAGTGAGAAATATAACTGGCGAACAAAATGGAAAACTGGGAAAGTGAAAATTTTCATTGACAGAACATTACTACAAACTAATTACGCCAAGAGGCGAAGCCTAGAGGCGTTATATAGCCACAACACGATTGAAAGTTTTATTCTCCCAATTTAAATTGACATTTATAGGGCTATCAAATAGATTAACGTTAGTATTTAAAATAATTTCAGCATCCCATCACCTCCCGAGAATATTTCGTTGTAGGAGAGAATAGTGGCATGTTGATGTGGATAATTAGGAAATTATTGGCACGCCTGTGTTTCTTAGGAATCTCTGGTACTAATCCTCAATGGGCATTCTCTGGAAAACAGGGAAGCCACAGATGTTGTTGGTGCAGGAGCACCTTGCTAGCTTTAAGCCTCCATGAGGCAAATTTTGGTTTTAATCTAATTTTGGTATTTTAATGATGTAATAAGGTCATTGGAAATGTATTAGAGGCATTTGATTAGGTTCTAGTGGGATTTGAAGTTATTTTGTAAAGGATTGCAAAAAAATTGTAAAATTGTCAAATTTGCAAAAAAATGCAAAAAAGGGCAAACAAAAGAGGAATATGAAGGGTCATAGGGAGTTTAATATGTAGTTTCTCACATTTGAGGAGTTTTATTTCATTATTGTTGTAATAAAGGTCTATGTAAGACCACTCTTATGTATTTAGAGGTCATTAGGTAGTGAAGCTTTAAGTTTGCTCAAGTTTAGTACTTTCTAAGTTGAGTAGTGTTAGTGGTTTGGCTATTTTTAGCCTCTTCTTTTTGCATGTAAAAGAGAGTGGAGTGATGGAAAAAGAAACATGGATGTAAAGACAATATTTATGCCTTGAAATTTGTGCAAGAGGCAGAGATGAAGGAGAGATGGAGGAGAGATGAAGTTTAGAGAAGAGAAATGAAATAAAAGTTTAATTTTCTGCATTTTTTGACAATTTTTTCTAATTCCTGAGGCTGGTATGGCCCTGTATAGAATACCAAATGGCATAAAATTAAATTTTCTGGAAAGATCACGGAGTCTTCTTTCTTTTGGCATTGGTTGTATCAATTTTTATTATGTTGTGTACAAGTTATGATGATTTTAGCGATGGACACTTCCAGTTTTGTTTACTGTAACTGTCATCTTGTTTGGAATGGTACGGATTTTACAGATCAAGTACAGGTCTGAAACCAATGGGAAAAGATGTATGCATGAGTCTAGTTTCATATTCTTTTTGTTTGGGCAATTTTCATTAATAATTAAGTGAGTTATGCCATTTTTGGTGAGGGCAGGTCTGCAATCTACTAGGGTCTCCATCTCTATAACAGTCCATTTTTGAAGCATACTTTCAAAAAGAACCTATGTTGCATGTGAGATATGTTGTGTAAGAGGGTAATGGGTATAAAAATCAGTTTTTAGATCATGGGTTTGAGTTGTATTCTTAAAATTATGTCATTTTTACCGTATTTGCTGCTCTCATCAAAGCATAGTGAAAGTTTGTGAGTTTTGGGTGAATCCTCCATGTCTCTGCATCAGTTGTACACATCTTCAACATAGTGACTAAAGAGTGGTCTCATGGGCCAAACATGATGGTTAAGAGAAGCGGCTTTGCTTGGGGTGTAATCAGAAATTGCCTTTACATTGCAGTTAGTTTTGGAGGATCGGCAGCGGGAAACCTTAAATAAATCGATGTGTATGATTTTGAAATGAAAGAATTGTGGGAGGTTTTTGAAATGCCAGTTTCCATGGCAGTGGACATCTTTTTTGTTCATTCTGAAAAGTTATTTGTTCGAGGTTGGGTAAGAGAAGGAAAAACTAAGGATCCACTGAAATATTTTTCATATTGCTCGCTGAAAAATGCCTCGCAAAAGGATAAATGGCTGCAGAAGGTTCTCAAGAAATTTCCTCCCATGACTCTCAATAAATTCGTTGTCACAAAAGATGATGAGGTTTACATGGTGGAGCAATTAGCTAAAGTGGGTTGGGTGGTGAGGACTAAGCCTTCATTTTTAGTCGTATCGGAGTTGGACAAGAACAATGTGAAATGGAAGAGGGTTTATGGTATGTTGGATACCGAGGTTCCTGGTCACTGTAAATGTGCCCTAGATAAGGATGTGCAGTTTCTTAGCATGGGGAAAAGTGTCATTGTTTTGATGCATCATAAAGATCTGGATGAGGGAGAAGTTACACCGCTTATACTTGAGATAATAGAAGTATTTGTGTTGTGCCCTTCCATATGGTCTGCCGCCATTGTCAATGGATAACAACCAGGGGCTCAATTATGGATTATTGTGCATTCCAAATTTTGTTTACCTGTGGAGGTTAAATCATTGTAGTGCTTTTCCTTTCCAGAAGGTGGGTGTTGAGTTGAGTTCTTTATTGTGCAATGCAAATGGGTTAGAAATGTTGGACTGACGGAACCCTAATTATGAATTTAATATCACAATTTAGGGTTTTGTTCTTGGACTGTTGAGATTTTTGAAGTTTTTAATGTGTCTTGTTATTTTTTTTGTCATGCTTCAGTGAAATTCGTAAGTACCAGAAGAGCACTAAGCTTTTGATCAGGAAGCTACCTTTCTAGAGGTTGGTTTGAGAAATTACATAGGATTTTAAGGTATGCACAAGTAATATGTTAGATTGGCATCTTTTTTGAGCTGGAATTCTTTGTTGAACTGTGTGATGCGTTTTAAGGAATTTATTTTGTTTTAAAGACTGGGCAATTTTTCGCAGTTCGCTGTATGGGGAGACTTATTTGTGTACGATTAAAATATGTTATAGGAACTTAATTGTAGTGTCTATGTAAATTTTCTTTTGTTGCGATTAGGGTTTTAAGAAAGGGGTATGAACTGATGCGTTTTTAGATTGAATCACGAACTTATATTTTTAATATTTTAATATTTATTTGTTTTTAATTGGGTGATTTAGGCTTTCTGGATAATTTTTTCAGTTTCAACTCCTTTAGAACTCCCCAAGTGAGTTGGATGTGGTATAACACTTGGTATCAACATTGTAGGTTGTCCTGTAGGGATATAAACTGTGGCAATGCTAGGGTTTGCTTCATCTGACAAATGTTTTTTTTTCCTTATTTATATATTTCTTTTCATGTTCGAGTGGGTGAGGTTATGCGTTGTCCCCAAAATGCTCTTTACAATACTCCTACGATTTGAAAAAGTGGTGCAGAGACACCATTTGCCAAATGCTGTACTTTTTATTTGAGACATTGCCATATTATGTTTAAACATCATGTATTTTATAACCATCACTTTCTTCCTTGCTATGGATGTCTAGAGAATTTATAGGCTTCAATCTTGCCTTGGATAATGTTCAAGGCCATTTTTGACATACTGAAATGGGCAGAGCTTGCTGAGGATGCAACTCTAAGGTGTTGAATATTAAGCATAGTGGATTTAAATGTTTGTTCATCCATTTGTAGTGAGGGATGCATTTGATGGGTGGTGTGGAGTTCACTGCCATTGGTTGCCGTGATTGACTTCTGTTCTGTTGTGTTATTAGGTTATCTGTTCATGTTTATTCTAGTGAGAGGGATGTTTTTGATGGATGGTGTGGAGTTCATTGCCATTGGTTGCCATGATTGACTTATGTTCTGCTGTGTTATTGCTATTATCTATTCATGTTTATTATGGTGAGATTTATAAACACTTTTCACAAGCTGCTAGAAATTATCTTGAACAGGATTTCCAAACAATTTTAGCCTTATTTGACAAGTACATCAAACAACTCTCTGAATTATTCAAGCATTTGCGTACACAGATACATGGTTGTAGAATGCAATTTTATGTATACTTAAATAAAGGTGTTTGAACATTATACACACACACATGTACATGTTTGTAAATATACACTAATGTATGTATGAGACACATGTGTGTTTGTACACACACAAACAAAGAAATAGAAATAGTTAGTGGTGACAAAGGAGTATGAGCATGCATGGGAAAAGCAAAAGCATCAACTTCCAAAAAAGCATAAAGATAAATGTGCTACTGCTGATACTGTCCTGCTTGGAGAACTTTTGAATAGTAGCCAATGGACTTGTGCCTAAAGGGATCAACTTCTTGGGTCCTTCGCCCTATCAACAAAGTAGAAATGTTCACAATATTATTCCATTTAAAAGCCCAAAAGAGTGACTCTAATAACAATAAAAAAAGAAAAGAAATTTACAGATGATATGCCAAGATTGCTAAATCCTAAACCAAAACAAAATAAGATGCGTGCCAATTAAATATAAAATGACCTATGGTGCTAAGAGTGACTACAAATAAAAAACTTATGTACTTCACATACCATTTCTGTAAAAATACAACACTTTCAGTCAATCAACTATTGCTTATGAAATGAAGAGTGTGCTCTCCAAGCCTTTGAAATGCCAAATAGTATAGTAAGACCCTAAGAGAGACATATAGACAAAGCCATCAAAAGGGAAAGAGAGAGGAGTTACTAAATTGGAACAGAGTCCAACATAGGGGTATAGCATGTGTAGATCCACAGCGTGCAATAAAGAAATCGTTGAAATGATTACAATCACAAGGCAAGAGAACCCACAAAACATGAAATCCACCTCTAACAAGTGTTAGTACTAGAGCTAAAAATATGATGTGTATTATTCTCAAAACAGCTTAATGATATCAAACTGTTTATGTTTTAATGTGGATTGCGTGGAGTACATTGCCATTGCATAATTTTTTTTGAGACATTGGTGCCATGTAGTAATAAAACATGCCTATATATAATCAGTTAGGGCTACTTGAGGGATGAATATTTTAAATTAGGGCTAGGGTTAAAATAAAAATAGGGTTAGAATATTTTATTAAGTTAACAATAAATATCAATAAAAAATTATTACAAAATAAAATAATATAAAAAAATAAATAATAAATATCGAATAATTTTTAAAAATAATGTAAAATTGTGAAGTATGATAATTTTCTATATATAAAATAGGGGATAGATATAGGGGCCTTTTAATCAACTTCTCCAATAAAAAATGTAATATGGTGGGGGACATTTAAACGACATGAGACTTCTTCTGACATGATTTTTTTTCCGGCGTGAGAACAACCAACAAATTTACAATGGCAACGAAAACGACAAAAGCAACCAGAAACGAAAAAATGAAATGAATGGTGATGATGATTTCAATAATTTCAATTGTCTTACAAAACGAAAAAATGAAATGAATGGTGATGATGATTTCAATAATTTCAATTGTCTTACAAAAAGAAAAAAATGAAATGAATGGTGACGATGATTTCAATAATTTCAATTGTCTTACCTATCGAGAATTGATCTTCCGCCCTAGGCCTCTCTTTGCCAAAAGGGAACCCTTCCGCGTAATTAATTTTATTAACATTCTATATCAATTAGTAATTAGTAATTAAGTAATTTAACATTTTTAGCCGATAGGCTTCTTAGTGGGAGCTTTTGCCTTGCTTAAAAACCGCCGTTTTTCTGTTTTCCGGCCTGCTACGTCCGCTTCTGTCCGGGAAAAAAATTCCGTCGTTTTTATGCTGTTTTCCGGGAAGCCATAACACAGTGTTGATATGCTTAATAACCCACCTTAATACATTGCATTTTACGTTGACGCACACAGGTAGTCTAAATGGGAAAACGTTTAAATGTGAAGCCTTATAACTGGAAGTGCAGTAAATCAAATCGCAAGATGTCAGGTGA
Organism: Cunninghamia lanceolata; assembly: GCA_027924645.1. NCBI lineage: Eukaryota > Viridiplantae > Streptophyta > Pinopsida > Cupressales > Cupressaceae > Cunninghamia > Cunninghamia lanceolata. The sequence continues at coordinate 4,255,173 of BSBN01000311.1, read as the reverse complement.
GCGTGAACAGAAAACAAAAGAGTATTTGCATCAGTTTTTTCCTTTGAGCCTTGCTTTTACTATTCTTCAAATTGTATAGAAATTTGTATTAACTAGGTCAAGGAAGAAGAAAAACAATGGGTAGTTGCCTGGGAAAGAAACAAATGCTGGCTGAAAGCGAGCCAGAAAAATATGATGAGCATAAATCACAATCACCCCCAAGGCCAAGGCAGTGAAACCCTCCCCACCTGGCTTCATGGCTTCTCACCAGCCAGCTGAGGTGAAGGCAACGAGCATGGGGATGGGGATTTGAGAGAGTAGAGGTAGGAGTTTGAATAGAAACAGAAAGCTCCGTGTGAGCGCAGCGCGTTTGATAATTTCCTTCTCCAGGTTTTTTTTCTTCTTTAATCTTGAAGGGTTTACTTGTTTTATCATTATTTTTAGGGTATGCGGGTTAGGGTTTGCCAGGGAATGTAAAGTTTTTTGAGGGTTTGAGAGAGTAGAGGTTGGAGTTAAAAGAGAAACAGAAAGCTCTGTTTTTAGAATGTGTTAGCGCAACGCGTTTGATAATCTTCTCCTTCGGGTTTTTCTTTTCTTCTTTAATCTCGCAGAAGGGTTTACATGTTTTATCATTATTTTTTAGGGTATGCGGGCTAGGGTTCCCCAGGGAATGCAAAGTAGTTTGAGTATTTGAGAGAGTAGATGTTGGATTTAAAATAGAAACAGAAAGCTCTGTTTTTAAAATGTGTGAAGTGCAACGTGTCTGATAATTTCCTTCTCCAGGTTTGTCTTTTCTTCTTTAATCTTGCAGAAGGGTTTACTTGTTTTATCATGATTTTTAGGGTATGCGGGGTTTCTTTTTATGTAGTGATCTTATGTATTTTTTTAATTTATTTGATGGAAATTCCGTTTTGATTGCACCATTGTTAGGATTGCATTCTTGGTGATTGTTTTTTGCGTTGAGAGAGTTGTTTTTTTATCTTATAAAATGGGCTGTACTTATATAGTTCTTGTATTTTTATGCTCACAATCTTTGATCTTGGATTCTGTTTTATCTCTTGAATTTTACAAAAATAGATCTAGGTAGTTTTTATTTCTGTTTAAATCTGGGTTGTTTAAGTTTAAAATTTCCCTTTCCTCTATATGTCACTTATTTGCTGTTTTGTTGAGGCGGGATTTTAAATCTGGGCCTGTTTGAAAATCACATGTTGTAGAGGTGGCTGCAGATCCTCTATGGCCATCGAATCCCATTTGTAGCTTTTGCAATGTCTTCATATGGTTTGCGAAAGATAAATCTTTAGTTGCCTTATCTGATTTTAGGCTTAGGCTTACTTTTAGGTACATTGTGAGGATATTAGGGTTACTTTTAGGTACACATCGAGTGTGCTTTGTGAGGCTTTTGCAGATAATTTGGAGAATGGAGAGAGGCGATGAAAGCTCGCCTGTATTTAGTGGTTTCCTCTTGTTTTAGAAGCTAGTTGGTGTTTCCCAAACTTCCTCGAATCATTTCTAAAACTAGAGGAATTCCACTGAATGTCTTTTGCAACACAATATTTTGTATGACAGTCTAGCTTGCTTATAACAAGCAACGTGATCCATTTATTCGACATCCATTTGCTCGTGATGCCTTCATCTGGTTTATAAAATGGTGAGAGAATAGTTATCTTTACTGTATGGGTTGAGGAAATGTGTCGGGAATGTATTTTGTAGTTTTAGTAACAAAGCACTTCATTTTAGAATTTGGATTCCTCTAAATTTTTTTGGTGAGAATCTTGAGAAAGTGGGTATGATTTTCCATAATGACAACTTTAGGAATGATGCACACGCACCTGAAGTGACTCCCACTTGTCTCCAGCAGCAGAGGGGTATAGCATGTGTAGATCCACAGCTTGCAATAAAGAAATCATTGAAATGATTACAATCACAAGGCAAGAGAACCCACAAAGCATGAAATCCACCTCTAACGAGTGTTAGTACCAGAGCTAAAAATATGATGTGTATTATTCTCAAAACAACTTAATGATATCAAACTGTTCATGTTTTAATGTGGATTGCGTGGAGTACATTGCCATTGCATAAATTTTTTTGAGACATTGGTGCCATGTAGTAATAAAACATGCCTATATATAATCAGTTAGGGCTACTTGAGGGATGAATATTTTAAGTTAGGGCTAGGGTTAAAATAAAAATAGGGTTAGAATATTTTATTAAGTTAACAATAAATATCAATAAAAAATTAGTACAAAATAAAATAATATAAAAAAATTATAATAATTAAAAATAAATATCGAATAATTTTTAAAAATAATTTAAAATTGTGAAGTATGATAATTTTCTATATATAAAATAGGGGGATAGATATAGGGGCCTTTTAATCAACTTCTCCAATAAAAAGTGTAATATGGTGGGGGACATTTAAACGACATGAGACTTCTTCTAACATGATTTTTTTCACGGTGTGAGAACAACCAACAAGTTTACAATGGTGACTAAAAACGGCAAAAGCAATGGGAAACCGACAAAAAAATGAAATGAATGGTGATGATGATTTCAATTGTCTTACCTCTCGAGAGTTGATCTTCCGCCATAGGCCTCTCTTTGCGAAAGGGAACCCTTCGGCCTTATTAATTTTATTAACATTCTATATCAATTTAGTAATTAGTAATTAAGTAATTTAACATTTTAAATATATGTGCTGGGTGTATGGTTTGTTGGGGATAATTAAGTCAAGTCACATCCATTTAGACTTAATACGAAGATAATTCCCTCATAATTTTGGGCCAATATTAATTAAATTTCTCACATATCATAACTGAATTGTGGCCACGTCACCAAGTGGGGTTGCATTGTTAGCCTATTATAAAGATCATTCCTTAAAGCAAGCACTACATAAGGAAGCATAGGCATTGAAAAATCCTACCTAATTAGTTACCTACGAAATGCTCTCCAAACTTCAGTATTGCATAGACAAATGCCAATCCTTGCTCTCGCTCCTACAAGAATTGTTGCATTCAGTATACATGCCTCAACTCACAAGATGCAATAAAACAATCGCAACCATTATAGGGACAATCCCACTGAACCTACAAATTAATGTGTTAAGGAGGATTTAAAGAACACAAATATTAGGGTTTTATGTGAGTCTGGAGACCGTAAGGGTTATAGTTGGCAGCCAGAGTTTCACGAGGAAAGACCAGAAAGAAAAAATAAATCTGCAACCAGTAGAGAAAGCTTGTGACAATGAGGCCGACTAGACGTCCGTGCTTTGAACCTTTTTTTTGTGTGGATAATCTCGTTTCATTCATGCAATCTTTGGTAATCTAAGTTTCATATTTTGGTTTTCAGGAGGTAGACTCGGAGGTTTCAAAGGCGACCGTGGTGGTGATGGCGGCGGAGGAAGGGACGGCTTTGGCCGAGGCGGTGGTGGTGGCAGTCATGGCGACAGAGGCGGCGCGCAGGATACCCAAGAAGAACCCCAGCGACACGAAGTGGATTCCATAGCCGATGAAAAACAGGTAGGTTACATTTTTTCTTTTTTTTGATCGTAATAGATATGTCTTTCGACTAAATCAGATTATTCCAACAACATCATACCCAACAATGCTAGTTAATCAAATAGGCTTTACAATGACGTGAAACTCTCACTAGAGGGGCGTAGATGGATTTCAGGGGTTAACAGTTTTGTTATTCCAACAGAAATTGATTTTAGAAAAAGAGATGCTTGATAGAGAAATAAACGAATTGACTGAAGAAAAGGACCGAGAAGATGCCATTACCCGGTCATTAATAGAAATGATTGCAAAGGTATTTATCAAAACTATTTAGTTTTTAATTTTTTATATTGAACTGTGCTTTTAGGTTGTATCTATAGGTTTATCTTTTTACAATTTGAAGTTTGGTTGTAAGATATGATTTACTTGAGTAAATGTGTATAGGAAGTTGAAGAGCAACAGATGTTGAAGAGGATATTGGAGGTTTGAGCTTGATTTGTTACTTTTCATTTTACTTTATTTTTTATTCCCCACTATGTTTTTTGTTTTTTGCCCTTGTATGCAAAGTTCATATATTCAAATGTTCTTGTTTTTCTTCAGCATTCACTGACAACTCTCGAGAATCGAAAGCAGCAAATCCTTAAAGTGAAAAACAACCATCGTCTTGTGCAAAATACTATTGAGGTAGTTAGAAATGTCTTTTCAATTGATCATATGTGCATTTGCATTGTAAAATTCTTGTTTCTTGATTGTGGGCAGGCATCATCTCCCTAATCATGGATTTGAAGCAAATGCTTTGGATTTTGCAGAGATTCAAACAACAGGGGCTCAGGGGCTCAGGGGATAAATAACTGTGAGTCACCATCACTTCGCTCCACTTATGATTATTAGAAATAGCAATGAATTACTTATATAGACTCAAAGCTGACCTGTTCACGATATTTCTGTGATGCACAATAAGTATAATGACCTTGAATATATGTTCAATTTGCAGATCTGAATCTGTATTACATAAATATCCCAATTTGCTTTTAATTTCTGAGTCGAATGCTCTGGTATTTCTGATGCTTGCTGATGATGAGATTTCTGTATGATGAATTGAATTCTTTTCCTATTATATATATTTAGTTATATCCCTATGAGGCAAGGTGTCTCTCTGAAAGGCTATGACCTCTGAGCAGTTGCAGCCCTTTGTTTGACCGCTGCCTTTAATTGGATTTCATAAGCATTTATTTAATACTCCCACGATTCATAGGAGTCGCACCATATCCTACATGCATTTGGAATAAGACAGTTTATATGAAGTGTGCTTCCTTTTCGCATCACTTTGTATGCTAATCGTATCATCCTTTGACAATCGCGGTTTTTAAGATGGATCGCTGCTTTATATGAATTCATTTGCTACTATTGATTTTACATATTTACATAATATTTAATTTAGTATTTATATCCATATATTATTAATGTTAATATTCACACTTATATTTATATTATATTTGCTATTTATAATATATCCTTTTAAAATAAATATATTTTAATTATATTAAATAATAATATTATTTATTAAATATTAATTAAAATAGCAACTTCACCGTCTTTTATCACTTTTATCATGCTGTTTAAATCTTTAATTTAAACAACGCCTTAATATCAGGACATCACAAAATGCCAGTCCTTCACAATGCTCCAGTTTACAAGAAGGGCAAGGAATAATATTATTATCCACTCAGTGTAATAGCCACCCTAGGTTAATGGTATTTAGATGAAATTTTGTATACAAATTTATTCTCAAACACACAGGTACTGTCTGTTGTTCAGTGACATGGAAAACATATGAAAGCAAAACAATAATAGACCTTTGAAATGTTCATTTACATTGACGATGTTCATTGCAACACCATTCAATAATCACTGAAGAAAGCTTCAAAGGAATTAAACCGAAGTAAGTGCTGCTGTCCTGAATCAGCGATCAGACTGGTTATGTGCATGTGATACGGCAGCTATGAGCAACAAATGTATCCATGAATCCCTACAAGACTCTTCCCAAACTCCTTAACAATATTCCTCTACCCAACGACAGTCCAAACAATGCTAGATCCCTCCTTATGCTCAGCGACCATCATGTTGGAAACATCACACCTGGTACATGGTATGGACCTGCTGTACCGTACGGCAGTGTCTAGGAATCAACAAACAGCCGGAAATGGTCTGAAACGTGCTCAGAACTGGGCGTCAACCTAATGCAGATGCTGATAAACCCTCAATAGAGGTATCTAATGAACACCATATATCATATTACCATTGCTCACTGTGGCTGACCGAGATCAGCAGAGGTACTGCTCTGCTGTACAGCTGTTACAGCAGGATTGTAAGTATGCACAGCTGATTAGTACTCCCCTATACTGCCTTCAACACCACAAAACACTAGCTCAGACCAGACGACCTCTGTAAGACTGATTTCCAACTTCCAACAGGCAGTGAGTATGACTGGGACTCCCTACTTCCGTACCTGACCAGGTAAGGCCTGCTAACTGGTACGGCGGTTCTGGGAGCACTCACAGCAGGACAAAATGATCTGGAAATTGCTCAGGATTGAATATACACCCAGCCTAATGAAGTTCGATCACCAACATAGGCATTACAATCAACTCTCATATACTTGCACAACAAACTTGCTGCCACAGTACCACAGAGATGTACGGCCAGGCAGAAGACACGAGGAACTATAAAGAAACTATCTAAATCACTCCAAAATGCCGTTATTGAATTAACACAGCAAAACGAAATTCTATTCGAACTCCAAGCTAATCAAAACACATCAAAATCCATGAGGCACAGTGTGATTTCAGGATGAAATCACCATAGACCCAGCTAGGGTTGATCTTCCACAACCGAAACCAGATAAGTTATTGAGGCTAAACAACTTCAAAGGGAACTCTGCTCAACATCATTTGTTCACAGAAGTAGAGAAAAAATATTCAATAGCATGTAACCTCAAATGAGCAAATGATTCCATAAATAACCCTCTCCAGAATTCCCAGGCCCATGCACCAATAAAATAATATTTAATGCCCATTAAGATTTGAGCACTCCACTTCACAAATCCCAGAATAGGCGTCACTAGAGAAGGGGGGCCCAGCAGAGGTCAGCGCCCACTTTAAGGAGTGCACTAATTTACTTTTAAAAAATTGATATAAGTTACCCATAAATATTTCATAAAGAAAGACATATGATAATTCATATTAATCTCTTTTTTTTTTTAACAAACACATTTCCTTTTATTCACCCAAGTTAGCCTTGGGAAATTAAAATATTAAGGCTAACGTTCTCCAATATTTATTGATGGAAAGGGGACATTACACTCAGATCTGCTGTCAACGATTTAGCACTGTAACGACCCTTACATAAATTCCTGACCATATAGTGTACAAGTCTGATCCTTTATTTTTATTTACATTCAAACTTCCTCAAAGGACAAAATACAGAATCTGGTAATATTCCCAAAGGAGTATAACAAGCAGATTTCAATAATTATCTCAACAGAAGGACAGACAATTAAGTATGATGTTTCCAGTTTGACCATGCTTCGGAACACTGCTAGGAAAATCAAGGCAACACAGATCTGGACAATTTATACAAGATTATAATCTGAAATTCGAACCTCCTGATTGGTGTTTGTTTTGATCAGTAGAGTATAATTCATGCTAATGCGCAGGGGTATGAATGATGTTTTCATCCCTCTGTAGATTCCAGTGTTGTCAGCTCAGAGATGATACCTGGAAGTAATAGGCGTGGCTGGTAATTAGGGAGTTGCACCAAAAAGATGCTGTTGGTCGTTGAAAGCAACTCTTGCTTAAGTCCAGGCCCAAACGGATGCTGGGATCAGAGTATAAGTGTCGGAGACACCACCCTTTGCCTTTCCAATTGCCCTGCCCTTCTATTAAGGTGGATATCGCAGTTCATGGTCTGCTCACAATGAATCCCTGCTGTTGGTGCATTCCTCAATGGACTCTGATCACTACGATCTTCACATCAACTATCGCCTGCATAGGGTCAATTTCTCTATAGATTGTGATAGAAAACAAGTTCCAAGTTTTCCAAGAGAAGACAATACCTGGTTTATGGAAGTCTTATCAGGTCCCAAAGCTCTTAGAGCCTGGGTACAGGAGAACTGGCAAGCGAAGTGGGTATCTTGACGATGCCAAAAGGCTATTTCATTGCTATCTTCTCTTTAGAGAAGGAAAAAGATCATGTATCCTTAGAGTGGAATGGGTAACCTAAAAAATAAACTTGATATTTATAATCCACAAGGACCTGTTATTCATGTGTGTTAAGTATATAATTGTATACTAAAAAAGAGAAAAATCTATATGCACACACATGCACACACACAAAACTTATAAATTTTAGGCAGTGCAATTTGATTTTGAGCAGAATTTAAATTTTCATCAGTTTCTGCTAAGGGCTTTCTTTGTCGGTAATCGTAACCTTAGGAGAAGCCAACATCCAAGTGTTGTTGGCTTGGAACCATTCCAGCCAACTTTAATCTTCCAAGTTTTCATTTGACAATGTGCTACTAGAGCTGAATTCGTATTTCTCAATGACCCAAGCGTCGCCGTCCTTTTAAAGGAAAAAAAGCAGGAGGATGATAAATAAATGTTGCTTCTTAACCATGTCACCAAGTCAAAAAATCTGCCATGACAACCCGTGAATCTTCAAATTGATGTCAAAACTAAACAGCAGTAGATTTCACTCTACAAATGCTGTGAGAGATTATACATAAGTAATAAAACATCTAATTTCAAAAATCATGATAGACCAAATATCTCTAGGAACAAAATTTGTATAGAATGATGAATACCAATTCTACACAGTAGTGAGATGCGTACCGCGACCACTGTCACTGTCAGGTAAGACAACCTGGGGGCTACAACAAAAGATTTATTGCGCCCCAATGAAACTCAAATGTACCCCGCCTTGAAAGCCTGACATATAAAGTTTTTTATTATTATGACACACGAATAAAAGAATTGTTCTATATAAGATACTGCTGTAAATAGAGCTAGATAAGTTCTGGGACAAAGTTCTTCTGCACATCCCAGTAATCTTTTTCTTCCTTCATCCTTTGTGTCCGATCCACATAAAATATTGCCTTTCAATATTTTTTTGCACCTGTTGGACAACACAAATTATTTAGACATCTAGTTTCCATGGATACTCAAATCCGCAAGCAGAATTACTTGGCAAAACCAAGGTAGCATATCATAAAATTGTAAACAGTTCAGTAATTTTGACAATAAAATAGCCATCATGTAAAATAGGTGCATAGTACATAAATTAACACACAACCACGATCCAGCAAAACCATGAGAAATATAAATGTTTTGAATAGTTAACTATTGAAAATTGTCATTCCTCACACCTCTTCTTTAGAAAGCTATGTGTGGAAAAGCTTAAATTGGCTTTCAGTATAGCAAAAAAAACCATTGTTTATACTCTTGTCTCGATTAGCCTTGATTACTCCAAACCATGTTATGTCTATTCTTCCCCTTTGGAACACTTTATTGTACGAGTTCTGACCAAGACAAAATGAAAAGGAGATGAGTGTCTAGTTGCAACATTTGGATGAGTATTTGTGTTGTTTGTTCCTCCCTCTCTGCTATCTACTGTTGTATTTGCATAAATGCTCTCCAATCATCCTGTTCTGCCATCTTCTCCTTATCTCTGCCTTCAATTCCAACTCTCCCTTGTTGTGCTTCTGCCTCTAGCTTCTTCCTTTCTCTCTCTACGGCCCTCTGGTCTCTTTGGCTCGGCTGCATACACTAAACAGACACTCTAATACCAATGTAAGAAACCTATTGGTTGTTTGACTAATCAACCCAGATTAATAATAGTCAGTTTGCACCAAATGAAATTCATGTATCATACCAATTAGATATCTCAGATATTAGCAACAGATGATACATCCATACAGTCAACAGAAAACCAGTTATAGCAGATTGGATAAACAAATCTTTACACAAATTTTCAGATTTCAATTAGTCCACTGGTTTATATATTCTTATTACCAGTTGATCAGCTGAACAGCACTTCGTTACACCATTCCAGATTATAATGAATCCACAGAAGAATATAATATCAATGTGTAGGGAATAATCACCTCCAGCACCCCAGTGACTTACAAGGAATATGAAGATTCTGGAACTCAGTTTAAGTCGCCAGGGAGGTGTTCGGTGTCTTAGCTTCAGTTAACTCAATAGCTGCCTGTAGGATTGGTATGGCTGGCGCACTCCCTGAATCTCATGATACATGTGGAAGTGAACAATACTGAAGATTGGCGTGATGCTGGGAATTTCACTGTTCATATTAGGTTGAGGTGCCCAATAGAGTTACATGATGCACTTGATGGTGTTGAGATACAATTGTTGGAAACACCTGACAACCCTTTCCTTAGCCGCTGCTCCAGTTAGTGCAACAGACCTGTTATTAGATTACCAGTCACCTGGTCCACTAGTTGCTGTCCAAGCATATCCTCACAATATCTTATTGCTGGCTTGTTCTATGCTTGTGCCTTCGCAGGCTGATTGCTCTATAGTCAGTCGCCCACCTGAAATGAATTGATTCACTGATTAGCTACCCTGAATTTCTGCAATGGATAGATTGGCATTGAACACTAATCCAGATAAGGGTTTCGTCCTACCTGGACTTCCGAAGACTGAGGTTTTCGTCTCAGCTTGGAAAATATTTGTAACTTAGCAAGATTCAAAAATGCATAAGATCGGATGATCCTCCAGATGCGAATTCCTCTTTCCTATACACCAGAAGCATCACAAGAAGTTGGCTCTAAAATTTGAAAGAGTTACTTCCCAAAAAGATGGAAAATTGAGTCGGCCTCAAGTAAAGGAACTTATTGTTATTAATTTATTAAAATAATAATAATAATATTATTATTATATATATTTATCAATATTATGATAGTGTTTAAAAACACTCTTATTATTAAAATTAAATGGTATCATAGTGCTGGAGCATAGGGGACATGACAGTCATCTCTCCTTTACTTGTCTTGGGCATTACCATGGTACCGAGGGACAGTTCCTCAGATGGCAATGACAGGCTTCTTGCCATTCAGCGCCATATGCATTGAGCTTTACTACATTTTTGCAAGCTTATGCAGTCACAAGATATCCTCTTCATTGTATTCATTATTCTTATTATTGTAACTGCATTTATCATAACTGTCCTCACATAGTTTCAGCTTGCCGGACCATGAGTGGTGGTGGAAGTAAGTGCTGTGCCTCCAACTTTCTCTTTTACTGTAACAGAGTTTCTGTGCCCTGTTTCAATTGATTGAAGCTTTTTATGTTCCATCTTTCAATTAATCTAACTGAAACATGTCATGATTTTTGATACAGGTCTATCTTATGCGGAGGATCAACTGGTGTTTTCATTTTTGGGTACTGCTTCTACTATTATTTTGCACTATCGGATATGACTGGCTTTATGCAGATGTCATTTTTCTTTGGCTACATGGCTTGTAAGTGCTATGGACTCTTCCCAATGCTCACACTGTTGGTTTTTGTTCTTCTTTGCTGTTTGTCAGCCACATACTCCATTCAATAAAGTGCGAGTAGCCCTATGCCTTAGAAGGAAAAGATGTACCCTTTTGTACACTTTCACTTTTAATGTAGAAACCGATTCTAATAGCCATTGCTTATATTCATGTTGACGTGTTTCAAGGGCTGTATACTCTAAAACGGAATTAGGCAAGATGCTTCATGGTAAAAGGGAATTAGGCAAGATACTCTAAAAGGTAAATATCTTTATATTTGTTTTTCTAGAATGGAAACATTGGCTTAGGTTGAGGTGCCTGCAAAAATCTGAAACATTATTCCATGGAAAGTTGCCCATTTGCACCAATGTAGACCTCAAAGGGCACTAAAGATGAATCATTTATCTTCAGATTGCTAGGCATTTCCTTAATACATTTTGATCTGAATCAACTCAGAGAAAGTGTTGAAGAGCTTTTTGTATTCACTTCAAAGAGTTATATTCTATTCTGAGTTTGGAAAATTTATACACGTGTTTTAGAACTTGACAGGTCTTGGCTTTGTTTAATTTGTTTAAATTTTTAAATAGCCTATGAATTATTATTTTTTGATTGTCCTGTTTTATGTCACATCTCATTTGCTGGTTTTCATCTTTATCCATAATTACAGCAGCTGCGACTTATTCCTGTATGAGTAGGCTGCCTATTGTTCTGCCATTTATTTTTTTTCTTCATTGCTGTGGTTTCTAGTTTCAAGGTGCATCATAAATTTGTATATCGAGATTGCATAAAATCCACTTGGTATTGTGTTACGTTTTCTTTATTGTAAAATTCCACCACAGTTTATATGTTCTCCATTGGTAGTAAGAGGTGTAAACAGGACCTGCTAGAGCACGTTTGTAAGCTAAGTATGGTTGTAGGCTAGAAAATTAGCTAAAACAAAAACCTGCTAGAGCATGTTTAAACAGAAACAGTTAGAGACAAAATCCAATGCTGATTGGAGAGACCCATGTGATCCAAGAGGGTTAATGACCAATTACAGTAATGCTTGAATATATACCCTTTTAAAGAACAACCTATACATGTAATTTACTACATATGCATCCTTAAATCTCACTTCTGATTAATAAATTCCAAACCAAGACCAAAAGCCTAATAGCGTAAATAGCATCAGAAACAAACCAAGACTACAAAAAAATAATTTCTATCCCACGGACCCCACAATTTATGGTATATTCTATCCCATCAGCTATAGTAACTCAACATTAGCAATACAAGACAAGCGATATCTGATGCTTAACAAAACAACCAATGAATTATATTCTTTGCCTTACAAAACAAAGACTTCTTTGATGGTTCCACACCCGCAACATGTGAAATACTTTGTATTGTCACGTATTGCAAAACAAGTGGTAAAACTACAGAATTGATCATTTATACGACATTGAAATACTTAAAACACCTTCATAAACATATTCTTTGTGCATCAACTCCTTCGAACCTCAAAACTCGAGCTTTCTACTAAATGTGAGGCTTCTCACCAAACTCGTTTAAAATAAATTTTCAAGCCTATGAGCAACTCTGCACATGGAACAAATTTGTCACTATGAACTTGAAACTACCGGTGAGGCAAGCTATATATTGGAAACCAAGTCTACCAAAGAACATGCAAGACATTATTGGACACAAAAAGCTGGATAAACTTCGTAACTTTGAAAGAAAAAAAGTGAAATCTATAAGGAATTTTGCGTTTGATGTTTCCTTGTCTTGTTTCTTGTAGACCCAAACTGCCTTATATAACCAAGTTGAGTAGATGTTTGAAGTCCAAAATATCAATTTGAAGTTTGTCGGGTCCATGTTTGATTGCCTTGATAGTTCATTAATTAGATTTTAGAGGGGGCATCAAATTTGAAGTTCACCTTGCTTCATGCTTGTGTTCCTTGTGGACCTCCAAAACCTTATGCAATAGAGCTAGACTAATGGTCTTGGGCTCGTTGTAATTATACTCTCAACTCCATGATTCTAAGGTGGTACTCAGGTGAATCAAAGTTTGACATGTGACTTTGTCGTGACTTGGATTGTGCCTTGAGGGAATCAAGAGTAGACATGTGGCAAGCTTTGTCAAGCTTTATTGGTCCTTAGGCCAATTTGTGAATTCTCCAAACATGATGAAGGAGATACAATCCAATTGATCAAACAAGTCTAGGTCCACCGTGGTCTACATATTCATGGCTTTAAGATCTTGGACATTGGCTTAATATAAACTTTGGTTTAAGATGCTTTTGGGTTTTTCCAAGAGTCTCCCTTGCCTTGCAAGCTTGATAATATCCATCGCAAGATAGTGACTCAACCAAGGTTGATTGGACTTTTCAAGTCTACAAGGAAAAATGAAACACTAGACTTTAACATGAACGGATTCTAATCCAATTGGAACATCTCGGCTTTGAAAGGCCTTTGTGGACTTAAAACTTTGAAATTCTTGAATATGACAAAGAAAGCAAACAGTTATTGATGGAATTAATTGAAATCTATAAGGCTTTTCACATTCTTGCTTCTTGTGGAGCCAAGCTACCTTATATAGTTGAGTTTAGTGGAAGTTTAAAGTTTGGAATATCAAGTTGATTTCTATAGGGCTTGTGTTGGCATATTTGCACGTTTCCCCAACCTTTAGCTACCAATGGTATGCCTACATGCAAGACAATGCATGTCTCTCTGGGGAAGAGAGGATGATCATTTAAATGCGAACCTATTATCACTAGACATTTCAAATAACAATGTGCTCTAAGCCCTATGTAATTACACTTTGTAACCTACTTTCCATTGCCAAATTTTAACAAAGGTTGTGTTTATTTCATGTTTTTATCCACTTACATAATATGCTTTCATTGCAAATAATTATTGGCATGCCTATTGCATAGTAAGTGCGATTGCTAGTTTTTATTTTTCTCTCTCAATGATCTCTCATCATGGAATCCCTGTTATCTGGAATCCATGGAATGGAGTTTGTGAGATTTGAAAACAACCAGTGAAATTTTCAGCATTACATTGTTTGAAGGGCCTGGAGGTGAGAAGTTTAACGTGGAAGGGATAATGGCTTGAAGGATTTGCAATCTGGCTACATTTTGGAAACTAGGTCACCTTGTCAAATGCAATACAACTACAGGGAAGCAATATATATGGTTGCATCAAATTTCTTGTTGTCTCATTCTGCTTTGATAAGATGTGGCAGCTATAACTAACATTTAAGAGTTGTAATTCTTGAATGTTCAATGTTACTGCTTTGTCTCAGTTAACGCGACTAAAGGAGTTTCTTAATTTCAAGAACCAAATTTCACAAGATATCACATTCTTAAGTGTGTTGGAGCAACCTCCTCGGGAGCAAGTGCACCTATTTGGTATATGTAATAAGACCTAAAATTGTAGTGTGTACGTGAGGTTAGTATTCAGTCTTGTAAACAAGGTTTTATATCAACATTACATATTACATATCATATGGTAATATGCAGATGGTATGCTACTTTATTTTGTTTGACTTAAGTAAATGTTTAGCACCATTGACAACATGTATTGTGAAGTAGTTTTCTAGTTACTTTGCTGAGTGGTTGAGGTAGCATTTTGACTGCTTTCTGAGTATGTATGCCTAATATCATGTATTTATAATGAATCAATTAGTCATGGCAGTTCGAGAGCGACCATCTACATAATTTTTACCATGACTAGTATATTATTATTATTATATACTTATTTCTACTAACCAATAAAACCAAGATTGGAAAGATGACTCTAATGCATAAAGAGAACTCATTTAATGTTATGAATCTTTTTAACATAGTTCTACTTTCTTGGCTGGTTTCTATTAATATTATATTAAACTTAATTATTATGCAAGGGACATTTTTTTAATAGGTGGAGAAGAAGCAACACATTGGTTTTGGGTGCAAAGACAATCTGTCTCATTTGTTTAGGTGTTGTGGCAGGAGTGAGGCTATCTATTCTTGAAAATTCTATTGGGCCTCACATGCAGCCTCATCTTTTCTGTTATCTCGTGAGAAACAAATTATGGTCTTTGCGGGCCAGCATTATCCACTAACTTGGTTGTTTCTTCATTAGTACTTGGTAAAAGGATACAATATGTTGCTTCTCATTTACTTGAGTTGTATGGTATGGAATCTCAGATGCCCAATATTCTACCTTTTGATCGCACAAGTGTTAGGTGGTACCTCAAGCTACATTTTGCTTTGTGGTTTGATCTTGTTTATATTTCAGATCTTTAGAAGAATGGACAAAAATGATGACTAGATGAGCACCCAAAAAATGTTTTCTCTATATGTCAATCTAGAGCAATTTACATTTTTAAACCTCTCTTAATAACAAAAATAAAATAACTATATTGAGTCGACTTCTTAAAATATGGTCAAACCTCCCAAAAATAAAATGAAAATAAAAAATGCCCATAAAATATGTTAGTTAAGACAAGCAACTTACTAATGCAATATACTTGAGTTTTACTTTGGTTAAGCACATATTGGTTACAATTATAAGACAAGCAACTTACAAAAAATTTCATGTTTCAAAATCTTTATCAATATGAAAAGATGTTTAAAGGTGAAAATGTTGAAATTATATTTAGTGTTGTGCTAAGTGAAACTCTTATGTTTTTCAACCTAAATAATGGATATGAGTTGGTGTCAAACCAAATTGTGAAACAATGCATTCACGATAAGAAAAATGCTATACTTCAACCAAAATAATTAGATGTTCTTGTTAGATTTGTAATTGGCTTTACTTTACATTTTCTTATCAATTCAAGTCTGTTATGCATAAAGAAGACATGCTTACATTATTTGTTTTTACTATGATTTCCATATGCAACAAATAGAGGTCAATATTTTGCACATGTTTTATTACCAAAAATCTACAAAGAACACAAATAAAAAACCATAGATTAAAATTTTAAGAAAAATGTTAGTGAACAACTTTAATAGTTGGGTAGGTGTAAGGTGTTTGTTTTGTGTATGAATCCCATCTTTTTGCAAGTGTTGTCAACCTACACATCATATCCAAAAATCATCATCTCTCTCATGCAACCAAAACATATACTATCTACCAACAAGATCTCAACATCTATGAGACCCAATACTGTATCTCAAAGTGAAGTAAATGACAATGTTATATAAGAATGGAAAGACAATCAAGATCTACTTTTCAAAGACATGGCAATAGTCATTGAGATTGTCTTAAGTCAAATCATGAAACAATACATTTATCTAAAACAAAGTTTTATTATTTCAATCAGAACAACAGATTTGAGTTTGTATCTCAAATCAATTCATTAAGCAATGCATAAATAATAACCAAAATGATGATTTTTTCAACCAAGATAATAGATTCTCAAGTCATTGTGCAAACTTTCTACAAGCCTACTTGTTCTTAATATGTTTCTAATTGGGTTCTCCATTTTATAATCAATTCAAGTTCGTTATTCATAAGAACACAAGTTCATATAATCTTTTCATGCTATAGTTTTCTTAAATGACAAATGTAGGGCAAGGTTTTGCACATGATTTTGAAATGCAAATCTAACACACCAAAAACGTAAATAATGATTCTATAATAGGTGTAGATATTCAATATATTTTAAATGCTTGTCAAAAGCAAAATCACATTTTAGAATTAAGATCATATATTTCTAATTTTTTTTACATATTTTATTTATGTATGCATAGACACAATATTTTAGTGTAAAGCATCATTTTGTTTTTGTTTCTAACTATTTCTTTTAAAAGTTAAATAAATAAATCAGAAGATAAGTCTCAATGCTTAATGCTTTATCCTGATGAGCATTACATATTCATAAGAATAGGTTTTTGTGAATGACTATTTATAAAATATTAGATTTACTTTAAACTATGTACTTGAACCTTGAGAAATTATATATATTTGTAGTAGTATGTCATTTAATATTAAACTTTTATTGAAACTATTATAACTACACTAGTAATTCTTTATAATATTATTTCTGTATTTAAAATGATTGAATAGATATACCCAAGTGGTTTGATTCTTGTAAGTTCAAGTTCTTCTGTATTATTTGGGTTATAAAATTTGGTGAATTTATGTATCATATTATTATGGATAAGGCAAAAGAGAAGATACTAATGTTTTAAAGTAATAATTAAGCACATTTGTTCTTTTTAAAGATAAATTTTAACTCCTTACAAGTTGACAAGACACTTAGTCAATAGAATTCACTATGGCCTCATATAGGCAATGCCTTGGAAAGTATTATTTGTGTGAAAGAGTTTCATTTATAGCTTTAAACTCTTTCTTCATTACTATTATATAGTCCTTCAAACTATAGAATGAAGAAAACTTTTAAAATAAGGGTAGCTTGAATTGGCTATGTGATGAAGGTATATATACTCTATAATAATAAATCACATAATTGATTTTAGGGGTAGATTGTAGGCTTTAAAATAATATAAGGTCTATAAAAAATATAATCTTATTGTACAATGCATGCATGAGGAAAGTTTCATACAATAAATTGGTGTCTCTCTTGATAGTTAACTATAATACTACTATTCAACATAGTTTTATGGTAGCCACACCCACAATTAGATTTAGTAAACTCAATATTTGTACATGTTAACATCTAAAACATCTCAAAGGGTTCTCGACTTGGGTGTTGATCCATAAACTATCTAAATAATAGAATTTAATAATTAATAAAATATACTAACATATTATGCTACTTATACATTCAAATCATAGTGTTAGGGAGATAATTGATGATCAAAGGAAAAAGAAAACGTACTATAATAAAATGATTCTAAACGGTAACTCATATTTATCCTAGAAACCCCCAACATGGAGGAAAATGCAAACTCAATGGTAGTGACAAATACCATAGTACCCATATTAAAGTAGTAAAATTGCCAAGGACAATAGATTGCTTGGATACAAGCAACCCTTGCTCCTTAATGGTGTTATATTGTCTTATCTCTTCTATGAGCAATTGAATCCTCTTTTACTTAGATCATAAAATTTATTCTTCTTGTCTTGTTTGATTCAAAATGCTAGTTTCTACCTCTTTTTAAAGTTTTCTATGAACAAAAAGGTTCTCTTGAGTCTTGGAAGATTTTTTGTATGTATTAGAAGATGAAACAACACTTTCTAAATTCATATTCCAAACCTCTTGGTTGTAAGGGTCACTATTGTGGTCATGGTGTTATCTTGGACACTAACACTGTCACAGTTCTATCCTAGATATTTTTGCTGACCTATTTCCTGATCAACATCTTATGGTTTCTATGTTGTTGTACGAGTGGGGGCAACTTCATCGTTCAAAAGGGACCCACGATTAGCATGCTAAAGCTTAATCAACAATTATTAGTTTAGGAATGATGAGGTGATGCCTCTACTAGGAGCCTTTTTCAATGTGCATCCTCCCTATTTTGGTGACTTCATCTTTCTACTTCAATTGGGTTTTTGATTTGAGCGATTTATCAATCTCATTAAAGGTTCAACAAAGGTCTTGCTTGAATGCTAGAGCAAGATTTATACTAGAGTGAGGGTAAGGGAAAGTGAGAAAGAGGGAGAAAAGAGAAAGCATTTACTTAGTCCCCACCCCTTCCTATAGTTGATAGTAGGGAAGATATATGGGAAAATCAATTTGAGCCAACTATAGTTGTAACTGACCTCTCAAGTGCCCTACCTCCATACTTGAATGCCCCTTGCTAGCTCTATCTTACTCTAAAAGTTTTTGCTCCAAGTAGATGCATAATTGAGTAGGCCACACACAATATTGTTATAATAATGTGGGGCCTATTGTTTGGAAGTGTATGCATGTGATGTTGCTGAGAGTAAGCAGGGATATGCATTTGCATATGATCTCAAAAGTATTACTTTATTCTTCCTAGGGCCTACCTAATGTCAAATCCACTAGTTTGTTCAATGTTAGGGCATCCACTCTGCACTAAACTACCTAAGGGCTCATGCCCTTTTCTACACCCCTTTGGGCACCCTACAGGTTGAGGCCCTTAGGTACTTAACCAAGAGAAATCCCTTAGGCACTCGATTAGAAGGCTGAGGGCCCATCCCCCAATATATATGTTTGGTAGCCTCCCCTCTTTTATAGTTCCCCCCACCCCTTGCAACAATTTAGTTTAGTTTAGTTAAAGTATCCCCCTCTTCTATTGCTCCCTATTGAACCAACCCCACTGTAGAAAGAGTAGCTATACCTCTATATTGGCAAGGTGGATAGAAGTTGCCTTACAAGATGTTCCAATCCACTCTTGGCTCTGAGCTCAAAGGTGTATTTTTGGCCTCCCCATTGGCAATGTGAACCTAGATTTGAGGGTGATCCTAGATCTAGGAACTTAATTCATCACATTAGTGGTGGAACATAAGAGTAGTTAGTCAAGTTAGTCATGAAGAATGGTCCCAACCCTCACCTATACAAGGCAACTTTGGATACATGATCATCAAGGGGTCTAATGCGAATCCCTTATTATTGTAAGGGGTCAAAAAGGTTAGAATGGGATAGATTGGATCTCTGAGGTTCATTAAGAAATGTCATATCTAACAACCATGAGCTAGCTATGTTCGGTTCCAGTAGATAGATCTTAATGCTATTGGGTGATATGTGTTCTTGATCTCTCGAAACAACCTACTAGATGGTTGGAACAACACTATAGAAAGGGGGGCTATAGCCCCTATTATAGAGGGAGGAGAGGGATGGGAGTGAACCACTGGACTTCAACCCAACCTACTATAGATAGCTAGGAGATGGGAGAAGTGGTTGAGGGGTTTGATCTTAGTTATGAGAGTGAGGCACTCTAAGATAGGATAAGGGCCCCTACCTTCATAGTAGGGCAATTTCTTGGGGGCGCTCCCCCTTAGATACCCCTATTATAGATAGGGCTTCCAATTAGATGAAAAAAAGAACACTTCCCCCCATTATAGAGTGGGGGAAGGGGAGGGAGAGAGAAGAGGGAAGTGGAGGGCCCTCATCTACCTTCTCTTCTCACATAAGAAACTTCACTTTGATGTGATTTAGAGCTTATTACATACATGGCCTATAGAAATTATAGTACGGGGTGCCCTGCCCCTTTCTAGTTATTATATGGGTTGGACATGAGACAATGTAGCATTGGTCTCACCCCCTATTATAGAAAGGGGTATCACATATATAATGGTTTGTAATCTCACCTATCTACCCTTTCTAAACTAGACTAAACTAAACTAAACTAAAATATAGTAGGGGGGGTGGTGTGAGTTTTAGGTCATAGGATTGGGAAATAATACCTCCCTCTCAATACTTGTATTTTTTCTCTTGATTAATGTAAGGCTAATAATTTATATACTTGACAACTTAACCAATATATGGGTAGGGGCCTCCACCTCTAAAGGTAGGTAGTTGCCTACCATTGTCATCTCTAATCTCTCTAACATGCCTTTGATTCCCCCACTACTATAGAGAGGGACCTAATTAGTTTCTAACACAGATTATATATAGCCTAGAACATGATGCTCTCCTCTCCCTTAAGATTGAGTGTACCATAGTGAACTTGCACATACTGAACCGTCTTTGATATAACATTAAACTTGCACTTGTTGGTTGGAGTTGAGTTCACAAGGTTAGTTCCATACCACATATAGGGTTGCTCACTGTTCATCTTATTATTCACAAAAATACATATACATATATATACATACACACAATTTTCATGATATATATAGATCACATCTCCTTTATTAGGGAGATTTTTCTCCCACCAAAGCTTATATTTGGGACATAGAATTATCTCATCCCATGTGTGTAACAACTTAACAACACATATTATATTGCAACTCCAATAATTGTAATCCTTTGTGATGCTCACATGACACTTTTACAATGGCTACAATGGGTTACGAATGAAAATTCTCCACACACAATTTAGTGGTGCCAATTACATTTCGTATTAGCACAATTACAATTCTTGTGCATGCCTCTTCAAAGCCCAAGAATGCTGATTTCTAACCCCCTTGTTTTGCATTCCACATTTTATAATGAACTTTACAACACTACAAGTTGTTCTTTGTGAGAATGCATATCTCCGTTTAATGATTTTTATTCTTTCCCTTGCTTCCAACACAAGTGGATTTATTAACAATGTAAGAAAATGTGAAGGCTAAGATTTCCATATTACTTCATACATTTTTCCCTCCTTACTTTCCCTTTCTACAAGTTAGAATATTGAGCACTATTCAATCTTAATACACATGTACAAATGAAAATCATCTCATCCTTATCTCCTTTGTAGATCAACTAAATGCTCCATTCAAGTGTCAAATGACACACCCTTACTATTGATGGTGGTGTAATAATGTGCAAAGGTTGTTCCTTCTTCATATTTTGTGTCTATATGTGCTTCTCTTACCCTTGTGGTTGCTCTTTCTTAATTTTTCCATCCTTTTAGTGAAGCTTCTAACATTTTCCATCCCAATGTCCTTGCATCTTATAAGGTGAGCAATAACTTTGTTTTTTTGATTAAAGGGGTAAAAAATAGGTTTTGAAGGGGCCCTAAAAACTCTGTACAATAGGTGAAACGCCAATGAGAGCACAAAAAACCTACAACAAATCTACAAACACCCAGGTTTTGAAAGGTCTTGAAACGTTATACAACACTACAGCCAAGCAACCACCATAAAGATGTTGCAACGTAGCTACTAAACAAAAGAGACCTGGAATGACCACCTACACAACTTTAGGTCTCGTCCTATCATTCTAAGCCCCCTTGACCTAGATTTAGGAAGCACTCACATGTTTAGGAAGACCTCTCTTCCTTCTTTGAACAATCTTCCACAAGACATCATCCTCTAAAGACTCAAAACGAGGGGAGATGGGATGGTTAGCCTTTGTTGTAGATTGCAATAACTTTGTTAGTCTTACACATACTTAAATTTATTTTTTTAGTTCCTTGTGTGAACTTGCTTCAACACTTATCTCCCTTCTATTTTCAAGAGTAGCTCTTCCTTTTTACATCCTTACTAGAGAACATATGCTTCTTAGTGGTGTTTGCTTTTTACATCTTTCTGCAATGGTTACTTCTTCCACAATTAGTGCAAGGAAGAAGAAACCTACATTCTTGTGTAACATGCCCTTTCCTCTTGCAAATGAAACAAAATATGAACTCTTTACCTTGTTCACCCACATGCTCTTTTACCTTCTTGTTGGCTAGTGGGGGAGTGAAATCTCCCCATTTCTTCTTTTCTTGTTACTTATCCTCTTGACATAGAGTTTTTCTCTCATCTTCTTACTTAGATTGTTTCTCTCTTTTGGGGGACATCCTACACTCAACTTGAAGTTTTACAAAAATAATATTAAAATGTTTTAAAGCCCCCATAACCATCCTTGATTTATGCATAGTGAAGATTGTTAGGAATTTACAGGTTGATCAAACCAATTCCACATAACCCAAAATGAGATAATGATGCATGCAAGATTACAAATTTATCATAATGCTAAGATCAAAATACAAACACAAGATAACACAAAATATACCATGGGAAAACCCTCAAGAGGGAAAAACCTAGCCTCCAAAAGCATCCACACTCAATGTATTATTTAGCAATGAAAACATTACAATACACTTACAGAGTCTCATGAACACTTCTGAAACATCAAGCTCCTCCAATGCATCCTCCATGTTTCCAAACATGTAACCACACATCCCATGCCATGCTTCACATATGCACTCACAAGAGAAACTCAATACAATGACAACCTCTCACAAGCCTACAACCAAAACAACCAATATCCAACTAGCCAACCCAAACCACTAATTATGTGCTTGCTTTTATAGTCTCAAGCTCACACAGATACAACTTGTGGTATTGGGTAAAACCATGTGACTCAAAATCATGAGCACAAAACCATTGACCCCAAAATTAAATATTTACCACAAATAATAAATATTTCCTTGTCTCCATCACCTCTTTTCCACTCTTTAACAACGTATTGGAAATTCATGAAAGAGATTGTTGTAGACTACAACATAGAGGCACAAGAAACATGCCATATGCCCTAAAAATTACCTATTATTATTTGCAATCAATCTTTGATATCATTAAGTGTTGGTCAAAATTATTTCATCAACTGGGAAGAATTGCAAATGATAATGGATTATAGTCTAACTACCTACATTCCTATATGCAAAACCCTGATCACCTAGAAACAATAATGCTAGTTGAATCAACACAATCCTTCTCATATGATGCTTGTCACAAAGGATTTAAATGGAAAGAAAGAAAGAAAAAGTAATTATGAGTGTATTTCCCCTGTTTTTCTGCTTTTCCAAAAGAAAATTCATAACATATTGAAAAATTATGTTGGAGTGAGCCACTTATATAAAAACATTTTCATAACATAGACAAACATATAAGTCCCAACAAAGGAAAACCAATCACAAATTGGAAACACATGAATACAAACAAATACCATGCATAGTATATCAATCACACAATGCAAACAAAGGCTAACCATGAAGAGGATGATAATAATGATGATGGGATAGACACGATAAACATTAGAGAAATGAATGAAGGAGAGTTATTAACACAAATAGGCCTTTCTAACAATGTCAATCTAAATGAACACAAAATGCTTGGTTGATGTAATTTTGCAAACAACTAAAATGAGATGAACATAATGTTATCCCATACTTACATGACACTGCATTTCAATTTATAAACATAACTAGTAGTTGCACAGAGTTTTCCCACAATGGATTTGCCGATAGGCTATTAGTATTTTTTTAGTTAGGGTATACCTAGGTTTTTAGCCTGGCCGGGGCCTAGAGAGACCTTTACGAGGGATCTCTTCCCATGGCTTTATCGCTACCTGAGACCACAACTAGGGGGTCTCCATCGCCAATGGGCATTAACGCCCTTAGTTCAAATCCGCGAGCTTGTTGGCCCAGTGAAGGCCCATAGCTTGCGAGCACACCAGCCCAGCGGAGGACCCGAGAAGGATCCTGTGAGAATGACAACCCAGTGAAGGTACAAGGCCTGCGAGCTCGTTGGCCTAGTGGGGATTTGAACTCGGGTGGTGATCACTGCAACCAAGTGAACTCACCACCACGTTGTGCCCCGAAGGGCTGATAGGTTATTAGTAATGGAAGCAATAAATTGTGGAATAAAATATAGAAATAAAAATTCATACTTATATTGAAAGATGAGACAATGACAATGGTGTTTTATTTTTTGCAATGTATAATAAGCATTTTTAATTTACACTTAAAAAATATATAATATTTACAGTAAATGTTTCTTGTATGACTAGGAGTAATACAAGGTTTATAGAATTTGGGTTTTCATCACTAACATAGGTGTTCTCTTGTATTATAGTATTTAGGGTAGTATCAAATGCATGTGTATTGAAGGATAAAACATTAGTATGATGTTGTAGATGATTACATAAGGTAGAGATATTTTCACATTTTAATGCAGTAAAAACCATTTGAAGTTGTAGTGAGTTCTCCATGGTGGTGTGACAATGTATGCAGATTATCCCAGTAAAAGAAACACAATGCTTGGTGTTAGTAACCACATCAAGCATAGAAGGATGCAAAGAATATGGATCATTTATTTTTTTCCTCAAAAAAAATATTTTTAATATTACCAATTGCTTAACTGCTAACATTACATATTGACCATCTTACAGTACTAAATGCTATAGCTAATACAATCTCCTAGAGCTCATCTTAAGACAAACAATTGTAATTGCATAAATAATAATAAATAAGAGATCAAAACACAATCACTCAAATATATACTATACAAGAATAATTACAATTATATTAGAGACTATATATTATATATAAAATAAAAATAATTAAGTTATAAATACTAAATATTAGCAGTATCAATTACGACACAAATTAACCAAATTTCAACATAATTGTTCGTTTTTCACTATGGTTTCTTAGTATTTATGTGTTTCTTTTGTTTAATTTTTTGTTATTATTATTCTTTTGTACCTATAACTTTAGAGGAGGTCATTTGTATGTTTCCTTTGGATTCATATGTTGAGTATATTCTTAGCCCCATGTTTGTCAAAGAGTGGAAAGCATTATTGAATCTTTAATTGTATAGTGAAATCATTATTCTTCTCTAAATAGTGTCATTTTCAAAAGTGTCAGGAAGGTGGAGACCACATTGCATTATATGGTTGACCATGCTTGTTTTCTAGTGTATTTTGTCTAGTTGCCTCCATTGTTTTGAGAGTGTCTTAAAATGTAATTGATAGCCTCTAAGTAATTTTAGCATGTAGGAAAAACATTTATGCAAACAATATTGACTCATTTTTATTCTAAATGATGAAATGCATCCAATTAGTTAGCATGACTCTCTCTCTCTCTCTCTCCACTTCTCTATTCTTCTCCCTCTATGTATCCCTTTATCTCTTTGTCTCTCCCCTTCTCTCTTCCTTTACCTCTCTTTCTTTCTTTCTTCCTCTCTCTTTCATTCTCTCTATCTTTGTCTCTCTTTCTATATCTCTCTTTCTCTAGCCTCCTCTACGTCTCTCTATCTCACTTTTACATAATTTACATTAAATAAAATATGCTATATAATAACAAATATACCTAGATTAGATATTATATATAAAATAAATATTGATTAATTTATAAATAAATATTTAATATAAATAAATAATTTTATAATATAATAATATTTTTAAAATGTATTAAATAATTTATATTATATAAAATATATTATACAATAATAAATACAATTATATTAGAGACTATATATTATATATAAAATAAATATAATTAAGTTATAAATATTAAATATCTCTCTCTATTCGTCTCTCTTTGTCTCTCCCCTTCTCTCTTCCTCTACCTCACTTTTGTCTTCCTCTCTCTCTCTCACTCTCTCTATCTCTCTCCACTTCTCTTTTCCTCTCTCTTTGTGTATCCCTTTATCTCTCTATCTCTCCCCTTCTCTCTTCCTCTTCCTCTCTTTCTCTCTTCCTCTCTCTTTCATTCTCTCTCCATCTCCCTCTCTTTCTCTATCCTCTATGTCTATCTCATTTCTAAATAATTTACATTATATAAAATATACTAAATAATAACAAATATAACTATATTAAATATTATATATTATATATAAAATAAATATGACTAAATTATAATTAAATATTTAATATAAATAAACCATTTTATAATATAATATTATTTTTAAAATATATTAAATAATTTATATTATATAAAAGTATACTAAACAAAAATAAATGCAATTGTATTAGAGACTATACATTATATATTATATATAAAATAAAAATAATTAAATAAGAAATATTAAATATGTTTAGTCTAAATAACCATTTTATATTATATTATACTTATAAATATATGAATATAATATATTTTACATGTTATATAATATTAATTAAAAAAGTATTGAATTTGTTTTTTTAATTCTAATTTGTGAGTGGATAAAAATACAAAATATAATTTTGTGTAAAACAAAAATTAAATTTATATTTCAAACTACTACTTAAGTAAATAAAGCTAGTTAGTTGGGTAATTAGAATTAGAGATTTAATCATTTCTACCATTATCATAAACCCCATGTTTGAAAGCAACTTCAAGTAGTCTCCATGCAAGTCATACATAAACTTTGTAAATTTAAAATGGAGGCAACGCGCTCATTTTTAGACTCTTGAATAGATAAATTTTAATAATATTATAATAATCGCAATTAAAAAACTTATTTAACATCTAATTATTTTTAAATATTTATTAATACATAATCATTAAATGCTTTTGTAATAAAATTAAAGTTAAAATTTCAATTATTTTTTAAATTAATGCATAGCATCTTTTATGTAATATTATACTATATTAAAAATTAATATTATCTTTTAATATATTTTTTTCCTATCATTTATAAATTGTGAGTGCCTCTTGTTTTCCAAGAAGTTAGGTCAAAATATTTTTATTTTTTAAATGATAAATTTTTATATTAATTTATAAAATATAACATATTCGTGTGTATACAACAAAAATAATTTAAAAATAGAAAAGGTAAATAGTTGCATAAATTGGCTCAAATTTTCTGTCAATCATATTGTTTGCCGTATGTACATGCACTCCATGCTATACATAATGCACTTTAAGCTCGCTGGAATGCGTTTTGCATGAAAGCATTAAATTAAAAACAAACTGCAAAGTAATATTTATCCAAACCTGCTCTGCAGAGATCCATCATAATATGTATGTACTTCAAATCCTAAAAGATAAAAATTCTGATTTCTGTTAAGACTTGACTTGGTTTAGAAAATATTGAAAATTAATTTAACTTTTGAACTTTTTCAACAATTATGAATTCACTAAGTGGTAGAGAAAAATGACAAAAAGTCACATCCCAAGCACCTTCTCACACCACACAACTTTTCTTACGCTGACAATAATGTATGTTAATTTGAAGTGAAATACCCTTTCGAAATGTGTATGAAGAGATGTATACAAATACAATAATTCTTAGGTGGAGAACATCATCAATTGATTACGATCTTTGATTTCAATTAATAATGTTAATAATGAATAATATATTTTATAAATTATGTAGTTTAAAAGAAGTTAAACCCTTCCCTCGTCTTAATAAATTTGATGTTATATAATTTTAAAAAATTGAACACTTCCATCCAAATAATAAATATACACGATGCAAACACCCAAACACCCAAAATAAAATATTTTTTTATCATAATGTTTAGTGGATTTCATCATGATGCCGTATAATGTGGAATGATAACTATGCCGCATATCTATGCAATAATGAATATTTGATATTTTTATTCAATTTTAATTCTATATCAATTTAGTAATTAAATAATTATGCCGAAGGCGTTCATTCTGTTGCTTCAAATCCTTCTTGGATGTTTCATCCTTGTCTAGCTGTTCCAAAATTGATGTGACTGATTCCTTGAAATCATCCACTCTTTGAGCACGAGTGGCTGGTCCCAGATCAATTGTAGATATTACGTAATCTTCCGCCCTGACATGTTCTTTTGCTGCATCAGCTGGCAGGACTGCTATTTCTGTAATTCTTGATCCTGACTCATCCTTATAGATTCTGGACTATACTTTGGCCTTCTTTTGTTTCTTAGGCTTTTGAGCTTGTGACAAAATTGTACTTAAATCTAGCTGCATTATTTCCATTTGTGGCTCAGGATATGCTATTCTACTTTGCAGCCATTCAGGTGCAGATGATTTATTCAATTCAGTGGCTCCGTCACCATCAATTACAGCTAGCTCTTTAGGTGATTTCCGTTCTTGCTCTAGTTCTTCATTCTTTTATGTGTTTATCTCCTCTTCCTTTTCTTCTTCTTGGGCCAAATTTTCCAGATTTGCCATTGTACTTTCTTGAGTTGACTTGAAAACTTCCTTCGTCTGACCTTTATCTGGAGCACTATCAGATACATCAATGACTTCAACATTGACTGAAGGTTTGGTGGGATTCTTTATCATTTACTTCAGCCAACACATCCTTCTCCTCCTCAAGTGTTGTTTCAGGCTCATGCAATCCCAACTCTGCACATACTTTCTCAATCCTAGGCAATAGTGGTAAGGCCAAGGAATCTGCAGGCATTTGTGAAATAGGAACAACAGAAGATATGGCCAGGGGAGGCATATTGACTTGTGTCAGATTAGCTAAAACTGACGATAAGGAAGAAGAGATGACAAGAGGTGAAGGAAAGGGTAGTGAAGGTAGAGGAAGAGGGGGTGAAAGGATGGTAGAAATGGGAGGTAGTGGTAATTGAGTGGAAGAAGTAGAAGATGAAAGTGTAGTGATAGTGGAAGGGCATGAAATTGTGACAGTGTAGGAAATAGGGATGCTAGAGGTATTGGAAGAAATTGCCAGTGAGCAGGAAGTAGCTGTAATGGCAGAGGCAAGAGAGGTGGCAAGGGATGTTTCTTGAGTTATGGGAGCTGAGGTTATGGGTGAAGTGGATGCAGCAGCGAAAGAAGTGATAGAAGAAGAAGTGGCAAGAGAAGCGGCAGGGATTGTGACAGCAGTGCCTATGCTTTGGGTAGCGGGAGACAGGGAAGTTGGAGGACTAGAATCTTTCTTGGTTGTATCATCCTCCTTATGTACCTCTTTTACTTTTGCTTTCTTTGCCTTAGAGCCTTCTCCTGGGCCACTTGGCATGGCTCTTTTCTTGGAGGCCCTTGTCCTAGTAGAGGGAGGTTGATCTTTCTTTAGAGGACGTCTTGTAGATGGCTTCTTAATCTTCTTCGCTTTCTTGGCCAAAGATGTATGTTCTTCACTGTCTGACATCTATTTCTCAACTGGCTCTGCCTCATCTATGACATTGATTGGTTCATCCTCTTCTCCTCCGGAGTCCTTATCTGACTCCAATGCTGTATACATGAGTTGTATTCCCTATCCTTCTAAAGCAGCCACCTGACCTCCTACCCAGGCTTTGCTCAATCTGATAGGTTCTCTCATAACAGTATCCAAGGAACTCTCTTCTACATTTCCCCAATTTGGTAATGGAATAGGTTGATGGTATTGAGCCTCCCATGGTCCTCTGACCATAACATTTTCATCGTCTTGCAACTGGTCTGGTACTGCCATAATGTGGAACTTCTTAATAAAATCCAGAGGTAGCCTTGAATGTGCCTTCTTCATAATCTCATAATCATCTAGACAAATGGCCCAAAAATATTCAATATGCATCTTGTGGAACAACTTCTTACTTGCGAATCTTTCCATCACCTCATTTGGATCAAAATGATCCCTTGCATTGTAGTAGTGTGAGTTGAGTAGTTGAAGCTCTTTATCAGAATGCTCTATAGATGCCAAAGAAGGGCATGCATAAATTCCTTTGCCGAACCTGATACGAAACTGAACATTGGTTCTGTGCAAGTGTTTGAGCTTCTCGGCACAGGGTATTAACTGTCTAGACAGCTCCAGAAGCACTGTCTTGTCATCAGGATACTTGGGAAGTCTGTAAGCCATCTCACTGAAGCCTTGCACCCTTAAATATGTGAATTTCTCAAACTAGGTGTACCATCTACCATACTTAGTTATTTCATTAATTACCTCGGTGGAAATCCTCAAGGCTATGTTACCTTGCAACATTCTGGTTATATACATTGTGAAAGCATCATTTACTCTTTTGAAATGTATCAAAGATTGAGAAGAGGTCAGCTGTGGGTAGCACTCATAAACCTTTATCTGGGTTTGCTCATCATTCCCAACTTCACCAATCTTGGACAACCCAACATAGTGATTTCTTCTTGCCAATGCATAAACAATATAAGATGTCCACCTGAAGTACCTTTCATCCTTGAAATTGCTAAAGGCCTCATGAATATTATTGCCGAGGATTTGGGCCCAGTGGAACTTAGTCCCTTTCAGTATCTCAATGATGATAACAAATATCCACTCCTTAAAAGTGGAGGCTGTGGGTAATCCATATATCCTACTCAAGAAAGTTACCAAATCCCCAATTTCATCATGGAAATCACTCCTATATAGTATTCGGGGAAATTTGATGAGAGCAGACCTTCTGCTTTTGGCCCAATTGTCATTCATGTACTTTCTGCATCCTTCTACATCTTTGTTATAAGTCTCCTCTGATCCTTGTTTGTTTGGCATAGTCATAACCTTGTGCCAAGGAATATCAAAGGTCTCAGCTAGAGAGGGTGGGCTTAAATCAGCCAAGATATCCCCACTAGTTGTTTGGATTGTTCTTGACATGATATCACACCTCTGTGCACAGGTTGCCATCAATTCTGCACATTGCACTGAGGTGGGGAAGGCAACAACTTGTGATATACCACTGTCCCTTAGTATTCTGGCCCTAGGAGTTGGGTTCGGACCGAAGACCCTCAATCTAAAGTCATCTAGGTCTATGTGATCTAGGTCTGTATCTCCTACATCACTCCATCTGGAGTGAATTTTGGTCTCTGGAGGGATTCCCTTGAATTCGTACTTCATAGCTTGGGCTCGAGTAGTCATTTAGTCTGCAAGACTAGACCTTATAAGTTTGACACCTTGAGAAATCTTTCATACACCCCTAAGTTTAAGATGAACCTTAATGAATATGCTAGTACTACTGATATACCCTTTTAGAGAATCTCAAATCTAACAGTTATCACTATTGTACTTATAACAATCATCATTAATACATGCAAAGAAACATTAATGTTGCAAGAAATCCCATGAAAATCATCATTATCTATGCATTACAACATTAACTCTATCATTTTTGACACTTTCCCTTTGAAAATCCTTTGAAACAGAGTCATTTTACATGATTTGCGCTATTTTTAGGGTCATCCGACTTGTAGGCAGGAAAGCGCTAAAATTAGGGTCTGCCGACCTAAGTGGGAGAAACGAGCTGGTCTACCTCAAGGTTTTACTACTGTTCATGCTTTTAAAATTTGCACGAGTTTTGGTTGCTATTGACTTGCACGAGTTTTGAAGTTGACCGACCAAGTCGATGGGAGAGCGTTAAAGCGCAGAATCAGAAGGAATCATTTTTAGCGCAAGGCTGATGTATTGCTTTCAGTGGGACTTTGGGATGCTACCAATTTTGCAGAGACATTCGGGGTGTCTGACCAAGTTAGAGATGAGGTCTTTTAGCGCAAGGTCGACGCAAGGGATTTTCGGCGCAAAAGTAGTTTTCAATGCTTGCGAGGTTTTACGATCCTCCTGACCTAATCGGTAGGATGCGACATAGGTATGTAGGTTAGAGGTTAGGTTTTTTAGCACTAAGTGGAATCCATAATGCAGCGCAGGTTTCATCCATCACCGACCGACTGGAGTTGACTCGTTTACAAGTCGGTCAGACTTTGATTTGGTGCAAAAATTGGATGTGTTCACTATAGTATTATCTAAGCTTTTGTCCTTTTTACTTATGATAATTGGTTTACGCTTTCAAAAGGAAATCTTAACGAGGTTTCAATGAAAAAAACAAATAATTCAGGCACATAAGCCCTAGCTAGAAACCCTAAGGACGTTTTGCTTTACAAAATCATTTAATCAAACCCTAATTACATGTAGCGAAGGCTTAAAAGACAAAGTTTGGAACCCTACCTGGTTAATGTGGAAGGCGTGTTCAGCCTGTGCAAGCAGGGAGTGGTCGCAGTTTCACACTCGGGTGAATCGGCAGCAAAGCGTTCAAAATCCTAATGGAGCTTTAAAAATCTCGATTGAAATGCAAAAGATGGTTAAAACAGAGGGATTTACCCCTTTTATTCCTTGGAAAAATCACCTTTAATGCACAACGTACAATTGTCAGATTTAGGGTTTTGGCACGGTTTCTCCCTTGCTTAGACTTGGCGGGGAAATTGGTCGCGACAGATTGGTCGGTGACGACTCTTTTCAGCGCTGTGACCTGCATGATTAATTTACGTATTTTGCGGGCTTTTAAGGTCCATCTGACTTGTGGACATTTTGGCTTTGTCTGACCTAGTCGATGATCGAATGATATAGCGTAAGTCAGAGACAGTAGATTTTAGCGCAGAAGTTTGTCGGGAGGAAAATTAGCGCTGAAGTCGGTGACAAAGGATTTCAACGCTAGGTCAGTTGGAAGGCAATTTAGTGCAGTGGTCAGACAGATAGCAATTTGGTGCAAAGGTCGGTTAGAGGGCAATTCAGCACAAAAGGGCAATTCAAGGCCATTAAAAGGGATGTAAAAATCCAACCTAGCAGATTCTTGAAGTGATTTCTTAATATCGTCGTTCAATCAAGGTCAAAATGCACTTTGACCACTTAACCACTTAAGAGGTGAAAAAGACCTAATTGACATCCTAAGCCAAATCAAAAGAGGGGGTCCCCATTTTTGAATGGGGCATGTGTGCGAGGCACAACAAATGGTAACTCTGCTGGGAAATACTCCCGAGCATTCCAACGATAAACATTCAGTTCGAACCTAGAATCTTTGTGTTCTCCACTTATTAAATGAAAAAGCAAGGTACCTTATCAAAGAATCCAAGATCACTAACTAGTGCAACCATCCACATCCTAAAAACCTGAGTGTGTGCAATTGTATTCATTCCCATCCTTTGGCAACTAAGTTCATCCAAGATCCTCTGCGACAAGTTAGGAAGCTGAGATCATTCTACCACCAAGAAATGCTCAAATTTTAGAATGTGATGAGCTTTGAGAAGAACAAATAATAGATAATGTTTTCTGGTATGATGGCATTTGATGGTAATCAATTCCAGATAGTACCTTTGTGAGAATTTTCAATTGGTAGTCTCTTTTATTTGCACTGTAACGGGTCTGGTGTTGAAAAACACCTTTTATTTTTACCCAATATAGGCTAGCAACACTTAGTGTCACCCGCCTTTTTGCTTGATTGATAGTGCATGTGGTAGAAGAAGAAGTCAACCCTTTTACTTGACACAAGATCACTCAGACTCGCCTAGCTACTTTAGGATCATTTAAAGTGTGAGAGATATATGGTTAGAAAATACTTTAGGTGCACCAACTAATGACTCATTTCCAATGAATAGACACCATACTCCTTGGCATAATAGTGGAACCCACAACAAGACTAAGTGGAAACCTTGGCTTCTTGAAGGAAGACTCACGACTATTCACCCATCAAAGAAGCACTTGTAGGTCCACACAACTGCCACCACATCAAAAATGAAGATCCCGCGAAAAAGCAAGTACAACAAGCAAAACCAAAAGGACAACTAATCTAAGCAAAGAACCTAACAACTAAGGAAAGCAAAAACAAGAAAGCAAGACTAAACTAAAGGCAACCTAAACTAACCAAAGAAAACAAACCCCTAACTATGTACACTAAAACAAGGCATGACTGCCTCTCAGGCCTGGAAGTAGTGCTTTAGGAACTGGCCATTGACAGGCAATGGTAGCTCCTCACCAGTAAGGCTCTTGAGTCGATACGTGTTGTCTCCAAGGATCTCATAGATCTGGTAGGGGCCCAACCAAAGTTTATCAAATTTACCATGTTCTCCTTTCTTTTCATGCACTTTATCCCAACATAGGACCAAATCAGAAATGTGGAAGGCTTTGATTTTGGCTCTTTTGTCGAACCATCATTTTACGACTTCCTGATGTTTAGCAAAGTTTTTTATAGCAGCATCACGTTTCTCTTCAAGGTGCAGTAATTGGGCTAATCTAGAGGATAATTGATCATCAATTTCAAGGTAGTCTTGCATGAATTGTAGTACGGGGATCCTCAAATGGATGGGAAAGATGGGTTCAATCCCATAGACTAGGTGATAAGGCGATGTGCCTAAAGCTGCTTTGTGTTGGATTCTATCAGCCCATAAGGCGAACCTAAGCTGAGTGTGCCAGTCTCTGGGGTTTTTGTCTAATAGCTTCTTAATAACCTTGAGAAGATTTTTGTTTGTTGATTCAGTTACCCCATTCCCTTGTGGATAGTAATTAGATGAGAACTTGAGAGTAATCCCATAATCAAATGCCCAGTTAGGAAAACGTAATGATGAAAAGGCAAGGCCATTATCACATACCAAAGCAACTGGACAACTGAATCTAGTGATAATATGCTTTTCAACAAATTCAATAACTACCTCTGTGGTGCATTACTTACAAGCTATTGCTTCAGACCATTGGGTGCAGTAATTAGTAGCGGTCAGAATATACCTGTGGCCTGTAGAGGAAGACAGATTGACCATACAGATAAAGTTGAGGCCCCATTGAGCAAATGGTCATACCTCCACCACTGGTTGCAAGGGCATAGCTGCGTGTCGCTCTGTGTGTGCAGCGGTCTGGCATATATGACAAGTTCTTACATGTGAATATGTGTCTTTGAACAGAGTTGGCCAATAATATCCGGCACGAAGAACCTGGTCAGATGTCGAGTGGGCTGATCCATGACCTGTTCTGAATCTCTCATGAAAACTAGTTAACACTTGATTGACTTATGACTTATCCAAACACCTTAGATATATGCCTTCGTGATTCTTCTTGTAAAGAACTGATCCTTTTATCATGTAACTCCTGCTCTTTAGTCTGAGTGCTCTCCTTTGAACTGAATTCAGCTGTGGCAGATAGCGTTGATTAAGTAAAATATGATATCTCTGTAGCACTCATCTTTTGAAATGTCTTCTAATAGGTACTGCTGGGAGACTAGGTCTGGTCCCACTTCAACCATTGTTCTTGTCAGGGCCTAACCTCTTACCAATTTCATAGGTTGAATATCTACATCAAACTCTTGCAGTATGGTGACCCATTTCCCTCTTCTTTCTTCCAATTCACTTTGCATCAGTAATGCTTTGACTACTGCATCTGGGACTATAGCAATTACTTGACTTCTTAAGATGTAGTGACATAACTTCTTGACTGCCTTTACCAGAGCGTATGCTTGTTTTTCCACATTCGGATACCTTAACTCTGCGTCTTTCAATGGAGTGTTCATGAAAGCGACGGACCTTTTATCATCAACTGATCTCTTCTTTGTCAATATTGCAGTACAAGTATGCTCAGAAGCAAACAAGTATATCTGAAATGACAAAGTATAATTTCAACTATGGCAAACTTGGCTTCTGGAGTCCAATCCATTTTAGCATCCTTTTTCAACATGGCATTAAGAGGTCGGACAATCTAAGAAAATCCCGTGATGAATTTATGTACAAAATTGATCTTACAAATATGACTTAAGTTCCTTCTTGTTGGTTGGGGGAGGTACTTTAAGTATTGCTTGGATCCAGTCTAGGTCGATAGATATTCCTCGCTCAGATATTACATGTCCCAGCAACTTCCCCTCAGTTACTCCAAAAATGCACTTCTTGGGATTGAGTGATATACCATAATCCTTGCATCGCTGTAACACCTTTCTCAAATCTGCTACATGATCTTCTCGTCTCTTAGAGAATACCGTGAGGTCATCCATGTAGATGATAATACATTTTCCAACTAATCCTTTAAAAGCAACATCCATTGCACGCTAAAAAGTTGCACCAGCGTTGATTAAACCAAATGGCGTGCGGCGATATGCATAGATGCCCCATTTGCAAGTGAAGGACATCTTCAATCTATCTTCATATTCTACCATCACCTGGTTATAACTAGAATACCCATCCAAGAATGACATCATTTGGGACTCATTAACAATCTGTAACACTTCGTCCAAAGAATGCAGTGGGTAATTATCCTTTTCAAATGCTCTGTTAAGTTACGGAAGTCAACACAAAGCCTGATTTCTCCATTTTTCTTTCGGATTGGAACTAGATTTGCTACCCATGTGGAATGTCTGACTGGGAATATTATCCTTGCTGACAACAACTTCTGAACTTCTTTGAAAATTAGTGGTTCAAGTAGAGCATTCATTGGCCACAACCTTTGTCTGAATGGATTTGCCCCTGGCTTCAATGGGATGGTGTGAGTGATGATCGAGGTATCGTATGTCTTTAGATCTTCATAGCTCCATGCTATAACCTCATGGTAATCTCTTAATGCATGTATGATTCCTGCCTTTTCTTCCTCGGTACTAGCTTTCCTGATGAACACATTCTTAACATTTTCTTCTGTTCCCAAGTTAAACGGGTCACACTTTCCCCCTGGGGATTCTCCTTCTTTCCTTTGGGTTCCTAAATTGTCTGCATCAAACAATCTTTCTAATTCTACCATTACCCATGGAATAGTATTGGTTTTCAGGTTTAGTACTCCTTCTAGATCCATTTCAGCATGCTCCATTTCTTCTTCATCTATTATCTGAGCAGTGAAAACATCAAATGAAGTAAGGAAGTTAATTATGTGATGGTCATCTTCAAAAACTTAGAAATTGGTAACATTATTAGGTATAGATGGGGTAGCGACAAATTCAACAGAAAACTTCTTTAATCCCGCCATGGATGTTGGCTCTAATGTACTTGTTGTCTAAGCTAGAGCATTTGCAACATGATTTTGTCTCTTTGGAATCAATTAGATGTTAAAACCATCAAATCATTCTATCAAATCCTAGACTCTATTCCTGTACCTATTCAACCTCTTATCATTACATGAGTACTACTTTCTTACTTGTTTCACCACTAATTCAGAGTCACCAAACACCTGGATAATTTTGACCTTCTTTTGCAGTGCTAGCAGCAACCCTTGCACTAATGCTTCATATTTAGTGACGTTTGTTCATGGAAACTGCAATCTTTGTGATGCCAAATATGAGCTCCCAGTGGGGCTGATTAATTCGACCCCTGCCCTGGACCCTTGTCTGCACCTTGAGCCATCAAATCTTAAGGTCCATAAGCGAAAATCTCTGTTGCTATTATTCTGTTTTACAGATTTCTTCTCATCAAGAGGAGGCTCGAGTTCTTCCTTCTTTTCAACAGCTGATACCTTCTTCAGAATTTTGGGATCTTCAGTTGTCTTTGTACTTGTTTCACCACCTCTTGACATAGCTGGTAAGTAAATTAAAAATGCGATGTGTCATGTATACAACACCAATTGGGTAATAATAACTCCTCCATTTGAACCTGCTTTCCAACAACGGTTTGATCTTGCACAACTTTGGCCATGAAGTCGCGGAACCCTTCAAATATCCCTGGTTCATCCTCTTCTGAAGAATCTCTTGAATCTAATTGGACGTATGCTTATGTACTTTCTAGTTTATCTGTAAGGGGTTTAAGGGGTCTTAAGCAAATCAGCATAAGGACTTCCTCTGATTGACTAATGTGTGGAAGATAAACTCCCAAATCAACTTCTGAGAACAAAATCTCATTGGGCTGATTGTACTCTGTAATCATATGCTTCATCTTGGGTTCTCTTTCAATACGTATCTGATTGGCCAACCCTTTCCATGGTAGCCACATATGAGAAAAGTTGGTTGCCATATAACCGTTCAAAGTCCTAGACCAATCTCTACTCAGAAGCATGCCATATTGGTCTGGAATGTCCACCACTTGAATATCTATATACTACTACACCCTAGGATTAGAAGCCAGCTACATGTGTATTCTATTTAATTCACCTACTACATTCACCTTAGTCTTATCTAATTGTGTCACCTTTCTAGAAGACTTGGCTGGAGTGAGCTCAAGTACTTTACAGACTGATAATGGCATTACATTCGTGGAAGCACCAGAATCTACTAAACAATTATGAAGGTCTTATTGAATATCTTGAGTGTTAAGAGGAAAGGAAGACTCTCCCTCTTGTCTTTATACAGTGTTATCTTTTGTTCCACATCAGTCACATGTATTCTTTCTTTCCCTTTATCAATGCTATCCTTGGTGACATTCTCCCTTGTTACATAATCAATTTTGGTTCCAGCACCCATATCTTGGAAGAAAGATGTCCCAACCTCAGGTATTGTAAGTAGCTTATAAACATAAAGACTAACCTTCATTTTCTTAAGTTCCTCAGCTACATACTACCCCATTTTCACTATGTCAGATCGTTGAGATCTTTCAACAGTAGTAGCACCCTAATATATTGGTTGATGGGTGACCTTCGGGGGTTCAGGGTTATTGGTGGATTTTGGGTCAGGTGGAATCTGATAGCTATTTGGAGGGATGGAGGTGGTGAATGGGCCTTTAGGCTTACTACTTCTTAGGTTGTAGGGAGTCTTATTGTATTGCTGATATGCATTGACTTCTTCAGACTCTTCTTCCTCAAGTTGATTATCATCTTGGAATGGAAATGTATAACTATCAAGAACTAGAGCAGTGTCATACCTCTGAGAAGGAACAATTTCATACCCTGTCGATGGAGTCTCCTGAGTTTCAACATTTTGAATCTCCATCTGGAAGATACTGGATGCGATTTGAAATTCTGGGTAGTCTAGTTCAGAGTGAGCATTCTGTTAGGGTTAGCCGGCAGAAGATATCAATTAAATGCAAATAAAGATTAAACAGAGAAATGGAAATACACAGAATTAATAACAGTGAGAGACAAGTTTTAATGTGGTTCACCCAAACTCGGGCGACATCCACCAAATAGAGAGTCCAATATTATTATCCAGTAAATCAAATCAATTACAATCAGCAATCCCTGCAACTCGATACCGCTGCAAAATGCTACAATACAATATATCAAAACCCTAACTCTTAGCCGCTTTTATCAAGCTTTTTGTCGGTTACAAAAAATAGGGTTTTCTTATGTCGATCAATGAAAAATAACTCCCGGTGCCTTTATAAAATAAGAAAAAACCGTGTGAGGTTTCGGGGTCGTTGCCCCCGAGCCCCCGCGAGGGCGCTGCCCCTTGACCCCGCCCTGTATCGCGACAGGGAACGCGCAAGGGCCACTGCCCCTTGACCCCGTCTTAGGGGCGCTGCCCCTTGACCCCATCTTAGGGGTGCTACCCCCAAAGCCCCCAAGGGGTGCTGCCCCTTGACCCCGTAGGAATTTGGGGGGAAACGACGCCGATAAAAGTGGGGAAAATGTAACCTCTGAGTCTGATTAGGCTCCATATAACAACACATTCGTGTTGTGTAGTTTGCACCAAGTGGACAAAGCTGCTTCAGCTAACATCACACGACCTGAGGGCTTGGTATCATTGTTCTTATTTTCCAAGGACGATGGTACTCCTCCATTGTTCGGTCTGGTGTTCAAGGACCGGTTTACCTGTTGTTGAAAGTTTTGATTTTGATTCTGGGAGTACTGTTGATTTTGGAAATGTTGTTGATTCTGTCCCCTTTGCTGTAGATAAGCATTCTGGTTCTTGAGGTGGGTAACCTCGACAGTTAGCTTCTTCATTTGCTCAACTAGTTCTTTGACGTCTTCTCTATCCTCTTTGGCTTTGGCTATTTCTGAAGATTGTAGGAAAGACATTTGTGCTAGAGGCATTTCAGCTACTAGATTGCCTGAGTGGATCACTAAAGCTTGCATTGTAGCTAGGTTTGGAATCAGATTCATCACAGGAGTATGATTGGCCAATGCATGATTTATCATAGGTATTTGATTTGGCATGGCAACAGGTCCCATATGGTTCAATGGACCAGAGGCTATTTGTCCTAGTTGGGTACTCACAGTGACATCAACAGAATATGCTTGAGCTAAAGTAGCAGGGATTGGGTCAGCTCTCCTTGCGAACATGGAGGTAAGTTTATCTAGGGCAACATGGTAAATGGGTAGGGCAGCGACCTGTTCTACAGCGTAAGGAGCTTGCAAGCGACTGAAGGCTTTTGAAATCTGTTGTTAAAGGAACTTATCATCTCTCCTTCACCTCAATGAATTTCTACAAAAGATCGATAAAGATCAGCTAGGGTG
The DNA here is from genome assembly GCA_027924645.1 of Cunninghamia lanceolata. Lineage (NCBI taxonomy): Eukaryota > Viridiplantae > Streptophyta > Pinopsida > Cupressales > Cupressaceae > Cunninghamia > Cunninghamia lanceolata. The sequence goes on along the minus strand of BSBN01000311.1, from coordinate 4,214,940 downwards.
GTAGGCATACGAAACCTATCTAGAAATGCGGTCTTTAGGTTCAACCATGAATTTATGGATGCTGCAGGGAGGTTAGCAAACCAATAATAAGCTTCATCCTGTAAGGAATAAGGGAACAACCTGCATATCACATCCTCATACTGTACTTGCAACATGAACATGTTAGCCTCAAAGATTTTAATATGCTCATCTGCAGTCCTATCTGGATCATTTACTCTGAACTTTGAACATAACTTATCTGGATTCTTTGGCATATCATGGTAATTGTTGAACAGAAAAGGAGACTAGTTATTTCCTACAAAGAAGGCCATGTTGGGAGGATTAAAGGGAGCTACAACTGTGTTCCTTGGGGCTGACTGAGCTCTTGGGGCTCTAGGTATCCCTTGATCCCTTCTTGTTCATCTAAATTCTATCAGGGATAGCAACTCTTCTCCAGCTGAGCTAGATCTAGTGTGTCTCTGTCTAGTCCCTAGACTTGTTGATCTTAAAACAAAGGAAAATAGTTATGCCATCCTTCTAGCACCAATTCTGTTGATGGTGGTTTTAGTACACTACAACGCAGGTGTGATTGCTAGTTTCACACCTCTCTTGAAAAGTATCCTACCCTAATTAAGACTACTCCAAGGATAATACAACTAGGTCTTAACTTGCTTGGAATCTCTCAATTAGTATGTTCTAGTTGTGCCTACAAGGGGTCTTACATGTAATCTACAGATTTTCAAGTTTGGGGTAGCAAACACACATAAACCCTTTACAATTTTCAGCTCATAAAACAATATAAGATGCTGCTGGAATTCCTAATCTAACAACTAACAATTGTTTTAAATAAATGCAAAAGGTTAGGGTTTTGGAAGAATCCTAAGTGACATTCACAATGCACAGGTTACCTTTAGTAGACAAATACTCTAAAACTTTTAACCAACTTTTCGAGTTACCAAACTGAAATGGGTGTTACAGTGCTGCCGAAAATGGTGCTATCTTCAATGGAAGTCAATAGATTTTCAGATTACATTCATTTGTTAAATACCCAATAAACAACGCAACTTAACTTGTGAAATGCAATTGAAATTTAGCACAAACAATCAGCCCAGAGTAACTTTACACAACTATTTACCATCAACAAATAACTAAAAGTATGGACTTAGAGTATTCATTAGATACTTCAGCAAACCATGAACATTACAAAAGCACAACTAACTAACTATGGGAGAGCAAAAAGAAAACCATGAAAACTAAATGAGCCAACACAAGACACAAATTCTTAGAATTATTGCAGAAACTTGCTTTGCATTACTTCAAATGGCATAGAGTCAACAATTCGGCATCAAAATCTCTCTTACAAACAAAGGAAATGGAAACCCTTTATATAGAAAAGCAGCATATTGAGTTTTCAAATGAACGGTGGAGATTAACTCGACACCGGCGGTCCAGATTACATCAATAAATACAATTGTAACATCTCAAATCAATTCTTGGATTACATTTTGTCTTCTATGAAAAAGACGAAAAACAACCCCCAGATACATTGAATCTAGTCAATTTGACTAGCCAACTCAATATATTAGTAGAAAAGAATAATTTAGAAGCCTATAAAAGACAAAATAGAGTCACATGCTGCCCCAAATACAACAATTTACAATTATGATGGGATTACATCCTTAAAATATTCAAAATAATATTAGGATTCTTCATCTAAGTCAATTTTGTCTTCGCTAGCCAGCTTGCTACGATAAGTCAGCCACTCGTCAAGTGCATGATTAATCTCTGACGGATCTGGATCTTTCAAATGATTTATCCGGTAGTCAAACATCTCCAGCTCCTGATTGAATTTATTGTATATTTTCTCTATCTCTGCACCCGCTTTGTGAACTGCCTTGAATTCGGCCCTGAGGTCGCTTACCTTGTCCAACCTATCCTCCATACTAAGCGTGGCATCTTCAAAAATCACCTTATGTAACTTATCTTTACATTTATCGATATCAAATGGGGCACAATCATCATGGGATGCTTCCCAGAAATCCTTTAAAGAGTCATTGATATCGTATATGATTGATCTTAGCTCCTCATCGGCTGGCTTATATGCTTCTTTTATATTTTCAAAAGTTTCTTTTCTCAAAAGCAGCTGTTGATACCATTCAATGGCCTTTGACAGCTGATTCCCAGTCAAAATATTCTCTACAACCAGAGTCTGGGCAGGTAATTCCCTGATACTCTTTATCCGAAAATACATATGTGAATAATATTCATCAAAGGAATCACATTCCTCACACAAATCTTTCCATTTCTTATGCAACTCTACCAGCTTCTTGTGTGCTTGAGTAGAGGCGTTAATAGTTTCACATCCCATCTCAAAATCTTTTGATAGCCATTTTTCTATACCTTGGGATTTGGACCGTACCTCACCCAATCTGGCCATTTCATCAATAGTAAGGAAAGTGGGTATCATCCTTACATCTCCTCCTGCATCTACTAGCTTAACCAAAAACTGAAGGCACATGCAAAGTTCTTCATTCTGCTGCTTCAAATCCTTCTTGGATGTTTCATCCTTGTCCAGCTGTTCCAAAATTGATGTGACTGATTCCTTGAAATCATGCACTCTTTGAGCACGAGTGGCTGGTCCCAGATCAACTGTAGATATTACGTAATCTTCCGTCCCGACATGTTCTTTTGCTGCATCAGCTTGCAGGATTGCTATTTCTGCAATTCTTGATCTTGACTTATCCTTATAGATTCTAGACTGTACTTTGGCCTTCTTTTGTTTCTTAGGCTTATGAGCTTGTGACAAAATTATACTTAAATCTAGCTACATTATTTCCATCTGTGGCTTAGGATATGCTATTCTACTTTGCAGCCATTCAGGTGCAGAAGATTTATTTAATTCAGTGGCTCTGTCACCATCAATTACAACTAGCTCTTTAGATGATTTTCATTCTTGCTCTGGTTCTTCATTCTTTTCTGTGTTTACCTCCTCTTCCTTTTCTTCTTCTTGGGCCAAATTTTCTAGATTTGCCATTGTACTTTCTTGAGCCAACTTGAAAACTTCCTCTGTCTGACCTTTATCTGGAGGACTATTAGATACACCAATGACTTCAACATTGACTGAAGGTTCATGGGATTCTTTATCATTTACTTCAGCCAACACATCCTTCTCCTTTGCAAGTGTTATTTCAGGTTCATGCAATCCCAAATCTGCACATACTTTCTCAATCCCAGGCAGTAGTGGTACGACCAAGGAATCTGCAGGCATTTGTGAAATAGGAACATAAGATATGGCCAGGGGAGGCATATTGACTTGCGTCAAATTAGCTAAAACTGATGATAAGGAAGAAGAGATGACAAGAGGTGAAGGAAAGGGTAGTGAAGGTAGAGGAAGAGGGGGTGAAAGGATGGTAGAAATGGGAGGTAGTGGTAATTGAGTGGAAGAAGTAGAAGATAAAAGTGTAGTGATAGTGGAAGGGCATGAAATGGTGACAGTGGAGGAAATAGGGCTACTAGAGGTATTGGAAGAAATCACCAGTGAATAGGAAGTAGATGCAATGGCAGAGGTAAGAGAGGTGGTAGGGGATGTTTCTTGAGTTATGGGAGATGAGGTAATGGGTGAAGTGGATGCAACAGCGGAAGAAGTGATAGAAGAAGAAGTGGCAGGAGAAGCGGCAGGGATTGTGACAACAGTGCCTATGCTTTGGGTAGTGGGAGATAGGGAAGTTGGAGGACTATAATCTTTCTTGGTTGTATCATCCTCCTTACTTACCTCTTTTACTTTTTCTTTTTTTGCCTTAGAGCCTTCTCCTGGGCCACTTGGCATGTCTCTTTTCTTGGAGGCCCTTGTCCTGGTAGAGGGAGGTTGATCTTTCTTTAGAGGAGGTCTTGTAGATGGCTTCTTAATCTTCTTCGCTTTCTCGGCCAGAGATGTATGTTCTTCACTATCTGACATCTATTTCTTAGCTGGCTCTACCTCATCTGTGACATTAATTGGTTCATCCTCTTCTCCTCCGGAGTCCTTATCTGACTCTAATGCTGTATACGTGAGTTGTATTCCCTGTCCTTCTAAAGCAACCACTTGACCTCTTACCCAGGCTTTGCTCAATCTGATAGGTTCTCTCATAACAGTATCCAAGGAACTCTCTTTTGCATTTGCCCAATTTGGTAATGGAATAGGCTGATGGTATTGAGCCTCCCATGGTCCTCTGACCATAACATTTTCATCGTCTTGCAACTGGTCTGGTACTACCATAATGTGGAACTTAATAAAATCCAAAGGCAACCTTGAATGTGCCTTCTTCATAATCTCATAATCATCTAGGCAATTGGCCCAAAAATCTTTAATATGCATCTTGTGGAACAACTTCTTACTTATGAATCTTTGCATCATCTTATTTAGATCAAAATGATCCCTTGCATTGTAGTAGTGTAAGTTGAGTAGTTGAAGCTCTTTATCAGAATGCTCTACAGATGCCAAAGAAGGGCATGCATAAATTCCCTTGCCGAACCTGATAGGAAACTGAACATTGGTTTTGTGCAAGTGTTTGTGCTTCTCGACACAGGGTATTAACTGTCTAGACAACTCTAGAATCACTGTCTTGTCATCAGGATATCTAGGAAGTCTGTAAGCCATCCCAGTGAAGCCTTGCACCCTTAAATATGTGAATTTTTCAAACTGGATGTACCATTTTCCATAGTTATTTCATTCATTGCCTCAGTGGAAATCCTCAAGGCTATGTTACCTTGCAACATTCTGGTTATATACATTATGAAAGCATCATTTACTCTTTTGAAATGTATCAAAGATTGAGAAGAGGTCAGTTGTGGGTAGCACTCATATACCTTTATCTGGGTTTGCTCATCATTCCCAACTTCACCAATCTTGAACAACCCAACATAGTGATTTCTTCTTGCCAATGCATAAACAATATAAGATGTCCACCTAAAGTACCTTTTATCCTTGAAATTGCTAAAGGCCTCATGAATATTATTGCTGAGGATTTGGGCCCAGTGGAACTTAGTCCCTTTCAATATCTCAATGATGATAACAAATATCCACTCCTCGAAAGTGGAGGTTGTGGGTAATCCATATATCCTGCTCAAGAAAGTTACCAAATCCCCAATTTCATCATGGAAATCACTCCTGTATGGTATTCAGGGAAATTTGATGAGAGCAGACCTTCTACTTTTGGCCCAATTGTCATTCATGTACTTTTTGTATCCTTCTACATCTTTGTTATAAGTCTCCTCTGATCCTTGTTTGTCTGGCATAGTCATAACCTTGTGCCAAGGAATATCAAAGGTCTCAGCTAGAGAGGGTGGGCTTAAATCAGCCAAGATATCCCCACTAGTTGTTTGGATTGTTCTTGTCATGATATCATACCTCTCTGCACAGGTTGCCATCAATTCTGCACATTGCACTGAGGTGGGGAAGGCAACAGCTTGTGATATACCATTGTCCCTAAGTATTATGGCCCTAGGACTTGGGTTTGGACTGAAGACCCTCAATCTAAAGTCATCTAGGTCTATGTGACCTAGGTCTGTATCTCCTACATCACTCCACTCGGAGTGAATTTTGGTCTCTGGAGGGATTCCATTGAATTCGTACTTCATAGCTTGGGCTTAGGCAGTCATTTAGTCTGCAGGACTAGACCTTATAAGTTTGACACCTTGAGAAATCTTTCATACACCCCTAAGTTTAAGATGAACCTTAATGAATCTGCTAGTATTACTGATATACCCTTTTAGAGAATCTCAAATCTAACAGTTATCACTATTGTACTTATAAAAATCATCATTAATACATGCAAAGAAACATTAATGTTGCAAGAAATCCCATGAAAATCATCATTATCTATGCATTACAACATTAACTCTATCATTTTTGACACTTTCCCTTTGAAAATCCTTTGAAACAGAGTCATTTTGCATGATTTACGCTATTTTTAGGGTCATCTAACTTGTAGGCAGAAAGTGCTGAAATTAGGGTCTACCGACCTCAGCGGGAGAAATGAGCTGGTCTGACTCAAGGTTTTACTACTGTTCATGCTTTTAACATTTGCACAAGTTTTGGTTGCTACCGACTTGCGCGAGTTTTGAAGTTGACCGACCAAGTTGGTGGGAGAGCGTTAAAGCGTAGGGTCGGAAGGAATCATTTTTAGTGCAAGGCTGATGTATTGCTTTCAGCGGGACTTTGGGACACCACCAATTTTAGGGAGATATTCGAGGTGTCCGACCAAGTCAGAGACGAGGTCTTTTAGTGCAAGGTCGGCGCAAGGGATTTTCAGCGCAAAAGTAGTTTTCAAGGCTTGCGAGGTTTTGCTATCCTCCTGACCTAATCAGTAGGATGCGACACAGGCATGTAGGTCAGAGGTTAGGTTTTTTAGCGCTAAGTGGAATCCACAATGCAGTGTGGGTTTCATCGGTCACCGATTGACTGGAGTTGACTCGTTTACAGGTCGGTCAGACTCTGATTTGGCACAAAAATTAGATGTGTTCACTGCAATATTATCTAAGCTTTTGTCCTTTTTACCTATGATGATTGGTTTACGCTTTCAAAAGGAAATCTTAACGGGGTTTCAATAAAAAAACAAATAATTTAGCCATAGAAATCCTAGCTAGAAACCCTAAGGATGCTTTGCTTTAGAAAATCATTTAATCAAACCCTAATTACATGCAACGAAGGCTCAAAAGACAAAGTTTGGAACCCTACCTAGTTAATGTGGAAGGCATGTTCGAATTGTGCAAGTAGGGAGTGGTCGCGGTTTCGAACTCGGGTGAATCGACAACAAAGCGTTCAAAATCCCAACGAAGCTTTGGAAATCCTGATCGAAATGTAAAAGATAGTTAAAACGGAGGGATTTACCCCTTTTATTCCCTGGTGAAATTGTCATTAATGCACATCGTACAATTGTTAGATTTAGGGTTTTGGTGTAGTTTCTCCTTGCTCATACTTGGCGGGAAATTGGTCATGGCAGACTTGGTCGGTGATTGCTCTTTTCAGCGCTATGACTTGTAGGCTCAATTTACGTATTTTGCTAGCTTTTAAGGTCCGTCCAACTTGCAGACATTTTGGCTTCGTCTGACCTAGTCAGTGATCGAATGATATAGTGCAAGTCAGAGACAATAGATTTTAGTGTAGAAGTCTGTCAGGAGGAAAATTAGCACTGAAGTCGGTGACAAAGGATTTCAACGCCAGGTCGGTTGGAAGGCAATTTAGCGCAGCGGTTGGACAGATAGCAATTTGGTGCAAAGGTCGGTTGGAGGGCAATTCAGCACAAAAGGGCAATTCAAGGCCATCAAAATGGATGTAAAAATCCAACCTAGCAGATTCTTGAAGTGATTTCTTAATATCGTCATTCAATCAAGGTCAAAATGCACTTTGACCACTTAACCACTTAAGAGGTGAAAAAGACCTAATTGACATCCTAAGCCAAATCAAAAGAGGGGGTCCCCATTTTTGAATGGGGCGTGTGTGCGAGGCACAACAATTACCATCGTTAGAAAAAATGTTTGTCATTTTGTTTTTTTCCTATTTGAAGTTTCACTAGCCATTTTTCATTTTTCCTTCTCACTTTCCTGTGGATTCATTTATTTTGTGGTTGAAATGTCATTGACTTCAAAATCACTATTTCTATCCACCAAAGATATTCAACACAATTTAGAAGACGTGAGAACATAAATCTTATATTTAGGTAGCGCTTTACAACTTATTGGAAGCCCAATATACATCCCTCAAGCAACCCCCTTTTAAAAGAGATTTTTGAAAGGAGTTTCAAATGAATCCAATAAAAGCATTCCTCTCCCCTCAATAAAATTACAAATGAACTTAAATTTTAAGTTATCATTTAAGATATTAATAAACTTAAATTTTATTACTTTCTTAATATATTAATTATTAAATAATATTAAATATTACATTATATTGGATTTTTTTAGGTTAATTTAAATAATATATAAATATATGTATATATTATTATATAATATATTTAAATTATATTTAATAATTTATATTACAAATAATTATATATAATAATAAATATAATTATAATATAGATTTTATATACAAGATAAAATATATATGTAAACAAGAAATATACTTAATACATACTTGTAAAGAAAAAATTATATCAAAATTGTTTAGATTAATTAATTAAATCTCATGAAAAATTTTAATACATACTTGTAAACAAAAAAATTATATCAAATTATTTAGGTTAATTAAATATGTGTACTTATTTAATAAATATAAAATATAAAATATAAAATTATAGATTTAAATAACTGAATTAGAATTAATATTTAAAATTATTTAAAAATTAAATGTTATAATTGAATGTCGAATTCAAATAAATTATATGTTATAATTAAATGTGTCATAAAGTGTATGGCATGAAGTCTTTAATGAAATTTTCCACAAATATTTTGTAGGTTTGGATTGTTGGTGTACAATGGCATCATAACTTTTTGGTGAGAGTTTGACAGTCTTGTGCTTGTATTGTACAAATCCACATGCAATACTAGCAACTCCCTAGCACTTGTGCATGTAAGTTGTCTTATCTACATAGGATGAAAAATTGTAAATGGTATCAATCTCAACTCATGTAGCCATAATTTTGAATCCATCATTAATGTTATTTATTAGACAATTATCTAAATAGAATTCCACCTTATAACCATGTTGATTTATTTGACTTGCTAAGAGAAGATTTTTTTATAACTTAGGTACAAGGTTCACATCTGTTATTTCTATTTTCTTACCATCATGCCCTTTCATTGGAATTGAATCCATTTATTCAATTTCATGTGAACTATCATCACAAAAAAGTATGCTTACACCTTTCACTTTTTCTAAAGAACCAAAGAAGCTCTTATTATAGGTCATATGGTGGCTAGCCCCTGAATCAATGTACCATGTGTTATTTGAACTTCCTTTAACAACTAAAGAGGCTATCAATATATTTTTTATTATGTTCACCTTCTTTTTAAGTAAAATTTGATTGTTTTCTTTGATAAAACTTTATTTTCCCTCCTACATGTGATTTCCTAGAACATTGATCACTTTTATGCCCTTCTTTGAGACACGGTTGTATGTTCATGTGATGATTTTTTCCCTTCTAGAGTTGTCCCTTTGATTCTACCATTTTTGAAAATTATGTTGCAGAAGTTGCTTTGCATCATTTGGCACTCAATTATGTTGTATCTACAAAAAATTGTAAAGAAAAAAATCTTATTCTCAAAAGTTGGGTGGAAAAGACACATCAAAAGGGTAAATTGATTAAGGTGAAATATGTGAAAAATTTGACAAAAGAAAGAATTGATGAAATGATTAGGCAGGTGCAAAAAGTTGGGGAACTAAAAAGTGGCCACATTTTTAAAAAAAACTTCTAGGACATAATGTGAGCACATTATAATGCTCTCGCATTATGGTTTGGTGATGTCGAGCCTAAGGCTCAGCAACACCAAGCCATAACGCGCTCGCGTTATAACATGAGCGCGTTATGCTTAACTATTTAAAAAAACCTGCATCTTTCCTCATTGTTTCATTTCATTTTCTAGCACCTGCGGCCTACAAACCCTTGAGAGCGTGCTCACATTATTGGAGGACAAATTCATCACCAAATTGTCGCTGATTCATCATCAAAATGCCGCCACGACGTCAGGGAGGCCGAAGGAGTAAGTTGTATTTGCTTTTTTGTGTGAATTTGTTGCTAAATAGGTAGGTTCAAGTAGATTTTTGATGTAAATTTCTTTAATTTATAGGAATTGATAATGTACCTCCTCCTCTTCCTAAAAATCACCTGAACAACAAATACCTGCTAAAGAACAACCCCAACAACAAACACCTCCATTCATTCCTCAATATGCCCTTGGAACACAAGAAAATATAATGGGGCAAATTGAAAATAGTAAAAAACAAATTGAGGACATAATTGCAAGGTTGACAGATCCTACAACTTCAACCTCACATAGATCCACACTTGCTCAATTTCTTGAATCTATGTTATCAAATGTAGATTCAATTAGCAAGCAAATATCTAGTTGGTTAGAAAATAGGAGAGAATTTAGAGAGTACTATGTAGACAAGTCCTATGAACAAGTAAAAAATGAACAAATTACAAAATTGGACTTGTGTTCCATTTTCACAGACCCACGAATAAATCAACCTCTACCCCTTACATGCAAGAGGTTCCCTATTCATTGGTGCAACAACCAAGTGATAAGGGACAATTTTGGGCAAAGGTGGTGGATGGTTTTTGACCATCCTCTATGCAACAATAATGAGGTCCTGTAATACTTTTTGAGTAAACTCTATTGCAAGTTTATCAAAAATAAAGTGCCAAACTATTTTGATATGTAGGACTTCCAGGGTAGAGGTGGGGGGTCAGTACATGATAGACCAGGGGCACGTGTTGAACCACAGTAGGTAGCGAGATGAGCACTCACCATACTAGCCCATGAGCACGTGTCTATCCCTTCCATTGTGAAGGAGAGTGTTGAGGTTGAGACACTTCAGTCCATTAGTGCCTTGACCCAGAGCATCATAGAGCATGCCAGTCTTGTAGCATAACGTGGGTCGGGGGAGAGTTCAAGGAGTAGGATTCCACCCCATACTTGTGTTAGGGTTAGTTGATAGATAATATCAATTAAATGCAAATAAAGATTAAACAGAGGAATGAAAAATACACAGAAATAATAACAACGAGAGACAATTTTAACATGGTTCACCCAAACTCGGGCTACATCCACCAATAGAGAGTCCAATATTATTATCTAGTAAATCAAACCAATTACAACCAGCAATCTCTACAACTCAATACCACTGCAAAATGCTACAATACATCAATGGAAACCCTAACCCTTTGCTTCTTTTATCAAGTCTTATGTTGGTTACAAAAAATAGGGTTTTTTTATGTCAGTCAATGAAAAATAACCCCGTCTTGGGTGTGTTGCCACCAAACCCCCGCAAGGGGCGCTGCCCCTTGACCCCGTAGGAATTTGTGGGGAAACCGTACTGATAAAAGTGGGGTAAATTTAACCTCTAAGTCTGATTAGGCTCCATAAAACAATAATCTCCCACTTGGAGACTGATCAGACTCTACACCATATCATCTCCCACTTGGAGATTGATCATAACACCGCTGACCCTATAGCTCCCACTGGAAATAAGCACCCTGGACTCTGCTGTTCTGATTTTATTTTCAGTCTTGAAGACCAACCAAAGCTGAAGAGGAGCTTAGTTTCTCCCTTGTCACTACCTTTGTAAACATATCCACTAGATTTTCATCTGTATGTATCTTTTCCAGCCTTAACTGTCCATCATCCAACACTGAATGGATAAAGTGATACCTCAACTGTATGTGTTTGGTCTTTGAATGCAAGACATAATTCTTTGCAAGATGTATGGCACTCTGGTTGTCCATAAACAAATAACTGTTAGCCTACTATTTGCCCAATTCTTCCATGAAAGATTGCAGCCATATCATCTCCTTGCTTGCCTTTGTTGCAGCTACATATTCTACCTCTATGGTGGATAAAGCAACCACCTTTTGCAACCTGGATATCCAACTCACCGCTGTCCCAACTATAGTAAAGACATAACCTGTAGTACTCTGCCTGGTATCAATAACCCCTACCAAATCTAAGTCTACATAACCTGCTAAATCAGTATTACAGCCCCCAAAATATAAGTGTTTATTGGATGTACCTCTCAAATATCTGAGAATCCATTTTACTGCATTCCAATGCTCCAATCCAGGATAACTCATATACCTTCTTATGACTCCTACAACATGTGCAATATCTGGTCTCGTGCATACCATGGCGTACATTAAACTTCCTACAGCTGAAGCATATGGTACCTTGGACATTTTTTCTTCGTCCTCTTGTGTCTTAGGACACATCTCCTTAGTCAATCTCAAATGACTGGGCAAAGGTGTACTGACAACTTTTGTATTCTCCATATGGAATCTCTGTAACACCTTTTCAACATAATCAGCCTAAGATAGAGTTAATTTTTTGTTCTTCCTATCTCTGCAAATTTTCATACCAAGGATTTATTTTGCTGCCCCCAAATCCTTCATAGCAAATGACTGTGCTAACCGTTATTTTAACTCTCTCATGTGATCCATGTTAGACCCCACTACAAGCATGTCATCAACATATAAACATAAAATATTGTAGTTGTCATTATCCAACCTCTTAAAATAAACACAATAGTTAGAATTACACCGGTTGTAGCCTTTCCCAACCATAAAACTATCAAATTTTAAGTACCATTGCCGAGGTGCTTGTTTTAGGCCATACAAACTCTTCTTCAATCTGCACACCAGTTTCTCCTTAGTTGTGACCTCAAATCCTTGGGGTTGTTCCATGTATATCTCCTCCTCCAAATCACCATGGAGAAAGAAAGTTTTCACATCTAGTTGTTCCAAATGCAAATCTTCAGCAACCACAATACTTAAAAAAATATGAATAGAAGTCATCTTAACAACCAGAGAAAAAATTGCATCAAAATTAATACCCTTTTTCTATGCAAATTCTTTTACAGCTAACCTGGATTTAAATATGTTCTTACCTCCAGCTTCCTCTTTCAGCCTATAAACCCATTTGTTTGGTAAAGCCTTTTTACCTGTAGGTAACTTACATAATTCCCAAGTCTAATTTTTCAGCAAGGAGTCCATTTCTTCTTTCATTGCAAGCTCCCACTGAACCTTTGTATCCACCTGCATAGCTTCATCATACCCTTCTAGTTCACCAGCATCTATTAACAAAATAGAATACAAAGAGGGAGAAAACCTTTCAGGAGGTCTACTTAGCCTTGTTGACCGTCTAACATTCACTGGAGTTTGTGGTATTTCTGGTTGTTGTTGCGGAGCATGAGGAACCACTGGAACATCACTATTTGGAGTATCATCTAGTACCACATAATCCTTTTCTTTCTTCTCATGTTGTTGCAACTGATCTTTGTACAACACCTTCTCATTGAATACAACATCCCTGCTTCTCACAATTTTCTAATTTTCAAAATCCCAAAGCCTATAATCAAATTCAGCAATGCCATATCCAACAAAGGTACACTTTTTTAATTTTACATCCAGCTTGGTTCTATTTTCAGAATCTACATGTGCAAATGCTTCACATTTGAAGTTTTTGAGAAAAGAATAACTCACCTTCTTACATGTCCATGCTTCCTCTGGAATACCATAGCCTAAAGGAACTAAAGGACCTCTATTAATTAAATATACAACAGTGTTGACAGCCTCTACCCACATGTTTAAAGGCAGCCCAACATGCAATCTCATGGTCCTTGCATGCTCCATTATTGTCCTATTCATGCGTTCAACCACTCCATTTTCCTATGGAGTCCTTGGAACCATTTTCTGCCTACGAATTCCATTAAAGGAACAATAATCCTCAAATTCTTTGCTCAATACTCACCACCGTTATCAGATATAAGACATTTTAATCTTTTACCCGTCTCATTCTCAACCAAGCTTCTCCATTTCTTAAATGTTTCAAATACATCAGATTCTTCCTAAGGAAATAAATCCATACCTTCCTAGTTGCATCATCTATGAATGTAACATAATACCGAGAGCCACTGAGAGAAAATACCTGAGCTAGTGGTCCCCATACATCTATATGCACAAGCTCCAACTTTTCATCTTTCTTTTGCTTCCCATCCTTGAGAAAACTGACTCTCTTTTGTTTTCCATACACACAAATTTCACATAAATCCATATTAATAAATTTCAGACCTAGTAAAACTTTCTTAGAATGAAGTACCTTCATACCTTTTTCACTCATATGCCCAAGTTTGTTATGCCACAGTTTTGTCTCAGAACCTGCAGCAAATGTTTCAGTTTCTTCCTGCAAACCTGCAGCAACTGTTCCTGAACTTGTTTATTTTTTCTCTGAAACAACTAAAGTAGAAAGAATAGTATGGCCTGTACAAAGATATAAGGTGCCTACTTTCACACCTTTTGCTACTATTAAGGCACCTTTTGAAACCTTCTAATTTTTAGCAGTAAATGTAACAATGTAACCTTTTTCAGCTAGCTGCCATGCTGAAATTAAATTCCTACTGAGCCTTGGAACGTGCCTTACCTCTTGTAGTAGCCAATGATTCCCATTCTGTAACTTAATCTTAATTCTTTCCTTTCCAACAATCTGACAGGGTTTGTTATCTCCCAAATAAACCATCCTAAAATCCCCTTGGACATAATCAAGAAAATAACTTCTATGGGGTGTAGCATGAAATGAGGCCCCTGAATCTAAAACCCATGAATCATCAGCATTATCTAGGGAAAGAATCAAAGCATCATCTTTAGATTTATTACTTACCACATTTGCCTCCTTAATGCCTTCTTGTTTGTCTCCTTTATTCTTCCGAGATCAACAATCTTTCTTCAGATGACCTGGTTTCCCACAGTACTAGCAATCCTTCTATCCTTTGGATTGGGATCTCTTGTCCTTTGATTTTCCTCATGACTTCCCATGACCTCTAGAACCTTTTCCTCTCTCCTTTGATCTGTCCCTGCTTTCTACATTCAAAACACTACCTGATGTGGACCCTCCTGAGCTTTTACATCTCATTTACTCACTAAAGATAACACCAACAACATCATCAAATTTTAAAGTGTTTGAACCAGAGACATAGTTACTTACAGCCATTACCAAGCTATTCTAGCTTCTAGCAAAGAACATAAAACCAAGAGAGCCCTCACCTCTTCATCAAATTTTAGTTTTAGAGAAGTTAACTATCTAACAATTATATTAAACTCATTTAAATGATCTATCACAGATCCACCTTCAATCATTTTTAGATTAAACAAATGCTTCATGAGAAATACCTTATTTGAGGCTGAGGGTTTTTCATACAATTTAGCCAAAGCTTTCATCAATTCACTTGTTGTCTTCGCTTATGTTATATTGAATGCCACAGATGGTGCCAGGCACAACCGAATGGTTCCCAGTGCCTTTCTGTCCAAAAGTTCCCAATCCTCATTCGTCATTCCTGTCAGTTTCTTGGATACTCCTTCCAATGGCCTCCATAAATCCTTCTGATAGAGGTAATCCTCCATCTGCATCTTCCATAACTGATAGTTTTGCCCATTAAATTTATCAACCTTCAATATACCCTCATCTGCCATTGCTCCCACTCAACCGTGAGACTCCCACTCAACCGTGAGACCTTCTTGCAAACGATAATCGAACACAACCCGCTCTGATACCACTTGTTAGGGTTAGTCGATAGATAATATCAATTAAATGCAAATAAAGATTAAACATTGGAATGAAAAATACACAAATAATAACAGCAAGAGACAATTTTAACGTGGTTCACCCAAACTCGGGCTACATCCACCAACAGAGAGTCCAATATCATTATCTAGTAAATCAAACTGATTACAATCATCAATCTCTGCAACTCAATATTGCTGCAAAATGCTACAATAAATCAATGGAAACCCTAACCCTTTGCCTCTCTTATCAAGTCTTATGTCGGTTACAAAAAAATAGGGTTTTTTTATGTCGGCCAATGAAAAATAACTCCTGATGCCTTAATAAAATAATAAAAAACCATTTGAGGTTTCGAGGGTGCTACCCCTCGACCCCACCCTGTATTGTGATAGGGAGCGCGCCAGGGGCGCTACCCCTAGACCCCGCAAGGGGCACTACCCCTAGACCCCGCAAGGGGCACTATCCCTTGACCCCATAGGAATTTGGGGGGAAACCACGCTGATAAAAGTGGGGTAAATTTAACCTTCGAGTCTGATTAGGATCCATATAACAACAATTTGTTAGGCTTATGGGTCAGCCTGTGGTTATGAACCCACGGATAGTCAGGACGTAGGTGCATAGGCTACATCTGCAGCTGAACAGATAGTGATGACAAATGCCCTCCTGAATGAGACTTTCAGCTTTGATACTCAAGTAAATGTTAGCAAGTTCATTGAATTTATTTTATTAAATTTCATTTTTGAAATGCAAGATTAACTAATTTAGTTTGATGATTTTAATAAAATTTTAGGGTCATAGTGTTCATACAGTTTTCAACGGTTCTCCACCTCCATATTACACTAGTACATCTACTGGTGAGGTATGTAACTAGTAAACAATTATAAATATTACATGTGAATAGCATTGTTATATGAATGGTATTCTAATATCTGATTTTAGATGTTGAATAGGTTAATCTTAGAGATTTCAGGGCAACACTTACCAATGGTGGTGGAGTTCAAAGCTTCACTCAGGTAATAAAATAAATAGTTTAACTAATGAATTGTACTTACTAGGTTTTTGTAGTTTAAATTCATACCATTGATTACATTGCATTACACATCTTTCAAACTCAAAGCATTTCTAGACATTGCATAACTAATAACTAGATGTTGATAGATGACAAAATTTCAATTACAATATAGTTATTTGAAAAAATACCTCAAATAAATGTGGTCTCATGGAATGTCATGAAGAACAAATGCATAGACAAGGACATCACCATGATACCACATTTCTTTGAGGCATCTTTTCAAACAACTCACTGCCTTGTCTATGCTACCACATTTTCCATACATGTCTACAAAAGCTTGTTGATCCCCTCAACACTATTCTTTGATAAATTCTCTCTAATAAATTCATCCAATTACCACCAATTAGACCCCAAGACATGACATCGGAGAGGGGCATGAGCCTATGACAACTTATATAGCATATGACCGACTCCAACATCATCTTGGTTTTAGGTATTAATTATGGGGGCAACAAGTCACCCCTAACCAAAATCTTCAAATCTACACTAACTCATTCTCCTACAAACTATGTCAATCATATTGGCTCAATTTCTTCCATCCCTACTTTTGATCCTACATCTAACCCACCTAAGTCTAATAAGGACCCTTCCTTTCATACTGCTATATTCTTTGAGATGATAAGGCACATTAGACATTCAATCTTATAATTTCATTGTTTAACCCACTCCTACACTTGCCACCACCTTCTTGCTTGACAATGTGCCTACTGATGATTATAATGATACTCTATAGATTGAGGCACAAGTAGACTATAAAATGATACTTGAATCAAGGTGGAACACTTATACATCAAGGTGGAATTAATGTAGTTATAGAGGAATACTTATACATCACTAGGTTGCAAAGAGATTCTTATCCCCCTCAGATATCTCCTAGTGTACACATAATGACACTTCTATACCTACTTTTGGTTCCCTCACCCTACTAATCTAGGTAGGACCTAAATGCCTAGATGTCTCATGTCATATCATCCCCCCCTCATACCAATATCTATTCTCTTAGGTCATCCTTGGCTCATTGCAATGTGGGTTGTCCCCGAACTATCATCCACTAGTGCCTTAAATTCCCCATGATGGTAATGTGTTCACCATTTCTCATAGCCCATACCAACTAGTTGTTACCTTAAGACACTTCTTAGATTATTTTTTGTCAACCCCTTCTGGTCCACCTTAACCTCATACCAATTCCCTCTTTCACATTTACCTATCTTATGCCTCATTCCCATCACCAATCTTTTCCTGACATATTAAAACCCTCTAGCTTAGGCATTTGCCTACCTCCATCACTACCAAACAAACAAAAAATTGAGCACAACCCTACCCCACCCTACCACCAACTTAAACTAACACCTTCATTTCCTCTCCAACTTCTTAAACTTAAAATTTGATGTTACTATGGTCCCTCCTTTGTTGACCCTTATACCACACAATAGTCATGAATCTTTGTCTAATTTGTATATATGCATGTGACTTGTATGCATTATTGTGTCTACTTCCATGTTTAGGTGAACGTGTGTGTATGTTAGGAGCCATGACTTGCATCACTATTCTAGTTTTCATAATTGAATAATGTTGTTTTATTTTCAAATGATGTAGGCTATGGAGACACCTCCCGAAGTTCATAGGGCAATGGAGCATGGTGTGTCTTCCATGATTCATAGCTCCATGCCTTTGATGGGGGTATGAGGCAGATTAGTAAATTTCAAATTACATTCGTTGTTATAGTTGTTTATTATTGAAAAATCAAATGATTATCAATTTGAAGTTTAATTTCTATCTAAATGGTTTCTATAGGACATTACAACACCACAACCTGATCTTGGTACTAAGACAAATGAAGAGAGAGATTATCTTGCAGCAGTAAGTGATTATTTTTTTAAATGTTTCATTTTTTATAATTTAATTTCTATATATTAATGTCTATACTTTTTATTGTAACAACTATAGCTCTATGAAGAACTAAATAGGAGCATCCCTCGAGTTCATAGTAGACCACTCTATATGCATCTCCATCTCCTTGAAGATCAAAGACTGCTCGTGATCTATTTTCTTTAATGGACAAAGGGGAATGAATTTTATTGCGTTCCTTTGTTGTATGCCTATATGGCATTTGTGGACATATATTTTGTATTGCATATAGTTGACATTATATGCCTATATGACATTCTTGTAAGCCTATATGGCTATTTTGTATATATGTTATACTTATATCGACATATATTGATGTATGCCTATATGGATATTTGGTTAATACAAATATTTTTTTGTTGATGGCATCCATATTTGCATTATAAATCCATGTTTCAATGGATATTTGTAGATGGTTTACTTCAAATATATAAAGTCCAATTGTATTACATAGTAAGATTTTTTAAAATTCAATCCTTTCTAGGGCTCTCATAATCCACTTAGCACACAAAGCTAATCCTTGACATTGAATGCCAATAAGGCCAAGCCCACCATAATCATGAGGGAGACAACATAACTCCCATGCCACTATATGAAAACCTTCTCCCTACTTAGAGGATGCCCATAAAAATCTGTTAGAATCTTCTCAAGATTTTGATAAGAGGCCTTTGAAGACACCCAACAAAAGAGTCCTTTAAAATAAAAATGAATCATCATGTTGAATATCAACACAAGTTTGTATATTAAAGTCATAAAAACTTGGGTTGTGTGTGGTGAATTTAATATAGTGGAAGCACGACATCAAACAAGTATGGTAATTTCTCCCCATGTAATAGACAATTAGTGAGATGGAAGCTTAGTCCTACATGCACAATAGATTAGGGCTTTATTATCTCAATATTGTATGATGTCACAATCACTCTCCATGGTATATGTGGAATAATCTCTACTTAGAATACGTAAGGGTTTTCAAAGGGTTTGAATGACCATTTATGACATGTTTACTAGAATTTGGAGCCACATCCTCCTCATTAGACTAGCTAGATTGAATGGTGAAATAATACTATCAAGCACTTTATTGACATTTATGGGTGCTAGTTGGTGCATTTTCACTATTGTTCATACAAGGTCACCACCATAAAGCTCTATCATGTCACTTCTGAGTTGAAATAGCAACTATTTACATCATCTCTACAACTACTTCTGGCCACGATTTGCCACAACTAATGACATTGTTATGAATGTAAGATCTTGACAATTTGAGTTTCTAATATCAAATGTTGCTCTATTGATCTTTAAACCTTGTGCTTTATGGATTTTGAGTGCCCAATCCATCTTTAGGAGGATTTAAATTGTCAACCACCACAAGTGATTAGAAGAATTGGAACTGATTGTAGGTCGTTTGTGTCCCCATGCATGTCTAATGTAAGGTTGAAATTTCACAACAAGAAAGCGGGGTAGTTCGGGTTAGATTCTCTTATTTTTAAACACAATCACAATGACTTCACCAATTACACCATTGATGAAACCTATTGCAACCCTTAAATTTGCATTGAGCATAGCCTTCTAGCCAATGGACAACACATTTGCCTCATGTTGAACTCATCATCTGAATTTAAAATTGTCATGTCACCTATTTTCTTGACAATGCATCATGCAACTAGTGTGGCCATTTATTTTAGCATTTGCTATGTATTGAAACCAAATCATTTGTTATAAGAAAATGTATTTATGAAATAATTGTATCTTAGGTCACCAACAAGTAGAGTAGAGAAACCACTAAAGATTTCCTCAAGCAACCTACTATCGATTCATTCTAACAACCTTAGTCTAATGAATCTTATTTCCTCAATATGAATGTAACAAATGAAATAATGCTTTCTTGATAAGTTAAAAGGGCTTGACCCTTAAGAGGGATAATATCTTTTACTAGTATGTGAAGTTCTACATGAATGGTTGATGCATTGATGTTGAAAGTAACAAAATTTATTGGCACGATAAATAAAAAGAATGATAATGCATGGAGAACATTTGCAAAAAGTGTTATCTTGATGTTCTCACGAATACTGATGACATTTCAAAGGAAAAAAGTTGTGACCCTTAGAATAGGAAAGACTATGACCCTTTTATAATGAAGGGCAGTGATGCGTAGCGTATATGTGCCCAACTAGACGTGTTGGCACTAACGATTTGGCCCCAGGAAGAACCAAACAAAAAGTAGCCTACCCTGCAACTTTACACTACAAGCTTTTGATGATTTTTTGAGCAACAAAAAATATTTCACCATAGACAAATTCCTCAGAAATATAAAAAATGGAGACAAGTTATTACAGAGGGTTCTATGTGATTGCATAGCCTTAGACAGAATGTTTCTAAGTGACAGTTTCTGAGTAATAGCTCGTCAAAGATTGTTGTTTTTTTGCACTTTGGACTCTTAAGGGATATCACTGGTACAGTAGCTTGGACTGTTTTGGCATGTTCAGGTGCAAAAAATGACCATGCCTAGCCTAAAAATACCCATCTAGACATGTTGGAACTATCGGTTTGGTTGCATCAAGAGTAGGATGAAAGTTACACCCCTTTGCAACTTTACACTACATGTTTTTGATGATTTTTGGAGTAGCAGAAAACCTTTCATCACGGGAAAATTCCTCAAAAATATCAAAAATAGAGAGAGGTTATTGTAGAGGGGTTCTATGTGATCGTGTATCCTTAGATGGAATGTTTCTAAGTGATACAGTTTCCAAGTAACAGCTCGTCAATATTGTTGCCTTTCTACACTTTGGACTCTTAAGAAATATCACTAGTACAAGTAACTCAAACTATTTCAGCATGTTTGGGTGCAAAACAAGACCATGCCTAGCCTATAAATACCCATCTGAATGCGTTGGAACTGTTGGTTTGGTCACATCAGGACCAGGATGAAAGTTACACCCCTTTGCAGCTTTACACTACATGCTTCTGAGGATTTTTGGAGTAGTAGAAAATATTTCACCATAGGCAAACGCATCAGAGATGTCAAAAAATGAGAGAGGTTATTATAGCAGGGTTCTATGTGATCGTGTAGCCTCAGACAAAATATTTCTAAGTGACATGGTTTCTGAGTAACAACTCATCAAAAATTGTTGCCTTGTTGCACTTTGGACTCTCAAGGGATATTGCCGATACAATGTAGCTCAGACTATTTCAGCATGTTTGGGTGTAAAACAGGACCATGTCTAACCTAAGCGTACCCATCCAGACGCATTGGAACTATCAGTTTAGTTGCATTAGGAGTAGGACGAAAGTTACACCCCTTTGCAACTTTACACTACATGCTTTTGACAATTTTTGGAGTAGCAGAAAATCTTTCACCATAGGGAAATGCCTTAGAGATATAAAAAATTGAGAGAGGCTATTGTAGAGGGACCCTACATGATCTTGTATCCTCAGATGGAATGTTTCTAAGTGACATGGTTTCTGAGTAATAGCTCATCAAAGATTGCTACCTTTTTGCACTTTGGACTCTTAAGGGATATCACTGGTACAATGTAGCTCAGACTATTTTGACATGTTTGGGTGCAAAACAAGACCATGCCTAGCCTAAACGTACTCATCCAGATGCGTTAGAACTATCAGTTTGGTCGCTCAGGAGCAGGATGAAAGTTACACCCCTTTGCAACTTTACACTACATGCTTCTGATGATTTTTGGAGCAGCAAAAAATCTTTCACCACGAGCAAACACCTTATAGACATAAAAAATTGAGAGAGTTTATTATAGAGGGGTTCTACTTGAATGCATAACCTCAGACGAAATGTTTCTAAGTGACATGGTTTCCAAGTAATAGCTCGTCAAAGATTGCTGCCTTTTTGCACTTTGGACTCTTAAGGGATATCAATGGTACAATATAGTTCGGGTTGTTTCAACATGTTTGAGTTCAAAAAAGGACCATGCCTAGTTTAAATGTACCCATCCAGATGCGTTGGAACTATCGTTTTGGTTGCATCAGGACCAGGACGCAAGTTACACCCCTTCATAACTTTACACTACATGCTTCTGATGATTTTTGGAGTAGCATAAAATCTTTCACCATGGGCAAACGCCTCAGAGATATTAAAAACTGAGGGAGGTTATTGTAGAGAGACCCTACGTGATCCCGTAGCCTGAGACAGAATATTTCTAAGTGACATGGTTTCCAAGTAACAACTCATCAAAGATTGCTGCTTTTTACACTTTGGACTCTTAAGGGATATCATCGGTACAATGTAGCTTAGATAGTTTTGACATGTTTGGGTGGGAAATAGGACCATGCCTAGCCTAAACATACCCATCTGGATGCGTTGGAACTGTTAGTTTGGCTACACGAGGAGCAGAACAAAAGTTACACCCCTTTGTAACTTTACACTATATGTATCTGACAATTTATGGAGCAGCATAAAAACTTTCACCACGGGCCAACACCTCAGAGATATAAAAAACTGAGAGAGTTATTGTAGAGAGACCCTACATAATCCTATAGCCTTAGACAAAATGTTTCTAAGTGACACAGTTTTTGAGTAATATCTCGTCAAAGATTGCTACCTTTTTGCACTTTGGTCTCTTAAGGGATATCGCTGGTACAATGTAGCTCAGACTATTTCAGCATGTTTGGGTGAGAAACAGGACCATGCCTAGCCTAAATGTACCCATCTGGATGCGTTGGAACTATCAGTTTGGTCACACAAGTTATTCCTTTTCATGATTGTGTTTCAGGTGAAATGATGGTTAAGGAAGGGTCTCCCAAGTCTGATCTAGGGCTACAAAAGGTCAAGTTTGCAAATTGAGGTCTCCATATGGTCAAATGGTGAAACCATAAATATGAATATAATCTACCCAATATTCACTGTATATCTGTAAAAATGCAGCAACAAAAAAAGATGAACATACTTAAACCTAGAACCAAAACATATGTAAACTTAAAATATAGAAATGAAAGGTCTAACTATCAACTGCAATACATTAATATCAATAACATGACTTTACAAAATTAATGTGCATACTTACAAATTAATCCAACGAACCATCCGGGTCTGCTCTACTCTTTATTGTGTCAAGTATTGCCTCATGGTCAGACTCACCCACCTTCCACAAGGTCTTGTTCAAAGGTCTACCCTAATATTGTATCAAATGAGCATTGGATGCCACAACAAGGTTCGAGTAATGAAGAATCTTCTAATGCGTGTCAAAGTCCTGAAATAGCCAAACATCAACACTCTTATGTGGGTACCTTCTAAGCCATGTTCCAGTAACAACCACCGATCCTGTAGGGTATTTGATGTTTTATCCATCTGTAACTGGGGCCTTCAATTTCTTTTTGGCCTCAACACAATGACACAAGTAATAATTTGTTCCCTCTTCATTGACTTCATCTGTAATAATTGCATAAACATGCCCTACATTGATATGTGTAGCAAATTAGATGAAATTAGTCAACATTACAAAAATACTACAAAGTAAGATAACATTAGGAATTTTAAAAACTATGCAAGTAGATATATTTCCTCGTTGAACTAGATCTGATATGTGGTCAAAGTCAACCGATGATTCCATCTGTGTTAGTTCTAGTATTTGGGGGTCGATATGTGTCAAGTGGGCTAAGATAACTTAACCGCCATTCGTTAACCCACTCCTTTGACTCACACTCATTCTAGGCTTGAATTTTACAGGAAGAACAAAAGCATGCCATCTTCCATGTATGGATACTCCATGAACCTACAATTGAGCTTCTGAAAGAGTGTAGCTCACTTGATCTTATCAGTGTACAACAATCCTCATATGGTGTAATGTTAGTGTATACACCTAAAATTGGCTCATGTCAAATTAAGTAAATATTTTAATATTTATCTTAATTCTTGTTCTTCTATCAATTAAATAAATATTCTAAATTTATTTAATTGGTTCCTTATCCCATAATTAAATAAAAATCAATTTATTTAATTGAGTACCTTAATTCTTCTAATGTCTCATATAATTAAATAATTCCACATTAGTTAATTAGTCCTAAATTCCTCTATTCCAAAGTCTTAATTTCATAAATCCACCTCACCTTTCCACCTCACCATGTTGCACACATAATTAAATATTTAATATTTAATTAGCTAAATATTCCCTCACCCACATGTCTTATTTATCCTCCAGTCAAATTAGTTAACTAATTAGTCATTTGAGTTCACTAATCAATCAATTCACTTAACTAAAATCAGTCAATTCAGTCAACTCCTCAATCAATTCACTTAACTGATTAGTCCATTCAATTAACTCCCAAATCTATTCTGTTAACTTCCCTGATGCATGAAGGATCTTGGACACTTGTCCTCTTCTGATTCGCGCACATTCCCTCAAACTTTATCAACCATACACCTCACAGGTAATTCCTCCAGTCATGGATCTATTGACACTTGGATTTGGTCTTCCCTCGGCCTATATAAGCAAGGTCTTCACACCTATTTCACATGAATCTAAGATTAAACAATCTTACTTTGTAGGAATCATTACAGCGTGCCTTTGGCAAAGTTATCTCCATTTGCATTTACACATCTATAACCATTCTACTCTTGTCATCTTCAAACAACAAGGAAGTACACACTTCTGAGAGCTCCATTATCATCAAGATCGAGAGGAGATAGGCAAACAATGGAAGTATAGAGGTAAAACAATATTCAAAGGTATATTCTTTGTCTACTTGTGTTTACATCAATTTACATTGAGTTATTGGATACTTAGTTGCTTTAAACTATTATTCATATTTTCCACTAACATTTCTGATGCCCACCGTGGGGCCTTTGCCCTGTTTTTAACTTTGATTTGAGTGTTTTGTGAAGGTTTTGTCATGACAAGTCGTTCCTGCACATACAACTTCTAGTTCTGCGTATTCAACACTTTCTGCACCGCATACACCTTTATGTGTATCCAATCTGTTATGTTGCACATCTGACACGTCTTGCCATGCTTTTGATATTTCTGTGCATTTAAAGCACATCCCTACACATTTGATATCTTTTGTTGCACTTTTGTAAATCTATGCATATGAATCTTAGTGTTGCACATATGACCTACAGATCTGCACATTTGATTTTGTGAGAGAAAGTTGTAATGTTTCTATCAGATCTTTTGTACTAACTCTCATTTGCAAGTGTTAGGAGCTGGACTTAGTGATTTAGCTACATTATTAAGCCACCTAGAACTAATTAGAAGTGAGTAACTTAATATGTTCATGCAAATCATCACATAGACATAACTAGGAGGAAAGTAAATCACTTTGTTGCATCACAACTTGCATCTAGTCCCAACCTAGGGGTTAAAACTAAATAATTTCTTTATGTTTTTACTATCTTGCACTACAATCTATCACATAGCTTATTAGGGGAAAGTAACACTTGTTTATTTCTTCAAGAAACAATCTACACCCAGATTTGTTAGAAGGTTAAAATAAACAATCTTTTCCAAGTTATTGCTATCTTGTTACAAACTTGTGTGCTTGATAGAGTTAACACATTTAGTTATTTTTATTTTAACTAGGAAGATAAAGAACCACTGTTCTCCGTGCTTGAAAATGATAATAGGCCTATGCTCTCCCCTTAGCTGGGTGACCAAAATGCCAAACTTATCATTTTATCTATCATCTTTAGAGGAGGCCTACCATTGGAATTCCTTCCTTCCAAGTGCGATGACCTCAAGTGATAACGGGCTAAAGCCAAGCCACCTCTAAGTCACTTAAAATAAATTGTGTTTGTGATGAAAGTTGCAAACAACGGGTGCTGCTATGTTACACCGATAAATGTTTCCCCCAAAACCCTGAAGAGCGTAACCTCTGCAGGATGGGAAGCCTCCTTATTGAAGTGAATTCTCGCATGTGTAACCACCCAAATAGATGCCTTGACTAAAACCCACTTGTTGTAAAAAAGCCAAAACCCCCTATTTGGTGACACGAGAGGAAAATCCTCTAGAGTCGTCCAATGTCATACACTTATTTAGTGTGGAGACAGAAAAGTTCAACTCTTCGAAGGAACTATAACTTGATATGCATGAGAAGTGAGTGCCATGGAGGGGAGCCGGTTCTATCAAGTTACTATTTGTCACACCTTTACGCAAGTGGCTAGAGTGAAATCCAAGTTGGAACTCATCAAATATTGTCTTTGACAAACCTTAGGATTGTGCTTGCTTTTGGTCAAAATTTGTAATAACAACATGGAATCTTCTTATCTGTTGTGTTTTCTTGCAACAACTTGACACAAATCGTCAGCAAAAATACCAGACTTGCTTCAACAAACATTTTGAAAACAAGCCAAGATAAAAAAAAAATTGAAATAAAAAGGCAAACCTTCTTTAGAACTCAAAAACAAAGAGCACTTCCACACATTTTGAGGAGAAAACAAATTTATTTCAAGATACCCATTACTGCTTAAATTCAACTCCACCTGCATCAAATCTTTTTATGGTTGAAACTAGATCACAATTCAAGCAAAGAAAAGACATGGGTTCACTACATGACAGCCACTATACTTCTAGTGATGAGGAAGAGGACATTACTCAAGAAGAAATTATTAGTGCTCAAGAAGACCCCGAATTTCAAAAACTAATGGATAAATTCATCACAATGGATCCCAAAAAGTACTTCCTTATGCTAGCACAACAAGGAGCAAAGTTACCTTCCAATTTTGACATAGAAAAATTGAGAGAAACAAGGCAAACAAATGAGACCGAAGCTCCCAAAAATAAGAAAGCTAAGGATGTGACAAATCCATTAGAAGCACTCATGCAACAAATGCGAGCTTTACAACAACAAGTTGGGGATATACAAACCGGATCTTCCACAAAATGATATTCATTAAAGGACATTTCCCCTTATCCATTTGATAAAAGCTTGGTTATGACACTTTTCCCCTCTAGACACCAAGATCACGCATCCTTAACCCATCTTAATGATCCTATTGACAAGGGAAATACCACCTTAAGTTTAGAATCATATACCCCTCCATCTACTAGTCCTCCATCGCCATCCCATAAAATTCCTATCCCAAAGCATACTAGTCCTACACCAACACCTCCATTAAAATTCCCATCGCAAACCCTATCATGTACCAAAAACATATGTCACCATCCCACCTCCATCATCCTACAAATGTCAAAAGCATGTGACCATACACTTTCCACCATCCACTTTACCCCCGCTCCTTCCAACTCCTACTATACCACCATCCACTTTGCCACCACTTCTACCAATGCCTAATTATCCATTTACCCATAAATCTTCTAAAAATCCTAATCATGACCAACAAATGCACACATTGTCTAAACATAAATCTTTCACTCATTCCACCATGTTCATGGGATTCAAAACTAAAAATTTGGATGCCTCTACCTATAAAGAAAAAAATCTTAAGGGTCATAATGCCTTAGGATACAAATGCAAAGAATCAAAGTAAAATCCATCCAAAAAGCTATCCAAACCCCTACCTTCACAAGAAAAGTCAAAAACTAAAATGGTATGGGTCCCTAAACAAGAAATCAAGTCAAATGAGGTATCCACCTCTCAAAAATCCCAACCATCCTTTTCCATCCATTCCATTCCAAAATATCAAATTTTGCCAACCCACAAATCAAGCAAAAAAAATAAAAATAAATAAATCCATGTGGGTCACTAAATCACTCCATCCACCATCTCCTAAGCAAACATCGCCATCGCTTCTTACACCACCTTCCCATCAAAAACTTCAAAGTTTATTATAGTGTGTGCAGCTGTTGGTCATGGTTCCATTCCATTTTGCGGCATTCCCACATACCCCTATTTCTCCACCATTCAACTACTATCCTAGATATTTTCCCCATCATCCTATCCCTATGGTCCATGCTTTTGCATAAGCCTTCCATCCATCCTTTTGCATAAGTCCTCCTTAATCCACATCACAATCCACTATCTTCCCTACCTAATCCACATCATAATCCACCATCTTCCCTTCATAATACACTATCACACCTTCCATAATCCGCTATCTACCTTCTCCATCTCACTTTCATGCAATCCCCTACCAACATAGATCTATGAGAACATTTGACATGGTCTATGCGCCGACATGCATCTCTAACAGGACACTATCACCTTCATGGAACTAGGCACTTGAGTCCCTCCCATCCATATCCACCTATCCTATTAAAAAAAAGTCAAAAAAAAGAGAAAAAAAAAGAAAAAATAAAAAAGTAAAGAAAAATCATTTTGTCCAATGGTGAAAACCTAGTAAACAGGCACCTTGGATAAGTACCATGATGAAAACCTGGCAAACAAGCATTATACTTACACTTGGGGGTACATTGTCTCATCCAACCTATCATCATCCAACCTATCATTTCCATCCTATTGTATCCATCCTTATCCATTACATACATATTCTTATTGAATCCATTCATCCTCCCTTCATCCTATTGATCTTGATAAGGATAGGGGCAAAATATTGAAACAATCTTTGGACAACTCTTGATGTATCTAATACTTCCAAACATGTCTTCCCATCATATCATTGTCACGCTATATCCTGAGTCCAATATCTTGAATAAGACATGTTATTCCTAAGCAACATAGTCCTTGGAGATCATATCTTGAATTCTCCTGTCCATCTTTCCTTCGTGCATTTATGATCCATTATCTCCTATTTTCCATCCTTCTACCTAACTATCCATTATCCACTATAACCCATTCGTCTACCTATCCATGGTGTTTCCTTGTCATCAGTATCGAGCATTTAGGCTATCCAAAATTGTTATCTAATGTCATCCCAAAATATTTCAAAATCCCAAAAATATCAAAACGCATCACATGTACTTATCACGGCTTGTTACTCGCTCCACCTTGTCATCCGTCCTAAAACAAATCCATTGCACCATTGTCGAACTACATCACCTCTGAGCTATCACGTAGGCAAGGCCATCATCGATGAGCCCCTGAGGCTTCCTAACCATTCCATCCCTTAACGCAAATCCTTTTGTACACACGACTCCCCCCATGTTCCCATCGCCTAGGTCTTAGGTCCACAAAGTCCACCCTGAACTATGTTGCCTCTGCGTCGTCATGTAGGCAAGGCCATCATTAATGGGCCCCCGAGGCACTAGGTTAGTCCTTTAGGACCCATCCCATCGAGTCTACCGTAAGCGTCTCACAATCTTTCATCCATAATAAACTAGAAACCTCTACTTGACTGGGGGTGTTATCCTCAACCTAGTTGGAGAATTGGATTCTTGAATGTCACAAACCTTAGAGGATAACAATAAGGATCACAATACTATCACTAGACAATAGGCAACAATACCAAGCAAACTTTTTTAATCAAAACGCTTGACACAAGAACTAGACCTTGTTGATAACTGAGAGGGGGGGGGGTGAATCAGTTATCCTAATTATTTCCCTTATTAAACTTTCCTTTTAATTGAAGCAGCATAAAATCAAACACAAAACATTAACCATGAAATAAGAAACACATGACACAGTATTTTTGACGTGGAAACCCTGTTAAGGGAGAAAACCACGGGGTGATTAACCCAAGAATTATTCTCTGTTAGAAGAATAGGAAATTACAAAAATGGCACTTGCCAATTAGGGCTCACTGCCCGAGCACATTGCTCACAAGAGGCTCACTGCCTACAAGAAGACACACTGTCTTACAAAGTGATAAGAATCACAGTCTTGAACTGATTGGAAGCATCTGCATATGCTGGAGTT
Source organism: Cunninghamia lanceolata (assembly GCA_027924645.1). Taxonomy (NCBI): domain Eukaryota; kingdom Viridiplantae; phylum Streptophyta; class Pinopsida; order Cupressales; family Cupressaceae; genus Cunninghamia; species Cunninghamia lanceolata. Next base: position 4,185,002 of record BSBN01000311.1, on the reverse strand, counting down.
CAGTTCCGGTTAGGTTCAGTATACTGATCTGCTGCACTTCATCTTTCCTTTGTTCTTTAGTCTGCTGTCCTTTCACATACCGGATCTTTCTTGTTACTTCTGCTCTATTCTGGACTTGTTCGCATATCCTCTCACACATTCACACACTTTACAACTAAATCCATCCTCTATATATATCCGCACAAGTAATTTCATCATCTTTCTAGTCGGCATCCGGAACAGTCTAGTTTCTTACAAACTTAGTTCTGTCGGCTGAATCCTTGCTCACCAAGCAATGCGGATCAAGCATATACTTGTAGATATCATCAATTATGTCGGCCAAACATGATTCATGCCTCCGCAACCTTTATCATCATCTGTAACCCATCCGGAAAGCAGTCTGATACTTTGTCAGTCAGTTCTTCCTCTATTTTCACTGTCTCTCAGGAATCCGGTACTTAACCATTCATATCTTTTTCCTTGTCCATCTCCGGAGGCTAAATCCTTGGAATATACTACTAAAGGTAGTCCTCTTGACTTCCCCAAATCCGCACTGCACCAAGACACTTCCTCTGAGAGGTCCGGACCAATCTGTCGGACCTTGCCACATGCTCTGTTCTTCTTCACCGGACCACAACTTTCTTTATTCTGACTTCCGGTAGAGACACATCATGACTTGCGGATAAGTGGGATGACCTTTGTTGCCATCAATGACAACAACCATGAATCCATATAGTGTCTCTTGCCAACAAACTCCCCCTTTGGCATTGATGGCAACACTTAGTGAAAAATGACTAAGTGTTTACACTATGCTCCCCCTTTGCTGATGCTCTGTCTTTATATACAATTTCCGGAACTCCCCCTGAGTTGGATTCCTCATTTTTCACTGCTCCTCACTCCCCCTTTGACATCAATGGCAAAGGGTAGGGTCCGCACACCAAAATTTTCAAAAATTTTCTATATATAGCCGCATATTTACATACTCACATATACTGCAGAATGTCTGCAAAGGATGTCTGCAGTTGAACCATTTCAGTAGCCCAACTTAGCTTCATTCTGTCCAAGATTGAAATGTGACCACTCAACAAAAATGCAAAAGCTTCTGCCCGCCTGAGATCTGTCGGATCTTTTGTATGGGCGGTGGTCTGGGCATCACTGATGGCCTCATGCATAGTTTCCAACTTAGGGACTATAATCCTTCTAAGTTCTCCCATCCGGTTGGTAATGTTCTTCCTCTCCTTCTCAAGATTCTTTATTTCATTCAAGACTGCAATAGTCTGACATTCTTGATTTATTATAGAGGAAGAGAGAGGATCAAAACTTTGAGATAAGCTTTGAAGCTTGTCCTGTTCCTCTTTTATTTTCTTGTCAATTGCAGCTGTTGCCTTTGACCAAGATATACAAAATTTGTAGATGTCACCGCCATCCTTAAGAGCATTTTCTAAGCTCTTTATTCCAATGCTTACAATCTTCCTATCCTTAGAGATTAATTCTAATATTTCAGAAAATCTCTTATCCAAAAATTCCTTCCGGACCTTTTCTTCAGCTGATTTTTCTAGAGAATTAAAATGTGTGTCAATACTGCTGACTAAGGTTTTTAGATTACCGGAAGTGGAGGCTGTCGGATCTATCTGGATTGATGGCATGATCTTTACAAGTACTCCGGAAGCAGCCTCTATCAACTCACAGTCTTCCATATGAGACTTCAGGAGTTTTTCATTTGCCTTGGCATTTGCAAATGAAGCTATCTTCATTGTTTGTACCGGAGAGAGAGAGTCAAAATCAAATGGACCTTTTAGAAGCTCCGGTTCATCAATCTCTAGAGTTTCTTTGCTCAAAAATTGTTGAACAGTTTGTGCAGTGTCTCTTGCCGGAGACAGATGTTTCTTTTCTTCTGCAGTCTTAGAACTGTCAACCTCTTTGTCTGTCACCACTGCTTCCTTCTCCTGCAATTGCTCTTCTTCTTTGGATCCGGAGACTGTAGGGGAAACCGGAGGAGAGATGCTTGCTTGTTCATGGGCCACTTCTTCTGGAGCAGAGGGTCCCAAGTCCTCACTTGTCTGTTCATGGCTCACTTCTTCCGGAACAGAAGATTCCAAACCTTTCTGCCTTAGGATCTTTGGGCTGACTTAGCATGTGTTGAACATGCAGCTCTACTATCTGGGCATGATCCAGACAGTCCTTGGCTCCACTGCCTCCATTAGGCACTGATCAGTGTCAACCATAAAGCATACTGAGTCCTTGTATTTCTCAGTGAGAGACTGGGGAATTCTCTCTCTTGCTTGCATCATGCTCTGAAAGTTTTTGAAGTATCCCCATAGAGCTGTATTTCTCGCTTTTGCATCCCCAAGACCATGCAAATAGTCTCTTATCTGGACTGCAACAGGTTTGTCATTCTGCCATACCCATCCACTTGTTCCGGGTAGCTCATTCATGAAGTAAAAGAATAGACATACAATGAGAGTACCATACTTAAAGGAGTTCTTCTTGTCTTTCTTGATTTTCTGTACATTTTCCATTAATTGGCTTAGTAGTAGTTCACAAAGATCATAATCTGCATTCTTTCTTAGCATTTCATATGCTGTGTATATTGCAGTCCCGGATACAGAATTCTCCCTGCTGGAGTGATAGATCTTGTATCCTATTATCATTGATGCATATTTGATATCCGGATCCGAAATATCTTCAATGGTCATTGCCCTCTTATCATATTTTGATCCAGTGGCCTCAGTTACAACGTTGTTCTTGACAGATTTGAGGATAGGTACCCCCCCGGAAGAGTATAGACCAGTTACTGCTCTAATTGCTTCTTTTGTGATCTTACAGGGTCTATCTAGCCAAAGGAAGTTGTCATGCATCTTGCTCAGTACATACCGGACCCATTCATCTTCTTCAAAGCTAGGGAAATGAATGAATTGCTCAAATTGTTTCTTCTGGATACCCTTATACTCTGGTTTGAGCTCAAAAGCATTGTCTATCAGTTGCTTGTGATAGAGGTCTCTTAATTTGAATTCCCCAAATTCCTCAATGTTTGCGTGTATGTAAACCCTAATATCTTCAGTATGTAAGACTCCGTGGGGAACACTAGAGAAGGCTCCTAGTGGATCTACCTCCAATGATTTGTAGGGATGTTTCTTGAATGAGGGGCGAGGTCTATCAGAGATCTTAACTATGTTTGGAGTAGCCATTCTTCAAAGATTTGCAGTGAGGCAATGAAAAACGAAGAATACCTTATGCGCCTTCGGTTTGCACGGAGTGGTTGGATTGATTTCTTTATGCAATAGCTTCGGCAGGAGATCCTTGGTGTGCTTGATGAACCTTGTTGCAGAGCTCCACTATTCGCTTCTTCTCAAGTGTAGAATGAGCAGATAACTTTTGAGAAATCCCTTATATTGCTCCGCAAACCCTAATATCTGTCTGCAATAAATGCTTCACCTGTATTATTCCGGTTTACCATGTCTGGACAGCTTGGAGTATCCCGGATTAGTCCTGATCACTGAATATCATCCGGATCTTTAAATCATGAATAAATCTAGGTAACATATTACAAGAACATCCCAAACACTCTGTCCAATCCGCAAGACAAGATCGTGCACTTCCGGATCTCTCCGGACCTTTTTGTAATCCTTTATCATACCGGAGCACCTCCCTGAACAGGTCTAACTTAATCGAACACAGCTTCTTCATAACTCCATGCGGACCTCTGAAAACTTGACTGAAGCATCTCAGGACTTATATCTACAAACCCTTTAATCCGCATCTTGTGCCACATCCGGCACAACTTGTTTGGCTGGGGGAACAGAATCTTCTTTGAGTCTCCCCCTGAGCCTGAGCTCACTTTTTAATTTCCGGAAGAAATATTAGCACCAGAATCTGGTGCGGATCCAACCTCTACATTCTCTGAGCTTTTCTTCACCCAAATCTTGCTCATCTGATTCCTAACTTCATCCGCATTCATCTTTTGTTTACCCTTGTCTTGATTCTGATTATACACCGGACCTCTTTTGTCCTGATTCTTGTTTCTGCAGACTTTAGCATTATGACCGGACCTATTGCAGATTTGGCAAATAACATTTCTTTGCATATTTAACTGATATCCCCTTGATCTGCATTGATTAGCCATATGACCTACTCTATTGCATGTAAAGCATCTACCTTTGAATGATTTGTTTACTTGCATAATTCTGCATTCATGGGATTTGTGTCCATACCTTTTGCAGTTGAAGCACTGTCCGGAGAAGGATGAATTAATCTGATTCATTCTCATTCTGCACTGATTAGCTTTGTGACCAAAGTGGTTGCAGCTGTGGCAGTATCCATTGAAGGATGGATATCTTTGAGCATTTGGCTGTCTTACCGGAGGTCTTCTAGGCCTGCTCCTTGGATTTTCTGATCCAAGATTCTTCTGACCGGATCCGGAGCTTTCTCCTTTCTCATATCCCAAGCCATACTTGTCATCTGTCCTCTTTTGACTTCCAAGAAGAACTTCAAGTTGAGCAGAACTTATCTTGAATTTCTCTTTATATTCATTTGCTGTTTGAAGGTCTCTTTTGAGAGAGGCAATTTGATCCTCAAGTTTTCCTTCATTATCTTTGGAATCTTCAAGATCAGATTCAAGGTGTCTGATAATCCTGTCCATCTGGTGGCATTCTTCTGATTTTTCTTTAAGAGATTGTCTTAGATTGTCTTCAGCCTTTCTTTTTTCTTCAATCTCTTGAGTAAACTTTATAGTTCCTGATTCCATTTCATGTCTTAACATAATGACTTCTTTTGATAACTTTTCACATAACTTGGTTTGCTCAGTCAATTCCTCACTTGTATTGCTTTCTTCACTTTGTCTTGCCAACTGTTGAAGCAGCTCCTTTCTCTTTTTCATAGAGAGACTTAATTTGTCTTTTAATTCTCTCATGAATTCATCAGCCTGTTTGAGTCTTTCCTTTAATTCACTGACTTCAGAATTTGACTGTTCAAGATCCTCAAGGGCAGTCTTGAGTTGCTCCCTTAAACCATATGCATCCATTTGAAATCCCAGATCTTCCTCAAGCTGTTAGGCTCTATTAGGAGGAACCCTGCTCTGATACCAATTGTTGATAACTGAGAGGGGGGGGGGTGAATCAGTTATCCTAATTATTTCCCTTATTAAACTTTCCTTTTAATTGAAGCAGCATAAAATCAAACACAAAACATTAACCATGAAATAAGAAACACATGACACAGTATTTTTGACGTGGAAACCCTGTTAAGGGAGAAAACCACGGGGTGATTAACCCAAGAATTATTCTCTGTTAGAAGAATAGGAAATTACAAAAATGGCACTTGCCAATTAGGGCTCACTGCCCGAGCACACTGCTCACAAGAGGCTCACTGCCTACAAGAAGACACACTGTCTTACAAAGTGATAAGAATCACAGTCTTGAACTGATTGGAAGCATCTGCATATGCTGGAGTTCAGTTCTGGTTAGGTTCAGTATACTGATCTGCTGCACTTCATCTTTCCTCTGTTCTTTAGTCTGCTGTCCTTTCACATACCGGATCTTTCTTGTTACTTCTGCTCTATTCTGGACTTGTTCGCATATCCTCTCACACATTCACACACTTTACAACTAAATCCATCCTCTATATATATCCGCACAAGTAATTTCATCATCTTTCTAGTCGGCATCCGGAACAGTCTAGTTTCTTACAAACTTAGTTCTGTCGGCTGAATCCTTGCTCACCAAGCAATGCGGATCAAGCATATACTTGTAGATATCATCAATTATGTCGGCCAAACATGATTCATGCCTCCGCAACCTTTATCATCATCTGTAACCCATCCGGAAAGCAGTCTGATACTTTGTCAGTCAGTTCTTCCTCTGTTTTCACTGTCTCTCAGGAATCCGGTACTTAACCATTCATATTTTTTTCCTTGTCCATCTCCGGAGGCTAAATCCTTGGAATATACTACTAAAGGTAGTCCTCTTGACTTCCCCAAATCCGCACTGCACCAAGACACTTCCTCTGAGAGGTCCGGACCAATCTGTCGGACCTTGCCACATGCTCTGTTCTTCTTCACCGGACCACAACTTTCTTTATTCTGACTTCCGGTAGAGACACATCATGACTTGTGGATAAGTGGGATGACCTTTGTTGCCATCAATGACAACAACCATGAATCCATATAGTGTCTCTTGCCAACAGACCTATGCCAAGACATAATGAGCCTCAACCACCGTGATGATTTTATCTATTTTCGTTACAAGAAAACATAACTATGGAAAGAAATTTTGTGTTTATTAAAAGGTTTAAGTTGCAGAGTCTTGATTTTTATTATTATGTCTTTTTATGCTGCTCAAGGATGTAAAAAACTAGAGAAGCTATGATGGGGGCATAATTATCTTACTTGTTTGTTGTTTGTGGATCAATCTTTAGTAATGTGACGACTTTGTCTAATGACATGATCGGTAAAAGATTATTGAGGACGTTCTAGGTCTGAGCATGAAACATGGATATCATTGTCTGTTGACGTACGCAAGCAATACTCAGGTCATCTTAGTTCAATTATGCTTAGATGCTTGTATTAACTTGCTAAATCAAAATCCATGTAAGCAATACTCAGGTTATCATGGTTTAATTATACCTAGATGCTTGTATTTTCTTACAACATTTTAAAAAAAAGCTTAGAGATGAAATAAAGTACTTCAAAAACTTGTATATGAAGATGACATAATCTACATCCATACATACCAAATTTTCATTTCACCTCATTTATAAGCATTCCATACATACCATTTATCCAAGTGTCTTAAGATCCAAAGTCTTTTCCTTCATTTGTCCAAGTTTATTCTTCTAATCAATTCTTCCATCAATTCATTCAAACCCTTATCCAATCAATCCAAGAAGTGATCTAAATGCAAGTCCATCCTTAATCCATACCAATCAAGTTAATCAATCTTGTCAAATTATCCAATCGCAATCAATGGTCTTGATCCTAATCTCATCGTAAACTAAATTAATCAATCATCATTGACGGTGGGATACATCTTTCCCACATCTTTTTTGTTGATCTAGGGATATATCATTCCCCGTAATGACAACACTATTGTCAATCATTATTGATTAATCATCGGTTTACGACTAGACAGGGGCAATACCTTGTTTGTTCTTGTATCATTTGTGCATAATTGCTTGCTTGCTTGTGTGTGTTATCAATTTATCTTCACAACATGTCATTTCACTCTTTCATCCATCCCTTATCTTGCATCCTCTATTTTCTTCACCCTAGCCTATCATTCAGCCTGTCTCATCGAGAGATTGTTCGTCATCCTGTCATCACATTCTTCTCGTCCAATCTCCCAAGGGGGCATCCTATTGTCAATAACCTATAACAAAGGAAAACTGGGGCATATATCAATCACAGAAAATTTTATTTCTTTGAAGCAACGTGATAAAACACATTGCATCAAAGAGGGGCAAAATGTATACACCTAAAATTGGCTCATGTCGAATTAAGTAAATATTTTAATATTTATCTTAATTCTTATTCTTCTATCAATTAAATAAATATTCTAAATTTATTTAATTAGTTCCTTATCCCATGATTAAATAAAAATCAATTTATTTAATTGAGTACCTTAATTCTTCTAATGTCTCATATAATTAAATAATTTCACATTAGTTAATTAGTCCTAAATTCCTCTAGTCCAAAGTCCTGATTTCATAAATCCACCTCACCTTTCCACCTCACCATGTTGCACACATAATTAAATTTTTTAATATTTAACTAGCTAAATATTCCCTCACCCACATGTCATATTTATCCTCCAGTCAAATTAGTTAACTCATCAATCAAATCAATTAACTAATTAGTCATTTGAGTTCACTAATTCACTTAACTAATTAGTCAATTCAGTCAACTCTACAATCAATTCACTTAACCGATTAGTCCATTCAGTTAACTCCCCAATCTATTATGTTAACTCCTCTAATGCATGAAGGAGCGTAGACACTTATCCTCTTCTGATTCACGCACATTCCCTCAAACTTTCTCAACCATACACCTCACGGGTAATTCCTTCAGTCATGGATCTATTGACACTTGGATTTGGTCTTCTCTTAGCCTATATAAACAAGGTCTTCACACCCATTTCACATGAATCTAAGCTTAAGCAATCTTACTTTGTAGGAATCATTACAGCGTGCCTTTGGCAAAGTTATCTCCATTTGCATTTACACATCTATAACCATTCTACTCTTGTCATCTTCGAACAATAAGGAAGTGCACACTTCTGAGAGTTCCATTATCATTAAGATCAAGAGGAGATAGGTGAACAGTGGAAGCATAGAGGTAAAATAGTCTTCGAAGGTATATTCTTTGTCTACTTATGTTTACATCAATTTACATTGAGTTATTGGATAGTTAGTTGCTTTAAACTGTTATTCATATTTTCCACTAACAGTTAATATCATCTATCAACCAGAATAATCTACTAATTGAAGACTTACCTTCATTACCTAGACCCATTGAATCATTACACCACTCAATGATTGATTTTGCATCTGTCAACTTTACATTGTCTTTATACTTTAACTCTTCTCATGCTATGGCTCTTTTGATACATGCTCTTGCACCATCATGCTCCCCCTTTCCATGCCCAACCTCATAAAAGTTCCACATATGTTGAACACCTGTAATATTATGCCTCCTACTCATCTAATAGAACATCCGCAAGTTCTTGAATTGTGATGCACAGTTATCTGACCATATGATATGCTGACTGAATGATATGCCCCTTCTAGCCAAATCATTGTAGAACACCCGAAAGAAACCTTGCACGAGCTCTGTAGAATGTGTGCAATCATCACTAATATAAAAATGATACTCCCTTATGATCTTTTCATCATCCTTTGTACTATCATTCACATGAATGAATGTGATGTGCACAAATATAGAAACCTATGTGGAGTTGTAATATTGTGATTGTACCTCATGATGTGGCTGTAGATCGTAGTTCTCTGGAAAGTCAACAACTAAAACAATGCTACCAAGTGGAAATGTGTCCTTGCATAACTTGAATGGCAAGTCCAACCATCGAGCTCTATGGGTATGCCTTGCATACTCATACACTATACTGTCACGAAATGTACACATAAACTAATACACTAGAATCTTTTGAATAACCAAATCACACCTCTTTGCTTCTTTACCATCTTTTGTATTGTAGGCCACTATTTTAGACTTGTCGAACTCTACTAGTTCATTTCCAACTACATGTGTGCTTTCCATATGTTCACATATTGGCATATGTTGCAAGCCACCACAATGCTGACATGTTCCATCCAAGCACAATTTCCTATAGAATATTTGGCCTTCCTCTCTTTCACATAAAATTGTTGATATGAAATCTCTTGAAGTGTTGGCGGGGCATGTATGCCACAATCCTGCAAAACATTGTTAGTATGCGAATCTAAACATATAGACCAATAAACATCAAAATAGTTAGAAAATTCAATATGTAATCTACAACAAAAAAATAGTGCGTGTGTGATTTATTATGACATAGAAAGGTTTTAGAATTTCAAAATATCTTTGAGAAATTTTAATTTGAGGATACATCTCTAGAAATTTACCAAAAAATTGTGTTTGAGTCATATCCAAAAAATTGTGTTTGAGTCATATCCAAAAAAATGTGTTTGAGTCATATCTAAAAAATGCTTTGAATGTGGCTCACAGTTTTGACTACCGATTCTCTTTCTTACTACATCCCTTTGATTCAGAGACACCCTTGTGTAATTCTTCCAAAAGTCTTCAATTAGTGATCTCAATGCTTCAACAATTGGTTTATCTTTTCGTGGTAGTCTCCCCGAGAACGCCCATATTCAATGGCATCAGTGCCCTCAATTATTTGGTACCTTCCAATGGCTCTTGATAAAGTTTTTCTATTAATTCTCAATGCTTGACTTGTATTTCTAATGAGACGAGCTTTCCTCATTTGATTACTTACTATTGTCGATGTAATGACACGTCGTGTGACATTACTATCTTTTGTGCATGAGGTATTACCCTCACTCTCATATGCACTCCTTAGATTATTGAGAATAGATTTTTCACTTGAAGCCTTCAATTTTCTCAACACAAGAATCTTCATGATGGACCTATACTTTATACTTCACATCATTTCAACGAATAATTGACATCTTGCAGTCTTATTTAACTTTTCAAAGAACACTCTCCAAATCTTATAAGCATATCTTCTACAAGTGCGTTTTGGAATCTTACCTTCCATTAGCTACAAAATATTCTCACCAATATCAATAAAATACTTTGGCTTTCTATGCAAAATTCTAGGTGGTGTTAATAAAGGTAAATTCATCTCAACATTAGGAATTTCATCAATATTTAAATGAGATGGGCTCGATGGCATACTTTCGATCAGAGATGGAATAGATGACATACCTTGAGGTTGAGGTGGGAATGATGGTGTACCTCCTTCATCACATGTGAGTGATGATGCACTCTCAACTTGAGATGCGGTAGATAGTGTCCCTCCATCTTGACTTGCGGTAGAGGATGTGTCTCCAACTGCGGTATTCAAATCTCTCATAACACAAAATTTTTGCATTCGTTCCCTTTGTGCCACCAATACCATATCTCTTATTGATGGTTGAGGTTCCTCTTCAATTGGCATGTCTTTGACAATCATGTCCAATTTCCTCTTCTCACGAAGTTCCCTCATAGTCGTTGTTTTGTTTACATTCTTAGCTTCTTTCTCTTCCCGTGTTGGTTTAATCCTTGATCATTTCCTCAGCGTGATGGAGAATTTATCTGTAGCATGATAAAGAGATAAATATTAGTTCCTAAGAAATGAATATGGTTCCAAATTTTAGGTCTTTTGCCATCAACATTTCTAGCACTTCCCACACTTTCCTTGCAGTCAAAGAAGAGATCTCAATCACATGGTGGAGGATTTTTCAGTCCATTACCATTGTTGAAGTGTTCTCATCTACTCAAAGAAGAGTTTTCAATTCACTTTTAAAGGGATCTTGCTAAAATTCAAGGTTAAAGCACTTTACATTAGAGGCCTTATAAATTGGTGCTAATTTTATGTTTATAAGATATTAACATTGCAGGTGCATACTCAACTAAGTAGTAGATTAATTGCTCCTCTCTAACTGCCTTAAAGTTTTTCAAAGTTATCTAAGGAAGGGGTGTGGATGATGAGTGCATTGAGACTTAAAGCATTTATTAGAAGTGATTTTGTGTAAAATCTAGCTACTTTCATCTCTTTAATGAAATGGTGGTTAAGGCTTCTCAAGTTTGTACTCCCAAGCCACTTTGAAGGTATGTCTTCAAAACCACTAGAAAATATCTTCACAAGTAAGAACTTAGTTTTGGTTGTATGGAAATTTTTTAGGTTTTTCTATTTCTTTGGTTGGTATATATGTTTGTTTAATAGTTGTCAGATCATTATTAGATGTTCTATGGTTGTCTTGACTAGTTTATGTTGGAGAGGAGTGTATTGTAATCCCATTTTTTTACTTTTTGAATTTGAATAAAGGAACTTAGTTTTGCAGCTAGGATACTATGTTCCTATTGATCATTTTGATAAATTCATGTTTTGGATTGATGATATCTTTCATGAGTAGCTACAGGTCTACAGGTATAAAGAAAATTTCTTTGCTTGATGTTGTGTGTAAGAGGTCTCATCCTTTGGGGATACTAGGTGCCAATATTCTAGCTGATTTATTATTGTTTGGGGGGAGATCCCAAGTAAAATGTGACTAAATTATAGCTACCTTCTAGCCCCCCAAGCTAAATTGGATTAAGCCTATTGGGATTTACTTGTATGATCTTGGCACCTATTTATTTGTATTGTAACTTGTTATGACAAGATAATAGTATTTCATTATGCTTAAGGGATTGTATATTTATATGTTGTAAGGAATTATTCTTGTATAATTTGACATCACAGTATGTTAAGGTATGTATTATTCATTATTGCACATACTTATCAAAGAGCCCAAGTGTAAGATGATGTAAGTTTATGGTGCCAAGGATTTTATTGAATCCTATAGAAAATTTACATGGCACCATGATAGATTGTAAGCTCACCTTATGGATTCTTTCAAGTAATAAAATATAGAGATTTAACTTAAGGCTATCTATGTAGGTTTAAAGGAAACACACCATGACTTAACAATGATATCTTGATTGTGTCTATTTTAATTAATGTTCAACTTTGAGATATCTTTTATTATGCATACCATGAACTGATTGAACATAGTTTATTATAAAGACATAGCATAGTGCTAGATCTCTACATAATATTTTGCATGATGGGTAGATTTGTGTGTGATGACTATGCTCTTTGGGTAGTAAGAACTATGATCCATGGATCATGATGGGTGTTGTTTATTTACAACTATTTGGGAATAAATTCAGAGCAATAGACATTTATAGTTATTTGGGAAGAAATTCAGAGCTTGGACTGCAAATTCCCTATTAGACATGTATGCAAAATGTGGAAAAATAGACAAGGCACATGAACTATAAACACAAAATATAAACACAACTGATATAAACACAAAATATATAAACCATACAATTGATATAAACATGTATGATAAGGCATGATAAAGTAATTCAAATAGAATTAATGAAAATGTAACTTAGAACATGTGTAAAAACTTGACATACCTAAAAATGGAGATTCGAATGGAGAGAGTACCCAATTATGTAGTATTTTTTTCTTTTTGCATTAGACTCCTTGTAATTGAAAAATTTGGATAAACGAAAAGATAAAACAAATAAATGCAATACCTTAGTCCAAACCCTTTGAATACCTTAGATGCTTTGAAAGATTGATGCATGCATGTTTGATTGATGAAGATTGTGTTGATTGCTCACATTCGTAGCATAACCATTAGATGAAGATTGATGGAAGAAGAAGATTAGATGATAGATAGAAGATTAGAAGATTGGAATAATATTTTGTCAGAGTAAGGATATTAAATTCAATGCATTACAATGGCTTATGAGGGGGTATATTTATAGGTGTTTAGGGTAAAATTGGATTTTGTTAATCTTTTGTTGTTTAGATGTTAAAACCCTCCTTTCCACTAAACATTGAAGGATCTAGGGTCAAGTGTCGAGCACTATCATACCCTAGGTCACTTGTAGATGTAGGGAAACTTGGATTAGGGAATTAATTATCAATTTTTCCTTCTCCTATGTCCAATTGACCATTAAAACCCTAATTATGCAAATGCAACAACAAATTAATGAATTACAGAAAAAGCTCTTGTAGACAGGAGTAAAATACTGAATTACAGAATACCTATTTTTGGGATTCTAAGGCGGAACAATCGGGGACTAATGTGCGGGCGCCCAAGTCCAAGGTACCTACTTTTTCAAGGAATCTGGACCTCCTTCCGACACTGATCGACCCTATAACTTCTGTTTCCCGAGATCTGTCTGCGGAGGACACTGCTGTGAGTGCCCTAGTCCTAGAGGTGCTCCTTTGTCTAACTTTTCTTTAGATCTTGAATCCTTGATGTCTGCCAAGCCTTTTTGCAACTCCACTTTTTTTAGATGTGACACTTATAACCTGTAATCACAAGACTTGGTTTGGGGGTTGTGGTGTTTAGAGGCTTGCCTCAATCATGCCCTAGAGGACACTTAAGTCTCTGAACACCATTGTCAGATAAAGAGGGCATGCCCTTGTGAGGCAAAGGCCAAAAACCAAAGGAATCAATGATAAAAACACAATGATATGTCACCTTGTAGTGAAGCTCTCATGGAGGAAGATGCTCTTCATGCCATGAGGCAATTGATGCTCAAATCTACAAATATCAACACATAAAACATACAAGTCTTCTCTTGCAACACAATAGAAAGCCTTGAATCACCTTGAGAACACTTGAGCATCATAATTGTCATCTAGTTTACAAATGAATGCCTAAGCATGCTTATATATGCAACTACAAGCATTCCTGCCAAAATTTTAAAACTCAAACTTTACCATGTCAGCAAAAGAACCAAATAATGGTCATAAACTGACACCCAAAAATTAGGGCTGCCCCAAAATAGAGCAGGACTAGGGCACGGGCGCCCAAGTCCTCCCCCCTATTTTGGGCAGGGTACAACTCAAGGGGTCCACCTAGGTCCTATTTGTCATGGAACCTAGGTCTCATTCCATCGGGATGCCAAAATATGAACTAAAATGTCCTAAATGCATACTAAAGACCTGGGAGCTAAACCTTATTAGGGAAAAGCCCCCAAGGGGTTTTTTTTTTTCTGACATTACATTTAGCCCCCACTTTAATGTATGTATAAACACGAGGCCAATACATGCATTAAAGTAAGGTCACAAACACAACAAACACACCAAGCACGGAGAAGACATGCCAATCACATAGAAAACAGTAACAGGGACGCAAAACACAGAGAAGATAGTTATAGTCATGCATAACATAGAGAATACAGTCAATGCATAGAAGACACATTAATGCATGGAAGACAGGAATGATATCTTTTCTTTTTCTTTTTCTCATATATATGAAATACAAATGCAAGTACTGGAAAGTAAACAAACCTCCCATAATACATGATGCACTCATCATAAAGGTCTTTGTATATATGGGGTAACACACACGCAAGACATGTAAAACCTCCCAAAATACATACTGCATATGGGGCAACAAACACACCAAACAAAACAAGTACGCCAAAACACACACACTTGAAGACATGGAGAAAACATGATAGACAAGTGATTGTGTGTTCCCTATTTCTAAGCTCATCACCATCTTAGGCACACACTGATGATTGGGCTTCGCCACAACAATCGTAGAAGACACACTTAAGGGTTGAGTTAGTCATAGAACCGCTCCCCACCTCCACAGAGGACTTTTGAAAATGTAACCCCACCCGTGTCATGGAGACACCTTACAGTGAAAAGGAAGCATGGCATACCACCCCACCTGCGTCACGGATATGCCTTACAGTGAAAAGGAGGTATGAGCTCAAAAGTATACAATCGCACCTGCATCACAGAGATGCCTTGTGGTGAAAAGGAGGTATACACAATAGATTGATTGATTGCAAACAAACTCAGGATGCAAGAAGTACTCATCGTACTAGCCTACACCTGAGGACAAGCACATTGCTAACATATACAATAGACAGCTTACCTTATATATGCCCCCACCTTAAGGTGGTTGATATCATGCAATGATATCAAGCACGTTAAGGTAGGAAGAAAACACACAAGGGAACATTAATTTTCACAAAGCCCATGCCCCTAGGAGGTGACATGTACTTTACGATCACCAAATGTTCCCACAAACACATCCCTGCAAGAAACATGTTAGTGTCTACAGCATCATGATAAACAACAACATCAATGCATATGATTAATCACACAAAGAGCCAAGGTTATACAACAAATTTAGAGTTCAAGGATAACCGTGAGGCTATATCACGAAGCTCTCCAAATTGAGTACGACCAAAGCTAGATTCAAAGACAAGCAAAGGTGCATAGAGCAACAGTATTGTTAAGGTTTGTAAATGTGATAGAAACATCATAAAATTCACTACGCAGAAAGCACGAGTGCTTCCACTAGCCAAGCATCATATAAGATATACAACCCCATCATCATATTAGGAACTAAGTCCATTTTTTTATTGCTCTCGAAAGGGACACTAGGTCCGCATCAATCTAAATATTTGTCGTCATCCGCCTACTAGATGGAAACACTAGAGGAAGGGAAATAATAAATAAGAGAGGAGAAAACAAGTGTCTTAGGGACAATCACGTAGGAGGGTGCCCCCAAGTCACCAACCATAATGCTATGTCTGTAAGACACAACACACAATAATGAAATCAGAGAGAGGCAATATAGAAGAATGATGATACAAATAGAAGAAGATCACAATAGAGGCAGCCTCCTGGTATCCTGAACCTTACGAGAGAATTCAAGGTCATCCCAGGAGGCCTAAACAACATATAACACATCACAGGGGAAGGACATCACGAGAGAGATAAAGGGTTAGAGATACTTACCTGGTAGCACCATCGTTAAGAACATACACATCTAGGATACCTCTCATGTCGTTTTGATATTGTATTAAGTTTAGGACGACAAGAGGCTTTCTTTTCTTTAAAAGGATTATATCCAATGCCACTTGAGTAATGTGTTGAAGCAGATTCTATAGGTACTTGAATTCCTTGTTGATTTACACCACATCCCTTACCTACACAGTTGTTATGTTTATACAAAATTTGAAATCCACGACCATATAGAGAATCTAGTTCCTAAGAGGAAGGTGAAGTCTCATAGGTATCATAATTTATAGTATAAGTTAGAGTATTGTCCTTATTTTCAACCAAGGGACTTTAGGTTTTTTAGGTGCTTGAAAAGATTGCTTAGGTGGTATTGATGCCACTTTTGACTTGTCAAGGCTGTTAATTTTATATTCCCCCATACTGCAAGGATTAAAATCTAATTAGCCCCAATCATTACCAATGAGTGCATTCGATGATCTAGAGTCTTGTATAACATTATCTATTGATGAATCATCTCATGAACTGTTTAAACTCGTATGATTGTAAACTAGTTTTTGATTTTCAATGTGTAAGCAGTTATCTGGTTCAGGATCGACATGAATAGTATGAAGTTTACCTTTGAATATAAATTTGATTGAACGATACAAGGTGGAAGGAACTGCCCCCAATGCATGAATTCAAGGTCTACCAAGAATCTTGTTGTAAGATAAAGAACAAGGCATGACATGAATCAGGGTAGGCACAAGCACAGGTCCTATTTGTATAGGTAGATTTATAGTGCCCACGGATTGTCATTTGACATTATCAAAGCCATGAATGCTAATGCCATTTGGTGTGATTTGTGATGTGTCAACCTTGATTTTGGCTAGTAGGTCAATGCTACAAACATTAAGAGCTAATCCATTGTCAATCATAACTCATTTTACCAACGTTCTATTTATTATGACAGAGATCATAAGTAGATCATATTGGTTTTGAACTTCAATTGATGGTAATTCCTATGGCTGAAAGAGAATATCTATTTTTTTCGCATGCATACTATCCAATACGGCTGCGACATCATTAGGCTTAGTAGTAGGTGGGACAATCACCTCTTGTAAAGCTTCTTGGATCATTCCATCGTATGTAGGTGATGTTTGTATTAAATCCCAAAGAGAGATCTTAGCCGGAGTAGTGCGAAGCTATTTGACAAGATCATACTCTTGACCTCTTTTATGAGTAAGACAAGGTGGTTGAGGGAGCATAGGTTGAGAACATGGAAGAGAGACTAGCACATGCAGTGCTTGCTTAATTTGCTTGTTATTATGAGTGTTGTATGCGTGAGAAATCACATTATGGTGTGGTTGTTGTAACACATTTTGAACACCTTGAACCGTAATCACCGGTTTTAAGAAAGAGGGTGCACTAAGTGCCCCTCGGACAATCATTTTAGGAATATTACTATGAAGTCCATTAACGATTATTAAATTAACATTGTTTTCCTGTTGATTGTACCCAATATCCATCCCCAAAGGATTTAATGTGAGACCTTTTATCATCCACTAATGCTACATCTTGGCTAGGGAGAGCAGTGGGATGAGAGGAAGGTACATCATCACTATCATCATCATACTCTGTGGTGGAAAAGGGCTTTTCACTCTTGTCTTTCTCATGAGTATTCCTAGAGATGTATTTGGTCAAATCTTCTAATATCAAAGGATATGCTCCTATGAGTAAAGTGAAGCTACTAAAATCATGTGTATAACAAAGTAAATGCAACTCATATGTAGAACATATAGAAGCATCAATACCATTAATATAAGCTGTGTTCTAAAACACGAGGATTCTCATTAGTGAAATTAGCGAAATTTTCAAAATTTAGGATATACTCATGTAAAGATTTCAGAGATGAATAACATGAAGATGCCATAATGAAATTTAAAATCATATTTTAACAATTTTCCAAGAGTATGCAAAAGATAAGTGCAAACTATATGCAAAATAACCTAAAATGCGTGATTTTTTTGTACTTTTTCAATGCAAATATATGAAAGAAAAGGTTTTGTGAGGATTTTTATCAGGGGCAGAAAATAATATGTCTAATATCAGTCCAATATAGAAATACGATCCTTTACAACATACTTTTGATGCAAATCTAAGATGATGCCAAGTCAAATTATAGTGAAAATATGTCAAAATAAGCACTTTTTCACCAAAATTCAAATGTAAAAGAGCATGAAAAAGAGTGTTGTGAGAAATATGATGATGGAAAGAAAATAATATCAGTAATAACATCCACCTCAATCCATAAAATTTGTCACAACACTTGGAGTGCAAACTAGGTCAAACCCTAGGGCCAAAATAGCCAAAATGTGTAGTTTTTCACCAAATTTTCACTACAAGAGCCCGATAAAAGGGTGTTGTGAAGATTTTTATGAGGGGAAGCAAATGATTACTCTGATAAAATAAAAATAATGCCAAAATAACTTTCACAACACACCTATGGTGCAAGCTTATAAAGTCGATAAGGCCAAATTTAGTGAAAATTATTGTTTTTGAAGCCCTAGGTTTGAGATCTTGGGATAAAATTCTATGTGAATTCTTTGAACTCTGATTTATGATGAAATTTAATTACTCTTAGATCTCAAAATGATATTCAATCCTTAACATGCAAAATACCCATGCAAATTTAATGAAAATGCATCAAAATTGCTAGTTTTTGTTAAAATTTTCTATGTAAAAATGCAAATATTTTAAATCTAAATGCAAATTCACACTAAAATAAAATACTAAAGACAAATTCAAATTTTAATGGGCCTATAAAATCAGTAGAAAAATCTGATAAAAGATTTTGCCTACTAACCCTAGATTTTGGAATTACTAGGTTATATAAAATTGTCAAAATTTCCACAAAACCCTAGCAATTAAATGATGAAATGCAAGGAAAAATTTTGATTTTTTGTATTTTTCTGTAGTTTATATCAGATCTGATTCAAAAATCATGAATTAAGAAAATTTAGAAAGAATTGATGCAATTTAGTAAGTCAAACAATGCAATTTTTTGTATTTTTCCAATTTTTCATTTTTTTTGAATTTTCTCAATGCAATAAAATGAATGACCAAATGAATGAATGAAATCAATCCAAATCTGAAGACAAACACTCAGCAAGTTTCCATTTAATTCCAATAACACGGGTTCACCAAAATGTTTAGGGTAAAATTAGATTTTGTTAATCTTTTATTGTTTAGATGTTAAAACCCTCCTTTCCACTAAACATTAAAGGATGTAGGGTCGAGTGGCGAGCACTATCATACCCTAGGTCACTTGCAGATGTAGGGAAACTTGGATTAGGGAATTAATTATCATTTTTTCCTTCTCCTATGTCCAATTGACCATTAAAACCTTAATTATGCAAATACGACAATAAATTAATGAATTACGGAAAAAGCTCTTGCAAACATGAGTAAAATACTAAATTACAGAATACCTATTTTTAGGGTTCTGAGGTAGAACAGTCGGGAACTAAGGTATGGGTGCCCAAGTCCAAGGTACCTACTTTTTCAGGGAATTTGGACCTCCTTCCAACACTGATCAGCCCTGTAACTTCTATTTCCTAAGATCTGTCTACGGAGGACACTGGTGCGAGTGCCCTAGTCTTGGAAGTGCTCCTTTGTCTAATTTTTCTTCAGATCCTAAATCCTTGATGTCTGCCAAGCCTTCTTGCAACTCCACTTTTTCCGGATGCGACCCCTGTAACCTGTAATCACAAGACATGGTTTAGGGGTTGTGGTGTTTAGAGGCTTACCTTAATCAAGCCCCAGAGGACACTTAAGTCTCCAAACACTGTTGTTAGATAAAGAGGGTGTGCCCTTATGAGGCAGAGACCAAAAACTAAAAGAATAAATGATAAAAACACAATGATATGTCACCTTGTAGTGAAGCTCTCATGGAGGAAGATGCTCTTCATGCCATGAGGAAATTGATGCTCAAATCTGCAAATATCAACACATAAAACATACAAGTTTGCTCTTGCAACACAATAGAAAGTGATGCAGAGCATCCACCTAACATACAATTACAAATGTATGTCTATGCATTATTTAATATGCATACAAATTTTATTGTATCTATTTTCCCTTCTCTCGCCTATTGGCAACACACTATACCATTGGCTTATCAAAATACCTTCACTCTGATCACTGTAGCACTTGTATCTATCGTGAGATACATTCAGCAGTGTACATACAAACATTTACCTACTGCACGTGGTGCCCTTACCTACTATTGTCGGTCAACTCTTGTATCCGCAGACCAAAACCCTTCGAACATGCATTCCAGCTACCACCTCGACCCGTCACCTTTTGCATTATTTGGCGATGTATAATTTCATTGTATCTTCATAACATACAACCACGAAATACAACTGACGGATACATAGAGACTATCTCACTCATGCAACTGTAGTATACACACAAACTATCTTTGACACACAAAAGACATATACTCATAAATTGTATAACCGGATATACTTTTGTAACATACAAACCCTAATGTGCATCTGCGGGATACACAGAAACTGTATCGAACATACATTTACAGTATATACAAGAATTGTATATTCGATATACTTAACCTTGTATATTCATAACATGCACTTTCAAATATGCATTTGACCGAACCTCGACTTTCTTGTATGCCGACTAGGAATCTTAACTTTCTCTCTTCTTTGTATCTGCGATAGACAAATGCAAGATACAGAGAACATGCAAAAGAGATATATTCACAGATTGTATATACTTCATGCAAAAGTGATAGACACACAATTTGTATGTCTTTCCAACTCACGCGGATTTTCACTGTTTTGATCCACTTTTTTGCACAGCGATTACTTCGAACTATTCCACCTTCAAACATGCAACTCTCTGCACTTTGACAATCTAGCATAAACCCATGCTAGGAACCTTTAACAAAACATTGTATCTAATCCTGCAATGCATGAACATGAAAAAACATAAAACAAACATAAACCCTAACTATTATGTACACAACCATTCCACCGATTCAGAGAATCAACCGGTGGAATGGATAAACGAATCCATTTGACCTCAGTAAAATGATCTATTCAGTAAATTCAATAGCCAGAAAATAACACAACAAGATCTTATATTAATGTTTTTAGAAATGTTTACAAATGCTCTGTCTACAACTTCACAACTGAATTAAACTACAACTGACCACCACACTGTACTCTCTCTTGTTCATTCGATCATCTGGGGGGTATTTATCTACTTACCCTTGGTAGTACAGACTTGGTTCCTAGTGGCTAGGAGACACTTCCAATCGGCTGGGAGATCTAACAGACTAACAAACTCTTAACTAACAACCTAAAAATAGTAAGCATTGGTCAAACTGACCTTATTACATTGAAGGGTCATTTAGGACCTTATTGAAAATAGAAAAATAAACATAAAACAACTAAATGCCTCAAGGAGGCCACTGTGGGTTAGGTGCACCTGCACCATACTACCCAATTTGAAAAGAACTCATGTCCCATGAGTTAAGTCTTTAACTGAATCCATCTGTATCTACTGTTGTCGCATATCTGCCCCATGATCTCTGGACTGCAACTTGCTGCCATGGAGGCAAATACTCATGCCTAGCATTGTAGGCTCTTCTCACATCTTGCTGGTCATTCTTTCTAACTATCATCTCTATCTGAACATGGACAGTGGAAACCTCATTTACTGCTATGGCAGAATGAGTTGGTCTTTCAAATTTTAGAGGGTGAACAATAGTCCCTATGATGATTGTATCCTTGTCATCCCAATCAGCCTGTGGCTATGAAAAAACTTGCTTTTGGATCTCAGTCAGAACTGAAATCTTCTTCAAACTGTGATCTCCTTTTCTTGAGATATCCTCAACTGCCTTTAAATCTGTTGTAGGCATCTTCACAAACTCCTTCTTACCTACCAAAATAATCTTACCTGTCGTCTTTGCTTCAGCATCCTCCTACAATGGTGCCAACAAAATAGTTCTCCCATCCTTCTTGATGGTGTAAGTATTAGCATACCCATCATACAATGCTCTCCTATCAAATTGTCATGGCCTACCCAACAGTAGGTGACAACATTTCATGGGCAATATGTCACACAAAACTCTATCCTAATATTCTCCAATCTGAAAATCAACAAATGCCTGTTCATATACCAAAAGTGATTGACTATCACTTACCCAAGATGCTGTGTAAGGATTTTGATGTGGAATCCTTTCTATATTTCCTGAGATACCATATTATTTATTGAACCATAATCTATTACTACCTTGCATACTTTACCTTTGCTTTTGCATCTGGTCCTAAAAAGTGCTCTCCTTTGCAACATGTCCTTGGATGTCTTCAGGATTGTTCTCCTTAACATCCATGCTTCTCCTTGCTCAAGATACGCATAACTTTTATTAGTGTTTGAGCTTGTCCCACTTTGATCATCAGATTCTTGGACCAGATTTGTCCTCCTTTCTCCTACTAAACTTGTTGCTTTTTCTGGACATTTGAATGCTGGGTGACCATATTCACCACAAGTGTAACACTTTCCTAAGAATGTATTAGAACCTCTTCCATTGCCAAATCTGCCTCTTGTTCCTTTCCATCCACCCTTGAAATCAGACTGCTCTTGTCCTTTACTAGCCTCTTCTTGGTTAGACTCACCACTAGACCTCTGGTTAGGACTTCTTCCTCCAAAATTGCCTCTAAAATTTCTGCCACCTCTTCCTCTATTATGTTGCTCGCCTTTTCTCTTCAGCTTCTCTTCAGCCCTTAAGGCCATTTGGAAACACTTGTTTACTATTTCTGGTGCTAAAATGCTGATCTCATCTTGGATGTTCATCCTTAGGCCATTCAAGTACCTGGCTACCTTCTCTGACTCTTCTTCCTGTTTCTTTGATCTGAGACTAAGTTTATGAAACTCTTGTGTGTATGCATTCACATCAAGGTCTTTCTACCCGAGGTTCTGTAACTTCTTATACATCTACACATCATAGTCTAGGGGTAAAAACTGTGCCTTGAGTTTGGTCTTCATCCTTTCCCAGGAGGTTATCATATTCTTCCCCTCCTTGACTCTCTTCCCTTGATCATAGTTCCACCATGCAAGAGCAGATCCCTACAATCTTGCCTTTGCCAACTTAACCCTCTTATCATCAGGGATTTCTTTATATTCGAAATGATTGTTCAATGCCTCAATCCAATCAATCACCTCTTTAGCTTCCATACTTCCACTATACATAGGTAACCCATCTATGGTATCCCTATTGATTGACCTTAATGCATTTAAAAATGCCTTTTGTTCTGCTGGTATCTCCTCTGCCTTTTTACTGCTTTCAGCAATTTCTGCATTGTCTTCATCACTGTCACTTTCAGCTTCCTTATCTTTGCTTTTGGTCTACTTGAACTCTCCCAACTTAGATTCAAGCATCTCCTCGATCAGCTTCTTAATGGCGTCCTATGTCATGCTTTTGGGAGGCATCCTCTCCGCCTCTGTATCACTTTCTTTGTCTGACATAAACGTTCATAGACAACACCCAAACACCAATACTCCTGCAACTCCTTAATTCTACCTGCCACCCAAATCTTTTGCTGAGCTCTGATACCACTATGATGTAGAGCATCCACCTAACATACAATTGCAAATGTATGTCTATGCATTATTTAATATGCATACAAGTTTCATTGTATCTATTTTCCCTTCTCTTGCCTATCGGCAACACACAATACCATCAGCTTATCAAAATACCTTCACTCCGATCACTGTAGCACTTGTATCTATCGTGAGATACATTTGGCAGTGTACATACAAACATTTACCTGTTGCACCTGGTGCCCTTACCTACTACTACCGGGCAACTCTTGTATCCACAGACCAAAACCCTTTGAACATGCATTCCAGCTACCACCTCAACCCGTCACCTTTTGCATTATTTGGCGATGTATAATTTCGTTGTATCTTCAAAACATACAACTGCGAAATACAATTGATAGATACACAGAGACTGTATCACTCATGCAACTGTAGTATACACACAAACTCTCTTGAACACACAAAAGACATATACTCATAAATTGTATAACCTGATATACTTTTGTAACATACAAACCCCGATGTGCATCTGCGGGATACTCACAACATTCATTTGCGGGATACACAGAAATTGTATCCAACATACATTTGCAGTATATACAGGAATTGTATATTCGATATACTTAACCTTGTATATTCATAACATGCACTTTCAAATATGCATTTGACCGAACCTTGACATTCTTGTATGCCGACTGAGAATCTTAACTTTCTCTCTTCTTTGTATCTGCGATAGACAAATGCAAGATACACAGAACATGCAAAAGCGATATATTCACAGATTGTATATACTTCATGCAAAAGAGATATACACACAATTTGTATGTCTTTCTAACTCATGTGGATTTTTGCTGTTTTGATCCACCTTTTTGCACAGCGATTGCTTCGAACTGTTCCACCTTCAAACATGCAGCTCTCTGCACTTCGACAATCTAGCATAAACCCATGCTAGGAACCTTTAACAAAACACTGTATCTGATCCTGCAATGCATGAACATGAAAAAACATAAAACAAACATAAACCCTAACTATTATGTACACAACCATTCCACCGATTCAGAGAATCAACAGGTGGAATGGATAAATGAATCCATCCAACCTCAACAAAACGGTCTATTCAGTAAATTCAATAGCCAGAAAATAACACAATAGGATCTTATATTGATGTTTTCAGAAATGTTTACAGATGCTCTGTCTACAACTTCACAACTGAATTGAACTACAACTGACCACCACATTGTACTCTCTCCTGTTCATTCGATCATCTGGGGGGTATTTATCTACTTACTAATGGTAGTACAGACTTGGTTCCCAATGGCTAGGTGACACTTCCAATCGGCTGGGAGATCTAACCGACTAACAAACTCTTAACTAACAACCTAAAAATAGTAAGCATTGGTCAAATTGACCTTATTACATTGAAGGGTCATTTAGGACCTTATTGAAAATAGAAAAATAAACATAAAACAACTAAATGCCTCATGGAGGCCACTGTGGGTTAGGTGCACCTGCACTACCACTATGATGCAGAGCATCCACCTAACATACAATTGCAAATGTATGTCTATGCATTATTTAATATGCATACAAATTTCATTGTATCTATTTTCCCTTC
This sequence comes from Cunninghamia lanceolata, assembly GCA_027924645.1. NCBI lineage: Eukaryota > Viridiplantae > Streptophyta > Pinopsida > Cupressales > Cupressaceae > Cunninghamia > Cunninghamia lanceolata. The sequence continues at coordinate 4,159,754 of BSBN01000311.1, read as the reverse complement.
TCTCGCCTATCGGCAACACACAATACCATCGGCTTATCAAAATACCTTCACTCCGATCACTGCAGCACTTGTATCTATCGTGAGATACATTCGACAGTGTACATACAAACATTTACCTGTTGCACCTGGTTCCCTTACCTACTACTGCCGGTCAACTCTTGTATCCACAAACCAAAATTCTTCAAACATGCATTCTAGCTACCACCTCGACCCGTCACCTTTTGCATTCTTTGGCGATGTATAATTTCGTTGTATCTTCATAACATACAACTGTGAAATACAACTGACAGATACACAAAGACTATCTCACTCATGCAACTACAGTATACACACAAACTGTCTTCGACACACAAAAGACATATACTTGTAAATTGTATAACCCGATATACTTTTGTAACAGACTAACCCTGATGTGCATTTGCGGGATACTCACAACATTCATCTGCAGGATACACAGAAACTGTATCCAACATACATTTGCAGTATATACAGGAATTGTATATTCGATATACTTAACCTTGTATATTCATAACATGCACTCTCAAATATGCATTTGACCGAACCTTGACTTTCTTGTATGCCGACTGGGAATCTTAACTTTCTCTCTTCTTTGTATCTACGATAGACAAATGCAAGATACACAGAACATGCTAAAGTGATATATTCACAGATTGTATATCCTTCATGCAAAAGTGATATACACACAATTTGTATGTCTTTCCAACTCACGTGGATTTTCACTGTTTTGATCCACTTTTTTGCACAGCGATTTCTTCGAACTGTTCCACCTTCAAACATGCAGCTCTCTGCACTTCGACAATCTAGCATAAACCCATGCTAGGAACCTTTAACAAAACACTGTATCTGATCCTGTAATGCATGAACATGAAAAAATATAAAACAAACATAAACCCTAACTATTATGTACACAACCATTCCACTGATTTAGAGAATCAACCGGTGGAATGGATAAACGAATCCATCCGACCTCAGCAAAATGATCTATTCAGTAAATTCAATAGCCAGAAAATAACACAACATGATCTTATATTGATGTTTTCATAAATGTTTACAGATGCTCTGTCTAGAACTTCACAACTGAATTGAACTACAACTGACCACCACATTGTACTCTCTCCTGTTCATTCGATCATCTGGGGGGTATTTATCTACTTACCCTTGGTAGTACAGACTTGGTTCCCAGCGGCTGGGAGACACTTCCAATCGGCTAGGAGATCTAACCGACTAACAAACTCTTAACTAACAACCTAAAAATAGTAATCATTGGTCAAATTGACCTTATTACATTAAAGGGTCATTTAGGCCCTTATTGAAAATAGAAAAATAAACATAAAACAATTAAATGCCTCATGGAGGCCACTGTGGGTTAGGTGCACCTGCACCAGAAAGCCTTGAATCACCTTGAGAACACTTGAGCATCATTATTGCCATCTAGTTTACAAATGAATGCCTAAACATACTTATATATGCAACTACAAGAATTCACGCCAATATTTTAAAACTCAAACTTTATCGTGTCGGCAAAAGAACCAAATAACGGTCATAAACTGACACCCAGAAATTAGGACTGCCCCAAAATAGGGCATGACTAGGGCGCAGACGCCCAAGTCCTCCCCCTTATTTTGGGTAGGGTACAACTTAAGGGGTCCACCTAGGTCCTATTTGCCATGGAACCTAGGTCTCATTCCATCGGTTTGCCAAAATATGAACTAAAATGTCCTAAATGCATACTAAAGACCTAGGAGCTAAACCTTATGAGGGAAAATTTCCCAAGGGGACATTTTCTGACGTTACAATAGGCAAGGGTTGATTTTTGATGTGGAGGGAAGAAGATTTGATAAGACAAGATTTGATTTGATTTTTTGATAAAAGAGGAAATAAAACAAGATAAGATAGGAAAAAGATAAAAAGAATTGCTTTTAGTTTTAAATCCTCAAAATGGAAATAAATCTTCAAAAACGAATGGAAGGATAATCGATGAATCATGAGTTCAAATTTGGAAAGAAAGCAAGAAGATATTTTTAGGATTTTATTAATCAAATAAATATTTGATTTATTTAATTAATGTTGGATGTATGATGGGAGATGATGTGGAAAGATAATTAAATAAATAAAAATTTATTTAATTATAGGAAAATAGATAAATGACTAATTAAACAATTAAAAATAATTATTTAATTAGAGGGGATAAATGGACATGAATAATTAAATAAATAAAATTTTATTTAATTATAGAAGAAGAGATTATGGGATTGAAAGGGAATAAATGAAATTAGTCAAATAAATAATATTTATTTAACTAATTAGGCGATGACATGGGTACCTAGGGCAAAACATGATACAAGATATCTAGATGCTATAATGTTGTAAGAGATGGACATTTTTGGGTGTCTACATTTTGCCTTCTTTGAGATGATGCTCGAGATGATGATTTTTGTGTTGAGTAACATCATTTCAAAGAAGCTAAGGTATGGGTGGAGGAAAAGGGGGTGGATGATAGAAAGATAGGATGAGGATGCCCCCTCAAGAGGATAGGCAGGTTAGACAAACATGGGTAGGCTTTTGACATGAAAGGGATTGGTCAAGGAAGAAATGAATGATGCATTATGCTGCAATGAAATTGAACAACCATGATGTTTGATTTAGACATCATATGCACCAAGGTATAAGGACCAAGGTGACAATGTGTCTTGTTCCCTAGCATAATACAACCTTGTCTAGATACAAGATATGGATATTAGCTAGGTTGGATTTGATGCAAATGAAAGATAAAAAGATAACACACACAAGCAAGAATGCACAAATGATACAAAAATGAACAAGGTATTGCCCTTGTCAAGTTGTAAACCAATGATTAAGCAATTGATTGATGATTGATGATTGATGATGATAGTGTTGTCATTATGGGAAATGATATATCCCTAGATCAACACAAGGATGATGATTAATTGATTGATTGATTTGGTTTATGACAAGATTAGGATCAAGACGAAGGATGTGATTGTATAATTTGACAATATTGATTAACTTGATTGGTATGGATTAAGGATGGAATTGCATTTGGATCATTGCTGGGAATGCCATGTGGTGGAGGGGAACCAAGACCAATGGTTGCATACATTATGATGTATTTTGAAGCTTATGTTTTAGATGTGGAGTTGGGAGTAATGGGGATTGGGATCGAGGATTTTTAGATGGTTGATTTGGGGTTTTAGGGACCCAAATAGACTTAGGATTTGTGGGATTTTTAGATGGGGAACGAGATGTTTGGGATTTTGGGGTGGATTGGGAGCTGGATGCCTCATTTTCTTTGTTTGATCTTTGCTTAGGGACCCACAACATTTTCATTTTTTCTTTTTCTTTTGATGGTGTGGGCTTTGATAGCCTTTTAGATTTTTCATTTGGCTTAGAAGGGATAACATCTTTAGGATTTTGTGCTTTATGAGTTGAGGCATTCAAATTATTACTTTTGAATCCCGTGGATTTAGTGGAAGCTTCATGTTTGAATGATGTGTGCTTTTGTTGGTCTTGATTTGGGGTTTTAGGGGATTTGTGGGTGGAGGGGTTAAAAGTGGATTTATGGATAAGTGGATGAGGGGATTTGAGGATAGGGATATTAGGAGTTGGGAGGATGGGAGGATAAGAGGATTTGTGGATAGGGATGTTAGGAGTTTGGAGAATGGGAGGATAAGAGGATTTTTTGATAGGGATGTTTGGCGTTGGAAGTAGTGGAGGTAAATTTGATGGAGGGAGATGTATGGTCACATGCTTTTGCAGATGATATGAAGATGGAGGAGGGATAGTGACATATGATTTGGGGGTGCGATGAGATGCACCGGATTTGGAATTGGATGAATGGATTTTGGATGATGTGTGGGTGTTACCAACATGTTTAGATTATTTACCTTGGGATGTATAGCCAAGGCCATGTGAGGATGGATGGAATGTGGTGTGGATGGGCTCTAAGATGCCTTGTTTTTGAAGGCCTAAGCCTTTGCCTTGATAGTTCATGTGTTCGAGTATGTGACATGCAATGAAGTGTTTAGTGCTTTGGAAATAAGATGCAAGTCCATTATTTGTTGGAGAAGGATAGGTGGTGGGTAGAAGTTGTTCACCTCCTACAAGAGAACCACCATGGATGAAGGTGCTTTTTTCAAGTGGATAAGAGGATGGATTTGGGATGGGATTAGTAGATGGAGGTAAAGGGTTAATGGGGGATGATTAAGTGGTGATAGAAGATGGTGTGGGATCAATAAGTTGATTGCTAGATGGGAGGGGATCAGGGATGGGGTTAGATGGGATGCTTAGGTCTTGATTAGGATATGGGGTTGATGCTTCAACATGCTTTGGACTTGATTCTAGGTATAGCTCATGTGTTTGCATTGAGATGTAAGTGATTTGGATAGATGTGGCGGCTGCTTGGATGGATCTATTAGGTGCTTGACTTATTGGTTCTTGAAGATGGCTTCATGATGGTTCTTGACTTATGATAGGATATTGTTCAAGAGGTTTGGTGGTTGTTGGATTACATGAGGATGTTTGATTCCTTGATAATAGCTAATAGATGACATCCTTCATAAGTGTATGGGTTTAAGAATAATATAAAGGATGGATAATAATGGTTGACGGTGTAGGATTAGGATTGGGATTGGATAAGTGGGTGATGGGATTAGGTAGTGATGGTTCTTAAATGGGTTCAAGGATAGGTGTTTGGTTAGATGGTGGTGTTGGAGGGGTGGTGGATATGGAAGAATCCCTAGATTCTCTTTTTCTTTAGAGATGATCCCTCAAGGATTTGTTGGATGTTGTGGGATTAGGATTTGGAAGGTTTGATGGTGGATTAGATGGTGAATGGGTGATAGGGTTTGATGGACTGGGAGATACATAGGATGATGGATTAAGGTTGATAGGGTTGGAGGGATATTGTGATGGAGTGATTGGAGGATGGGGACTAGGAGGTGGGGGATTTGGATGGGGAAATGGTTGTTGATATATGTTTTGGATTTCAGTTATGAGGTGTGCTAGATTGGTGTTCCTTTGATCAGAGTTAGTATGACAATGTTTGGGAGATGGATAAGTTGGAGGTATTCATTGGTTGGATAGGTATGATGGCATGGATGTATAAGGGGATGAAGATTGATATGAAGGTAAAGGTTGATATGAGGTTGAAGGTTGATATGATGTGGATGGGGATGAAATGTAGGGTGTTGATGGGGATGAAATAGGAGCTTGAGAATCTCCAATGATGATGTGAACTAAGGGTATATATCTTATGTCATTTTTGCATTTTTCCTTAGCATTAGGATCCATGTTCTCATAGATTTTTCTAAGTCTTTGTAATTGTTGCATTGCTACATAAGCATTCATGTTGTTGAAAGGATGGGTGATAATTTTGGAAATGAATAGGATGGGGTTATTTGACCTCAAGAATTTTAAAAGGATGATGTTTTAAGGATGAATTTGGGCTAAAGAGGTTAAAGATGTGATGATTGATTTGGATGAAAGTTTAAAATATTAAGGATGATCTTGGACAAGATCTAGATCTTTTGGGTTTGTTTCAAGGATGATTCCTTCTACTCAAGGTAGACTAATGACCTTAAGCCGAAAGGATAGAAAATTATTTCACTTGAAAGGCAGACTAATGAACCTAAAATAAAATAAGGATGATGAAGGATATAATTTATAAGGATACCAAATGTATCTAATCTTTAAGTACCTTATAAACTAGGATAGGATGAGATCTAGATTAAATCTTTTGCACAAGATTGATTTTTGGATATGTTTTGGTTGATCAATGTTGATTGATTTTGGATAGGTTGGTGAGATATTTCCTAAGGTCAAATGCAAAATGTCTTGTGGGAAATTCAAGTTCAGATGGATGTTGGTAAAAAATGATTTTGGAATGAAATGGCTAAGGGGTCCAACAAATCAAAATGTTTTCTCCAAGGTCAAGTAAAAGTGGATGGATGTATTCTAGAGTGAAAGTGGACAATGAGGTGAAAGGTTGGGATATGATTTGGATGGACTATAGATTATACTTAGACAAGTCTCAAGGTATTTTTGGATTTTTGATAATTTTTTATTTTTGGTCAAATTATGGATTTGGAGATGGTCAAATGTTTTGATGGATGGATTTTGAGATGGTTTGATTTTTTCAAAGGTTTGGAGTGGAAATGTTGATGAATGTCTCTTGGAAAACAAAAATAAAGCAATCAATCACACAATGAAAAGTTTGTTTAATGTTTCAAAAGTTTTGAAAACAAGCACAACCTAAGGATGGCAAGGACTATATCTACAGGTTCCCACTTGGATTTCTCTAGTACACTTATTCAAAGTGGATAGCTCTAGAAACCTGGTGGCATGGGCTCCCCCTTACAGTGCACTCATTTCTCAGGCATACCAAGTTCCAAGTCCTCAAGATGCACAGATCTTAAGGTATTTTGTTATCTCTGCTAAGAACTGCGAGAGTGTGGGATGACTCCAGAGGTCAGTCTTTTGACCTCCTACTCTAATAGATAGAGGGTTTTTGGTTGCTAAACATGGTTTGTAGTAAGGGATTCCATTCAGGTGGCCATACATGCGGCAATTTGCTCTGATAAGGAGGCTTTGCAGCTTACAAAGGTTATGCTCTACAGGGTTTTAGGGGAAATAGTCGTCGGTATGACACAACTGCACCTGTTGTTTGTGACTTTCATCACAAACACATTATTTATATAGTGGATTGGAAGGGCTTGGCTTTAGCCTATTTCTTCTTGGGTCGTACCCTTCTCACAATGGGAAGGCAGGCCCTCTAAAAAATATAACAACAATTTCTCTTACACCCAAGATCCATTTTATAGGCAAGGGGAGAGGATACTTTTGTTGTTAAATTTTTGGGTTGATACAAAAGACGTGCTAAGCACCAAACACGACAAGCAAAAACTAATGTTCTTTTTAAGTCCAAAACCAAATGTTCCTAAGATCAAACAAGTGTTCTTTTTAAACCCAAAGTAAATGTTTGCCTAACTTAGTGAAAAAAAATAATATTCTTTGATCGATCGAACCTAAAAGAAACATGTCAATAGTTTTTCCTCCATTCTTCGACAAATGTGTTTTGACAAGCTATGCAGATAAATATTAGTTTCCAAGAAAAACCATAGATTTAAGTTTGCAAAGTAGCTAAACTTTGATAGTAAAAAGAGCTGATAAAATGATAAAATTACCTAATAAAAGTTGTACAGCTACAAAGTTGGGTGAATTAGCTTTCCAACGACTATAAAAACTTAAAAATCTGACATGATTTGCAAAAGTTATGGCAATTTTAAAAAAGAAAACTATTTTAAGTTTAAAAAACACTATTCATGACTTGAAAACATTGTTCACGCCTGAGAACACTATTCACTGTCAGAAACACTGTTCACCACTGGAAACACTGTTCATCATAGGAAGTATTGTTCATTACCAGAAGTACTGTTCATCATCGGAAAGCACTGTTCACCGCTGGAAACATTGTTCATCGTTGGAAGTACTGTTCACTGCCAGAAGTAATGTTCATCGCCAGAAACATTGTTCATCACCGAAAAGCACTGATCACTGCCGGAAACATTCTTCATCATCCTACAAACATTGGTTCAAATTTCACCTGCACCAAAAAGGGTCAAATTTTATGTTTTGCTTCATCTCTTGGCCCTTCTGGATGCAACCCTGATGTCTATTTTAGCTCAGAAGGTCACCTGTAATAATCACTTGCAAAATGTGCAACATGAGGGTTAGAAAAACATAATTTTTTATAACAAAAACTTGCAAAAAACATAAGATTTGATCAGGAGAAGTGAGTCCCACTGGGTGTGCCAGAAATGCAACTGAAAAATTTGGATAAATAAAAAGACAAAACAAATAAATGCAATACCTTAGTTCAAATCCTTCGAATACCTCATATGCTTTGAAAGATTGATGCATGCATTTTTTATCGATGAAGATTGTGTTGATTGCTCATGTTCGCAACATAACGATTGGATGAAGATTGATGGAAGAAGAAGATTAGAAGATAGATAGGAGATTAGAAGATTGGAAGAATATTTCAGCAGAGTAAGGATATTAAACTCAATGCATTCCAATGGCTTATGAGGGGATATATTTATAGACAAGGGCTGATTTTTGATGTGGAGGGAAGAAGATTTGATAAGATAAGATTTGATTTGATTTTTTGATAAAAGAGGAAATAAAACAAGATAAGATAGGAAAAAGATAAAAAGAATTGCTTTTAGTTTTAAATCCTCAAAAATGAAATAAATCTTCAAAAAAGGATGGGAGGATAATCGATGAATCATGAGTTCAAATTTGGAAAGAAAGCAAGAAGATATTTTTAGGATTTTATTAATTAAATAAATATTTGATTTATTTAATTAATGTTGGATGTATGATGGGAGATGATGTGGAAAGATAATTAAATAAATAAAAAATTATTTAATTATAGGAAAACAGATAAATGACTAATTAAACAATTAAAAATAATTATTTAATTAGAGAGGATAAATGGACATGAATAATTAAATAAATAAAAATTTATTTAATTACAGAAGAAGGGATTGTGGGATTGAAAGGGAATAATGAAATTACTCAAATAAATAATATTTATTTAACTAATTAGGTGATGACATGGGTACCTAGGGCAAAACATGATACAAGATGTCTAGATGTTGTAATGTCATAAGAGATGGACATTTTTGGATGTCTACACTCCTCAACAATTTGAGTTTTTCACATTTGCTTCCTTTTCAATGTTCAATTGAATAACACTCAAATAGAATTACTAACAACAATACAATTAACCAATGTGTAATGTTAAATTCCTACAATTCAATCACAATTAACATTGCAACACTACAAAATTGAAACTTCAATTGATATATATCAAATTCGATGTGAAAATAATGTTATTTCCTCCTTAAGTTGGCAAACTAGAAAAAGGTGGTGGAAAGTTCATGCAAAGGTGGTAGAATGTGAAAAATGTGCATGTCCACTTCCCAACAACATGAAAAAGTTTTTTTTGTTGGAACACATGCATAACTAGAAGAAAACAGAGCATGTGGGCCTGGATCACAGGCATCCTAGCCTTTTTATCATTTCAATAGCAAGAAAAAATGCTCTCGCATTTTATCTTGCTGTACAAAACTCTATATTATTCATTTCTCAACCTCCTCCTTAACCCATCTTTCCCTCAAGTTGTCAACTTCACTCTCTCATGTATTTCTTCTATCTATCCCTTAACCCTAAACCCTAATCCCTTATCCCTAAAGCCTAAACCCTATCCCTCAACCCTAATCCCTCATCCCTAAACCCTAATCCCTAAACCCTAAACCCTAATCCATTATCCCTAAACCCTAAACCCTATCCCTAAAGCCTCAACCCTCAACCCTTAAACCTTAAATTTTAAACCCTATCACTAAACCCTATCCCTAAACCCTCAACACTCTACCTCAAACCCTAATCCCTCAACCCTGAACCCTAATCCCTCACCCCTAAACCCTAAACACTAATCCCTTCTCACTAAACCCTAAATCCTATCCCTAAAGTCACAACCCTCAACCCTTAAACCTTAAATCCTAAACCCTATCCCTAAACCCTCAACCCTCAACACTATACCTCAAACCCTAATCCCTCAACCCTAAATCCTAATCCCTTATCCCTAAACCCTAAACCCTATCTGTAAACCCTCAATCCTCAACACTATACCTTAAACCCTAATCCATCAACCCTATACCCTATCCCTAAACCCTCAACCCTCAACACTATACCTCAAACTTTGATCCCTCAACCCTAAACCCTAATCCCTCAACACTAAATCCTATCCCTGAAGCCTCAACCCTCAACCCTCAAACCTTAAATTCTAAACCCTATCCCTCAACCCTCCACACTATACCCTGAACCCTAATCCCTCAACCCTAAACCCTATCCCTAAACCCTCAACCCTAAACCCTTAAACCTTAAATCATAAACCCTATGCCTAAACCCTCAACCCTCGACACTATACCTTAAACCCTAATCCCTTATCCCTAAACCCTAAACCCTATCCCTAAAGCCTCAAACCTCAAGGTCCTTAAACCTTAAATCCTAAACCCTATCCCTAAACCCTCAACCCTCAATACTATACCTCAAACCCTAATCCCTCAACCCTAAACCCTAATCCCTCAACCCTAAATCTTAATCCCTTATCCCTAAACCCTAAAGCCTATTCCTAAAGCCTCAACCCTCAACCCTTAAACCTTAAATCCTAAACCCTATCCCTAAACCCTCAACCCTCAACACTATACCTTAAACCCTAATCCCTCAACCCTAAACCCTCATCCCTTATCCCTAAACCCTAAACCCTATCCCTAAAGCCTCAACCCTTGACCCTTAAACCTTAAATCATAAACCCTATCCCTAAACCCTCAACCCTCAACACTACCTCAAACCCTAATCCCTAAACCCTAAACCCTAATCCCTATTCCTAAAGCCTCAACCCTTAAACCTTAAATCCTAAACCCTATCCCTAAACCTTCAACCCTCCACACTATACCTTAAACCCTAATCCCTTAACCCTAAACCCTAATCCCTCAACCCTAAACCCTAATCCCCTATCCCTAAACCCTAAACCCTATCCCTAAAACGTTAACCCTCAACCCTTAAACCTTAAATCATAAACCCTATGCCTAAACCCTCAACCCTTAACACTATACCTTAAACCCTAATCCCTTATCCCTAAAGCCTCAACTCTTGACCCTTAGACCTTAAATCCTAAACCCTCAACCCTCAACACTATACCTTAAACCCTAAACCCTAAACCCTTAACCCTAAATCCTCAACCCTTAAACATTAAATCCTAAACCCTATCCCTAAACCCTCAACCCTCAACACTATACCTTAAATTGTAATCCCTTATCCCTAAAACCTAAACCCTGTCCCTAAAGCCTCAACCCTCGACCCTTAGACCTTAAATCCTAATCCCTATTCCTAAACCCTCAACCCTAGACACTATACCTTAAACCCTAATCCCTTATCCCCCCTAAACCCTATCCCTAAAGCCTCAACTCTCAACCCTTAAACCTTAAATCCTAAACCCTATCCCTAAACCCTCAACACTATACCTTAAACCCTAATCCCTTAAACCTAAAGCTTTAAACCCGCAATCCTTATCAACCCCTCTCCTCCCCTATCTGCCTCATCCCATCTCTCCCCTATCTCTCAACCCTTAACCATCTAGGTCTCTCACTTATCCCTAAAGCCTCAACCCTCAACCCTTAAACCTTGAATCCTAAAGCCTATCCCTAAACCCTCAACCCTCAACACTATACCTTAAAACCTAATCCCTTATCCCTAAACCCTAAAACCTATCCCTAAAGCCTCAACCCTCAACCCTTAAATCTTAAATCCTAAACCTTATCCCTAAACCCTCAACCCTCGACACTATACCTTAAACCATAATACCTCAACCCTTAAACCCTCAACCCTTAAACCCCAAACCCTTGACCCTTATACCCTAAACCCTTAAACCCTCAACCCTTATCCACCCCTATCCTCCCCTATCTACCTCACCCCCATCTCTTCCCTGTCTCTCTCACCCCTCTCTCCCCAGGTTATAGGTCTCTCACTTGTATATCTCTCATGACTCTCTAGATATTTCCCTTCCTCTCCACCTCTCTCCCTCCTCCTTACCCATCTTTCCCCCAAGTGCCCAATTTCACTCTCTCATTTTATTATATCCCGCCCCTCACCTCTCTATCTCTCACCTTTGTCTCCCCCTCACCTCTCTACCTCTCCCTTCTCTACGTCTCTTAGTCACTCCTTGCTTGCCTCTCCATCCTGCCTTAGCCATCTAGGTCTCTCACCTAACCCTACACCCTAAACCTTATCCCTAAAGCCTCAAGCCTCAACCCTTAAACCTTAAATTCTAAACCCTATCCCTAAACCCTCAACCCTCAACACTATACCTTAAACCCTAATCCCTTAACCCTTAACCCTAAACCCTATCCCTAAATCCTCAACCCTCAACCCTTAAACCTTAAACACTAAACCCTATCCCTAAACCCTATACCCTCAACACTATACCTTAAACCCTAATCCCTTAACCCTCAACCCTAAATCCTTAAACCTTCAACCCTAAACCCTATCCCTAATCCCTCTACCCACGACACTATGCCTTAAACCCTAATCCCTCAACCCTTAAACCCTAAACTATCAACCCCTAGATACCCTTAGACCCTTAAACCTTATGCCCGTAAACCCTATACCCTATACACTTAACCTTGGAAACTCAACCTTGAACATTATCCCTCAACCTTCAAACTTCTACCCTATACCCTCAGCCCTATACTTATGCTCTAAACCCTCAACCCTCATCCATATGCCTTATACCCTCAACCTTAAACCCTAAACCCTATATCTTAAGCACTCAACCTTGAACATTATCCCTCGACTATAAACTCTAACCCTCTACGCTATACCCTCAACCATATACTTAAGCCCTAATCCCTCAATCTTCAACCCTATAGATTAAACCCTAAAGCCTACACCCACAAACCCTCACCCCTATACCCTATAACCTCACCCTTATACCCTAAACCCTAAATATTATGCCTCAACCCTATACTTAAAACCTAAACCATACACTCTCAACCTAAGTCACCCTATGCCTTATATACCCTTAATCCATATCGTAAACCCTAAACCCAATATCATAAACCCTAATCCCCATGCCTTACACACTTAATCTTATACATTCAACAAGTTGAATATTATCCCTCAATTGTAACCCTCTACCCTCTACCTATTACTTAAGCCCTAATCCCTCAACCCTAAACCCAAAAACCTCAACCCTCAACCCTAAAAACTATACGGGCTCAAGTCCTTATATACCCTAAACCCAAAACCCTTACATACATAAATACATATAGGCATATATACATACAAACATATATATATATATACACACACACACATATATACAAGCATGCATACATGTACATACATACATACAACTATAAATACATACATAGAAGCATACATACATACATACATACATACATACATATAAGAATACATATGTATACCTATAGGCATATACATACATACATATAATTTGGAATACATACATACATACATATATAAATACTATATGGACACTATATGGACTCATGAATGTTGTCATTGATGGCAACAAAGGTTAACCCACACATCCACAAGACATGATGAGTCTCTACTGGAAGGCAGATTGCAAAGTGTTGTGATCCGGTAAGCGAGAACAGAGCATGTGGCGAGGTCTGATAGTCAGCTCCGGATCTCTCAGAGGAAGTATCTTGGTGAAGTGCGGATTTGGGGAAGTCAAGAGGACTACCTTGACTGATAGATTCCAAGGATTTAGCCTCCGGTGATAGAAGAAGAAAAAGATATGAATACTTGAGTGTCGGGTTCCTGATTGGCAGTGTGGACAGAGGAAGAACTGACTGGCAGAACATTAGACATTATTCCGGATGCGTTACTGATGATGGTAAAGATACTTAAGGCATAAGTTATGATTGGCCGACATGATTGATGACTTCTACAAGTATATCCTTGATCCGCATTACTTGGTAAGAAAGGATTCAGCCGACAGATCAGAGTTCATGGAAAATATTGACTATTCCAGATGCCGACTAGAAAGGTGATGAAATCACTTGTGTGGATATAAATACAAGATGGATTTAGTTGTGAGAGGTATCGTGGTTTTGGTGAAGTGTGAAGAAAAGTAGTAGAGCAGAGTGAAAGCAGTAAGGCAGGTCCGGTATGTGAAAGGACAACAACACTAAGGAAGAGAAAGGATGAAGTGTAGCAGATCAGTGTACTGAGTTTAACCAGAACTAAACTCTAGCATATGTATATGCTCCTTATCAGTTCAAGTATTGTATTACACTTTTATAAACTATAGACAGTGAGTCTCTTGTAGGCAGTGGGCCTCTTGTGAGCAATGTGCTTGGGCAGTGAGCCCTAATTGGCAAGTGCCATTTTGTATTTCTATTCTTCTAACAGAGAATACATTCTTGGGTTAATCACCCCATGGTTTTCTCCCTTAATAGGGTTTCCACGTCAAAAATATTGTGTCATGTGTATTTCCATTTCATGGTTATGTTTGCTTATTTGAATTAATGCTGCATTGATTAATAAGAAAGTTCAGAAAGCTGAAATAATTAAGATAACTGATTCACCCCCCCTCTCAGTTATCAACAATTGGTATCAGAGCCAAGTTCCTCCCAACAGAGCCTAACAACTTGAGGAAGAGCTGGGAATTCAAATGGATGTGTACGGTATGAGGGAGCAACTTAAGTCTGCCCTAGATGATCTTGAGTAGTCAAATTCTAAAGTCAATGAATTGAGGGAAAGACTCAAACAGGCTGATGATTTCATAAATGAACTAAAAGGGAAACTGAGTCTCTCTATGAAAAAGAGAAAAGAGCACCTTCAGCAACTGGCAAGTCAACGTGAAGCCAATGATACAAATGGAGATCTGAAGGAGAAAACCAAGTTGTGTGAAAAGTTATCAAAAGAGATCATTATGATAAGACATGAGATGGAATCAGGAGTTATGAAGTTTTCCCAAGAAATTGAAGAGAAAAGAAAAACTGAAGATGATCTAAGACAATCTCTCAAGGAGAAATCAGAAGACTGCCACAAGATGGATAAAATAATCAGATACCTTGAATCTGATCTTGAAGATGCTAAAGATAATGAAGAAAAACTTGAGGATCAAATTGTCTCTCTCAAAAGGGATCTTCAAACAACAAATGAATATAAAGAAAAATTCAAGATAAGTTCTGCTCAACTTGAAGTTCTTCTTGAAAGTCAAAAGAGGGTAGATGACAAGTGTGGTTTGGGATATGAGAAAGGAGAAAGCTCCAGATCCGGTCAAAAGAATTTTGGATCAGAAAATCCAAGGAATAGGCTTAGAAGACCTCTGGTAAGGCAGCCTAATGCTCAAAGATATCCATCCTTCAATGGATACTACCACAACTGTAATAACTTTGGTCATAAAGCTAATTAGTGCAGAAAGAGAATGAATCAGACTAATACATCCTTCTCCAGACAGTGTTTTAACTGTAAAAGGTATGGTCACAAATCTCATGAATGCAGAAATATGCAAATGAATAAATCATTCAATGGTAGATGTTTTGCATGCAATAGAATAGGTCATATGGCTAATCAATGCAGATCAAGAGGATATCAATCAAATATGCAAAGAAATGTTGTTTGCCAAATTTGCAATAGATCCGGTCATATTGCAAAATTCTGTAGAAGCAAGAATCGGGACAAAAGAGGTCCGGTACATCATAATCAGAATCAAGATAAGGGAAAACAAAAAGTGAATGCGGATGAAGTTCAAAGTGAGATGAATAAGATTTGGGTGAAGAAAAGTACAGAGAATGTAGGGGATGGATCCGCACCAAACTCTGGTGCTGATATTCCTTCCAAAAATTAAAAAGTGAACTCTGGCTCAGGGGGAGACACAAAGAAAACCTTGTTCCCCCAGCCAGTCAATTGGTGCCAGAACTGGCACAAGAAGAGTTGCGGATTAAAGGGTTCATAAGAGAAACATCCAAATAAACTATGGTTAAGATTTGGAAGATCCGCAAGATGTTTAAGATCAAGATTGATCCGGTTCTTCAAGTCATCCGAATAAGGCAAACCGGAATGGCTTAGGTCGAGCATTTATTGCAACTTGACATTAGGGTTTGTGAAGCAATATAAGGGTTTTCTCATTAAGCATTTGTTCATTCTGCATTCAAGAAGAAACGAAAAGAGAAGCTCTGCAACAAAATTCCTCAAGCTCATCAAAGATCATTTGCAAAAGTCAATTCATCTAGAAATCAATCCGGCTAACTCCGTGAAACTGAAAGGTGCAAAAGGTATTCTCCGTTATCAAATATCTCTCTGTAAATCCTTGAATGATGGGTACTCCAAATATTGTGAAGATCTCTGATAGGCCTCGCCCCAAATTCAAGAAACATTCATACAAATCCTTGGAAGTAGATCCCCTAAGAGCATTTTTCAGTGTTCTGCATGGTGTGTTGCATACAGAAGATATTAGGGTTTACATACACGCGAATATTGAAGAGTTTGGGGATTCAAAGTTAATGGATATCTATCACAATCAGTTGATAGATGATGCTTTTGAGCTTAAACCACAATATAAGAGCATCCAGGAGAAACACTTTGATCAATACATTCATTTCCTTTGTTTTGAAGAAGATGAATGGGTCCGATATGTACTAAGTAAGGTACATGATAACTTCTTATGGCTGAATAGACCTTGCAAAATCACTAAGGAAGCAATTAGGGCAGTAACCGGTTTACACTCCTCTAGAGGGATACCTGTCCTAAAATATGTCAAAAACCAAATTGTAACTGAGGCCACCGGATCAAACTTTAATAAGAGAGCAATGACCATTGAAGATATCTCTGATCTGGATATCAAGTTTGCATCTATGATAATCGGTTATAAGATATATCACTCCAACAGGGAGAACTCAGTATTTGAAACTGTAGTATATACTGCTTATGAGATGCTAAGAAAAAATGCAGAATATGATCTCTGTGAACTCCTTCTGAGCCAATTGATGGAAAACATACAGAAGATCAAAAAGGACAAGAAGAATTCCTTCAAATATGGAGGACTGATATTGTGTCTATTTTTCTATTTCATGAATGAGATGCCCGAATCCATTGGATGGGTATGGCAAAGTAATAGACCTATAGCAATTCAAATCAGGGACTACTTGAATAGACTTGGGGATGCTAAGGCAATGAATACAACTCTATGGGGTTACTTTAAGAACTTTCAAAATATGATGCAAACCAGAGAAAGAATCCCTAAATCATTAGTTAAGAAATACAAAGACACGGTGTGCTTCATGGTAGACACTGATCAATGCCTAATGGAGGTAGTGGAGCCAAGGATAGTCTGGATCATGCCTATGGGGTATGAAGTTGATGAGAACATTGTGGAGCTGCATGTTCAACACATGCTCAGTCAGCCAAAGGATCCTAAGGTAGAAAGGTTTGGAACCTTTAAAGAACTAAGTGTGAAAATTCATGTAGAGCTAAAGCAGCCAGAGACCAAGAGGAAGGTGAGAAAAGTAGTTGAAGAAGTTGCCAAAAGCTTTGGCATCTCAAAAGAGGCAATTGGTGCCAATAGGGAAAAGAGGCAAAGGGCTAAGAAAGAGAAGAAAGAGGCAGAAAAGGAAAGTAAGGAAAGTGCTCCAGTAGAACCTTCCACCCAGACCAGATCATCAAAGAAATCTGCACCTACCACTGCTAAAAGCTCAAAGGTGTCACAACCGGAAGCAAAATCATCTGGTAAAGCAGAGAAGAGAACAAAGAAAAAGGCAACAAGGTCCTATGCAAGCCAAAAGGATGAAGAAGAAACTGAATCAGATGAGGAGATAAAGAAAATGAAGAAGCAGAAGAAGGAAGGATCCGGTGAATCCTCTACCGGTCAAGGTGAAGAAGAAAAGGTAGAGGAATTTGTTGAAAAGCCCACTCTATCTTTAGATGATGTCATCAAATCAATCACTGTGGATGGAAATCTCCAACCAATGGCTGAATTCTATGATGATTATAATGAAGCTGACCAGAAGATTTTGCAGGAAGCTGCAGTTAAGTATCTAAATATATATAATAAGGCTTTTATTGAAATCATATCTCTTATTCCTAAAAGTCTAGAAAAAGAGTTAGAAATAAGAAAGAATAATGCCATGGCAAAAGACCTTGAGATCCGAGAGTAGATAGCTATTCAGATATATCCTTCAATCACCCCAAAGCAGATTAGTATGATCTTCAAAGATTGTAAGGATGAATTCTAGAGCAAAGCTAGAATGAATCAGCTCATGCTTGGTGAGATTGACAAGGTAGCCAAGGAAACAGAAGAGATCCTCCGGAATGTCTTTAAAAGATTCAATCTTCCTATCATAGAGGACTTGGGTGCTGATCCCTCGGCCACAAGTGTTGGAGAGGAATCGACTAAGAAAATGGTAGAAGAAGTCATGGACACTGGTGCAGAAAAGGACAAGGACTTAGAATCCTCTGTTCCAGAAGAGGAAGTTCATAAACAGACAAACATCTCTCCTCCGGTTTCCCCTGTAGTCTCTGGATCTAAGGGAGAAGAAAGAATACAGAAAAAAGAAGATGTCAAAGGTAAAGAAGCTGACACTGCAGAAGAGAAGAAGAATCTGTCTCCAGCAAGAGACACTACAGAATCTATCAAGGACTTCTTGACAAAAGAGACTATGGAGATTGATGAACCAGAACTGCTAAAAGGGCCATTTGATTTTGACTCTCTTTCTTCGGTACAAACAATGAAGATAGCTTCATTTGCTCAAGCAAAGGCCAAAGAGAAACTACTAAACTCTCACATGGAAGACTATGAGCTTATAGTAGCTACTTCCGGAGTGCTAGAAAAGATTATACCATCATTTCAGAAGGATCCCACAGCTTCCCCATCCAAAAATCTCAAATCTCTAGTCAATAGTGTTAACACACATTTTGATTCTCTAGAGAAATCAGCAGAAGATAAGGTCCGAAAGGAATTTCTTGCAAAAAGATTATCAGATATACAAGGGTTGATAATTAATGATAGGAGAAATAAAAATATTGGGATAAAGAGCTTAGAAAATGCTCTTAAAAATGGCAGAGAAATGTACAAATTTTGTTTATCATGGTCCAAAGTAACATTGGACATCGAGAAGAAAGTAAAAGAACAGGAGGACAAACTGACAAATCTATCAAAGAATTTTGATCCTCTCTCATCTTCCATAATAAATCAAGAATGTCAGACTATTGTAGTCTTGAATGAAATCAAGAAGCTTGAGAAGGAAAAGAAAAGCAGAATAAGCAGGTTAGGTGAACTCAGAGGGATAATTATCCCTAAGTTAGAGGCCATGCATGAGGCCATAAAAGAAGCTTAGATCACAGCCCGGACCAGTGATCCGAAAGATCTAAAAAGGGCAGATGCATTGGCATTCCTGCTGAGCGGTCATATATCAATTTTGGATAGAATGAAGCAATGTTGGGCAGTAGAATTCGTCCAATTGAAGACAACTTTTGCAGACATTCTTCAGTATATGTGAGTATGTTATATGCGACTAAGTATAGTTAAAATTTTTAAAACTTTGATGCGTGGTTCCCACCCTTTGCCATTGATGTCAAAGGGGGAGTGAGGAGCAATGAAAAATGAGGAATCCAACTAAGGGGGAGCTCCAAAAAATCTATATAAAAATAGAGCATCAGCCAAGGGGGAGCATAGTGTAAACACTTAGTCATTTTTCACTAAGTGTTGCCATCAATGCCAAAGGGGGAGATTGTTGGCAAGAGACACTATATGGACTCATGAATGTTTTCATTGATGGTAACAAAGGTTAACCCACACATCTACAGGACATGATGAGTCTCTACCGAAAGGCAGATTGCAAAGTGTTGTGATCCGGTAAGCAAGAACAGAGCATGTGGCGAGGTCTGATAGTCAGCTCTGGATCTCTCAGAGGAAGTATCTTGGTGAAGTACAAATTTGGGGAAGTCAAGAGGACTACCTTGACTGATAGATTCCAAGGATTTAGCCTCCGGTGATAGATGAAGAAAAAGATATGAATACTTGAGTGTCGGGTTCCTGATTGGCAGTGTGGACAGAGGAAGAACTGACTGGCAGAACATCAGACATTATTCCAGATGCGTTACTGATGATGGTAAAGATTCTTAAGGCATAAGTTATGATTGGCCGACATGATTGATGACTTCTACAAGTATATCCTTGATCCGCATTACTTAGTAAGCAAGGATTTAGCCGACAGATCAGAGTTCATGGAAAATATTGACTATTCTGGATGCCGACTAGAAAGGTGATGAAATCACTTGTGCGGATATATATAGAAGATGGATTTAGTTGTCAGTGGTGTCATGGTTTTGGTCAAGTGTGAAGAAAAGCAGTAGAGCAGAGTGAAAGCAGTAAGGCAGGTCCGGTATGTGAAAGGACAACAGCACTAAGGAAGAGAAAGGATGAAGTGCAGCAGATCAGTGTACTAAGTTTAACCGAAACTGAACTCCAACATATGTAGATGCTCCTTATCAGTTCAAGTATTGTATTACACTTTTTATAAATTGTAGACAGTGAGTCTCTTATAGGCAGTGGGCCTCTTGTGAGCAGTGTGCTCGGGCAGTGAGCCCTAATTGGCAAGTGCCATTTTGTATTTCTATTCTTCTAACAGAGAATACATTCTTAGGTTAATCACCTCGTGGTTTTCTCCCTTAACAGGGTTTCCACATCAAAAATATTGTGTCATGTGTATTTCCATTTCATGGTTATGTTTGCTTATTTGAATTAATGTTGCATTGATTAATAAGAAAGTTCAGAAAGCTGAAATAATTAAGATAACTGATTCACCCCCCCTCTCAGTTATCAACAATATACACACACAAACATATATACAAGCATGCATACATGTACATACATACATACAACTATAAATACATACATAGAAGCATACATATATACATACATACATATAAGAATACATAAGTATACCTATAGGCATATACATACATACATACAACAATACATACATACATACATATATAAATACAAATACATACACAAACATACATACATCAAACATACTTAAAAACCTTGAACATAAATCATTCCAAGCGAGACATAATGCGCTAGCGTTATGTCGAACTAGGCAAACATCAAGCAAACTTACAAAAAAGAAAAAAATGCAAAACATAACTCGAGCAAATTATAATGCGCTCACATTATATTTTTCTTTGGAA
This sequence comes from Cunninghamia lanceolata, assembly GCA_027924645.1. NCBI lineage: Eukaryota > Viridiplantae > Streptophyta > Pinopsida > Cupressales > Cupressaceae > Cunninghamia > Cunninghamia lanceolata. The sequence goes on along the minus strand of BSBN01000311.1, from coordinate 4,138,922 downwards.
TCCCAAGCCTTGGTCTTGGGATTTGCTTTGGATTTCCAACTCAAAGGCTTGGAGTGCCTTCCCAACATCTAAAGACGTGTTTTTGCATATTCTACAGGATTTCACATAATTTCGTTCGTGTTAACCCTGAGATTTGCACATGTTTCAAGGTTGAACAAATCAAACACCTAGGTAATGTTAGGCTTTCCCTTAGCTATTTAACGATGTAATTTTTTCACATTTTGACAATGTTAAGCCTTTCATCTTTAATTTCTTTTGTTTGTGTGTCTATTTTTGGGCAAAAACCAGTGTTTGATCTTTTTTTTCATTATAAATTAACCATTCATTGAAATTTCAAATAAATTACATTTTTATAAACTAGACTCCATTCTACACATATTAAAAAAATAATTTTCAATTAGTTTTCAAAATTTACAGGGTAGCACGACCAAAATTCTATTTTTTAGGATGTGTCCACTTTAAAAATTAGTAAAAAATCAAATATTCATTAAAAATTTACCAAAAAATTTGGGCATAAACTACTGTTGTTAACTAATTTCTCACTGAAGCGATTTTAAAAATACCAAAAAAAAAGTTGACCTTTTGAGGGAGCCACAAAGCACACTATGTTATGTTTTTTTTTACAGAAACAACACCAATTTCTGTGGCTTCCTTTTTTGAACCCCTTAATCTATACCATTTTTTAAAAAAATTAGTAGTTTAGAAAGAAGACTCGAAGCACTACGAACATTGTTTTGGTTGCATCTTAAAATTTTGAGTGTAATTATGCTCAATTTCTCATCCAAGGTTAGTATTTCTTGATTTCAGGAAGAAAAAAAAAAGTGGCCACTTAAGACCCCTTTTTGGCACCCCATCTTCTTGCACTTACCCAATTGATATAATTAAAGGTTTTGATTTGATAATAGGTGGAAGCCCCTATAATAATCTGATAGGCAACAACCAGAACACAAGGGATGGGCTAGAGGGGAAGCATTCCTCTATTTTCTATGAATTTCCATGGATTGTCAATTATGTAGGGCATGCAAGGCATTCAAGTGTAACTTGACATAATAATGAAACCTTTATTTTATACTAATCTGGACTTCAATTGTTCCATATAATCAAAATATTGTCCATAATTTTTGATGCTTTTTTTGCTAACCTCTTCAATTTAGGGCAACATGACTATGAAAAAACAAGAAATTACTATGAGTTAGAGAGCTTCTGGATTCAACTGTGTGTGTTTTTGTCTCAAGAAGCTATCTTCATTAAAAGCCACCCCTCCAACTTGAATTGTGATGAAGGGTGGCAACTTAGCCTCACTTGGCTACCTCTTTTGAACTCCCTCCAGTCAGACCCTCATTCCTCATGATCCTCCCGATCCCAATTCTCAGCTCATCCCTTCTATCCTCTTCCCTCCTCCTTCGTCCTTGATACTTTTTTTGCTAACCTCTTCAATTTAGGGCAACATGACTATGAAAAAGCAAGAATTACTGAGTTAGAGAGCTTATGGATTCAACTGTGTATGTTTTTGTCTCAAGAAGCTATCTTCATTAAAATCCACCCCTCCAACTTGAATTGTGATGAAGGGTGGCAACTTAGCCCCACTTGGCTACCTCTTTTGAACTCCCTCCAGTCAAACCCTCATCCCTCATGATCCTCCTGACCCCAATTCTCAGTTCATCCCTTCTATCCTCTTCCCTCCTCCTTCGTCCTTAACCTGCCCTCCACTTCTTTTCCCTTTAGTGCATCCTTGCACTCTTCACCTTGCCCTCCCTCCCCCCACTCTAGTGTGTTTCCTTTCCTCACCTCTCCTTTCCCCCTCCTCTCCTTCTCCTTTCTAGTCTTAGTTTCCTATCCTTTGCTTGTTCTCCCCCTAGTTGAGCTTCTTGCTTGTACTATATGAAATGTCCTGCATTGCTCAATATTTATGAGCAGAAAGGACCTGTCAGTCTATGATTTAGAAGTAAGCCGCATTTCATATGCTCATGACATCCCAATTTCAAATCGTGGCAGGGATGCTCCCATAATTTTCTAGTTGTAATACACTGAGTTTGTGTAATGTGTTTCCATTTGTAGTTGAGTATCCTCTTGGGTGTTCAAAAGTAAAATAACTAGCAAAAAAAGAAAAATAGAAAAGACAACCAGTAATTTACAAAATTGTATTGTCCTATACTTAAGCAAGGGTTGCTTTCAACTCTCTTTAAAATGGGGTTTATGCTCTTCCCTTCTCTTCTATGTAATCCCACAGACTTGTAAGATTTTAATCAAGATTAACTTCAGCGTAGTGCAATCTCCTGGGTCAAAATTGCTCAGATTTGAGGTGAGGATTGCATCTCACCTAGTAGTGCTTACAAGGGGGTTTCATCCCATGAAGCTAGCCTTGAATAAATCAGACCTTCATATTCAAAAACTAATTTGCATGTCCTCCAACCATGCCTAAATTACTATATATATATATATATATATATATATATATATATATATATATATTTATATATCTTTTTTCTTGCTTTTATTTTTTTAGGTTTTCTTTTTTGTATCTGTCTTTTTTGCTTTGTTTTGTTTTTTGGGATTATTCTTTGGTGCCTTTTATTGATTTTGTATTCTTGTCCTCTTTTTTTCTCAGATGTTCAGGTCTAGGTCTTTTGTGTGTGTGGGTTTGGTTTCTTCTTGTGTTATGTTTGGTTGTGCCTTTTACAATATATAGGGCTCTTATTTTGTTAATTTTTTTTCCTATATGTTTCTTTCATGTGCTTGCATTCCTTATGCATATGAGATTATGTATATTCATGTGTAGGCACATTTTTCAATCTTCTTTTATTTATGTTCTTGGGTCAGGGCTTTCTTTGTTTCTCATAAGTTTGATTTGTTGGTGTTGTTTCTGTCCTTTTTTCCTTTTATTTGTCTTTTGATTTATATGTTTCTCGGGTATGTGGGTGTATTTGGATGTATGTGTTTTTAAATAATATGTGGCTTTCATTGTCTTGCACTTTTGTGCATATATATATATATATATATATATATATATATATATATTTGAGTTTTATAATTTTTCCTTTTGTTAATGTGCTTGTTTGAATGGTTACTTTACTACCTTTTTTGGTTTCCTATTTTTTCTTTTCATTAACTTTTTTGTTTTATTCTTATTATTTTTTCTCTCCTTCCTCTTGCCCTTCATTTTCCGTTCCCTCCTTCCCCTCTGTTTTCTTTTTAAACAAGCTCAAGTATGCTATCTAATCTATTGTTTTCCTCTTCCTAATGATGGATCATTGAGTATAATCTGAAACATGTTTTATTTTTTGAGACAAAAACATACACAGTTGAATCCAAAATCTCTCTTACTCATTGTCATGGACTGTGGAAAGCTCATGCCTACTAAGAAATTACTAATCACTATGGACAAATTCAAGTGATTTACTCACCCTCCATTTAGACTTTTCAAACTTGCATCTATGTAGTTTTCCAACCATGCATCTTGTACACACATTTGTGTTTACTCTTGTATTTGAAAGCATAGCTAAACTTTAATAATTTAAGTGACCAAATCTTTGTTGTCGCAACTCACTTGTAAAATTACCTATAGTTATGTAAGTTGTCTTATCTACATAAGACAAAAAACTATAAATAGTATCACTCTCAACTCATATAGCCATTATTTTGAATACATCATTAATGTTCTTTATTAGACACTTATCTAAATAGAATTCCACCTTATAACCATGTTGAGTTATTTGACTTACTAAGAGATTTTTTTTTTGACAACCTAGGTACAAGGTTTAGATTTGTTATTTCTAATTTCTTGCCATCATGCCCATTCATTGGAATTGAACCCATTTCTTCAATTTTATGTGAACTATCATCACCAAAAAAACATGCTTGCACCTTTCTTTTTTCTAAAGAACCAAATAATCTCTTATTGTAGGTTATATGTTGGCTACCCCATGAATCAATGTATTGTGTGTTATTTGGATTTCCATGAACAACTAAAGAGGCTATCAATATATTTTTATTATGTTCACCTTCTGTTTAATCAAAATTTGATTTTTTTCTTTGATAAAACTTTATTTTCCCTCCTACATATGATTTTTTAGGACATTGATCACTTTTATGCCCTTCTTTGAGCTAGAGTTGTAACATGTGATGAATTTTTCCCTTGTGAGTTGTCCTTTTGATTCTATCATTTTTGAAAATTGTGTTGATGATTATCCCTTAGTTGATTGCACTACCTTTGATTATTTTTATTTGGATTCCCTTAATATTTGTTGTCTTTGATTTTGGCAATGATTTATCTTTGTTGTAATTTTTATATGTGCCTCTGGCCATAAATGCTTATGAACTCCTTCTAGATTCACCTATGAAACTTTTAGGCCTATCCTCTTTATTCAACAAATCCCCATATACTTCTAAATTATATTGTGAAATTTTTAGTTAGCTTCAATGTGCATATGAAATTAAGATACTTATTTGGAATACTTTCAATCAAAAAATCTACTCTCATCTCTCTCTTTGTGTGTGTATCACTCATAATAAAAATAAAACAAAATAAAATATAGGTCGTTATATAAACATGAAGTTTAAGTTAGTGAATAGAACTTTTAATCTTTCTCTCCAATTTCAACTAAAAATTTACACATATAGATAGGAGACTCTTCTCCTCTCAATCACCATTGATGTTTATTAATGATGTTGTTTGAGATTTAGCAAGGGAATTTCATGTGACTTTCTATATCATTAAAAGTATTGATCTCATCATTTCTAAAAAACAAAAGAACTAAAAATCAATACTTTTAACTTGACTTATGTTAGGGTTTTTTTTAATGAACAAATCAAAGTGATACATTTTTCCTCTTCTTCCATTTTTACACATGTGGAACCCAATTAACTCACTACCAGATGAAAATCATTTTAATGTTTGGTTACAAAGTCTCCTTCATGCATCTTAAAAGAATACAAATTTATTTTCAAAAATAACTTTTTTGTACAAGACACTTAGTTTGATATAATGGAATAATTTTATCTCATAAACTCTTAACAACATTTTGTACTAAAACATTCATCAAGATTGAATTAGAAAGACATAACCTAATAGTAGATCTATTTCTTCTATCCAACTTGTCCCATTCATCTTGATCCATTGTCGATGGTAGAAAATTGAGTGCAACAATTATTATGATCCACTAATCTATCTCCACTAAAAGTTCTTCAACCTTCAATTTCCACAACTCAAAGTTTTACCTACTGAACTTCTCTATCTCAATTGTCAAGGTGTTGGCCATGACTTATGATTTTCAAATGTTATTTTAAATCCACATGAATTACCCCACAAAAAAATGAAATAAACATAAGAAATGTATCCCTTCTTTCATGGGATCAATCGAAACAAATCTTTGATACCAATGTTGGTTTTACAATGCTTATTCCTTAATTAGGAGCAATGGAAAGTAATAAAAAATATTGGCATAAAGCACATATAACCTTAATTAAACATAGAATAATAAGTGAAGGAGATAGAGAAGATAAAAGACTCACCACCAAAAGTAAACCTTAATATATTAGTGAAAGACATCATTTTCTTAAGGACCTAATAGTTCACCTTTAAAACCTATTTAGTGTACCCATTATACATACACAAAAGTGTAGCTATCTCTAACAATAACAACATCCCATGTCCAAGCTTCATTCATTAATACATGGCATGACCAATTTACAGTTGGAAAGAATGTCAATTATTGAAGTGTCTCATAATGGACATTTGTAGCATCTCGAAAGTCCAACAAATAGAAAAAAAACTTAACACCTTCTACTGTTCGAGCCCCCTCATTTCACCACCATTCCAATAGTAGATTAACAATGTTTTCAAGCATTCAGTTGGAGTGAATTGTTTCTTTGCTAGCCATTCATAAACATTCACAATGATATTGAGAGCATTCCTTATGGAAAGCAGAGACTTTGGGTAAAAGATCCATGGTCAATATTGTATGCGAATCGAGCAAGATGATTGAAATGCATATGGCCATCTATTTTTCATTGGTTTACCTTAACCTTTTTCTATATTCGTCTCACCATTTTTTACTTTCCACTATTTTTTCCCGTTTGTCATGTTTTTTGAGAAAAAGAGCACCAATGTTCTTTTTGTACATTTTCCACACTGTTGGAATCCATCCATGTATAAACCTCCACACATGATTTTTCATACCAAAATATGTTACATGACTAACAACAACAATAGCAAGGCGTCGATGAACCGTCTTGGCCGTAGACGTGCATACTTTGGAGACTTTTCACATGCTGACAATAACACTATACACATTGTCAAGTCTTCAATTAACTATACATATTCTCAAATTTACTTCCAAATAAAATTATGTGAAATGGAACTTGGTAATTAGGTTGCTTTGGTTCATTTCCAAATAATTGTATTTCTATACTTATCAATCCTCATCCCCCAAGAATTAGTTTGACCTTTTGCTCTTCTTTAATCTAATATTTATTTTTTGACATATAATTTACATGTCATTAGTTCTTACTACCAAACAAGTTCCTTATGCATTCGTTCCATATTATCATTATGAGGAAAATAAGTATTTCTTTGGGACATATTAATTAATCTACAATGTTAAATAATTATAATAGAATAATGGATGGGATTATAAAATATATATTTATAAATATGTAATCAAATTGATAGAGGAAATTATTTAGGTGCTTATTTTAAAGAGTCGATGTAGAATATTATGTTGCATACAATTCTATGTGATTCATACTAGTATTCAATGTTTAGTATCATGTCAAATGACACCTCTCAAACTATTTTTTTTTAAACAACTACAATCTATGGAATTTGCATCATACATCTCCAGATCCATTGATAGACACTGATGATGAAAAATTTAGAACCATTGTGTCATATACAGGAAGGGTAAGAGAGAGAAGGAGAGACAAAATGAGTGTGTTTGTGTGTGTGTGTGTGTGTGTGTGTGTGTGTGTGTGTGTTTGTTTGTGTGTGTGTGTGTGTGTGTGTGTGTGTGTGTGTGTGTGTGTGTGTGTGTGTGTGTGTGTGTGTGTGTGTGTGTGTGTGTGTGTGTGTGTGTGAGAGAGAGAGAGAGAGAGAGAGAGAGAGAGAGAGAGAGTCTATTTTTGTAAACGTGTCATTTCATACATTGTAAAAGTATCATAGCCTAATATTTAATGTAGGGTTTTCCATTACAATGCTTGACCATAGTCCCAAGTCTATCACACAACATAAAACACTTTATATAGTTAAGCTTAGTTTTCTAATCCCATGATGGCAAATGATTTTTTGCTTTTATAAATGTCTCAATAACACATATCACTAAATTCTTTCAATTCTACTAACAGATGGACAACAACCATTCACCATCAACAAAAATGTATGCTCTCTTCTCAAGAAATGAGAACTGAGGGTGCAGAAGTTACTTTGCATTGTTTAGGTGTACCACTCAATTATGTTGTATTTGTAATTTTTTTTAAAGAAAACAAGCTTATCCTCAAAATTTGGGTGGAAAAAACACATCAAAAGGGTAAATTGATTGAGGTGAAAGATGTGAAAATTTTGACAAAAGAAAGACTTGATGAAATGATTAATTCAATTGGAGGTTTTTGTCTGATAATAGGTGGAAGCCCCTATAATAATTTGACAGGAAATAATAGGAATACAAGGGATGGGCTAGAGGGGAAGAATTTCCCTATTTTCTATGAATTCCTACGGATTATGAATAATGTAAGGCATGTAATGCATTCAAGTGTAACTCGAACGAATAATGAAACCTTCATTTTATACTAATATGGACTTTAATTGCTCTATATAGTCAAAATAATGTCCATAATTTTCAATACATTTTTTTACTAGAACCTCTTCAATTTGGGGGAAACATGAATATGAAAAAACAAGAAATTACTAATCTATTTAAGTGTAGACAAGTGTGAAATAAAGAATTTGTTACCAGAATACCATACAGGTCTATAAATGGCATGTTGATTGTGCAAACAAATTTTCTACATAGAATCATAATAATGTCCATAGTTTTCAATAATTTTTTTCGGTAGGCTCTTCAATTTGGGTAGGAACTTGGCTATGAAAATAAGGAATTGAATATGTGTATAGTATGCCAAAGGGTGTATGGGAAAACCATATCCTTATTTATGTATGATGTTAAACTAAAATTTGTGGATTCAAAGTATTTTTAAGTTTCAAGTAGAAAACATGGCTACATGCATAACCTCCTATGAATAATTATTTCCATTTTTTACCTTTACCACCCATGACAATTAAAGAGACATTTCATAAAACACAAAATCATTGGCCATCATGGGATTACAAAACTAAGTCTAATTGCATAAACACAATGACAAAACTAAGGGGAGACTACGACCCATAGTCAAACATTCTAATGGAAAACCCTACATTAAAGATCAAGCTATGGCATCCATTAGAGCCTCATGAAAAGGTATTTTTACAAAGGGAAAGAACAAGACAACATCCCATCTCCAAGCTTTCTCTAACAATAGCAACATCTCTTCTCCAAGATTTCTCTAACAATAACAACATCTCGTCTCCAAACTTTCTCTAGAAATAACAACATCCCATCTCCAAGCTTCATTAATTCATAGCGGCACAACCAATTCAATTGGAAACAATGCCACTTATTCAAGTGGCTCAAAAATAGGCATTTGCAGCATCTCAGAAGTCCACCAAATGGAAAGAATGCTTACCACCTACTATTGTTCAAGTCTCCCCTCATTTCACCACCATCCCAACAGTGAATGATCAATGTTTTCAAACATTCTATTTGAGTGAACTAATACTATACCAACTATTCAAAAACATTGGCAATGATATTGGTTCATTACAGAAAGATATTACAACTCATCAGGAAAGAATTTCAAAAGACTAACATCCATAGAATTTGCATTGTACATCTATAGATCCATTGACAAACAATGATGATGAAAGGACAAGGATTGACATCAGAAACATTGATCATTAAGGGATAACATTCATAGAAATATCGAGAGTGTGCAACCTTGCAAGCCTTCAAATATGCTAGAGCTTTGCATTCCAAAGATATGCAAGAAGAGGACCGATTAACAACACTTTCACATGCAAATGGTTGACCGACACAAACAAACCAAAAAAAGCTCCATCATTTCTATAACAATTTTTTTATTCAGATATGAAGCTTTCTCCTTTTATTCACAACAAACTTTACTTACCAGTACAGAACAACATACATCATTACATGGTTTCAAACTTCAAATGATGACACAAATCAAAATAGACCCAAAAAATTAATGCAAATATTCTCTATACTCTATTTTTGAGAATACTAATATTAGAAACAAATACAAATTTCCTCTTTACTACTCTTACAAATATGTACTTCTTATTTATTGCTCTTACCTACTCAATTTTGCAAACTATGTATACTTTAAGTTTCCCATATGCAAAATAATGTTTGCTTTTATCCACATAGAACTCCTTTCCACATCCATCCTCGGTGTACCCATTGCACACTAAGGTGGGATTGGTAGTTTAACATTTTAAGCGAATATGCTATTTGTAGGGGAATCGAAATAGACCAGAAATTTTAGATCATCATATTTGTTTGATAATCTGGTGATCAATTTTCTATTTTTCCGTTCCCATTAGTAGTCAGAAACTCAGTCGTCGTTTTTTGTTTTTTTGTTAGCAATCGTTGGCTATTTTGGATGCATGGGTGTTGGCCCCTCTCCCTTGGTATAATGTTTGAAGCTGCCTCAGAACCGCTGGGAAACCACCCTCATCACATAGACAACAACCTTTGTCACTAAGCAAAGAAAAAGAAAAATAAAACAACTTAGCATAAGATATATTCAAATGACAAATACTCGTAATGAGGAAGCACAACCAAGGCCAAAATGCCTCAATGAACTTTAGTCTCATGGTATGCAATGATTGAAAAAATACACATTAGATAGATTTCACAGTAGACTTTACAAATTAGTCAAATACAAAAGACAATTAAGAATCCATCTCTTAACCTTGCAGATTACTATTTTGGTGGAATACTCTTGATGGTTCTAATTTAAAAAGTTTATAAATGATAATGTTGTAAGTATTCAAGAATGTAACATTCACAAGTTTATTACGTCGAAGGCGTTCCCTTTATGAACAAGCTGGGTTGACTTTACGAATCCATGGTCTCCATGCTCGAGAGGTGTGCAAGACAATTACAGCGCCTTGAGCCGTTCGATTTCACCATTTTCTGGTTCCACCTCTTTCTGCTGTTTTTCACTAATTTTTGGCTATAAACCCCTGTTTTCTTTATTGTTGGCTTATTCTCGTTGACCGTCCCCCAGCGCCTTCTGTCTGCTTTTTCTTTATATTTTTTGGCACCGTGTAGTATGCTCTCTCTTTCTTGCAGACTCCAAGCGTCTATCAAATAAATCATATTTAGTGTGGGAAATCCATCAGCTTGTGGCAGATTAAACATTTCATCTTCCTATATTGAATAACCATGCGATATGGAAGATTTGGAGTTTGTATTTTTTTTTACTGGAGAGTAATTTTAATGGCATTTTGGTTGCCATTTATAATGGCATACAACAACTTAAAATATAATATTATTAAAAAATTTATACCATATAAAACAAACATATATAAAAATATAATATAATATTATAGAACTCTATATTTAGATTAAACATATTGTATATTTAATATTTATATTTATTTATATTTTAATTATATTTCTTTTATATACTATAATATAGAATACAATTATATTTATTTTTATATAGTATATTTATTTTTAAAATATTTATTTACAATTTAATCATATTTATTTTATATATAAAGAGTGTTGTTAATTTAATATTTTTTTTACATTTAAATAATTTTTATAATTAATATAGTGATATAATTTCTATAGCACTATAGTAAGTAAAATTAATATGACTAATTACACCCAAGGCATTCCCACAATGAATTGGGCGTAGCTATTTTGAGAGGTCAATGGTTAAGAGTTTACTAGAGCCATGCAAATAATCATGTCATAAAGTCAATTTGCTAGGGGTTTGACTGGGGAGAACTTATCCTTACAATTGAGTAAATTCTCAAATGTGTTTGTAAACACCACCTATCTTTACAAGTTTTCAAATATTAAAGATTAGGATGAGAAAAGTTCAAAAGTATGTTGTATATGCCTAAAATTGACACGACTCGGTCTAAATAAATATTCTTAATATTTATTCCATTTTATTCCTCTATAAATAAATAAATAAACAAATTTATTTATTTGATTCATATTCCTCTAAGTTAATTAAATATCAAAATATTTAATTACCTCTTCTAAAGTCAAAATTAAATAAAATCTTTTATTTAATTAAATTCTTCCAAACAATTAAATAATTCTTAATTATTTAATTATGTCAATTCTTCCTCCAAATTTAAATAAATCAATCAAATATATTTAAATTCTCTTAATCTCTAAAAAATAAAATACAATCAAATATTTTATTTATTCTTCCAAATTATGCACAAACAATTAAATAAATGTATTTATTTAATTTATTTTCTTATCTTCTAATTCCTCAAAAAAATCTTCCAAATCTTCTAAAATTAAGTCTTCTTCTTTATGAGCCGATAAGGGCGTGGTTTGGTGGTTAAGTCACTCGGTTGTAGTGGCGGCCACCAGAGTTCAAACCCCCACTGGGCCAATGAGCTCGTGGGTTTGAAGTGTCTAGGGGATGAGGTCCCCCGTGTTGTGGCCTCACCGGTTCATTGCTCAGGGAAAAAGCATTTGCGTAGATCCGGAGGGCGTGTTGTACCAACGTCGCCGGTCACATTAAAAAGTTTACCAGGCGCATTTAAAAAAAAAATCTTCTTCATGCACATAAAATTAAATAATTTTCTCTCAAAGCATACAAAAGAAAATCACAAGTTGAGTTAACTGACTCAATCAACCTTGTTTTTATCAACAACTCTTACATTAGAAAAAAAGCATTCTAATTTATGAAAGCAAATCTTATCTTTATAAAAGAAAGTAGTTAACTCAAACAAAATAGCTTTTGTGTGACACTTGTCTTCTTTCTATTCGCGCACATTCTCTCAAGTCTTCTATACCATTGATCTTCTCATTTGTTCTATACCGTTGATCTTCTCTCTCCCAAGTCTATAAATTGAACCCCATTCTTCCATTTCAAACATCCAAGCTTTTAGTACCCTTACTCTACAGGGATTACAACTCACCTTTGGCACCCAAATTCCTCCATTGCTTGCGATCAACTTGTTACTATCAACATTTATCATTGTTGTGAAGCTCATCTTCATTGCAATAAACTATCATAGCCATTCTCCATTGACATCTTGAAGAAATAGCAAGGAAGTGCACCTTCTGAGGGCCATATTCATACACAAGATTGATTGAGATAGGCGACTAATGGAAGCTATGAAGTATTGAGGTTTGCAAAGGTTCTGTCTTTGTTTGTTTGATCTTAATTATTTCCTTTTCCATTGAGTTATTTGGATTATTTGATATCATTGATAATCATTCTAATTTTTCGATAACATTTTTGGCACCCACCATGGGGCCTTGCCCCGATTTAACCCAAAAACTAAGTTTTTTGTGCTAAGGTTTAATACACAAGAGGATTTTGCACATCCGATCAATTCTAACATGCATCTAACCTTTCGGTGCATTTACCTCCTGAAGCTGCGCATCTGTGTTCTGATACGGCACATTTACTGGAACTACGCATATGTCTTCTGTTTCCATGCTTCTGACCTCTGTCTCAACGCTTTTGTAATTCTGCACATATGATCTTTATTTCTGCGCATTTGATCTCTGTAGCTGCGCCTCTGATTCTGATAGTGACTTTGAGTTTTTCCTTGTGATTTTGCTAACGTTGACATTTTTTGTAGGAATATTCTCTGATCTACTTGCAGGTTAGGGGCTAGTTTAGTCATATAGCTGCATTTGTTAACTCATCTCTTGATCTAAAAGAAAGTAAATGGATGTTCATGCAAATCTCATTTAGTTCTAACTAGGAGGATTGTAATTCGATCTTGTTGCATCAACAAATTGAATATAGTCCCAATGCTAGGAGGATCAAATTGAACCATTGCTATCTTGCTCTCAAAGTTAACAAATTGCGTTTGTGCCCAAGTAGCTAACTCATTTAGTCTTTTTCATTTTAATTAGGGGAAAGGAACCACTATCTTTCGTGTTTTTGGAATGATACTAGGCCTATGCTCTCCCCTATCTTGGGTGACCAAAATGCCAGACATATCATTTCGCATGTGTTAAACCTTTAGAGAGGCATGCCCTTGAATATCCTTCCGTCCAAGTGGTAATGACCTTAAGTGGTAACAAGCTAAAGCTAAGTTCTTCCAAGCCACTATAAATAAATTCTGTTTAAAGAGAAAGCTTCAAACAACAAGTGAAGTTGTGTTATACTGACAACCAACGTCCCCCAAAACCCTTCAAGGCGCAACCCTTGAAGGCTGGGAGACTCCATAACTAAGAGTAGCATTGCTGCATGTATAACCACTCAAACGGTTGCACTTACTAGTCATCCTTTATTTTTAGTAGCTAAAAACCCCTATAAGCCAGTGCAGGGAAGGGCAATTATCACCTCCCGAAGATGCCTCATCTAGAAATAGTGAGAATTTGGTTTATATTGTCCTAACCATCTTAGGATTTGTACTTGCTTTTGAGTCAAAAAGAATCCAAAAAAATTACAACAAAAATAAAAAACCCTGAAAATATTCTTTGTGTTTGTTGTATCTTCTTGCCATAATTGAAAAAATTAGATCAAAAAGACCAACTTGCAACCAAGAAACCAAAAAAACATAAAAAAATGTGCCAAGAAAATTGTAAAAACATTAAAAAAACTAGAGCTGTGCATTTACCCTCTAAGGTTACGCATCTGTGTTGACCTACGACACATTTGCATCGACTTTCTACACATTTACCATTTGTTACTGTGCTTTTACCATTTGCCAGAACTACGCATCTATCTCGACTTGCTGCACTTTTATCCTCTGTTTTAGCGCATTTATCGCTACGCATCCACAACAGTGAGCATTTCCACATCTTTTGAGAGAAAAATTTTAGCCTTTTTGGATACCCATTTCATCCTTGTTCCAGTTTCTGAGATCAAATTTACCGTACAGTCACCTCTTCCATCTGTTTCCATAGCATACCCTCTCTTTCATCAGTCGTCTCATCCACCGTCTACCAGATCTCCCCATAAACAAGTCAAAATACCTATATCATATTAGTGCAAGACCTTTTTCATATCATTTTAGATTCAAGTAACCCTAGTAAGTCTCCTCTATCAAGGATCGGACATCCTTTTCTCTCAGAACTTCACTAGTGGTCTTGGTGCAAGACTAGTCTCTACATAGTAAACAGGTACCGGCTATCCTTACTTGTGGCTATCGTCTTGTATCAACTAATTTACTTGGAATCATTGATCAAGAGAGTTCCTTGTTCAAATCTCATCACTGCAAGTATCCTCTTCTCACCAACCTACACCAACACCTCACCAAAATCTCTAGTCTCACCCCACACCGTTCCACATCACCTTGCATGGTCTTAACTAGAGCTTAAAAACAAAAGCAACTTGAAATGGCTAGAACGTCTGACCGCATTGTATCCCCTCACAACAATGATGAGGAAATCTCTCATGAAGACTACCAAGGAGCCCTCCAAGATTGAAAACTTCAACGCATGCTAGACAAAGTGCTCAAAGAGGATCCTCAAAAGTACTTTCTTCATCTTGCAACCCAATGACTTAAACTCCCCACTGACTTTGACGTGAATGCATTAAAAGAACTAGGAGAGGAAAGAACTCATGAAAAGAGCACAAATGAGGAAAGATCCCTTGACAAAGACAAAGATAAAAAAGCCACAGACTCAAATACACCCATGGAAGCATTAACGAAACAAGTTGAGAGCCTAACACAGAAATTGGCAGATCTCCAAATGGGGCCACCCACTAAAACTTATTCATTAAAGGATATCTCACCATATCCCTTTGACAAAAGCTTGAACATGGTACCCTTCCCCTTTCAGTTCGAAGTTCCCAAGTTTGACAAATACAAAGGAAAAGGAGACCCAAGAGATCACATTAGGGAATTTAGCACCACGTGCCTCGAAGTAGCTCACAATGAAACTTTCCTAATGAGACTATTCCCTAGATCTCTAGGTGGACAAGACATGGAGTGGTTCTCACGACTTCCCCCGGGTATCAAAACTTTTGATGAGTTAGTAAACAAGTTCGTCACACATTTCTCATATAACATTGAACACGAAGTTTCCATGCTTGACCTATGCAATACAAAGTAGAAGAGTGGCGAATCCTTCGCCACCTTCTTATAAAGATGGAGACAACTCGCAAGCAAATTCTCATATCATGTGCCTGAGAAGCAAAAGACGGAAACATTTGTCCACAACCTTCACCTCGATCTAAGTTACCAAATCCAATTTCAATGCCCTACCTCATTCACGAAAGTCATTGAGATGGGATTATTTATTGTGAAAGATATGATCACCAAGGGGAAAATAAAGTTGTACAAGGACACCCCTAACTCTAACTACACCACAGACAAGTCTAAGTTTTGGAAAAAGAACAAAATATTGTCAATGATGGAGTAGTTGATGCCAAAGTAGCGGCTCCCAAACAACAACCAATCTTCACTCTCAAAGGAGAAGCAAGCAATGCTACAACAAACAAAACCTTTTCTTGCGAACTAAAGCCATGGTTCACCTCCACTCCAAGATGAAAATTCACACCACTAGGGGAGTCCCAGGAGTCTACGTTAAGAAATCTATTAGCCAACAATGAGATCACTCTTCCTCCCACTAGCGATAATGAACCTCAAGTAAAACCTCATTATTGGAAAGGTATTGATTTATGTGAATATCACAGAGGAAGAGGCCATAAGACCAATGACTGTATTCATCTCAAATACGTCATTCAAGATATACTCAACCAAAATTAGGTAGGCACTAAAGAACATACCTCTAACGAGACACATGTGGCATACAAGGATCCACTCCTCAACCACAATAGGCCATACAACAACAACAACAATAACAACCGCAACAAGCAGAATCAAAACAAGGAACACAACAATGCTAACTATATGAGCGTACCATTCAATTATACCATCAACTGCATATCAGAGCACATGCCACAGGTCAATGTGGTCATATTCAACCAACAAACAGGACCCAACAAGACTGATTGTAGCATCATCACCCACAGTGGTAAGGTCATGTTAAACACACTTTCTCCAAGGTTGTCACCTTCTTCGTCTAACTCCCATACATACAGTGTCATAGACCAACTTCGGAAAACTCCTACCCACATATCTATCTTAGAGTTGTTGCGTCTGTCTCCCTCCCACAAGGAAATTCTCAATAAAGCCCTAGTGGAAACAACTGTGCCCATGAACCTGGCCCAAGAGAAGTTTCAAGCCATGGTAGAAAATTGAACCTCCTCGAGCACCATATCGTTCATTGAACATGATGACCTATCGGTGTCTTAGCCCCATAACACACCCTTGCATATCGTCACCTTCATTCATAAACACCATATCAAAAGAGTTCTCATTGATGGAGGAGCCGGTTTAAATATTTGCACTCTCAATCTAGTCCTTACATTGGGGTTCTCAAAAACTGTAGTGGATCCTAGGAAAAAGATCACTATTAAGGCCTATGATAAAGAAAAAAGAACTACTAAAGGAATAGTGGTGTTACCGATACAAGTTGGACCAGTGATAAGGGACATTGTTTGCCAAGTCCTAGATAGGGAGCTAGCCTATAACATCCTTCTAGGTAGACTTTGGATTCATGCCATGAAATATGTGCCTTCTACCTACCATCAATGCATCAAATTTCCTCATAACAGCAAACAGATCACCATCCAAGGTGATTCAGATCCTTTTCAGCATTGCAATTCTATCCACTCAAAGCCTGATTGCATCATTCCCAACAATAGAGATTCCACATCCCCCATCTCACAGCATGATTCTACCTTTGAATCTTCCTCGTCCAAGCCCAAAGAGTAGAAAATCACAATCAAAGAAATAGGGGTAGGGGAATACTCCATCAAGCACAGCCTCGACTTAGCCAAAATGCCTCTATCTCCAAGATCCTTTGGGCAACCTACACCTAAGTACGTTCCAAAGCCGTCTACTCCTCCCGAACATCCCACAGCTCCCTTTGTCAAATGGGGGACCCTATCAGATGAAACTAAGGAAAGAGACATCTTGCAATGGCTCTACACAGAGGACAACACACAACAAGAACCACCTAAACTCCCAATGGAAATCTATGATCGTGGTGAGTCTATCCTACACAGAATGGGTTATGACGGACAAGGTCCTATTGGCCTAAGAAAAGAAGGAATAATAGAACCCATCCAACCCTCTTCGTCCTCATTGGCAAGAAATACAAAAGGGTTAGGATATAAGGATAAAGGCAAAGCTAAGGCAAATGCTTGTTTTGTGGAACAAATCCATAACCTACAAGGAGACAGTGACACAGACTCTAATGAGTATGAGTGGGAGGAACTCATAGAGCACTCCTATGAGGACAAAGGAGTTGACACCGTTCAAACCTATAGCCCCTACCGTGAGTGATGAACACTAACACATAGACCATTAGAGTGTGATTTGCCAACTCCTGAGAGTACGACTTTTGAGGAAGGTTAGAGTTTTATCGCAATAAACAATCTGGAGGAAAGTACCATCTCAGATCCTATCAATCCGAATCCTACCCATGTATCCATTCAAACTATCACACCCAATGAATCAGATCTATCTTCTGATCCCCTCCCCCTTGTGCATCCTAAACTTATCACCTGGGATTTACGAGGAACCCCGTAACTAGACATGTTCTAAAATGATGATGCCTATATTGACTACATAGAACTTAGGGACCACCTACCTACAGGAGATCATAAAGCTGGCTTCGCCATTGAACTCAACACCATGGCTTATTTTGGAGAGGGCGCCAAGCCTTCCAGTCGCAAAAACATAAAATTAAAAACTGGATCTGATGGTGAAAATTGCTCTGCAGCAGTATCGAATCCCAAAATAGTAAAAAGAAAGGAAGCATCAGATGGTGAAAACCTCTCTGAGGTGCCAGACGATGGAAGGCTTGACACTCTCCTCAATGACATGTACCAGGAGAAGTCTTAGATTGTTGTGGAACCTACAGAACCTATCAACATTGGAACGGAGGATAATCCTAAGATCATTCACTTTGCAAAGTCTCTATCTCCACCAGAAAAGACCAAATTTGTACCATTCTTCAAGAAAAAGCAAGTCAACTTTGCTTGGTCATACGTAGATGTGCTCAGTCTAGACTCAAATTTGATTCTACATCATCTTGCACTAGATCCAGGAGTTAAACCAGTCAAATAGAAGCTCGGGAAGATGCATCCCCACATTGCATTACTAGTAAAAGAGGAACTTAAGAAACTGTTGGATGTAGGGTTCATCAGGGCAATTGACTATCTAGAGTGGGTATCCACCATAGTACTAGTATCCAAACCTGATGGTAGAGTCAGATTGTGTAATGATTTCTGATATCTTAACAAAGCTTGCTGCAAGGATGATTTTTCATTGCCCAATATTGATATCATAGTCAACTTGACAACATGACATACCATGCTTTCTCTTATGGATGGCTTCTCTGGGTACAACCAAATCAGGATAGTACCAAAAGGCCAACATAAAACAACTTTCACTTGTCCATGGGGCACCTTCTACTGGAACGTCATGCCATTTGGGTTAAAGAATGCAGGGGCAACATATCAACGTGCTATGACCACCATCTTCCATGATATGATGCATGTCACAATGGAGGACTATGTAGATGACATCCTTACAAAGTGAATAACAAGAGAATCACACCTGGATGTACTAGAGAAAGTCTTTCAAAGACTAGAACACTTCAAAGTCAGGTTGAATCCGAAGAAATGTGTGTTCGGAGTCACCTCCGGAAAGCTCTTAGGCTTCATTGTATCAACAAATGGGATCGAAGTAGATCCTGCCAAAGTCAAAGCTATCATGGAAATGCCACTACCAAAGAATATCACTCAACTACGGTCTCTACAGGGAAAATTACAAGCAATCTGTTGGTTCATCTCACAATTGGCAGATAAGTGTCAACCTTTTACTCACCTATTGCACAAAAATATACCATTTAGATGGGATGAAAAGTGTGAGGAAGGATTTCGCAAACTGAAGGAATACCTCATGAACCCTCCTATTCTAATGCCACCTATCCAAGGTAAGCCACTGCATCTATATATATCTGCTACGCCGACAACTCTCGGAGCCCTATTAGCACAACATGATTATGAAGGCAAAGAAAGAGCTATCTACTACATCAATCACACATTGGTGGGCTACGAACTGCAATATTCTCAAATAGAAAGATTGTGTCTTGTTGTGGTTTTTGCTTCCCAAAAACTACGACATTACATGCTAGCACATCCAGTCAAGCTTATTGCAAAGATAGATCCACTGAAATACCTATTAAGCAAAGCAGCTCTAACAGGCCACCTAGCCAAGTGGGTAATGTTGTTAAGTGAATATGACCTCGAGTATGTAGAAAGGAAGGCTATCAAAGGTCAAATCATTACCGATCAGTTAGCGGAAGCACCATTATAAGATACCACACCAATGACATTTGAGTTTCCAGATGAATCCATATTCAGTATCATAACACTCATGGAAACTCTACTTTGATGGATCCTATGCAAACCATGGATCAGGGGAAGGAATCTTGTTGGTCACTCCTCATGGTGACACCATACCTAAGTCTTATCATCTGCTATTACCATGCACAAACAATATAGTAGAGTATGAGGCCTTGGTCATTGGTCTCAAAATGGAAGCAAAATGGAAAGTAAAGGAGCTACATGTCTACGACGACTCCCAACTGGTGATTAATCAAGTCAATGACAACTATCAGATTAAAGACGACAAGTTAATACCGTACAAGCGTATGGTAGATGACTTTAAAGAGTACTTTGTGATCATCTCCTTTGAGCAAATGCCCCGCATTAAAAACAAAGCAGCATATTCCATGGCAACCATTGCCTTGCTCCTTGAGATCCCAGCTAATGAGTCACAGTATGAGTTCTTGGTGGAGTCAGTTATGCAACTAGCTTATGATCTCCTTGAAACACACTCCATTTGCCTCTTAGTTGGATCTGATTCACCTTTGTATGGTAAGATTTATACTTACCTCAAAGATAACACCCTACCACCTGACTTATCTACCAACCAACACTGAGCCTTCATTCGCCAAACCTCTTGTTACACCATTATCACCAACACCCTATACCGATGAGGTCTGGATGGTACTTTACTTTGATTTTTAGAATGGGAAGAATCTCAAACCGCCTTACGAGACGTACACGAAGAAATTTGTGAAACACACTCTAGCGGTCCTTCTTTAGCTAAGAAACTCATGCGTTTGGGATACTATTGGCCAAACATGGAAGCTAATTCATATCAGTTTGTGAAGAAATGCAAGCAGTGTCAGACACACGGTAACCTCATTCATGCACCAGCTTAGGAGCTACGACCTTTAACGACACCTTGGCCCTTTTGTCAATGGGGACTCAACCTTGTGGGCAAAATCCACCCTCCATCATCTAACGACCACAAGTTCATAATCACCGCCACTGAATATTTTACCAAGTTGATTGAAATTGTTCCACTCACCAATGTCATAGGCAAACATATTGCCTCCTTCATCCTCAATTACCTCATTTGCAGATATGGAATTCCCTCATCCATAGTCACAGATAATGGAAGACCTTTCAAAAACTAGGATGTCCAAGAGCTTTGTGGCAAATTCAAAATCCAACACCGTTTCTCCACCCCCTACTATCCACAAGGCAACATCCAAGTAGAGGCATTCAACAAAACAATCTTAAAAATCCTCAAGAAAACTGTCAACGATGCTGGTCGTGATTGGCACATACAACTCAATCTTGTTATGTGGGCCTATCACACTAGTATATGCAGTCCCATAGGTGCTACCCCATATGCCCTTGTCTATGGATCAGAAGCCATTTTTCCCATCGAGGTCAAGTTACCATCCCTAAGGGTGTCGTTAAAAGGTCTTATTACTGATGAAGACTACAGAGTTTCCAAATTGCAAGAGTTAGAACTATTGGAAGAGAAAAGGCAACAGGCCTTTAACCATCTCAAATCCTATCAGTAGAGAATGTCACGAAGCTACAATCACAGAGTCCGTCCAAGGATCTTCAATATTGGTGATCTAGTACTTAAGGAAAATCCCCGCAATCAACAGGATCAGGAAAAGAAAGGTAAGTTTGAACCCAACTGGCTTGGTCCTTATGTAATCATTGCTGTCTATGGATCAAGAGTATACCAGTTAGCAACATCAGAGGGTGAGTTGTTCGATGAACCAATCAACAGTATGCATCTTCGTCAGTTCTATACCTAAGAAAACCCCAATGTAAGGGGGGCATAAATTCAAAAAAGAAAAAAAATGGAAAAACAAAAAAATCGTCCTTTGGTGAAAACCTGGCAAATAGGCACCTTGGATAGGTACCATGATGAAAACCTGGCAAATAGGCATCATGTGTACTTTTAGATTTCATGCAAATAAAAAACAAGTGGTGAAAACTTGGTAAACAGGCGCTACTTGTGATAAACTGCTTCCTCCATCTTTGGGAAACCAATCACCTTATGTCCATTCTTCCTTCCATTGTTTCTCATTCGATCCATAGATGTTCCATAATAAAGACCTAATGATAACCTATCATGGCTTGATACTCCATCTCTTTTGTCACCTTATCAACTAAGGTCTTATCTAGTATCCTATCCACAGTGTCAGCCTAGCATAATGTTTGTCATCAGTATCATAGGGTCAACTCTCTAACTACGCTGCCTCTGTGTCATCACATAGGCAAGGCCATTATCAATGCGCCCTTGAGGCTCCACTTCCCATCCATCCCATATCTTGACGTCTATCTTCTAGTCCATTTGCATCTAAGTCCAAGTTCCTGAACTATGTTGCCTCTGTGTCATCACGTAGGCAATGCCATTTTTAATGAGCCCCCGAGGCACTAGGTCAGTCCCTTAGGGTCCGTTTCACCAATAAGGATTGTGGAAACTTTCACCAGGCAAGCAAGCGCAAGCAAAGCCCGCTTTCAAACAATAGTTTTGACGCAAGACATCAGCCTATCCAAAGCAAAGCAAACAAGTACCTAAAGCACTCTAAATGATTCCATCAAAATTATGGCAAGAAAACACATAAAAATGCAAGAATGTTTTGTGTTTGTGATCAAGTTAAAGAATGTCTTGATTTCTGTTATTATGTCTTTCTATGCTACTCGAGGATGTCAAAAACTAGAGATGCTATGATGGGGGCATAATCATTTTCTTTGTCTGTTATTTGTGGATTAATCTTTAGTAATGTGAAGCCTTGTCTAAAGACATGATCAACAAAAGATCATCGAGGACATCAAGAGTCTAACATGAAAGGGGCAATCCTTGTCTATTGATATGCAAGAAATACTTAGGTCATCTCAGTTCAATTATACCTAGATGCTTGTATTAACTTGCTAAATCAAAATCCATGTAAGCAATACTCAGGTCATCTTGGTTTAATTATACCTAGATGCTTGTATTAACTTCCAACATTCAGAAAAAGTACCAATAAAATTGCCCAATGATGAAAAAGGCACTTCATTCAGTTGCAATATCAAGATGGCAAAACCATTTTGCATCCATATCCCATGCAATAAAGATCCAAAATGCAAAGTATCAATGTTTACAAATAAAAGCTTGTGAGTCCTTCTACCGAGTCCTTCCATCAGTCAGTCTTCTACCTATCATTGTGTCATTTCTGTGTCGATTGAGTACATTTGGACATAACAAAAACATAGCATTAAATTGCATATCATATCACATGAGATAGTCATTAACATGATTAAATCATTTGCATACATAATAGGTGCATTAGATCATCCATATACATTTGCATCATACCATAGTGTCAACAGAAAAATCAAAATTATAGACAAGTACATGTAGATCATCACATAAATTGCATAATCACATAGAGAACATTTGCATATTAGGTGCATACATGAAATCATCTAAGTCTGCATCATATCATATAGACATCAAAAGTAATGTGCATCCATCACATAACATCATATAGACATAATAAACATGTGCATCACATATCAAACATCATAAGATAGAACACATCCATGACATATAGTATTAACAACTGCATATAGAGATCAAATATCTGCATCATCATACAAATAAACATAAAACATGTCCAAATGTACAACATATCAAAGTCCATCTCTGAATCACAATTATATAAAGTATACATCACAAAAAAAATAATGATACATATCTCAGTCTAAAACGATGCAAATGTATACATATCAGGGCTATCTATGAGCCGTCAAAAAGTGTATACATAAAACAAAAATCAATACAAGTGAAATGGCTAGCCCTACTGTGGTGGGGCACTACTCCCAGTACTACCCTCTCCACCTCCACCTATGTTAGCCCTCGACTACTATGGGCCCATCGCCAAAGCTGCAAACCGTGAACCCCCTGCCCTCTAAGATGTACCGGCTAGTGACTGGCTCCTGAAGCTGGGTGCCCTCTGATTTGCTAGCACAACCTCGTGGTATAGACCCCTATAATACTGAGTCTGGGCCTGCACCCTAGAAATCTCTGCTTGAATCTGCGCAAGCTGTGCCTAAGATTGTTGCACCTGTGTCACCAAAAATGAGGTAGCTCCATTGGTACCCAAGGCGGCTAAGGTCGCGTCTCTCTCCAGTCTCAGGACCTGCACCCTCACCAATGTTGTATCCCGCTCTATAGTGAGCCCAAATATAATCTGTGCATCTACCTCTCTCTGGGACTCTGTCGCTCTAAGTTGTGCTCGGAGCTGTCTAACCTAACCCCGTAATGTAGTAACAACCTGTTGCAGTAGATTAGGCTGGGCGAGAACTTGTGGAACCTGCTGCTGAGGCACCTGTTGTGCCTGTACCTATCCCTGCACATGCTGTGGTGTAGCCTACTACTAAGCAACCTGCTATGGTCCCATCTGTGGTGCCACCTATGGCTGCACTACCTGCTACTGCTGGGAAGGTCCCTCTCCATCTCTCCTCCTCCTCTGTCTACCTCCATCTCCACTACCTCCTCCTCTTCCTCCTCCATTGCCTCCATCATCTCCATCTCCCCGTCCTCCTCTACCCCTCCTTCATCTCCTCCTCCTCCTACCTCCACCATCCTCATCATCTGAATCCTCATCTAGGCAAGGAACCAGCTCTCTCGGTCCTGAGTACCTCAAGAACGGGTGGGCAGCAAACCACTCCTCATAATCAGGAGTCATCCCTGCATCTATCACCTCTCTCCTCATCGATCAGGCCACATAGGGAATATGCTGGAACTCTGCTAAAGCCTCCTCATAGGAAGAAATCAGGCCCCATCTAAACCACTCTGCATGTGTCTGCGCAAACAGTGCCTGCCCCTGTGATCGACCCTGTATCCTCCCAAACTACCTTTGTACCTAGTTCACAATCTGCCTCTGTAAAATGTGTCATGCCCTACCAATGAGCCACTGAGTCTGAAAGTAGTAAGGGAGCTCATCGCCCTCGTCATCCCATGGCTCACAATCTAGATATGGGCGCCAGATAACTCTATCCACATTATCTAGTACGTGCCTCCAGTACTCAAGCTTTCCCAGCTTATGCTAGGAAATAACACCTGCGTATCCATAACTATAGGGCTCACCCCTCTTATTGGAAAAGACACACATTGGCCGAGTAATCGTAATGTACTCCCATAGCCAAAACTGTAGTAATGAGACACCGACAGATAAACTGGCACCCCTGTGATAAACCACCTGATGCATGTCATGGTATAAATGAGCCAAGATGCAGACACCCCATGCAAAATGGGTGCCATCTGTGATCATCCTCTCCATAATCTAACCCCAACCAATAGGGAATTCATGCGACTTCCTATTGGGGAATACCACACCCCCGATCAATCCAGCCACTATCCCTGGGAAGTAGTCATAGTAGTCATGAATGTCCTGCCATGAGACCACCTGACCCTCTAGCTTTGGATCATCGAAAACTCGCTTGCACTCCGCCAATCCAGCATCACGTTAAGGATCATACTCTACAAGGTCACCCTATATCGGTAAGTGTATAATCCTATAGACATCCTCTAGAGTGATAGCCATCTCACTGGTAGGCAAGTGAAAGGTCTCGTGCTCACTGTGGAATCGCTCCACTACTGCAGTCAACAAACTGAGGTTTGCACGAACCTCAGGCATGAAGCACACATAGTCTAGACCCATAGCACCGAGAGCCTCTCGATCCATCTCTATGAGCATGTACCACTGCAACAACGGCAAGGGAAACTGCTCCCGCGACATAAGTACATCACGAATGTCCTGCAATCAAGCAAGCAACGCGTCAACCAAAAACTGCAAAACTGCTCAAAGTATCAAACTATCTTATCACTTACTTAACATATCAAATTGATCAAAACAACATAAACATCTCTTGACTAGATTCCTACAATCTCAGAGATAGCTTATTGATTGACGCATCGAGAAAGATGCCAATCGAGTCAATTTCGTTAAGTAAACTGACCATCTAAAACACATGCATTGAACCAGAAGGTACATGCGTAATTTCACAGTAAATGCACCACTTTTGGCAGATGTGCCGCAACATTTTGTAAATACGTAGTTTTATATCATAAGTGTAACTTCAGCGTGAATGCATCGAAACATATCGTGCATGCGCAACTTTAACACATGCACAACTTCACGTACTGTATGCGCCAGTTCTTAACACATGCGCCGACACATATCATGTATGTGCAGAATTTATGCGTGCACCGATTCATATCACGTATGCACCAAATCTTTACATATGCATGGTTTCATAGTGTATATGCGTCGAAACGTGAATCGATGCATCTATCCTAACTACTTTTCCCTAGCATTTATTGCACTAATAAATGACCCTAGGCAAGTTTTTTCGAACTACATACTGGTGGTCCTGCCTCCGCTGGCCGATTGAACCATCAGACTCGCTCAAAGCAGTGCTCCTCGTGTGGAATATCCATCTCTATGCCAACTGCTTTGGCTTCTCTGCTCTTCTAAGCTCTGAGTGACCTATCAACAAAAGCCAAGTGTGCAAATGATTTGTCTTGTGGACCCAGCTCTTATATATAGCAAGTGTACCCTCATTGGCTGTGTGGAGACCGTGACTACTTCCCAAGCCCATTTCCTTCCATTCCTCCGAACCATGACCCTAACCTATTTTTCACCTTCTTCATTGTGAGATTGTCCGTCTCACGTCCTTCTGCCTTCTTCTCGTCCAACCTCCCGAGGGGCCATCCTGTTGTTAAACTTGTACCAAGGAAAAACTGGGACATGTATCGATATCAGAAAAATCTATTCTTTGAAGCAATGTGATAAAACACATTGCATCAAAGAGGGGCAAAATGTATACGCCTAAAATTGACATGACTCGGTCTAAATAAATATTCTTAATATTTATTCCATCTTCTTCCTCTATCAATAAATAAATAAACAAATTTATTTATTCGATTCATATTCCTCTAAGTTAATTAAATATCAAAATATTTAATTACCTCTTCTAAAGTCAAAATTAAATAAAATCCTTTATTTAATTAAATTCTTCCAAACAATTAAATAATTTTTAATTATTTAATTAAGTCAATTCTTCCTCCAAATTTAAATCAATCAATCAAAATTATTTAAATTCTCTTAATCTCTAAAAATAAAATACAATGAAATATTTTATTTATTCTTCCAAATCATGCACAAACAATTAAATAAATGTATTTATTTAATTTGCTTTCTTATCTTCTAATTCCTCAAAAAAATTTCCAGATCTTCTAAAAATAAGTTTTCTTCTTCATGCACACAAAATTAAATAATTTATTATTTAATTTCTCTCAAATCATACAAAAGCAAATCACAAGTTGAGTTAACTGACTCAATCAACTTTGTTTTTATCAACAACTCTTAAATTAGAAAAAAAGCATTCTAATTTATGAAAGCAAATCTTATCTTTATAAAAGAAAGTAGTTAACTCAAACAAAACAACTTTTGTGTGACACTTGTCTTCGTTCTATTCGCGCACATTCTCTCAAGTCTTCTATACCGTTGATCTTCTCATTCATTCTATACCGTTTATCTTCTCTCTCCCAAGTCTATAAATTGAACCCTATTCTTCCATTTCAAACATCCAAGCTTTTAGTACCCTTACTCTGCAGGAATTATAGCGCGCCTTTGGCACCCAAATTCCTCCATTGCTTGCGATCAACTTGTTACTATCACCATTTATCATTGTTGTGAAGCTCATCTTCATTGCAATAAACTATCATAGCCATTCTCCATTGACATCTTGAAGAAATAGCAAGGAAGTGCACCTTCTGAGGGCCATATTCATACACAAGATCAATTGAGATAGGCGACCAATGGAAGCTATGAAGTATTGAGGTTTGCAAAGGTTTTGTCTTTGTTTGTTTGATCTTGATTATTTCTTTTTCCATTGAGTTATTTGGATTATTTGATATTATCAATAATCATTCCAATTTTCCATTAACATATGTGAATTAATTAGGATGAGAAAAGTTCCAAAGTATATGAATTGTCAAATTAGTCTTGCACCTACAAGTTTAAATCTATGCACATGGTTCATTTTTGCACTCATGACTATGATTGGTTAATTTCTACACTCATATATTTGATCTAGCCAAATTCTAAGGACAACTATATTTATATTGTGTCATTCTTCTTTTAACACGTCTAAGAAGTTGCAATTCTTAGTTATAGTTCAAACGTTATGGTTGAAACCTAATTTTTAGTAAATAAATTTATTTTATTTTATTTACATTTTAGTGAACTCCACTTCCTTACACAACTCAACCTAGGGTTTTTGCCTTAGGTTTTATGCTTCCACATTAGAGTCATTATTTATATTTTTGATTATATACTTTTCATTTTAAATTCGTTTGGGGTTTGAATCTAACTTTATTTGTGCTTCATTGTGTTATCTTGATTAGTGTTTGGGCTATTATTGTTTGTTATCTCTTTGATCCTTATCCATGATGCACTTTCACTATTAGATTTTTATCATTGATGTCTTCTCCCCCTTACCAACCTACTAGACTTCTCAATCTCAATTATCAAGGTGTTGCCCATGACTTTTGATTTTCAAATTTTATTTCAAATTCACATTAATTATCCCACAATTAAATTAAATTACTTTTCACAAATTTTAAATATTAAATTACTCATAGTCTCTGTGAAGTATATGTGATGTAATTAAATATTTAGATAAAATAATTATAAGGGAATAACATCTCTTTTACATAAATTTAGGTTGACTTAATAAATGCAAGCAATAAAAGTATACATAATTTAGGCTTAACTAATAATTTGATCAGGAAATGATAATTATAATAAATGAATATTCAAAAATTAAGAAAAGAAGATCAGGTAATTAGCTTTTCAAATAATGATGAAGAATAATTTGATGCTACATAAAATTTGGTCATTTTAGTATAAAATAGATATTCTTGATCTACTTGATGTCTCGAGAATGTAATAGTCAATGGATTTCATGCATGTCAGATCTACATTGTGTGTTCTTGATCCCACATTTCAAAAAAACATCCTAATGTGTGGAACCATTCTACTATATATTGGATTGATCTACCAAACTATGTACATGCACAACTTGATCCACCCTTGTATTCGATGTCTATCAATGTGAAATGACTGACAATATTGAAAAATACCTTGGGGAGATCACCAGATGACAAGAGTTGTGCTCTCCTAGGTTGGCCCCTCGATTATACCGACTTCACAATTGTTGAAGAATATTCAAGACAATAAGCTCAAGCATGGAAGTGTCCTAGATGATTTCATGCAAATTTGATTTGTTCTTCAATATAATTTTTTTAAGGATATGTAAAGTGGTGGAATTATGAGAGAGAGATAGAGACAGAGATATTCTCAACAACACATATCACTACATTCTTTCAATTCTACTGATGGATGGACAAAAACCATTTACCATCAACAATATTGTATGCTCTCATCTCAAAAACTTACTTATTACTTTTATTACATGCTATCTTGGCTTGCAAATAAACATGATCTAGGTGGTGGCCATACTTATATTTGCAAGAGAATTCCTATTAAATGCAGGTGTGAAAATGCATACATGCTTCAAATAGTACGTATAGGTGACAACTAATGGAATGTAAGTGAACACAAGTGCAATGCATGAACAAGTATATAGAAAGGGGATCATACAAATAGAGACTACACACCAAACATGAAAGCTCACACATTGGAAGTGGCTACTAAGCAAAACACAGGGATCTTGAAATCCATTAAGATTATATAAATTAATTCACAACACTTGAGAAAATAAAAATGGCACGGGCCATGGGAGAGAGAGTTAGAGAGAGAGAGAGACTACCCTTTGATCAGTCATTTCATGCCAAAATTCAAAAGATGACACATGTAATGAGTATTCCAAATTGGAGGTTAGTACTACATTAAAGAACATGAATCTTGGTATGGGTTGGACTATATCATCTAGCTCCATTGGTGCCTCATGAAATGGTACTTTTTATGTAAATGATCAAATGATAGAGAAAAGAGAGTGAATTTCAATTAGTTGTTTCATGCCAGCGATCCAAAGATACGACTGTTAGAGATAGATACACTTTAGTGTGCAATGGGTACACTTTAGAGGTCTTTAAGATGAATTATAAAGTCTTTAAGCAAATGGTGTGTTTCCATATGTTGGAACCTTAAAATTCTGGCAAAATTTTGGGTACCCATGATGAAAATTAGATTTAACATTGAAAATGAGTTGGGGTTGCTTTTTGAAATTCCTAAAAATTCCTTATTTTTCAAAAGTTATGGACAAGTCAACAAAAATCAAACTATGCACTAGTCAAAAAATGTATCTCATACATTTTCATTTGTATGCATATCATATACAACACCTTTCATGTCCATCGAGAGATAGTATGCATCAGGTTTAATTGTCACTTGTATCCCAAGTTGTCAAAATATTATACAAATCCGGACCCGAGGGTGTCTTATTGCGTGATGTATAATAGTAGAAATCTGCAGTTGTATATCCTTTATACAAATCCAAATGTGCATTCACAGATGTCAAAAGATGTTCAAAACCGGTATATAAGCCCACAATCCTATCAATTGTATATATCGTTGATAGTATACATTTTTATACATATACAAGTTCAGACCCGATTCGAAAATTAAATTCACAGAATTTTACTTCAAGTCCATGGTTGTATATTGTACACAAGATAGAAAAGAGAGAAGACACAAATGCATATATGGGCCCCGCCACAAACGGATATACAAATGCATTTGTATAAGACATACAGATATATTAGACACACAAATACCAATCTGGAACCGATTATTTTCATAGGTATACTTCATGATGTTTGAAACCTGCGATTGTATATCGTGATGCATGTATTCAATATACAAATCCTAAATATACAAGTGCAAACCTGAAACAATAATTCAATGGAATTTAGAAGATGGAAGCAAACAATTATATTGTATGTATCGGTGTACACATACTTGCATGTATTTGATATACAAAACTGGCAATTGGAAAGTTAAGGCTTTATGAACTTTTGGTGAGGTCTGAGTTTGTACATTTGTATGTATGTATCCAATATACAAAAAGGAAAATGCAGTTGCGAGATATATGTATACAATATGCAAAGAGTAATACAAACAGAAATGCATACAAAGGTGGAGACGAAGATAATTTCAATTTATTTCATAAATCCAATAAAATCCGCGCTTATATAAGAAAGTGTATGCATATAATATACAAAAGGTGATACAAATGAATACATACAAGTTTGGATCCGATTAGAAAGTTTAAATTCTGAGAACTTCATGTGAGATCTGGGGCTATATATTAAGAGGCATGAATTTGATATATAAGACAAGAGTATACATGACCGGATATGTAAATAATTTTAGTTTGTTTAATAGACCTGATGGAGTCCACACTTGTATATATGTCCTGAATGTATATACAAAAGTTGATACGAAGGAATTTCTTATACATACATATTTATTGTATCCCTGAGATGAATTTGTTCTTTGCCAGAGCAATATGAAGAGGGTCAGGGAAAGCAAAAATGAAATTTTCTCAATATTTTGCAATATATAGATCTATGTATTGCTTTTAGCAATGAGAACAGGTGAAGCATATTTTATCAAATACTAAAATTTGAGGGAAGACTTTGCTAGGCTAACCATTATAGATGCCCTATGATGATTTATCCAAATCTTAATCAGATTCATCTATTCCTTAATTATGATCCATTTATCCAAGAGGATGTAATTATGAATGGATACATTGTTTAGGGCTTGAAGTTTGTCTCCTTCACACATATATTTGGGTAACCAAGGAAGATCATTATCATCATCATCTGCATAATAACCATTACATACTACAGTATCTTTTCTAGTCACACTTCAGAAGCAAGATACAAATTTTTTATGATATTTTAATAATACAGTGTGCAAGATGTTTTTAATATGTGGATATATCTCTGGTGTTCTATTACTCTGTCGATATTCAATCTTATGAGTTGTTTGACTATCTCCATATTGAAATTTTCTAGTTATTAAATCAATTAGATTTTCAAGGCACATTTGTTGTCTCTGTGTGGTATGCTTGGGTGGTTTCTAGTTCAAGTTGATTTAAGTCCATCTGAATGATTTATATTTATTGGTCTCTACCCTGAGTTAAAATCCTTTAACTAAATCATCATAGTTGGTTTCCTTCAACATAGAATTAAATCCCTCTCATAAAACCATAGTAATTTGGAGAAGTATCAATTGGATTATTAAAGAAGAGTCTAATAACCAATATCCCTACACATTTACATAAGGTGTAAACATTTGATAGGTGCCAGGTAGTAAGAGTTAAACCAAGTAGGTAAATCTGCAAATCATACAAATCTTGATCCCATTCACCCAATAGAATTAGGCATTGGTCTTTCCAAAATGATATTTCAAAACCTTTCACACTTTTAAATTTCAAAGTCTGTATTAGAAATTGCTTTTAGTCTTACATCTACTTCACACTCATTTGTCATTGTGAAGGTCAAAACTAAGTCTGCACTAATCTTCAAGGTACACCCACCTAGGTTTGACAGAGCCTGAAGTGAAGGGGGTTTAGCCATATCTACCCTATGTCTGTTAGCCAAAAATGTCAAGAGAGCCTAGCAACCTCTTAGGGTTTAGGACCTATGTTTTTGTGACCTAACAGAATTGGCAACTCTATTGGGGAACAATATAAAAGAACTTGGTAGGAGACCATATTGATAGAGTCAGGATTGAAAAGGGCATAACTCTGCTGGTGAAGAAAGATCCAAAAGTTAAGATTCATTCTTCTCTAACAAAGATGGCGACTCTACTTTAATATATTGAATATCAAATTAGAAAAGTTGGATTTTAGACACCAAAATATTTCAGTTTCACATAACATGGATGGTAGAAGATCTAAGACAGAAGGTGAGAAGTTGAATGACAAGTTACCTTCCCCATCTTTGAGAATGCCTGCTAAAAAGGCTAGGATATCAAGTCAATCTGAACAAACTAATAATCAGAATGCCCAAGAGAATACTTCAGAACAACCTATAATAACATATAACAGCTTCACTCCCCTACATGAATCAGAGGAATTTCAATCCAAAAGTTATCTCCTAGACCAATACAGACCTGACCCTCAAAAGCAACTTAAATATGAGGCACAAATCATGAGGGAAATAGACCAAAATTAGACAGAATATGATTACAAAATGTCATTAGAACAAAATGAAGAAGCTCAACAAGAGTTCACGGATCAGAGAACTGTTGCACAAATTCACAACAATCCACCAAAAGACATGTATGAAATAAGGATGAGATGCAGCATGATCTACTTAAATTAGAAGAGGAACTTGAACTAGCTAAACTAAGAGAAAAGGAAGAACGGTTGAAATAGGAAATACAATAGATAAAATCTAGAACCCCAGCAACTAGCTCCAAGTATGTACCTCCACATAAGCAAAGTGGGTATGCTCTGACAAGCAATCCTTAAGAATCACATCAAAACATAGGTGGTTCAAATAGTTCAAAAGCACCTCATCATCCAAACAACACTAACCATATGCAATACAATATTCCACCAAGAAATCCAAGACAACCCAATGCCCATATCACATCCTAGCATGTAAATAATCCTTATCCACCACCTGGTCAACAATATGTTCCACCTCGCCAGCAAAATGCAAATATGAATCCACACCATAATGTACACCAACATCTACCTCATAATCAATATCAGCCAAACTAACATTTACAAGGACCCCTCAATATAAATATACATAGACAACTGAATTTGTGTAGGTATCAAATTTGTCCTCATCCCATTGACAAAGATTTGAGAAATGCACTTCCAAAATTTACTAGAAATAATGTCGTTTTAGCAGAAGATCATATAAGAAGCTTTGATATAGTCATTGATGATGAGGAAGTATGATATGAAGATGTTCAAATGAAACTATTTGCATTATCTCTGGTTGAAGATGCAAGAGATTGGTATAAAAATTTGCCTGATGCCTCAATCAGTTCTTTGGCAGATTTCAAAGATCGGTTCAAAGAACAGTGTGGCAGTCACTATGATCCAAAATTTTCTGTACATGAATTGACAAACATACAAAAGAATTATAATGAAACAATAGTAGATTTCAACCAAAGATTTTCAAAGATATATCACAAGATGGCTCCTGAAATAAAACCTCCTGATAAAATGGTCTTAGAAATATACTTAAAGGCTTTTGATCCTAAAATAGGATATGAACTCTGAAATAGAAATCCTATGACTCTTGTAGAAGCTCAAAAGGTAGCTGTGAGTATTGAAAATAATAGAAGAGCTGCTGGGAAGATTGGTAAAAGGGATAATATTAGAATTCCGCAAAATCCTAACAACCATTAGTCTTGCAAGCTAATTACTACATAAATGAAAGGCCTAGACTACATGATATGCCCTATAACACAAATTGGAAGGATGGAAAGCATGTGGATAATAGATAGAAATAGAACTACAATAGGGAAACCCCTGATCCCTTGAAGAAGCATGGGACACATGTAGTGGATAGGAACCCATGGTGCGTTGCATGCAACCTCCCTCACTCACCTGAATATTGTGTGGTAGCCTAGTCACTCCAAGGAAATGAAATGACTTATGATCAAGATAGGGATGATCACACCATAAATATGTTGGGAATGATGCCTCACTCAATTGATGAAGGATACTCATCCTTCGAGGAAGATGGGTATGAATATGATGTGAGTTCAAAAGTATAATATAAAC
This sequence comes from Cunninghamia lanceolata, assembly GCA_027924645.1. Classification (NCBI taxonomy): domain Eukaryota; kingdom Viridiplantae; phylum Streptophyta; class Pinopsida; order Cupressales; family Cupressaceae; genus Cunninghamia; species Cunninghamia lanceolata. The sequence continues at coordinate 4,104,404 of BSBN01000311.1, read as the reverse complement.
ATGGGTAGTCAAGAAATATTCTCTAATCAGGAAGAGGATATTGAAGGAAGCACTTATGTGTCCAACATGGTCCCACAATTCCAATTAAGAAAGCCCATTGAGGAAGAAATGAGAGCCCTTATAATTGTTGTTGTGGCTCAAGCTAGAAACAATTACAATCTGATAAATAGGACTGTGAATGCAGACCAAGGAACACCTAGAGGTTTGTTTATCAAGGAACCAAGTCATAAAAAGGATACTTTGGATAACTATAAGAAAGGAGAAAATCAGAAGATTCCACATAAGGAAAACTCCAAGGTTGAGCCCAATAAGATAAAGAATAAGCAACAGTCTGAGGAGAAAGGTTATAATAAAGAAAAATCAGAACAATAACTGTTGCTCCTTCTTTTGACATAACATAGGCATTATCCCAAATCAAGATATCAGTACCATTGATGGGGATGATGAAAGTAGATGAATATAGGGACAGTGCTCTCAAGTTGATTTCTAACATGCCAAATCAACAACAAGGCTGCAACAAAAATGGGCTAGAAAATAAGGTGAACAATCTTGGACAAGAAGTTATGAGGGCTCCTAAAATTTATCTTGGCGATGCTATAAAAGAAAGTCCTTCTCAAATAAACCCATTTAATATAACACTGCATGATCGATTTTGGAGCTGCCATAAACATCATGCCAATAACAGTCATGAAAGAGTTAGGTCTGCAGGTAGATACAACATATGGTAAATGTTATGCAATGGGTAATAGATCTATTCTAGTTGTTGGAATCATGAGAGATGTAGAACTAAAATTATCCTCATGTCCTGAAGCTACCTACAGAATTGATATAACTGTAATAGACACTTCGTCGTACTATGGTATGTTGTTATCTAGACAATGGACTGCTGCAGTAGGAGGAAATGTCCAACTAGACCTATCATACATGACCATACCAGTAAATGGGAGGGATGTCAAAATATACAAGGAGCCAAGATATGAGAATATAATAGAGCGATTAGATCCAAATTAGATAAATTGTTTCTGTGATGTAGATTTTGGGAGTTTTAGGGTTGAGAAAGCACATCCTAAATTACAAAATATAGAACCAATAAGAAAAGAGGCTCAAATAGATGAAAATGGTGTATGGAGGATATATTTTGATGGAGCCTACAACAAAGGAGGAAATGGAGCAGGAGTAGTATTTATCTCGCCCATAGGCAAGACATTCAAATACTCATTCTTATTATCCTTTGAATGTACAAATAACATTGTTGAGTACAAGGTATTTCTATTAGGTTTAAACATCACCCTAAAACATGGAATCAAATTACTAGTAGTATATGGTGACTCTGAATTAGTCATCTCATAGATTAGGGTGAAATATTCTTCAAAGAACAAAAGACTAAAGCAATACAAAAATGTTGTGTGGGATACTGTTGAACTATTTGATGCATTCTCTGTAGATTAGATAGAAAGGTCCAAAAACATAATGGCTGATTTCCTGGCAAATGTGGCCTTAAAAGGAGATGATATTACATTATCAGGAATAGCTGAAGTAGAATTTAAGGCTAGGCCAACAATCCTTGATAATATTTATCACTAGCAAGTTTTCAATGATGACCAAGACCTCATTAAGTTCCTCCATTGTGTGGACCACTATGAGTCTCAAGAAATTGACTTCAATGCATTTGTGGAAAAGGTAGATGGTAAAGAGACTCATTTTGGAAAAGAAGTGGTCCAACTCAAGACAAACAAAATCCCTAGAGGCCTTGTAGCCTTAGAGAGAGTGTTCGATGGGTGGGATAGATATAATCTTAAACCTGCAACAGTGGATCTTAAGGACGTGGAGGAAATTAATTTGTTAACTGATATGGCCCCTAAGAAGGTTTACATTGGAAAAAGAATCAATCCAAAAATTAGAGTAATGCTTATAGTCCTACTCAGAAAATATAGACATGTGTTTGCCTGGTCTTATGATGATCTAAAGGCATACAGGGAAGATCTATTTCAACATGAAATTCCACTAAAACCTGATGCCAAACCATTTAGGCAAAGGCAAAGACCCATCAATCCAACGTTGGCACCTAAGATGCAGGAAGAGCTTATGAAGCTCAGAGAGGGAGGTATTAGCAAACCTATTAGACATTCTTCTTGGGTATCAAACTTGGTACCCGTAAGAAAAAAAAATGGTGACATAAGATTGTGTGTAGACTTCAGGAACTTGAATATTTCATCACTAAAAGATAATCACCCCCTTCCAAATATGGAGACAATGCTGCAACAAGTGACATGATGTGAATTACTATCCATGATGGATGGTTTCTCTGGGTATAATCAAGTAAAGGTTAAGGAATTAGAATAGTATAAGACTGCCTTTACAACACCTTGGAGAACACATGTTTATGTAAGAATGCCATTTGGTCTTACAAATGCTGGGGCAACATTCCAAAGGGCCATGGATGTGGCATTTGCCAATTTGATCAATGCAATAATGGTTGTTTACCAAGATGATTTAACAACATATTCTAAAAAGGCAGAAGACCATTGTTCACACTTGGAGAAGATCTTTATTAGGGCATTGGAATATGTTATTTCTCTAAACCCAAAGAAATGCCTTTTTACTGTGATAGAAGGAAAACTACTAGAGCACATAGTCTCAAAGCATGGTTTCGGGATTGATCCTAAAAGAGTAGAGGCTATTAACAAGATTCCTATTCCAAGGAATGTGAAAGCCATTCAATCTTTCTTTGGATAGATAAATTTTGTCAGGAGGTTCATATCAAACTTTGCAAAAAATGTTAAACCAGTCTCTAAAATGTTGAAGAAGGGTGCGAAGGTGGATTGGACTAAAGAAGCTATTGATGCATTTACATCCATCAAGATTAAATAGGCCCCTATACTGAAGTCCCTAGATTTTGATAAGCCATTCCTAATATTTTCCTTTGCATCTTTTCATATAGTGGTAGTTGCAATGCTGCAGAAAAATAATGAAGGGTATGAACAACCTATATCATTTTTCAGAAAGTTACTCCAAGGGGTAGAATTGAAGTATGATATTACTGAAAAACAAGCATATGCCTTAGTAAAGGTAGTTAAAGCATTTAGGCCATATTTAGTTGGAGCTCACGTGATAGCATATGTATTGAATGCTGTAGTGAAAGATGTTTTTGTCCAGAATGAAGTTACAGGAAGGAGGTGCAGATGGATTAATAAAATCCAAGAATTTAACATTGACACTCAAATCACCAAGCTTGTTAGGGGTCAGGGTTTAGCCAAATTGATGACTGAATCAAACTTGGAGGCTGCACAAATTTACAACATACAAGAAGGAGATAACTTCGTTGCAAGCATTGAGCATACACCATGGTATACCAATGTAATGTATTATCTCAAAAACATGAAATGTCCTCAGGGCCTAAATGATAATTAGATGAGAACTTTGAAACTTGTTGCATCAAAGTATGTCTTCATGGATGGAGATTTGTATTGGAAAAATGGAGACAGTATTTTACTGTTATGCCTAGATAAAACACAAGATGAGAAGATATTACAAGAAATGCATGGAGTGTGTGGAGGGCACTTCTCAGCGAGGACTACTACCCATAAGATAATGAGAGCAGGCTACTATTGGCCTGAAGTTTTTAAGGATGCTCATAAATATGTAAGAAAATGTGAAGCTTGTCAAAATTTTTCTAGAAAATTGAACTATCAAGGAGTTGTACCATTGAGACCCATGCAGGTTGAAGCTCCATTTCATCAATGGGGGATTGATTTCATAGGGAAATCATAGAAAAATCTAGTGGTGGACACAAGTGGATTTTGGTAGCAACATACTACTTTACAACATGGATAGAGGCTATTTCGACTAGACAAACCACAAGCAAGGTGTTGGTAAATTTTCTATTGGAGAATATTATTACTAGATTTGGAGTTCCAGTCAGACTCATTACAGACAATGGCATGTGTTTTAGGTCAGAAGAGTTTAAAACATTATGTGAGTCATATGGCATAATAATTTCATATGCCTCTCCATATCACCCTCAGGCTAATGGACAGGCAGAGTCAAGTAACAAAAGCATCCTAGAAATAATCAAAAGAATGTTAGAGAATAACAAGAAAGCCTGGGACTCAAAATTAAGATTGGCATTGTGGGTAGACAGGGTTACTATAAAGAAGAGCATAGGAAAATCCCCATTTGAACTGGTATATGGTACACAAGCCAGGCTTCCTGTGCATAATCTTTTGCTAGTTTATAAATTTATTCTTCAAGAAGACATAGATGTTCCTGAACCCATGGAAGAGAGAATGGATCGATTGGTTGAACTAGATGAAATAAGGGCCCACGCTCAGGAACAAAATGAAAAGATGCAATTACAGATGAAATACTTGTTTGATAAAAAGGTAAAGGAAAGAAAGTTTAAGGTGGATGATATGGTGCTAATGTGGAATGCCATGGGACAAGATAAAGGAAAACATGGTACGTTTGAGGCGTTATGGTTGGGCCCATTTATCATCATTGGTAAATGTGGAGAGGATTCTTATTATCTATAGAACATGAGTGGTGAGGAACAGGAATTGCCAATGCATGGACAATTCTTGAAGTACTTCTTATCATAGGATCTTTCCATGCACAATATATTTCAGGACAAGAAATTGCCAGTGCATGGACAATTCTTGAAATACCTTCTCTCTCTCTAAGATTTTTCCATGCACGGTAGACTAGGATTCCATTTCCCACACCCCCACTACCATTGGTTTGCGTCCCAGAGAGCATTTTCTGGATTCTTGCAATGACTTCATACCCATTCATCCCCAATAAGAGCCACTATTGGAACCTTAAAATTCTGGCAAAATTTCAGGTACCCATGATGAAAATTGGATTTAACATTGAAAATGAGTTGGGGTTGTTTTTTGAAATTCCTATAAATTCCTTATTTTTCAAAAGTTATGGACAAGTCAACAAAAGTCAAACTATACACTGGTCGAAAAATGTATCTCATATACATTTTCATTTGTATGCATATCATATACAACACCTTTCATGTCCATCGAGAGATAGTATGCATCGGGTTTAATTCTCACTTGTATCCCAAGTTGTCAAAATAATATACAAATCTGGACCCAAGGGTGTCTTATTGCATGCTGTATAATAGTAGAAATCCGCAGTTGTATATCCTAAAGCATGAATATCTTATACAAATCCAAATGTGCATTCACGGATGTCAAAAGATGTTCAAAATTGGTATATAATCCCGCAATCCTAGCAATTGTATATATCGCTGATAGTATACATTTTTATACATATACAATTTGAACCCGATTGGAAAATTAAATTCACAAAATTTTACTTCAAGTCCGTGGTTGTATATTGTACACAAGATACATAAGAGAGAAGACACAAATGCATATATGGGCCCCACCACAAACGGATATACAAATGCATTTGTATAAGACATACAAATATATTAGACACACGAATACCAATCCGGAACTGATGATTTTCATAGGTATACTTCATGATGTTTGAAACCCACGATTGTATATCGTGATGCATGTATTCAATATACAAATCCTAAATATACAAGCACGGACTTGAAACAATAATTCAATGGAATTTAGAAGACAGAAGCAAACAATTATATTGTATGTATCGGTGTACACATAATTGCATGTATCTGATATACAAAACTGGACGCAATTGGAAAGTTAAGACTTTATGAACTTCAGGTGAGATTCGAGTTTGTACATTTGTATGTATGTATCCAATATACAAAAAGGAAAATGCAACTACGGGATATATGTATACAATATGCAAAGAGTAATACAAACATAAATGCATACAAAGGTGAATCCGAAGATAATTTCAATTTGTTTCATAAACCAAATAAAATCCGCACTTATAGAAGAAAGTGTATGCATATAATATACAAAAGGTGATACAAACAAATACATACAAGTTCGGACCCGATTAGAAAGTTTAAATTCTAAGAACTTTATGCGAGATCCGGGGCTGTATATTAAGAGGCATGAATTCGATATACAAGGCAAGAGTATACATGACCGAATATGTAATTAATTTCAGTTTGTTTTATAGACCTGATGGAGTTCGCACTTGTATATATGTCTCAAATGTATATACAAAAGTTGATATGAAGGAATTTCTGATACATACATATTTATTGTATCCCTGAGATGAATTTGTTCTTTGCTAGAGCAATATGAAGAGGGTCGGGGAAAGCAAAAATGAAATTTTCTCAATATTTTGCAATATATATTTCGATGTATTGCTTTCAGTAATGAGAACATGTGAAGCATATTTTATCAAATACTAAAATTTGAGGGAAGACTTTGCTAGGCCAACCATTATAGATGCCCTACGATGATTTATCTAGATCTTAATCAGATTCATCTATTCCTTAATCATGATCCATTTATTCGAAAGGGTGTAATTATGAATGGACACATCGTTTAGGGCTTGAAGTTTGTCTCCTTCACACATATATAAGGGTAACGAAGGCAGTTTATTATCATCATCATCTGCATAATAATCATTACATACTACAGTATCATTTCTAGTCACACTTCAAAAGCAATATACAAATTTTTTATGATATTTTAATAATACAGTGGGCAAGATGGTTTTAATATGTGGATATATCTCTGGTGTTCTATTACTCTGTTGATATTCAATCTTATGAGTTGTTTGACTATCTCCATATTGAAATTTTCCAGTTATTAAATCAATTAGATTTTCAAGTCACATTTGCTGTCTCTATGTGGTATGTTTCGCTGGTTTCTAGTTGAAGTTGATTTAATCCATCTGAATGACTTATATTTATTGGTCTTTGCCCTGAGTTAAAATCCTTTAACTAAATCATCATAGTTGGTTTCCTTCAACATAGAATTAAATCCCTCTCAGACAACCACAATAATTTGGAGAAGTATCAATTGGATTATTAAAGAAGAGTCTAATAACCAATATCCTTGTAGGTTTACACAAGGTGTAAACATTTGATAGGTGCCAGGTAGTAAGAGTTAAACCAAGTGGATAAATCTACAAATCATACAAATCTTGACCCCATTCACCCAATAGAATTAGGCACTGGTCTTTCCAAAATGATATTTCAAAACCTTTCACACTTTTAAATTTCAAACTCTAGTATTAGAAATTGCTTTTAGTATTACATCTACTTCACACTCATTTGCCATTGTGAAGGTCAAAACTAAGTCTGCACTAATCTTCAAGGTACACCCACCTAGGTCTGACAGACCCTGAAGTGAAGGGGTTTAGCCATATCTACCCTGTGTCTGTTAGCCAAAAATGTCAAGAGAGCTTGGCAACCTCTTAGGGTTTAGGACCTGTGTTTTTGTGACCTAACACCCTAATTATAGTTCCCAATGGGCACATGTCATCTTTAGATTGTTGGTATGAAATGAGTAATTGAAAGTCACTCTCTCTTTTCTTTATCTCTCTTTCCCTGTATATCTCTTATCTCTAGCTCTCTCTCCTACTCTATCTCTCTATCTCTATTCCTCTTTCTCATATTTTTGTAAAAGTGCCATTTCATGAGGCTCCAATGGAGCTAGATGATATGGACCAACTCATACCAAGCTCCACATTTTACATTATAAAAGTACCATAGTCTTGATCTTTAATGTAGGGTATTCCATAAGAATGTTTGACCATAGCCCCAAGTCTATCACACAATGTAAATCACTTTGTTCCACTATTTTTATGTAGTTTAACTACGTTTTATAATCCCATAATGGACAATGATATTTTATTTTAGGAAATGTATCTCAATTGTCATGGATAGTAAAGGTAAAATCTAAAAAAAACTATTCATAGGAAGGTTATGCATGTAGCCATGTTTTCTACTTAAAACTAAAAAGTACTTCGAATCCATAAATTTTAGTTCAACATCATACATAAATAAGGATATAGTTTCCCCATACACCTTTTGACATATTATACACATATTCAAAGTAAAAGTATGGTGGGACTTGCTCAAACTCTTTAAGCTTCCAGTACTGACCCAAAAGGTGATTTGGGACTCCAAATCCAACCAATCCTTTAATGTGGTGTGGAAAACAAAAATTTATATCTTTATTCTCTATAGACAAACCTTTGGAAGACATACTTTATTTGATATCTATCTTCTCATGGTTTCTTGTGATGGGTTTCATAGTAATCCTTATATATAGATAGATAGATAGATAGATCTATCTGATGCCCTGTCTACCCATCTTCCATGTGTCATCTTTTATTTTTTAATGCCTTAGTGTCAATATTAAGGGTTTCATAATGTAAGGAAGAGGTGGAGAGATAGAGATAGGGAGATGAGAGATAGAAAGATATAGAGATAGAGATAAAGAGAGGGAGGGATAAGAGTTAGATAGATAGATAGATAAATAGATAAATAGATAAGGGAGGAGGGACAAGCATATATATATATATATATATATATATATATATATATATATATATATATATATATAGAGAGAGAGAGAGAGAGAGAGAGAGAGAGAGAGAGAGAGAGAGAGAGAGAGAGGACTTGGGATGAGAGAGAAATAAAGAGGGACATATAGAGATATAGAGAGAAGGACATTGATAGAGACAAAGGAATAGAGAGATATACTACCATTTGATCAGTCATTTCATGCTAACAATCAAAAGATGACATGTAATGAGAAGTCCAACTTTAAGGTTAGTACTACATTAAAGATCACAGAGTTTTGTATGGGCTGGTCTATATCATCTAGCTCCATTGGAGCCTCATGAAATGATACTTTTCATTTGTGATCCAATGTTAGAGAAAAGAGAGAGTGACTTTCAATTGGTCGTTTCATGCCAATGATCCAAAGATGCAATGAGCTATTTTGGGAGATCAATGGTTGATAGTTTACTATAGGCCAATAGAGATGATCCCATGAAAATAGATTCTCTTTTCAATTCCTTTTACAATCCTTATTGCTTCTCTTATATGACATTTAATAAAGCACTTCATTTTTTTATCCATCAAATTCTTTACTAGACATAGATCCTATGCAAATACTTTTGGTAGATGGTTACCTAGATTGGATAGATATTGAGCTTGTACTCATGTAAAATGGGCCATATAGATATTGAGCTTATGTATACTATACCTAGATCATGACTAATGAAATGCAAGTGAACTTCATGACACTTGAGAAAACAAAAATGACATGGACCATAGGGATACATGACAATCATCATTCATTTAAAGACATGGCAATTGAACTTCCACAACTCTTCGGCGTACCCATTACACACCAAGGTGTGATTGCTAATTAATAGTTGCATAATTTTTTCAAAACTTCCTCCATCTAACAAATCATACTCTTCAAAACCCACCAATGAGAGAGAATACAAAGAAAAAAAAATAACAATGAATGATATTATTTATATATATATACCTATATTGACGGCTCCTCCTTGCGCGCTCTCCATCTCTCTTTTTAAAAATTTGGCCCGCCAGGTGAAATGCCAAGAATTGTTGCATTCAGTATAAAACAATTGCAACCATTATAGGGACAATCCAACTGAACCTCTCAATTCACCTATTCGCTACAAATTAATGTGTTAAGGAGGATTTGAAGAACGCAAATATTAGGGTTTTATGTGAGAGTGTGGAGACCGTAAGGGTTATAGTTGGTAGCCAGAGTTCTACGAGGAAAGACCAGAAAGAAAAAAAATCTGCAACTAGTAGAGAAAGCTTGTGACAATGAGGCCGACTAGACGTCCGTGTTTTGAACCTTTCTTGTGCATAATCTCATAAGGGATGAAAATCAGGTAGATTACAGTTTTTTTTTACTTTTTCTTTTTGTGGTCGTATTAGATATATTTTTAGACTAAACCAAATTATTCCAACAATATTATACCCAACAATGCTAGTTAATCAAATAGGCTTTACAATCACATCAAACTCACACTAGAGGGGTGTAGATGGATTTCAGGGATTATGACATATGACAGTCTAATATTTTGTTATTGTGGCAGAAACTGATTGAGAAAATCGAGATGATTGACAGATGAATTGATAAAAAGAATGACCTATACCAGGCCATTAATCGGGCTCAAGAACAAATGTTAGCAAAAAAATTTCCAAGGTATTTATCAAAACTATTTAGTTTTTAATTTTTTTTATTGAACTGTGCTTTTAGGTTGGATCTATAGGTTTATCTTTTTACAATTTGAAGTTTGGTTGAAAGATATGGTTTACTTGAGTAAATGTGTATAGGAATTCGAAGAGGAACAGATGTTGAAGAGAGAATTGGAGGTTTGAGCTTGATTTGCTACTTTTCATTTTTATTTTATTTTTTATGCCCCACTATGTTTTTTGATTTTTGCCCTTGTATGCAAAGCTCATATATTCAGATGTTTTTATTTTTCTTCAGCATACAGAGACAATTCTTGCGAATTTAAGGCGGGAAAAACTTAAAGTCGAAAACGACTGTCACTGTCTGGATTATACTTATGAGGTAGTTATAAATGTCTTTTCAATTGATCGTATGCTTAGCATTTTCATTGCAAAATTCTTGTTTCTTGATTGTGGGCAGGAATCATCTCCCTAATCATGGATTTGAAGCAAATGCTTTGGATTTTGCAGAGATTGTTGAAACAACAGGGGCTTTAAGAGATAGATAACTGTGAGTCGCCATGACTTTGCTCCACTCATGAACCTATTCTTTGTGCCTGTGTCATCTATTTTGGCAGAATAAGTACCATTCTTCTCAAGCTTTGTAATTGTTTGCAATTGGTTGTGTGTGATAATCCTAAGCAGTTACTGTACTATTCTATTCATATTTGCACTCAGACAGCAACTAGTTGCACAATATTATATTCAGTTATCAAACAATCAATAACTTTAGGCAATATCAATCATAAGTGAGTTCACGCCCTCACTTGATGACAATTCAATATAACTGATAAATGCCAGTCCTTCACAATGTTCCAGTTTACAAAAAGGGCAAGGAATAATATTATTATCCACTCAGATCTGCTGTCAACGATTTAGCACTGTAACGACCCCTACATAAATTCCTGAACATACAGTGTAAAAGTCTGATCCTTTATTTTTATTTACATTCAAACTACCTCAAAGGACAAAATACAGAATCTGGTAATATTCCATCTGAAATTCATACAAGGCAACACAGATCTGGACAATTCATACACGATTATAATCTGAAATTTGAACCTCCTGATTGGTGTTTGTTTTGATCAGTAGAGTATAATTCATGCTAATGCGCAGGGGTATGAGTGATGTTTTCATCCCTCTATAGATTCCAGTGTTGTCGGCTCAGAGATGATACCTGGAAGTGATAGGTGTGGCTGGTAATTAGGGAGTTGCACCAAAAAGATGGTTAAAAGCCTAAAATATGCATATATTTATGATTTTTATACATTTTCTGTATAGTCAAACCCAAAACATTCCCCCAAAAAATTTGCCCATAACTTAGCTTTTGAATTAACCAGTTTGCATTTGTTGTGCATATTTATTTAGATAAATTTTCAGTCATGGAATAAAACAAAACAAATATAAAATGCATGCCACATTCAAACAAACACTGTACTTCTATAGAGTAATTTTGGCATGGTTCTTGTCAAGTTAAACTCGCCCAGCAAAATCCACCAAATATACATGATGATGTTTACAAAAGACAAATATTACATCTGCAAACAATCCAAAGTGATTTCCTTGCCACTCTTAACTGAAGGCTGGGTGCAACAAGCACAACAAGCACAGAATATTAAAACACACAACTTAACCAAACATCCAATGCTTGGTGATCGAGGCAATTGCAATTGCCTGTAATGTCCCCATTTTTTAGGAGCATCAGAGTTTGGAGGATTAGCCTATCTTTTGACCCTCGTAGGCTAATGGAGTTGTTCAGAGGGTTTGTTTTGACAGTTATCTGGTTGCCTTCTTCAGAGTAGAGTTTGGTTCAGGTTGGGCCTTCGTTTGGCGTTCTAGGACTCAGTCTCACACACTTACTATTTATAGTAAGTCACCTTGTCAGTAGAGTCCAGTATTTCTATATTTGGTAAGGCACCTGGACATGTCTTGGATGTAGGGTCGATTTCCATGATCAGTTGGTTTAGCGAAATAATGGTTATTAAAGGAGTTATTATCATTAAGGTCTCTTTAATGATAATAAAATAATATAAAGGTTTATTATAAAGTTTATAATGTCACTTTATAATCAATGGGGCCATGACCCTCAATTAAGTGACTTAAAGTGCATTAATTATATTTTAAGAGGAGAGCCTATATATTAATGCATTTAATAAAGTCAATGGGGAAATTGACCTAATTGGAGAAGAATATAAAAGGCACCAAAGCAAAGGAAAAGGATATCATTGGATCATTTTACATATTGGATTTTATGTTTCTGGAGAGCTTGGCTCTTGAGGATGGAAACCTAGGGTTTTCAGAATTCTTGGCTTTGGAGAATGAAGATTCTTCATTGTTCCTGCTACCTGAGGGTGTGAAAGATCACTTGAAGGCTGCATCATTGGTAGCTTCATGTCAGAGGCTGCATTTGTGCTTCATTGGATTTACAAGAGAGATTCAGAATAAGGGTTTCATCATCATAAGTTTGTTATCCGGGTATGAATGCTTTCAATGTAATTTCATGACAATAATAATTCTGATATAATATTATATTTGTGCTTTGGCTTTTCCTTGTTCTGTAAATTTTATGCATTATCTGGTAAATATTTCAAAAAAAAACTTCAAAACATCAAACCAGCAATTGGAAAAATAGCTCAGGGAGAACAGGGGTTCTTACATTGCCTGATGATTAAACCATTACATTTGCCTCTATTTATAGAGGGCTTTAGAACAATCTAGACTCCAGGAATACAGTCAAAACAAGTTTCTACATTCAACGCACATGGTCTTTCTGTAGGTCTGTGGTCGGTGGGAGCAGGTGAGAAGTCGGTGGGAGCATGTGAGAAGCTTCCACATTAAATGTCCTTTGACTGATACAGTGGGCGAAATTTATGCCAACATACTCCCCCTTAATTTCGACCACAAATTTCAATTACTTTCTTGACCTTTTCCATTGATGCTTCAGCATCTTCAATCTTCAAATTTTATGGATCGAACCTATGAAATCCTATTTTGCTGTAGGGATGCTCTATCCACGAGCTCTGGCCTTCTTGTCACCAGTCCATCATAGGTTCAGGTGTGATTACCTTGCTTTCTTCAACACCTCCCATAGAGTCACACTGCTGGTGCTTGGGGATCCTAACTTCAATTGCTTCTTCTGACTTCATACATGGCTTTCACAAATACAGAATGCTGCGGCATTCAACCATCTTATTTCCTTATACATTGACAATTTCACTCAACTTGTGTTACAAATTCAGACACCTATCCTTCTCTATCCTCCTCTGACCTTCTGATCTCTTTTATCAACACTTCTTTGTTCTACAGATTTTAAGAATGTTTTTCTACATAATATTTCATTCTCTGAATCAAGAGACTTATACAAACTCTTCAAACTTTTTATGATCTACAGAACCAACTTCAAGATGGAGTATAAAGCTTTAAGCTCTTTAAAGCTAATGCAAAATAATTTAACTTCTCTTGTTTTTCACACGGCACTCCACTAAACACGCCTCTTTAAAAAATAATTCGAGCTTTTCAAGAAACAGATAAAAAACTTTTCACATGCCGATTTCTCAGGCACTTTCTCAGGCCTTTCTCTTTCCACGACTTGCATGCCTTCTTGGTCTGCACGCGGGTCTGCTCTTTCCATGCTCTGCTCGCCTCCTTCACACGCACAGAGCAATATTTCTTCTGCAGCTTTCTTGAATGCTTTCTCAGCTGCCTACACGCCTCTGCTGAACGGCGAACTCCTCTGTTGTATTTTTTTTTGGATGCCTCTACTGGACTCCTCTTGGCAATAACAGCAGCTTCAGCTACAGAAATCTTAACACAGGGATTTCTTCTTTTGATGGCAAAGAGCTACAGCTCTTCATTGGTCAGCAAACTTTGAACTGAAAACATCAGCTACTCATTCCTATCGCTCCAAATTCTCCTCCACTTTCCTTAGTGGCGCTTCAGCGGCAACTTCACTTTTTCTTCAAAGTCTTCTATGGCTTCCTTGAATGAAACCGACCACTATGATGGTGGTTGTGCTTATTCCTGCAGCAGCTTCTTTATGTTTTAAACAGCTTCCCCATAGATACAGCGATCAGCAGTTTTATCCTAGGGCGATCTGGCCCTCCAATCTTCAGATTGATCAGCAGCTCCTATAGATTTCACTCTGGATATCATACGAACCCAGCTATGATAAACTTGCACAATCTTCAGGCAGTCCCACGATCTTCTGCTCTGATACCAAATGAAGGCTGGGTGCAACAAGCACAACAAGCACAGAATATTAAAACACACAACTTAACCAAACATCCAATGCTTGGTGATCGAGGCAATTGCAATTGCCTGATGATTAAACCATCACATTTGCCTCTATTTATAGAGGGCTTTAGAACAATCGAGACTCCAGGAATACAGTCAAAACAAGTTTCTACATTCAACGCACATGGTCTTTCTGCAGGTCTGTGGTCGGTGGGAGCAGGTGAGAAGTCGGTGGGAGCATGTGAGAAGCTTCCACATTAAATGTCCTTTGACTGATACAGTGGGCGAAATTAATGCCAACATTAACTGGTCTTAAAATTCACTAATTGGTTTTATCAAACAGTTGTATGTTGAATAAATAGCTCGATATGCTGGTTAAAACTCCTCTTAAACACAGAAAAGGGACTCTTGAAAAAACAAATCACAAACAACTATACGTCATCATTGAGAAGCCTTTACTTGTACTCCTAGTTGAACCTTGCACCTTCATAAGTTAGATCTTGCTTCGTTGTGAGAATCAAGCTCTTCACAAAAGGGTAACGAACACCGAAAGAAATGCTCAGAAATCTTCAAATGAATGTAGTTCCAACATAATGGCTTCAATGCTTTCTGAAGGAGGTGCCACATGACTTAAAATGTCTGAAGAATATCTCCTAGAAGATATATGTTTGTAGCCACCCTCCATGGAACCATTAGATTATGACATTATGTCCTGCATTGCTCGATATTTATGAGCATAAAGGACCTGTCAGGCTGCAGTCTAGAAGTAAGCCGCATTTCATATGCTCATGACATCCCAGTTTCAAATCATGGCAGACATGCTCCCATAATTTTCTAGTTGTAATACACCGAGTTTGTGTAATGTGTTTCCATTTGTAGTTGAGTATCCTCTTGGGTGTTCAAATGTAAAATAACTGGCAAAAAAAAAAAAAACAGAAAAGGCAACCGATAATTTACAAAATTATATTGTCCCTCATTCCAGATCAACCGGATAGAATGACCCACTGTCAGAAGCCGAATTTGAAACTTGGCTGGCATAATACCCCAAGGAGGAGTATACTCAAACAGAGCTTAAACTCCTGGGGTCTCAGAAGTCACTCGGTAAACAAAGAACCCATCCAACAGAATTTGCTAAGCCCCTCGTTATTAGCTAAGGATGCGCACCCTCAACCAAAAAAAAAAATTACTAATTTAGAGGTTCTGGTAGGGTGTTTAATCGGTTAAAATGAATTGGTCCTCTGAGACGAGTCTTGATTTCCTGAAATGGTGTGTCCCATCATCCATGTAAAATGTGAACACCCACAAAGAGGTCGTCCTACTCAGTCCCAAATGGTCCTATCACATATAATATGTGCAAGCAAATTATTCTGATTAGACCCAGATGATCATATCACATATTAATAATTATATGTGCGACGGAAACCATTCTGCTCAGCCTCAATTGATCATCTCACACATAATATGCGCAAGGAAGATTATAACGCTCAGGCCCAAACGGTCAAAGCATATATAATATATCCAAATACCATCATCTCAGACCCACAAATTGATGTAGACGAGTTAGAAAACGGTCTTATACCAAGTCAATCTTCTGCATCACATGATATTCATAATATAAACTTGTAAGAGGCTGACTCGAATCAATTCCCTTCATCTGGATTTAAGGGGTAACAACTATATTTACAGTTGAGCAGTAATACACCCTTGTAAATCTTGAGAATGTTGTTAAACCATACCCCACATAACAAGGAAGCCCCTGGCCCAAGGCTACAGAACAAAGTAAAACTAGAACCTCCATAATCAGTTCCAGAGGCTGAACTGGAGCAACTAAACTCTTCAGATCCCTCTGCGTCTCTCCATTCTTCTTCTACCTCCTCTTCATCGTGCTCACAACAGCTGCCAAATTCATCAATATCTGGCCACTCCTCTTCTGCAGGCTGGTCAAAATCTTGGTGGGCATCCTGCCATTCATCATTTTTGGGAGTTTTGAATTCATTTTCCAGCATTTCTTAGAACCGCATGGCCAGTACAAACTCAGAGTCCATTGGGTCCCAAACAGAGGAAGAAGAAAAAGTGGAGGATGCAGCCAAAGCCTCATTGATCTACTCTTTGAAAGCATAGTCTTCATCGTAATTCTCCATTTCCATAATGTTTTTCTGCTCCTCCTTCCTGCTTCAACGATCAATAATTCTGACGCCTACTAAACCCCCTTGTAAGCACTACTAGGTGAGACACAATCCTCACCTCAAATATGAGCAATTTTGACCCTGGAGATTGCACTGCGCTGAAGTTAATCTTGGTTAAAATCTTACAGGTCTGTGGGATTACATAGAAGAGAAGCGAAGAGCATAAACCCCATTTTAAAGAGAGCTGAAAGCAACCGTTGCTTAAGTCCAGGACAATATAATTTTGTAAATTACCGGTTGCCTTTTCTGTTTTTCTTTTTCTGCCAGTTATTTTACTTTTGAACACCCAAGAGGATACTCAACTACAAATGGAGACACATTACACAAACTCAGTGTATTACAACTAGAAAACTAGGGGAGCATGCCTGCCACGATTCGAAACTGGGATGTCCTGAGCATATGAAATGCGGCTTACTTCTAGACCGCAGCCTGACAGGTCCTTTCTGCTCATAAATATCGAGCAATGCAGGACATAATGTCATAATCTAATGGTTCCATGGAGGGTGGCTACAAATATATATCTTCTAGGAGGTATTCTTCAGACATTTTAAGTCATGTGGCACCTCCTTCAGAAAGCATTGAAGCCATATTTATGTTGGAACTACATTCATTTGAAGATTTCTGAGCATTTCTTTCGGTGTTCGTTACCCTTTTGTGAAGAGCTTGATTCTCACAACGAAGCAAGATCTAACTTATGAAGGTGCAAGGTTCAACTAGGAGAACAAGTAAAGGCTTCTCAATGATGACGTATAGCTGTTTGTGATTTGTTTTTTCAAGAGTCCCTTTTCTGTGTTTAAGAAGAATTTTAACCAGCGTATCGAGCTATTTATTCAGCATACAACTGTTTGATAAAACCAATTAGTGAATTTTAAGACCAGTTAAGAGTGGCAAGGAAATCACTTTGGACTGTTTGCAGATGTAATATTTGTCTTTCGTAAACATCTTCATGTATATTTTGGTGGATTTTGCTGGGCCAGTTTTACTTGACAAGAACCATGCCGAAATTACTCTATAGAAGTACAGTGTTAGTTGGAATGTGGCATGCATTTTATATTTGTTCTGTTTTATTCCATGACCGAAAATTTATCTAAATAAATATGCACAACAAATGCAAACTGGTTAATTCAAAAGCTAAGTTATGGGCAAATTTTTTTGGGGATGTTTTTGGTTTGACTATGCAGAAGATATATAAAAATCATAAATATATGCATATTTTAGTCTTTAGTCTTAACCTAAAAACAGGAATTAAGTTTAGACAATACAACATACATATAATAGACAAAGCAACCATAAGTTTTTTATAAGATCATATTGACTCAATATTAAAATCTGTAACTCCCTTTGCGTGGGTTCCACTGAGAGCTCTGTTTCATGTCACTCTCAAGTGGGAACGCCTAGGATAAAATCTAGTGAATTGCCTAGGCAGAAAAAATAAAACCCACAATATGAATGAGGTGGACACTTAAGGTAAAGCATGTGCTGTGTTAATAAGGTGAAGCCAGTAATTATTGCTTCTTACAGAGAAATGCAGCAGGTAATACTCCAAGACTTATTTTAAAAAGACAAGCCATAAAACCCCTCTACAGCTGTACAAATCCCCAAAACTAAAAAAAAAGAGAATTAAAAAATTGAAAGAGCAGCATGCGAACTTAAAACCAGCAGCAGCACCAACAATTATAACAACACCACGAAAACACCATAATTTTTACACACATACTCATCGGCCATCGTTGGACAGAGGATTAAGAATTAAGTAGAATAATGAGAATAAAGGAAATGTAGATACAAATTATAAGTTTTTTCCAATTATATGTACATGTTAAGATATTGAAAGTCTGATCAACTTACATGATTGAAACCATTGTCACTACCACTGTGCTTTAATATGGGAGAAGAAGAGTCTTGCATCCAACCGTATTTGGATGATTTTGAAAATATTTTTTAATTTTTT
This sequence comes from Cunninghamia lanceolata, assembly GCA_027924645.1. Lineage (NCBI taxonomy): Eukaryota > Viridiplantae > Streptophyta > Pinopsida > Cupressales > Cupressaceae > Cunninghamia > Cunninghamia lanceolata. Next base: position 4,085,893 of record BSBN01000311.1, on the reverse strand, counting down.
ATTTAAGGATGAATTTGGGATTTACATGGCATGTTTGCTGACTAGTTTTATTGTTGTTGTTTGTGGATGGAATTTGAGCCATTTATTTCGTAGGGCAATTGCCGCTAGGTTGTTACATTTGGTGGGTTATCAAATATGTGTCAAAATGGAACATAATCAAATTAAGGAACAAAGTTTTTCTATTCTCACACTATGTAACATATTTTCTTGTACCTAAAAACACACATACAAACAAAATTAAAATTGTATTTATATGTTAATTTTTTTAATATGACATATGTGGTTAGTAATGTAAGTTTTAATAATTAAATGAAATTTATATTTTAGTAAAATAATATTACTAAGTATTTAGTATTTTATAATTTATAATAAATATTAGTGTTTTTATAAATTTTAATAATCAAATGAAATTTATATTTTAGTAAAATAATATTATTAAGTATTTAGTATTTTATAATTTATAATAAATATTAGTGTTTTTATAATTTTGTTTTATTTTAATATATCTGTTATTTTATTTAGTATATTTTGTAGCTGTATTTAAATATTTGTTTTAGTTTTTTTATCTAATTTATTTATTTATATGAATGCATTTTGTTTTCTTAATAAAATATTAGTGCTTTTTTTAAAATTAATTATTTTACTAAATTACAATAAGTAAATAAATTATTAATAATAAATAAAAGATGTATATATATTGTTAATTGTTAGGAGGTAATTTGCAGTGGGTATTGTTAATATGTGTGAGCGCAAGTCTTTGGACTCTATGTTAAAAAAATTTGTGACCCTTTTGAACTTCTTGGTTTTTGTTTTTGCTATTCTTCTTTGGATTGTAGGCTAAGGAATTTTGTAGTTTGAACCTTTTAAAATAACAAACATTTTTTTTTGTTCCACAAATTTATGCCACATTGAGGATGATGGAAGAGAACTAGACTCCACTATTTCATAAACTTTTATTTGTGGCGCATGTATTCTAATGTAGTTTGAGGGGGGTTTTGTATAGCAGAGACGAGTTCCATAATAAAGTACTCAACAAATAAGTATGAAGGATAGGGCAATAATTTGTTGGGGAGAACCTTGCTAAAAAAATTATCAACATGCCCATTGAATGTATGGACGTCCAATTGCTAGTATTATTATTATAATTTATTAATAAATATATTAAGGGTAAAGCCAAAATGCGCTCCAGAAAAGGGACATGACATTCTGATATTGGTTTCCCTAAAGAATGGACTTACTAGGGCTCTCACACGATGGCTAACACTAACATTTCAAGATAAACAATTCTCGTGATTTGATTCTCCTTATCTGGACTCTTGTCACCTCTCCTTTTACTTGTCTTGGGCAATAACAGGGTACCGAGGGAGAGTTCCTCAGATGGCAATGACAGGCTTCTTGCCATTTGGCGCCATATGCATCGAGCTTTACTACATTTTTAATTGTTTGTTCCATTCACTAGTGTGGTTTTAATTGTTTGTTCTTGACATTATTGGTGTTTGTGGGTAGGCATGTGGCATCCAGCCCCTATTTTAACGTAGATGTTAGCAGAATAGAAAATGCATAGTTTTTGCATTTAATGCTATTGTAAGCTTAAGTTCTTGTAGTGTATGTGGTGTGTGTTTGCAATTCTACTTTTTGCATATCAAAGGCAGCCAAATTTAATTTTTACTACTTTGTTATTGTTTCTCTGATCTTGTTCTTTTCAATAAAGGAATCTTCTGCCCCAACCAGCCAAAGGTTGATTGGTTGTGAGACCAGCCCCATTGAGAGGCCAACAGCCTTCTCAAAATCTCCCTCCCTACAGTAGTTCAAACCAAACTTGAGATGGACTCTGTCCAGTGAAATGAACAAAATGGAAGTATGACTTGCTTCAACTCAATCCAATACCATGTAAAGAAGACAGTAATTAGGCCAACCTTCCCATCCAAAATGGTTTTAACCTTGTGATGGACCTGCATAGTGTCAATTTCTCTATAGATAGTGATAGAAAACAAGTTGCAAGTGTTCCAAGAGAAGACAATACCTGGATTATGGGAGTCTTATCAGGTCCTGAAGCTCTTAGAGCCTGGGTACAGGAGAACTGGCAGGCGAAGTGGGTAGCTTGACAATGCCAAAAGGCTATTTCATTGCAATCTTCTCTTTAGAGAAGGAAAAAGATCATGTATTCTTACAGTGGAACGGGCAACCTAAAAAATAAACTTTATATTTATAATCCACAAGGGCATGTTATTCATGTGTGTTAAGTATATAATTGTATACTAAAAAGAGAAAAATCTCTATACACACGCACACACACAAAACTTATAAGTTTTAGGCAGCCCAATTTGATTTTGAGCAGAATTTAAATTTTCATCAATTTCTGATAAGGATTTTGTTTGTCAGTAACCGTAACCTTAGGAGAAGCCAACATCCAAGTGTTGTTGGCTTGGAACCATTCCAAACAACTTTAAATCTTCCAAGTTTTCATTTGAAAATGTGCTACTACACCTGAGTTCATATTTCTCACTGACCCAAGCCTTGCCGTCCTTGTTAAGGGAAAAAAAGCAGGAGTAAAATAAATAAATGTTGCTTCTTAACATGTCACCAAGTCAAAAAATCTGCCATGACACTGCCCGTGAATCTTCAAATTGATGTCAAAACTAAACAGCAGTAGATTTCACTCTAGAAATGCAGTGAGAGATAATACATAAGTAATAAAACATCTAATCCAAAATCTTAATAGACCAAATATCTCTAGGAACAAAATTTGTATAGAATGATGAATAATTCTACACACTAGTGAGATGCGATACTGTGACCACTGTCACTGTCAGGTAAGACAACCTGGGGGCTACAACAAAAGATTTATTGTTCCCCAATGAAACTCAAATGTACCCGGCCTTGAAAGCCTGACAAAGTTTTTTATTATTATGACACATGAATAAAATAATTCTTCTATATAAGACACTGCTGTAAATAGAGCTAGACAAATCCCAGGACAAAGTTCTTCTGCACATCCAAGTAAATCTTTTTCTTCCTTCATCCTTTGTGCCTGAACCACAAAAAATATTTCCTTCCAAAATTTTTTGCACCTGTTGGACAAAAAAAATTATTTAGATGTCTAGTTTCCATGGATACTCAAATCAGCAACCAGATTTATTTGGCAAAACCAAGGTAGCATATCGCAAATTTTAAACAGTTTAGTACTTTTGACAATAAAGTAGCTATCATGTAAAATAGGTGCATAGTACATAAATTAACACACAACTACGACCCAGCAAAACCATGAGAAATATAAATGTTTTCAATAGTTGAGTATTGAAAAATACAATATTGTCATTCCTCACACCTCTTCTTTAGAAATATATGAGTGGATACAAGATTGGACTTCGAAAGCTCAATTTGGCTTTCAGGATAGCAAAAAAACCATTGGATTGAATGCTTCTGGATATGACTGTGTTAGATATTTTTCCTCATATCTAACACGGTCATATCTAGAAGCATTCAATCCAACATTATGGACTGTGGAAAACTAATGACTTCCAAAAAAAACCATTGTTAATGCTCTCGATTAACCTTGATTACTCCAAACCATGTTATGTCTATTCTTTCCCTTTGGAACACTTTATTGCTCGAGTTCTGACTGAGACAAAATAAAAAGGAGATGAGTGCCTAGTTGCTTTCATTAGTTCACCACTCTAATATGTTGAGGTGAGATATTTTATGTTGGACAAGCAAGCTTTCACTATGGTAAAGGTGGTTAAAAATTTCTCATCTCTTTTGTCGATTAAGTACAAATTATATGTGAAGGTGGTTCCATGCAATCCATCAAATAATTCTAGAAAACATAGAATAATCTATAGTTGAAATGTACAAGATTCGTGCTGTAGAGCTAAACATTTCAGCAGATAGTCACAAACACACTATATTATAGTAAATGCAGTATAATGCAAAAGACATAAGATGATAGAAACACAACCATAGAAACATGCTTGTAAAACAGGCTTCAGAAGATGATAAAAAAATGGCAGAAACTGAACTAAAAAATAATATTTCAAGGCCATTAAAACTGCTTTGTCTCAGTTAACGCCACTAAAGGAGTTTCTTAATTTCAAGAACCAAATTTCACAAGTTATCACATTCTTAAGTGTGTTGGAACAACCTCCTCGGGAGCAAGTGCACCTATTTGCTATATGTAATAAGACCTAAAATTGTAGTATGTACGTGAGGTTAGTTTTCAGTCTTGTAGACAAGGTTTCATATATTACATATCATATGGTAATATGCAGATGGTATGCTACTTTATTTTGTTTGACTTAAGTAAATGTTTAGCACCATTGACCACATGTATTGTGAAGTAGTTTTGTAGTTACCTTGCTGAATGGTTGAGGTAGCATTTTGATTGCTTTTTGAGTATGTATGCCTAATATCATGTATTTATAATGAATCAATCAGTCATGGCAGTTCAAGAGCAACCATCTACATAATTTTTACCATGACTGTAGTATATTATTATCATATAACTTATTTCTACTAACCAATAAAAACAAGATTGGAAAGATGACTAAATATATAAAATCTAATGCATAAAGAGATCATATTTAATGGATGGTACTCTGTATGAATCTTTTTTAACATTCGATCTACTTTCCTGGCTGGTTTCTATTAATATTTTTGACTAATTTTATATTAAACTTATTTATTATGCAATAGACATTTTTTAATAGATGGAAAAGAAGAACACATTGGTTTTGGGTGCAAAGGCAATCTGTCTCATTTGTTTAAGTGTTGTGGCAGGAGTGAGGGTATCTATTCTTGAAAATTCTATTGGGCCTCACATGCAGCCTCATCTTCTTTGTTATCTCGTGGGAAACCAATTATGGTCTTTGTGGGTCAACATTATCCACTAAGTTGGTTGTTTCTTCATTAGTACTTGGTAAAAGGATACAATATGTTGCTACTCATTTACTTGAGTTGGTATGGTATGGAATCTCAGCTGTCCAATATTCTACCTTTCTTTTCTACTCTTTATGATTGCTCATATTTTCAACCTACTATGATAGTTGATCGCACAAGTGTTAGGTGGTATTTCAAGTCACATTTTGCTTTGTGGTTTGATCTTGTTTACATTTCAGAGTTTTAGAAGAATCTACAAAAACGATGACTAGATGAGCACCCAAAAAATGGTTTTTCTATATCTCAATCTAGAGTCATGTACATTTTAAAATCTCTCTTAATAACAAAAATACTTCTTAAAATATGGTCAAACCTAAAAAAAAATGAAAATAAAAAATGCTCATAAAAATATGTTAATAACTAATGCAATATATTTGAATTTTACTTTGGTTAAGCACATATTGGTTAGAATTATAAGACGAGCAACTTACAAGATATTTCATGTTTCAAAATCTTTATCAACGTGAAAAGATGTTAAAAAGTGAAAATGTTGAAATTATATTTAGTGTTGTGCTAAGTGGAACTCTTATGTTTTTCAATCTAAATAATAGATACGAGTTTGTGTCTCAAACCAAATCGTGAAACAATGCATTCACGATAAGAAAAATGGTATATTTTCAACCAAAATAATAGATGTTCTTGTTAGATTTATAATTAGACTCTACATTTTCTAATCAATTCAAGTCTGTCATGCAAAAAGAAGACATGCTTTTATACTATGATTTCCATATACAACAAATGTAGGTAAATATTTTGCACATGTTTTATTAAACCAAAAATCCACAAAGAGGATGACTTCAAAATACAAAACCCACAAAGAACATAAATAAAAAACAATAGATTAAAATTCTAAGAAAAATGTTAGTGAACAACTTTAGTAGTTGGGTAGGTGTAAGGTGTTTGTTTTGTGTATGAATCCCATCCTTTTGCAAGTGTTGTCAACCTACACATCGTATCCAAAAATCAACATCTCTCATGCAACCAAAACATATACTATCTACCAACTAGATCTTAGCATCTATGAGACCCAATAATGTATCTCAAAGTGAAGTAAATGACAATGTTATATAAGAATGGAAAGACAATCAACAACTACTTTTGAAAGACATGGCAATAGTCATTGAGATTGTCTTAAGTCAAATTATGATACAATGCATTTATCTAAAACATAGTTTTATTAATTCAATAAAAACAATAGATTTGAATTTGTATTTCAAATCAATTCATTAAGAAATGCATTTATAATAAGCAAAATGATGATTTTTTCAACCAAGATAATAGATTCCTAAGTCATTGTGCAAGTTTTATACAAGCCTATTTGTTCTTAATATGTTTCTAATTGGGCTCTCCATTTTATAATCAATTCAAGTCCATTATTCATAAGAACACAAGTTCACATAATCTTTTCATGCTATAGTTTTTTTTATTAAATGACAAATGTAGGGCAATGTTTTGCACATGATTTCGAAATGCAAATCTAACACACCAAAAACATAAATAACGTTGCTATAATAGATGTAGATGTTCCATATATTTTAAATGTTTGTCAAAAGAAAAATCACATTTTAGAATTGAGATCATATATTTCTAATTTTTTTTACATATTTTATTTATGTATGCATAGACACAACATTTTAGTGTAAATCATCATTTTGTTTTTGTTTCTAACTATTTCTTTCAAAAGTTAAATAAATAAATGAGAAGATAAGTCTTATTGCTTTATTCTGATTAGCATCACATATTCATAAGAGAGGTTTTTGTGAACCACTATTTATAAAATAATAGATTTACTTGAAACTATGTACTTGAACCTTGAGAAATTATATCTATTTGTAGTAGTATATCATTTAATGTTGAACTTTTATTGAAACTACTATAACAAAAAGTTTCCACTCTTAATTTATTATATATAAATTGTATTTTGAAAATTATGAAGATGATGGTCCAATCATGACTTCTAATACCCTTTAGACCAAATTGTCTTGTAAGACCTATTGAAATGTATCAATTATGTAGTTTCACATTTATTTAGACTTTGTTTATTATAAATCATTGGAGTTGCTCTTGACGTTATTGTCATCACTTTAATCATTTATGCTCAATCTTTTCTATGTTCAAAATGAGAAATAGAAACTACACTAGTAATTCTTTATAATATTATTTCTATATTTAAAATGATGGAATAGATATACCCAAGTGGTTTGATTCTTGTAAGTTCGAATTCTTGTTATAAAATTTGGTGAATTTATTTCTCATATTATTATGGATAGGGCAAAAGAGAAGATAATGATGTTTTTAAAGTAATAATTAAGCACATTTGTTCTTTTTAAAGATAAATTTTAACTCCGTACAAGTTGACAAGACACTTAGTTAATAGAATTCACTATGACCTCATATAGGCAATGTCTTGGAAAGTATTATTTTTGTGAAAGAGTTTCATTTATAGCTTTAAACTCTTTCTTCATTACTATTATACAATCCTTCAAACTATAGAATGAAGAAACTTATTAAAATGAGGGTAGCTTGAATTGGCTATGTGATGAAGGTATATATACTCTATAACAATAAATTACATATTTGATTTTAGGGGTAGATTGTAGGCTTTAAAATAATATAAGGTCTATAAAAGATAATCCTATTGGACAATGCATGCATGAGGAAAGTTCCATACAATAAATTGGTGTCTCTTGATAGTGACCTCTACAACTACTATTCAACATAGTTTTTATGGTAGCCACACCCACAATTAGATTTAGTAAACTCAATATTTGTACATGTTAACATCTAAAACATCTCAAAGGGTTTTCAACTTGGGTGTTGACCCATAAACTCTCTAAATAACAGAATTTAAGAATTAATAAAATATACTAACATATTATGCTACTTATACATTCAAATGATAGTGTTAGGGAGAGAGAATTGTTGATCAAAGGAAAAAGAAAACATACTATAATAAAATGATTCTAAACAATAACTCATATTTATCTTAAAAACCCCCAACATGGAGGAAAAAACGAACTTAATGGTAGTGACAAATACCATAGTACCCATGTTAAAGTAGTAAAATTGCCAAGGACAATAAATTGCATGGATACAAGCAACCCTTGCTCCTTTAATGGTGTTCTATTGTCTTATCTCTTCTATGAGCAATTGAATCCTCTTTTAGTTAGATCATAAAATTTTATTCTTCCTATCTTGTTTGATTCAAAATGCTAGTTTCTACCTCTTTTTAAAGTTTTCTATGAACAAGAAGGTTCTCTCGAGTTTTGGAAGTTTTTATGTATGTATTAGAAGGTGAAACAACACTTTCTCAATTCATATTCTAAACCTCTTGGTTGTAAGGGTCACTATTGTGGTCATGGTGTTATCTTGGACACTAACATTGTCACAGTTCTATCCTAGATATTTTTGCTGACCTATTTCTTGATTAACATCTTATGGTTTCTATGTTGTTGTAGGGGTGGGGAGCTTCATTGTTCAAATGAGACCCATGATTAGCATGCTAATGCATAATCAACAATGATTAGTTTAGGAATGATGATGTGATGCCTCTACTGGGAGCCTTTTTCAATGTGCATCCTCCCTATTTTGGTGACTTCATCTTCCCACTTCAATTGGGTTTTTGATTTGAGCTATTTATCAATCTCATTGAAGGTTCAACAAAGGTCTTGCTCGAATGCTAGAGCAAGATTTATACTAGAGTGAGGGTAAGGGAAAGTGAGATAGAGGGAGAAAAGAGAAAGCAATTACTTAGTCCCCATCCCTTCCTATAGTTGATAGTAGGGAAGATATATGGGAGAATCAATCGAACCAACTATAGTTGTAGTTGACCTCTCAAGTGCCCTACCTCCATACTTGAATGCCCCTTGCTAGCTCTATCTTACTCTAAAAGTTTTTGCTCGAAGTAGGTACATAATTAAGTAGGCCACACACAATATTGTTATAATAAGGCGGGGACTATTGTTTGGAAGTGTATGGATGTGATGTTGCTAAGAGTAAGTAGGTATATGCATTTGCATATGATCTTAAAAGTGTTACTTTATTTTTCCTAGGGCCTACCTAATGTCAAATCCACTAGTTTGTTCAAGGTTAGGGCATTCACTCTGCACTAAACTACCTGAGGGCTCATGCCCTTTTCTGCACCCCTTTGGGCACCCTACAAGTTGAGGCCCTTAGGCACTCGACTACGAGGCTGAGGGCCTATCCCCCAATATATATGTTTGGTAGCCTCCCCTCTTTTATAGTTCCCCCACCCCTTAAAACAATTTAGTTTAGTTTAGTTAAAGTATCCCCCTCTTCTATAGTTCCCTATTTAACAACCCCCACTGTAGAAAGGGTAGCCCTACCTCTATATTGGCAAGGTGGATAGAGGTTGTCTTACAAGAAGTTCCAATCCGCTCTTGGCTCTAAGCTCAAAGGTGTATTTTTGGGCCCCCTGTTGGCAATGTGAACCTAGATTTGAGAGTGATCCTAGACCTAGGAACTCAATTCATCACATTAGTGGTGGAACATAGGAGTAGTTAGTCAAGTTAGTCATGAAGAATGGTTCCAACCCCCACCTATACAAGGCAACTTTGGAGACATGAGCATCAAGGGGTCTAATGCCAATCCCTTATGATTGTAAGGGGTTAAAAAGGTTAGAATGGGATAGATTGGATCTCTGAGGTTCATTAAGAAATGTCATATCTAACAACCATGATCCAATTGCATTCGGTTCCAGTAGATAGATCTTAATGCTATTGGATGATATGTGCTCTTGATCTCTCAAAACCACCTACTAGATGGTTGGAACAACACTATAGGAAGGGGGGTTGTAGCCCCTATTATAGAGGGGGGAGAGGGATGGAAGTGAACCACTTGTCTTCAACCCAACCTACTATAGATAGCTGGGAGATGGGAGAAGTGGCTGATGGGCTTGATTTTAGTTATGAGGGTGAGGCACTCTAAGATAGGATAAGGGCCCCTACCTTTATAGTAGGGCTATTCCTTGGGGGCGCTCCCCCTTAGATACCCCTATTATAGGTAGGGCTTCCAATTAGATGAAAAAAAGGACACTCCCCCCTACTATAGCTAGGCCTTTCTCCGCCTTCCTCTTTTGCTTTCCCCCCATTATAGAGTGGGTGAAGGGGAGGGGGAGATAAGAGGGAAGTGGAGGGCCCTCTTCTACCTTCTCTTCTCACATAAGAAACTTCACTTTGATGTGATTTAGAGCCTATTACATATAGGGCCTATAGAAACTATAGTAGGTGGTGCCCCACCCCTTTTTATTTATTGTAGGGGTTGGACATGAGACAACATAGCACTGGTCTCACCCCTATTATAGAAAGGGGTATCACGTATATAATGGTTTTTAATCTCACCTATCTACCCTTTCTAAACTAGACTAAACTAAACTAAACTAAAATATAGTAGGGGTGGGGGTCTGATTTTTAGGTCATAAGATTGGGAAATAATACCTCCCTCTCAATGCTTGTATTTCTTCTCTTGATTAATGTAAGGCTTATAATTTATATACTTGGTAGCTTAACCAATATATAGGTAGGGGCCTCCACCTCTAAAGGTAGGTAGTTGCCTACAATTGTCATCTCTAATCTCTCTAATATGCCTTTGATTCCCCTGCTAATATAGAGAGGGACCTAATTAGTTTCTAACATAGACTATATATAGCCTAGAACATGATGCTCTCCTCTCCCTTAAGATTGAGTGTACAATAGTGAACTTGCACATGCTGAATCGTCTTTGTTATAACATTGAACTTGCACTTGTTGTTGGTTGGAGTTGAGTTCACAAGGTTAGTTCCACACCACATATAGGGTAGCTCACTATTCATCGTACTATTCACAAAAATACATACATACATACATACATACATATATATATATATGTATATATATATATGTATATATATATGTACATATATCTATATATATATGTATACATATATATATATATATGTATGTATACATATATAGATATATGTATACATATATATACATATATAGATATATGTATACTATATATGTATATATAGATATATGTATATATATATATATATATATATATATATATATATATATATAGATATATGTACATATATCTATATATATATGTATATATATATATATATACATATATCTATATATATATATATTCACACACACAATTTTCATGATATATATAGATCACATCTCCTTTATTAGGGAGATTTTTCTCCCACAAAAGCTTATATTTGGGATATAGCATTATCTCCTCCCATGTGTGTAACAACTTAACAACACATATTATATTGCAACTCCAATAGTTGTAATCCTTTTGTGATGATCACATGGCACTTTTACAATGGCTACAATAGGTTAGGAATGAAAATTCTCTACACACAATTTAGTGGTGCCAATTACATTCTGTATTAGCACAATTACAATTCTTGTGCATGCCTCTTTAAAGCCCAAGAATGATGATTTTTCTAATCCCCTTGTTTTGCATTCCACATGCTACAATGACTACTTTACAACACTACAAGTTGTTCTTTGTGATAATACATATCTCCGTTTAATGATTTTTATTCTTACCCTTGCTTCCAACACAAGTGGATTTATTAACAATGTAAGAAAATGTGAAGGCTAAGTATTTCTATATTACTTCACACATTTTTCCCTCCTTACTTTCCCTTTCTACAAGTTAGAATATTGAGCACTACTCAATCTTAATGCACATGTACAAATGAAAATCATCCCATCCTTCTCTCCTTTGTAGATCAAATAAATGCTCCATTCAAGTGTCAAATGACACACCCTTACTATTGATGGTGGTGTAATAATGTGCAAAGGTTGTTCCTTCTTTGTATTTTGTGTCTATGTGTGCTTCTATTACCCTTGTGGCTGCTCTTTCTTGAATTTTCCATCCTTTTAGTGAAGCTTCTAACATTTTCCTTCCCAATGTCCTTGCGTCTTATAATGAGAGCAATAACTTTGTTTTTTGATTAAAGGGGTTAAAAATAGGTATTGAAGGGGCCCTAGAAACCCTGTACAATAGGTGAAACATCAACGAGAGCACAAATGACCTACAACAAAGCCACAAACACCCAAGTTTTGAAAGGTCTTGAAACCTTATACAACAATACAACCAAGCAACCACCATAAAGAGGTTGCAACTTAGCTACTAAACAAAAGAGTCCTGGAATGACTAGCTACACAACTTTAGGCCTCGTCCTATCATTCTGAGCCCCCTTGACCTAGACTTGGGAAACACTCACATGTTTAGGAAGACCTATCTTCCTTCTTTGAACAATCTTCCACAAGACATCACCCTCCAAAGACTCAAAACGAGGGGAGATGGGATGGCGAGCCTCTGCTGTAGATTGCAATAACTTTGTTAGTCTTACACATACTTAAATTAATTTTCTTTGTTCCTTATTTGAATGTGTTTCTCCCTTTTATTTTCAAGAGTAGTTCTTCCTTTTTACATCCTTACTAGAGAATATATGCTTCTTAGTAGTGTTGGCTTTTTACATCTTTCTATAATGGTTACTTCTTCCACAATTAGTACAAGGAAGAAGAAACCTACATTCTTGTGTAACATGCCCTTTCCTCTTGCAAATGAAACAAAATATGGACTCTTTACCTTGTTCAACCACATGCTCTTTTACCTTCTTGTTGGCTAGTGGTGGAGTGAAATCTCCCCATTTCTTCTTTTCTTGTTACTTATCCTCTTGACATAGAGTTTTGCTCTCATATTTGTACCTAGATTGTTGGTCTCTTTTGGGGACATCCTACACTCAACTTGAAGTTTTAAAAAAATAATATTAGAGGATTTTTAAGCTCCCATAACCATCCTTGATTTATGCATAGTGAAGACTATTAGGAATTTTCAGGTTGATCAAACCAATTCCACATAACTCAAAAGGAGATAATGATGCATGCAAGCTTACAAATTTACCATAATGCTAAGATCAAAAGACAAACACAAGATAACACAAAATATACCCTAGGAAAACCTTCAAGAGGGAAAAACCAACCTCCAAAAGCATCCACACTCAATGTATTATTTGGCAATGAAAACATTACAATACACTTATAGAGTCTCATGAACACTTTTGAAACATCAAGCTCCTCCAATGCATCCTCCATGTTTCCAAACATGTAACCACACATCCCATGCCATGCTTCACATATGCACTCACAAGAGAAACTCAAAACAATGACAACCTCTCACAACCTTACAACCAAAATAACCAATATCCAACTAGCCAACCCAAACCACTAATCATGTGCTTTCTTTTATAGTCTCAAGCTCACACAAATACAACTTGTGGTATTGGGTAAAACCATGAGCACAAAACCATTGACTCCAAAATTAAATATTTGCCACAAATAACAAATATTTCCTTATGTCTCCCACACATTAAATATCTAACCCAATGTTTCATACAAATTTTACAAGTGGCACCCAAATAAATATTTAATGTGGCTAAACACATCACTTAAGATGCACCACAAATAAAAAATTATTTTACATAATTAAATAATTCATTTTATGCAAGGTGTACAACACACATTTTCCTAACAAATACCCCTTACAATTATCTCCAAACATCAACGATCACATAACCAAGACCCTCAAATGGTGGTATTTTCTTTACTAAAAAAGGGTTGAAGTGTTTGTTCACTATTTTTACCAAGTCCTTTTCCTTCATATCCTATTTTCTCTAGCAATTTGGATCATGTTCCCTTAGTATGCTAATCAAATCTACTAGTCAAAATATTAGATTAAAACCATTGAAGAAAACATGGGTGATTTCCAAGCATACCTCTACTTGTACTTCTTTTGGTGAGGTTGGTCCATTTTTCTTTGTAGACCCCTTTTCATCATCTTGGAATTTTAAAATCAACACATTTTTTAGTTTCAATTTTTGCAATGTATTTGCTTAGGGATTCCAATCAAACATGTAGATTTATCCTATTTCTCCATTTGAAACTCTTCAATTTGATCTTTTAAATGGTACACCTCTTTCCAAAGAGCTTGGTTTTCTCCTAGTACCAACTCATGGGTTTCTTTGAGATCTTCAAGCAAATTCTTCATATATTTGGTCATGGTTGTTTCTTTGCACCCTGCACACCTTGATATTTTATTACAAATATGGTTATATGCACAACCTTATGTGTTAAAAAGTTATTTCCTACAAACCCTAAAGAACTTATTGCTCTAATGTCAAATTAATTTGTAAACTCTCTAAATAAATATAATTGGGGAATAAAAATAAAATAAAATAAAAGGGAGAGAACTAGTACTAAAGGGAGATGAAGAATCACATCCATAGCTGTGATTCCTTTTTTTTTTGTTGTTGGGCTTGGTTCCTAGTGTTATCTGAGTGATTTCCCCATGAGGGGAGGCATAGTACTCACTAGAGTACTTGCACTTGAGAGCATGTCTTTTTAGTAGGAGGGTGTTGGAGTTTGTGATGCAGAGTCTAAGTAGGGAGAGATTGATGGAAGATTATACAAGGTATGATTGGGTTTGGGGGAGGTTTATTTAGTTTCAAAATGTGTAGTGCTCGTTGACAATGGATGGGAACAACAAGGAGGCCTTGAACAAGATAATGCTCCTACAAAAAACTTGAGGATATATCCTAATAAGAAAATGGTTAAATCTTTAGACAACAAAGAGAGCAAGTTGAAAAATGTGGGTATATCATTTGCTTCCTTATGTAAGGAAAATTTTCCTTCTTAAAAATTCTATGATGAATGGGTATTGACTATGTGGGAAAAAAAGTGGGAAGTTTATGTTAGCATGTGTAGATGGTTTAAAAGGGATTATTTTTATTTGTCTTAAATTTGATAATATGCAAAAAAGAACTATGAAGAAAACATTTTAGAATGTCAAAAAATTAATTTTTAGGGATTTTCCTTGAGACTTGGTGGTTCAACCAAAGGAATTAGTTTTATACTCTTCACCTAGATGGATTGAAGTTTGTAAGCTTCATTCTTGTGTGTTCTTTTGCTTCCCTAGTTGCTTAAACCCTTAGGTAAAGTCTTAAAATTGAGGACACTAAGGTCTCTTTGACTTATTTGAATGCAAGAATGTTATTCTCCTTAGATTTGGCTAAGGGGATTTCAAATAACATTACCTTTCAATTTTATGATAAAGATGCTTCTTGCAAATTTATTGGATTATAGGACTTTATTTCTTATTTTTCTACAAAAAAGATGTGCATGGTTATAAATTGCCCTAATCTTAGGGTTATAAATATTTGCATAAAGAAGATAACTTATCAAATAGTGGGTTGAATAATAATAAAGTGGTTGATGGAAAAAAGATTAGTAAATTGATTGAACCTAATATTGTTGAATATGAGGTGATTAGGGATATCGTTCCTTTTGAACTAAATCTTCTTAGCATCCCAAGAGACAATACTCTAAATTTTGGAAGAAATGATACATTGTTAGATGAATCTCTCAGGAGGAAGGCTTGTCTTGATCCTCCCATGATTAGTCTTTGTCAAAGTACCACTAATAAGGTAGATTTAATTTTCCTATAAGAGGCTTTGGTAAGAGAACTAGAGATAATCCTAATTGTCTTTATTCTGAGGAAGAAAGGTCTACAAGTAGTGATGATAGTGTTAATATTGGTCCATTAGCTTTGGATTTTGTCAAGGAGAGTATCAAAAAAGGGGTTAAACTTCCTCCTAGTTTTGAGAATCTATATAAACGAAAATGAGGTTCATATAGCTAGTCTACCTCGTTCCCTTTATTATTTTTATGAAGATTCTAAAATGGAACATTTGAGGTTTGGAGGCATATGAAAGAATGTTTGTTGTTAGATCTTTTGTAAAGTAAAAAAATGATTTGGATGCTTTGTTTTTATAATAAGTAAAATTTGTGGGTTATGCTTTAGATATTGCTTTAAAATTTATCTAGGCTAAGTCTATGTGTATTATAATAAAGGGAAAGGAGGTAATGTTATTTTTTTGAATAGTAAGCTAGTTGGTTGTATTGTTGATAAATAATTCTCTCATTGTACTAGGATTGTTTGGGTTAAGCTGACTGATAAATATAAGGTTTTTGGATTATACTTAGTGTATGCTCCTAATGGCTATAAGGAAAGATCTAACATTTGTTTATGGATGCATTCCAATCTACCTAGTATTCCTTGGATTATTCGTAGTGATTTTAACATGATCGAGGGGGATAAGTTGGGAGGTTTAAGGCTTGCATGGAAATGTGGTCAATTTGATAAAGCAAATGGTTTCCATATGTAGTCTTTTTCTAAATATACAATTTTAAAATGTTGGTAAACAATGCCCAATATAATTGCTATTTTAAATTGTTAGCATGGACAACAATATTGTTAGACTATCTTTTTGTAGTGAATAGGTAATTTCTCCATTTAGTTATTAAGTGGTATACACTTTAAACAATAAAAAACCTTTACATGCTTGTAAATTCTATAACAACAAATCACCCATTTGGGGGCCAATAATAGTCCCTCTAGTAGGGATTTGGCTAAATGGAGTCCTCCAAAGAAGGCAGCTATTAAATTCAACTTATATGAGGTATTAAAACCCAATATAGGCTTGAATGAAAGGGGAGGAATCACCGAGACTAAAATCTAAACTTAATGGTTTCTATGTGACTTGTACCATAAATATACTAATAACAAAATAGAAGCAAAATCTCTAATTCAAGGCCTCCAAGTTACAGTAAAGAAAGGTGTAAAAAAGCTAGAGTTAAAGGGGGACTCTTTGTCATATGATCGTTATATCTGATATGGATAAGGGGACCTCAATTTTTTTCCCTTTATAGTCTTAGACATTAAGGCTTTAGTGACTTGTTTTGTCATCATGCTTCATCTTGGTACAAATTCTTTTGTGTTTTTTGTTTGGTTGATAAATTTTGAATTTCACTTTCTATGATGCTTTAAAAGGCTAGTAGATGTCTCTTGATCTACCAAGAGTGGAAAAATTGGAGTTGCAAGCAATTATCAATGAAAGCTAAGAAAGCCTTAAGATGCCTAAAGAAATAGGTATTCCAAACCCATCATATAACACTCCCAATGAAAATGCATAACAAAGTTGTAACAAGGGAAATGATAAATATGACACATCTACTCTTCTTGAGAGTTAGAAAAGTCCTATCCAATTAATGATTAGAGCTATAATGAAGAGTGTACATGAATTCAAGTATGACAACTTTTGTGATTACTCTCCATGATTGCCAAATAACAATAGGGACAAGTTATCTCTCTACTTTTCCTTCTAAGGAATTTAATTGTTTTGAAATGTTGAACCTTGTTTCTCCATATTATACTAATCACAAGGTAAGTTTTATTGTAACTAGAAGAGAAACATGTTACATGTGAGCAAACATGACCCACCTACAAATCAAATTTATCACATTTAAAGTAGAAATACATTTTTCTTTTCTCTTGAAATAAATATTTTGTCTTTATAGATTATGGCAGGATTGTTGGATCAATATATGTTTGTTGGAAATGATCAAGCATTAAGTATGACAATATGGATGGTGATGAAGTATTGAGATCTTCAGATTGTATTGACTATATTCGATGGACAAATCAAAGTGATTTATTTAATGTAGAGGATGGTGAGAATCTATACCTAATTAATGCCAATACATCAATATTTTCGTATTTATATAATTGTTTCATTCAAAATATTTTCTAGATTGACTATCTTTTTCTTTATTAGTTATGGTCTTGTAAATGATTTATCCTAGTTAGGGTTTAAAAAGTCCAACCTAAAACATTATTTCATACAAAATGGACACCTAGAAAACATTTCTATCCATTGTGTTTACTTTTAAACATTTATGTATTCAATTTTTATTCATATTTTCATTATATATTAAATTCAAAGTGGTTATAGTGAAGTCTTTATCATTTCAGAATTGAAATCAGATTACTAGTAGTGAAAAGCCTATTAATAGTTGTTACTATTGTAAATCTCGTAAAACTATCAAGAGCTAGTTTGCAACATGACTATTTTCTTATTGTTATGAGTTTGAATTTCAAATAGTGGAAGGCCTACTAGATGGTATTGAAGTCAAGGAAAACAAACAAGGTGGAAAACATAAACAAAATGCATAAACAAACACTTTTATACCTTGAAAGTCATCCTCCTCCTTGATAAGGTCGAGAGAGTGCACCCTTACTCCCTAGCTTCACCCATGACTATGTGTATCTATGTGAAATGCTCTCAAATGCAATACAAATAACTCATAGCCTAGCTAAAATGATGGACAAGATGAAGGAAATTTGGGCATAATAACAATACTAAAAGATTGGATGATAAAATGGCTTAGGAGAGCTTGTATTTATAGGAATAATAGAGGGAGATTTGATCCAATGGTGGAGATTAAATGCAGAGATTAATGGATGAGGTTTCTTGCAAGATAGAGGGCTTGGATTTGATCAAAAAGATTGGACGGATGAGAATAAATGTGAATTTTAAATTCACATTGGGAAGGGGTTTGCATTAATGAAATTAGATGAGGGGGATTAGAAGTGAATTTTTAATTCACATGGGGAAGAGTCCTATTAAATGAAGACTAGGACAAATTAGGTGTGTAAGAGCTCATTAAATGGGGTTATAGGACAAATAAGAATAAAAAATTACCTTATGTTGAATAAAGGTTAATTTTTTTTTTGGGAGGTGTGGGAATGAGTGTTAAATGAGGTTTGACCAAGCTAATCAAGATGATTAGCTTAATTAATATGGCTGGAGAAAATTAGTAGATGGATTAATTAGGGATTAAAATTAATTAAATAATGATTTATCTAATTAATTTAGGTCTAGGGGTCATGTAGGCTAGGGTAGCTAATTAAATAATATGTATTTAATTAACTAGGTTAGGTGTAGGCTAATTAGTAGGCTTGATTAATTAGATAAACATAATTTATCTGATTAATTAGGTTTAGGGAAGAGGTGAATTTAATCAAATAAATATTTGTCATATTTATTTAATTAAATGGGCTAATGTTAGTAAGTGCAACTATTGAATTAATTAAATTAATTCAATTTTAGGCATTAAAAGGGTGAATGGATGAGATAATTAATTAATGAGAGGAGAAATTAATGATATGGGTGATTTCGGAGGATGGTTAGATGGTTAAGACATTTTTAGGTGTCTACAGGTACTATGGTCTCAAATTCTCTTTGTTATATATGTTTTCCTTATTTCTTCACACTTTTGGAATATTTACATGGAATAATTGTAGGATGTGTAGTCTGTTACGATGATAATTTTATCATGCATTCGTTATTCAACTTTAAAACTATTAGATGTTGTTCTTTTGGCATAAATCATAAAATGATCATAATAAAGTTTTATAGCATCTAAGCTTTACAAAATGATCACTGTAATAGACTACAAATACTACAAATTGTAACATATTTCCTAATCATCCACTATAATGGACATATAGCATAAACATACACAATTTATAAACATTTGTAGTTTATAATAAAATTATTAGGATATTCAACACATAGAAAAGTAAGATTATTCAACATGTAGCATTTTTCTAAACATTCACAATTCACTTTTATCTAGAAAAAGGGCAACATAGCCTTTGTACTTAGAGATAATAAAAAGTGTAGTAAGTTTAGATTTATACATTAGATATCATTCTATACATGATGTCCATGATTTATATGATGAGCCATATCAAGAGTCACCAATTAATATTGTATCAAGGCTTGTAAATGATCCACATAATGCCTATGTATGAATCCCATCTTTTTACAAGTGTTGTCAGCCTACAAATATCATATCCAAAAACTAACGTCTCTCATGCAATTGAAACATATATACTATCTACCAACTTGATCTTGACATCTATGAGACCCAATACCATATCCTGAGGTGAAGTAAATGGCAATGTTATATAAGAATTGAAAGACATTGAACAATTATTTTCAAAGACATGGCAATAGTCATTGAGATTGTCTTAAGTCAAATCATGAAGATATGCATTCATGAAAAATAAAGTTTTATTATTTAAATCAAAATAATAGATTTGATTTTGTATCTCAAATCAATTAATTAAAGCAATGCATTTATGAAAAGCAAAATGATATTTTCAACCAAAATAAAAGGTTCCTAAATCACTGTACAAGTTCTCTACAAGCCTACTTGTTCTTAATATATTTCTAATCGGGTTCTCCATTTTATAATCAATTCAAGTACATTATGCATAAGAACACAAGCTCACATAAACTTTTCATGCTATAGTTTTCTTAAATGACAAACGTAGGGAAATATTTTGCACAAGATTTCAAAATGCATATCTAACACACCAAAAATGTAAAAAATGATGCTACAATAATGCTATATTGGCAATGTTTTGGAAAGTGTTATTGTTGTGAAAGAGTTTTGTTTATAGGTTTAAGCTCTTTCTTCATTACCATTATACAATCATTCAAACTATAGAATGAAGAAACTTATTAAAATGAGGACAACTTGAATTGGCTATGTGATTAAGGTATATGTACTCTATAATAATAAATCACATATTTGATTTTAAGGGGTAGATTATATGCTTTGAAATAATATGAGGTGAATTGAAAACTATACAATGCTTGCATGAGAAAGGTTTCATATAATAAATTGGTGTCTCTCTTGATGGTGACATATAAAACTACTATTTAACATAGTTGTTAGGGTAGCCACACCCACAATTAAGTTTAGTAAACTCAATATTTGTACATATTAACATCTAACATATCTCAAAGGTTTTTCAACTTGGGTGTTGATTCACAAATTCTCTAAATAATAGAATTTAGGAATTAATAAAATATACTAACATGTTATGCTACTTATAAATTCAAATGGTAGTGTTAGGGAGAGAGAATTGTTGATTAAAGGAAAAAGAAGACATACTGCAATAAAAATATTATAAACAATAACTCATATTTATCTTAGAGTCCCTCAATGTGGAGGAAAATAAAACTAAATGGTAGTGAAAAATACCATAGTACATATATTAAAGTAGTAATATTGCCAAGTACAATAGATTGCTTGGATGCAAGCAACCCTTGCTCCTCTAATGGTGTTCAATTTTCTTAGCTCTTCTATGAAAAATTAAATCCACTTTTGCTTAGATCATAAAATTTTATTCTTCCTCTCCTATTTGATTCAAAATGCTAGTTTCTACCTCTTTTTAAATATTTCTAAGAATAAGAAGGTTCTCCTAGGTCTTGGATGTTTTTCAACATGCACTAGAAGGTGAAACAACACCCCATTTCATATTCCAAACTTCTTGGTTCTATAGTTAAGGGTTACTATTGTGGTCGTGGTGTTGCCTTAGACACTAACACCATCACGGTTCTATCCTAGACATTTTTTCTGACCTATTTCCTAATCAACCTCTTATGTTCTTTATCTTATAAGGGTTTGGAATCCCACCTATCTACCTTTTGTAACCTATACTAAATTAAACTAAACTAAAGTACAATAGGGGGTGGGGGAGTGAGATATAGGTCATAGGACTAGGAAATAAGCCCTCCTATTAATACTTGCATTTTTGCTCTTGATTGATGTAAGGGTAGGAGTTCATATACATGACCGTTGAACCAATATAGAGGTAGGGATCTCCACATCTAAGGGTAGGGGGTTTTCAACTACCATCATCTCTAATATATATAATATACCTTTGATTCCCCCACTAATATAGATAAGGCCTGGTGCAGGAGCACCTAGAGGCTCAAGAAGATCTTTGTTTTGTTTCTTTGTGTTGTCTCATGTTTTGTGATGTAATAAGGTCCATTGGACCATTTCATGTTGGTTTCATGTTGTTTTGATAATGATGTATGACATTGATGCCTATAGTTGTGTGTAGACAATCAAGTCCTACTTGATCAATAAGAGTCATAATGGAAGGAAACTCATGCCATTGGTGTTGGGAGGCCATTCTTGGCATGTTCACATTGTCTAGAGGAGTTTGTAATAGCAATTGGTTCACATTGTAATCCATGTATGTCAATGAGCATAGTCACAAGCTGACAAAATAGAGGCAGTTTTGACAGTTTGGAGGTTACAAGGCAGTTTTTGTTGCCTGTCGACCCAAAAACTGTTGTAGGAAGTTGCAAGCATGTCTATAAACCTCCTTAGACCCGTGGAAGAAGTTGTTGAAGGATTTTGTAAGCAAATCAATATAATAAACTTAGTTTCTCTACAATTTTGTGTCTAGTTTTCATGTTACAGGCCGTACCCTACTCCTGTACGGGATTGTCATAGAGTCTCACAACACTGATTCGATAGGGGAGTGAACTAAAAATAGTTTGCAAGTGATTTGAGTTCTTGACACAAAACTTGAAGGGAGTTCTAAGTCGTTTTCTTCAAACTGGTCGTGAAACCCTGATATAGGGTTTTGTGTGTAAACGATGATATTTAATCCATTCCACTGAATGTCAATGCCCTAGAATCAGTGGAATGGATCAATATTTATGTGTTTTAGTTGTTGTGATAGTCTTCATGTAGAGGGAGTGGGTATGGAGGCAGTTTGCTTGATAGGGCTTAGCAAATCCATGTGCTAAGCTTCAATGAAAGAACAACAGTATAGAAAACCAACATAGTTGACTGTAGGGACAAAATACCCCTGAAATATGTTGATTTGACATATACTTGACATGTTCCAATAGGTGAGAAAGTTTTGTGAGTCTGTCTTAGAGGGGTCTCTTTGTAAGGGTGACCTAATTAGGGCTCTTCCCATTAGGTCTGTCATGAAATAAATGACACATGTTCTTAAAGAACCCATATCAAAATTTTGATATGTTGTCAAGGTCCATAAAGGGTACTCAAATCCACTTTCACAGTCCCATGAAAATGTCTAAGTTTGAAGTTATCCTCTATCAGATCCAAAAATAGGGCTACAAGGGAGTTGGCAAGTTTGTGAAGGAAGTGCCATGTGTGCAGGCATAAGACCTTGGTAAATGGTTTGGTTAGGTCCCTCATAGTGTCAAAGAGCCCTCAACCTATCAAGTTGAAGAGATTGGGTGTCTTATGTCATATTCCATATGAGCCCTTGGTGTAGGTTTTGTGAACAATTGGAATCTTGCTTAGCAAAATAGTGAAATTGTTTTGTCTTCCCTTGGTCTCTGCATCAAGGCCCTACTTAATGTCTCACATAGACTATATATAGCCTATGTAGTGCCCCTCTGTTTTCACTTTGGATGTGTCAGGTATGTTTGGCATTTGGTTATTTGGTTTGGAATATTTATTTGATGCTTTGGTTAATCATGACATTAAAATAATATTAATGCCTTTATGTAAATTTAGTTTATTGAATATATATATATATATATATATATATATATATATATATATATATATATATATATATATATATATATTATATTAGTAGTTAAGTTAATAAATAAATATATTATTATTATTATTATTAAATATTGTATTGAGTGGCAAATAAATAAGTAGCATTTATGTGTTGTCATAAAATCTATTTTTAGCAAATACTAAAATAAATTAAGTTAGTGAGAGTTATTGGAGGAGTGGTAGATTTTATTTATTATTCTTCCATCTTGAAAGAGGCAGAGGATTTTTGAGGAGGTTAAGTTATGGGAATTAAATACTTTGACTAATTTATTTCTGAGGAGCGTTTTAAAAGATGGGAGGAGTTTTTAAAAGGAGGATTGGAAAGGGGTCCTTTGTGAATGAATCTACGACATGAGAAGACGATTCATGATCAGGAAGAAAGGATCCTCTTCTAAAGTAATGTTCATATTCAGTATTCCCTCAATGTCTGCAGTTAAGTTTCTTATATTTTAAAAATGTTTTAATTCAATCTTACCTCGGAATGTATGTATTCTCCTAGAAAGTTAGCTATTATAGCCTGCAACAAAGGTTTTAACTGCAATTATGTTTGTTTTAGATCTTATAGTTCATTTGAATAAGGGTTTAGAAACAACACTGTTTTGTTTTGAATTCTCTTTTGTATATTGTCCACCAGATAAGTTCATCTTTGATACTACACTTTGCATGCTTTTCCTTTGAGAAATAATGTTAAACAATTATGTGCTTCATATTGATTCTTCTACCGTATTGAGTAAATGTCTTGAATCTAGAAAATACCCTACTGCCTTCATCTTCCAAGCTGATTTGATCTGTCACTTATTCAAACAGTGTCATTGTAGATACAGACACCAACCTTAAATACATAATGATCAACTGTACGTGTAATGCAATTTTTTGGGAAATTGGTCTTCTTGTATCAAAATCTTAGAAAGTTTCTAAAGCTATCTCAACAAATCTCGAATTTACGTTTTGGGAATCTCCATTGCATCTTTTCATGTTTTACGTTATTCATTCTGGGTAAAATAACATTCACACAGATCGCTCTTGTTAAGCAAGGTATCAGTATCGTCATTAAGCAAGCAATAAAACTTAAATTGGTTGGATTTTGGGTTTTGAGCATTCTTAGAAACTCATCTAATCCGGTTAGTAACCTCTCACCTTTAGTACTATTTAACATTCGCAGCATGCCTTGTGGAACCTTTCTAGCTTCTTGTTTTAGTCTGTATGATGTTCGTAATTTACAAGCTGTTTGTCACAGTTGTATATGTCTATAACGGGATTTTGTTTCAGAGTAATATTCTCTTTTAAAGAGTTTTAACTAGAATCTAAATTTTGGCATAAGGGCTGCAGTTGTTTCCACATCATGACTTATTGAGTAAACATTAATGTTTAGATAAGATTACATTGTTATTATTACTCTAGTTTCACTTAGTCCTAAATATGCACAGCGGATTCATTTGCAACTCATTATATTACAACATAGAGAGTTTTCCTGATGAGGGTCTTACATTGAATTGATAGGTGATCACAGTGTGGTCGGGTGTAACCTTCAAACCTGGTTAGCATCTTCCTAAGAACAGCTCGATTTGGGTCATGCAGATAATTGTTCATTGACCTAATAAGTTTCTAGAGCCTTTTCAACAAATCCATTTTTATTGCATTCCTTAGGAAAATGTCGAGGCAATCTGTCAAACAATTATTATGCCCTTTCTTTTCTCCATTTTATTAGTGCATGCATATTTTTCATATTGCTATATTTAGCATCACCAATAATCTCTCCATGTTTTTTGTGTCGCTGTTGGAAATTATGGAAATGGTTCACATCTCTGTCAACAGTTTGTGTGCTTCGTCTATGATTCCTCATTTTACATACATTTCTCCCATAGCTTTTTGAAACTTTAATATTTCACTTCTTTGTTGTGTTTTCTCTGCTATAATATGCCTTTAGAAGGCATCAACCCAATTATGAGGCCGTTTCTTGCGGTACTTGCATCCGGCCTCCTCTGCTGGGATTCATGACTAGAAAATGGTCTGTTACTTACTTCTATTGCCCAGCCTATTGGATATGGCATTTTCCTCAATTTGGATATTGGGAAGCCTTGCAAGAATCAACTCTTGAATTGGAAATTA
Organism: Cunninghamia lanceolata; assembly: GCA_027924645.1. Taxonomy (NCBI): domain Eukaryota; kingdom Viridiplantae; phylum Streptophyta; class Pinopsida; order Cupressales; family Cupressaceae; genus Cunninghamia; species Cunninghamia lanceolata. The sequence continues at coordinate 4,060,502 of BSBN01000311.1, read as the reverse complement.
CGTATTAGTATTTTAAAAGGGTTTTGTTGCAGGTATTTTAACCTATGTTAATAGTTTTATTTGTGTAACATTTCTGGAACAATATCTGAGACCCAGTAGGTGAGTTAGTTCCAATGTTTGAAGTGCTCTCAATTTGTTGATAAGCCATGGCGACACAGATGAGCAAAAAGAGAAGGTATCCTTCTAAGACTGTTCTCTCTAGTTTCTCTTTAATGGTTATAACCTATTTGATTATGTTGCGAGTATTATGCACAATATCTACTTGAATAATACACGGTTTTGTGTGTTGCTGTAGAAAAATGATTTCATTCTTATCTGTAGTTTCATCTTTTTAGAATCCTGATGATTTTGGCATAGAACACTTAGACAAATTACAAATTCTTTCCCCTTTGTTCAGAAAATAGTAATTTAGCTTGTGGAATTTATCTTGATCACTGCTCATAAATTTGTATTTTTCTCATCATTAGTATAAGCATCAAATTAGTTTATATCTGATTTGATCTGATATTTCTTTTCTTCCATTAATGGACTGGTAACTGATTATTATCATAATTGATGTAGATTTCATGATGTGCTTCTTTATCTGATTATTCTTTCTGATTAAATCTACTTAAATTTGGTTGTGCTCTAGCCTTGTTTCAATGTTGGTAGTTTCCCATCTTTTAGATACTTTCTAGGAATTAGAGGTAAAACATGCATTCAGTTATTTATTTAATTCATAGATCAATTGATTTTTAGGGTATAAATTTGCTGATGGGGATAAGAGCTATGCTTACCAAAATGGTTGCTTGAAAAGTTTTTACAACCCTTGTATTTTATCGATTTTGTGGGTTCCCTGTTACCATTGCAAATACTTGTTTCTTATGTTATGAAATAATCTTATTTGAGGAAATCTGGTAAACAGTTCTTGCGGTTTCTTTGAAAAGTAAGTTGTGTATATTCTGCAATCAATTTATGTCGTAAGATAGACTTCTCTTTGAGGCATTTTGTCAAAACAGTTCACATGCTTTGTCTTTGGTGTATGATAAATACTTTACGTATGCTTCCACTAAATGCATTTATTGTTTGCCACAACATTTCCAACTTTTATATCTGTCAAATCTGGTTTAATCTAATTTAGTATATTTCCTTATTGAAATAAAAAATATTATCGGGGTTTAGTTTCTAATTATATTGCTTTCATAAAAGTTAAGTTTCTTTCTAGGAATATGAATTTATTCTTAACCGGTTTTCTATATATTAAGAAAACTAAAAGTTTATCATTCTTTAGAAATCTTTCTTACTTTATTTTTTTAAAGAAAGAGTAAGGTATATTTTGGAAGGAGAATCTTAGATATTCTTTTAGTAAAATGTATTTTCTTTAAGGTTTGAATCTTTACCCGATTGAAAAATAAAATATATTATTAACACTTGGAAAGATGAAAATTAAGAAATGAAGTAAATTAATATGATGTAGCCGTAATTTAATATAAACATGGTATTAGAAATAGTATAAAAATTATTATCATAGTATAAAAATTATTATCATTCTTGGGTAAGAATATTTATATAAATCGTCATTTGAATTAAAAATGTTTAGAGATAAAATATTATTGTTTATTATCTCCTTATTTGCTTATGATTTAGTTTTCTATTTTGTGAAGTGTAGACTCCATGACTTCGATGATAAAGAAAATTATTTTATATGGATCATCATTGAACGATTTATGGAAGAAGAAATGTGATCATTGACATGTTGATCTAGATTTCATTTAGTTACATTAATTGAATTCTAAAGACAGTAATGATTGTAAAATATATTAGAGGTTTGGGTCTGAAGGTGTTTACTTGGTTAACATAATGATGCCAAGGATTGTGTTGATAATCAAAGAATTTCTCAAGTATGTATTAAAATGTGATTATGTATTTAAGATTGAGAAGTTGTTGATATCACTATAAAGGTTTATATTTGTATGATATTATCTTGTGATTTCAAGTTCAAGTCCCGAACTACGATGCATACGTAGGCAAGGCCATCATGGATGAGCCCCCGAGACATTAGGTCAGCCCCTTAGGGCCTTGGGAATGTCACTTTACGCAACTGATATTATTAATAATCATGCAGAACTGATGTTTCCTTAGATGTACAATTTGAGATCTATAAGCCATGCAGGACTCTGGAGCTAAGGAGGTACCTTTCCACTTGGCGAATAAGATGACTCTCTGATAGTATTGGTAAAGGTGTAAAAATGTGTATAAACTTATTGAAACATTTGTATCTTACATTTCATTTTGATGAATGTTGGTTTATTAAGATAAATTTTGTAAATTGATATCTTATCATCCTGTTGAGTTCATTATTGTTATTTCCTTGGGTAGACATTATAAATTGTGCGTGTGTATTTATTTGGTGCATTTGGATTTAGAACAACCATGGCTGTTAGTTAGATCATGTTAGTAATATGTAATGTAGTCATGTAATTAAATATAATTTGAATGAGTTTTGTTTATTGTTGAATATTGCTTAATTTCAATAATGCAGTTATGTTATCCCTAGAGAAGTTAGTTAACTTGTTGTATCAGACTATGTTATATTTTGTTATCATTACTTCTATTTTAAAATAAAATAAAAATTCCACCTTTTTATTGCTTTAGTTGACTTCTCTCTAGGGTTGCATGGCGGGGCATTACAACCTAGAACATTACAACCTAGAACCTGATGCTCTACTCTCACCAAAGATGAAAATGGGGCATAAAAAGGGAGTAAAAAATGACCACTTTTTTCCTGAAATCAACTAAACATAAATTTGGATGAGTAATTTGAGATGTCTACACTCAAAATTTAAAGATATGACAAGAATAATAAATGTAGTACTTTGAATCTAATTTATAAACTACTTAAGTTTTCAAAAAATGGTTAAGATTAAGAGGGTGAAATGTTCTGTGCACACAAAAGTGTTTCTATTTTTCTCACTAAAATATAACATAATGTTTAGTGTGCGCCCCTCTATTTTCTTGTTGCATTCAATATTTTTAAAACTATCTGGTAGAAATATAGCTAAGAGCGAGTACTATAAGTTGTGCATTTTTTTATATTTTTTCTTGAATATTTTTTTTTTATGATTTTTTAGAGTGGATGCATTTTAAAAATTACATCACTGAGTTTGCATGTCACATAACTTGCACAAAAATAGTTGAAAATGGTTTTTTTTGAATGCATAAAGAATGATGCATAGAATAATCCTATATATATTTTTTAAATTTTGATAAATGGATCAAAAGTTATAAACAAAGATCAATACATATATATTTGAGGAATATAAAATATTATTAAAAGGAAATAAAATTAAACATGTTAATTTATTTTAAATAGAAAAAAAGTTATATGGTTAGAAAGCTAAGAAGAAAAGTAACATGTTGACATTAATTTTGTCAAATATTGTTATAAATGAATAAATCAGGTGATGTTGAAGTTTGAAAACACTATTGGAGATTAAAAAACATGTTTGTAGGGGAAAATTAGAAGTCAAATCTTTTAGGGTTGTTATCCAAGCCTGTGCCAAGGCTAAAAGGGTGGAAGAAAAATTTAAACAAGTAATGTGAGTACATTATGTAACACGCTTGTGTTTGTAGAGTCATAAAAGGATTGACAAATAGGCAAAAAAGCATGAAACCCATGATTTGGTCCCATTGCTCTATCTGCGCATGCTTTTTGCATATTTTCTATGACATTCTTTTGTCTTATATCACTACAAATGATTGATTTGCATTGTAAATCAATAATTTTTTGATCATCACATACTTTTTGTTTGCTTAGGAGTTTTAGTTGTCAATTTTGTTCACTATTAACATAAATTTGGCAATTTGTTAATTGTTGTGACTAATAATCATTTAGGTAGGGTTGTTATCCAAGCTTGTGCCAAGGCTAAAAGGGTGGAAAAGAAATTTAAACAAGTAATGTGAATGCATTATGTAACGTGCTTGTGTTTGTAGAGTCATAAAAGGATTGACAAATGGTAACTGCACATTTTCCATGACATTCTTTTGTTTTATATCAATATAAATGGTTGATTTGCATTGGAAATCAACAATTCTTTGATCATCAAATACTTTTTGTTTTCTTAGGAGTTTAAGTTGTTAATTTTGTTCACTATTAACATAAATTTGACAATTTGTTAATTGTTGTGACTAATAATCATTTAGGTACATTTTAAGAGTATATTTATGATTATTATATTATTTTTATGTAACCAATATATTATTTTTATGTAATCGATAATTTTAGTTATGATATATTTGCCAATTTTGTGTATTAAGAAACACTCAACAATTACCATGGGAAGGAACAAGCGGGGAATGACTTAGAAAAGTGAAGAAGAGAAAGAAAAACAAGGGGAGTGCATGAAAAGGATTCATCAAATGAGAAAAGTTGGAGGTGAATGTATGCTATCAATACTAATTGATATGAATGTAGAAACAAGTCCTAAATCATCTATTGAAATAAGAAATAATGTAATAATGATTGATGATGTGACACCAATTCTTGATAATATTTCAATTCCTAATTTAGAAATTACACCAAATGATCAATCTATAAGAAATGAACAAATTATACCTTGTAATGAAAGTCGTGAACATATACCAATTGAAGAAAACATTTAAAAAGAACAAATTTATCTAATATAGCACAACCAACAACACATGCCAATAAGAACACCACCTAAAATTATTCATAAAAAAACTAAAGTATCCAATTAAAATTGATGAAAATATCTTAAAACCAATGCCCAATAAAATTGCAACATGCACATGTAGAAGAATTGTCAATAAAATATGGATAACAGTTTTTTAAAAGCTTAAATGAAATAGGAAGGTACCAATTATTTATTGAAATGATAAAATCTTAATTTTAGAGATATTATGAAGATCCTTGGTATAAGGTCCTTCAATACTGATGGTGAAAAAACTATTGTAAAAAATATAATTAATGCATACCAATCAATAGGTTTAACCTAACACACTAAATATAGTAATGTTACTTGACATGTTCTTACCTCAACTATAGAAATCAATGAAACAAAAAATCTTGTTTAATTAGCAAAAGAAGTAGACCATTAAAGATAAATAGAAAAATAAAATTTAAATTCATCAAGAGATGTGAAAGAGTTGAGGATTCCAATAAAATTAAACTATGAGCAATCTTAGGTAGACTCCCACATAAAGACAAGCTTGCAATTAACTCCTTGAGAGAGTTAATAAGTTTTACCTGATCAAAGGGATGTTGTGAGAAGGAGATTTGGATCTCAAAATTATGAACCACATCCTAAACATTTTTCGGATACATCAATATGACTCAAACACAATTTTATTACTAGTTTATTGATAGTTATCCTCAAATAAAAATTAGTCAAAGATATTTTGAGATGGCCAAACCTTTTTGTAGACACCTAAAATCATCCACTCATCATCTTACTACTATTCATCCCTAATTAGGACATCATAAACCGCATTTCTTCTATAATTAACTAAATAAACACCTATTTAGATAGTTAATTATCTAATTTCCCTTTTGATAGTGATTAAATAATATTTTATTATAAAAATCACTATTCATGTACTATTCACTATTCATCTGCACCTTCATCCAAACCATCTCCTATCCCTAATTGGATAAATTTAATAATTTATTCAATTAATCAATCTTTATCTATAGTCCAACATTAGATAAATATTTTTATTGATATAATATGCCTTTTCCCATCCCATGAATTAAATATATATTTTTATTTATTTAATTCCCTATTTTGTGCACTTTTGATTAAGTTGCCTAATCCACTTAGCCATCTTAATCTTATAGTTGCACATTCCTAACCATACTTAAACCTATTCAAATCCCTCACATCCTCCAAAGTGTACATAGGTATGGGTCTTTCGTACAAACCACATGGTCCTCTTACAAAGGAATGGGCAAGTCCTTTGTACAAATGGTCATTTTTGTCCTTTAGTCCTCTCCATTCACTTTATTCAACACACTTTTCCACCCTTGATATTTCCTTGATCCAAGGACAATCCTTATCCTCCAATCTAATCTTGTCACTCAACAAGCTCTCATCAGTCTTATCCTCTCAATCATCCTCAACCATTGATCTCTCAAATCAATCCTAGCCCTTCATACACAATCCCAAAAATCTATAAATAGCCATCAACCCAAGTCATTTTCAAGACTCCATGAAATGCAAAGTTGTGCTATCAATTTAAGAGCAATCAACAATACACCATCAAGGAGCACATTCAACAATCAAGGTTTGCATGTTGTTAACTGTTTTAACTTTATATGTTTGTATTCCTTTTGCTCAATCATGAGGTTGCATTTGATTATGAGTAGAATAGGCTAATGCTTTAGTTTGTTCTATTTCAAGCTCATTCTCTCATGTGCACATTTTGGAAACTTTGTTAGGGACCCAAGTCCCCACCCACTAATATTTTCTTATGTTTTTAAGTGTTTTTGATGTGTAGGTCTATGGTTTGGAGGCTCGTTCATAGTTTGGCAGTTTCGTGCAACATTGAGGAGGCTCCATCTCGCACATAGAAAACACATTTATAACACTTTTCATCATTTAATCATTTGGTTTTTGATAGAATGTTGTTTTTGCAAGTGTAGTTGCTATCAAAATTTCCTTTCCCACCCCTATATCATAAAAAAATTAAAATAATCCAATCTTGATCAACTATAAATCATTTTTCATGCAAAAAATCTATTTTTGCGGTCCTAACTACACTTTGGAAGCCCTGTCCCCTATTTTGGTGGCATTGACCCTGTTTTGGAGGCTCTATACCCCTTTTTGACAGCCCTGTCTCTAGTTTGGTGGCCTTGCATCCTATTTTGGCAATCTTGTATCTAGTCTAGAGGCCCTAACTCTGTATTGGAGGCCTTGTATGCACTTTGATGGCCTTGTGCCCTATTTTGGTGACCTTGTATCTTGTTTGGAGGCTCTATTTGCATTTTGGCAACCTTGTTGCATTTTGGTGGTTCTATCTTGTTATTAGGTAGTTCTATCATGTCTCTAATTTTTCATAATATCTTAGGATTTGAAATAATCTAACCTCTAAATCTGATCATTGTATGCATATTCCTAGTTGTCTAACACCTTTTTGTGCAACTATTGTTGGTCCAAGACAAAAAATCAAACTACTAACATGTGTTTATAGCACACTTGTCCAAGGATCCATGTTTTTTTGCACTAATATTTAGGAACATTTATTTTCTAAGGCTAATGAACATTATACCCCATGTATGAGATCAATCCAAAGTGTATGATCTCTCCTCGCACCATTTGGGGATCTTGGAGATCAAAAACTTTGACTTCATCTAATCTTGTTTATCTTTGTTCAATCCCAAGAAAATTAGTGTGTATGCTCTCTCCTCACACCATTTGGTGATCTTGGAGATCAAAAGAACCTAGTCCTCCTTCCTCTAGTGGGCCTGTCTTGGATTTCATCACTAAGGGGACGACCCAAACCCACGTGTTCTAGTGGGAAATACAAATTTGGGAGAGAATAAAAAAAATATCCCATTGGGGGACATTGTCACTTGAGGCTAGCTTGAAAGATCTTTATACTTTGCAATATGAAGGTGAAGAGTGGGTTACCCTCTTGAACCATGCCTTGAAAATATTCTTCATCTTATGAACCTTGGCCTCACATATCTTGAGTGTATCAAGGATGCCGCTAGTCACCTTGTTCATCCTAGCATAATATCTTTTGATCGTTCTTCCTTATGATGCATCAATGTTGCAAAGGATCAAGAAGTCTCTCACACCATATTTTCATGGTGGGGAGATAGAACTCACTTTGGGAAAGGCATTTTTACCTCCAAGATAAGAAGTGCATAGGTGGTACATGACCTTGCATTCCATAGCTATCCATCACTTGATAAATAGTATATTTATGGGCTCGCAAATTTTGACACTCCCACTTGAATAATCTAGGGTGTTAATGTGCTTGGCATGTCTTCATCATCAAAACCCATGCAATCCTTTAATCTAAAATACAAAGGAAAATCCTTTGCCAACTAGTGCATGATTTTGTGTGAAATTTATTTGCAAAGTTGCCCAAGGTCAAGCATCAAACCATCCCTTATCACCTCTTAATCTCCCATCTTAATACAAATACAATTCATCCACCTCTTTCTAATCCAAGTCATCCAAATCCAACTTCCTCTCAATATTCTTAATTACCTCTTAATTATCCTAATCACCCTATCCACATCATCCCAATCTATCCTAATCAAATCTCAATTCATCATTTAGGACCCTAATCCAAATAAAATTTCCAAATGAAAACAAGGTCCTAATACTAATCCATATTATCCACCTAATCTCCCTCCTAATCACCATCACATTCCTAATCAAATTCCATCTTTGAGATTAACCCTATCCATCATCATTCTAACCACTTCATAATCCAAAATTTATTATCATCCTTAATCCACATGATAATCCACCTCTCCTAATCCAATTTCCTCATCCATCATCTAATATTAACCATTTCATCCTTAATCCTAATCCAATCCCATTATCCCTAATCACCCCATCCATTAACCAACCCTAATCATAATCTCATTATTAAGCTTAATCCACTTCACCATTATCACCCCCAATCCATATCCTAATCCACTTTCCACTATCCTAATCATCTCATCTCCATCCTAATCCAATTCTCCATCACCATCATAATCCACATAATAATCCACTATCTCTAATCATCTCATCCATCACCTAAGACTAATCACCTCATCCACTTACATCTTAGTTTATTTTCATCCCTTATCCAATTTCATTCATCCATAATCTATCTAGTCCACCCCTCTAATCAAATATACCATTCCAATTTCATCCACTACAATAATTCACCTCCATCCTAATCTAATGCCATCTAATCCTATTCCATCCAAATCCTCATCCAATCCAATTATCTCTCATCCAAAATAAATCATCCTTTATACCTCTATCCATCCCTAATCAAAATCCAATCCCTCATCCTTAATCAAAGATCATCCCTTGAAAAAAAAATTGTTAAGGACCTAACCTCTTTTAACCCCATCCAATTTCATCCAAAAAATTATCATTTTCCCTCCAAATCATCACCCAACCCAATCGTCAAAGGGCCTTGGGCCTAATCAAAATCAACCCCAATCAATCCAAATCCAATCAAGATCATGTGTCATACATCATTGACCTTGATTAATCAAAATCAAATCAAATCAAACCCATCCTAGTATCAAGTGTCATATATCATTGACCTTGATCAATTCAAATCCAAAACAATCCAAACCCCATCTAAACCAAAATCAAAATGTAGACAACCAAAAATGACAAGAACCTTACACAGCCATTTTCTTGTATCACCTGTTGTAATGTAGAAACGGGAGACTAGCTCAATAGATCAAACTAGGTCAAACCCTATTCTACAAAACATTAGGACACAAACTAAGCTTGGATTCTACCCAATAAGGAGAGCCAAACTATAGGGGTTCTACCCTTTTGTTGTATTATAGAAGCAATTAACCAAGTTCAACAATCAAGCTAGAGTCAAGACATGAAACCCTAGTTGACAAAGATCAGAGTACACCAGACTGTCAAAACCTAAAACCCAGTAACCAAATGGACAAAAGAGATCAATGAGTAGTTTAGAACTTGATTCCAAAGGTCATAATGCCTAAGACAAGGGTGATTGCACACCCTGGTCCTAGATTTGGGTTTTTAGAACTACAAGCTTTGCTAGGTCTATACCAGTATGCTTTGCCTTCTTCTTAGAAATCAACTCTTGAAACTTGTCCGTCTGACCTGAACACATGAAAAGAAGAAAAGGTTGGGTGCTATTTAGGAGCTTGCCTAAGTCAAGCCCCGTTAATAGTGTTTCCACCTCCACAATAGCAAAGATGATTGATAAAGAGTGCATGCCCTAGGAGGGCAGAGACAAATTTGAAGTAGAATGGAATGTTAGAACAAAGCATGAAGGAAAGAAATCACCATGAGCATGGAATCCCTTGCATGCTTATAGATGGTGTCACAACTTGATTCAAGAAGTTGATGTAGCCTCCAAGGTCTTCACAAGACCTGAAATATGTTAGTGCCACATCAATAATCCACCATAAAGAGTTGTAGAGATCATGAGAGATAAAGAGAGAGTGCAAGAGTGCCAAGATTCACCAGAGAGAGTTAGATGATCAAATGAATGACTTAACTTACTTTTATATGCATTCTCATTGATTTTTAAAGAATTAAACCACATGAGGCTAACCTTAGGAGTCATTTAAGAGGCCTAAGTTAAAAAGACCACAATTTAGGGTAGGACTAAAGGAGGGCCCAGGGCGCTTGGGTGTCGTGGTCTTTTAGCCACTTACCTCCTGAAAAGGGGCACTTAAGGTATGCTTAGCCCCGCCTTATGATTCTCTTCTGGGTTTCGTGCATCAGAATCAAGAATTACACAATTAATTCTCAAAAAGATGTCATAATAGGTCCTAATAAACAAGTACAAATATTTGAGGCCCATCTAGGAGCTAAACTAAGTGTAAAATGGGTGTACACATTTTACGATGTTACATTTAGCCCCCACTTTAGTGTGGGTATGAACTTACGTTTGAACTCATACTAAAGGATGGAGAAGACACCACTCAAATACAAAAACATAGCAACCATAGAATAACACCAAAATTGAAGGGTGATCAAGCCCCCAATTTTAGGATTCTAGGAGTCTATGATGATATGCATACACACAAGGCACATAACATAATTCACTCATGCATGAAGCACTTAGAAGACAAGATAAAATAAGGCATACACAAGGCATAAACTTGAGAAGTCACAATGTATACACGCAATACACAAAGTATACATGCTTGACACGTAGGATACACATATAAGGCACAAAGTGGAATACACGTGAAGCACTTAAGGAAGAACATACAAGGAATACATAGAGAACACAACACAAGAAACATATAACAAAATTCCTTGAGTCAACATGATAAGAGAGACCTCAATCTAAAAGGTATCTCAATCAACATGCATAATTCCCCAAGATGTAATAAAGAAGAATGCTAAGGGGTTAGTTAGAAATGAGAAACACAAGAGAAGGACAAACACATCATACACATGATCCGTCTCAAGGGAATACAAAAATCTACCTCCTACAAGAGGATTTACGTGAAACCTTGTAGAATAAGAAGGCGAAGTGACCTTACTACCAAACTCTAGTTGGTGGTGCAATCCTTCTCCCAAACATACAAAGAGCTTCAACTTAGGAGACCAGATAGACTCTAGATCTTGTTTCCAAGCTTTCTGTGATCCTTTCCAAGAGAGTGTAGTGACAAATATGATCAACGAGCATTTATATAGAATGAAGAGAGTAAGGCTCATAGCACGATACATGCCCCCACATTAAAGTGATTGCTAACTCCATCAAGGAGCAATTACCTTTAAGGTAGAGTGAGAAAGAAACATAAGGCAAGCATGAGAGCTTTCTAAAAGCACATGCCCAAAATGGCTTGTGTTCTCTAAAGGCTACATCATAACAAGGGGTTTCCCCCAAGATGAGCAAACTAAGGTGATGCTTATAGGCATGATGGTATGATGTCGAGCATTGCTACAAGGAATCATATAGATGAAAGAAAGGTGACGAGAATGAGGTAGGCACCCCTCCAACTTGCAAGTTTATTTGTGTGATTAAATTAATGATTTTGTCATTTTGAGGCAAACATAGTCTTGGGGACACTTTTCAGTGGTCCCTAGGGAGCCATTGTCCTCTTGGGGTACCCCAGGTCCTACTAGGTGCCTAGGTCCTCCCCTCCTTGAGCACCCTAGACTAGTATGGGCGCCATGGTCCCAAGACCAGGCTATGTTTGATTTTATTAATTGTTGATGAAGTAAATTTAATCAAGATTTGATGTATACTTTGATTTTCTTGCTATAGGATCTCCCAAGTATGCGAGAGCATGCTGGCAGTCATCTATTCACATTGTTGCGTAGCTGATCAAGCACACTTGTAAATGCAGAGATGAGACATCTGCAAGATGTTGTATCGCGGTGGGTGTACACATAGATGAATGACACAACACGTTCTAACTCCTTGTACCTTTGTGCTAACACGGGTGTCAAGGGAGAACGAAGATCACAATACATACAAGCATAACACCAATGAGAAAGAGGGACCACTCTTCCGAGTCGGCCTATAAAAAATTATCCTCCCCCAACTTGATTATAGAATGGATGGAGGACAAGGTGCTCTAGGGACTACATCAAGCATGGTGAGAGGTGCTAGAGCCAAACCTTGTTTGAAATTATTGAATTTTTCTACTCAAGACTCGGCATTCATTAGTGGAATGGCCAAGTGATCGATGATATGTATAATAATGTGTTGAATTATTATTTTGTTGAATCTTTTTATGGTTTTGAGGAGGAAGAGTGATTAAGTGGTCTTTGAGTAGACTCAGTAACATACACTCTTGTTGAGATAGAAGAGAAGATTTAGGGAGAGTAGGAAGCAAACATTTTTGTTGTGAACATGGTGGAGAGAACGTAGGAGAAGCCTGGAAACCCAAACCTACTTTAGACAAGTGTGGGTTTGGTTCCACAGGTTCCCTAATTCCTTATTCTTTTCATCCTAACCCATTTCCATTGTATCCTTGTTTTGAGAGAATTTTGAATCCATGCCCATAATTCTTCTCCAACTTTGAAGGAAGATGTAAGGTCATATGGCTAGCTTTGTTGATTTTAGAAGAAGTGTTGGTGTGAACAGGGTTATTACCTAACTACTTTACCCTTGTGTGGATAATTCATATTATTTAACTATTTATTAGTTAAATAATATTCACACATCACACATAATTCACACATATTAAGGTGACTTAGTGAGTCTACTAGATGTTTCTAGTTGTGTCTAGTTGTTGATAGTTGTCATTTTATCCTATAGTTGCCACATGTCATAGGCTTATGACGCTTGTCACATGACTACAACATCCTACATTTCATCATTGTCTTTATAATCAAGGCATATCATGTACATTGTAATATCTCTTTTGCATTCATTGATAGAATAAAATTATTCTCTCACTTGATATCTCTTGTGCTTTCATGAAGTCTTAGATCCTGGGTGGCTCCAATCATAGCCAACTCTAACAAGGAGTAGAAGTATCATTTGTTCTATCATGGTAAGGAGGATAAACCTTTGTTTCAACCATCCTATGGGGGTTAAAATCTGAAGGGACCTCTTCACTATCAAGACATGTATTATAAGAATATGGTTCATTAGATTGAGATGATAGTTTGTCACAAATGGAGGCCATTTCTATAGAAGAAGGAAGATCATCATTAATATCAAAAGTTCCATCGACATTACTTTTGAGTTTAAGATTTTTGGATGTAGGAAATTGTATTGAAGAAATTGTATTTACCTTCAAGATCCTAGGGTGTGAGGGTGAGGCTTTATACTAACCTACAAAGGTGGGTGTAAAATCTAGTGAACCCCATTCATCACAAAAATGCATTCAAAGGGCTGACACTATCCTGACCAACACTGTTGTTAGCAATGGACGGTAGTGTTAAAGAAGGGATCAAAATATCTAAAGGAGTTTGATTTCTCGCTTCTATTTTCAAGCATTTTTTAGAAATGAATTAACTTTAATTGTATATACTTTATTTTCAAAGATGAATTTTATTGAATAATGAAGGGTAGACAGGACTGCCCCCCATGGCATGAATCCACAGTCTACTGAGAAGAAGATTGTATGCAAGAGAATTAGGCATGACATGGATAAGGGTAGGTAATGTCACAGGTCCAACCTTAATAGGTAAGGTAATAGTACCCAATGATTGCCTATCAACATTATCAAAGCCACAAATGTTCATTTTATCCGGTTTGATGAGAGATGTATCAACATTGATTTTATTTAACAAATATATTCCACAAATATTAAGACTTGATCCTGTTGAAATACGTTGGACAACTGAGAGGGGGGGTGATTCAGTTGTCCCAAAAACTCAAACACTTCTAAACTTAAACATTAATCACTTGTCTGCACTAATTATGATTAAACAAAGAATGCATGAAAGCAGAAACTTAAACACAGATGCAACATTAAACACAAGAGATACCAGATTTTTACGTGGAAAACCCCAAGGTACAGAAAAACCACAGAGAGGATTAGCTCTCAAAATATATTGTAATCTTTGAAAAATGATGTTCAGGCTTGGTCACTCCACGGGCCTAGAACATACTAGCTCACTGCCATGAAGTACAACTAGGTCTAGTAAGCTCACTACCTCAACCCTAAACCTAGAAAGATTAAAATAAGGGCTGTTAAACCCTACTGGTGGCTCACTGCCAAAATCACCATCTTCTTCATGTCTGAGATTAATACATTGAAATGTAATGGTTCCTCTGCTCTGCTCTGCCTTATTTGCTCACCCTTTTCCTTATCTTCTCATTTTCGCACAAGGACATCTTTTCCACAACTCAATTACAAGTATTTATACACTTCATCAACCTTGGAATGATCATAAAGGTTGGCATTACAATCATCAACCATTGGAACAATCTCCAAGGTCATTATTACAAACATTTTACAAAATAGGTCTTGACCTAATACAAAATTATGCTAAGGATTTGTAGTATAGATGTATGCGGATCACGCCACGCCTTAGCTGGGGCTCAAACACAATCTTCCATGCCATAATACACTTCCATATTCTTCAAGGGAACTTTGCAATTATTGGAATTAACCAAGTTGGCTAAGACTGGTTACACGCTACGTTATCTAGGAGTAATCTTCAAGCACAATCTCATTTCCTTAACGCAGACCAATGTAAAGGTAGGAACATGATCAAGAGGAATCCATAAGCACATTGAAATTATCAGGAGCAACCACACAAACTCAAACCACTTTATTCATGAGATTCTTCACACCGGAGCACATGGACTTATTGTCTTCAACTGTCATAAAAGAAAGATAGGTTGCGGACCACCAAAACATGAACCATTGCAATTGTAGGCACTTATCATCATCCTAGACTTCCCTCTAGACCACAAAGCAAAACACTTTAATGCAGAGGAATGCGGAGCAAAATACTTTCTCCCTGTCACCAGTGAATAACCAGAGAAAGTAGGTTTTATAATGGTGAATGCAACTCTCTTACTTCTTCACATCAGAGGCTCAAACTCAGGATTTAGCATCTTCAGACATCCCCTTAAATAACTTCCAATCCATAGACCAAGATCTTCAAGCAGCAAGAAATGCGGAGCAATCTACCAGACTGTTCTTTAGCGTACAACTCACTGTCTATACTGCACTTCACTATAACTCACTTGTTTCTTCTGGAGAGGCCAATTTTATCAATATCCTCAACATACAAAGCTTCTAAACAAGTAATAGAATAGGATATAGTTGACACCAATGACAACAAATATATGTTGACATCAATGACAACACCGATTAGGCACATACTTGCAACAATCTCCCCCTTTGTCATTGATGGCAACATATGATGTGAAAAACTGCAATAGTCATCAAGATAAGTTCTCCCCCTATCTCTTTACACATCTGCACTCTTTCCCTCTAAGTTTTTCACATGATTTATCTCCCCCTTTGACATCAATGGTAAAAGGCACATACTTGCAATCTACTGCTTCTAAACCAAGATCTCTTTTTAACTTTCTTTAGATGACTGCTCCCCCTTACTTGATGAACTTCTCTTCTTCTTGGTTTGTCAAGCCTCAACTTCAAATCTTGTTGCTATTGCACTATTTCCTCTATCAGCAACACTGCAACACTTTACTGCTCTTTATTAGATATTCATATCTTATGATTCTCTTATCCTCAGCAACCAACTTGATTACTACTTGCACTGCTACAACCCTTTCTTTTTGGTGTTCTGAATACTTCCTTTTAGAAGTGCACATCAGGGTGTGCATGAATTTTCCTTCTTCCTAGGGAACTTAACATTTCATTATCAATCATCATTACACCTTATGAAAATAGTGCTAATCAACGACACCACATATAGCCAATAATTTCTATGGATCAACATTCTTCTATTTGTATCTTTTCTTCTGCAACCTTGTCTCAATATCAATTGTACCTGTCAATTCCTTATTGGTAGCTAAAGAAGTGTCTTTTTCACCTTATCAAAATTCATGACCTGTCAGCCTATCCCTTTAGTACATGAGTTACCAATTTATCTGTCACATCATATCTCCCAGTGTAGATCATGCGAGACTCTAGAATTAATATCCAACATTCATCATTGACCTCTTAACATGTTTTCAGAATTGTAGAACAAAATATGCAATAATGAAGAAATGTGGACCCTTGTATTTTGGTGCTGCACACTATTCTAGGCTTAACTTCATCCATCTGGATTTGGACAATTCAGAATGGTACTTCTCTGCACACTACTCATACTTAGTCATTTTAGGCTTCTAGACTAGAATCCTTTCAAGGGATATAACATATTTTTGTGCCAAATCTCCGTACAAACTATTTGGCTGGGGGATTTAGAATTTTCAATATGGCTTCCCCTGAGCCATAGACCACAATCTACTTCCCGGAAGAAGTAGCTGCTTCAGAGTCTGGAGCAGACTCATCTCCTGCTTCATTTATTCCCTTCCTGACCCAAATCTTGTTCATTTCTTCCTTGACTTCCACTGAATCAACTTTTTCAAATGATATCCTCGACTCTGATTGATCATCCTTCTTCATGTTCTTATTTCTGCAGTATTTTGCAGTATGTTCAGGCTTGTTGTAATTGAAGCAAACAATATTTTTCTAATCATTTTTTCTTCCATTTATCCTTGACCTACATAGGTTGGCCTTGTGCCCAAATTTATTGCAAGTATAACAATGGCCACTGAAGGATTCCATTAACCTATTTGTGCCATAGCCTTTTCCCCTTTGGCTCCTGCACTCATTTGCCCTGTGTCCCAATTTATGGCATGCATAACATCTAATAGAGTTCTGGCTTACTTTACTTCTGCATTTAGCAGCTTTATGACCAATTTTATTACATGTGAAACACTTACTAGAGAATGGTGGAATATTTTGATTCATCCTGTTTCTACACCAAGTAGCCTTGTGACCAAACTTGTTGCATGAATTACAATAACCATTGAAGGAAGGGTACCTTTGAGCATTTAGTTGCTTGACTGATGGTCTTCTAGGTCTGTTTCCTTGATTTTATCTGCTTTTGTCCTCTTCTTGACTTGCTCTGAAATATTTATCTTTTTCAAGTCTCATGCTTTCTTTGTCATCATCATTTTTCTGGCTTGCCATTAGTTTATCATATCTGGTAGTACTCACACTGAATTGGTCTCTTTGAGCCCGTACATGTTTCAGATCAGCTTTCAAATGTACAACTTCTTCTTCAAGTTTCATGCAGTCTTTAGTCTTGTTTTTTAGACATTCCTCAAATTTTGTCTTTTCTTCATTGTCCTCTTTTAGTCTTTGCTGAAGCTACTTGATTTGTTTTGTAAACTCTTTGATGTAATCATTTGCCTCTATTATACTTTCTTTTAAATCCATTTTTTCTTTTGTAGTTTTGGAATTATTGTTGTCAATACTGGCAATCAAGCATAGATTCATTTGATTCACATCAACTCTGTGATCTTCCACATCACATTTTGTTGTCAGTGATGGTCTAGGAGCCTTCTCGTGCTTTAATTTGTAGATCCTCATTAGTTGGGTCTGAGTAGTCTTGAATGTTCTCATAAACTTTAACATTTGTACTTTCAACAATCCTTCCCAATCTATTGATGTAGCAGTGGTCGGCTTTGGTCTGAGATGAATATCCAAGAAAAATGGGCCCTCCTCATACTTAGCATTATCCTTTTCCATTTTGATAAGGCATTTGCTTCCAAAGATTTTGAAATATTTCACAGTGGGTATTGTTCCATACCATAGTTCAAAGGGAGTCTTTTCATCTTTGGTTTTTACCTAAACTCTGTTTAATGTATAGACGGTGGTTTGAATTGCTTCCTTCCAAAATGTATCTGGCAGATTTGCTTCTTCCAACATTAGTTTTGTAGTTCCCTAAATAGCTCTACTTGCTTCTTCTATTACCTTATTTTTTATAGAGAGCTATTTTTCTATCCCATAGGTCTCACAGAATATATTGAAATTGTTGGAGGTGAGCTCTTCTTCTTTGCCAATTCTCAAACTCTTGATTTTCATGCTTAGCTCATTTTCAACCATTTCTTTAAAAGCTTTGAGTGCATCTAGAATCTCTAATTTATCCTTGAAAAAGCTAACCCAAGCCATTCTAGAAAACTTGTCAATAAAAAACATAAAGTACCTGTCATCATGGAGGCTTGGTATTCTTGTAGGACCACAAAGGCTTGTATGGATCAATTCCAGTTGTTCAATGGAAGATCTTTCTTTATCCTGCAATATTTTTCTTGACAGTCTTTTATCTTGACATTTCTTGCAAATGATGTTGTTCGAGTAATCAATTCTGGTAGATCCTTTACAATTAGAACCTAGCTTGTTTTTATTAAAACATCAAGATTTACATGACACGGTCTTCTATGCCAGACCCAACTTTCATTGGTATGAGATGTGAACCCAAGAAAGTCACTTTTTCTAAGATGATAGAGATTCTCTTCTGTCCTTTTTCCAATTGCTATTGCAGCTCCAGATTTTTCTTTGATTTCAAGGGTATCATTTTCAAACACAAAACTAAAACCCTTTTTGCATAACTGTCCAACGCTTAAGAGATTTTGCTTCATATTTTTAACATAAAGAACATCTTCAGAAAATTGTCTATTGCCAAAATTGATTGATCCTATTCTGCATATTTCAGAAGTGCAGCCATCTCCAAACGTAACTAGCCCTCCATCACATCTTTCCAGACTTGCAAACTTACTCTTATTAGCAGTCATGTGGTTTGAACAACTACTATCAATAACCCAACAGTTCTCATCTTGAAACATGGCTTTATTACTGGTGCATACTTATGGATTAGAACTTCTTCGATGGTTAACACTCTTTTCTTCATGAAACGCTTCCTTGGACAATTCTCCTTTATTATCTCTTGATGAGAATTTAGGTCCATTAGTGTGTAGCTATTTTCCTTTTGACTCCATTTAGGATCTCCCTTGAGTTGTTAGACTCTTTCCGAAGGGACTTGGCTCTGATACTAATTGTTGAAATGCACCAGACAATTGAGAGGGGGGGTGAATTAGTTGTCCCAAAAACTCAAACACTTTTACACTTAAACATTAATCACTTGTCTGCACTTATTATGATTAAACAAAGAATGCATGAAATCATAAACTTAAACACAGATGCGACATTAAACACAAGAGACACTAGATTTTTACGTGGAAAACCCCAAGGTGGGGAAAAACCACGGAGATGATTATCTCTCAAAATATATTACAATCTTTGAAAAATGATGTTCAGGCTTGGTCACTCCATGAGCCTAGAACATACTGGCTCACTACCATGAAGTATAGCTAGGTCTAGTAGGCTCACTGCCTCAACCCTAAACCTAGAAAGAATACAATAAGGGCTATTAAACCCTGAGGGTTGTTAAACCCTACTGGCAGCTCACTACCAGGCTCACTACCAAAATCACCATCTTCTTCATGTCCGAGATTAATACATTGAAATATAATGGTTCCTTTGCTCTACTCTGCCTTATCTGCTCGCCCTTTTCCTTATCTTCTCATTTTCGCACAAGGACATCTTTTCCATGACTCAATTACAAGTATTTATACACTTCATCAACCTTGGAATGATCATCAAGGTTGGCATTACAATCATCAACCATTAGAACAATCTCCAAGGTCAGCATTACAAACATTTTACAAAATAGGTCTTGACCTAATACAAAATTATGCTAAGGATTTGTAGTATAGATGTATGTGGATCATGCCATGCCTTAGCTGGGGCTCAAACACGATCTTCCATGCCATAACATGCTTCCATATTCTTCAAAGGATCTCCGCAATTACTGAAATTAACCAAGTCACCTAAGACTAGTTACACGCTATGTTATCTAGGAGTAATCTTCAAACACGATCTCATTTCCTTAACGCGGACCAATGTAAAGGTAGGAACATAATCAGGAGGAATCCACAAGCATGTTGAAATCATCAGGAGCAACCGTACAAACTCAAACCACTTTATTCATGAGATTCTTCACACCGGAGCACATGAACTTCACTGTCTTCAACTGTCATAAAAGAAAGATAGCTTGCGGACCACCAAAACATGAACCATTGCAATTGTAGGAACTTATCATCATCCCAGACTTCCCTCTAGAACTACATAGCAAAACACTTTAATGTGGAGGAATGCAAAGAAAAATACTTTCTCCTTGTCACCAGAGAATAACCAGAGAAAGTAGGTTTTACTTTGGTGAATGCAACTCTCTCACTTCTTCACATCGGAGGCTCAAACTCAAGATTTAGTATCTTCAGACATCCCCTTAAATAACTTCCAATCTGCATACCAAGATCTTTAACCAAAAAGAAATGTGGAGCAATCTACCAGACTATTCTTCAACATACATCTCACTGTCTATACTGCACTTCACTATAACTCATTTGTTTCTTCCGGAGAGACCAATTTTCTCAATATCCTCAACATACAAAGCTTCTAAACAAGTAATAGAATAGGACATAGTTGACACCAATGACAACAAAGATATGTTGACATCAATGACAACACCGATTAGGCACATACTTGCAACAGATCCACCATCAATCATAGTGCATCTTAGCCTCTTGTTACCAATTGTGACAATATCATGAGAGGCTCATTTTGTTTTTGAACTTCTATGGGAGGTAACTCATGTTTTTAAAATGATATATCAGACGTTGCCTCCTACATACAATCTAACAGAGATGCTACATCATTCAGTCTAGTAGAAGGTGGAACAACTACCTTTTGAAGAGCCTCATGGAGTATTTTGTGGTATGTAGGTGATGTTTGTATTAAGTCCCATAGAGATTTCTTAGCTGGAGTAGCACAGAGCTGCTCACAAAGATCATATTATTTACCAATATGAGTAGGAAGATGAGGTGCTTGAGGTAGGATAAGTTGAGAAGGTGGAATAGATATGGGCACACTCGGTGCTTTCTTACTTTTCTTGTTATTAAGGGTGTTATATGTGTGAGCAATTGTGTGATACTACGACACATTTTGAACACCTTGATTTCTTTGAGTAACTTGTCTTGCAAGATTGAGATAGTAACCCAAGGGTCGAGGTGGTGTTGGATCACCTTCAACCGTAATCATTGATTTGAAGCGAGGAGGCGTATTAGGTGCCTCATGCACAATAATTTTAGGAACAATAGTACACTTATTCACTATTCCCATAGCGGGCAGAATAAGTCTATTAATGATGATTGAATTCACATTTTTTTCTTTTTGATTAAGATCAACATCCATCCCCAAGGGGTTTAATGTGAGAGACTACTCTTCATCCCCTAATGCTTCATATTTTGAAGGAAGAGCATTGGGATGAGAGGAGGGTATAGTGTTATTAATATAATTGTTGATGATTGTATCCTTAGAGATGTCCAAGGGTTTTGTGTTGTTATATGGAGCCTAATCAGACTTGGAGGTTAAATTTTCCCCACTTTTATCAACGCGGTTTCCCCCCAAATTATTTAACGGGGGTTTGGGGGCAGTGCCCCTATTACGTTCTCTGTTGCGATACAGGGTGGGGTCGAGGAGCAACACCCTCGAAACCTCAAACGACTTTTATTGTTTTATAAAGGTGTCAAGAGTTATTTTTCTCTTGGCTAACATTAAAAAAACCCTCTTTTGTAACCAACATAAGTCTTGATTAAAATGGCTAAGGGTTAGGGTTTCTATGGATATTGTATTGTAGCATTTGCAGCGGTATTGAGTTGCAAGGATTGCTGGTTGTAAATGGTTTGATTTGCTCGATAATAATAATGGACTCTCTATTGGTGGATGTAGCTCAAGTTTGGGTGAACCACGTTAAAAATTATCTTTCACTGTTATTATTTCTATGTATTTTCATTCCTTTGTTTAATCTTTATTTACATTTAAATGATATCTTCTGTATGTAATTCCTAACAAGTGGTATCAAAGCAGGTTGTGTTCGATTATCATCTGCAGGAAGGTATCACAGTTGAGTGGGAGTCTCACAGTTAAGTGGGAGCAATGGCAGACAAGGGTAAATTGAAGGTAGATAAATTCAATGGGTAGAACTATCAGTTATGGAAGATGATAATGGAGGATTATCTCTATTAGAAGGATATATGGAGGTTGTTGGAAGGAATAGCCAAGAAAACAGCAGCAATGATTGATGAGGATTAGGAACTTTTAGATAGAAAGGCACTGGGAACCATTCAGTTGTGCTTGGCACCATCTACGACATTCAATATAATAGAAGCGAAGACAATAAATAAATTGATGAAAGCTTTGGCTAAATTGCATGAAAAACCCTCAGCCTTAAATAAGGTATTTCTCATGAAGCATTTGTTTAATCTAAAAATGATTGAAGGTGGATTTGTGACAGATCATTTAAATGAGTTTAATATGATTACCAATCAATTAACTTCTGTAAAAGTGAAATTTGATGAAGAGGTGAGGGCTCTCTTAGTTTTATGTTCTTTGCCAGATAGCTAGAATAGCTTGGTACTGGCTGTAAGTAACTCTATCTCTAGTTCAAATACTTTGAAATTTGATGATGTTGTTGGTGTTATCCTTAGCAAGGAAATGCGATGGAAAAGCTCAGGAGGGTCCACATCAAGTAGTGCTTTGAATGCAGAAAGCAAGGGTAGATCAAAGGAGAGGGGAAAAGGTTTTGGAGGTCATGGGAAGTCATGAGGAAAATCAAAGGACAATAGCTCCCAATCTAGAGAATAGAAGGATTGCTAGTACTGTGGGAACCTAGGTCATCTGAAGAAAGATTGTTGGTCTCGAAAGAATAAAGAAGGAGACAAACAAGAAGGCAATAAGGAGGAAAATATGGTAAGTAATAAATCTGAAGATGATGCTTTGATTCTTTCCCTAGATAATGCTAATGATTCATGGGTTTTAGATTCAGGGGCCTCATTTCATGCTACGCCCCATAGAAGTTATTTTCTTGATTACGTCCAAGGGGATTTTGGGCTGGTTTATTTGGGAGATAATGAACCCTATCAGATTGTTGGAAAGGGAAGAATTAAGATTAAGTTGCAGAATGGGAATCATTGGCTACTACAAGAGGTAAGGCACGTTCCAAGGCTAAGTAGGAATTTAATTTCAGTAGGGCAGCTAGGTGATGGAGGTTGCACATTTACTTTTAATGATAAAAATTGGAAGGTTTCAAGAGGTGCCTTAATAGTAGAAAAAGGTGTGAAAGTAGGCACCTTATATCTTTGTATAGGTCATATTGTTCCTTCTACTTTAGTTGTTGCAGAGAAAAAATAAACAAGTTCAAGAACAGTTGTTACAGGTTCGCGGGAAGAGATTGAAACAATTACTGCAAGTTCGAGACAACACTATGGCATAACAGACTTGGGCATATCAGTGAAAAAGGTATGAAGGCACTTCATTCTAAGAAAGTTTTACCAAGTCTCAAATGTATTAATATGGATTTATGTGAAAGTTGTGTGTATGGAAAATAAGAGAGAGTTAATTTTCTCAAGGATGGGAAGGAAAAGAAAAATGAAAAGTTGGAGCTTGTGCATATAGATGTATGGGGACCAACTCAAGTATATTCTCTCAGTGGTTCTTGGTATTATGTTACATTCATAGATGATGCAACTAGGAAGGTTTGGATTTATTTCCTTAGGAAGAAACTTGATGTATTTGAAAGATTTAAGAAATGAAGAAGCTTGGTTGAGAATGAGATAGATAAAAGATTAAAATGTTTCAGATTTGATAATGGTGGTGAGTATTGCAGCAAATAATTTAAGGATTATTGTTCCTTTAATGGAATTCATAGGCAGAAAACGGTTCCAGGGACTCCACAGGAAAATGGAGTGGTTGAGTACATGAATAGGACAATAATGGAGTGTGCAAGGAGCATGAGATTGCATGTTGGGCTTCCTTTAAACATGTGGGTAGAGGCTATCAATACTGATGTATATTTAATTAATAGAGGTCCTTCAGTTCCTTTGGGTTGTGGTATTCCAGAGGAAGCATGGACAGGTAAGAAGGTGAGTTATTCTTTTCTCAAAACCTTTAGATGTGAAGCATTTGCACATGTAGATTCTAAAAATAGAACCAAGTTAGATGCAAAATCAAAAAAGCATATCTTCATTGGATATAGTATTGATGAATTTGGTTATAGGCTTTGGGATGTTGAAAATCTAAAAATTGTGAGAAGTAGGGATGTTGTATTCAATGAGAAGGTGTTGTACAAAGATCAGTTGCAGCAGCATGAGAAGAAAGAAAAAGATTATGTGGTGCTAGATGATACTCCAAATAGTGATGTTCCAGTGGTTCCTTATGCTCTGCAACAGCAACAAGAAATACCACAAACTCTAGTGAATGTTAGACGGTCAACAAGGCTAAGTAGACCTCTTGAAAGGTTTTCTCCCTCTTTGTATTCTATTTTGTTAATAGATGCTGGTGAACCGGAAGGGTATAATGAAGCTATGTATGTGGATACAAAGGTTCAGTGGGAGCTTGCAATAAAAGAAAGATGGACTCCTTGCTGAAAAATCAGACTTAGGAATTATGTAAGTTGCCTGCAGGTAAAAAAACTTTACCAAACAAATGGGTTTATAGGCTGAAAGAGGAAGATGGAGGTAAGAAAAGATTTAAATCTAGATTAGTTGTAAAAGGATTTGCATAGAAAAAGGGTATTGATTTTGATGAGATTTTTTCTCCGATTGTTAAGATGACTTCTATTCATACTGTTTTAAGTATTGTGGCTACTAAAGATTTGCATTTGGAACAACTAGATGTGAAAACTGCCTTTCTCCATGGTGATTTGGAGGAAGAGATATATATGGAACAACCATAGGGATTTGAGGTCAAAGGTAAAGAGAAATTGGTGTGCAGATTGAAGAAGAGTTTATATGGCTTGAAACAAGCACCTCAACAATGGTATTTGAAATTTGATAGTTTTATGGCTGAGCAAGGCTACAGCCGGTGTAATTCTGACCATTGTGTTTATTTTAAGAGGTTGGATAATGACGGCTACATTATTTTATGTTTATATGTTGATGACATGCTTGTAGCAGGGTCTAACATAGATCACACAAGAGAATTAAAACAACAGGTAGCACAATCATTTGCTATGAAGGATTTAGGGGCAGCAAAACAAATCCTTGGTATGAAAATTTGCAGAGATAGGAAGATCAGAAAATTGACTCTATCTCAGGCTGATTATGTTGAAAAGGTGTTGCAGATATTCCAAGAGGAGGAAGAAAAAATGTCCAAGGTAACATATTCTTCAAGTGTAGGAAGTTTAATGTATGCCATGGTATGCATGAGACTAGATATTGCACATGCTGTAGGAGTTGTAAACAGGTATATGAGTAATCCTGGATTGGAGGATTGGAATGTGGTAAAATGGATTCTCATATATTTGAGAGGTACATCCAATAAACATCTATGTTTTGGGGGCTCTACTACTAATTTAGCAGGCGATGTGGACTTAGATTTGGTAGGGGATATTGATACCAGGTGGAGTACTACAGGTTATGTCTTTACTATAGGTGGGATAGTGGTGAGTTAGATCTCTAGGTTGCAAAAGGTGGTTTCTTTATCCACCATGGAAGCAGAGTATGTAGCTGCAATAGAGGCAAGCAAGGAGATGATATGGCTGCAATCTTTCATGGAAGAATTGGGCCAACAATAGGCTAACAATTATTTTTTTTACAAACAGTTAAAGTTCCATACATCTTGCAAAGCATTCTGCATTCAAAGACCAAACACATACAACTAAGGTATCACTTCATCTGGTCGATGTGGGATGATGGACAGTTACGGCTGGAAAAGATACATATAGATGAAAATCCAATGGATATGTTTACGAAGGCAATGACAAGGGAGAAGCTGAGCTCCTCTTTAGCTTTGGTTGGTCTTCAAGACTGAAAACAATAAAATTAGAAAAGCAAGGTCTAGGGTGTTTATTTCCAGTGGGAGCTATAGGGTCAGTGGTGTTATGATTAGTCTCCAAGTGGAAGATGATATGTTGTGGAGTCTGATCAATCTCCATGTGGGAGATTGTTGTTATATGGAGCCTAATCAGACTTGGAGGTTAAAATTTTCCCACTTTATCGGCGTGGTTTCTCCCAAATTATTTAACAGGGGTTTGGGTGTAGCGCCCCTTGTGAGGTCCAGGGGCAGCACACCTGGTGCGCTCCCTGTCGTGATACAGGGCACTGCCCCCACGGGGGCTTGGAGGCAACGTCCCTGAAACCTCAAATGACTTTTATTATTTTATAAAGGAATCACGAGTTATTTTTTCTATTGGCTGACATAAAAAACCCTATTTTGTAACTAACATAAGTCTTGATAAAAATAGCTAAGGGTTAGGGTTTATGTGGATATTGTATTGTAGCATTTGCAGTGGTATTGAGTTGCAAAGATTGCTGGTTGTAATCGGTTTGATTTGCTGGATAATAATATTGGACTCTCTGTTGGTGGATGTAGCTCAAGTTTGGGTGAACCACGTTAAAAATTGTCTCTCACTGTTATTATTTTCGTGTATTTTCATTCCTCTATTTAATCTTTATTTACATTTAATTGATATCTTCTACATGCAATTCCTAACATTTTGAACACGCAACCAAAGGACTAACATCCAAGGTCTTCGCATCAACCAAAGGAGGAAGATTAATAGGATGACTCATGGAATCATCATGTACTATGGTAGAGATAGAAAATTTAAGATGATGAGATGAATGCCCATTATCTACCCATGGAGGATCCTTTGTGGGAAAAGGCTCCTCATCCACTAATGCTTCATCTTTTGAAGGGAGAGCATTGGAATGAAGAGAGGGTAGGGTGATGTTAAGGAATGTATCAATGATTTCATTCTCTTGTGCCAAAATATCCTCACAAGTGGGAATAATTTTGGGAGAGGGATCCAAATCATAAGATGAGATAGACAAAGCTAGGTCACCATCACATGTATTAGAGAGTAGATCCATGGGAATAGATATGGAATTATTATAACTTGTAGTAGAAGTAGAAGAAGAATTATCACCATCATCTTTCTCATGACAATTCATGGAGATGAATTATGTTAGATCCTCTAATATCAAAGGGTACACATTCATGAGAGTTATGAAGTGATAAAAATCAGACACATAATCAAGGATTTAAAATGAAGAGCATTTAAATATATCCATATCATACATGGATTCTATATGATTTAAAACATAAGGATGCATATTAATGAATTTGTAAAAAATTTCAAAATATTTGATATATGCATGCAAAGATACCAAAGAGGGACAATTAGAAGAAGCCATGATGAGATGAATTTTATATTGTATGCGAATATGATATGGAACAAAAATGTACAATCAGATCTATGTATTAATCAAGTACCACCAATATGAAAATGAGATTGCAATTAGAGACCTACAAGTGCAAGAGAAGCGGGGTCTGCCAAAAATGTGATATTTTTGGTAACCACAACAACTAAGTCTTGCAAATGTAGGATGTGTATTATGATCAAGATAAGTGCCTAAATAATGTATCGACTTAAATTCCACAAATATTTACAACACATTGCTTTGATAAGATTGCACTAAATGTAAGACTAGCTAGGGTTTTACCACCAAACCCTAGATCTTAAATGCTCATTCATGGACCAAGATTTGTTGATGCAAGCCTTATTTTTGAAAATGAATGAACTTTATGAAATTTTGTAGCAATGAAAAAATAGACTTGGAATGTTTATGACAACAACAAAATCTGAAACAAGCTTTTAATTAGAAACCCTAGGTTTTGACTTTGACTAGATTTTCAAAAATGCATCTTTTCAACAAAACCCTAGAAAATGAGAGTTTCAAATGTAATATGCAACACAATGAAATGAGAAACTACTGTAATATGAATCATATCTGATGCAAAAATCAAAGATTTAAATATTTAGATATGATGATCTACAACACATGCAATGAAGACAATGCACAAATATGCCTTTTTGCAAGCCCAAAATGCTTGATTTTTTACTTTTTTCAATGCAAATATGAAAGAATGTCCTAAAATGGAAAGGATGATAAGGTAAAACAAATTAAAATCCTTTACTTAATCCAATAATGCAACAATATTTGACACAACACACTAATCTACAAACCCTAGGTTGAAGATTAGCTCAATTTCCTAAAAATGCAAGGTTTTTACAAACCCTAACAATGAAAGAATGCAAAATTAAGATATATGACTATGAAAAATGATGAATGAATGAAGTTTAATCAAATATAAGGTAGAAAATATCTCATATCTGATGCAATAAGGATGGTAAAGTGTAACAAACATCAGTTTCACCAAAATGTAGTGTAGAAAAGAGAGACTAGCTCAATAGATCAAAATAGGTCAAACCCTCTTCTACAAAACATTGGGACAAAAACTGAGCTTGGATTCTACCCAAGAAGGAGAGCCAAAATACAGGGGTTCTACCCTTTTTTTGTATTAGAGAAGCAACTAACCAAATTCAACCAATCAATCTAGAGTCAAGACATGAAACCCTAGTTGACAAAGATCAGAATACAACAAACTGTAGGAACCTAGAACCCAGGAACAAATGGACAACACAGACCAGTGAGTAGTTCAAAACTTGATTCTAAAGGTCAAAATGTCCAGGACAAGGGAACTTGGGTGCCCTAGTCCCAGATTAGGGTTTTCTAGAATTGCAGACTTCACTAGGTTTGTACCAATATGCTTTACCTTCTTCCCAAAAATCAACTCCCAAAACCTGTCTGTCTGACTTGGACACACGAAAAGAGGAAAATATTGGGTGTTATTGAGGAGATTTCCTAAGTCAAGCCTCATTAATGGTGTTTACACCTCCACAATGGCAAAGATGATTGATAAAGAGTGCATGCCCGAGGAGGGCAGAGGCAAATCTGAAGTGGAATGGAATGTTAGAACAAAACATGAAGGAAAGAAGTCATCATGAGCATGGAAAACCTTACATGCTTGTAGATGGTATCACAACTTGACTCAAGAAGTTGGTGTAGCCTCCAAGATCTTCACAAGACTTGCAATATGTTAGTGCCGCAACAATAATCCACCATAGAGAGCTGTAGAGAGCATGAGAGAGAAAGAGATAGTGCAAGAGTGCCAAGATTCACCAGAGAGAGTTAGCTGATAAAATGAATGACTTAACTTACTTTTATATGAATTCTCATCAATTTCTAAAGAATTAAACCACATAAGGCCGACCTTAGGAGTCATTTAAGAGACCTAAACTGACAAGGCCACAATTTAGGGTAGGACTAAAGGAGGGCCCAGGGTGCTTGGGTGCCCTGGCCCTTTATCCACTTACCTACTGAAAAGGGGCACTTAAGGTATGCTTAGCCCCACCTTATGATTCTTTTACATGTTTCATGCATAGGGATCAAGAATTACACACTTAATGCTCAAAAAGTGTCATAATATGTCCTAATAAACAAGTGTAAATATTTGAGGCCCATCTAGGAGCTAAACTAAGTGTAAAATGGTGGTGTACACATTTTACGACGCTACACCTATCTTTCTAACTCATCTCCTTTCCCATAATTAATTAAATAAAATCAATTTATTTAATTAATTTATCAATCCCCCATAGTCACTTATCTGTAATTAATTAAATAAGTCAAATATAATTAATTTCTTCCTCCCTAACCATTGTCCATAATTGATTAAATACACATTACAATTTATTTTATTAATTGTCTTATCCTTTGCCACTAACCTAAGTTAATTAAATAAAGTCCATTTATTTAATTAATCCACCTAACTTATGACTAAACCTAGGCTAATTAAATAAATATCATTGATTTAATTAGCTACCATACTCTACCTAGTCCCTAGACCCAAACTAATTTAGTAAACCCTTTCTTAATTAGTTTAAGCCACTAATTAACCCATTTCTTAATTTCCACCAGTCATATTTATTAAGTTAATTTTAATTAACTCAAACCCCCATTTTTTTAAAAAAAATGTGCCTGGTAAACTTTTTAACGTGATCGGTGATGCTGGTGTGACACACCCTCCAGCTCCACACAAGTGCTTTTGCTTGGAGCAATGAACCGGTGAAGCCACAACACGGGGGACCTCATCCCCTAGCAAGAACACTTCAAACCCGTGAGCTCATTGGCCCAGCGAAGGCATAAAGCTTGCGAGCTCGTTGGCCCAGTGGGGATTTGAACTCTAGTGGCCGCCACTACAACCGAGCGACTTAACCACCGAACCACGCCCTTATCGGCAACTCAAACCCTCATTATCCCATCTCCCCACACTTGATTAAATAATTAATATTATTTATTAAGAGTAGTCACATGTGTCTCCACCTCATATTTCCTAATTCATGAAAGAGCATTATTTAATTGATAAAGCTCACACATGTCTCCACCTCATATTTCCAAATCCATGCATTTGTCACTTCTCATCCCATTCACCCATTAAAATGAATTTTTAATTCATTCTCATGTCTTTATCTTCATTGATGCAAAGCCTTTCCAAGGTTGAATTTAAAATTCTAAAATAACGAGAGCCCTTCATCTTTGTTAATGGATTCATAGCCCTTGATTTCATTATGTAATCTCCACCCTTGGATTTCATTTTCAAACCTCCACCATTGATCTAAAAATCCTCAAAAATATATAAATAGGAGCCTCTCCCAAGCCATTTAAAACACTACTTAAGCTTATTATACCATCATTATGCTCCAAAATTCCTCATATCCATAGCCAAAATCATAGCCAATTCCATATCCAATTGAGTCCAAATCCTTGTTCTCATTATGTTGGTATTATATTGAGCCATACACATTACTTTTTATTGGGTAAAACTAGGGTTTTGCATTAGCTGCATCTTTTTTCCTCCACCTTATCAAGGAGACTTGAATGGAGGGGATTTGAAGGTATAAATCCTTGTTTTAGGTTTCCTTTATGTTTATTACATCCTTTACTTTCTTGTATCTTCATTTGGCACACCCGTTGGGCCAACAATCCTTGAATTTAACATTTTTTGGAAGGATTTCTATGTGTTCTTGTGCAAGTGATAGGGTAGTGCCTTCAGCTATGGTTCAATGCTTTCGACGAATATAGTAGCACTTTCATCTCCTCTATTAGCACTTTTGACTATGTTCTAACCTTTGATTTTGTAGCATCTTTTAGCATCTACATTATCTCTATTAGTACCTAGGGTCTGTTGTTTAGTGCCTAGGCTTTTTACTTTAGCGCTTTAGGTCTCTGTTTTAGTGCCTCCATGCCCCGCAGAGGCACCTATGTTAATTTTCTTAGTGCCTTCATCCTATTTAGTTATAGACTAATATTTTCCTATTGTAGGTCGCTGATAGTGTATTTTGGTAACTTATTTGATCTCTATGGTAGGTTTAAAACTCTGTTTTGCAGGAAAATCTAAGAGTTTATATAGGACTTTTGATAAACTTGCAAATATTATTGGTTTAGGCTTGTGTCAACACTCTAATAGATTATTTTGGAGACTAATGCCTTTTTGACTTGACTTGCCAACTAACCTTGTTGTAGGGTTAAATCTATGATATCTAAATTGCATTCAATCTAACCCCTGTTTGCAAGTTTCTGCCCCTTGTGTCGGATCAACATCCTCGTTCTCTGTCTTGGTGCCTCTAAGCTCTGTGTCAGCATCTCTACATCCAGGTTTAGTACCTCTGTCGTTAGGTAAAGAGAGGTATATATAATCTGATTAACGCTTTTGCTCTTTGTTTCAGTGCTTTAGCTTATGTTGTGGTGCCTCTGAGTTATCTAAAAGTGCTTCTATGTTGTTTATCAATGCCTCTATGCTGACTGTCAGTGCCTTAGCACCTTCTGTAAGTGCCTAGGATTTTGTGTTTAACACTTCTTCTTTTACTATTAGTGCCTTTGTCTGAAATTAACTTACATCATCTTTTGGATACTAACTTGACTTTATTGCAGCTTGAAGCATTTGACCAAGGCATTTATGACAAACTACTAACATTTTCTTGTAGCCCTACAGTCAAAGAGTTCATCATTTTTATACTAGTTTAGTTGCATTAAAGTAAAGTAGCAGGAATTCATTTGTTTGCTTTGTCTTCATTTGCACTAGGACATATGCTCTCCCCTCACACCTTTGGGTGATCTTGGGTATTAGAAATCCTTGTGTAAATTCTTTTTTGTATATACCTCAAAGGAGTACTAATTTCATGTATGCTCTCCCCTTTCACTTTGTGCGATCTTGGGGATCAAAAGTGAGTAGTATCTTCTTCCCTAGGGGCCCTTCCTTAGATTTCATCACCAAGGGGATGACCTCAACTGCGTGTTCTGGCGTGATATATAAACATTGTGAGAATCAAGAGACTCACTTCAAAAGAAGGACCCCCTCCATCTAAGCGAAACCTTGGGACCCTCGGTCCTATGAGACTTGTGTTTTGGTTGGCACTTGGTTGGATGATTGGGACACCCCCGTTCATAGAATTGTGTCCCCTGTACCTAGTGTATATTGGAACAACCCCTAGCAACTTGTTGAACCTAGTTAAGACCTTCAGATGTCATATCCTGTGGTGCATCACTATAGCAGAGGGAGAAGAGCTCACACTATTACCTCCATTGTTTGATATGGAATAAACTTTAGACAAGACTTTAGTCTCCAAGGTAAGGGGTGTAAGGTGGTACATGACCTTGCATTCCCTATCTATCCAAGAAATGGTAAATGGTATCAAGGGGATGGTAATCACCATTATCTAAAAGTGGAGATTGAAGTCGCACTTGAGTGAGTCCATGGGATATGACACTCCTACTTGAATAATTCTAGGTTTGTTCAAGTGCTTGACGTGTTTTCCTTGTACAAAAACTAGTATAATCTATTTTAGCCGCAAAGCAATTTGTACCAACTTCCTTGTTAAAATAAAATAGCCATTGTGTCTTATTGCTTGTTAAAATCTCTTGCCAAGAGAATCTTTGACCCAAAAACATCAAAATCATCTCAAAACAAAGCCTTTTAGCACCTAATCTACCCCTGTCAGCACATCCGCTGAATATTTCAACACCTCCACTACCTCTATCAACGCCCTTGCTATATCTATCAGCACACTCATTGAATCTATCAACACCTCTGAAATATTTGTCAGTGCCTTCAAAAATAGTAAAAAAACTAATCGTTTGAAACAATTAAGGCTGTCAATCATCCTATCAGCTCCTTTATCCTATATATCAGCACATCCATTGTCTCTATTAGCACCTTCAATCTAACTATCAGTGCCTGTGCTCTGACTGTCAGTGCTTGTGCTCTGCCTATTAGTGCTTGTGCTCTGATTCTCAATGCTTACACTCTACCTATCAATGCATGTACTTTGTGTGTCAGTGCCTGCACTCTACCTCAGTGCCTTTGCTTTTTCTGTTATCACTTTTGATTCACCTATCAACGCATCTGTTTTGTCTGTCAACACCCGCGCTTTGCTTGACAGCACCTTCATAGACCCTGTTAGTGCTTTTGGCTATGATCCCAAATAGCTAAGCATACCAATTCCCCAAGAAACAAACTGGTTAACCTAACGTTTTGGCAAAACCTTGGAAATGATCCTAGAGTCATCCATCTTCATCAAATCATCCTTTTCTAATTAAAATTTCCATCCTCATCCCCTTGATCATCCCACTGTCATTGGAAATTTTAGAAACTTGGATATCATAACAAAAATTATCAACATACTTTGAACCAAAACCTTCAAACACATCAAATCCTCATCAATCCCAAATGCATCTCCCAACAAATCTTACATATCATTAAATCAAATCATCCATCTAGTCAAACCTATCTCTCAAACAAAAATTTAGCTAAGAATAAATCTAGATCTTATCATTATCCCCTAATTTACATTAGGCTTAAGAACTTGTCTATCTTAAGTTTTGTGTAAATTAGCCCTTATCAACCTTGGATAAATTAGCTTAGGAGCTTAGACTACACCTAAGTACATTCCAATAATCCTATTTTACTTGGTGTGTCTTGTCTACCCCAAGCAAAGTATCTCTCTATCCTTTTTGCTTGGTGTGTCTTGTCCACCCCAAGTAGAAAAGGATAAATCCCCTTTATATCTACAAAGATCTAGACTTCCTAAGTCTCTTTTGATTTGAAATCCAAAAATCATCATCCTTTGATCAAACCTTATCCAAAGTATCACCACAATCATTTCTACTATCCTTTTATCATTTACATCTTATCAAACCACCTTTCATCCATAATCCAAACTAATCATTACCCTCAATCGACTCCATTTGGTCCAACCCTTTCTAAAAAAAATCAATCAAATTCTAAGGTTCCACATCCCCATTTAGCATATCCATTCCAACACCAAATTTGGATCATTTCCTTGCATGCTAACAACCACAAGGTTACAAGCTAAGAAAAACAAAAACATGGAACCCAATAGAGAGTTTTGGATGCCTCGCGATTTTAAAATAAGTGACACAATTACTCAAATCATAATTGATCCTCCCTATCTTTCTCCTCCTCAAAATAAAGAAATTCAAAATCCTAATCAAGAACTCATGGAATTTACACAAGAACCTAATGCTATGGATTTGTTGGACTTGTTGATGGTATTTTTAGCACACAGCAACACAGGTGAAATACAAGGTATTTCACCTCTCTTGAAAAAGATATCCTACCCTAGATAGGACTACCCCAAGGTTTATACAACTAGGTCTTAACTTGTGTTGAATAACTTCAGTGGAATGTACTAGCTGTGCCAACAAGGGGTCTTACATTTGATAGGGTTTATAAGACATGAAAGTAGTATGTATGCAAAAACCCTATGATTCTTTCAATAGATTTGCAATGTAGGTGCTTCTTATAACCTAACCTAAATAAACTTGACTAAATAAAATGCAAAAGGGACAGGGGGAAGAGAAAGGATAAAGAGATCCTATAGACAATTGCAGAAATGATTAACACATAGATAGACAGATTCCCAATAATAAATAAATCTCTGCTTAACCAGGCAGCCCACAATGCCACAAAGATTGTGCAATCTTCTAAGGAAATACAATGATTTTCAAATCGTGGAGGATACATCAAACACCCAATCTCTGGCACAACTTAATGAATTCACACAATCAAACTCAGCTCATATGAAATATGCCCAGACTAACCGTGCACAATGACATACAATCAGCAAGCCATCAATGGTATGGACAGGAAATCCATCAAATATCTGAATAATTAATAACAACTACAACTGAATATTAACTAATTTCAGATTGACATGAACCATGAAATCCAAAATGAGACAACACAGAAACACAAATTTCCAGCAACCTACAAAACTTGCTTTGTATTGAATGAATTTTGGTAGAGTCTCAACAATTCACTATCAAATCTTACTTGTTACAATGAGAGAATGATGGCCCTTTTATAGACAAGGCACCATACCTAGTTCTTCAATGGACAATGGAGATTAACTCAACACCAATGGTCCAAATTACATGGCATTTAATTTTGGATGGTGGGTAGTTACAATCCTAGATTTGCTTTTGTCTTGTAGGAAAAAGATGAAAAAATAACCTTTTAGCTCATGAGAACAAGACAAAATAACAACTTTTTGAGTTGTCTAATGGGACAAATGACTTTTCCAATGTGTTGACTAGTCAAGAAGAGTATGTGGCACATTTTTTATGAAGGTACATCCAATTAGATGCTTTCTGGATACAACTTTTGATGACTGGACTGTTGGAACAACTGTAAACATGTCTTAGACATTGGGCTGAATCTGTAGGAACAACTGCGAACATGTCTTAGATAGCTCCAACAAGCTCCTGTGTCCTCCAAGACCTACAATTCACAATGTAAAGCATCAATTTCATCATAAACAATTATTTCCCCTCAATTTAGATCAAGATAGGTCCATTTGTAGTCATGGATCAGTCAGGAACAACTCAAACTCAATATTGCTTCCTTATAGACCTCTTCACAAATCCAATGATTTTTGCATGATTTTCTAAGTTTTTCACCATTTTCAAGTACCCGTTTGGCCAATCTAATGACCTGGGAGGTTTTTAGGGCTATAGGATCCATTTGGATACTTTTATTTCATGTTTTTATGGCTTGTTTTGTAAAAAGTGAGATTTTTGGGGGGTACTGACTTTTCAGGTGCAGTAGCATTAATTATTGTAAAACGTGCACAAAATCCACACAAACCTGATAAAAATGTCTATCATGATGTGATAAATAGTTGTGCAATTTAAATTCACCAAGAAAATCTAATTTGCACCTTGAAAAAATCAATTTTTTAGGTCAAAATGTCAAAAAGCATTGATTTTGAGGTCTACTGACCTAGCGCTAGATTTGAGGTCTATTGACGAAAGTTAGTAAGAGTGATTTTCAGTATAGGTCGAAGAGGGGGGTTTCTAGCGCAAAATAGATTCGGCGCTAATTTTAGGTTCGATTGACCTTAGCGTGGATTTTAGGTCTGACTGATCTTAGCCTAGATTTTAGGTCCGACTGACCTATCGTGGATTTAAAGTTGGTGAGGGCACTTTTCAGCGCAAGTTGGTAGGGCCTATTTTTAGCGCTAGCGCTGATTTGAGGTCCGACTGACAAAAGGTGGTGAAAGTGATTTTTAGCGCAAGTCGATAGAAGCCCATTTTAGCACAAGTCGGTGAAGTGGGTTTTTAGCGCAAGTCGGTAGGTGCTCTGTTTAGTGCCAGGCAGTGCAAGTTATTTTTAGCACTTTTGGTAGTAGGAGGCATTTTTAGCGCTAATTTTTGAAAGTCCCTAGATGATAGTATATTTTAAAATATATTTAAGTATAGGCCTATACTTTAAATTTCTTTAAATATACTGTCGAGATGTTTGAGATAGATTCCAGACCCATAGGATTTAATATGCAGATTCTAGATTTTTGAGTTTCCACTAGATTTTAGACTTAGCCATTTTTTAGGGTTTTTAGGGTTTCAGACTTAGCCAAATCAGGGTGCCAGGAACATGCATTAGGGTGAAGGTATATGGACCCCTTAGTGAAACCTTGTGGAATTTGACATGATTTTGCAACTCTAAGGTCTAAAAACTAGGAATTTCAACATGACACATCCTGCAAAAGTAGTTTTAGGGACAATATCCAGTGACATAGGATTTTAGCACAAAATGCAATAACACCCAATTTCAGTGCAAAAGATAACAAACATCTATTTCTTAAGCACAAGACCAATCTAGACACCTCCAAATCAATCATGCAAGACATCAAACAATTCCAAACATGCCAAATACTCAAATTCAAAACAAATCCTTCATTCTAAGCACAATTCACCTTCTCATTGTCATAAAGAAGAAAGGTTGAGACTCAAAACCAAAGCAAAAAAAGGGGGTCTCCATTTGACAAAATGGGGCGTATGTGCAAGGAACAACAAATGGCAACTCTGCTAGAGAAATGCTCTAGAGAATTTCAAAGATAAACTTCAGTTTCGAACCCAAAATCTCTCTGTTTCCCACATATTAGACTAAACAACATGATATAATATCAAAGATGTTGAGATCACTAACCTAGTACAACTATCCATATCCTAAAAGTATGAATGTGTGCAATTACATTCATTCCCTTCCTTCTGCAACCAAGATCATCCAAGATCCTTTGTCTTAAGCTACGTTGTTTTGACATACATCTCATCCACCTACCTCGCTGCCATTCAGGTGTCCATAGCTCTGACGAAGTTGTCTTGTAAACCCATTAGCTTGATTGAGTTTGCAGTGTGTGTTGAGTGTAGTTGATCTTCTTCTTCTTTTTTTTGAACTTTATTGCTAGCAGAGTACAATGTAGTACTGCTTACCCTTCCAATCTTGCTGCCAAAATCCACAATGGTGGTAGAGATGACTATCTTTACAATTTTCACTTAATATGATATCACCCAGAATCATTTTGCCACTTCAGAATTGTTAAGTCTGCGAGATATATGGTTAGAAAATACTTCAAGTGCACCAACTAATGACTAATTTTCCATTAACAGACATCATACCATCCAAGTATAACCGTGGAACCCACAGGAAGACCTAAGTAGAAAACTTCAACTTCTCAAACAAATATTCCAGATTATTTACCCAACAAAGGACCACCTATTGGTCTGCACAATTTGCTGCCACGTTCATGAAATGAGATCCCAAAAAAATCAAGGACAACAAGCGAAAGCAAATCAGGAAAGAACAACTAACCTAAGTGAAAGAAAACATCTAACAGCTATGGAAAGCAAAAGCAGAAAGCAAAAGCTATCATAACAACAACCTAATCTAACCAAAACAGACAAGCAACATAACTATGTACACTAAAAGAATGCAAAGATGCCTCCTAGGACTGCAAGTAGTGCTTTAGGAACTACCCATTGATAGGCAATGGGAGCTCCTCATCAATAAGGCTCTTCAATCGGTACGTGTTGTCGCCAAGAATCTCAAAAATCTGATATGGACCTAGCCAAAGTTTGTTGAATTTATCGTGTTCACCTTTCCTCTCGTGGGATTTGTCCCAATACAAGACTAAGTCTGAAATACGGAAGGCTTTGATTTTAGCTCTCTTGTCGAACCATCTTTTCACTACACCCTGGTGTTTGGCAAAGTTTTCTATGGCAGCATCAAGTTTCTCTTCTAGGTGCAGTAATTGGGCCAAGTGGGATGACATCTAATCATTTGGTTCAAGGTAATCTTGCATGAATTGTAGTACAAAAATTCTCA
This sequence comes from Cunninghamia lanceolata, assembly GCA_027924645.1. Lineage (NCBI taxonomy): Eukaryota > Viridiplantae > Streptophyta > Pinopsida > Cupressales > Cupressaceae > Cunninghamia > Cunninghamia lanceolata. The sequence continues at coordinate 4,021,684 of BSBN01000311.1, read as the reverse complement.
GATGGATGGGCAAGATGGGCTCAACACCATAAACTAAGTGATAAGGGGATGTGCCTAATGCATCTTTGTGTCTGACCCTATCGGCCCATAAAGCAAATCGAAGAAGAGTATGCCAATCTCTGGGATTTTTATCAAGTAATTTTTTGATGACCTCAAGCAAATTTTTGTTTGTTGATTCAGCCACTCCATTTCCTTGAGGGTAGTAATTAGATGAAAATTTTAAAACAATACCATAATCAAATTCCCAATTGGAAAAGCATAACAAAGAAAATATAGGGTCGTTATCACATACTAGAGAAAAAGGGCAACCAAACCTTGTGATGATGTGTTTTTCGATAAATTCAATCACTACCTTAGTGGTGCATTGCTTTCATGCGAGAGCCTCTGACCATCTTGTACAGTAGTCAGTAGTGGTTAGAATGTACCTGTGGCCTGCAGAAGAAGGTGGGTTGATCATACCAATGAAGTCTAGGCCCCATTGTGCGAATGGTCGTATATCCACAACTGGTTGTAAGGGCATAGCAGCATTTTGTTCTCTCATCATAGCTGTCTGACATGTGTGATAGGTTCTAACATGGGCATGTGCATCCTTGAATAGTGTAGGCCAATAGTACCTTGCTCACAAAATCTGGTTGGCAGTTGCAAGGGATAACCCATGGCTCATCCCAAACTTTTCATGAAAACTAGTTAATACCTGCGTTACTTTTGTTTTATCCAAACACCTCAAATAGACACCTTCATGGTTCTTCTTATACAACACTGATCCTTTGATCATGAAGCTATTACTCTTTAATCTAAGTGCTCTTCTCTAGACTGAATTCAGATGAGGTGGGCGACGTTGATTGAGAAGACAGAATACAACGTCTTCGTACCATTCATCTTTGGAAATGTCTTCTAACATATATTGTTGCGAGACTATGCCTGGACCAGTTTCAACCATTGTTTTCATTAATACTTGGCCTCTTACTAGCTTCATGGGTTGTATTTCTATATCAAACTCCTGTAGGATCATGACCCATTTCCCCCTTCGCTCACCTAGCTCACTTTGCATTAGTAATGCCTTGACTGCTGCATCAGGCACAATTGCGATCACTTAGCTTCTCAAGATGTAATGATCAAACTTTTTCAGTACTTTGACTAAGGCATATGCTTGTTTTTCCACATTCATATATTTTAGTTCTACATCTTTCAAAGGGGTACTCATAAAAGCAATAGGTCTTTCATTGTCAATAGCTCTCTTTTGCATCAACATTGTTGCATAGGTATGTTTAGAAACGAAGGAGTAAATGCAAAATGGCAGTGTATAATTGGGACTTACCAGTACTGGGGCATTGGCTATAGCCTATTTGATTTCTACAAACACAGCCTTAGCTTCTAGAGTCCATTCTATCTTTGCGTCTTGTTTCAACATAGCATTTAATGGGCGAACAATCTCAACAAACCCGGTGATGAATTTGCGAACAAAATTAATCTTACCAAAATATGACTTCAATTCTTTCTTACTAGCTGGGGGTTGTATCTTAAGAATTGCTTGAACTCGATCAGGATCAATTGATATACCTTGATTAGAAATCACATGTCCAAGTAACTTTCCTTCAACCACTCCAAAGATACATTTCTTGGGATTAAGCGAAATCCCATAGTCTCTACATTGCTGCAGGATTTTCCTTAGGTCTGCCACATGATCTTCCCTTTTCTTCAAAAATATAGTGAGATCGTCCATGTATATAATGATGCATTTTCCAACCAATCCTTTGAAAGCTATGTCCATTGCGTGTTGGAATGTCGCTCCTGCATTGATTAATCCAAAGGGCATCTTGCAATACGCATAGATTCCCCATTTGCATGTGAAGGATGTCTTCAATCTGTCTTCATATTCCACCATTACTTGGTTATAACCTAAATAACCATCTAGAAATGACATCATTTGCGAGCCATTGACTATTTGTAATACTTCGTCCAGGGAGGGCAGCAGATAATTATCTTTTTCTGAGGCCCTATTCAAATTTCTAAAGTCGACACATAGTCTGATCTCCCCATTTTTCTTACGCACTGGTACTAAATTTGCTACCCAGGCGGAATGCCTGACAAGAAATATAATTCTGGCAGACAACAATTTTTGTACTTCCTTGAAAATCAACAGTTCTAGTAGAGCATTAACTGGTCACTATCTTTGCCTAAAAGGTTTTGCCCCTGGCTTAAGAGGTATTGTATGAGTTATGATTGAAGTGTCATACGTCTTGAGATCTTCATAACTCCAAGCTATGACTTCATGATAATCTCTTAATGCACAAATAATTCTTGTCCTTTCTTTAGCAGTGCTAGCTTTTCCAATGAAGACATTCTTAATATCTTCAGGAGTCCCCAAATTGTAAGGTTCACATTGCGCAACAGGGGATTCTCCCTATTTCTTCTAGATTCCAAATTTGTTTGAATCAAACAACCGTTCTAACTCTACCACCGTCGAGGAATAGTGTTCGTCTTCAAGTTGAGAACTCCTTCTAGATCGATTTCAGTAAGCTTGAATTCCTCCTCATCTATTATCTGAGCAGCAAAGACATCTGACGAGGTAAGAAAATCAATTATGTGCTTGTCATCTTTGAAAACCTAAAAATTTATGATGTTAACTGGTACAGAGGGAATCGAGACCAATTCTATAGTGAATTTCTTCAACCCTATCATGGACAATGGCTCCAGGGAACTAGCTGCCTGAGCCAAAGCATCAGCGATGTGATTTTGTCTACGTGGGATCACTTGGATATTAAAGCCATTAAAGCATTCAAACAAATCCAATACACGGTTCTAATACCTATTCAATCTCTTATCATTGCATGAATACTGCCATCTTACTTTCTTGACGACCAATTTAGAGTAACCAAATACTTGAATAATTTTAACTTTCTTCTAATGTGCCATCAACAATCCATGCACCAAAGATTCATACTCTGTCACATTATTTGTATAGGGGAATTGCAATCAATACACTGCTAGATATGAATTTCCTATGGGACTGATCAGCTCAAAACCTGCACCAGATCCTTGTTTGTACCTAGACCCATCAAATCTTAATGTCCAAATGCAAGAGTCATTGCCCTTATCTCTTCGTGCAGTTTGCTATTTTTTATCTGATTGAGTTCCTAACCAACATCTATAGCAACCTAATTTTCCTTTTGGATTGCTGGAATCTTCAAATGCAATTGCACTTGTTTAACTACCTCTTGACAAAGTAAGCATGTAAACTCAGAATGAGAAGCATCATGAATGCGACACCAATTTGGCAATAACAATTCGTCCATCTGTATCCTCTTCCTGACAACCAATTGGTCACTCATGAATTTAGCCACGAAATCTCTAAATCCTTCAAATATTCCTGGTTCTTCATCATTAAAGGAGGACTCTTGGACTGACTGCACACATGCTTCTATGGTTTCTTGATATTTGGTAAGTGGAGGATCTAGAAATTTACTATAGTTCAGCATGAGTATTTCTTCTACCTGATTAACTTGGGGAAGATAAACCCCCAAGTCTACTTCTTAAAACAAAATTTCATTGGTCTGATTGTATTATGTGATCATATGCTTCATTTTTGGCTATCTTTCAATGCAAATCTAATTTGCCAATCCTTTCCAAGGCAGCCACATATGGGAAAAGTCTGTTGCCATATAGCCATTCAGTGTTCGGGACCAATCCCTACTTAAAAGCATGTCGTATTGGTCAGGGATATCAACCACTTGAATATCTATATATTGTTGTACCCTAGGATCTGATGCCAGCTGGATACGAATCTGATTCAATTCACCCATCACATTCACCTCAGTCTTATCCAGCTACGTACCTTTCCTAGAAGATTTTGCTGGAGTGAGGCCCAGTACTTTGCATATTGACAAAGGCATCACATTGGTAGAGGCCCTTGAGTCCACTAAACAATTATGAAGGTTGTTCCCGAATATCCTGAGAGTCAAGAGGAAAGGAGGACTCTCTCGTTTATCTTTATACAATGTAACCTTTTGCTTAGAATCTGTTACATGGACTTTATCTTTCCCTTTGTCTATATTGTCCTTCGGTGGAACTTCCTTTTTGGAAGGATCCGTCCTAACACTTATTCCCATGTCTTGAAAGAAGGTTGCCCTAACCTCTGGGACTTTCAACAATTCAAAGATCGACAGAATGACTTTCATTTTCTTGAGCTTATTAGCAACATATTGTCCTAACTTCGCTATTTCAGTCCCTTGGGGATTTTCAGTTATGGATCCGTGATGCATAGGCTGGGGTGTTACCTTGGGAGGCTCAGGATTATTAGAGGCCTTGGGATCAGGTGGAATCTGATAGTTATTTGGAGGGATTGAGGTGGTGAAGAGACATTTGGCTTATTTCTTCTAAGGTTGTATGGGGTCTTGTTATATTGTTGATAAGCATGTATCTCCTCACATTCTTCCTCCTCAGGCTGATTTTAATTATGAAAAGGAAAAGTATAACTATCAAGTACAAGGGCAATGTCAAACCTCTGAGTTGGAACAAGTTCATACCCTATTGGCGGAGGATTCTCTTGTGCTTCTACATTCTAGATCTCCATCTGAAAAATATTGGAAGCTATTTGGAACTCTAGGCAATCCAAATCAGAATGAGCATTCATATTGTGAAGTATGCACCATGAAGATAACGTTGCCTCAGTTAGCATCACCTGACCGGGTGGATGACTTTTAACATTTTGATTCTCTAATGGCGAAGGGACTCCACCATTATTTGGTCTGGTATTCCAAGTTTGATTTTGCCACTGGAAATTCTAATTCTGATATTGATTCTAGTTTTGATTCCTTTGCTGCAAGTAGGCATTCTAATTTCTTAAATGAGTAACTTCAGCAGTAAGCTTTTTCATTTGTTCTGCTACCTCCCTGATGTCATCTTTGTCATCCTTGGCCTTGGTGGCTTCAGTTGACTGGAGGAATGACATTTGTGTAGGAGGTAATTCTTCCATTGGAGCTCTAGGATGGACCACTAAGGCTTGCATTACTACAGGGATTGGGCTAGGGTTCATCACAGGGGTATGATTAGCGAGGACCTGGTTGATCATAGGTATCTGGTTTGGCATGGCTGTAGGACCTATGTGGTTTAGTGGGCCTATTTCTATCTGTCCCAATTGCGTGTTCACCGTGATAGCTTCAGCATATGCCTGAGCTAGAGTGGCCGGAGCTAGGTTAGCTCTTCTCACAAACATGGAAGTTAGCCTGTCTAGGGCTACGTAGTAAATCAGAAAGGATGCAGCTTCAGCTAAGGTGTAAGGAGCTAAACAGCTGTAGGCATTCTAAAATTAGTTATTGAAAGAACTTATTAACTCTCCTTGATCTCTGTGAATTTCCACAAAGGACCTATAAAGATCTACAGGGGTTGTGGGCATCCTGAAGCGGTCCAGAAATGTATTTTTCAAATTCAACCATGAATTTATGGAAGCTGCAGGGAGATTGTCAAACCAGTAGTAGGCTTCATCCTACTGTGAGTATGGAAACAATCTACAAACCACATCCTCATGCTGCACCTGAAGCATGAACATATTGCTTTAAAAAAATTTAATGTGTTCATTGACAGTTTTGTCAGGGTCATTGGTGCAGAACTTTGAGCAGAACTTGTTAGGGTTTTTGGGCATATCATGATAAGCATTGAATTGGAGTGGGGACTAGTTATTAGCAGCAAAAAAGGCCATGGCTGGGAGATTGACTGGGACTACAACTAGGTTTCTTGGAGCAGATTAAGCCCTTGGAGTTCTGGGTACTCCTTAATCCCTCCTGGTTCTTCTAAATTCTGTTAGAGACAACAACTCTTCTCTAGCTGAGCTAGACTTGGTATGTGTTTGCTTGGTCCCCAGACTTGCTGATTCTGTGTAGGAAACTTTGACTTGGTGGCCATCCTTCTAGCGCCAATTCTATTGATGGTGTTTTTAGCACACAACAACACAGGTCAAATACAAGGTATTTCACCTCTCTTGAAAAAGATATCCTACCCTAGATGGGACTACCCCAAGGTTTATACAGTTAGGTCTTAACTTGCATGGAATAACTTCAGTGGAATGTACTAGCTGTGCCAACAAGGTGTCTTAGATTTGATAGGGTTTATAAGACATGAAAGCAATATGTATGCAAAAAACCTGTGATTCTTTCAGCAGATTTGTAATGTAGGTGCTGCTTATAACCTAACATAACAAAACTTGACTAAATAAAATGCAAAAGGTACAGGGGGAAAGAAGGGATAAAGAGATCCTATAGACAATTGCAGAAATGATCAACTCACAGATAGATAGATTCCCAATAATAAACAAATCTCGGCTTAACCAGGAAGCCCACAATGCCACAGAGATTGTGTAATCTTCTAAGGAAATGCAATGATTTTCAAATCGTGGAGGATTCATCAAACACCTAATCTCTGGCGCAGCTCAATGAATTCACACAATCAAACTTAGCTCATATGAAATATGCTCAGACTAACCATGCACAATGACATACAATCAACAAGCCATCAATGGTATGGACTAACTAATTTCAGATTGACATGAACCATGAAATCCAAAATGAGACAACACAGAAACACAAATTTCCAGCAACCTACAAAACTTGCTTTGTATTGACCAAATTTTGGTAGTCTCAGCAATTCACTGTCAAATCTTACTTGTTACAATGAGAGAATGATGGCCCTTTTATAGACAAGGCACCCTACCGAGTTTTTCAATGGACAGTGGAGATTAACTCAACACCAATGGTCTAGATTACATGGCATTTAATTTTGGACGGTGGGTAGTTACAATCCCAGATTTGCTTTTGTCTTGTAGGAAAAAGATGAAAAAACAACTTTTTAGCTCATGAGAACAAGACAAAATAGCAACTTTTTGAGTTGTCTAATGGGACAAATGACTTTTCCAATGTGTTGACTAGTCAAGAAGAGTATGTGGCACATTTTTTATGAAGATACATCCAACTAGGTGCCTGTTGGATACAACTTTGGATGACTGGACTGCTGGAACAACTACAAACATGTCTTGGACATTGGGTTGAATCTGTAGGAACAACCATGAATTAGATTTGATCTTCTATGTCTTTAAACTTTTGGGGCTCATTTCCATCATCTTGAACATCATATTAATTTCCTCTTGAATGTGTAACATCAATTTGGTTGATAAATTGAAGGTTTTGCATATCTAGGTCAGCATTGCACCTTTGTGTGTTCATCTTCCGAGACAGCTCCATGAAGTTCCTGTGTCCTCTAAGACCTGTAATTCACAATGCAAAGCATCAATTTCATCATAAAAAATCATTTTCCCTCAATTTAGATCAAGATAGGTCCATTTGCAGTCATGGATCAGTCAGGAACAACTCAAACTCAATATTGCTTCCTTATAGACCTCTTCACAAATCCAGTGATTTTTGCATGATTTTCTAAGTTTTTCACCATTTTCAAGTACCCATTTGGCCAATATAATGATCTGGGAGGTTTTTAGGGCCATTAGGATCCATTTGATTACTTTTATTTCATGTTTTTATGGCCTTTTTTTTGCAAAAAATGAGATTTTCGAGGGGTATTGACTTTTCAGGTGCAGTAGCACTAATTGTTGTAAAACATGCCCAAAATCCACACAAACCTGATAAAAATGTCCATCATGATGTGATAAATAGTTGTGCAATTCAAATTGACCAATAAAATCCAATTTGTACCTTGAAAAAATTAGTTTTTTAGGTCAAAATATCAAAAAGCGTTGATTTTGAGGTCTATCTATTGTGCTTTGCACACACGCTCCATTCTATAAATGGAGACCCCCGTTTTCCCCTTTTTTGATTTGGCTAGAGAGTCATTTGGTCTTTTGATCTTCTAAGACGATTTTGTGGTCACAGGTGCATTTTGACCTAGATAGAAGGATGACATAGAAAAATCACTTCAAAATCTGCTAGGGTAGGTTGTTACTTTCCCATTAAGGCCCTTGAATTGGTATTTTGCGCTACATTTAGCCTCAACCGACCTTTGCGCTGATTTCATATCTGTCAGACCTAGCACTGAAAAGTGCTTTGTTCGACCTTTGCACTGAAATCCTACCTCTCCGACCTAGCGCTAGACTTCTATTCAGTCGACCGGGCGTTAAGACTTTGAAATTACCTTATGCGTTGAAATTGCCCCCGACCAACCCTGCGCTAAAAGCAATGACCTCCAACCTAGTTGGATTATAGCGAAAAGCCCGCAAGTCAGACGAGTTAGAAAGCCCTGCTAAATAGTGCAAACTAAACTTCCATGAGATCCTGGTTGACCAAGTCAGATGCGCCCAAATTCTCCGCCAAGTCGGACTAACCGAAAATCCGCGCAAGATCTCCAACTGACAGTTCATACTCCTGAGTATTAATGGTGGATTGGCCATAGTTTAAATAGAGAATTAACAGGTTTTAATTCATTTTAATCGCATTTTCAACCGTAAATTTTAGAGCTCCGTTCCTCCCTGTCGACCTCGTCCGAGCTTGAACCCGTGACCTCCCCTGCCATTTGAATTCACGCCGCCATTGTTGCAAGTAGGGTTTTAAACTTTGCCATTTCAAGTTTTTTTTGTTTCTCACACAGTTGGGGTTCAGTATTTTACCGTTAGGGTTTTAAGGGGATGATCGTTTGAACGTAGGTTTTGGGGCTAGGGTTTGATGAATTTCGAAGTCCTTTCAGTTTGTAGCCCTAATCAAAACCCTAGGAGTAGGAGTGTACCCATCATGGCCTTAAGCGACTTAGAATTTTAGGGATTTTTAGCCCTATAACCTCCGCGCACCGGATCGGCGCTAAATCGAGCTCCAACCGACCTGCAAAACAAAATACCTTGGTCTGACACCATAGAATTTTGTGCCAAATGCACAACGCCCAGTTGCGCTAGAATCTGCATCATCCAACCCACGTAACCAATATGCCTTTCTTCAACTAGGTCGAATGATTTTAGAAGCTCTACAAACTTAGAAAACTCTTTTTGTGCTAGAAATACCTTGATCCGACCCTGCGTTAGAATATCCAGTCTCTGACTTAGTCAGATGATGAACATTCCCCGCAAAGTCAGTGCTGCCCGAAAACCCCGTCGGAAGTTTGCCTCGAACTCAGCGCTAAAATATGCTTTGTCTGACCTGCGCTACATTACCCTTCATCCAACCTGGTTGGATCCCATCAAAACCCGCGCAGGTCAGACCGACCTAATTTCTGCACAAGAAGCAGCCGCATCCGCATTTGCACTGTTTTGCACTAAATTGCCAACCGACTGACTTGCAAACCATCTAAAGTCGGAGACCTCCAAATTCTGCGCAAGTCGGACGTCCCCGAAAATGGCACAAAATCCAAAGAACACAAAACAGGCCCAAACTCGAGGTCAGACCTGTCCGATTTCCCCGCTGAGGTCGAATAACCTTCATTTTAGCGCTTTTCTTGCTGAGGGTCAGACAACCCTCAAATTAGCGCAAAACCCTCTAAATGACCAAATTTGTTGAAATTTCCTTAGAGAAAATTGTTTAGAATAGTGAAATTGATGTTGTGATTCAGTAATAATGACGTTTTGATGAAATCTCTTGCAACATTTGATGCCTACTTGCATGTAATATCTTTTCAATTCGACGTAGTTTTCCTTCAAATGCATGCTTGTAATGAATGACAGATTTATGTTGGTTTATCTAATCCTAGGAGTATGTTAGGAGACTTTCCTGACATCAAACTTATAAGGTCTGGTTGTGCAGATTAGATGACGGCACGAGCTCAAGCTATGAAGTACGAGTTCAAAGGGATTCCTCCAGAGACCAAAATCCACTCCGGGTGGAGCAATGTAGGAGACACAGATCTAGGTCATATAGACCTAGACGACTTCAGACTCAGAATCTTTGGACCCACTCCGACTCCCAGGGCCAAGATACTAAGAGATAGTGGCATTGGACAAGCAGCTGCCTTTCCAACCTCAGTCCAATATGCAGAATTGATGGCTAGTTGTGCAGATAAATACGATGTTATATCTAGACAAATACAGATAGATAATGGAGAAGTCTAGCTGACTTGACCCCGCCTGCTTTGGCAGAGATGCTGGACATTCCATGGTACAAAACCATGACTATGCCCTTTTGAGGCTGAGAAATGCAAAAATAAGTTGCATGCGATGCTATTTGAAGACACTGCACTCACTATAGAAGAAAGGCTGGATAAAGCAAGTGACCTTAGGGCTGAATTCAAGGCATTCCACAAGGCAGAAGCAGAGATTGAAAGGATATATGGCAGATTCAGTCAAGAATTGGAGGTATTTGACTATAGGATACATCATTTGAAGGATCCAAACCCATCTGACATCAATTCAGTGCTTGAGGCATGGGTGGCCTATTGAAATAAGCTGGCCAGCGATGATAGCATCAATTTGGATAAGGAATCTTAATATCATTTTGAATATTCTAAGTGATTCAATCCCGTCACAATTGTAAACTTGATATATTTGGGCTGCATGTGACTCAATTTTGTCTTTTCTTGCTTCTAAAATGAGCTTTTCCATTAGTATGCTGAGTTGGCTAGTCAAAATGACTAGATTCAATGTATCTGGGGCTATTTTTTTCATCTTTTTCATAAAAGACAAAATGTAATCTAGGAATTGATGTGGGCTATTATTGATGTAATCTGGACCGTTGGTGTTGAGTTAATCTCCACCATTCATTTGAAAAGCTAAGGTATGCTGCTTTCTATATAAAGGGCTGCCATTTCCACTATTTGTAAGGGAGATTTTTGATGCCAAATTGTTGACTCTATGCCATTTGAAGTAATACAAAGCAAGTTTCTGCAGTAATTCTGAGAATTTGTTCCTTGTGTTGATTCATTGTGGTTTTCATGGTTTGCTTCTTGCTCTCCCATAGTTAGATTAGTTGTGCTTTTATGATGTTAGTGGTTTGCTGAAGTATTTGATGAATATTCTGAGTCCATACTTTTAGCTGTTTGCTGATGGTAAATAGCTGTGTAAAGTTAGTCTGGGCTTATTATTTGTGCTAAAGTTCAACTTCATTTCATGAGTTAAGTTGTGCCATTTATTGGGTATTTAACGAATGAATGTGGTCTAAAAATCTTTCAACTTCCATTGAAGATAGCACCATTTTTTGCAGCACTGTAACACCCATTTCAATTTGGTAACTCAGAAAAATGGTTTAAAGTTTGGAATATTTGTCTACTGAAGATAACCCTTGCATCGTGAATGTCACTTAGGATCCTTCTAAAACCCTAAACCCTTTGCATTTTCTTTAAACCCACTGGTTAGTTGTTAGAATAGAGATTTCAGCAGCACCTTATTTTGTTTATCAGCTGAAAATCATAATAGGGTTTATGTGTATTTGCCACCCCAAACCTGAAGATTTGCAAATTGCATGTAAGACCCCTTGTAGGTACAGCTAGAACATAACCATTGAGAGATTCCAAGCAATCTAAGACCTAGTTGTATTATCCTTGGAGTAGTCTTACTTAGAGTAAGATACTTTTCAAGAGAGGTGTGAAACCAACAATCACACCTGTGTTGCTGTGTGCTAAAACCACCATCAACACTACCGACCTAGCGCTAGATTTGAGGTCTACTGACTAAAGTCAGTAAGAGTGATTTTCAGCGCGGGTCAAAGATGGAGGTTTCTAGCGTAAAATAGATTTGGTGTTGATTTTAGGTCCGTCTAACCTTAGTCTGGATTTTAGGTCTAACTGACCTAGCGTGGATTTAAAGTCAGTGAGGGCACTTTTCAGTGCAGGTTAGTAGGGTCTATTTTTAGTGCTAGCACTGATCTGAGGTCCGACTAACAAAAGGCGGTGAAAGTGATTTTTAGCGTAAGTCGATAGAAACCCAGTTTAGTGCAAGTTAGTGAAGTGGGTTTTTAGCACAAGTCAGTAGGTGCTCTATTTAGCACCAGGCAATGCAAGTTGTTTTTAGCACTTTTGGTAGTAGGAGGCATTTTTAGTGCCAGTTTTTGAAATTCCTTGGATGACAATATATTTCAAAATATATTTAAGTATAGGCCTATACTTTAAATATTTTGAAATATACTGTCAAGATGTTTGAGATAGGTTCCAGATCCATAGGATTTTATATGCAGATTCTAGATTTTTGAGGTTCCACCAGATTTCAGACTTAGCCATTGTTTAGGGTTTTCAGGGTTTTAGACTTAGCCAAATCAGGGTGCCAGGAACATGCATCAGGGTGAAGGTATATGGACCCCTTAGTGAAACCTTGTGGAATTTGACATGATTTTGCAACTCTAAGGTCTGGAAAGTAGGAATTTCAACATGACACATCTTGCAAAAGTATTTTTAGGGACAACATCCAGTGATAGGATTTTAACACAAAATGTAATAACACCCAATTTCAGCATAAAAGGCAACAAACAACTATTTCTTAAGCACAAGACCAATCAAGACACCTCCAAATCAATCATGCAAGACATCAAACAATTCCAAACATGTCAAATACTCAAATTTGAATCAAATCCTTCATTCTAAGCACAATTCACCTTCTCATTGTCATAAAGAAGAAAGGCTGAGACTCAAAGCCAAAGCAAAAAAAGGGGGTCTCTATTTGACAAAATGGGGCGTGTGTGCAAGGTACAACAGGACCGAGTCCTAAAATTTGATCCCAATAGATATCTAGACTTCTTGCTTCAAAATGGCACCATAGTATCAACCAATCCGCCCACTAATCCTTCACACCTGTCCTCATCCAACAATGCACCCAACACCTCTACACAATCCACCTCTATGTCAACGTCAACATCAATTTCCACATCAACACCTATGTCAACATCTACCATATCCACATGCATCCCACAAATCACCCTCAACATCCCAAATAATGCCACTTACACTGGTACTACCACTAGTGTCCCCCAACTTGACCTAAACACCATAGCATTCATATCGCAATACTTTTCCAACCCCAACAACAATCTATAAACATCCTTGTCCACCTCCCAAATTAATTCCACATACACACAACCACCAACATCATCTTCCACTCAAAACTTTAACCACACATTGCTCCAACAATTTGAAGAACTCCAACTCCAACAACAACAAAAAAAAAAAAATTAAAACCAACAAAAAATGCCACCCAACTTTCTTCAACAACTCATCACCCAATAAAAACAAATTCAACAACAATAACCACCCAATTTCCTCCAACATCTCATCAACCAACAACAAACCAATACACCCAAACCACCTACAACATACCTATCATAATTCATCCAATACTTGAAGCAAAGGGTGGATGATATACAACAAGGGCACAAAGGGAAACAATATTCCTTTGCAGATATTTTTCCATACCCTTTTGATCGCTCTCTCAACATGCCACCCTTTCCTAAGAACTTCAAAACACCAAAGTTTGACAAATACAAAGGGAAAGGAGATCCTTGAGAACACCTCAGGGAATTCTATATTGCTTTCCTAGAAGTCTCCTATGATGATACTTATCTCATGAAGCTTTTCCCTAGGAGCTTAGGAGTACAAGCAACCAAATTGTTTGCACACCTTGTCCCCGGAATCAAAACATTTCATGAACTTGTAGAGAAATTCATTAACCTCTTCTCTAACAACTTTGAGCACGAAGTGTCAATGATGGACCTTTGCAATACAAAACAAAATAATGGGGAAAAATTTGCTTCCTTTTTGCAATGATGGAGAAGCCTCACAAGCAAGATCACATGGCCCATCCCTGAGAAATAATTGGTTAATATGTTTGTCACAAATATCAACCAAGAAATGGGCTTTTATCTCCAAATACAATGTGCCTCAATGTTTGAAGAAGTCATTGACAAAGGTATTTCCATTCAAAGGGACCTTATTGCAAAAGGGGCCATCAAAATTTATAGAGAAAACAACGACAACAACAGTAACAACAAAGTTAACAATATCAACAACAATACCAACAACAACAACAATAATCAATCCTATGAGAAACGCCACTTTTTGGGAAAAAACAAAAACACTCACAATGATGGTGTAACCGATATAAAAAATGTTCAAAACATACAAGTCTATATACCATCTAACCATCCATGAGCAACAACAATGTCAGCATTCCTAAAGAACAACCAAGGCAAAATAATACACCTAAACAAAAGTTCAGACCTTTGGGAGAGCCTACTGAAAATGTTTTGCACAATTTGGTTAAAGCTGACTTGCTTGCTATTATACCTTATGATGACAATCAATTCAAACCCTCATGGTTTAATGAAAATGCTTATTGCGAATACCATAGGGTCAAAGGTCATAAAACATCTGACTACATGAGGCTAAAGAATCACATACAAGACCTCATAGATTGAGGTGATATCACAATTGATGATCCTCCCAAAAGATGTCATGCCCACATTTACATGTGGACATGAACACCCGAACCAATTTTTTTTTAAGAACATCATTACTGCGCACTATTATTGTGTGTTGCATGATAAGTAACGTGCACACTTAGTTGCATTGTCGTGCAACATCAAGCCAAGTGCACTACACAAAGTGAGGAGAGGAATTTTGAAAGTGATGGGTATAGCAAACACCATTCATACACCCTACGTAAATGGAGGTCGCCTAAAAGGGTTTGACGTCATGTTATGTGACACCACGAGGGAATGATTCATAAGATAATTCCCTCCTAGGCGTTCTATATGAAAATGGAAATGGCCCTGCCTTAAGAGCACGAAGCCCAATTATCTAAAATTAAATTAAATTTCTAGCATGCTAATGTTTAACTAACACTAGACCCATTTAATGATTCCTACTAGAAAATCAACAAATAAGTTTAACTAGTACAATAAATTTGAATCTCAATTTTACATCATTACTAGGAAAATAAATTACTACTACGAAAAGAGTAAAAAATTAAGTCTACCATTGTAAAGATTTCAGTATTCTAAAGAGGAGGATTAAATTAAATAATTTAAATGTCAAAAATATTTCATAAAAATAATTAATGCAATATTTTCCCTCCTCTCAAGCATAATGAATTTTCCTAAAAAAATAATGATTATTCGATTCCACTAAAATCTAAATACACATTTAACAATAGATTCATTAAATTAAAATAAATTAATATCTTTCTCTCGCTAAGGAAGACAAACGTTGAGTAATCAAACCCACTACTTATTAATAACCCATAACAATAACACACAATAATAATCATTTTCACTAGAGCCATTAATTATACACCAATTTTCTAAATTTATTTTACACTTCCACTACACACTATACACATAATGGAAAATGTTAACTAAACAAGATTAATTAGCAATAAGTTATCTTAGTTTTCCACTAAATTTTAGGGTAGCACTACTAATCTCAAGATGAGGTTATAAAAGAGCCTATTAACACCCATTTGCTCTCACTTTGTGATGTAGGAGCATCCCTGGTTCAAGAGTAATCTTGCATCAACCAAAAATATTTGCATTCAGTTTATTTGCATTTTAGTTCTTTCATTTTCCAGTTCGGTTCAGGCAGTTTAGTCAGAAGTAGTTTCAACTTGTGGTCTAGTTTTGGCAATTCATATCTCACAAATCTGGACTTAGCATCTACATTCATTTATCTACATCATACCAAGAATTCAGAGCATTTGGACCAGTTACCAGAAAGATATCGCTATCAGAAGTTGACTATTTTCTCAGAGCAAAGCATTCTAACAGTTCTTGATAATCAGCTGAAGGAGAAGGCTTGCAGATCATTCCTTGATTTACAGATCTCAATGACACATCATTCAACATCCTTTGGTTCGTGGCTGACCTTCCCCAAGGGTCCGTGCATTGTTTCATTCATTTGAGGAAGTGTTCTATGCATTTAGGTCCGACCTATATGTGAACACATTAGAACTCTTCATTGGAGTTTGTGACCTTCCTTAGTCGACGCGGAGGAATCTATTGGTCTAGAAATGATATATATTGATGTAATAGATCCTTAGGAAAGTAGTTATTCACATAAGAAAGATCTGATAGTTTAGATTTTGTGTGAAGGAGCGTCAAAGCTTTATCTTGCACATGTATGTAATCAGGCATGTGAGCCCTAATTCCAAGCCCACATGTTGCTAGCCAGATTGTATTTAAATTCCATAATAGACTTGTAGACACTAAATGAATAAATATACATTTGTTCCATTTCCTTTAGTTGTTTCCATTGTGTATACTCTTGCTGCACGGTCCGGATAGTTCATTCTATGAACCCTCCTACATTGACTGCACCAAGTGGTATCAGGGTGAGGTTTGAATCTTGGAGAGTGAATTGAGTAAAGTTGGTGAGGGGATTCTGTAAGATCTTGTTGTAAACAAATCACCAATTTGAGGTAGGTTACTTGTGCGCAACCGATCGCCAATTGAGAGGCAGTTGTCTCTTGTAGCCCGATCACCGAACTTGAGGCAGTTTGCACTTAATCCTAGGAAGAATGCCGCCGAGGAGAGTTCCTCATCTTGGTACAATGGCTAATAGAATGGATGAGATGATGGAATTGATGAGAATTATGCGAATTCAATTGGATGTTGTTGAAGAAGATAGGCGAAGAGGGTTGACACTGAGACCTAATGTTGAAAGTGATGATGAAGAAGAATTTCAATCTGCTGAACAAACTGGTGAAACCCTAGAAGGTAATGAAGAAGAAGAATCAGATTAGATAAAGATGTTGCGATCTATTTCAAAGATTGGAAAGAGACCTAGAGTTGATGTGCCGAACTATACGGGTAATTTGAATCCTGAAGATTTGATTGACTGGATAAATGATATGGAAGAATACTTTCAATATGAATAAATTGAAGATCTAAAGAAGGTGAAATTTGCAAAGACCAAGTTGAAGGGACATGCTTCTATATGGTGGAAAGAAGTTCAGTTAGAAAGAAACATAAGAGGAAAAGAAAATATTACAAAGTGCGACCAGATGGTGATAAAGTTGAAGAATCAGTTTCTACCTGCTGACTATGAGTTGGAGCTATTGAAGAGATTGTAAAACTTAAGACAAAAGGAGAAATCTATGAAGGAGTACACTGAAGAATTTCATAAGATGATCATAAGGACATGACATAGTGAAGCAAGGAAAGAGAAAGTGGCTAGATACATCAATGGACTGAGATTGAATATTCAAGAAGAGCTAAGCTTGGTAAGGATGACATCTTTGGAAAAAGCATATCAGTTTGCCCTAAAAGTTGAAGAGAAGCTGAATAAAAGACATGATCAAAGATAGAAAGGTAGAGGAGGTAAATTTTAGAGAGGTAGAGCATTTTCTAGATATGATAGATCATTTGTGGAGCAGAACAAGTTTGACAGCCCATTTATGAAGGGTGACAAAGATAACAATGCTTACCGAAGAGATGACAAAAATTTTTACCTGAGAGGAAACCCTAGTGCATACCGGAATAAAGGATACAGAAGAGAAGGAAGAGGATTGGATAAGAGAACATTTAGAGGTACTTGTTTCAAGTGTGGAGGTGAAGGACATAGAGCATTTGAGTGTAATCAGGGTAGTACAAGCAAGAGGACATAAAATAGTGGAAGAGCAACCTATGTTGAAGAAGAACCTATTGAATCACCCAGTTCTATTGGTAAACCTGAGAAAGGAGAATCATTGGTGATGAGGAGAGCACTATTTCAAATAGAAACAAATAAGGAACCATCATAGAGGAACAGTCTGTTTAGAACTAGATGCAAATCTGGAGGTAAGTGTTGTAAAGTTGTAATTGATAGTGGTAGTTTAGATAACCTAGTTTTAGAGGAGATGGTGACTAAGCTAAAGTTAGAAAGATTGAAACACCCTAAGCCCTATCAAATAGCATAGATTCGGGATGATCATAAGGTACTAGTGAGTGAACAATGTTTGGTGAAATTTCATATTGGATCTTATCATGATGAAGTCTTGTGTGAAATTATGCCTATGGATGTTTGTCATATCTTGTTGGGTAGACCTTAGCAGTATGATAGAAAAGCTATACATGATGCGAGAAAGAATACATACACTATAACAACAAATGGAAAGAGAATTACTTTGATTCCTTTGGAGGATGATCCTAAAGATGTGGTATGTGGGAATGCTAGAATCTATTTGGTAGATGGAAGGAAATTTTTGGATGGTTTCAAATAGGAAATTATGTGTTATGCCTTGATTCCTAAGAAGCCTAAAATATTGAAGAAAGAGACTAAACCGAAGGAGATAAGAGAACTACTAACAGAGTATGAAGACATCATATCAAATAATGTGCCTGATGGATTACCACCTATAAGGAGTATCAGTCATCACATGGATCTTATACCAGGAGCAAGTTTGCCTAACAAAGCAGCACGTAGAATGACACTGGCAGAGAATGAAGAACTGAATAGACAGATACAAGAATTGTTGAGGAAAGGTTTGATCAGAGAAAGTTTGAGTCCTTGTGCAGTACCTATAGTGCTTGCACCGAAGAAGGATGAAGAATGTGTACTAATTCCAGAGAAATAAACAAGATCACAGTTAAGTATAGATTTCCTTTACCTAGGATGGATGATATCATGGATTGTTTGAGTGGAGCAAGATATTTCACAAAGATAGACTTGAAGAGTGGATATCATCATATCATAATAAGAGAAGGAGATGATTGGAAGACTACTTTTAAGACAAATGAAGGATTGTATGAGTGGTTAATGATGCCTTTTGGATTGACAAATGCACCGAGTACTTTCATGAGAGTGATGAATGAAGTCTTGAAGAAATTCTTGGGGAAGTTTGTGATTGTGTACTTGGATGATATTCTAATTTTTAGTAAGACAAAAGAAGCACATTTGTGGCATATTAGACAAGTTTTACAGAGACTGAGAGAAGAGAAATTGCTGATAAACATTAAGAAGTGTTGTTTCATCAAGGAAGAATTTGTATATTTGGGATTTGTGATTTCTGCAGAAGGATTGAAGATGGACCCTGAGAAAGTGGAAGCAATTGTTGAATGGCCTACATCAGAGAGCATTGGAGAGGGTAGATCATTTCATGGATTGGCTAGTTTCTACTGGAAGTTCATCAGAAATTTCAGTTCAGTTTGTAGCCCTATGACAGAGACAATGAGAGGTCACATAAAAGATTTTAAGTGGACATCTGGAGCAGATAAAAGTTTTGAGTTGTTGAAGCAAAAAGTGACAGAGAAACCTATTTTGGCGTTACCAAATTTCAATAAGGTATTTCAAGTTGATTTTGATGCAAGTGGAAGTATAATTGGAGCAGTATTAAGTCAAGAAGGTAGACCTGTAGCATATTTCAGTGAGAAGTTGAATGATGCAAGGAGAAGATATCCAGTTTATGATCAGGAGTTCTATGCCACAATTCAAGCCTTGAAGAAGTGGAGACATTATTTGTTGCCTAAGGAGTTTGTGTCATATACAGATCATCAAGCTTTGCAATATTTGAACAGTCAAGGTAAGTTGAATCAGAGACATATGAGATGGGTAGAGTTCATGCAGAGTTATACTTTTGTGTTGAAGCATAAGAGTGGAAAATCAAATAGAGTTGTTGATGCCTTGAGTAGAAGAAGAAACTTATTGACAGAGATGAGAGTTGAAGTGTTGGGATTTGATGAATTGAAGAATATGTATGAGGGAGACACTGATTTTGCAGAACCTTGGAAATTCTATAAGGTACATGTTGTGATAGATAGGAGTAAGTGGTTGGACTATTTCATTCAGGAAGATATGTTGTTCAAAGGAAGTCAGTTGTGCATACCTAGAAGTTCAATGAGGGATAATTTGATCAAGGAAAAACACAGTGGTGGATTGGAATGACATTTTGGCATTGATAAGACAGTGGCTTTGGTGAGTGAAAATTAATTTTGGCCTCAAATACATAAGGATGTTTAGAGATTTGTGCAGAGTTGTAGAGTTTGTCAAGTTGCAAAAGGGAGTAGTCAAAACATTGGATTGTATAAACTTTTGACAGTACAGGAGAGACCTTGGAAAGATATAAGCATGGATTTTGTAATGGGATTGCCTAAGACATGGAGAGGACATGATTCAATATTTGTAGTGGTTGACAGATTTTCAAAGATGGCTCATTTCATACCTTGTAAGAAAACAACTGATGCAGTGCATGTAGCTGACCTATTTTTCAAAGAGATTGTGAGATTGCATGGATTACCTAAGAGTATAGTTTCAAACAGAGATACAAAGTTTGGTGGATATTGTTGGAAGACACTTTGGAAGAAGATGAAGACAGATTTAAAGTTCAGTTCAACTTTTCATCCACAAACAGATGGACAAACCGAGGTGGTGAATGGGAGTTTGGGAAACTTGTTGAGATGTTTGGTTGGAGACAAAGCCGGAAGTTGGGATTTGATTCTTTCACAAGCAGAGTTTGCATACAATAATTTAGTAAATAGGAATACCAGAAGAACACCTTTTGAGATTGTTACCAGAGTGAATCCTAGAGGAGTTTCAGAATTGAGAGATATCAGTACAGAGGAAAAGAGGAGTGCAAAAGCAGAAGAATTTGCAGACCATATGAAGACAGTGCATAATCAGGTGAAGAAACATTTGGAGGATATGAACAGTAAGTACAAAGAGAAGGCATATGAGAAGAGAAGACATAAGGAATTTGAAGTTGGAGATGAAGTGATGGTGTACTTGAGAAAAGAAAGATTTCCAGTTGGGACATATAACAAATTGAAGATGAAGAAGTTTGGACCTTGTAAGATACTCAGGAAATTTGATTCAAGAAATGCATATGAAATGGAGTTACTGGAAACCTTGGGTATATCACCTATTTTCAACATTACAGATCTTTATCAGTATCATGAAGTAGAGTTCAGTGACAACATGGAAGAAGACTTGAAGAAGAAGTTACCACAACAAGCATCAGAGCAGATAGAAGACATTTTGGACAGCAGAGTTGGATGCAACACTAGAGGAAGATAATACAAAGAATATCTTGTGAAGTGGAAAGACAGACCAGAAGAAGATTCATCATGGATTTCTCAAGCTGAGGTGGACCGTCTTGGTTCTCCCCTAGCCCCAACAAAGTAAGGGACTCAATTTTCCAATAACCCCAGATGTCTGATGCAGGAGCATCCCTGGTTCAAGAGTAATCTTGCATCAACCAAAAATATTTGCATTCAATTTGTTTGCATTTCAGTTCTTTCATTTTCCAGTTCAGTCCAGGCAGTTCAGTCAGAAGCAGTTTCAGCTTGTGGTCCAGTTTTGGCAATTCACATCTCGCAGATCTAGACTTAGCATCTACATTCATTCATCTACATCATATCAAGAATTCAGAGCATTTGGATCAGTTACCAAAAAGATATCGCTATCAAAAGTTGACTGTTTTCTCAGAGCAGAGCATTCTAACGGTTCTTGATAATCAACTGAAGGAGAAGGCTTGCGGATCATTCCTTAACTTGTAGATCTCAATGACACATCATTCAATGTCCTTTGTTTCATGGCTAACCTTTCCCAAGGGTCCACGCATTGTTTCATTCATTTGAGGAAGTGTTCTATGCATTTAGGTCCGACCTATCTGTGAACACGTTACAACTCTTCATTGGAGTTTGTGACCTTCCTTAGCTCACGCGGAGGAATCTATTGGTCTGGAAAAGATATATATTAATGTAATAGATCCTTAGGAAAGTAGTTATTCACATAAGAAAGATCTGATAGTTTAGATTTTGTGTGAAGGAGCTTCAAAGCTTTATCTTGCTCATGTATGTAAGCAGGCCTGTGAGCCCTAATTCTAAGCCCGCATGTTGCCGGCCTGATTGTATTTGAATTCCATGATATACTGAATAACTGAATCTGCATTTGTTCCATTTCCTTGAGTTGTTTCTGTTGTGTTTACTCTTGTTGCACGGTCTGGACAACTCATTCTGTGAACCCTCCTACCATGATTGCACCACTTTGTTTTGTAGATTTGAAGGGAGGCAAGGAGCAAGAGAGAAGAATGCTTGTACAAATTTGTTTTGTTTTCTCTATCCTATTTATTCTTCCATCTCCATTGTCTCATCAAATAGTTTACTGTTATGTAAATTTTGTGTGTGATCTCAAATGGTTTAGAGCTACCTTTTTTTATCTTGCAAATGTAGAAATATACAAAAATATATACACAACAGTATATATGTACTTATATGCTCAATAACTATACAAGGTATCTATATACACTATAATATGTATATACAAATACCTGCACACTCTGTATTTGTAGAAAATATAAAATACATAGTAAGTAATATATACATATTATATATATATATGCACCCAACAATGAGTATTAGGGAATATTTTAGAACAAAAAAATGCAAACCAAATGTTTATTTTTACAGAGGGTTTTGAAATGGGGAAGGTGTAGAATCATGACCTGTATAGGTCGCATGCCCCTTTAAAGGGGTCTGCGGCCTACCAAGGCCACAACTCGGGGAAGGGGGGCAAAGCCCCCATTCTCACAGAGCCCATAGGCTCTATGGGTGTGGGGTCTCCGAACCCCAGCCTCTCCCACTGCCGCCTCCATTGGGGCATGCGAGGAAGGCAACCCTAACCCTTTTTTCTTATTTTATTTTATTATATTTTTAAAAAACTTAAACTTCTATTTTTTATATATTATATAATATATATACTGCCATATATATTAGGCAATATGTATATTATATATATATATATATATATATATATATATATATATATATATATATATATATATATATATATATATATATATATATATAATTTTTATGCTTTTGCTTCTTCTCTGTTTTATATTTTTAACAAAATGCCTATTTTTATTTAAATCCAAAGATATTATTATTGCATAACTACATAAAGCTTTAAAATTTTCTATAAACATGTTTTGTTTATACTACACAAAGGAGACACTTGTTACATAAAATAGAAGGAGATATAAAATAGGCAGTTATTTTTCTAGTTTTAATAATGCTCAAATACATAAATGCATTCATTTAATTGTTTCCTTCAAACTTGAATATATGAATACATTTAACTCAAACCACATTTGTATAGTAGATATAAATCATTCTTCTCCATTTTCTTATATTAACTTAACCCTATGATATTGGAAGGGAAAAATGATCAAAATTTACACAAGGTAAAAGAGACTTCAAACATATTATGTAAGTAAATACATTTATCAATAAATCTAACTTGGAAGGATATAAATATTTCAACATTGGATACGACAATATTTGTATATTTCCTATTAACCATTGAATACATTAAATAGGTAAGAGAGGTAATTTTTACTTATTTCTCACTTCACAATATATTCAAAACATAGTCATACAATCTCATGCATTTAAAACTTATGTGAATAGGATAAATACAATCTTGACTTACAAATCATCCCACAACAACATAGTGACTCATAGACCACATTTTGCAACTTGCAACACTTTCATATCTACCTTTACAAAACTTGACCCAAGGATTCTCAATACAAAATAAGACTTTTTTTTTACATGGAATAGTTTCTCTTGAACAAGGTTTGAACTCTTTCATAGGAGACTCTACTCCATTCTTGATCCATTCTCACAAAACCTGCAAAATAATAAACTCCATCCAAGGACCAATGGAGCTGCTCACCTCCCAACTATTGGCTTGCTCACAAGCTACCCCCAAGCTAGGAGGCCAACTATGAAACCCAAAGAACACATCACAACTATAACACCATGTAGTTTTCACAAG
Organism: Cunninghamia lanceolata; assembly: GCA_027924645.1. Lineage (NCBI taxonomy): Eukaryota > Viridiplantae > Streptophyta > Pinopsida > Cupressales > Cupressaceae > Cunninghamia > Cunninghamia lanceolata. Next base: position 3,998,035 of record BSBN01000311.1, on the reverse strand, counting down.
GGGTTAACACATAATACTCCCAACCAAGGCTTATACAACACAAAGGATACCAAGAGGAATCCAACATAGGGGAGTAGAGTAGAAAACTCTACCTTGGGGAAAACATAAAACTAATCTACCAATAATCACATATACACATTTTCATACTTCTTCAAATCTCCCAAAACCTTCCATAACCATCTCACCACCAAAATCACAACTCCAAAACACAAATGACACTCATGCCACACAAAGGAAATATGGCACTCATGCCAAATCTCTCTCTCAAGAGAGTGAACTTTTCCCCAAGGAGGTTTCTCTCAAACATTTGGGGAGCGAACCCAAAACACATTACACCCAACCCAACAACGCAACTACAAGCCCATCAACAATAATATAGAAAACAAAAGTAAGAAGAACACAACAATGCATACACTCTCTTTCCATTTTTCAATTCCATTCTAAAACACATAATTCTACAAAGAAAGGAGCCTACCTCATAAAATATTTTCCTGAAAGTTGGTAAATAAATGTTTTGGTGAAGTCCCTCCAAGAGCTCCACTAGCCTTCTTCTCCAATCTACAAGTCTCTTACTCTCAAACTCACAACTCAACAAGTGAAAATGAAATGCAAAGTGCTTCTCAAGTTGCAAATGAGGTTATAAGTAATGGATGACATGTCACACCTCCTCTCCAAATTAGAAGGTGCCACATGGAATCCACCTCATTCCTATCAACCAATCCTTAAACCCCAAGGAGTGATTTGACTCCTCATGGTTCTCACACATGTGTGAGGCCTAGGGGAGAGGAGTGCACTTGTACACTCTTCTCCAAATATCTTCCTAGGTTGGGCTCCCACATGTGTGAAGCCTTGGGGTGAGGTGGCACTTGGTCAAATTCTCATCCCCAAACCTAGGAGAATGGAAGGATATGGTGACAAGTCCACCATCTCCCTTCCCAAAACTTACCCTAGCCACTTTTTTTCAAGGAACTTGGGAGTGGTCTAAATCAATCAAATTTCAAAAATTTAATGCCCAAAAGAACCCCAAACCCAAGGTACATGACCTTGGGACTTAAAATAAATAAAATATTCATGAAAAGACCTCTCAAACCCCCTCAAAAGTGACCCCGAATTTTAAATTTCAGAATAAGATACACAAGCAACCAAGTCATCACCCATGCCAACTCACATTTACACACAATTTTAAAAACCAAATTAATCATAGTAAATAAATCACATTACACATTATACATTTACAAAAGACTTTAGTCCCCATATAGACTTAGGTCGGGCATCCCAGGGGATTCACATGGGTTTCTAGTTGACCTTTGAGTTTCCATTGGTCGTGTAAGGTACCTGCACATCTCACTTGCACACGTCAGTTTGTCCAATAAGCATATATAGCCAAAGCAACTTGAATTAAATTTCAATTATAATAATATTCAATGCAAACATCTTTACTCTAACAATAATCAAAATTCATATGAATGTCAATAACTTATCAATACAATTTCAATAATCATTCCACAATATGTCCTAATGTAATCACATATGCATCATAATGATCTATCAAAACATAAATCCAATTTCAATTCACCTCAACTTATTTAATAGCATAATCCATAATACATAATTAGACAACATCTATGATCAATCAAAACACACCTCCATCATATAAAATCAAACTATGATAAATCTATCTCATAATTTGGTCACCATCACCATATGAATTAAATAGATAATCTAATCAAATGAACAATGTCTACTATAGTCTATCTAAATATCATAATCCAAAATTCCATAGTCTAATATCTAGATATCCCAATAATAATAAGTCCAATGTCCAAACATAACAACCATAACATGTCTGCTAGAGCAACCAAGTATGCCATAAATGAATGGGCCTCACAAAAGATCACCAAATGAAAACCTCGGTGCATGCAAAGATCCACTCCCTAATCATGACAAAAGGAAAGCCTCTATTTCAAACCAATCATACAACATTGTTCCTCCTCCTTCATCTTCTTAAGATTCTATTTTAGGATGAATTGAAGAATGCTCCAGCCATGTATCTACCATTACCATAAGAGCTAAGGCTCCTAATTATGTTGTTACTACTCGTTGTGGGTGCATCATAATTCAAGGAGCCTCATCCAAAGCACCATCCACAAACCCCCCCATCTTCCTCCAACAAATACAACATCCTCGACCACCTTGGGAAGACTCCCTCACAAATATCTATCCTGAAGTTACTTCATACTTCACCAACCCATAAATAAGTCCTTGAAAAATCTCTTCAAGAGACTCATGTCCCCAAAAACCTTAATGTAAATCAATCCCAGGCCATGGTAGGATATCTTTCATCCTCACATAACCTTACATTCTCTGAAAAGGATTTTCCCATGTCTGTCATATCTCACAATGATGCATTACACATTGAGGTCCACATTCACAAACATATCATTAAATGAGTCTTAATAGATGGTGGGTCATGCCTGATGAGGTGGTAGATTCCAGTAGAAGCATCACTACAAAAGGTTGTGATGATAATGAACAACAATCTAAAGGAACCATCAAGTTACCTATTTAGGTAGGACCTATGATTTTGGATACCACATGTCAAGTACTTGACCTTGACCTCCCATACAACATTCTCCTCAGCCACCCATGGATCCATGCCGTGTAAGCCATTCCATCCACATTCCATCAATGCCTTAAGTTCCCCCATAATGGGATTGAAATAACCATCCCTTTCAATATTGCAGAATGTTGGAAGGAAGATACAATAATTTTAATTAATGTCCCATCAACAATGTCACTAAATCATCCACATCATATGTCGATCCATCAAATATCCCCTCATCCTCCACTTCACCACCCACCATTCCTAAGGTAAAAATTAAGATAACTAATTAAGGGTGTGGAGAGTATAATCTGGCAAAACTAACACCTTCTCCAAATTCATATGTAAGGCCAAAATCTTCTGACTCAACATCAACAATGGTTATAAAAGGAAAATTTGAATGCAAACATCTCCTGGATCAAGATGATCTTGAAGATGTATCACAATGGCTCTACAAAGATGAGGAATATGAACCCACTTCTCTACCTCTATAAAAATACAGAAAAGGTCTCCGCATCATTCAAAACATGGGATACAAAGGACATGGATACCTAGGCTTGCATGAACAAGGCACTATTGAGCCCCTCAAAGCTACACAAGGTCATCGCTATCAAGGTCTAGGGTATGGGAAACCCAAGCATCCTCCCTCAAAACTTGAATGTATACTTAGTGAGGTAGATAAGGCCTTTCCTAGCATTAAGAGCACTAACGAAGGTTCCCATGATGACTCCTTTGAACATATCTCTGACCTCTTCAAAGACATGACCATTTGCACCATATATACCTTTTCATCTATATCATCTCCATCCAATGATATTCATCTCACCTATCCCCAACTAATAGACTGGGACCAACAAGGGCCTCCTATCGTTGAAACCTTCTAGAATGATGAGGCCATAGAAGAGCTAATGGGAGTCAGAGAACATTTTCCCTTAGGAGACCACAAAGCAGGGTATATCATTGACCTCAATACACACACCTACTTAGGGGAGACTGTAAAGTTCCTTAGTCGTAAAAATAAAAATATCAAAATCATGTCCCCTAGTGAAAACTACCATGTGACACTATCAAACATGACAAAAAATTAAAAATGAAGGACGTAGCCTCTAGTGAAAACCTATCTAAGGTTCTAGAAGATGAGGAACTGGATCTCCCCAAAGGACAAAGGTTCTATCGATAAAAGTCCACAATCTTGGTAGAAGAAGCAAAAGAAATGAATCTGGGAACCACATAAACACCAAGGATCACCTTCAGAGTTGCATCTCTAACCCCATTGAAGCAATTAAAATTCTTAGCATTCTTAAAATAAAGGTATCACAACTTTGCATGGACTCATGTTGCACTATCTTGCAGTCCGTCTAGATGCTAAGCCTATTAAACAAAAGATTAGAAAGATGCATCCAAAGATTACACTCCTAGTTAAAGTTGAACTCCAAACTTTGTTACAAGCCAACTTCATCTACCCTATTGATTATCTTGAGAGGGTATCAAATCTTGTCCCAGTAGCTAAAGTAATAGGGGGCATCCGTATTTGTACATATTTTAGAGATCTTAACAAAGCATGTCCTAAAGATGATTTCCCATTACCAAACATCGACATCATCGTCAACTTAACAACAAGGCATGAAATGTTATCACTCATGGATGGATTTTTAGGGTATAACCAGATCCGTATAACACTAGAAGACTAACATAAAACAACTTTCAAATGTCCATGGGGCACATACTATTGGCAAGTTATGTCATTTGGGCTTAAGAATGTTGGGGCAACTTATCAAAGGGAAAAGAAAGTAATATTCTATGACATGGTACAAAAAACAATGGAAGACTATGTGGAAAATGTCCTGGGAAAATCAAGAACAAGAGTAACCACCTACAAGTGCTAGGAAAAATATTTGACCATTTGGAACAATACAACTTGCATCTTAATCTAAGAAAGTGTTTCTTTGGGGTAACATTTGGAAAAATCTTAGGCTACATTGTTTCCCGAAGAGGCATCAAAGTGGACCCCATAAAAGTTGAGCTATAGTCGACATGCCTCCACCAAGGAATTTAAAGCAGCTATGTAGCCTCTAAGGGAAACTATAAGTAATCATATAGTTTATTGCATAGTTAGCTAACAAATGTCATCCCTTCTGACATCTCCTGAGGAAAAATGTAGCATTTTATTGGGATGACTGTTATGGACTAAAAAGTGTCCACATGTCTTTTTACCTCCTTGTTTAGCTCCTATGCCTCTATGATTGCATTATACATCCAAAATATTTATCCCAACACAAAATTTCCTGATACCAAAGCAAAATTAGAATATGCTATCTCAGGATTTGACTAAGGCAAGTCCCTAAACACCATAACCCCCAAACCCCTTCTTATCTTCTTGTGTGCAAGTTATAGGAGCAAGATCTAGAAAATACAGAGCTACATGAAGACTGTGTGAAGATCAAAGTTTTGGGATCTGGAAATAGCCCAAAAATAGTTTCAGAGAATTCAATCATCAAGGACCTGGGTGGTACCCCCATGTCCTCCTGCCCTTTCTGAGTTTAGATCTGGCATTTGGGCAACATTTACATCTTTCCAATTTACAATTTCTGTAGATTCCTTCAATCAGGACCTAGGTGGTCCCGAATTGGTCCTCTGACATCTCTACTTTTGGGAGATAGGTTCTATCATCTTCCTGATCATCCCTATGCAATTAGATTATGGATTTCTATTGTATATTCTCAGTTACAAGATGATCATTGTAGAACTAGGGTTTCATACATTGTTAACCTAGGGTTTGATAAAAAGGCCAAATTAGATCTGATCCATCTATAACAAAACTAAGTACAAGATCAATAGCTAAGTCCACCTTCATTTGGTAGTGATTTGGCTTGGTCTTGTCCTTGAATGTTAAATGGAAAAGGGTTTGATCTAGTGTGCGCTCTAGTTGTCATTATTTTCCTTTTTCATACAAAACATTTTGGTGAACCCATAGCTTCAAGCATTTCCATCTTGTTGATTGTTCAAATCAGATCTTGCATTGATTCATTGCATAATTATCAATACTCATTTGAAAATCTTGCATAATTTTGGAAAAAGTGTATATTTAGGCATTCAAAAAGCTTGCATTTTGGGAAACATTTTGCATTTAGTCTTTAAAAAATCTCTTGCATAATCATATTGGCTGCATTAAATATTTATCAAATCTGATTTGGCATAGTAATCTTCCATCATTCCTTATCCTCTAGAACTGAAAATCCATACTTTTGCAATTACACATTGTGTATTTCAACAAGCATAACTACCTTAATATTCATAATCTTATTGATAATATCCTTGGTTAGTGCATTGAGTGTTATAAAACTTTGTATGAGTTGTATAACCTGCTTCCCTAACAACAACACCTTGGTAAGAAGAAGTTGTAGATTCACAGGTTCTAGTGCTTTCAATAGTAACGATGTGCAAACATCAGAAAATCCACTACTCAACTACTTTACAAAAGGTGAATAAACATCTTTGCAAAATATCACCAACACAAATATGTTAGAAGAGAAAATATTCATGTCTCTAAAGACATAATTGACATAGTTTCACATGTACCTGAAGCTCAAATCAAGAAACTAGACAAAGAACTAGCTGATTTTCAAGAATTTATGGGAAATGAACATCTAGCTCAACAAGCAGTACCTGTTGTTGAAGGTATAAGAGGATTATTGAAATAAGGACAAGAAGGTGTTGACATACTCCATGGAATATCCCATATAGTGGATATCAACATTATATCAATAGCTAACTGCATGAATATCATAAAAATGTGTCATCACCGAATCATATAAGCACACAAGTATTGGCACCCATGCCAACTATAGGAGTATCCACTTACACATCAACAATCCTCACTACCACTACATAAGCTTGTGGTGATGCTACCACTAACATGGGAACAACTAATGTGAACAATTACGAATCCGTACACTACAATTACCAAAGTTTATTACCCTGTGTGTCCATACCGATGAATAACTATTCTCAACCACCCCTCACTTCCAATATTGCACTATTTAATAACATAGTATCTAATACACAAACCACATCAACTAGTGATGCAATCCTAAACCAACTTTTGTAAAGTATGACATCATTGTAGCAAAAAGTAGCAAATATGACCACTGCTTCATCTCAACCCAATATATCAACATATCAGGTTCACAGTCCTTTATCTTATAAAATATTAAGAGCTCAAATGCCTGACAAATTTGAGACTCCTCACTTTGAAAAGTACAGTGGCAAAGGTGATCCCAACAATCATGTGGCGACATTCACAACAATGTGTAGTGATTTCTTCTTTGACGAGGCATTGTTAGCAAAGCTCTTTCCATGATCTCTTAAAGATATAGCTTTGGAATGGTTTTTCTCTTTACCTCCTAACTCAATACATTCATTCTCATAGCTAGTCGACCCATTCTTGCAACATTTCCAAACAAAAATTGGACCTCCTATTTCATTGATTGATTTGGTCCATTGAAACAAAGTCTGAAAGAGAAATTAACAAAATTCATCAGTTGATATCAAGTTCTCTTTGCACAAATACAATATCTAATTACAGATGAGGATGTCCAAAAAGTATTAATTACAAATCTACAATCGAACATACATGACAAAATATTGTTGATGAAGTATAGTTCTTTTCAACGTCTATGCACAACTCTCTGTCATTACCAACTTTGAGCTAGTCAATATGAGAATCATAGCTCATCGACTTCGGTTGGTCAATCCAAAGATGGAACATCTCAACAATCATTCAAGAAGCATACAAATATTTTCATCAAGATTAATGGGAAACATTTGAACAACTTTCAATCACAAGTGGCAGCCATTTCAAATCGTACACCATTTAGATTAAGGCAACAACAAATACAATTCACTCCATTATCAGATTCTCTTCATTTGATAATGATTCAAGTAGTAACCAACAATCTTTTGAAGCTTCATCCTACTCATCCAATAGATAATAGCAATATGAAACCTCCTGGACCTTCATTTGATGCTAATGCCTTTTGCCAGTATCATTGCTCAACAAGACATGACACTGAAAGATGTATGTGTCTTAAACATGAAATTCAAGACCTCATTGATTCTAACATAATACAAGTGACTGGTATGAATGACAATGGAAACAAATTGGTTGCTCCTTCGAATCATAATCTAGAAATATTCACTAATCCTTTTCTTAAGCATAACATCAACAACATGGTAGAACAACAAAATGAAATGGAGTCTGAAGTTGAATTTCTTGAATATGATGAAATAGTTGGAGGGATAGAACCAGATAAGATGGAAAAAGAAGATTGGCCTGAATTGAAAGCTCCACCTCATCCACGAGCAAAAGGTATCTATGTTGAGGTTCCTCCTCCCTTATCCCTTCAAGGATCGAGAGATAACCAAAATGCACAAGATACACAAAATGAATAGACTACATACAATCACAATAAGGAAGAGAAAGCTATAACGATGAAAAGTATCCCATTTCATCGTGAAAAGCTCATTCACCAAGAAAAATATAATAAGAAAGAAAAATAACAAGGCACAAGTCATCAAAATCTACTGAAATAGGTAATGATTCACCTCCTTGTAAGCATCAAAAGATTTCAAACATATAAAAATTTGTGTATCAAGCACCACATGACTATTTTGAGAATCACAAAGGTATGAATTTATTATCTATTCTGCCATACTTGATAGATCACCTCTCCAAGATGCTCGCAAGCTTGGCCTCCTCTTATGTGTGTGTGTGTGTGCGTGTGCACCTGTGTGTGTTGTTGTGTTGTGTTCCCCTATATAGTGTTAAATGTTTGTTTAGGTCTCCTTGGATGACCCTTGATACTCTTGTAAGGTCAAGGATACAAGGAGAACACCTCTATTGTGACATTCCTTCTATTTGTTTCTCTATTCTTCTACACTTCTCTTGTTGTAATTGTAGTGTGTGGTGCCTTGGGGCATAATGTTGTGGAGGTTGTCTTGGATGCATCTTCTCACGTTGTGACACTAAGTCACTTTTGTCTCCTCTCTCATTTTTCATAATTTCATTCTTCCGTTGTACTTGTGGCTCTACTAGTCGGCAGATGGTGACAACAAATTTACATTTTTGATAAGGATCGTGCATCCCTAAAATAAGAAAATAAAAATGGACCTAGTCCATATATGAAGACATGGGTAATTTGTTACTGACGTTTGACTAGTAGAAACACTTTGTGTTGTGATGTGATCATGTATCGTATTGTTAAATTGTTGTAACAAACCTTTGCAATACCCTAAATATGCTTCTATGCACTTTGAATTACTTTTGTCTCCCTTGTAGCTATACTTGGTTATGAGATACCTAAAGTATAACCTCACGAATATACTCAGTTTCAGACCTGTAAGTATAGCATTGGTTTGTTAAAGTGATATGTTGCCTTATTTATGTATTAGTTTCATGAAATGATTTGGTTGTTATCTTAGCTTAGATTTTCTAACCAAAGCTTGTGTTGATTGTCGTTTGTGCATGCATGGTAGTTAGAAAATGATATTAATGTTTTTCTATTGTGATTGTTGGGAACAATTTGGTTATTGTAAGCACATGTCACTTTGGGGCATGGGCTTTGCGAAAGCTCTTGTTCCCTTGCATGTTTTCAATGTTACCTTAAATGTGATTACTACTAGCAAGTGGGAGCAACCACTTTAAGGTGGGGGCATATATTGTGGTAAAAGCTTGGATATCTTAGATATTTCAATAAATTGTGTTTCATAGACTTTCTTTTCACTATAAGGCATCTCTGTGATGCAGGTGGGGTTGTATACTTTGTTTTATGTGTTTGCATATACTTCCTTTTCACCATAAGGCATATCTGCGATGCAGGTGGGGTTGTATACTTTGTGCACATGCTTCCGTTTCACTGTAAGGCATATCCATGATGTAGGTGGGGTTGTATGATTTTGAAAGCCCTTCTGCAGAAGGCAAGGTTGTGTCTTCCCTTGAGTGGTTGCACATCCTTTTGAAAATGTCCTCTCACGGGAGGCAGGGTTGAGTCTTGAGTTACTCACCCTTAAGCATGTTTTTGGTGATCGTGGTAGCGTAGTTCAATCATCAAGTGTGTTTGGCATGCCTTAGATGGCAAAGCGTAGAGATGAACTCCTCCCCATCACCGGTGTTTTCTTGGTATAAGATGTATAGTGGGTCGACGACACACTCTACGACGCTCGTGTATTCCATGTGTATTCTGTGTGTTTTCCATATGTTTTGTGTGCTTTCTGGAGACACATGGCGATGATCTCTCCCACATCATGTGCCTTGTACATTGTGTTGAGGTGCGTAGTGATGAGCTACCCCCACACTGTGTGTTTTGCATGTTTTTGATGGTGGCACATAGTGATGAGCTCCCCCATTGCTCGTTAGTATAGTATACTTATTTAATCATGTCTTCTCTCTGTGTATACCTTGTTTATTACATGACTGTGTTCATGTCTTCTTAGTGTATTACATGCTTCTTTACTTTCTTCTTCATGTTCGGCATGTTTATCAAGTGTTTTCTTATGTTTTCCTAAGCTTGGGGGCTAGAAATGATCTTCCAAACTTGGGGTGTGTTTTCACTCTAGTATCTAATGTGCTTGATGTGTTTTCGACCATACTTTAATGCATGTACTGATCATAAGATCATACACACATTAAAGTGGGGGCTAAATGTTATGGAGTAAAAAGTGTCCACATGTCTTTTTACCTCCTTGTTTAGCTCCTAGGTCCTCGATTGCATTATACATTCAAAATGTTTATCCCGACACAAAATTACTTGACACCAAATCAAAATGGGAATATAGGTCCCTTCATTTACCTTGCCCCAAACCTAAAAAGGGTTGATGGACCTAGGCGGTACCACCCATGTCCTCCCTTTTAGGTTTGGCCTAATTTGAATGCACGTCAGCCTGAGACCTTTCAAAAGGTTTTTCCTTGTTGACTCTTTTGGTTTAATTTCACGATTATGAGTGAGAAAGCATATATAAGTGTGTTTTTGGATTCATTAGTAACTAGGTTGAAAAAGGTTGGAAAGAGCTAACTTGAGATATTGAAGTGAAGCAAACAAGAGCATTCATTATGATTTTAGAGCAGATTTGTGTGTTTGTTGCAGGCATGGAGCTATCATCTATCCTCCTTAGGATTTGAAGGATCTTCATCATTCTAAGGGATCATCACATAGGTGATAGAATTGTTTGTTTATCATCATTTGAATCATCTCATTATCATTGTTTTTAGCCTATGCCCCACGAGGGCACACACTCTTTATCAATCAACGGTGTTGGGAAGCTTGAATGCTATCCTAGGATTTGACTAAGACAAGTCCCTAAACACCACAATCCCCAAACCCCTTCTTATCTTCTTATGTGCAAGTTATAGGGGCAAGATCTAGAAAATACAGAGCTACAGGAAGATTGGGTACAAATAAGGTTTTTAGGATCCAAAAAAAATTTCATGGAATTCACTCACCAAGGACTTGGGTGGTATCGCCCATGTCCTCCTACCCTTTCTAAGTTCAGTTCTAGCATCAAGGCACCATCTACAACAACTTTCTAGTTTACATCTCTGATAGATTCCTCTAGTCAGAACCTGGGTAGTCCCACCTTGGTCCTCCAACACCTCTACTTTCATGAGACAAGTTCTATCATCTTCTTGATAATCCTTGTGTAACTGGTTTTCCGGATTGCTCTTGTACTATTATGTTATAAGCTGATATTTATAGAACTAGGGTTTCGTGCATTGTCAAATTAAATTTGATCCATCTATAACATACTTGAGTACAAGATCAACAGCTAAGTCCACCTTCATGTGGTAGTGATTTGGCTTGTTCTTGTCCTTGAATGTTATATGGAAAATGCCTTGATCTAGTGTGCATTCTAGTTGTCATCATTCTCCTTTTTCATACCAAACAATGAGAAATGTCAACAAGCATTTGACCATCTGAAGGAATACATTGCTTCTCCTCATGTGCTCATGCCTCCTAATTTAGATCAACCTCTACTATTGTACATTTTAGCGTCATCAATAGCACTAGGGGCTCTTTTATCACAACATGATGAGATGGGAAAAGAACGAGCAATATACTACACTAGCAGAACTTTAGTGGCATATGAGCTCAACTACACTCCCATGGAACGAGCATGCCTAACAGTTGTCTTTACTACCCAAAAATTAAGACATTACATGTTCAATCATAAGATTAAGCTCATCACTAAAGTAGACCCACTTAAATATTTGTTTTCAAAAGAAACACTCATGGGATGCATGGCAAAATGGATTATGATCCTAAGTGAGTTTGACATTAAGTATGTTGATCGCAAGGCCATACAAGGACAAGTAATAGCCAATCAACTAGCTGATGCACCTGTTCAAGCCGACCATCGACTCATTGTAAAATTTCCTGATGAACTTGTATCTACAGTTACTCCAGCAATGCCATGGAAATTATAGTTTGATGGGTCATACACTTATCATGGTTCAAGAGTAGGAATATCCTTCATCACACCGTAAGGTGACTGCATCCCTAAAGTCTACAAACTCTCCTTCCAATGCACAAATAATATAGCAGAGTATGAAGCCCTTATCATAGGACTAAGAATAAATCACTTACAAGTCTACAAGAACTACCTTTCTCGCAGCTACAATACGAAAATAAAGGCCAGAGAATTTGAAGTAGGTGATCTTCTGCTTAAAGAAAATCAGAGGAATTAGTAAGATCGAGAGAAAAAGGGTAAATTTGAGTCTAATTGGTTGGGTCCCTTCATAATCATTGCCAACTATGGATTAGGAGCATATCTCCTTGGCACACATGAGGGCTAGCCTCTAGAAGAGCCAATTAATATCATCCATCCAAATAAATTCTACACCTAGCATTAGATATCCCAAAAGTTAAAAAAAACAAAAAAATAAAGAATTTTTTTTTTTTTTAAAAGTTCAAAAAAGTAAGTGCAATAAAGTCATCCAATGGTGAAAACTACTTCGGTAGTGCCTTGGATAACTACCATGGTGAAAACTTGTCTTAGGCATCATGAGTAGTGGCCTTACCTACTATCTGTTAAATTCTGGTTCATCCACTTCATCGACCATGACCTCATATCCTATCATGGCTTGAAACTTGTAAGCATTAAGCATCTCCACATTCCTTCCATTGCCACTCCACACTAGGGTAATCCCAAAGTCTAAATAAGAGTTGGATCTTTGTATGCATATTATGACTCACTACATAGTTGGTCTCATGCATCTCTTGTGAAAATAAAAAACCATAAAATACCAAAAAAATAAAAAACCACAAAATACCAAAAAAATAAAAAAATCACAAAATGCTAAAAAATTTAAAAAAAACACAAAATACCAAAAAAATAAAAAAACCACAAAATACCCAAAAAATAAAAAAATCTTCAAAAACAAGTAATAAATATGTTCCACCTGAACTAAGGACAAAAGACAACCATGTAAAAGAAACAACATACACAAAAACAACATATCACAACTCCAATCACACATAAGACCAAATTTCCTAAGACCACATAACCATCATATCTTGCACCCATCGACAACATCCACAATCACAACATATGCCTTAGGATACATTGTTCCTACAATAGGCATGGCCCAATCACATCAAATCCACACTCTTGGCAAGAGATTCAATGGCTATTGGTCATCTATCAGTTGGTCTTTTATTTTTCTTTTTATACCCCTTCTACACTTCTCCAAATACCACCTTGATCTTCCATATCTTGGTGTGTCATTAGATGGTATAAATGTGGCAAGAGTCATTTTGTTGATGTATGTCATGTTTTTTGGATGCTCTTATTACTCCAACAAGTATTCATATCTTGTGTGTTGGAATAAATTCTTGCATAACATATGTCCTTTGCATCTAAAGATTATACCTTTTGTGCATTAGGACTATCATGCTCTAAGTCCCTTCCTCCACACTTTTAGACAAGGTTATACTATGTTGGGCATGCATAAACACATCCTCTTGTTTGAGTGTCAAGTCCATGCAAACATTGGATATAAATCATCTCCTTGGTCTTCTATACCTTGGTGAACAATACCTTATTTGCTATATTTAAACTTAGGATTGCTCTAAAACATACCAACATAACTCCTACCCTCATCTTATCACCCACCCACGACTAGATCATCCATAACATCCCTAACCTTGGCTCTATATTAATGAAGCTATATACCCAACCTCTTTCCCATCCTAACAAACCTATTCCTAACCCAACCATTCCCCCATCCTAACAAACAAATCCAACAAACCCCTTCCCCCCAACCAACCCCAATCTTCCTCAGTAACCCTCAATTCACACCCACCCAGACCATACAAGTAGGATTCAGGAAATTATTTCAAGGGTTGGCTAAAAAATCTCTCGTACTATCCACTATCTGGAATAGTATGGTCTACACCATGATTTTGACTTTGCATCCCAACCATATCACCTACCCCATTCTAAATTATCCCCCCCTCATGAAAGATTGTTCATGTTCCTTTCTGATCATTCCCTGAATAAACCCCCATTCCCAAATCAATCCAACCCCACCTCCTCCCACAGGCACAAGGGCACCTTGTATTAGGATCAACAAAAAAAAATGCATCCCCATGTATTGCATACATTTCCATCCACACATGACAACATCATAATCACCATACCATAATAACCTATACAACCTAACGCACCCATCATAACCTAAACATACACACATCAACCACACAGCCACCTAACACACATCATGTTGAGACTAGATTTGGTAGTCACCCAATGCACATCATATCCAACATAAACCACATCATCACCCACTACATACTCCACCAATACCTACACACACAAATCATGTTATTTTTATAGAACTGATGTGACATTTTCTGCCAGTAACACCTAATCATACATCACATACAATTATCACATCATCCAAACTAATATACAATCATCACAACCATCCATCCACATAAACTATCCATAAAACAAAAATAACAAAAACTTGATATCATAACACCTCATCCACTACACATGTCAGAGAAATGCAATGAAATTGATTTCCTAGTAACCCCCTCATGATGTTCACCAGTGAGCTGCGTAACTATTTTATTGTGTACCTTTGAAGATTCCACCTCATAACACCTACATCACAAACCATTACATCAACATAGCATCACAATCTATATGCACATCACATAATCATACCATGATAACATTCACATCTAATCATGCCTATTCATTCATTTGCAACATAGAAAGCTATTAATGGTAATTATACTAGTTTCAAAACTTTAAATGGTTTAGGTCTTGATTAACATTCATATCACAAAACATCCATAATCCATAACATCATTCATAACATAATGCATATCATAATCCATGATCCATAAACATAATCCACATCATAATCCATTTACCATACAAGCATGTTCCATCATATATACATTTGCATCCACAAAACACAAAAATACATAAACATACACATATCCATCACCACGTCCCACCATAGGAGCAAGATTTGACAGTCACATCCATCGCCAAGTTAGCCCATCAAATTTGCACCATCCCAATTTGCATACAACCACCAATAAAACAAAAAAAATACATAATCCACATCATAATAAATCCACAAACCATAAACATATATCCATGACCATCCATGATGTAATGCCCTGCCAAGGAACCCAGAGGATAACACAACTAAACTTACAAAAAGGACAAATATTTAAAAAAAAACAAAAGAAATAACAACAATCATATATTTATTCATAACATTTAAATTAAACGTTATCCTCTAGGGTTCCACGGCTGCATTACTAACCAACTAAAACAAGATCTAACCAACATTATGAATTAACTAACAACCACAATTCATTCTAAGTATAATTGCATCAGATGAATAAACACATACAATTCCATATTATATCATCAAATAAGTAAGCATCAAGATCCTGCACAAAGGATCACAAGTACATAAACAAGTTCCTTTACAAGAGAGTACAACATTACATTGTTTACAATATCGCTATCCAAATTACATTAGAGTACATACATCAAGATAACAGTACATGATTCAACTGATATACAAGACTAAAACATGATCATAAGTATCTGTCTCCTCAAGTTAGAACAAGATC
Source organism: Cunninghamia lanceolata (assembly GCA_027924645.1). Classification (NCBI taxonomy): domain Eukaryota; kingdom Viridiplantae; phylum Streptophyta; class Pinopsida; order Cupressales; family Cupressaceae; genus Cunninghamia; species Cunninghamia lanceolata. Next base: position 3,982,276 of record BSBN01000311.1, on the reverse strand, counting down.
TTAAATCTGCCACACGAGGTACATCATTCTCACACACGAACAACAAGGGAAACCAATGGAGATAAAAGCACAACCACCCAACCATGTGGAACCCTAAGGTCCACCCCCCGTGCTAGGAGATAACAATAAGGTCCCACTAAGCAAATAGACAAGAAGTCAATAGGCTAACAGGTACAAGGACTACACATGAATCCAATACAACACTGGTCGATATGAACACCACAAGCAACTCAAACAACACTTCCAAAATCAAATACACAATGAAAGAGGAAAACACAATTAGGGAATGCTAGGCTACAGTAGGGATGAGTGTCATCACATGGTCCTAACATGGCTTACCCTGACAGTCTCTAGCTAGACGCCAACTCCCATCCATGGGTTACCCTGACAGTCTCTCATTAGGCGTCAGCCCCCATCTATGGTTACCCTAACAGTCTCTTACTAGACGTCAGCCCCATAGGGTGACACATGCGGAACCAACATTCCTTTCGTAAGGACAAGGAAGTTGATTTTGCCAACCACAGCCTTCTCATCACATCTTTAGCCTGAACGAGCACTATAGGCATGGGTGATGCATCCAATTATCTTAATTAGTGTGAAAACTACCCAACCCTCTAAATTTATTATTAAGTTATCACTAGATTAACAACTTCCAATGGGTTACCCTGACAAGCTATTTTGGGTGCTGGCCCCACATTGAAAGCCACTCCCCCTTCACTGCATCTAGATTCACCAAGCCCAAAACATAAAACCAAGCATGAACTATCACATTTCTCATTATGATGTGTTTATAACACAAAATATACATCATTTCACATTACACAGAGCAATGCATTACCCATCTTGCATAATCATCATAACCACATGAATAGGTACACTGAGCAAGGCATTATCCATCAACATGAATAGGAGGAAACATTCCAGAATAGCAATTTACTCAACACACATGATGCACACATAGCCAACTCCTGCACAATCAAACCCTCCTAGGCCTCTTGAATCATCTTCCCCAAATGACACAAACACTTGACACCACTAAACACAATAGTCACGCATCACATTCACTCTCAAATGTACAACATAAACTACGATCCTTCATCAATATTTCAAATACAATACCACAAATGCAATATATGATATAATGCACTAATTATGGGTCTTAAAGAATGTACCATTAATCCAATCATGATCAATCATTTAAAAATTATAAAGTGAATCTATCTCATCAATACAGAACTATAACTTTCTAATCACCAGTAGCAGTTATAATATGATCATAAAATATAAGTGTCCACAAGTATCAATATTTTAACTAATAATTCGCAAGACTTATTTTAATTTTATTTAATTAAAATGATTGTGAACAACATGCAAATAACCCTAAGGCATACAAATTAAACACAACAATTATTTACATTATTTACACTGATGTAGATTTGATTAATAATCAGGACAATTTTGTAAATACTATTAAATATAACTGTATAAGCAAGACTAAAAGCCCATGCTATAAATCTCTTACACTAGTTAGAATCACAAGATATAAAACCTGAACCTACAATAAAAGAACTTTGTTCTAAGGTTAGCTTGAGAGAAAAGAAATACAGAACAACAAAACATTTCTATAGATATAACATTTTCATCAAATCTACCTCACTTTTAACCACATGCATAAGATATGATTATTACACATTTAAAGGATGGTTCAAAGCAAGTAGAAGTATCATGGCTAAAGCAACTCAAGAGTGAATGCTAAGAGGGCACAAGTAAAAGAATAATATTTTTCTAGGTTTTACCAAATTCTGTTCAACACACGAATAAGAAGAGAGAAGCTCAGGTTGCTATAGAAAAAGTTAAGTGTCAACTTGATCAATCTTCTATAAACCACTACTACATTGGTCCTATGAATACCAAAATGATCATACCTAATACACAGTTCTACTAGAGGTGTCTACATCTCATAATGATTACCAAGCTTGTTAAAATCCCTTACCCAACACTAGTATTAATGGAATAAACCACTACAGAGCATTCTAACCTGCTAACATGCCAAGTCTAGGAATAAGAAGGGTTGATTAAGTTCAAGACATAAACATGATACAAAGATTTTCTCAACAACAAGGTTAATAAGAACGTGACATTTCTTAAGCACAAGTTATAAACATGCTCTATACAACTAATGAGCCACAACATCCGTAAAGGACTTTATTATCACATCAAAATTCACTTACAACATCGCATACACATGAAATCATGACATACTAATCTATGCCTCAGGAAAACTAAACCTTGACAACATGGCCCTATTAAAACCATTGATACAACTCACACAAGTTCCATTTACCTTATAAAGTTCCACTCGTAATCAACTAATTTCTAAAACAAACTTATAAATCAAATCTTAAATACATTGTTTACAAACCTAATTCCAAACTTACTTCAATCGTATTTCTACTAATAAATCGTAATAAGATCAATATCAATTTAAATTAAATTTATACAATCACTCTATCCAAATTGAATTCTTCTACTTCTATTCTATATAGATTTAATAGTCTTCTTATAACCTAACAAACAACCAAAATAAGTAAAGTTATTTATAATTGAAAGCATATTCACCTACGGTAGCATAGATAAGAAGATATAATTGTTGGAATTGCTCAGGTAATTTTTTTTTTTACAAACGCCTCAAAGGGACGGCATCTCATGGATATCAGGGATTGTAGGATTAGCACAAAAATGAATTTGTTGAGAAAGCTTTAGAAGCTACCAACAATGCAAAATGTGAAAGCATAGATACAGCACGCAGATTGATTAGTAAAATGCCTCAAAGAGAGTCATATGATGGGAAGCAATGGTTGTAGAATATGCACAAAATGAATTTGTTGAAAAAAAATTCAGAGAAACCCAGTTCAAAAATAGAGTTACTGGTGATACAACTAATTGTTTTAATAGAGACGAAACGGGTGAGAGGTAGACAGTAACAAAATATTCATATCTCTAAAATGACTAATTGGTTATGGCTAATTTTCGGATATGATTTAGAAACTAGGTCATTCACCATATATAAAAATTCTAGAGGAACCTAGTTTGTAAAACTAAAGTTATGACTAACACAATAGACTGCTAAAACATAGACGAAATTAGTGAGAGGTAGACAATCCAAAAATATTCATATCTCTATAATAACAAACTAGGTATAACTGATTTTCAGATATGATTTAGATATCTAGAGGAACTCTTGTTCGTAAAAATAAAGTTATGGCTAATGCAACAGACTGATAAAACAAAGACGAAATAGTTGAGAGATAGACAGTCCCAAAATATTCATATCTCCAACCTGCCAAACTGGGTATGGCTAATTTTTGGATATGATTTAGAAAATTAGGTCATGCACCATATATAAAAATTCTAGAGGAACCCAGTTCGTAAAAATAAAGTTATGACTAATGCAACATACTGTAAAAATAGAGATAAAATCAGTGAGAGATAGACAGTCACAAAGTATTCATATCTCCAAAATAACAAACTGGGTAAGGTTGATTTTCTGATATGATTTAGATAACTAGGTCTTGCACCATATATAAAAAATTTAGAGGAATGTAGTTTGTAAAATAAAGTTATGGCTAATGCAACAGACTATAAAAATAGAGATGAAATTAGTGAGAGATAGACAGTCACAAAATATTCATATCTCCAAAATACCAAACTGGGTAAGGATGATTTTTGGATATGATTTAGATAACTAGGTTGTGGATCATATATAAAAAATTTTAGAGGAACTCAATTCGTAAAAATAAAGTTATGGCTAACACAACAGACTGTAAAACTAGAGATGAAATGAGTGAGAGATAGACAGTCACATAATATTCATATCTCCAAAATAACAAACTCAGTAAGGTTGATTTTTGGATATGGTTTAGATAACTAGGTCGTGCATCATATATAAAAATTCTAGAGGAATCCAGTTCGTAAAGATAAAGTTATGGCTAACACAACAGATTGGGTTCAGAATATGTAGAAGAGAATTCACAGAATATTTTCCTAAATCTAATGCAACAATAAATCAGTTTCATATCTCAGTCCATACCTAGAATATTGCTTCTATCACATCTTCACTCACATCCATTTTCCCCAAGTCTTTTCTTCTGGAAGCTATGGTTATAGTGCCAAAATAAAAATGAAAACTTCCTGAGAGAGAGAGATCCCCAAAACATAAAACATATTCTCCATTTGAAATGCACGCTCTTTTTCCAGATTATGTCTTGAGATTTCAAAATAAAGTTAAGCATGCATAACCACCCCCACAATTTCTTCCAAAAGATTCTCCTTTATTCCTTTCTTACAATTTGCTATTTTTAACCAAACAATAATTTCTCTCTGATATTATTTATTTTAGAATTTGCTATTTATTTCATTTACAACCAAACAAAAATAGTTTCTTTCTACTTTTCTAAAATTAGTCTCTTACTCAAAAGAAACAATTATTTCTAAGATTCCCTCTTGAGGTGCGTAACTGTCACTTCTTCCAAGTGACCAAAATGGAAAATAATTACTCAAGACAATAATAATAAAGAAAGATAATCTTTTTCAGACATAATAATACATATTTCCCACAACTATAATTTACATAAAAGCAACTATATTTATTTATTTATTAAAAGTGCCTTCTTAACTTAATAATTTTATTTTAATGCAACTAACCAAAGCACTAATCAAACAATTTCAAACTCAATAATCTAAGTGCTGAACAATACCTGACCACTATGTATGATCGAAAGCATGACCACAATGACAGTGACTGACCATTACACCCATATAGACAACACTGACTGGGTGCAAAACTGGATACTCATCATTTTCAAGGATGATGGCTAACTAGGGGACCACATGTTATCTCCATTCAACAGTTTCCATTGGGTTTAAGGCACGCTCAAACATGTCAATTCAAGTGGAGTTGATGCCTAGTACCTGCAACTTGCAGCACACAACACGGTCTATGCACAAGTATAATAAATATAAAACGGTCACGGAGTGAAAGAGAAACGCAACGTCGGCGGACGCTCATAAATAAGTGGTACGACATTGTCTCTTTTCACACCACACCATAATTAGATCATCCTATAATACAAAATCAGTGCATAAAAATCAATTCTAACATATGACAATCATAGTAAGATCAACATCATAATCACCTGAATGTAAAACAATGTCAGAGCATATGAATTATCAGTGTTGCAACAAGGATTATCAATAAAACATACTAACTTGCATATGAAACCACACATGAGGATAATCAGGAATGTCACCAACATGAATGTAGCATCTACCAACATAATATAATGTATAACATCAACTATCTAACTACCCTAAATGTTTCTATTTTTTTACCTTCATCTTTATGCTCCTTAGCCATACTATCTGCACATCCAAGATGAGAATGGAGGGGAACTACATCCTCCCCCCTAAAACTTGACTTACTCTTGGAAGTCACAGACTAGGGTGGAAACATAACATATTAGTATTGCAATTTTCTATTGCCAACATACGCATCCATATTTAGCAATTGTTCATAAGATAGACACAATCATTCAATAAGGACAAGAAGGGCATCAATTCCTCTCCATTAAGACATATTATGTGATCTACTTATAACCAATCACACATATTTTGAGAATTTCAAATGATTTATATATTAACAAAGAAAAATAAATCTCATCTCTTATTTCCACTATGGTTCCCACTAATTACCAAACATGTAAAGTACAATCCTCCACGGAGTCCTCCCTTAAACACACTATCAGAGGTTCAAAATGAACATGATAGAAACAACACTTAACACGAAACGGAGCCAACAGAAACAAACATTTGGAATAGCCACCATAAAAATTTTAAAAATGAAAACCCAAGTGGGGAAATAATCAAATTCAATCTTAAGTCACAAAATGTCAGCAATTTTCAACAATAAATCAAGTATAAAGAAAAGAGTTTTGGTGACCACTCCTATCATAAGAGAGTTCAAAGAAAACAAATTCAATGTTAGCCCACCCACAACACATGAAACAACTATCAAAAATTCCAAAACAACCAATATTACAAACAAATCCACATCACGGTGTGACTAATTTTAGCCACAAAAGGGAGTATCTACTACACAACACACCAGGACTCAAAGTCCAGAATGCATTAGAGAATGTAAATCAAACACACAGACAACTAAGTTTTCTACATCTTCTTATCTAAGCAACTTTTATACAAGGATTTAAGGCAACACAGTCTCTACTTATATACAAAAAAAAATTCTATCTTTAATGCAGTACAATTCATTCTTACCAAACTATGAACATATACAGTTACTTCCTTTTGCAAAAAGATACATACAGAGGAAATGTATGATGCCACACACTAGAATAATTCAAAATTATAATTGACTTACAATATCACATTCATGATCTCCTGGGTCCAACACAAGCTCCAATTTGATCTCCTGCACACGGTTCTTACATAGGCATACACAATGATAACTTTCATAAATCACAACAGAACTTCCTCATGAGGTCATGGCCAACTAGGAGATAGATATCAGATTATCAAGCACCCACACAAAGACACCCCACACACGAAAACACCACATAACCACATGACTCGCGATGCATGATGCCACCAAATGATTAAATCATTCCAATACTTACAAATATACAAAAACAATGCAATTAACATAAAGATGGTATGGTGCTTCCACACCCATAGCTAAACATAACCCCCAAGTATGATTACCTCACCAAACCAAGGAACACAAAACACCACTGGCCTTTCACAACACCCCACACAGAATGGGTACATAATATTCACATCAGTAGAGGGGGTAAATACCACACTCCAAATTACACGCACTAACAGTAACCATGCTTCTTTCTTCTAAGCACTAGAGACCACAAGAGGAACTCAAGTCCTCCACAAATCAACAAGCACTAAAATTTAGGAAACACATATTGTCATATATAACATCAGATTTTCATAAAAGAAGGAGAGAGAACACATAATAGACACATAAGTAAAATAAGGCATAAAGAATTTATGTCTTCCAGAGTCAAAGAACAAGTTCATAAATTTATCAACCTTCTAACGTTATATTAAGGCACATAGGTGAGAGGTACTATTACAAACTTGCCACAAGGAGAAAAATGTTTAACCTAGAGCAACAACAAAAATCAAGAGATCCCAGTGTTGCAACCTAAGCTCTAATACCAAATGTAACGCCCCGGCAAAGAACCCAGAGGATAACACAACTAAACTTACAAAAAGGACAAATATTCTTTTTTTAAATGAAAGAAATAACAACAATCATATATTTATTCATAACATTTAAATTAAGCTTTATCCTCTAGGGGTCCACGGCTGCATTACTAACGAACTAAAACAAGATCTAAAAAACATTATGAATTAACTAACAACCACAGTTCATTCTAAGTCTAATTGCATCAGATGAATAAACACATACAATTCCATATTATATCATCAAATAAGTAAGCATCAAGATCCTACACATAGGATCACAAGTACATAAACAAGTTCCTTTACAAGAGAGTACAACGTTAAATTGTTTACAATATTGCTATCCAGATTACATTAGAGTACATACATCAAGATAACAATACATGATTCAACTGATATACAAGACTGGAACATGATCATAAGTATGTCTCCTCGAGCTAGAACAAGATCTGAAATCTGCCACATGAGGTACATCCTACTCACACACGAACAACACCAAGGGAAACCAATGGGGATAAAAGGATAACCACCTGACCATGTGGAACCGTAAGGTCCACCCCCCGTGCTAGGAGATAACAATAAGGTCCCACTAAGCAAACAGACAGGAAGTCAATAGGCTAACAGATGCAAGGACTACACATGACTCCAATACAACACTGGTCGATATGAACACCACAAGCAACTCAAACAACACTTCCAGAGGTAAATACACAATGAAAGAGGAAAACACAATTAAGGAATGCTAGGCTGCATTAGGGATGAGTGTCATCGTATGGTCCTAACATGGGTTACCCTGACAGTCTCTAGCTAGACGTCAGCCCCCATCCATGGGTTACCCTGACAATCTCTCGCTAGGCATCAGCCCCCCATCTGTGGTTACCCTGATAGTCTCTTACTAGATGCCGGTCCGATAGGGTGACACATGTGGAACCAACATTCCTTTTGTAAAGACAAGGAAGTTGATTTTACCAACCACGACCTTCTCATCACATCCTTAGCCTGAACGAGCACTACAAGCATGGGTGAGGCATCCAGTTATCTTAATTAGTGTGAAAACTACCCAACACTCTAAATTTATTATTAAGTTATCACTAGATTAACAACTTCCAATGGGTTACCCTGACAAGCCACTTTGGGCGCCAGCCCCACATTAAAAGCCACTCCCCCTTCACTGCATCTAGATTCACCAAGCCCAAAACATAAACCAAGCATGAACTATCACATTTCTCATCATGATGTGTTTATAACACAAAATATACATCATTTCACATTACACAGAGCAAGGCATTACCCATCTTGCATAATCATCATAACCACATGAATAGGTACACTGAGCAAGGAATTATCCATCAACATGAATAGGAGGAAACATTCCAGAATAGCAATTTACTCAACTCACATGATGCACACATAGCCAACTCCCACACAATCACACCCTCTTAGGCCTCTGGAATCATCTTCCCCAAATGACACAAACACTTGACACCACTAAACACAATAGTCACACATCACATTCACTCTCAAATGCACAACATAAACTATGATCCTTCATCAATATTTAAAATACAATACCACAAATACAATATATGATATAATGCACTAATTATGGGTCTTAAAGAATGTAACATTAATCCAATCATGATCAATATCTAACAATTATAAAGTGAATCTATCTCATCAATACAGAACCATAACTTTCTAATCACCAGTAGCAGTTATAATATGATCATAAGATATAAGTGTCCACAAGTATCAATATTTTAACTAATAATTCTCAAGACTTATTTTAATTTCATTTAATTCAAATGATTGCGAACAATATGCAAATAACCCTAAGGCATACAAATTAAACACAACAATTATTTACACTATTTACACTGATGTAGATTTCATTAATAATCAAGACAATTTTTTAAATACTATTAAATATAATTGTATAAGCAAGACTAAAAGCCCATGCTATAAATCTCTTACGCTAGTTAGAATCACAAGATACAAAACCTGAAGCTACAATAAAAGAACATTGTTCTAAGTTTAGCTTGAGAGGAAATAAATACAGAACAACAAAACATTCCTATAGATCTAACATTTTCATCAAATCTATCTCACGTTTAACCACATGCATAAGATGGATTATTACATAGTTAAAGGATGATTCAAACCAAGTAGAAGTATCATGGCTAAAGCAAATCAAGAGTGAACGCTAAGAGGGCACAAGTAAAAGAATAATCTTTTTCTAGGTTTTACCAAATTCTGTTCAACACACGAATAGGAAGAGAGAAGCTCAGGTTGATATGGAAAAACTTAAGTTTCAACTTAATCAATCTTCTATAAACCACTACTACATTGGTCCTATGAATACCAAAATGATTATACCTAATACATAGTTCTACTAGAGGTGTCTACATCTCATAATGATTACCAAGCTTGTTAAAATCCCTTACCCAACACTAGTATTAATGGAATAAACCAATACAAAGCATTCTAACCTGCTAACATGCCAAGTCTAGAAATATGAAGGGTTGATTGAGTTCAAGACATAAATATGATACAAACATTTTCGCAGCAACAAGGTTAATAAGAACGTGACATTTCTTAAGCACAAGTTATAAACATGCTCTATACAACTAATGAGCCACAACATCTGTAAAGGACTTTATTATCACATCAAAATTCACTTACAACATCGCATACACATGAAATCGGGACATACTAATCTATGCCTCAGGAAAACTAAACCCTAACAACATGACCCTATTACGACCACTGATACAACTTACACAAGTTCCATTTACCTTATACAGTTCCACTCGTAATCAACTAATTTCAGAAACAAACTTGTAAATCAAATCTTAAATACATTGTTTACAAACCTACTTCAATCATATTTCTACTAATAAATCATAATAAGATCAATAACAATTTAAATTAAATTTATACAATCACTCTATCCAAATTAAATTCTTCTACTTCTATTCTATATAGATTTAATAGCATTCTTATAACCTAACAAACAACCAAAATAAGTAGAGTTATTTATAATTGAAAGCATATTCACCTACGATAGCATAGGTAAAAATATATAATTGTTGGAACTTCTTAGGTAATGTTTTTTTTTTTACAAATGCCTCAAAGGGACGGCATCTCATGGATATCAGCGATTGCAGGATTAGCACAAAAATGAATTTGTTGAGAAGGCTTTAGAAGCTACCAACAATGCAAAATGTGAAAGCATAGACAAGGCACGTAGACTAATTGGTAAAATGCCTCAAAGAGAGTCATATGATGGGAAGCAATAATCGTAGGATATGCACAAAACAAATTTGTTGAAAAAAATTTCAGAAAAACCCAGTTCAAAAATATAGAGTTATTGGTGATCAAACTAACTGTTTTAACAGAGACGAAATGGGTGAGAGGTAGACAGTCAGAAAACATTCATATCTCCAAAATTCCAAACTAGGTATGGCTGATTTATGGATATGATTTAGATAACTAGGTCATTCACTATATAGAAAAATTCTAGAGGAACCCAGTTCGTAAAACTAAAGTTATGGCTAACGCAACAGACTGTTAAAATAGAGATGAAATTGGTGAGAGGTAGTTAGTCCAAAAATATTCATCTCTCGACAATGAAAAACTGGGTATAAGTAATTTTCGGATATGATTTAGATATCTAGGTCATGCACCATATATTAAAATTCTAGAGGAACTCAGTTCGTAAAAATAAATTTATGGTTGATGCAACAGACTGATAAAACAGAGACGGAATGGTTGAGAGATAGATAGTCCCAAAATATTCATATCTCAAAAATGACAAACTGGGTATGGCTAATTTTTGGAGATTTAGAAAATTAGGTCATGCACCATATATAAAACTTCTAGAGGAACCCAGTTCGTAAAAATAATGTTATGGCTAATGCAACAGACTGTAAAAATAGAGATGAAATCAGTGAGAGATAGATAGTCACAAAATATTCATATCTCCAAAATAGCAAACTGGGTAAGGCTGATTTTTAGATATGGTTTAGATAACTAGGTCTTGCACCATATATAAAAAATTTAGAGGAACCTAGTTCATAAAATAAAGTTATGGCTAACGCAACAGACTGTAAAAATAGAGATAAAATCAATGAGAGATAGATAGTCAAAATATTCATATCTCTAAAATACCAAACTGGGTAAGGATGATTTTTGGATATGATTTAGATAATTAGGTCGTGCATCATATATAAAAAATTTAGAGGAGCCCAGTTCATAAAAATAAAGTTAAGGCTAACACAACAGACTGTAAAACTAGAGATGAAATGAGTGAGATATAATCACAAAATATTCATACCTCCAAAATAACAAACTGGGTAAGGCTGATTTTTGGATATGATTTAGATAACTAGGTCATGCACCATATATAAAAATTCTAGAGGAACCCAATTTGTAAAAATAAAGTTATGGCTAACGTAACAGACTGGGTTCAGAATATGTAGAAGAGAATTCACAGAATATTTTCCTAAATCTAATGCAACAATAAATCAGTTTCATATCTCAGTTCATACCTAGAATATTGCTTCTATCACATCTTCACTCGCATCCATTTTCCCCAAGCCTTTTCTTCTGGAAGCTATGGTTTATGGTGCCAAAAGAAAAATGAAAACTTCCTAAGACAGAGAGAGAGAGAGATCCCCAAAACATAAAACATATTCTCCATTTGAAATGCACTCTCTTTTTCCAAATTATGTCTTGAGATTTCAAAATAAAGTTAAGCATGCATAACCACCCCCACAATTTCTTCCAAAAGATTCTCCTTTATTACTTTTTTACAATTTTCTATTTTTAACCAAACAATAATTTCTCTCTGATTTTATTTATTTTAGAATTTGCTATTTATTTCATTTACAACCAAACAAAAATAGTTTCTTTCTACTTTTCTAAAATTAGTCTCTTACTCAAAAGAAACAATTATTTCTATGATTCCCTCTTGAGGTGCGTAACTGTCACTTCTTCCAAGTGACCAAAATAGAAAATAATTACTCAAGACAATAATAATAAAGAAAGATAATCTTTTTCAGACATAATAATACATATTTCCCACAACTATAATTTACATAAAAGCAACTATATTTATTTATTTATTAAAAATGTCTTCTTAACTTAATAATTTTATTATAATGCAACAACTAACCAAAGCACTAATCAAACAATTTCAAACTCAATAATCTAAGTGTCGAACAATACCTGACCACTATGTATGATCGAAAGCATGACCACAATGACAATGACTGACCATTACGCCCATACAGACAACACTGACTGGGTGCAAAACTGGATACTCATCCTTTTCAAGGATGATGGCTAACTAGGGGACCACATTTTATCTCCATTCAATAGTTTCCATTGGGTTTAAGGTACGCTCAGACATGTCAATTCAGGTGGAGTCGATGCCTGGTACCCGCAATCTACAACACACAACACGATCTATGCACAAGTATAATAAATATAAAATGGTCACGAAGTGAAAGAGAAGTGCAACGTCGTCAGATGCTCACAAATGAGTGGTACGACATTGTCTCTTTTCACACCACACCATAATCAGATCATCCTATAATACAAAATCAGTCACATAAAAATCAATTCTAACATATGACAATCATAGTAAGATCAACATCATAATCACCTGAATGCAAAACAATGTCAGAGCATATGAATTATCAGTGTTGCAACAAGAATTATCAATAAAACATGCTAACTGTCATATGAAACCACACATGAGGATAATCAGGAATGTCACCAACATGAATGTAGCATCTACCAACATCATATAATGTACAACACTAACTGTCTAATATACCTTAAATATTCCTATTATTTTACCTTCATCTTCATGCTCCTTATCCAGACTATCTGCACATCCAAGATGAGAATGGAGGGGCACTACACATGATCACCTAACATACTGCATAAACATGACATAAAACATAATCCATAACATCCATTACATAATACATAAAACCATACCATAAACCCATAGTCCTTAAAATCCATCCATGATCCATAATTGGTGCAAGAGCACCTTGCTCACTAGGTGCCTTTAATTGGCAAATTTGAAAAAAATTGAACTTTCAAATGTAAAACAATGTATCAAGGCATGCAAAGGTCATTTCCAATATAATTGAGTCATGGATAGGTCTCTAGGTGGTCAAAATAGTGAAAAGTGCAAAATTTGCAAAAACTGCAAAGTTGTAAAATTGGGAAAATATGCAAAAAGCAAGAATATGAAGAGTCAAGTGGGAAATAGAAGGTTTAGTCAATTGGGAAATGATGAGGCAGTTGCATAACTGTTGTAAACAAATCTATAAAGCATGTAAAAGGCAATTTTGCATTTGTGTGTAAAAGGGGAACTAATGGGTATTTGTTAACCCATAATCCAAAAATTAGTTGTAACCGTTGGGCAGGCTTAGGAAGGAATAAAAGGCATGACTCCATCGTTGTTTAGTGTGGGTGATTGGGTTCGAGAATTTGATCAATAAAGAACTCTATTTTTATGCATTTTCTTGCAGCAATTCACTGTTTGCAGGCACTATACGGCCTTGTACAGATAGAAGGACAGGCCTAAATGTTTGTGAGTGATAGAATACTCAATCACCTTCCTTATGCTTTTTGTTTCATGCAATTTGGTTTCCATTTGAGAGAGATATGTCAATTCTTGTAAAAACTGTTAAAACCCTCTATTAGGGTAAACAGTATGCATTCTCAATTGTGTTTCTCAACATTTAACTGATAGAAACTACTAAAAATGGGTGAAATGATACTCCTAAGTGTGTTTTCTCATATACCAAAGGTGCAGAGTTATTTGATGGAGTTTGGCCATTTTTTATGTGATGCCCTAGGACTGTTCTAACCCTGTTTCAGATTGGTAAAAGGGCAGAAACTTATGATTTTGATGATTTTAGTATGGGTTGAACATTCTTTATGGTGGTGTTAGTTGGAATGGTATAAATTGAAGTCTTTTTCATACTCCTCAAGTTAGGATTGATAAAATGATGAATGATTATACCCACAAGTGACTCTACCCTGTTAAGGTTTGATATGACAGTCACAGTTATGACTGAGTAAAAGTCAATTTTATATTCTAACAATGCTAGTAAACCCTAGAAGGGTGTGTGATAAGATGTTTTAAGTGTTTTAAATCCATAGGAAGGGTGGCAAGATCTAAGATTCAAGAATGGAAAATCAAAGTTTTATGACTGCAATTTGTGTCACAGTTCAGAAAATAGGGTTTCAAGAGATTTGGTCCTAGGTTTTAAAAAAATTCATGTGGAAATGAATTTTTGATGGTTTCATAAGCAAGAGCAGGTCAAATAAAGATGGTTTGAAGGTTTGGTTAAGAGAGTTTGAGGCAGGAGATAGTAGAACCGATAAGACCCTGTTGTAACCAAGGCTTAATCCTATATTGAAACAACAAGTTTTGAGCCTTGTGTTCCAAAAGACCTATAACCATTTTTTAATATTTTTTAGACAAACAAAATGGGTATCCAAGAGTGGGATTGGTTTTGGGTTTCTGTGTTTGGTCTAAGAATAAAAGAATGACAATCATAATTAGAGGGCTACTAGGAATGGAGCAGTCTATATGGGAAAAGAGTATTGTTGGAGTCTCCTGATTCTTGGAGTGATTTAGGTGTGCTTATTTAGTGGATTTAATCTTGTTAGATGCCTCTCTACACCCTTGTGAAGGCCCAAACCATTGTTACAAGTTGGAGACCTTAGAGGCTTAGTTCATTAAAGAATCCTTGTATTGGTTTGTGAAACCAATCTAGGAACCAAGTTGTGAAACTTTGTACAAGTTAAGTGTTTCCCATCCTCCTTTGCATCAATAATACATGACATCCATGATCTAACATCTATCCATAATATCATTATAAATCCATCCATAACATAACCAAAAAACCACAAAAAGGCATACATCCATAATCATCCATGACATAGATCCATATATAACACAAGTGCATCCCATATCCATAAAAATCATACATCATCATAAAACATCATAAGACACTCTATTCGCAATAAACTCATCACATATATACATCAAAAATATATCATGATACATAATGTTCCTAAAGGCTTAATATATCAATGTTTGGTACAAAAAATACAAGATACCAAGTGGTATTAAATCCAAACTCTGCTAGAACTTGTAAAGCTACAAAGGAGGGCTCAACACCTATATACTAAGCACCTATAACCTATGCCCCTATCACTTGTACACTTGTCCAATGAGTCACTGGACTTAGTGATGGTACTACTGGCACACATGCTAGTGGAGGCATAGACCGAGGAGGTGGCATAACTGGCCCAGTCACCGAATGAGTCTTGGATCTCAATGATTGGCTAGCCCTTGACCTGCTTTGAGCACTATAGATCAGCTACATTTGATCCTCTGGGATGACCAAATGATATAAGGTCCTATAGTGTTGAGCTCTCTCCCTGGCCATTGTCAACTCTCCTTGAACCCGCATAAGGTCTCTCGACATATCTTCCACCCCAACTCCTACCATAGCTCACTCTGTGCTATCCCTCTCCACCTGCAACTCCCTTTGGACTGTCACTCAGCCTATTGCTACAAAATGTGAGTTGCATCTCTCTCTCTCTATGATAGTTGTGTCCCACTCCTCAATAACCTGATCTTACTTCGCAGGATCCACCCTGTCTCCCTGCACTACAAAATCAATGATATCTACCCCCAAGCTGCCCTAAGATCTCCCTGTTGTCTATCCACCTCCACCTCGACCACCTACAGTTGAGCCTCTATCGTATCTCACTCTACCCTAGTGTCATAAAACTCCCTCAACAAACTCTGTTTCTCAGCCTGCAAAATTAATGGACCCACCTCCTCCTCTCCACCACCTCCTCTAGAAAAACCCGCCACCACCTCTACCCTCTAGTGAACTCGTCACCCATCGATCGCTAGCCCACCTCAGCCACCTCCTCCATCTCCACCATCTCCATCACTCTCCTCCTCCTTCCCACTCTCCTCAACCTCCACTAAAAGACCCTCGAGAAGGGTCAACCTCACAGGCTGCTGCTCCTACCACTAGACATCATAATTTGGTGTACTCCTGGCATCCACTACATCTACCCACCACTCCCACTGAAATGGAACTAAACCATCAAATGAAACTATGATAGTACAAGGGTTAATTGGAACTCCCAATCCTTATAGTCCCTCCCTTGTAACCCGATGGAATACAACCTCTATCTATGGATTGTCTTGTCGCACCCCGAACTACCTCAACACATGATCAGGCATTTAATGATCAATAATATGCTTAGTATGCCCCATGAGATATCTATCCTATCAAACATAGGGAAGATGATCTGTGTCCCCATGCCACCTCTCACACATCTACCACAACCACCATACCACAGTATCTACCTCATCGAAAACTCTCCTCTAGTTTCTCAAAGCCCCAGTCAATAGCGTTGTAACACTCTCGCATACAATATACATATGGTCACCTCATTGTCCATGCATAGGCACATACTGGTCATGTGATGGCTATGTGCTCCCACACCCACACATGGAGGAGAGTGACCCCGAAACTAAGGCTCACCCCCCATCTGTAAACAACCAGGTGCATGTCGTGATATAGATGGGCCAACACACATTGACCCCATGCATACACCATCCCCTCCTCATACATCCTCTCTAGGACCACACCCCAACCAACTATGAGACTATGTGACCTCCTATCTGAAACCAAGATCCCTCCAACCAATGTAGTGATGTATAATGCCATGCCCTCCAAACTATCCATGGCATCTACCCATATGAGCTCCCTCCCCCTCAACCCTAGTGATGGTACATCCTGTGCAAAGACCCTTTGTAGTGCAACCACATCTGCATCCTGGTCATAGATGACCCTCTCTTGATGAATGGGGATCCTCAAAATCCTCCAAAAATCCTCCAGCATAACTATCATCTCCCCTGTGGGAAGCAGAAATGCACATCGATTGCTATGCCATCGCTCCACTAGAGTTGCCATCATATCCCTATGGGCTCGAATCTCTAGTATATACTCCAGGTGGTGCAATCCAATCCACTCTAATGCCAACACATCTCCTAGCCCAAGTATCTCCCAGAAAGACAAAGGAGGTGGCCTTCGCTCCCTATACTATAATGCAAGTAACCCCTCCTACATCCATCATACCATGAATTAGCCTTTTTTACAAAAAATTGTGCAAAAGTGCTAAGTCCCCCAGTGCTAGTGCCAAAAGGCACATATGTGCTAACAGAACCAGCGCTTGCGCTAATCCCTACACTAGCGCTAATAGACACCATGATTGCTCTAATCCTCACAAAAGCACTAATAGAACTACTAGAGGTGATAAACCCTTGCGGATGTGTTAAGCGCCAGTGCCAAGTGGCATGAAGGCACTAGTGCCAAGTGATGCGAAGGTGCTATCTTTTCCCGCATTGGTGTCGACAAGCTTGATAGCACTACTTCCCTAAGTGAATGCGTCGAATGGCACAAATATGCTAACCTACATCACACAAGTGCTAAACTAGAGCACAAGTGTTAATCTACCCATCAAAGGCACTAAAAGACCTCTCTTAACTACCATTTTTTGGCATGACAAATGTGCTACTCTGCATTAGAGGCACTGAACAAGAGCGGAAGCACTAATTGCTCTGCCGTAGGTGCTAAACCCAGCCCAAATACACTAATCCAACGCTTTAGCACATTCATTGACCTTAAACTACTCCTCATTTAATGAGAAATAAACGCCCAAAACCTAATTTAAAAAGCAAGGATAGGTCACTCACCAAACCACCAGCCTCCTGAGGTTGTCAATACTCCCAAATTGTTTCGCTTGATGCTTATGTCCTGGAATCCCTGTCATATCTTCCACACTCTATCACTATTCTCTCTCCTAATCACTAAGCCTAGGTGTGCAAATGAGGATTATGGCCCCCCGTAGCCTATTTAAAACCTCCACCTAAGCCGTAACCCTAATTCCTCTAACCCAACCCTAATCTTTCACTTATAGCCTCATACCATATCTATTTTTGTGCATTTTTTCTTCTTCTAATCTCGTTTTCTATCCTGCATCCCATTTTAAATACTATTTTCTCCGTCTTTTCAATCTAGAAATTTTATTTTTTCTACCTGATTTCTTGAGAGAGCATATCTCACTCATTCCTCCTTCCCCTTTAGTCAGTTGGGGCAAATTTTTCTTTGATATGATGTCACTACCATACAATCACAACATCACGTCAAAGAGGGGTAAAATGTAGACACCCAAAAATGACAAGAACCTTACACAACCATTTTCCTACATCACCTATCTTGCTGACTTATCCCCTTTCCCATAATTAATTAAATAAAATCAATTTATTTAATTAATTTATCAATCCCCCATAGTCACTTATCCATAATTAATTAAATGTCAAATATAATTAAGTACTTCCCCCTAACCATTGTCCATAATTGAATAAATAAATATTACAATTTATTTTATTAATTGTCTTATCCTTTGCCACTAACCTAAATTAATTAAATAAAGTCCATTTATTTAATTAATCCACCTAGCTTAGCAATGGCAACCTTGAGGGATTCTTCGAGGCATCGATAGGCCTTCGGTAAGGGGATCTGTTGTCTCCCTTCTTATTCATCATGATGGCTGAAGCTTTGGATAGAGTAGTCTCTAAGGCTTTGATCAGGAGAGAACTGGAGGGTATCGAGGTAACAAGTCAGGTTTCAACTATAACACATCAACAGTTTGCGGATGATATTATGTTATTCAGAGTAGCCAAAAGGAAGGAGGCCTTCTAGTTCCTAAGGATCCTTAATCTTTATGCCAAGGCCTCATGGCAGGAGGTCAGCAAGGAGAAGTTTGAGGTTTTCTTTTTCTTTGTTCCCACTGGTAAAGAAGGGGAGATTTTGAGGATTCTAAATTTCAGGGTAGGGCATCTTCTGTGCACTTACCTTGGTCTACCATTGGCAAAATACCTAAGGCCAGGAAAGCTTTGGTATCTTTAGGGGATAGAGTCTCAAAAAAGTTAGCCTCATGGAAAGGGAAATGGTTGTCCTGGGCTAGTAGGATCATAATGCTTAAAGCAGTGGTTTCAACCATCCCCATCTACTTATTGTCTTTCCTTTCCTTGTCTACAACCGCCAATCAGGATTTAGTGCGGAAGATGAGGAGGTTTTTCTGGTAAGGGAACGTGGAGGAGAAGAAGGAAGCACTAATTTCTTGGGATAAGGTCTACAGACCGAGGAAGAATGGGGCGGTAGGGCTCAAAAATCAACTTTGGCAGAATAAGGCCTTGGGGCAAAGTTAATCTGGAGGATGTTCAAGAATCCACATTTGAAATGGGCTAGAATTCTCTAGAGAAAATACTTAGAAGGGATAGAGTAGCTGAGTATCCTGAAGACCCTCAACCCTCCAAGAGGTTCTCGGATTTGGAATTTCATGCTAAAACGTAGGCCTCATCGGCAATTATCACACTTGGGATATTGATAGTGGAGATGATGCTCTCTTTTGGGAGGACTCTTGGGGTGGGTATCCTTGTATAGACAAAGTGGTTAGAGCAGTTGTTGTCAAGCTCATTCTTAAGAAGAGATGGGGATGATTTGTAAAGGATTATGTTGATTTTTAAGATGAAGGGATCTTGCGCTGGAAGTGGAAGAACTTAGATTTACCCTATCTCCCTGCTCCCAAGGTGGCTCTTCTAAGAAATTTTTGAAAGGCAAAATAATTCACCTTAGAAATGAGAATGATGAGCTATTATGGATTGGAGCAAGCAATGGGCAATACAATATAAGAGATGGATACAGGCTATTGGAATCGGAAAGGCAACAAGAGAGCTCGGAAATACCATCCCACCTTTGTTGGAGTAAATTGGGACTACCAAAAGCAGGGGCCTTTTCTTGGGCAGCTCTTCAAGGAAAGATCTTAACTGCAGAAAGGTTTAGGAAGATGGGCTTTCAAGGCCACTTGAGGTGTGAATTATGCAAGGTGGTAGAGGAGATGGTGGATCATCTGTTGCTTGGTTGCCCATTCTCCCAAGCTTGTTGGAGGTGGCTTTGTGCCAAACTTTGGTGGGTCACTGCTTTACCGAATGATGTTCTGAGCTTCTTCAACTCTTGGCCTACTTTGAATAGAAATGCAATATTTGAATGCTTATGGATTGCTAGCCCCTCCTTATTCATTTAGGAAATTTGGAATGAACGGAATCAAAGGATATTTCAGGACAAATTCTTGACTCTTCCCTCCTTTTTAAACAAAGTGGAAGCAGCCTTGGTGGAAGTGATTAATAGTAGAGCAACTCTTCATTGCTGTAAGAAGACCAAGTTCATGAATTGGGATGGGCAGATGAGATTTAGGTGGTAGGGGTTGAAGATCCCTCCCTTTGTAGGAAGTGGGGGAAAAGACTCAGAGGCTTTGAGGGCTCAGACCTGTTGGTTATGATGTTAGTCACAAACACACATAAATAAAGAATTGCAAATCAAACCTTTATCATCTTGAAAGATACGATGGATTCAAAGAATTCATGATCCCAAGTCTCCATTGATTAGTTCATAATCCACTAACGTTGCTCATTGGTTTGATGTGCTTTGTTGTTTTCCATTCAAGGGGCCTTACGTTTCTGATTTCTAGAACTGATGCTTGAACATCTGGTTTTCCACTTGCTTTCTATAAATCTTTTAACAGACAAGGTTAATCCTACTATATTTAACAGGTGATGAGGATATTTTCTAAGTTTGATCAATTCTTCTAATCATCAACTACTATTGATTAGTTTTCACCTCTACACTATGAATTTATCTAAATAATGTGTTCACAGGTGAATATTTGCATGATTACTATTAGGATTTATAGGTATTTGCATGATATTTTCAATTGTACATGCTATTTAACTCAAATATGCTATGAATATTCAGTATTCTATGAGACATCAGCATATTTCACTGTATTTTCTTTAGATTTTTCATGAATTTACAATCATGATGATGGTTTTAATGAAATTAAATAAATTGTAACGAATGCTTGTTAAACTTTACTAAAACGGTTGAATCTTTAGTTGTTGGTCCACATACATTCCAGATACTATCATGAAGAGAAAGAAATCAAGCCATAGGTTCACCAGGATGTTCCATAGATAGGTATGGTTGATGCTAACTTCAATGGAAAAGGAATGAAAGAAACAGCACAACATGAATTGCACTCCAAGGGACGCAGCAAATCAAAGTACAAGTTAAGAATTCATCCACAAATTACTCATGATTTACAATTGTATGTAATCTAGATCTTCTTCTTCATTAAGTATGCAACAGACATGTACATTTACAATCAGCTTTGAGAATTAGTCCTGAGGCTTCAGCAATCTAATCTCAATTAAGTTTTGAATGAGTAAAAAGTACACTCCATCTCCTTTTATAGAACAAGGGAAGGAGGCGGTTACAAAGATCCTATGATCTAGATTTATCAATTAAGATCAACGGTTCACATTGCCCTTTGACTAAGTCAACATTACACATGGCACAAGTTGCGAGTTGGCAACCATCTGGTATTACTTTATGCACCTGATCATGTGCATCATATTCATTCTTCATCCTCTTCATTAGTGGATAGACTTTCTTCTATAGGCACACTTATTTGTCCCCTGATGGGCTCATATACTTTCACTATTCTTTCAATCTCCCCTCCATCTTGGACTTTGGCCTTCTTGACTGCATGCTCTTGTGATTTGATATGTGCTTGCAATGCAGACCATTTATTCTTTCTACTATTCAACATCTCATTGTAATTTTCCACTTTAGCCTTCATCCTCATGGCCTTATTGATTGTGTCCTCTGATAGATGGTTGAGAGGGTCATCAGTAACAGGTTTGAAATTATCTTGGAAAGCCTTAACTGCAAAGTCCTCATCCTAATTTTCAATCTTTCCTTCCACCTATTCTTCTAGTGCCTCCAAAATTTTTGCTTCATCAGAGTTTGACACTGATATCCCTCAACTTTTCCTTGCACTTCTTCAATATCTCGCTCTCAAATTTAGGATCCTCATACCATATGTTTAGCAGTTTGGATGTTTGATTGTTCAATATCTTATTAGATATCAGGACATTGACATCTATGTGTTTCATTTCTGATAGGGCAATCAACTGTTTCTCAATTTTAATTGACCGTTGCCCAACCTCCTTTTACAGTTTACCTCCCTTGCTCTTCATTGTGCTAAGCAAGTTCCAGTTATTGAGAGAGGTCCTTATCACCTTCTCTGCCTCTGCAATAAATTGGATGAACCAATTGTCCATTAGGTGTGCCTTATGCTTCATGATATCTAGTCCAATGACCTCATCCTGTGATATAATAGTCAAAGGGGTGGAAGTACTGACTGGCATATTATTTGGGTCTATCAAGCCCTTTGTGAATGCATGCAATTGGGCAATATGCCCCTTGTGCACCTTATTTTTGTTCCTTTCCCTTTCCACACTCTTCAATAAAGAATCAATAATGTCTTTGGCCTCTTGGCCTTCTTGTTCTTTGGTAAAAAAGCCCAAATCAACAGTTGTTATCTAAAATTCATTAACACTTATTTCTCCTTAAGCTTTGGCTACCACAGGTATAGCTATCTTAGTTGTCCTCCTACCTATTGTTGAATCTCTCTTTATGGCCGAAGTAGCCCTAGCCCTTCTCCTAGGTCTAGTTGTATTGGTTGTGAACAAGGAAGTAATATCAAACTCTGGTGCCACATTAGGGATTGGTGCCTGTACCTCTTGCTTTAACCAATATGGTACTTCATCAGTAGACCCCCGTTGGCTGGTATGTTCAATTTGAACATTCTGTGTTCCTATGTTTTGATCTATCCTTGGTGGTGATTGGTGCTCTTCTTGTTCACCTGACACTTCCTCTTCATGCTCTTCTTCATGAGTAGGGACCTCTTGTGTATCATCTTCATCTTTATCCTACTCTTCATGTTCAAGTGGTGGATCTGCATGAGGATCAAGATTGCTCTGTTCTGTCATCCCTTCTTAATCTTTATGACCTTTTTCATCAATATTTTCTTTCTTCTCCTAGTCATCACCTACCTAAGAGCTTTGTTCCTCATCTTTTGATATAATTGCTTCATTAAGACCTTGGGGTTTTTCTACTTCCATCTTGTCAGGCCCTCCTTCAGGCATCTACTCATTACTCTAACCATCATGTTGATCAGTTATTTCTTATTTCTCCATTTGTACATTCACCTCTAATTTTCTTGGTTTGAGAGGTGTATCCTTATCTTTATTTGGGTCATCTTCACCCTGATATATTAGGTCTATCGCAGCCAGACTGGTAACCTAATCTACCAATTCTATTAGACCAATCCGTTGTGCTACGGTCTCAGGATTTCCCTCTATAATATCTTCTTCATCAGCCTTTTGTTGTGCCGTTGGAGTACCATGAGGGGTCATTTTGGTATTCTTCACTAATACCTCCATTGAACTAGCTGATACCTCATTCACAATATCATCATCTGATAGATCCACTATATCATCCAAAGGAAAAGACACTTTATCCTGCCTACTTTTCCTTTCTTTTCTCTATTCTTTAGCCATTTCTATCTTGAAATGCACAATATCAGGAATGGGGACCTCATGTTGTAGAGCTCCTTTGATGCCCTCACCACCAACTCCTTTCAATATTATGGTGGGATTCCTTTCTATTGCACCCCTCATTGCAGATGCTTGGTTTTGGGGTGCCTCCTAAACTTTCTTCTTCTTCCTGCTTATCAGGAGATCATCATCATCAGTGCTTTTTGCTTCTTCTATGATAGTTGGAGCAAGCTTTGGAATAGGCTCTTGTTTCTTTGTGGGTGCATGAGAAGTAGCTACAGCAGAAGTAGAGGTTGTATCCTCCTTGGGCTAGGTATGATGAATGATTGTCACCCCACCAGCTTGATTACTCTTCTTTGGTTTACTCTGCTGCCTCTCTCCTTTTGATGCTCTCTTTTCTTTGAGGAATTCATCATACTCCTCATCTGTTAACTCTTTTCTTTTCCTCTTGTTGTCAATTGTGAGAGCCATTCCCTTCTTTTTCAACTTGGTAACCTCTGCCTCCATCCAGTCCTTGGTTAATGATATAACCCTTTGGGTTACCTATTCCAATGAGGTTTCTTCTAGTTGGTTCCAGTCAGGGGAGGATATGGTTTCATTATATATTTTCTTAGTCTCATACTCCTGAGAAATGATGTTCCCCTCATCTTCGTGCAGTTGTATAGGTACTGGTATGCAATCAAATGTATGAATCTGGTTTAAAGTCATCCTTTGGAATCTCCTCATCTCACTTCCACTTCATCATCGCAGTCAGCCCAATAGTCTTCCAGATGCATCTGATGCATCAACTTCTTGCTTAGTGCTTGTATCCTGCCATATGGGTCATATGGTCTGGCTAGAGAGAAAGGTTGTAATGACATCAATTGTAACCCCCCTATTGCTTCCTTGACACTTTCTTTATCGGAGCACATGTATCATCCAATCATGATTGGGAATAAAACACTAGGAATCTTTCCTGTTTCAATGTAGGCTTCAAATGCATGTAATATCTATCTGGCTAGCTCCATTAGGATGACCTTATCAGTAGGATACCTAGGCAACATAAGAGGAGGCCCAGTAAAACCTTCTATCCTAATATAGGTGAATGTGGGGAATTAGATAAACCAAGCCCCATGCTTGTATATCATGGCTTGAGCTTCCATGCTCAACCTCTTAGCTCTGTCCTCTTCCATGGTTCTTACTAAATGCATGGAAAATGAATCATTTACTCTCCAGTAGTGTTGGAGAGAGTCCCTCTATTTTAATTATGGATAATGGTCCCAAATGTTGACATCTCCAAGGTTACTTCCAACCCTATCCATTGTTTGTAATCCACTGAATGCGCCTTTGAATGCACATGCATAAACAACATAAGAGGACATATGGAACATGTTAGCCTTTCCTCCTAACTTTCTCATTCCTTCATCAAGGGTATCACTTATGATCTTGGCCCACTGGGGTTTGTCATTTGTATCTGCTACCATTTTCATGAGCCCATACATCCAATTCTCAAATGTTCTAACATTTGACCTCCCTATCATATGACGGAGCATCACCATCATATATTGAAAATATTAGGAATACATAACTTTCTTGCATTCCTTCTTAGTTTTATTGTATTTCTTCTCCATTTTCTCCAAGTTTATTCTACAAACTTGAGGGTCGTTGGGCAAATTGAAGGCTGCAGTGATGCCTTCGACTGAAAAATCTACATATATCTGGCCATGTTTCTCCACCTTCTTGGTGTTGGTATTATAGTTACGTGCATATTCAACTACCAACTCTATAGCTTCCATTGCATAGGGAAACCCTCCTGCATGGCACATCCCTGAACTGTAAATATTGATAAGTAGGGGATCTCTGCTTCCCTTTTCTAACCTTACCGTCCATTCATCCAGATCGGTATTTCTCATATGAGTATCATTTATCTGACCATATCTAAATGCAACTCCCTTTAGTTGTATGCACATAGGCTTCAGAAATTCTATATTTGATCTGTTCTTTCAGAGTGCCATTGAATCCTGCAATAAATCATATGCATTCTTACCCTAACATATCATATAATCATGCAATTTCTGATAATACGAATATCCTAATGATTTTAAATCTTCATTCAATAAATTTCATGCATCATCACATCGATTTACTATGGTAAAAAAACTTTTACCTGTTCATTTTAACCATAAACGCCAAAAGAGGGTTTTGCTGTTACATACCTGATATTTGCTACTCTTTTATTGTTCAGTTGATATCCAGATGCACACATTTACCCTATAGATGCTTTCCTCCGTTCACTGTTTGAATCCGCACTCGTTCTGTTACTTTTGCAATTTATAGTAATACAACTTTAATCGCGCAATAATTTTGTAATTTCATTTGAATACTTGGTAAATTCAAAAATGACCTTAATCTTCACTTTTAACTAAAAGCAATGGCAAATTAGGGTGTGATTAATGTCCCTCTATCGGCATCCATTGATCGACACCTAAGTGTTGGAGATGTTAACAGGTGGCGGGCGATTATTTAAAATTTTGAAAGGTTCAACCACCATTAGACTAGCATTTAATGCGGGGATGCATATTCACAAATATCTGGGATGTTAGGAAATATGACTGATATCTAGGAATATGATGATGATGTCATCATGAAGATGATGAATCGTTGACTAGAATCGGGTCATCTTACCTCTTTTGACAGTCGTGACAATATAAGGTGCTAACATGATCTGGTCAGAGTGCCACGTGGCAGCTTCCTATTAGTGTTCGAGGGTCCATGTGTTACGTGCCTCAAGTGTGGATATGAGGATATTGAGGAATATGAGGGATCTTAATTTTGTGAAAACATCCCTCACCTTCGAAGATCAGGATGATGTCATCATCATTGCTAATATTACAAATCTGATTGGGAGATGATGTCATCATCATATTGACAAAGATCAGGCATGTTAATTAATATGATAGATATTGAGAACTAGATGACCTTCCAGATGTCGAGCATATTGATGACGTAATCGTCAAATCGGGTCTTCTTTCTATCGGGTTAGGATGACGTCATCATCATATTAAGGAAGATTAGGGATCTTAACTAATATGATGGATATTGAGAAATATCCTAATGCTAAGTGTTTACGTTATATCTGAAGGTGATTCGCATATTAATGAATATCAGGGATATTAGGAAAATATGACCCTCTTTGAATGTATGCGAGTACTTAACGTATAGATAATCTCTCGCTTTTAACTTTGACGTTTGCATATTGGCAAATATGTGGATCTCGGGTTCCTCTTTGTTAAAACATATAGCAGGGATATTCGTGAATTTGACCTTTTGGGGAATATCAAGTTTGACCAAACTTTGACCGAGCATAACTTCCTACCCTTAAGGAATTTTAGGGTGATCCAAAAGGTAAATCTACTTAGATTTTTGCACTCTTTCACATTATGAGGTTCATGATGACAAAAACTGACTTTGACATTTAACCTTTTCTTATGAGGATTATGCAGACCCAAGGGTGATGTTCTCTTTTTGCATCTGATATTTGACTTTTATCATACCACCCAAAGCAATAAAAGCAAGGGAAAACCAAAAAAAGGTTGGGTCCCTGTTTTGCTAAAGCAAAGTTGGGAGTGTTGTGTAACCACACAACAAGACCGTATGGTCTCCCCCCCAGTAGGGGTGGCAAAAGATAAACTTTGATGGTGCCTCTAAAGGCAACCTAGGAGCTTCAGGGGTAGGTGGCATAGTGAGAGGATGGGATGGTTTGGTAATTGGATTCTGGGTAAAACCCCTCGATAATGGAACAAATAATGAGGTTGAGTTAAGTGCTCTAGTTCTTGGGCTATCTCTTTGCAAGGAGCTCAGAGTTTCCAAGCTTGAAATAGAGGAGGATTCTGGTTTTGTAGTCAATACAGTTAGATTAGGTGCATCTTCTAATTAGAAATTCAGAGCTCTGGTAGACAAGGCTTTGGAATTAATTGGGACTTTTGAGGCCTTCACTATCAACCATGTCTACAAGGAGGGTAATAGGGAGGCAGATATGCTTGCTAATCTGGTAGTGGATGGAAGGAATCTGTGAATTAAAGGGGCTTTTGGGAACTTAGGAGAAGCCTTGGTGGAACTAAATTTAGGGCCTTAAGATAGTTAGTGTAGCCTCCCTCAGAAGGGGCCTTGAAGGAAAGGTGTCAGGGGATTAGCTTCCATTTTCTTTTCAAGGAACATCAAAGAAATTGCAAGGACTAGCCAATAGCTTTGGTCTTCTTCTGGGATTGACTTCACTTTTGAATTGGTTTGATTTAGGTCGTCGAACTCCTTTTAACACATGGGTGCCGAGGTGGCTGAGGGGCGATGAACATTTATTAATGTGAAGGATAAATCCAGTTCGTTTGTTTGAGATAACATGAGCTCAATTAATTAGCCTCCCTTTCAAGGTTGACACCTGAGCCTATGGAGTTAATTATCTCTTAATTAAGCATGTGCGAACTCTCTACTTATACCAAGGATGGGGTGGCGAATTAGCAACACCTTGACTTTATCCTGTTTCGATGGAAACTCCTATCAGGCTTCTTAGCTCCAAGAGGTAGATGTGATGTAGATCAAGGACTCAAACAAGACTAACTTGACACATTCCAAAACTAGGTTTCAATACAAATGATGTAAATGTGCATTCTTGTTCATTCTTGGTAACTTGCTCTTAAACCCTAAAACAAGGAGCAGAAATTTAGACCTCTTTTACCATAACTTTTAGTACATACCTAATATTCTAAATATAAGACCTATTTGAAATACCCTTTTGGCCCTTATTAAACATATCACAAAATGGGCTAGGGTTGTTTTGTATGGAATAGGGAAAAAACAAGATTGTTCATGTGCAAACCCTAGGACTGTTACAGAACTGCTTTCACCAAAAATGGCATAACTCACTCAAAACATAATGAAATCATATGAAACCAAATGAATTGTAAGCTAGAAACAAATATATTTTCATCCATCTATTATATTTACCAATATGAGTCTGTACCAGGCTGTACCATGCGTGTTTTCAGACTGTATTTTCATAAAATTAAACTTTACAGACCTACGCTCAATAAAAATGCCATAACTTATTCAAATATCCATGAAAATTGATGCAACAAGAATAAAAATGAATTAGATTCACATGCCCACACTTTACAACTAGTTTTAGATCATTAAATGGGCCTTACAAATCTATACCAAGAAAAAGAACAGAACTGTTACAGAAAAATGCAAAGAAATTACTCCAAACTGATTCACAATCTTCATTCAAATGTTCACTCCCACCTTCTCCAACCTTGGGATTCATGTTTACAACATGTATTTATGCTTTCCCAATCATTTTCCAACTACCAACCACCCACAACTAACTTCCTAATCAAAGTTGCAACTTTAATGCACTTTTTGACAACTTTCATAATGACAACTTTTACATCTTTTTTGCAAAGGTTTACAACTTTTGACCAATGGACCTATAACATTCCAAAATGGATCAAAATGACCATTACACATCAAAACAAAACATAAAACCAAAATTTGACCATATGACATGAAGGTGCCCCTGCACCAAGATGGCCTTCATTGGTGAGATTTCTGACCATAGGCTAATGGAAATCTTGGAAAGACCCTCCTTCCTAGTTTTGGAAGTTGTTCGAATGGTCTTAGGGAGGAATTTTTTGTGCTTGGATGATAGATACAGAGTCAATTTGGAAATTTCTTCCAAATTCATGGCATCGTTCCTAGACTTGGGTGAGGACAAAATAATTGTCTTGGCCCTTTACTGATCCTGGATTAAACAAGAGTTCTTAGTCAATGACCTGGACACGATTGTTTGCACCGAGGCTGGGGTTGCCATACCTTGGCTGAGGGACCTGCATTTTCTTACAATCCCTGAAATGGTGGTGGCTCTCCAACCCTTTCTCTTAGATCTGAATATGTAGGAATTGGTAAGGCACAGAGTCTAGGTTGTGAGGGGTTGTGAGTTTTTGAAAAGAGTGGTCAGACTGATGTAGTTGGAGAAATTGAGTTGGTTCCATATGTTTGTCCAGTGGGTGAACGAGGATGCCTTCTACCAAGATTAGTGGGTTCCAGAGAGGGTGGGGTTTTGTCAGGATGATGTTTTTTGTTGATTGGTCCGTTATTTTGGAATTTTGGCTCGGCTTAGCTCTACAGTCTTTTCACAACTCAAGAAAAATCTCAGGAGTAGAAGCATGCGTGGCAACATTTATTTGAGGATTGGGGATGTTTTTTGTCCTAGGTGATGTTAGTCAATTTTTTGAACCTTTGTGGATAGTGGTTGCAACCCTTTTGTAATTAGACTTTATTCAATAAGGTTCCTTTGGGTGCAGTCCTGGACCCCCATGGAATCCTAAATGTAACAACTTTTTTTATTAATATATATTCTGCAACCATTGGTTGCACATTATCTATCAAAAAAATTAATCCACCTAGCTTATGACTATTAAACCTAGGTTAATTAAATAAATATCATTTATTTGATTAACTATCATACTCTACCTAGCCCCTAGACCCAAATTAATTAAGTAAACTCTTTCTTAATTAATTTAAGCCACTAATTAACCCATCTCTTAATTTCTACCAGTCATGTTAACTAAGTTAATCACTTAATTAACTCAAACCCTCATTATCCCATCTCCCCACACTTGATTAAATAATTAATATTATTTAATTAAAAGGAGTCACATGTGTCTCCACCTCATATTTCCTAATTCATGAAAGAACATTATTTAATTGATAAAGCTCACAATGTCTCCACCCCATCTTTCCAAATCCATGCATTTGTCACTTCTCATCTCATTCACCCATTACAATGAATTTTTAATTCATTCTCATGTATTTATCTTCATTAATGCAAAGCCTTACCAAGGGTGAATTTAAAATTTCAAAATGATGAGAGTCCTTCATCTTTGTTGATGGATTCATAGCCCTTGATTTCATTATGTAATTTCCACCCTTGGATCTCATTTTCAATCTTCCATCATTGATCTAAAAATCCTCAAAAATCTATAAATAGGAACCTCTCCCAAGCCATTTCAAACACAACTCAAGCTTATTATACCATCATTATGCTCCAAAATTTCTCATATCCATAGCCAAAGTCATAGCCAATTCCATATCCAATTGAATCCAAATCATTGTCTCATTATGCTGGTATTATATTGAGCAATCCACATTACTTTTTATTGGGTAAAGCTAGGATTTTGCATTGGGTGCATGGTTTTTACTCCACCTTATCAAGGAGAATTGAATGGATGGGATTTGAAGGTATAAATCATTGTTTTAGGTTTCCTTTATGTTTATTACATCCTTTACTTTATTGTATCTTCACAAAATAATCAAGTTAGCATACATCACATCATCCCAAATCCAAATCCTTTCATGTATCCATAAAATCTTGATGATGACGATAGTCTTGTTGACCAAGATGAAATCAAAAATCTTGATGAGATCATTGAAACCAAGCTTTCCATAAATCATCCCCACCCATCCATGCATATGTAAGCACCTCATAACCATGCATTAGCTAGCACAAGCTATGCCTCTGCACCTAATTGCATACCTTATGGTCATCCCATATTTTTTTCTGACAAGGGAAATACATTTTATCCTCTATCCACATCTCAACATCCATTCTCGTATGAGGTTCCCATCACCTCCACCTCTTATCCACATCCTTCGTCCCCTCATCCACCACATCCTCCATATCCTTATCCTGCCTATTTGAATCCACCGTCTCATTATATACCAACCCAACCATCCAATACACCATCTTATCCACTACCAAATTCTCCTACTAAATCCACACCATCTTTCTTAAGTTTTCTTCAAGGACTCCTTGCTAAGGACTTAGAACAAGATCACCAAAATGAACTTGTGGAGTCATGCCACCCTACTTCCCCAAAATTACCCAAGTGTGTTGTTTATGATGTCGGGACCCACCTAAAACCCATCAAAACTAAATCATGCCCTTCGTCCTTTCTATCCAAAATCTTATCTCAAATATCTCCCATGCCTCCATCTACCCTATTTGAGGAGCGCATTCAAAAAATTAAAACTACATGCTCCTCCCCCATCGCACCATCCATGCAAATCCAACTATTTCAAGAGCCTCTAGTGCAATGCATGTCTAAAAATCTAAACCCCCATCCTAGTCATGATTCAACCATCCCAAGTCTTCACTTTCCTGATCCCATGACATCTCTTATTGATCCCCCATCCTCACCTATTGATCACTTACCATCTCCCATTGACCCTTCACCATCCCTTATCAACCCTTTACCATTTCATGTTGACCCCATCCCAATTCCACCATTGTATCCCTTGGTCTTGCTACTTTTATCTGTAGTGGTTCTCTCATAGGAGAGGAACAAATTCTATCCACCATCCATCCCCCCTCATCTAATAATAGACTTGTGTCTTGTTTACAAAAGCACAAACATCCCATCACACATTACATGCTCCAAAACTTGTATTATCAAGGTAAAGGCTTAGACCTTAATAAACAAGGAATATTAGAGCCCGTCCATGTCACAATCCATCCATGCTCACATGGCCTTGGTTATATATGTCAAGGAAAATAATCCAAACATGTTGGTACCACCTTCGTGCCTCCTAAGGCAATTTATTCCAATCCCAAAGTAAGGGCTTCTCATTGCACTCTAAACCATATACCACCATTCCTCCTCCATCATCATACAAATTCACAAAGACTATACATCCCACATATTATCCCATCCATAAATCAAAAGGTCCTCCCATCTCTAAATCCACTCTTCCTCCACTCCTCCCAACTCCTAATCCCCTCATCCCCTCATTCTCAATCCCCTAATCCTCCCCACAAATACCATATCTCTAAGCACCCTAAATCCCTATCCCCTAAAATCCCTAATCATGACCAATAATTGTACACATCTTCTAAAGATGAAGCTAACACAAAACACATGGGATTCAAAAATAATAATTTGGATTCCTCCACACATAAAGCAACAAATTCACCAAAGCTTAAGGGTTATCATGATATAAATCATCAATACACAAAGCTAAATAAAAATTCAAAATGCCACAAAATCCCACACCTCCAAAAGTGAAAATAAAAATAATATGGGTCTCTAATCAAAAAGAAATAAATCCAATTGAAGCATCCAAATCCAATTCCATCCCCAAATCCATCTCCCTCATCCCACACCCAATAAAAAAATCCTAAAATCCTAAGTCCATTTAGGTCCCTAAAGCCCCAAATTGGCAATTCAACAACACCTTCTTGCTCACGTAATAAAAAATCCACCATGAATCCCAAATCCCATTACTCCCCACACCCCATTCAAATCAAAAGCTTCAAAATCAATCATGGTGTGTGCAAATGTTGGTCTTGATTTCCCTCAACCCCACAATATTCCCGTATACCTCCATCACCCCATCCTATATCCATTATCCTATCTACACCCCCATCACCTCCCTATGATCTAGATTCTCGTATAATCCATCCATCATCCATCCACTTTCCATCCCTCCTTCCTCCATCTATCCATCTATCATCCATCCAACTTACATACCTTCTTCCTCCATCTATCCATCCACCATCCACCTTCCATTCATCCTTCATCCATCTATTCCATCCATTCCATCTTCCTCCATATCTACCAACATCCATGAGCATAATAATTGACATGGTCCATGTGTGAAAAATATCTATACATGGGACACTATCACCTTGATATGAAAACATCATACATTAATGTCATAAAAGTTGTAGGTGCATTAGTTAAACCAAAGGGCATTACCACAAATTTATAATGGTCATATCATGTTTGAAAAGTAGTTTTGGCAATGTCAAATTCCTTAATGTGAATCTGATGATACCCAGATCATAAATCAATTTTGGAAAAACACTTGGCATCATGTAACTGATCTAGAAGATCATCAATTTGAGGTAAGGGATGCTTATTATTTATAGTTATTTTATTAAGTTGTCAATAATCTATGCATAGTCTCATGGTTCCATCTTTCTTTTTGACAAATAACTTAGGAGCACCCCAAGGAGAGACACTAGGTTGTATTTTTCCTTAAGTAACTATGTTAATTGTACTTTTAATTCTATTAATTTAGATATAGACTGATGATAAGGAGCCTTGGAAATAGGTTCTTCTCCATGAACTAAATCAATTGCATGTTCTACTAATCATTTAGGAGGTAAACTATCCAGTTCCTCAGGAAAAACATCTTAAAATTCTTGCACAATAGGTTTAATATTAATGTCTAGTTTAAATTTATCACCTGATTGAAAAAGCATAGCACAAAAGAGTTTGCAATCCTTCTTAATACTACGCTTAACTTGCATGGCAGATATAGTTTTAATATGGAGAGGCCTTTTCTCCCCCTATAAAATGCAATATGTCCCCATGTTAGAATTTAAGATAACTTGCTTGTTTTCACAACTAATGAAAGCATTATTTTTTCTAACCAACTCATACCTAAGATAGCATTATACTTACGAAGATTTAATACATGGAAGCGATCATGTGTTGCAAAGTTATCTAATTGAAATTCTAAGTTCTTGATAATCACACCAATTTGTTTGACTATTCTACCATCAACCATTTCGATAGCTAAAGATTCAATTAACTTAGACATGATTTTTAGTTTAGAAACAACTTTAGGAGAAATAAAGTTATGGATACTACTAGAATCAACAAGAAAAACAACATTATGGTCATTTATGGAGCCTTTAGGTTTGATTAAATATAGTTGGCAATATATTATACCTCCATCAACAACTACATAAATCTTCATATTGGGTTATAAAGGAGTAGTAGAGGCATTATTATTTTTGTTTTGATATTGTTGATGCTTGCGCAAACAATCTCATTGATGATGGTTCTCACCACAAGTCCAACATTGAAGTATGGGTGGAGTACATTTATTCATGTTGGGAGTGACCACCTTTGTAGATCGACAATAAAAATAATTTTTATTAGAGTGATGTTTATCAAGCTTGAAATCATTTCTGAATGATCCATAATTTTTCTTTTACAATTTTCCTTTCTTTTTTGTGTAATTTGATTATATGTTTCAAACTTTTCAATAATTTGAGCTACTTCATCCACTAAAATTGGTTTACTACAACATACATGAGCTTGGTAGTCATGCCTTAAACCATTTATAAATCAAACTACTTGATCATGCCCTTCGATAAAAAAAGGTATAAATTTGTTGAGCCTTTCATAATTCTGTTTGTATTCATTAACTGTGATTTTTGTTTTAGCTCAAAAAGTCATTTTGTTTTCTTGTATAAAATAATCTAAAAGATACTTTTATTGAAATAAAAGTTTAAACTGCAATCATTTTAATTTATTAAATTGTAGTTTCAAGGATTTGATAGTATCCTGCCACCAATTCAAAGGATTTTTTAATTGATAATGGCAATTCTAGTCCTACCATAATTAT
The DNA here is from genome assembly GCA_027924645.1 of Cunninghamia lanceolata. Taxonomy (NCBI): domain Eukaryota; kingdom Viridiplantae; phylum Streptophyta; class Pinopsida; order Cupressales; family Cupressaceae; genus Cunninghamia; species Cunninghamia lanceolata. The sequence goes on along the minus strand of BSBN01000311.1, from coordinate 3,946,959 downwards.
TGGTGTCTTGGAGATTAAAATATCTTTCTAAATTGGTTAATCATTGTTTGACTTGTTCACCAGTACCTGTATTTCCATTATACTCAAGTAATTTAATATTTCAAGCAAAATTATCTAATTCTTTTTGTATTTGTTTACTAGTATGATCCTCAGATGATTTTGATTCAGAAAAGTTAGAAGTATTATCATCAAGAGCTGAATTCTCATTGGATGAATTCTTGTTGTTTAGTACTTTGTGTTTTTGTTCTTCTTTTCTGATGTCTTTTTTGTTTGGAATTATTTTTCTTGCTTTCAAACATTTCTAAGTCTAGTTGTCTTCTCTGTTCTGAAGCTTCTTGTCTAAGTTGTTATACTTGAGTGGCTAGTTGGGCAACTTCATTTAATAAAGCTTGATTGATTTTTTCTAATGCCTCGTAGGCTTTTTTATTGCCTTTAGATGACATTAATAGTAGTAAATTTGTTTACATCCAACAGATTACATCAAGAATAGAGGATGTCAAGTTGCACCTATTTAAATAAATATTTCCAAATCTCATTAATAATAAAAAAGAAGAACAATGTAAAAAAATTACTTTGTTTTTTAAAGTTGTAAGAATTGTTAGGAAAATTTGACCAAATAAAAAACTGCCAAGTCTTAAGAAATTTTGAAGATCAAGAGTTCAAATCTTAATTTGTGTAAATACAACAGTCTATTATCTTTTAAATAATTTATTTTCTTCTATGTAAAAGTTCAAAGTTGTGTGACACTTTAGGTCAACTTCTCAGCATAGATGAAATTAAGTATTTCCAACTAAAAGTCAATTTTGGTGAAACATGCATTCTATTTGGATTCATTCTAGCTTAAGTAGATCTAGACCACAAATTTTCCAATTGGAACCATGCACTAAAAACATATGTAGCATCACTTTGGGGTTAATTTACCAAAAAAAGAAATTATTTGAAAAACTTGATATTCTAAAACTCCTACTCATGCAAATAATAATTTTAAAAGAATCTAAAAATAACTTCTATAAGTCTACTTTATAAAAATATAACTTTTTAAACATTTCAATTAGTGTTTATATTTTATTTTTATAATTTTTACTAAAAGTAGGTCATCAACACCAAAATATGATGTTGATTGTGCTCTCAAGAAAAAATAGTAAAGTTTATCAAAAAAATTGAAAAAAATATGATGCACTAGAGAAGAGATTCCATGTCGAGATGATATTATATTTTTTTCTATTTTGGATAAATAGTTGAGACAAAAGTTGGCGTCCCATTGAAATAGTTGTGTTTTCATTACACAACTTCCAAGATTTATTTAAAAATATATATTATCAAAATGGGAAAAGAATTTATCCATGCAATAAAGTTTCAAGTTATGAATACACAAAAAAATAGAAAGAAAATAAATGAAATTCACTATATAAAGTGCAATGTCCCATTCAACCTTATTTTCAACATTTTATCAACTAAATTATAGTGTTAATTTTATAAAATACTACATTTAAACATTTTTTATTTTTATTTTAAAAATACATACATAAAATATTCTAAAAATCTACATTTTATTAGTTTACATCATTTTAAAATTCAAAACATATAATCACTTTGTAGTGATTCAAATTAAAAATTTAGATTAGTGTTAGCTGTTTCCTTTACAAAGGTGTGACACAGCTTTGATCTTTCACCTTGCTAACAAATCCAATTAAAATCAAATGCCAAATTCCTAGATACTTGACGAAAATTTATTCAGAAGTCTGTTTTTCCAAACCTTGGATACTTAAAAAAATATGAGAAAATACCAAGGGGTGATCATATATCAATAAGTGGTAACGTGGAGCTTCAATTATTATCCCTAAAATAATAAAAAAACTAAACTCACCCTTACAAACTAAGGCCAATTGTTGATTGGGTTGCAACGTTGGAGCTGTAATAGTAATACTATAAATTTTTTAACATTTACTAAAGGATTTCAAAATTATCCATGGTAATAATATAGTTTGTTGGTACATGGCGACTGATCATGCAAATATTGTGCACTCGTAATGTATCCTTGCCAGGGTTCAGGGGTGCAGCCCCTGAAAAACATTTTCCCTCTTTTTTGCCCGTTCGAAGTCGGTTGTTAATTTTTGTTAATCGACAAAAAAAAAATGACATTGTAAAACCCTAATTCTAGAAGCTTCCAAAAAGCTTGTTATAAGCAGCTGGAATGTATGTTGCGGTGTGAGATTCATGAGACTGTATTATGTTTTGCATTGGATAATAAAATCTTTGGATGGCTAAGTTTCTGTGGATGTAGCCCAGTTTGGGTGAACCACGTTAAATTTATGTGTTGATCTATTTTGTGTTGTTCTTCATTGCTATATTTGGGTTATTTAATCTACATATAATTGTTAGTGTTTATTTCTCTGATTTGCCTGAACCCTCACAACTGGTATCAGAGCGGGTTGTGTTTGATTATCGTTTGCAAGAAGGTCTCATAGTTGAGTGGGAGTCTCATAGTTGAGTGGGAGCAATGGTGGACGAGGGTAAATTGAAGGTAGATAAATTCAATGGCCAAAACTATCAGCTATGGAAGATGCAGATGGAGGATTATCTCTATTAGAAGGATTTATGGAGGCCATTCGAAGGAAAAGCCAAGAAACTAGTAGCAATGACTGATGAGGATTGGGAACTTTTGGACAGAAAGGCACTGGAAACCATTCGGTTATGCCTAGCACCATCTGTGGTGTATAATATAATAGAAGCGAAGATAATAGATGAACTGAGGAAAGCTTTGGCTAAATTGTATGAAAATCCCTCAGCCTCTAATAAGGTATTTCTCATGAAGCATTTGTTTAATCTGAAAATGATTGAAGGTGGATCTGTGTCAGATCATTTAAATGAGTTCAATACGATTACCAGTCAGTTAGCTTCTGTAAAAGTAAAATTTGATGAAGAGGTGAGGGTTCTCTTGGTTTTATGTTCTTTGCTAGAAATCTGGAATAGCTTGGTAATGGTTGTAAGTAACTCTATCTCTAGTTCAAATACTTTAAAATTTGATGATGTTGTTGGTGTTATCCTTAGCGAGGAAATCTGATGAAAAAGCATAGGTGAGAGTTCAACATCAAGTAATGTTTTGACTGTAGAGAATAGTGAAAGAACAAAGGAGAGAGGAAAAAGCCCAACAAATCATGGGAAGTTACAAAGGAAGTCAAATAAAGGCAGATCTAAATCTAGAGAAAGAATGGATTGCTGGCACTATGGAAAGCCAGGACACTTGAAGAAGGATTGTTGGTCTCGAAAGGGAAAACAAGGATACAGACAATAGGTTGACAGTAAGGAAGCTAATGTTGCAAGTAATAAATTACAGGATGCTTTAATTTTGTGTTTAGATAATGCTAATGATTCCTGGGTAATAGATTCAGGGGCTTCATTTCATGCCACACCCCATAGGAAATATTTTGTAGATTATGTTCAAGGTGATTTTGGACAGGTATATTTGGGTGATGATGAACCGTGTCAGATTGTTGGAAAAAGAAAGATAAAAATCAAGTTGCAGAATGGAAATGAATGGTTGCTAGAAAAGGTAAGACATGTTCCAAATTTGAGAAGGAATTTAATCTTTGCAGGACAATTGGGTAGTGAAGGCTGTATAGTTACCTTTTCAGACAAAGTTTGGAAGGTCACTAAAGGTGCATTAGTAGTAGCTAAAGGTAAAAAGGTAGGCACATTGTATTTATGTACTAGTAATACTTATTCTACCTTAGCTGCTACAGAAACAGTTGTTACTGAGACAGTTATAGCACTTGCTATAGGGACAGAAATAGAATTGTGGCACCATAGACTTGGGCGCATGAGTGAGAAAGGGATGAAGATCCTTCACTCCAAAAAGTTGCTACCAAGTCTGAAGAAGATTGACTTGGAGTTCTGTAAAAATTGTGTTTATGGAAAATAGAAAAGAGTCCAATTTCTCAAAGTTGGAAAAGAGAAGAAAAGTGAGAAATTAGAGCTTGTGCATTCAGATGTATGGGGACCACCTTAGGTATCTTCTCTTGGTGGATCTTGCTATTATGTTACTTTTATTGATGATGCAACTAGGAAAGCATGGGTGTATTTTCTAAAACAAATATCAGAAGTATTTGAAACTTTTAAAAAGTGGAAAGCTTTGGTTGAGAATAAGATAGGAAAAAGTTGAAGTGTCTCAGATCTGATAATGGAGGTGAGTATTGCAGTAGAGAATTTGAAAATTATTGTTCATACAATGGAATCCGTAGGTAAAAAATGGTTCTTGGAACCCCACAAGAAAATGGTGTGTCTGAGAGGATGAATAGGACCATTATGGAGCAGAGATTGTATGTTGGACTACCCTTGCACTTTTGGGTAGATGTTGTACATACCATTGTTTATTTAATAAACAAGGGACCTTCAAATCCTTTGGATGGTGGCATTCTAGACGAGGCATGGACGGGCAAAAAGGTAAACTATTCATTTCTAAAAACCTTTGGTTGTGAATCTTTTGTCCATGTTGATATTGAAAATAGAACCAAGCTTGAGGCTAAGTCTAAAAAATGTACCTTCATTGGATATCATGGAATAGATGAATTTGGTTATCAGTTATGGGATTATGAAAATCATAAAATCATTAGGAGCAGAGATGTTATATTCAATGAGAAGGTCATGTATAAGGATCAGTTGCAGGAAAAGAAGCATGAATAGGCAAAAAAGGAATATGCAGTGCTGGATGAGATTCTAGAAAATAAAATGCCAGTGGTACCTGATGCTCAGCAACAATAAGTTATCCCACAGACTAATGCAAGTGTTAGATATTCTACAAGGATAAGTAGACCTCCAGAAATATTTTCTCCATCATTATATTCTATATTATTAACTAATTATGGTGAACCTAAAGGTTATGGAGAAGCAATACAGGTAGATACCAAAAAGCAGTGGGAGCTAGGCATGAAAGAGCAAAAGGATTCCTTGCCGCAGAATCAGACTTGGGACTTAGTCGAATTGCCTGCAAGTAAAAGAGAATTGTCAAATAAATGGGTTTATAGGTTGAAGGAAGAAGATGGAGGCAAGAAAAGATATAAGGCCAGACTTGTGGTAAAAGGTTTTGTATAGAAAAAAGGTATAGATTTTGATGAAATGTTTTCTCTAGTTGTAAAGATGACTTCTATTAGAACTATTCTAAGTCTTGTCGCTACAGAAGACTTGCATCTTGAACAGCTAGATGTGAAAACAACATTTCTCCATGGGGATTTAGAAGAGGAAATATATATTTAGCAACCACAGGGATATGAGGTTAAGGGTAAGGGGGATTTTGTGTGCAGGTTAAAAAAGAGTTTGTATGGCCTAAAGCAAGCACCTCGGCAATGGTATTTGAAATTTGATAGTTTTATGGCTGAACAAGGTTACAAAAGATGTCATTCTGATTATTATGTTTATTTTAAGAAATTGGGTAATGGTAGCTATATTATCATGTTGCTTTATGTTTATGACATGCTTGTTGTCGGGTCTAACATGCAGCATATTAATGAACTTAAGCAGAAATTAGCAAATTCATTTGCTATGAAGGATTTGGGTGCAGCAAAACAAATCCTTGGTATGAGGATCACACGGGACAGGACAAATAAAAAATTATTTTTGTCTCAAAGTGAGTATGTAGAGGTGTTGAAAAGGTTTAACATGTAGAATGCAAAAGCAGTTAGTACACCTTTGCCTAGTCATTTTAAGTTGACTAAGGAGATGTGTCCAAAAACACAAGAGGAAGACAAAATGTCTAAGATACCATATGCATCAACAGTTGGTAGCTTGATGTATGCAATGGTATGCACAAGGCCATATATTGCACATGCAGTGGGAGTTGTGATTGGGTATATGAGAAATCTGGGAATGGAACATTGGAATGCGGTAAAATGGATTCTCTGATATTTGAGAGGCACTACTTCAAAGAAACTATGTTTTGGAGGAATAAATTCTGCTCTAAATGGATATGTTGACTCTGATCTGGTAGGTGATATTGATAGCAAGAGGAATACTATAGGGTATGTTTTTACTATAGGGGGTACTACAGTCAGTTGAATTTCAAGGCTGTAAAAGGTTATTGCACTTTCAACTATTGAAGCTGAGTATGTTGTTGCTACGGAAGCTAGCAAGGAGATGATTTGGTTACAACATTTTTTGGAGGAATTGGAGCAACAACAAGAAGATAGCACTTTGTACACTAATATCTAGAGTGCCATTCATCTTGCTAAGAATTCAGCTTTGTATTCAAAAACTAAGCACATACAGCTCATATACCACTTCATCTGATCAATTTTGGAGAATGGACAGTTGAAGTTGGAGAAAATTCACAAAAGTGAGAATCTTGCAGATATGTTCACAAAGGCAGTTACACGGGAGAAACTGATTTCCTCATCAGTTTTCATTGGCCTTCACGACTAATAATGGTGGAGATAAGAAACCGGCCAGGCATGTAATCCAGTGGGCGCTGCAAGTGCAGCGGTGTCATCTAGGATCAGTCTCCAAGTGGGAGATTATTTGGTGTGGAGCCTGATCAGTCTCCATGTGGGAGATTGTTGGTACGTGGTGACTGATCATGCAAATATTGTACACTTATAATGTATCCTTGTTGGGGTTCAGAGTCGGTTGTTAATTTTTATTAACCGACAAAAGAAAAATGACATTGTAAAACCCTAATTCTAGAAGCTTCCAAAAAGCTTGTTATAAGCTCAGTTGGGATGTATGTTGTGGTGTGAGATTCGCGAGACTGTAATCTGTTTTGCACTAGATAATAAAATCTTTGGATGGTTGAGTTTCTATGGATGTAGCCCATTTTGGGTGAACCACGTTAAATTTATGTGTTGATCTCTTTTGTGTTGTTCTTCATTGTTATATTTGGGTTATTTAATCTACATATAATTGTTATTGTTTATTGCTTCGATCTGCATAAACCCTAACATAGTTTTCTTTTAAACCCAATGAAAATGAATTCTTTTATCAATCAATTTGCTTTTGAGTATTTTCTGCATGTAGTAATTATGATCTATAATAGTCTTAGCAACTCTTTAAGAATAGGAGCTGGACATACTTAGAATAGTCTTGAAAACATTTTATCATTGCATTTTAACTATTATCTACATCCCTTTCACATAGGAGTCAAACCTACTATGTCTAACTATAGCATAAATTTATTTATTTGACGGTGAAAAAGGATGACCTACTCACAATAAGTCTCTCCAACGCCTACAAACAAATAATTCTTTATGTGCTACTCACCATCTTGGTTATTTTAATTATTAAGAATTCTTATTTCAACTGTTTTAAAAGGTTAATTATTGAAAATTAAAAGGGTGGCTCTTCACTAAAATATTATTATTGTAGGTGTTGTATATGATAATTTATTTATTAAACTTTATGTGAGTGCAACAAGAATTAAAGAGCATATCCAATTATTAGGGTCTGACAGGGTTGGTTCATTTAGGGAATAATACAACGTTAAAAAGTGAGTAGGAAATCATTACTAGAGGGTGTGGAGATGGATGAAGTAATATTCTAGACAATCCAACACACAAAATATTGCATTTCTACAATACAAAAGAACAATACCCAAAGTAGAATTATCCAATACAAATTTAAGATAATTTATATGGATCCAATGAGAGTAATGTTTTGGGAGCTTGAATCAATGATTAATATAATGGTTCAAATAGTAGGATATGGCAAGATGTTGAATCTAATACAACAATTTATAGTATCTTGTATTTGTGATATTTAAGATGTCAAGAATTATGATTTTTTTAATCACATTGGTTTATCAATTCAATTCAGAACAATAATATTGTAGTTAGGTATTTAATAAAACAATCAAAGCATAATGAAGGTTAAGTCAATTTTTATCATTTTTTTCCTAAATGCACAGAATTAAACAATTGTTATTGGCACAAGCTTGATACCAAAATATCATGTAACCCTTTCTCCAAACAAGAAAATGTGTAACAATTAATAATTATAAATTAAATTATACAAAAAAATTAAATGACAATAATTTTATTCATACTTCTTAAAGTTCAACTATGCAAAATATATTGTATTCCAATCTCAAAGTAATTTATATAAAAAGGAAATAATACATATTTGTTACCATTTTGGATATAGTTGCTTTTAGTACTCACTTCGGAAAGGAATTATTGTTTTAGCCTTTTCAAGCCCGTGAGCATGGAGGAAACAATTCTTGCTCAGAACCAACACATATGCTTCTCAAGCAAAATAGCATTGGCCAGAGCAATCCTAGGTGTGTACCCCATAGCCTGAGTTGGACACACCCCATGTATCCCTTCTTCAATGCCCATGGCTTGCCAACCCAATAGTCCTTTCCTCAATGATCTCCTAAAAAATCTCTCTATTTACATCCATTTCACGGGTTTAAATAACAACCCAAAGGGTAGTTCCAAATGTCACACCCTTTCATAAACAATATTACATTTAACCTTTAATAGTAACTTCCCATGAAACATATTCCAATACGAGTGCATTTAATAAATAAGGTTCTTTAACTTTTATTTTTAACTTGAAAGTGAATTTCTCTCTCAGTTTTTTCTTCAATTTCTTCTTATTTTATTCTATTTTCTTCTATCTTTTTTTATACACTTTTTTATACTTTCTAAAGTTTTTATAAAATTTATTTATTTATATCTTTCTTTTATGGGGAAAAAATCTCATACCATTAGGGGTGCTGATCCTTCTAGGCTACACGGTTCTGACAAAGTCTCTTAAGAAACCTAAGGGCAAAAAAGTGTCAAACTTTGATGCAATTATTATTATAATCCACAGAACCTAAGAATGTTTTGTTTGTAGATACAGGTGGATGTTAGTTTTGTCTATAATAACCCATTTTAGTATTTGTCAACTATAAATAGTTTCATCGTACCAACAATGAATGCATGCTTGTAAAATGTCTCATTTGTGTTCAGTATAATGGTGCCTAGAGTCATATTTTTTATTCCCCACCTCATGGGGCCAAAATGAAAGCACCAACACATCGAGGTGGGTGGGTGAATTTGAGAGGACTTCTTTTTTTGAGGGGTCTCAATCCTTCCATGCTAGACAGTTCTAGCAAAGTCTCTTAAAAGATCTAGGACCACAAAGGTGCCAAAGTTTGACGCAATAATTCTTGGAATTTGTAGCACCTAGGAATGTTTTGTTTGCATCTATAGGTGATGTTAGGTCCATCTATAATAACCTTTCTTTGTTTCTATTAAATCTAAACCATTTAATCATGTCAACAACGAATGCATTCTTACAAAATGTCTCATTTACATTTAGTGTAATGGTGCCTAGAGTCATATTTTTTATTCTTCACTTCATGGGATCAAACCAATAGCATCAAAATGTTGGGTGGGTGGTCACTACAAGAGGAGTCTTGTTTTTATTTCCTAGGTGTGTCGATCCTTTTGGGCTACACAGTTCTAGCGAATTCTCTTAAGAGACCTAAGAGCAAAAAAGTGTCAATTTTGACACAGTGATTCTCAAAGTTCATGAAACCTAAGAATATTCTATTTGCACCTACAGGTGGATATTAGGTCCAACTACAATAACCTATCTTAGTTTTTGTCAACTCCAAACCGTTTAACTGTGTTGACAATGAATGCATTCTTACAAAATGCCTCATTTGGATTTAGTGTAACGGTGCCTAAAGTTCTATCTAGTTTCCCTTTTATAGTGTGAACAAGGCACATTATCTAACTAGTCATTAGTTAGAACCTATTCACACATGTTCACTTGTTAAGAGTGACTTAGGAATCTTCTATAGGTAGTTAGGACATTTAATATTGTCATGTATTTAATATTTATGTTCAAGTGCATTCAATAATGTACATCTAGGTGCATTTAATATTTGTGCACTAGTTTTCTTATGTCATAGGATTAAGACACTTGTCAACATCATAGTTTGTATTACCTCTCAACCTTGCCTATATAAGAAAGGTCTCTCATTGTACATTTCATGCAATGGTATGCAATGGAGTAGTGTATCAAGTCAAGCTTTGTATCTTGTAAATGTTATGAATCATTATTCTTGAAAATATAAAGTGTTGTTATTGTTTTCCTCTCTTGTTGTGGAAGGTTGTTTTGGTTTCAAGTGATCATGGGCTTCCTTGAGTCCATTATTGACTCTTACAGGAGCATAAGACCATGGAAAACCCCACAATGCAAGATAAAGGTAAAAAAATCTTATCTGAAGAAAATATTTTAATGATTCCTAATGAGTTTACTTGGTAGAACAGTATTTGTCTCAATGGAGTTAATGAGAAATCAGCATTACATGTTGAAAATAAAGAAGAAAATGTACCAATTGAGCTTAAAGAGATCCAAGAGACACCTACAAAAATTCTAAGCATTGAAAAGAAGGAGCCAATGTCATGTGAGAATGACAATGTTGTTGCAAATGTTTCAAAAATTCCCAAGTCTATGAAAGGAGGTAAATATTTTGATTGTTTATTTGATTATAGCTCAAGGAATAAAGATGAAAGGAGAAGTGAGGAATTATTGCATCATTTTGATATGAAGTTATCACATCATTTATGTCATAATAAGAAGTATCCTAATAGTGATGAAAATATGAAGAGCACAAACTGGAAATAGGATTTTTTATCTCAACTTCAAATATGTTCATCCATGATGGTGTGGGATCCTGGAGCTACAAATTAAAATTTATAGAGAGGAACATCGAGAAGCTAATGAAGACTGAAAACTTTGATGGGTTGAATCTCATATTTACAAAATTATTTCATAGCTCAAGACTCTCAACTTGTAGTTGCATCAGAGTAGCGCAGTGGAAGCATGGTGGTGTCTCCACAACTTTTAGTTCTACAAAATAGGATGAATTCCTTGTTGGTAGCCCAAGGTATGAAAAAGATTCTAAATTTTCATATTTGTTTCTTCTTTCTATTTCAATACAAAATTCTTGTCACCAAAGGAAGCATGCTAAAAAAGGAAATAGAGTAAGAGATACAATTTGCAAAATAGGGCATATAGATTCAATGATTCGAATTCAAGATTATTTTTGCATTTGGGATCTAAGTGAGTTTATGAAAGGAAAAGAGGATAAAGGATTTGATGACATTATTGAATTCTTCAACTCTTGCAAGGAATGGAAAGGAAATTCATGACGAATCATCAAGGTTATTTTGTAAGTTCTAATGAAGTTGTATGAGTTCAATGTTTGCAATACATAAATTACTCCTTGGAACTTAATCCTACAATTGAAGACAAAAGTGTGATGCTTGGCATACGCCATGGTCTTATGGAAGAATATATAGTTAAAGGGACTGCTCATAAAGGGCAAGTACTATGGGGAAAATTTTGTGTAATGAAGGAGAGCATGCAATGTATTTTGTTCTTTGGTAAGCAACATAACTTATTCTATGTTATTTAATTGCTTCCAAATCAGAAAAAAAATGGTGCTCAGAAATATGTTCCCAGAATTGTTACTAGATAGAAGATTGCAACATATAGATGGCACTTGGAAAGAGTAACAATAATGTAAACTTATGGAAAGGGATTCCCTACATAGATGATTTATATGTTCACATGAGAAGGTGCAGAATAATGTGGACAAGCACAACAAACTTTTAATTGGTAATTATCTAGGAAGACCACTTGATGAAGAATGCACTAATGTGGTTGAAGATGAGGTTTCCATATGGAATGTGGTGATGCATGGAGGCTTAACCATTCTTATAATTTTGTGAAGACTCAACTTCTGGTTGAGTCATGGATTGAGATTAAGGTATGCAATATTTTGGAACTAGTTAAGGTAGATCTTCACGATGGAGTTTGCTCTATGTTGCATCAACCTTTTATGGTGTCTATACTCACATATCTGAGTTTTCAAGAATTAGTTAATACCTTCACCATTATGAGTTAAGGATTTGCATTGAGTATCCTCCTATCTTTGAAGGAGTCATCATAGATACCAGGAAGTTAAAGTATGAGCATGGTTATGTTACTTCAATAAACAAATTTCATACAGGAGTGTTGTGTGGTATTATTGTTGTGTGTTATTGTGGTGTCTATGTTCCTAATCCATTCAATGCATTGGAAACTATATCTTTTCAGTTTGGCCACTTTTGTTGTTGCTAAGGTTTAACTATGCAGGGAGAAAAATACATTGTGTTATTGGCAATTTTATCCAATTTGTATGTATATATTTATGACTTTGTTAAAGAATTTTGTGGTGGTGATTTTATGCTATAATAGACCCATTTGTTGTTGTTTTATATCAAAGATCAATAATAATCAGGAGAAGATTGTTTGGAAGTCTACAAAACATAAATATATCATCAATATTATTGTTTCTTTACTAACTAGTCTCCATGGAAATTCATATGTATACTTAAGAGTGACTTGGAAGGCAATTGTGGATAAAGGGTGGAGAAATTTTCATATGATAGGTTATGATAATGATGTACTTGCCACTATCATTTTGGAAAGTGTGTTGGGTGATCAATATGTGCTTGTGAATGGACACAGAATGTGCATAGTCTTCTACTAGAATGAATTGTTGCTTGCAAGTTCAATTCTTGGGAAATGGTGGTGTAAATGTTGTTGTTACATGATACTATTTGTTTCCCCTCTATATAATTTTTTATGTTATAAATCATCTGATGAAGATGAAGGTACCATCTCTCAAGTTGAGGTAAAGTTTGGGCCTACTAGTGTGCATTTTAGCGATGTCTATTTCAATGTTTTAGAGATAGAAGAAGTTGTTATTTACCAAAGATGTAATTGTTGTTATAGAGAATGCAATAATTGTTATAATAGTCCTAATAGAAGCACAAATAAGATTTATATCATTGGAAGAAGTTGCAAGAGTTCCAGGATTGACTTGTCACATACTAGTGCACTTACACAGCTGAAGAGGCAAGTTGTGGGAGAAAGGATACTGATGCAAAATAAAGAGGGACATATTACATACCAATTGATAGCATGGATCATTTGGTTATGCATTGGTGATCGTTACATCAATATCACTTAGCTTAGGTTCACTACAAGATTTTCCATATTGCTAGGAGAGAGAAGGGGCAAAATTGCATTTGGTAAGTCTACTGAAACTTTGTGGGAGGATGTAGATCAGTTGGAGCATTGGAAAGAATACACCAAATACTTGCATATCCAAGAGCTCAGACTACATGGATACTTCTATTTGGCACATGGAATTGTCACAAAGGAATTTGGGCCTTCAGATTCGTACGATATTCTTTGGCAAGAGATGCAACACCTCATGGGTACAGGATCAAGGTTGAATATGCAGTTTGACACATTTTCTCATTTTGGCCTAAGGATTCCCAGTAATTATATTTGCAACTACTTGAGGACAAGAAATTTTGGGAAGGGGGGACTTGTCATGTCCCTTTTTCCAAAAATAGTAATTCCTTACCGTCCTGAAATAGTAAGTCGGAAGTAACAAGACAACTTTAGAAAATATTATTATTTAATATTTATATTGTTTCAGTGCAATATTCATCCCTTGGATAAATAAATATTTTAGTGGTGTCAATATAGGTCAGGCATGGGAAATCAAGGAGTCAACTCTTGCAGTTAATTGCTAATTTTAAATAGCATCTTATGACAGGTGGTTGGGAGTTATAATGCATGCGACAACTATCATAATTTTTATTTGGAAACCACCTTGGGGAAGCTTCCAAATGCATAGCATGGAAACTTGGGCACCACTTTTTGGCCTCTTGTATATAAATACTAGAAGTTATTCATTTGGAGGCTATTGCATCTTTTATCAATTTTCTGATTAGAGTCGATGGCTTGAATTATCTTCAGTGGGTGGAGTACAATTGGAGTTGGAGGCTTGTGGACGGAAGCCCATGAGTTTCAGGTGGTCTAATGATGCAGGAGCATCCCAACAGACTAGAGATAAGCATCAACCAAAAATAGATTTTAGGTTTGGGTTTCAATTTTGGTATGTTTTGGTTTTCATTCGGCATCTCTTGGCTATTGGAATGGGTGGCACGTCACAATTTGCAAGTTTTCATTTTTTGTCATACTTTGGCTTCGGCGCACAACAAGCAATTTTCACCAAAACAATTGTTTTGAGAAATCAGTGAAGTTTCTTGGCAAACCCCCTTACAAGAAGATTTTTTATTCCATCCTAGATTTGATGATGAAGGTTTCATAGTCATATGCCTTACGATTTTGGAGAGTTAACCGTTTCACGACTTATGCTGGCAATTTGGTGAAGTTTTAAATTTTTGACTTCCATGAGGCTTGAGGAAGAATGGCTTGGTGGATAGCTTGGTGATGTCAACATGCACATCTTGGAAATTTTTTGGATGATTCTGAGCTTTTGGTAAAAAGTTATAGCAAAAGTCAGTTTTCAGCTCTGAATCTATAATGTCACAGTCACAATTTCGCAAGATTGGAGACCCTCAAATAATTTAGTTACTCTTGATGATATGGCATAAAATTAGAAGCACATCATTCTTCTGAAGGTATGGATATTTGCGTACTTGCTGTATAAAACTTTTTGATGGACCAAAAATAACACCGTGAGGTCAAAAATGCTCTTCGGATGCCATTTCTCATTTGAAGCAAATAAATCCATGAACATCACATTCTGAGAGGAAAAGAAATCTTGTAATCATTCAAATGCATCATAACAAAAATTCAAATGAAAGGTGGAGTGGTATTACACTTACAGTCCCTAAAGGAAGGAATTTAAACACCAATAGAGGCAACTTTTTGTAAGTTTCAAAAATCTAATTTGAAGGTAAAACTAGATGTGCCAAGGATTGATAAATCCTTCACTTCACAATGAGTTTATTCAACGTCTGTGGAAGGCATTAGACTAACAGTTTCAATGCCAAATTTAAAAAAACATTCTTTGCAAATTTAAAGGGTAACAAAGAACCATAGGCGTGGAAATTAAAAGCGCCTAAATGTCAAAAGATATCTGAAACACCAAGAGGCTTTGGGAGCACCTCTTTGAGGCTCTATTTATTTTTCATTTTCTCTATTTTATAAGGCATACATGAAAGGAGATGCAGTGCCTAAGCTGCTAAGAAAGATAAAAGGATTGCTGCAAGGTAGAAAGGAGTTTGATGCCCAAAAGTAGGAAATATAGTGTAAAGTTTGTTGCCAAAAGAAGGAATTTAGTTGCATATCACAGAATAGAAAATAAAGAGATGAGATAACTGATTGGAAGAAGAGAAATGCATAGCAAGAATTAAAGACAAAGAGGAAAGCACGCTCTATAGCAGAATAAAAAGAGTAGTGTGAAGGCATGGCCCATGGAAAGGAAGTGAGATGAGTTTCAAATGAAAGGAAAATATAGCAGAATGGAGTCAGCTTTTGGAAAAGCAAAATAGTTCACTGCCAAAACACAAAACTAGAGGAAAGATATTGATATTCACTACCAAAAGAAGATGAAACCAGTGAAAAGAAGCATGTGAGTAGAGATATTGGAGTGGGGTCGCAGCCAACGGGAAACATAACAACTACAGAGAGGCATCTAAATAGAGGAGATTAGTCTCAGAAGAATAAAAGGTAGTATAAGATGCAGGGAGGAGTGATTGTTTGAAAATAGAGGAAGCCATAGAGGCTATGAATTAGGTTGCTATGTAGCTGAGAAGGCATTAAAGGCCTATGTGTCAATTGATTGTGAACATTGTGATGCAAAATTCTATATTCCTTGTGTGGATTTGAATTTAATAAAATTTTGAGTATGATTTTTATTTATGTTGCAATCATATTTCATAATTATTAATTCAAAGTAGAGAGTAGAGTGCATCTACCTATGCAAATGTGTGATTGATTGTGTAAGAGAAGAGTTTGTTTAGAGAAGGGGAGTACCCTCTTTGCACCAAGTGGTATCAGAGCGAGAAGGTTCTGAGAGTGTAGAGGATACACTAGGATGTGTGGATAGAGGTAGTGGTAGAGAAGAGCTCATATGGATTGTTGTAGGTGTGAGATAGAAGTCCTAAGCAGTGAGAGCTAGTAACTGTGGAAGAGGTATCCTTGCAAGTTGTAGGGTAAGTGAAAGTGGATGTAGAAGATTGCAACAATGAGTAAGATGAAGATATATGTGTGGAAGCCAATCATATGGGATGGCTGGAGATGATACAAAAAGAAGGGATTAATTAGAGAGATGACTAAAAATATTGAGAAGATTGACAGGTTGTTTGAGAGGTGTGACCAATTGGAAGTTATGTGGTGTGACAAAAGTAAGAGGGATGAGTTTGCAGCAAAAGCATGCCATAAAGAAGACATGAAAGAAAAGGATGAAAAGAAGAATGAAGAAGTGGTAGTGGATACGACAAATGAAGAAGAAGAGGAGATCCTTGTGCAAAAGGATCAAGAGGGGAGAGAGGAGATTGCAATCAAGGTTGAAAGGGATGAGATGAAGAGTTGTAGCCTTTTGGTAGAAGGGGCATGGAAAGAAGAGCATATGGGAACAGTCCATACATTCCAAAAGAAAAGAAAATTAGAAAAGAGAAGAAACAAGGAGAGAAAAGAGCATCTAGTTGTAGCATACCATTTTGAAGGTAGAAAAGATGTGGAACATGAAATTGCAGTAGAGGAGGACCCATGGAAGGGCATGAAATATGTGGGACAGCGACATGAAGAAGATGAAATTCATGAAGAAATGAGAAGAGTGGAGGCATTAGAGTTTTCAGCAGAGGTATGTCTTTTGAAAGACATGGATGAAGAAAATGGAATTGATGTAGCAGCAACGACTACATATCCTTGGAGGATAAGGAGATAGAAGAAGAAGGTGACAAACTTGCAGTTGAAGAGCAAAAAGTTGCAGTAGATGTAGAAGTAGAAATGACAAAGTTAGAAGGCCCTAGGTTTGACAAGCAAGTGGGCGAAGAGGAGAATGATCTTAAATGGAAAAAGGAGATGAAGAAAATAGACAAATTTCTAGAAGGAGATTGGATAAAAGAACATAAAGAGATTAATGGTGTAGTGAAAATTGAAGGCAAAGAAATTGGAACAACGAAAAGAAATGAGGTAAAATTTAAACATTTTGAGTCTAGTTTGTTTGAAAGGATGAATACCATAGAGGATATAGGGAAAGAGGAAGGTAGACACATGAAGGGCTTCCATTTCTATGAGAATGCTACAAATTTGGGTGTTGATGAGGAGCATAATTTGCTTTAGGAAGAAAGTGAGAGGATAGAAGAATTGTTTAGTTTGAGTGAACACTTGAAGGAGATGAATAGGGAAGCCAAGAGTGATGCCGCAACAACAAAGAGTGGAGAGGTAACTTTTGATTTTTCTAAATTTTGTGAAGAGGAGATTGATGAGGATTTGTTTGTTGTTGATGTGGATAAGGAGTTGCAAATAGATGGAAAGAAAACAAATGAAGATGCATATTTGTATGTAATTGTTGCATGTTTGTGTGAAGAGGTTGTAGAAGATGCTACAGGTGGAAAACTTGGTACGATAGTTGATGACATAAGGATGATGATGGGAGTAGATAGGGTATATGAAAACCTCATGGTGCAGGATGAGCAGATGAAGGTTGCAGCTGATGATGAAGGAAATATTGCAACGAAGAAAGAAGAGGTAAAAGTTCTTATGTTTTGTGATGAAATTCATTTTCATTCATTTGCAATGTTGAAGGTTGAGGAGTATGGAGAAGAGCAAATGTAAATTGTTGATTTACATGAAGTTGTAAGGGCAGATTTGTGTGTATATGTTGCAGGTTATGATGTGTATGATGAGGGATTTTGGTGGAGGTGGTCGGATTGTGGTGGGTCAAAACCCACGAAAGAAGAGAAGAGTAGTGATATTGTTTGGTGGAGGTGGTCAGTTGATAATGGTGGGTTGGATTCCACGAAGGAAGAGAGGAGAAAAGAAAGTCTTTGGAGGAGAAGGATGGTTCATGGTGGACATGAGTCCACAAGAGGAAGGAGGAAGAGAATGTAGATTTGTTGGAGGAGAGTGAAGCTTATTCCGACGAGATGCTAGAAAAGGAGGAAAAAGAAATAACTTTTTGAGCACATATTTTAATGATGGAGTTCGCTACAAATTTCTTGCAATATGAAAGAATGGTCCTACCATTCAAGTCCATGTTTGTGAGTATATGCTCACAAACTTCCTACCTGACGTGTCTAATGCAGGAGCATCTGGGCGGACTAGTGATCAGCACCAACCAAAAATAGATTTTAGGTTTGGGTTTCAGTTTTGGTGTGTTTTGGTTTTCATTTGACATCTCTTGGCTATTGGAATGGGTGGCACATCAGAATTTGCATGTTTTCAATTTTTGTCATACTTTGGCTTCAACACACAAGCAGTTTTCACCGAAACAATTCTTTTAGGAAATCGGTGAAGTTTCTTGGAAAACCCCCTAATCGACAGATTGTTGATTCCATCCTAGATTTGATGACTAAGGTTTTGTAGTCATTCGTCTTACAGTTTTGGAGAGTTAACGGTTTCGTGACTTAGCTGATAATTTGGCGAAGTTTTAAAATTTTGACTTTCATGAGGTTTGAGGCAGAATGGCTTGGTGGGCAACTCGGTCATGTCAACGTACACATCTTGGCAAGTATTTGGACAATTCTAAGCTCTTGGTAAAAAGTTATAGAAAAATTTAGTTTTCAACTCCGTGTACATCATGTCGCAGTCATGGTTTCGCAAGATTGGAGACCCTCAAAGAATGTAGTTACTCTTGACAGGGGAATGATGATATGGCACAAATTTGGAAGCACAACATTCTTTTGGAGGTATAGATATTTGCATACTTGCTTGTATAATACTTTTTGATGGACCAAAAACAATACCATGAGGCCAAAAATGCTCTTTGAATGCCATTTCTCATTTGAAGCAAATAAATCCATGAACATCACATTCTAAGAGGAAAATCTGGGTTGTAATCATTCAAACGCATCATAACAAAAAGGCAAATGAAAGGTGGAGTGGCATTACACTTACAACACCTGAAGGAGAAAAGTTTAACGCCTCATAGAGACAACTTTTTATAAGTTTCAAAATCTAATTTGAACATAAAACTAGAGTCACCAAGGATTGATAAATCCTTCACTTCACAAGGAGTTTATTCAACACCTTTGAAAGACATTAGACTAGAAATTTCAATGCCAATTTTTTTTAGAAAAACATTCTTTGCAGATTTAAAGGGTAACAAAGAACCATAGGCGTGGAAATTAAAAGTGCCTAAATGTCAAAAGATATCTAAAATGCCAAGAGGCTTTGGGAACACATCTTTGAGGCTTTGTTTATTTTTCATTTTCTCTATTTTTCTGAGGCGTACAAGTGAGGAGATACGACACCTAAGCTTCCAAGAAAGATAAAAGGATTGCTACCAGTAGAGAGGATTTTGCTTCTCAGAAGGAGGAAATATAGTGTAAAGTTTTGCTTGCAAAAGAAGGAATTAAGTTGCATATCACAAAACAAAAAATAAAGAGATGAGAGAACTAATTGGAAGAAGAGAAATGCATAGCAAGAAGTAAAGACAAAGAGGAAAGCACACTCTGTAGCGGAGTAAAAAGAATAGTGTGAAGGTGTGGCCCATGGAAAGGAAGTGAGATGAGTTTCAAATGAAAGAAAAATACATCATAATGGAGTCAACTTTTGGAAAAAGAAAAATAGTTCACTGCCAAAACAAAAAACTAGAGGGAAGATATTGATATTCACTGTCAGAAGAAGATGAAACCAGTGAAATGAAGCATGTGAGTAGAGAGATTAGAGTGGGGTTGCAGCCAATGGGAAACATAACAACTGCAGAGAGGCATCTGAATAGAGGAGATCAATCTTAGAAGAATAAAAGGTAGTATAAGATGCAGAGAGGAGTGATTGATTGAAAACAGAGGAAGCCATAGAGGTTGTGAATTAGGTTGCTATGTGGCTGAGAAGGCATTGAAGGCCTATGTGTAAATTGATTGTGAACATTGTGATGCAGAATTCTGTATTCCTTGTGTGGATTTGAATTTAGTAAAATTTTGACTGTGAGTTTTATTTACTTTGCAATCATATTTCATAATTTTGAATTCAAATTAGAGAGCAGAGTGCATATGCTTGTGCAAATGTGTGATTGATTGTGTGAGAGAAGAGTTTGTTTGGATGAAGGGAGTACCCTCTTTGCACCATCTGAGGATAGGAGGCATTGGATTACAAACGGAAATCTCACTCAAAGGTTACATTTGTGTTGAAGGTGTTGGTAGATTTTGATAGTTTTTAGTGTTTTGGTTGGCAAGTGTTGTTGATACAATTTTAGTGTTTTTTGGAGCATTATATGGTGTTGTTATGTAGCACGTGGATCGCTGTGATTTTTTTGTTGTACATCCATCCAAGGCATCATAGATCCACTCTATTAGTCTGAGTTGGGTTTTGTTGTGTTTCAGTGGTGTCGACAAGGTATTTTTCAATATTTTGGTTGTGTATTTTCAATATATTCAAGAGTATTGTTTGTTGCTTCTATTGCATGTCATTTAGTTGCTATGTATTTTCTACTATAGCATCATCTCAGGCACCATAGCCCATTTGGTGCAGGCATTGTGAAGTTTCTGTGTGATTCATGGAGTTTTGGATGTTTCCGGCAGAGGGTGTTTTAGCATAGTTTACATTTTTGGTGTTGTGGGTTTGTTTTAGAAATGTGTGTTGTAAGTATGTGTAATCAGTGTTGTCATTGATGTCAACAAGCTTGTGTTGTCATTGGTGTCAACTGTGTCATTTGTGTGAGTTTCTTGTGGTGCAAGAGTATGAGTAGTTAGTGTTGAGTGGATATTGTCTCTGAGATGAGGTTGTTGCAATGGTATGAGCTATTTGGTTGAGTGGCTTTGCTAAAGATGATTTGGTTGCTTTGAAGAGGTTTTGAAGATGTTGAGAATATGTTTCTGTTGGTTGGTTTCCAACTTCTCTTGAGAAATTTTGATTAATAAAGGAAACAATGTGTGGCAGTGGCATTTTGGTTTACCTGAGTAGTGTTCTAGTTTTGCTCCACATTTCCTCTCTGTTGAAGATCTGTCTTTGCAGTTTGGATATGTTTTCCAGAGGTGTTAAGAGTTTTTTATATTCCAAATTTGTTCTCTAGTTCTTTGTGCAAAGAAAGTTGTGTTCACCAGTGTGTGGGCTGTGTTTCTAAGTTGTATAGAGGTGTTTGGGAGAAATGTCTTTGCTCCACATTTCTCTGCAAAGAAGTTTTGGATCTTGCAGTTCTGGAATTGTGCTTATAAGGTGTATATCTTTCTTCTATTGAATTTGTTCATGGTTTGCTTCTCTGGAAGTTTATTTCTAGAGATACAATGTATGATAGAGATAGTTAAGCATGTTGGATAAACATGATAAGGTTGTGCGGCAAGTGAAAGTTGTTGCAGAGGAATTTGTTGGTTATCAGGATGTTTCAGGATGTTCATGGAATGCTCTAGATTGTGTTGAAGCCTTGTATGTGGTCTGCAAGTTATCTTTGGGTTTGAGAAGGCGTGTCCTTAAAAGTTCATTGTGTTAACACAGGTTTAGCCTACCTTGGGTGTTTACACTATTGCGGAGTTGCTTTGGTGATTGTGAAAGTGTAGAGTAGTGTGCTTGGATGAATTTAGGTCCAAGCTAAGGTGTGTTGTGGTCTCCCTTCATTCCTTTCCACCATGGGAATGTTTAGGTCCAAACCTAATTTGAATTTTTTGGGTTAAGGTGATTTGTCGACCTTGGAGAATGCTCTCAAGGTTGATGACAGTATAAATAAGTGTCAAGGGATTGTGATTGAGTGTGTGCATGATGGATGTGATGTGAGTAATAGTGTGGTTGAGTGTGTGGAGTAGTACAAGCCTTCATGTGTTAGATTACTGGATGCAGTAAACAAAAGGTGTCTACTATTTTTCAGTGATGTTGCGAATGTGATGTTGGTATTGTGGTGAATATTGGTTCTATATTTTGAGCTTCATTGGAACTGTACTCCATGCATAAGTTAGATGCAATTATAATAGTTCAAATCTTGGTAGTGAGTCATTTCTACTATCTCTTTCTTTCTGGACAGTGAACCCTTTGGCAGTGAGTCTTTTGTAATTCGGTGTTGTTACTACTTTATATTGTGAGCTAATCCTCACCGTGGTTTTTCCCTTCTTGGGTTTTCCACATAAATATGGTGTTCTCTTGTGTTTGATTTTGGTTTGATTAAGTTTCTGTTATTTGTTTTTCATGCTTAATCATCATAACAGTTTAAGGGTTAATTGAATCTATGTGGATCTACATGTGTGTGAGGGTTTTGAAATTTTAAGCTACAGTTGATTCACCCCCCTTTCAGTTGTCTTGTGCATTCAACAATTTATTGCTATCAAGAATCAATCTATCAGACCTAATATCATATGTTTTATCAAAAAATTAATAAAAAATTAGTTTGGAGGAGTTTAGTGTGTTTTATGAGTTTTCAAGTGTCCCACCAGATGTGTGATTTGTCCTCTTTATCACATAAAGTTTGTAGAAGTTTGGGATTTGGTTGTAGAAGTTGTAGTGTTGTTTGTTGTATCAGACATGAATACTGATGTTCATATCAGAATATTTCAATAAAATCATTTTTAAAAGTTTATGGTGAAATCTTATGTTTTTTGGGTGCAATTCGGTAGCTTGCTTTGTGAATTTTGTTATTAAATTTATGGAGATTATTTATAAATCATTCTAGATCTAGAAAATCATTTAAATTTTAGAATAGGGACATTACAAAGCACCTATAGATCTAAAACTAGCTGAATGATTAACCCTTTGAATGATAGAAAGAGTTGTATTCATATCTTTTTCATTTGTATGCCCTCAGTCATTCTAATGAGAATTTGAGGCACTACTACATCTCCAAAGCATTGAATGTGCACTCACAAAACTTTATGAAATTTGTTTCAAGCCACATGTAGATCAAGCAAGGGGCTTGAAAAATATTTTCTTGCTCAAAATGGGTAGTTGCAGGAGTTAAAATGGTCATTAATAGCATTTAGGAAATTGCTAGCACGTTCTAGGATGTTTTAAAACTTTTGCATAAATCCAAGGCACTACAAATATGGGAGGAAGGAGGTCTTGCAGGATATCAAAATTCTACAAAAAAACAAGGGACATATTGTAGCCGGTCTAATTTCTACAAAAATGAAAAAATAACCAGAACAAAATGTGCAGTAGCAAGGTGAATCTCTCATATGCAGTAGCAGAGTGAAATCCTACAAAACACAAAAACACCAAAAAATGACAAGAGAATCACCCAACTTAGAATTTTTATGGACTTTTGCAATGTTGAACAAATGAAAAAGACTATGGAGATGATCAAAAATAAATCTGAGACAAAATGGGAAAAAGAAAGAAAATGATGCATACAGGACATGTAGCATCCTTCAGTAGGATGAAGTCCCACAAAACACAAAAAAATGCCAAAAAAGAAAAGAAAAACCCTCCAAATTTAGAATTGTATTAATTTTTCAATTAGCACATATATAGGATAATGAGGGAAGGAAAAAAGAAAAACTTAGGCATAATTCACCAAATACACAAGAACCTGCATATAAATCATAAATAGCACTACATATAATGCATATAGTTAATAATCCATTATGGAATTGCATTAACCCATGTGAAATGAAGAAGAGACCAATACAAAAGATTTACAATGCATTAGATGTTGTCACACACACATCATATTCTCATTACACTCATACCAGCAAATGTGGCAAAAGAAAATACATAGATACAACTATACATTCTCTTGAATCATTACAAATTGCCCTAGAGACATACCATTATAAGTAAATGCACATTGAAAACCCTTCCTCTAGTTTACAAGATGTATTCCTTCCTTTTGTAGACCAAACCAACAATATTTGATGTCCTAGATCCACTTGAAACACCTGAAGATCCAAAACTAACTCAATGATCAACCCTTTGAATAATAAAAAGGGTTGTATTTATATCTTTTTCATTTTCATGCCCTAGGTCATTCTGGTAGGAATTCGAGACACTATTATATCTCCAAAAATTGAATGCACACCCACAAAATCCTGTAAAATTTGTCTCAAGCCATGTGTAGGTCGAGCAAGGGGGTTTGAAAAATATTTTCCTACTCAAAATGGGTAGTTGTAGGAGTCAAAATGGTTATTAATAGCATTCTAGGAAGATGCTAGTGCATTTCAAGGCATTTTAAAACTTTTGTAGAAATCTAAGGTGCTACAAGATATGGAAGGAAGGAGGAGATCCTATAGGAGCTTGAAATTCCCCAAAAAACAAGAGACATACTATAGTAAGTCAAATTTCCGCAAAAAGGAAAACACAAATAAAACAAGTTGTGTAGTAACCAGACGAATCCCCCATAACTAGCAGCAAGGTAAAATATCACAAGGGGGGAAAACAAGGAGAACAACATGTGTAGTAGCAAAGCGAATCTCCCATATATAGTGATAGGGTGAAATCCTGCAAACCACAAAAAACACCAAAAAATGATAAAGGAACCACCCAACTTACAATTTTTATGGATTTTTGCAATGTTGAACATATGAGGAAAACTATGGAGATGAAAAAAGCACATCCAAGGTAAAATGGACAAAAAGGAGAAAAGGATGTGGAATAGGACATGCAAAGGATGAAATCCTGCAAAAAACACATAAATGTTAGAAAAACAAAGAAAAAACCTTCCAAACTTTAAATAATATTGGATTTTTTAATTCTCAACACATTTATAAGATAGTGATAGAAGGAAAAAGACAAAACTTAAGCAAAATTCATGAAATAAACAAGAACTAGATGGATTTTGAATTTTTCAAATTGGATCCCAACAACTTCAACTATGGTACTACAATCAAGGAGAAAAGAAAGGCCAATTTAATTGCCAATTGAAGAGCAAATTCAAATATAAATAGAATTAGACTTATATATAGAACAAAGATGGAAAAAAGATTCATTAACAAAGCATGCAAAACGCATTCAAAAATGGTGTTAAGCCAGAGACATTCAAGTTTGAAGGATGTTTAGTGAGAACTTTTGAGCTTAAACAATGATGCAGAGCAGGTTCATTCGGGCGCATCCTTGCTAGTGGAGGACTATCCGTTGCCTAGGGAACTTTCTCAGGTTCCATGGGAAGTTGTTGTGCGTACTTTCGCTCCCAATGCATGGGTGTTCTGTGGGGGCCCTTCTCCTCAGGTTGCTTGGGTTCTGGCAGGTGTTAATCGCTCTACACCTGTAAATATTATGAAGTCATCTTATGTGCTGGCTTTTGGAGGCAATATTATTGCTGGCTTGTCTTCTAGTAAGGTTGGTCTCAACATTGTTCAGGCCACTTCAGGCTACCATCAAAAAACTTTCTCTGATGTTGTTTCAAATGCTCGTACACAGACACTACCTACACATGCTAGGGCTAGGCCTATGCCTTGTGCCCATGCTTCCCTGGTTGTGGTCTGTGGTTCTAAGATTGCAGAAAGTGAGGGTTTCTATTTGAGACACAGTGTGGTATGTAGGTTTAATGGCTTGTGGCCCTCCCTTCTCAATCTCCATGGCTGGGTTTTGGACTCTTGGAAGCCTCTTGTCTCTGGGTAGATTGAACTCTTTCCTAGCGCAAGGGGGTTCTTCATTGTGACCTTTGCTTCCTTTGAGGAGTGAGACCTAGTGCTAGACAGGGATGGTTGTGGGGTGATCGTTCGCTATCCATCAAGCCATTAAACAAATTAATAATGTGTGATTTGATTGTGCAAGCTTGGTGTATGAGATTATGTTGAGTAGAGAGTCTTTGCAAGATTGATTTTGTTGAGTTGGCTACAAGATTGGGCTGCCCGGTACAATACCCTGACCTTGTCTGCACCAAATGGTATTGTTGATGTGGTTGTTATACACACACAACATGAGATAAATTCACAAAGAACATGTCTTATCTTGAAGGATATGGAGAATTATCAGAAAACTATTCTCAATCCCAAGGCTACGGTAACCAGGTCATGATTGTGTTGGACTTACTCAAGGTTTAATGTGAAGCTATTTGTTCAAGGGGCTTTACATGATTAAAGTGTTCATTACTGACTGATGTTATTTATTATTTGCAAATAACCTCAAATATTCCTAAAGATGTCGATCCTTTGCAAATATTTACCACTTTCAAATCAATCTTTGCATGAATTCCATAGAAACATGCTTTGTTCTTCAAATTTATGAAAATTATCAAAAGGTCTTTAGCATTTCCGTGTATTTACCAGAATCTTTAACAATTTCCTTTGGATGAATGCATTTTGGCTTATTTATTTAAACCTTTGGTAAAAAGAAAGATAAAAGATAAGGTTAGAGACATGATCTAAACAAATATGATGCTCTGTTCTCACGTGGACAAATTCTAATAACCCTGGACAATTCCAAAACAAATAAACTCTTATATGTTAATCCTAATCATTTCACGAATTCACATATAGAATTGTAATCTTCAAGGAAATATATCAACAAAACACATAAATTGAATAACACTCTGGAATAGATGTAGAAATTCAATGTTTATATTTACTAATATATGCTAGTCATTTCACATTTACAATATTTCATGACTTTAATTTTCTGAATACATCAACAATATCATCAAAACTTACAGACATATTCCTTCCTATAGACACAGGCAAATTCTTGCTCAACTCACTATGCTCAAAGTATTTTCCTCAATCACTTCTCTTCTGGACGCTCTAGTATTTTTCTATGTCATTCGTGTATGTTCAAATATGCATATCAAATATACTTATATAGATTGAGATCCCTTGCTATGGTTACAAAACCATCAATGGTGGGTAAAGATTGGCCAATGATGTCATTTGTCGCTCCAAAATATCTTAGAAGAATATTCCCTCAAGTGCAAAGATGCCCTTTAGAATCTTTAGAACTACCAAAATATCTTCAATGTTTGACTTTTATCTTTGACTACCCATAAGCATAAAATCACAATAGAATACAACATGAAACATATAGTGAATAAGTATTTTAATTACTATCCCTGGTATCTTCTACCTGCAGACCTCCCTTCTTATTGCTCATGTAATGTGTATATCTTTCAACCACGGTTGATATGGATGCATGACTTGTTCTTTGAGAAGCATCCCATGTATCTTACTACATTTCCACACTTTTCTACAATATTTGTGCTTTGCCTTCCTTATCTTCCTTTCTTTTCTGATACTTCTTTATTTTGGCATTTAGTTCCATTATCTTCTCCATTACCTCTTCATCCAATTTGCTCACAGTACTGTCAATGCATGACTGGAATCTATCCCTAAACTCCTTTGCAGTTGTATCTACATCATATACTTGAGCTTGGGAGCACTGATGTTTTAACAAATGCTCTACTATCTTTACATGCTTCTTTAACAAATCCTAAGTAGTCTCTTCTAATTCTTGTACATTGACAATGCAAGGTCTAAGTATACTTTCTTCAAACTTCAATTCCATCTTCCACCTAGGTACTTGAAAAACAACCTACAAAGTTATAACTCCCTCATTAACCAATGATTGTGTATGCCCTTACATAGTATTGAGTTTCTTCAACTCATCCCTATTCTACAATATTCTTGCTTGGCATTTTTGTATAAGGTTAGCACAATTATTTTTCTCAGTCAAGGTGAGGTTCCAATTGCCAATCATAATTTTTATTACTTCTCATTTTTGAATGAATGTTTTGATATAATCTTCTAGTACACTAGCTTCGTGCTTTTTATTCTCCATTTCATTTATGTTCTCCTTTGATAGAATAGTTAATTCTGATGGCAGTTCTAGTAAACTCTGTCCAGGATCAAACATTCCCTGAATAAATTGTTGTAATTGGGTAATTTGCCCTTTCAACTTTATCATCTTTTGTTTGTCTTTTCTCATTTTATTAGCAATCAATTCGGTCATCTCATGTAATTCTTCAATATGTTGTCCTCTATTCACATGTCCAAGATTTATGCCAATGACATTGTAATCTTCCATTCCTATTTCTCCTTTTTCTTTGTCTGCTTTTGGAACTACCATTTGCACAGTCCTTGTCCCTAAAGGATCCCTCTTTATTGTAGACATTATTCTTGCTTTTGTCTTACCCCTTCTAGTGACCTCATTAGATAGTAAACTCCTTATATCAATGGGCATCAGTTGCACTGTTGACTCTTGCCTTACCTCTGCTCCTACTCAAGATGGTATTTCTATACTGGCACCTGCAGCTTTATCGTTCATTACCTCATCCTGAGGTTCCTCTGTTATGACTTCCTCTTGCTCTTGTTCTTCATGATCTTCTTCCTCTTCTTTGTCCTCTTGTTCTTTTTGTTGTGCATGCTCTTCTTGTTGTGTAGGTGGCTATTCTTGAAGAGGTTGCTGTTGGGGAATTTGTTGCCCTTCAACATTTTGTTGTTCTTCCATGGCAACTATAGGTATATTCTCCTGACTTGGTAAACCTTCTCTTTGAGCAGCTGATATGTTATCCCCACCCTCATTTTCTTTCTCCTCTTCTTGATTTCTTAATATTTCCTTAGCTACCTCTTTAACTTCCTCCATGATGTTTCTAGGCACTAAATTATCAAATGGATCAATTGTTTCTACATCTTCTTTTGATGATATGGTGATTTCTGAACCTTGTGATGTTGTTGCTTTTTGTGATGTACTTGCACCGAATGTTCCCAACATGAGGTGAGATTTTGGTACTTGCCTATATTCCTCCTCCTCACTACTCATATACAAGCTATCATCACTACCTTCATCTTTACCTTCATCCTTATCATCTTCAATATCATCTACATCTTCAATATTGTCCACATCCACTATTTCTATATTGTATTTTGTGGGTGCTTGGACTGTTGATGCCTTTTCCACCATCTGCTCGGTCATTTCCTATTTGACCTGTATAAACCCCTATACCTTCTCTTGTTGGGTTTGTGTTTCCAAAGGTGGTTGTTGAGGCGTTAGTAAAGGTACTGCAGGTGTTGATGCTTGTTGAGATATTACAGTTGCCTGCACTAGAACATGCTCTGTTGTGATAGCTGCAGTAGATGTAGATGTCCCTCCCTTTGCTGATACAAATGTTCTTGAAGGGATATCCATAGTTATCCCTAGTGCATATGGATCCATTAGTGTGGCTCCCATGTTAGCCTTAACTATTTGGCCTCTACCACCTGTCTCTTTCTTCTCATGAAACCATCATAATTATCTTCACTCTCCAGGCTTCTCTTTTTACCTTTCTTCCCCTGGTAAGTGACTATTACTCATTTAGCTTTCAATTCTTCTATCCTCTCCTTTATCCATATATCTAAATATACTAATACTAACTTTGAAATATTGTCTAATGAGGTTTCCTCAGGCTGATTCTAGTCTAGTTCAATCAGAATTTGCTCAGCAACTTTTTTACTGTCATAGCTTGTATGTAATGTATTCTCATCATCATCTATGATCTCTTGTGGTACCTCAATCACTCCCAATGTTTTTATTTGATCAAGATTCAATCTCTGATGAGCCCTCTTTTTGACTTCAGCTTCGCTGTCACAATCAACCCAGAAATTCTCAATGTGAGGCTAATGTTTAAACTTTTTTATCTATAAAGTTATTAATTCTCTTAAATGGATCAAAAGGTCTAGCTAGATCAAACGTTGGAAAACCATAATATAACAACTCTACCTCTGAGGCTTTAGCTATGTTTTCATTGAAACATTGGTTTTTTCCAATAACAAAACAAAATTGAATGTTACCCCTGTTAAACTTGGCCTTATACATTACATAAACATCCAATATCTATCTTGTGAACTCCAATAGCACTACCCTATCTGATAGGTAGCTTGATAATCTAAAAGGGTTTCCTTTGAACCCCTCAGTTCTAATGTATGTAAAGGTAGAGAACTGTATATACCAAGTGTTGTGCAATGTGATTGCATTCTTTGCTTCTTCAAACAACCTTTTATCTCTTTCTCTAGTCAATATCCTTACCAAGTACATGGAAAACACATATTTACCCTTATGAAATTCTTCCCTACATTTTGCTCTTGTATATCCAGATAATGATCCTATACTAGTGTCTGCCTTGGTCCACTTCCCAATGTACCAATCCTTTGTATTCCATTCAATTGCATCTTGGCTGCACACGAATAGACAATATAAGATGACATGAAGAACTTTTGTTTATTAAATCTCAAGACTTGTGCATAAATGGCATTGCTAATAGCCAAATCCCAATGAACGTCCCCCGTCTCTTCTCTGATAAATTGTATCACAAAAACATCCATGGCTCAAATGTAGCAGCATCTGCCAAACCCATTAGTCTGCTTAGTAAAGTGATCATTATATACACATCCTTTTTGAAGTCCAACTTGTACAGGTTCTTTGGAACCCTCGTAGCTGCCTTTGGCTTCTTATCTGGAGAATACCATCCATAGAATAGTGCACTTTTACATGATGCTTCATTTTTATTAAAATCATCTTCATATTGTACTATATCTATTTCCTTCATCTTCTTAGTGATCTTCAACCCAAAAGTTTCAGCTATACCCTCGACAGACAAATCTGCAAATACCACCCCATTATGTTTTACCTTCCTAGAGTTCATATCATATCATTGAATACATTCAATAACCAGGTCTCTAGCCTCCATTGCTAATGGAAACCCCGCAACATGATATAATCCTACATCCCATATATTCTTCATGGCCAAGGATGCGCCAAGCGCTCTAATCTCCTCCAACAATTCCCCAGAATCAAAATCTCCAATTTCTGTATCCATTACCCTTCCTCTTGAAGAGTAAATATTTGAATTATAATTTCTAACCGCAAATTCCTCTTTAACTCTTGTGTCTTTCTTTTCAGCTTTTCTGGTTGTCTTCTCAATTTTCTTTCCCTTTGGTGGCATCCTGTCAAGATACACATTCATTTTACAACCACGTCTATATTTTCTAGGGTTTTTACCATATACATTTACCGTTTAATGTTTAACCCTATTGTCTTATCTTTTTCCCTTTTTTGAATTCAATATATCTACCCCACTATGATCAAGTTTCACAATTTATCACCATGATTAATTAAGTTTAAATCATTCCCGTTATTCTACTGTAATCACTATAAAATTACCATAATCAAATTTTGCTAAACACAAGTGAGTTTTTAGATACATACCTGAATTTGCAACCATTGACTTTAATAGCGTTGACAAGAGATTTACCGTTCGAATTCAACACAACTACCTTGAAATCTCAATTCACCTTTGAATCACACTTTGCCTTAGATTTGTAAAATGCTCTGCAACTGAACTCTTAATGCAATTGTGAGGATTAACGCAATCGAAATACCTTTTATTCTTTTGCAATTAGGTATTCTGTGGTATATGTGCATTAAATACAACAGATAGCGTATGCAATTTGATTTGCGTTTTACTTTCACCGTTCAATGCATATTTGAATTTTGTATACATTGGCCTTTTGCACTTTATACGCTTTGTATATCTGATACATGCACTTTTTGTTGGAGTCCAAGACAACACTGAGAGGGGGGGTGAATCAGTGTTGTATTAGTTTTCAAATCTTTTACAACTTTTTGCAAACTTTATCTTACAAGACAAATAGAGAGGAATAAATTAATGATTTGTTGAGCTCATATGCACAAGACTAATAATGAAGGATGTGAACAAAACTTGATAAGCAAAGCACTAATATACACACATACAAATGAAGACAACATGAAACATGACACATGCTTTTCACGAGTGGAAAACCCTCCTGGGTAGAAAAACCACTCAAAACTGCCTCACTGGCTTAAGCAAAAAACTTCACTGGTTACAATGTTTAGAAGCACCAGCTTCAAGGAGAACCAACCCCTAATACATACAAACAGGTCTCACTGACAATACAAGCCACACTAGCTACAATGTTTAGAAGCACCAACTTCAAGGAGCACCAACCTCTAATACATACAAACTCAAATTAAAATAAAGAATTCAAAGGGTTTCTCTATTTCAATACAAATCACTTCTTCTTTCACATGTGTCTGTCATATCACAATACTTCTCATCAACTCAAATCACATACAAAACTTATCATCTGAATTTTCTCTTCAAGAGAATATTCAAAATATATTCAACCCTGTATGTTGTTCCACACAACAACTTTTAATCAAAGCATCTGTAATGTCATTAAATATCATATGACCTTTCACATTCAACTCTTCTCTTCTTTTACAATTTCACTTTCATTTTCTTCTTTTCAAAAATATGTTCCACCTGCAATATATATATATATATATATATATATATATATATATATATATATATATATATATATATATATATATATATATATATATATATATATATATCTTCTTTGTATCCATGTAAGAGAAAATAAAATCTTTCCATATTTCATTTTTATTTTCTCTGTATAACTTTTCATATCTCTGTATGAACTTTAAAAAAACCCTTCAATCTTTTCATCTTCTCCTTCAAATTCTTCATTTTCTTTTCAACGAAAAACAAGTCTTCAAAAATCATTTTGCCCCTGCATAAAAAATAAAATCTCTTTATAAAGTGGATCATTTTGCATTTATCATCTTCAAAAATCTCTTCAATATTTTGTCTTCAATCAAAATTCTCTGTCAACCCCTTCAACTTCAATCTGCAAAATAACATCAAATTGTCTTGACATGAAAATATCATTTCAATCTTTGATATTCTTGTATCTGCAAATAAAATGGTCTCTTCAAACTCTCTATCCTACAAATGAATTTCACTGTGCATAAAACCTTTCATATTCCTCTCTGCAAAAGCAATTCAATCACCTGCAACATAAAGATTCATTTGCATAATCAAAAATAAATCTTCAATATGTCATTTATTTTCTTCTTCTCCTCTCTGCAAAATACCTTCAACTTCTTCTCCTTCTCAAAAAAATCTTTCAACTTCTTTTGTGAAAAAAATGAGTTTAAAAAAAACTCACAAAATTAAATCCCAAAAACATATTTAATATCCTCCACCTTCTTAGCTTCCATGCCACAAAAATTAGAAACAAATCTTGCATTGAAATTTTTATGCAGATGATCTGTGAATAGCATCATACAAACTAAATGATAGACCTTTATAACCTTTGCATACAAACTAGGCTTTTGCATAGATCATGGCAAATTTCATTTTTCATTTGACCTTTGCATCAACATTGTGCCTCAAAATCAGTAGCACTGTAATCAATAACACACACTAACAAACAAGAACTTTATCACAAACACTTTCTCTTTTGACATGAACACCATGGCCAATTCCTTTAACATCCTGATGTATCTGCATATAAGAATTATGTGATGCCTTTTTGGAAACACAACCAACCTCTTATCTTAACTTGATCAATCAACATGACAATGCAATCATTATATGTGTCATTTGAGAAATAGATCAAAGTACACAGAACCTTCAACACCTTGGTTCTTACCTTGGTGATCATTATCACCATGTCACTTACCTCTTATCTTGAACAACACTGAACATCTTGCTGCTCTTATCCTAAATGTGCATTGTGATCAAATATGAACCCAAGATCATCAAAGACTATGAAGATGACATCCTGTCATATGAAGAGCAAACACATCTTGACACATGATCCAGTCAACTAACTTTGCATCAACAATTCAACACCCCTTTTTGACATCAATGACAACCTGTCTCCATCAATCTCCCCCTTTGTCATTGATGGCAAAACTCCATAAAGCATTCTTTCTTTCTCCCCCTTTGACATCTGATGACAAAGACTATTATCTCCCCCTGAGAAAATAACTCTAGTGAAAGATGTTAAAACTTGATCATAACATTTACAAACACATTGCATTATGAGGACTTTGAAGACATAAACTCTTGTTATCTTGTTATCTTCAACCAAAAATTGAGAACCACTTACCAAAATCTTTGATACCAGTTGTCTTTCAAAAGATTGAAGGCACTAAATACTTATGCAATTTTGTTGTCCTAAACTTATCCTGAAAGCTTTGTCCTTGCACATCTGTATCTTGAACAACATTTCAAAATTGAGAGCAACAAGACACCACACATCGGAGTCTTGTTATAAAACCACTTATGAAGATGAAGACTGACACACTCCTGATGAAATCACATGTGATTGAAAGACAAACTTTCCAAACAAACAATCTCTTCAATCATCAACACAAATTTGAAGTATGATTATGAAGACATAAAAATTGACTCCTTTGATATGAATCATATGAACTTTAACTTCATGCAAAGATTACACCTTTCACCAATAAAAATCAGCACAAATCACAATCCATGATGACATGATGACTAACCAAGAGATGTTCTTTCCAAAAACTTCCATGATAAAGACAACATAAACTTTCAACCTGAACCAATCTTATTCTTGCCCACCCTTTTTGACATGAAAAAGAATGAAGACCATCTAAAATGAATGAAGGCTATGAAGACCATCCTGCACACGACATTTTTTACAACACCATGTCAAATCTGATATATACAAAACCACTATCAATCCCTTTGCAAAACCAAATGCAGAGACATGCTACGAAATAACTTTTTTTATTTGCAACTTCCTCAACCAACATATGCTAACATCTAAAAAGGACTTCTTATGAATACCCAAGATCCTATCAATCATTATTCAAATCAGCCCATCAAGTCTGCATATCAACATACTAACTGCATCAACAAGTTCTTCCAACAACAGCACTTCACAAAATCAAATGCAGAGATAAGAGCTATAAATTGACTTTTTCATTTTCAGCCTTCTTAGCCAACATATGCTTATATCTAATAAGAGCTCCTTGAAAACATCTTAATCTCTTTGCCATGACAATCAATACTCCACAATATCAAGATCCCATTGAACTGCAACATCATAACAACTCAACCTTTGTAAGTACCAACATGATATGAACAATATACAAATAGGATCAATCAACATCATTAAATACTCTTTGTGCAATGAGCCACTGATTGTCTGAATCACAGACATACAAGAACACCATTATGAACTAGAGAAGCATCTTAGCAAACATAATGAATCCAATAGCATAATAAACAAAACAAAGCATCAAATGATTTCTTTTCTAAAATTTCTTGGGGATAATTGATATAACATGAACAACTCCCCCTCACATCATGCTAACTATTATTCAACTGATGATGTAACTTGTGCAAGATGCACAAGTTTAGGATTTGTCTTCTTATGACTTTGTTTCTGCTTCCATACTTTTACAATATCTTTCTTCCTCCAAACTTTTTCAGCCTCTTTCTTTTGTTCAGGTTTCTTCTTCCAAACCTTTACAATCTTTTCATTTTTCCATCCATTCAAACTAGGTGAAGCTATTCTTCTATACAATCTGCAACTATAAGCTTTGTGACCAGGTGAATCACACTTGAAACACACAAAATTAGCATTCCTTATTGAAGCAAATTGATTTTTTCTGCAATTAATTACTTTGTGTCCAAAGTGATTACAAGTGTAACAATAACCATTAAATGAATAGTTATACTTGTAAATATAAGATTGTCTTATAGGAGCAAATCTTCTTCTTTGATTGTTCACTTTTCTTTCAGGAGCAGCACGCTGATCAATTTTTCTTCTAGGAATCTCTCTAACATTAGAGGACTGACCCTTTTCATAACCAAGTCCAGTAGTGTCCCCATGTAGTTTTTGTTTACCAAGCAAGTCATGTAACTTGTTGGTGCTCTCATCAAATTTGAGATTCTTTCTCTTGTTTAAGTTGGTCTTGTAATCTCTTGTTTTCTTTACTAGGTTGCTTGATTGTATCCAAGGCACATAGAAGCTCTCCTTCAAAATCAACTTCATAATCAACTTCATCCACAAAGGGGCCTGTTTCTTCATTATTGATCTCAACAGCAAAAAAATTTCTTTCATTTAATTCTTGTTTTCCATCATTCACAATAATTTCTTCCTTTTTATCAAAATTCTCAACTGCAGGATCATTCTTTTTCAAGGGTAACATATGCAACATATCATTGCTAGGCTTAACTGAGGCTTGTTTTACCATCTTTTGATCAGCATCATTCTTTTCTCTATTCAAGACCTTATTTATATTCTTCTTTCCCATGGTACTCCACACATAGGATCTACCCAAGTTGATTAGGCTACAAAAGGGAACCCAGCTCTAATACCAATTTTCACTAATACACAAAAGAGAGTGATGACATCATTATAAACATTTCGACTTAATGACCTTTTCCATGTTAAGTTTGCCTTTTGTATCTTTAAAACATGCATGAGTTACCTTTATACATCTTCAATTTTCCTTCATATTTATTTTGTATATTTGTTTGTATATTTTCATGTATATCTTATACAATTGCAAAACATACAAACGCGGACTCCGTTGGGTTTATAAAATGGCTTAGAATTACCTTTCGGTTCCAATTTTGTATCTACCTTGTTTGTATCATCCTTTTTTGTATATCGCATTCATGCATCTCAAACATACAAATAATTCATTTGTACATTTTCATGTATACCATATACATGTGAATGTACATGTACTCATGATATTGACTTTTCTACCCTTTGTTATGCATAACTGCACTTTATCCATTATTTAATTCTGAGTTCAAGTTCGCAACTGCATCTTTCACTTTTGTATATTTAATACATACATCTAAATATACAAGCATGGACTTCTTTTAAAGTTTACAACGTTTAACTTTCCTAATCGCATCTGGATTTGTATCTGCATATTAGATACATGTGATTATGCATACAATGATACATCCAAATATGACCATTTACCTTTCGTTGAACTTGATTGAATTTTATCTTCGAGTCCATATATGCATTTGTATTAAAAGACATCCATAGCAATGTATTAACCATACAAACGATATGACTACAACTCTATACATTACTTTGAACTTATTTTGACATCCGCTTATGTATATTTTGAATTTGTATCTTTAATACATGCGTTGTAATATAAAAATACAATCACGGATTTCATACATTTATACAATTCACCCCCAAATGATGTCAGGGCCAGACTTGTATACGTATGTTTTGAACCATCAAGATGCAAATATGACAAGAGATTTAATACACGATGAATGTGATAACCTAACAAACCAAAAATCATAATAGATACATGCAAAAGACAATGTATATGAGATACACGTTGACGACCACAATCCAGCATTGACTTTTCACAAAAACTATCATAACAGTTCCCAAATTACACAGAATTCTTAAATCATTCAAAAAACAACCCTAACTAATTTTTTATGTAGATTTTATTGATAAAAACCATTTATCACCATACATTGTGCAACCCAAATTTCAAGCATCAAAGACATTTTACCTATACCGCCAAGCAAGCAAAATCCACACAAGCCAAAAGCAAGAGCCACAGAAAGGGTCCTCATTTTGCTAAAGGGTAAAATGGGGCGTGTTGTGAGCATCACAACAACTAGCAACCAAATTAACAAAACTCAAGGAACAAAACGAAATAAATCATAAATTTCCAACTTCTTTATATGCAAGATGTTGCTTAATCATAGAAAGAATGTATTCACTAACCCAAAAAATTCTTTCAAAGGAATTTAAGTGTGTGCAATTGATTTATTCACATTCTTTGAAACAGATTCAGAAAATAGCAACTGTTTGCATTAAACTACATAGATGGATTTAACCTTCTAAACCAACATGGATAGAGTCTTGCTGCCAGTCAAGCGTTCATAGCCCCGGCAAGGTTATCGCTATAATCTCCCCAAATAGAGCCCCACTACCAGTCAGGCGTCTATAGCCCCGATGGCGTTATCTAGTAGTCCTCATATGTTTCAAATGATTTATTTTGATCATTTGTTATCTTTTTCTTTGATGTTATTGATATTGCAATGAAGCTCATGTTTAATAGATAGTAGAATCATGTTAAGGATATGTAGGGTGGAGATTATAGTGGTAGCAAAGGTAAACCTTTAGATTTTTCACTTAATGCAAGTGTCCACTATCCCCAAAAACTACTCCTATAATCTTAAAGATATGTATTTATATGATTCCTTGAATGTTTCTACTTGATGTTGGTGAATAAAATCCTTAAAAGACCAAACAAGCAAACTACATATATAAAGTCACAACTTATACATAAATTTCAAATGGTTCTCTCAATTCTATAAATTCTATTGGTTTCTAAGATTGTAGCCTACTCCTATATATCCAAAACCAAAATAAAGACCCCCACAAACAAAGACACACCCAAACAACAAAAGCAAAACCAAAAAAAACAACCGAACAAACAAACAAAACAACACACCAAAACAAACCACGAGACTATACAATATTTACAATATAGTACATAGCAAGACTCAGCTCAACACTTTTACACCTGAAAGTAATGTTTAAGATACTGGCCATTAATAGGTAATGGAATATCTTCACCAGTTAAAGTCTTCAACCTAAATGTGTTGTTTCCTATAATTTCAGCGACCTGGAATGGACCTATCCACAACTAATCAAATTTTCCATGATTTCCCTTTCTCTCATGGGCTTTGTCCCAACATAAGACTAAGTCTAAAATTTTAAAAGTTCTAACTCTAGCTCTTTTATCAAACCATCTTTTGACTATTGCTTGATGTTTAGCGGACCTATCTAAGGCTTGATTTCTTTTCTCATCCAGGTGTAGCAATTGAACTAACCTTGCTTCTCTTTGATCATCAAAACCTAAGTACTCATTATCAAACTTCCAGGTTGGGATTCTCAAATTAATAGGAAAAATTGCATCTGTGCCATATACTAGATGGTATGGTGAATTTCCCATTGCTATCTTAACTTTTGTTCTATCAACCCACAAAACATATTTCAATAAGGTATTCCATTCCCTAGGGTTTTTGGCAATTAATTTATTAATGATGTCTAACAGAATTTTGTTAGTCGATTCTGCTAACCCATTACCCTGTGGATAGTAATTCGATGAAAATTTTAAAACAATACCATATTCAAAAGCCAGTTTGAAAATTTTAAGTAAGAGAAAGCAGGGTCGTCATCACATACTAGTGCATAAGGTACTTCGAATCTGGTTATGATATTTTCCTCTAGAAATTTGATGACAACCTCAGTGGTAGATAACTTACAGCAAGTAGCCTTCGTCCATCTGGTGCAATAGTCTGTCACTATAAGGATGAACTTGTGCCCAGCAGAAGATGGAGGGTTAATGACTCCAATGAAATCTAGCCCCCATTGTGCAAATGGTCTAGTTTCTATCACAAGTTGCAAAGGATGAGTCATATTTCTTCCTCTATCAGCAATGGTTTGACATATATGGTAGTATCTGATATGTTCCTCGGTGTCTTTAAACATGGTAGGCCAGTAGTACCCCGCCCTCAAGATCTTATGTGTGGTGGCTAAATGAGACCCGTCAGCTGTCCCATATCTATCATGTAATTCTAACATCACTTTATCAGCCTGCTCTCTATTCAAACATCTCAAATATATCCCTTCATGATTCTTTTTGAATAGTATACCTCTTTGGATCATATACTTTTGGGCTTTCAACTTTAGTGCCCTTCTCTAAGAAGATTTCATGTGACTGGGATATTTCCCTGAAATCAAGAATGAATTAAGATCATCATACCATCCACTTGTAGTACTGGTATTCATGATATATTGTTGGTGAACAATCTTGGGATCTGTATTAGCTATAGTCTACACTAAAGCTTAACGCCTAACCAATTTCATTGGAACAATTTCCAAATCAAACTCATGTAGCACGATGATCCATTTTGCTCTTTTATCTCCTAGTTCATTTTGTATCAACAACATCTTTACTGCAGCGTCAGGCACGATAGTTTTGACTTGACTTCTCAAAATGTAATGCCTAAATGTTTTAACCGCTCTTACCAAGGCAAAAGATTGTCTTTCAATATCCAAGTACTTCAATTATGCATCTTTAAGAGGAGCACTCATAAACGCTATTGGCTTTTCTTCATTTTCCTCACCCTTTTGTGTTAAGGCTACAACACAGGAGTGTTCAGATGCAAAAGTGTATATAAAGAATGGTTTAATATAATCCGGACTAGTCAATACTGGAGCGTTGGTAATAGCTTCCTTTATATCTTTAAATGTTGCTCTGGCCACTGGTGTCCACTCTATCTGGGAATCTTTCTTAAGCATAGCATTCAAATGATGTACCATCTCAGCAAAACCAGTGATAAATTTTCTCACAAAATTTATCTTACCAAAAAATAACTTCAGTTCCTTCTTACTAGCAGGTAGCTTATTAATCCCTTCCACTCTATCTGGATCAATGGAAATCCCATTCTCAGAAATAATGTTCTAATAGTGTACCTTCTGTCACCCCAAAGACGCATTTCTTTGGGTTCAGAGATATACCATACTTTTCGCATCTTTGCAATACTTTTCTCAAATCATCTGCATAGTTAGACCTGTCTTTAAAAAAAAATGTCAGATCATCCATATAAATCACTATGCATTTACCTACTAATCCATGAAAAGCAATATCCATGGCTCTTTAGAATGTAGCCCCTGCATTGATTAAACCAAATGGCATTCTTCTATAAACATAATTACCCCATTTACAAGTAAAAGTAGTTTTCAACCTATCTTCTTTATCCACCAAAACATGATTGTAACCAAAAAATCCATCCAAGAAGGACATCATATTAACTCCATTAACTGCTTGCAAAACCTCATCCAAAGGTGGTAAAGGATAATTATCCTTTTCTGAAACCTTATTAAAGTTTCTGAAGTCTACACAAAGTCTAATATATCCATTCTTTTTTCTTACAGGCACTAGGTTAGCTACCCAAGTAGAATGCCTCATAGGAAAAATTATCCTTGCAAATAATAATTTCTTGACCTCTTCAAAGATCAATCTAATGTACCGCACCTGTTGGTTCTTTTTAAAGATCTTAATAGTGTTATTTTTAATTTTTATTTGTATTCTTTCAGACTAGAGAGAAGATACAGAAGGGTTTTTAGTTTTCCTGCAGATGTGTGTTGCTAGAGCATACAATAGATAGTATATAATGCAAACCCAGAAAAGATACAACAGATATAAACAAACTATCAACTACCCAGATCATAGAATAGCTAAATATCAATTATCATCATATACCCATATTCAGATTGGCACTTTGATAATTTGTTGTAGT
The DNA here is from genome assembly GCA_027924645.1 of Cunninghamia lanceolata. Lineage (NCBI taxonomy): Eukaryota > Viridiplantae > Streptophyta > Pinopsida > Cupressales > Cupressaceae > Cunninghamia > Cunninghamia lanceolata. The sequence continues at coordinate 3,905,903 of BSBN01000311.1, read as the reverse complement.
TGGACTAGCACCATTAAAGTTATAGATTTCTTCAAAATCCAAACATGATGCAAGGAATGAGTATTACAAAGAAGCTAAGGTAATAAAGACTCTAGGCGTCCACATACAAAGACAAATAAGACTGCAACCTTAGAAAACTCTCCTGGAAGAGCCCACGTTACCCCTACATTGGTACGGTCATGGCTGGAAGGAATGACAACGATATAGAAGTCTATAATGCCTTCTAAACTGGCTGAAAATGGATTGTTTGGATAGTCAGAAGCTAAACAACCCAAGCTAAGTGCAAACTATGCATAAAGACACTCCAAAATCTCCTCATAAAGTGGTACGGCTAGGCTGGGGCAGTACAGCCAGTAAGGAAAAACACATAGCTGCTAATGCATCTTTTCCATCACTGAAATTAGTCCATTTTCCATCATCTTTAGCTACAACAAACATACACAAAGATATATCTAGTTTCCTCCTTCAAATATTCAACACATGAATCTCAATGAAGTATCAAATGCGAATACTAGATGCATCCGCTAATATAGTATTTGTCAATGGAGGTTTCTCTTCCCCAAAAGCCAAGGACAACACTATTTTGGAGAGGTTTTCGTTGTAGCGAGACAATACCAAACCCTAGAGTCAAGCTCCAAAATTCCCACACAAGGAATATCTCAATAAGAGAGAAAAATCAATAATCCAAGGGTATGCAAATGAGAGCTCATTTCACTTTTTATTTCCTCCATAGGGTCGATGCACTTTTGGGAGGGAAATATTTCTTCTAATTTCACTTTCATATTTCCCAAGGTGAGCGCTCCACAAAATAACTTAAGTAGTGACTTTTAAATATTTTATTTTTCATCACTTAACCATTAATTCCCAAAGTCCAATATTTAAATAATAATATTAATTTACGAACTTTAAAACGAAGGCCCATATGAACTCAAAATTCAGTGATCTATAGCTCGTCAGAAAGGTCTCAACGAGACGCTCCATCTCCAACACTAAAAATCTCGAAACGGACAGAAACCCTAATTTGCCAAAAATAGCAAGCCCGAGCCCAAAGTCCAAAATCACCTGGAAAGGCATCACCGCAAACCATCTGATATCATTGAGCTCAATGCAACATCTAGGATAGCCAACAGTTGACTGTCAAGTCACCAAAATAGCGCTAGATTGACACTTACTAAAAATAGCAGTGTTCTCTGAGGACCAAAGAGAACAAACCCAGAAAAACCTAGAAAGATTGTCGCCATGCAAGCACTTACTATAAATAGTATGGACAAGTTGTCCAAACTCTCTTTAGAAAGTGTCACACAGCTCCAATGGATCACCCAAACATGTTGGTGACATCGAAATACTCCTCTGATTAGGCTGTCACCAACCTAGAAAGTCAGCTCCAACTGTGCTGCAATAGAACTCGAAAATGGGGACATTACAATCAAGGGCTCTAAAATGGCATTCACCGGTCTTTGTTTTTGCCTAAATGGCTTTACTCCTAGTCTCAAGGGAATCACATGGGTTATGATAGATGTATCATACATTTTGAGATCTTCATATGTCCACGCAATCACATGTTTATACACTTTTAACACAATAATTATATCATCTCTCAACTCAAGGGAACAAGTCTTATCAATTAATATATTTTGAGGATCCTTATCAATGCCTAAATTGAAAGGGCTCACATTTACCTCTTTTTTTAGGAAGTCCTCTTTGTCTGATAACTCCATCAAAATCAAAGATCTTCTCTAACTCAATAACTCCTTTTGGCAAGAAGTTGCTTTTCAGGGCAACGATGTCTTCTTCATCCCAAGATACTTCTGGTCTATCTTGTTCATCTATTATCTGGGCTTCGAAAACATCATGACTTGTTATAAAATCAAGGATATGTTGGTCACCTTTGAATACTTGTAAATTTGTTACATTATTAGGTATACTAGGAATAAACACTAGTTCCACCACGAATTTCTTCAATCGAGACAACGTTAATGGTTCCAGAGTGCTAGCTGCGACCGCTAAGGCATCTGATCGTTGATTTAACTCTCTGAGAAGATGTATAATATTGAAAGCATCAAAAGACTATCAAATCCCAGACTCTATGCCTATAACTCACCATTTTCCGAAAATTGCAGGCATATAATTTTCTGACTTGCCTGCCTACCAATTCAAAATTAGATAAAACTTGAAGGATTTTCACCTTCTTCTTGATGGCCATTACTAATCCATGTACTAGTGCTTCATACTCCACTACATTATTTGTACATGGAAACTGTAATCTGTAAGCCGCCAAAAATGACTTACCATCAGGACCAATAAGCTTTATTCTTGCCCCTGCTCCCTGTTTAGATTTTGATCCATCACATTTTAAAATCCACATATTATTGTTCTAGATTGAGTTTCTTATTTTTACAGGAAGTACCTCAGGTTTTGCAGTAGCATGTATATTCTTATGTACTTTTGTTTGACCTATAGGTATTGTGACATTTCCTATGAACTTATGTATGGTCGGATACTTACCACCTTTTGATCTCATAGAATCAGTTAAATCCTTTGGTATGGCATTAGCATCCTTATGTAATAACAACTTATGATCCTCAACAATAAGTCCACTTTCCTGGTTTTCACTTTGTGCCATGCATTTTCTATGTTGACACTCAATTATTTCCCTACATATCCCACAATCCTCTTCAGAATGTGCAGTTTTGTGAATTCTGCACCATCCTTTGCATAAAACATCCTGAATAAAAGTCCCTTGTTGAATACATTTTCAAATTTCTTCATTCATGATTCGGTTGAAACTACTCACAGTGTTTTCTTCTTCATCAAAAGAATCAAGATCAGACTCAATGAGCACATTGGTTCCCTTGTTTATAGGTTTTTTCTCAAAATCAAAAGCTAGGATTTCCTCTATTTGGACTCCCCTATTACAGACTATACACACCAGGTTCTACTACAATGTATAATACTTCATTTGTTTAATTGTATTCAGTTATCATATGTTTCATCTTTGGCTCTGCTTCAATCCTAATCTGATTGGGGATGCCTCTCCAAGGCAACCACATGTGTGAAAAGTCTATTGCCATATATCCATTTAGAGTTTTGGACCAATCTCAACTCAACAACATCCCGTAATTCACAGGAATGTTTACTACCTATATGTCAATATATTGTTGTACTCTAGGATCAAAGGCTAATTGCATCTGAATATGCATCAACTCTCCTACAACATTTACTTCAGATTTGTCCAATTGAGTTACAACCTTGGCTAACTTAGTAGGTGTGTCCTAAAATCCTACAGACTCCTAACGGCATGACATTAGCAAAAGCTCCAGAATCTACCATGCAGTTATGCAAGTTTTTTCCAAAAATTCTTAAGGTCAACAAGAAAGGAGGAGATTCCTTCTTTTTTGTATACATCACTACATTAGTATTTGTCAGTTGTTCAATACTCTTGTTCCTATCCTTAGTTTGTATGTCTTTACTGTGATTATCTGGACCTATTGAGCTTTCTCTAGGACCTGATTCATCTAAGGATTTTATGAAAGCAGTTCTAACTCCTAGACTTCTTAACAATTCATACAAAGGTACATTAACTTTTATCTTCCTAATCTCTTCAAATAATTAACTCATCCATTTAGAAGCATCATTAGGTTCTGATTTACTTACCTGAACTTTCTACGAGGCCGAAGTACCAACACCCTGATGATTTGCTTTAGGAGGTAGAGGATTATTACTTGAATGCAGATCAGGAGGTGTATTGAAATTGTTTGGAGGTGTGGAAGTAGTGAAAGGGCCTCTAGGTTTTCTATTGCTTCTCAAGTTGTACGTATGGTTTCTTTGGGACTGTTGGAACACTTGGACCCCATCTGGTTCACCTAGTACTTCATTATCAGTTTCAAAGGGGAACTGAAAAGTTTCCAACACTAGAGCTGATTCAGGATACAAAATCTCTTGATAGTAGGGTTCATCTTCCTCAAGTTGATCTTCTTCCTTTGATGAGAATGTGAACCTTTCCAAAACCATGGCTAACTCATATCCTGAGGGTACTATTTCATTACCTTCAAACCAGGAATTCTGATGTAGGGCTTTGTACCTCCACTTTGAAGATACTTGCCGCCAAGTGAAATTGTGAACAATCAAACTCGGCATGAGCACTCGTATTATGAATTCTGTACCAATTCTTAATAGCTACATCTGCTACTTGTATCCTAGCAGGTTGTTTAGATTCCTGATTGTTTGAATTCTCAAATGGAGAAGCCAGAGTACCATTATTTGGTCTTGTATTCCACACTCTAGGAGGCCTAGGCTGATTTGAATTTCTATTATCATTTTCATAAGCTTTATTGTCTCCATTATGGCCTCTATTCTGTGATCCTTGTCCTTGATTTCGCTGAGTGTTATTTTGAGGATTTTGGCCATAGAAACTATGATTCCTCAACTGAGTCATTTCAGTGGTTAACCTTCTCAAATGAGCAATGATTTCCTTTAACTCATCTTTATCCTCACGTGCTTTAGCTACATATGCATCTTGTGGAGCATGAAAAAATGACTGGCCATTGACATGGTTATCATTGGTAACACTGCCTGTGTATGGAATTATAGCACGTGAAGGAACATGATTGTATACTGGAGTATGAGTAGGAGCAAGATTGTACACTGGAGTATGATGCATCAGTGCACCATTCAATTGCTACATTTGATTAGGAATCACAACATTTCTGAGGCTTACCAAAAGACCATAACTTGTTTGTCTCATCCCCTGATTAATTTTCACTGCTTCTTTATATGCTTCGGACATATTTGTTACTGCAGGTACCTATCTTTTAACAAACATAGCAGTTAATGGATCCAAAGCAGCATAATACATTTCTAATATTGCATCATCAGTTACAATAGAAGGAGCTACTAATCTGGAATAAGCCTTTTAAAAATGATCCTTAAATGTGGTTATAAACTCACATTCACTTCTCTTAATCTCTGCTAGTTTATGATACAGAGATGCTGGCTCTATTGGACCCCTAAATCTAGACAAGAACGTTTCTTCCGTAACTGTCCAGGTTGTGATGTGATTATTGGGCAAATTGACATAGCAACTATAAGCTTGTTCAGTGAAAGTGAAAGGAAATAACCTACATACCACATCTTCATGTGCTAACCTTGCCCTAAAACAAGTCTCTTTGAAGATCTTTATGTGATCTTCTACATCCTGATGTAGTTGATACTTTGGACATATCTTGTCCGGATTCTTTGGCATCTCATGATATGCAGCAAAGTGTATAGGTGAATCTACATTAAAGAATACCATGACAAGACCTCTAGGTTGAATTAAACCAAAGTTCAGTTGATTTTGAGGATTTAAACCAAAATTCAACGGTCTAAAAGCATAAACGTTAGGACTTACTATGTTAGGTAGAACCAAAGGTGAATTTGGACTTAGAGGAGTATGTGATGAACTCCCTGACTGAAAGATTCTAGGACTTAACATTAAGGGATTATTTGTACCTTTTTGTCGTGTGTCAGGTAATTGTATGAAAATATCCCCTGGATTTGACCTGGACCTGGTCATCTGACTAGTGTTATTAGCCAGTTTGCACAAAGCTTACTTTAAATCTTATCAGGCCCTCCTTCTAGCGCCAAAAAATTGTTGATGTGGTTGTTATACACACACAACATGAGATAAATTCACAAAGAACTTGTCTTATCTTGAAGGATATGGAGAATTATCAGAAAACTATTCTCAATTCCAAGGCTACGGTAATCAAGTCATGATTGTGTTGGACTTACTCAAGGTTCAATGTGAAGTTGTTTGTTCAAGGGGCCTTACGTGATTAAAGTGTTCATTACTGACTATTGTTATTTATTCTTTGCAAATAACCTCAAATATTCCTAAAGATGTCGATCCTTTGCAAATATTTACCACTTTCAAATCAATCTTTGCATGAATTCCAAATAAACATGCTCTGTTCTTCAAATTTATGAAAATTATCAAAAGATCTTTAGCATTTCCGTGTATTTACCAAAATCTATAACAATTTCCTTTGGATGACTGCGTTTTGACTTTTTTTTAAAACCTTTGGTAAAAAGAAAGATAAAAGATAAGGTTAGAGGCATGATCTAAACAAATATGATGCTTTGTTACTCACATAGACAAATTCTAATAACCTTGGACAATTCAGAAACAAATAAACTCTTATATGTTAACCCTGGTCATTTCACGAATTCACATATAGAATTGCAATCTTCAAAGAAATATATCAACAAAACATATAAATTGAATAACACTCTAGAATAGATGCAGAAATTCAATGTTTGTATGTATTGATATATGCTAGCCATTTCACATTTACAATATTTCATAACTTCAATTTTCTGAATACATCAACAATATCTCTAAAAACGTCTGTAAATTGAAGTCATGAAATATTGTAAATGTGAAATGGCTAGCATATATCAGTAAATACAAACATTGAATTTCTGCATCTATTCCAGAGTGTTATTCAATTTATGTGTTTTGTTGATATATTTCCTTGAAGATTGCAATTCTATATGTGAATTCGTGAAATGATCAGGATTAACATATAAGAGTTTATTTGTTTCTGAATTGACCAGGGTTATTAGAATTTGTCCACGTGAGTAACAGAGCATCATATTTGTTTAGATCATGCCTCTAACCTTATCTTTTATCTTTCTTTTTACCAAAGGCTTAAAAAAATAAGCCAAAACACAGTCATCCAAAGGAAATTGTTAAAGATTCTGGTAAATACACGGAAATGCTAAAGATCCTTTGATAATTTTCATAAATTTGAAGAACAGAGCATGTTTCTTTGGAATTCATGCAAAGATTGATTTGAAAGTGGTAAATATTTGTAAAGGATCGACATCTTTAGGAATATTTGAGGTTATTTGCAAAGAATAAATAACAGCGGTCAGTAATGAACACTTTAATCACGGAAGGCCCCTTGAACAAACAACTTCACATTGAATCTTGAGTAAGTCTAACACAATCATGACTTGATTACCGTAGCCTTGGGATTGAGAATAGTTTTTTGATAATTCTCCATATCTTTCAAGATAAGACAAGTTCTTTGTGAATTTATATCATGTGTGTGTATAACAACCACATCAACAGGTATCAGAGCAGGTTGATCTTGAGTGTGCAGACTATGCACCAGGTCCAAGAGACAAATTGTTTGCCTATGTATTGAGGTCTGAAGAATTTTTGCAACTACAGAGAAAATTGATTTTGTAAGAGCTATGTTTGATGTCCTCCAGCAGAGATAAAGTTGGATAGAAGGTGTATAGACTTTTTTCCACTGAGAGAAAGTGGGTAGAAGAGGTCTTGGAGAGGTGCATATTCCAGAGTCTTGTGGGTAGAGGATAGTTGTGAGTGAGTTTGGTTACAGGAATGACCTATAACTGCAGAGAGCGTTGGCACTAAAGTGTTTGTGTGCAAGTTGAAGATTGAAAGTGTGCGACAATTATTTGACAAAATGTCTTGGAGACAAGGAGAATATTAGGAGATGAGGAAAGTATTCTTGAAGCCGCAAAAAAAGAAGCGAGAGCCTATCTAGAAGAGTAATTTGTTCCAAACAATTTGCAAGTCAAGTGGAAAATGTTGCAAGGTGACGATGGACAGCAATAGCACCGATAATTTGGTTGCATTGGAAATGGTTGAGAAGCTGAATTTGAAGACGATGAAACATCCTAGTGTGTACTACATTTCTTAGTTGCGAAAAGATCATCAAGTTTGGGTGAGTTGACAAAGTACTGTTAATTTTCACATTGGAAGATACAAAGATGAAATTGTATGTGACAAAATATCCATAGATTTATGTCATGTTTTATTTGGTCAACCTTGGCTTTGGGATAGAGAAATTGTGCTTAATAGTAGAGAGAACACATATAGCATAATAAAGGATTGGAATGAATATGTTTTGAATCCATTGTGGGATAAACAAGAGGAAGTGGTAAAAGAAGTTGCAGCAGATAAGAAGAATGAAAAAAAAGATGAGGAAATCCTTGTGCAAAAAGATCAAGAGGAAAGAGAAGAGATTGCAGCAAAGGTTGCAAAGGAAGAGAAGAAGTGTTGCAACCCTTTGATAGAAGACGCATGGAAAGAGAAACATGTGGGAACAACCCATACAATCCCAAAAGAAAGAAAACTAGAAAAGAAAATAAGGAAAGAAAAGAATGGAAAAAGAAAGAGTTTCCAATTGCAGCATGTCATTTTGAAGGTAGGGAAGAGGTAAAACATGAAGTTGCAGCAGAGTTTGATCCATTGAAAGACACAGAAACACTGAAAAGTTTGGGACAACAATGTAAAGAAGAGGCAATTCCTGAAGAATTGAGAAGAGTGGAGGAAAGATTAATTGCATTAGAGATTGCAGCAGCATGCCATGAGGAAGGCATGGAGAAAGAGAGTGAGATACAAGTTGCAGTGGTTGAGAAAGGGGAAAGTGCAGCAGTTGAAGAACACAATAATGTTGCAACTGTTATAAATCCTTTGGAAGATGAAGAGAAGATTGCAGTAGAAGTTGTCGAGAATGAGAAGAAAGAGGATGCAGTTGTTGCAGATGACAAGGTTGTTGCGATAAAGAATGAAGATGTTGCGGTGGATAATGAAGATGAAGATAATCTATTGTCTTAGCTTTTGGCAATAGAAGAGGAATGGCTTGAAAAGATTGTCGATGGAGGTGAGAAGATAAATGTTGCAATGAAAGGTGAAAAAGGAAAAGTCGCAGCAGATGGTGATGAGGAAGATGTTGTAGCAGCAAAGGAGGAAGAGGTAAAGAATGATTTTTCTACATTTTGCAATGTTAATTTACATTTTGACAAAATGGTGAGAGTAGAAGAGAATGAGGATGTAGAAAAAGAAGAGATGAATGCAGAAGAGCAGATGGATATATTCCATATAGATTTGTATGCAGATGCTACAACAGATGGTATGGATGAGACATATTGGTAAGAGTGATTTTGGTTGACGCTGGATGATGGTGGATTAAATCCCACGAAAGAGGAGAAGAGAGGAGAGACTACTTGGAGGAGGTTGGGCTATGGTGGACATGAGTCCACAAGAGGAAGGAGGAAGGAAGAGCACACTTGGTGGACGAGGATGATACTTGTTTCGGCGAGACGCTGGAAGAGGCGAAGGAAGAATTTTTCTCAGCCTAACTCAACGATGAACTTCGATACAGGTTGTTTACAATCTGGAAGAGTAGTTCTACTATCTAGCTTCATTTTGTGAGCCCATGCTCACAAACTTCTTACCCGACGTGTCTAATGCAGGAGCATCCAGGCAAACAGACAATCGACATCAACCAAAAACATTTGTTGGTTTGATTTTCATTTTTTGGTGTGGTGGTTGTTCATAGCATCTCTCTACAGCAGGAATCTAAATATTTAATCAAATTTATAAATTTCAAGTTTTCACTTTGTCGCAGTTTTAAGGCTCTGTAAGGCAGTTTTCATGAAAACAATTGTTTATAGAGATTCTAGAAGGCTGGGCTAAAACCCTGACAGACGTGCTCTTGAAGGCATTCCGCCAAATGTGCAAAAAAAATGTAAGTTATATCTTTCACCATTTGGGAGATTTTAATGCCACAAATTTGAGTTTGACGGTTTTATGGAAAGTTCAAAATTTCAAAATTCTTAAAAGCCGGAGTGAAATCCTTCTACAAAGGACTTGAGGGTGTCATAACACACCTTTGGGCAAATTTTCAGGCAAAATGAAGAATTTTCAGTTTTTCGCCTTTCCGGCACCCAAATCCACACTTCAACACACTTTGTTGCAATAACATCAATTAGTTTCTTTCTCTAAATTGTCATTGTAGATTTGAGCCGGCAAGATGTCCATCTTTGGGGTCAAATTTCAATACATACAATAAATTGGTGGGCAGGTTGCGGCGCTAACTTGGGAAAATAAATTGGTATTTTAGAAACTAAAATCTATCTAATGTGAGGCACCAAAACCACAGCAAATTTGGACACCATATATTATGGCTCATTTATTTTATTGTAGCTTCTTTAAAATGGATAGGGGAAGTGCTGAATAGATATATCTATGCATCGCCAGAAAGAGAAGAAAGTAAGACCCAGGTAAGGGAGGATAGAAAGAATGATATCTGATAAAAGGGAGTGCAGGTAATGAACAGCAAAAGGGGGTCGCCATTGAAGAGGGAAACACCTCATTTGAGGCTATAGCAAAATGAAAAAGAAATGGCAGATTTGAAGATGAAATGAGATGCCAAACAAAAGGAAAAAGAGGGAGGTCTACAGCAGGAATTGAAGGGGAAAAGATGCCTCATATACAGATATTTTATTAAGTATTTGTTGCAGCTTTTGGTAGAGAGGAGAGGTGCCTAGAGTGAGCGCCAGAGAGAGTGTGAAGTGTACAGATTGATAGAGAGTTTTTTGTGTGAAGACTCGGCCCAAAGAGACGGCAGATTTTATTTGAAGTCTGAGAGAGGCCAGTGAAGGCCATAAATGTAAATTTGTTGCAGAGTTTAGTGTCTTGTTGAGTTGAAATAAAATAAAAGAAGTTTTGTTGCATTTTGTATATGAGTTTGTGTGTTGCAGAAAAAAAGAAGAATGCTATGAGAGCAAGAGAGGAAGAAGAATGTTTTCTGTAGAGAGGCTGTGAAAGCCATTGTGTTGTTGTAATTCAGTTTTTATTTGATAACTTGAAATAAAATAATGTGTGATTTGATTGTGCAAGCTTGGTGTATGAGATTATGTTGAGCAGAGATCTCTGCAAGATTGATTTTGTTGAGTTGGCTGCAAGATTGGGCTGCCTGGTAAGATACCCCCTGATCTTGTCCGCATTAGGCAAGAAGCCAATTTGGCATGGATAATTTGCATTTAGTAGAAATAGAGGAGCAAATTCGGCTCTTATAACTAGAGATAATTTGGAGTGGCTTATATAAATGTAAATTTGTTGCAGAGTTTAGTGTCTTGTTGAGTTGAAATAAAATAAAAGAAGTTTTGTTGCATTTTGTATATGAGTTTGTGTGTTGCAGAAAAAAAGAAGAATGCTATGAGAGCAAGAGAGGAAGAAGAATGTTTTCTGTAGAGACGCTGTGAAAGCCATTGTGTTGTTGTAATTCAGTTTTTATTTGATAACTTGAAATAAAATAATGTGTGATTTGATTGTGCAAGCTTGGTGTATGAGATTATGTTGAGCAGAGATCTCTGCAAGATTGATTTTGTTGAGTTGGCTGCAAGATTGGGCTGCCTGGTCAGATACCCCCTGATCTTGTCCGCATTAGGCAAGAAGCCAATTTGGCATGGATAATTTGCATTTAGTAGAAATAGAGGAGCAAATTCGGCTCTTATAACTAGAGATAATTTGGAGTGGCTTATATGAAAAATATTATCATGCATCTCTTGGGTATGTGATATTTCTGTGTATTGAATTTTTGGTTCATAGCAGAGCAGGCAAACTCTTCTGTTCCAGAGGAATTAAGCTTTTACCAATCACTAGCTGAGAAGACTTTTGATAGTATTGGAATCCCTGCACTTGTCTATGGATGGAGAATTCCCTAGGTCAGTGGGATCACCTCCACCTTGGATGTAGTCATTACAGGTGACAGCTTGCAGAGCCTCAGGGTTCAAACCTAAGGTTAACCAGCTCAAAATAAAATAAAAACGAAAACTCTGCATGCCTTTTCAAGCAGGTCTCAACATGATGATACATGCTAAGTCAAATGTATAACATCAAAACAATATCAGCGTAAGTAGAATTTTTCCCCTATACCTTGAGTTCTCTTGAAAATGGATTAACGTCACCACATTGCGGGATGATGTTCAGAGTGGCAATGTTCAATCAACAAACTCTCATCTTTGCGACTATCTTGTTTATGGTTTCCAAACAACCTACAGAGTATGTACTTAAATTGACTGCCTAAATGAAGCCATAATCTTGTAATAGCCTGGGATCTACTTATCTAAAAATTATTCTCAGGACTACTACATTTCTGGTTTACACGAAACCTAACCACTACCAATCACAGTATTGATCACTAGTCACGCTTGGCAAGAAATACTTTCCGAAAGCTAGTGCTTATTACTTAAATAAAGCTTATTACGACAATAGTTGTGCCAGTATCCCAACAATAGAAAATGGACAAAAATGTCTACAGGACTGTGGAAAGCTCATGCCTACTATTATAGACCAGATGGTTAAGCTGTTGAAAAATGCACGAGGGCGGGCAGCTCATCTGGCTGGAGGTTATAGGGGCCATGTTATTAGGAACTCGCAAATCGGGTCCCAGGTAGTGCTGCTTCCTCCGGATAATGGTCACAGGTTCGAATCCCTGGCTTCAACCATTGCACAAGTAAGGGCAGCTCATACGGCCGGAGGTTATAGGGGCCATGTTATTAGGACCTTGCAAATGGGGTCCTGGCTAGTGCTGATTCCACCATATCAGAAAAAAAAAAAAACCCAAAATCTAGCTTAAGTTGTATTATATAGCTACATATAGCTTAAGTCCTGCCATATCCCAACAATTAAAAAATGGACAAGATTAATAATGAAAAGCTGCATATAGCTTAAGTTGTATTATTTATCTTTGCAACCTAACAGCTCCCAGCTTCTCAATCAATTTTTGTAAAAGCAATATTGTTTAATTTTAGAGTAATTAATCTTCTTTTGAGCTCACTTTCATCATGGTGCAAGTCGGATTACTCTCCAAGAAAGATGTTTTATTATTATTAAAACCTTTATGTGCGTAGACATTCATGGCACCCGAGTGTGTCATTCATCTACAACAATCTGACCCAAAACATATGAAGATCATTCATCTAGCACAAGCTAATCGACCTTTATTCTGAATCTAAAAATAAGTTATGACCCTTTCCTGTACAAATCCTTATTATACCGTTGTAATAGTTGTCTTAAATCTTCATACATAAGTCCAAATTGGTAACTCACACCTGCACATTGCGAGTAAGGAGGTTTGATGGTTATAATAACAGGGATACCAAGACCATGGAGAGTCCTCAATGTAGATAAATTATACCGTTGTAATGGTTGTCTTAAATCTTCATATAAAAGAACAAATTGGTAACTCACAACTGCACATTGCAAGTAAAGTGGTTTCGTGGTTATAATAACACGTACCAAGATAAACGTTTATTCTGTAATAATGCAATAATTGTCTAAAATCCTTGAACTGGGATTGCGGTTGGGTTGGGAGGATCTTATTAACCCCTCCTTCTCTCTTCTCATCATTTTTTTTCCTTCTTTTCTTGCCATTGGCAAAGAAGAACGAAGGGAACAAGCACACACTTAGAGAGTGCTGTGTTCGGGAAGGATGAGTCACTCCTGAATGAAGAGACCTCATTCTCATCTACTCATAGGTGCAATGATTTACTTCACAGGCGAGGTCTCTGGTTCAAGCCCAGGATAGCCCCCACCCACTATGCGCTCTGTAGTAAGTAGAACAGGTTAAAGAATGAACTGGCAAACTCACAACTGTACATTAAGGGATGAGATGGTTCAATGGTCATGGCAACAGCCAAAATGATATCAGAAAAAGGGAGAAAGAATTACCCAAAGGTAACGTTATCCATACTCCGTAGCATTTTTGGGGGATAAACAAAGATGATTTAGTTCTGCTACCAAGCTAAACAGAGCTAATCTTTTGTAAAAGTTAGATAGGGCTAAACAGGAAAGTTCGTGAGAAGTGTCCACAAGGTTGTTTATGATAATTTAGTTCTGCTACCAAGCTAAACAGAGCTATTCTTTTGTAAAAGTTAGATAGGGCTAAACAGGAAAGTTCGTGAAAAGTGTCCACAAGGTTGTTTATGATATGTCAACTGCCTATTCTCCTTTTGAAACAAATACCAATTCACCAACATCAATGGATAGTTTACAAATTTCTATTTAAATATGCATATAAAGCCACAGCACAAGCCATGGCTAAACAGGAAAGTTCGTGAAAAGTGTCCACAAGGTTGTTTATGATATGTCAACTGCCTATTCTCCTTTTGAAACAAATACCAATTCACCAACATCAATGGCTAGTTTACAAATTTCTATTTAAATATGCATATAAAGCCACAGTACAAGCCATGGCTAGGAGCATACCATAAATTGAGAGCTCAATGGAAAAACATGTTCACTCCAAATTTAATCAATGCATATCAGCATACCATTCCAAGGCACACTAATCCAAATACAAAAGGTCCTAAGAATTAAATAATAAATAATAATCTCAGAGCCCAGTGCTCCCCTGCAGACCAAAAAGGTAACATGAAACTCAGCTAGGACAAAACTGAAAGAAGCCCGTCTGCAAAAGGGCCTCTACTTTACGGTTTCTAGAGTTCTTTTGAAAAGCTACATATAGCTTAAATCCTGCCATATCCCAACAATTAAAAAATGGACAAGATTAATAATGAAAAGCTGCATATAGCTTAAGTTGTATTATTTATCTTTGCAACCTAACAGCTCCCAGCTTCTCAATCAATTTTTGTAAAAGCAATATTGTTTAATTTTAGAGTAATTAATCTTCTTTTGAGCTCACTTTCATCGTGGTGCAAGTCGGATTACTCTCCAAGAAAGATGTTTTATTATTATTAAAACCTTTATGTGTGTAGACATTCATGGCACCCGAGTGTCATTCATCTACAACAATCTGACCCAAAACATATGAAGATCATTCATCTAGCACAAGCTAATCAACCTTTATTCTGAATCTAAAAATAAGTTATGACCCTTTCCTGTACAAATCCTTATTATACCGTTGTAATAGTTGTCTTAAATCTTCATACATAAGTCCAAATTGGTAACTCACACCTGCACATTGCGAGTAAGGAGGTTTGATGGTTATAATAACAGGGATACCAAGACCATGGAGAGTCCTTAATGTAGATAAATTATACTGTTGTAATGGTCGTCTTAAATCTTCATATAAAAGAACAAATTGGTAACTCACAACTGCACATTGCAAGTAAAGTGGTTTCGTGGTTATAATAACACGTACCAAGATAAACGTTTATTCTGTAATAATGCAATAATTGTCTAAATTCCTTGAACTGGGATTGCGATTGGGTTGGGAGGATCTTATTAACCCCTCCTCCTCTCTTCTCATCATTTTTTTTCCTTCTTTTCTTGCCGTTGGCAAAGAAGAACAAAGGGAACAAGCACACACTTAGAGAGTGCTGTGTTCGGGAAGGATGAGTCACTCCTGAATGAAGAGACCTCATTCTCATCTACTCATAGGTGCAATGATTTACTTCACAGGCGAGGTCTCTGGTTCAAGCCCAGGATAGCCCCCACCCACTATGCACTCTGTAGTAAGTAGAACAGGTTAAAGAATGAACTGGCAAACTCACAACTGTACATTAAGGGATGAGATGGTTCAATGGTCATGGCAACAGCCAAAATGATATCAGAAAAAGGGAGAAAGAATTACCCAAAGGTAACGTTATCCATACTCCGTAGCATTTTTGGGGGATAAACAAAGATGATTTAGTTCTGCTACCAAGCTAAACAGAGCTAATCTTTTGTAAAAGTTAGAAAGGGCTAAACAGGAAAGTTCGTGAAAAGTGTCCACAAGGTTGTTTATGATAATTTAGTTCTGCTACCAAGCTAAACAGAGCTATTCTTTTGTAAAAGTTAGATAGGGCTAAACAGGAAAGTTCGTGAAAAGTGTCCACAAGGTTGTTTATGATATGTCAACTGCCTATTCTCCTTTTGAAACAAATACCAATTCACCAACATCAATGGCTAGTTTACAAATTTCTATTTAAATATGCATATAAAGCCACAGCACAAGCCATGGCTAAACAGGAAAGTTCGTGAAAAGTGTCCACAAGGTTGTTTATGATATGTCAACTGCCTATTCTCCTTTTGAAACAAATACCAGTTCACCAACATCAATGGCTAGTTTACAAATTTCTATTTAAATATGCATATAAAGCCACAGTACAAGCCATGGCTAGGAGCATACCATGAATTGAGAGCTCAATGGAAAAACATGTTCACTCCAAATTTAATAAATGCATATCAGCATACCATTCCAAGGCACACTAATCCAAATACAAAAGGTCCTAAGAATTAAATAATAAATAATAATCTCAGAGCCCAGTGCTCCCCTGCAGACCAAAAAGGTAACATGAGACTCAGCTAGGACAAAACTGAAAGAAACCCGTCTGCAAAAGGGCCTTTACTTTACGGTTTCTAGAGTTCTTTTGAAAAGCTACATATAGCTTAAGTCCTGCCATATCCCAACAATTAAAAAATGGACAAGATTAATAATGAAAAGCTGCATATAGCTTAAGTTGTATTATTTATCTTTGCAACCTAACAGCTCCCAGCTTCTCAATCAATTTTTGTAAAAGCAATATTGTTTAATTTTAGAGTAATTAATCTTCTTTTGAGCTCACTTTCATCATGGTGCAAGTCGGATTACTCTCCAAGAAAGATGTTTTATTATTATTAAAACCTTTATGTGTGTAGACATTCATGACACCCGAGTGTGTCATTCATCTACAACAATCTGACCCAAAACATATGAAGATCATTCATCTAGCACAAGCTAATCAACCTTTATTCTGAATCTAAAAATAAGTTATGACCCTTTCCTGTACAAATCCTTATTATACCGTTGTAATAGTTGTCTTAAATCTTCATACATAAGTCCAAATTGGTAACTCACACCTGCACATTGCGAGTAAGGAGGTTTGATGGTTATAATAACAGGGATACCAAGACCATGGAGAGTCCTTAATGTAGATAAATTATACCGTTGTAATGGTTGTCTTAAATCTTCATATAAAAGAACAAATTGGTAACTCACAACTGCACATTGCAAGTAAAGTGGTTTCGTGGTTATAATAACACGTACCAAGATAAATGTTTATTCTGTAATAATGCAATAATTGTCTAAAATCCTTGAACTGGGATTGCGATTGGGTTGGGAGGATCTTATTAACCCCTCCTTCTCTCTTCTCATCATTTTTTTTCCTTCTTTTCTTGCCGTTGGCAAAGAAGAACGAAGGGAACAAGCACACACTTAGAGAGTGCTGTGTTCGGGAAGGATGAGTCACTCCTGAATGAAGAGACCTCATTCTCATCTACTCATAGGTGCAATGATTTACTTCACAGGCGAGGTCTCTGGTTCAAGCCCAGGATAGCCCCCACCCACTATGCGCTCTGTAGTAAGTAGAACAGGTTAAAGAATGAACTGGCAAACTCACAACTGTACATTAAGGGATGAGATGGTTCAATGGTCATGGCAACAGCCAAAATGATATCAGAAAAAGGGAGAAAGAATTATGCAAAGGTAACGTTATCCATACTCCGTAGCATTTTTGGGGGATAAACAAAGATGATTTAGTTCTGCTACCAAGCTAAACAGAGCTAATCTTTTGTAAAAGTTAGATAGGGCTAAACAGGAAAGTTCGTGAAAAGTGTCCACAAGGTTGTTTATGATAATTTAGTTCTGCTACCAAGCTAAACAGAGCTAATCTTTTGTAAAAGTTAGATAGGGCTAAACAGGAAAGTTCGTGAAAAGTGTACACAAGGTTGTTTATGATAATTTAGTTCTGCTACCAAGCTAAACAGAGCTATTCTTTTGTAAAAGTTAGATAGGGCTAAACAGGAAAGTACGTGAAAAGTGTCCACAAGGTTGTTTATGATATGTCAACTGCCTATTCTCCTTTTGAAACAAATACCAATTCACCAACATCAATGGCTAGTTTACAAATTTCTATTTAAATATGCATATAAAGCCACAGTACAAGCCATGGCTAGGAGCATACCATGAATTGAGAGCTCAATGGAAAAACATGTTCACTCCAAATTTAATCAATGCATATCAGCATACCATTCCAAGGCACACTAATCCAAATACAAAAGGTCCTAAGAATTAAATAATAAATAATAATCTCAGAGCCCAGTGCTCCCCTGCAGACCAAAAAGGTAACATGAGACTCAGCTAGGACAAAACTGAAAGAAGCCCATCTGCAAAAGGGCCTCTACTTTACGGTTTCTAGAGTTCTTTTGAAAAGCTACATATAGCTTAAGTCCTGCCACATCCCAACAATTAAAAAATGGACAAGATTAATAATGAAAAGCTGCATATAGCTTAAGTTGTATTATTTATCCTTGCAACCTAACAGCTCCCAGCTTCTCAATCAATTTTTGTAAAAGCAATATTGTTTAATTTTAGAGTAATTAATCTTCTTTTGAGCTCACTTTCATCATGGTGCAAGTCGGATTACTCTCCAAGAAAGATGTTTTATTATTATTAAAACCTTTATGTGCGTAGACATTCATGGCACCCGAGTGTGTCATTCATCTACAACAATCTGACCCAAAACATATGAAGATCATTCATCTAGCACAAGCTAATCAACCTTTATTCTGAATCTAAAAATAAGTTATGACCCTTTTCTGTACAAATCCTTATTATACCGTTGTAATAGTTGTCTTATATCTTCATACATAAGTCCAAATTGGTAACTCACACCTGCACATTGCGAGTAAGGAGGTTTGATGGTTATAATAACAGGGATACCAAGACCATGGAGAGTCCTCAATGTAGATAAATTATACCGTTGTAATGGTTGTCTTAAATCTTCATATAAAAGAACAAATTGGTAACTCACAACTGCACATTGCAAGTAAAGTGGTTTCGTGGTTATAATAACACGTACCAAGATAAACGTTTATTCTGTAATAATGCAATAATTGTCTAAAATCCTTGAACTGGGATTGCGGTTGGGTTGGGAGGATCTTATTAACCCCTCCTTCTCTCTTCTCATCATTTTTTTTCCTTCTTTTCTTGCCATTGGCAAAGAAGAACGAAGGGAACAAGCACACACTTAGAGAGTGCTGTGTTCGGGAAGGATGAGTCACTCCTGAATGAAGAGACCTCATTCTCATCTACTCATAGGTGCAATGATTTACTTCACAGGCGAGGTCTCTGGTTCAAGCCCAGGATAGCCCCCACCCACTATGCGCTCTGTAGTAAGTAGAACAGGTTAAAGAATGAACTGGCAAACTCACAACTGTACATTAAGGGATGAGATGGTTCAATGGTCATGGCAACAGCCAAAATGATATCAGAAAAAGGGAGAAAGAATTACCCAAAGGTAACGTTATCCATACTCCGTAGCATTTTTGGGGGATAAACAAAGATGATTTAGTTCTGCTACCAAGCTAAACAGAGCTAATCTTTTGTAAAAGTTAGATAGGGCTAAACAGGAAAGTTCGTGAGAAGTGTCCACAAGGTTGTTTATGATAATTTAGTTCTGCTACCAAGCTAAACAGAGCTATTCTTTTGTAAAAGTTAGATAGGGCTAAACAGGAAAGTTCGTGAAAAGTGTCCACAAGGTTGTTTATGATATGTCAACTGCCTATTCTCCTTTTGAAACAAATACCAATTCACCAACATCAATGGATAGTTTACAAATTTCTATTTAAATATGCATATAAAGCCACAGCACAAGCCATGGCTAAACAGGAAAGTTCGTGAAAAGTGTCCACAAGGTTGTTTATGATATGTCAACTGCCTATTCTCCTTTTGAAACAAATACCAATTCACCAACATCAATGGCTAGTTTACAAATTTCTATTTAAATATGCATATAAAGCCACAGTACAAGCCATGGCTAGGAGCATACCATAAATTGAGAGCTCAATGGAAAAACATGTTCACTCCAAATTTAATCAATGCATATCAGCATACCATTCCAAGGCACACTAATCCAAATACAAAAGGTCCTAAGAATTAAATAATAAATAATAATCTCAGAGCCCAGTGCTCCCCTGCAGACCAAAAAGGTAACATGAAACTCAGCTAGGACAAAACTGAAAGAAGCCCGTCTGCAAAAGGGCCTCTACTTTACGGTTTCTAGAGTTCTTTTGAAATTAGTACCAACCCAAAGGCAACCTTCCCCTAGATATAGACTGTGTGTGCAAGAATTTAGTGTGATTATATTTTGTCACTGGGTGAAAGAATTAGTGGGATGGTCTATAAAATATGATCTGAACCCGAGGGGACCAAATCTGAAATCTTGAGGGAAAGACTTGAGATCCAATGTTGTAAATGCTGATGCAAATATATATTACATTGGCGGTTAATTGTTTACACTGAAAAATATCAATTTGCAAAGGGAATAACTAAGAAAGTAGAAGAATAGTATACCCTGGATCACTTCACAGATCCGTTACAATAGGGTAAAGGCTTGAATACAGAGGCCCAATGTTATCACTGGAGATGCAAATATGTATTACATTCGTGTTTAATTGTTTACATTGAAGATATAAATTTTCAAAGGTGAAGTGCATAGTGTACACCTGTATTGGTTCACATATGTGTTATAAGAGTGTAAAGTGCATAACAGAAAAACCTAGATTAAGAATTTGTGTAGTCTCAGATGACGAGACAAACCACCAGACATAATAATTTGTGTATTACGTTGGTGGTTAATTGTTTACATTGAAGATATCAATTTGCAAAGTGCATAGTGTACTTCACACATCTGTTACAAGAGGGTGAAGTGCATAATGGAACAACCAAGATTAAGAATTTGTATATTCTTAGATGACGAGACAAACCAGACATAACAAGAACAAAAGAAATCTACAAGTAAGCACAGATGTCAAAAGAAAAAACCAAAAATTATCCACGTGAAAGAAACATCCAGTTAAGGGAGAATACTACACAGGAAATATGACATTTAACAATGTGAAAGAAACTTTAAAGGCAAGGCACATCCCAACAGAAAACAAATAAATTTTATTTTATTAAATTAAAACTTAGGTTGCAGAAGCTTGCAATCAACCTGGTATAGGCTTGAAGGCCTCTGAAAACAAAACAGATATATATGAACTAGATCTGAGTTTATAAGGCCAATGCCAGTTTTTACATCTTACTAATTAATACAAACATAATTGAATTTATACAGAGGAAATTCTTCCGAAACCTAATAACTAATCTGCACCAACCTATACAGTGGAAAATTCTTCCAACTAGTCTCAATTTCAAAACAAATAAGTTACAATATATTCTTCTTCTTTTAAGATGAGGGATCGATCTTAACTAAAGAAAGAAATAGAAAAGAATAATAAATGAATAAATCTATACTATTTTTGTATAATAGAGGTCTCAGACATTCATTGATTTGTCAGGCTTAGGAGAAGCAGGAGGTGAAGGACCTGGAGGCGTAGCACCAGGAGGAGCAGCTGGCACACCAAATACTTGCGGTTGTGTGCGAATGTCCTGGCGACCCCTTGCTTTACCTAGGAAGTAACAGCACACACACATGATAATAACTAGAATGATGAATGGGATGGAAATGACCAAAGTGAATGCCATCAAGTGGAAATAGCTGTGTAATCACTCCCGTCTCTTCTAAAAATTGTAGTAACGTATCGTATGTGTGTTTGAAATTTCAGCCTTCCTCAAACAACCCAAAGGGATCAATATGTATCTCCTGTCACTTCTGAAAGTGAATCAATGTTCTGTATTTTATTTTCAAAATCTCAGGCTTCTTTGGCAAATCCAGTATCACACCTTATCTGCAAGGACCAACAAGCACAAGCACTTGTATCATCAACAAACATACAATATTTCATTTCTCTAATCAGCCTATAAAATCTCCAAAAGCAAACCTAAAAATTTTATAACTAGAATTTTAATTTTGTGGGACTTGACCTATGTGTATTTTAGTCATCTAAAGATGACCTTCATAGATAATCATTATACCAATAAGATTTTTCCCCATGCTGGTAGTAATTACAATAACAGGCACCATCATTATTGTACCATCAGCAAACATACAGTATTTCCTTTCTTGTTTATCAGATCTCAAAAAGAAAACCCAACAAATTTATAACTAGAACTTCAATTTTGTGGGATTCGAGCTGTGTGAATTTTAGTCATCTCAAGATGTAGGTAATAGTTACAATGTAAGGTGAGACACCTCTAAGCATTTGTTAGTAGGGGGGAGGAATGAGTGCAATTCACTGTTCTGAGTTTTTCACCTTCTAGCCTCTTTCCCCATCTCCAATGTTTTTTGGAGGATGTAATGGCTTATACGTCACTTTTATCTCACAATTATTAGAAATGTGAGATTAAATAAATCGTCCTTATCTAAAAATTATTTCTAATGTGAAATTAACCCAAGTTCAACCCAATCATATAGACCTGTTTTAATATTGAAAATTCTTAACTGTAAAATTCCCCTCCAAGAAGACCTAATGTTTCACAAAACAACCCAAAACAATGCTAACGAGACAAGCTATTGTATATCCTCACATTAGGAAATGGACCCATGAGAAAAAGCTTTGTAATTTTTCAGCAGGTGCTGCTGAGGAAAGTTTGAAGCAATTTTGCAGAAAATATGGTCCCATGTGAGACAATTTCTTAGGAAATTTGCACCCACTACTAACGTTATAAAAAATCCATACAAAAATTTACCACATAAACTACCATTTGGCAAAAATATTCATGAACATTGCTTTACTGTAAGAATCATTTCCTAAAAATCGGCAATCAAGGGTTTTAGGGTAAATATTTTGTTTATTCTTGTTCTTTTGATTTAGAAATTAGAATGTTTAGTGCGACGACTTGTTGTCCTCTCCATGGACTGCCTCCTTACAACCCTGTGTCTGCCCTAATAATTCCATCTCATCTGTCTAAAATAAAAGATTTTATACCATTTTATAAAACAAATTTCTAAAACAATAATGCCATCAATATAACTGTCTTTATCCTCCATCTCTATGCTAATCTTGTATTCAAACAATAACAAGCCAGGTGGCCCACGGGTTACACCTAACAGATATTAATCCAGCCTTAATGATATAAAAGCCCAATAGGATTACAAATCTGCATAACCTGCAAGAGGGTTTTAGCTACCCAATATACTCATAACCTCCCCTAATATGACCAGCCAACAAACAAGTGATGCAGCAGCATTTTAGATCACAAAAGAGTTAAGTTTAGATTTGTTGTCTTTTTGAAACTATCATTCTTGCAGGCATAAAATAGGCATAGATAATAAAGAAAGAAACTTAGAAACTTTAGCATATTGCAGGATTAAATTAAAATTAAAACCTAAATTTAGCAAAGGGTGTAAACTCCATTTAAAAAAGATGAGATGTTATAGAGGTAGATGACAGAAGTCTCTGTAACTTGGAATTTAATGACTGTGAAGTTGAAGACGAAACGTGCGACTTGAAGCTTTATGAAAGCGAACTCAAGGATGAAATCCATCGTGTGAGATCTTTGTGTAAAGCTAAAGACTAATTAAAATCCTGACAAACCCAAATAAAACGTTTTGCTTGCAGAACCCTAATTGAAATCCAATTCATACCCCTAGTCAGCCTTGCCCTCAAGTTTTACTGTTGAATTCAGAACAAAAATCTGAAACTACATAAATCAAAACAGGGAAATCAACATACCTCAAATTTCGGATGCTGCTACACAGAATCACAGAAATGAAATGGGTTTGATGTATTTAACATGTTTATACTGTAAGAACAGAAAAACTCGGATTCTTTAACGGGTCTTAAAACGAGGGACTTCTAGAGCCGTTGGGCATCCAAAGCATCAGATTATTTTTATTACGAGTACAGAGGACGTTACTGATATAGCAAGCCATTATGGTCCCATGTGCGGGCAGCGGGGTAAATGGTTAAAAGATATTAACTGATCATTATTATTAGTCCTTGTCGTGGTAGGAATCCTATAGCAATCCACCGAACTAATAATTAGTCTTCAACAAATTAATGAAGAGAGAGGATCGAATAGATGAGCAAGCAGCAATAGTTCTTAGAATGTAAATCACTCAGCACTTAGACCCCACTTAAATATACTAGCACTTGCACCTATAGAAGGTTCAAGGAATATGCCAATAGAACAATCTGCGAGTTTAGAAAATTTTCGTGATACAATTCTGAGCATTGTAATGCTCATATATAAAAGCCTATCGGCTAATTAAAATTTTAATTGATTGAAAAAATATATTAAAAAATATGAGGCTTTGAGAGTCCATGACATTAGATTTGTGAGCTCACTCAGTCTCGATTGTCGTCTTAGGTAGCCGAGGTCGTGGGTTCGGCTCCTGAGTTACCTACAGTGTGTGGATGGGTCCATTGCACATCGCTTGAGAGGTTATTGAGGGGGCTCGCCCTGTAAAGAGCTAAGCTCTGGGTCGATGGGTCAAACCGTCAATTCCTTTTGTAGATTTGTAAGAGTTTTGCATCCATGTGTTGGAAACCAATATATATGAATCCATAAGCACTCTTACAAATCTAATATTAGTAAAAAATTAATAAGAAACCAATACATATGCACGTGAACATGTGTAACTACACCCTTCAAGATATACAAAATAAAAGATAATATGGTTGCAATAGAAAATCACTTTCACATATTATGAGAGTTTTTGAAAATAAAAAACATAGTTTTTCAATAAATTACATGAGCACAATTTTCAAAATCTACCTTTTTGTAAACATCCACATAACCACAAGGTTTATGGGTAGGCTATAAATTTTTTTATTATAGTAAAATTTTGTTAGTGAAATAGCTTTTTCATAGTCAAATCCTTAATCACATGGAAATTATACAAATGTGTACACTTTATTAAATGCATTGTTTATATAATAGAAATCTATGAAATAACTTTTATTGCAAAATAATAGAAAAATAATTAGAATTAAAAATCATGTCTCATTGTTCAAATTCTATCTTGAAATTTATTAGAACTAAATTATATCATGTCTAAATTTTGAATTCAGTATTATAACTATCTCAAGATGAATTTACCTTAGAGGGTGTGTTGGAATTTAAATACACTTCTTAATAAAATTTGAAAGTTTACATCAAGAAAGGGCAAGTGGCGCATTGTGGAGAATCTCACTAGCCACAAGTAGGTTCTAAGTTTGAATGTCCAATATTCTCATTAATGTACCTATAATTTCTCAAAGAAACATTTACAATAAATTAAAATCTATGTGAAATGCCTAAAGTGGTTCAAATAACCACAAGTAGGTTCTAAGTTTGAATGTCAATATTCTCATTAATGTACCTATAATTCCTTGTAGAAACATTTACAATCCTTATCCCAAAGTAATAGAAATATAATTAAAATTAAAATTTATGTGAAACGCCTAAAGTGGTTCAAATAACCACAAGTAGGTTCTAAGTTTGAATGTCAATATTCACATTAATGTACCTATAATTCCTTGTAGAAACATTTACAATCCTTGTCCCAAAGTAACGAAAAATAGTTAAAATTAAAATTTATGTGAAATGCCTAAAGTGGTTCAAATAACTCTTTTACATGACGATGCACATACATTTCAAGCTCTTGGTAATGAATCTACACCTTTACATTGTTTAGTAATTTGAGCTCCTTTAGTGAACGCCAATAAGTGTAAAATTGCTATTGATTATTTGACCATGTAAGATTCATATCATTCCAAGTGCATACATGTAAGGTACAGATTCAGTCGAGGGAGTTTGGAGTAATTGGACAAAGCTTACTCAAGTATTTAAACATTGATAATAAGAAATATTTTCAAACATTAAGAATAAGACAAAAATAAAATAAAATAATATTGAATGCAAGGTCAAAAAAATTTCTAATTTTCTATCATTTATGACATTGTTTTGAAAATGAATGTTTAAGATCATTTTGATGGTAATCCTCTTAATCTCCACCATTGATATATGTATTTCATCTAGTGCTCCTCACGAAGGGAATGCCTATCGTGAAACACCTTATGCACAAAACATCTCTACATAGTCTACTATGTTTGTATTATGATTGGCATAGTAACATGAAAATGTTAAATAAAAGAGATATCCAAAAAAATCATGAGCTCATAAATTAACAACAGAAATTATAATAAGTACAACATCAAAGAAAATTATAGTTGAGAATGAAATTAATATAGCATCAGTCAAATTATTGGCAATTATTTCCACAACCAAGCAACTGTTAGGTTGGGCACAAATATAGAAAATTTAAAGAAAAGTGCCTCTCTTTTGGTGTTGTACAACAAAGGAGGGTGGGGTGGTGCAGTTATATCATCCTTTCTATGATCCTCTCACATGAGGAAGGTTAGTGTCCCCAGGGAGATTTGTTTGAGCATGATAATCAAATCCATCATGAAAATCCAATTGAAGTTGGGCTCAATAAACAAACCAAAAACGTCTCTACTAAGCATTGTCTTCTCACCATTGCACTTGCATTTCACCTACACAACATCCTTTCACTGGAAGATTAAAAAAATCATTCTTGCAAAGACAATAAAGAAAGAAAGAAAAAAACTAAGGAGGCACTCTTTTGTTGGTAAAATCAAAGACTACCACAATGAAGAGGTGTTCTTGACCATCCAATTTATCTCCAAGATAGCCTTCCCATCTCTAATGTAGTTTGGGAAGCTGCAAAGGAAGGTATGCAACCATATGATCAATTAAATAAAAGAAATATGTAGAACAAAATGTAGAAATGATGTGTATACCTTACGGTGCAGTGTGAGAAGTAGTTTGCCCTAGGCATCCATGAGAATAAGGTGGTTGGAAGTGAGGATGCATGTGTCCACTCTAAAGAGAAGATCTCCATTGGAATCAAAAATGGTGAAGCCCTCATCGAAATTTATAGAATTTGATAAAGAGAAATAGATATTTTTCAAAATCAAATGAAATCAAAGATGTCAGGTGTTATGAAATCAAACATAAAATCCCATAATTTATTTTCTACAAAAATAAAATCATACAAGGTTTTCTCAAAAAACCTTAAGACTCCATTAATGGCTTCTACCAAGTTTTTTCTCAAGAAAATGAAAATATGTTTAATAACCATTTTGAGCACACACACTAATTAGCACAAGAAAAATTATATGTTATGATTGAATGAATAGGTTATATGGTTACAAGAATTTAATCTCTCTTACACTTATGAAGAAATGATAGTTGTAGGATGCTTCTATTATATACTCCTACACATGCCTAACATGATAAAATAGAAGGAAATGTCATATTGCATGTTTATAACTATAACACATTTTTTTGAGGCAACATAGGCCTAGAACATTGTTTATTTAATATCTTTTGGTCCAAACACATTTAAGACATGCACATAGGATCAAACAATCATTCACCCAACAACATATCTATGAAATAAAATCTCAAATTAATTCTTTAAAAAATATATTCATTCGAATGTTTTATCTCATTTAATATGCATTTCTTCTAAATATGGTAATCATGAATAAGTTTAGAAATTTTCATACCATTCCATAGAGTACAAACACTAATATGTTTAAACATCATCTACTAACTCAAAAGTAACAATTACACTTAATTCACATATTTGCTTAATAATGACAAAATGCAACAAATTAGTTAAATGAAAAATTGAATAGAGAAATAAATGTAAGCTCAAGATCTTATTGGTTCCCTATCATTTGTGAGTATTTAAATAAGATTAGTTTAGAAAATATAATAAATATAGGGTCAAGATATTTTCCATATCAAATATGGATTTATTATAACATGACAAGGTTCCATGTCATAATGATGTATTAGAATTCTCTAACTTTTACATTAGGACATTAATGGACAAAAGACAACCAAACATTTATTTGCGAAACAAATGTGGTAATATCAACCACACAACACAACTAACATGCCCAAGGTGTCATAGCAACCTACAATGACACACTTGACACTCACATCAATGCACTAAGCAAAGAGACACTAGCGGAAGACTTAACAAACCCTAAGATGAGGTGCCATGGTTGGCATAGAAAATGAGGCATGAAGAAGAGATAGGGTTTCCAAAACCACTAGAACACCTTCCTAACATCCCTGCCCAATCACCCTCCAAATTTCAACAAACATGATAAGAGAAAAGGCAAGAACTACCAAAGTTTGGGTTTCAACAAGGACCTACAAGTGGGTCAAACTTTAGACTCAAGTTGCAACTTGCAACACTATAGATAGTCAAGTTCAGATTTCAGGATGCAATTGCAACTTGCAACCCCGTGGACTTTGAACCATGACAAATTGACTTCAAAACTCCTTTGATCAACAAGATACAACTTGCAAATGGACTTTGATTCCTAAACTTAAAGGACATTCAAACTTTGGAAACCTTTCGTAGTTTACACGTCTATGAAGTGAAATTGGGCTCCAAACTCTCAACTAACATTATCTTGGACTTTGGGTCTCACTAACAATCTGCACATCTACAAAGTGCAAGTGGGCACCAAACTCTAGACATAACGATTAGTCAAACTTTAAAAGAATGCAACAACTCACACTTAAGAAAAGTGCAATATACTCTTGATTCTTGGCCAACCTACTACCTTGGACTATGAAATCCAAATGTAACTTTCACATGTGCAATATGCATTGAGTTTTCGAGCTCCCGTCAAATGAAACTTTGGGGTTCAAACTTTAATTGTAACATGCAATTTGAACTGGCAACGCTAACTTGCATTATAGTTTAGATTGTAACTTTGACCTACAAAATAGAGAATAGAAAATAAATAAGGCAGGGGAAAACAACCTTATTGTTTTCCCCACTCAACAAGGCATATCTTTTTCATTTCAACTCTAGTTGTTCACAAATAGTCTTGGGGGTACATTTGTGGGGGTGTGGGCTCTGACTTAGCCTCATAAAATCCACTGAAAGTACACAGATCCCAAGATAAATATAGATAAATAAAATTCACTCTAAAAACCAAAATATACTAAAATTACAAGTCTAGCATGATCAAAGCAATACAAAAATCCATGTTTGTTCGACACCAATGTCAAGACAGACCAAGAACAAACATGGATCTCTCATCCATAATGATAGCACAATATAATTCAACCCATAAACATAGCATAAAAATACAACATCCAAAAAAGGACTTCAATGTCCTAATTTATTTATTTCCATCACAAGATAAATTACATGATTACATGATAGAGGCTACTTCCCAAACATGGAAGGATCGCACTCTAGTATAAAAAATCATATGAATAATAATATTACAATGATGATGCGCCACCTTCAAGGTGCTCCAATAGTCATGAACCACAACATAATCCCAATAAAATGATGGGTGAGGAACTCCAACTTCCAAGAGATCTTCATGCATGGACCAATGGGGAATGTTACCCACTTCCCAACCATATTGCCATCATCAAGTGTAATAGATGTCTATGTCACTCTAGGTAATCACCTAGCTATAGAGAAGAAGATAATGGATATGCCACTGTCTGAGCCCAACTCACATAAAGACAAGGGTCTCAAGAAGGCACCGACACTCTCACAAGAGTCACACAAGTTGGTATCCCTCTCTCACACACACATGACAACAAGGTTTATCTCAACACAAGATCCAAATGCACTCAATCCAATCAAATAAGGACAAGAGGAGGGTAGCTAAGGCATAGGATTAGACTTCCCCTCAGTTCTCTGAAACCAACCTAGAAGGTGAAATAGACCACAAGGTCTCAAGTAAGCATTCACCCCACAAATGCTTCTCTAAAGAGGTAGTAGGGACACTTTTTCAACACGCTCTACCTATAGGCCAAGCTTAATTATCAAGTTTGCTTAATTAAGTTTCTTAGATTCAAGTTTTCATTTTCATTTTATATTACACAATTCAAGCAAGGGACACTTTTTCAGCATGCTCTTTGCCTCCAACCTCGTCCAAAGAGTTACGTGTTTTGACACTCTTAATTACTCATTTTAAGTAATTTTTCTTCAACACTTCCTCCAAACCTCATCCAACAAGTTTGGGAAATTGGCCACCCCAAGCCTCCTATGGATATTGTTAGAAATGAAAGTGCAAACCACACAATGAAAATCTGATTCAAACCTTATCATCCTCTAAATAATGTAGAATCAATGGAGATTGCGCAGAAATTAAAATCCACTACACAGAAATAACAAGCATTAAGAACAGAACACATAACACAGTATGTATGTTGGGATAAGGTGCCATTAACCTTGTAAATACCAATATTGTATTTATTCTATTTATTATTTGTAATTTGTAATTACCCATAAGGGATGTACAAGTTTCATCGGCACTGGTAAAAATTATTTACTGTCCACGGTAATTACGAAGTTACTGCACAGTAAGTCCTGGAGTTATCGGCGGTAGTTACGGGATGTCATTTACTATGGTAAATGGTAATTAGTCAAAGTGGGGTGCATATGTGGAGGAATAATCTATTTTTAGTGTTATGACACATGTCATAGATGTCGTAAGAAGGTGTAAGAGATTCTATGAAAACTGGAAGTTGTCATAAGAATCTTGACACTTATAATAGCATATAACACGTCATAAGATGTTGTAAGTGGCTATTTTTGGCCCCAAGATGTTCAAGTTTGCATGGGCACATTTTTTCAAGTGTAGGATGCATGTATGACAGCATTTATGACCCCGTAAGAGCCTATTCTTGGCCATGGACGCCCAAGGTTGTATTGTTGACTCTTGACAAGTGTTATGGACTTGTAAGAAGTCATTTAATGTCTTGAGGTTGTGTAAATTCTATATAAACCATAGCATAGTAGATGAGATGCATAACAGTTTACAGGTACCTAGGTTCTACCGGAGTGAAGGTTGGAGGATAGAGGAAGTGAATGTATTTGTAATCTCCTTTTGTGAAGATAATACAACTTGGCCTCTTTTCTTGGTGGAGTTTTTTACCTGAAAGGGTTTTCTCCATGTTAAACACTTATGTTATGTGCTTCAATCTACTTCTGGTATATTTCTATATTGTGGGTTTACGTTTTGTTACAATTGTTATCACCCAGATTTGCACCTTGACTGCAGTTATGAAACTTCAACAATCTGGAGTAACATGGGAATGATCTCTAAGTGTGGGACTTTGCTAAATGAGATCAGACCTCTGGAGAAGGCCAGCTTCCTTAACTGGTTATCACCTAAAACTACTAAATCCTTAGAGGAAAAGGGAGAAGGAATGCTTTAAAGTGAAGGATGAAACAAAAAGCTTGAAAAACAAAGGGTGATTCACCAAGTTTAATAAAAGAACTCTCACAGTACTGAGAAAATGCACAGCATAACCAAATACAGCAAATGGGCATACACAGATTCAACTAATCCTAGTAGAGGTGAGAAACCAGATGATTGAAAGGAACAATACATTCACAAGCAATCATATGTAAATTCACACTAAACTAAAACTTAGTCCCAAGAGGCAAAATAACTTGCATATATTTAATGGGAAGGTAAAGTTATAGTAGCAGAAAGCTCTGTTTGGAAACAGAAAAGCATCAATGCTCAAAAAATTTCCAACCTTGTTTACAACTTACAAATGCACTTATATAGCATTTCAAAAATGCCCTAAGTCGGTTACAAAATTCGCTCTAGGAGCTGCAGCAGGAAAATATCTCATTTGAATGACTGTCCACCTGCATCAGTTATGGCGTCAAATATATGGAATTGGGAAGATAGAAGATATTTTGGTCTTTAATGCAAGTTGTTGCATCATCGATATGCACCTATGAATCAGTGGAAGATATTTTGGGCATGAATGCCAGCAGCTTCCATTACCTACAGAAATGAATGCAACAAATATCTGCATCCTGCCCCAAAAAGTCACTGAAACGTCCAGTCGCCCAGAATATACAAGGCCAGATCCAAAACTTGAAAGTGAAAATAATCACCTCAGAAGCTCACCAAATGAAAGAGGACGCAAAAACAAGCATTTTTGCCTCTTGCAGCATGTCAAAATTCACCAGGATGAAGGAGATACAGGCGGTTAAAGTTTTGGTCAATCCCTGTATATATCGCTTGAATTTGCCGCCTGAATCAACATCTAAAACTTTCTCTGCAACTCCTTTTGCATATGCCAAGCACTTTGTATATCGGGCTATGAAATGTCTTTGTATGTTCAAAAGTATGTCACCTCTTTGCATTTCAGATTTGTATATTTAAACATACAAGCGAAACATGCATACAAAACTTGCACATACAAACATGCATCTGACCCTTTGCATCTTGCATTGTACCTGACCTTTGTATGTGCGAACATACAAAGAGAACATACATACAAAAACTTGCATCTGCACCTGTGTATATTGTCTTTGTATCTTCAAACATACAAGCCGCGGACTCCAAAATGACCATTAGTTGTATCTGATTGCCCTGTCGGGTCCGGCTTGCATCACCTTTCTTTGTATATTTCTTTGTATGTTCAAATATACAAAGCACTTATACATACAAGCCCCGGACTCAACGCTTGAATTTGTCAGAATTAACTTCTGGGTCAGGTCCGGCTTGTATGTATCCCTTTGTATATTGCCCTTGTATATTTGACTTGCATCTTTTCTTTGTATGTCGTTGATATACAAATGCCCTTGTATATTGTGGACCTCACCTCTTGCACATTCGGCCTTGTATGTTTGACTTGTATCTTAGGCGAAAGTCCTTTGTATGTTTTGCCGATGTACATTTGTAAAATGTACATTCACCCTTGTATCTTCTAACATACAATCTACCTTGTATGTTTTCCTTTTATATGCATCGGGCCTTTGTATCTTTTCATTATATGTTGCGAATGTATGTCTCCTTTATATAAACCCATTGTATATCCGAATATACAACAACAACATACAAACCCTTACATGCAAGCAGGAATCTTTGATGGAATATACCTGCAATGTATAACCTGATATGCATACAGAATGCATACAACTGCCTTTTGCACCTTTTGAAGCCGATTTAACTCCTCTTTCGGTCCCGCCAATGTATCTACTTATTGTATGTCAAACATACAACACAGTATACATGCAAACATTTTGATACATCCGCTGAATATTCCAAGAATCCTCAATGTATATTTTACCATTGTATGTTCGACTCTTGCATCTACCCCTTTGCATATTGCGAATGTATGTTTCAAACATACATTGGCGAACGTATATGTGAATGTACATTCAAAATTGCATATTGAAATACAAGCATTAAACTGAGAAATCCCAGCAATAGAAGATGCTTGAACTTAAAAGATTTCTGGGTTTTATGCAAAGACTGTCCAGGCGAGCTTTTGGAAAATTTGGCAAAATACAGCATGAGTATTTGGAAGATTTAAGCTTTGTATGGACATCTTCTAAAGATTATCAAGGAAAATACAAGGTGAACTGTTTAACTCTGGGCAGAGGAAAATAGGTCAACAATTTGGCAACCTCCATGGGATGTTTGCCTATTAAACAATTAGACCAGTGGCCTTAAGCATCCATTAGGCATGGAGTCATACCAAGACTAAAATATATCTTTGATAAACAATTCTGACCTTATCAACTCAGGATATGGGCAGTGAAGAACATCTTAAAGACCAAACCAAGACAAGAAAGCTGAAGGCAACCCCTCCAACTGTGCTAAATAGCACTTAGGGAAAACAAACAAAAGGAATCTAAACTATTGTGCAGCAGCACTTATTTGAAAGCAAGAAATCTAATCTACTGCTTTACAAGGTAGGTCATACCTCAAAACACCTCTTTATGAGTATCCCATTGACTGGGATAGGTAAATTTTGTCCATCCATGCTTGATAACTGAAATGCATTGTGCTCCTTGCATTCAGTAATGAGAAATGGGCCACTCCACATGTTGTCAAACTTGAAGTGCTTCCCTGGTCTGCTTTTCAACTCATCCCACTTGAGCGCCATATCACCCTCCCTAAAGATTCTGGGAGCGGCCTTCTAATCAAAATTTCTTTTGGTCTGAAGCTGATGATACTCCATAGTTTTCATAGCCCTATCTCTGATTTCTTCAAGCTCTATAAGCTGAACATATCTGACAGCCATGGGATCTTCTTCTTCAAACATCTCCAGCTGATTCATGATATCAAGTGCTGGTAGCTCCATAGATATAGGCAATCTTGCCTCTTTCCCATAGACCAACATATATGGGGAATTCCTAATAGACCTCTTGGGGGTTATTTTGTCTGCCCATAAGGCATATTTCAGACTAGTGTGCCAGGTCCTCTAGTTATCCTCCATTGATCTTTTAATGATCCTTATGAGATTCTTGTTTGTAGATTCAGCCAAACCATTACCCTATGGGTAATAATTTGATCAAGTATTCAGATAGATCCCATTCTTAATAGCCCAGACAGTTATCTTTAGTCCAACAAAGGCTAAAGCATTATCATAGATGATTGACTCAGGCACTCCAAATCTAAATATCAAATCTTGGTAAAAATTCAAAATAGTATTTTCATTTGATTCCTTCAAAGCCACTGCTTCAGTCCACCTTGTGAAATAATCTATAGCTATAAGTATCCACCTGTGGCCTGCACTTGATGGTGAGTTAATGGGACCTACAAAGTCAATGCCCCATCTCATGAAGGGTTGTTCTACTTGAATTGGTTGTAGAGGTAAAGATGGCAGCCTCTCCTTGCCTGCAAATATGGCACATTTTACACATTTTCTAGCCCATGCATGGGCATCCTTGAATAAGTTGGGCCAGTAATATCCAGCTCTCATTATTTTCTAAGCAGTGGTCTTTCCGGCAAAATGACCCCCTGTTGTTCCATCATGAAACTCATGGAGCACTTTATCAGTCTGATCATTATCAATGCATCTTAACAATACACCATTAAAATCTTTTCTGAAAAGGGTGCCATTTATTAAAACATATGGAACGGACTGCAGTCTAAAGTCCCTCCTCTTGGTTCTATCTAATCCTATTGGACATTTACCAGTTTGTGAAAATTGAGTCATGTTATTAACCCAACTTGTGCCCACTACTGCCGTATCATCCTGAGGAGCATCTTCAATGGTCAGAAGCACGTTCTCCTCTTTTTTTATTTTGTTCTCAGAACTAGAAGCAAGCTGTTCACTGAGTCCTCTGCCTCTGACAAGCTTGGTTATCTTAATCTCCACGTCATATTCCATGACCTTGGTGATCCAACCAGCCCTTTTCTCATTTACAACTTTTCCTAACAGGAACTCTTTGACGCTAGGATGAGCGACCATCAAATGTATCTTATTATTAGAAATAAGATGTCTGAACTTCTTGAGGCTCCTTATTAATGCAAGGACATGTTTTTCAACGAAGCTATACCTCTGCTCATACTCCTCCAACCCCTGACTAAAGAATGCGATTGGCTGTTCAAAGCCATCACTCTGCTGCTATACCAGAATCGCAGAGATTGTATCCAGGTCGCCATAAGCATATAAAATAAAATCTTTGGAGAGGTTAGGATTTACCAGAGTTGGCGCAACCGACAATGCCTCCTTTATGGACTCGAAACTGAGTTTGGCCTCCTTCGTCCAACTAAAAACTGTATTTTTCTTCAACATAGACGTCAAAGGTTCAATAGATTAGCAATATTGGGAATGAATCTTCGCAGAAAATTAATTCTACCAATAAAACTTTGTAGTCCCTTCTTATGGCTGGGTAAAGGCAACTCCGGAATAGCTCTTACCCTTTCAGCGTCAATGGTAATGCCTTCTTTTGACACAACATGCCCTAGCAACCTGCCCTCATGCACAGTGAAAATGCATTTCTTGGGATTGAGCGATATCCCAAACTCTTTGCATCTCTCAAATACTTGACTTAAGTGGGATAAATGCTCAGATGCATTCTTAGAAAAAACTGTGATGTCATCTAAATATACAAGCACTAATTTACACAGCAAACCCTTAAAGGCCATATCCATAGCTCTCTAAAAAGTAGAGCCAGCATTTGAAAGACCAAAAGGCATCCTTTTGTAGGCCATGGTGCCCCATTTGGTGGTGAAAGTGGTCTTGAACTGATCCTCTTCCTTGACTAACACTTGATTATAGCCAGAATATCCGTCAAGCAAGGAGACTCTTTCAGAACCAGCCACTACTTCCAGAATTTGCTCCATTGAGGGCAACGGGTAGTGGTCTTTTAGGGAGGCTCTATTGAGATCTCTGAAGTCGACACATAGTCTGATCTCTCCATTCTTTTTTCTCACAGGGACAAGGTTGGAGATCCAAGAAGTATGCTTGATCAGAAAAATGATCTTTCCCTCGATTAGCTTAGTCAATTCTTTAATCATCATGGGCTCCAGCTTCGAGTTTAGAGGTCTTTGCTTCTGCCTCACAGGTTTTGTGCCTAGTTCTAATTCTATGGTATGCTGGGCAATATGAGGGTCAAACCCCTTTAGGTCTGAATAATCCCAAGCAAACACATCTTCAAACTCTTGATAAAGAGCAATAAAAGCTTTTCTATCCTCAGGGGAACATATTTTTCCAATTTTGAGAAGCTTACCTTTGAATATTTCTAGCTCCTCGTAATGCTCCTCTTTAACCTGCATGTTGGTTTTGCTTTTCTTTAGCTGATCATCAGTCCCAAAAATAGATTCCAAGGTTACCAATCCTTTGGGTAGTTTGTTTGTCCTTAATTGAATAACTTGACCATCCTCATATTGTTGCTTGAGTCTATCCTGATTCATCATTGAAAACTCATCCTCCTCTAACAGGAAACGCAAGATCTGCTCATCACTTTCAAAAACCTGCCAATGAATATTATTGTCAGGGATAGAAGGCCTGTCCACTATTTTTACATGGGGCTGCACCTTATTTCTTTGAATATCACTGGGGATGTCAAACTGGGCCCCAATTGCAGCTAACCTATCAGCATGGGAATTCTGATTTCTTGAAATAGAGATCAGATTGAAAACTTTAAACTCTTCAATCATATCCCATACCCTATGTTTGTAGCATTTCAAAACATCATTTTTTGTAACATGCAACCCTCTCACCTGATTTACAATGAGTTCACTGTCATCATAGACCTGCAAACAACCAATTTTCCTCTTTCTTGCCCACTGCAAACCTTGGATTAATCCTTCATATTCAGCAGTGTTATTTGTACATGAAAAGGCAAAACATAAAGAAGAATAGTATTTTTCACCTTGCGGGGATACAAGCATTGCACCACCTCCAGATCCATTCCTATTCCTAGAGCCATCAAAATACATCTTCCAAACCTCATTTTGTCGTTCTATCTGTTGTTCTGTATCCTTTACCAGATTTGGAATTGTTGTTTCAGGCTCATGTAGTATGTAAATCCCCATACCAGTTTCTTGGACGTGTCCCTCAAGGTCATCAACAACATTTTCCAAGGCCCACTCCTTTAGAAGCACCTCTGGTATACTTTCAGCTTGTAGCTCTTGAGCAGCAACAAGTTCAGGATCATCAGAAATAATGCAATTTGCATTAACAACACTTGGAACATAAGGCTCTATGTGATGATTTGAAAGCAATTCAGATTTTAGAGTCACTTTCGTGCCATATTTGGTCCTAAAAACATGTGGGACCAGTTCGAGGATAAATATCCTCCTATTTTGGCTGTGAATTCTCTTGACAAACACATGGCAAAATAAGGAGGCAAGTCTATAATAAACACCTCCTGGGAAATGGAAACATTTGGGCAAGTGTGCAGAGTGAGGCCTAGGTCTTTGATCACACCCACAGTATTAACAGCGGTGCCATCTAAGTGAAGCACACCTTTCTCAAAGGGTTGGTACTTCAATCCTAATTGATCTGCAATCTGTTTTGGCATCATAGAACTACTTGCACCACCATCCACCATGCAGTTATGTACTAACTTGTCTCCAATTATTAATGATACATAAAATGGGAGTGGTTTGGCATTTTTGTTTGGCTGTTTGCTGTTATCTTGGGATGAATTGGTAAGGACAACCCTATTTGGGTTAGCAGTTGTATCATTAGGCACTTTTAAATCGGACAAGGCAGATTATAATATGTCTTTTTGGCCTGGGATGGCTAAAGTATCCCACATAGACATTATCACATTCATCTTCTTCATATTTTTAATAATATTGAAAGGTGGAGTGGCATGTACCTTTTGTTGTGACTTTGTAGCAACAATATTAGCCTGCAAATGAGGCATTTCCCTCGCTATTGCTGAAGTATTTCTTTATAAAATGTGGGGAATACGAGATGTAGAAGCACCAACATGTCCTTTCTCTTTATTTGTTGCTTGATCTACTTCATAACCCCTCTTCTTGGCTCTTGTATTGGCTGCAACTGGAGTATTATTGCTGTTTACACCACAAAATTCACCTTCTTGCCAATTTATGAAGGTAGAATCATTTTGAGGCTGGTTCTGCTGTTGCACAACCCCATCATGAGGTGTATTCAGCTGCGAGACTACAACATTCTGTACCATCAAGGCTTGATTTATAACCCCATTCAAGTAGGCTGCCTGATTATGTGGCTAATTGCATGGAAAACACCATTCATATTCAACTACAAGGTTATTCTGAACAGGAACAAGGTCCTTGACAGAATTGATGGGCACCAAATTATAAGGTTGAAAAGGCCTCTGATTCACATTCTGCCTGGTACTTTGGTAACTGCTTTGATAAGGTGGCCCGTTAGCTTGGTATGGTTGGTTTTGCCCTTGGAAAGGCTGATTTTGCCCTTGAGGTTATGATTGATAAGGCTGCTTGTTCTGGGACTGCTGCTTTTTAATGTTTACTAGCTCATTCCCAAAAGTTTGTAGGATATTTTCTATTTTTTGCTGGCTATTTTTAATATCTTTTAACTCTTGAGACGAGCTAGAAGAAATAGTTTCAGAATTAGCAGCACTTGGTAATGTTGCAGTAGTAGGTAAAGGGGCAAAATACAGAATTGGTAATGGCATTGAAGCTTGAATCTCGGGGAAGATGGGCATTGGTGGTCTAGGTGCTATTTTTCTGGCCTGAATCAGGCTATTCTCTGCCCTTATAGCTATTTCATATGCATCAGGGAAACTAGTACCTCCTAATGATTGTATCATCACTGAAATATCATTATTTAGGGCTTTCAAAAAATATAGAAAAGCATATTTAGCTGGAGGCCTTACCATGGCAAGAATTCTGTCCCATGTCTTCTGAAATCTGAAGTTGAAATCTATCATTTGCTTTTGGGGAACTCTCTTTATTGTAGTCATTTGTTCAACCAGTGACAAGTTGTCTGATTTATCTTGAAATTCTTATTTAACTTGTCACCTAGATCATCCCAGGTTGTAATGGTTTGCACTAGTAAACTCCTAAACCATTGCAATGCTTTCCCCTTGAAAGAGGCAACCAGTAGCCTGATGGCTACATTCTCCTGGGTCACATGATGAACACCACATAGAGAAGCTACGTGTCTAATGTGCTCAATAGGGTTAGGTTGATTCTCCCCTATGAAATAAGGTAGACTCTTCAAAGTTGCCATAGGTATAACATCATGTACTATTAAATTCAATGGGTTGCCCCCATCAAAAGCCACAAATGGCTGATTCCTTGTCATTTGAACGGCTAGAGGTAGGATTGCTTGAGTTGCTACAGGAACTACAGGGGGAACTGGCCTAAAATTTGGTGGAGTTGATTGTACCCTTTTAGAGACCAGAGTCCTTACTACAGCTCTACTCCATCTTCTAAGTGGAGACAACTGCAAATAGTCAAATGTACTTAAACTCCTAGTTTGAATCTTTCTCATATAATGGTACAACAGAACTGATCTGCTTGTCTCTCCTCAGTCTGAGTTGCTAGATATGCAAGTTTTAACCTCTTATAGGTCTAAAAATCACTGGCTGCACATCAAAACTAGTAATAAAAGATAGTATTCGAGTGTCGTCTAACTCTTGGTCCCACCGGGCGTGCCAGAAATTGTTATCACCCAGATTTGCACCCTGACTATAGTTACGAAACTTCAGCAATCTGGAGTAACATGGGAATGATCTCTAAATGTGGGACTTTGCTAAATGAGATCAAACCTCCAGAGAAGGCCGGCTTCCTTAACTGGTTACTGTTAGCCTTAGGGCATACAACTGAGAGGGGGGGTGAATCAGTTGTACAAAACTTTCTTTTTTTAAACACTTGAATCTTCTTTAGTGATTAGCATAATATTAATCATGAACCATAATGCATTCAAATCAAAAGCAAAAACATATCAACACATATGACACCAAGATTTTGACGTGGAAAACCCGGTTAAGGGAAAAACCACGGGGTGATTAACCCAAGAATGTATTCTCTGTTAGAAGAATAGAAAGAACAAAATGGCACATGCCAATTAGGACTCACTACCTGAGCACACTGCTCACAAGAGGCTCACTGCCTACAAGAGATACACTGTCTACAAAGGAATAAGTATCACCTTTATGAACTGGAGAATAGCATCTTCAGCATGCTTGAATCAATTCCATTTAAGCCCAATACTTCTGCTTTGCCTTTCGCACTTCTCTTCACTACCACACACTCATCACTACAAGACACGCTTCAAAATAAATTCACAAACCTTTATTTATATAAGGCATCAACTTAGGAATAACCATCTAAGTCAAAAAACACCTACAAGATCATTCGCAAGACGTGTAACACATCCGGTCGGCCAATCTCAAGAAGAACACCAATACCCGTGGTTATTCTTCAAATGTAAACTCTAACTTCAATGCGGACCACCAACATTAACTGGACATGATCCAATGATCATCATAACCTTCCCTGAATCACCAAAAACATCTGCATGTCATCATCCTACTGGAATTCATCTCTCCTTCATCCGGAGCTACAAGAACACAGTCTGTCATCACTGTCACAAATGAATAGGCTCTTCTAAACCTTCAAACCATGAACCAATTTGTGT
Organism: Cunninghamia lanceolata; assembly: GCA_027924645.1. Lineage (NCBI taxonomy): Eukaryota > Viridiplantae > Streptophyta > Pinopsida > Cupressales > Cupressaceae > Cunninghamia > Cunninghamia lanceolata. The sequence goes on along the minus strand of BSBN01000311.1, from coordinate 3,865,302 downwards.
GATACTTCATAGGGACATCCTCAACACTTCGTCAGATCCGCAGAACAGGATAATGAAATACCGGATCTCACCGGACCAATTTGTGGCACTCTGTCACCTCTGAACACCTGTCGGAGACAGTTCTACTTGAGCGACCATAACTTCTTCAGATCTTCATGCGAACCTCTGAAATCTTGACTAGAGCATCTCAAGACTTGTATCTACAAACCCTTTAAACTGCATCCTCTGATCCTCAACCTATCGAGGACTTTTACCTTCTTGTCATCACTGTTCTTCACTGTTCCTGATTGAGACTTATTTTCTCAATATCCTTAGCACACAGCTCATCTAATCCTTCTCATTAATGCAACATGAGTATGTTGACATCAATGACAACACTAGTTAAACCGATACTTGCAACAATCTCCCCCTTTGTTATTGATGGCAACATATGATGTGAAAAACCATCAAGACAAGAACTTCTCCTTGCTGTTACAACTCCCCCTAACAACAGCAACCATTCACATGTCTTCTCTTCCTTTATTGCTCCCCCTTTGATCAACAACCACTTGTTTTTCACATGTCTTCTCTCTCCCTTTGACATCAATGGCAAAGGGCTCATACTTGCAATTTCACCACCTCAGACTCATACTTGCTGCTCCCCCTAAGTAGCAGCTCCCCAACATCAATCTGGATCACAAGATATGACTGTGATATCCACCAGATTGATGCACATCAGTGCATCCTAGTTCATCACCGGAGGGGTAATAACCCCTAACTTCTCCCTGAGATACTCAAAAGAGTCCTTGGGAAGATGTTTAGTAAAAATATCTGCAATCTGATCCTTGGAGGGCACATAGTCTAATCTGACTTCATCCTTGTTCACTTGCTCTCTCAGAAAGTGAAACTTGATAGATATATTCTTAGTCTTAGAATGCAACACTGGATTCTTAGAAATACTTACTGCACTTGAATTATCATAGAAAATTGTGATAGGCTCCTCATATTCTACTTGAATATCTCTTAGCATTTGTTTCATCCACAGAACTTGAGTGCAACTACTTGCTGCAACAATGTATTCTGCTTCAGTAGTAGACAGGGATATTGCCTCTTGTTTCTTTCTTAGCCAAGAAACCAATCTTTTTTCTAAAAAGAATGCTCCTCCACTTGTACTCTTCCTATCGTCCACATCTCCTACCCAATCTGCATCTGTATATGCACGAAGAGAAAAATTATGATCTCTAGGATACCATAGACCATACTCTACTGTCCCTTTTAAGTACCTAATTTTTTTTTGATTGTCATGACATGAGATTCTCTGGGATCAGCCTGACATCTCGCCACAAGACTAATAGCCTGCATTATATCTGGTCTAGTTTGAGTGAGATATAATAATCCTCCAATCATTGATCTGTACTTTATCTGATCTGTCTTAGGAGAGTCATCATCTTTGCTCAACTTACATCCGGTAGCCATGGGAGTGTGCATTGGCTTTGAATCTTCCATTCCAAATTTCCTCAACAATTCTTTCACATATTTGGTCTGAGAAATAAAGATTCCTTTCTTTGTTTGAGTAATTTGCAGACCCAAGAAAAAATTTATTTCACCAAGCATTGACATTTCAAACTCACTTTTCATTTGATTTGCAAAGGTTTTACACATACTGTCTCTTCCTCCAAAGATGATATCATCAACAAATACTTCAACAATCAAGATGTTTTCATGATCAATTTTGAAATATAGGTTACTATCAACAATACCTTTGCTGAAACCAATCTTCAAAAGATGTTTGTCCAGTCCTTCATACCATGCTCTTGGTGCTTACTTTAGACCATACAGTGCCTTCTTTAATTTGCAGACCATATCACCATGCTCAGATAATTGAAATCCATTCGGTTGTTCAATGTACACTTCTTCTTCTAGGAAAGCAGATTTGACATCCATCTGATACACCTTGAAATTCTTGAAGGCAGCAAATGCAAGAAATAGTCTGACTGCTTCAATTCTTGCCACCGGAGCAAAGGTTTCTTCAAAATCAATTCCTTCTATTTGAGAGTAGCCTTTGTAGACCAATCTGACTTTATTTCTGATTACTTCGCCAACTTCATTTAGTTTGTTCTAGAAGACCCATTTGGTTCCAATCACATTCTTGTTTCTAGGTCTGGGAACAAGATCCCAAGTGTGATTTTTCTCAATTTGCATCAACTCTTCCTCCATTGCTTTGGTCCAATTTTCATCATTGCAGGCTTCATTTATTGTCTTAGGTTCAATCTTTGAAATCAGACAATATTCATCTGAATTTTAAGTAATTTTCCTTCTAGTTTGCACACCTTTGTTTTTGTCACCTATGATCTGATCTTCAGAGTGGTTCAGTCTTACATACCTTAGAATTTTGGGAGTTTCTTGCACTTCTGCTTCTTGATCAGGCTCATTCAGACCCATCTCTTCTTCCTGATTTATCGGATCAATCTAAATCTGACTTTCAAGAGAGGATTAAGCTCCTTGAACCAGAACACCATTCTGATCATCTTCATCATACTCATAAAACCTTGAGGGTTTCTTTATTCCCTCATCAACTTTCACATTTGTACTCTCTATCATCTTTCTTAGTCTCTTGTTATAACACCGATATGCTTTGCTTTGAGTAGAGTAACCCAAGAATATTCCTTCATCACTTCTAGCATCAAACTCGCCTAAATCTTCATCTCTTTTGATGTAACACTTGCTACCAAAGACTCTGAAATATCTTACAGTAGGAGTAATGCCAAACCAAAGTTCATAAGGGGTCTTACTGGTATTGCTTTTGATTTGAATTTGATTAAGAGTATAGACTGCAGTGCTGACAGCTTCTCTCCAATAGATCTGAGGAACATTTGCTTCCATCATCATAGTCCTAGATGCTTCCTGGATGGTCCGATTCTTTCTCTCCACTACTTCATTCTGCTCTGGAGTCCTCAAAGCAGACAATTATCTCTTAATTCCATGTTTCTCACAGAATTCTATGAACTCACCGAATGTGAATTCTCCACCTCTATCAGAGCTCAGACATTTCAACTTTATTCTTGTTTCATTCTCTACCATAGCCTTGAATATTTTGAATTTCTCAAGAGCTTCTGATTTCTCCTTTAGAAAGGTTACCCACATCATCTGGGAATAATCATCTATTAGCAACATGAAGTATCTATCACCTTGAATACTTCTGGTTCTTCCACAAAGGTCAGTGTGAACTAAGTCCAATAGTCTGGTAGAAGATAGTTCCTTGCTTTTGAATGTGACTCTACTCATCTTACCCAACTGACATTCCTTGCACAAACTGTTAGTAGGTTTTAACAATTTTAGAAGATCTCTTATAGCCTGAGAATTGCTTATCTTGATGATATTATCAAAATTCATATGACACATCCTTCTATGCCATAACCAACTCTGATCAACTTGAACAAATAAGTAGCTTTTACCAGTACCAACCAATTGGAAGATATCACCTTTAGTTTGAGACTGGATGCAATCTCTATTCCAGATCTTTCAAGGATTTTGCATTTTCCATCCTTGAATCGAAGATCATAGCCTTTGTCCACCAGCTATCCAACACTGAAAAGATTGTGCTTCAAACCTTCAACATACAGTACATTACCAGTTTTGTTTCTTCCATTAAAAGAAATAGTTCCTCTTTCTCTAATTCTACTAGTAGAATTATCACCAAACTTCACCATTCCTCCTTCATACCTTTCCAAATCTATGAACTTATTCTTGTCACCTGTCATGTGGTGAGAGCAACCACTGTCAATGACCTAATCATTCTTTTCTTCAACTTGGCTAGCCAGAGTTCTTTCTACAACTTTATGATTGATAGATACAGAGGATATTGGTTCTTCTTCCTTGATGGAAATAAACACCCATTCACTTCCGGATCTGTTCCCTGTCTCTGATTCATCATCTGTTACTCCATTATCATCTTCTTCATGGACATAGTAACAATTCTTTTGGAACCTTGATCTGTTAGGATTTGGTTTTGAAAATCTTTCCAAACATCTTGAGGCAAAATGACCAATCTTATTACAGTTGAAACATTTAAAAGGTAATTTTCCTTCATACTTACCAGATCCTCTTGGCATTCTCTTTGCAATGAGGGCTTCAAGTTGAGCAGTTTCTACTTCGTCTTCTTCCAAGTCTTTTCTTACTTTTCCATACCATGACAAATTCCTTGATGAGTTCTCTCCCGGATCAAATCCTTGTTTACCTTTCACAAAGGCACTGGCTTTGAATGCAGATTCAGTTTTGGGGGGATCATCTCCAAATTCGGTCATTTCAAAAGCAGCCAGTTTGCTAGCCAATTGGTCTCTTGTGACAGTTGCATAGGATCTGAATTCATCAATGGCAGCAACCTTGATTTTGTAAGAGGCAGGAAGGGATCTGAGAATCTTACCAACAATCTCATTTTCATCCAAGACTCCACGAGAGTTTCTAATTCCACAAACCAGCTCATTCACTCTTGGCATAAAAGTGGTAATATTTTCATCATCTCTCATCTTCAGTTTTTCAAATTTCCCTTTTAGACTCTATAACCTTGCACATTTAACATACTCATCTCCTTCATGCAGAAGTTCCAGTTTAATCCAGATCTCATAGGCAATTGGTAGGTCAATAACATTTGAGAGCTCTGAGTCAGTTAATGCACTTAGAAGAGCCTCTTTGGTCCGCAAATTGTTTTCAGTATCTGTGATTTTATTTAGGGTTGTCAAACCACCCTGTGGAGGTACATATGCTTTTGAGACCATGGACCAGTACACCTTTCCCATACACTGCAAGTGACATTTCATGCGACCTTTCCAAAGAGAAAAGTTTGTACCATCAAACTTCAGACTATCCTTCTTGTATGACGACATCCTGGATCTCCTCAAGCGGTTAAGCTCCTTTTAGAGGAACTTAGCTCTGATACCAATTGTTAGCCTTAGGGCATACAACTGAGGGGGGGGTGAATTAGTTGTACAAAACTTTCTCTTTTTAAACACTTGAATCTTCTTTAGTGATTAGCATAATATTAATCATAAACCATAATGCATTCAAATCAAAAGCAAAAACATATCAACACATATGACACCAAGATTTTGATGTGGAAAACCTGATTAAGGGAAAAACCACAGGGTGATTAACCCAAGAATGTATTCTCTGTTAGAAGAATAGAAAGAACAAAATGGCACATGCCAATTAGGGCTCACTGCCCGAGCACACTGCTCACAAGAAGCTCACTGCCTATAAGAGACACATTGTCTACAAAGGAATAAGTATCACCTTTATGAACTGGAGAATAGCATCTTCAACATGCTTGAATCAGTTCCATTTAAGCCCAATACTTATGCTCTACCTTTCACATTTCTCTTCGCTACCACACACTCATTGCCGCAAGACACTTCAAAATGAATTCACAAACCTTTATTTATACAAGGCATTGACTTAGGAACAATCATCTAAGTTGAAAAACACCTACAAGATCATTTGCAAGACGTGTAACACATCCAGTCGGCCAGTCTCAAGAAGAACACCAATACCTGTGGTTATTCTTCAAATGCAAACTCTAACTTCAATGCAGACCACCAACATTAATTAGACATGATCCAACGATCATCATAACCTTCCCTGAATCACCAAAAACATCTGCACGTCATCATCCTACTAAAATTCATCTCTCCTTCATCCGAAGCTACAAAACACAGTCTGTCATCACTGTCACAAATGAATAGGCTCTTCTGAACCTTCAAACCACGAACCAATTTGTTTGATACTTCACAGGGACGTCCTCAACACTTCCTCAGATCCGCAGAATGGGATAATGAAATACCAGATCTCACCAGACCAATCTGTGGCACTCTGTCACCTCTGAACACCTGCCGGAGCTGGTTCTACTTGAACGACCATAACTTCTTCAGATCTTCATGCGAACCTCTGAAATCTTGACTGGAGCATCTCAAGACTTGTATCTACAAATCCTTTAAACCGCATCCTCTGATCCTCAACCTATCGAGGACTTTTACCTTCTTGTCATCACTGTTCTTCACTATTCTTGATTGAGACTTATTTTCTCAATATCCTTAGCACACATCTCATCTAATCCTTCTCATTAATGCAACATGAGTATGTTGACATCAATGACAACACCAGTTAAACCCATACTTGCAACAGTTATCACCTAAAACCACTAAATCCTTAGAAGAAAAGGGAGAAGGAATGCTTTAAAGTGAAGGATGAAACAAAAAGCTTGAAAAACAAACGGTGATTCACCAAGCTTAATAAAAGAACCCTCACAATACTGAGAAAATGCACAGCATAACCAAATACAGCAAATAGGCATAGACAGATTCAACTAATCCTAGCAGAGGTGAGAAACCAGATGATTGAAAGGAACAATACATTCACAGGCAATCATATGTAAATTCACACTAAATTAAAACTTAGTCCAAAGAGGTAAAATAACTTGCATATATTTAATAGGAAGGCAAAGTTACAGTAGCAGAAAGCTCTGTTTGAAAACAGAAAAGCCTCAATGCTTAAAAAATTTCCAACCTTGTTTACAACTTACAAATGCATTTATATAGCATTTCAAAAATGCCCTAAGTCGGTTACAAAATTCACTCTAGGAGCTGCAGCAGGAAAATATCTCCTTTGAATGACTGTCCACCTGCATCAGTTATGGCGTCAAATATCTGGAACTGGGCAGATAGAAGATATTTTGGTCTTTAATGCAAGTTGTTGCATCATCGATCTGCACCTATGAATCAGTGGAAGATATTTTGGGCATGAATGCCAACAGCTTCCATTACCTACAGAAATGAATGCAACAAATATCTGCATCCTGCCCCAAAAAGTCACTGAAACATCCAGTCACCCAAAATATACAAGGCCAAATCCAAAACTTGAAAGTGAAAATAATTGCCTCAGAAGCCTGCCAAATGAAAGAGGAGGCAAAAACAAGCATTTTTGCCTCTTGCAGCATGTCGAAATTCGGCAGGATGAAGGAGATACAGGCGGTCAAAGTTTTGGTCAACCGCCTATATATATTGCTTGAATTTGCCGCCTGAATCGACATCTAAAACTTTCTTTGCAACTCCTTTTTCATATGCCAAGCGCTTTGTATATCGGGCTATGAAATGTCTTTGTATGTTCAAAAGTACGTCACCTCTTTGCATTTCGGATTTGTATATTTAAACATATAAGCGAAACATGCATACAAAACTTGCACATACAAACATGCATCTGACCCTTTGCATCTCACATTGTACCTGACCTTTGTATGTCCGAACATACAAAGAGAACATACATACAAAAACTTGCATCTGCACCTGTGTATATTTTCTTTGTATCTTCAAACATAGAAGCCGCGGACTCCAAAATGACCATTAGTTGTATCTGATTGCCCTGTCGGGTCTGGCTTGCATCACCTTTCTTTGTATATTTCTTTGTATGTTCAAATATACAAAGCACTTATACATACAAGCTGCAGACTCGACGCTTGAATTTGTTAGATTTAACTTCTGGGTTGGGTCAAGCTTGTATGTATCCCTTTGTATATTGCCCTTGTATATTTGACTTGCATCTTTTCTTTGTATGTCGCCAATATACAAACGCCCTTGTATATTGTGGACCCCACCTCTTGCACATTCGGCCTTGTATGTTCGACTTGTATCTTAGGCGAAAGTCCTTTGTATGTCTTGCCGATGTACATTTGTAAAATGTACATTCACCCTTGTATCTTCTAACATATAATCTGCCTTGTATGTTTTCCTTTTATATGCATCGGGCCCTTGTATCTTTTCATTGTATGTTGTGAATGTATGTCTCCTTTGTATAAACTCGTTGTATATTCGAATATACAACATACAAACCCTTACATGCAAGCGAGAATCTTTGATGGAATATACTTGCAATGTATAACCTGATATGCATACAAAATGCATACAACTACCTTTTGTGCCTTTTGAAGCTGATTTAACTCCTCTTTCGGGCCCGCCAATGTATCTACTTGTTGTATGTCAAACATACAACACAATATACATGCAAACATTTTGATACATCCGCTGAATATTCTGAAAATCCTCAATGTATATTTCACCTTTGTATGTTCGACTCTTGCATCTACCCCTTTGCATATTGCGAATGTATGTTTCAAACATACATTGGCAAACGTATAAGCAAATGTACATTCAAATTTGCATATTGAAATACAAGCATTAAACTGAGAAATCCTAGCGATAGAAGATGCTTGAACTTAAAAGATTTTTGGGTTTTTCTGGGTTTTATGCAAAGACTGTCCAGGCGAGCTTTTGGAAAAATTGGAAAAATATAGCGTGAGTATTTGGAAGATTTAAGCTTTGTATGGGCATCTTCTAAAGATTTTCAAGGAAAATACAAGGTGAATTGTTTAACTCTGGGCAGAGGAAAATAGGTCAACAACAATCTCCATTAATAACACACAGTTAAAGATTGCTGAAATTTATCTCGAATCAGATTTCCATTGAAGTAGTGTTGTTTTCATTTCTAACATTTGGTATCAGAGCCTGGCCAACTTTGACTCTTGGGTGGTAGTGTGGAAGATGTAGCTATAGTGGGAGATTTGGTTGTGTTTGTTTTGCAGATCTTGTGTTGTTATTATGGCTGCATCCACCGTTGCATCAACCTCTCGAATGGACATTGAGAAGTTCAACGGAACGGGGTATGAGTTGTGGAAGCTGAAAATGGAAGATTTGTTGGAAGAAAGAAACCAATGGTTGGCTATTCAAAAAGAGAAGAAACCTGATGATGTCTCTCTGGATGAGTGGGCTAGACTGGATAAGAAGGCACGAGGAACTATCTGGTTATATCTTTCAGACTCTGTCCTGTTGAATGTCGCAAAGGAAGAGACTGCATACATGTTGTGGAAATAGTTGAGTGAGATCTATCAAGCCAAGAGTATGGTAAATAAACTTTATTTAAAAAGAAAATTGATTTCCATGAAAATGCGAGAAGGTGAATCAGTTGCAGAGCATTTAAATTCTTTTAATTTGTTAGTGAGTCAGCTTGATTCAGTAGATGTTAAGGTTAGTAAGGAAGATAAATGTATCTTACTTCTTTGTTCTTTACCTGAGTCTTGGGAGAATGTTATCCTTGCTATCACTACTAACCTTGTGGATCCAAAGTTGGATGCTCTTGTTTCAGTGCTATTGTCACAAGAATTGAGAAAGAAGAGTTCAGATAGTTCAGATGATGGTCTTAGTATCAGGGGAAGGTCTAAGGAAAGAGGACTTAAAGGAGATCAGAAAGGGTCTAAGGACAAGTCCAAGGGCCAATCTAAAACTCCTGGTAAAAAGAACAAAGTTAAGTGTTGGAACTGCGGTAAAAGGGGACATGTGAAGGAGTGTAGAAATCCCAAGAAACAGTGGGAGAGTGCTTCAAATAAGTCCTCAAATACAGGTGAAGAAGTTTTACTTTCTGCATGTAATCTTGTTTCTGATGAAAACTAGTTGGTTGACTCAAGATGCTCGTTTCATATGACTTCGCATAAGGAATGGTTCTCCTTATAAGAAGAATATAATGGAGGTAATATTTACCTTGGTGACAACTCTTCATATCCAATTGTTGGGAAAGGAAAGGTATTGTTGTGTTTCAGTGATGGGAGGATTAAAACCCTCCTTGGTGTTTTGCATGTTCCTGGATTAGCTAGAAATCTAATTTTAGTTTTGAAGTTGAATGATTTGGGAATGCATGTGACATTTGACAAGCATGGCTGTAGATTAGTGAGAGGAAACTTGGTGGTAGTGAAGGGGAAGAGATTCAGAAGCCTGTTCAAGCTTGAAGCCACTACGGTTTATAATGCCTCCTATGTATCTGAGGCTAATACTGAAAATACATGTATGTTGTGGCACCGTAGATTGGGCCACACAAGTAATAATGTATTAAAAACTATTAAGAATAAAAATTTGTTGGATGGTTTCTCCTATTCTGATAAGCACTTTGATTTCTATGAGCATTGTGTGTTTGGTAAACAAAATAGAAAATTATTTTCTTCAGGAAGCAATAGAGCAAAAGAGAAGTTAGAAATTATTCATATGGATGTGTTTGGGCCTATGGATAATGAATCTTTCAGAAAATCTTGTTATTTTGTAACCTTCATTGATGATGTATCCAGATTTACATGGATTTATTTTATGAAGCATAAATTTAAAGTTTTCACTAAGTTTAAGGAATTCAAAGTCTTAGTAGAGAACCAATTAGGTTTAAAGATAAAAATATTAAGATCTGACAATGGAGGGGAATATTTCTCTAAGGAATTTGATGAGTTTTGCAAGCATGCAGGTATAATCAAACAAAAGACAACTCCGTATACACCACAATAGAATGGTGTTGCAGAAAGGATGAACCAAACAATTATGGAAAGGGCCAGAAGTATGCTTAGTGATGCACAGTTGGATAAATGCTTTTGGGCAGAGGCTATGTGTACTACTTGCTACTTGATAAATAGATCTCCTTGTAAGGCTCTTGATTCGACACCTTATGAAGTGTGGACAGGTAAGAAACCTTTTGTTTCACATTTAATGGTTTTTTGCTGTGAAGCTTTTATTCATGTGCCTAAGGAAAAGTGATCTAAGTTGGATCCAAAGGCTAAAAAGTGTAAATTCATTGGATATGGTGATAATGTCAAAGGTTATAAGCTTTGGAATCCACTAACCCGCAATATTATCTTTTCTAGAGATGTTATTTTCAGGGAACTTAGAGCTATTTTTGAACCTGAGTAGCCAAAAGAAAAAGAAGAAAAGGTAAAAAAGGTGCACTTTGATTTAGAGTAGCAAGATGCACCTTAGGAAGAACATAATGCTGGATTGGGGGGTGAAGAAGAAGAAGAAGATTCAAGTAGTTCTGATGAAGATGAATCTATTGTTATAGGAGTTGGTGCAGATGATCATGTAGAAGAATGAGTAGAGTCTCTTACTCCACCCTTGAGGAGATCCACAAGACAACGGAATCCAATTGACAGGTATAACCCACCAAATTTCTATTGTGTATATGCTTTATTGAGTACTAACGATGAACCTAGATCCTACAGGGAAGCTATTTCTGCAAATGATAGCGAGTCTTGGCAGCCAGCCATGTAGGAGGAGATGATGGCTTTAGACTCTTGTAACACTTGGGAACTTGTTCATTTTCCCAAAGGAAGAAAGGCCATAGGATGTAAGTGGGTCTTCAAGAAGAAATTTGGAGCAGACGAGTCATTGGAGAAGTACAAGGCTAGACTGGTAGCCAAGGGTTACTCCCAGAGAGAGGGAATTGATTTTGGGGAGATTTTCTCTCCTGTTGCTAAATTGACTTCTATTCGATTTCTCTTATCCATTACTGCAACTTATGATTGGGAGATTGAGCAAATAGATGTTAAGACTGTGTTCTTACATGGAGATCTTGAAGAAGAAATTTATATGTAACAACCTACAGGTTTTGAGGTAAAAGGAAAAGAACATTGGGTTTGCAGATTAAAGAGGTCTCTTTATGGTCTGAAATAGTCCCCTAGAATGTGGTATCAAAAGTTTGACTCATTTGTTTTGAAATTGGGTTTTGTTAGAAGCGAGGAGCATCACTGTGTTTACATTTATTGTGTTGATGATTCTATACTAGTTATTGCTTTGTATGTTGATGACATGTTTTTCAGCAATACTAAGGGTATGATCAGTGAGTTTAAAGCCTAACTTTGAGGTGCATTTGAGATGAAGGATCTTGGTACTAAAAGGTATATTTTTGGGAATAGAGATTAGAAGGGATAGAGTTAACAGAAAGCTTTGGTTGTCACACAGTAAATATGTGAATATTGTTGTGCAGAGGTTTAATTTACAGGACTGTAACCCAGTTAGAGTTCCTTTACCCATTGGTACTAAGCTTTCATTAGATATGTGTCCAAAGACTGAGGATGATCTTGAGGATATGTCTAATGTGCCATATGCTAGTGTTGTAGGGAGTTTGATGTATGCAATGGTTTGCACTAGACTAGATATCGCCCAAGCAATGGGAGTTTTGAGCAGATTTATGTCTAACCTTGGGAGACGGCATTGGAACTATGTGAAGATGGTGTTTAAATATCTTGCAGGTACTCCTGACCATTGTTTGGTTTATTCTAGTACTGATAGTACTAATAAATTATTAGACATACAGGGTTTTGTTGATGCAGATTGGGCAAGTGACTTGGATAGTCGAAGGTCCACTAGTGGCTATGTGTTTACTTTGTTGGGAGGTGTAGTGAGTTGGATGAGTAAGAGGTAGCCCACAGTTGTTTTGTCCACCATAGAAGCAGAGTATATGGCTGCTACTCATGTCTCCAAGGAGGTAGTTTGGTTGAGGAGACTATGTACAGGTATTGGTTTTGATTGCAGGATCATTCAGATTGGTTGTGATAGCCAGAGTGCTATATGTTTGGCCAAGAATCCCATGTATCATGCTCAGACTAAGCATGTTGATGTTCAGTATCACTTTGTTCAAGAGTTGGGTGCAAATGGAGAGATTGAGTTGAAGAAGATAGACAATCAGGAGAATGTTGCAGATTCATTGACTAAGCTTGTGAGCATAGAGAAGTTCGTGTGGTGCAGAGAGGCCATGGGCCTTGTCTCTAGTGCCTGATTATTTTTTTATTTAATTTCCTATGGGTTGATTTGCAATGTATAATGTCAAGTGGGAGAATGTTGGGATAAGGTGCCATTAACCTTGTAAATACCAATATTATATTTATTCCATTTATTATTTGTAATTTGTAATTACCCATAAGGGATGTACAAGTTTCACCGGTAGTGGTAAAAATTATTTACTATCCATGGTAATTACGAAGTAACTGCACAATAAGTCCCAGAGTTATCGGCGGTAGTTACGGGATGTCATTTACTATGGTAAATGGTAATTGGTCAAAGTGGGGTACATATGTGGAGGAATAATCTATTTTTAGTGTTATGACGCACATCATAGATATAGTAAGAAGGTGTAAGAGATTCTATGACAATTGTAAGTTGTCATAAGAATCTATGACACTTATAATAGCATATGACGCGTCATAAGATGTTGTAAGTTGTAAGTGGCTATTTTTGGCCCCAAGGCGCTCAAGCTTGCATGGGCACATTTTTTCAAGTGTAGGATGCATGTATGCTAACATTTATGACCCTGTAAGAGCCTATTCTTGGCCATGGACGCCCAAGGTTGTATTGTTGACTCTTGACAAGTGTTATGGGCTTATAAGAAGTCATTTAATGTCTTGAGGTTGTGTAAATTCTATATAAACCATAGCATGGTAGATGAGATGCATAACAGTTTATAGGTACCCAGGTTCTGCCGGAGTGAAGATTGGAGGACAGAGGAAGTGAATGTATTTGTAATCTCCTTTTGTGAAGATAATACAACTTGGCCTCTTTTCTTGGTGGAGTTTTTTACCTGAAAGGGTTTTCTCCATGTTAAACACTTGTGTTATGTGCTTCATTCTACTTCTGGTATATTTTTGTATTGTGGGTTTATGTTTTGTTACAATCTCCATTAATAACACACAGTTAAAGATTGTTGAAATTTATCTCGAATCAGATTTCCATTGAAGTAGTGTTGTTTTCATTTCTAACAATGTAACGTGGAGAAAACCCTTTCAGGTAAAAAACTCCACCAAGAAAAGAGGCTCCTGTTGCAAGTATGGGCCTAACCGGTGTTGTCATTGATGTCAACATACTCATGTTGCATTGATGATAAGGATTGGATGAACTATATGCTGAGGATATTGAGAAAATTAGTCCTATCAGGAACATAGAAGAACAATGAAGACAGTGAGGTAAAGATCCCAGGTAATATGAAGGTCAGAGGATGCGCATCAAAGGGTTTGTAGATGTGTCTTAAGATGATCCAGTAAAGATTTCAGAGGTCCACATGAAGATCTGAAGAAGTTATGGCCACTTAAGTAAAACCAGTTCTGGCAGATGTTCAAAGGTGACAAAGGACACAGATAGGTCCAATGAGCTCCGGAATTGAAATATCTTGTTCCGCAGATTTGGTGGAGTGTTTAGGAAGTCCATGTGAATTGACAACTCAATTGGTTCGTGGTCTGGAGGTCCGCAAGCATCTATTCCAATATGACAGTGATGACAGACTGTGTTCTTGAGGTTCTGAATGAAGGAGAGAATGATTTCAGTAAGCAAAAGTAGTGTGGATGTTTTTGGTGATTCAGGCAAGCTTGTGGAGGTTTTTGGATTGTGTCCAGTTCATGTTGGTGGTCTGCATTGAAGATTGAGCTCGTAATTGAAGAATTACTTCTGAATGATAATGTTCTTCCTAAGTTTGGTCGACCAGATGAGTAACACATCCTGCGGATGATCTTAAAGATGTTTCGTGAAGATTGGCATGTTCCTAAAAGAAGATTGAAGTCTTAGATCTATGTGGTCGACAGTGTGTTGATCCGCGTGAATTTTTTTTGTAATTAGTCATGTTGTATTTGTGTATTTGCTCTGTAATGAATGCCGACTTAGATGATTATCCCTAAGTCGATGTCTTGTATAAATAAGGAATTGTAAAGTCATTTCAATAGCATCTGGGGGAGATGAGAGTGTTGTAGAGTGTAGAGGAGCGAAAGGCAGAGCAGGAGTTTTGGGCTTAAATGGAACTGATTCAAGCATGGTGAAGATGCTATTCTTCAGTTCAAGTATGTAATACTTATTATTATGTAGACAGTGTGTCTCTTGTAGGCAGTGGGTCTCTTGTGAGCAGTGTGCTCAGGCAGTGAGCCCTAATTGGCATGTGCCATTTTGTTCTTTCTATTCTTTTAACAGAGAATACAATCTTGGGTTAGTCACCTCATGGTTTTTCCCTTAACTGGGTTTTCCACGTTAAAAATCTTGGTGTCATATGTGTTAATGTGTTTCTGCTCTTGAATTGTTTCCATGATTGATTTATTATTATGCTGCTCAATTAAGAAAAGGATTTAAGTGATTAATTGCAAGAATGTTTTGGACAACTGATTCACCCCCCTTCAGTTGTCTATCCTAAATCTAACAATTGGTATCAGAGCTAAGTTCCTCTAAAAGAGCTTAACCGCTTGAGGAGATCCAGGATGTTGTCCTACAAGAAATATAGTCTGATGTTTGATGGAACCAATTTCACTCTTTGGAAAAGTCGCATGGAATGCCACTTGCAATGTATGGGGATGCAGTACTGGATCATGGCTTCAAAGAAGTATGATCCTCCACAGAATGGTCCGCGTACTGTAGATAAAATTAGAGATGCTGAAAACAATCTGCGGGCTAAAGAAGCTCTTCTAAGTGCCTTATCTGATTCAGAGCTGACAAATGTTATTGACCTAAAAACTGCTCATGAGATTTGAGAAAAACTGGAACTTCTGCATGAAAGAGATAAGTATGTTAAATGTGCCAAGCTACAGAGTCTGAAAGGAAAAATTGAAAACCTGAAGATGAGAGAAGATGAAAATATCACTACATTTATGCCAAGAGTAAATGAGCTTGTTTGTGGCATTAGATGTGCTGGTGGAATCTGTTGTGATGTTCACAACACGCCCCATTTTACTCCTTAGCAAAAAGAGGACCCCTGCTATTGCTTTGCTGTTGCTTCTGCTTGTGTTTTTTCTGTTTGGTGGTAAGGGAAAAAGGGGAGTCTAATTTGCAAACCTTGTTAAAAATATAGAAAATTGCATTTTCAGTACCAATGCATGATGTGGTTGGATTCCTTGTGAAAAATGAGCCAGGGTTGCCTTTTGAATCGTCTTAAAATTCATCATATTTTGCAAGTTATGATCAATTTGGTAAAATGTACTATCAGGTTTTGCATGATAAACAGTCAGTTGTTTGCCTTTTTTCCTTGTTGGCATTCATTTAAAATTTTGAAAATATATGTTTTGGGTTAAAAGGGGAATTTTGTCCGGGTTCCACTCTGTATCTCACAGTTGTCTGTTTGGAAAAAGTGCATCGACGCACTTTGTTATCTTTTTTGAGTCACCATTATTTATTTTGGCAAGGTTATTAGGCTTTGAACCGTCGCGTTGAACCACCCGATTGAACCTTTTTTCTCAATGGTTCAATAGTTCAATGGTTTGGGGTTCAAATGGTTTGATGTGTTAAAAAATATCTAAAGGGGCGAACTGTTATTCTGTATTGCAACGTTGAACCGCCGCATTGAACCATCCGCTTGAACCTTTTCTCAAGGGTTCAATGGTTCAAGGTTCGCGGGGTTCATTTTCTTCTAACAGTCGAGTCATGCGGTTGCCTTGTGCAGAGATGTATTGTTGAACCATCGCGTTGAACCTCCGTATTGAACCTTTTTTTCGGTTCAAGGGTTCAAGTTCAAAACAAGGGTGATCGACGAAGTTTGGAAATGTGCCGCCGAAGTAAAGTCTCTCACCGATGGCCTTTTGCCATCGGTGTAACAAATGCGGTCGGCGGTATTTAAAATTGTCACCCCGAGCGGTATGGTCTCGCCGATGGTATGCCATCGGCCTAGCTTGCACTATCGGTGGTGTTTGGTTATGTCTTAGCGATGGGTAGGCTCATACCAATAGAAGAAAGAGGAACGATATCGGGAGGACTCACACCGATACATGCTATCGGCGAAAAGGATAACTATCGGAGCAAGGTTTAAGGCCTTCGCCGATATAAGAGATCTCGCCGATAAGGCGATCAATGAAGGGTTCGTCAGTAAAAGTCAAGCTGACGAAGAGGCATTGATGAGATAAAGGTCATCGGCGGAGGAGGTTCGGGACTCGCCGATAGTATAGTGTCAGCCCGATGAGAAAGAAAATGCAAGCTGATAAGGCTATATCGGGAGGACTCACGTCGATGGAAGGAAATAAAAGGCCATCGGCCAAACAACAGTGATCGGCGGAGAAGTCTTTCGTCATGCCGAAGTGAGAATCACGCCGATAAATGGGAAAAGACTTGACCGAATAAAACGGGATCGGCATAACAATAGTGATCGGCAGAGGAGGTTTGGAGTTCGCCGATAGGCAATTCTCATGCCGATATGAAGGGATAAGAGCATGACGAAGGAGTCATCGGCAGGGCTCTCACCAATATAGGGTTATCGGTGAAATCATTATGGTTGGAGCAAGGCATTTGGAGTTCGCCGATGGCGAATCTCTCGCCGATGGAAAGAAACAAGGGGGAAATAAAGAAATAAAAGGCCATCGGCTAAATAACAAACATCGGCTAATCGATTTTCATACACGCCGATGGCGATTATCACGCCGATGAGCGGGAAATGCAAAGTGATAGGAGTTTTAAGCACATTTTTGGCGCCTATGGCATTTTTTTCGGTCAGCGATAGTTGACCCGATGGTTTTAAGCATCATGTGTGCAGTCTTGAACGTGTTTTGAGAGTTTTTTGGACCCGATTTCCACTTTTTTGCACAGTCTCCTTGATTTAAACAGATATTTTAGTTTCCTGCTATTCATTTGACAAATATGGTACTTATTGCTTGTCTTGTTTTGCAGGCTTGCAGTTGAGGAAGTAGTTGGAACTTGACCACAGTGACATCATGGAGGAAGAAAATCTGATCTCATGAGCAGGAAGATAAAGATCAAGTGTGAAGAAGTCAAAGAGCCATTCAAATGGAGGACAAGGTTGCAGCTGAGAACATTACTACAATGGACAAACAGAAGTTATTGCTGAGCTGCTAAAGCTTCTCAGAAGGGGCAATATTTCACCCAGATTTTACATTGCTCAGAGATATTTTGGAGAACTGGTTCACCTGTATTCACTGCTGTAACCAGGGGTTTAGTTAGGTTTTTGTTGTAGTGAGGACAATCAGAAAGTCTTTATATTGTGCCTCTCTGCACTGTAATACTTTACACAGGGGCTACATAGAGATTTGTAGCAGCAGGAATTTGTAGAAGTAACATTTAGAATAGAGGAACCTTTTAGTTTATAAGTAGAAGAAGGAGGTCGCCTGTGTCTACAGTAAGGTGTGCGTGGAATGTCTGGCTTCCTTACTGTATCTGTAAAACTTGTAAGTTCCCTGTAGTTTGATCAATGAAACTAAGAGTCATTTCAACATTGTAAATCATGTATGACTGTTTGTTTCTAATACAATAGAATCTGGAGTTCTGCATCTATCTTCTGAGTGTTCTCCTGCTCTTCTTTGTGTTTTGAAATATTTTCTTTGAGAGCTTGCAATTTTAAATGTATGTTTGTGAAAATGCTCAGAACTTGCATTTAAGGTTTTTATTGTGGATCTGATCAAATTACTGTAGGATTTACATAGTGCATAACAGAACCATTAGATCCTTCGGTAGAGTAAATGAGGTGTAGAATAGATCTTTCTAACTTTTCTAAACCCATCTGAAATATTTAGCTGAAAACGTAGAAATCTAAAGGAAGTTGTCCCAAATTTGAAGAATCATGCATAACAGAGTTTAAGGTAGACAACTTTCATAAATGTATAAAGGAGAAAGCTGCAATAACTCAAGAAAACCATCTAAAATTTGCAGCACAATAACACTTGTATGCAAATGAACAAAATATTTGTTGATATCTATGACCTTTTGCATAATCTTAGTCCAGTAAACCACAAAGAAACTCTAAACTACATAAGGCCCCTTGAACATTACAGCTTCACATTGACCAACTGAATTTGACCAATAGTACCATTGTAGACTTGGGATTAATTGAATCTTAAATGATTCCTTCTTATCTTTCAAGTATAGTTTCAGTTCATTATATGTGAATTTTAACTTATTGTTATGATTGCATCAAAACAATCACCAACAGTTTTCTGGCGCTAGAAGGAGGGCCTCCTGAGTTAGAGTTTGTTTCAAACTGGCTAATAACATTAATAGAGTGACTAGGTCTAAATCCGGTTTAGAAGATATATTTGTGCAACTACCTGATATAAGGCGAAGTAAAAAACCTTTAATCTGGAATCCAAAAATATCGCAAGCAGGAAGTTCATCTGGAACACCTCCTGGGTCACCTTTTAACATTCGTAGTATTGTGAGTCCTGACAGATCACTGTTCAGATCTTTAAATCTTGGTTCAGGCACTCCTAGAGGTCTCAATCCTCCTGTAAATCCTAACCCACCAATCAATCCAGGTATTCCTACAAGTTCAGGTCAAGCTCAAACACCTGCAATGGCTTATTTCAATGTCAATTCTCCCATATTCTTCAATGATTATCATGAAATGCCCAAAAATCCAGAAAAGATATGTCCCAAATACCAGTTGCATCATGATCCAGAAGATCATATTAGAATATTTAAGGAAGCATGTTTTAGGGCTATGTTAGAGCACGAAGATGTTGTGTGTAGATTGTTTCCCTACAGCTTTAATGAACAAGCCTCTAGCTGGTATGTAAACTTACCCAACGGTTACATTTCTTCCTGGTCACTTATGGAAGAAGCATTTCTGTCAAGATTTAGGGGACCCATTGACCCTTGCGCTTTGTATCATAAATTGGCTGCTATAAAACGAGGTGAGGGAGAGTTGATTGATAATTTCAATGACAGATTTCAAAAGGCCTATTCTAGGCTGGTAGCCCCTTATACCATAGATGATGCTCCCTTGTTGGCTATGTACTATGCTGCCTTGGATCCTCTAACTGCCATGTTTGTCAAAAGAAAACCTAACATAGATTCAATATCCAAAGCCTATAAAGAGGCAGCCTCAGTGAACCAAGAGATGAGGCATACAACTTATAGTCCATTTGTTAATGGAGGAAATTTTGGGGTGCAGAATCAGGCACAACCATGGAATGGAGCCCCTATGCAGCACACTCCACTATTAAATCCGGTTCCTCCCTACACACCTGTGTATATTCCTACCCCAATCCAAGCTATAACTCCTTACACGGCTAGTACTTCCAATAACAGTCAAAATAATGGTTAGCCTTTCTTCCAACCTCCTAGGGATACAACTGTGGCAAAAGCACAAGAGGATAGGGAAGAAATCAAAGAGATCACTGCACATTTGAAAACGTTAACCACCAAAATGACACAACTAAGAAATGAGAACCTCTATGGAAGAGGCAACCAAAACTACAATCGATATCAAAATCACAACCAAGGCCAAAATCAGAACTATAGTTTCAATCAAAATCAACAGTACAATCAAAACCAAAACTATAATCAGCATCAAGGCCCCAACCAGGGGCAACCAATGCAAAATAGAGGGCCAGTGATAGATAATAGGACCTGGGGCAATAATAACAGAAATCAGAATCAACCTAGGCCACCCAAGACATGGAACACTGGGCCCAACAACGGTACTCTAGCTTCTCCTTTTGAGAATATAGATAATCATGATGCAAAACAAATGGCTAGCATACAAATGGCCAGTACAACACCCAAAAATTGGTGCAGATTTCACAATACCAATGCCCATGCTGAGCACAACTGTCCACAGTTCCACTTAGCAGCCAACATTTTTAACATAGATGTGCAGCCTCCTACCTCTGAATTTCTCATTCCCAAGGGTAATGAGGTAGTACCCTCAGGATATGACACAGCATTAGTCTTAGAAACATTTACCTTTGCAACTACAGAAGAGAAAGAGGATGAATTGCTAGAAGATGGACCATACTGTTGTGAAAATCTTTATCCTGAATCAGCCTTTGTGTTAAATGCTTTTCAGTTTCCCTTTGAATCTGAAAATGAGATATTAAATGAAACAGAAGAGATGCAGGCCTTTCAACAGACAAATAAAAACCACACCTACAATTTGAGGAACAACCCTAGGCCGGGAGGACCTTTTACCACTTCCGTTCCTCCGAATAACTTCAATACACCCCCAGATTAGAATGCTAGCAACAATCCTGCCATACTTAAAGCTAATCAACACACAAATAACGGAACAACAGTACAAAAGATCAAACAAGTAAAACTGAAACAATAGAGACAACAAGGTTAATGAGTTACTTGTCAGAAGAAATAAAGAAAATCAAGGTCAGTATACCTCTAAATGAATTATTGAAGACCCCAGGGATCAGAAATGCTTTTATAAAATCTCTGGATACATCCATGACAAATGAGGTGTCTGTTGATATAACTGTTCCTAATAGAGATTCACCGCCTAAAGAGAAAAATAAGAAAGTTGAGCAGCCTTCCAATACAAATGTAGTGATACATGCAGATAAGAGGGATACTCCCCCTTTCTTGTTAAATGTTAGATTGTGTGGGAAGAATATACACAATTGCATGGTAGATTCTGGTGCCTCAGCCAACATAATGCCCTTAGGAATATGTGAGACTCTCAGGCTGACCCCCACCAAATCTGCCAAGGTTGTCACACAATTAGATAAGACTGAGGTTAGCGTGATAGGAGAACTCATGAACATTCAAATGCAATTAGCCTCAAACCCTAGGGTAAGCCAAATCATTGATATTCAAGTAGTGGATATACCCGTAAATTATGGAATGTTGCTGAGTAGGGATTGGTCCAAGACATTAAACAGATATATGGCCACTGACTTTTCACATATGTGGCTACCTTGGAGAGGTGTCCCAAACCAGATCAAAATAGAGGCAGAGCCCAGAATGAAACATATGATAACAGAGTATAATCGAACCAATGAAATATTATATGCTGCTGTTGAACCGGGTGTCTATAGAATTACCAACAATGGGGTGCAGATTGAAGACATCATGATGTTATATATTAGAAAAAAATGTGTCAGCAATAGGACAACATTATTCATTGAGTCTAATGGAAATTCTTCAGATGAAGAAAACAATACAATAGACAAATTTGGTCATGCCATTAGACAAGAGGTGGAAGTATGCGTTAAACACAACCTGCCGGTCCAATGTAAATTATATAAAAATAGGTGTAGAGTCCATGATAGGCAACATTCTGAGGAGAGTTGTGAAATATGCAAAGACATCATTGAATGTGAATACAAAAAATGCATAGGGAGGGTAGAGTTACAAGAGGAAAATAAGAATCCTGATCCAACACAGAAATATGTTCAGGATGATGTAGAATCCTTGATTCCAGATTTAAGAAAAGAAATAAAGAACAAGGATAGTTGTCTTTCTGAGTTGCAAACTAAAAACACACATATGCAAGTTAACCAAACAGAAAAACCCATGAATAAATAGGACAACACCCCACAGGCAATAAAAGAGACAATGCATGCTAAGATAAAAGGTCAGAAAAGTAAAGGTGACATGTGGACGTTAAAATGTGATGGGTCCAAATCAAAACAGGGCACAGGTGCAGGTATTGAACTCATAAATCCTCAAGGTAAATCACATCTGGCAGCATATAGATTACAATTCTCCTGTACTAACAATATTGCTGAATATGAGGCCCTAATTTTAGGACTTGTCGTGGCCATCAAGAAAAGGGTGAAAACAATCCAAGTATTTTCAGACTCTAAATTAGTAGTTAGACAAGTGAGGAAACTATATGCCTGCAATTACAAGAAAATGATTAGTTATAGACATAGAGTATGGGGTTTAATAGATTCGTTTGATGCTTTTAACATAGAGCACATCCCCAGAGAGCTGAACCATAGGCTGGATGTGCTAGCAGTGGCTGCTAGTACATTAGAACCATTGGCACTGTCAGGATTGAGATGATTTGCTGTTGAGCTAGTTAACGTGCCCAGTATACCAGACAACGTTACACACTTTCAGGTATTTGGAGAGGATCAACAAATTATTGATTTTCTGACTTGTAATGAGGCATTTGAGGCTCAAATCATTGATGAGCAAGAAAGGCCTGAAGTAACATGGGACGAAGAGGATATAATTAACTTGAAGAGCAACTTCTTACCAAAAGGAGTAATTGAATTAGAACATATCTTTGACTTCGATGGAGTAATGAGACAGAAAAACTTGCCCAAAACAGAAGGGGGTAAGTGTGATTTACATAACTTAGGGACAGAGCAAAATCCACAAAATGTACTAATTGGGAAAGCTTGCTTAGAAAAAATTAGAAAGGAGGTTTTAGACGTTCTGAAAGAATATAAACATGTCATAGCATGGACATATGAAGACTTGAAAACATTTGATGAGTCCATCATAACTCACGTAATACCTTTAAGAAAAGAAGTCAAACCATTTAGGCAAAAACAAAGGCCTGTGAACGCCATTCTAGAGCCTTTAATCTTTGAGGAAGTTAAAAAATTGCTGTCTGCTGGAATAATTTTCCCAGTCAGACATTCTGTCTGGGTAGCTAACTTAGTACCAGTGAGGAAGAAAAACGAAGACATCAGGTTATGCGTAGACTTTAGAAATTTAAACAAAGCATCTGAAAAGGATAATTATCATCTGCCTCCAATAGACGAAGTGTTGCAAGCAGTAAACGGGGCAAAGATGATGTCTTTTTTAGATGGTTTTTCAGGTTATAACCAGGTCTTAATTGATAGAGAAGATAGACTAAAAACCACCTTCACTTGTAAATGGGAAAACTATGCGTATAGAAGAATGCCGTTTGGTCTGATCAATGCAGGTGCCACTTTTCAGAGAGCCATGGACATTACATTCCGTGGATTATCAGGTAAGTGCATTGCTGTGTATATGGATGATTTAATTGTGTATTCCAAGGATACATCCACTCACGCTGAAGATCTCAGGAAAGTACTCAAGCGATGTGAAAGGTATGGGATTTCCCTTAATCCTAAGAAATGTATATTTGGTGTAACTGAAGGTAAATTATTAGGCCATGTTATTTCTGAAAATGGAATTTCAATTGATCTGGATAGAATAGAATCCATAAAAAATTTGCAAATACCAAATAGTAGGAAAGAGTTGAAATCATTTTTTGGTAAAATTAACTTTGTTTGGAAGTTTATAACAGGTTTTGCAGAGATCGTGCAGCCGTTAAATGCCATGTTAAAGAAGGATGCACAGATAGAATGGACGCCAGTGGCTAGAGCCGCATTTGAAGATATCAAGGAGGCAATTTCTAATGCTCATGTATTGGCAAGTCCAGACTACACAAGCCCGTTTTACATCTACTCCTTTGCATCTTCTCATTCAGTCGCGGCTGCATTGACACAGAAAGGTGAAAACAATGAAGAGAGGCCCATCGCATTTATGAGCGTGCCTCCGAAGGATGCACAACTGAGGTATCTAGACATCGAGAGGCAAGCATTTGCATTAGTAAAGGCTGTGAAAAAATTCAGACACTACATTCTGCGCAGCCAAATCAAATCCATAGTGCCAGACGCAGCAGTAAAAATGTTGCTGATGCAGAACGAGCCTGGAGAAAAAAGAGCCAAGTGGATCACCATGCTACAAGAATTTAACATAGAAATCATTCCCATGAAGCTGGTCAGAGGGTAGGCGTTGGTGCAAACAATAGCAAATACGGATCCTGATTTGATAAAATAGCAGTACGTATTGAATTCCTAGAGTGCATCAGGCTGGTATGATGATTTAAGTACCTTCTTGATAGCTGGAAAGTACCCAAACAGGATGAAAGCTTCTCAGAGGAGAGCTTTGAAGATTAAAGCACAAAATTATATGGTGCAAGGAGGTCTTCTATTCAGGAAGAACCATGATGGAATTTATCTGAGATGCATAAACAGAGCTGAAGCTGATAAAGTGTTGACAGAACTACATGACAAGTACAGAACCGGCCATGGTTCCCATTTAGCTACAACACACAAAATACTGAGGGTAGGCTATTACTGGCCCACAATGTTCAAAGACACTAAGAGTCACATCAGAAGTTGCCACACCTGTCAGACTGCAGCAGATAAAGGGAGGATTTAGGCTAATCCACTACAACCTGTGATTGAATCCAGACCGTTTGCACAGTGGGGCTTGGATTTTATTGGAGTCATCAATCCCCCATCTTCTGCAGGACACAAATTTATACTGACGGTAACAGACTACTGTACAAGGTGGACTGAGGCCACCTGCTGCAAATTTTCCACTACTGAGGTAGTTATCAAGTTTCTTGAAGAGAACATCATCACCAGGTTTGGAACTCCCTATTCATTGGTATGTGATAATGGCCCTGCTTTCTCTTCTTTAAAGTTTTCTAAATGGGTATTTGAATACGGGATCATTTTAAGGTTTTCTTCGAATTATTACCCTCAAGGTAATGGACTAGCTAAATCAACGAACAAAATTTTATTAGACATAATCAAGAGGTTAATTGCAAAGAGTCCTAGAAAGTGGAATACCCTGTTAAGATATGCATTATGGGTAGATAGGACCAAGTTTAAAATAGCTTTAGGTAGCACACCTTATCATTTAATTTATGGGACTGATCCCATACTTCCAGTAAATCTGAGAATACCAACCTGGAAGTTTGCCAATGAGTATCTAGGCTTTGATAACCATAGGGAAGCTAGAATAGTGCAAATGCTATAATTAGATGAGAAAAGAGGTCAAGCCATCGAGAGGTTTGCTAAACACCAAGCGGTTGTTAAGAGGTGGTTTGATAAAAGGGCAAGAGTCAAAACATTTAGGATATCAGACTTAGTGCTGTGCTGGGATAAAGCACATGAAAAGAAAGGGAGCCATGGGAAATTTGATAAATTATGGCTGGGTCCATTACAAGTCTCAGAAATAGTAGGAGATAACACATTCAGACTTAAGACCTTGACTGGAGAAGATGTGCCATTACCAGTTAACGGCCAACATTTGAAACACTACTTCCAAGCCTGAGGTAAAGGGTAGTCCATTTTGGTGTAAAGCGCTGTAAATAATGTACAGTTCTTCTTTTGCTATTTTCTTTTTTGGGTTGGCTGTTTGTACAGTTTGTCTTCTGTTTGTTTCTGTTTTCTATTTCTTTCTGTTTGTACAGTTTTTCTTTTTTTTTTGCTTTTTGTACAGCCTGTTTGTCTGGTTGGTTTGTTGTCTCTTTAGCAGGGATCTTTGTTTTACTTTACAATATTAAGGAGCAAAACTAGCAACCATTGAAAACAATATAAAATTTAGGATATTCAAGTTAATCATTTGCAATTTACACATAAATTGTTACTGTCATGAATGTAGAGAGTTATTTATCTTCTGAAGTTTTGTATTCAATAAATGTGATTGAGAATTTGAAGCAAGTTTCTTACGATGACACACCTAAAATCCTTGGGTTTGTTGAACTTACCAGTGTAGCTATTATGTGAAAAATCAGAGGTCACCCTTGCTACCATTACAATTCTCAGCTTAATTTCAGCAAGTGTCCACTCCTTGCATCATGAAGTTACAAATTGCTAGATCTTGTGAAATCTTTCAAAATCAGAAAATTATAAAATAAAAGACAAAAGAAAAAAATAAATAAAGTGGATTATACAAAAAATCCAGATTAATCCATCTAAGTAACTCTACCGGGGCTATAGACGCTCGCTAGCAGTGGGGCTCTACTTAGGAGAATTGCAACAATAACCTTGCCGGGGCTATGAACGTTCGCTGGCAGCAAGGCTCTATCCGGTCGGCTATGAGGGAATATCCTCACCTACGTAGGCTAATGTCAGTCACTGGTTTGTTCAACCGATCTTCAAGATGAGGATAATTAATCACGTGCACATAATTAAACTGAAAATGGAAATTCATGCACCCTTATTGAATACCTTAAGTCCCAAGCTGAATAGTAATTTGCAGGAAGGATAGTCAGAAGTTATGGATTTATTTCACCTAGTTTTCTTGAACACTTTGAATTTAATTGTTTTGTTTGGTTGCTAGTTGTTGTGATGTTCACAACATGCCCCATTTTACTCCTTAGCAAAATGAGGACCCCTGCTGTTGCTTCTGCTTGTTTTTTTTCTGTTTGGTGGTAAGGGAAAAAGGGGAGTCCAATTTGCAAACCTTGTTAAAAATATAGAAAATTGCATTTTCAGTACCAATGCATGATGTGGTTGGATTCCTTGTGAAAAATGAGCCAGAGTTGCCTTTTGAACCGTCTTAAAATTCATCATATTTTGCAAGTTATGATCAATTTGGTAAAATGTACTATCAAGTTTTGCATGATAAACAGTTAGTTGTTTGTCTTTTTTCCTTGTTGGCATTCGTTTAAAATTTTGAAAATATACGTTTCGGATTAAAAGGGGAATTTTGTCTGGGTTCCACTCTATATCTCACAGTTGTCTGTTTGGAAAAAGTGCATCGGTGCACTTTGTTACCTTTTTTGAGTCACCATTATTTATTTTGGCAAGGTTTTTAGGCTTTGAACCGCCGTGTTGAACCACCCGATTGAACCTTTTTTCTCAATGGTTCAATAGTTCAATGGTTCGGGGTTCAAATGGTTCGATGTGTTCAAAAATATCTAAAGGGGCGAACTGTTATTCTGTATTGCAACGTTGAACCGCCGCATTGAACCATCCGCTTGAACCTTTTCTCAAGGGTTCAATGGTTCAAGGTTCACGGCATTCATTTTCTTCTAACAGTCGAGTCATGTGGTTGCCTTGCGCAGGGATGTATCATTGAACCATCGCGTCGAACCTCCGTATTGAACCTTTTTTTTGGTTCAAGGGTTCAAGTTCAAAACAAGGGTGATCGACGGAGTTTGGAAATGTGCCGCCGAAGTAAAGTGTCTCACCGATGGCCTTTTGCCATCGGTGTAACAAATGCGGTCGGCGGTATTTAAAATTGTCACCCCGAGCGGTATGGTCTAGCCGATGGTATGCCATTGGCCTAGCTTGCACTATCGGTGGTGTTTGGTTATGTCTTAGCGATGGGCAGGCTCATATCGATAGAAGAAAGAGGAACGATATCGGGAGGACTCACGCCGATACATGCTATCGGCGAAATGGATAACTATCAAAGCAAGGTTTAAGGCCTTCGCCGATAAGGCGATCAATGAAGGGTTCGTCGGTAAAAGTCAGGCCGACGAAGAGGCATCGATGAGATAAAGGTCATCGACGAAGGAGGTTTGGGACTCGCCGATAGTATAGTGTCAACCCGATGAGAAAGAAAATGCAAGCCGATAAGGCTATATCGGGAGGACTCACGCTGATGGAAGGAAATAAAAGGCCATCGGCCAAACAACAGTGATCGGCGGAGAAGTTTTTCGTCACGCCGAAGTGAGAATCATGCCGATAAATGGGAAAAGACTTGACCAAATAAAACGAGATCGACATAACAATAGTGATCGGCAGAGGAGGTTTGGAGTTCGCCGATAGGCAATTCTCATGGCGATATGAAGGGATAAGAGCATGACGAAGAAGTCATCAGCAGGGCTCTCGCCGATATAGGGTTATCAGTGAAATCATTATGGTCGGAGCAGGGCATTTGGAGTTCGCCGATGGCGAATCTCTCACCGACGGAAAGAAACAAGGGGGAAATAAAGAAATAAAAGGCCATTGGCCAAATAACGAACATCGGCTAATCGATTTTCGCGCACGCCGATGGGTGGGAAATGCAAAGCGATAGGAGTTTTAAGCACATTTTTGGCACCCGTGGCATTTTTTTCAGTCAATGATAGTTGACCTGATGGTTTTAAGCAGCATGTGTGCAGTCTTGAACGCGTTTTGAGAGTTTTTTGGACCCGATTTCCACTTTTTTGCAGTCTCCTTGATTTAAACAGATATTTTAGTTTCCTGCTGTTTATTTGACAAATATGGTACTTATTGCTTGTCTTGTTTTGCAGGCTTGCAGTTGAGGAAGTAGCTGGAACTTGACCACAGTGACATCATGGAGGAAGAAAATCTGATCTCAGGAGCAAGAAGATAAAGATCAAGTGCAAAGAAGTCAAAGAGCCATTCACATGGAGGACAAGGTTGCAGCTGAGAACATTACTACAACAGACAAACAGAAGTTATTGCTGAGCTGCTAAAGCTTCTCAGAAGGGGCAATATTTCGCCCAGATTTGACATTGCTCAGAGATATTTTGGAGAACTAGTTCACCTATATTCATTGCTGTAACCAGGGGTTTAGTTAGGTTTTTGCTATAGTGAGGACAATCAGAAAGTCTTTATATTGTGCCTCTTTGCACTGTAATACTTTACACAGGGGCTACATAGAGATTTGTAGCAGCAAGAATTTATAGAAGTAACATTTAGACAGGAACCTTTTAGTTTATAAGTAGAAGAAGGAGGTCACCTGTGTCTGCAGTAAGGTGTGCGTGGAATGTTTGGCTTCCTTACTGTATCTGTAAAACTTGTAAGTTCCCTGTAGTTTGATCAATGAAACTAAGAGTCATTCCAACATTGTAAATCATGTATGACTATTTGTTTCTAATATAATAAAATCTAGAGTTCTGCATCTATCTTCTGAGTGTTCTCCTGCTCTTCTTTGTGTTTTGAAATATTTTCTTTGAGAGCTTGTAATTTTAAATGTATGTTTGTGAAAATGCTCAGAACTTGCATTTAAGGTTTTTACTGTGGATTTGATCAAATTACTGTAGGATTTACATAGTGCATAACAGAACCATTAGATCCTTCGGTAGAGTAAATGAGGTGTAGATTAGATCTTTCTAACTTTTCTCAACCCATCTAAAATATTTGGCTGAAAACGTAGAAATCTAAAGGAAGTTGTCCCAAATTTGAAGAATCATGCATAACAGAGTTTAAGGTAGACAGCTTTCATAAATGTATAAAGGAGAAAGCTGCAATAACTCAAGAAAACCATCTAAAATTTGCAGCACAGTAACACTTGTATGCAAATGAACAAAATACTTGTTGATATCTATGACCTTTTGTATAATCTTAGTCCAGTAAACCACAAAGAAACTCTAAACTACGTAAGGCCCCTTGAACATTACAGCTTCACATTGACCAACTGAATTTGACCAATAGTACCATTGTAGACTTGGGATTAATTGAATCTTAAATGATTCCTTCTTATCTTTCAAGTATAGTTTCAGTTCATTATATGTGAATTTTAACTTATTGTTATGATTGCATCAAAACAATCACCAACAGAATCTTAGATGAAGATGAGATTGTTGGCAGGGTTCTCAGATCCCTTCCTGATTCTTACAAATATAAGGTTGCTGCTATTGAAGAATTCAGATCCTTTTCAGGTATCACAAGAGATCAATTGGTTGGTAAACTGGATGCATTTGAATTGATCGAGTTTGGAGATGCCCCCCCCAAAACTGAATCTGCATTCAAAGCTAGTGCCTCTGTAAAAGGAAAACAAAAGTTTGATCTGGGAGAGAACTCTTCAAAGAAACTATCATGCTATGAAAAAGCAAGAAAAGACATGGAAGAAGATGAAGTAGAAGTTGCTCAACTTGAAGCCCTTATTGCAAAAAGACTGCCAAGAGGATCTGGTAAGTATGAGGAGAAATTGCCTTTTAAATGTTTTAACTACAATAAGATTGGTCATTTTGCCTCAAGGTGTCCGGAAAGATTTTCAAGGCCAAATCCTAATAGATCAAGGTTCCAAAAGAAATGTTACTATGTTCATGATGATGATGATGAAGGAGTAATAGATGATGAATCAGAGACAGGAAACAAATCTGGAAATGACTGGGTATTTATTGCCATCAAGGAAGAAGATCCAATGCCCTCTCAATCTGTCAATCATAAAATTGTAGAAAGAGCTCTGGCTGCCCAAGTTGAAGAAAAGGTTGATTGGGTCATTGATAGTGGATGCTCCGACCATATGACAAGGGACAAAAATGATTTCATAGATTTGGAAAGGTATGAAGGAGGAGTTGTAAAATTTGGTGATAATTCTACTGGCAGAATCAGAGGTAGAGGAACTATTTCTTTTGATGGAAAGAACAAAACCGGTAATGTGTTGTATGTTGAAGGATTGAAGCACAATCTTCTCACTATTGGACAATTGGTGGACAAAGGCTATGATCTCTGATTCAGAAATAGAAAATGCAAGATCTTTGAAAGGTTCAGAACTGAGATTGTATCCGATACTCAAACAAAAGGTAATATTTTTCACTTGGTTGGTACTGGTAAAAGTTGTTTATTTGTTCAAATTGATCAAATTTGGTTGTGGCATAGAAGAATGTGTCATGTAAATTTTGATAATATTATCAAGATAAGCAATACCTAGGCTGTGAGAGTTCTTCCAAGACTGGTGAAACCTACTAATAGTTTGTGCAAAGAATGCCAGTTGAGTAAGCAGAGCAGAGTCACATTTAGAAGTAAGGAACAATCTTCTACCGGATTATTGGACTTAGTTCATACTGATTTATGTGGTCCGGCAACAATCAGGAGTGTGCAAGGTGATAGATACTTCATGCTATTAATTGATGACTACTCCAGGATGATGTGGGTGACTTTTCCAAAAGAAAAATCAGAGGCTTTTGAGAAATTCAAAATATTCAAGGCTATGGTAGAGAATGAAACTGGATTGAACATAAAATGTCTGAGGTCTGATAGAGGTGGAGAATTCACATCCGGTGAGTTCATAGAATTCTGTGAGAAACATGGAATGAAAAGATAGTTGTCTGCTCCAAGGACTCCATAGCAGAATGGAGTAGTGGAGAGAAAGAACCAGACAATCCAAGAAGCATCTAGAACCATGATGATGGAAGTAAATGTTCCTCAAATCTACTAGAGAGAAGTTGTAAGCACTGCAGTCCGTACTCTTAATCGGGTACAAATCAGAAGCAATACCGGTAAGACTCCTTATGAACTCTGGTTTGGCATCACTCCCACTGTGAAGTATTTTAGAGTCTTTGGTAGCAAATGTTACATTAAAAGAGATGAAGATCTAGGCAATTTTGATGCTAGAAGTGATGAAGGAATATTCTTGGGTTATTCTACTCAAAGCAAAGCATACCGGTGTTATAACAAGAGATTGAGAAAGATTGTAGAAAGTACAAATGTGAAGGTTGATGAAGGGATTGAAAACCCTCAAGGTTTTATGAATATGATGAAGATGATCAGAATGATGTTTTGATCCAAGGAGTCTAAGCCCCTTCTGAGATTTAGATTCAGACTGATCTGATGAACTAGGAAGAGGAGATAAGTTTGAATGAACCTGTTCAAGAGATAGAAGTGAAAGAAAGTCCCAAAATTCCCAGGTATGTAAAATTGAATCACTCTGAAGACCAATCATAGGTGATAAAAGCAAAGGTGTTCAAACAAGAAGAAGGATTGCTCAAGATTCAGAAGAGTATTGTCTAATTTCAAAGATTGAACCCAAAATAGTGAATGAAGCATGCAATGATGAAAACTGGACTAAAGCAATGGAGGAAGAGCTGATGCAAATTGAGAAAAATCACACTTGGGATCTTGTTCCCAGACCTAAAAATAAGAATGTGATTGGAGCCAAATGGGTCTTCCAGAATAAACTGAATGAAGATGGTGAAGTAGTCAGAAACAAAGCCAGATTGGTTTGCAAGGGTTACTCCCAAGTAGAAGGAGTTGATTTTGAAGAAACTTTTGCTCCAATGGCAAGAATTGAAGCAATCAGGCTATTTCTTGCCTTTGCTACCTTCAAGGACTTCAAAGTATATCAAATGGATGTCAATTCTGCCTTCCTGAATGGTGACTTGGAAGAAGTATACATAGAGCAATCGGATGGATTTCAATTATCTGGTCATGGTGATATGGTCTGCAAGTTGAAGAAAGCACTGTATGGACTCAAGCAAGCCCCAAGAGCCTGGTATGAAAGATTGGACAAGCATCTTTTGAAGATTGGTTTCAACAAAGGTGCTGCTGATAGTAATTTGTACTTCAAAATTGATCATGAAAATATCTTGATTGTTGAAGTGTTTGTTGATGATATCATTTTTGGAGGAAGAGATAGTATGTGCAAAACTTTTGCAAATCAAATGAAAAGTGAATTTGAGATGTACATGTTTGGGGAAATGAATTTCTTCTTGGGTCTGTAAATCACTTAAACAAAGAAAGGAATCTTCATTTCTCAGACCAAATATGTGAAAGAATTGTTGAAGAAATTTGGGATGGAAGACTCAAAACCAATTAGTACTCCCATGGCAACCAGATGTAAATTGAGCAAAGATGATGACTCTCCTAAGGCTGATTAGAAAAAGTACAGGTCAATGATTGGAGGACTTTTGTATCTCACTCAAACTAGACTTGACATTATAAATGTTGTTGGTCTTGTTGCTAGATTCCAAGCCGATCCTAGAGAATCTCATGTCATGGCAATCAAGAGGATCTTTAGATATCTAAAAGGGATAGTTGAGTATGGTTTGTGGTATCC
This sequence comes from Cunninghamia lanceolata, assembly GCA_027924645.1. Lineage (NCBI taxonomy): Eukaryota > Viridiplantae > Streptophyta > Pinopsida > Cupressales > Cupressaceae > Cunninghamia > Cunninghamia lanceolata. Next base: position 3,832,321 of record BSBN01000311.1, on the reverse strand, counting down.
TAGAGATCATGATTTCTCTCTTCATACATATACAGATGCAGATTGGGCAGGAGATGTGGATGACCGGAAGAGTACTAGTGGTGGAGCATTCTTTTTGGGGAAGAGATTGGTTTCTTGGTTGAGCAAGAAACAAGAGGCAATATCTATGTTCATTGTAGAACAGCAGCAGGTAGTTGCACTCAAGTATTGTGGATGAAGCAAATGCTAAGAGAAATCAAAGTGGAGTATGAAGAACCCATCACAATCTTCTGTGATAATTCAAGTGCAATTAACATATCAAAAAATCTGGTGTTGCATTCAAAGACTAAACATATATCCATCAAGTTTCACTTTTTGAGAGATCAAGTGAACAAGAATGAAGTCAGATTGGAGTTTGTGCCTTCCAAGGATCAGATTGCAAATATTTTTACTAAACCTCTACCCAAGGACTCTTTTGAGTATCTTAGGGAGAAGTTAGGGGTTAATACCCCTCCGGTTCTGAGTTAAGGTGCACTGATGTGCATCAATCCAGTGGATCTCACAGTTATATCTTGTGGTCCGGATTGATGATTGGAAGCTGCTACTCAGGGGGAGCAGCTGGTATGATTTTGAAGTGATGCAAGTATGTGCCCTTTGCCATTGATGTCAAAGGGGGAGAGAAGACATGCGAAAAATGAGTGGTTTATAATCAAAGGGGGAGCAGTAAAGGAAGAGAAGACATGTGAATGGTTGTTGTTGATAGGGGGACTTGTGTAAGTGAGGAAAAGATCTTGTCTTGATGGTTAAAACAATTTTTCACATCATATGTTGCCATTAATGACAAAGGGGGAGATTGTTGCAAGTATGGGCCTAACCGGTGTTGTCATTGATGTCAACATACTCTTGTTGCATTGATGATAAGGATTGGATGAACTGTATGCTGAGGATATTGAGAAAATTAGTCCTATCAAGAACAAAGAAGAACAATAAAGACAGTCAAGTAAAGATCCCAGCTAAGATGAAGATCAGAGGATGTGCATCAAAGGGTTTGTAGATATGTGTCTTAAGATGATTCAATAAAGATTTCAGAGGTCTGCATGAAGATCTGAAGAAGTTATGGCCACTTAAGTAAAACTAGTTTTGGCAGATGTTCAGAGGTGACAGAATGACACAAATAGGTTCGGTGATCTCCGGAATTGAAATATCTTGTTCTGCAGATTTGGTGGAGTGTTTAGGAAGTCCATGTGAACTGACAACTCAATTGGTTCATGGTCTAGAGGTCCGCAAGCATCTATTCCAATATGACAGTGATGACAGATTGTGTTCTTGAGGTTTTAGATGAAGGAGCGAATGATTTCAGTAAGCAAAAGTAGTGTGGATGTTCTTGGTGATTCAGGCAAGCTTATGGAGGTCTTTGGATTGTGTCAAGTTTGTGTTGGTGGTCTGCATTGAAGATTGAGCTCGTAATTGAAGAATTACTTCTGAATGATGATGTTCTTCCTAAGTCTAGCCGACTGGATGAGTAACACAACCTGTGGATGATCTTGAAGATGTTCTGTGAAGATTGGTGTGTTCCTAAAAGAAGATTGAAGTCTCAGATCTGTGTGGCTGACAGTGTGTTAATCCACGTGAAGTCTTTTTGTAATTAGTCATGTTGTATTTGTGTATTTTCTCTGTAATGTATGTCGACTTGGATGATTATGCCTAAGTCGATGTCTTGTATAAATAAGGAATTGTAAAGTCATTTCAATAGCATCTGGGGGAGATGAGAGTGTTGTAGAGTGCAGAGGAGCGAAAGGTAGAGCAGAAGTTTTGGGCTTAAATGGAACTAATTCAAGCATGGTGAAGATGCTATTCTTCAGTTCAAGTATGTAATACTTATTATTCTGTAGACAGTGTGTCTCCTGTAGGAAGTGGGCCTCTTGTGAGCAGTGTGCTTAGGCAGTGAGCCCTAATTGGCATGTGTCATTTTGTTCTTTCTATTCTTTTAACAGAGAATACAATCTTAGGTTAGTCACCTCGTGGTTTTTCCCTTAACCAGGTTTTCCACATTAAAAATCTTGGTGTCATATGTGTTAATGTGTTTCTGCTCTTGAATTGTTTCCATGATTGATTTATTATTATGATGCTCAATTAAGAAAAGGATTTAAGTGATTAATTGTAAGAAAGTTTTAGACAACTGATTCACCCCCCCTCTCAGTTGTCTGTCCTAAATCTAACAGCTCCAAGTTGTATTATCTTCAAATATATGAGATTACAATACATGCACTTCCTCTCTCCTTCAATCTTCAATTCAGCGGTGTCTGTTACTCTCAACTCTAATAAAAAAATGTAGTACAAATATCCTTATAAAAGGGGGTTGCCTTCTAGGGAAAGATAATCAACAAAATATCGACCATCAGATTTGTGACCTAATGACAAACGGTACAGATTCACAATAATAAAGTATCAAATAAAATGTGGTTTTAGGGGCACTGCCCACAAACCCCCTTCAGGGCGTGTGGCCTCTAGACCCCCCACCGAGGGGATGATCCCCCCAGACCCCTTGCAAGGGGAAACCCCCTACGACCCCCTATCATGAATGAATGAGTGTTGAGGATCGGATATAAACATGTAGCTGAAACAAGATCACTACTGGTGAAACCTTTCATCCCTTATTTACAAACAATATTAGGAGTAATTAATTACATAGGATTTATAAGGTTGATGGCACCTTAATCCTAACATTCTCCCACTACATTGTAAATACCCATAGGAAAACCATAAAATAATCAGGCACTAGAAGCAAGGCCCATGGCCTCTCTGCACCAAACAAATTTCTCTATGCTCACGGGCTTGGTCAAAGCATCTACAACATTCTCCTGGGTGTCTACCTTCTTTAGCTCAATCTATCCATTTGTAACCATTTCTCAAACAAAGTGATACTGTACATCAACATGCTTAGTCTGAACATGATACATAGGATTCTTGGCCAAACATATAGCACTCTGGCTATCACAACCAATCTGAACGATCATACAATCAAATCTAATACCTATACACAGTCTCAACCAAACTGCCTCCTTAGAGACATGAGTAGCAGCCATATACTCTTCTTCTGTGGTGGACAAAGCAACTATGGGCTACCTCTTACTCATCCAACTCATTGCTCCTCCAAACAGAGTAAACACGTAGCCACTAGTGGACCTTCGACTATCCAAGTCACCTGCCCAATCTACATCAACAAAACCCTGTATGTCTAATGATTTATCAGCACTATCAGTACCAAAGTAAACCAAACAATAATTAGGAGTACCTGCGAGATATTTAAGCACCCTCTTCGCATAATTCCAATGTTGTCTACCAAGGTTAGACATAAATCTGCTCAAAACTCCCATTGCTTGGGCAATATCTGGCCTAGTGAAAAACATTGCATACATCAAACTCCCTACAACACTAGCATATTGCACATTATACATATCCTCAAGATCATCCTCAGTCTTTGGACACACATCTAATGAAAGCTTAGTACCAATGGGTAAAGGAACTCTAACTGGGTTACAGTCCTACATACTAAATCTCTGCAAAATGGTACTTACATACTTACTTTGTGACAACCAAAGCTTTCTGTTAACCATGTCCCTTCTGGTCTCCATTCCCAGAATATACTTGGCAGCTCCAAGATCCTTCATGTCAAATGCACTTGAAAGTTGGGCTTTAAGCTCACTGATCATACTCTTAGTATTGCTGAAAAATAACATGTCATCAACATACAATGCAATAACCAGTATAGAATCATCAACACAATAAATATTAACATAGTGATCCTCCTCGCTTCTAAAAAACTCAATTTCAACACAAATGAATCAAACTTTTGATACCACATTCTGGGGGACTGTTTTAAATCATAGAGAGACCTCTTTAACCTACAAACCCATTTTTATTTCCCTTTTACCTCAAAACTTGTAGGTTGTTGCATATAAATTTCTTCTTCAAGATCTCCATGGAAAAACACAATCTTAACATCCATTTGCTCAATCTCCCAATCATAAGCTGCAACAATGGATAAAAGAAATCTAATAGAAGTCAATTTAGCAACAGGAGAGAATATTTCACCAAAATCAACTCCCTCTCTCGGGAGTAGCCCTTGGCTACCAGTCTAGCCATGTACTTCTCCAATGACCCATCTATTGGGAATTAAGGTGTCTCAACCTTTGCAAATTCCTAGTATTATTTATTTATTTGTATATTTATTGATTGCCTAATGTTGTAATTACTTGCACATTTAGTTTGGTCACTTAGTTGAGGTGGTATGGTGACATGTCATCTTATTTGGAATGTGACTTGGATGGTCAAGTCAAACCTACATGGATTTGGGCATCCCATTTGAGGTGGATCTAATATGCCATGCATCAACATCTTGTGGTGTGTGGAAGACAATATACCATATGATAGAATCTATGACGCGTAAGAGCCAAATTTGGAGATTCCTATGACAAGCGGCGACAAGTGTCGGTGAGTATCTTTGCATGAGGGAAAGGTATCTTTGGGTGCTCAAGTTGGGCTATGACATGTTGTAAGAGGAATATGCTATATTTAGCATTGTATGACAGATTCTCTTACAACATTTAAGTTTGTTATGTTGAAAAAATCTATGACAGTTGTAAGATGCGTAAGAGCATTTGTCATAGTCTATTTTTAGCCTTGGAGTGCTCCATATTGGGAAAGTCAAATCTGCCATGTATGACAGATGCAAGGGATGTATTTGCAGCAAGGACAAGTGTCCTTTGATGTGGGATAATGTCCATGTGGCCAAGGTGGATGTCTATCCCAAGATGCTCTCAATATTTGCCTTGTAATATCTATATATTGCATAGTTTGGAGTTGTAGTTGCATAGTGTTTTTACAGGTACTATTATGCTGCCAGAATAACTCCAAAATTGACATTTGAAGACTCTTAGAAGAACTTGCATTGCAAGTGTATTGTAAACTATAACTATTTCAGATAATACATTGTGCAGGTTTTAGAGTGTGGGATTTTTTACCTGAAAAGGTGTTCCCCACGTACATCTTGTGTCTACTTCTCTCTCTCTACATTCTTGTTTTGTGTTTGCTGCTGTAATATCTCTGATATATGTTTCATATTGCTGCAATTGTAAAGGTTGTAAATAATTTTCATACCTCTTCCCTCATTAGATTAGTTTACAAAGCATTTTCTGCACACCTAGCTTCCTTTCAGTTGGTATCAAAGCCTGGTCAGTTTTGTACTAATCTTAGATTAAGTGGGAGTCTGTATAGAGTATTATGTAATCTTGTTGTAGGAAGGAGATGGCAGGCACATCCGGAAGATTAGAGGTTGAAAAGTTTAATGGCAACAATTTTAAGTTGTGGAAAATCAAAATGGAAGACATGCTCATTGATAGAGACCTATGGGAAGCAATTTTTGGTGTAAAACCAGTGGCAATGTCCCAAGATGATTGGGATCTCAAAGATCGAAAAGCCAAGGGTCTTGTGAGACTCTCTCTGGCTGATTCTGTCCTATTAAATGTTCATGAAGAGAAAACTACGAAGGATCTGTGGAAGAAATTTGGTGATGTTTATCAGGTTAAATCCCTGGTAAACAAGTTGTTCCTACGGAAGAAGCTATATTCTCTGAGGATGGAAGATGGAGGATCTGTTGTTGATCACATGAATGCTTTTAATATGTTGGTTGCATAATAGACATCTGTTGGTGTGAAGATGGAGGAGGATCGGTGTATGACCCTACTTTGTTCTTTACCAGATTCATGGGATCATCTTGTTATGGCCATCGAGAGTACCACATCCACTTTCAAAATGGATGAAGTGGTGTCCTCGCTGTTATCTAAAGAGATGCGAAGAAAAGACGGCCAAAGAAGCTCTTGCGATTTGTGGTAGACCCAAGGAGAAAGGGAAAAAGAAAGATAAGAAAGCTGAGAAGGGTAAATCCAAATCTCTTGGGAAGTCCAAGGTATTGTGTTGGAACTGTTGGAAAACTGGGCATTTTTTAAAGGAATACAAAGATGAGAAAAAGAAAAAAAAAGAATGTCCCAGATTCTGATTCTGACAAGTCATAAGATGATGGTGATGCCTTCATTGTAGCCTTGGCCACCCATGCATCTGATGATGTGTGGCTAATTGATTTTGGTGCCTCTTTCCACATGACCTCGCATCGAGACTGGTTTACGAAGTATGAAGAGTTTGATGGTGGAAGAGTGTACCTAGGTGACGATTCTCATCTAAAGATAGTTGGCCATGGAAAAGCCACAATCTAATTCCCTGATGGATGAGTGAAGGGGATCTCTGGGGTTATGCACATCCCAGGCTTGGCACGGAACATGCTTTCTGTAAGTAAATTGAATGATGAAAGTGTGCAAGTTGTCTTCTCAAAAGAAGGATGCAAGATGACTAGAGGAGTTGTGGTGCTTGCAAAGGGTACTTGGAGAGGTACTCTATTTCAGCTAGAGACATGCATTTCACAATGTAATAGCTCTTCAAACTTGAAGAAAAGAGCTACAATCACTTCATCCCCACCATTGGAACCAACAACTAAAAGATTTGTTGTATCAAATTCTAATGGTAGTGCATTTTGGGTACCTAAGGGTGCTCATGCTTTGGAAGTTAAGCCTCCTGCTGAGAAGACAATGTTATGGCAGAAGAGACTTGGCCACATTGGTGAGAAGGGTCTTAGAACCCTGATTAATAAAAACCTCGTTGAGGGGTTAGATGATTGTAATCTCGACTTCAAATTTTGTGAACATTATATATATGGAAAGCAAAACCGTGTTCAGTTTTACTTGAGTTCTCATAGGTCTTCTGGTGTTTTGGATCTTATTCATTATGATGTGTTTGGTCCAGTTAATGTTCCTTCGATCTCTAAATCTGTATATTTTTTATCTTTCATAGATGATTACAGTAGAAGGACATGGATTTATTTTCTCAGAAGCAAATCTAAAGTCTTTAGTTGATTCAAAGAGTTTAAAACTTTTGCTGAAAATCAGACTAGTAAAAAGATTAAGTGTTTGAGAACTGACAACGATGGTGAGTTCTATTCCACATAATTTGATAAGTTTTGCAAAGAACATGGGATTGAAAGACATAAGACAACTCCATACACCTCATAGCAAAATGGAGTTGTAGAGAGGATGAACAGGGCATTGATGGAGAAGGCTAGGAGTATGCTTAGTGGAGCTAGCCTCAAACAAAAGTTTTGGGTTGAAGATGTTGCTATTGCTTGCTACCTGGTAAACATGTCTCCTACATCAGCTCTTGTTAGTAAGATACCCATGGAGGTGTGGTCTGGTAAGAAGCCTTCAATAATACATCTTTGTGTTTTTGGTTGTGAGGCATATGCTCATGTGCCTAGGGAGAAGAGGTCAAAATTGGAGAACAAGGCTGTTAAGTGTATCTTCATTGGCTATGGTGTCAGTGTGAAAGGATACGAGCTTTGGGATCCTATGGCTGAAAAAGTGTTGTATAGTAGAAGTGTTATTTTCAAAGAGCTAACACCTTCTTCCACTGTTCTACAGCCAAAAGGGAAAGAAAAGAAAGAGGATGTGGTTCAGTTTCCTTCTACCCCTGAGAAGACTGAACCAAATGACCCTGTTGGACCTGATGATGAGGAGAGCTCTGAAAGTTTAGAAGATGAAGTAGAACCTCCACCTCATCTTTTGAGGAGGTCCACATGAGTCAGGAAGCAACCTGAGAGGTTTGGTTATACATTGCTTGATTCTAGTTGTGCTTTTGCTTTGCTTAGTAATGTTGATGAGCCTAGAACTGTGATAGAGGCTATGGGCATGAAAGATGTAGGTTCCTGGAAGAAGGCCATAGAAGATGAGATGGCTTCTTTGGAAAAGAATAAAACTTGGGACTTGGTGCCTTTACCTGATGGTCGGAAACCTGTTGGATGCAAATGGGTTTTCAAGAAGAAATTTGGTGCAGATGGCAGTGTTGAAAAGTATAAGGCCAAATTGATTGTGAAGGGGTATTCACAAGTGGAGGGAATTGATTATGGTGAAATTTTCTCTCTCGTTGCAAAGCTGACATCTATTAGGTTCCTGTTATCTCTTGCAACTGCTTATGATTTAGAAGTGGAACAAATGGATGTGAAGGCAACTTTCCTCCATGGTGACTTGGAGGAAGAAATCTATATGTCACAGCCAGAGCATTACATAGAAAGAGGTAAAGAAAATTTGGTTTGCAAGTTAAAAAAGTCTTTGTATGGATTGAAACAATCTCCTAGGATGTGGTACTTGAAGTTTGATGCCTTTGTGTTGTCGATTAGATATCTGAGATTGAAATCATATCATTGTGTGTATTATAAGTTTGACAATGATCGTATTCTCATTATTGCACTATATGTTGATGATATATTGTTCATTGGGAATGGTAAGAATATGATTTCTAATTTAAAGTCTCAATTGTCAGCACAGTTTGAGATGAGAAACTTAGGGGCAACCAGGTAGATTCTGGGAATGGAAATCAGAAGAGACAGAGCAAACAAAAAAATTTGGTTAAGCCAGAGTAAGTATGTGAAGTCCGTGTTGGATAGATTCAGCATGGCAAATTACAGACCATTGTGTGTTCCTGTTTCATTAGGGATAAAGTTATCTGTGAATGATTGTCCAAAGCCTCCTTCTGAGATGGAGGATATGAGCAGAGTACCTTATGCTAGTGCTATTGGCAGCTTGATGTATGCTATGGTCTGTACAAGACTAGACATTACCCAAGTAGTGGGAGTCCTTAGTCAGTTTATGGCTAATCCTGGATGGGTACATTGGGATGCAGTAAAGCGAGTGTTTAAATATTTGTGGGGTACTTCCGAGTATTCCCTATGTTATCATGGTCATCCTACAGGACCTCCGCATTCTGTATGTATTCATGGATTTGTGGATTCTGATTGGGCAGGTGACATTGACAGTAGGAGATCCACCAATGCTTATGTGTTTACTATGTTCGGTGGTGCAATTAGTTGGATGAGTAAGCAACAACTTGTGGTTGCTTTGTCCATGACAGAAGTTGAGTATATGGCAGCAACTCATGCTTGTAAGGAATCCATTTAGCTTAAGAGGTTGTGTTCAGATATTAGTGTTGATGCAGGACAGATTACTATTTGTTGTGATAGTCAAAGTACGATTTGCTTAGTAAAGAATCTGACTTTCCATGTCAGAACAAAGCATATTGATGTATAGTTTCAATTTGTGTGAGACATCGTAGAGGATGGGAAGGTGATATTGGAGAAAGTAGACACTTTGAAGAATGTTGCAGATGCATTAACGAAACCAGTGGGCACAGAGAAGTTCATATGGTGTTCGGAGTCTATGGGCCTCTTGGCCCCTAGCAATTAAATCTTGTCATTTCTTTTGGCTCTTGCAAGGTGTTCAACAAGTGGGAGAATGTTGGGAATTAAGGTGTCTCAACCTTTGCAAATTCCTAGCATTATTTATTTATTTATATATTTATTTATTGCCTAATGTTGTAATTACTTGCACATTTAGTTTGGTCACTTAGTTGAGGTGGCACAATGACATGTCATCTTACTTGGAATGTGACTTGGATGGTCAAGTCAAACCTACATGGATTTGGGTGTCCCATTTGAGGTGGCACTAATATGCCATGTGTTGGCATCTTGTGGTGTGTGGAAGACAATATTCCATATAACAGAATCTATGGCACATAAGAGCCAAGTTTGGAGATTCCTATGACAAGTGGTGACAAGTGTCGGTGAGTATCTTTGCATGAGGGAAAGGCATCTTTGGGCACCCAAGTTGGGCTATGACATGTTGTAAGAGGAATATGCTATATTTAGCATTGTATGATGGATTCTCTTACACCATTTAAGGTTGTTATGTTGGGAAAATCTATGACAGCTGTAAGATGTGTAAGAGCATCTGTCATAGTCTAATTTTAGCCTTGGAGCGCTCCATGTTGGGAAAATCAAATCTGTCATGTATGACATATGTCAGGGATGTATTTGCAGCAAGGACAAGTGTCCTTTGATGTGCAATAATGGCCATGTGGCCAAGGTGGACGTCTATCCCAAGATGCTCTCAATATTTGCCTTGTAATCTCTATATATTACATAGTTTGGAGTTGTAGTTGCATAGTGGTTTTACAGGTACTGTTATGCTGCCGGAATAACTCCAGAATCGACATTTGAAGACTCTTGGAAGAACTTGCATTGCAAGTGTATTGTAAACTGTAACTGTTTCAGATAATACATTGTGCAGGTTTTAGAGTGTGGGGTTTTTTACCTAAAAGGTTTTCCCCACGTACATCTTGTGTCTACTTCTCTCTGTCTACATTCTTGTTTTGTGTTTGCTACTGTAATATCTCTAATATATGTTTCATATTGCTACAATTGTAAAGGTTGTAAAGAATTTGCATACCTCTACCCTCATTAGATTAGTTTAGGAAGCATTTTCCGCACACCTAGCTTCCTTTCACTGTCTGCTCCAAACTTCTTCTTGAAGACCCACTTACAACCTATGGCCTTTCTTCCTTTAGGCAAACAAACAAGATCCCAGGTGTTACAAGAGTCTAAAGCCATAATCTCCTCCTACATGGCTAACTACCAAGACTCACTATCATCTGAAAGAATAGCTTCCCTATAGGATCTAGGCTCATCGTTAGTACTCAATAAAGCAAATACGCAATGGAAATCTGGTGGGCTATACCTGTCAACTAGATTCCATTGTCTTATGGATCTCCTCAAGGGTGGAGTAAGGGTCTCAACTTGTTCTTCTACATGATCATCTGTACCAACTTCTTCTGTAATGACAAACTCATCTTCATCAGAACTACTCGAATATTCTTCTTCTTCTTCACCCCCCAATCCATCATTATGTTCTTCCTGAGGTGCATCTTGCTGCTCTAACTCAAAGTACACTATCTTTACCTTTTTATCTTTTTCTTTTGGTTGCTCAGGTTCAGAAATAGCTCTAAGTTCCCTGAAAAAAACATCTCTAGAATAGATAATCTTACGGGTTATTGGATTCCAAATCTTATAACCTTTGACATTATCACCATATCTAATGAATGTACACTTTTCAGCTTCTAGGTCCAACTTAGATCACTTTTCCTTAGGTACATGAATAAAATCCTCACAGCCAAAAACCCTTAAATATGAAACAGAAGGTTTCTTACCTGTCCACACTTCATAAGGTGTCGAATCAAGAGCCTTACAAGGAGATCTGTTTAACAAGTAGCAAGCAGTACACACAACCTCCGTCCAAAAGCATTTATCCAATTGTGCATCACTTAGCATACTTCTGGCCCTTTCGATGATTGTTCGGTTCATCCTTTTTGCAACACCATTTTGCTGTGGTGTATACGGAGTTGTCTTTTATCTGATAATACCTGCATGCTTGTAAAACTCATCAAATTCTTTAGAGCAATAGTCCCCTCCATTGTCAGATCTTAATATTTTTATCTTCAACCTTGATTGGTTCTCTACTAAGACTTTAAATTCCTTAAACTTAGTGAAAACTTCATATTTGTGTTTCATAAAATAAATCCATGTAAATCTGGACACATCATCAATGAAGGTAACAAAATAACTAAATTTTCCAATAGAATCACTATCCACAGGTCCAAACATATCCGTATGAATAATTTCTAACTTCTCTTTTGCTCTATTGCTTCCTAAAGGAAATGATTTTCCGTTGTTTATCAAACACATAATGCTCACAAAAATCAAAGTGCTCATCAAAATAAGAGAAATCGTCCAACAAATCTTTATTCTTAATAGTTTTCAAAACATTATTGCTAGTGTGGCCCAATCTACAGTGCCACAACATACATGTATTTTCAGTACTGGCCTTAGATATATAGGAGGCATTACAAACTGTAGTGGCTTCAAGCTTGAACATGTTTCCCAATCTCTTCCCCTTCACTACCACGAAGTTCCCTCTCACCAATCTGCAGGCATGCTTGTCAAAAGTCACATGCATTCCCAAATCATTCAGTTTTGAAATAGAAATCAAATTTCTAGCTAATCCAGGAACATGATAAACATCAGAGAGGGTTTTAATCCTCCCATCACTGAAACACAACAGTACCTTGCCTTTACCAACTATTAGATATGTAGAGTTGTCTCCAAGGTAGATATTACCTGCATCATATTCTTCATATGTCCAACAGAGAACCATTCCTTATGTGGGGTCATATGAAACAAGCATCCTGAGTCAACCAACTAGTTTTCATTAGAAACAACATTACATGTAGAAAGTAAAACATCTTCACCTGTATTTGAGGACTTATCAAAAGCACTCTCCCACTATTTCTTTGGGTTCCTACACTCCTTCACATGTCCCCTTTTACCGCAGTTCCAACACTTAACTATGTTCTTCTTTCTAGGAGTCTTAGATTGGCCCTTGGACTTGTCCTTAGCCCCTTTCTGATCTCCTTTTGGTCCTCTTTCCATAGACCTTCCCCTGACACTGAGAGCATCCCCTAAACTATTTAAACTTTTCTTCCTCAATTCATGTGACAATAAAATTGAAACAAGAGCATCCAACTTCAGATCTGTGAGGTTAGCAGTGATAGCCAAAACAACATTCTTCCATGACTTAGACAAAGAACAGAGAAGCAATATACATTTATCTTCCTCATTAACCTTCACATCTACAGATGCTAGTTAACTCAATAACAAATTAAATGAATTTAAATGCTCTTCAATCGATTCACCCTCTTTCATTTTCATGGAAAATAACTTACGCTTTAAATAAAGTTTATTTACCATAATCTTGGCTTGGTAGATCTCACCCAGACGCTTCCATAAGCTATGTGCAGACTTCTCACTTGCAACATTCAGTAGAACAAAATCTGCAAGACACAAGTGGATTGTACCTCATACCTTTTTATCCAGTATTTCCCACTCATCAGGAGCAACATCATCAGGTTTCTTCTCTTTCATAATAGCCAACCACTGGTTTCTTTCTTCTAGCAAATCCTCTATTTTCAGCTTCCATAATTCGTACCCCGTGCCATTGAACTTTTCAATGTCCAACCCAGAGGTAGAAGCAATAGTGGATGAAGCCATGATATCTACACAAGATCTGCAAACAAAAAACAACCAAATCTCCCACTGCAACTAAAAAACCTTCACACTACCACCCAAGAATCAAAACTAGCTAGGCTCTGATACCAAATGTTAGAAATGAAGGTGCAAACCACACAACAAAAATCTAATTCAAACCTTATTATCCTCTAAACAATGTAGAATCAATGGAGATTGCAGTAGAAATTAAAACCCACTACACAGAAATAACAATCATTAAGAACATAACACGTAACACAATATGTAACGTGGAGAAAACCCTTTCAGGTAAAAAACTCCACCAAGAAAAGAGGCTCCAAGTTGTATTATCTTCAAATATATGAGATTACAATACATGCACTTCCTCTCTCCTTCAATCTTCAATCCAGTGGCGCTTGTTACTCTCAACTCTGATAAAAATTGTAGTACAAATATCTTTATAAAAGGGGGTTGCCTTCTAGGGCAAGATAACTGACAAATTATCGACTATCAGATCTGTGACCTAATGACGAACAATCCAGATTCACAATAATAAAGTATCAAATAAAATGTGGTTTCGAGGGTGTTGCCCCCAAACCCCCACTAGGGCATGTGGCCCTCGGACCCCCCGTCGCAAACGAATGAGCATCAAGGACTAGATATAAACATGTAGTTGAAACAAGATCACTACTGGTGAAACCTTTCATCCTTTATGGGTGATTTACAAACAATATTAGGAGTGATTAATTACATAGGATTTACAAGGTTGATGACACCTTAATCCTAATAGATATCCCCCTATCCTATACAATTCAGGGGTCAATTTTATTTAAAGAGCTTGATAATAGGAAAGGAGTAATTTTCCACATAAACACACTTCCCAAAGCACATACAAAACAAAATTCATGGAAGAATACAAATCCTGCATAATAAATGTTTTTCAAATTTTCAAAAATCCAATAAAATAAAATAATTATTTTTGTAAAATACCCAAGGTCCACCATGAATGGATCTTGAAGCATCCTTCCCAAAATTTCTAAATTTTGACAAAAGATAAAAACTAAAAATTCTAAAGATACCTTCTTGTTCTAAAATCACCCAACGCCATTCTTTTCAAATCACATAACAATTTTGAGAAGATTCAATCAAGTTTACAAGGCAATTTCATATATTTTCACCAAAATTGCAAAATGCATAAACTAAAATTGTAATCATACCCTCTTGGCCTAATCCTACCCAACAACACTCTTTTCACATTTCTTTTCAATTTTGGAAACTTTTTCCATAGTTTCGGTAGGAAAATCCATTTTTTAAAATAATTTCTACAACATAAAAATTTAAAATAAAATTTAATTATTAAACATAAACAAGATAGAGATTACCTCAAAGAATCCAAAGGCAACTCTCAAATGAATATTCTTCCTTCAATGAGCAATCCAAATCACTCAAGCAATCACCAAGCAAGCCAAAATTCAATTTTTTTCAAAGAGGGTTTTGAAAATGTTTTTTTTTTCTCTTTTATTTTACTCCCTTTTTTACACAATGCATAATGTAATAGAAAAACAATCATTTTTCCATATATGCCTAATAATTAAAATATCATAAATCCTTTTCTTTCTTTTCCACTAGGCATTTTCACTTACAACAATTATCTAAAATAGATATTTCCAACGACTAGAAAATCAATCTATTTTCTAAGAGCACAATAATAAAATACAAAGCTTTTCCACAATTAAATCTATTAACTTACATTAAGTAATTGTTTTTCTCTTTTATAACCATCGATAACATAAATTATTTATTTCAAATAAACTATTAAATCCTTTTTGCACATATCAAGTAGAAGCACAACTGCAAACACTATAATTAAACACACCCAAGAAGACACCTATACAAGTCTAACACCAGGGGATCCAAAATTACGATCAATTTAGTTAGGGTTTTCATAGGTTTTAACATTAGATAAAACAAGTAAGGTAAGGTGGCTAAGTGATATCCACATCAACATAGAACTCCACATACCAACCTGTTGGTGCCTGAATTGACTGTCAGTTTTCGAGCAATTTTTCATGCAGGCACCTTCCCAAAAAATCCAAAAAAGTTCTGAGTTTTGGCACCCCCTCAGTGTTTTTCAGCATCTACATCATAGTTCTTGAGGAGGTGGTCTTCATGTTTTATCCATCGGCGAAAGTTTTGTTTTTTGAGTGCTCTGATTGTGTCTTTGAACTTTCAGTTTGAACCTCGCCGATGAACCTCAGTGTTGAACCTCCCCATTGAACCATCGGGTTGAACCGGTTCAACGGTTCAGGGGCTTTGGTTCCATATTTTTACTAAGTGAATCCTTTGCTCTTTTTTTTGATCCAATCGGTGTGGTTGAACCTCCCGCTTGAACCCTTTTCTTCAAGGTTCAATGGTTCGGTTCAATGGTTCAAAGCTTTAGTCTTCTTGTTCATCGACATAACGTGTGCGATCGGCAGATGATTTCTAGGTTGGGCCGATAGCTAGGGGTTTTGCCGATGAAGAGTCATCGGCGTATGTCTTGCCAATGACCTGGATTTGAGTAGGCGTCGGTGTAACATTTGAGGTTGGCGGGGAAGCTTTTGGGTTGGCCGATAGACTATCTCTGGCCGATACAGGGGAATGTGATGGTGCGGTCGACGAGACTTTTGATGTCGGGGTGAGTTTTTTGGAGTGTGCCGATGGCTCGGGTCTTGGTGATAGGCTTTGGACAAAGGCTTATGCGTCGAGCGCGGTAAAAGGTGCTCGACGCTTATTATGTATGCGGCTATGTTTATAAAGTGCTAAAGTGGTCTCGACAGCATGCATGTGGGACTATTCTTCCTGCATATTTTAAACCTACAGCAAAACACGTTTTGGCGGGAGGCTTCATTTTGAACGCTGCGTCAGTTTTCAAGTAGGCCGCGAGTGGTTGAGCCATCAATGGCGACAGTGCTGAGGTGTGGGCGAGTTGTTGAACAGTCATATACCCGATTGTGAATGAAGACTCCCAGATGGCGGCGCAGGGCTCGAGGTCTCTCTTGTCTGTTGCAACAATAAATTTTGAGCGCCATTCCTTTGTGGGATCTGTATCTGACGTTTTTTGATGTCCATCATGTAATTAATTTTTGGGGGTACACTTTCTGGCTGATATAGGTAGACTGTGTTACCATTTTTGTTGTTGAAAACTGGACATTTTGGCTCTGGAATAAGATACAACTGGTTTTGGTTGCTCTGTACAGGAGGTCTTGTGAGTTTATGTATCACTTGTTGTATGTCTCATGCATGAATCTACTGATTTCATGATTGGTTTTATATGAGTAATGCTATATTTGCATGTGTTATGTTAATTCTGTCTCCAGTATTGCATGTGTTCTTCTAAATATAGATATCTAAGGGGTGTCTAGTATTCTAGAATATAGAATTCCTGTATTGAATGCTTGATCTTTCAACTTCTGCTCAAGGGGTAGATTAAAGTGTTTTCAGATTAAGTATTGGGAAGGGTATACTGCAATAGGGATGCCATAAGTAGAGATAACTTAACAATCTGTATTGGGAGATATCTGTAAGGCAGATATCACACAAATCCCCTTGAAATCTAGTTTTATTGTGTTCATGCTGATCATTCACAGGTGTATGTCTACTGACTCCAAGCCCTGGATAGGCACCAATCTAGCTCTGTGTTGAGATTATACACCAGGTCCAGGTTTGCATCCAAACATCAAATCAACTCATTTCATATCTTCCACCTGTTAGTTGTAGGAGTAGGATTAGGAACCCCCTGCATGCTCTCATACCCAACCAGAAGAATGTTGCCAACCTTGTGATTTGTTACACAAATCTTGGTCCTTACATGAGAGTATTCTGCCTGTTGCTGTCAAGTTATATCTTTCTGTCATTGAGCTAGTCAAGGTCATACTTTTATCAAATAGGGACACCCCCTTGGTGCGGCAGAACCAGAAGTGAAGGGGAGGAGCTCACGCAACCTCCTGTATTTGGTTGGCTGAATCCGCCTGTGCATTAGAACTGGCAAACCCTAATGCTGATTCAGAAGAAAAACCAACACAACCATTGGTCAATAACCTTATAAATTCCTGCACACTCAATCAAATGTTATGTGCATTTGTCCAATATGTAACAATAGCTTAAGTGAATGATAAAATTACACAATTAAATAATAAACATTTAATAGACAAATTTCAATTAAATCATCCATTCAAGTAAACTGATCAAAGTAATTAATCATTAAAAGACTAATAATGAAATAACTAGGTCTACCCACCCAGCATATCATTTAAATGAAAATGGTGAAGCTAAAACACCCATAAATATAAACACACACATATATGTCTTATATATCCAAATGTACACATATCGAATATCCAAAATAGAAGCTTGGTATTTGCAAGTGATCACCAATCCATAATACAAAATAACATATCATAGTATTGTAAGCTCTGATACGTCAAAACATATCAAAGAGAAAGGCACAAACACATATGGGCTTTACATGTATTATTACAAATTGTATGGTCAATATTTGTTTGACGGTGGTCCTTTTAATCTCTACTATCGATGTATATATTTCATCTAGTGCTACTCACTAAGAAAATGCTTATCAACGTAATAAAATATATGTATAAATACAATGGAGAAAATGTGCTTTGCTAGGGTGTGGTAAATTTCAAGCTTTGGTTGGGTTTTGTCAATATTTCTAGATCTCTGTTTGTTATTCTTCTTCTAGTTTTTCAATGGGCTCATATAGAGGGGGATTTATTCCCCTTAGATCTTTTTGAAATATGCTTACTATCTATGGATCCTCTCCTTGAGACATGGAGATTGATGCTCTTCTAATAGCAAGCGGTAAATAGAAAATGGATCAACCCAGAAGCTCTCTGAATCAATGAATGTCAAATTTGGAGGAGTTCCCTACAATCAATACTGTTGTTCAAGAATTTTTTAAGAATGTGGATTCTTTGCACGGAAGAAGCCTCATATGTCGATTTCTTGGAATGCAACTTCCTTTAGAGGAACTATTTTTTTGGGCTTGAAGGAATTGGAAACTGAATGAGATTTTGAACTGCATGCATGCACAAAAAGATATTTCATTACCGTTTTTGCTAATAAATCATATTGTGATGCATTTTTTGGATGACACCCTTATTTCGATTGAAATGTAGGACTTTTCATGAAGCATTGGCATGTGGATTTTGTTGCCCCCATTTTCTTCAAAAGCGTCCATGACCATTCTTTGTTCATTCTTTGTCAGCTTTTCCTCTTAGTTCCTTCCTCAGGCAAAGTTTACTTTGTTACTTTTAGTAAGTCAGCGATCCTCCACCTTTTTGAACTGAAGTTGGTGGGTTCACAAGTTCTTGAACTGCTCGACTTACCGACTTGTCTCAAGTTCCTATGCTTCAAGTGTTTCTTTGTGTCTTAAAGTTGCAACCTTCTTCTTTGTAGTTGAGAGGTCAGGGATTCTTTGAAGTTCCAAACCTCTAACTCCTAGTTCAGATGTTCAATTCTTGCCCAACTTGTTGACTTTGAACAACACACTTTCCCAAGTATCATTTGTTGCGTCGGCGTACAATATGGAGGAATGACACTTGTCACTTTGCATTCAATTCTAAGTACGTGAAGACACAGTGGTGCAATTTTTGGAGGGAAAGTAGAGGCATGCATTTACGAGTTATAAAGATAAATCCGCCGCCAACAATTAATATCCTTCCTTGGTGAATTTATGAGAAGTGACTTTGATAAATCCTCAGGCTTGCCTAAGGTGATACTGCGTTACAAGGGAATGCGTTGCAGGAGGATAAACAGTTAACTCGCTACGTGCAAAATTTGAGCACAATTCTATTTTCACAGGTCAGCATAGCTAGCAGCTCCATCTCTTTATAAAGACTCATTATTCTCTTTGAGGAATTAGAAGTTTCCATTCCCATGTATCTGCATAAGGAATTTCCTGTTGGTGTCTTGTCCCATCCTCTGTTCTTTGCATAGATCTCTGAGTCTTTGGTTGTCTAGTTTCTTGAGTACATAAAGATGAGTCTCTGGTTGTCTGGTTTCTGGAAATTATAGATCTGCTAGTAGAAAAGAATGAAGATGAGATAACAGAAGCTGACTTCAAGGTAAGTCAAGTGGATCTGGGGCCATCAACCACTGAAGGTGATTTGTACCATGTCCAGTATTTAGTTGATAACATCTCTAAAAGGGTGAAAGTATTACAAGATGAAAATTCAAAGCTGCTGGTACATGTAAGTTCTCTATCCTCTTTTGCCAATTCAATTGTTGAAGTAATGACTCCCTCAACCGGAACTTCCTCCACTATCAACCTCCATACTCTTTATCCAAATTTGCTTTAGCAAGTTAAAACCTCTTTATCCCTAAGAAAGACTATGGATCAATGGGTTGAAAAGATTATCTTCGATGGGCTCATTTTTATCGAGGAGGCAACAAAATTGTTTGATTCCATACATGCTAAGAGGGAAGTTTTGATAATAGCATTTGAGAGAGCCCGGAGTGACCACCATAGTCTGAATATACTTTCTAAGGAAATACAAGAACTAGCCAATATGGATCCTGGAATTCTTATGGCCGAAGAAATTATAGCCGATCCCAAAGAGTTGGATATCGCTGTATGGGCTGATGCAATTGAGTGGAAACTCTGTATCATAACTGTAGCAGAAGAGAAGACTGGAAAAGTAGTTGCAACCTACTACAAAGAGATGATGAGCATAAAAAGGGATCTTGCCACCTGTTGTTCTCAAAATCAGCTACGCTCGTTTTTGTAGACAACCCCCCACGAAACTTATCCGTTTCATGAATCTACACTCTAAGATCGCAAATCGAGACAAGATTCCCTTGGTCTCGTGCAAAGTCATTTGACATTCTAAACTGGTCTGCGACATTCCCTTGAATTGATTTCTTGATATTCGCAAAAATCGTTCAAGTCGCAAACTGGTTAAAAGGTCAATTTTAGTCATTTTCAGGTGTTGGCCAAATTTTTGTTTTAACATGTAAGAGCGGTGTATTTAGCTGCTATTACATATGTTAAATTTTGTTTGTTGTGTAACGGCAGCTAAATCACCCGCCTCTACATGTCGTGTTCGGTGGAACTTGCCGGAGCGGCCGAAACGCCTGCCGTTACATATAGTTGTTGACTCTGCCTACCGGAGCGGCTGAAACTCCCGCCCGAGCAAGATCTCCGAATCTTAAACACTAAGTGCCATTAATGGCCACTCGTGCCAAGTATTAAGGGCTCAATTTTGACCGTTTAAATGTATTATTTAACCCATTGTTCCTCGTCATTTCCTCTGCTTAAAACCTCCTAGTTGATTAGTAAGCCTTTCCTCAAACTGTTGATCGCGCCGACATTGGAATTCAAATAGATTTCAAGTTGCCGTCACGCTTAGGTTTTCAAGTTTGACAGGTAAGTCGTTTCACTACTTTCAATCTTTTAAAGATGTTGCGTTTCTTTCGTTTTTGGCTCAATCTTTCGTGTTGAATTCTTGTTCTTTAAAATGCGTTGTTAACACCCTTAGATTAGGTTATGAGGTTTTCCTGTTTAAATGACCAAACAGCGAGCATTGCTGATCAAATACTTATGCCCTAATCAAATGCCCTAGGTCTTAAGGTGATATGTGCATGGTCGTTGGTTTGTCCTGACCCTACCGAACCCATCCTTGAAACATTTATGATGTCGGCAGCTTTCGCCGCTTCTGTATTTGAAGATATCTCAAAATGGAAGTGTATGGGCGGCGAAATTTGCCACCCTTACACGAAAACTTTGTAACTTTTGCTATGTGCAGTGTCGGCGGAATTCGTCGTCCTTACATTACCTTGCAACCTTACCCCACATGCATCGTTGGTTGGAATCCTCGCTCGAACACCAAAAACATTACCTGTTATAGTGGTGTTTTCCGCCGCCGAAACCCTTGCATTGTTGACTCCCATCTCCTACTTGCCAAAGCAGCCAAAGCACTTGCCTCGGCAGATCTCCTACCTGCCAAAGCGGCTAAAACACCCGCCTCGACAGATCTCCTACCTGCCAAAGCGGCCGAAACACCCGCCATTGCAAGCTTAGTAATTTTTCCTGTTTACCTGTAAAAGCGGCATTTTCACCCACTCATACATATCAGAACTCATCTACACGCAGGAGCGGTCTTTTTGACCGCCCTTGCATATTTTCATAAATTTCTGACGCTTGAAAAATTTATTTTTCAAAAAAAAACTAAAAGCTTGCTTTCGCCTTTGCCTTGATTTGCGCACTCAAGCCCTTCAAACACATGCTTTCCTGTCCATGATCATCAAATCTTAGTTGACCCAGTTTACCCAATTTTCCCCCTAATTGCGAGATCATGGCCTTTTGCAGTTTTCAATTAGCGTTCATGGTGAAGTTCAAATTCAAAGTTTTCTCCAGAGCTCATGTCAGAATCATCTCCATCGAAGGCCAGAACCATGAAGTACAAGTACCAGGGTGTCTTTCTGGTAACGGCAGTGCAGTCAAACATTGATGAAATCAGAGACACAGAAATTGGGCATGTGGACTTGGCCGAGTTCGTAGATAGAACTAAACAGGCAAATCCCTTCAAGCTTATGCAGAAAATCATTGACAGCAATATTCATTTGGTTGCATCATTTCCAATTTCTACACACAATCCTAAATTTGTTCTACAAGTGGCCAGCCATTACAACAGGGACACTAGAGCTGTGACAGACTCACAGGGAAATGTAATCATGAGATTGGATACAGAATTCCTAGATAAAATTTTCATGTGTCCACCTATTGAAAACATTGGACGGATTGATTTTGCTCAGGGTCAACAAGATTATGATAATGATGTGGAATCTGCTAGGAGGTATATAAACAACAAATGGTTAAAGATTCCTAGGGGTAATTTGACCAGATGGCCAAAGGATCTTCACAGGAGTGACTTTGTAGAGGAAGTGTGTGATTTGATTACTCTCTTGAGTCGCATCAAAGGCCTCCCTTCTGCTTCCAAATTCTAGGACTGGATGTACACTTACATCAAGGTGATTCTACGGGGTAATCAAAAGATATTATGGGGTGAACAGATCAACAATGCATTGCATGAGCAACTAGTAAGGGTCAATACTACCTTCAAATTTTACATGACCTCTTATCTTGTCTATGTTGCTGCAAGCATGAGAAACTTTCTGGGTTTAACCCAAGTGGGAGACAGGAGATTGATCCCAGTGTATGAATACTACCCCCAAATCACTCTGAAGGGGTCAATTCATCATTTCAGAAGAGTCAATGATGCGTTCTTCTCAGTTTTCATGTGCTTGTGGGATGGTGAACTGGTTCAAAGAAGAGTTTCTGATGAAGCTTGGTAGGTTGTAAATTCTTTTGGCTGCTTATTCTTGCAATTCTCCACCTTCACATATCTTCAGGTAGGATACTATCCTGGTTACCCTTACATGCTGCCACGGTATCCCAGTGATTGCATTGTTCTTATGGAGCTTTGCAGACAGCTGATTGTGGTGCACAACAAACAGATGGAGCTAAAGAAGTCAGGGATAAAGTTTCCCGTTGAAATTGGGAGGTACTCGGTTCAATCCACCAACAAAGCAAAGATAATTGACTCTGAGTTGCAATTGGTCACCATGAAGACCTACAAGAAAAGAAATCATTTTGACTTCAGAAGGGTTCAAGATAAAATCAAGAGGAAGTCAACTTTTCATGTGCCAATGGTCGAAGATATATGGGCAGATCTCAGGACTCAAAATGAGATCAGAAAACTGGATTTCTGCAAACTTCATCTAAGTCAAATTGAAGAACTAGGACTCGCTGATATTCCAGATGGAATGGAGGATGATGGGAATGTCCTAGACCACAAATATGATGCAGAAAATGTTGAGGCTTTACCTCTCCCAGAGGTGAAATGGTCAGTCAAAGAGGAGACATCTATCAGGAAGAGATTCCAACCAATGCTGGCAAACACCAACTTGTGGTTGGAAAGTAAGGGGATTAAGTTGAAAGAGTTTCTTACAGGATCTGAAGCTGAAACACAGGAGCAAACAGGTAAGAAGGTCGAGAACCGAACTAAAAATAAGGGTGACACCCCTTCTTCTTCTAAGATACACAAACCAAAGATCAAATTTGTATCTAAAGGAGGAAAGAAGAAGGAAACCACAGAGGCTTCTGACGCCACTAAGTCAGATGTTGAAGATACTAATGATGATCAGATGGAAATTGAAGATGTTGAGACTAAAGAACAAAATGTTTAAAAGTCTAAAACAAAGGTATCTGATGAAGCTGAACAAGGTGAAGATGAAGATATAGAGGTAAAACAACTTGATGGTTCCCCTCAGACTCCTGTGAAAGATCTTCCCTCTGAGACTCAAATTTCTACACCTCCTCCTCATGTTCCAGTTTCTGATGGTTTGCCAGTGATTTCAAGTGTTCCTCTTTCTCCAATTTTTGTTGTTTCTTCTAACAATACTCCTCTATCCATGAAAGCTAGCTTTGGAACTATTTTTGATTCTTCTGGTTCTATTCCAAGCTTATCTTCCCCATCTTTTGACATCGGGGAACAAACTGTTTTAGAGAACCTTCTGGCTGCTTCACAAAAGGTTGTTGATACAGGTGTTGTGTTTACCAACACAAGTCCAATTGTCACCATCACCAGTATAAACATGGAGCCGGCCAAGCAAGTAGTGGATCCCTCTCCGACTATTGGCGCTTCTATACTTCCTCCATGGCTATCTGCCTATACTCCAAAGAGGAAGAAGCAAGCCATCTCACCTGTTGAGATTGACATTGAAAAGTTGTTGCCCATGAAAGCAAAGAACCAGAAGAAGAAGCCTAAGACTGTTTCTAGGCTGGTCACCGAAAACGGAATCAGATATGCTAAGATTGCCAAACCTCCTGAGGATGCCACGGTTGACACTTTTGACATGAGTAATTATGTCATCTCAAGGGTTGAGTTGGGTAAAGTGACTCATGAAGGTGTCAAGGCAGATTTCCAGACCACTGTCAATACCCTACTTGAAAAGTATGACGAAGCCAAGAAGGAGAAGGAGCAGTACAAAGCAAAAGCAGAACAACTGACTGCTGTCCTTCAAAAAATAGTGAAGTCATCAGAATTAGTAGAACCCATGGCAGTGACAGTGGAAGATCCCCTGATACAGAAGGTTGAAAAAGCACAAGCCAGAGGTAAGATAGTGGGGGATGTAGTGGAGCTGTTGTTGGCTCAAGGATGAGTTCTGCTAAAAACCAATGTGGAAAGGAAAGAGAAAATGGACAAAGCTAAAGCTGAGCTGGACAATCTGGTAGATCTACTTTCACAAGAGCTGCAAGATCAAGAAGAGAGCCTAGAAGAGTGGATAGACATGAAGAAGATCAAGATAAATAATCTGATCGCCATTGGGGTCATCACCAATAGGGAATCATATCTTAAGACCAAGGAGACTCTAGCTCATCGTATTTTCATAATAAAGAGTCTACTTGAAGATCTATGCCAAGCCCAAGAAGCCAGTGAAGATAGTGATGTCACACTCCTACATCGGCTAGAAGAACTTCCTTGCACCTTGACAAGGGAAGATCATAGTTTCCTCACAACATAGGAAATGATAATTTCTTTTGAAGAAATGGTACAAAAGAGATTTGAAGAAGAGGCGCCCTCATTGCTTTCAATGGATAGCCTGTATGATCAACATTCGACCCTGGAGAACCTAAAAAATAATCTGGACAAGCATGAAAAGGCGATAAAGGCGGTGAAAGATTCAATTCTCCAAGCTCGCACCATCTCAGGGAACACAGCAAAACCAAATGCATGCGAGATGTCAGTCGTTCAAACTATGTACCAGAACTTCCTGAGGAAAAAAGATGGAGGAAGCTAGTGCCTTAGCTTATTTTTCTTAGATGATATGTAAATTGAATTTTGTTTTGGACATTTTCACATGTAATTTTCCAAAATGTAATTACATGTGATACAAGAGAAGTCCCAAGTCAAATAGGACTCTTTTGTTGAATAAGTCAAAGTAGTTGTAGATTTCCTAAATTTTCTCAAGGCCTCTCCCTATAAATAAAGAGGGCCTCTTTTGTAAATATTATCTTTTGTCTATTGCAAGAAAACTCTGGTGAATTGAAAAGCAAATCAAGACTTTGTGCTTCTTTGTGAAAATCAATTATCAAATATTTATCAATACAAGAAAGCAAGTTCAATTCCAATCTCTGTCTTGGGATTATTTGTGTTATGATAGTATTGTTCTTATGTCTTGCTATCATAATCTTCTTTGGTAATAATTGAAGTGTGGAGTTTGTTTCAAGTGATTGAAGAGCGCTCTTAATTTGATTCTGATAGACTTTGTGTTATCAAATCATTTGTGAGGATTATGTTCATGTTTGTGAGAATAGAATAGTTTGGAGACTTTGCGCTGTAAGTTGTTATATTCAATTTACTTTTATCATCTTGAAGAGGAGTGAAGACTTTGGGCTGCATTCAACTTCAAACAGTGCTATTTACAATTAGTAAGTGAGGTAATGGAAAACTTTGTGTTTTTGTTATTTTGTGATAATTTATAAGTCCTTTATCAAGAGTTTGAAGTATAAACATCTATTCTGAAAAAAAGAATGAGATGAGATGGAACCACCACAAACATAGTTTTTAGTGTACATAAATTTCATAAGTTGTTTTGTTTGTAAAAGTCAAGTAACTAGAGGGAACCTCCCCTTGCTGAGAGGAGAGACTTTGCCTCATCATAGCTGTGGCTGATATACCCATTTTTCCATTAGCGAGTTAACGACAAAATATTCACCCAACACCACCTTAGAAGTAGAATCTAATGGATCTAATGATGAGAAGCTATTGGATGTTAAGGTAATTAAACAAAACTTTAAAAAGGTGGCGACAAAGGAAATAGTGAACTTCAACGCAATTACAGGGGAGTCGTTGGGGAGACTTTCTAAATTGGCAGCACACATTAACAGTTGCAGGAACGACATTGATGAAGTGTATCGCAAGGTGACAGACTCTGACAGGGTGGTCATGAAGAAGAAATGTCGCATCAGCATGACAGGATCTCCACTAGGCATGTCTTTAACTCCGGTTATCAACAAGTATAGAGCGTATAAAGCCAAGTTGCGAGCACAGGTACCTCAGGTGGCACAAAGTGTCACTGGAGAAGGCAAACAATCAAAGGAAGACGAAGAGATGGATGAGGTGGACGATGGCGATGGGGACTTGCAAATTCTGAATTGATTTGAATTTCATAGTTTTAAGTTATCTCATATTTTCTCTTGAACTATTGGCTCTAGAGGGCCCTTTATTATAATTATTGTTTAAACAATCTTTATATCAGCTTTTTCAAAAAGTCGTTATGGTCCTAAAGACAATTATGATTTGGCTTAGCTATAAATTCTAGATAGCTAGTCGAATAAGGGATCTTTTGGAAAAAAATTGTTTTGCAAGGGTGATAGTTAATTTTGTTTTCAGTCATTTTGATATATGCAATATAAGTTAATGCAATGGATATTCAGGTGATCATAAACTTTGTGTTTTGATTGTTTGAGTTCATGTTCTTAAGTTGAATGTGTTGTTGCTGTTGTTAATGATATTCATGTGTTCGGGTGGTTGGATATTTATAAATTTTGCTCACTGCTGAGAATAATTTATCTGTTCATATATTGTTTTAGGTGGTGAATACATGTATAAGTGTGTGATATTATCAATATATGTTATGTGGCTAGAAGTCTATGAACTCCTAGTTTTTTGAGTTGTGAATCTACCTTTATTGCTTTCTAGTTAAAAGCCCTGCCTTTATTTTTCTTTCCAGTTAAAAGCAATCATGAGTTTTCATTCATCAGAATATCTGTCGAAGGTAGTTGCGCCTTGTTAAATAAGCAGAGAGCCTGTGTAAAATACCAATATATTAGGCTCAATTGTTGATAACGTTTGTCACTTGTCTGGGCGTGAGTATATAGAGTTAGGTTACAAATCTATTAACCAACATATTTTTGGCGACTCTACTGGGGAAATTTGTTGCATCATCTTTGTGAGTTGCTTGGTTGGACTTTATGGTTCTTCATGGAAGATATGCACTAGTTTTGCAGCCTAACGTTGATTGGCTAGTAGGAGACCAAGAAGACATTATAATCAGCCTTAGGCTTGTTGCTTGGTAGACCAGAAGAACCAATCAACAGTATCATCAAGTTGATGAGGTGTTAGATGAAGAAGAAGAACTTCGTGAGATTATAGTAGAAAACGCATGACGTTTTGATGATGCCCAGGAGATAATTTTCATCGAAGGAATTGTTCCTATGCCATGGAGAGAAAGGCCTTTGTGAATCCAAGTAGTCCCTAACAATAGGTCAAGAAACCCTGCTGCCAAACCAGGGAATCAGAATCCTGCAAGCCCAGCTCCTCCCTGTAATAACCAGTAAGTGGTTTGGTGACTCTACTTAATTATTTTATTAATATATCTGTAGAAGTGGGCTATGAAAAGATATACACGAGGATATAGGAAAAAGGGTATAACCGATATTGACTTTGATTTGCTCCAATCTTTAAATTTCGCTCCCTACCCTCCCACAAGAAGGGTCAAATCTTTGAGCAGACCATCCTCTCCTCCACCCACAAGAAGTGCCACTAGTTCATCTTGCCAAAGCCTGACCCTGCACGGTACTGTCTTATCTTTACAAGTAAATTTCCCTCCTTTTAATATGGCTCATCCACAGCCTCCACCTATTCCATGGGGTGCTACCATTGGACCACTCAGACTTGGTGCTAACCTGCATGATCTGCCTAGGGGATCAGGTAAAATTCTACCTAAGTTTAGGGGTGACAACAAAGTTACTCCTGAAGAGCACATTAATGCTTTCTTTGTTGCATGTTCCATCCTTGGGATTCAAAATGAAGATGTGTTTGTCAGTCTATTTGTTGAGTCGCTGGTTGACATAGTTGCTGAATGGTTTTACCACCTTCCCAACACCTCTATTATAGATTGGGCTACAATGAGGCAGTGATTTGAAGATACATTCAAAATTACTGACAACGAACACACACTAATGGCCCAACTCTCCTCTATGAAGAAGGAGATTCATGAGGGAGTATGTAGCCAAGTTTAATAGACTTGCAAATAGGATTCCTACAAATGTCAGACCTGGAGATGGATTAATGTTGTGTTTCTTTATCAATTCATTACCACCTGATGTCAGTTATGCAATTAAAAGACAAGGAGTCCCTAACATAGTTGACGCCCAATCATTGGCTATCGCTCTGGAAGATGATTTGATTACTGCAGGGAAATGGAAAAGGGAGTTACAAATTGGTAAACCTTCAGTAACCGGTCCAACAGACCCGGCTATTCAGAGGTTGGAAAATGACATTATCACATTGAAACATCAGATGCCTAAAGGTCCCCAACAATCTCCTTAAGGGGGTTATAATCAGACGTTGTAATTGCCAGGTCCTACCCAATGGTTATCTATTGAAGGACCCTCATCAAGTAAAAATAACCATATGGTTTGCAACTTCCACCTCACCTCTGACCATGATGGAGCGTCCTACCTCAAGATGATGTGGTTTATCCAAATGCTTTCCATGAATGAACATGCTATGGAGCCTCTGGTGGAGGAACCTCCCACACCTAGTGATGCTGGTGTGAATTTCTTTGAATATGAATCAGATGAAGGGAGTGGAAAAGATGTATATACTAAAGTTGACAACTCTAATTGCGTGGTGTTTACTAGTGGTCAGCAGGCACAAAGAGGTCAGAACACTCAGGGTCAGTCCAGTAATTCCAACTCTGCCCCTAAATATATCTTGACCAGACAAAACGAGGCCAAGAAAATGGAGAACATGACAACCAAAGTTGTAGTTGCCAAGGTACCATTTACTTCATCTTCTAAAACTCATGTCTCAAATTCATTTGATATTGTAGAATCATGTAAGAATACAAAGATTGTGATTTCTCAAGCTGAATATTTGAAGCTTAATCCATCTGAGCTTGATAGACTAGTCAGATATATCAAACAGGAACCCTCCCCTTCAAACTGTAATTCTCATGTGTCCAATGATATTGAAATGCTTGCCAGGAGCCAAAATTGTTCAAATACCTGTTCTCAAGATCCTAGTCCCCATAATCCTTTTAACAAACCAAAACCTTTTTATGTCTCCTTGTACATTGCTGGTTATAAGCTCAGTAATTATGTTATTAATTTTGGAGCCTCAGAGAATGTTATGCCTGCTCAAGTTGCTAAAGCCCTAGGCTTATCCTATACACCCTCTCATGGCAAATGCTTCTCAATGGACGGTTCTCTAGTACTCATCCTGGGTCAAATTAAAGATGCTCAAACTACTTTGGCTGCCTTTCTGAAGAAAAGATTGAAACTAACCATTCTTGTAGCAGACATACCTTCCAGTTATGGGATGCTCTTGAGTCGTAGATTTTGTAAAGACTTAGGTGGGGAAATTCAAATGGATTGGTCGCATGCCCTAAAACCTATAGAAGGGAAGAAAGTCTGCCTCAATCCTGAACCCAAAGACAAGTTTACCATGCTTAAATTTGGAGACCCTAGAGCAGACATCCTGTTTGTAGAAACTAGACCGGGTACCTACATGTGTACATCAACAGAGAATGAAGACTTGAATCTAATCGGCCCTGACCTAGTTGATGAGTTATGGACTCTGGAATTTGATGGGAGCTATTCTACCACAAGGTCAGGCGCAGGGGTTGTTCTGATTTCACCTGATGATTATTCCTTTCCTTTTTCTTTTAAATTGGGGTTTGAAAACACTAATAATACTGTTGAATATGAGCCCTTATTATTGTGCCTAGAGCTAGCCAGAGAAAGAGGTGTGAAACAATTAAAATTTAAAGGAGATGCTAAGCTGATTGTTAAACAAGTAAGAAAGTTGTACACGGTCAAAAACGGCAAACTGAGGCATTATCATAATAGGGTATGGGACTACATTGAGGATTTGATACTTTTTCTATAGAAGCGATACCCAAAGAACAAAATTCTAGGGTTGATTCTTTAGCTGTTTCAGCATCCCTTCTCCTGCCACATCTAGATTTTAAAGACAAACCATATAGGATTGAAGTGGTATATAGGCCTAACGTTCCTGACAATGCTAATCACTAGCAAGTTTTTAATTCTGACCAGCAGATTATTTCATTTCTTGAAAAAGCTGAATCATTTGCCAGTATGTTCTTTGAGGGTAGTAGTGATGACAGTAATGATGTTTTGGAAGGAGAAATGAAGTCCTCTGATGACTCAAGTTTAGGAATTGTGTAATTAAAAGGGAATAAAATTCCAAAGGGACTTGTCTCTATTGAAGATCTTTTCAATCAACATGATCAATATCTTAAGAAGAAGGATAAGGTTTCCATCACGACTTCGGCCAATTATGACAGAGTGAATATTGGCACTGAAGATGACCCTAAAATTGTGTGTATTGGTAAATGCTATTCTAAAGAAGAAATGGAACGTTTGATTTCTTTTCTTATTAGATACAAAGATGTTTTAGCATGGTGTTATGTTGATCTTAAGAAATTTAGGAATGGAGAAATGCAACATCATATTCCCCTGAAACCTGGCACCATACCCTTTAGGCAAAAGCAAAGAACTTATAATCCTAAACTAGCTGAAGCCATCTTCAATGAAATTAACAAAATGCTCAAAGCCAAAATCATCTATCCTATCCATCATTCTACTTGGGTTGCAA
This sequence comes from Cunninghamia lanceolata, assembly GCA_027924645.1. NCBI lineage: Eukaryota > Viridiplantae > Streptophyta > Pinopsida > Cupressales > Cupressaceae > Cunninghamia > Cunninghamia lanceolata. Next base: position 3,801,658 of record BSBN01000311.1, on the reverse strand, counting down.
ATATTGTACTTGTTAGGAAGAAGAATGGAGAGATCCAGATTTGTGTTGATTTCAGAAATCTAAATCAAGCCTCTCTTAAAGATAACTATCCCTTGCCTGTAATGGATCATATCCTACAAACTGTGTTGGGTTCGGAGATGATGTCTATGCTTGATGGGTTTTCAGGATACAACCAGATTGAGATGGCCAGGGAAGATTAGTATAAAACAACTTTTACTACCCCAATTGGTGTCTTTGCATATAATAAGATGCCTTTCGGTCTTATTAATGCTAGGGCCACATTTCAGAGGGCAATGGATCTGACTTTCAGTGACTTGAAAAATAAAATCATAGTGGTCTATCTTGATGACTTAATAGTTTTCTCCAAGAAAAGGGTGAACCACTTGCGTGACTTAGAAGTAGTTTTGCAACGTTGCAGAGAAAATGGCATCTATTTGAATCCCAAGAAATCAATTTTTGTAGTTACTAAAGGAAAACTATTAGGGAATATTGTCTCAAAGGATGGAATAAAAATTGATCCAAAGAGGGTCAGGGCAATCCAGCAACTAAGTCTGCCTGCAACCAAGAATAATACAAGATCCTTTTTCGGTCAGGTAAACTTTCTAAAGAAGTTTGTCCCTGATTTCGCTGAGATGACCAGACATATTGCAGAAATGATGAAGAACCATCTTGTTTTTAAGTGGAATGCCGAAGGGAAGAAATCATTTGATCAGATAAAAAAGGCCATTGCTAATGCACCCACACTTGTGCATCTTGATTTTCAAAAAAAAATATTATCTATTGTTATGCCTCTGAACATACTCTATCAGCTATCTTGTTGCAGAAGAGTGAACAAGGAATAGAAGCTCCCATTGTTTTCATGAGCGTGCCATTAAAGAAATATGAGCTTAAATATTCTACTTTAGAGAAACATGCATATGTAGTGGTGAGAGCCTTAAAGAGTTTTAGATTTTATATCTTGCATTTGCATGTTATTGTGTATCTCCCAGAATCAGCTGTAAAAAGTATTCTTACTCAGCAAGAGATTGGATACAACAATAGGGGAGCCTGGATAGCTAAAGTTTAGGAGTATGACATTGAGATTAGGCCCACTAATCTGGTTAGAGGTAAGGGATTGTGCAAAATGATCACTGAAAATGAGGTTGGAGAAAAGGAAGAATTGCCCTTGGTTCTTTTTACCACTAATACTGATGATTAGTTCACAAATGTCTCTTATTTCTTAACTTATTGTGATTGTCCGTCTCACCTCTCTACCAAGGAAAGGAGAAACTTGAAGCTTAAGGCACATAAATATGTTATCTCAGAAGGTAACCTTTATAAAAGAGGAGTAGATGGGACATTTCTAAGATGCGTAGATAAGGAACAACAAAAGAAGCTATTAGAAGATTTCCATAATAAAGCTTGTGGGGGACATTTTTCTACATCAGTGACAGCCTTCAAGATATTGAATCTGTAGGAATCAAGGGCAACACTAAGAGGGAGGGTGAATCAGTGTTGTGTGAATTTTCAAAACCTTTGTTTAAACTTCAACTTTCAGAGCTCAAAAGAAAGATACCATTGATTTGTAAAATGCACATGATTGTGAATACAAAAAAAGAACAAAACTTCATAAGTAAATCAAACACACACAAATATGATCAATATGAATCATGACACAAGATATGCATGAGTGGAAAACCCTCTAGGGGTAGAAAAACCACTCCAGAACTGCCTCACTGGCTTAAATGAAAAACATATACAGAGGTCTCACTGACCACAAGCCTCATAGGCATACTGTGCCTCACTGGGAAACACAATCACTATAAACAAAACATCAAACTTTGTGTGCAAGACATGATTGCTGTTCAATCAGATTTGCACCATTGTATACAACCTTATACCTCCTGTTTGATTTTCAAATCAAGACCATTTTCTTTTACATACTTCTGCAAACAAGCTCCATATACAAATCTCTATAAACAATTTTCTCTGCAAATTAATCATGTATTCTGATCCATTCAACAACACTGCATATCAATCTTGTATTCTATTCCATTCAACAACACTGCATATCAATCCTGTATTCTAATCCATTCAACAACACTGCATATCAATCCTATATTTTGATATGCTCAACAACACTACTTTACTCTGTATGTTTCATCTCTGTCTTGCAAGTCATCCATCAATGCACTTGAAAAACATTTTTATACAAGTTGAATGTCTTTTCACCTTTCATCTTCTATAAGTTCCATCTCTGTCAAATAAAATACAACTGCCCTTTCACATTCTTCTAATTCACAAAACCCTTCAATCTGCAAATTTCTTCAATGAAATTTTCATTATCCTCTTTGTACAAAACCCTTCAATCTCTGCAAAAATAAAATCATATATACATATATATATATATTTTCTTCTCTGCAACATGATTGGCAAGATCATTGAAAAACTTTTTCAATATTCAACAACCTGCAAAAAATAACTCTTCATATCCTGCAAAAAAAAAATCTCTGATTGCAAATAAAACAATAAATAAATCTTCAATCTCTGATCCATATTTTCTCATAAGACAAATCTTCTTCATTCAATTTTTTCAATCTTCCTCACAAAAATCTTTACTAAATTCTTCGTTTCAAAAAAAATCTTTTTGTGCCAAAATAGTTGCTTTTAAAAAATCTCCTCAAATTCTTCTCCTTGCAATCAAACTCTTTATCTTCTTTTTAATCTCCAATTCTATAAAAATCTCTCTTAAAAAATATTCTTTTTAAAGCTCCTAGTCCTATTAGAAAGGAGACCCATTAGACTTGGAAAGAGAAAAAATCTCCCCCAAAAAAAATCTATAAACTAGGTGAAGAAAAGTTTCTATAAAAAAAACTAGTTCCATTTTTTATAAAGCATATTTAATGCCAAAAATACCGATGCCTTTTCTTTTAAAGCATAAAACATATTTATGAAAATCGGCTCCAAAAGCATTAACTTTCTTATTTGAGCAACCATTAGCATTCCCCTTCAAATTCATAAACTTTCCCTTATGAAATCATTTGATGGTCTTTTTCCCATTCGGGCCACTCCATTGATTATGTTAATTGCTTTTTGGCACTTAGCAATTTAAAACAAGACCACCGATGATATTAAAGATTCTAACTTAAAACAAGACTTGCATTAGCACACAAGATGTGTGTGGAGACCACTTCACTCGATGAGATAAGGAGAGGGTCGGTCAAGGGATGTATAACAATCCCTTCAAAAGGTAAAAATTAAGTAATACACCTGCTATTCCCGATCATCATTAAAATATAAAGACAATATGAATATTGAGTAAAGTAGAGTTTGAGGGGAGATGACTTATATTTGTTTAGGTCTTTAAGAGCAAAGATGTTTATTAGGATAACAATATTGACAAGGGAAATCCATTAGAAGCTTGAAACCCACTTTATACCTCTGCACTTGTCACAACCTTGTCTTGTGGACACTTGAGTGTGAAAGCAACTTGATAAAACCAACTTATCTCCTTCCTGTGAAAACTTGAGGTGAAAGAAACTAGATGATATAGTTTTCTATCATGATAAGTTGAACACCTGCTAGGTATTATGAAGTCCTGATTCAACAACTAGTAAGGCAAGAACATGATCAACTTGTGTCAACATTGCTTGAATATGAACATGCATGTAAATTGTTTGAACTCCTATATGATCAACATCTGAAGCACATGACTATCCTCAAATGTTAATTCAAACACAACCCACTATCACTGACCTCAACTGATCTTGAAGCAACCTCTCTCAGATCAATGCACAACAAGAACATACTGCAAATAATCTTTCATGAACACATCAAGAACACACTGCATAACCATGGATGATGAACATTTGTCAACACTTGACAACCCCAAACAAATCACCTTGTGACATCACTTACCAAAGAACATATGAAGACATTATTGGAGGCCAAACCTAATCAAACAAGTCATGTGATTAATCATAAACCAACACCAAACATCAAGTGTATTCATGTGAGCCTGTAAGCACTTGAAACACCAATATAATGAGCATGATTGGTACATGAATGTTATCAAACACTTGTAATATTATCATCCATTTGTCAAGTCAATCCCACTGACAACATCCTTTAACACTATGTGAACAACTGTGAGATGCATGATCATGAACAACTTTTGTCAATAGTACAAGTGATGCACAAATGACCTGTAGCCTGATGATACTTTGCACAACTCAACTTTCTCAATACCTTTTGACATCAATGACAAACTATCACCATCAGAATCAATGCTTTTACTGGCCTGGCATATTCAAAGATGCCTATGATTGGGTATCAAAATGCGAAAAATGTTTAAAGTTCACAGGTAGACCTTAGTTAACTGCCTTGCCTTTGAGACCAATGGTTATAGATGAACCATTTCAGCAATGGGGTTTAGACTTCATTGGACCAATTAATCCCAATTCCAGTGCTGGACACACTCACATTTTAACTACAATAGATTATTTTACCAAGAGGGTAGAGGCTATCCTAGTGAAGAATAATACTTTTGAGGTTGTTTGCACCTTTCTTAAGAAGAATATTTTAGTTAGGTTCGGTGTACCTAAGAAGCTGGTGGCTGATAATGCTTCAAGTTTTTCTTCTACAGAAATTACTCTTTTCTGTTATGATTTTGGTATTTCCCTTGCTCATTCATCTTATTATTACCCACAAGGCAATGGATAGGCAGAATCAAGCAACAAAAATCTCGTATCTATTGTCAAGAAGCTGGTAGAAGAAAACTAAAGGGGATGGCATAAAAGTCTGTATGATGCCCTTTGGGCTGATAGGATAACATATAAAAGGGCGATTGGTATGTCCCCTTTCTAGCTGGTTTATGGTATTGATAGTGTCATTCCTCTTCCTCTAGAATTGTCTGCATTAAATCTACAGAAAGCAATTGAAGATGAACAATTTCAGTCAGCACTAGAGAAGAGAATATTGTATTTGAATCATCTAGAAGAGCAAAGGGAAGCACTATAGATAGAATTGTCAAGCATCAACAGACTGTCAAAGGAGTTTTTGATAAAAAGGCTAGGCAAAGAAGTTTTGTTGTGAGAGATTCTATACTTTTATGGGATAGGAGAAGAGAACCGAAAGGTGCATATAAGAAATTTGTGGAAGAGCCCCTTCAAGGTCAGAGAAGTTGTGGGAGAAAATGTATTTTTGTTGGCTTATCCTGATAGAACACCACCACCTCTTGCCTATAATGGGCAAGATCTAAAATTATGCAATTGGTAAAGTTTCTGAGTCTGGCCCTGTACCATAGTTTATTTCCCTATTTTTCTGTTGTTGTGTGTTGTCTCATTTTTGGTGTGACTCAATCGTGCTTTGAATAAGGCTTCTTTGCCATATTTTTCATGGGTTCTCTGTGTCCTCCTGAGTCCTTGTCCCCAATTAGAGCCAATTGTTGCCCCCTTTTTCTTCAAAAGCATCCATAACCATTCTTTGTTCATTACTTATCATCTTTTCCCCTTAGTTCCTTCCTCGGGCAAAGTTTACTTTGTTACTTTCAGTAAGTCGACGGGTTCACAAGTTCTTGAACTGCCTGACTTACCGACTTGTCTCAGGTTCCTGTGCTTCGAGTCTTTATTTGTCTTAAAGTTGTAGCCTTCTTCTTTGTAGTCGGGAGGTCAGGGATTATTTGAAGTTTTGAACCTCCGACTCCTTGTTCAGATGTTCAATTCTTGCCTGACTTGCTGACATTGAACAACACACTTTCCCAAGTATCATTTGTTGCATTGGTGTACAATATGGAGGAATGACACTTGTCACTTTGCATTCAATTTGAAGTACGTGAAGACACAGTGGCATGATTTTCAGAGGGAAAGTCGAGGTATGCATTTATGAGTTATAAAGATAAATATGCCGTTAGCAATTAATATCCTTCCTTGGTGAATTAAAGAGAAGTGACTTTGATAAATCCTCGGGCTTGCCTAAGGTGATATTACGTTACAAGGGAATGTGTTGCAAGAGGATAAACGACTAACTTGCTACGTACGAAATTTCAGCACGGTTCTATTTTCACAAGTCAGCACAGCTAGCAGCTCCATCTCTTTATAAAGACTCATTATTCTCTTTGAGGAATTAGAAGTTTCCATTCCTGTGTATATGCACAAGGAATTTCCTGTTGGTGTCTTGCCCCATCCTCTGTTCTCTATATATATCTCTGAGTCTCTAGTTGTCTAGTTTCTTGAGTACGTAGAGATGAAGTTCAAATTCCAGGGAACCCTGGGGCTTCTATCGTGGAGAATGGTCTTTTTGAAGTGAGAGATACAAATTTGGGCCATGTTGATTTAGATGATTTTTGGAGGAGAATGCAATATGAGAAGAGGACTCCCTTAACAGAGAAAATCATTAGTAGTGGCTTGGATAAAGCTAGTGGTTTTCTGCTTGCTATACATTGCTCTGAATTGATGGTTGTGTGTGCTAATGGTTATTTTCCAGACTCTCAGGAGATAAGGACATCCAGTGGTGTCGTAGTGGCAAGGATTGACTCTGAGTCTGTTGCTTAGGCCCTAAGTTTGGAAGAATATGAAGACAATGCTGATATTTCTGTATCCTCGGCTTGGAATTATTATAATGAGAAGAAGGACTGGTGATGCACCTCCATCTCTAAGCATTGGTTAGAGATTGAAAGGACTGGTAAGTCCCAGCTACCCACTAATTTAAGAAGAAGTCATTTCAAGGAGGAAATTCTATATACAATAACCTTGCTTAACAGAGTCGTTGGGAACTCTGAGACGGATATTTTTGAGTTCTAGATGTGCAGATTCATTCTATTGATTTGTGGAGATCATCGTATTGATTGGCCGAAGATTATCAGTGAATGTATACATGAACAACTGATGAACTTTACATAGAAAGTGAGCTTTCACACGAGTTCCCAACTAATCTACATTCTGGCTCGAAGAGAGGTTGCTTGGCCTAGTTTGAGGACTCAAGGGAGTTATACAACAAGTGTGTCTGTGTATCAGATTTTTCCCCAATTACAAAAGAAAGAAGGTATGAAAGAATTTAGACACGTTAATGATGCTTTTTCTATGATGTTAGCTAAGAGAATTGATGGCTCAATTCATAAAAGGTTTTTAGTGGAAGTATCTGTGTTAGTCATGAAGTTTGGAAGCTTTTACATTTAGTTTGATAGATTCTCTTATCTAAGAATAGGGGGTTTTGAAAATGCCCTGTTAAAATTGCCACAGTACCCTTCTGACTATTTGGTGTTGCTGGAATGCCTCCAGATGGCAACTGTGAATGTTAAGTCCCAGGCTATGAAAAAGAATGGGTATTCTTTCCCTGTGTCCCTATCATTTTATTCCTGCAAAAATAATGATGGTGCCTAAAATGTTGATAAATTATTGTTTGAGTTCAGTCTGCATAGTTTGTCTCCCCATGTGTCTTTTGATAGTAAAAATTTCATTAAAGAAAACATGCATGGAGGTGGTTCCTCTTCACACCATCCCCAACTCGAAGAATTTTGGGAGGCTTGTGTAGATGAAAGAGAAGTTCAAAGGAGGAAATGGATGAGGTTAACTGTGGATCAGGTCAGAGCCTTCAAGCTAAATATCTAGGTCCTTGATATTACCGATGATTTTTTAGACATGCTAGGCGAATGTTATGACGCAGTGTCTAGAGAATCCATGCCCCTATAAAATGGTTAGAAAAGGAGGTCACCGATATTATGTTGCTTTCTTTGCATGTGCTAAAGAGAATAGAGAAGTGGTTACAAGGGAAGGTAAAGGAGTGTGCTGGTTCCACGACACCAAGGGACTCAGCCTCTCAGAATCAAGCCAGATCTCAGACTGCCAATTCATATAGGAGAACATCTAGTGTGGACCTAACTCTTTAGAGAGTCAGCTCACAATCGAATGGCGATAATGAAAGGCTGCCTGAAGATGTTGGAAGGATAAAAACCACTTGTGAGTAGGACATCTAAGTGACAAAGAGAAATACCAAATTGGTTGCTTTGTTATCTAAAGTAGACCATGTGCCCCCACCCAACATTCATGTAAGTCATTTTGATTCCTTCATCTTCTCACAAATTGGAGAAGATAATTTATTGCATTCATTGCTTAGTCTGCCAAATTCCCCACAATAAAAGGAGTTGCCAGAGCAAAATTCTCACCCTATACTTACAGTGGCTACTTCTAATGCCGCCAATGTACCACCTCCATCACCTAATTGGTTAAAGAAGGTAGTTCAAAAGAAGAAGAGATATACTCTTCATGTTGATGAAGGTGTTGGTGCAAGAGCACCATGCCAACCTCATGCTTCTATGATGAAATTTTTAAAGGATGATTCAATTTTGGTGTTTTAACATTGTATCAAGGTTATATTGATGTGTCTAGGTCATTAGGAGGACAATATTTAATGTTTTGTGTCAAATTTGGAAAGAATGTAAAAGTTGTCATCTACATTGTAAAATTGCAAAACAAACAAAGATGTAAACATGGAATATGAAAGGTCATTTGTGTCTTGGGTTGTTGGAAGGTAGTTGAAACTGACGAGTCATGATAGTTTGCCTTTAAAAGGCCTTGTAACCTTCACAAATTCGTGGGTGATTGAATTCAAGAATTGGATTAATAAAGAAGACAGTAGATGTTTGGCAAGTTTAGACTTGATTAGATGTATGAGATAGGGTTTGTCCCAATAGAGATCATCACAAAGAGGATATGGTGACTATCCTTCGCATAGAGCAGCGAGGTTGTGACTATCCTTGAAAGGTATGGTAGGAATTGTTGTCCTGCAGGGTCTACACAGTGGAGATGATGGAATGCTAGAGGTAGTTAGGCATCTTGGAAGGTGTACCCTGAAGTCCTTCACCTTGGATCATGAACATATGTAGTTTGAATAAGAACCCTGCCTTGTTAGAAGCCTGAATTCTGTTAAGAGCCAGTGAACAGTGAGAGTTGTTGCCTTGAAGCTTTCAAATGTCCCTTGCAGTGATAGATTGTTTGCATCAGTTGGAGTGCTCTGCATCATATTGGTATCAGAGCTAGCAAAAGCTCTGGGAGGAGATGTTATTTCTGAGATGAAGAGTTAAAGTTTGTTGGTGACCATTGTTTTGTTTGCTAAGTTGTTTGGTTCCAGGTGTTTGGTCCATCTAACTGCAGAAGGATGTTTTCTGAGGTTGTGTGTGTGGGCAGACAAGATGAGGTCTGTCATGACCATTCTCCAATGGAGATTAGGCTGGATAAGGGTGCAGAGAGAAACCACTGAGGAGAGAGTGGTAGGTGCATCACTAGGATTTGTTGTTGGGTGAGATGAATGGTTTGGTGAGTTGGTTTGTTGTGAAGCAGTGAGAGAGATGGATACCTAAAGAAGCACTTGATGTTGTAGCCTGAAGAGTACTCCACTGATGGGAATAGAAGGAGCCTGAAGAAGCTCTAAAGATGATGGCAGTTTGTTTGTTGGTTGGTTGGTCACCATTTCTATAGATTGGGAGATTGAAGCTGAGAAGATTGAAGATTGCAGACAGAGGAGAGACAGAAAAAGATTTTTGTTGTAGGTACATTTCCAAGGGACTTGGAAATCTTTGTTGGTTGGTTGTATGGTGCAGAAGCACCATGCCAACCTCATGCTTCTATGATGAAATTTTTAAAGGATGATTCAATTTTGGTGTTTTAACATTGTATCAAGGTTATATTGATGTGTTTAGGTCATTAGGAGGACAATATATAATGTTTTGTGTCAAATTTGGAAAGAATGTAAAAGTTGTCACCTACATTGTAAAATTACAAAACAAACAAAGATGTAAACATGGAATATGAAAGGTCATTTGTGTCTTGGGTCGTTGGAAGGTAGTTGAAACTGAAGAGTCATGATAGTTTGCCTTTAAAAGGCCTTGTAACCTTCACAAATTCATGGGTGATTGAATTCAAGAATTGGATTAATAAAGAAGACAGTAGATGTTTGGCAAGTTTAGATTTGATTAGTTGTATGAGATAGGGTTTGTCCCAATAGAGATCATCACAAAGAGGATATGGTCACTGTCCTCTGCATAGGGCAGTGAGGTTGTGATTGTCCTTGAAAGGTATGGTAGGAATTGTTGTCCTGCAGGGTCTACACAGTGGAGATGATGGAATGCTAGAGGAAGTTAGGCATCTTGGAAGGTGTACCCTGAAGTCCTTCACCTTGGATCATGAACATATGTAGTTTGAATAAGAACCCTACCTTGTTAGAAGCCTGAATTCTGTTAAGAGCCAGTGAACAGTGAGAGTTGTTGCCTTGAAGCTTTCAAATGTCCCTTGCAGTGATAGATTGTTTGCATCAGTTGGAGTGCTCTGCATCAGGTGTTGACACTGTTGCCAATTTGTTGCAAATCATTCCAAAACCCAAATGTGCAAAAAGGATGTCAAGAATAGTGACTGATGCCATTTTAGGAAACCAATTTCTGGAAATTGCATATCTGCTAGTAGAAAAGAATGAAGATGAGATAACAGAAGCTGACTTCAGGGTAAGTCGAGTGGATTTGGGGCCATCAACCACTGAAGGTGATTTGTACCATGTCCAGTATTTAGTTGACAACATCTCTAAAAGGGTGAAAGTATTACAAGATGAAAATTCAAAGTTGCTGGCACATGTAAGTTCTCTATCCTCATTTGCCAATTTAATTGCTAAAGTAATGACTCCCTCAACTGGAACTTCCTTTTCTGTCAACCTCCATACTCTTGATCCAAATTTGCTTCAACAAGTTAAACCCTCTTTATCCCTAAGAAAGGATATAGATCAATGGGTTGAAAAGATTATCTTTGATGGGCTCATTTTTATCGAGGAGGTAGCAAAATTGTTTGATTCCATACATGCTAAGAGGGAAGTTTTGATAATAGAATTTGAGAGAGCTTGGAGTGACCACCATAGTCTGAATATAGCTTCTAAAAAAATACAAGAACTAGCTAATATGGATCCTGGTATTCTTATGGATGAAGAAATTATAGCCGATCCCAAAGAGCTGGATACTACTGTATGGGCTGATGCAATTGAGTGGAAACTCTGTATCATGACTGCAGCAAAAGAGGAGATTGGAAAAGCAGTTACAACCTACTAAAAAGAGATGATGAGAATAAAAAGGGATCTTGCCACCTTAGAAGTAGAAGATAATGGATCTGATGATGAGAAGCTGTTGGATGTTAAGGTAATTAACCAAAACTTTAAAAAGGTGGTGACAGAGGAAATAGTGAACTTCAATGCAATTATAGGGGAGTCACTGGGGAGACTTTCTAAATTGGAAGTAGACATTAACAGTTGCAGGAATGACATTGATGAAGTGTATCGCAAGGTGACTGACTTTGACAGAGCGGTCATGAAGAAGAAACAATGCATCAGCATGACAGGATCTACACTAGGCATGTCTTTAACGCCGGTTATCAACAAGTATAGAGCACATAAAGCCAGGTTGCGAGCATAGGTACCTCAGGCTTCGTAAAGTGTCACTGGAGAAGGAGAACAATTAAAGGAAGATGAAGAGATGGATAAGGTGGACGATGGCGATGGGGACTTGCAATTTTTGAATTGGTTTGAATTTCATAGTTTTAAGTTATCTCATATTTGTTCTTGAACTATTGGCTCTTAAGGGCCCTTTATTATAATTATTATTTTAAGAATCTTTATATCAGCTTTTTCAAGAAGCTATTATGGTTTTATAGACAAATATGATTTGTCTTAGCTATAAATTCTAGATAGCTAGTCGAATTAGGGATCTTTTGGAAAAAAAATTATTTTGCAAGGGTGATAGTTAATTATGTTTTCAGCCATTTTGATACATGCAATATAAGTTAATGCAGTGGATATTCAGGTGATCATAAACTTTGTGTTGTGATTGTTTGAGTTCATGTTCTTCTTAAGTTGAATGTGTTGTTGTTAATGATATTCATGTGTTCAGGTGGTTGGATATTTATAAATTTTTCTCACTACTGAGAAGAATTTATCTGTTGATATATCGTTTAAGGTGGTGAATACATGTATAAGTGTGTGATATTATCAATATATGTTATGTGGATGGAAGTCTGTGAACTCCTGGTTTTTTGAGTTGTGAATCTACCTTTACTAATTTTTGGTTAAAAGGCTTGCCTTTATTTTGCTTTCCGGTTAAAATCAATCATGAGTTTTCATTCATCAGAATATCTGTCGAAGGTATCTGCGCCTTGTTAAATAAGCAGAGAGCTTGTGTAAAATACCAATATATTAGGCTCAACTGTTGATAACATTTGTCACTTGTCTGGGTGTGAGTATATAGAGTTAGGTGATAAATTTGTTAACCAATAGATTTTTGGTGACTCTACTGGGGAAATTTGTTGCATCATCTTTGTGAGTTGCTTGGTTGGACTTTATGGTTCTTCGTGGAAGACATGCACCAATTTTGCAGCCTAACGTTGATTGGCTAGTAGGAGACCAAGAAGACATTATTACTGGCCTTAGGCTTGTTGCTTGGCAGACCAAAAGAACCAATTGGCAGTATCATCAAGTTGATGAGGTGTTAGAGGAAGAAGAAGAACTTGGTGAGATTATAGAAAAAAATGTATGACATTTTGTTGATGCCCATGAGATAATTTTCATCAAAGGAATTTGTTCCTGTGCCACAGAGAGAAAGGCCTTTGCGAATCCAAGCAGTCCCTAATAATAGGCCAAGAAACCCAGCTACTAGACCAGGGAATCAGAATCCTGCAAGACCAGCTCTTCCCCATAATAACCAGTAAGTGGTTTGGTGACTCTACTTAATTGTTTTATTAATATATCTGTAGAAGTGGGCTATGAAAAGATATACACAAGGAGATAGGAAAAAGGGTATAGCCAATATTGACTTTGATTTGCTCCAATATTTAAATTTTGCTCCCTACCCTCCCACAATAAGGGTCAAATCTTTGAATAGACCATCCTCTCCTCTACCCACAAGAAGTGCCGCTAGTTCATCTTGCCAAAGCCTGAACCTGCACGGTACTATCTTACCTTTACAAGTAAATTTCCCTCATTTTAATATGGCTCATCCACAGCCTCCACTTGTTCCATGGAGTGTTGCCATTAGACCGCTCAGACTTGGTGCTAACCTGCATGATCTGCCTAGGGGATCAGGTAAAATTCTACCTAAGTTTAGGGGTGACGACAAAGTTACTCCCGAAGAGCACATTAATGCTTTCTTTGCTGCATGTTCCATCCTTGGGGTTCAACATGAAGATGTGTCTGTCAGGTTGTTGATAACTGAGAGGGGGGGTGAATTAGTTATCTTAATTATTTCAGCTTTCTGAATTTCCTTATCAATTAGTGCAGCATTAAATTAAATAAGCAAACATAACCATGAAATGGAAATAACATCAATACACATGACACAATGATTTTGACGTGGAAAACCCTATTAGGGGAAAAATCATGGGGTGATTAACCCAAGATTGTATTCTCTGTTAGAAGAATAAGATAGTACAAAATGGCACTCGCCAATTAGGGCTGATTTCCCGAGCACACTACTCACAAGAGGCTCACTGCCTACAATAGTTTATACAAGGAAACTAGATACTTGAACTGATGAGAAGCATGCACATATGCTGAGGTTCAGTTCCGGTTAAGCCCAATATACTGATCTGCTGCACTTCATTCTTACTGTCTTAGGTGCTGCTGTCCTGTTACATTCTGGACCTGTCTTACTACCTTCACATTGCTCTTCTACTTTTCTTCGCACAACCAAATTACATGACACACACCATCACATCCAAATCTATTTGGTATATATATCCACACAAAGGATTTCATCCTCTTTCTAGTCGGCATCTGGAATAGTCAATATTTTCCCAAACTCTAGTCTGTCGGCTGAATCCTTGCTTACCAATTGATGCGAATCAAGGAGATTCTTATAGAAGTCATCTAACATGTCATCCAATCATGAATGATACCTTAAGAACCTTGATCACCATCAATATCTCATCCGAAATAATTTTGATGTTTTGTCGGTCAGTTCTTCCTCTGTCTACTCTGCCAAACCAGACCTCAATACTTAGATGCTCATATCTCTTCACTCTTTCATCACCAGAGGTTCAATCCCTGGAATCTATCAGTCAAGGTATTCCTCTTGACTTCCCCAAGTCCGTACTTTACAAAGATACTTCCTCTAAGAGATCCGGACCTGACTGTCGGACCTTGCTGCATGCTCTATTCTTGCTTACCTGACCAAAGTACTTCTTCAATCTGACTTCCGGTATAGACACACCATGTTCTGCGGATGGGTGGGATGAACTTTGTTGCCATCAATGACAACACTTATGAAGCCATATAGTGTCTCTTGCCAACAGTTGTTTGTTGAGTCATTGGTTGACATAGCTACTGAATGGTTTTACCACCTTCCCAACGCCTCTATTAGAGATTGGGCTACAATGAGGTAGCGATTTGAAGATAGATTCAAAACTACTGACAAACACACATTAGTGGCCCAACTCTCCTCTATGAAGAAGGAGATTCATGAACAAATGATGGAGTATGTAGCCAAGTTCAATAGACTTGCAAATAGGATTCCTGCAAATGTCAGACCCAGAGATGGATTAATGTTGTGTTTCTTTATCAATTCATTGCCACCTGATGGCAGTTATGCTATTAAAAGAAAGGAGTCCCTAACATAGCTGACGCCCAATCATTGGCTATCACTGTGGAAGATGATTTGATTACTGCAAGCAAATGGAAAAGGGAGTTACAAATTGGTAAATCTTCAGTAACCGGTTCAACAGACCTGATTATTCAGAGGTTGGAAAATGACATTATCACACTAGAATTTTAGATGCCTAAAGGTCCCCAACAATCTCCTTAAGGGGGTTATAATCAGACATTGCAATTGCTAGGTCCTACCCAACGGTTAGCTATTGAAGGACCCTCATCGAGTAAAAATAACCATATGGTCTGCAACTGCCACCTCACCTCTGACCATGATGGAGCATCCTGCCCCAAGATGGTGTGGTTTATGAAAATTCTTTCCATGAATGAACATGTTGAGGAGCCTTTGGTGGAGGAACCTCCCACACCTAGTGATGCTGGTGTGAATTTCTTTGAATATGAATCAGATGAAGGGAGTGGAGAAGATGTATTTACTAAAGTTGACAACTCCAACTGTGCGGTGTTTACTAGGGGCCATCAGGCACAAAGAGGTCAGAACACTCAGGGTTAGTCTAGTAATTCCACCTCTGCTCCTAAATATATCTTGACTAGACAAAATGAGGCCAAGAAAATGGAGAACACGACACCCAAAGTTGTAGCTTGCCAAGGTAACATCTACTTCATCTTCTAAAACTCATTTCTCAAATTCATTTGATATTGTAGAATCATGTAAGAATACAAAGATTGAGATTTCTTAAGCTGAATATTTGAAGCTTAATCCATCTAAACTTGATAGACTAATCAAATATATCAAACAGGAACCCTCCCCTTCAAACTGTAATGCTCATGTGTCCAGTGATATTGAAATACTTGCCAGGAGCCAAAATTGTTCAAATACATGTTCTCAAGATCCTAGTCCCTAGAATCCTTTTAAATAACCAAAACCTTTTTATGTCTCCTTATACATTTCTGGTTATAAGCTCATTAATTGTGTTATTGAATCTGTAGCCTTAGAGAATGTTATGCCTTCTCAAGTTGCTAAAGCCCTAGGCTTACCCTAT
Source organism: Cunninghamia lanceolata (assembly GCA_027924645.1). Classification (NCBI taxonomy): domain Eukaryota; kingdom Viridiplantae; phylum Streptophyta; class Pinopsida; order Cupressales; family Cupressaceae; genus Cunninghamia; species Cunninghamia lanceolata. Next base: position 3,786,014 of record BSBN01000311.1, on the reverse strand, counting down.
ACACCCTCTCATGGCAAATGCTTCTCAATAGATGGTTCTCAGGTACCCATCTTGGGTCAAATTAAAGATGCTCAAACTACTTTGGTTGCCTTTCCGAAGAAAAGATTGAAATTAACCATTCTCGTAGCAGACATACCTACCAGTTATGGGATGCTCTTGAGTCATAGCTTTTGTAAAGACTTAGGTGGGGAAATTCAAATGGATTGGTTGCATGCCCTGATACCTGTAGAAGGGAAGAAAGTCCTCCTCAATCCTAAACCCAAAGCCAAGTTTACTGTGCTTAAATCTAGAGACCCTAGGACATACATCCTATTTGTAGAAACTAGACCGGGTACCTACATGTGTACATCAACAGAGAATGAAGACATGAATCTTGTTGTCATATGGAGCCTAATCAGACTTAGAGGTTAAATTTTCCCCACTTTTATTGGCGCGGTTTCCCCCCAAATTCCTACAGGGTCAAGGGGCAGCGCCCCTTGTGGGGGTTTGGGAGTAGCGCCCCCAAGACGGGGTCAAGGAGTTATTTTTCATTGATTGACATAAGAAAACCCTATTTTTGTAACTGACAAAAAGCTTGATAAAAGTGGCTAAGGGTTGGGGTTTTGATTGATATTGTATTGTATCATTTGCAGTGGTATTAAGTTGTAGGGATTGTTGGTTGTAATCGGTTTGATATACTGGATAATTATATTGGACTCTCTATTTGGTGGATGTAGCCCGAGTTTGGGTGAACCACGTTAAAACTTGTCTCTTGTTATTATTAATTCTGTGTATTTCCATTCCTCTATTTAATCTTTATTTGCATTTGATTGATATCTTCTGTCAGCTAACCCTAACAAATCTAAGTAGCCCTGACCTAGTTGATGAGTTATGGACTCTAGAATTTGATGGGAGTTGATCTACCACGGGGTCAGGGGCAAGGGTTTTTCTAATTTCACCTGATGGTTATTCCTTTCCTTTTTTCCTTTAAATTGGAGTTTGAAAACACTAATAATATCACTGAATATGAGGCCTTGTTATTGGGCCTGGAGCTAGCTAGAGAAAGAGGTGTGAAACAATTGAAAGTTAAAGGAGATGCTGAGCTAATTGTTAAATAAGTAAGAAAGTTGTACACGGTAAAAAATGGCAGACTAAGGCATTAGCAGAATAGGGTATGGGACTGCATTGAAGATTTTGATGCTTTTTCTATAGAAGTGATACCGAGAGAACAAAATTCTAGGGCTGATTCTTTAGCTGTTTTAGCATCCCTTCTCCTACCACATCCAGATTTTAAAGATAAACCATATAGGATTTAAGTGGTATATAGGCCTAACATTCTTGACAATGCTAATCACTGGCAAGTTTTTAATTCTGACTAGCAAATTATTTCATTTCTTGAAAAAGCTGAATCATTTGCCAGTATGTTCTTTGAGGGTAGTAGTGATGACAGTAATGATGTTTTGGAAGGAGAAATGAAGTCCTCTGATGACTCAAGTTCAGGAATTGTGCAATTAAAAGGGAATAAAATTCCAAAGGGACTTGTCTCTCTTGAAGATCTTTTCAATCGACATGATCAATATCTTAAGAAGAAGGATAAGGTTTCCATCACGACTTCAGCCGATTATGACAAAGTGAATATTGGCACTGAAGATGACCCTAAAATTGTGTGTATTGGTAAATGTTGTTCTAAAGAAGAAATGGAACGTTTGATTTCTTTTCTTTTTAGATACAAAGATGTTTTTGCATGGTGTTATGCCGATCTTAAGAAATTCAGGAATGGAGAAATGTAGCATCATATTCCCCTGAAACCTGGCACCATACCCTTTAGGCAAAAGCAAAGAACTTATAATCCTAAAATAGCTGAAGCCATCTTCAATGAAATTGACAAAATGCTCAAAGCCAAAATCATCTATCCTATCCATCATTCTACTTAGGTGGCAAATATTGTACCTGTTAGGAAGAAGAATGGAGAGATCTGGATTTGTGTTGATTTTATAAATCTAAATCAAGTCTCTCTTAAAGATAACTATCCCTTGCCTATAATGGATCATATCCTACAAATTATGTCAGGTTCGAAGATGATGCCTATGCTTGATGGGTTTTTAGGATACAACCAGATTGAGGTGGCTAGGGAAGATCAGCATAAAACAACTTTTACTACCCCAATTGGTGTCTTTGCATATAATAGGATGCCTTTTGGTATTATTAATGCTGGGGCCACATTTTAGTGGGCAATGGATCTGACTTTCAATGACTTGAAAAACAAAATCATAGTGGTCTATCTTGATGACTTAATAGTTTTCTCCAAGAAAAGGGCGAACCACTTGCGTGACTTAGAAGTAGTTTTGCAACGTTGTAGAGAAAATGGCATCTCTTTGAATCCCAAGAAATCAATTTTTGTAGTTACAAAAGGAAAACTGTTAGGGCATATTATCTCAAAGGATGGAATAAAAATTGATCCAGAGAGGGTTAGGGCAATCCAACAGCTAAGTCTGCCTGCAACCAAGAATAATACAAGATCCTTTTTCAGTCAGGTATGTTGAAATTAGGGTAGACAACTGAGAGGGGGGTGAATCAGTTGCCACAAAACTTTTATCTTTTGTTGCATTTAATCTTCTTTACTACTTATTAACAGATTAATGATATAACTATGAAAGCATGAATCAACAACACATGAGCAGAAACATAATCAACACACATAACACCAAGATTTTTATGTAGAAACTAAGTTAAGGGAAAAACCACGGTGGGGGTTAACCCACAATATTTATTCTCTATTAAAAGAATAGAAAAATGGGAATGCACTTGCCTTCGGGCGCACTACCCAGAGCTTACTACTCAAAGGAGGCTCACTGCCTACAAGAACATTCACAATGTTAACACTGAAAGGTTGAACTGAGAAACATCTTCTTCATGCAAGGTTCAGTTCCATTGAAGCACACAACACCTCTGCTCTTCCCCCACTCACTTCCTCGCTACATCCACATCTTCGCTCACCACCACACACTTCCATGACTTCACAACACTTGTCATTGACTTTGGAATGAACATCAAAATCGGCCAAACAATCATCTATTTGGAACATTCTCCAAGATAGGCATTACAAGAAATTACAATCACAAGACTTAAAATGCTTCATGGGAACCATCACACTATCGGCCAAACATAGCTGGGACTTGAATCTTCCTTGAACAAAACGCCACACTCCATAGAACTCTTCTTAGATCGTCTTAAACACGCATCAGGCATCCAGTCGGCCAAGAATGGAAAGAACAACAACACTCAAGGAGAAATCTTCAACCACGAGCTCAATCCTCAGTGCAAACCACTAGTACAATAGGCACATGATCTAGAGACCACCACAATCACAATGAAATCAACAAGAACAACCGCATCACCTCAAATCATCGAAACACTTGCATCTTCATCTGAAATCTTAAGAACACTAACTATCATGACTGTCACACTAGAAAGATTGCTCATGGACCTCCAAACCACAAACCAATTTCATTGAGGACACACACCAACATCCCAAACATAACTCTAGATCCACAGACCATAATATTCCAATGCGGAGCAATCTGGACCAAACTCATGTCACTCTGTCGCCTCTGAACAATTGAAAAACTTGATTCTACTCAGATGGCCATAACTTCATTAATCCTTCATGTGGACCTCTCAAATCTTGACTGGAGCAACTTCAGACTATCCTCTACACAACCCTTTGGTCCGCAGATTCTCATCTTCGTCTTACTGGAAATCTTGAGCAATCGACTTTGTTGAACTGTACTGTCTTCGTTGTTTCTGACAAAGAGATATGTAACTCACTTGTTTCTTTCGGAGAGGCTAATTTTCTCAATATCCTCAACATACAAGTCTTCTAAACAAGTAATAGAATAAGATACAGTTGACACCAATGACAACAAGGATATGTTGACATCAATGACAACACCGATTAGGCACATATTTGCAACAATCTTCCCCTTTGTCATTGATGGCAACATATGATGTGAAAAACTAATTCAATCATCAAGACAAGAACTTCTCCCCCTTTCTCTTATCACACCTACAACCACTTTCTTCACTGCTCCCCCTTTCACCAGCAACTACTCACTTCCATCCAAGTTTTTCACTTGACTTCTCTCCCCCTTTGACATCAATTACAAAGGCACATATTTGCAATCATCTCTCACCCTTTTTGTTTTTCAAACAAGACCAAACTAAACTCAGAACATACTGACTACTCCCTTTGAGTAGCATCCCCTTAACACCAATCTGGATCACAAGATATGACTGTGAGTTCCACCTGACTGATGCACACTAGTGCACCTTAGTTTTGAATAGGAGGGGTAATCACCCCTAGCTTCCCTCTGAGATACTCAAAAGTGTCCTTAGGTAAAGGCTCAGTGAAGATATCTGCAATCTGATCCTTTGAAGGAACAACTCCAATCTAACTTCAGTCTCATTTACCTTCTCTCTCAAAAAGTGAAACTTGATGGATATGTGCTTTGTCTTTGAATGCAACACTGGATTATTTGAAATGTTTATTGCACTTGAATTGTCACAAAAGATTGTAATAGGCTTTTCAAACACAATTCTAATATCCTTTAACATTTGCTTCATCCACAAAACTTGAGTACAATTACTTGTTGTTGCTATATACTCTGCCTTTGTAGTAGACAGAGATATTGCCTCCTACTTTTTTCTCAACCAAGAAACCAATCTCTTTCCCAAGAAAAATGCACCACCACTAGTGCTCTCCCTGTCATCCACATCTCCTACCCAATCAGCATCTATATATGTATGAAGAGTGAAATCATCATCCTTAGGATACCATAAGCCATAATCAAATGTTCTCTTCAGATATCTAAAAATTATTTTGACTACTACAACATGAGATTCTCTAGGATCAGTTTGAAACCTAGCAACAAGGCCAACTACATTCATAATATCAGGTATGGTATGAGTCAGATAAAGCAGTCCTCCAATCATTGATCTATACCTTTTCTGGTCTGCCTTAGGGGAATCATCATCTTTACTCAACTTGCATCCGGTTATCATGGGAGTACTTACTGGTTTTGAATCCTCCATTCCAAACTTTTTCAACAACTCTTTTACATACTTAGACTGAGATATGAAGATGCCCTTACCTGATTGGATGATTTGCAGACCCAAGAAAAAATTCATTTCACCAAGCATGGACATCTCAAATTCACTTTGCATCTGATCATAATTTTTTTTACACATGCTTTCATTTCCACCAAAGATGATATCATCAACAAATACCTCAACAATCAAGATGTGTCCATGATCAATTTTGAAATAAAGATTACTGTCAGCTGTGCCTTTGCTAAAACCTAACTTTAGCAGATACTTGTCTAATCTTCCATACCAGGCTCTTGGGGCATGTTTATGTCCATACAATGCTTTCCTCAACCTGCAGATCATATCTCCTTGATCAGACAACTGGAATCCTTCTGGTTGCTCAATGTAGACTTCTTCCAAATCTCCATTTAGGAATGCTGACTTGACATCCATCTGGTAAACTTTGAAATCTCTTTAAGTAGCAAAGGCAAGAAATAATCTAATTACTTCGATTCTTGCCACTAGAGCAAAAGTTTCTTCAAAATCAATTCCCTCTACCTGAGAATATCCTTTGCACACCAATCTTGCTTTGTTTCTCACAACTTCACCATTTTCATTCAATTTATTCTAGAAGACCCATTTAGTTCCAATTACATTTTTGTTTTCAGGTCTAGGAACAAGATCCCAAGTATGATTCTTTTCAATTTGCATTAATTCTTCTTCCATTGCTTTTACCCAACTTTCATCGTTACAAGTTTCATTCACTGATTTTGGTTCAATCTTTGAAATCAAACAATACTCTTCTTGTTCTTCAACAATTTTTCTTCTAGTATGAACACCTTTATTTCTATCTCCTATAATATGATCTTCAGAATGATTCAACCTCACATACCTGGGAGTTTTGGGATTTTCTTGAACTTCTGATTCTTGAACTTGTTCCTCAACATTTGCACTAGCTTCTTGAGTCACTGGATTCTCCGGAGCAATCTGAATATGAGTTTGAGGACTTTCATTTTGATCATCTAATTCATATCCACAAGACTTGGAAGGTCTCTCCTTGCTTTCATCAACCTTGACATTAGCACTTTCAACAATCCTTTTCAATCTCTTGTTAAAGCACCGGTATGCCTTGCTTTGGTTTGAATAACCCATAAATATTCCTTCATCACATCCTGCATCAAACTTGCCTAGATCTTCATCTCTTTTCATATAGCATTTACTACCAAAAACTCTGAAGTATTTCATAGTAGGAGCATTACCAAACCACAGTTCATAAGGAGTTGTACCAGTATTACCTTTTGATCTGCACCCGGTTAAGAGTGTAGACAACAGTACTCACAGCTTCTCTCTAATAGACATGTGGAACATTTTCTTCCATCATCATGGTTCTAGTAGCCTCTTGAATAGTCTAGTTCTTTCTTTCCACAACTCCATTCTACTGAGGAGTCTTAGGAGCAGATAATTGTCTTCTTATTCCATGCTCTTCACATAATGCATTAAGCTCATTGGAGGTAAACTCTCCACCTCTATCAGATCTCAGACACTTTATCTTCACACCAATCTCATTCTCCACCCTAGACTTGAACACCTTGAATCTGTCAAGAGCCTCTAATTTTTCTCTCAATAAAGTGACCCACATCATCCAGGAGTAATCATCAATCAGTAACATAAAGTATCTGTCTCCTTGCAAACTCCTAACTCTAGAAAGACCACACAAATCAGTGTGCACAAGTTCCAACAATCCACTTGAAAATTGTTCCTTACTTTTGAATGTAGTTCTGCTCAGTTTTCCCAACTGACATTCCTTACACATGTTAGTAGGTTTCACAAGCTTTGGAAGATCTCTCACAGCCTGAATAACACTTATCTTGACAATATTATCAAAGTTTACATGACACGTTCTCCTATGCCATAACTAACTCTGAGCAATCTAAGCAATCAAATAACTTTTACCAGTACCACTTAAATGAAAGATATTAGCTCTAGTCTATGTACCAGATGCAATCTCAGTTCTGGAGCTTTCCAAGATTCTGCATTTTCCATCATTGAATCAGAGATCATACCCTTTGTCAACCAATTGTCCAACACTGAGAAGATTATGCTTCAATCCTTCTACATACAAAACATCATTAGTGTTATTCTTACCATCAAGAGAGATGGATCCTCGACTACAGATTCTACCAACTGAATTATCTCCAAACTTCACAATTCCACCTTCATACCTTTCCATATTTACAAACTTACTCTTATCACCTATCATATGATGAGAACATCCATTGTCAATCACCCATTCATCCTTTTCTTCAACCTGAGCAGCTAAGGCACTTTCCACATTCACACAGCTAGCATATTCGGTAGGCACCAAATCTTCTTCTTTAATAGCAATGAACACCCATTCATTTCCAGAGGTACTTCCCTTATCAGATTCATCATCTATAACTCCATCATCAATAGCTTCTTGGACATAGTAGCGTTTCTTCTGAAACCTAGGTCTGTTAGGGTTTGGCTTTGAAACCCTCTCCGGACATCTTGAAGCAAAATGACTAATCTTATTGCAAGCAAAACATTTGAAAGGCAACTTTCCTTCATACTTACCGGATCCTCTTGGTAATCTTTTGGCAAAATGGGCTTCAAGTTCTTCAAGCTCTATTTCATCTTCTTCAAGTTCCTTCCTTTCCTTCTCATATCTGGTTAATCTTCTTGAAGAGCTTTCACTTGGATCAAATCTTTGCTTCCCGAAAACACTGGCCTTAAAAGAAAATTTTGATTTAGGAAGAGAATCACCAAACTCACTCATTTCAAATGTTGAAAGCTTGCCAACCAACTGATCCCTTGTAACAGTTATCACAGTCCTGATCTCCTCAATAGCAACAACTTTATGTTTGTATGAAGCAAGGATCTGAGTACTTTGGCAACAATCTCTAATTCTTCCAGTATTCCACCAGTACTTCTGATACTGCTCACAAGTTCATTCACCTTCTACATATAGGAAGTGATGTTTTCATCTTCACTCATAGGAAGTGATGTTTTCATCTTCACTCATCCTCAAACATTCGTATCTACCCTTTAGACTCTATAACTTGGCACATTTGACATATTCATCACCTTCATACAGAGTTTCCAACTTCTTCCAGATTTCATGAGCAGTTTTCAATTCTAGAACATTTGTCATTTATGTATCAATCAGGGCACTCAACAATGCTTCTTTAGCTCGAATATTGTATTCAACTTCCTTGAGTTCATCTGGAGTTGAAGGGCCTTTCTCCGGAGGCTTATACACATCCTTAGTTATCAACTAATAAGGATCACACATGCATTACAAATGCCACTCCATCTGATTCTTCCAAAGAGAGTAATTTGTCCAATCAAATCTCGAACTGTCCTTCTTGTATGTCGACATCCTAGATCTCCTCAAGCGGTCAAGCTTCTTTTAGAGGAACTGACTCTGATACCAATTGTTGAAATTAAGGCAGACAACTGAGAGGGTGGGTGAATCAGTTGTCACAAAATTTTTATCTTTTGCTACATTTAATCTTATTTTACCACTTATTAACAAATTAATGATATAACCATGAAAGCATGAATCAACAACACACATAACACCAGGATTTTTACGTGGAAACCCAGTTAAGGGAAAAACCATGGTGGGGGTTAACCCACAAGATTTATTCTCTATTAAAAGAATAGAAAAATGGGAAGGCACTTGCCTTCGGGCTCACTGCCCAGAGCTCACTGCTTAAAGGAGGCTCACTGCCTACAAGAGCATTCATAATGTTAATAATGAAAGGTTGAACTAAGAAACAACATCTTCTTCATGCAAGGTTTAGTTCCATTGAAGCGTACAACACCTCTGCTCTACCCCCACTCACTTCCTCACTACATCCACATCTTCACTCACCACCACACACTTCCATGACTTCACAACACTTATTTATACATGTCATCGACTTTGGAATGAACATAAAAGTCAGCCAAACAATCATCTATGTGGAACATTCTCCAAGATAGGCATTACAAGCAATTACAATCCCAAGACTTAAAATGCTTCATGTGAACCATCACACTATCAGACAAACATAGATGGGACTTGAATCTTTCTCGAACAACATGCCACACTCCAGAGAACTCTTCTTAGATCATCTGCAACACACATTAGGCATCCAGTCAGCCAAGACTAGAAATAACAACACTCAAGGAGAAATATTCAACCACGAGCTCAATGCTTAATGCGGATGACCAACACAATAGGTACATGATCCAGAGACCATCAAAAGCATAATGAAATCAACAAGAACAACCGCATCACCTCAAATCACCAGAAACACTTGCATCTTCATCCAGAAACTTAAGAACACTAACTGTCATGACTGTCACACTAGAAAGATTGCTTGCAGACCTCCAAACCACGAACCACTTGCGTTGAGGACACACACCAACATCCCAAACATACCTCTAGATCTGCAGACCATAATATTCCAATGTGGAGCAATCCGAAGCAATCCAGAGCAATCCGGACCAAATTCATGTCACTCTATCACCTCTAAACAACTGCAAAACCCAGTTCTACTTAGATGGTCATAACTTCATTAATCCTTCATGCAGACCTCTCAAATCTTGACTAGAGCAACTCCAACTATCCTCTACACAACCCTTTGGTCTGCAGATTCTCATCTTCATCTTACTAGAAATGCTGAGCAATCTACTTTGCTGAACTGCACTGTCTTCACTATTTCTGACAAAGAGATATGTAACTCACTTGTTTCTTCTAGAGAGGCTAATTTTCTCAATATCCTCAACATACAAGTCTTCTAAACAAGTAATAGAATAAGATACAGTTGACACCAATGACAACAAGGATATGTTGACATCAATGACAACACAAATTAGGCACATATTTGCAACAAGGTAAACTTTCTAAAGAGGTTTGTCCCTGATTTTATTGAGCTAACCAGACATATTGCAGAAATGGTGAAGAACCATCCTATTTTTAAGTAGAATGCTGAAGGGAAGAAAGCATTTGAGGAGATAAAAAAGGCCATTGCTAATGCACCCACACTTGTGCATCTTGAATTTCAAAAAGATTTTATTATCTATTGTTATGCCTTTGAACATACTCTATCAGCTATCTTGTTGCAGAAGAGTGAACAAGGAATAGAAGCTCCCATTGCTTTCATGAGTGTGCCATTAAAGAAATATGAGCTTAAATATTCTACTTTAGAGAAACATGCATATTTAGTGGTGAGAGCCTTAAAGAGTTTTAGATTTTATATCTTGCATTCGCATGCTATTGTGTATGTCCCATAACCAACTGTAAAAAGTATTCTTACTCAGCAAGAGATTGGATGCAACAATAGGGGAGCCTAGATAGCTAAAGTTCAAGAGTATGACATTGAGATCAGGCCCACTAATCTGGTTAGAGGTAAGGGATTGTGCAAAATGATCACTGAAAATGAGGTTGGAGAAAATGAAGAATTGCCCTTGGTTATTTTTACTAGTAATACTGATGATTGGTTCTCAAATGTCTCTTATTTCTTAACTTATGGTGATTGTCCATCTCACCTCTCTGCCAAGGAAAGGAGAAACCTAAAGCTTAAGGCACATAAATATGTTATCTAGGAAAGTAACCTTTATAAAAGAGGAGTAGATGGGACATTTCTAAGATGCGTAGATAAGGAACAACAAAAGAAGCTATTAGAAGATTTCCATAATGAAGCTTGTGGGGGACATTTTTCTACATCAGTAACAACCTTCAAGATATTGAGGCAATGCTTTTACTGGCCTGGCATATTCAAAGATGCCTATGATTGGGTATCAAAATGCGAAAAATGTTTAAAGTTCACAGGTAGACCTCAGTTAGCTACCTTGCCTTTGAGACCGGTGGTTATAGATGAACCGTTTCAGCAATGGGGTTTAGACTTCATTGGACCAATTAATCCCAATCCCAGTGCTGGACACACTCACATTTTAACTGCAACAGATTATTTTACCAAGTGGGTAGAGGCTATCCTAGTGAAGAATACTACTTCTGAGGTTGTTTGCACCTTTCTTAAGGAGAATATTTTAGTCAGGTTCGGTGTACCTAAGAAGTTGGTGGCTGATAATGATTCAAGTTTTTATTTTTTAGAGATTAATCTTTTCTGTTATGATTTTGGTATTTGCCTTGCTCATTCATCTGATTATTACCCACAAGGCAATGGATAGGCATAATCAAGCAAAAAAAATCTCATCTCTATTGTCAAGAAGCTGGTAGAAGAAAACCAAAGGGGATGCCATAAAAGTCTGTATGATGCCCTTTGGGCCGATAGGATAACATATAAAAGGGTGATTGGTATGTCCCCTTTCCAGCTAGTTTATGGTATTGATAGTGCCATTCCTCTTCCTCTAGAATTGTCTGCATTGAATCTACAGAAAGTAATTGAAGATGAACAATTTCAATCAACACTAGAGAAGAGAATATTGTATTTGAATCCTCTAGAAGTGCAAAGGGAAGTTGCTATAGATAGAGTTGCCAAGCATCAACAGACCGTCAAAGGAGTTTTTGATAAAAGGGCTAGGCAAAGAAGTTTTGTTGTGGGAGATTCTGTACTTTTATGGGATAGGAGAAGAGAACTGAAAGGTGCACATAAGAAATTTGATTCTTTGTGGAAGGGCCCCTTCAAGGTCAGAGAAGTTGTGGGAGAAAATGCATTTATGTTGGCTTATCCTGATGGAACACCGCTACCTTTTGCCTATAATGGGCAAGATCTAAAATTATGCAATTGATAAAGTTTCTGAGTTCGGCCCTGTACCATAGTTTCTTTCCTTATTTTTTTGTTGTTGTGTGTTGTCTCATTTTTGGTGTGACTCTATCGCCCTTTGAATAAGGCTTGTTTGCCATGTTTTTCTTGGGTTCTCTGCATCCTCATGAGTCTTTGTCCCCAATTACAGTCAGTTGTTGCCCCCTTTTTCTTCAAAAGTGTCCATGACCATTCTTTGTTCATTCTTTGTCAGCTTTTCCCCTTATTTCCTTCCTCGGGCAAAGTTTACTTTGTTACTTTCAGTAAGTCAGTGATCCTCTACCTTTTTGAACTGAAGTCGGCGGATTCACAAGTTCTTGAACCGCCTGACTTACCGACTTGTCTCGATTTCCCATGCTTCGAGTCTTTCTTTGTGTCTTAAAGTTGCAGCCTTCTTCTTTGTAGTCGGGAGGTCGGGGATTCTTTGAAGTTCTGAACCTCTGACTCCTAGTTTAGATGTTCAATTCCTGCCCGACTTGCTGACTTTGAACAACACACTTTCCCAAGTATCATTTGTTGCATTGGCGTACAATACAGAGGAATGAAACTTGTCACTTTGCATTCAATTTAAAGTACGTGAAGACACAGTGGCGTGATTTTTGGAGGGAAAGTCGAGGCATGCACCTATGAGTTATGAAGATAAATCTACTGCCAACAATTAATATCCTTCCTGGGTGAATTTATGAGAAGTGACTTTGATAATTCCTCAGGCTTGCCTAAGGTGATACTGCGTTACAAGGGAATGCGTTGCAGGAGGATAAACGACTAACTTGCTACGTGCAAAATTTGAGCACAGTTCTATTTTCACAAGTTAGCACAACTAGCAGCTCCATCTCTTTATAAAGACTCATTATTCTCTTTGAGGAATTAGAAGTTTCCATTCCCATGTATCTACACAAGGAATTTGCTACTGGTGTCTTGCTCCATCCTCTGTTCTTTGCATATATCTTCGAGTCTCTGGTTGTCTAGTTTCTTGAGTATGTAAAGATGAAGTTTAAATTCCATAGAACCCCCATGGCTTCTATTGTGGATAATGGTCTTTCTGAAGTGAGAGATACAAATTTGGGCCATGTTGATTTAGATAATTTTTGGAGGAGAATGCAATATGAGAAGAGGAATCCCTTGGTGGAGAAAATCATCAGCAGGGGCTTAGATAAAGCTGGTGGTTTCCCGCTTGCTATGCATTGCCCTAAATTGATGGTTGCGTGCGCCAATGGTTATTTTCCAGACTCTTAGAAGATAAGGACATCCAGTGGCATCATAGTGGCAAGGATTGACTCTGAGTCTGTTGCTTCGGCCCTAAGTTTGGAAGAATATGAAGACAATGCTGATATTTCTATATCCTCAGCCTGGAATTATTATAATGAGAAGGACTAGTGCTGCACCTCCATCGCTAAGCATTGGTTAGAGATTGAAAGTACTGGTAAGTCCCAGCTACCCGCTAATTTACGAAGAAGTCATTTTAAGGAGGAAATTTTAGATATGATAACCTTGCTTAACATAGTAGTTGGGAACCCTGAGTAGCATATTTTTGAGTTCTGGATGTGCAGATTTATTCTATTGATTTGTGGAGATCACCGTATTGATTGGCTGAAGATTATCAGTGAATGTCTACATGGATAGCTGGTGAACTTTACACAAAAAGTGAGCTTTCACATGTGTTCCAAGCTAATCTACATTATGGCTCGAAGAGAGGCTTCTTGGCCTAGTTTGAGGACTTAAGGGAGTTCTATAGCAAGTGCACCTATGTATCAAATTTTTCCCCAATTGCAAAAGAAGGTATGAAAGAATTCAAATGTGTTAATGATGCTTTTTCAATGATGTTAGCTAAGAGAATTGATGGCTCAATTGAGAAAATGTTTTCAGTAGAAGCATCTACATTAGTCATGAAGTTTGGAAGCTTTTACATTCAGTTTGATAGATTCTCTTATCTAAGAATAGGGGGTTTTGAAAATGCCCAGTTAAAATTGCCACAGTACCCTTATGACTATTTGGTGTTGCTAGAAGTATGCCGCCAGATGGCGATTGTGAATGTTAAGTACCAGGCTATGAAAAAGAAAGGGTATTCTTTCCCTATGTCCCTATCATTTTATTCCTACATAAATAATGATGGTGCCCAAAATGTTGATAAATTGTTGTCTAAGTTTAGTTTGCATAGTTTGTCTCCCCGTGTGTCTTTTGATAGTAAAAATTTCATTAAAGAAAACATGCATGGAGGTGGTTCCTATTCACACCATCCGCAACTTGAAGATTTTTGGGAGGATTGTGTAGATGAAAGAGAAGTTCAAAGGAGGAAATAGATGAGGTTGACTGTGGATCAGGTCAGAGCCTTCAAGCTGAATATCCAGGTCCTTGATATTACTAATGATTTTTTAGACATGCTAGGCAAAGGTTATGACGTAGTGTCTAGAGAATCCATGCCCCCTATAAAATGGTCAGAAAAGGAGGTCACCGACATTATGTTTCTTTCTTTACATGTGCTAAAGAGAATAGAGAAGTGGTTACAAGGGAAGGTAAAGGAGTGTGCCGGTTCCACGACACCAAGGGACTCAGCCTCTCAGAATCAAGCCAGATCTTAGACTGCCAATTCATACACGAGAACATCTACTATGGACCTGACTCTTCAGAGAGTCAGCTCACAATCGAATGGCAATGATGAAAGGTTGCCTGAAGATGCTAGAAGAATAAAAACCACTTGTGAGCATGACATCCAAGTGATAAAGAGAAATACTAGATTGGCTGCTTTGTCATTATTACATCCCCAATTTTTGCCTTGCTATACTTTTTACTTTTACTTGGACATAAGTAAATTTATTATGATGATTAGATTAATGACAAGGAAAGACATGGATTATCTTGAATGCCATTTGTGTTATTATGGAAATGATTATGTTATTATCGATTTAATATTTGCAATATGAGATTTGATTTATTTGAATAATGATGCACTGATCATATATTGTTTGGTTACAAGTTTGATACAAGATTGTAGGCTTTCAGATGACTCTCGGAGAAGAGAGAGAGAGAGTATCTTTCGAGGAAAGAGATATAGACCTCGGGTTAGGAGTGGTATATTTGCCAAAACGAGTATGATGTGTAACAAAAGTGTGAACCAATGTGTTGTGAGAGGTAAGCCTTAACTTGTCAGTTTACTTAAACCTAATCGACAGGTAGTCGATACCTTACGAATCTTTGTAAGTCGTAGAAAGTCATCATGGTCGTTAGTAACGTTAACAACGTCGTTTAAGTGTGAACTATGACTATTTACGTTTAACGTAAATATTACGACGTAAATTGTCATAAAATGATTCTCTTATTTTAATAAAGTCTCATGACGTATTTTAAACGATTCTTAATCATATAGATGATATCGTCGAGTTAAGATTATGTGATTATTGTTGACGGATTGTGATGGGGATACAAGATCAACCCAATCATATTTTTTGTAATCCTTTGTTTTAGTATTATCCTTTTATTGATTAAATCATAATAACCAAATAGAGAAAATAATATGAAAGTAATATTTGATATAATCAAATATAATACGTTTATGAGTGGAATGAGGTAATACCTCATGATAAGATAATATGGTTTGTGCTTGAACAACCTTAGGCGTCAATTGAGGAGTGCCTTAAATATTAAAACATGATGGATTGAACTACTCATTTAGAGTAATCGATTGCCCTCCATTTCAGTTATTTGAGTTGGCGGCCTCATTAAGGAGTGGCGGATAACCCAACCACGTTCACTATTTCTTCTCAACAATTTTTGCATAATCGACATACGGTGTCGATAGCACCATTCTTGCTGATGGTTGAGCTAAACCAAGAGACCATAACCATTCGTATTGAATGCGTTTTTAATTACAAAAGATGGAGCGCATGGTGGAATGACTCATTTATGAGTTAGTTTGGGGCTCTTAATAGGATGACTTAGATAGTCGATAGACTTTTTTTTAGGTGTTAAGTCTGGTAGCTGAAAATAGAAGGAAGGGATAACAAGCAACAACATAAGATTGAGATCATGGGGACATGCATAATCTACCATAGAATCTTCAGAAGCTTATCTAAACAGGTTCTTTTCCTTACGTAAAGTTTTTGCATAGATTTTGCTATACTGGTATTTATATTGTATTCTTCTTTCAAACTCAAAATTGCTGCTCTTATCCTATAAGGCCGACATCCATAGATGAAAAAATGACTGAAGTTTTGAGGTCTAGCATGTGCTTTTAACTTTGAATAATGAAGTTAACTATTTTAGAGTCACTTTTGACTGATAGGATCTTGAATGATGGTTAGACTGGTATCTTATCAATATCATGGAATAACGTAGCCAACGATATATGTAGTATTGTTTTAGTCAAGAATACCTCTATCAAGTATATTATATACTTAATCATTAGTTCCATTTATGTTACATCCCTGTCCTCATATATTTTATATGTCTCCTTCCCATCGAAAACCTCTATTTGGGACATCGAATCATTTTTGATATACGCATGCTGAGGTTCTTTGTTTATGGGAATTCTTATAATCTGATAAGCACGAGTCTAATATACTTGTTCCATAATAGAGTCAACTTATGTTTTAGAGAATCATACTGTGAGTATTGTGGAACAACTATAAAAAAAATAGGATATGCTGAGCTAAGGCAGGCTTAGATTGTAATGAGTGAACTAGGATATTAGTATTCCTGTCATTGTGAAGAATAGTTGGGTTCTTGACAGTGAGCATTATCTTATTTAGTTTTCTATTCTTTTAAAAACACAACGAGTGTGATGATCTCTTTGTATCTAATTAGGCAATAACACTTGAATGTTTAGTTTCATCTTACCTCAAATATGTCTAAATGAGAGAAATCTAGACGTAGGATTCTAATGGATATCAATGAAATAAGTTTGTGATAAGTGAAATCAGAATGAAGATTTAAAACTAATCTAATGTAAACAACACACGATTATACCTTCCTGAAGACCTCACAAATCCATGCGGGAAGGAGATGCACCCGATTGATCTCCTCAGATTTTTCCCTTGATTAGAATGACTAAATGTGATTGCTCAATGCCTACAACACAATGTAAATGAGTGATTAGGGATTTGATGCCTGATTTGGATGGAGATTGGGAATGATTGGAGTGATTTTGGGAGAGGTTTGGTAGGATGAGGAGATTGGGGAGTGGTTTTGACAGAGGTTTGATGCATGAAATGGTCTTATGAAAATGGCTTGGGAGAGGCTCAATTTATAAAATTTTGGAGATGAGGATGGAGGGTGAGGATTCATTTGATGAGATCAAGGGCTAGGAATAAAAGTGAATCTTTTATTCCTAGAGGATGAATTAAAAATTCTCATTTTGGGAAGAGTGGAGGATAATGGGGGACAACTGAATTTTAAATTCAGTGAGTGGAGGTGAGTGGGAGACAACTGAATTTTAAATTCAGTGATTGGGAAGAGTGGAGGATAATGGGGGACAAGGTTAATTAAGTGTTTATCTTAATTAACTTAAGCCTAGGTTAATTAGATAAGCATGATTTATCTAATTAATAGGGATTAGGGAAATGGATAAATCAATTAAATGAATATTAGGAATATTCATTCAATTAATAGGATAGGGTTGTAAGGTTAAATGGATTAATTAGGTGAATTAATTGATCACCAGGGATATGCAGATGGGGAGAGTGGATTAGTGCAGAGGTACGGAAAATTGGTTTGCAGAGCAGTCCAATTTTAGGTGTCTACATTTGCCCCTCTTTGAGATGGTGTTGCGGCTAAGCAACATCATTTCAAAGAAGTTAAAACATAGAGATGGATTGGATAGAAAAAAGATTTTGGTTTGGAAGAATAGGGTAAGGTTTGGGGATAATTGGTAGGGGTGATGCCCCCTCGAGAGGATAGGCGGGTTGCGAGAACATGGTTGTGCTCTCGAAATGGATGGGACAGATTGGTTGAACTGGTCAAAGGATAAGTGGTGGGATGAAAGGATGATGATGTTGGGAGATGATTGGTGGATGATCATTGTGCTGAAACTGAATTTGAGCAATCCCAGGTTTGATATAGCAAAGTGGATATGTTCACCAAGGTATAGAAGACCAGGGTGATGATGTTTATCCAACATTTGCATGGACTAGACACGCAGACAAAGGGATGATCTCATGCATGCCCAAGATAGTACAACCTTGTCTAGACGAGGGAAGGGGACTCATAGCATAAGCCCTTAGTACAAAAAAGGTATGATGAACCTTAGATGCATAAGGAGATCAATATGCTAGAACCGACCCTATGATCAATCAAGATATGAATACTAGCTTGGAGTAATGAAACCAACCCACAAGCACATCATACAAAAGCAAGACTATGCCCCATTCTAGATGTTTTTGCCACATACCATGATATAGTAAGATCAAGGTAGCATTGATGTGATCTTCGAATAGGACAAAAGATAAAAATCAAAAATGAAAAGACCAACGAAAAGATACAAATGGCCTTTGTGTGCTCTTGCCAAGAGACGTGATGATAGAATGATAGATTTTTGTCCATTGTTGGAAAGATATATCCTAGGACGCAGATCTGTTGGTGTTGATTAGAGAACTGTGGGAAGAAGGGCAAAGGAACAGTCTGGCCATGTGTAGGATTATGGTTGGTATGTTGATTGATGATTTTTGTGTTGGGGAACCTGTTTGGAGTGCATACGTAGCTTGTGTGTCTGTTATGAGATCCAGAAAGCTCAGTAAATGGGGTACCATCCAACAGGGTGGATGGGTGCATCTTAGATACCTGAGTACTGGAAACATTCTTCGTATTCCAGACTACCTACATACCCTGTGTCCACGGGATCAAGGTACTTTTAAGATGCGGGCGAAATGAATATGTAGTTCTGGCAAGACTTGATGATGTGGGAATGGTTTGTGATGGGCTTGATGTGTTGAAGATTGATGGGTGTTTGATGATGAGATTTGTTTTTTTTTGGATTTTCAGTATTTTGTATTGTTTTTGGATTTTTTGATTTTGCTATGTTTTTGGATTTTTTGATTTTGCGATGTTTTTGGATTTTTTGATTTTGCATGTACATAGGGAGATTACAAAGATCTTCGTTCCATGGGTTGGTCTCGAGATGGAGTAGGATGGGTCAGGCGAGAGGACTTGATGTTTCAGAATTCCAAGCCATGGGATGTGTGAAATATGGAGTGGTGTGATAGGAAGAGGACTTATTAGATGGTAGAACGGGCCACTACACATGGCGCCTGGAACAGGTTTTCACCATGGTACTTATCCAAGGCGTCACCGAAGTGATTTTCACCTTTGGAAGTTTTTTTTATTGCACTCTGATTTTTTCTTGGTTTTCTGATTTTTTTTTTTGGTGTTTTTGATTTTTCAAAATTTTTTTTGGTGTTTTTGATTTTTTGATTTTTTTTTTGATGTTTTTGATATTTTTTTTTGACTTGGGGTATCAAATAGGTTATGCATAGAACTTTTTGAGATGCATGATATTCATTGGCTCATCTAGAGGCTGCCCCGCTGATGTTGCAAGCTGATAGGCTCCTGAGCCATAATCGGTCGTGATGACATAAGGTCCTAGCCAATTGGGTTCAAACTTTCCTTGCTTCAGACGCTCTTGCAGGTTCTTCTGATTTTCCATTAGGACAAGGTCACCTACCTCAAATTTTCTGGTTTTGATCTTTTTGTTGTAGCTTCTTCTGAGACGGTTTTGGTATGCCTGTAAGTGATTTAATGCATTCAGGCGTTTCTCATCCAGTAGCTCTAGTTGATGCATCCTTGCGACGCGGTAGTCCTCATCAGAGATAATGTTTTGCAATGATACTCGGAGAGATGGGAGTTTGACCTCTATAGGTAAAATGGCTTCAGATCCGAAAACTAGTGAGTATGGGGTGGCTCCTGTAGGAGTGCGGATGCTTGTGCGGTAAGCCCAGAGAGCAGGGTTGAGTTGGAGGTGCTAGTCGCAGCCAGCTTCATTGACTGTCTTCTTGAGAATGCGAAGGATGGTTTTGTTAGATGCCTCTGCTTGACCGTTTCCTTAGGGGTAATATGGTGTGGAGAAATGGTGTTTGATGTCAAACTTTTCGCACAAAGTGCAAACTTCTTGGTTTTTGAAGGGCTTTCCATTATCAGTGACAATGGAATGGGGAATACCATATCGGCAGATGATATAGTGGAGGATGAATTTGGAGATTTGGATACCTGTGGTGAAGGTGAGTGGTATGGCTTCCACCCACTTTGTGAAGTATTCAGTAGCGGTGATTATGAATTTATGGCCATTTGAGGATGGAGGGTGTATTTTTCCTACGAGGTCGAGTCCCCACTGTGAGAAAGGCCATGGTGTTGCAATTGGTTGTAACTCCTGTGCTGGTGTGTGGATGAGATCGCCGTGTTGTTGACATGGGAGGCATGTCTTGGTAAACCTGTGGGCGTCGTGGTCCATAGTTGGCCAGTAGTATCTCGTCCGGAGGATCTTTTTAGATAGGGTAGGCCCACTGGAATGCACCCCACAAATACCAGCGTGTACCTCTTCTAAGGCTACTTCGGCTTCCTTAGAGTCTAAACATCAAAGAAGCATGCCATCAAGACTCCTTTTATATAGTGTGTCACCGACAAGAATGAAACGAGAGGCTTGACAGATGAATGATTTTTGTTGGGAAATGGATAGGTTAGGGGGAAGGATATTGTCATGAAGGTAAAGGTATGTTTCTTAGTACCACGGGGACAAGGGGCCAACGACTTCACACACTAGTTTTGATTGAGGAACATCGTATATCGGGATGGGGAGCTCTTCTATCAGGAATTCATATTTCTTGCTATCCTTTTTCATATCGACCAGAGATCCTATAGTAGCCATGGCATTGGCTGCTTTATTGTTAAGCCTTGGGATTTGTTCGAATTGGATGTCATCAAAGTAGTCTTTGAAGTCATCAACCATCTTCTTGTAGGGCAGGAGTTTGTCATCTTTGGTTTTGTATTCATTAGTGACTTGCTTGATGACCAATTGAGAGTCACCGTATACCAGTAGCTTTTCAATTTTCCATTGGATGGCCATGCGGAGACCTGTGATGAGAGCCTCATACTCGGCTACATTGTTGGTGCATGGAAATGTGATTTTGAATGATTTAGGGATCGTGTCACCTTGAGGGGTAACGAACAGGACACCTGCCCCCGAGCCTCTGTGAGTGTATGATCCATCAAAATACATCTTCCATGTGTTTGTGGCTGGTGTGATTGTCAGGATGGCCTCATCTGGAAAGTCTGCAATAGTAGGATGTTCTACAGGGATAGGTGCTTCAGCCAGCTGATCTGCTATGACTTGTCCTTTAATGGCCTTTCTCTCTATGTATTCAATGTCAAACTCAGATAGTATCATGACCCATTTTACCATTTTGCCAGTGAGAGCCGCTCTGTTTAGCAAATACTTCAGTGGGTCGATCTTAGCAATGACCTTGGTCTTGTGATTGAGCATGTAGTGTCTCAACTTTTGGGACGTAAAGACAAGGGCTAAACATGCTCTTTCAATCTGTGTATAATTGAGATCATACGAGATCAAGGTGCGGCTGATACAGTAAATGGCTCTTTCTTTCCCTTGCTCATCAAGTTGTGCTAGCAAGGCTCTGATGGCTATTTCTGTTGCGAAGATGTAAAGCAGGAGGGGTTTGCCTTGTCTTGGTGGAGTTAGCACAGGAGGATTAGCCATATATTCTTTTAGCTGATCGAAGGCACTCTAACACTGATTGGTCCAGGCAAAAGCCGTATCTTTCCTGAGGAGATGTTGGAATGGTTGACACTTATCAGTGAGTTGGGTGATGAATCGGCAGATGGACTGTAGTTTCCCCTGCAGGCTTCTCAGTTGTTTCAATGTTTTGGGAGGTGGCATTTCAGTGATAGCTTTGACTTTCGTAGGATCTACCTTGATTCCTCGTCTGGAGACTATGTATCCCAGTAGTTTACCTGACGTGACGCCAAAGACACACTTCTTCGGATTGAGACGAACATTATATTGCTCTAGCCTGTCAAAGATCTTGGCTAGCACATCTAAGTGTTCTTCTCTGGTCTTGGATTTCCCTAGCAGATCATCCACATAGTCTTCCATGACGTGGTGGAAGAGGTCATGGAAGATGACGGTCATGGCTCTTTGATAGGTGGCTCCTGCATTTTTCAGGCCGAATGGCATTACCACCCAACAATATGTTCCCCATGGGCATATGAAGGCCGTTTTGTGCTGATCCTCTTCAACAATTTTTATCTGATTGTATCCTGAGAAACCATCCACAAGGGATAACATTTCATATCCTGCTATGAGATCCACTATCATGTCGATGTTTGGTAGTGGGAAGTCATCTTTGGGGCAGGCCTTGTTGAGATCCCTAAAATCGGTATAACAGCGTATTCGACCATCTGGCTTAGCGACTGGTACGAGGTTTGAAACCCATTCAGGATAATCAATAGGGCGAATGAACCCCACATCCAGTAATTTCTTTAGTTTTGCCTTAACTAGGAGAGCCACTTAAGGATTCATCTTTTGAAGTTTTTGCTTGATTGGTTTCACATTGGGACGCACTGCAAGATGATGAACAACCAAGGCGGGATCTAGCCCTGGCATGTCTGCATAGGTCCATGCAAAATTATGATTTCTTCATGTAAAAAATGCCAAGAAGTTTTCCTGTTCGAACATGCTGAGGGATTCTACTCTGTATGTGATTTTTGGCTCTTGTTCTGTCCCCAGGTTCATTTCCTGAGCTGGTTCTACCAAGATGGGTGATCTGTCTGGATATAGTTTGTCTATCTCAGGGAGGCCCATGCTTCCATCTCCTGGTGCCTCGTGGAGGTTTTCACCAGGAGATACATCTTTTATTTTTACTATTTTGGGATCTGATATTGCCGCGGAATGGTTTTCACCATCAGATCCATTTTTTCTTTTTGCATTTTTGTGACTGGAAGTAGGGGTTGTCTCCCTGAAATAGGCATCTGGATGGAGTTCCATTATGTACCCTACTCGATGATCTCCTAAAGGGAAGTGATCTCTTGCCCCCATCATTTCGGCGATGTCCTCATCGTTAGGTGCAATGTCGAAGACAGGAGGTCCCCATTAGTCCCAATCAATGAGGTCAGGGTAGACTAGTGGCAAGTCAGTGGAAGATGAAGTGAGAGTGGTGACAGAGTAGATGGTACAAATGGATGAGTCAAAGAAGTCGGCGAAATGGCTAAAGAAGTCTTGAAGGCCCGTTTCGTTGACATTGTCGACGTCTAAGGGGGGTGTAGCAGCCGTGAATAAGATACACTCGCCGGAAGGGAGGATGCGTTGTGGTTGACCATACCCTAATCCTTGAGTATAGGGATTCTTTGTTGCTTGTAGTGGTTCTATAATGCCCTGTTCATGAAGGCCTATACCACCTTGTCCTTTGTAGCCCATGCTCTTGACGATTTCAGAACCTTTGCCGTAGATTTCGGTTGGGATCGTTGGGACTTCTTGTTCAGGCTCATCATCTTTGTAAAGCCAAGATGAAATGTCTTCAAGATCATCCTGATCCAGGAGATGCTTCTTCTCGAAGGTGGGCGAGGGTTTGCACTTGATAATGACTGTATTGGCTGTCTCTATTGTTGGGATGCTGAATGTCTTAGGATTGGGTAATGTGCCCACACAAAGAGTGCTGTGTAGGTCATATTCCCCACATCCCCTGTCGGATAGCTTGATCTGGACCTCGGGTGGTGGAATTGCTTGGGATGAAGTGGAAGCGATGCTTGCAGGGTCAATATATGAGTTTGATGTTGTTGGTTTGACTTCGGTGGTGGCTTTATTATATGGGCAGAATGTTTGGTTGTGGCCTTCCAGAAAACTGCAATATTGGAAGGGGCGAGGGTTGGCATAGACTGTGACTTCTGTGCCGTTGTGAGGGAATTTGATGCATTGATGGAAGGTGGATGGGACGACTTGCATGGCGTGGATCCATGGTCGGCCGACAAGGATGTTATAGGGGAGGTCAAGATCCAGAACCTGACATTTTGTTTCGAGGATTTTCGGTCCCACTTGTATGGGAAGCTTGATAGTACCTTCAGAGAGCCGTTCAGTATCATCGTAGCCTTTAATCGTAATGCACTCACTGGTAGCGACAACCACATCTGAGTACCCCAAGTGTTTTAACATTTTTAGAGTGCATATATTGAGGTTGGAACCACCATCTATTAAGACTCTTTTAATGGTGTGCTTGTGGATGTAGACTTCTATGTGCAGGGTGTCGTTATGTACGTGATCAGAGGCGGGTAGGTCCTTTTCTGAGAAGGTGAGATGATGGGGTGAGGCGATGTGTCCTACCATGGCTTGGAATTCTGTTGCATTCAAGTTGGCAGGGACTTGTGTTTGCAAGAGTGCTTTGTTGAGGATGTCCTTATGAAGGGGAGATGTGCGAAGCAACTCAAGGATGGAGATTTGTGCGGGTGTCTTGCCTAGGTGTTCTAGGAGGCTATACTAGTGGGTAGGTGATGGACGTGTGGTTGGACGAGGAGGTAAGGGGGTTGACGTGGACACAGGTGTTTGTTCAGTGGGAGGGGCTGTGCGGATGGATACACAGCCATGGCGAGTTGTAACAGCGCAATCGGGTGCTTGTGCCTAAATAGTAACTGTGTTGAGATGATGGGATGATGCTTCTATACGTCCTACGATAGAGTCGTAGTGCGCGGGTGGTGGGGTGATATTGTATGCTTGGTTGGATGAGGAGGCTTTGTTATGATTAGGAAGGGGATCCTTGTAAGCTCCTAGGTTAGTGTTTGGTGATGGTTGGGCACCGTGATCGAGGCTGACTAGGTTTTGTTCGATAAGGTCTTAGATACAATGTTTTAGTTGTTTTATGTCCTGCAACGCGGTGGTAGTCACGGTAGTCATTCTCGTTGTACCACGCGGCTTTTAGTTCATTGTCTTGATGTGGGTGAACGGGCGGGAGTGTGACGGCTCCTTGTTTGAGACATCTATCGAGGATGTCCTCGATGGGTTCTGCTAATGGTGTGAATGTTCAGTGAGGTTTGCATGGTTTATTTGGCCCTCTCTGGTTATTTACATTTGTTGCATATGTATGCACATGTGTTTGGTTTTGGATATGTTGGACGGCCTTCACATCCATGATGCTGTCGTTTAGGTTGTTCTTGTTCTTCCCCCAATAGCGTGATTTATTGTTGGATTGCGTGTTGGTATTCCTGTTGGTATTGGGGGTGTTGTGATAGGATTTGTAGTAGTAGTAGTTGTTGTTGTTGTGATTGTTGTTGGATTTGTTGTCGTATAGTTTGATGGAGCCCTTGGCAATGAGGGCTCGTTCGATAGTAGTGCCTTTGTCGATAACCTCTTCAAAGGTAGATGCGCAAAGAATTTGTAATTGAAACCCTAGTTCCTGATTGAGATTGGCCACAAACATGGTGACAAGTTGTTTGTCAAGAATGGGCCATGGGAGTTTGCTTGCCAAGCCCCTCCACCGTTGTAAGAAGGAAGCGAAAGCTTCTTTGTTCTTTTGTTTGGTGTTATAGAGGTCTGTCATAGACACCTCATGTTCAAAGTTGTAAGAGAAGTGGTTTACAAATTTCTCCACAAGCTCAAGGAATGTTCGAATGCCAGGTGGAAGATGGGCAAACCATTCAGCGGCTTGGCTGCCAAGGCTTCTTAGGAAAAGTCTCATAAGATATGTGTCATTGTTAGACTTCTAGGCAAGTGATATAGAACTCCCTAAGGTGGTCCCTAGGGTCTCCCTTTCCCTTGTATTTGTCAAATTTAGGTGTCTCGAAGTTCTTGGGGAAAGAGGGCATGTACAAGGTGCGATCGAATGGGTAGGGGCAAATATCTTCAAAAGAATAATATTTGCGTTTGCCCCCAGTTTGTAGGTTTACTACCTGTTGGACTAAGCCTTGTACAACAGTGTTGATATCCTATGGTTGTTGTGGTTGTTGTATGTACGCATGTTGGTTAGTGAGGTATTGGAGGTGGGGTGGGATTTGATGTTGGTATTGGGGTGGGGATTGATATTGTGTAGATGATGTTACGAGGTTATGTGGATATGTGACAGTGGATGGGTTGACATTGGATTGGTGGGCGTGGGATGGGTTGGATGTATTGTACTGTGAGAACAACTATTGCAGATAGGCAATGGTGTTGGGATTGGGTGGAGGCACACTTGTGGATGTACTTGCTTGCGTGATGTTTCCTTGTATGCCCATGGTCATTTGTGGCATGGAAGGGTTTACTGTTGTTGTAGTAGTGGATGTGGTGACGGGTTGTGAAGTGGTGGGGTTAGGGATATTGGTAGTGATGGTGGAGGTCGTGTTGGTGGTAGATACAACAGGGGACGTTTGAGAGATAGTGGGTTGGTTGTTGGATGTGGATGCTTGTTTATTTGATGGGTTAGGGGTGGTTGTAGAAGTGGATGGTTGTGCTGATGTCGTGATGGGGGGTAGTTGAGCACCGATTTTGAGAAGATAATCTAGAAATATGTTTGGATCCGACCATAGGACTTTGTCAAGCATGTCCATGTTATCAGCGTCTTACGTGAAGCTTAAGACATCTAGGTCATCTTGGGAAGTAATGGGGATGTTTTGTGTTGGCGGTGGTGGGGGGGTGATGGTTGTGTTTGTCGTAAGTAATTGAAGGGATTTTCATTAGGACCATATGGGGGGATGAAGGAATATGTAGGTGGATTTGGATTGATGGGTCTGTTGTAGCTATCGGTCTTAGGCATACCAAACTGCCCATGTTCTGCCATTTCTTGATTCTTTTTGCTTTGTGATCTTGTGATGGGCATGCACGTATATGGGGTTGATTTCTAGATGTGGGATGAGATGGGGATGGAGACCCTAGAGAATTTGTTTTGATTATGTTGGACCCAAAGATGGATGGGGTAATGGGGTGAGGTAGAAGAGGCGATGCGGTGGATGTATTGCTAGAGTTATTAATCGAAAGGTGATGTGGATGGCTGATATTGAATTTGCATAGATGTTGGACCAAAGATGACGTTTGTTTTGGAGGAGATTTGATTTGATGTTTGATTTTTTTTGATGTGTGATATGGATGATTCTGGTAGTCAACAAAATTGAGCTTAGATAGGACCTAGATTTGTGGTTTGCACAAAAGGGATGTCTTTCTTTGTTTGGGGTTGACAAATGACCTTACACAAAGAGGGATAATGATTTCACTTGGAAGGTAGACTATTGACTTTCCAAGCAAGATATGATGTGTGTAGAAGAAAATCTAGGTCAATTTTTTCAGCTCAAGAGGATGACAAATTTTTGATGATGTTTTGATTTGGGAGATTTGGGGATTTTTGGGATGATTTTCTTATGACAAGGATGTTGGTTTTGGTCCAATAGGTATGTAAAGATCACTGAAGACAAGCGGATAGGAAGTTAAATGGGTTTGATATGGCAAAGGGGGTCCAAAATGGTGGTGATCAATCCTCTAAGGTCAAAAAAGAGAAGGTGGGATTTTGGAAAAAATTCGGAAGAAAATGGATGGTTTGTTGTCAGATTCTGAAATGTGATTATGGATTATGGCAGTGCAGGTGGTGGGGATCACAACTAACTAGGTCTCTATCTTAGGCCAGTCAATCTAGGAATAGCACCAATCCACGGGTGAAATGGTGCCACAATTAGATAGATATGGTGCTGAAACAGAGCAGACAGAATTTTTGAGGACAAATTTAGATTTTCTTTGATGCGATTTTGATCAAATTGTTTTCAATGTCTCTTGGTAGGTTGTTTGCGAACAAAAGCACATTTAACACACAAATAAGCAAATGAATGCACAACAACCAAGATTGTTTTGTGAAATAACGTATGATTTTGTTTGAACAAGCACTTTTCACAACCTAAGGCGAGAATGTGACAGTATTTGTTGAATCCCCTAGTTGCGCCTATTCAAAGCGGGTAGCTCTAGGATCTTGGTAGCACCGGCTCCTCCTTATAATTGCACACACTTCTCACGCATACCAATATCCAGGTTTCTTATAAGGCTTGTCCCTCACCAAACCTTTAGATTGTCCCTACTACCTTGGCTAAGAACCGCATGAATCGAGGCCGCTTCAAGGGTTTCCCCTCTGCGTCAACAAATAGAAGGATTTTGGCTTGCTAAAACAAAGGTTCGTAGTAAGGGCATCCGTTCAGGTGGGTATACATGCGGCAGCGCTACTCTCTGTTATGGAGTCTCCTAGCCTCCAAAGGTTACGCCTTGGAGGGTTTTGGGGGAGGTTGGCTATCAGTATAACACAGTAACACCTGTCGCTTGAGACTTTCATCCCAAACGCCTTATTTTATATAGCGGCTTGGAAGAGCTTGGCTTTAGCTTGATGTCGCTTGGGTCGTTCCCACCTTTCAAAGCGGGGTGGCAGGCCCTCTAAGGATTACAAAAGCAACACAATCATAAAATGCTTTTGATCCCCAAGTTCACCCAAAGGTGCGAGGGGAGAGCATACGTATTCTAACTAATTGTATCACACTAAGCATGGTTCATTTTAGATCTTTCAGATTTAAATGGGGTGTGGTTTTTGCAAGTTTTGTGATGAGCTTTTGATTCCCAAGGTCACCAAAATGGTGCGAGGGAAGAGCATATACTCTGTCACGTTACAAACAAAAAGAACACAAGACACTTCAAACAAATTAAGATGATTTTCTTGGTTACATGCATGAGAGATGCAAGTTGTTCTTTTTAACCAAGATGCTGTATGCAAATTTGTGGTTCATTTTAAAGCCAAAAATTAAAGTGTTTGATTTGTTTGTTGGCACATCAAAGGGTAAATTTTAGAGCACCAAAACTTAATGTGTTTGACACACACACACACAAAGACATTTT
Source organism: Cunninghamia lanceolata (assembly GCA_027924645.1). Lineage (NCBI taxonomy): Eukaryota > Viridiplantae > Streptophyta > Pinopsida > Cupressales > Cupressaceae > Cunninghamia > Cunninghamia lanceolata. The sequence goes on along the minus strand of BSBN01000311.1, from coordinate 3,757,358 downwards.
CTTGATTTGTCTTGTTTGATTTTATAATACCAAATTGAAGTGTTATCTAACTAGGATGCCAAAAGAAAAGGTTCATTTTAAGTCCCACATGAAATGATGTTGTGCAAGCAAAACTAAAAGAACCCTGCAAAGAAAATTTGTTAGTATCTTGCAAAAGGATGATAAAAACCTGCAAAAAACCCTTGTCAGCACCTGCACAGACAGCAAAGTCAGTTTTTCAAAATAGCGCTAAAGAAGGTATGTGAAAGCGCCACTGTGGGTAGAACAACCCAACTTACAGAAAAATGGCGTTAATTAAACTTACGGCACTAATTTAAGACTGTAAAGGCGACAAATTAAAATATAGCAAGTAGACTGTCCAGTCCCAAATGATCACCTGATGAAAACCTCACAATTGCGAAGTGCTCGGAGTCCTCTTTCCGACGACTATTCGTTTACAAAAATCCGCCTCTGTATGGCCAAGTTATGATCAAGAGAAAAATTTAGCCTCCTTTGGCATGTGGAAGACAATGAGCATTTTAACTGGCAGTTATTTGCTAACCGCTAGCAGTTGGAGTTATCGCGGTCACATGTGATGTTGTCTCGCCGGCGGTCTGAGTTAGGCAGTTAAGGGTTTAAGTTTTGGGTCAAAAGGGGGCCCCTGGTCACTGATATGACCAGGGGTTTGGAGGTTTTTTTTAAAAAAAAAAAATCGAAGGGGAGGCTAAGAGCCCCTCCCCGCGGCCACCATTTGGGCAAACCCTAACCGTAAGGTGTATTGGACCAGGATAGGACGAATGGTGGTCGGAAGATGCAAGCGGCGGGAGAAGGGCAGAGGGTTCAGGGTTTGGGTGGGAGGATGGTCGCAGGGCGGTAGCTGGGTCGGGGGTGGGTGAGGCTCGGGAGAAGGGAAGACAAGGAGCGGCGGGAGGTGTTCGGGTGGTTGAATGGGAGGCGGGAGCAGGGACAGGAGGGAGGTGTTTGGGCAGTTGAATGGGAGGCGGAAGCAGGGACAGGGGAGCACAGGGTGTTGGAGGTGTTGGTAGTGGCGCGCGGGTGGCAAAGGGAGGTGAGGTTCGTAGGGGGCGGTGCGGGAAGGTGTCGACAGCGTGGTGAGGGGGTGGCGACGGTGCAGGTCGCCACCACTGGCGGCGACGAGAGACTGGATGGCGGCAGTGACTGTATGGTCGACTGAGATTTTAAAATAGCTATGATAACTTCCAAACAGCAACGGGGGTGGCGTTAGAATATGTGAAGATTGAGGGTGGTGGTGGCAGAATTAGGATTGTCGATCGATTTGTGCGAAAGCCATGACTTTGGAACGGTCGATTTCAATCTATGACAAAGTCCTTAAAACATTTTTTTGTGATGCCCAATAGACTTTAGAACAACGGATGAGAGATGCCTAAAAGGTCGACAAAGTAAAGGAAAGACAACATATATCAAAACAAAGAAAGATTCCAGTCGACTAGGGTTTGAAACTGCAATCAACAAAGAAAACTGAGGAATCCAAGAAACAGAATCCAGGGAAGAAAATTGAGGAATCCAAAAAACATGCAAACAAAACGCATTAAACCTGCAAACAAATGAATGTTACCCTGCAAACAAACGATGGCTGAAGACAGAGAATGCACTGAATAGCACAGCAGGGGTACGGATCTGTACGATACGGACTGTACCCTAAAAAATTTTCAATTTTTTTCAAAAAAATTTTCTCAAAATTTTTTTCTCAGAACCTAGTCGTGTTTACTGTCAAAATTCACAGAAACAGTGTTCGGAGCACAAAAATAATGTCCGTTTTTGCTCAAAATGAAACCTGCAACACTTCCTTCACCAAACTTGCAAAAAATTGTTAGAAAAAACAAAGATTTTGACAAGAAACCTTCACAAAATGACGAGAGATCCGCGACCGGGCATGCCAAATGTGATAAGTGAAATCATAATGAAGATTTAAAACTAATCTAATGTAAACAACACACGATTATACCTTCCTGAAGACCTCACAAATCCATGTAGGAAGGAGATGCACCCGATTGATCTCCTCAGATTTTTCCCTTGATTAGAATGACTAAATGTGGATTGCTCAATGCCTACAACACAATGTAAATGAGTGATTAGGGATTTGATGCCTGATTTGGATGGAGATTGGGAATGATTGGAGTGATTTTGGCAGAGGTTTGGTAGGATGATGAGATTGGGGAGTGGTTTTGACAGAGGTTTGATGCATGAAATGGTCTTATGAAAATGGCTTGGGAGAGGCTCAATTTATAAAATTTTGGAGATGAGGATGGAGGGTGAGGATTCATTTGATGAGATCAAGGGCTAGGAATAAAAGTGAATCTTTTATTCCTAGAGGATGAATTAAAAATTCTCATTTTGGGAAGAGTGGAGGATAATGGGGGACAACTGAATTTTAAATTCAGTGAGTGGAGGTGAGTGGGAGACAACTGAATTTTAAATTCAGTGATTGGGAAGAGTGGAGGATAATGGGGGACAAGGTTAATTAAGTGTTTATCTTAATTAACTTAAGCCTAGGTTAATTAGATAAGCATGATTTATCTAATTAACAGGGATTAGGGAAATGGATAAATCAATTAAATGAATATTAGGAATATTCATTCAATTAATAGGATAGGGTTGTAAGGTTAAATGGATTAATTAGGTGAATTAATTGATCACCAGGGACATATAGATGGGGAGAGTGGATTAGTGCAGAGGTACGGAAAATTGGTTTGCAGAGCAGTCCAATTGTAGGTGTCTACAAAGTCCACCATCTTATGGAGCTAAACTAAACTTAGAAAAAGTTTATATTTACATTTTATCCTTTGACTTATCTTAACAAAGATATACTTGCTTGTAGTCTTGGTTTGAGGGATTTATACGACCATGTATTTGGATGAATACTCAAGGTCAATCTCTCTCTTCTAATATTATTTTATTTTATCCATATGGCCATGTTAATGTGTTATTCTATTATGATGGAATTAGACTAGGTCTAAATTAGTAATGACCTTATATGGAATTATATATGAGTATATAAGTAGTGATGGTTAATGACATCACGTAAAGGTAAGAAGAAGGTATTCATACTCCTTTGTATAGGAGGTATTAACTATTACAAAACCATAGTATTCTTAACTTTGGTTGAGTTAACCCAAGGATTGTTTTTAAACCTTAGTCTTATAAGTTTAAGATAGGGTTATTTTGATATAAGGGATTATTCAAGGGTAAAATAAAACCCTAGTTTATCCCAGAAGGGTTAAAGATTATTGATGACACCTTTACAGTTATAACCCGTTTAGTTAATTTATGGGGGTAGACATTAAAGGGTCAAGAACCCTAAATAATAAATGTTTCATTAATCTTATTGAAAAGAGATTTTGGTATTAGTCGATAATGTTTAACCTTAGGTAGAGGAACCTAATTGTTGGTTACAAGTCGACATGAGATATAATTCATAAACCTCAGGTTTTGCAAGCATGTAGGAGGTACCATTAAATGGCTAGTCAAACATAAAGTTTATTATACCTTTTTGTCACAACTTCCCTTAGCTATTACTTGTCGATAAGTGATGAGTCTCAAATGTTGCAAAGATGCAAGGAGATACCCAAGAGTAGATAGTCATTTCATAAGGTTTATGGAGTGACGACAGTGTCTTGTGAATCCACCTAAGTCAGAAAGACTAGGTTTTAGTTAGATAAAACTCTTTAGTTAAACCTTAACTTGACCAAATAAGGTTTTTATTTATATTTGTGATCATTTTATAGATCATGATTGAAGGGACAAGTACCCTAACTTTGTTATTTATTCTTACTTGTAAGAAAGGAAATAATTTCCTAGACTACGATGCTTAACTTGGGTAAGGTAATCATCTTAGTCGTTATTAATCAATTTAAAATTCTTATGAATTGAAAAGTCTTGGATCTTGGGTATTGCAATGATGTAATGACAATCCTCATAAAGAAAGGTAGTCGATAAGGTCTATGGAATATAGACATTGAATGTTAACTTGTCTAGGTCGGAAAGACTAAAATATTGAAATTGTCATGACTTCATAAGTTAAACGTATTTGACCAAGTCGAAATGTAGGAATATGATAGTATCCAATTTGAGTTGGGGTGGATGAACATTACGACAACGTTCATTGCGAATGCCAATTTATATTGAAACTATGGCCATAGTAATGCATATGTCTCTGCATGCATTGTTGGTTCACTGTGTCTAGATTGCACAACCTATTAGAAATCATACTTAGCTAGAGGGTATCTAGGGTTGTATGGTTGATAGAGTTGTGTAGGATACACCACTATGTACTCGGAAGGCAAATTACCACTGGTCACCTTTGGTCTATATGCCTCATGAAGGGTAGGGCCACTTCCTATGTGGAAGATGTGTGGGAGACCGCCGGTCTGTGGATGGAGGTAAATCACTAGAAAGATACTCTCTCTCTCTAGCAGAAGACATGCCGAGGCTTGTGATAAAGATATCAGATTTTTAGATGCAGTATATCTTTGAGACTTGTATTTATTGAGACTATGTAAAACATTATCTAATGCAGATATTTGTAATTGATTTACTTTTGTAAACAATGTACTTGAGAAAGACAATATGGTTTATTGTGTTTTGTAATGAGAAATCTTGTAATTGTAGTTACTTGATTATATGTTGAATAAAAGAAATTTTTTCTCTATCTCATATTTACCTTGTTAAATTACTTTATGGTAAATTTCTAGTTTTACTATGTTTTTAGAACTTGGATGTTACAGTCATCTAAAGCAGACCATGTGCCCCTGCCCAACATTCATGTAAGTCATTCTGATTCCTTCATCTTCTCACAAATTGGAGAAGATAATTTATTGCATTCATTGCTTAGTCTGCCAAATTCCCCACAACAAAAGGAGTTGCCAGAGCAAAATTCTCACCCTGTACCTGTAGTGGCTACTTCTAATGCCGCCAATGTACCAGCTCCATCCCCAAATTGGTTAAATAAGGTAGTTCAAAAGAAGAAGAGATATACTCGTCCTGTTGATGAAGGTGTTGACACTGTTGCCAGTTTGTTACAAATGGTTCCAAAACCCAAATGTGCAAAAAGGATGTCGAGAATAGTGATTGATGCTATTTTAGGAAACCAGTTTCTAGAAATTGCAGATCCGCTAGTAGAAAAGAATGAAGATGAGATAACAAAAGCCGACTTCAGGGTAAGTCGAGTGGATTTGGGGCCATCAACCACTAAAGGTGAGTTGTGCAATGTCCAGTATTCAGTTGACAACATCCCTAAAAGGGTGAAAGTATTACAAGATGAAAATTCAAAGCTGCTGGCACATGTAAGTTCTTTGTCCTCTTTTGCCAATTCAATTGCTGAAGTAATGACTCCCTCAACTGGAACTTCCTCCGCTGTCAACCTCCATACTCTTGATCCAAATTTGCTTTAGCAAGTTAAAATCTCTTTATCCCTAAGAAAGGCTATGGATCAATGGGTTGAAAAGATTATCTTCGATGGGCTCATTTTTATCGAGGAGGCAAAAAAATTGTTTGATTCCATACATGCTAAGAGGGAAATTTTGATAATAGAATTTGAGAGAGCCTAGAGTGACCACCATAGTCTGAATATAGCTTCTAAGGAAATACAAGAACTAGCCAATATGGATCCTAGTATTCTTATGGCCGAAGAAATTATAGTCGATCCCAAAGAGATAGATACCACTGTATGGGTTGATGCAATTGCGTGGAAACTCTGTATCATAACTGCAGCAGAAGAGGAGACTGGAAAAGCAATTGCAACCTACTACAAAGAGATGATGAGAATGAAAAGGGATCTTGCAGCCTTAGAAGTAGAAGCTAATGGATCTGATGATGAGATATTATTGGATGTTAAGGTAATTAAACAATTTAAAAAGGTGGTGATGGAGGAAAAAGTGAACTTCAACGCAATTATAGGGGAGTCATTGGGGAGACTTTCTAAATTGATAGAACACATTAATAGTTGCAGGAACAACATTGATGAAGTGTATCACAAGGTGATAGACTCTGACAGGGCGGTCATGAAGAAGAAACATCGCATTAGCATGACAGGATCTCCACCAGGCATGTCTTTAACGTTGGTTATCAACAAGTATAGAGCGTATAAAGCCAAGTTGCGAGCATAGGTACCTCAGGTGGCACAAAGTGTCACTAGAGCAGGCGAACAATCAAAGGAAGATGAAGAGATGGATGAGGTGGATGATGGCGATGGGGACTTGCAAATTCTAAATTGATTTGAATTTCATAGTTTTAAGTTATCTCATATTTGCTCTTGAACTATTGGCTATGGAGGGCCCTTTATTATAATTATTGTTTAAATAATCTTTTAATCAGCTTTTTCAAGAAGCCATTATGGTTTTAAAGATAGTTATGATTTGGCTTAGCTATAAATTCTAGATAGCTAGTCGACTTAGGGATCTTTTGGAAAAAAATATTTTGCAAGGGTGATAGTTAATTCTGTTTTAAGCCATTTTAATATATGCAATATAAGTTAATGCAGTGGATATTCAGGTGATCATAAACTTTGTGTTGTGATTGTTTGAGTTCATGTTCTTCTTAAGTTGAATGTGTTGCTGTTGTTGATGATATTCATGTGTTCGGGTGGTTGGATATTTATAAATTTTGCTCACTGCTGAGAATAATTTATCTGTTGATATATCATTTAAGGTGGTGAATACATGTATAAGTGTGTGATTATATCAATATATGTTATGTGGCTGGAAGTCTGTGAACTCTTAGTTTTTTGAGTTGTGAATCTACCTATACTAATTTCTAGTTAAAAGCCCTGCCTTTATTTTGCTTTCCGGTTGAAAGCAATCATGAGTTTTCATTCATCAGAATATTTGTCGAAGGTATCTGCGCCTTGTTAAATAAGAAGAGAACCTGTGTAAAATACCAATATATTAGGCTCAACTATTGATAAAATTTGTCACTTGTCCGGGTGTGAGTATATAGAGTTAGGTGACAAATCTATTAACCAACAGGTTTCAAACCCTCATAAGAGATACTTTGAACAACATTGATTTAGATCAACATGTATTCTCTCTCCTAGGAGTTTTGGTCCCAACCAATTTTTGAAACTATTACCAAATCATTAGGATCAATCATCAACATTCATTGACCCTTCTATGGTAAAGGTCTCTCAGTCTATGCAATAATGTGTGTTGAACTAGACCTCTTAGTTCCTCTTCCAAACAATGTTATTCTTAAAGATGGGAAAGTGGAGTGGACTCAAGATCTAGATTATGAAAGTTTACCATTCCAATGTCATGGATATCATGAATATGGTCATCTACTTATAGAATTCCCTGCACTTTGGGATAAAAATATAGTCTCAAAAACCCCAAAAAGATAAGGAGAAAGATCATGAGGGGTTCATCAAACCCAAGAAAAAGTGCACTATCAAGAGTAAGCCCTAGAATAAAGATAAAATGAGGAAGGGGGATCAAGAAAGAGTCACACAAAATGGTAAAGAGATTTCTCAAGAAAAAAATTTCAATGAGAATGATAGTGAGAATTAGGAGAATTAGTTTTAAAAACTATAAATTTAAAAGTGATTTAGAAAGGTTGGTGAGGACTTTGAAAAAGATTTGGATTAGTCACAAAAAAAGATCAAATCCCCAAAATCAAAGATTCTAGCTTTCAATTTCAATAGCAAAGAACAATTAAAAATCAAAGTCCATTCAAATCATTAGGAGGATTCAAGCTCAAAACTAAAGGAATTGGTAAAGGCATAATGTATATAAAGATTGGGAAAAGAAAAAGAGATTTTGGCTCTGCTAAGGTTGGAAGACCAAACAACTATGTTTTTTTACAATTGGTAGCCAATATAGCAGTTGGGAAGGTTCTAGCTTTCAATTTCAATAGCAAAGAATAACAAAAAATCAAATTCCATTCAAATCATTGGAAGGATTCAAGCTCAAAACTAAAGGAATTGGTAAAGGCATAATGCATAGAAAGATTGGGAAAAGAAAAGGAGATTTTGGCTCTGCTAAGGTTGGAAGACCAAAAAAAGTATGTTATTTTACAATTAGTAGCCAATATAGTAGCTGGGAATCAATCTCAGCTTGAAAATGGCTTGGCCAGAACCAAAAAATCTAAGGTTTCCTAATGAAGATATGTTCTTGGAATATTAGGAGATTAAACTCCCCCTCTAAGAGAAGGTTTCTATAGAGCTTCCTGGAGAAGTATAATATAGACATATGTTTGACTCAAGAAACTAAAATTAGTTGAAGTTGGGTCATTACTTCCTTGTTTCTCTTTCAAAGTAAATGGGGTCTCATTCTCAAGAAAGCTTAGGGCACTTTAGGTGGTTTTCCTATCATCTAGAATCATCAAGAAATCAATCTCTAGGAAACCTCTTCAATTGATTGGTGGATTGCAACTTCAGTTAGAACTTTACATTCTCCTATTCAGTTTTGTCTAGTTAATGTTTATGGCCACCAATCTTTTCAAGATAGGGCTATATGTTGAAATCAAATCAAATATCTCTTAAGACAAGATGAAGAGGCCAAGTGGATTGTTGCAGGGGATTTCAATGCCAGACTAGACTCCTTGGAAAAGATTGGTGGGTCTCTATCCCCTTATAAAAAAAAGGATTGCCCATCCTTCTCAAAGATTCCATTTTGTGGGGAATTCACCCATCCAAGGGTCGGTTCATGTGAACAAATAGGAGAAAAGGGAAAGATCATATACTAGATCGATTGGACAGATTTCAAACTTCCACTTCATGGCCAAAAAATAACTTGCACTACTTTTTGAAAGTTTTGATGGAAGGAGGTTCATATCATTGGTATATCACTCTTGTCATTGATGTGGATAAATTTCCTAGATGAGCTCCTTTTATATGGGAAAAGATGTGGCTAACTCATTGTGATTTTGATAAGATGGTTATCTCGTTTTGGAGAAATTAGAATGATTTTTATGGAACAAAAATGCTCGTGTTTAGTAAAAAGTTGAAAGCTCTCAAAGGTAAATTAAGGAGAGGAATTTTAAAGTTTTTAAAAAATTGTTTAAGGAAAATGCCATCCTAGAGAATAGAATGGTTAAAATTCAAGAACAAATTGCAAGTAATCAACAAAAGGACTCACTCAATCAATAGAGCAGGATGTTTCATCTAAAATATATAAAATTTACCATGGGGAAGAAATACATTGGAATCATAAGTCTTGAATTAAATGGCTATAGGAGGGTGATAAAAATACAAAAAGTCATATACTTGCAAACTTAGAAGATGGAAGAACTTTATCTCCAAACTCCAACTGGAAGATGATAGTACTATAGAGGATCCCCAATCCCTCAAAGCCTCTTTGGTCTCATTCTAGGAAAAGATGCTTGCAAAAGATGGAGATAACCATCTTGACAAGTAGGAACCATTTTTAAAGCATATTCATTCAGTGATTAATAAAGTAGGCAATGATTTTATCATGGGGATTATATAAATCCTAAAGATTTCAACTCTATGTAAGGAAGCTAAGGTAGTAGAACAACTTCCTGCACTAATCTTGAGAGGAGGGTTATGCAAAACATTTTAGATCTTTACAACAGTTACAAAAATTATATAGAAATAAACATAAATAGAAATCATACCACAACACAGTGATTTACATGGGGAAAACCCTTTTAGGAGAGAAACCCCACATTCCAAAAGTAGACCAATATGTTATTCAGAAATCAACAAGTTTACAATATACTTGCAAAGCTAGATTTCATAGGAGTATCACCAACTAGAGATCTGGAGGCAACTTAACATCTATAAGTCTCTCACACTCAACCTCCATCTCAAACACCTATTATGTAGGAGATACAATACATGAAATCATCAAATGGTACTTACAAAACCATGACCCAAAACCACCCAAAAGTGGCACCCAAATCATTAGGGTTTCATTATCTCCAATAAAAGATGCCTTATGTTGTGTCATAACATACATCAACACATGTAACTCCCCCTTGCAGATCTTTTCTATGTCCAACACGATTTTACATTTTCCAATATGAGAGGCCCAACTTCTGAAGGCCATAACTTTTGATCTGGGATGTCGATTGGGCCCTTTTTTTAAATTGTATAACTTGAAGAGAGATATGCACCAGGCACCCTCGTAGGTGGTTTCAAACAACCTAGAATTATTATTTTGGCAAAAAACCAACTCTATAGCCCATAAATTGAGTTTATTCAATTTTATAACTGAAAAATCACACTTTTTGTAATTGAAAGGTTGAGACATCTTTCCTAACATTCTCCTACTTGTCCAACACCTTGCAAGAGCAAAGGGAGTATCAACACCCTGATTTAATTGCTAGGGGCTAAGAGGTCCATAGACTCTGAACACCATTTGAACTTCTTTGTGCTCATATGCTTAGTTAATAAATCTACAACAGTCATCAAAGCCTCTACCTTAACCAACTTCACCCTTCCATCCTCAACCATATCTCTATACATGAATGTGGTTAGTCCTGGCATGAAATGTCGGGTTCTTAGCTAGGTAGATTGCACTCTGACTATCACAATAAATTGTCACTACACCTAATTTTATTCCAATATCTAAACATAATCTCTTAAGTGATTGATTATTTACAAGCATGAGTAGCTTCCATATACTCATCCTTAATAGTGGACAAAGCAACCATGGCCTTTCACTTGCTCATCCAACTAATTACACCACCCAATAAAATAAACACATAAGCACTGATGGATCTTCTGCTATCAACATGATATGTCTAGTCTGAATGCACATAGCTATAAATATCAAGGGAATGCATGTCTCCTATCAAATTACCATGATAATATAAGGAATACTCTAAGGTACCTTGTAAATATTTTAAGACTCCTTTAATTTCATCCCAATAAACTCTACCATGATTAGACATATATCTGGAAAGAACTACCACTTCTAGGGCAATGTCTGGCCTAGTATAGACCATAACATACATCAAACTTCTGACTGCACTCTGGTAAGACACTCTACTCAAGTCTTCCATCTTGGATGGGGATGTTGGACATTGTGAAGTAGATAACTTCATTCCAATTATAAGAGGAACACACAATGGTCTACAATCATGCATGTTAAACCTCTATAAAACTTAATCGACATACTTATTTTAGCCAAGTCATAGTTTTCTATTCACTTTATCTCTTTTGATTTCCATCCCAAGAATGTGTTTAACTACACCAAGATCTTTCATTTCAAATTTAGCTACAAGCTGAAACTTTAGTTTTTAAATAATTCCTTTCTCTTTACTCTTTACCTGTAAATAACATATCATCAATATACAGTGTAATAAATAGGAAATGATCACCATCAAATTTATAATAAACATAGTGATCTAATTTAGAACACTTAAATCCCAAACTCAACACATATGTATAAAAATTTTGGTACCACATCCTAGGACTCTGTTTAAGGCCAAACAAAGATTTCTTCAATTTACAAACCAAATCACTTTTACCTTTTACCACGTATTGCTTTGGTTGTGTCATATAAATATCCTCCTCCAAATCACCATGAAGGAATGCCATTTTCACATCCATTTGTTCAATCTCTAGATCATTAGTTACGATAATAGAAAGAAGGAACCTAATGGATGTCATTTTTGTAATAGGAGAAAATATCTCACCATAATCAACACCCTCAATCTGAGAGTAACCTTTTGCAACCAATTGTGCTTTGTACTTCTCAATACCTCCATTTAAACCAATCCTTTTATTGAACACCCATTTGCAATTGGCATGTTTTCATCCTTCAGGCAATGGTACTAGATCCCATGTATCATTCCTTTTCAAAGTTGTCATTTCTTCATCCATGGCAATCTTCCAGGATTCTGCATCATTCATACATAATGCCTCTTCTACAGATCTTGGTTCATCCATGTTAGTATTCAAAGAAAAATACATCTCCAATCATCAAGTGAAAACATTTCAGGTGGTTGTCTATGCCTTGCAGACCTTTGCACAAGCTGAGTTGGAGGTTCTTCCTCCCCTTCTAAAGATTTAGAGCTAAATGAGCTCTCCTCAATTTCTTGTCTATCTAGGGGCCTCGATTCAAATTTCTCAAGCATAGAAGGAAGCTAAACCACATCTTTCTGTTCACTTTGTTCTGGCTACAATGTAATAGAAGGCCTAGTTTCTCTAAAAATCACACTTTTACTATATATTACCTTCTATGCAACAAGATCCCAAAGCTTGTATCCTTTCACACCATAAGTGTAACCAATGAAGATGCATTTCATAGTCTTTTTCTCTAACTTTGTTCACTTATCCTTTATCACATGTGTATATGCCTCGCAATCAAAAATTCTAAGATGTCTCAATGAAGGCTTGTGACCCAAGAAACCTGATAATTAGGTAGCAAGTAGTGCCGACAACTTCAACCCAAAACCTCTATTCTAGACCAGCACCACTAAGCATACTTGTAATGTGGTAAAAGTGGGAAAATGATAGTTCGCATAAACCAAAATCAAGCCCCTCTTTCACTTACATCACATTAGGAAATAAGAACTGAGCTTGCTCACTATGAAGGATCAAGCTATTGATTCCTATGACCTTTTTATGCTTGTTGTAACTGAATAGATGCCTTAATAAGGTTTTTACAAGCTTCAAGCAACCAACTAGCATGAAACCCTAATTGTAAGGTATGTGATAACAGATTGATTTTTGGCACAGATACTGACAAACAGACTACAGAAATGTAGAGCAGAGATCACAGAGAATATGTACCCAGAAATTGAGGGCATGTTAGACTAGGGCACCTACCCTAGTGTCCCAAAGGTTTCTGACACTTGAAATCTTTTGTACCTGGTGTCAGAGTGTCTGTAGAGGGTTCCAGATCCAGGATATAAAGTCTAGTTAGACTAGGATACCCACCCCAGTGTCCTGATTATTTCACGATGCTGAAACTCAAAGTTCTACTACGAATGTATCCATAATACCTATTCTCCTTCCACTTCTTTTCACCAAATCTTTTCGAATATGACCTACACATACAAAAGGAGGAGAAAGATGGTTGTGGCTATATAGGAGTTTGCCTAAGTAAAACCCCATCTTTGGTATTTCTACCTCAACAATAGCTAATGATAAAGATCTGCAGATGTGTGGGCTCATAGATCATATGTGTGTGCAGAAATATAAAACCTTAGATGACTCAAGCATCAATGATAGATCAACACAATGCTTCACTAAAGGAAACAATAACATAACCTCAAGGAGATGATAGCAATGAAGACTTGTAGAATAAGAAGGTGAGGTAGTCATATCCGCGGAGGAATCCCAAGCTCAAGTTAGAGGCTTCAACCTTTCTCCCAATCATACAAAGGGCTTGACAAAACCCTAGGAATAGCAAGATATACTCAAGATCTTGATTCCTAATCTCCACTGAATATCTCCATGATAGAAAATATCAATAACTTCAAAGAGCTTCAACAAAGTGTTGATCTTCAATAGCAACAGTGGCAAAATTTTGGTATAGTAAGCTTGCATGTAGATTGTGTGTGATAAAATGATTTTCAATTCTCTTTAAATACCTAACCTTAGAAATTCAAATATTCAAAATAATACACTGACATCACGTGAAAACCAAAATTTGAAATTGGAATCCTGAGGTGCACGGAACAAGCCAACACCACCTCGAGATTCAAGACTCAGAAAAATAGGGCAGGACTAGGGCACGGGCGCCCTAGTCTAGACCCTAAATTTCACACAAGGTCTGTCTCTAGGGGGTCTATAATGTCCAGACTCCAAAGTTTGTTTTCATGTTTTTTTAGTTATTGCTTCAAAATGACATTTCTTCATTAAGGTATAGGTCAATCAGGGTTTAGGTAGGCTAGAAACAAAAATGATAAGAGGACACCAAAGGAGAGGAGCTAAACTATGTAAAATTGTGCTAATCCATACAGGAGTATAATTTCTGACATAACAATGCTCCTAGCCTTCTCCATCAGTGGCATGTTTATTCATGCTCCTAGCCCCTGAAACCACATTTTAATTATATTTCATCATTGTAAATCTAGACCGTTCGTCATTAGGTCATAGATCTGACAGTCGATATTATGTCAGCTTTCTTGCCCTAGAAGGCAACCCCTTTTATAAGGATATTGTACTACATTTTTAGCAAATTTGAGAGTAATAGGTGCTGCTAGATTGAAGACTGAAGAAACATAGGAAGTACATGTATTGTAATCTCATATTTGAAGAGAATACAACTTGGAGCCTCTTTTCTTGGTGGAGTTTTTTACCCAAAATGGTTTTCTCTACGTTGCATATTGTGTTATGTGTTCAGTTCTTAATGCATGTTATTTTTGTGTAGTGGGTTTTATTTATGTTGCAATCTCCATTGATTCTACATTATTTAGAGGATATAAATAAGGTTTGAATTAGATTTCCATTGTGTGGCTTGCACCTTCATTTCTAACACGTATCTACTTAAATACCTCGATACGAGACTATAAATCCCAATAGTTTTCCACTATCCACGCCAAAGATGCATTTACGAGGATTCAAGCGCATGTTGTATTTCTTTATTCACTCAAAGATTTGACGGAGGATTGTGATGTGATCCTGGTGATGAATAGACTTTGCAAGAATGTCATCGACATAATCCTCTAAGATGTTATGCATGTAATCATGAAAAATAAGAGTCATAGCCCATTGGTAATTTGCTCTAGCATTCTTTAATCCAAACAACATGATGACCCAACAAAATGTTCCCCACGGGGTTATAAAAGTTGTCTTATATTGATCTTGAGGGTTGATGAAAATTTGATTATAACCCAAAAAACCATCCATGAAGGAAAGTAATGTGTGGCTAGCTATTGAATCAACAATTATAAAGATGTTTGGAAGGGGGAAATCCTCTTTCAAAGAAGTGAGATTTAAATCCTAAAATTGGTACACATCCAAATATAGTTATCAGGTTTAGCAATAGCCATAATATTTGAAATCCAAGGTAAGTAATCAACAGGGCAGATAAAACCAGCTTGTAGAAGCTTTTCTATCTCAGCCTCAACTAACAATGCAACCTTAGGATTCATCTTACAGATTTTTTGATTAAATGACTTAGCATCAAGTTGTGATACAATATTATGTGTTATAATCTTAGGATAAATGCCTGACATATTTGAATAATTCCAAGCAAACAATTCAAAAAATTCATGTAAAAGCTTGGTCATATCTTCTTTTTCTTCAGTACTTAAACAATCACTTATAGGAATAACTTTTTCAGTATTATCTTATCCATAAAAACTTCAACAATATTTCCATTAAGTAAAGTATTGTGGTCTATAAGATTGGGTGATTGTGATGATTCTTCAGACTCTTCATTAGTAATGTTTATCAAGTCAGTAGATTTTCCAAAGTATGCATCAACATTTAAATGATAAGGCAGTCCCTGCTTATGATGATAACAAGGAACATTGTCATAAGATCCCAAGAATTCAATTATTGTTTCATTTGTTGAAAAGGTATCTAAAGGAATATCTCCTAGAGGATGATTCATGTCTATCATCTCAAGAAATATCAAATTGAGTGTTGATATTATGTTCACATTAAGATTAGGACGTCTGCGGGCTTTGCTTTCCTTGAAAGGATTATATCCAATGCCACCCGAGTAGTGTCCTGAAGCAACTTCTATAGGTACTTGAATTCTTTGTTGATTAATACTACAACCATTACCTACATAGTCACAATTCTTATAAAGGATCTAAAATCCTTGACCACCAAGAGAGGCCATTTCTCTAGAAGGTGGAACCTCATAGGTCTCATAATCTGTAGTGTAAGTAAGAGTGTTATATGTGTTTGTTACCAAAGAAACTTTAGGTTTCTGAATAGAGTTCTTAGATGAAATTGATGCAACATTTGGTGTTTCAAGATTAGGGTTGTTAAGCTTGTATTCTCCCATAGAGATAAGAGTAAAATCTAATGAACCCCAATCATCACCAAGGAATGCATTTGATTGTTGAGAATCTTGCACAACATTATTTGTGGCAAGAGGATTTGATGGATCAACCTTCAAGTTATTTAGAATCTTATGATGAACAACTTGTTTTGTCATTTAAATATGTAAACAACTATATGGTTCAGGATCAGCTTCAATGGTATGAAGTTTATTTGCATAAATAAACTTGATTGAATGATGAAGGGTAGATGGAATTGCCCCCAATGCATGAATCCAAGGTCTACCAAGAATCATGTTGTATGATAAGGAATCATGCATGACATGGATCAAGGTAGATAAAGTCACAAGCCCAACTTGTACAGGTAAAGTTATAGTGCGTATAGACTGTCTTCCAACATTATCAAAGCCATGAATGCTAATTCTATCTAGTTTAATCAAAGAAGTATCAATCTTAATCTTATGTAACAAATTAATACCACAAACATTAAGAGTCGATCCATTATCAATCATAACTCGCTTGATCAATTTCTTGTTTATTGTGATGAAAATAATTAAAGGATCATATTGATTTTGAACTTCAATAGAAGGCAACTCATGTTGTTGAAATAGAATGTCTATTTTTGTCACATGCATACAATCTAAAAGAGTTGCTACATCATTTAGCTTGACAATAGGTGGTACAATCACCTTTTGCAAAGCTTCTTGGAGCATTCCATGGTATGTAGGCAAAGTTTGTATAAGTTCTCAAAGAGAAATCTTAGCAGGAGTAGCACGAAGCTGCTCAACAAGATCATAATCTTGACCAACTTTATGTGTTAAATGAGGTTCTTCAGGAAGCAAAGGTTGAGAAGCTAGTAAAGATATCAGAATACTTGATTATCATTTACTTTGTTTGATATTCTGTGCATTATATGTATGAGAAACAATAGTATGACTAGGTTGTTGTGATCTTTCTTGTTGACTTCAATGTGTTATTTGTTTAGCATAGTTATAGATGTAATTAGGAGGCCGAGAAGAAGTCAAAAGATCTCTAATAGTGAGCACTGGTTTAGATTGTGGTTGAGCCACATCCAAACACAGGTTGACCACTATTTTTAGCTTCATAGGTTCTTCTTGAGGTTTAGGAACATAGATTACATTTACTATTCTTTGAAACAACGACGGTTTAGGAGTCGTAGTGGAATATTCAATCGAGATAAAGTCCTCAAGGGCTTCATCTAACATATTGAAGTTGTCACAACTAAATGCTTATCATACACATTAAAGTCTTGTAAAAAGTAATCCGACATTATAACATGTTCTAATTAACCCAAGACTTAAATGTAAAGCAAGATAGCATAAACTTTGTAAAAATGAAATAAGATATCACTATGCAAGTCACAAAATTGTAATTTCAAACTCTTTTAATGAAAAGCTAAAAATATAAATTAATATTCAATGCATACACTTTTCATAAAAGAGGGTTTGCAATCTAAATGTTATTTAAGACAACAAACTATTTCATATCTGATGTTAAAAAGGATGCAAATTCTTTAAAGCACGGGTTCACCAAAATGTAATGTTGTAAAAGAGGGAAAATGATAGTTTGCATAAACCAAGATCAAGCCCCTCTGTCACTTACATCACATTAGGAAATACGAACTAAGCTTGCTCACTATGAAGGATCAAGCTACTAATTCCTATGACCCTTTTATGCTTGTTGTAACTGAATAGATGCCTCAATGAGGTTTTTATAAGCTTCAAGCAATCAACTAGCATGAAAACCTAATTATAAGGTGTGTGATAATAGATTGATTTTTGGCATAGATACTAACAAAAAAACTACAAAAATGCAGAGCAGAGATCACAGAGAGTATGTACCCAGAAATTGAGGACTTGCTAGACTAGGGCACCCGCCCCAGTGTCCTGAAGGTTTTCAATAGTTGAAATCTTTTGTACCTGGTGTCAAAGTGTCTACAGAGGGTTCCAGATCCAAGATATAAAGCCTAGTTAGACTAGGGCACCTGCCGCAGTGTCCCGATTATTTCGCAATGCCGAAACTCAAAGTTCTGCAATGATTGTATTCATAATACCTATTCTCCTTCCGCTCCTTTTTGCTAGATCTTTTCGAATACAACCTGCACATACAAAAGGAGGAGAAAGATGGTTGTGGTTATATAGGAGTTTGCCTCAGTCAAACCTTGTCTTTGGTATTTCTACCTCAACAATAGCCAATGATAAAGATCTGCAGATGTGTGTGCTCATAGATTGTATGTGTATGTAGAAATATAAAACCCTAGATGACTCAAGCATCAAGGATAGATCAACACAATGCTTCACTCAAGGAAACAACAACAACATCACCTTAAGGAGATAATAGCAATGAATACTTGTAGAACAAGAAGGCAAGGCGGCCATATCCGTAGAGGATTCCCAAGCTCAAGTTGGAGGCTTCAACCCTTCTCCTGATCATACAAAGGGCTTGAAAAAACCCTAGGAAGAGCAATATAGAGTCAAGATCTTGATTCCTAATCTCCACTGAATATCTCCATGATAGCAAATATTAATAACTTCAAAGAGCTTCAACAAAGTGTTGATCTTCAATAGCAACAGTGGTAGAATTTTGGCATAGTAAGCTTGCATGTAGATTGTGTGTGATAAAATGATTTTCAATTCTTTTTAAATACCTAACCTTAGAAATTCAAATATTTGAAATAATACATCAACATCGCGCGAAAACCAAAATTTGAAATCAGAAACCCAAAGTGCACGGAACAAGCCGACACCACCCTGAGATTCAGGACCTGGAAAAATAGGGCAGGACTAGGGTGCGGGTGCCCTAGTCTAGACCCTAAATTTCACACAAGGTTTGTCTCTAGGGGGTCTTGAATGTTGAGACTCCAAAGTTTGTTTTCATGTTTTGTCAGTTATTGCTTCAGAATATGACATTTCTTCAGTAAGGTACAAGTCAATCAAGGTTTAGGTAGGCTAGAAACAAAAATGGTAAGAGGACACCAAAGGAGATGAGCTAAACTATGTGAAAGTGTGCTAATCCATATAGGAATACAATTTCTGACATAACAATGCTCCTAGCCTTCTCCATCAATGTCATGTTCATTCTTTCTACAACTCCATTATGTTGTGAAGAATACAGAGTTGTCTTTTGTCTCTAAATGCCACAATCTTTACAAAATCTATCAAAATCATTAGAGCAAAATTCACTGCCATTGTCAATCCTCAAACATTTTATTTTATTTCCACTTTACAACTCAACCATTGCTTTAAATTCTTTAAATCAACTGAAAAATTTAGATTTACTCTTAGAAAATCTACCCATGTCCTTATGCTATAATCATCAATAAATGAAACATAATATGTGGATTTTCCAATGGAAGGAATATCTACGAGTCTAAACACATCATAATGAATAAGATCCAATACACCACAAGCTTTGTGAGAATTCAAGTAAAACTAAACATGGTTTTGTTTACCATAAATATAATACTCACAAAAATCAAAATCAACATTACAATTAGTCAACCCTTCAACAAGGTTTTAATTTTTCAAGGTCCTCAAACCCTTTTCTCCAATGTGGCCTAATCTCTAGTGCCATAACATAGTCTTCTCTATAGGTAATTTTGATTCAGAAGAAAGATCACCCTTAGGCACCCAAAAGCCACAACTGTCCACTGAAGAGGAGACCCAAACTTTTTCTAATGAAGTAGTCATAGACTTGATTTTCATAGAAATACTATTGCACTTAATAATTTATTCATCAAGCTCATACAATGCTCCAAATCTGACACCTCTAGTGATCACCATATTACCTCTTACCATCTTGCATTCTACATCAAAAAAGACTACTTGCACAATCACATTTATTAGTTTTCTCACAGATAATAAATTTCATGATAACCCAGAGATATGCAACACATCATTAATCCTTTTTACTCTACCATTAGGAAATCTAATTTCATCTTTACTGTGAACAACAATATTTAAATGAGAATAATCACCCGATTACACCTTGCCTCCATCAAATTCTTCATATTCAAAAAAACCAATCTCTATTAGGGATCATATGGAAAGATGCGCTTGAGTCAATTGACCATGCATCATTACCTACACGGGTGGCTAAAACTACAATGAACACATCACCATATTCCTTTTCAAACTCGTAATCAAAATCAATTTTTTTCTTTTTCTTCTTCTTTTCTTCTTTTCACTCCTTATGGAAGTGTAGGCTTACCAAAATTCCAACAAATAACTTTGGACTTTCTAGGAGATTTAGATCTCCCCTTGGACTTGGATTTGTCACACTTCTCAATCTTATTACATTTTTATTTAGGTCTTCCACGAACATTCAAGGCATCTTTGGAACTGATGGATACCTTCCTCATCTCTTTATAAAGAAAATAACCTACAACATCTTCAACTTTCAGACAAAAAAGTAATCTCAATAGCCATAACAAGAGAATCCCATGAAACAGACAAAGAACACAGTAGGATTTGACATCTTTCCTAGTCCATTTTTACACCAACTGATGCCAATTGAGCCACCAACATTTGAATGCTTCCATGTTGTTTACAATTCTTCCACCCTCTTCCATTCTCAATGCATATTACTTCTTCCTTAGTAAAATCTTGTTCACTAAAGATTTGGCTTGATATATCTCACTAAGTTTCTTCCATGGTTTCTTAGTAGAGGACTCTTCATGGACATTGATTAAAACAAAGTTTACTAGGCATAATATGATTAAACCCTTGGCTTTATGGTCCATAACATCATATTGAGTAGTTAAAGTAGCAACTATAGGCCTTGAAACATGCTCATCAACAACATCCCATAGATCTCGATCAATTAACAGGTCTTCCATCTTCAACTTCCACATCTCAAAATTGTTACCAAAAAAACTTCTCTACCTCTATTCTCCCTGATGTGCTTGCCATCTAAAAATTCCTACAAGAAAATCACAAAGTATCTTATGCACAAGCTCCCACTGAAAAATAGATTAGTTCAAAAAACCCAACAACCTACAATTGAAACAAAAGGTGATAAAGATTTAATACCACCTATAAGGAAGCTAAGGTGGCAGAACTACTTCCTACACTAATCTTGAGAGGAGGGTTATGCACAAAAAATTAGATCTTTACAATAATTACAAAAATTATACAGAAATAAACATAATTAACAATCATACCACAACACAATGATTTATGTAGGAAAAACCCTTTTGAGAGAAAAACCCCACACTTCAAAATATATTACTCAGAAATCAACAAGATTACAATATACTTACAGAGAAAACTTTCATAGGAGTATCATCAACCATAGATCTGGAGGCAACTTAACAACATTTATAAGACTCTCATACTCAACCTCCATCTCAAACACCTAATATATAGGAGATGCAATACATGAAACCGTCAAACAGTAATTACAAAATCATGAGCCAAAACCATCCAAAAGTGGCACCCAAATCATTAGGCTTCCATTATCTCCAATCAAATATGCCTTATGATGTGCCATAACATGCATTAACATGTATAATTCCCCCTTACAACTCTTTTTTGTTTCCAACACAAATTTACATTTTCCAATTCGAGAGGCCCAACTTCTAGAGGCCATAAATTTTGATCCGGTTGATTGGGCCCATTTGTTTTTAAATTGTAGAGCTCAAAGAGATCTATGCTACTGTGGTGCCAAACAACCTAAAATTTTTATTTTAGCCAAAAACCAACTATATAGCCTAGAAATTGAGTTTATTCAATTTTATAACAAAAAAAAATGTACTTTTTGTAATTGCAAGGTTGAGACACCTTTCCTAATAGTCTACTCTTTTCAATATGGTAGGTGTCAAATCTCCTAGACTGGATGTTTTCCTACCCTTTTATTCCAACACTTCTGGGACCTTCTTGAAGAGGATATAATTGATCTTGTGAGGGAGTCCCAAGCTTCTAGATTCATTCTTAAATCCATCAATTCCACCTTCATTACTCTTATTCCTAAGAGAAAAGAGGCTAATAAGATTGAAGACTTTTATTTGATTGCTCTATGCAATACTATTTGCAAATTTATCTCCAAGGTTATCTCCAATAGAATGAAATGTGTTTTCCCAGAAATCATCTTGGAGGAATAGGGAGGTTTTGTGAAAGGCAAACAAATCAACAATGGCATTATCAGTGCTCATGAGTTGATTCACTCCTTATAGGCTAGTAATAGAAAAGGCATTCTCCTCAAGCTGGACATCTCCAAGGCATATGATAGAGTTAACTGGAATTACCTGGATCTTATTCTAAAGGAATTTACAAGCATCTCAATCTTGGTCAATGGATCTGTTGAAGGCCACTTTTGTGCTTCTCAGGGGGTTAAGCAAGGAGACCCCCTTTCTCCCTATTAATTTATTATTATTGAAGAATCTTTAGGTAGGCATATAGAGGCTCTCAAGGAAAAAGAGCTCTTAAGGGGTTGTAGACCTCCTCAACAAGAAAATAATTCTCTCGTCACCAATTTGTGGATGACACAATGTTATTTGTGTCCCAACAATGAAGATTACATGTTATTAAAAACCTTCTCCAAGACTATGAGATAACTTTAGGTCAGAAAATCAACAAGGATAAGTTTAAGGTCATTTGTCTCAACTTTAAAGATTGCAAACAAGACTTTATTTGTAGATATTTATCCTTCAAAAGAGGGTTAACCCTTGATATCTATCTTAGATTTCCTTTGTTTGGAGGTAAAAAAAAAAAGCATATTTGGACTCTAATCCTTGATTGACTTAATCAAATCCTTATTGGTTGAAAAGGAAGATGGCTATCCAAAACGAGAAGGGTAGTGCTTCTAAAATTTGTTTTCCAGGCTTTTCTAATTTAGAGGTTTTCCCTTTTTCTAGCTCCCAAAAGCATTGTTTCTAATATTACCAGCATCATGAGGAATTTCTTTGGAGAGGTACTGGAGATTAGTTTAAATATCCCCTTGTTGCGTGGAAGGAGATATGCAAGTCTAAGATGCTAGTGGTTTAGGTGTCAATGATACCTTCACATTTAACCAAGATCTACTAGCAACACTTGTCTGGCATTTTTTATCTAACAAAGAGACCTCATGGATTTCTATTCTAAAAGAAAAATACATGGCAACAAACAATCCTCTTCTCCCTATCAAGAATAATGATCATCCTAGAGGATTGGCCATATGGAATGGGATGAAGGAGGTTAAACATGTGATAAGCAATTACAAGTTTTCTATCATTCAAAATGTAAGAAATACTTCCTTTTGGAAAGATAGTTGGATTGTTGAAAAAATGCTTAAGGAGTACTCACATTGTTATCCCCTAATGGTTATCCTTAAGGAAGCCTGGGGTGACAACATAAAGGATTACTGGGAAGATGTGGAGGAACCAGATGGTATCTTTAGGAGATGGAAACCCTTTCCCCCTTAGAACATGCTCTAGAAATTTTGGGAAAATAACTCTCTAGTTCCTTCAATAATATTAAGCCAATTTGGAATCATGTGACAGATGGATTGGAATAGGATATGATAGGTTCTCAATTTTATTCTATTAAAAAGGGATATAAAAATATCATATAATAGAACCAACATCCATATTTTAGTTTGAATAAGGTCTGGATGTCTAAGGCTTGGTCAAAGGCTAACTTCTTTCTTTAGTTTTCTAGTCACTCTAGGATGCTTATTGAAAAGAAGTAGAGGTGCAGAATATGCTTCCTACACTATTCTATGAGAGGAGGTATGTGCAAAAATTAAACTAATCATATAGTTATAAGGAAATCAACACAAAAGCAATACACCCTAACACAATGATTTACATTTGGAAAACCCTTTTTGGGCAAAAATCACAACACTCCAAAGAAACTCAATGTATTATTCAATATTCAAAGCTTACAATACACTTTCAGAGGCTAAGCATTTACAAGAGTATCACCAACCATAGCTCTAGAGTAATTCTAGTAGCATAATAATACCTACAAAACTTAATCAAGCACCCAATAAATAGGAGAGAAAATATACAAAAATATCAAATGGTAATTAGGAAACCATGAGTTAAAACCACCCAAAATGTGGCACCCAAATCCATAGTTAAAAGTACCATAATCCCAAGATGAGACCATGGGCTAAAAAATAGCATATTCCATCCACTTGTCATAAAATCATCATAATCTCCTCACCAACTTGGGCACTCCATTTTGGCTCTATTATCTCCATTTAAAGATGCCTTATAATGTGCCATAGCATGCATCATAAGTTGGTCAACAAGTGTCACTCCCTCTTATAGCGCATAGATGTCTTTACATTTCCAATTTGGGAGGCCCACTTCTAGAGGCTATAACTTTTATTTTGGGAGGTTTATTGGGTCCTTTTTTAAAATTGTAGAGGTCAAAGAGGTCCATGTCCTAGGAATTTAAGAACCGATGCCAAACAACCTAGAATATTTATTTTGGCAAAAAATGATCTCTACAGCCCAAAAAATGTTTTATAGCCCAAAAATTGTATTTTTGTGTTCTTAACATTAGAAGCAAGGTTGAGACACCTTTCATAATAGCTATCCTAAAGGAAGGCTAGAGTGACAAGGTAAAGGATTACTAGGAGGAGCTGGTGAAACTAGATGGTATCTTCTAGAGATGGAAACCCCTTCCTCCCTTAGAACATGCTCTAGAAAATTTAGAAAAAGAACACTCTAGTACCCTCAATAATATCATGCCAATCTAGAATTATGTGGTGGATAGAGTGGGATGGGTTATGAAGGGTTCTAGATTTATTTGATCAAAGAGGGATACAAAAAGCTCCTATGACATAACTAACATTAGATTTTATTTGGAATAAGACTTAGATGTCTAAGGCTTGGTCGAAGGCTAACTTCCTTTTTTGGATTGCTAGTCACTCTAGGATGCTTACCTCGAGTCAATTACAAAAAGGATTCTTTGGCCCTAGTCAATGCTCTCTTTATCTTCGACATGAGGAAGAAGGTGCTCATCTCACTATTCACTATGACTTTGTGAAAGATATCTGGAATAAATCCATTGATAGTTTTCATAAGAAATGGACCTTCCTACATTCTCTTAAAGGAGTTATTGAAGCTTGGTAAAGTCTAGTAAAGTTGGGTAAAGTTCAACTATCTTAAAATTTCCTAGGATATGCTCTCAAGTTTTATCATTTAGAAAGTTTGGCTAGAAAGAAACAACAAAAATTTCAACAATATGATTAAGTCCAAGGATCAATTATGGAGGGAGATAAGAGAAGCCTATATTAACAATTTGAATTTCTTGAAGATGTCTAAGTCTAAATAGTTGATTCATATGGAAGTAGCTATTTTGAGAAATTAGCTTGAGGTTGGAAAATAGGTTGATGTTTCTCCTCTCAAAGTCTAGGATCACATGCCCAAGGTGCATTGGTATATATCCCAACAAATTGGTTCAAAATGAAATTTGATGGGGTTTCAAAAAATAGACCAAGTATCTCAAGGGCATCATAATATGAAATTCCAATGATGACATGATTGTAGTGAGAACTTTATATACATGCTATAGTTTGAATAATCTAAGTTGAGATGGAATCTGTCTTCTACTAGGTCTAAGAATGGTAGTCCAACTTGGCTTCAGGAATCTCATTATGGAAGGTGATTTTGCCTTGATTATTGGAGGAATATGTTTTGGAAAAATCACTCAATAGAGATTGCATAGTTATATTGGAGAGGCAAAAAGATTTCTAAATAAGTTTGACAACTGACACATCATACATACTTTTCGAGAAAGGAATAAAGTGACAGATTGGTTGGATAATCACATTCTCCAAGATTGCTTTCATTCTCTTGTGGTTATTAATAATGAAGAATCGGGAGGAAAAGCCTTTGATAATCTTATGGAAAATATTAATAAAGATGTTAAGAATGGTAATAATATTTAATAAAGTACCTAAAGTGTCTTGGTTTCCTAAATGGTGCTTGGTGAAATTTTTTCTCAACATTCTTTGGAATCCTTGCTTTTATGTCTTTTTTTATTTGGAGGATTTTTTCTTTTTGGAGTTGCTTTCTTTCTATTTCATGCGTGTCACTTGTCAAGCCTTTTTATTGGTCGCCTAGCTATCTATCCCTTCCCTCTAGCTTTTTTCCTACTGTATTTTTTCACATGAGATTTTATTAGACACTTCTCCTTTCTTGTCCTTGGCCTTCCACCACCTTGTATCTCATCTTACCTTCTTTCCATGATGTTTCCTAACTATTTTATAATGTGTCAATTTTCTATTTGGGGAAGGCATGGTGGTTTGTCTCATACTATAACTACTTTGTTGTTGTTTCCTTCCTTCCCTTTGTTATTGGTCAACATAATGTTTTTCCTTTATTGTTGTTTGTTCTCCTTCTTAGATTGGATCCTTCTACAACTTTTTGAATCTTTTATACTCTTTGGAACGTGTTCCCTAGCACTATTTCTTTACTAGACATGGATGGGTGATCGAGTAATGGATTTAAATGGTCCTTCATGCCCCATGTAGCCTCTATTTTTCCCTATTAATCCCTGTCTATGACCTAGGATATTGTTTTTTTCACTTGCATCTATTTGTTTGCCTCAGAAGTTTTGCAGAGAGAAAAAATTAAGATTTCTCAAAGGTTTGGTTTTTTCAACAAATTTTGTGCAGTGAAAATTCATCGAACTTGATTTTATGATTTGTATGTGGCTATTTTAGTCCATTGGCAATCTTTTTCTGGATTTGTTTAAATCTTGATAAATTTTACCCAATGAGAACTAGGGTGGGTTGAAGATTTAGCATGTTTCTAATGTTTTTTTCTTTTTTTCTAGAGTAGACATGTGTGCCACATATTGCAAGACATGGTAGGATAAATTTTTGCAAGTGTGGCTTGGACTAGGACATGGATGTGTGAAACAATTGTCAATGTTGAGTTTAATGTTGAGAATTATACCTTATGGATGGGAGGTAGGAATTCAATGGGAATTAATAGAGCCCAATTGATTCTCTTCAACTGTGTGGACACCAATAAAGGATTAAAAGTATATAATTATTAGTATTTGTGTGGAATACTGATCTTATAAGTCATATTGGTGTCTTCATAAAAAACACAACATAGGTTAGTGTTTATGGAGTGTCTATGGGTTGTGGTGGGGTGAGTTATGGTGATTTTTGCTCAATTTATTTGTAGTGATCTTTCTCTACTACTATGTTTTCAACATAGAAGAAGCTTGTGAAAGGTTATGTGAACATAGACATAGTAATGAAGGTGGCTAATATGACTAGTTTTGGTGTCTCAGCCATACATTGCTTAATTTTGTTAATTTATTGTCATTGATGTCAAAGGAGTGTTCAAGTGTTGTCATTGATGAGTCTAAGGCTAAAATGTTAATCTAACTAAGTGACTGAAGTCGACTTATTTTCTGGAGTTTGTCAGAGTTCAAAGTTTCGGCCTTACTCCTCCTTGTCAAGGAAAGAAGGAAGGCCCGATAAGGATGGTCCGATCGCAATGCTATGATTTATTCTAAGGAAATAAGAGTTTGGAGTTTCAGTCCTGCTCTTTCTCTTGATGAGGAAATAAGGAAGGTCTGATGAGCATTGCTCCGATTCTTAGTCTAAGTCTAAGTAATCAGAGGTCAGAGTTCGAAGTCGCTCCTTGACTCATTTCTTGAAGGAAGGTAAAAGCAAAGAAGTCTGAAGGCTAATAATATTGCCCAAGGAGAAAAGTTATACACATGGCATCATTTTGCAGTTCTGCCTGATTGTTTTGTCTGTTGTAATGTGTTTCCAGGGAATGGTGGAAATCAGAGTTTCTCTTTGTTTCTTTCCTAAAGGGACGGCAAAAGAGAAGTAGTTCGAAGCCCAATAAGGAAGGCAAAAGTGGAGAAGTCCGAAGGCTGATAATATTGCCCAATGGCAAAGTTGTACACGTGGCATCATTTTGCAGTTCTGTTGGAATGTTTTATCCATTATAATGTGTTTTCGTAGAATGGTGAAAAATGAGGTTTCTCTTCATTTCATTCCAAATTGAAAGGCATAAGACAAGAAGTCTGAAGCCCGATAAAGAAGGAAAAAGAGAAGTCTAAAGTCCACTAAAGAAGGCAAAAGAGAAGAAGTCTGAAGTCTGCTAAAGAAGGCAAAAGGGAAGAAGTCTGAAGTTTGCTAAAGAAGGTGAACGACCAAAAGTCTAACACCCGTTAAAGAAGAAGGAAAACAAGAAGCTTGACGCCTGATAGAGTTACAAAGGAAGAATATAACAGGATCAGAGGTAAGCTTATGGTTCTTCCATGAATGAAGGTGGTAGCTTAGAAGCTTGATCTTTGAAACTCCATGAATTTAGTTTCTATAATAGAAGAAGCTACAGAGTGCAGATTTTCAAGATTCAATGCTCAAAGATCAAGTTGATAAGTTGAGTGAACGGCTAGATCAGTTGAAGGTTTTGTTGAATAATTGTTGTCATGATCTTGATGACTTTTAGTTTTCCCCAACATGTTGTGGTTATGCAATTGCTTTGATTTAGAGGATCTTCTATTGGTGTTTCGGTTTGAATTGTATGGGACGTGTGTTGGATTTCCATACATTCAATTTTTACAGATCAAAGGGGTTGTTGAGAATTTGGTGTGTAATTTCTTCTCACGTGAATGTTAAATAGTGCATGTTGTGCTACTTTGTGGAAGATTGAAAGTAGTTCTCTGCGCATATGAAATGCGATATTGTTAATGAGAATAGTGGAGGTAATAACACTTTGAGCGTGTATTACAAAAGAGTGTGTGTCTGTAAGAACACAGAGTCTGGAGTGTGTTGCGTAAGAAGAGATGTCTATGTATGAATTGAAGAGGTGCATCTGAGGTTAGTAAAAGAACCAAATGTCTGCATATTTGAATTTGTATAAATTTTAGAGGTTGGTGCCTCTGGTGGACTGAGTTGGTGCTCAGATTAGGGATTGTAGTCTCCTTAGAGTTGGTGCTCTTAAATCAAGGATTTGAAGATTCCTTAGAGTTGGTTCTCTTAAATATTGTAATTGATGGTTTCATTTGTGAGGTTGGATTAGGACAGTAGTTCCTAGCAGCATTTTCTCACCATGGTTTTTCCCACACTGGGTTTTCCATGTATAACTGGTGTGCATGTGTGCATGCTTTCTTAGTGTTGATATTACTACATTGAAAGTTAATTTGATTTGAATACTAGAGGGTTGAAGTTTTATGTTTTATTGACCTAGTGATCCACTCCCCCTCTCAGTAGATTGCGTGTTTTCTAACAATAGGTATCAGAGCAAGGTTCCTTGAAGAGGCTTAATAGCTAAAGGTTGATCTAAGAGATTGAATACATGGCCAGTAAAGATGGATCTCACTCAAACAAAGCACCATTATTTGATGGAACAAATTATGCATTCTAGAGCATAAGGATGGAGGCTTACCTTATCTCAATAGGGTATGATGTATGACAATATGTTCTGGATGGCTATATCGCTCCTCAAACTCCTCCAACAGATCTGGCAGGTAAGAAGGAATGTGAGAATAATGCTAAGGCCAAGAATGCAATTCTATGTGGTTTAGCTAACTCTGAATTTGTGAAAGTAATGCAATGCAAGTCTGCCAAAGAAATCTCGGTGAAGCTTCAGAGCATATATGAAGGAGATACAAAGGTGAAACAAGACAAGCTACAAACCTTTAAAGGAAGATTTGAAAGCCTAAAAATGAGAGAGGAAGAAAAGATTGCTAATTACCTACTTAGAGTTGATGAAGTTGTGAATGCTATGATAGGACTAGATGAAGAAGTAAAAGAGCAAGTGATCGTTCAGGAGGTACTTAGATCTCTACCTTCCAGGTATGATGCTAAAGTCTCTGCTATAGAAGAAGCAAAAGAACTTGATAAGGTAACTATTGATGAGCTGCATGGTATTTTTACTGCTTATGAAATGAGGACAGTCAGTACTGAGAGCTCCAGGAGAGAAGCTGCATTTAAGGCATCAAAGAAAGAAAAGAATAAAGAGCCTGAATCTGAGACAAACATGGAAGAGGCCAACTTTGTAAGAAGACTGATGAGAGGATCTAGAAAGTATAGAGGCAAGTTACCTTTCAAATGCTTTAATTGTGGAAAGGTTGGTCACTTTGCTGCTAAATGTCCATCTGTAGGAAAATATAAAAGTGAACATGATAGCAAGAATAGTAACACACAATTCTATCCAAAGAAGAAGAACTTTCAGAAGAACTATTAGAAGAATTTTTAGAAGAATAAAAAGAGCCTTTACATAAAATGTAACTATGATTCCTCTGAAGAAAGCTAGGTGGTTTAGAAGACAATAACGAAGGTTGTTCTAAGGCTGAAGAAAATGAATTCCTATTTATGACAGTAGAGTCTACTGTTAAAGATCAGAACATTATTGATCTGGGAGACCTAGAGAATGAAGAAGAAGGTGAAGTAGACTTGGAAGGAGAGCTAGTATGTGCCTTACAAGAAATTGAGAAACTTAGAAGGAAAAACTCAAAACTGAAGCTGCAAATCCAAGATATTGTGTCTAAGAAACTTGTAGAATCAAAAGTGTTGATTGTTGAGTTGAAGACACAAGTGGAAGAAGCCAGAAGAATAGAAGAGGTTTAAAAATCTGAATTGAAAGCTAAGTTAGAAGAGTGTCTAAAGCTAGAATTTGAAGTGATATCTCTAAGAAAAGAATTAGAAAAGGCCAAGGGTAAGATTGGCCTAAGTCTAAAATTTGATAAGAGCAGTAGCATGATTGATGAGATGATCAACAATTAGAGATTTCCAAAGAGTATGGCTGGTCTAGGATTTGAAGAAGGTCAACATT
The DNA here is from genome assembly GCA_027924645.1 of Cunninghamia lanceolata. Taxonomy (NCBI): domain Eukaryota; kingdom Viridiplantae; phylum Streptophyta; class Pinopsida; order Cupressales; family Cupressaceae; genus Cunninghamia; species Cunninghamia lanceolata. The sequence continues at coordinate 3,726,709 of BSBN01000311.1, read as the reverse complement.
CAAAGTCCAGTAATCCTCCTAAAGAGACTGAAGAAGAAGATGCTATTGTTGAAGAACTTGAAAGGATATCCAATAAGGCACCTGCTAAGTATGTGCAAAAAGATCATCCTGAACAACAAATAATAGGAGACAAGAATGTAGGAGTGCAAACTAGAAGGAAAATTTCAAGGACAAATGAAGAGGTAATTTCTCATTACTATCAAAGATTGAACCTAAAACATTTACTGATGCTAGTGAGGATGACGGATGGATCAATGCAATGTATGAGGAGCTCAATCAGATAGAGAAAAACCAGACTTGGGAATTGGTTCCAAGACCTGCAGGTAAGAATGTAATAGGCACAAAATGGGTGTTTAAAAACAAGCTAAATGAAGATGGAGAAGTTGTGAGGAACAAGGCACAATTGGTTTGTAAAGGATATGCACAGGTTGAAGGCATAGATTTTGAAGAAAATTTTGCACCTGTAGCAAGATTAGAAGCCATTAGGATGTTTCTGGCATTCTATGTTTATAAGAATTTCAAAGTTTACCAAATGGATGTCAAATCTGCATTTCTGAATGGAAACCTCAATGAAGAGGTTTACATTGAGAAACCTGAGGGATTTCAGTTGTCAGAAAATGAAGACTATGTTTGTAGACTGAAAAAGGCGTTGTATGGTCTGAAACAGGCCCCTAGGGCTTCGTATTCTAAGTTGGATAGTTACCTCCAACAACAAGGATTCAAAAAGAGAAGTGCATATAGCAACTTGTATTTCAAATTATAAGGTGAGCACATGTTGGTTGTTGTTGTGTATGTTGATGACATCATTTTTTGGTGATAGTGATGACAAGATGAGCAAGGAATTTGCTGATCAGATGGAGAAAGAGTTTGAAATGTCCATGCTTTGATAAATTTATTTCTTTCTTGGTTTACAAATATCACAATTAGACCAAGGCATATTTATATCCCAAACCAAGTATGCAAAGGAAATGCTCAAGAAGTTCAAGATGGAAGACTGTAAGCTATGAGTACTCCTATGATGATAGGATGCAATTTGAGCAAGAATGATGAATCACTAGATTTAGATCAAACTTTGTATAGATCAATGATAGGTAGTGTTGGTTTTTCTTCTGAATCAGCATTAGGGTTTGCCAGTTCTAATGCACAGGCAGATTCAGCCAACTGAATACAGGAGGTTGCGTGAGCTCCTCCCCTTCACTTCTGGTTCTGCTGCACCAAGGGGGGTGTCCCTATTTGATAAAAGTATGACCTTGACTAGCTCAATGACAGAAAGATATAACTTGACAGCAACAGGCAGAATACTCTCACGTAAGGACCAAGATTTGTATAACAAATCACAAGGTTGGCAACATTCTTGGACATATATGTCTGGTTGGGTATGAGAGTACGCAGGGATCCTAATTCTACTCCTACAACTAACAGGTGGAAGGATGAAATGGTTTGATTTGATTTTTGGATGCAAAGCTGGACATGGTATATAACCTCAACACAGAGCTAGATTGGTGCCTATCCAGGGCTTGGAGTCGGTAGACATACACCTGTGAATGATCAGCATGAACAACTAAAATTGGATTTCAGGGGGATATACATGATATTTGCCTTACAGATATCTCCCAATACAGAGTGTTAAGCTATCTATACTTATGGCATCCCTATTGCAGTATACCCTTCCCAATATTCAATCTGAAAATAGTTTAATCTACCCCTTGAGCAGAAGTTAAAAGATTAAACATTCAACACAGGAATTCTATGTTCTAGAATCTTAGACATTCCTTGAATGCCTGGACTCAGAAGAAAGATATATGCAAAACTAGAGACAGAATCAGCATAACACATGCAAACATAGCATTATTCATATAAAATTGACCATGAAATTAGTGGATTCATGCACAAACGTACAACAAGAGATACATAAACTCACAAGTTTTGCTGCACAGAGCAACCAAAACCAGTTGTATCTTTTTACAGAGCCAAAATATCCAGTTTTCAACAACAACAAAAATGGTAACACCGTCTGCCTATATTGGCCAGAAAGTGTACCTGCAGTAATTAATTACATGACAAAATATCAAAATTTGCCGGATACAGATCCTTCAAAGGAATGGCGCTCAGAATTTATTGCTGCAGAGACAGAAAGTAGACAATGGTGGCCTCGAGCCCTGTGCCACCATTTGGAAGTCCTCACGCCAAAAATCAGGCAGTTTAATTACTTGTACCGTCACCCATATCCCTACTACAGTCGCCATTGATGGCTCAACCACCCGCAGCCATCGAGAAATCAGTTGCAGCAATCAAAATGAAGTTCCCACCAAAAAGCGTTTACCACAGGTTCAAAATAATGCAGGGAGATTAATCCCACATGCACGGTGAGGAGATCACTTTAGTAGTTTAAAAGCATAGTCACTTGCATAATAGGTGTCGAGCGCTTTTGCCATGCTTGACACACGCTCCTTCACCCAAAGCCCATCGCCCAGACCCAGGCCATCGGCCAACTCCTGAATCCTCCTGCCGATCTATCAAGTCTCACCGACGACAACTCTCGAGAGCCTACAACTTCCATATCGGCCAGAGAAGAACCATCGGCCAACTCCACAAAACTCATCCCGACATCAATAGTCTGGCCGATGACCACAAACTACACTCTGCACCCCCGTCGGCGTGACTCCCTCCATCGGAGCATCCAAAAATCCTCTGGCCGACCTCAACAGTCTCGCCGACCGCTTCACTACATTCCCCTCATTGGCCAGAGACTGACCATCAAGCTAACTCTCCAGACTCCCACCGACAATACGAGTCTCCCCGATGGCCACCAAAACATACTTTGTCGGCCAGACAACAACCGTTGGGCTAGCCCAAAATTCCCTCACGGACATACTAAGTCATCCCGATGGTTCACTCCAAACACGCCCGTCGCCAAGACAAAGACCATCGGCGTAACAGAAAAGATGCTCATCAACAACACAACTCACGCTGATGGACCCTAGCCTCCTCCTTCCGTCGGTGTGACATACACCATCGGGCAAGTCAAAAACTCTTCGGCCAATCGCACAAAGTCACACCGATGCTCGTTCCAAATCCCTCCATCGGCGATATCAACACAAAACACTCACGCCGACAATACAACACACGTCGATAACATCCATCGGCCAAACGCAAATGAAGCCTGCCGACGATGAATATCAGACCGATGGCATTTCCATCGGCCAAACCAAACACATCGGAGGGAACAAAAAATAGCTCGCCGATGATGCCGATCACTCCGATGAACCAAAAACATAAAGCTTCGAACCTTTGAACCATGAACCGGTTCAAACGGATGGTTCAACCGAGAAGTTCAACGCCGAACGGAGCACTTCAAAAAGACCATTTGCCAAACACAAACACAAAGCCTTGAACCGTTGAACCATGAACCAAAAGGGTTCAACGCAGTGGTTCAAAACGATGGTTCAATCATAATCTGAGCACTCAAAAAGAAGTTTCGCCGATAGAGAAAGTCACAGCGATGAACAAGGAAACTTAGGGCCCAAAAAGAAAAAACCCTTCAACATCTGCGCTCAGATCCAGACCAAAATGGGTACCAACACTGGCTCTGTCTGGGGATGTGCAGGTGCAAAACTACAGCGAGGACCCCATAATCTCTGGTTTCGCAAATTGGGCCATATCTATTGGGCAACAGAGTCAATCATTGCACCAACCTGCACAAAAACTATATTTTAGTCATCACTTGGGTGGCCCTGGGTAGCCAAAAAGGAAGAACCAAAATTTTTTCTTGCCAAATGCCTGATTCCAAACTGAAAGATCCCAATCCCAACTGAAAAAATTGGCATAGTTTGTCCATAACGTCATTTTCTCAATTAGATATTCCACCACCTTTGACAACTTGCCACTTGTAGTACTGCCTCTGTCACTCTGCATTTCAAAATCAAACATGCAACCACACATGCTAAAAAATCCTTCAGCATTAAGCAACATATGCATGTTATACTCTTCAGATGGTACATCATACTACCCTTGGCAGTCTTCATCATTTATCTGGCTACTGCACACCATCAGGCACTCATCCAGCTAATCCAAAAACTCAAAATACTCAGAAAAAATGAGACCCCCAATATCTACTGATATTGAAAACAAACCCTGATCCACACACCCAATGTTGCACATATCTAAACCAGGTGATGATGAACATCCATCATTCACAGTTTGCAAATCCATAGTATCTTCACAAGAACTAAAGATATCTGATTCATATGCCCCCCACTCACAAACTGATGTAACACCAAGGTCAACAGTCTCCTTATATTCATCATCATCCTCAAAAAGAGGATTAATCCTACACCACTGAAAGTCAAGATTCACAGCATCAAAGGCATCTGTAGACTCATCATAAAGGGGATTAACACTCACCGCAAAGGCCTTTGCTTCTTCTTCATGATACTCCAATTCTTCTTTAGTACTATCAGATCCAAAGTCATAAGAAGAACAAACCTGATCCATGAATTGATCATGGATATCATTTCTATCAACTGATTGCCCCATATACAAGATTTCTGCTGTTTCAATGCATTCTGAAGTTGAGCTATCTGCATCATTCTCCATCCCTCTAATACTTCCTAATGAAACTGATACTGACTGTTGATCCACATGATCACAACCTTGCACAACTGGATCATTTAAACATGATGGCTCTTTGATAAGGGCTGGTATGTAAATATTACTTGAAAAACCATTGTTTTCAACTTCATTTGTTGGGCAAAACAAGACATCCTCCTTTATAACAGAAACATCATCAACTTGAAATGATGCAAAAACTGGGACAATAGGGGTGTGAATACTTTGACATTCATTGTCAACTCCTGAATTAAATCTTTCATTAACATCAGGGGCTGCAGGACAACAAAAATTTTCAGAAAAATAACCCTTTTGTATTCCATACCTCCAATTGTTTTCAATATCTATTGCAAACTGATGTGCCTGATGCAATGTGGTGGGCTCCTTGTCTCTTAATCTGTAACTCATTTTCTTATCAAAAGCTCCCAAATAGACAACTAAGCACAGTGCATCATTAGGTCTCATGCATTCTAGAATTCTATTCAATGCCCTCATAAATCTGAGGTTAAAGGCTGGGATCAACTCACCTTCTTCAATATGGATGTACATAAAATTACTAATAACTGCATATTTAGAGATTCTTTCACCATATTGTACTAGAAATGCAGATTTAAAACCATGCTAAGAGCTGACAGAGTGAGATGGAAGGAGGAAAACCAGTCCCTTGCATCTTCATCTAGAGATTGAACAAATAATCTCATAACCACATCCTCATGGTCAATCTCAAAGTCATCTATCACATTCATAAACTGCTGCAAGTGTCTCTCAGCTGATTCATCCTTTATACCATTAAATTTAGGCAAAAAAATTCTGATTTTAGGTGGAAGAGCATTTGGATAGCCACAAATGCCACTAAAATTTATGGGCTTATATCTGTCTATGTTGAAACTTCTTTTATTACATTGTTGGGACTGACTACTATACATTTTTGCACTTGACACTTCACAAGGGTGCATAGGCTGATAATACATCCTTTATGTTTTTGCAACCCTCCTCTCTACTCAGATTTTCTACAAACAATGACTTTAGGCACTCAAAATTTAGACTATTTTTTCAAACTTTCCTAAAAGTCCTTTAAATGAGTCTTTTTAGCAACATTGCATGCCCTTTGAAATACAGAATAAGTTCTAATAAAAGCATGCAAGCTCTGCTTTCACCAATGTTTCCCTTTTAACCAGTGCTATCTCACCAAATAGGGAGTCTGTCAAACAATATGAAATACCTGGATATGTTGCAGGAGCTGCAAATTCTTCTTTGACTGATTTTGTTCTTTTATCAGGTTCTTTGATGCAGAGTCGCCACCTCCTTGAAGAGGAATGAGCTTCAAACAAGCTGAAGCTACAAATTGATTTCTTTCTTTCTGGGTCATCCACCAGCAGAGTCACATATACAACCTTTTTCTTTGCTGCAACAAACACATCCAGGCCTAATTCTTCAATCTTGTAGAGTCAAACTTTCATGGATATGACATTGATGTCCCCAGTAGGGTCACCATTTTGTTGGTTTTTCTTTTGAATCAGCATTAGGGTTTGCCAGTTCTAATGCACAGGCAGATTCAGCCAACTGAATACAGGAGGTTGCGTGAGCTCCTCCCCTTCACTTCTGGTTCTGCCGCACCAAGGGGGGTGTCCCTATTTGATAAAAGTATGACCTTGACTAGCTCAATGACAGAAAGATATAACTTGACAGCAATAGCCAGAATACTCTCACGTAAGGACCAAGATTTGTATAACAAATCACAAGGTTGGCAACATTCTTGGACATATATGTCTGGTTGGGTATGAGAGTACGCAGGGATCCTAATCCTACTCCTACAACTAACAGGTGGAAGGATGAAATGGTTTGATTTGATTTTTGGATGCAAAGCTGGACATGGTATATAACCTTAAAACAGAGCTAGATTGGTGCCTATCCAGGGCTTGGAGTCGGTAGACATACACCTGTGAATGATCAGCATGAACAACTAAAACTGGATTTCAGGGGGATATACATGATATCTGCCTTACAGATATCTCCCAATACAGAGTGTTAAGCTGTCTATACTTATGGCATCCCTATTGCAGTATACCCTTCCCAATATTCAATCTGAAAATAGTTTAATCTACCCCTTGAGCAGAAGTTAAAAGATTAAACATTCAACACAGGAATTCTATGTTCTAGAATCTCAGACATTCCTTGAATGCCTGGACTCAGAAGAAAGATACATGCAAAACTAGAGACAGAATCAGCATAACACATGCAAACATAGCATTATTCATATAAAATTGACCATGAAATCAGTGGATTCATGCACAAACGTACAACAGGAGATACATAAACTCGCAAGTTTTGCTGCACAGAGCAACCAAAACCAGTTGTATCTTATTACAAAGCCAAAATGTCCAGTTTTCAACAACAACAAAAATGGTAACACCGTCTGCCTATATTGGCCAGAAAGTGTACCTGTAGCAATTAATTACATGACAAAATATCAAAATTTGCCGGATACAGATCCTTTAAAGGAATGGCACTCAGAATTTATTACTGCAGAGACAGAAAGTAGACAATGGTGGCCTCGAGCCCTATGCCACCATCTGGAAGTCCTCACGCCAAAAATTGAGCAGTTTAATTACTTGTACCGTCACCCATATCCCTACTACAGTCGCCATTGATGGCTCAACCACCCGCAGCCATCGAGAAATCAGTCGCAGCAATCAAAATGAAGTTCCTGCCAAAAAGCGTTTACCACAGGTTCAAAATAATGTAGGGAGATTAATCCCACATGCATGGTGAGGAGATCACTTTAGTAGTTTAAAAGCATAGTCACTTGCATAATAGGTGTCGAGCGCTTTTGCCACGCTCGACACACGCTCCTTCACCCAAAGCCCATCGCCCAAACCCAGGCCATCGGCCAACTCCCAAATCCTCCTGCCGATATATCAAGTCTCGCCGACGACACCTCCCGAGAGCCTACAACTTCCATATCGGCCAGAAAAGAACCATCGGCCAACTCCACAAAACTCATCCCGACATCAATAGTCTGGCCGATGACTACAAACTACACTCTGCACCCCCGTCGGCGTGACTCCCTCCATCGGAGCATCCAAAAATCCTCTAGCCAACCTCAATAGTCTCATTGACCGCTTCACTACATTCCCCTCATCGGCTAGAGACTGACCATCAGGCTAACTCTCCAGACTCCCACCGACAATACGAGTCTCCCCGATGGCCACCAAAACATACTTCGTCGGCCAGACAACAACCGTCGGGTTAGCCCAAAATTCCCTCGTCGACATACTAAGTCATCCCAATGGTTCACTCCAAACACACCCATCTCTAAGACAAAGACCATCGGCGTAACAGAAAAGATGCTCACCGACAACACAACTCACGCCGATGGACCCTGGCCTCCTCCTTCCGTCGGTGTGACATACACCATCAGGCAAGTCAAAAACTCTTCGGCCAATCGCACAAAGTCACACCGATGCTCGTTCCAAATCCCTCCATCGGCGATATCAACACAAAACACTCACGCCGACAATACAACACACGCCGATAACATCCATCGACCAAACACAAATGAAGCCTGCCGACGATGAATATCAGACCGATGGCATTTCCATCGGCCAAACTAAACACATCGGAGGGAACAAAAAATAGCTCGCCGATGATGCCGATCACTCCGATGAACCAAAAACATAAAGCTCCGAACCTTTGAACCATGAACCGGTTCAAATGGATGGTTCAACCGAGAAGTTCAACGCCGAACGGAGCACTTCAAAAAGAACATTTGCCGAACACAAACACAAAGCCTTGAATCGTTGAACCATGAACCAAAAGGGTTCAACGCAGTGGTTCAAAACGATGGTTCAATCATAATCTAAGCACTCAAAAAGAAGTTTTGCCGATAGAGAAAGTCACAGCGATGAACAAGGAAACTTAGGGCCCAAAAAGAAAAAACCCTCCAACATCTGCGCTCAGATCCAGACCAAAATGGGTACCAACAGGTAGCTTGTTATACCTAACTACATCTAGACTAGATATCGTGCAAGCAGTATGCATGGTGGCTTTATTTCAAGCTGCTCCTTAGGAATCACATGTTCAAGCTATGAAGAGAATCTCTAGTTATCTGAAAGGTACTAAGGATTATGGTATCCTCAAGATAATGATTTTACCTTAACAACATATATAGATGCTAATTGGGCAGAAAGTACTGATGACAACAGAAGCACCAGTGGTGGAGCTTTCTTCCTTGGTGATAGGTTAGTATCTTGGCTCAACAAGAAGCAAGATTTAGTGACATTGTCCACTTTCAAAGCAGAATATGTTGCTACTATTTCATGTTGTAAACAAGTTTTATGGATGAAGCAGACACTCAAGGATATAAAGGTAGAGTTTGATGATCCTATTTCCATTCTTTGTGATAATACAAGTGCAATTAATATCTCAAAAGAATCCTGTGATGCACTCAAGAATGAAGTACATCACCATTAAATACCATTTCTTGAGGGAAAGAGTTGCAAATTAGGAAGTCAAGTTGAAGTATATCCCCACACAAGAAGATATTGCATACATCTTCACAAAGCCACTTCCCAAGGATACGTTTGAATATCTCAGGAAGAAGCTAGGAGTTATTGTTCCTTCTTCTCACAAGTATAAGTGCAATTATGGCAGCTACCCAGGGAGAGCAGATCAAGGCATATTTTTCATCCTTATTTTGGATAGTGACTACCTCTCAGGGGGAGCAGGTAGATAGATGGCAGTTTGGATGTCACAAGTTCATGTGACATGGTGAGGAGAAGCATTTTAAATAGTAGTAGTTGGTTGTTAGCAAGGAGGTTGATCACTTCCCTTTGCCATTGATGTCAAAGGGGGAGAATTAAAGTAAGGGGGAGCAAATGCAGAAGAGATTGAATAGGGGAGCACATGAAGAAGAAATAGGGCAGCGATAAAAGATAGATCATTCGTTGGTTTCCATTAATGACAAAGGGGGAGATTGTTAATTTATTGTCATTGATGTCAAAGGAAGTGTTCAAGTGTTGTCATTGATGAGTCTAAGGCCAAATGTTAATTTGACTAAGTGACTGATGTAAAGTTACTTATTTTCTGGAGTTTGTTGGAGTTTAGAGTTTCAGCCTTACTCCTCCTTGTCAAGGAAAGAAGGAAGGCTTGATAAGGATGGTCCGATTACAATGCTCTGATTTATTCTAAGGAAATAAGAGTTCAAAGTTTCAATCCTACTCTTTCTCTTGATGAGGAAATAAGGAAGGTCCGATGAGCATTGTTCCGATTCTTAGTCTAAGTCGAGGTAATCAGAGGTCAGAGTTCAGAGTCTCTCCCTGACTCATTTCTTCAAGGAAGGCAAAAGCGAAGAAGTCTGAAGGCTGATAATATTGCCCAAGGGGCAAAGTTGTACATGTGGCATCATTTCACAATTTCGCTGAAATGTTTTGTCTGTTGTAATGTGTTTCCATAGAATGGCAGAAATTAGAGTTTCTCTTTGTTTCTTTCCTAAAGGGAAGGCAAAAGAGAAGTAGTTTGAATCCCGATAAGGAAGGCAAAAGTGAAGAAGTATGAAGGTCGATAATATTGCCCAAGGGGCAAAGTTGTACACGTGGCATCATTTCGCAGTTTTGCCAGAATGTTTTGTCCATTGTAATGTGTTTTTGCGGAATGGCAGAAAATAGAGTTTCTCTTTATTTCATTCCAAAATGAAAGGCATGAGAGAAGAAGTCCAAAGCCCGATAAAGAAGGTAAAAGAGAAGAAGTCCAAAGTCTGCTAAAGAAGGCAAAAGAGAAGAAGTCTGAAGTCTGCTAAAGAAGGCAAAAGAGAAGTAGTCCAAAGTCCACTAAAGAAGGCAAAAGACCAAAAGTTTGACACCCGTTAAAGAAGAAGGAAAACAAGAAGCCTGACACCTGATAGAGTTACAAAGGAAGAATATAACAGGATCAGAGGTAAGCTTATGGCGCTTCCATGAAGGAAGGTGGTAGCTCGAAAGCCTGATCTCTGAAACTCTGTGGATTCAATTTTTGTAACAAAAGAAACTATAGAGTGTAGATTTTCAAGATTCAATGCTCGAAGATCAAGTTGATCAATTGAGTGAACAACTAGATCAGTTGAAGGTTTTGTTGGATAGCTATTTTTTGTGATCTTAATGACTTTCAATTTTCCTCAACATGTTGTAGTTATGCAACTGCTTTGATTCAGAGGATCTTCTATTGGTGTTTCAGTTTGAACTGTATGGGACGCATGTTGGATTTCCATACATTCAGTTTTTGTAGATCAAAGGGGTAGTTGAGAATTTGATGTGTAGTTTCTTCTCACACAAATGTTAAATAGTGCATGTTGTGCTGCTTTGTGGAAGATTGAGAGTAGTTCTCTGTGCATATGAAATGCGATATTGTTAATGAGAATAGATGAGGTAATAACTCTTTGAGCATGTAATACAGAAGAATGCGTGTCAGTAAGAACATAGAGAGTCTAGAGTGTGTTGCGTAAGAAGAGATGTCTATGTATGAATTGAAGAGGTGCATCCGAGGTTAGTAAAAGAACCAAATGTCTACATATTTAAATTTGTAAAGTTTCAGAGGTTGGTGCCTCTGGTGGACTGAGTTGGTGCTCAAATTTGGGGATTGTAGTCTCCTTAGAGTTGGTGCTCTTAAATTAGGGATTTGAAGATTCCTTAGAGTTGGTGCTCTTAAATATTGTAATCGATGGTTTCATTTGTGAGACTAGATTAGGACGGTAGTTCTTAGAAGAATTTTCTCACCATGGTTTTTCCCACACTGGGTTTTCCATGTATATATGGTGATCATGTGTGCATGCTTTCTTAGTGTTGATATTACTGCATTAAAAGTTAATTTGATTTGAATACTAGAGGGTTGGAATTTTATGTTTTATTGACCTACTGATTCACCCCCTTTCAGTAGATTGCGTGTGTTCTAACAAATTTGTCACCATGTGGATGTATTATGACTATTAATCTTACAACTAATAGGGATATTCAATGTCTCTAGCTCATCATATATTTGGTAGCTTTCTTCAAGTTAGATTATTTCATATCATCTACTCTTGGTCATGTCTCGTCATGGTTCATGATCTTTATGAGCTCACAGGTTATGTGGACCTAAACAAAGTTTTTAAAGAGGCTTTATGTGCCATAATCATTGGGGTTTCTAACATCCAATTCACATGTCTATGTAAAAAGAGTTTCACTACAAGTATTTACAAGAGTTGGAAGGTGAATTTTGAAAAATTTCTTTATTTTCCTTCTCTTCATTGGGAGCTTCTCTTCAAATTATCTCCTTGTATTATACATGTGAACCTCAACTTATTTACTATTCCGATCCATTATATACTTGTTATTTTTTCCTTATGCTCTCTTTTGTTCAAAGTCTATTTGTTGTCTATACACCTCTTTAATTGTACATTTTTAAATTGCTATTTGTAATTTCTTATAGCTTTAATTATTGTGAGAATGTTTGGTTCAAAAAAATCCATTAGGAATCAATTCTAGTTGTGTATGAGGCATGGTGTAGCCACCACCTCACTATTGGGTGGTTAAATAAGAACTTCTACAATAAAAAATAATTAGCCTTGATAGGCTTTGTTATTGGGAGAATCACTTTGGCAAAGTGTTGTAATTTATAGCTTACTTTCACTAGAAAATTACCACTCTGTCCAAATTTTTCCAATTACTTCAGGAGTGTGATTTTTTATGTCACCACCTTTATCATGCCTCTCTCATTGTGCAACCACCAAATAGTTACTATATCTTCAAATAAACTAAAATTGACTCAGGAGATTCACAACTATACCTATATTGAAATGTCCTGTTAAATCCATAGGCTAGGGGCTTGATCAATAAACAAATTATATATACTAGCACTTGCACTAGAAGGAGGTGCAATGGTTATGCTGATAGAAAACTATATGAAATCTAATATGCTAGAGTGTACAATTTGATTTGTGCAAAGAAGATACATTAGTTGTATTTACCAAATTTTATATATAAAGTAATATTTAAAATACAATGCATGAGATTTTTTTGTGTATAGAATATCATATTTGTAGGTATGCTTTTTGGGAGTGATGATATTATTGACATAAGCACATCATATAGATGGAGATATAATTCAAAATTATCACTATTTTTCACTTAAAAATAAATATCAAATGACATTCATAGAAGACACAAATCCAGAAACTAACTTGTAAATCAAAATGACAAATTTATTTAGAAGACTAAGAATAAACTTGGTTACTTGGGGCATGTGACCAAAACCATTGTAGTTTTAAGAGGGTTTGACTGGTGTAGGAGAAAAACTAATGTTATTTAAATTTTTTTTTTAGAGATATGATTATAATTTTAGGTTTGTATTAAGAATAATGCAAAAGCTTCCCAAAGAAAGATAAAACTAAATAAAATATATAAATATGTAAATGGAAGCCATCAATTTTAAAAGCTTACCAATAATACATTAAAATAAAAATTGGAGTATATATAAATAAAAGAGTTATCACTCTATATAGTTGAGTTTCCTTTATGGTAGTCACCTCAAACCATTAACAAATTCTTCATAGGAATTAAACTAAAAGATGCATAAAGAATCATAAAGGAAAGGTCTATGACAACAAGCCAAAGTTGTTCATGATTCATGCTTTTGTTGACAATAAAAAATATATAATATATAAGATATTTTTTTGGCATTCACTAAAGGAGCTCAAAATATAAGATTTTTTTTCTGGGATTAACTAATGGAGCTCAAATAACCTTACAATGTAAGGTGTGGATTCAATTATTGTTTAGAATCCACACTTGGGAAGATGGGGTATGGAGGCAAACATGTGAAATGCACAATCTGCCACATGCTCACATTCATTAGTGCTCTATGTCACTTTTCACCCATGCATGACACACAATTCCAAGTGCATTATCAACCCCTTAATTGTTATATATACCCCTCCATTTTCTTACACCATATGCAGTAAGGTTTGGGTATAAATCTTTGTGCTTGAAGAAGTAGATTGTAGTTTTTTTAGTGAAATAAAAAATTCTAGGACTCACCTTGGGAGACAAAATTCCTAATGTTGAGGTAGACTACAATCGTGGCTACATTAGGCTCTATGACTACAATGGGGACAATTGGACCATTATCTTCTCACACCCTGGTCTCTCGAAACTCTTCAATGTCTTTTTGTTTCTATATTTTTGTTTAACTTATGTCTTTATTAACAATAAAATCCAGGCCTAAGGTCTAGATTATTTATGTTAGATAAGTTAACCCTAGTGTGATGTAGTAAGAAGGAAATCATAATAGTGTAGTAGATGTTAAAGATTTACTCTATTGTACACATTCATAGATACCATAAGGTAGGTTTGCTCATATATTTATATCATATACTCTTTATACAATGTACATTCGTTATTGCAAGCATAGATATACACATCACATATGCTTGGGTAGCTTCTATCACATAGCTATCATATCTATATTCTTTCTATATATTTATCTCTATCTCTGTCTCTTCTATCTTCTTTTCTCCCTCCATTTTTCTCTTATTCTGCCTTCTTGCAGTTAGGTTGAGTGCTTATGTAGCCCTCTCCTAAGGTGGGGTTGTCTTTCTATGCGTCCTTATGTCTTTCTATCCTTGAAAAGGTACCACATGATTGTATTTGCTACCACAATGGCCTTTCAATGATTGTTGGTTCATTATATTTGTAGTTCCTAACCTGCCAATAGTCTTCATTCTTTTTTGGGTTAGTTGATTTTACACCAATATGAACTAATGAGCTTGGAAAGATTGCAAACTACAAGGTGAATTTGAGAAATGTGGAGTGAATCTTTTAAGCTTGTTTGTAATGAGGTTGATTCACATAAGGCATGGCTACTTGATGCTGGAAAATGCAACCTTGGAAGTAAGGTTACATACCAAATATTGGTTAATCCCAGTAGTTCCTACCAATTGTTAGATGTTGACATTTACAATTTAATATGACCATTCTTAACCAATTATAAAAAAACCATGATGAGTGGTCTCAATTTCATTTCAAACCAATAATCATGGATTATATGTTTCATTCATTAGGAAAAAATCAAAAGTCTGAAACAACCAATGACGAATTTTGGAAGATATAATTTCATATATCAAAGATTATAGTCTTCATAAGCAAATTGTATCCTTTGACTTATTCTATATATGAAATAAATTATATAACATATGAGATCGAAGCCATGGATACACTGACATGACACTATAGATGCCATATGCTATTTATAATATAGAAGATAATTTTGAAAATAAAAAACTAAATATCATAATTTAGAAGCCAAAAATTTTAAGTTTACATGTTTATGGACAAGAGCTAGAGAATTCATCAATATGCAAATTTAAATTTCATAATAAATTTGGCAACTACTGAAAATGTCACAGTAAACATACTCTAATCTATTACAATTCTTCAAATCATTGTCCATCCAACTCTTCTACAATTGCTTTTGTTTGTAACTATGTTTTTTTGTAAATATATTTCTACACAATAATCATACTATTCAAGTGTATTTATATACACTCTAGGAAGTGATCTAGGGTTGTGAGAGAGAAGACATGAATGCATAAAAATGCTTGCTAGCAATAAGATTTGCATTTACACCATCTCATACAATATCTATGAGATTGATATTCTACAAAAGTGAATTTGATGTTGTATGGGATGTTGTACATGCACTCTAGGCTTTATTAAATAGCTACACAATCAGTGATGCTATTAGATTTCATAAATAAATGTTAATGGTGGTAATGAAATTTCATTTGCCACCCAATGGCAATGTTTTTCATAAATTTCCTTAACTTGAAAAGATAAAAAACAATATTGATAAAAAATAATGGGCTATAATTTTGTTTCATATGAGTGGACTAAAAAAATCAAAAATAAGAATATCTCTCATTATCTCATGGCCTCCCTTGTCAATGATGCAGGGTAAATGTTAGGCAAGCTGTATCTTTAACTTGTTTTGAATCCAACATGAGATAATTTCTTGGCGTTGTACAACTTTCTAGGTGAAACCTCACACAAATATAGCCTATCAGCTAATAAATCAAAAAACAATCTCTAATATTAAAAAAGTGAGAATTTTTTTTTACATTTCAAAATTTGAGGTTATACTCATGTAAGAGGTTTAAATTGAAACCCATAGCAATGACTACTCACATAGAAATTTTATCAATATGCCTGATTGTTTTGGAGAAGTTAGATGTCATACAATCAATATGGTGATTCCAAATAATTTGAAATGATTTGAAGAGTTAACACCTAGATGGCCATTATAAATCATAAATTTTATAAATATTAGCTGTTGTTTGCCTTTTAAGTTGTAGATTTTTGCAAAAACTTTATAAGGCATTTTGACACACGTTTATTGGATAGATGAATAATGATTAAGATGCGAGTTTCATTTATGAAGAATTATATTACATAAATGATTAAAAGGATAAAGATAATTCTAATTTGATGTGAAATACACAAATAATTTCATTTATTCAAATATTGCATGAAATCATATTCTATAATAGTGTACTCTAAAATTAGCATACTTATGCCATTTTCCATTTAATTTTGTATCTATTTTGATAGGAATTCCTTAATGCAATATATCTATAAGGGGAATGATAAGTTTGTATGGGTATTGTTGGCAGTGTTTTTCAAAATATTTTGTCTCATCTAAAAGGTGAGGAGTAAAATTTATTATAACATGTAAGCACAATATATGCCAAGATGATCAGAATTGAAGGGGTTGAGTTTGAGTTGGAATGAGATGGCTCATATGAAACTATTCAAGATTACAAACATAAGCCTTATGGTATAAACCAACATAACAAAGGTGCAAGCACATGGATTCAATTTTGAATTAGATTACACAGTGCACTAATAAATATCCACTAATAAATGTTTAAAAAGTTTTGTGCATACACTTACTCTATTGAAATTTATTCCTTGTTATGACTTTTGACATAATAATGAACTTCAATTTATATGTTGAACATAACCATTTCAATAAAAATCAATTAAACTCATTAATTTTGAATCAAAATCAATTCAATTACAATCTCATTCAAATAGGAATATAATTAAATTGCCATCATTATATGCACCTTTTTAACAATTATTTTCCTTATATTAATCTATATTGTACTAGGGGCATTCATTACTTTTGTTTTTAGCTTTTATATATTGATTTTACTAGATTTTGTTTTTAAAATTTGTCTTGGGTGTGGGAGAAAGAAGAGGGCAAGGTTTGAGGTCTAACACTATTGGAAGTCTAATAGAGCTGAAAATTATATTAATAAATCATCTCCATGAGATTTAGGAATGCAAATAAAATTTAAAAATAAAAATAAAATACACAATATAAAATCTTAAACCAAGAAAGATCTTAAAACAAAAAATTATAGGAGATCATTGAAATCTTTATTTATGAAAACATTTTACATTTTTTGAATGCCTAATACTAATCCTTACAGGTTTCTTTTGTGGTTTAATCAAGTTGGTCTAGATTAATGTAGCGAGATATGAAGATGATGTAGCAAGACGCAGGAAAACAAGATGTCTCAAGATTGGCAAAGTGAAACTTTGCCAAGAAATATTTATTTATGACAACATTTTGCAAATATTTAAATGTCTAATACCCCTTACTAATTTATTTTACGGTTTGATCAAGTTGCACCAGGATAATGCAACAAGATACAAGGATGGTGTAGCAAGATGAAGAAAAAAAGATGCCTCAAGATTGACAAAGTGAAACTTTGCAAAAAAATGTTTATTTATGACAACATTTTACAAATTTTTGAATGCCTAGTACTAACCCTTTACCAACAATCAAATTTGTTGATAGTTTCATTGTAATTGTTGGTTTAGGGTTTAAACTTTGTCAAGGAAGGTTTATTTATGATGGCATGTTACAAATTTTTGAATGCCTAATACTAATCCTTTACCAATTTCTTTTGTGGTTTGATCAAGTTGTAAACTTGCACAAGGATAATGTAGTAAGATACGAAGATGATATATCAAGATGAAAGAAAACAAGATGCCTTAAGATTGACAAAGTGTAACTCTGTGAAGAAATGTTTATTTATGATGACATTTTACAAAATTTTGAATGCCTAATATTAATCCTTCACCAATAATCAGATTTGTTGACGGTTGTTATTGTTGGTTTAGGGTTTAATAATTTGACAATGTTGAGCTTTATTTATGCCAATATTTTATAAATTTGTAAATGTCTAGTATTAACCTCTTACCAATTTCTTTTGTAGTTTGATCAAGTTGAGGAAGGATGATGTAGCAAGATGAAGAAAAACAAGATGTTTCAAGATTAAGAAAGTGAAACTTTACCAAGGAATGTTTATTTATAATGGCATTTTACAAATTTGTAATTGACTAATATTAACCTCTTACCAATTTATTTTGTGGCTTGATCAGTTGTAGGAATATGATACATCAAGATAGAGGATGATGTAGCAAGATGAAGGAAAACAAGCTGTTTCAAGATTGACAAAGTTTTATTTATAATGATATTTTACAAATTTGTACATGTCTAATATTAACCCCTCACCAATTTCTTTTGCACCTTGATTAAGTTACATGGGATGATGTAGCAAGATGAAGGAAAACAAGATGTTTCAAGGTGCTAAGAAATGTTTATTTATAATGACATTTTACAAATTTGTAAATGCCTAATATTAACCCCTTATCAATACTCAAATTCGTTGTTAGGTTCATCTTCGTTGCTGTGAGTTTAAAGTTCTAGCACTACTGTTTGTTGTTATCCATTTTAAAGCTACACAACATGTTTGAAACATTTGTATTGATATTAGGTAACAAGGCTAGTGACCCGGCATCTATTTCAACATCCTATGGGTTGTGTTAAATCGTGTATTCGAGATCATCCATGACACACAATCTACTTACTAATCAAACATCCATGGTTGAATTATTATTTACTCAAATAGAATAGATTTTTTTTTTAAATTTTTTTTTTTTACATTGAGAAGAGAAAATAATAGAAGATACAATTACCTTTAGAATTGTCATACCCAATCAGTGCAATAATATTATGAAAAAAAGTTGTACTGTTTTTTAATTCTTCTTTGAAAGTGAGATTTTGAAGATAAATTCGTAATTATTTATGCGAATAACTTATTAGGCACTCCTATTATAATTTTTTTTTTTTTCTGAATTATATTATTGGGTTTCATCCTATAGATACAATCGTTGCACACAATATGGTGCGACTACTAGCAATAAACTAAGTGAACTATATGAATAAGATTTATAAGAACTTTTACCATAAAAAATGAATAAGCTCCCGATTTATAAAATTACTAAATTATTAAAAGAGGTAAACTATATTTGGATGGTTCAAAATTTTCTAGTTGTCCCCTGCATAATTGCTGGGACCAAGCATTTTAGCTTTCAAATGTTTTGAGATTGGATAGGCATATATTTCCAAAAATAGGTGCGTAATTCCCAGAGAGGAAACGAATGAATATGGCACTAGCCATCACACAGCCTGCCCTGGGCTTGAGTTGCAGGCATTCCTTCAAGCCCAAAAGACACCATTACAGTTTGAGGAGCACCCAGGGATTATCTTTTGCAACATGGTGTCTGGATGATAATAAATTCACTAGAGGAATCAAGCTTGGCTCTCAGGTTCTTTACATTCTTATCTTCTCTCTGTTAAATAGGATTTTTTAGGGTCCAAAATGGCGCATAATGCAATTAGAGAACTTTTAGGTACCCAAATGCTGTTGGCAGTATGAAAATAAAGGAATCCCAGACACCCAAAGATCCCAAAAATGGTGTTGGCAGTCTGAAATTTAAATTTTTGTAAGATACATCGAAAATGCTGTTGGCGTGATGGAATTATAGAAATCTTAGATACCCAAAACGGTGTTTGCAGTACTGAATTACAGAAATCTTAGATACCCAAAATGGTTTTGGCAGCATCGAGTTACAAAAGTCATAGATAACCAAAACGGTATTGGGGGTATGTAGTTGAACAAATCCAGATTCCTAGTGTTGGAAAATATGAGATGAAAAAGCTTAAATACCCACACTTCAGTACAGAATAATTTTTTCCCTTGATAATTCTACTTCAACCCATGGTGGAGGGACTCCGTTGCAAAATTTCAAAGTTAAATCGATTGTTATTTTGAAATTGGTATTCTGTTTTAGAAGCCAAATGCTTTAATCCCGGATGCCCATATTGGAAACCACCAGTACTTCTCCTTGCTGGGGGTACATTTTGCTCATCTTCTGTACAGACGATGTTGTTTTGTTTTTCATGTTTACATCCACTGAAATCCATTATTAAGGAACTTTAAAGGTAACGACGAAGGTGATTTTTAGGTCACAGACTCGCTAGCATGCTTCTCGTGCACATGAAACCCACCTTGTGGAAGCAAGGAGAGCTCGAAAGCAAACCAAACCTTACCTGGGCTCTGGTTAATAATTTCTCAATTGGATGGATGCAAACATTGAACTTGATATGCTGCCTGGAAGCTTAGAGCTTCGTTCCATAGACTATGATTTTTGGAGATTGGTTTTTGATTCTGAGTTAAGGAGCAACAGAGCTTAAAAATGCTAACCCACACTTGTTTGGATGCCTCAGTTCAATCTTGGCTGCAGATGATTTCTTCAGCAGAGGATACATGCTGGTTTCTGGAGGTCAGGCAATCCCGGCAATTTGGAGTTTTCTTGGGAGTTGTAATCACAGGAGGAAAGATCCCAGCCATCCAAATGATGCAGCCCAATAGTCTCACCTCTGCATACTCACCCAGAAGATTTGACCTACTCAATTTCGAAGCCTATTATAGGGTTGCGTTTGGGCAAGAGGAACTTTTGGCTATAGGTTCTTTTACCACCTACGCAGTGACTTAAGAGCCAACTTTATTGTGTGTAAGAAAACCTCTTGATTTTGGATCAAGTATGGTTTATTATTATTAGCTAGGATAATTTAAATTGAATTCGAATTTGTGAATTCCCTGATTGAAGAATTAGCCCTGCCTGCTTAAACATGGGTTTCAGGCTGGAGATTTATATTCTCTAATGATGTCATTGGCTGGTGCCATCTTTTCGTTGTCTGAGGCTCCACTAATCTAAGGAATTCATTTTCTAAGTGCCACTTCCCACTAGCTATCTCAGCAGTTGACCGTGTAAAATATTTTTGCCAGAATGTATTAATATTGGATTCAAAATTCAAGTGGCATGCCACACAATTCTCTAAAAACTACAATTTAGTGAAATTTATGCCGAAACATACATACCTTAACAAAATCTGGTAGAAATAGATTTCTGATGTGGTGGAGGTAGTAAGGCATGTATTGGTTAGTCCATCTACAATAAATAAGTCACCAAATTTCAACAGATCATATAATTCTCTGGGAAAGTTGGAAAAGATTGATCCAAGGCAAATTTTAATCAATTTGATGGTGTCATCATCCACAAGCTCTTTTAAAATATTAATAAATAACTGGTATCTTTGTATAAATAGAAACCAGATCAAATCTCACCAATAGCCCATCAATCTTCTCATGTTTGATGAAATAAAAAAACCGAGTTAAGTCCTTAATGAATGAGGCTTTAACCCACAAACAGTTTGACTTGGTTAAAAATGCTAACAAATTGAAATTATAGATCAAGAAGTTAATGTTGGAGTGACCTGTTCACTAGGCATAAAGTTTCTCCTCAAATCATCACTTGAATACGATTCACTGATTGCTTTGTTTACCTTACTAGCACACGATGGATTGGATAGTTCCCTTCTTCATGTAGCTTCCACTATTCAAGAGGTAGTTTTCCTTTTTTTTCCAATAGCCCATTTTATTCATAACTACTGTTGCATTTATCTTTGTCGTCCTTAATGACAGCAATATTGAGGTTACTACTAGGTGGCTTTGCATGCCTGAGAGCAACTGCACTTTCTTGTCTTAATTTTTCAACAATATCCTCCTGTAGATTTCTAACAGCACACTCAATACGCATGATAAGATCCTCAAACGGTATATGCCTTGGTGTCATAGCAAGACCTAACCCACTTTTAATAAACTAATCACGGGTGGGTGCAAAACAAAACTGGACAGTTTGACAACAATATTGCTGAATAAATCAGCAAACTCTCGCATACCTTTGCTACCTGGATTTACATGATTTATATTTCCCGTCTTCCTTTGAAGGCAAAGAGGCCTCTATTGCCATAGAAGATAGATCAGGTTGACCCATGAGGGCACAACTTTCATAAGGACTGCACAAAATACCAATGAACCTTGATCCTCTAACAAGTCCTGTGTCTCTTCTGAGCTAGTGCGGTCCATTGAATTGGTCTGTAGCAGCTATGAACCTGTATTTCTCTTTGTTAAGCCATAATCAGCACGAGCTCAATATGAAGGAAGAATGCCTCAACAAAATGAGCACCGTGAGAAACGTGGGCTGGAGAGGTGTCACGGAGGACTGAAACGAGCACAGAAAGGAAATGCTGAAATCACAAGGTGAATTTGAGCGTACAAACACTGCCAAGGACTCAGGAGGACAATTCATCAGATTGGGACAGTAGTCAAGTAGTCTGAGAATGGGAGTGCGGAGGTTTACAGGTTGTGCTGGATCCAACACACCAAGAGGATGCCTTGAGGATTATTTTCCCCTAAACTCAACAGGTCTGATTGATATTTAATAGGATCCGGAGAACTTGCACCACAGCATTTCCTCAAAACTAAGTTCTCAAACTTCTTTGGGCTAACTTCATCTTTGTTCTTGACATTTTCTTGCTTAATGGATGAACAAGTGTCCAAGAGGAGCCACAAATCAAGGTGTGGAAAATTTGTCAAGTTGAGGTGCAGCAAGAGAAGTTCACAAGATAGTTTATCAATTTGACGGCAAGTATCCTCAATAATTAACTCAAAAAGTGCAGTCTCCATTTTCTCAAAATTATATCTGCTCCTATGGTTGTAGAGGGCATGTGTAGTATAAAAAATTAAGGAACTAATTGATTATCCTGGCACCTATTTAAGAAGGCAGAAACAGATTACAGCCTTTACTTGTGCTTTTTCTTCCGGAGATGATCAATACGTTATGGAACATACAAGAAGTTCTGGAGATCAATGGCTTAGAATGGGAGAACCCCTCCTTTCTTGTAAGAGTATACGAGGAATCAGATTGATTGAATATTGATATTCTCCTTGTCCTTTTGGCTTTTTACATTGAATATCATGTGAGGCTGCTTTTATAGATGAAGATCAGTTATCTTCCTCCCTTACTTTTCTTTAGTTTCTTTTTTCCAATTCATTGTTAGAAATCTTTTGATTCACTCTCCACTACCCTGCAACCATATAAAAGAATGGCCATGTCCTTGCGTACAACTTGTTTGGCATTTGGTACAGAATTTGAATTTTCTATCTCTGAATTGTATTTATAAACTAAATTATTGTTCAATAAATTAAGGGGCCGTCCTTTTACCATCACTATAGAAGAGGATCTTATCTTTTTGTTAGCTCTGTATCTTATTTCTTGCGAAACAAAAACCATTCAAAGAAACACACCTTATTGGCATTGAGCAATTTCTATGGTTTTTTTGTAGTCTTATTTTATGTTAGTTTGAACTTCCCTCCTGATAATGTAATGCATCAATACAACCGAGAATGTGTTCTTGTAGTTTTTTTCATGTTGATTAACCAAAAAGGCTGATGTACTCTTGCATTGTTTTCTGGTGTTGGAGGGAAACAGTTGTGTGGGGCAACTGGAAAGCTGCACACAATGTCTGCAATTAATTTGGAAGGTAAAGATAACTCCTACATTAATCTTTTGGCTTTGATGACACTTTTATTAGTTGATTTACTATAACTCATCGTATTTGTTTGGGGATGACCAGACACCCCATCTTGCATGCTTGAGGTTGACATTCTTATTTTGTTCCAGCAATCACAAATTTCTTTTTCTCTAGGAACATGATTTAAGTTTTTTAGCTTCTATTTTTGACTTCTGCACTAATCTTTTAAATCCAAAATGTACCAAATTACATAATTATTGATTTTGTATTCAGTGATTCACCAATCACTTTTTATGTTTGGGCCTTACAGATTCTAAAATGAACTTACATCTAGGGGAGGACCACAAGCGAAATTTAGAATCTCAACCTTGGGCTTGGATGTTTCTGCCTGGATTTTCTTCTGCCTTAAGCTTGGCAGAAGTTGCATTTGCTAGTGAAGAAAAACCCCCAAATGAAGTTTTTGTAGTTGCTGAATTATTTGAATTTGGAGTACAACTGATTTACCTCGGAGCTTTACTTGCACTGCTTGGAATTGGAAGTTTTTTTGTTGTTCGCCAAATACTTGTTCGTAGAGAGCTTGAAAATGCTGCCAAAGAATTACAGGTGAATACATTTTGTGTGTGTTATGTATTTATGATTTTTTTTCTTTTAGGATCATTTGATGAAAGAGATCCTCCGAAGTGCTCCATGACAGTAGGCGAATTTTCTGCTTTTTCCAAACATTTGATGTAACATGTCTGCTGACATTCGTAAGCACCCCAAATTGGTAGGATTTTCTTTCTTTGACTTGATCATGGCAATGATTTAGGTGTGGAAAGATAGAATATCATTTTTTTCTGTACATTAATACTGTTTTTACATTACAATTTGCAAAGTTGAAAACATATTCATAGATGAAGTTGTAAAGCTTTTGGAGAAACCATGTAGCAGATTTTTGCATCAAGGTTTTGCATCATACTCTGTAATCCATCATCAAGAATCAAGATAACAAAAAGAGAGAGTGAGGATTGCAGATTCTAGTTTTGCAAATATAATATTCAAGATGCCAAAGAAGTGGGTTGGGTCACCTAGGGAGACGTAGGAGGCAGCCACAAGCTTTAGAAGGCCTTAAGTTCTAACCTTCATACTCCAGTTTTTGAAAAAAATAATGTTGAAGGTTGAGTTAAACTGTAAATAAAGAACAATTCAAAAGTTGTGCAGCCTATCTAAATTCAAAATCAAGAGAGGAATAAATCAATTTTAATTTTTAACAGCTTAGATTGAAAGATAAATTTATAATTTTAAGATAAGGATTGTAAAAGTACGTAGTTTAAAGTTGTTGAACCTAGTCACACATAAATTAATGGAACACTCCCTGACCTTAAACATGAAAGGAAGAATGAAGAGTTGAACACCAGTCAAGTGTTAAGGGAGAGGGATGTCTTAAGTCTTAACAAACTGAAAAGAACGAGGAAAAATAATAGCACAGAGAGGCCCACTAAAATGAAACAAACTAAATAGATCAGTGTACAAACAATATACTATCAGGTCATGAGTTCCTTTAGGGATGTTATTATTGGATATCGTGATGGGCTGACTCCACACCCCTCGTCCCGGTTATGATTGTTGTCTGAGTGTTTGCTAATCTTGATGGCTTCTCTTAAGCGTCTTTTGAAGTAGTTATCTTCTACTGCTAAGTGTAAATTCTGAAACAATAAAACAGAACCAGAAAAAGAATAACAGCAAACTCAAAACAATGCTCAGAATGAAGAATAAAGAAAAACAGCATTCACAGAGGAACAGAAAGCATTTAACGTGGTTCGCCAATGTTGGCTACATCCACAACGAAGGGCAATCTTATTATTTTCTTAGTACATCTCTCTCTCTGGTTACAATACATCTAGTATCTCTCAGTCATAACAGCAGCATAACCTTCTGTATTACCTCCAACATCCAGAAGCATAACTGTCCAGAACTACCGCATAAGCCAAATGCCTTTTGGCTTCCAAGACAACTCACTGCAGACTGCTACCAGACACCTTTCATCTCATATCTGATGAGGCAGTAGCGGTTACATACTAAAATAGACCGTCTGCAGGAGGAGCAGTTAGAAGGAACAAAAGAATCTGAGTTGCCGTTTCATGTGGGCTTCACCTAGTCCACGTGCCCAACAATCTCCCACTTGAAGACCAATGGGAACGGCATGACGCTGCTCAGAGAGAGATCCCTTCGAGAAATTTAGTGTCATAGAGGCACAAGACCGAGAGAAGATCTATAGAATTCGAACTTCTCTCGAGGAACAATCTTTGTTAATGCATCCGCTGGATTAAGCTTAGTGTCAATCTTTGTGACTTGCAACTTGCCTTCGTCAATAAGATGGCGGATAAAATGGTAACGAAGGTCAATATGTTTTGTGCGACTGTGGAACGCTGAATTTCTTGACAAGTGTATAGCACTTTGGCTATCACAAAATAATGGAAATACAAATTTTGGACAGCCCAGTTCCGTCAACAAACGCTCAAGCCATATCATTTCTTTGGCTCCTTCCGAGAGCGCTATGTATTCAGCCTCTGTTGATGACAGAGCTACAGTCTGTTGCAACCGAGAGACCCAAGTAATGGCTGCCCCTGCAACGGTAAAGACATAACCAGTGGTAGACTGGCGTTTGTCTAAATCTTCGGCCATATCAGAATCTACATAACCACGAAGCTAAAAGTCAGTACCTCCAAAACATAAACAGAAATGTGAAGTACCTTTCAAGTACCGAAGAATCCACTGAATTGCCTGCCAGTGAAGTTTGCCCGGATTACTCATGAATCTGCTCACAACAGCAACAGCTTGTGCTATGTCCGGACGAGTACAGACCATTGCATACATGAGGCTGCCGACCGCAGAGGTATAGGGAACAGACCTCATATGTTCTTCCTCTTCCTGATTTTTCGGACACATAGCTGAAGATAAGCGGAAATGATCAGCCAAAGGAGTAGAGACCGGTTTAGCATGAGACAAATTAAATCTGTCCAACACCTTGTCAATGTAGCTTGCTTGGGACAATCTGAGTTCTCTTTTATTTCTGTTTCTGAATATGTGCATCCCAAGTATTCTTTTGGCTGGTCCAAGATCTTTCATGGCAAAACGAAGAGCCAACTGTTGCTTCAGCTGAGCAATAATCTGAATACTAGTACCAACTACTAACATATCGTCAACATAGAGCAATAGTATGACAAACTCACCAGTATTGAGCCTCTTGTAGTAAACACAAGGATCTGATTCGCACCGAATAAAGTGGTTATCAGTCATGAAGCGGTCAAATTTTAAATACCATTGTCTTGGAGCTTGCTTCAGCCCATACAAACTCTGCTTCAACTTGCAAAATAAATGCTCCTTACCTGGTTGAGCAAAGCCTTCAGGCTGCTCCATGTATAAATCCTCATCAATATCACCATGTAAAAACGCTGTTTTCACATCAAGTTGCTCAAGTTCTAAATCCCAAATGGCAACCAATCCCAACACAGCACGGATTGTGTCCATTCGAACAACTGGAGAAAAAATTTCAGAAAAATCAATACCTTTTTGCTGATCAAACCCCTTGACGACCAATCCGGCCCTGTATCGTTTACGTCCTCCGTCTTCGTCTTTCAAGCGATAAATCCATTTGTTCTTAAGAGGCTTTCGATTTGGCGGAAGAGGAACCAAATCCCAGGTTTGATTAACGCTCAACGACTCCATCTCTTCGTTCATGGCAGCCATCCAGTTCTGTGCATTTTCATGCTTGCAGGCTTGTTTATAAGTTGCCGGCTCTGCATAGTCAGAGAGCAATAACTCGTAGTCATCGAATTTTGCCGGTCTTCGTTTCACACGGGTAGACCTCCTCAATTGGGTGCCTTGTTCTGGCTGGATATTGGAATCCAGATTGAGTCTCTGTAATAAATTCTGAATATCGTCGACCTCGGAGTGTAGAGGCCCCTGAGGAAAGCTCCCCTGCCTCTGTACTTGTGCACCCAGAGTGTTCTGCCCAGTCATACTGCCCTGTTCAGGTAATGAACCATGTATCTGGTCAGAAAGTGACTGTTTATTTAATAAAGACTGCCTTACTAGTGGCAGCGTACAAACAGAAGTAGGCTGCATAGAAAGTTCTGAAGGCAACATAAATGTTTGGGAAGGCTGCGTTGACTGGGGATTAGGCAGCATAGTGACATGTGATGGCAGCGATGCAACATTAGATGGCTGCGGTGAAGAATTGGAGGGCAGCGAATGAGAGGACAGCGAAGTAGGAGGCTGCGTTGAGGAGGATACAGGCAGCGTTGAACAAGGTATTGGCAGTGTAGTGCCAAATGAAGGTTGCGAGGCACTAGAAGATGGCAACGTAGAAGATTCAGAGGGCAGCGATTCACTTTGTGAATACAATGGATTAGGAAACAAGAGCTGCATTGGCATATGTGAAGTCAACATTTGACTATTGGAAGGCTGCAAACAACTTGGTGATGGCAGCATAGAAGCATCAGATGGCAACGAATGGGATTGTGGAGGCTGTGTGGCAACTATGCAGGGCAAACCAATGGGGGATTGGGTGGGAAGTGTGCACCCAACCGAAGGCAGAGCACTTGAAGTAATAGGAGCTCCAGACATATAAGAATTTATAGTAGTAACAAGTGGCTGGGAAAATGTAATGGTGGATTGCCTCACCTTTCCATTATCGAACAAATCCACATCAATATATTCCGGCAGAGGTGAATTGCAAGAGTGCAAACTGGGAAACTCCCTCTCGTTAAACACAACATCGCGGCTACGAATGATAGTCTTTGCAACAGGATCCCAAAGACGAAAACCAAACTGATCTTCACCATAGCCGAGAAAAACACACCGTTTGGACTTGAAGTCTAACTTAGTCCTCTGCTCTTTTGGAATGTGAACAAAAGCGGCACAGCCAAATACCCGCAAATGCTGATAGGAAATTCGTTTTCCAAGCCATGTCTCCTCAGGTATGTCAAAATCTAGCCTGGACGATGGAGCTCGATTGATTAAATACACAGCAGTGTTACATGCCTCTGCCCAAAACTCTTTGCCCAATCCGGCATTGGAGAGCATACATCGAGCTCGCTCAAGTATTGTGCGATTGAGCCTTTCAGCTGCACCGTTTTCCTGAGGTGTATAAGGGACAGTTTTGATCCGTCGAATACCATGGTCTGCACAAAAAGAATCAAACTCCGAAGAACAATATTCTCCACCATTGTCTGTTAGTAGGCATTTAATTTTATGCCCAATCTGGTTTTCAACTGAAGCTTTAAAAATCTTAAATTTTGAAAAAACTTTAGATTTTCTGTTCAACATATAAATCCAGATTTTGCGAGTGCAGTCATCTAAAAATGTGACAAAATAATTTGCTCCACCGAAAGAAGTTACCTGAGTTGGACCGAATACATCAGAATGAACAAGTTCCAACGGAGTGGTTTTCTTGTCATGCCTCGTTCTCACGAAACTGGTCCGGCACTGTTTGCCATAAAGGCAATGTTCACAGAATTCTAAATCGATGGAGTTGAGGCCTGGAAGCTGATTGCGTTGAAGCATAACTTGAAGACCTTTTTGGCTCATATGACCGAGCCTCTTGTGCCATATTTCAGACCCACTGTCCATAGCCGGCAAGGCAGCTCCCACTTCACCGAAACAGTCCAGAATGTATAGATTACCTTGCTTCTTTCCTCTTGCCATTACTAAAAGTCCCTTTGTAATTTTCCATGAGTCAAGAGAAAATTTAACATTGCATCCATTGCCTATAAGCTGACTGACAGAAATTAAATTTCTTTTTAATAGAGGCACATATCTAACATCCGTCAAAGTTAGTTTGTCACCATTTTTTTGATTCAATATTACATCTCCTTTTCCTAAAATGTCACATTCTTTATTGTCACCCAGAAATACCTTACCGAATGTGCCTTCTTGAAAATTCGTGAAAGCTTGACGGCATGAAGTGGCATGAAAAGAGGCGCCGGAATCAAGGACCCACGAATTTGCATTTGTATCACTTGCTTATAGGACCAAAACACCATCACTTGCAGTGTTTGCTTGATTATTTGTGCTCACGTTGCCTTGAGCTTTCTTATAGTTCCAACAATTTTTCTTATTGTGTCCAGGTTTTCCACAAAACCAACATGAACCGGTTCTGCCCCTAGACTTCGATCGTGGACTAGATTGTGACCTTCTCCGGTTGTTGAATCTACCTCTGTCATTGCTTCTTCCCCTATTGTTTATACTGACAGCTGTTAGAGCATCATCGGCTGAAGGTTCCTGATGTTTCCTTCTCATGTCTTCGCTGAGAAGAGTAGCTGCAACTTCATCAAAAACCAATGTACTCTTGGCTGCTACAGAAGTGCTCACAGCCATGACAACACCTTCCCAGCTATGTGGTAAGGAACACAACAGCAGAATCGCTTTAATCTCAGGATCTAATTTGATGCTCACCGAAGCTAATTGAGAGACTAAGGTGTTAAACTCATTCAGATGGTTGGACATCACCCCACCTTCTCTCATTTTCAGGTTATATAATTTCTTCATAATAAAAACCTTATTTGACGCCGAAGCAATCGCATACATACTAGAGAGCTTTTCCCAAAGCGCTTTCGTATTGATCTCATTTGAGACATTAAATAAAACATTGCTTGACAATGAGAGAAATATTGTTGCCTTCGTTTTCGAATCCAGTTTTTCCCAGTCTTCATCCGTCATAGTACCTTGTCCTTCGGCTTTCCCCTGTAAGGCGAGAGACAGGTCCTGTTTGATGAGAAGAGACTCCATGTGCACTTTCCAAAGACCAAAGTTCTGGCCTGTAAACTTTTCTATTTTCCATTTCTCCGAGTCATCCATTCTGATTGCTGTGCAGGTTCCCCAAAAAAAAATTTCACAGTTTCCTGGACCGAGCTACACACACAAGCTCTGATACCAATTGTAAATTCTGAAACAATAAAACAGAACCAGAAAAAGAATAACAGCAAACTCAAAACAATGCTCAGAATGAAGAATAAAGAAAAACAGCATTCACAGAGGAACAGAAAGCATTTAACGTGGTTCGCCAATGTTGGCTACATCCACAACGAAGGGCAATCTTATTATTTTCTTAGTACATCTCTCTCTCTGGTTACAATACATCCAGTATCTCTCAGTCATAACAGCAGCATAACCTTCTGTATTACCTCCAACATCCAGAAGCATAACTGTCCAGAACTACCGCATAAGCCAAATGCCTTTTGGCTTCCAAGACAACTCACTGCAGACTGCTCCCAGACACCTTTCATCTCATATCTGATGAGGCAGTAGCGGTTACATACTGAAATAGACCGTCTGCAGGAGGAGCGGTTAGAAGGAACAAAAGAATCTGAGTTGCCGTTTCATGTGGGCTTCACCTAGTCCACCTGCCCAACACTAAGATCTTGATATCTTCAATACAAATGTGGTACTTTGTCTTGGCAGAATGTTCCACTGGGGCTGATTTGTTGACTAGATCATGCTTAATGTCAGCCCCATGCTCTTTGATTTTAGTTCTTATGGATTTGTCTGATATACGAGAGTAGTTTTTCTTTATACAAAAATAGATCATACAATCAAATATTAATGTCAACAGTGAGACCTAATGTAGGATCTGTAATTACAAAGATAATGAAATTTAATAATTAATTGTAAAGAAATTGTCAAAGATACCTTGTGAAAGATCACATTTAATAATTGTATAAACTTATTGAGTACAAGGTATTCTTTAAATTCAACAAAACATGTGTCCTACAAATGCGAAATAGATTAATTAAATTCATTACATGTGACAAATGACACTTTTATATGCAAGGAAGGGCCTGGATCGTTGAATTGGTGGAGTGCATGTCATATACTCTATCTTGAAAACAATTAAGAAAACATCTAGCCAAGCATTTTCACCTTTTTCTAAATTATTATGCCTTAAACCAAAACTTTTTGAGTGTAAATTTGCAGGAGCGTGTCCGAACTGGGGAAGCTAGTGCATTAGAATACTTTGAATTGGGTGCTGTGATGTTGAGGAAAAAGTTCTATCCCCTTGCTGCTAAATATCTTGAGCAGGCTATTGAGAAATGGGAGGGAGATGTTCAAGATCTAGCACAGGTGGATTTTCAGTTTCTAGAGTTTCTTGTGCATATTCTCCTTGTTTTGAAAGGAATTTTTTTAAGGTTACAACTTCATCTTCAGTAGTTTCTGCTTTCTTTCATCTCATATATATCAATTTAATGTAACTTTTTGTTCTTAGACATTTGTTTAGTGGAGTTTTTGTGCTTATAGCTTGGATGCTATTAGTGTTTTTTTATATTTTATATTTTTTGTTTGGGATACGTTGTTCCATCTAAGTCCATTTTCTGTAAATGCCTTTTGTCATTGATTCAAAAGGAACTTTTGTTTTTCTGGTATCCACCATTCAGGTTCACAACACTCTTGGCTTCAGTTATGTAAGTGAGGGCAAGATAGACAAGAGTATTGCCCAGTTTGAGATGGCCGTGAAGCTTCAGCCAGGATATGTGACAGCCTGGAACAATTTAGGTGATGCATATGAGAAGAAGAAGGAACTGAGGGCTGCGGTAAAAGCATATGATCAAGCACTTCTGTTTGATCCAAACAATAAAGTTGCAAGAACCTGTCGAGATGCTATAAAGGAGCGCCTTGACCTGTTTGAGGGAATTCCTTCTAAATCAGAAAGATAACAAAATATGCAAGCAGCGGAAATTAGACCCCCTTGTATTTATTTTTCTGGGAGTAGCATAGACCATTTTTGAGAAGCGGATAAAGTCTTCTATCCTTTTGAGCCTATGATTTTTATAATATGGGTTTCTTTTATCATTGCTCAAACAAATATCATAGACCACTCGCAGGCCATAAGGTGAAGACACAAAATTGGTTTCAACTGACAAGAACTTGGGCTGTGAAGGGCCTGTAAAATCTATTTGTTTGTCTGACACATGGCCAAGAGTTTGGAGCTGAAGGAGTGTGCAATGTAGTGAATGCTATTCCAGAAGCTACCATGCAAATATAACACAGTAAATTAAATGATTGTCATAGCTTTGATGACTCATGTATCATGAAAGTAAGGTTAACAACTCATTCAATGCGTCAATCTGGACAAGAAAAATACAACATTATCAGTCAACATTCAAGTCCCTTAGTACATATTCCATCTTCACATACGCAAGTACTAGAGAATTGCTTAGATGGCTGCTTAATATGTCTTTCTGGGAATAAGCAAGGACAATGGCGTGGATTGTTTTTCCCTTTATTAGGAAAGGCAATTTATTAATATACAAACGTGTGACAAATAAAATCTTTCGAAAGGAAGATTGTAATACTGTTGTGCATCGTTGAACATAGTCAGAAAAAATTGCAATCATATAACCTCAAACTAAACTCCCAACATCTAAGGAAAAATTACAACCGTATAACCTCACACTAACTCCCAACATGCTAATTTGTCAACTTAACTTAACCAGAAGTTTGCTTACATCTAAAAGCTTTGTGGTCTGTTTTCTTGAGTGGCCACCTTCATAAAATTGTCCTTGTTCTCTTTGGAAATATTTCTAGAAAGTCAAATTCACTTTTTTTCCTTTAGGTCTAAATCCTTTGATGTTTGGATCGCCACTGCATCCAAATTTCCTTTATCTAATTGTCTGTGGGCATTTATCTTGCCTTGATGTGTTAATGAATGACCAAATTCTGAAGCTGAGGTTAAGGTCATCTGCACTCTTTGCTCCTTGAATTTGCTTATCCTCAGACTACATTCCCTTACATTCTTGTCTTGCTTCTTGAATTACAACCATCACACAGTCAGGCTTCAGATATGTTGTACTTTCTAGATTAGAGACTTAACCTTGCAATTTTGTAGACTTTGTGGTCTTTGCAAGCAATTTTTTCTTTGGATAACCAGAGGAAATCGGGGTTTGGTCCAGCATCCCGGAGCTGCGGAGCTCTAACACAGGGTGAACCCCCCTATAAACCTCTGGGCAACATACACCATGCCCTCAACAAATGCTGCAGGGTAAGTCGTAGGATTTGAACTCACGAGCTGGACCACCTAAATCAGGGACCGAGACCGAGTCAGCCAAACCTGGGGGCCTATTTGCAAGCATTTGTTAATCCTCCTTTCATTGCTCTCCTAGGATTACATAAAAGACAAATAAATTCACGTGGTGGGTCTACAATTCTCTCTTTTAGAATACCTCGCAAAAGAAAAATGAAAATGAGAGTAGGTATAATGCAGTAAAAGTCCTATAAAAAAATGATTTCGGGAGGGCTAAATACAAGATTTATAAGGAACGTTCCCCCTTATAAGGTAGGAGCCCTGTGACCTATTTATAAAATGTATGGAAATAAAACAGTCTACTTAAGACTCAAAGTTAATGATAGATCAATCCTTTTGTCCATGGCAGAATAAAACTTTTCCAAGACAATCGTTGCTCATTATAAATTTACATTGATGCGAAAGGCTACATATTTCCCATATACCAATGTTTGGTGTTCCTAATCCCACCTTTAGGAGTGATTGTGTCATGTCAAAATGAGTTAAGGATATGTTCGGTGTTTTGAATTGTTTTTTTAGAATCTTACCCAAGTTATTGCCCAATCCATTTGCTTTGAGAAATTAGTTTTAGGGGGATTGATTATGTAATAATTTGAAATCAATAGCAAAATTGAATCATCTTTAATGATACAAATACTTTTGGTATAATTAGCAATTGTTTTTATCAAAGATTATGAATCTACTAAGAATATCCATCTCTAGAAATTTGATACAACATTGAAGTCCCTTTTTTAGTAGGAATCACTTCTAATCATCAATTGAATCAGTTGCATATAATTATGAGGATAAATGAGATGAAGTCTTGGGAGGTGTATTTGCTACAATTTGTTGTGAGGGCATAAGTGCTAAAAAATAACTTGTCTTCCTTGATATATTTGGCAAGTTAAGTATGATATAACTACAACAAAAAAGTTGGAAAAATTTTAAATTTAATAATAGCCAACTTTGAGGTTCCATTGTAATTCACCCATAGCAAACTCCTTAGTGATGGTTGGTCAAGATTTTCTTTAATTGGTTAGGATTTGTGCATATCATTGCCGATTTGTTAAATCTTATCCTACTAGAATTCCATCAATTAACACAACTTGGCAAATTTTAGTTTAGCAACCCTTTACTCTGTGACCTTGAGTAGTCAATCTACACGGCCCTTGTTCTAAAACAAACTTTTCGGGCTTGAAGAATACTAATGTTACATAGTCAACAATAATATCTTTTATGTGGTTGGCAATACACCTTTTGAAGACTTTCTTTCCACACAATATATTGTTGTCAATCATCAACCAAGGATATTCACAACCTTCATAGCATAAGCACGCCACTAAATGTTCATGTTCACCCACATTATTTCAAACAACCAAATAAAAATAGGGCGGTTTCAACCATTATAGGCTCTTTGTAGTAGGTAAGTGGAGACGCTCATTTTCATTCTGCCTTCCCTTTCAATTCCTTGTACAATGATTTAGTAGAGGATGCATATTTGATATTGGTTGATGAAGTCCATGGTGATCTGTAGTACCAAAGTCGTTCTAATCCTCATTTAATAAGCATGACCTTCCAAACCTTTATAACCCATGAATGGAATGTGACCTACCAAACCCTTGTCTCTCTATTTGCTATTCCTTTATGGAACTTCTTTCCTCAACATTTATTTTGGATGTCTTGTTTTTGTAGTCCCAAATATGCTACCTTTCAAGTGTTTGTGTTAAGTGTTTCTTTACATCACCTATAATATTTCTATATCAGTCCATATGGGTTTTTCAATGCCTTTTATCCTTGTCATTTTTAATAATTTTCTTTTAATTTCAATTGATCTTTGGTTGCATAATTTATTATATAATCAAGCTTTTCCTTGTTAGATTGGCCTGAGCAAGGTGCCCATTGTTTCCATTTTCAATTCGTTAAACTATCTACTATAGTTGTAGGGTTTTTTGATGATAATTTAAAAGGAAAATTTAGTAACTTAAATAGGAAAATATTGGCCTCTGTGCTAGTCTTGTCATGCATCATTTTTTCAACATTAAGGCAGATCTCCTCACTATTGAGCTATAAGATAGACAAGCCTAGTTAGAGGCAAACATGTGTTAAGACTCATTTGTTGTTAACTTCAATTGGATAATATCAAGAATCTTTGCAACACACTCCGTGACACTTTGAACATTGTATTTAGTCATAGGCACCTCAACCAACAAGTGTTTGCAGATGTTGGCATGGATATTGTAGCTCTCTAGTGCATCTAATGATCTTGAGAATTTTTGTTGTGAAGACTTTTTCCATCCTTGTGTAGCTATAGGATCAAAGGAAAGAAACTTATTTAGTTGTATGTGAGCGGTTGGCTAGTCACTTTTGCATCATATCTCCTTTGCTAGCTTGTTGCTCTCATATACCTCAATTGCCAAAAGGACAATTGATTTTGGGGCAAGTCTACTTCTATGACTTACATTAATGCCAACCTCAAATCTATGGTTTGCACTAGGACTAGCAATCACTTAACCAACATAATGACTTACATGGAGTGTGAGGCAATGAATTGTGAGCTAGGACTAGTGATCACTCCTTGACACAACTTGACTAGAACTAACATAATACAAAGATTCACACTTGAGCAATGGGCTAAGATTGACCATTACACTTTGGTGCCTCTCAACCAAATGATGAAAAGATGAAGAGTAATGCATGGAAGATCAATTGTTTCATCTTCCATAATAGTTGCTTTGCTTTCCACAACATTTTTGTTTTGATGTGCACACATAGACAATTAGGTAGTGAAGACACATCCATTTATCTCTTTCAAGAGAATGCCATGTACAAAAGAAACTCAATATAATGAAGTAAGATTGTTTTATATCTTGTCTCATAAATGTATAAATGCTTCTAATTTTTTGTTTATAACATACCCTCACATATCGCACATATCCGTTCAAGATTTAGAGTGTTGTCCAACAAATGTTTTGGTATCCAAGACAACAACCCATAGCTCCTCAAGGTTTTTTTCTTCACCTTTTCTACAATAACTTGTTTATCCATTAGGTTTGGAAACTACAATCTAGTCACATATTGATTCATAAGGATCCAAGAGGGTATGATCCATAAGTATCCAAGAAAGGATGGAATGCCCCACTTGTCTTTTCTTTCCTTAAGAAGGATGAAACACCCCACTTTGCCACTTGTCTTTTCTTTCCTTAAGAAGGGATGAAACACCCCACTTTGTCTCTTTCTCCAAAAAAAAAAAGATAAAATGGTCTACACACAACTCTTCATATTCGACACGGGACTCTTCATGGCTCTTCATGCTTCATACATGGCCTTTCATGTTCCTTCATGACTCATGTCCCACACATGTCCCTTCATTTACTAAAGCAAGAAACCCTATTTAAAGACATGTAGAGGGCAAGTTAGAGCATTGGTGGGTGTTCCATGGTGAATGTATCACATGGGAGACATTTCATAGTGAATGTATCATCAAGGGAGCCAAGTTGGAGTGTTGAAGTGACTAGGAGAAAAATAATTATAGTTGAAGAGTGAAATGGTAGACTTGTTAGTAAGAACACCAACTAGAAGTTGCATCTCTTATCTTTGTACTTGCTTGTTTAGAGCAATAACAATCAAGTAGACGAGCAATTGCTGCCACTAGCTTTTTTTCTTCATCCTAGAGTTTTCCAAGATAAAAATATGGTGTTGTGTTGCAAACTTCCTTTGTTCTTTAGTTCTTATTTCTAGTCTAGACAACATTCCAATCCTCTATTTAACTGTCAGTTAAATTTTTAAGTTTTGTTAATTTCTACTTTGAACTAGAGAAATTACAAATCACATATTCTACAAGGCTCAATGGAATGTTGTAATAGGTAGATCAAAATGACCCTACATGTTAAGGATTGATTGTATATTAGTATCACATTTGTTTTAGTTGGAGTGTGATTTACCTCTAGCTTCTCTTCATAGTTTATGGTTTTTGAATGCTAGGGTTTGCAATAGGGATTTCCTCTACTGTCCTATCAGACATTGCGTCCTTAACGTATGGATCTCTGACCTTCCCCAATCCTCTGCAAGCCATTGGAAACTACCTACCATAGAGACAAAAAAAACCAAGCCACTAGCAACAATCCACCAACAAGAAAGGAATTGTTAATCGACAGACTAAACCAATATAATAAGCATAAACATGAGTTAACTGATGAATCAAGTGACATAGGAGTACCACACACATAAACCTATAACACGATGACATATTGCACCAACGCTAAAAACATCGGTGGTGAAAACTGATGACAAAAGGAGGCCAAGCAAGATCACAATTACCAAAGAGCAATCATAAATTGAACACACATGGCATGAGGATCTTCAAAATCATCAATGGTGTGGAACACATTGCAAGAGAGATAACGTCTGCACAACACAAAAAGAAGCCTCCAATTTAAGAATCAAACTTAACCCCAAAAAGAGATCATTTTAGCACTAGACTAAGCCAAGTTTGTGGCAAGGAGGGGCTCCAACCCCTCCCAAGAATCAATCTGATCACTTAAAAATCAGAGAAGGAAGATTGTTCCACACCCAAATTTTCCAACCTATTCGCCACTTTATTAATCTCATGGAAGTAGTGGAAAAATAGCATATCATCGAAAACCTTACCCAAGGAGACCACTTCATCAAACTTATGCTTATCTAGCTAAAGCAAGACAATTTGGGAATTCCAAAATTCTGTGTTTAGACCTAGAAGAGACAATTACAGAAAGATCCTCAATGATTGCCACCTATTCTAGCTCTTTATTAGTATGATTCTCCGAGAAGAGAGAACTTCCTTCCACAAAAGCACCTTAAGAATCATGGAAAACAAGCCTTGCCTCTGACATTAGGAGATTAATGCTAGACATTTGGGCAAGATTAAGCTTCCAAACGCTTTGAGGGGGTTTCAACCATTTTTCTTTCTTACCAGTTGTCTTTTTGTCTAAAACCCATTTAACAATAGAATTTATGAACATTGTTGATCATAATTGTGTCTTTTGCATCGTCAATGCTAGTGCTAATGTTAAGGTTCATGTGGTATAAAAAATATTATTGCAAAAGATTTGTTGTTCACTCTTGAGCTTATATCCAATGCAAACATTGATGATGAACTTTGTATTAAAAAAACTTCATGGATATCATTTATGGTCAATGTTTTTGATATAGATAAAAATGGGTTTTTGAAAGGGCCGAGATCCTTTTACAATAAAGTAGCCAAAAGCTAGACGGTATGAGTACCATGAGATATGGGACAAACAACATAGCACAAAATGACAGCCCCACTACAACACAACAAAGACAACACCCAAGGATTAGAAAGCTACACAATGCCTGATCTGAATCTAGCTAATCTAACACCCTTGATCCAAGGGTGGGAAGCATAAATTGAATTTGGGAGGCCTTTCTTTCTTTTCTATACAACCATCCAGGAAAACCCCAAATCCAAACCCTCAGATCGAGGAGAGAGAAGGGAATCCTCCTTTGATTCGTCCACCATAGATAACTCTTTCTTTATTGTAGAATGCTCTTTCTTTTACTTTTCTCCCATCATATTTTGTTGTTTAAACTGAACTAAAATGGAAAATAATTGTAGTAGAATTTCTTATCTAAGTTTTGATTCCACATAATAAGAAAACTATATAATCACATAGATCCTAATTGTATGACCCTAGTCATTCACTTAAAGTTGAATCATAGCCCTTGCCAATGATGTATTCTAATGCCCCTTCCCCACAATGTTGCAACTTTCAATCAACATCCCTCTTAGAAAAAGCATTACCCTTGCAACACCTTAGCACTATTACCCCCATTTTAATAATTATAATGTACAACATTTTGCATTGACAACTTATCATCTTCACTACTTTGAAGTATCATACCATTCGGCCCACGAGACTTAATTATAACACTAATAGTTGTAGAATGGTTGATGCTATCTTTATTGTAGAATGCTCTTTCTTTTACTTTTCTCTTGTCATATTTTGTTTCTTAAACTGAACTAAAATGGAAAATAATTGTAGTAGAATTTCTTATCTAAGTTTTGATTCCACATAATAAGAAAACCATAGAATCACATAGATCCTAATTGTATGACCCTAGTCGTTCACTAAAGCTGAATCATAGCCCTTGCCAATGATGTATTCTAATGCCTTCAACCCTTCCCCATAATGTTGCAACTTTCAATCAACATTCCTCTTAGCAAAAGCATTACCCTTGCAACACCTTAGAACTACTGCCCTCATTTTAATAATTAGCATGTACAGTGTTTTGTATTGGCAACTTGTCATCTTCACTAATTTGAAGTATCATGCCATTTGGCCCACAAGACTTAATTATAACACTAATAATTTGGGTATTTTTGTGATGAACTTGGTATTGAAAGAACTTCATGGATATCATTTATGGTTAATGTTATCTTTATTGTAGAATGCCCTTTCTTTTACTTTTCTCCTATCATATTTTGTTGTTTAAATTAAACTAAAATGGAAAATAATTGTAGTAGAATTTCTTATCTAAGTTTTGATTCCACATAATAAGCAAACCATAGAATCACATAGATCCCAATTGTATGACCCTAGTTGTTCACTTAAGCTAAATCATAGCCCTTTCCAATGATGTATTCTAATGCCTTCAACCCTTGGTCAACATTAAGCTTCCAAAAACTTTGAGGGGCGTTCAACCATTTTTCTTTCTTACAAGCCATTTGTTTGTCTAATATCCATTTAACAAGAGAATTTGTGAACATTGCTGATCATAATTATGTCTTTTGCATTAACAATGTTGATGTTAATATTAAGGTTCATGTGGTATAAAAATTATTATTGTAAAAGATTTGTTGTTCACTCTTGAGCTTATATCCAACGCAAAATTTGACATTAATGGTGAACTTGGTATTAAAAGAACTTCATGGATATCATTTATGGTTGATGTTATCTTTATTGTAGAATGCTCTTTCTTTTACTTTTCTCCCACCATATTTTGTTGTTTAAATTGGACTTAAATGGGAAACAATTATAGTAGAATTTCTTATCTAAGTTTTTATTCCACATAATAAGCAAACCATAGAATCACATAGATCCTAATTGTATGACCCTAGTCATTCACTTAAGATGAATCATAGGCCTTGCCAATGATGTATTCTAATGCCTTCAACCCTTCCCCATAATGTTGCAACTTCCAATCAACATTCCTCTTAGCAAAGTCTTTACCCTTGCAACACCTTAGCACTACTACCCCCATTTTAATAATTAGCATGTACAACATTTTGTATTGACAACTTGTCATCTTCACTACTTTGAAGTATCATGCCATTTGGTCCATGAGACTTAATTATTAACACTAATAGTTTGGGTTTTTTTGTGATGAACTTGGTATTAAAAGAACTTCATGGATATCATTTATGGTTGACGTTATCTTTATTGTAGAATGCCCTTTCTTTTATTTTTCTCCTATCATATTTTGTTGTTTAAATTAAACTAAAATGGAAAATAATTGTAGTAGAATTTCTTATCTAAGTTTTGATTCCACATAATAAGCAAACCATAGAATCACATAGATCCTAATTGTATGACCCTAGTTGTTCACTTCAGATAGATCATAGCTGTTGCCAATGATGTATTCTAATGCTTTCAACCTTTGATCAACATTAAGCTTCCAAAAACTTTGAGGGGGGTTCCACCATTGTTCTTTCTTGCAAGCCATTTGTTTGTCTGAAATCCAATTAACAAGAGAATTTGTGAACATTGTTGATCATAATTGCGTCTTTTGCATTATCAATGTTGCTGTTAAGGTTCATGTGGTGTAAAAATTATCATTGTAATTGATTTGTTGTTCACTCTTGAGCTTATATCTAATGCAAAATTTAACATTGATGATGAACTTGGTATAAAAAGAACTTCATGGATATCATTTATGGTTGATGTTATCTTTATTGTAGAATGCCCTTTCTTTTACTTTTCTCTTGTCATATTTTCTTGTTTAAATTAAACTAAAATGGAAAATAATTGTAGAAGAATTTCTTATCTAAGTTTTGATTCTATATAATAAGAAAACTGTAGAATCACATAGATAATAATTGTATGACCCTAGTCGTTCACTTAAGTTGAATCATAGCCCTTTCCAATGATGTATTCTAATGCCTTCAGCCCTTCCCCAT
This sequence comes from Cunninghamia lanceolata, assembly GCA_027924645.1. NCBI lineage: Eukaryota > Viridiplantae > Streptophyta > Pinopsida > Cupressales > Cupressaceae > Cunninghamia > Cunninghamia lanceolata. The sequence goes on along the minus strand of BSBN01000311.1, from coordinate 3,685,085 downwards.
AATGTTGCAACTTTCAATCAACATTCCTCTTAGCAAAAGCTTTACCCTTGCAACACCTTAGTACTACTACCCCCATTTTAATAATTAGCATGGACCTCATGTTGTATTGACAAATTTTGATCTTCACTACTTTGAAGTATCATGCCATTTGGCCCATGAGACTTAATTATAACACTAATAGTTTGGGTATTTTTGTTAAGTCAATTGTGCACCCTTTTGTTTGCCAGTCTTTTTGCAATATCATGAAAAAATGTCAAAAACTTTATGGAAAATGCCTAATAATAAATAAGAATTTTTATTTCATTTGTAAAATTAATGTTTATATTTGTTTCATTCAAGTATGACATGTATTCAACAATTCTTGGTTCATAGATTTGGATATAATACACAAATACATTACTAAATAATATTAATCATAGATCATTTCACTATCAAGATATGTGAGAAACATGTCAACTACCAAGTTTTAGAAAGCTCAATTTGTTTCATATATTATATAACTTGGCCACATGATGGATGCCAATCATGTCATGTCATGTCAACTTATATTAAGTATGCGTTCATTAATGCAAGATGTCTCATGTCAATACCAAATAAAAAATGACAATGATAGTTTGTAGTTGGATTCTCAAGTAAAAATGGAAATGGTGGCCCAAATAAGTTTCCACAAGGTTGAAAATTAGTGATAGGCTTAGTGAAGTGTCAAATTGAAAACCTCTTTGGGGGTAGCTTGATAGGGACATCTTGGCATTACATGTGTTAGGATAGTGTGATATTAAATTGCAATCCTAATATATAATTTTAGGTCTCCAACTTTTCTGGGATGTTTAACTTCAATGCCCATGAGGAGTTGTAGGATATTATTTTATTGTTATTATTCTCTAGATTATATGAGATGTTGTAATGGAATTAAATAAGGGGAGTTACACAAAAGAAGTCAGAGCTTGGGAGTTATGGAGTATCTTTCTTAAGATAAGCAATGCTAATGCAAATGCCTAGAAATGGGAAAGTTGGCTTAATATAATCTTATGATGGAATCTATGATGTGTCAGTGTGTAAGAAGAATTTCTATTTTGGAGACCACTCTCATGTGGTGGGTCGTGATATTTTTACCATGTTTAGCCCATGGTATTGTTTCATGGTGGTCTTCTAAGCCTCCTTAAGTCTATATATTGAGAACTTGGTATGGAGGATAAATGGTTAGTTGTAGGTACTCTCATGCTGTTGCTTGATGTCTATTAGACTAAAGAAGATTGTATGAGTTGTATTTATATACTTTTTCTACTTGATTAATACAAGATTGATATATTTTTTATGGTTGAGTTTTTCTTGAAAGGGTTTCTCCATGTATATTTGGTGTCATACGTGTATGTTGATTTCTTATTATTGATTTACATGCTTATTAATGTTCTATTTCAATTTTAATGGTTAATTACATGTACTTCTAATTGGGTTAATTGAATTTGCACACTTTTAAGCTTATACCATCACTATTATTGTTCAACATTTTCTTAGCATTTGGTATAAGAGCTAATGGTTTTGATCAAAGCAGGATGCCTTTATAGAAGTTGTAGACACCTAAAAATGTCTTCACTGACTAACCATCTTTCCGACATCATCCAATTAATTAATTAAAGTTTTATTTAATTAATTACACCATCCAACACCTGATTATTCACCTTCTCTTCATCAGTTCATCTTTTAAATTGAATTAATTTAATTAATTCAATGGTTGCACTTTACTAACATTAGCCCAATTAGTTAAATAAATATGCAAATATTTATTTAGTTAATTTTACCATTTTCATAAACCCAATTAATTAGGTAAATTATGTTTATCTAGTTTAAGCCTACTAATTAGCCTACCCCTATACTAGTTGATTAAATACCTATTATCTAATTAGCTCGTCTAACCTACCTATCCCCTAGACCTAAGATTAATTAAATGAACCCTTGTTTAATTAATCTTAACTCCTAATTAACCCATTCCCTAATTTACTACAACCACATTAATTAAACTAATCCCCTTGATTAGTTTGGTCAAACCCCATTTAACACTTCTCCCCACATATCCTAAATAAAAAATTAGTCTTTTATTCCATATAAGACAATTTTTTATTCCACTTGTCCTAAAAGCATTAATGGGCTCTTACAACACCTAACATGTCATATTTCTCATTTATGAGAACTCTTCCCCATTTTTAATCCCCACCTCTTCCCCAAAAGAATTTAAAATTCATTTCTATTCCATCTCATCTAACCTCATTTAATACACACCCCTTCCCAAGGTGAATTAAAAATTCATCTTTATTCTCATCCCTCTATTTTTGTTGATTAAATCTAAGCCCTCCACCTCACATGCATTCTCATCCATTGATCTCTACATTCAATCTCAACCCTTGGATCAAATCCCCCTTCAAAATGCCTATAAATAGAAGCTCTCCCAAGCCATTTCATCATGCAATCTTGAGTAGTGTTATAATGCCAAAATCATCTCCATCTTCCCATCTTTGAGCTAGGTTTTAGTGAGTTGCATTCTAGTTTGAGAGCATTTCACATAAGAAAGCCATGGGTAAAGCTAGAGAGTAAGGGTGCACTCTCTCAACCTTATCAAGGAGAAGGAGATCATTTGAAGGTATAAACTTGTGTTTCATTGCATTTAGTTTTTGTTTTTCACCTCATTTGTTTTCCCTATCCTCATTTGGCATGCCCGGTGGGACCCCATGGTCCTAAGCTATTAATCAAATTATTTGTGTTTTTGTGAGAAAAGAGGTGTTTTGCAGGTTTTAGTGCCAAAAGCTCTTTGTTTGGCACCATTTGGTCTCGCAGGAGTGCTATTTCCCAGTTCTGTGGTGCTATTTCCAATTGTTTTGGCACCTTCTTCAAACGACATTACCTCTAACCTTTAAGCTTGAAGTTTAGTTTTTAATGCTTTTTTGACATTTTTACAAGCTTTTAGGTTAGCTTGCTCTCTATTTTGACAGTAATAACGCAGGGACAAGGGGAGATAATGGCAAAATTTCTCTAGGATATTTAAAATACATCCTTTTGTCTAACCTTATCTTGTTTGGTCTCACACTAATGCTTTTTGTGTTTAAAACTTACGACGCGTGTTTGAGAACAAGATTAGAAGCTCTTTAAAGTCCTTTTGAGTTAATATTTGCCACTAACAACCTCTTTTGCAAGCCTTTTTGAGACTCTACGTCATTTTGGCACCTTACACACCTAGTTTGGCACTATCCGGTTCAACCAGCAAGGTAATCACAGGTAAAATACGCTTTTAGCATCATTTTTCGATATTTTGGTGCCATTTTGATAAATTTTAGTGCCTTCTTTAGAAGTAGTGCCATTTGTCTTTTCTATGATGCCATTCTAGATTTTCTTTATCACTGTCATTCAGAATAATAGCTGTCAACACTTTGATGCCATCTTTGTTTATTTTAGCACCATTTCTTTGTTCTGTGGCGCCATCTCTATCTGTGGTGGCACTATTTTCTGTGCTAACATTGGGATCTATACAGGTGTTTGATAGGGTTTTGTAGGGAAAAAAAATGCTAGCCAAAGAACAAAATCAAAACTACTAACGTTTCCTTGCAAGGTTTTCTTAGCTTAGAAAACACCTACTTTTGGTGCACTAAAATGAATCTTGTGTGCTTAGCTTAGAAAACATTTACTTTTGGTGTACCTAAAATAAACCTTGCTTGCAACAAATGTAGGAACACTTCGATTTGGGTCATTAAAAAGAACTTAGATCTTGTTTGAAGTGCTTAGTGCACTTGCACATTGTGTTAGTAGAACCCAAGGGGTAGAATCAAAGTATCCTCTCCCCTCGCCTTCATAAGGATCTTGGGTGAAGAGAAATGGTTCTATTCTCTTCTTTTTCATTTTCTTAAAGAGGCCTGCCTTGGTGGGAAAAGAGGTACTCACCCCAAAGGAACGACCTCAAGTGGTACTTTCGTTCGGTCCGCTATATAAAAGAAGATAAGGTAAAACCCAAGTCTAACTGGTATCAACGCTTATCGTACAATGCTAGTTTGAAAGGAGGTGTACCTTGTGTATATGACACTCCTAGTATGACTAATTAAAGCCTTAAGTGGCTTGCTAGATGCTCGTAACGTGCCGGTCCGCCAAATATTCCCCACTAAACACCTTTGGTTAGAAGCCTACCCTTTTTTGACCTTGTGGTGATTTGTTCAAAGCAAGAGGATACAGAATCCTCTCTAGATTCTCACCATGTGGCTTCCTTGAGATGAGATGGGAATCCTCAGCTTAGCATAAGCTATACATAGCTTTCTAGGGAAAGGGTGGTTGCGTCATCCTTCCAGTGCAGGAGGCCCCTATCCATCCTCTCTTGAGAAGACAATATAATGGACACACTCATAAATTAGTGTGTTTGCATTTGAGTCAGAGATTCCAAGTTGTGTGCTTGATAAATCATCATTTACCTTGACCTTAGGTAGAATAAGCATTGTCTTCAAGTGTTTTCGATTATACGTATACCCGTGGAAATTTGGGCCTTGAGGGGATTCTTGAACATACACATCACGATTCTACTTCATGTCAAACCTTGGCCATTTGTATTCTCTTGTTTGGAGTGTTTGTATTGCTTTCCAAGAAATTATCATTGACATTATCTGAAGCCACCTACATTATTGAACCATTGAAACATTTGATGTCACCAAATCCATCATTTGACCTTCCAAGTCCAAAGTTTGACACCAAAATCCAAAAAATCACCAAAATTTGCCAAAAACCTAGACCAAATCCAAGAAACTCTCACTTTGGTGCCAAAACCTCTTTGTTTGGCACCTAAAAATTCATTTGTGGAACCTTTTTCCTCTAACACCTTAATTCAATGTTTTGGCGCCATTTGTAATTTCCCTGGCGCCATTACCCTCTGTTTTGGTGCCTTATCCTTAGAATTTGGTGCCATCTAGAGATCAAATTGCACATGTGCCTAAAAGATTATTTTGGAATCCTTGAGTCCTGCTTAATAACAATTTGTGGTCATCTTGTAAAAAATTTGCCAAAACCCTAGTCCACCTTTGTTGGTCATTAGTCTACCTACAAGTAAAAAAATCCTCCTCCTTTTACCTAAGGTCATAAGTCTACCTTAGGTAAAAGAAACATCCATTTTGTAACTCAAAGATCTAGATTCATTTTTAGCTCACCCTTGATTTGAATATCCTCCCAAACATCATCAAATCATCCTAAACATCCAAATATCCTAAGGTTTTCCTTAGTAGATAATCATCCAAAATCCACTAAATCATCTAAGGCCTCCCTTGGTTGATTGTTATTCAAACCATCTTAGAACAATATCACATCATCACCCCCCTTGTTCTTATCACCTTCATCCTAAAATAATTCATATTACCTCATCTACTCCCACCAACTCCTTTGGTCCAAAATTTTTTGAAAATCAAATTACCCATTTACCTTTGGGGTCCTAACCTCTAAGGTTATTATCCATACATACCTTAGGTTTTGAACTTTTGAGATTTTAATCTCTAAAGCTAAGAACCTATATCCTACCATATCGTATCCATATCACTATTCTCCCTTAGGGTTTAGAATTTTGAGATATCATTCTCTTAAGGCTAAACCTCTATTTATCTCTCACCACACCTCCATCACCACTTATCTTTGGGTCCAATAATTTAAATCTATTCTCTAAGGTCTTGATCTCCATCCATCCTAAACAAATCCACATCCCAAAACCATTGCATGTCCATGACAAGATCCCAAGCCAAGAAAAATAAGGATATGGAACCTTTTAGGAATACATTTGGAATAGGAATGCCTCAAACCGATCAAAATAACCTCCCCGTAGTCCAACAAGTACCATCATTTGATGCCAATGCTATGCTAAATCCATTCCCCATCCAACCACAAGCACCACCATCCAACATCAATAATATAGATCAAGATGTCTTAGAGTTCACACAAGATGCTGACTCCATGGATATACTTGATAGAGTCCTAAAGTCGGACCCTAATAGATATCTTGATTTTCTTCTAAAAAATGGTGCCACCATACCTAACATCGTTACTTCATCCCAACCATCTACATCCCATACCATCCCTAACGCATCCCAAGCCTCTAATGTCACAGCATCCACAATCCCTACTAACGCCAATGTTATCACATCCACGATCCCCACAAATACATCAACCACACCAAATATCTTGACTATATCAACATCCACCGTCACCACATCTACACCACAAATCACCTTAAACATTCCCCACAACACCACACACCCTAGCACTTCCATAAGTGCTCCCCAACTCGATGCTAATACTATAGCTTTCATAAACCGCTTATTCTCACAAACACCCTGTTGTGCCTTGCACACACGCCCCATTCTAAAACATGGGGACCCCCTCTTTTGTTTTGGCTAGTGAGTCATTTGGTCTTCTGATCTCTCAAAGTGGTTGTATGATCTAAAGTATTTTTGCCCTAGATAGAAAGATGACATTGAAAAATCACTTCAAAATCTACGAGGGTAGGTTGTTACTTTCCCTTTGAGGCCCTTGAATTGGTATTTTGCGCTAAAACTGGCCTCAACCGACCTTTGTGCTAATTTCGAGTCTGTCAGACCTAGTGCTGAAAGTGCCTCAACCGACCTTTGCACTGATTTCGAGTCTGTCAGACCTAGCGCTGAAAAGTGCCTCAACCGACCTATGCGCTAAAACCTTATCGCTCCAAGCTTTGCACTGATTTTCCCTCTATCGGACCTTCTGCGCTGAAGTTTGTTCTGACTGACCTTGCGCTAAAAGCGTCAACCTCCGACTTAGCCGGATCCCCCAAAAAGCTCCGCAGGTCAGATGAGTCGGAAAGTCCCGCCAAACAGTGCAAACTGAACTTCTCAGATTTGCGTTGAATGTTGCCTCGTCCGACCAGGTCGGAGACCTCCAATTTCTCCACCAAGTCGGACCAACCAAAAATCTGCATTGACAGTCTGTACCCCTGAGTATTAATGGCAGATTGGCATGGTTTAAATAGGGAATTAACGAGTCTTAAATCATTTTAATCGCCTATTTTGACTGCAAATTTCGAGCTTCGTTCTTCCCTGCCGAAATCGCCCGAGCTCGAACCCGTGACCTCCGCCTACAATTCGAATCCGCGCCGCCATTGTTGTAGGTAGGGTTTTAAACCTCCTTATTTCAAGTTTTTTTGGGGGGTTTTTAACAATTGACTTCCAGTGGGTCATTAGGGTTTTCTCTTTGAGTAATGATTGACAAATTATAATGTCTCTGAGTTAGGGTTTGATGGATTTTAGTCTTTCAATTTTGAAACCCTAGTCTAAGACTCTGGTAAGAAGGCCAAGAACCAGGGTGCCTTAAACGAATTTAGAATTTTAGGGATTTAGCCCTATAACCTCTGCGCACTAGGTTGGCGCTAAATCGACCTCCAACCGACCTTCAAATCAAAGCCCTTTTGAATTGGTTTGACACCCCAGAATTTAGCGCTAGAAGCCTAGCGCCCAGTTGCGCTAAGATCGACTTCATCCGACCCTCGCAACTGATATGCCATTTTCAACCGGGTCGGACGATTTTAAAAATTCTGCAAACTCAGAAAACTTTTTGTGCTAGAAATACCTTTGTTCGACCCCGCGCTAAAATATCCTGTATCCGACCTAGTCGGATGATGAACATTCCCCCGCGAAGTCGGTGCTGCCCGAAAACCCCGCCGGAAGGGCTCCTCGAACTCAGCGCTTAAAATTGCCTTGTCTGACCTGCGTAATATTATCCCTCATCAGACCTGGTTAGACCCTGTCAAAACCCGCGCAGGTCAGACTGACCTAATTTTCGCGCAGGAAGAAGCCGTGTTGCATCAACGTTGTTTTGCACCAGATTGCCCACCGACCAACTTGCAAACCATCCGAGGTCGGAGACCTCCAAATCCCACGCAAGTCGGACACCCCTGAAAATAGTGCAAAATCCAGAACACAAGAAGGAGACCCAAACTCGAGGTCGGACCTGTTCGATTTCCCCGCCAAGGTCGGACAACTTCCATTGTAGCGCTGTTCTTGCTCAAGGTCGGACAACCCTCAAATTAGCGCAGAACCCTCTAAATGACCGAATTTGTTGAAGTTTCTTTAGAGAAGGTTGTTCGAAGTAATGTAATTAATGTTGTGATGCAGTAATAATGATGTTTTGGGTGAAATTCCTTGCAACATTTGATATCTACTTGCATGCCATATCTTTTCAATTTGACTTAGTTTTCCTTCAAATGCATGCTTGTAATGAATGGCAGATTTATGTTGGTTTATCTAATCCTAGGAGTATATTAGGAAGCTATCTTGGTACCAAACTTATAAGGTCTGGTTTTGCAAACTAGATGACTGCACGGGCTCAAGCTATGAAGTACGAGTTCAAAGGGATACCTCTAGAGACTAGAATCCACTCCGGGTGGAGCAATGTAGGAGACACCGATCTAGGTCATATCGACCTAGATGATTTCAGACTCAGAATCTTTGGACCCACTCCGACTCCCCGGGCCAAGAGGTTAAGAGATAGTGGGCTTGGACAAGCAGCTGCCTTTCCAACCTCGGTTCAATGTGCAGAATTGATGGCTAGTTGTGCAGACAGATATGATGTTATATCCAGACAAATACAGACAGCTAATGGAGAAGTCCTAGCTGATTTGACCCCGCCTGCTTTGGCAGAGATGCTGGATATCCCATGGCATAAAACCATGACTATGCCCCATAGACAAGCATCCAAGGAAGCATATAATAAGGATGTGGAAGGATGCAGGAAACATATAAACGACCATTGGGTCAAGAGAAAGAAGTCTGCTCTCGTCAAGCTCCCCATAGTATTATACAGAAGTGATTTCCACGATGAGATTGGGGATATCATAACTTTCTTGAGTAGAGTATATGGGTTGCCAACTGCTTCCATCTTCGAAGATTGGATGTTTATCATAATTTTAGAAGTACTGAAGGGAACCAAGTTCCATTGGTCACAGATCCTTAGTGACAACATCCATGAAGCTTTTAGCAACTTCAGTGAGAACAAGTATTTCAGGTGGACATCCTACGTCGTTTATGCATTGGCGAGAATGAATCACTACGACGGATTGTCCAAGGTTGGAGAAATTGGAAATGATGAAAAGACACAGGTCAAGGTGTATGAATTCTATCCTCAGCTGACCTCGTCTCAATCCTTGATACATTTCAAATGGGTCAACGATGCATTCACTATGTATATAGCAAGGAAGTTGCAAGGTAATACAGCCTTGAGGATTTCTGCCAAGGCCATGAACGAAGTAATCCAATATGGTCGGTGGTATATCCAGTTTGAGAAATTCACATATATCAGAGTACAAGGCTTCATTGGAATGGCATACAGATTGCCAAGATACCCCGATGATAAGACAGTGCTCCTAGAACTGTCTAGGCAACTGGTACCATGCACGGAAAAGCTCAAGCACCTGCACAGAACAAATGTCCAGTTCCCCATTAAGTTTGGCAAAGGACTCTACGCATGCCCCTCTCTCGCCTCAGCTGAATATTCGGATAAAGAGCTCCAACTCCTGAACTCACACTATTACAATGCCAGGAGTCATTTTGACCCCAATCAAGTAATGGAAAAGTTTTTAAGCAAAAAGCTGTTTCATAAGGACCATATTAAAGATTTCTGGGCTAACTGTCCTGATGACTACGAGGTCATGAAAAAGGTGCATGCAAGGCTGTCCTTAGATTTTATTAAGAAATTCCATATAATGGCAGTGCCAGACCAGTTGCAGGACGATGAGAATGTTATGGTCAGAGGTCCATGGGAGGCACAATACCACCTACCTATCCCATTACCCAATTGGGCAAATGCTGAAGAAAGCTCCTTGGATGTGATTATGAAGGAGCCAATTAGATTAAGTAAGGCGTGGGTTAGGGTGCAGGTGGGTGTTCTGAGGGGGCAAGGAGTCCAGTTGATCTACGCGGTAGTAGAATTAGACGAAGACTCTGGTGGAGAGGAAGATGAGCCCATACTGGTAACCGATGATACGGAGCCAGCCGGGGAGAAAAAATCAGACATTAAGGAACATGCCCCCTTGGCAACAAGGGCGGGAAAAGTGAGGAAGCCTCCCGTAAGGTCTCCTCAGAAGAAAGATCCACCTCCTTCTACTAGGGCCAGAGCTCCTAAAAGGAAAGATATGCTAAGAAGTGCTGGGGAGGCCTCCAAGGCCAAGAAGGTAAAAGCGAAAGAAGCAAACAAGGAGGATGCTGCAACCAAAGATGATCCAATTCCTCCAACTACCCAATCCCTCATCCCGAATACCAGAACTGTTGTCTCGACTTCCACTCTTTCTACTTCCATCCCTCCTTCCTCTGTTTCATCCACTTCTCCCACCACTTCAACTGTCATAGTGCAGGAATCATCTCCTTCCACTTCTCTTACCTCTGGCATTACTACCACCTCTTGCTCACTGACGATCTCCTCCAGTGATTCTAGTAGCCCCATTTCTTCCACTCTTGCCATTTCATATCCCTCTACTACATCTACCCCTTCTTCTCCCTTACCATTGCCTCCCATATCAACCATCTTATCGCCCCCACTTTCTTTGCCTTCGTTGGCTCTTTCTTCATCCTTTACCATTTCCTCTTCCTTATCACTAGTCTTAGCTAATTTGACCCAAATTAGTACGCCTTCCTTCATAATTTCTTCTGCTGTCCCTATTTCACAAATGTCGGCAGATTCATTGGAAGTACCTTTGTTGACTGGTATTGAGAAGGTTTGTGCGGAATTGGAGTTGCAGGAGCATGAAGTAATGACTGACAAGAATGAGGAAGTATTGACTGGTGTAAATGATGAAAGCCTCCTTGACACATCAGACGGTGTAGAAATAATTGATATATCTGATAGTCCCCTGAGCAAGGATCCGACGGAAGAAGTTTTGAAGATTGCACGGGAAAACGTGATTGAAAGCCTAAAAGAATTGGCCCAAGGAGAAAAGGAGAAGAGTCCTGAATCGGAGCAAGAACCTTCTAAAGAATTGGCTGTGTCAGATAAAGATGGAGCTACTGAGTTGAACAAATCTTCCGCTCCCAAATGGCTACAAGGTAGGATGGTATATCTAGAACCCCAGATCGAAGTAATGCAAATTGATTTAAGCACCATCCTATCGCAGGCTCAAAAGCCTTAGAAATAGAAAAAGGCTAAGGTCCAATCAAGGATCTACAAGAGCGAATCAGGCTCAAGGATCGCGGAAGTAGCAGTCCCACCGGCTGACGTAGCAAGAGATCAGGTCAGGGCGGAAGATTATGTAATATCTACAATTGATTTACGCCCAACCACCCGTGCTCAAAGGGTAGATGATTTCAAGGGATCAGTTACGTCAATTTTGGAGCAGTTGGATAAGGACGAAATGTCCAAAAAGGAGTTAAAATGGTAGAATGAGGAGCTCAGAGCATGCCTTCAATTTCTGGTAAAGCTGGTGGATGCAGGAGGAGATTTAAGGACAGTGCCTACTTTCTTATCTACTGATGAGATGGCAAAATTGAGCGAGGTAAGGTCAAAGTCTCAAGGTGTCGAGAATTGGTTGATAGGTGTTTTTGAAGTAGGATGCGACGCCATAAGTGCCTCTGCTCAAGCCCACCAACGAGCGGTGGATTTGCATAAAAAATGGAAGGATTTGCGAGATGAATGTGATTCTTTTGATGAATATTACTCTCACATGTATCTGCGAATTAAGGGTATCAGAGAATTGCCAGCTCAAACCTTGGTTACAGAAAATATTTTGACTAGGGATAGGCTCCCAAAGGCTGTTGAATGGTATCAACAGTTACTTCTGAGAAAGGAAACCTTTGAACAAGTAAAAGAGGCATACAAACTAGTCGATGAGGAGCTAAGATCTGTTATATATGATATCAGTGATGCCTTGAGAAGCTGTAGGGAAGAATCCTTCGATGACTATGCTCCTTTTGAGGCTGAGAGATGCAAAAGTAAGCTGCATGCAATAATATTTGAAGACACTGCACTAAGCACGGAAGAATGGTTGGATAAAGCAAGTGACCTCAGAGCTGAGTTCAAGGCATTCCACAGGGCAGAGGTGGATTTTGAAAGGATATATCCCAGATTCAGTCAGGAACTGGAAGTATTCGACTACAGGGTACATCATTTGAAGGATCCAGACCCATTTGACATCAATCTAGCACTTGAAGCATGGCTAACCTATCGAAATAAGCTGGCCAGCGAGGATAGCATCAATTTGGATAAGGAATCTTAATACTATTTGAATATTTTAGTGATTCAATCCCGTCACAATTGTAAACTTGACATATCTGGATAGCATGTGACTCATTTTTATCTTCTCCTTGCTTCCAAAATGAGCTTTTTCACTAGTATACTGAGTTGGCCAGTCAAAATGACTAGATTCAATGTATCTGGGGCTATTTTTTCATCTTTTTCATAAAAGACAAAATGTAATCCAGGAATTAATATGGGTTATTCTTGATGTAATCTGGACCGTCGGTGTTGAGTTAATCTCCACCATTCATTTGAGAGCTAGGGTATGCTGCTTTCTATATAAAGGGCTGCCATTTCCACTTTTGTAAGAGAGATTTTGATGCCAAATTGTTGACTCTGTGCCATTTGAATTAATACAAAGCAAGTTTCTGTGGCATTTTTGAGAATTTGTATCTTGTGTTGATTCATTGTGGTTTTCATGGTTTGCTTCTTGCTCTCCCATAGTTAGATTAGTTGTGCCTTTATGATGTTAGAGGTTTGCTGAAGTATTTGATGAATATTCCAAGTCCATACTTTTAGTTGTTTGCTGATGGTAGATAGCTGTGTAAAGTTAGTCTGGGCTTAGAATTTGTGCTGAAGTTCAACTGCATTTCACGAGTTAAGTTGCACCATTTATTGGGTATTTAACGAATGAATGTGGTCTGAAAATCTTTCAACTTCCATTAAAGATAGCACCGTTTTCTGCAGCACTGTAACACCCATTTTAGTTTGGTAACTCAGAAAACTGGTTTAAAGTTTGGGAATATTTGTCTACTGAAGATAACCCTTGCATCGTGAATGTCACTTAGGATCCTTCTAAAACCCTAAACCTTTTGCACTTTCTTTAAACCCACTGATTAGTTGTTAGAATAGAAGTTCAGCAACATCTTACTTTGTTTATCAGCTGAAAATCATAATAGGGTTTATGTGTATTTGCTGCCCCAAACCTGAAGATTTGCGGACTACATGTAAGACCCCTTGTAGGCACAGCTAGAACATAACCATTGAGAGATTCCAAGCAAGCTAAGACCTAGCTGTATTATCCTTGGAGTAGTCTTACTTAGGGTAAGGTACTTTTCAAGAGAGGTGTGAAATCAGCAATCACACCTGCGTTGCTGTGTGCTAAAACCACCATCAACACACCCCACAACACATCCACCACTAACCCCTCATCAAATTTCACGTATGTACAAAATCCTATCTCACAAGCACCTATCACATCCTCCACTCAAAACACACAACAAAATCCTAATCAAAACCAACAACTCCCACCACATGTTCTCGAACAACTCCTCGCATACCAACATCTCGCGCTCCAAAATCAAATTGCCCAAAACCAAACCTTACAACACCAAACTCCACCTCAAAATCAAATCCCACCCTTCCTCCAACAACTAATCCAAAATCAACAAACCTGCATCCCACAACTACCACCCAACCAAGATTTAGCTAGCGTTGTACAAACATTAATCCAAAAAGTACACAACATGCAACATGGAAACAAAAGGAAGCAATATTCTTTCGAGGATATTTGCCCTTACCCGTTTGATAGGACATTATACATGCCTCCCTTCCCCAAATATTTTGAAATGCCTAAATTCGACAAATACAAGGGAAAGGGAGACCCTAGGGAACACCTTAGGGAGTTCTACATAGCTTGCCTAGAGGTCTCATATGATGATACTAGTTTGATGAGACTCTTTCCTTGAAGCCTCGGTGGTCAAGCCATCGAATGGTTTACGCATCTTCCTCCCGGCATTAGGACATTCCATGAGCTTGCGGAGAAGTTCGTAAACCATTTCTCCTACAACTTTGAACATGAAATATTGATGACTGACCTATGTAACACCAAACAAAAGAGTGGAGAGTCCTTCACCACCTTTTTACAAGGATGGAGAGGCTTAGCAAGCAAACTCCCGTGGCCTATTCCTGAGAAACAACTTGTCACCATGTTCGTCACCAACCTCAACCAAGAAATGGGGTTCCATCTAGAAATACAATGCGCATCAACCTTTGAGGAGGTTATTGACAAATGAACCACCATTGAAAGAGCCCTCATCACTAAGGCCTCCATAAAAATTTACAATAACGACGACAAAACCAACAACCACAACAATAAGGTTAACAACATCACGAACAACAACACACCTTCAAATGACAAACCCCGCTTTTGGGGAAAGAACAAAAACACTGTTAACGACGGTGTCATCGATGTGAACATTGTTCAAAATGTACAAAATCCAACACCACCTAGCACATCCACAACAAATAATGTCAATGTTCCCAAAGGACTGCCTAAACAAAATAATAACCCCAAGAGAAAATTCACACCCTTAGGGGAACCTATTGAAAACATTTTGAACAACCTTCTGAAGGTGGATTTGATCACTTTGCCCCCTATTAGACCCTATGATGAGAATCAATTCAAACCATCTTGGTTTGATGAGAATTCCTTTTGTGAATACCATCGCGTAAAAGGGCACAAAACATCTAACTGCATGAGGCTAAAACAATGCATACAAGATCTCATCGATAGGGGTGACATCACCATTGACAAACCACTGAAACAATCGTTGAATGCTAACTTGGGAGCATATAAGGATCCACTTCCTGATCACAACAAAGAAAAAGCTTCTTCATCCAATCAAGCATACAACATTGTACCACCTCCCGCTTCTTTCGACTCCATCGTGGGATGAATAGAAGATTCTTCCAATCACATCAATACTATCACTAATCGAGCCAAGACCCCAAATTGCACCGTCACTACCTGTCGCGGCCGTGTATCTATCCATGGGGCACCCACCAATGACCAACCCTCCACATCCACATCTACCAATCCATCATCCACCCACAAGTACAACCTCCTAGACCATCTAGGCAAAACCCCCACGTAAATCTCCATTCTTGAGTTGCTCTGCACATCTCCCCTTCATAAGGAAATTCTCGACAAAGCCTTGATGGAGACACAAGTCCCCACCAATTTGAATGTGGATCAATTCCAAGCCATGGTGGGCCATATCGCCTCACCTCACCATCTCACCTTCTCTGAAAAGGATATTCCTGCCTCTGATGAGCTACATAATGACACCTTGCACATCGAAGTCCACATCCACAAACACACCATAAAATGAGTCTTAATAGATGGTGGCTCCGGCCTAAATCTTTGTACTCTAAAATTGTTAAAACATTTGGGATACTCCGATGTAGTTGTGGATACTAGTGAATGTATAACCATAAAAGGATACGATGACACCGAGAGACTATCCGAAGGAACCATCAAGCTTCCTATCCAAGTAGGACATAAAATATTGGAAACCAAGTGTCAGGTGCTTGATCTTGATCTTCCCTACAATATTCTTCTCAGCCGACCATGGACCCATGCCATGTAATCCGTCCCTTCCACTTTCCAACAATACTTGAAGTTCCCCCATAATGGCACGAAAGTCACTATCTATGCCGACCTCCGTCCTTTCCAATATTGCAGCTTTTTGGAAGGACACGACCGCACCTTCTGCCCTTACAAAAATGCCATCAAGAAATCCACTCCACAAGCCAACCCTACATCATCCTCTTCATATATTGACCCCTCCAACATTGCAAACATCTCCTCCACCCAAAGTCAAGATCAAGCTAAGCGACATGGGGTGTGGTGAATACGACCTACATGGTACATTTTGTGTGGGACTATTGCCCTCCCCTAAGACATTTGGTGCTCCTAGGGAGGAGGAAGTCTCCATGGTCATCAAGTGCAAGCCATCTCCTACCTTAGAGAAGAAACATCTCCTTGACCAAGATGTTCTTGAAGATATATCCTCATGGTTATACAGAGAAGAAGAAGTAGAACAAGAAGCCCCTATTATCCTAGCTGAGATCTATGGAAAAGGTCTCGAGATTGTCAAATACATGGGCTACAAAGGACAAGGCAGCATAGGACTTCATGAGTAGGGAATTGTGGAGCCAATCCAAGCAACAAGAAACCCACATCTTCATGGGTTAGGGTATGGGAAGCAAGAGTCCTCCCCCACTAATGATGAATGCATCTTAAGTGAGGTCACCAAGGCCTTCCCTACAGTCGACAACATCAACGAGGTAGACCATCAAGACCCCTTTAGTGACTTTTCTGACTTCTTCGAATCCTCCATATGTACCATCTATACCTGAACCACCATACGATCCAGCTCCAATGACTTGCCTCTTGTTTGCCCCCAGCTTATAGATTGGGACCAACAAGGACCTCCCGTCCTTGATTTTGCACATAACAATGAAGCAATAGCCGAGATGATTGGGGTTTAGGGATCACTTTCCCCTTGGAGACCACAAGGCCAGTTACATTATGGAGCTCAACATATCTGCATACTTCGGGGAGACAATCCAAGCTCTTAGTCACAAAAACATAAAAATAAAAATAACACCACCTAGTGAAAACCACTTTGTGGCACTTTCGGGTGAAGAAAAAATTAAAATAAAGGATGTAACACCTAGTGAAAACCTCCATGAGGCGCTAGGAGATGAGAGCATGGACCTATCCGAACCGTATCAGGAAAGATCACCTATCCTAATTGAAGCATAACAAGAAATGAATCTTGGAATAGAAGAAGCACCAAAGATCACATTGAGAGTTGAGTCCCTCACAACAAAGGAACAAGAGAATTTCTTAGCCTTTTTCAAATGAAGGAGCCATAACTTTGCATGGACCTATGCTGACATGCTGGGACTAGATCCCGCCCTAATTGTTCATCATCTTGCGATACGTCTTGATGCAAAACCAGTGAAGGAAAAGCTAAGAAAGATGAATCCCCAGATATCACTCCTTGTCAAAGAAGAGCTTAAGAAACTCCTAGATGTGGGGTTTATCCACCCGATAAATTACCCTGAGTGGGTATCTAATATTGTACCTATAGCCAAGGTCACTAAGGGCATCTGGTGCTGTACAAATTTTAGAGATCTCAATAAAGATTGCCCTAAGGATGACTTTCTACTACCAAACATCGACATCATAGTAGATCTCACCGTCGGTCATGAGATGTTGTCTTTGATGGACAGTTTTTCAGGGTACAATCAAATCAGGATTGCAGAGGAAGATCAACATAAAACATCCTTTATATGTCCGTGGGGGATATATTGCTAGGTTGTGATGCCTTTTGGATTGAAGAATGCAGGTGCTACATATCAGAGAGCAATGACGGTCATCTTCCATGACCTCTTCCACAACATAATGGAAGACTATGTCAATGATCTATTGGGAAAATCTAAAACCAGAGAAGAACACTGAAACGTGTTGGCTAAGATCTTTGACAGGTTAGAGCAGTATAACGTGCGGTTGAATCCAAAGAAATGTGTCTTCAGGGTCACTTTCGAAAAGCTTCTAGGATACATCATGTCGAGAAGGGGAATTGAAGTGGATCCCACCAAGGTCAAAGCTATAGTGGAGATGCCTCCACCTAAGACATTTAAGCAACTCCGAAGCCTACAAGGAAAACTCCAATCCATCCCCCATTTAATAGCACAACTTGTCGATAAGTGCCAGCTGTTTCAACATCTTCTCCGTAAAAACACGGATTTCATATGGGATAGTCAATGCCAGAATGCTTTTGAGCAGCTGAAAGAATATCTTGCTAACCCACCTGTCCTCATCCCACCAAAACAAGGGGAACCCCTCCTTTTGTATATTTCAACAATAGAAACAACTATAGGGGCCTTATTAGCACAACATGATAAGTAGGGAAAAGAAAGAGCCATATATTATATCAGCTGCACCTTGGTGACTTATGAGCTGAATTATACACCAATTGAACAAGCGTGTCTCGATGTTGTCTGCACTTCACAAAAATTGAGACACTACATGCTTAATCATAAAACTAAGCTCATTGCCAAGATTGATCTGCTGAAATATCTACTGACAAGGGCAACTCTTACAGGAAGAATGGCTAAATGGGTTATGATCCTGAGCGAATTTGACATTGAATACACAGAGAGGAAAGCCATCAAAGGACAGGTAATTGCTGATCAACTAGCTTCAATGCACCAATCCCAATAGAACAACCATTACTTCTAGAGTTTCCATACAAATCCATACTAACAGTAGTGCCGACAACAGAAACATGGAAAATGTATTTCGATGGGTCCTACACGCATTGTGGCCCGGGGGCAGGCATCTTGTTTGTTACCCCTGAAGGAGACACCATCCCTAAATCCTACAAGATCACATTTCCATGTACGAACAATGTACACTAGTATAGAAACAACAATATATTACTATAAAAACTACTAAAAATTGCTTATAAATGACCAAACATGGTCACTTGACCATTAGTAGTTTATTGCCATTCATTTATAACACGACCAAATTGATGACTAAACTATTTTTAGTCATTTATTGGTTGTTTTGATTGATCGATTTGGTAGTATATTTAGTCATTGATTGCTATAATCTGGTCACTTATTTAGTCATTTTTTATTCATTGATATATTTAGTCGTTAATTTAGTCATTGATTGTTGTTAACTAGTCACTTATTTAGTTATTTTTATTCACTGATTTCTGTCCATTGGTAGTGTATTTAGTCATTAATTTTAATCATCATTTTGATCAAATTGGTAGTATATTTAGTCATTTTTATTCACTGATTTAACACCAGTCATATATTTAGTCATATTTATTCACTGTTCACCAATTTCTGTCAATTGATAGTATATTTAGTCAATTTAATTATTAATTGACGTTAATTAGTAGTATATTTAGTCGTTTTAAAGCTTGCATTTAGTCATTAGTATATTTAGTAGTATATTTTGAAGCTTGCACAATGAAACAACTTTAAGAAGGTAAAAACAACTTGTTTTATTGATAAAAAATACTTACAAACAACATACAGATCTGAAAATAAGTTACAATGCTTTCTCTTTGCTAAAAAAACCTTCATAGTTACAATACATAGCTCAAAGAATGAGCAAGAAACTAATTTTTTGAGTATCATTGAGCATAGAAGCACAAAGACATTTATAGAGGTCTTCTTCACAAGTCCATGACTATCCCATGAAGCTCATTGTCCTAGTTCAAGATCACACTGTCATCTCTGTAGAGATCCTATCTCATGCACCCAACTTGCTCTAGTTCATAAGCTGCCACTGTGAATTGTTACCTGTAGCAATAAACTGTCCTTATATTTGATGATTATGCCTCTGATGACTATCATCTTTGGTAGGATGTCTCAATTGTCATGGACTGCTATTCAACATTGCCTTATGACTAGGCTATGCATTGTCCTAATCAAACTTGTAGCTTCTTGAAATGCATTGTCCAATCACTTGTCAACCTACTGTCAAGCATTTTCCCTTTATAAAATAACAATGCCTCATGACTAGCCACTACCTAGCTCATTATTTTGGTATGCTTTCACTTGTCCTCTGCCTCCGATCAACATAGAACACTACCCCTCTATTGAATGCCTTGACTATTGATGAGTGCCAAGTTGCACCCATGAAATACATCTTTTTTACCTCACTTTTTCTCCTTCCTGAGTCCATCTTTCCTAATGTCTGCACCCAAATAAGCTAGCAAGATTGTTCTAGTTAATGATTAATTGAGATAGATTACTTAAGATTATAATTTCTGTTTGAGTGATTAATGTGCATGGAATTGATGGAAAAATGTAGAAACTTCTTTCTTTTTGAATCAACAGGTGTGTATGCTAGGAACAACAATTTTGTGCATCTCCGGAGATAGTCTTCAATGATCTCTAGAGACAATACCAAAGTACCATGCCACCTAAAGTTTTGAAGTAATGAGGAAAGCATCTCCGGAGTTGAGCAAAGGAAGCTACAGACATCTCCGGAGCTACAGAGATATCTCCGGAGCTACAGACAGGGACAGATATCTTTGGCACCTCCTGAGAGCAGGACATATTTCCAGCATAAGCTGCCGATTAGGCACTCTCAGTAGTGATCTTAACACCCCTCATTTCACTCAAATCATCACCTGAGTGGTGAAGGGTCATCTTTAGTTAAACTACTAGAGTTTTTATCTTTATAAATTTTTTGCATGAGTTACGGATAGAACTGATTCAATACCCATATTTTCAGGGCCTCGCTACCCAAATGGATTAAGATTCAAACTTAGAATTCTGAGTGGACTTCTGTTCCACTTAGTCTTCTTTTATTGCATGATTATTTTCCATAGTTAGATAGCTAATGTAATAAAGAGATGGATGTCATCTCATAGAGGAACTGGTAGATAAGATCAGTGATAGGTCATCACTCATTTTGATATATACAGATAGAAACAACAGAAGAGATATACAATGATTGAATTATTCTGATTCTCGGTAATCTCAGTTCTGTGATATCAATATTCTCTTCATGAATGCAAGGTGAATGAATTGGATTAAGTTTAGTTGTGATCTTCTTTTGTGCTGATTCTCCACCATAGCCTTCAGCCCCAAGGGTGTGGAGCAAGGGCTCACTCTCACCACCAAGGCGGAAGGCTAGTACCATTGCTTTATTACTTCAGATTTTGTTGTGAAAAGTATTTACTGATTTTAATATATAGATGCATGTTCCTATTTTTAAGATTGCTTTGAGTAAATTTCCTGTTTAAATTCTGTTTCAGCATTCCTTAAATTCAGTTAGTAAGTAGACAGTTTAATCTTTTCAAATTGGTAGAAGCTGTTAAGATTAGTTAGGAAAACTGGTAATTGTAGAATCCCTAGTTGCAAACAGTTGAGGACACAACCCCTGGATTATTGACATCTAAAAATAGATTAAATGATGAGGTACAACGACACCTTGTCAACTACCTTTGACATCACTGTATCTTTTCCAAATTCCTTGAAAATAGTTCATCACTACTACTGTTACCTAGGTATGCACTCCATGTCATCTGTCAGACTGTTACTAGTGTGGAAATGTATGCTTGGAGCCCTTCAATGCAAGCACATGCCCCTTTCATCTCTTAAAACTTCTGTAATGTGGGCAGTCTTCTTGGAGCAAGGTGTTATGCGTAGAATCCAAGAAGGAGAGTGTTGATAATGTCCTGTATATGAAACTCTCTCCTTCAATGCAGCCAACAATAACCCTCCTGCTTTATATGCAACGTGTCATCTGATATGAGAAACAAGGTGCTGCCTTTTCCACCATGAATGAAGTTGTGCCTCAATACAACCAACAAAATTACTATTAGTTTGAATTCAGAAAGAATAAAAGTGCATTGAATATTGCAAGTTTAAAAAGTAAGTCCAAACAGATAAATAAATTAAAAAATTGCAGCCAAGTGTCAACAAATGCCTTAAATAGAGTGTTCAAAGTTTAAGAAAGGTGATACACTTAGATTATAGAATGAAGTTGACATTATAGAATGAAGGCTATCAACACTAACCAGACTGGATCAACATTATCAACAGAAATTTCTTGGAAACCAAGCCCAAGAATGCCATCAGACTTAGACAACAAAAATGTCAACCCTAGTTAATGTGTTGTCTTAGTAAAGACCTGCACCATGAAAGAATCCATTTATACATAAATTTCAAATTAAGTTGATGAGAAAAGATCTTTGATCTCCAACTAGGAAGCCTTAACATCCAAAAATTACTAACCTAATGTTTCACAACAAGTTTGCCAACCGTGACATTATCTTTACTTAAGAAACTAGATATTGATCAACTACTATATTGGATCTCACAAGATTCTCCTTCACAAATAACAAATGATATATATTAATTGTTTAGAAACTTGCTTAATATCCCCACGTAAGCAGACTAAACTAAGTGAGGTTGAGGGTTTGAAGTAGAGTACCATTTTTTGGTACGTGCTTGACTTTGATGACTTGTATCTTGAATGAAAATAGCAAGCCAACTGCACTGCAAAATCATTGTTACAAAAATAACCACAAAATCCTCTTTTTAATTAAAATAATCCTTCTAGATATTTCAAGACAAGCTATTTTAGTTAATTTCTAAGAAAGCTAATTTCACTATTTAAACAACCATCAATCTATTTATTGTATATAATTTCCCAGAATTCAAAATTTGAATGTAGGCTGAGTATTCCAGCAACACTACTTTTTTAGTTGGATCCTAAAAATGCTGCAACTTATTTTCTTCTCTAAAACATCTGTGCAGAAGCGAGCAGGTGTGGTAAGGTTCAAATAGTAAGGAGATTGATGAAAGATAGAGGAATTAAAAAGATACCTGCATGTAGTTGGATTGAAGGGCATAAAATGGTACATGCTTTTTTGTTTAGGAGACAGATCACATCCACAAACATGGGAGAACTATGCAAAATTGGAGAAATTGGCTTGGCAAATGAAGGCAGTAGGGTATTTCTAGATTCAAGACTTTTACTTAATGCTGTGGAATAGAAGAAAAAAGAATCATTTATCTGCCACCATAGTGAAAAGTTAGCAATTGCATTTGGTTTGTTAAACATGGCCCCTGGTACAACCATTAGAGTTGTTAAGAACCTTCAAGTATGTTCTGATTTTCACACTGCATCTAAATTCATTCCAAGATTGTTGCAAGAGAAGTTGTTCTGAGAGATGTGAAATTTCCATCATTTTAAATAGGGACAATGTTCTTGTGGAGAACATTGGTGATGCTAAATGAAACAATCTAAAAAATAGGCTTGCACTATAATAATGTGGACTACATCAGATATCCATTAATAACCAAGGGACATCCATCAAAGCATAACAACATGGATTTTTTTTCATATGTTGCAGTTACAAGTTCCCTGCTAGACATACATGAAAATGTGGAAGCATAGACAAGGCAAACGAACTGTTTCAAAAAATGCCTCAAAGAAATGTGATATCATGGAATGCCGTAATTAAAGGATATGTTTAAAATGGGTTTTTCTAAAAAGTCCTTATAAAATTTTAAGAAAATGCAACCAGTGTGTGTAAAGCCTGACTCCTCAACCTTTGAAAGCGTCCTTCCTGCCTGTGTGTGAATTGGAGCTTTGGATGAGGATATGAACATCCATCAAAAGCATATTTGGAAGTAGATTTTTATCAAATATTGTAGTTGCAAGTTCTACTTCAGATCGCCAAAGCCTTCACAAAAATTTCTACACAAAATTCAATATGAAGAATTTATGCACAAATTCTCTTTTGAATGATGCACAAAGCCTCCACCGCAACACTGCACGGTTTGTTGCTGGGCCTTGCAGTGATGCGGGAATGATTCCCGCATCACTGCAAGGCCCATAAATAGTGCAGTGTTGCAGTGGAGGCTTTGTACATCATTCAAAAGAGAATTTGTGCATAAATTCTTCATTATTGAATTTTGTGCAGATGTTTTTGTGAAGGCTTTGGTGATCCGAAGTGGAACTTGTAACATTTCTACTTGAATAAATAGGCAGATAAGGTACACCCTCCATTCCACCAACTTTGCCACCTTCAACTGGACCTATGACAAGTGATTGAAGGAATAAATTAAAAAAATATCATCCTATAGATATTTATGATGTTTTTCTAAGCATAAAAAAATTAAACAAACAAACTATAAAGCACACAAGTACATCTCTTAGTTGTATAGACCAGGATAGTTCAACCACCATTATACCACTCAATGAATACTAACCAGCTCCTAAGTCATGATCTAAATGACTCCTTTGGTGCCTTGTAGGTGGTCCTGCATATGAAAGCTCTAGGTCCTAACAAAAAACCACAAAATCAAGGAGTTCAAACCAAGAATAAATAATATAGGGAAAATAACCTACAATAAAGATTTAAATTAAAATAAAAAGACTACCAGATCTGAATATGGGCGCTTGATAGATCAACTCACATCCATTTGAAGTTGTCACCCAATAGAGTCTCAACTATGTTTCTTGGAAATAAGAAAAATGTATTTCTTATGGAAAGATGGCTTATCCATTTAAGAAGGTTCAGGTATTCATGAAATGAAACAAGGTTAGTTAAGAATCATGTGGAGTTAATTCATCTTCTATAGTGATTCTCCTACAATGTTCTACAAGTGATACACATCTATACATACATTTGATAAAAGAACATTTAGGGACGGATACCTCACAGAGTTCCAGTTGTAGACATAGAAAACTGTCACTAAGACTTAGATTTAGCTACATATATACAACCCCAACCCAATAATCAAATCCATAAGATTTTGATTTGATTTTCCCAAACTCAAGCTTTTATCCTGGGCCTTGGACTACAAACTCTACAAAAGCACTCAACCCAAAAGAAACGGCCTAAATTTTCAAAAAATACTTCACTGCTTCAGCAAGCATGCACTTCTTTTATTGGATACTAATTCAACCAAAAGCCAAAGACCAAAAACAACTAAGGCCTTATATTTAACTCCAATCTTTCAATAATTATATAAGTTACAGATCAACCCATAATGTTTCATTTAGGATTTAAAATTTTACCTTTGAATAGCATAACAAACTTAAGTATGTATGGTTTCATAATAGGTGAAATACAACTAAAAGTTCACCATCAACAAGGAGATTATTTACATGGAGAAGCAACTGGATAAGGAACTGGTGGTTGTGAAGGTGATGTCCACTGGTCATTAAGAGGACCTAAAGTGGGACTAGGTCCTGCTAGGGGAGGATCTTGCATAAACCATGATAAATTCTGCATGATCATTAGGAACTCTATCAAGTCATTAAAACCTGTATGCACAAGCTTTTTAAGGGTCTGTGAAGTTTTCTAAGGGTTTATGAGACATTTGTGAGGTCTATATAGATAGACTTCTAGAAACCCTATGGAAATCATAATAGGCTTGTACATGGCCCAGCCAAGACAAGAATAGAAAGGTTTATAGTCATTCATTAGGACCATTCAAAATTCTCATAGTCCCACTTGGTTTCATGCAAATTTCCTTCATAAATCCATCTTAGGGATCCATATTTCTTTTAAAATTATTCCAAAAGTCATTCATAAGCACCCCATACCAAGTCCATGTGAAAGATATTTGTATTTTTGACCATTGATGTATTTTGTCTCTCACCGCAATCCCACAGGTCACTCAAAAGGTCTTGGCGGGTGTGTGGGAACCAAGGATAACAAGGGAGTAGTTATCGCTATCACGCAGAATGAAGAGATTGCACTTGTGGCATCACGGTATGCAGAGATCGATTACTGCATCCCCACAACGGTCTCAAAATGAAGTGGCGGGTTGGTGGTATAAATTTAAGTGGCATATGATACTTCATTACGGTCCCGCGACAATCAAGAGAATAACCAGTGGTAATTTGGTAAGGAGCAGAGGAAAACAATACACCGCGCCCTCGCGGTGGCCTCAAGTGAGGCTTGCGGTATGGTGTTAAGAAGGAGCAGAGAAAAATAGTACACCGCGCCCCCATGGAGGCCTCAAGTGAGGCTTGCGATATGGCAGTAAGAAGGAGCAGAGGAAAACAACACACCACGCCCCCGTGGTGGCCTCAAGTGAGGCTTGCGGTATGGCGGTAAGAAGGAGAAGAGGAAAATAGTACACCACACCCCCACGGTGGCCTCAAGTGAGGCTTGCAGTATGGTAGTATAAGGAGTTTAAGTTATGTAAGTGTTGAATACCAAGGCCCCGCGATAGTTTCAATGAAGGAGTGCGGTAGTGTGGTGAAAGGCTTCAAGTGATGTTTAGTATACTGCAGTCCCGCGATGGTCAAAGAAACATTTTGCAGTATTGTAGCAGGGAACAAGTCATGGTGATATAGTTGAATTTTTGAGACAATATTTCTCATTGGCCTGATCAAATCAAAGAACACTTCTTTTGCCTTTTCTCCACTATTCTTTTATGAGATGAGTAATTTCAAATTTGATTGCTGTCATTTGCAATGCATTTCTATTGCATTTCAATCTGAAACATTTGATCCATTATTGGATTGTTGTCACCTTTACAAACATAAAAATGTACTTGTTCTAATATTTTGAACTTATGACAAGTCAAAGTGAGTTGTGCTCATTTAGCAGTTGGTTGAAATTTAATTTGAATGTACTGCTTCTTGATGTTCCCCTTCAATCATTATCATTTTTGTTTATCATCCTACTTTTTGGCTAGCAACAAACATGTGATGCATCTGTTGTGATGTCCTATGGATGGTGGCTTTTTCCAAATTATTTTCAAACTATATTGAGTTCTAGGTGTACACCTTATGGAGACTTATGGCATATTTCTATGCTTAATTTTTTTTCCAAGGTTACAGTGAGCTCTAAGTTCTCTCTTAATGTTCAGATTTGTGTAATTTTTGATTTTGCATATTTTTAATAGCTTTGTTTGACGAGTCTTGGAAATTGGTTTCAATTTATAGGATAAAGCTTCCATCTAGAGCTAAGAAGATTGTACCAAGTAGTTGCAGAGCCATGATTGGTCAGGTTACTGGTGGTAGAAGGATAGAAAAGCCAATGCATATCACAAATATAGGGTCAAAAGAAACTATTGGTCCAAGGTTCGTGGTGTGGCAATGAATCCTGTTAAAGCATCCTCATGGTGGTGGTAATCATCAACACATTGGGCATGCCAGTATTGTGCGTTGTATAGAGAAGGCTTAGCATGCACACATACTTAATCATAATTAAACAATTATAGAGCTCTGATTATTTAAAAATGTCATCTTTTAGTTTCTTTTTCTTTAGGTTGCTTTGTGTCAACAATTTATGGGGACCAGGTTGTAAACCATGTTTCCTATTATTGTTTCTTATCATTAGTGGTTTACTCTTGATTCAAAATTTTGGGAAAAACTTCAAACTAGGTTGTAATCCTTGTTTCCTTGTATTGTTTGAGGCTTATTTTAGGTTGCCATATTGATTGACTTTGTTATTTTTGATTCTTTCTTGAGTGCTTGTTATTTGCTTTCAGATCATAGAAATGGCAAAAAGATTGATGATTTCTTAGTATTATAAACTATGAACTTTCTATTTTTAAAAAAAGTAATAATTTGGAGGAGTCATTTGATGTATCAAAGAATTTGACATTTGAAAACATTTGGAATGTTCTCAGCTGTACAAAAAAAGAGAAGATAATGTGCCAATTTGTCATCACTTTTGCTGAGTATGTTTCTTACTTTGTTGTTGTTGTTTTTTTTAAAACTATTTGGCTTTATATGAGATGCATTGAGGCTTCCATGGTATTGTGTTAGAGATCTTATGACATGATAATGCAAGTATGTGATGAAGTAGAAATATAAAGACATGAGAAGCCAATGACCATATGATTCTGAATTAAAGAAAGTAGAAAGATAAAGACTTGAGAACCCAAAGAATTGTTATCTTGCACAGTAAATTGATAGATTTTAGAGTTGAAATTTGAGAGGTCATATTGCTGAATTGTTAGGCTTGATACTTTTGAGGGTAAATTAATTGGATAATAGAGCTGAAATCTAAGGGGTAATTTTGCTGAATTGTATGTTGGGTTTTGGAGTTGAATTTGAAGGGAAACCTTGCTATCAAGTGCCCTTTATTTTATGTTTAGTTTTTTAGATGTGCTGAATGCAAGTAAACATGTGGCAATGAGTGCTTTCGAGTGCTAGGAAGCATGAGTATCATTTGCATGGTGCACAGAAGCATATAATTTTATAGTGTTGATGTTGACGATTAAAATTGGTTCTGCCGTCTAGCTACTAACAACTGCATAGGGTGTAAGGCAATCATTATGATGCACTATGCAACTTGTGACTAGCATTGGTCTAGAGGTATAGATCTTTACAAGCAACTGAACTATCTTCACTGCTCTACAAACCAGAGGGAGGTTGTAGAAGTGGGATCCAAAAGGGAACCTTTGAAAAAGAGATGATCTAGGTCTAAAAATGGTTGCCAGAGGACATAAAAATAGCCCAGATTTGCCAAAAATATCACGACCCTTGTTTGAGAAAACTCTCTATCCTTGGTAGACTTGAAGAAGAAAGAAATCCTTAAAAGGAAGAATTTAACTCTGTATCTAGCCTCGTAGATTCCATATCCATCCATAGAGTTTTATGTCATCTAGTCTTCTTCCCATGAATTTTCCCATGAGAGGAAAATCACCATGCTAAAAGGACATTTTAGTTAGACAATCATCAGGGAGAGAAACATCCGAAAGGGTGACTTCCATATCATAGAAAAAAAGATAGAAACCCTATATTGATCTGCAAGCTCATCACTTGGGCATTTTAAGCCAAGTTGAACCACCTAAGATGACCCCAATTAAGAAAAATCAAACCCCATTTTAACAACGGAGCATATTAAATACTCTTCAGAACACACCAACACTAGTATTAATAACCAATACTTCAACACAATAATGACTATTCAGGGGACTAAACTACGATAGGGCTAGCAGAAACCAAAATGGGTATTAAGCAATATAAGATTATTTGTTGTTTTCTTTTAAAAAAGTTTGCAAGGTTGATGCAGTTCTTCTACAATTAGGTGAAACCTTGATCCTTCACAACTGAGCTTTGAACTTCATGCATACCTAATAAGAGAGGGGTATTGTTTGAGTATTAACAGTCAATAGATTGAATTAGATTTTAGTGTCTATATTTATAGCATCTGGTAAATGGGCATAACTGAAACAAAGTACCAAACACAACAAAAAATTATAGTTTAAAAAATGCATGAATACCAGACCTACGAGTAAGGTTCCTCGGTGATTGAATGCAATGCATCTGGCTATGCCCTTCTCCAGAAACTCTTCTATCACTTCTAGGAAATCCCCCTGAAATGGGTCTGTCCAATACATAATTTAACAAAATACAATAAAATTAACATCTTCAAGCAATTGTGTTCCAATTCATCAATGCAAAAAGAGGGACATCAATGAGTCTTACCTATTTTTGAGCGCAAATTCAACCCTTTTACAACGCATCCAATGCATGAACTATTCCTTGAGCGTAGAGGCGGTCAGGTTTCTTTTGTTTGAATTATTTTTCATGGAAAAATGTCCCTCTTTCCAATTCGAAACATTTTTTTAATTTCCCTCTCTTTCTAATTTTTATTTGTGTGACTAATTATTTAGTCATTTATAGTTGTGTTGCAAAAAATGATTAGAATTTAATCATTTTTAGTTGTCGTGACTAAAAGTTTTAGTCACGTAGTCATTTATTTGCCAAAATTCTACTAGTGGTAGCAAAATACGAGGCTTTCATCATAGGACTCCGCATGGCAATACAATGGAAAATTTAGAAGTTGATGGTTTATGGAGATTCCTAATTAGTCATCCGACAGGTAAACAATAAGTACAAAACAAAAGATGACAAGCTCTTGCCCTATAAAAGAATGGTTGACGAATTCAAAGATTACTTTCACGACATCCATTTTGAACAGATTCCAAGATTAAATAACAAAGCAGCAGATGCCATGGCCACAATAGGATCCTTGGTAGATATGAAGAAGGATAGCAAGAAGTGTGAGTTCCTGATTGAAGAACTCCCCATACCGGCTTATGATGTTCCGCAATCAGAATTAGTGTGTAACATTGTTGGTCCTTTATCTCCCTGGTATCAAGAGACTTACATGTACCTTTATGACAACACCATCCCACCAAACCTATCATTTGTGCAATGTAAAAGCTTTATCCACCGAGCCTCCTGCTTCACCCTCATAGGAGACACCCTTTTATAAAAGAAGTCTTGATGGTACACTTTTACGATGTCTTGACTCTAGGGAAGCTAAAGTGGCCTTGCAAGAGGTGCATGAAGGCATTTGTGGGGCACACTCAAGTGGAACTACTTTAGCAAAGAAGATTATGAGAACGGGATACTACTGGCCAACCTTGGAACGAGACGTTTACAGGTTTGTGAAGAAATGTTTGCCATGCTAGCAACGTGGGGACCTCATCCATGCACCATCATAGGAGTTGTAGCCGATAATGAATCCTTGGCCTTTTTCGCAGTGGGGACTCGACCTCATAGTTAAGATTCACCCTCCATCATCCAATGACCACAAATTCATCATCACTGCCACCGAATACTTCACTAAGTGGGTCGAAGCCATTCCACTCACTTTCACCACAAGTATCCAAATAGACAAATTTATCCTCCATTACATAATATGCAACTACGACTTTCCCCATTCCATTATCACAGATAATGGAAAACCATTTAAAAACTAGGAAATTCGCACTCTGGGCGACAAGTTCCATATCCAACACCGCTTCTCCACTCCCTACTACCCCCAAGGTAATGGTCAAGATGAGGCTTCTAATAAAACCATCTTGTGCATTCTAAAGAAGACGGTTAATGAAGCTGGCCGTGACTGGCACCTCCAACTCAACCCCACCCTATGGGCCTACCGCACAAGTATCTGCACACCCATAGGTGCAACACCATATTCCCTAGTATTCGGTTCTGAAGCTATCTTACCTATTGATGTTGAGCTCACATCACTCAGAGTTTCATTGCAAAATATAATCAATGAGGAAGAGTATCGAGTTGCAAGGCTGCATGAACTAAAATTATTGGATGAGAAATGTTTGGATGCTCTCAACCATCTTTAGGCATACCAAAATTGCCTACGAATGAGCTATAACAAGAAAATCAAGAACCACAAGTTTGAAGTAGGTGACCTTGTCCTCATGGAGAACCAAAAAAATCTACAAGAGCGCACTAAAAAAGGAAAATTTGAGCCTAATTGGTTGGGATTGTATGTTGTTACAACCATCTATGGATCAGGGGCATATCAAATTGCAACACTTGAGGGGCAACCTCTAGATGAACCCATGAACATTATGCATTTGAAAAGGTTCTACTCATGACTCATTGAGTATCCCAAAGCAAAAAATACTAAAAAATCAAAAAAATAGAAAAATTCAAAAAAATAAAAAAATCAAGAAAAACCTGAGTGCAATAAAGCCATCCAATGGTGAAAATCACTTCGGTGATGCCTTGGATAAGTACCATGGTGAAAACCTGTCTTAGGCACCATGTGTAGTGGCCAGTTCCACCATCTAATAAGTCCTCTTTCCATCACGACATTCCATATTGCGCATACCCCATGGCTTGGAATTTTGAAACATCAAATCCTATCGCCCACCCCATATTATCCCTCCCAAAGCTAATCTGTGGAACAAGGATCCTTGTATGCTTCTTTTGTACAACTCTAAAATCCAAAAAATCCAAAAATAATAGAAAATCAAAATCCAAAAATATCACAAAATTACGAAAATACAAAAACATTCTGACATCATCATCCTGTGCATCATATTCAACATCATCACATCCATCCCAAACCATTCCCACATCATCAAGTCATAGCAGAACTACATATTCATCTCACCCACATCCTAAAGTTCCTTGATCCTATGGACACAGAGTATGTAGACAATCTAGAATACGAAGGAAGTATCCAATACTTAGGTACATAAGATGCACCCATCCAACCCGTTTGGATGGTCCCTATCTTTTAAGCTTACTAAACTCACCAAGCGATACACACGCTAAGCATACCCCCAAAACATCACATCTCACGCAAAAATCATTAATCAACACACCAACTATAATCATCACACATGACCTGATTGTCCTTTTGCTCACCTTTCAAAATTTATCCAACAATATCCAACCGATTCGCGTCCTAGGATATATCATTCCTACAGTGGACAGAATCCATCATCTTATCAACACCTATCTTGGCAAGAGAATACAATGGATGTTTGTGTCATTTTGTTGGTATTTTTGATTATTGATTTTTATCTTTTGTCTTGTTCTAGGAATCACCCCAAAGCTACCTTGATCCCATTATATCATGGTATGTGGTAGGAAACACCTAGAATAGGCATGGTCATTGTTCTTGTATGCTGTGCTTGTGGATTGATTTCATTACTCCAAGAATAGTATTCATATCTTGAAGATAAGGTCGGTTCTAGCATAGTGCTTCCCATTTGCATATTAGGTTAATCATACCTTCTATCTACTATGAGAACTTATGTTATGAGTCCCCTTCCCTCATCTAGGAAAGGTTATACTACCTTGGGCATGCATGAAACCAACCTATTGTGTGTGAGTCTAGTCCATGCAAATGCGGGATAAACATCATCACCTAGGTCCTTTCACACCTTTGTGAAAAGCATCCTACTTTGCTATAATAAAACCTAGAAATGCTCTTGACAGTGTAATGCAAGTATTGTGCCTAGCTCATACCATCTCCTTTTCTATCACTACTCATCCAACCATAGTATCTGGGCCTAGAATTTTGATCTACCCTTCCCCATCTAATCCATTCACTCTAACCCCCTCCCATCTAACATTCCATCCCCCCCATCAATCTGCTCTACAAACCTAAACCATCCCAAACCAAATTTCCCCCCTCAATAATGTGGTGTTTAATGACCTAGTATTCCCAAAACCATCCTGACAATTCCCTGTCCAAACCCTCCCAACCCATCCTAAACCTATCTTGACCATTCCCTTCCCCAACCTATCCCCTATCACCTAGCCCCATCACCCAGGGTTTAACGAACATGACATGCATCATGACTTGTCCATTTCATTAATCATTTACATTATCATTATTGCAATCATTAATCATTACATCATTTAACCATTGCATTAACCATTATCATGGAAATACTTGTTCTCTCTCCAACTTTCCTGAAAAAAAAAAAAAAAAAAAAAAAAAAAAAAAAAAAAAAAAAAAAAAAAAACAATTAAAGCACTGAGAATAGGGTAGTTATTGCTTTACATTACATGCGTGTGACTCGTATTCAAGAGTTAGTGATGATGATTTCATGTCTCTCAAATCAAACTCTCACACATGTGTAATATGAACATATATTCATTTCATTACACATTCATTTGCATCCATAATATATGTTTATTAATTTGAGCATATATTCATTTCATTACATAATCATTTGCATTCATAAAATATGTTTATTAATCTGAGCATATATTCCATTACATCTCATATATAATCCACATCATAATCCATAACATAATCCAAATACATCTCATACATCAACATCATAGCATCATCTATATAAAATGCATCCATGTACGTCATCATAAACATCATAACATCATAAATCCATAATCATAACATACATTCATCATAACCCACAACATATTCATAATCATCCAAGAATACCATAAACAACATCATCACATCATCCATAATGCATAAGTATCATAGGTAAAAGCATAAACCATCACATCATAGCATTAATTGTAACATACATAATCCATCACCATCATATGCATATCATAGACAAACATAAGCATTGCATCATCCATAAAATCATAAACACCATAACATGTGCATCATAAACATCATATATCCATCCATAATAACATCGTACATCCATGACATAAGCAGCACATCATATAGTACATCATAAAACCATAAGCATCATCATGCATAACCATCCATATATATCACCGCTGTCAAATGTACATTACTCAAAATAAATATACATGTCATGATACAAAATGCCTCAAAGGGCCAAAATACATCAATACAAATAAAAAACATCAACCCTGGGCTGATGATCCCCTAGCAAAGTTAGTGGGAGACCCTAGGCGTGGCTGCTGGGATACTAATGGTGGAGGTTTCATGGGTTGCTGTACTGACTAGATAGACCTCCTGGATCTATGTGACCTAGACATCCTCGAGTTGCTCCTCTCACTGTAACTCAGTATCTGTTGATCCGCTGGAACTGCAACACAATAAGTCCCATAGTAATACTTAGCTTGTCTACTTCGGTCTAGGAGCTGACTCTGTAACTACCAAATTTGACACTGCATCTGTGCAATCTGAGCCTGTGACTGCACAAAAATCTGACCAACGCCAGTGCCTGACGCTATCCCTGCAGCCGACTCACCTCTACCTGTAGACTCCTCACCTATGCATCTGTTGCCTAGCGTAGGGATCTCTCTGCATCCCTCTCTGCAGTAACACTCGTCACCTGACCCTGTGCCTATGCTAGCTGTGCTTGCAATGCAATAACCTAGCCATTAGCCCCACTACTCCCATCTAATAAGATAGCTGCTCCCTACAGCTACGCTAGCTCCTGCCTCCGCCTCGTAAAAATATCCTCTAGACTCGCAACTTGAGCCTAGAGAGTCTGGACCTCCTCCTCCCCTAAACTCCCTGTCCCTGTTGCTCTAGCCCCTGTAAATGTCATCACAGCCTCTGGAATATGACGCTGCTGTGTTTGTGGCCTCACCTACTACTGGGGTGTCTGCTATGGGGGTGCCTGCCTTTGCCCCTGCCGCTGTAGTGGTTCTCAGGGAGGTGGCATCTGTCCTCTTGGACCTCCCTGTGCCTACTGCATAGGCACCTGCTGCTATGGCCTTTGCTGTGCAACCTATTGCTGCAGTCTCTACTGTGCTACCTGCTATCTCGGCCACACCTACTACTGCCTAGCTGGTTCCTGCAGCACAAGTAGTTGTCGTCCTCTCCCTTGTCCTCTCCTTACCATGGCCTACTCATAGGCTGCTGTAGCTAGCATCCCAATGGGATCATCCTTGTCCTCATCAACCTCCTCCACCACTATCTCCTCCTCCACCTCATCTCCCTCCTCTGCCTCCACCGTCATATTGGGCTCTGCAATAGGATCTGTCAAACAGATCGGCCTCTAGGTCACCCACCACTAATCATATGTAGGAGTAGTCCCTACATCTATCACCCTGCTATCCCAATCCCACTACTGGGGCTACAAACCTACGAAGTCATCTATCACCACCTGTGGCACTATAGCTGGTGGCCATCTATGATCTTGAGGCATCCTAGAAAATACAGCCATAGCCTGTGGAAGATCTTGATGCAACCCAAACAATTGCATCACCTGAGAGGGGAGGTACATGTCAATGGTATGGTTCCCTCATCCCATCAAATAAAATGGCTGAAAAGTGTAAGGCATATGAATGTGGTCATCCGGCCACTGCTCTACTTTGATGTATGGCTACCATATCACTTGAACCAGGTCATCGAAAAACTGCCACCAGTAGCGCAATCGCCCAACATAGGATTACTGGAGGGGCTGCCTATATTGGAACACATAGGCCTCGAACTATCACTAGAAGTATGCTCCATGTGGCCTTGTGATCGCAATATGCTTAAAGGCCCACACATGCAGTAGTGTGACCCTAGTAGACAAAGCTAAATCATAATAATATACCATGGTATGCATCTCGTGGTATAGATATCCTAACATGCATGGCCCCCATGCATACATCATCTCATGCGCAACCATCTCCTCAATCATCTCCCCCCAGCCAACCAGAAAGCCTCGCCCACACTGATCTGGCATCACAACACCCTCGATCAATGCACAAAGAACCAAAGTAAACTAATCTACCCTAGCTACCAATGCCTAATCATAGCTCATCTCCTGCCGGTCCCTCGACAACACTAGGTGGCCCATGGCAAATGCTCTATCCAACGTTGCTCACCCTCTACCAGTATCATATATCACCCGTGTTTCGTGAATGGGCAACCTGAGAATACGATAAACATCCTCCAGGGTGATGGTGATCTCACTCATTGGAAGGAGGAACAAGCATGTCTCAAGGTGCCATCTCTCCACCAAGGTCGTCATCATCACCCTGTGTGCCCATATGATGGGCATCTCAGCCACTGTCCTCAAACCTAACCTACCCAGCCGAGCTCATGTAGCTACGTCAAAGCCATCCACCAGTTGCATAATATTGGGAACACGTCGCTCTCGTGAAGCCACAATCCCCCCGTCAACCTGCACCCGCAAAATGTGAGTCAAAAACTTGCATTTTTTTTCAAATCAGTCATATAGTGCTGATTTTCCCTTTTTTGGTGCCAAAATCAAATTTCACACCAATTTTCCCTCACATAGTGCTGATCCCCTAGATGGCGCCACTTCTACCAAGTATGGCACCAATCCACAGGATGGCACCATTCCTTACCTTAAAGGTGCCATTCAAGAAAATGGCACTGATTTCTCTCCTTATGGCGCCATTTGAGCGCCCACCCCGCAAAACCTATCCTATCCTACAAAACCCTAGGCACCATTCTAGAGAATGGCGCAACATGTCTTGCCCGGGTGCCATGGCACCTTAATAAGGCATCAATCCTCTCGATGGTGCCATTTGAGAGAATGGCACCACGCTTTCCTCACATAGCACCAAAACGGCAAAAAAACCATTTGGTGCGATAGCGCCAATCTAGACGATGGCGTTAAACTTTTTAGTTTTGGCACCAAAGCTACCCTATTACCCTTTTGGCTGATGGCGCCAGTCCAGAGGATGGCACCAATCCAACCCGATATGCTGCCAAATGGATTCTCGATGGTGCCACAACCCTAATCGACCCAATTCTTGATGCCATAAATACGTGAAATTAAAAAATTGACAAAGCTAAAGTCAGTTCACATACCCACTCGCTAGCCATCGGTGATCTCATGAAGGAATGAACTAGCTCGGACAAATTCTCAAAGCATGGGAAGAGTGGGGTCGCCATCTCTTCTCTTCTTCTCTCGTCCAAGTGGTTCAATGAGTGCAAATGTGGCACTTTGGGTCCACTTTTTCTATTTATAGAGGGCGATGTCATCCTCCAACACACTTTTTCCTCCCCAGGGTGCAAATTTTAACCTTTTTCACTTGTTTTTCTTCTTGTCATCCTATTTTTCATCACCATTTTCTACTTTAAAGAGCTCACCTAAATTTTTTTTAGTTTTTCACCCAACCTCTCGAGGGGACATCCCTCATCCATTCCATTCCTTCCCAAGTTATTTGACTTGACGCCATATCCTTGCTAGGTCATGATGCCACGTCAAAGAGGGGCAAATGTAGACACCTAAAAATGTCTTCACTGACTAACTATCTTTTTAACATAATCCAGTTAATTAATTATATTTTTATTTAATTAATTACACCATCCAACACCTAATTATTCACCTTCTCTTCATCAGTTCATCTTTTAAATTGAATTAATTTAATTAATTAAATGGTTGTGCTTTACTAACATTAGCCCAATTAATTAAATAAATATGCAAATATTTATTTAGTTAATTTTACCATTTCCATAAACCCAATTAATTAGGTAAATTATGTTTATCTAGTTTAAGCCTACTAATTAGCATATCCCTATACTAGTTGATTAAATACCTATTATCTAATTAGCTAGTCTAACCTACCTATCCCCTAGACCTAAGATTAATTAAATGAACCCTTGTTTAATTAATCTTAACTCCTAATTAACCCATTCCCTAATTTACTACAACCATATTAATTAAACTAATCCCCTTGATTAGTTTGGTCAAACCACATCAATTACACTAAGCCTTCAGCCCCAGTTCTGGAATCCCTAAAGGGAGTTATGACCATCTCTATTGAAGAAACAACAAGCGAGGATCTGGACTCCCAAGAGGTAGCTAAGTCTAGTTCTATTAATATCCTCCCCCTTAACCCTAAGGGTGATGAAGAGGTCCCTAGCTCTCCGAAGAAAATCGTGGAGTTTGGTGAGGATAGATCATTTGAAGAATTACCCTTTGTGGAGGTTAAGAGTAGAAAGAAGAAGAAAGGAGCTACCTCACCCTTAAGTGGAGTAGCAACCAAGAGATCTTCCAAGGCTGATGTAGGTACTGAAAAGAGAAGACCAGGGAGGCCTTCAACAAGTACTATTAGGGAAAGAGATAGCATGAAAGAAATAGCAGGAGGGATGCAAAAAAACCCTTATGGATATGTGCTCCAAGAGCACAAAAAATGGGTTATCATGAAGATCCTTTCATGGAACATCAGGGGGTTAAATAACAGTCATAAACATGACCTCTTGTCTAACCTAATCCGGGATCTAAAGCCGGATATTCTGCCGATTCAAGAAACCAAGATGCAAATTGAGAAACTGGACCTCATTAAGAATAGATTTTTTGTTGAGTGTGGCCTTCATGGCTGTAACTCTAAGGGTGCCTCTAGAGGGATAGCTACTCTCTGGAATCCCAAAAGTGTCTCTGGATTCCTAGTTTTAGCGGACTCTAACCAGGTTGTCACCAAGTTTGTTCGTAAAAAAGATGATACGACCTGAGTTATCTCAAACATCTATGCCCCCAATAATAAGAATGCCAAAAAAAATCTTTGGCATAGACTTGGTGTCTTCAGAAGTTTGAGCCCTGGATCTAAATGGATGATCATGGGAGACTTTAACTCTGTGCTCAGAGATGGAGAGAAAAAAGGAGGAGCCCCGACGCCTCTGGACTCCAAAATGGATCTAATGGATTTTGTTAACAATGAAGCTCTGTTAGATCTGGATCTCAAGGGAGCCAAGTTCACTTGGTCTAACCAAAGAACTGGGGAAAGTCTCATTTAAGTCAGATTAGATAGATCCCTTGTCTCGATGAATTGGCTTGACTCTTATTCCTGTAAGTTATCTGCTCTTACTAGGCTTGGTTTTGATCACTTTCTGATAGTTCTCATAGCTGATAAAATGGGCAAAAGAAAGAGATTCCCCTTCAGATTTGAAAAGATGTGGCTTCAGCACCTGGAGCTTAAGGAAAAGATTAGAGAATGGTGGAATATTGAAGTGGAAGGAATGACTATGTACATGCTAGCTAAAAAATTGCAAAATGTTAAGAGTAATGTGAAAAAATGGAATAGATCTACTTTTGGTCAAATTTTTGAGAAAGAGATAGTGAAAGGTGAGCTAGACAGAATTCAGAAAGAAATCCAAATGGGTGGTATGTCTCAAGAAACCAGGGAGGCTGAGATGGACCTCCTCAACTCCCTCCATAAGATTGTTTCGAAAGAGGAAAACTTTTGGAAATAGAGATCTAGAGCTATATGGCTGAAAAGTGGAGATCATAATACCAATTTTTTCCACTTAACTACTTTGAAGAATAGATCTGCTAATAGAATCAAGAACATCGCTTCGAATGGAAAAATCATCTTGGATGAAGTGGAAATTCAGAAGGAAGCCAAGTCCTTCTTCTCCTCTCTTCTAAAAGCGGAAGGAACCCTGGATCTTAATATGGAAAATACTTTTCTTGAGGTTATCCCCAAAGTAATGGATGACAATGACAACAAGTTGATGACCAAAATCCCCTTGGAGGATGAAATTAAGGGAGCTGTCTTCTCCTTTGAAGGTAACAAGGCTCTTGGGCCTGATGGTTTCCCTCATTTCTTCTTCCAAACTTTTTGGGATATAGTTGCTAATGACACCTGCAATGCTACTAAGGAATTTTTTGGCACCAAAAGGTTACTTAAGGAGCTTAATTCTACGTTTCGTGTGCCCATCCCGAAGAAGAATGGAGCTAACTCCTTTGCTGATTTTCGTCCTATTAGTCCTTGCAATTCTATTTTCAAGATTATCTCTAAAGTTGTTGCTTGCAGACTCCAAGTCCTTCTCCCGCATCTTATCTCGGTGCAGCAGAGTGGGTTTGTCCTGGGTAGACAAATCCTTGACTCCATAATCTATGTTCAAGAGAATATTCACTCCTTGGGGCTAAATAAGGAGGGATTTATTCTCAAACTAGATCTCATGAAAGCTTATGATAGAGTTGACTGGAATTTTTTGACTAATGTTCTGACTAAGTTCAGTTTTAGTGCGAAATCCCTTCAGATTCTCCGACAGCTTTTCCAGGGTCCTAAGTTCTTGGTTCTAGTGAATGGTACTCTGTCAGGTTTTTTCATTAGTTCTAGAGGGTAGAGACAAGGAGACCCTATCTTGCCTTTCTTGTTTGTTATCATGGTTGAAGTCGTGAATAGAAATATCCAGAAGGAGCAAGGGTCTTTGCCCATCCTCGACTGGACCTTCCTACTCTCATCAACAATTCATTGATGATACTAATATAATGGGGGAAGCCTCCGTTAAGGAAGCCTGTACGGTTAGAAGCATTCTATTGAACTATGAAAAGGCCTCGGGTCAAAAAATTAGTTTGCCAAAGAGCTCAATCTTCTTCTTCAACACCCCGGTTCCCAGGCAACTTAAAATAGCTAGTATTCTATAGTGTAGAGTGGAATCCCTCCCATCCATTTATCTTGGTTTGCCTCTTTATGAGGAAAAAATCCCTGATTCTTTCTGGTAGAACATGGTCGATAAATTTTATTCTAAGTTGGCAGGGTGGAAAGGGGCAACCCTTAGCCAAGCAGGAAAAATTCAGTTAATCAAAGCTTCTCTACAAAATCTCCCTATCTACTCTATGTCCCTATTTAAAATTACTACTAAAATTAGAGATAGGATTGAGCAAATCCAAAAAAGATTTCTTTGGTCTGGTACTGTGGAGAAAAAGAGAATTTCGTTGGTGGCTTGGGATTCAGTTTGTAAGTCTAAAAACTCTAGAGGTCTTGGATTAAAACTCAAAGATTTCAACTCTGCTCTCCTAGCAGCCAATGATTGGTGCCTAATAATGGAAAATAAGGAGTGGACAGAGATAATGAAAAACAAATACCTAAAGGGTCATAATCGCTTCAGTGAAGTGCTAGATTGTCTGACTTTACCTGAAGGATCTGAAATCTAGAAAAACATTTCTCAGTCTAAGGAAATAATAAGAAAAGGCTCTATTTGGAAGATAGGAGATGGCAGCAAAGTGGACTTTTGGAAGGACTGGTGGTATGGGGACCTCTCGCTTAACAAACTGGCCTAGGCGAGCCCCTTTGAAGGTATTTTCTCAGCTTCTTGTGGTCCGAAGGTGAGGGATTACATTGTTGCAGGAAAATGGAAGAACTTCTCGACCGACTGGCGCATGATTGATTTCTAGAATAAGCTCAACGTTTTCCATATTCCCCTTCGTAGGATCGAAGATCACCTAATTTGACAGGCCACTTCCTTAGGGCATTACTCTGTGGCATCGGGATTCAAATAACTTTTTCCTTCGGTCGAGGATCCTCCCTTTTAGGTGAGATTGTGGGATGATAAACTTATCCCTAAGATCAATATTTTCTTTTGGTTGCTTGCTCAAGATAGGGTGCTTACATGTGACAACTTGTGTAAAAGGGGCTTCTCATTGGTCAATAGATGCCCCTTGTGTTTAAGTGATTCTGTGGTGCAGGAGCACCCTTTCAACAGTCATTGGAGGGAGAAGACTAAATATAGTTTGTCATTATGCATTCTGTTATTGTTAAATAAGGTCTATTTGACCAAAGCTAGATTGTAATTTGCATACAGTTGACTGTGCAAATCCCTAGGATAAGGTTGTTAGTTTGTTATGTTAGGTAGTTGGATTTTATCTCCTAGCCGCTGGGAATCCAATCGGTACTACCATTTTGAGTAGTTCAAATACCCTAGATTGGGTTCTTTTCAGGGTGAGGATTTGATGTTGAGCAGTTCTGTATTGGAGAATTGAAAAAGTGGAACTGTAAATCAGATAGTTGTAATCACTTCCTGCAAGCTAAATAAGATACCCTGTTTTGTGTTATTTTCCTGTTTACATTCACTGTGAAATTGCCTAGGAGGCTGAATGGATTTTCAACCATTCAACTAGTAGATTGCTTCGCAATCAGTGGAATGGGTGTAGGTAGTAGATTAGGGTTTTGTTCTGTTTGTGCAGGTTGTTGCATGGTTGTATGCAGTTTGTTATGAAGAACCCTAGCATTTTTGATGTGCTAGGTGGATAGATATCGAATTGATAGAATCTCGCAAAGTTTGTTTGTTTAGGACGAAGACAGTTAGTTTTGATCGATTGGAAGGAGAAACTGCGAGCATATTGCATTTAGATGCGAGGGATGCAGGCTAAAATCCTATCGCTGATAACATCGGGCATCAAAACCATGTTAAACATTTGTATTTTCAGCTTTTAGGGTTGATATACATGCTCTGTGTATATCGCAAGGTACAAACTCTGTGTATACCTCCTTTGTATGTTTTGTGCATATATCGGTATCAGTCGTCGAGTGGTCAACGACATCGGCGTGACAGAGTATGTTGGAGCGACATCATCCACGAAGGCCGATGGGGTAGGTGTTGCCGATAGGCAACCAAAAGCGATAATAACGATATCGCTGAGAGAAGGCTTTCGGGGAGACATTTTACATAGACGTTGATGAGTTAAGTGTTGCCGATAGGCAACTTAACTTTTCAGTAGGTATTGGTAGGAGTTAAGTGATCGGGGGAGAATAAATTTGGTTGGCCGATGGGTGTTCTCTCACCGATGGGCGAACTAACAACATACATGCAAAGTTAAATGTATGTGAATGGGCGTTTGACTTATCCCATGCACGTTTCCGCCAGTGGCTCTGCATCATAGTGGTATCAGAGCGAAGGAACGTTTTTCTGGAAAAATGAAAGGGACAATATGTCTGACGGAGAGGGATCATAGGAATTCTCAGCAAGGATGACCAATGTCGAGTTGGCTGTTTTGGTCAAGAAGCAGATTGCAGAGAGCATTGTTGTAAAAGCTCAGAATCAGGCGTTGCAAAATGAGCTGGAGAAATTGAGGGATAAGGTAAGTTCTGGTAAGGAAGAAGATAGGGATGAAGAGGAGATCCCTAGGCAGGAAGAAATAGATGTTCCTGCAGACCAGAAGCTTTTTCTAGATGCCCTCAAATCCATGGAAAGGAGGACCGTGGACATGAAAAGTGACCTACCAGTGTTTGTAGGCAAGATGGATCCTAATTCGGTGATGGAGTGGATAGACTCCCTGAACAATTTCTTCGAGACAGAGGAAATACCAGATCATCAACGAATAAAGGTGTCTCAGTCCAAGATGAAAGGAGCTGCATTGACTTGGTGGAATTTCATCCAAGATGACAGGGTGAAGGAAGGAAATAACAAAATTGTTACATGGAAGAAGATGATGGCTTTGGTGAAAGAAGCCTATGTCCCATTGGACTATAATATTTAGTTACACAAGAAGAGACAAAATCTGAAACAAAAGGAACTAGATGTCGGTTCATATACTGAGGAATTCATGAAGTTGTGTGTTAAGACAAAGGCGAAAGAAAATGAGGATG
The DNA here is from genome assembly GCA_027924645.1 of Cunninghamia lanceolata. NCBI lineage: Eukaryota > Viridiplantae > Streptophyta > Pinopsida > Cupressales > Cupressaceae > Cunninghamia > Cunninghamia lanceolata. The sequence goes on along the minus strand of BSBN01000311.1, from coordinate 3,642,061 downwards.
AAAGAGTAGCAAGATATCTCAATGGATTGAGATTCAACATCCAAGAAGATCTAAATCTGCATAACCCAGATACAGTTCAGAAATGCTATCAATTGGCACTCAAGGTAGAAGATAAACTGAAGAGGAGGTAAGAACAGAATTATAGAGGAAGAGGAAGATAGCAGATAGGGGGAAGAAATCCTTTCAGAGGTAGAGGACAAGGATTTGGAAACCAAGGTGGAGCACATCAAGAAAACAATAAAGGAGATAGTAATCAGACCTACAGAGGAGGTTACAATCAGAAAGATAACTTTCGAGGCAGTAGACCACCATTCAAAGGGAGATCTCAGGGTAGAGGACCTCTCAGATGTTACAATTGCAATCAGGAAGGTCATATAGCCAGTAGATGTCTAGAAAAAGCATCAAGCTCAATGGGAGAAAGAAGATCAAATCTGATTCAAGAATCTGATGGCCAGAGTGTGACAAGTTCAAACACTTACCAAAGTGTGAATGCCCCTGACAACTATGGGTATCCAGAGACAGGAGAGTCCTTAATGATTAGAAGGACAATGACTACCATGAAGGTACCTGATAGAGAACCCCCACAGAGGAAGTCTCTTTTCAAAACCACTTGAAAGACAGGAGGAAAGGTATGTAAAGTTCTGATTGACTCTGGTTCTACTAAAAATTTTGTGTCTGTTGAAATGATAGAAAAACTAAAGCTTAGAAGACGGCCACATCCGTGTCCATATAAGATCTCATGGCTCACTCAAGGTCAGCAAACAATTGTGAAAGAGCAGGCTTGGGTGGAGTTTCAGATTGGAGCATATAAGGACAAATTGCTGTTTGACATAGCTCAGATGGATGCTTGCCATCTTCTCTTTGGGAGACCATGGAAATATGATTTGAGAGCCCAACATGATGGAGTTTGGAATACATACTCAATCACCAAAGATGGTAAAGTCATAGAGTTACTACCCTTGATGTAGAAGGAAGCAGAGTCCAAAGAAAAAGAAGCCAAGGTAATGTTGGTAGAAGGCAATCAGTTTATGAAGGAGATAACACAAGAAGGCACAGTTGCATATGCCTTAATTCCATGTCTGAATATGAACAAAGTGCAGCAACAAGAAGTCAAGGTAGAAAATAAGCAAAGGTTTATAGATCCTGCTGTCCAAGAACTATTGGACAAATACAAAGGCACCGTTTCTGATGGAATGCCAAGGTCTCTACCACCTATTAGAGATATCAGTCATTGCATAGACCTAATCCCAGGGTCTACACTCCCAAACAAGGCAGCCTACAAGCTTACTCCAGATCAGAATGCAGAGGTTGCAAAGCAGATTGAGGAATTATTGGAGACAGGTCTCATTGGTAAAAGTTTAAGTCCATGTGCAGTACCGACTGTACTAGCACCCAAGAAGAAGGGCACTTGGAGACTGTGTACTGATTCTAGGGATATCAACAAGATCACAATCAGATATAGATTTCCAATCCCTAGAATAGAAGACTTGCTTGATTGTTTAGGAGGTGCCAAATACTTCACAAAGATAGATTTGAAAAGTGGCTATCATCAGATAAGAATTAGGCCTGGAGATGGATGGAAGATAACATTCAAGACTAATGAGGGGTTATATGAGTGGAAGGTCATGCCTTTTGGTTTGTCCAATGCCCCTAGTACCTTTATGAGATTGATGAATGAGGTTTTGAGAGAATTCATGGGAAAATTTGTCATAGTCTACTTAGATGACATACTGATTTTCAGTAATACAAGGGAAGAGCATCTCAAGCATATAGAATTGGTTCTCAAAAGGTTACATGAAGAGTAGTTAACGATCAACTTGGAGAAGTGTTTGTTCATGCAAGAAGAGATCATCTACCTAGGTTTTGTCATCTCACATGGCAAACTAAAAATGGATCAGGAAAAAGTAAGTGCCATATTGTCTTGGCCAACTCCTAAAACCATGAATGATGTCAGAATTTTCCATGGGTTAGCAACTGTTTATAGGAAGTTTATTAGAGGTTTTAGTCATGTTTGTGCACCCATGTTGGACACCATCAAAGGAGGACAGAAGTGCAGATTTATTTGGACAAAGGAGGCATATGATTCATTTGAAACATTGAAGAAGAAAGTAGCGCAGCAACCAGTCCTTGCACTTCCTGACTTTAACAAGATCTTTCAAGTAGAATGTGATGCCAGTCACATGGCAATTGGAGCTGTACTCAACCAAGAATGTAGGCCTATTGCATTCTTCAGTGAGAAGTTAAATGATGCTAAGAAGAAGTACTCATCTTATGATTTAGAGATGTATGCTCTAGTCTAGTCACTCAAGAAGTGGAGACATTATTTGTTGCCAAAAGAATTCATAGTGTTTACAGATAATCGGGCCCTTAGCTTCATAAACAGTTAAGAGAAGTTGAACCACCGTCACATGAAGTGGGTGGAAACCTTACAAGCTTTTACTTTCACACTGAAACACAAGAAAGGAGTCAAGAACAAGGTAGCAGATGCCTTGAGCAGAAGGGTTCTGACCATAAATCAGATCCAGCTAGAGAGTGTTGGTATTGATTCTTTGAAAACTATGTATGATGCTGATGAAGATTTTGGAGAAATTTATCAGGTATGTACTTCTTTTGGGGATCAGTATCATGTTGAGTATTCTGAATTTCTGATACAAGATGGATTACTTTTCAAAGGAGGACAGTTGTGTATCCCAAAGTGTTCTATGATACTGAATATCATCAGGGAAAAACATTGTGGAGCTATGGCAGGACATTTTGGTCTGGATAAGACTCTTGATCTGATAAAAAGACATTATTATTGGCCTAAGTTATAGTTTGATGTCAGAAAATTTGTGGAGACATGTGATCTATCAAAAGGCAAAAGGAAGATCTACTAATGCTGGTTTATATCAGCCACTGTCCATTCCTTCTAGACCATGGGAAAGCATAAGTATGGATTTTGTGTTAGGTTTACCTAGAACAAGAAAGGGATATGATAGTGTTTTTGTGGTGTTAGATAGATTCAGTAAAATGGCACATTTCTTGCCTTGTAAAACTACTTGTGATGGTTCATATGTTGCAGACCTGTTTTTCAAAGAAATAGTAAGAATACATGGATTGCCATTAAGCATAGTATCCGATAGGGATGTGAAATTCATTGGGCATTTTTGGAGGACTCTTTGGAAGAAGCTTGGTACAAATTTGTCTTTCTCATCAGCTTATCATCCTTAGACTGATGGCCAGACTAAAGTGGTCAATCGTTCATTAGGCAATCTATTGAGATGTTTAACAAGACAACATGGAGAGAAGTGGGATAACATTCTCTCACAGGCAAAATTTTCCTACAATGATACTATCAATAGGAGTACAGGAAAATCAACTTTTTAGGTGGTCTATGGAATCCATCCCAGAGGTATCTTGGAGCGAAGAGACATGCCTACAGGAGATTCTGTTAGTTCAACTGGAGAAGCTTTTGCATCAGCCATCAAAGAGGTACATGATCAAGTAAAAACCCAACTCCAACACACCCAAGCGAAATATAAAGCTTATGCTGATAAGAAAAAGAGAGATGTGCAATTTGATGTTGGAGATTTGGTGTGGGTTCATTTGAAGAAAGAAAGGCTTCCAAAAGGCCAGCACACTAAGCTTATGCAGAGGAAGATTGGACCATGTTAGATTTTGAAGAAATGTGGACCAAATGCTTACAAACTCCAACTTCCTTTTGATCTTGGTTTATCACCTATCTTTAATGTCTGTGATCTTACTCCATACAAACTTAATCCAGACATAGACCAGGAGTCACTACAGGTTTCAGCAGATGCTGACATTCCTAAACATGATCCTCTAAAATTGCAGCAGGTTTTAGATTCTAGAGTGGCAAAGAAGACCAGGAACAAGGAATATCTAGAATACTTGGTCACTTGGCAAGGCCAACCTGATTCAGAGGCTATTTGGATGACTGAAGAACAGATTCACACACATGGTGCCAACCTCTAGCATCTCATCTCAAGTGGACTTGAGATTTCTTCTCTTAGGGAGTATGGTGTAGGAGCACCCTTTCCACAGTCATTGGAGGGAGAAGACTAAATATAGTTTGTCATTATGCATTCTGTTATTGTTAAATAAGGTCTATTTGACCAAAGCTAGATTGTAATTTGCATACAGTTGACTGTGCAAATCCCTAGGATAAGGTTGTTAGTTTGTTATGTTAGGTAGTTGGATTTTATCTCCCAACCGCTGGGAATCCAATCAGTACTACCATTTTGAGTAGTTCAAATACCCTAGATTGGGTTCTTTTCGGGGAGAGGATCTGATGTTGAACAGTTCTGTATTGGAGAATTGAAAAAGTGGAACTGTAAATCAGATAGTTGTAATCACTTCCTGCAAGCTAAATAAGATACCCTGTTTTGTGTTATTTTCCTATTTACATTCACTGTGAAATTGCCTAGGAGGTCGAATGGATTTTCAACCATTCCACCGGTAGATTGCTTCGCAATCAATGGAATGGGTGTAGGTAGTAGAATAGGGTTTTGTTCTGTTTGTGCAGGTTGTTGCAGGGTCGTATGCAGTTTGCTGTGAAGAACCCTAGCATTTTCGATGTGCTAGGTGGACAGATATCAAATTGATAGAATCTCGTGAAGTTTGTTTGTTTAGGACGAAGACAGTTAGTTTTGATTGATTGGAAGAAGAAACCGTGAGTATATTGCATTTAGATGCGAGGGATGCAGGCTAAAATCCTATCGCTGATCAGATCGGGCGTCAAAACCATGTTAAACATTTGTATTTTCAACTTTTAGGGTTGATATACATGCTCTGTGTATATCACAAGGTACAAACTCTGTGTATACCTCCTTTGTATGTTCTGTGCGTATACCGCTATCGGTCTTTGGGTGGTCAATGGCATCGGTGTGATGGAGTATGTCAGAGCGACATCATCCACAAAGGCCGATGGGATAGGTGTTGCCGATAGGCAACCAAAAGCGATAATAACGATATTGCTGAGAGAAGGCTTTCGGGGAGACATTTTACATAGAGGCCGATGAGTTAAGTGTTGCCGATAGGCAACTTAACTTTTCAGTAGGTATCGGTAGGAGTTAAGTGATCGGGGGAGAATAAATTTGGTCGGTCGATGGGTGTTCTCTCACCGATGGGCAAACTAACAATATACATACAAAATTAAATGTATGTGAATGGGCGTTTGACTTATCCCATGCATGTTTCCGCTAGCGGCTCTGCATCATTATGAAGATTCCTTCCATTTGGTCCTCTCTTGTCCCTTTTCTCTTGAGCTTTAGAACAAGATTCTTTCCTTTTGGAACCTAAGCTGGACCTTCCCCAACTCCACTAAAGATCTGGTCTCTCAATGGATGTGCCCTATTTCTAACCCTTCCCTCAGATTCCTTTGGTCCCTTTGTGCTCCCCATATTGCTTGGGGCCTATGGAAGGAGAGGAATAACCGGCTATTCAAGACACCAACCTATCTTCTGAAAATCTATTTTTTAAAGTGGTCAAAAGCATCAAGGAGAATTTCAAAGCCAGGATCGAAGAACAACTCTCCCAAGATAAAAGAGTTGAGTTGACTCAAATGGAATGTATCATTTCTAACAATTATAACTTATCTAAAGATATATATACTTCCTTCAAAAAATGAAACACCCTAGAGGGGAAGTGGTGTGGTTTTTACCTCCAGAAGGATGGATCAAAATCAACTTTGATGGGGTAGCTAAAGGTAACCTTGGAGCTACAGGTAGTGGGGGGGTGATAAGAGATAATCATGGTAGGTTCATAGTGGCAGTGGCACTCCATCTGGGTACATAAACTAACCACTATGTCGAAGCGAAAACCGCCTATCATTCGATTACTCTAGCTCACGCTAAGGGTTATAGTAAAGTCTGGATCAAAGGAGACTCTATGAACATTATCAAATGTCTTAAAGGCACCTCTAAACCTAGTTGGTCCATTGAGACCTTAATTGAAGATGCTATTATGTTGTTGAATACTTTTGAAGCCACCCATATTTCTCACATATATCATGAGGGGAACAAGGTGGCAGATGCTTTTGCTAACCTAGGGGTTAATAATGAAGCTAAGATCATATGGGATGAATTTATTTCAACCCCGATAAATGTTAAAGATTTGCTTATAAATGATAGTATCCATGGTACGACTACCAAGAACCTCTAATCAGATCATCATGAAACCTAAAGGTTTGCAGAACTCGCCCATCCAGAAAATTCATCCCACATAGATTATGGGTGCAAATATCACCAATTTAGCTCTGTTCGGCCTCATTGTTACTTACACTTCTATTTGCAGAGAGTTAGATTTATCTCCGTGTCTAAATTTCAGAATGGGGGGTGATAGAAATAGGGTTGAACCTTCTTCTTGTGAGGGAGTTAAGTAGAAGCTGAAGGTGTGGAGGATCTTGGAGGTTGGAGGTCTCACGACTTTTATGGAAAATCTTCATGGTGCTGACCTGAATGTCACTGCCATGTTTGTGAGAAGCTACAAGAACAGGAGGGTCATGGCGTATGGGTGGGATATGGCCATTTCTAAAGACTTAATTACCAAGGTGACGGGGCTTTCCACCACTGGTAAGAAATTCTTTCACGAGAGAAAGCAGAGTGAGGAAGCCCTCAATAGCTTCTTCAAAGGCAATGAAAGGGATAAGCTAATCAAATTTCAGACTGGAGGGTATAACCGTCTGTCCATTAAGACAATCTAGGCAGAGGTGGCTGAAATTATAATGAGATACATAACCCTGGATGGAAGGTATGTGGCAATTTATTCCTATCACTTCAATTTGCTAAACCATTTTAGACATGGCTTGTCTGTGTCTTTCCCCTTCTATCTTTTTTCTTCTTTGGAGTTTGGTCTGAAAGAACATAGTAGAAACCCTAAGCTTCCAGTTTTACACGAGAGTCTCATTTTACTCATTATGGAGCATATGAAAAAAAACACCCCCAAAAAGTCTCTGAAACATAATCCCAGTGCTAAGAGGAAGGGGAGGGTGGTGTCTAGTGAAGAGGAGTATGATTCTGAGGATGAGGACTAGGAAATGGAAGAGGAAGAAGAGGAGACAGAGGAGGAACCCTCTAGTAAGAAAAGAAAAATGCAAAAGAGCGAAGTGTCCATTTCTTGGTCAGCAGGTTCGAAACGAGTGATGACTCTGACTCCTCTGTGAAGGAGATTTTTGATAAGAAGATGATGCCTAAGAAGAGGAATACCCCTGCTATGATGAAGAAAGGAAAAAAAACTATGGAGGAGGCCCAGGGTTGTGTGCTGGATGTTGGTGCCTCTTCTCAGAAATAGAGTAGTAAGATGAAGCTTCGTAAGAAGGTCAAGCTGGGGGAAAGGAACAGGTTGAGGAAAATATCTAGTTTGCTGGAAGTGCAGTCCACAAATAGGGGATCAAGCAGAAATAGGGGATTGGGGAGAAGTCTGACAAGGAGAAGGACAGGCTGGAAGACCCTCTGGGTATGTCCACCCCTATCCCTGATCCAAGTGTTAGCGTCAAGTTTCCAGAAATCAATAGCCCTTTGGTTAACCTCCCTGAAGATTTTGACGAACTGTTAGCCAAGGCAAGAAATAGAGATCAAGTGGAAGAGGTCTTCAAACTAGTGAAGAACTTGGTGAACTCTCAACACAAAATGACTAAATGGTTCTTCCTATAAATTAGTAGAATTAACACCGAACTCTAGTTGCTTCATGATAGTGTGGTGAATGGGACCAATTCTACTGTAGAACATGACACTTTAATTTTTAGAAATTGGGATGCCATTCCCAATATGGAGGAAATGGAGAGGGAAATGATTAGGATGAGAGAAGAGTTCAATACAAGGATTTAGTATCTCAAGGGGAAGATTACTGAGCTGAATAGTAACATTGAAAAACTCTGCAACATCAGTAAACTCTCCATTTAGAATAGTCTCAATGGAAAATTCTGTAAGAAGCTTAAAGAGCTTAGAAAGGAACATTTCAAGGACTTCAAGGCCGAGGACATCATGAAAGATGTGGATTTGGATAATCAGGACATAGGAGATAACACTTTGAACACAGGTAAATAGGTGGTTGGTGAAGACACAGGGGGACCTTCGACCCACACCAGGGGGAAAAACAAAAAGTAGTTCAAAGTTGAGAAGAGAGAGCTGATAGACTTTGCCAAAATGCATTAGAATTTTTATGAACAGGAATTAGAAGCGGCAGAGACCCTAAAGAAGATGAACTAATCTTGTCTAGTTTGGTTTTATCTGGACTCTTTGTTGCTACTTACTATATGTTTATGTTTTCTGGTAGCTTCTAGTTAGCTTACAGTTGGCTTACTTCTTTTTGTATGTTTCTTTTTGTGAAGGGTTTCGGGGTCCCTCTCAAAACCTGTTTGACCACTTTAATAAAAACACTTCTCCCCACATATCCCAAATAAAAAATTAGTCTTTTATTCCATATAAGACAATTTTTATTCCACTTGTCCTAAAATGCATTAATGGGCTCTTACAACACCTAACATGTCATATTTTTCATTTATGAGAACTCTTCCCCAAATGAATTAAAAATTCATTTCTAATCCTCACCTCTTCCCCAAAAGAATTTCAAATTCATTTCTATTCCATCTCATCTAACCTCATTTAATACACACCCCTTCCCAAGGTGAATTAAAAATTCATCTTTATTCTCATCCCTCCATTTTTGTTGATTAAATCTAAGCCCTCCACCTCACATGCATCCTCAGCCATTGATCTCTACATTCAATCTCAACCCTTGGATCAAACCCCCCTTCAAAATGCCTATAAATAGAAGCTCTCCCAAGCCATTTCATCTTGTAATTTTGAGTAGTGTTATAATGCCAAAATCATCTCTATCTTCCCATCTTTGAGCTAGGTTTTAGTGAGTTGCATTCTAGTTTGAGAGCATTTCACATAATAAAGCCATGGGTAAAGATAGAGAGTAAGGGTGCACTCTCTCAACCTTATCAAGGAGAAGGAGATCATTTGAAGGTATAAACTTGTGTTTCATTGCATTTTCTGTTTTTCACCTTATTTGTTTTCCCTATCCTCAGAAGTGTTTTGAGGTTTTTTGTTTTAGTGAGAGTATTTTTTTAGTGGGTTTTGTAGATTTGTTGTGGTGGAAGCCATGGCTAGAATATCTTGGTTAGAAATTGAGAATTTCAATGGTTTTAGGTACAAGTTGTAAAAATTAAGAATGGAGGATCTCTTGGAAGAGAGGGATTAGTGGAGAGAAATTGCAGAGGAGGTAAAGCTCTTGAATGTCTAATGAATATTGGACAAAAATAGATCTAGAAGGCATGGGGAATCATTTGATCATATCTTGTAGATTGTGTTCTCTTGAATGCCTAAGAGGAGGCTATTCTATTAAATGAAGAGTCTTTTGAATAAGCTATTTTTGAAAATAAAGATTTACTTTTTGAAAATGAAAGATAGAGTCTCTATTACTAAGAATTTGAATGATTTTAATTTTATTTTGAGTTAGCTAGGTTCTATTGATGTTAAGCTAAATGTGAAGGATAAGTGTGTTTTATTGCTTTGTTCTTTGCCCAAATCTTGGGAGAATCAAATCATTGTTCTACATGGTTCTATGATAAATCTAAAAATGGATGCCCTTGTTTCTACTTTTCTTAGTGACTTGAGACGAGGAGAAAATCCATGGATGAGGGCTCAAAAGATGCATTACATGTTTTGGGAAAGCCCAAGGACAAAGGTGGGTATCAAGGGAAACAAAAGAAATTGAAAGATGGATCAAAATCCAAAGAATGGTCCAAAACCCTTGGTAAGAGTAGAGTGTAAGTGTAGGAACTATATGAAGTAGGGCCACATAAAGAAGGAATGCAAAAACATGAAGAAAATCTATGATGATTCCTCCATTGAGAAATCCTCTGATGATGGTGATAGTAATGCTTTATTCATTTCTGTTAATGTTGCTAGTGATGACCGTTGGCTCATTGGTTCAAGTTTCTCCTACCATATGACTCCCCACAAGGAATGGTTCTCATCTTATCGGGTTTATGATGGAGAGGTTTTCCTTGGTGACAAAACTTCACAGCAGATTGTTGGCAAGGGTGTGTTTTAGTGATGGGAGAGTGAAAATTCTTAGTGGTGTTTTGCATATTCTAGGACTTGTGAGAAATCTTATTTCTATATCCTGAATGATTTTGGAGTAAATGTGATGTTTGATCATTTTGGTTATAGGTTTGTGAGAGGAAATTTAGTGGTGCAAGGGGCTCATAGTGTGAGAATCTATTTAGGTTTGGTGCCTCCAAAGTTTGTAATTTTATTAATGTAATTGCACCCTTGAAAAATGCATGTATCTTGTGGCACCAATCTTTAGGCCACATTGGCAAAAAAGGTCTTCATAGCATTTTTAAGAAAAATGTGGTTGAAATTTATTTTGGTTATTTTTATGAGTTTGCATTGTGTGTTTGGAAAGCAAAATAGATTTTTTTCTTGTTGGAAGTACTAGAGAAAAATGTGTTTTGAAGTGATTCATTTGGATGTGTTTCATCTCGTGGATGTGGATTCTATTGATAAATCACATTATTATATTTAATTTTTGATGATTACTCAAGATACACATGGGATTGTTTTCTTAGATCTAAATTTGAAGATTTATCTAAGTTTAAAGATTTTAAGGCTTTGGTTGAGAAGTAGTTAGATAGGAAGATAAAGGTGTTGAGATCTAATAATGGAGGTGAATATTTCTCTAAGGAATTCAATTTTTTTTGTAGATGTGCAGGTATTGTGTGGTAGAAGACTACTCCTTACAAAGAATGAAATATACCAACACACAACTAGGAAGGGAAAAATAACAAGCAATAACAACACCCAAGAGTTACAAGGCAACCACGAGGAGGGCTGAAAGAAGGAAGCAATAAGGACTCATTCCATGAACTGAAACACTCTTTGACATTGGCTTGAATTATTGTTGGCCTGAAACTACATGACGTGTTCTTTAATTTGCTCAAGTTGAACTGTTACATTCTTCTTGGAGAAATCTTGAAGCTATGGAAAAAAGAAGCAACCCGAAGAAAGATGTCAGAGTAAAGCCTTAGAGTAATAGTTGCCTAATGAAAGTTGGAGCTAGAAAACATAGCAACACATCTAGTTTTCTAAATATGCATTAAGATGAATTGTCTAATAGAATCAACAATCACATTTTTGTGTAGCCTCAAACCAAAGATAGCTTCTTTCTAATTCAAATCATGATGAAAAATAGCAGGAAAGTCTCTAAAAATAGCAGTCCATTGTTCCTTAACAAAAGACCAGTCCCAAAAGATATGTTTCATATTTTTTAGTAGATAAACAAAAGGGACAATTAACTCGCTGAACCATAATACATTTCAATCTATCCCCAACAAGCAATTTGCAATGTAGAATTTTCCAAGCCAACACTTGTGCTTCAAAATCAACTTTTGATTTTCAAATTTGAGCACTCATTTTGGTCCAAACTTTGGAGCTAACTCTACACTTCCATTTATAATTCAAGCAGGGAGTAACTGGCCAGTGAGGAAGGATCTAAATATAAACTTTCTTGAGAGGAAGATAATTGGAATAACCAAAAGACAATCATCTCCAATCTTAAAAAAAGTTACATTCTTCATGGATACATAATTTCATAGTAAGATCTAGAGGAACTAATGATTGCACAAATATTATAAATTGTTTATACTTGTTACTCAAACCATAATACTCCTTGGTAGTCTGCCATGATGCCCATTGAAAAACATTAAATCACAAATGTATTTAAATTGTTAAACCCCTTTCTTGAACAAATAGTAGGCATGTCTAGGGAAGTAAATAGATGGTGGTTGATCATGATAATTAATAAGTTTATTCCACCAGATGGATGATGAGGCAAAGCTAAAGCCATACTATAAGGAATACTCATTCCACTTCAATAATTGACTAACATGCTGCTAAGTTTTCCAAATTAACTACAAAGGAAAGGATGCTTTTAATTTTGAAGAAGAGGGAAAGGATAATTTTATCTAGCCAACTCATTGATTTCCATTTCTTCTTGGCTGATGCTTCAATAATTTGATGACAAACTAAAATTTTATAGGGTTCATCTCCTCTAGTAGCTCTAATAATCCACTTTGCAACTAGACATAACCACTGTGTCTTGGGGTCTATGAGCCCCAAACCACCTTTATATCTCGATTGAATGCAATGTGACCAAAAAGAAGCAATGAATCTTGTATTACCATCCAACTTAGACCAGAGAAATTTTTAGTTTATTCAACTCTTTGTAACCTTTCTTAGATGGCATCCAACAAGGCGAGTAGTAAACATGTGTGGCAATTAAAATTCTAAGAGCAACTTGAATTTTACTTGTCAAGGATAAACATTTGTTGCCCTAATTAAAAGACTTATTTTTAAGTCTATTTAAGAACTCATTCCACATCTCAGAAAGAGGGACTCCTATTCCAAAATGAGTGTTGAGATATCTAGTTATCTCTCTGTGTTCAAATTATCTCCATTCCTTAGGAATCTATTGAGGGATAGAGCCATTTTGGGACTAAAAAAATAGTCTTGTTAAGAGCTAATTGTGAGCCAAAAATAGAATAATACAGATTTAAGATATCCAAGGTATTACCTAACCCTTCCAAAAAATTATGTATAAAAACATATTACCAGATCAACAAAGTGTGAGTTTACAACCACCATATTTTGAGGGATTGATATGTCTTTTATACGTTTCATCTGATTAGCTTTTTGTAGAAGATATCCCAAGGCATATGCTATAAGCACATATGAGAAGGGAGATAAAAGAAATCCTTTCATTATGGAATGTTGTAACTTGAATGATTCTGACATATAACTATTAATAACCAGGTGAGTGTTGGCATCTTTTAACAAAATTTGAACATGGTTATGGATTTTAGGCCCAAAACCTTACCATTGCATCATCTTAAGAATGAAATTCTAATGAATCCTCTCGTAGGCTTTATCAAAATCTAACTTGACTTGCAAAACATTTTGAATTGATTGTTGGGCCCATTCCATAGTTTCTCAAGCCAACATTAAATTGTCAAGGATGTATCTACCTCTTAAAACTTGATTTGTTCAACTCCCAGAATACCCTACACAACAAGCTTAATTCTAATAGCCAATGCCTTTGCAATAATTTTACACGAAGTATTTAATAAAGTAATAGGTCACCAACAAGCAATAGCATTTTAATTTTTCCCCCTAGGTATAAGTTTGATTAAACCTTTGTTGATGTTTGGGCCTAAGGAGCCATTCTGAAGAGCTTTTAAGTAGAGTAGATAAAAGTATTCTTTGCTATGATTCCACATGATTTGATAAAATTTAGTTGGAAGTCCATCAAAACCCAGGCTTTTATTAGATTTCATAGAGAAAAGAGCATGTTCAATTTCTTCCAAAGAAAGAATATGATCCAAAAATTGACTGTAACCTAGATCAATTTTATTAGGAATGTAATCTTTGACAATTTCTTCCAAAGCCTATTGAACATCTATCCAATTATTCTCTTCTTTAAATATCTTTTCATAAAATTCCCAAAACAACAAAATAATTTCAACAGAATCTGTGTGTAATCCATGCTCATCCATTATAGCATAATTCTCTTTTTTTATGCTTATAATTGAGGTAATTAAAGAAATTTTTTGGATCATTATTCCCTTCCTTGATCCAATGTAGTCTTGCTCTTATCTTAGCACCTTTCCCTTTATAATGATCTAATTTTCATACTCCATTTTTGCTTACAACAATAGAAGTTTGAATCCTCTCATTATTTGTATCAATATTTAGTTGTCTCCTTGCATGTTCCAGTTTCCCTTGAAGGGATTTTTCTTTACATTTCTGTTGCCATGCCATTCTCCTACTGAAGGACCATAGGAAATTAACACACTAGGTCAATGCAGAACACTACCACTCAACCCACGACTAACCCTCTTGAGGTTTAGGAATGAAATTATAAATTCCAACTAATGTAGCAACCACTCAAGATTATTTAAATGGGAAGTATTGAGTTTATAGGAGAGTTGTGAAGAAGGAGCAGAGTTTTGAGAAAATGAGATAGAGCAAATGATTGAAAATAAACAGATAAGGTGGTTGAATAGTCCAACTGAATACATGTAACAAAATGAGTAAGTTCTATTTGGATATTATGAGATAAATAAAATATATCCAACCTACTCAGCTTCCTATCACTTCTAGGTGTTGAACACACCAAGGTACTAAGAGGGGGGGTGAATTAGTATCTAATCAAACTTCAAGTCCCTCAGAGTAGATTAAAACTTAAGCATTACAACATCAACAAAAAATGAAAGACTAACACAATGCACATTGATGAGACCATGTTTTGTCTTGTTTTTCTTTCTTTAAGTACCTATTTCCTAAGACATTTCCAGACTTCTATACTATTGATGGTGGTTTTAGCACACAACAATGCAGGTGTGATTGCTGGTTTCACACCTCTCTTGAAAGTATCTTACCCTAGGTAAGACTACTCCAAGGATAATACAGCTAGGTCTTAGCTTGCTTGGAATTTCTCAGTTGATATGTTCTAGCTATGCCTACAAGGGGTCTTACATGCAATCTGCAAATCTTCAGGTTTGGGGCAGCAAATACACGTAACCCTTCTATGATTCTCAGCGGATAAACAAGATAAAGTGCTGCTGAAATTCTTATTCTAACAACTAATAGTGGTTTTTAAAGAAAATGTAAAAGGTGTAGGGTTTTAGAAGGATCCTAAGTGATGTTCACAATGCAAGGGTTATTTTCAGTAGACAAATATTCCAAAACTTCAAACCAGCTTTCTGAGTTACCAAACTGAAAAGGGTGTTATAGTGCTGCAGAAAATGGTGCTATCTTCAATGGAAATCAAAAGATTTTCAGACCCCATTCATTTGTTAAATACCCAAGAGATGGCGCAACTTAACTTATGAAATGCAGTTGAACTTCAGCACAAATAATAAGCCCAGACTAACTTTACACAACTATTTACCATCAGCAAACAGCTAAAAGTATGGACTTGGAATATTCATCAAATACTTCAGCAAACCATTAACATCATAAAAGCACAACTAATCTAACTATGGGAGAGCAAGAAGCAAACCATGAAAACCACAATGATTCAACACAAGATGCAAATTTTTAGAATGACTACAGAAACTTGCTTTGTATTACTTCAAATGGCGTAGAGTCAACAATTTGGCATCAAAATCTCTCTTACAAATAGTGGAAATGGCAGCCCTTTATATAGAAAAGCAGCATACCCTAGCTTTCAAATGAACGGTGGAGATTAGCTCAACACCGACGGTCCAGATTACATCAATAAAGGCAATTAAAATAGCCCACATCAATTCTCGGATTACATTTTGTCCTTTATGAAAAAGATGAAAAATAGTATATTAATAGAAAAGGACATTTTGGAAGCAAGAAGAAGACAAAATAGAGTCACATGCTGCCTCGAATACAGCAATTTACAATTGTGACGGGATTGTATCATAAGAATATTCAAAATAGTATCAAGATTCACTATCTAAATCAATCTTGTCTTCACTAGCCAGCTTGTTGCGATAAGTCAACCATGCCTCAAGTGCAGGATTAATGTCAGATGGGTCTAGATCCTTCAAATGATGTATCCTGTAATCAAACACTTCCAGCTCTTGACTGAATTTGCCATGTATCCTTTCTATCTCAGCTCCTCCTTTTTGAAATGCCTTGAATTTAGCTCTAAGGTCACTTGCCTTATCCAACCGTTCCTCCATGCTGAGCATGTCTTCTTAAAAAATTATTTTATGCAACTTGCCCTTGCATTTTTTGACATCAAACGGGGCATAATCATCATAGGACTCTTCCCTACAGTCCCTCAAGGAGTCACTGATGTCATATATAACTGATCTTAATTCTTCATCAGCTGGTTTGTGTGCTTCCTTTATATGCTCAAAGGTTTCCTTTCTCAAAAGTAGCTGTTGATACCACTCAACGGCTTTCGGCAGTTGATTCCCAGTCAAAATATTTTCTACAACTAAAGTCTGAGTGGGCAATTCTTTGATACCTTTTATCTGGGGATACATATGTGAATAATATTCATGAAAAGAATTGCTTTCATCCCACAAGTCTTTCCATCTCTTGTGCAAATCTACCAATTTTTGGTGCGCTTGAGCAGAGGTGCTTATGGCTTCACATCCCATCTCAAAAATTTTAAGTAACCAATTATCCATACCTTGGGATTTTGATCTAACCTCGCCCAATTTGGTCATTTCATCAGTAGACAGGAAAGTTGGTATTGTCCTTATAGCTTCTCTTGCATCTACTAGCTTTATCAAAAATTGAAGGCATGCTCGTATTTCTTCGTTCTATTGTTTCAAGTCCTTCTTGGACATTTCATCCTTATCCAACTGCTCCAAAATTGATGTAACTGAACCTTTGAAATCATCCACTCTTTGAGCACGAGTGGTTGGGCCTAAATCAACTGTAGATATGATATAATCTCCTGCCCTGAATTGGTCTCTTGCTACGTCAGCTGGCGGGACGGCTATTTCGGCTATCCTTGATCCTGATTTGTTCTTGTAGATTCTTGATTGAATCTTAGCCTTTTTCTGCTTCTTAGGCTTTTGGGCTTGTGACAGGATGGCACTCAGGTCAAGCTGCATTACTTCCACTTGTGGCACAGGATATGCCATTCTACACTGTAGCCATTCAGGAGCAGAAGATTTGTTCAATTCATAAGCTCCATCCTTATCAGATACAACCAACTCTTTGGATTGTTCTTGTTCTTGCTCTTCCTTCTTCTTTGGACTTTTCTCTTCTTCCTTTTCTTCTTCTTGTGCCAAGTTCTTCAGATTTATCACTACATTCTCTTGCATAGACTTGAAAACTTCTTCTGTTTGATCCTTGTCCAGAGGACTATCAGATATGTTAATAATTTCTACATCAGCCGAAGGTTCATGGAAGTTTTCATTGTTCACTTCAGATAATACCTCCTTTTCCTCCTCAATTGTGCTTCAGGCTCTTTTAACCCCAACTCTACACGCACTTTCTCAATTCCAGGTAGCAGTGGGACTGCCAATGAATCCGCAGGCATTTGTGAAATAGGGATAGCAGAAGAGATGGTTAAGGAAGGTGCATTGACCTATGTAAGGTTAGTCAAGACGGGTGATAAGGAGGAAGAAATGGTAAGAGATGAAGAAAAGGGCAGTGAAGGTAAGGAAAGAGGGGGGGAAGGATGGT
Source organism: Cunninghamia lanceolata (assembly GCA_027924645.1). Classification (NCBI taxonomy): domain Eukaryota; kingdom Viridiplantae; phylum Streptophyta; class Pinopsida; order Cupressales; family Cupressaceae; genus Cunninghamia; species Cunninghamia lanceolata. The sequence goes on along the minus strand of BSBN01000311.1, from coordinate 3,624,869 downwards.
GGAAATAGGAGGCAATGGTAAAGGAGAAGAAGGTATAGATGTAGTGGAAGGGTATGAGATGGTAAGAATGGAGGAAATAGGGCTGCTAGAGTCACTGGAAGAAATTGCCAGTGAACAAGACGTGGTGGCAATGGTAGGGGAAAGAGAGGTGGTAGAAGATGTCTCTTGAGTTATAGAGGCTGAGGTTATGGGTGAGGTGGATGCAACAGAGGAAGGAGGAATGGAAGGAGAAGTGACAGCAGGATCAGCAGGGGTTAAGACAACAGTGTCAATACTTTGGGTAGGAAGTTGGGCAGTTGGTGGATTGGAATCATTCTTAGTTGTGGCAGCCTCCTTGTTAGCTTCTTTTACTTTTACCTTATTAGCTTTAGAGCTTTCTCCAGCCCCACTTGTCATATCTTTTCTCTTGGAAGTCCTGGTCTTGGCTGAGGGAGGTTGGTCTTTCTTCTGGGGAGACCTTACAGATGGCTTCTTCATCTTCTTTGCTTTTTCTGCCAGAGATGTATGCTCTTCACTATCTGATTTCTATTTTTCAGCTGGCTCTGCCTCATTTGTGACCTGAATGGGTTCATCTTCTTCTCCTCCGGAGTCCTTGTCTGATTCTACTGCTGTGTAAGTAAGCTAGATTCCTTGTCCATTCAGAATAGCCACTTGTGATCTGACCCAGGCCTTACTCAATCTGATTGGTTCCCTCATAACAACATCTAGGGAGTTCTCTTCTGCATTTGCCCAATTTGCCAATGGAATGGGCTGATGGTACTCAGCCTCCCATGGTCCTCTGACCATGACATTTTCATCATCCTATAACTGATCAGGTACTGCCATTACATGAAACCTTTTGATGAAGTCCAGAGGCAATCTTGCATGTGCCTTCTTCATAATCTCATAATCATCAAGGCAATTGGCCCAAAAGTCTTCAATGTGTATTTTGTGAAAGAGCTTCTTACTTACAAATCTCTCCATCACTCTGTTTGGATCAAAATGACCCCTTGCATTGTATTAGTGCAAATTCAAGAGTTGAAGCTCTTTGTTTGAATGTTCTGCTAATGCTAGAGAAGGACATGCATAAAGTCCTTTGCCGAACTTGATAGGAAATTGAACACTAGGCCTATGCAAGTGCTTAAGTTTCTCAGCACAAGGTATCAGTTGCCTAGATAGTTCTAGAAGCACTGTCTTATCATCAGGATATCGAGGGAGTCTGTAGGCCATTCCAGTGAAGCCTTGCACTCTTATGTATGTAAATTTCTCAAACTGGATATACCACCTGCCGTATCTAGTTATTTCATTCATAGCCTCAGTAGAAATCCTCAAGGCTGTATTACCCTACAACTTTCTGGCTATGTACATTGTGAATGCATCATTTACCCTTTTGAAATGCATTAACGATTGAGATAAAGTCAGCTGTGGGTAGCATTCATATACTTTAATCTGAGTCTTCTCATCATTTCCAACTTCACCAACCTTGGACAGTTCATCGTAGTGATTCCTTCTTGCCGATAAATTGACAACATATGACATCCATCTAAAGTATTTATTTTCATTGAAGTTGTTGAAGGTGTCATGGATGTTGTCACTGAGGATTTGAGCCCAGTGGAATTTAGTTCCCTTCAATATCTCAGTAATTATAACAAACATCCAATCCTCAAAGGTAGAGGCTGTTGGTAACCCATAGATTCTGCTAAAAAAGGTTACTATGTCCCCGATCTCATCATGAAAATCACTTCTGTGAAGTACTCTAGGGAGCTTGATGAGAGAAGACTTCCTGCTTTTAACCCAATGGTCGTTTATGTATTTCTTGCATCCCTGTACATCTTTATTGTATGTTGCCTTTGATCCTTGTTTGTCTGGCATAGTCATGACCTTGTGCCAGGGAATGTCAAAGGTCTCATCTAGAGAAGGTGGGGTTAGGTCAGCTAGGATATCCCCATTTGCCATCTTAATTGTCCTGGTCATAACGTCATATCTGTCTACACAGGTGGCCATTAGCTCTGCACATTGTACTGAAGTAGGGAAGGCAACAGCCTATCCAATACCACTATCTCTGAGTACTCTAGCTCTGGGAGTTGGATTTGGACCAAAGACTCTTAGTCTGAAGTCATCTAGGTCAATGTGACCTAAGTATGTGTCCCCTACATTGCTCCACCTGGAGTGGATCTTGGTTTTCTGAGGGACTTCTTTGAACTCGTACTTCATTGCTTGAGCCTGAGCAGTCATTTAGTCTGCAGGACCAAACCTTATAAGATTGATACATCTAGGAAATTCCTAACATACTCCTAAGTTTCAAATGAATCAATGCAAATTTGTTTATTTTCCACTATTATGCTTCTGAAGGAAATCTATGTCTAATAAAGTATGCAATCAAACATCTAATGTTGCATGAAAATTTATGAAAATTACCATTAACAATGTACTACAGCATTAATTTCATCATTTTGATCCACTTTCCTTTTGAAAATTTCAAGAAATTCAGTCATTTGCATGGTTTTGCGCTAAATTGAGGGTTGTCCGACCCTCAGAAGGAAAAGTGCTGAATTGAGGTCATCTGACCTCAATGGGGAAATCGGGTAGGTCCGACCACATGTTCTACTTCCTTCAATGCTTTTGAGTCCTAGCACGGGTTTTGGTGAGTACCGACCTGTGCGGGATTTGGAGTTCTCTGACCTCTGACGGTTGTCAAGTTGGTCAGTTGAGTTTTTGGCACAAAATCTTATCGATGTAAACTTCTATTGCGTTTGCACGGAAATTATTGCGGTCTGACTTGCGCGAGTTTGGGCAGTGTCTGACTCAGTCGGTAGGAAGGTATTATAGCGCAGGTCAGAAGGGATCACTTTTAGTGCCAAGTCAAGGTATTGTTTCCGGCAGGGTTTCAGGGGGCTACTGACTTTGCGGAGGGATTTGTGTCATCCGACCAAGTCGGAGACATGATCTTTTGGCGCAAAGTCAGAGCGAAGGCTTTTTAGCGCAAAAGGCAACTTTATGATTTGTGGGGTTTTTGAGACCTTCCGACCAAGTCGGAGAAAAGTGTTTTGGTGCTTGTAGGTCAGACGAGGTCAATTTTAGCGCAAAATGAAACTAGACACTCGGCTCAGGTTTTGGAGGTCTCTGACTGACCATAAGATGGTCCATTTTGCAGGTTGGTCAGAGATCGTTTTAGCGTTGGGTTGACTTGAGGGTTTTCAGAAAATTCTTCTAAGTTTGTGACTTTTAAACCATTGTGAATCTTAAACTAGGGTTTTTGAATGAAAATCTCATGGTTCATACCGAAATCCTAACCCAAAATGTCGAAAGCTTGCTGCTTAGACTAAAACCCTAATTGTTCTGAAATTAAAGCTTTAAAACTAGGGTTGAAACCCTACCTGGTTGAGACAGCGACGTGCTTGGCTTGCAGGTAGGTCGCAGGTTTGAGCTTAAGAAAATCGGCAGAGGGTGGACAGAGCTCCAAAATTTCCAGTCTAAACGCGATAAAATAACTTAAAAACTTGATTAACTTCATTATAAACCTATGCCAAATCCGCTATTAATGCACAGGTGTACAACCTGTTAGTTTTTTAGGGTTTGCGTGAATTCTCTTCAGCTCAGACTTGGCAGAGAATTTTAATGCATTAGACTTGGTCGGTCGAGGTTACATTCAGTGCAAAGCTTGGAGGTTCAGCTTGTGCATTTTGCGGAAGCTTCGGGTTTGTCTGACTTGTGGGCCTTTCGGGGTTGTCTGACTTAGTCGGTGATCACTGATTTTAGCACAAGTCGGAAGAGGCAGATTTCGGCGCAAAAAGTCTAACAAGGAGAAATCGGTGTTTGAAGTCAGTAACAACAGGTTTTAGCGCAAAGGTCAGTCAGATAGGAATTTAGCGCAAGGTCAGACAAAGCAAGTTTTATCGCGAAGGTCAGACAAGGCAGTTTTTAGCGCTAAGGTCGGACAAGGCAGTTTTTATCGCAAAAGGTCATTTCAAGGCCCTCAAATGGAAAATAAGGATTCATTCTAGCAGATATTGAGGTGATTTTCTGAATACCATCTTTGAATCAAGGTCAAAATGCACTTTGATTACTCAATCACTTATGAGGCGAACAGATCCAATGACTCTCAAGCCAAATGAAAAGAGGGGGACTCCATTTTAAATGGGGCATGTGTATGAGGCACAACAAATGGAAGCTCTATTAGGGAATGCTCCCGAGCATACCAATGATAAACATTCAATTTGAACCCAGAATCTCTGTGTTCCCCACATATTAAATGAAAAAGCAAGGTACCTTATCAAAGAATCTAAGACCATTAATCAGTGCAACCATCCACATCCTGAAAACCTGAGTGTGTGTAATTGTATTCATTCCCATCCCTCAGCAACTAAGTTCACCCAAGATCCCCTGAGACAAGCTAGAAAGCTGAGATCATTCTACCACTAGGAAATGCTCAAATTTTGAAATATTGCTGATCCTTGAAATAGATTGATGATCAGTCAAGTCCTTCGAGTATGATGATATTTGATGTTAATCATTTCTGGATAGTATCTTTGTAAGAATTTTGCAACTTTGGTAGTCTTTCATTTGCACTGTAAAGGGTCTGGTGTTGAAAAACACCTTTTATTTTTACCCAGTATAAGCTAGCAACACTTAGTGTCACCTGCTTTTCTTTTGATTGGTAGTGCATGTGGTAGAAGAGGAAATCAGCCCTTTTTGCCTGACACAAGATCACCTAGACTTGCCTAGCTACTTTACGATTATTTAAAGTGTGAAAAGGTATATGGTTAGAAAATACTTCAGGTGCACCAACTAATAACTTATTTCCAATGAACAGACACCATACTCCTTAGTATAACCATGGACCCCACAGTGAAACTAAGTGAAAACCTTTGCTTCTCAAAGGAAAACTCACAATTATTCACCCAACAAAGAAGCACTTGCAGGTCTGCACAACTGCCACCACATCAAAACAAAGACCCCACGAAAAAGCAAGCGCAGCAAACAAAACAATAGGACAACTAATCTAAGCAAAACACCTAACACCTAAGGAAAGCAAAGGCAAGAAAGAAAACTAAACTAAAGGCAACCTAAACTAACCAAAGCAAACAAACATCTAACTATGTACACTAAAACGAGGCATGATTGCCTCTCAGTCCTGAAAGTAGTGCTTTAGGAACTGGCCATTGACAGGCAGTGGCAACTCCTCACTAGTAAGGCTCTTAAGTCGATATGTACTGTCTCCAAGGATCTCATAGATCTGATAGGGACCCAACCAAAGTTTATCAAACTTACCATGTTCCCCCTTTTTCTCATGTGCCTTATCCCAATATAGGACGAAATCAGAAATGCAGAAGGCTTTGACCTTGGCTCTTGTGTCGAACCATCGTTTTACAACTCCCTGATGTTTGGCAAAGCTTTCTATGGCAGCATCACATTTCTCTTCAAGGTGCAATAATTGAGCCAACCTAGAGGATAAGTGATCATTAGTCTCAAGGTAGTCTTGCATGAATTGAAGTACCGAGATTCTCAAATGGATGGGAAAGATGGGTTCAATCCCATAGACTAGGTGATAAGGAGATTTGTTCAAGGCTGCTTTGTGTCGGATTCTATCAGCCCATAGAGTGAACCTAAGCTGATATGCCAGTCTCTGGGGTTTTTGTCTACTAGTCTCTTAATAACCTCAAGCAGAATTTTATTTGTTGATTCAGCTACCCCATTCCCTTGTGGATAGTAATTAGACGAGAACTTGAGAGTAATCCCATAATCGAATGCCTAGTTAGAAAAATGCAATGATGAAAAGACAGAGCCATTATCACAAACTAAAGCAAATGGACAACCAAATCTAGTGATAATATGTTTTTCAACAAACTCAATGACTACCTATGTGGTGCATTGTTTACAAGCTATTGCTTCCGACCATCGAGTGTAGTAATCAGTAGCGGTCAGAATATACCTGTGACCTGCAGAGGAAGGCAGATTGATCATACCGATAAAGTTGAGGCCCCATTGAGAAAATGGTCGTACCTCCACTATTGGTTACAAAGGCATGGCTGCATGTCGTTCTCTATGCGCAACAGTCTGACAGATATGACAGGTTCTTACATGTGAATGTGCATCTTTGAACAAAGTTGACTAGTAATATCTGACACGAAGAACTTGATTAGCTGTTGAGTGGGCTGATCCATGACCTGTCCCAAATCTCTCAGGAAAACTGGTGAGCACTTGATCTACCTCTGACTTGTCTAGACATCTCAATAGATACCTTCGTGATTTTTCTTGTAAAGGACTGCCCCTTTAATCATGTAACTGCTGCTTTTTAGTTTAAGGGCTCTCCTTTGCACTGAATTCAGTTGTGGTGGACAACGTTGATTAAGTAAATAAAATATAATATCACCGTACCATTCATCTTTTGAAACATCCTCTAACAGATACTGCTGAGAAACCAGGTTTGGTACCACTTCAGCCATTGTTCTTGTTAGAGCTTGACCTCTTACTAGTTTCATGGGTTGAATATCTATGTCAAACTCTTGCAATATTGTGACCCACTTCCCTCTTCTTTCTCCCAATTCACTCTGCATTAGTAATGCTTTGACTGCTGCATCTGGGACAATGGCAATCACCTGACTTCTTAGGATGTAATGACAGAATTTCTTAACTGCCTTTACCAGAGCATAGGCTTGTTTCTCCACGTTTGGATACCTTAGCTCTACGTCTTTCAATGGGGTACTCATGAAAGCTATGGGTCTTTCATCATCAACTGCCCTCTTCTGTGTTAACATTACAGCACAAGTGTGTTCGGAAGCAAATGAATATATGTGAAATGGCAAAGTGTAATCTGGACTTACCAATACAGGTGCATTAGATATAGCTTGCTTAATTTCTACAAATGTTGCCTTGGATTTTGGAGTCCAGTCCATTTTAGCATCTTTCTTCAGCATGGCATTGAGAAGTTGAACAATCTCAGCAAACCCCGTAATAAATTTACGCACAAAGTTGATCTTACCAAAATATGACTTAAGTTCTTTTTTGCTGGTTGGAGGAGGTATTTTGAGTATTGCTTGGATCTGGTTTGGGTCAATAGATATTCCTCATTCAGATATTACATGTCCCAGTAACTTACCTTTAGTTACTCCAAAAATGCACTTCTTGGGGTTGAGTGATATGCCATAATCTTTACATCACTGTAACACCTTTCTCAAATCTGCTACATGATCCTCTCACCTTTTTGAGAATACTGTGAGGTCATCCATGTAGATGATAATACATTTTCCAACTAACCCCTTAAAAGCAACGTCCATCACACACTAAAAAGTTGCACCAGCATTAATTAAACCAAATGGCATGCGACGGTAGGCATAGATGCCCCATTTACAGGGGAAGGATGTCTTCAGTCTGTCTTCATATTCCACCATCACCTGGTTATAACCAAAGTATCCATCCAAGAATGACATCATCTGGGACCCGTTAACGATCTGTAATACTTCATCCAAAGAGGGCAGCGGGTAATTATCCTTTTCAGATGCTCTATTTAGATTACAAAAATCAACACAAAGTTTGATTTCATGATTTTTCTTTCAGACCGGAACTAAATTTGCTACCCATGTAGAATGTCTAACTGGAAATATTATCTTGGCTGACAGGAGCTTCTGAACTTCTTTAAAAATCAATGGTTCTAGTAGAGCATTCACTGGCCTCTGCCTTTGTCTGAAAGGCTTTGCTCTTGGCTTCAGCGGGATGGTGTGTGTGATGATCGAGGTGTCATAAGTCTTTAGATCTTCATAACTCCAGGCTATAACCTCATGATAATCTCTTAGCGCATGTATGATTCCTGTCCTTTCTTCTTCAGTACTAGCTTTCCCAATGAACACATTCTTAACATTTTCTTCTATTCCCAAATTAAACTATTCACACTTTCCTCCTGGAGACTCCCCCTCTTTTCTTTGAGTTCCTAAATTATCTGCATCAAACAATCTTTCCGATTCTACCATTCCTCGTGTGATCGTATTTGTCTTCAAGTTTAGTACTCCTTCCAAATCCATTTCAGCAGGTTCCATCTCTTCTTCATCTATTATTTGAGAAGTGAACACATCTGATGAAGTAAGGAAATTAATTATGTGTTGATCATTTTCAAAAACTTAGAAATTGGTGACATTATCAGGTACAGACGGAGTAGCCACAAACTCAATAGAAAACTTCTTTAGCCCTGCCATGGATGTTGGCTCTAATGTACTTGTTATTTGAGCTAGGGCATTGGCAACATGATTCTGCTTCCTTGGGATCACTTGGATGTTAAAACCATCAAAACATTCTATCAAGTTCTAGACTCTGTTTCTATACCTACTCAACCTCTTATCATTGCATGAATACTATTTCCTCACCTGTTTCACTACTAACTCAGAATCACCAAACACCTGGATAATCCTGACTTTCTTTTGTAATGCAAGAAGCAATCCCTGCACTAATACTTCGTATTCAGTGACATTGTTTGTACATGGAAATTGGAGTCTCTGTGACGCTAGATCTGAACTCCCAGTGGGGCTGATCAATTCGACCCCAGCACTAGACCCTTGTCTGCATCTTGAGCCATCAAATCTTAAGGTCCATAAGTGAGAGTCTTTGCTGCTATCCTTCTATTTTATAGACTTCTCATCAAGCAGAGGTTCAGGTTCTTCCTTCTTTTCAACAGTTGATTCCTCCTTCGGGATTATAGGGATCTTCAGTTGTCTTTGCACTTGTTTGATCACCTCTTGACATAGTTGGCAAGTGAATTCAGAATGAGATGCATCATGTATGCGACACCAGTTGGGCAATAGTAACTCTTCCATTTGAACCTACTTTCCAACAGTAGTTTGATCTTGTGCAAATCTGGCTACGAAATCACGAAATCCCTCAAATGCCCCGGGTTCATCTTCATCTGATTGAATATATGCTCCTGTATTTTCTGATCTTTCTATGAGTGGTTTAGAGGGTCTTAAACAACTCAACATAAGAACTTCTTCTGACTGACTAGCATGTGGAAGATAAAATCCCAAATCAACTTTTGAGAATAGAATCTCGTTGGGCTGATTGTATTCTGTGATCATATGCTTCATCTTAGGTTCTCTTTCAATACGGATCTGATTTGCCAATCCTTTCCATGGCAACCACATGTGGGAAAAGTCAGTTGCCATATTCAAAGTTCTAGACCAGTCTCTACTCAACAACATACCATATTGATCTGGAATGTCCACTACTTGAATATCTATGTACTGTTGTACCCTAGGATCAGAAGCCAATTGCATGTGTATCCTATTCAATTCTCCCACTATATTTACTTCAGTCTTATCTAATTGTGTCACTTTCTGGGATGATTTGGCTAGAGTGAGCCCAAGTGCCTTACAAACTGACAGTGGCATTACATTCGTAGAAGCACCAGAATCTACTAAACAGTTATGAAGGTTCCTGTTGAATATCCTAAGTGTTAAGAGGAAAGGAGGACTTTCTCTCTTATCTTTATACAGTGTCATCTTCTGTTCTACATCAGTCACATGTATTCTTTCTTTCCCCTTATCAATGCTGTCTCTAGTGGCATTTTCTTTTGGTATATGACTAGTCTTAGTTCCAGCGCCTATGTCTTGAAAGAAAGATGTCCTAACCTCAGGTATCTTAAGTAACTCATACACAGAAAGACTGACCTTCATTTTCTTAAGTTCCTTAGCTACATACTGCCCCATTTTCGCTGTCAGGTCGTTGAGAATTTTCTGCAGTGGTAGTAGTACCCTGATATACTAATTGATGGGGAACTTTTGGTGGTTCAGGATTATTGGTAGATTTCAGGTCAGGTGGAATTTGATAGCTATTTGGAGGGATGGAGGTGGTGAAAGGACCTTTAGGCTTACTACTTCTCAGGTTGTAAGGGGTCTTGTTATATTGCTGATATGCATTAACTTCTTCAGACTCTTCTTCCTCAAGCTGATTGTCATCTTGGAATGGGAATGTATAACTATCAAGAACCAAGGTAGTATCATACCTTTGAGAAGGAACAATTTTATATCATGTTGGTAGAGTCTCCTAATTTTTAGCATTTTGAATCTCCATCTGGAAGATACTGGATGCAATCTAGAATTCTGGACAATCTAGTTTAGAATGATCATTCGTGTTGTGCAATCTGCACCAAGTGGATAAAGTAGCTTCAACCAACATCACACATCCCGGGGGCCTGGTATCATTGTTCTGATTTTCTAAGGGTGAAGGCACTCCTCCATTGTTTGGTCTGGTGTTCCAAGATTGATTTGACCGTTGCTGAAAATTTTGATTTTGATACTGGTTCTGATTTGAGAACTGGTTCTGACTTTGGTTCTAGGAGTACTGTTGACTCTGGAAATGTTGTTGATTCTATCCCCTTTGATGCAGATAAGCATTCTGATTCTTGAGGTGAGTAACTTCAGTAGTGAGTTTCTTCATTTGTTCAACCAGTTCTCTGATATCATCTTTGTCCTCTTTGGTCTTGGCTCTCTGAAGACTGTAGGAAAGGTATTTGTGTTGGTGGCATTTCAGCTACTGGATTACCTGGGTGGATTACCAAGGCTTGTGTTGCAGCTGGGTTTGGAATCGGATTCATCACAGTGGTATGATTAGCTAATGCATGATTTATCATGGGTATTTGATTTGGCATGGCAACAACCCCCATATGGTTTAATGGACTAGAGGCTGTTTGCCCTAGCTGGGTGCTTACCTCGACAGCAGTAGAATATGCTTGAGCTAAACTAGCAGGTATTGGGTTAGCTCTCCTTGCAAACATGGAAGTAAGTTTATCTAGGGCGGCATAGTAAATAAGTAGGGCAGCAGCCTGATCTACAGCATAAGGAGCTTGCAAACGACTGTAAGCTTTTTGGAATCTGTTGTTAAAGGAACTTATCGTCTCACCTTCCTCTCGACGAATCTCCACAAAAGATCGATAAAGATCTGCTGGGGTGGTAGGCATATGAAACCTGTCCAGAAAAGTAGTCTTCAGGTTCAGCCATGAATTTATAGATGATGCAGGGAGGTTATCAAACCAATAATAAGCTTCTTCCTGCAAAGAATAAGGGAACAGTTTGCATATCACATCCTCATACTGTACTTGCAACATGAACATGTTAGATTCAAATATTTTAATGTGCTCATCTGCAGTACTATCTGGATCATTCACTCTAAATTTTGAGCAGAACTTATCTGGGTTCTTTGGCATATCATGGTAGTCATTGAACAGAAAAGGAGACTGGTTATTTCCTGCAAAGAAAGCCATGTTGGGAGGATTAATGGGAGCTGTAGTAGTATTTCTAGGGGCTGACCGAGCTCGAGGGGCTCTGGGTTTTCCTTGATCTCTTCTTGTTTGTCTAAATTTTGCTAGGGACAGCAGCTCTTCTCCAGCTGAGCTGGATCTAGTGTGTCTCTATCTAGTCCCCAAACTTGCTGATTTTTAGCAGAGGAAAAATGGTGCCCTCCTTCTAGCGCCAATTCTGTTGATGGTGGTTTTAGCACACAACAACGCAGGTGTGATTGCTGGTTTCACACTTCTCTTGAAAAGTATCTTACCCTAGGTAAGACTACTCCAAGGATAATACAGCTAGGTCTTAGCTTGCTTAGAATTTCTAAGTTGATATGTTCTAGCTGTGCCTATAAGGGGTCTTACATGCAATCTACAAATCTTCAGGTTTGGGGCAGCAAATACACATAACCTTTTTATGATTCTCAGCTGATAAACAAGATAAAGTGCTGCTGAAATTATTATTCTAACAACTAACAGTGGTTTTTAAAGAAAATGTAAAAGGTGTAGGGTTTTAGAAGGATCCTAAGTGACGTTCACAATGCAAGGGTTATCTTTAGTAGACAAATATTCCAAAACTTCAAACCAGCTTTCTGAGTTACCAAACTAAAAAGGGTGTTACAGTGTTATAGAAAACGGTGCTATCTTCAATGGAAGTCAAAAGATTTTCAGACCCCGTTCATTTGTTAAATACCCAATAGATGGCGCAACTTAACTTATGAAATGCAGTTAAACTTTAGTACAAATAATAAGCCCAGACTAACTTTACACAACTATTTACCATCAACAAACAACTAAAAGTATGGACTTGGAATATTCATCAAATACTTCAACAAACCATTAACATCATAAAAGTACAACTAATCTAACTATGGGAGAGCAAGAAGCAAACCATGAAAACCACAATGATTCAACACAAGATGTAAATTCTCAGAATGACTGTAGAAACTTGCTTTGTATTACTTCAAATGGCATAGAGTCAACAATTTGGCATCAAAATCTCTCTTACAAATAGTGGAAATGGCAGCCCTTTATATAGAAAAGCAGCATACCCTAGCTTTCAAATGAACGGTGGAGATTAGCTCAACACCGACGATCCAGATTACATCAATAAAGGCAATTAAAAGAGCCCACATCAATTCTCGGATTACATTTTGTCCTTTATGAAAAAAATGAAAAACAGTCCCTAGATACATTGAATCTAGTCATTTTGACTAGCAACCTAGTATATTAATAGAAAAGGACATTTTGGAAGCAAGAAGAAGACAAAATAGAGTCACATGCTACCCCGAATACAACAATTTACAATTGTGACGGGATTGTATCATAAGAATATTCAAAATAGTATCAAGATTCACTATCTAAATCGATCTTGTCTTCACTAGCCAGCTTGTTGCGATAAGTCAACCATGCCTCAAGTGCAGGATTAATGTCAGATGGGTCTGGATCCTTTAAATGATGTAACCTGTAATCAAACACTTCTATCTCTTGACTAAATTTGCCATGTATCCTTTCTATCTCGACTCCCGCTTTTTGAAATGCCTTGAATTCATCTCTGAGGTCACTTGCCTTATCCAACCGTTCCTCCATGCTGATTGTGTCTTCTTCAAAAATTATTTTATAGAACTTGCCCTTGCATTTTTTGACATCAAACGGGGCATAATCATCATAGGACTCGTCCCTACAGTCCCTCAAGGAGTCACTGATGTCGTATATAACTGATCTCAATTCTTCATCAGCTGGTTTGTATGCTTCCTTTATATGTTCAAAGGTTTCCTTTCTCAAAAGTAGCTGTTGATACCACTCAATAGCTTTCGGTAGCTGATTCCCAGTCAAAATATTTTCTACAACTAAAGTCTGAGTGGGAAATTCTCTGATACCTTTTATCCAGGGATACATATGCGAATAATATTCATCAAAAGAATCACATTCTTCTCACAAGTCTTTCCATCTCTTGTGCAAATCTACCAATTTTTGGTGCTCTTGAGCAGAGGCACTTATGGCTTCACATCCCATCTCAAAAATTTTAAGTAACCAATTATCAATACCTTGGGATTTTGATCTAACCTGGCCCAATTTGGTCATTTCATCAGTAGACAAGAAAGTTGGTATTGTCCTTATATCTCCTCCTGCATCTACTGGCTTTATCAAAAATTGAAGGCATGCTCGTAGTTCTTCGTTCTGCTATTTCAAGTCCTTCTTGGACATTTCGTCCTTATCCAACTGCTCCAAAATTGATGTAATTGAACCTTTGAAATCATCCACTCTTTGAGCATGAGTGGTTGGGCCTAAATCAACTATAGATATGATATAATCTTTTGCCCTGACTTGGTCTCTTGCTACGTCAGCTGGCGGGACTGCTATTTCAGCTATCCTTGATCCTGATTCATTCTTGTAGATTCTTGATTGAATCTTAGCCTTTTTTTGCTTCTTAGGCTTCTAGGCTTGTGACAGGATGGTGCTCAGGTCATGCTGCATTGCTTCCACTTGTGGCTCAAGATATGCCATTATGTCCTGCAACCATTCAGGAGCAGAAGATTTGTTCAATTCAGAAGCTCCATCCTTATCATATACAACCAACTCTTTGGATTGTTCTTGTTCTTGCTCTTCCTTCTTCTCTGGACTTTTCTCTTCTTCCTTTTCTTCTTCTTGTGCCAAGTTCTTCAGATTTATCACTACATTCTCTTGCATAGACTTGAAAACTTCTTCTATTTGATCCTTGTCCAGAGGACTATCAGATATGTCAATAATTTCTACATCAGCCGAAGGTTGATGGAAGTTTTCATTGTTCACTTCAAATAACACCTCCTTTTCCTCCTCAATTGCTGCTTCAGGCTCCTATATCCCCAACTCTGCACAAACTTTCTTAATTCTGGGCAGCAGTGGGACTGCCAATGAATCCGCAGGCATTTGTGTAATAGGGACAGCAGAAGAGATGGTTAAGGAAGGTGCACTGACCTGTGCAAGGTTAGTCAGGATGGTTGATAAGGAGGAAGAAATGGTAAGAGATGAAGAAAAGGGCAGTGAAGGTAAGGAAAGAGGGGGGGAAAGGATGGTGGAAATAGGAGGCAATGGTAAAGGAGAAGAAGGTGTAGATGTAGTGGAAGGGTATGAGATGGTAAGAATGGAGGAAATAGGGCTGCTAGAGTCACTAGAAGAAATTTCTAGTGAACAAGAGGTGGTGGAGATGGTAGGGGCAAGAGAGGTGGCAGAAGATGTCTCTTGAGTTATAGAGGCTGAGGTTATGGGTGAGGTGGATGCAACAGAGGAAGGAGGAATGGAAGGAGAAGTGACGACATGATCACCAGGGGTTAAGACAGCAGTGGCAATAATTTGGGTAGGAAGTTGGGCAGTTGGTGGATTGGAATCATTCTTAGTTGTGGTAGCCTCCTTGTTAGCTTCTTTTACTTTTACCTTCTTAGCTTTAGAGCTTTCTCCAGCCCCACTTTGCATATTTTTTCTCTTGGAAGTCTTGGTCTTGGCTGAGGGAGGTTGGTCTTTCTTCTGGGGAGACCTTACAGATGGCTTCTTCATCTTCTTTGCTTTTTCTGCCAGAGATGTATGCTCTTCACTAGCTGATTTCTATTTTTCAGCTGGCTCTGCCTCATCTGTGACCTGAATGGGTTCATCTTCTTCTCCCCCAAAGTCCTTGTCTGATTCTACTGTTGTGTAAGTAAGCTAGATTCCTTGTCCATTCAAAACAACCACTTGTGATTTGACCTAGGCCTTACTCAGTCTGATTGGTTCCCTCATAACAACATCTAGGGATCTCTCTTCTGCATTTGCCCTATTCACCAATGGAATGGGTTGATGGTACTGAGCCTCCCATGGTCCTCTGACCATGACATTTTCATCATCCTGTAACTGATCAGGTACTACCATTACATGAAACCTTTTGATGAAGACCAAAGGCAATCTTGCATGTGCCTTCTTCATAATCTTATAATCATCAGGGCAATTGGCCCAAAAGTTTTCAATGTGTATTTTTTGAAAGAGCTTCTTACTTACAAATCTCTCCATCACTCTGTTTGGATCAAAATGACCCCTTGCATTGTAGTAGTGCAAATTCAAGAGTTGAAGCTCTTTGTCTGAATGTTCTGCTGATGCCAGAGAAGGACATGCATAAAGTCCTTTGCTGAACTTGATAGGAAATTGAACACTAGGCCTATGCAAGTGCTTAAGTTTCTCAGCACAAGGTATCAGTTGCCTAGATAGTTCTAGAAGCACTGTCTTATCATTAGGATATCGAGGGAGTTTGTAGGCCATTCTAGTGAAGCCTTGCACTCTTATGTATGTAAATTTCTCAAACTGGATATACCACCTACCGTATCTAGTTATTTCATTCATAGCCTTGATAGAAATCCTCAAGGCTGTATTACCCTACAACTTTCTGGCTATGTACATTGTGAATGCATCATTTACCCTTTTGAAATGCATTAACGATTGAGATAAAGTCAGCTGTGGGTAGCATTCATATACTTTAATCTGAGTCTTCTCATCATTTCTGACTTCACCAACCTTGGACACTCCATCGTAGTGATTCCTTCTTGCTAATGCTTAGACAACATATGACGTCCATTTGAAGTATTTGTTTTCATTGAAGTTGCTAAAGGCCTCATGGATGTTGTCATTGAGGATTTGAGCCCAGTGGAATTTAGTTCCCTTCAATATCTAAGTAATTATAACAAACATCCAATCCTCAAAGGTAGAGGCTATTGGTAACCCATAGATTCTGCTAAAAAATGTTACTATGTCCTCGATCTCATCATGAAAATCACTTCTGTAAAGTACTCTAGGGAGCTTGATGAGATCAGACTTCCTACTTTTAACCCAATGATCATTTATGTATTTCCTGCATCCCTCTACATCTCTATTGTATGTTGCCTTCGATCCTTGTTTATCTGGCATAGTCATGACCTTGTGCTAGAGAATGTCAAAGGTCTCAGCCAAAGAAGGTGGGGTTAGATCAGCTAGGATATCCCCATTTGCCATCTGAATTGTCCTGGTCATAACGTCATATCTGTTTGCACAAGTGGCCATTAGCTCTGCACATTGTACTAAAGTAGGGAAGGCAGTAGCCTGTCTAATACCACTATCTCTGAGTACTCTGGCTCTGGGAGTTAGATTTGGACCAAAGACTCTTAGTCTGAAGTCATCTAGGTTGATGTAACCTAAGTCTATGTCCCCTACATTGCTCCACCCGGAGTGGATCTTGGTTTCTGGAGGGACTCGTTTGAAGTCATACTTCATTGCTTGAGCCCGAGCAGTCATTTAGTCTGCAGGATCGGACCTTATAAGATTGATACATCTAGAAAATTCCTAACATACTCCTAAGTTTCACATGAATCAATGCAAATCTGAATATTTTCCACTATTATGCTTCTGAAGGATATCTAAGTCTAACAAAGTATGTAATCAAACATCTAATGTTGCATGAAAATTACCATTAACAATATACTACAACATTAATTTCATCATTTTGAACCACTTTCCTTTTGAAAATTTCAAGAAATTCAGTCATTTGCATGGTTTTGCGCTAAATTGAGGGTTGTCCGACCTTCAGAAGGAAAAGCGCTGAAATTGAGGTCATCCAACCTCAGCAGGGAAATCGGGAAGGTCCGACCACATGTTCTACTTCCTTCAATGCTTTTGAGTCCTTGCGCGGGTTTTGGTGAATACCAACCTGCGTGGGATTTGGAGGTCTCCAACCTCTGATGGTTGTCAATTCGGTCAGTTGAGTTTTTGGCACAAAATCTTATCCATGTAAACTTCTATTGTATTTGTGTGGAAATCAGCTCGGTCTGAGCTGCGCGAGTTTGGGCAGCGTCCGACTAAGTCAGTAGGAAGGTATTATAGTGCAGGTCAGAAGGGATCACTTTTAGCGCCAAGTCAAGGTATTATTTCCGGTGGGGTTTCAAGGGCCTACTGACTTTGTGGAGGAATTTGTGTCATCCAACCAAGTCAGAGACATGATCGTTTGGCGTAAAGTCAGAGCAAAGGCTTTTTAGTGCAAAAGGCAACTTTATGATTTGCAGGATTTTTGAGACCTTCCGGCCAAGTCAGAGAAAAGTGTTTTGGTTCTTGTAGGTCAGACGAGGTCAATTTTAGCGCAAAATGAAACTAGACACTTGACGCGGGTTTTGGAGGTCTCCGACTGACCAAAAGATGGTCCATTTTGCAGGTCGGTCGGAGATCATTTTAGCGCCGGATTGACTTGAGGGTTTTTAGAAAATTCTTCTAAGTTTGTGACTTTTAAACCATTGTGAATCTTAAACTAGGGTTTTTGTATGAAAATATCACGGTTCGTACCGAAGCCCTAACCCAAAATGTCGAAAGCTTGCTGCTTAGACTAAAACCCTAACTGTTTTGAAATGAAATCTTTGAAACTAGGGTTGAAAGCCTACTTGGTTGAGATGGTAGCATGCTTGGCTTATAGGTAGGTCGCAGGTTCGAGCTCGAGCAAATCGGCAGAGGATGGACGGAGCTCCAAAATTTCCAATCTAAACGCGATAAAATAACTTGAAAAATTGATTAACTTCCTTATAAACCTATTCCAAATCCGCCATTAATGCACAGGTGTACGACCTGTCAGTTTTTTAGGGTTTGCGTGAATTCTCTTCAGCTCGGACCTGGCAGAGAATTTTAATGCGTCGGACTTGGTCGGTCGAGGTTACATTTAGCGCAAAGCTTGGAGGTTCAGCTTACTCATTTTGTGGAAGCTTCAGGTTCGTCTGACTTGCGGGCCTTTCGGGGTTGTCTGACTTAATCGGTGATTGTTGATTTTAGCGCAAGTTAGAAGAGGTAGATTTCGGTGTAAAAAGTCAGACAAGAAGAAATCAGCATTTGAAGTCGGTAACAACAGCTTTTATTGCAAAGGCCAATCAGATAGGAATTTAGCACAAGGTCGGACAAGGCAAGTTTTAGCGCTTAGGTCAGACAAGGCAGTTTTTAGCGCTAAGGTCGGACAAGGTAGTTTTTAGTGCAAAAGGTCATTTCAAGGCCCTCAAATGGAAAATAAGGATTCATTCTAGCAGATATTGAGGTGATTTTCTAAATACCATCTTTGAATCAAGGTCAAAATGCACTTTGGTTACTCAATCACTTATGAGGCAAATAGATCCAATTACTCTCAAGCCAAATCAAAAGAGGGGGACTCCATTTTAAATGGGGCGTGTGTGCGAGGCACAACATATACGCACTAAATATGTCTATGATTATCCTTAAGAAATTGAAGCATGAAGATCATATATGATATGTTGTTAATTAATGATGTGTGAATGGTTGATTGTTCATGAAATATGTTAGTACTTTATGTTGATTTTAGTGATAGTGATGCATAAATACTATGTGGTGTACTAACTCCTCATGCAGCAAAAGCGTGGCTTCATATCATGAAGATCGTTGGACAAACCGTAGTCGAAGAAGATGCTGATATCCACAGTAGATGATATAGGTACTTGCAGCCAAGTGAAGAAGATCCTGAATTGATTGGGATGAGTCATCCATGACTCTGTGACGATTATCTTTCAATAAATGATGCAGTCTTGAATAATGGAGGAATCTAGATTGTGCTCTATGTTTTGTTTCTAGTTTTGATCATTCTTCATGAATACTAGAGAGATAGAGTTATAGTAGGACTATATCATCTATGTTGCCTTCATGTCAGTTTAGTTTTTTGTTTCTAGTTTTCTTTGTAATAAAGTCCTTTTCCTACATTGTTGGATAATGGATAGTTATAGCATTTATTGTTCAGTAGTTTTATTCATATAGACAATGCTGATCTCATATATGGAGATTAGATTTTGCTTCATACAGAGAGAGACAGAGATATAGTATTAGATTTTATTGTTGTATCTTTTTGTTCCAACATTCAATAAAAGAATATATGTTTTAAGTTCTATCAATGATTACAAAGATACAGTAGAGATTCAGATAGATTTCATGGGATCACAGTTACTCAAGTAGGCCACTTTAGGTACTGTGTCTCTCCACTCTGTTTATATGTTTAGTTTATAATTGTATGTTTATATATGTTTGATTGATGTATGTTGTGATGAGTAATGTGAAATAGTTAAACTTTGGTAACTTATGTCATTGAGTCTATTGAGTCAAGGTGATCACCAACTGAACCAATTGTTAGTTACTCTCTTATATAGAAGTTGCATAGAATCATTTGATTACTATTGTGTTGGACAAAATTTGTTATTTTCCATCATTCTTGTTTACTTAAGAGTATTGTATTTGCTTTATTTAGTTCCCTTACACAACCTCTAGAATAAAACTTAGGAATCCTTAATTGTACACACAGTACAGGCATCATCCAAGAAGATTATGATTCTCTGGTTTGACAATGTAAATGTAACACATTATATAACCAGTAGGTTGCTTGATATAGGATCTGTTGGTCCATTGAGTAGTGTGTATTCCCTTTCTGCATCAATGTATTGGTTAATAATGGAGTTTGACATTTCTGGCTCCATTGCTGGGGATGGTGCTAAGGTTTAGAATTTTTGAGTTCTTGTTAATTCATGCTTGTACTTGCTTTACTAGGAAATAGTATTTTTTAGCATTTAGGATCACTTAGATATTCAATCCATCTCCAAACTATTCACTAACATAGTGCAGGAACAGAGCCATTAGCTTATACATTATTGTATGCAGTGGCCAAGAGACCATAGAGGGAGGTTTCTTCCAACTAGTTCAACATAAGAAGAAGAAGAACACTTTGAATCATCCCTTGGTCTGTAGAACACTGAGGATTTTGAAGATATTATAGATTGGAACTAAGGCATCATGACAGATGAAGAAGTAGAGAACCCACCTGAATCATTTACCTTTTCCTTTCCTATTGCAAACCAGGAGAGAATTGACACCTTGAAAAATATCCCTGGACTTCATCTCTACCAAAATTTCATGGGCTAATCACTGAAGACCCTGATACATTTCTTTTTGAGTTTGATGTACTTTGTAGGAGTTATGATTACACTACGGATTCATATAGGCTCAAGCTCTTCCCAACCACCCTCAAGGATGCTGCATTAAGATGGTTTATGGGTCTGGGTGAGAATTCTGTAACTACTTGGGCCACCATAGAGGAGAAGTTTCTTTAGAAATATTAGGATTATTGTTGTGGAAGAGATATGAAGGGGGATGACATCTTTAGGATGTCACAAAAAGAAGATGAGCCTTTGGAAGATTATGTTGAGAGATTTTAGTTTTGCCTCAAAACGTCAAGACAGAATAGGCTCTCTCCAGAGTCACTCAAGCTAGTCTTCCTAAGAGGTATGAGTGAAGAATGTATGGATGCACTCAATCTAATTAGAGTGGGAGATATTTATCAACTTAGATTTGATGAAATATGTCAAATCTATTGAAACTATTCACGCTCTACTTTAAAGAAGAATAGAGGTTTTAGGACCCTGACTTCAAGTAAATCATCCACTAGAGTCTCCAAGGTTGAGCTCAACAATCTCCTGTCAAACATGAAAGAGGATATCATAAGCCATCTGGAAACACAACTAGACACTCTACACATAAAGAAGAAACAAGAGGCAACTTTGAGTGAATACTGTCCACATTGTCGACAAAAGAAGGCCAATTATCAATGCAAGGTACTTGCTAGTATTTATGAGGGAAAGAATGAGAAAGCAGATTTCAGAGCCATAGAAGATGAAGAAGGTCAAGTGTTCTACATTGCACAATGAAGGCCATGCCAGAAAAGACAAGGTATGCCTTAGGACCCCTTGACCAATTCCATGTCATTTGCACCACCTATTTCAAAACCTCATAATTGGAACAATGCACCTTGGTATAACTGGCCACAATAGCAATGGGCAACGATGCAACCTAGTTGGACCCAACAGTAGGGGGTATGGCCTCAATAGCCATCCCAATCCTCAAATTATAATCCACAATGGTAGGCCAATCAAAACCCATCGCCACAATAGTGGCGTTGGAACCAACTTTGGCAAAATCCAAATGTGAGCTACCCGCAACCACAACAAGCCCTATCTTAGCAACCTACCCTTATGCCAAATACAATCTCACCTACTCTTGCCCCACCTAGAGCCACTCAATTGCTGGCACAACCTCCACCTAACCCTAACAACAAGCCTATTCAGCAAGCCTATACTAATGAGGCCATCCAATTCCCAACTATACAGTTGAAGTTATTGATGTGCACCTGCGCTTAGGAAAGATGCTTACTAGACCACCATCACCTCTCATCATAGGACTTCCTAATTAGGAACAACCCTCCTTCATTGACAACCATCTAAATAAATAGCAGAAGCCTCCAAAGCAAATCTACAAGAAGAAACCATTACCAGAAGCCCTCCATTTCCAGAGAGATTGAAAATGAACCCTCCACCAACTCCATCTGAACCTGATTTTGATTTCATGGAGTATCTCTATATCATATTTCCATAACACACCCAAACACTAAATTCAATCCCACATATATATATTTGTAACACTTAAGATCTTCATGTTAGGTCAGCATACTCAGATGAAGCGTATAGTTAATAAACTTGTAGCTTATCAACCAAATCCATCCTTAAAAATACATGGTGGGCCTAAATAAAATTTGAAACACCTTTTCATATGTCGGCTCCAACTATAGAACCACTTAGGATAAAGTTCTAATCAATAGAAATTACCGCACATAAATCAAATTATCATGTCGGCCTCAAACCCAGACTGTTAGTGATGCAGTCTAATTGTTAGATCACAACTTTCACTGCAGACCACAATACTTGCTAAAAATCATATCAAAGACTCCTTAGACATCACATATCATACCTTCAGAACCGCAGAGAAAAATATTCTTTAGCGGCAAAATGCAGACCATCAGAACTCAGACTCTGTCATAGTCAAACTCTGTCAAACACTGTAGTGATACTCAACAGCTTGAAACTATCTTTCCGGTGAACTTCAGATCTTACAACTCTAGATTTAGACACTTCATACAAGTGTTTACAACACATCAAAACCACATAACAAAATATGTACTTGTAGAGAAATGCGGATCATTTTATTTCACACTACACACTGACCCTGTCTTACTTCTGTTCATCCAAACTTAGATTTTTTCGTCAAATGACTTCCAGAGGAAGTCAAGATCTGAGCACTGGAATATATCATCATCAAGTGGTTATGAGTCAACATACCTAAACTGCATTTTTTGATCTTCATCTGTGGAGGCATACTAATCCACTTTCTGTCCCTTATTCTGAATACTGTCCATACTTAGTCATTCCGGCCTTCTGGTCTTGAATACTCTTGTGCCTTATCGCCAAATCCAGTTGGTCTTCCAGAATGAGGTCTTCTTGTCATATTGATGTACCCTCTTTGCCTTGTTACCATATATGGTAACACTCAATTATTCAACATAGCAGTGTCGCTTGCCAACAATCTCCCCCTTTGGCATTGATGGCAACACTTAGTGAAAAATGTTTTACTGTCTTGACTGCTCCCTCTTTCTATATACACTCTATATTTCTTCTCCCCCTGATATGTTTGCCTATTTTTCACTGATCATCTTCTCCCGCTTTGACATCAATGGAAAAGCTGAAGGTTTCGGAGTCAAAATTTGTCAAAACTACAAAATTTGCTATACTCAGCCGCATATATATAAATGCACATTTGTATCTTATTTTACAGTTGAAGGTAGAATATCATTATAGATAGTCTTTATCAGAGCTATCTCTCCATTCCAACTATTCCTTATAGTCTCCAAAATTTGGATGTGGCTATTTATAAAAAAGACTAGCTTTTCTGCCTTCTGCACATCTGATGGTGTATCAATTAATGCTTGTGATTTCAAGACTTTATCTGCTAGATTGGTCATGGAATCAATTTTTGGACTTATCAGCCCCCTTAGCTGGCACAACATGTCTTTGATTTCTTCTCTTTTCTTCATCAGAATGCTCAAATCATTGTGAATATTTACAACCTGTGTATCTTTGGAACTTATTGACTCAATTGCCGGATTAAATGTCTTAGAAATATTAAGCAGTTTGAGTTCCATATCCTTAATTTTATCTTCTAATTCCTTTGTAACCTCTTGTCAAGATAGAAAAAATGTGTACAAGTCACAACCTTCTTTTATGGCACTTTGCACACCTCTTATTCCTTGGTTTAAAGAGATTTTATCATTGATCAACATGGTTTTTAACTAGGCTAATCTTTTCTCATCAAATTCTTTTCTGATCTTTATTTCTGCAGATTTTTCAAAGGATTCAAAATGATTGCTGATTGATTTTATCATACCTTTTAGTTGATCAGTAGATGATGTTGAAGTGTCTTTCTGGTATTTAGGCATCAATTTTTCTAGTACATCAGATACTGCTGTAATGAGCTTATTGTCTTGCATGTGAGTTTTCATCAATTTTTCATGTGCCTTTGCTTGGGAAAATGATACTAATTCAAATTTCTATTCTGGAGACAAGGAATTTAGATTTATTGGTTCTTGAAGAAACTTGGGTGGATCAAGGATTTGAGTACTTTGTAGCTTTTCCAAAGGTTTTGCAATAGTGTCTCTTGCCAATTTTTCTTCACAAAGTGAAGCTTTCTTTCTCTTCTTTTCTTTAGTTGTGGCTTTTGTAAAGGATGAGGTCCTTATCCTTTTTCTGGGACTAGATGCTGGTCTCTCCTCTTCAGATCTCTTTTCTTTCCTTTCAAGAGTGCTTGATGTCCATTCTATCGGAGCACTTATGGACTTTGATTCTCATGATTTGATTTCTGCCTTACTTAATTGTTCATTTGATGTTTTCTCTGATTTCTCAGGTTCCATCAACATTCTGGAAGATAATTCTGAGAATGTCCCAAATCTGTCCTCTTTGGGATCAATAGGTTTACTTAGTAGTGCATCAGCTAATTCAGTCAAGACATCTTCTACAACTTCATAACCTAGTGCAGGGACCCATATAGTTCTTGGTTCCATAGCTTCCATGAAACATTTGTCTTTATCCACCATGAATAGAATATCATTTTCGTACTTTGTCAATACTTTTTCAGGTATCCTAAACCTTACCATTTTCTGTTGAAAATCTTTGAAATATTTCCATATGATTTTGATTTGTATATCTTCATTACC
Source organism: Cunninghamia lanceolata (assembly GCA_027924645.1). Classification (NCBI taxonomy): domain Eukaryota; kingdom Viridiplantae; phylum Streptophyta; class Pinopsida; order Cupressales; family Cupressaceae; genus Cunninghamia; species Cunninghamia lanceolata. Next base: position 3,600,528 of record BSBN01000311.1, on the reverse strand, counting down.
CAAACTATGTAAGTGATTTCTTATTTGAGTGGAAACAGGTATGTGATCAAGCTAGGCAATATTTCCTAAACTAGGTAGTTCTCTTAGGAAGTAAAAGAGTAGGCATGTAATCAATGTTCCATACTTGAAAGGATGATTGGTTTCTTTTGTTCTTTTCAAGTTCTCCATTAGTTCACTCCAGAGAAATTCACAAAGGTCATAGTCCCTATTGTTTTTGATCATGTCATATGCCATGTATATAGCTGATGCAGACACATAATTTTCTTTGTTGGAGAAGTATACTTTGTATCCAACAATCATTGAAGCAAATCTGACAGCCGAATCCCTAATATCATTCATTGTAAGGCCATTCTTCTTAAATTTGGCTCCTGTTAGTTGCAGTACCACATTGTTCTTCATTTTCTTTATGCCTGGAACCCTTCCAGAGGAGCGCATACCGGTTACAACTTTAATGGCTTCTTTAGTTATCAAATAGGGTTCATCAAGCCATAAAGATTCATCGTGAATTCTACTTAGAATAAGATTGACCCATGCATCAGTTGGAATTATGGTAAAGTCCAATCAGGTGTCAAGTTTCTTTTCTCCTAGAACTTTGTAATCATCTTTCAGCACAATTTCCATAGTAGTCAGTTCATCCAAATACAATTTTCCTAACTTCATGTGATCATATTCTTCTAGACTGGTCTGAATATATGCTTTGATATCTTCCATATGCATTCAACCCCATGTGGAGTAATTGAGACCGCCCCTAACAGATTATTTTCCAGTGATTTGAAGAATTTTTTCTTAAACTTGGGGCGAGGCATTTTTCCTATCTCGATTACGTGAGGAGTAAACATTTTCCCAGAGCAATTTAATTTTCAGAGTAGGGTTTCAAGTTGTGAATACCTCTTTCGCCGTATTAGGGTTTTCTTGATCTTGATCTGATATCCTTTGGAGAATGTTGTAGTTGTTTTGAATTTTTCTTTGGTTCACCTTGATCACTTGAGTGCATGGCATACATAATGATTTTTCCTTCGAATACAACTCCTTTTAACCTTCACATGCCAAAACCTAAGTGTCATTAATGTCATCTTACAAAAAGTTGTTGAGCACCTTCCTGATAGCCACAGACACCTTAGATCAGTCCGCAAATCTTCACAATTGGTTCTTTTCTTCTGGAACTGGCTTCAAAGGATTTTTCATGTGATTTCTTTTATCATATCTTCATGCCAGATTTCAGCACTAACTATCTAGCTGGGGGTTTTGAATTTTCAACACTACTCCCCCTGAGCTAGAGCTCCCAATTTACTTCCTGGAGGAAGTATCTACACTGAAATATGGTGTGGATTCATCCTTGACTTCAATCACATCTTTCTTGATCCAAATCTTGCTCATTTCCTTCTTGGTTTCAACTGGATCAACCTTTTCTTTTCCTTTATCATTCCTTTGCTCAGTTTTCCTATTTTAAGTATGGTAGTTCTTTTTACATTGTTGCTTCTGCAGACTCTTGCAACATGTCCAAATTTGTTGCAATTGAAGCACAAAATGTTTCCTTGTCCTTGATTCCTTCCTCTGAATGAATTCATCCTTGATCTACATTGATTAGCCATATGTCCAAATCTATTGCATGCAAAATACTTTCCATTGAATGATTGACTATTCCTTGCATTGTAAGACCCATTTCTTACTAGATTTTTGCATTCATTTGATTTGTGACCAATTTTCTTGCAATTGAAACATTGACCAGAGAATGATGGAACATTCTAATTTACTCTACTCCTGCATTGAGTAGATTTATGACCAAACTTATTGCAATTAAAACAATGGCCATTGAAAGATGGATACCTTTGAGCATTTGGCTATCTGACCGAAGGTCTTCTAGGTCTTCTTCTTTGATTTCTGAACTGGTTTCCTCTATTTTGCTTTAACTCAGTGTTTGGTTGACCAGAATTTAAACTTTCTCCTTTCTCAAATCCCAAACCTTGCTTATCATCAACACTCCTTTGACTAGCAATCACCTCATCAAGCTTTGTAGAACTTAGCTTGAAATTTTCTTCATAGCTCTTAGCTGCATCCAGATCAAATTTTAGAAGTAGCACTTCTTTCCCCAATTTTTCACATTCCTCTAATTTGTCCTTAACAACTTGATTCAGATGCCTTTCAATTTCTTCCTTCTTTTCCTCTTCCTGTGTCAATCCATTTAGAAACTCATGTGCTTCATCTAATTGATCATTTAACTCCTTACTTTTCTCTTTGAACTTCCTGACTTGCTCTCCTAGCTTTAGGATGCAATCATTAGCCTCTTGAATATTAGCTTTTAGATCCCTGATTTCTACTTCAAATTTTTCAAGATCAATAAGAGCTGCTTCTATTTCCTTGTTGCTTTCATAATTTCCAAATCTTCTTGCTGCCATGATTACATTGCCCCAGATCTTCCTCAAGCTGTTAGAATTCTTCCAAGGAACTAGGCTCTAATACCAATTGTTGATGATAAGGAATACTAAGAGGGGGGGTGAATCAGTATTCCACAAAACCACTTCTTAACAAATTTATTTATCCAATTTCCAAAGCTAATAACGTGAAAGCAGAATAGACATAGAAATAACAACCATAAAGACATTACACATGAACATCAAGATTTTTACGTGGAAAACCCCAAAAGGGAAAAACCACGGTGAGTGTTATCTCACAGAAATATATAAGTTATATCAATACCGAAATATAAGGCTCACTACCCAAAAGATTGCTCACTGCAAGAAAGACTCACTGCCTATGGAAAGAAAGAAGTAAGAAGAAAGGCTCATTGCCAAGTTGAACTGCTTGAATTGCATCTACACATGCTTGGTTGTAGCTTCAATGAAGTACATAATTACTATCCCAAAAACTCTTCATGTATGACTGCTCTGTTTCCCTGCTCCGCTTTTACATGGGAATAAGATCTCTCTTCTTCTGCTCTTTATTACTTTCACAAAATTGCCTTCTTCTGTATGTTGCACATATATCTCTATATCATATTCACATAACACACCCAAACATTGAATTTGATCCCATATATATACACAACACTTAAGATCTTCATGTTAGGTCGACATACTTAGATGAATCATATAGTTAATAAACTTGTACCTTGTTGGCCAAATCCATCCATCAAAATAAATGGCAGACCTAAATAACATTTGAAACACCTTCTCATATGTCAGCTCCAAGTATAGAACCACTTAGGATAAAGTTCTAATCAATAGAAGTTACCACACATAAATCAAATTATCATGTCAGCCTAAAACCCAGACTGTTAGTGACTCAGTCTAACGGTCAGATCATAACTTTCATTGTAGACCACAATACTTGCTCAAAATCATATCTAATACTCCTTAGACATCACAGATCATACCTTCAAAACCACAGAGCAAAATATTCTTTAGTGGCAAAATGTGGACCATTAGAACTTAGACTCTGTCAAACACTGTAGCGATACTCAGTAGCTTGAAACTATCTTTTCAGTCAACTTCAGATCTTACAACTCTAGACTTAGACACTTCATACAAGTGTTTACAACACCTCAAAACTGCATAACAAAATATGCAATTGTGGAGAAATGCCTATTATTTTATTTCTTACTGTACACTGACCTTGTCTTACTTTTGTTCATCTAGACTTAGATTTTTTGTTCAAATGACTTCCGGAGGAAGTCATGATTTGAGCACTGGAATATATCATCATCAAGTGGTTATGAGTCAACATACCTAAACTGCATTTTTTGGTCTTCATCTACAGAGGCATACTGATCCACTTTCTGTCCCTTATTCTGAATACTATCCATAGTTAGTCATTCTGGCCTTCCGGTCTTGAATACTCTTGTGCCTTGTTGCCAAATCCTGTTGGTCTTCCGGAATGATGTCTTCTTGTCATACTGATGTACCCTCTTTGCCTTGTTTCCATTAATGACAACACTCAATTATTCAACATAGGAGTGTCTCTTGCCAACAGTAATCACATTAGATTCATGGGAATACCCTGCATACTTTATGGTCTTGCAGCCCAAGGCTAGCCTAGGGGGATATCCACTCATCCTAGGGAGACCCTGGCTGGTAACAACAGATGCCTTCACAGGATGTCGGTCAGGAAATATGATAATTTCCAATGGGAATGTAACAAAGAAGTTGATCCTTTATCCACCTTCTCAACCTTTTGCTGATATGGAGAAATCTATTTGGCCATACCTAGGGGATCCTGACTAATATTCTCTTTAGACATTAATGACAATTGAAAGAGACCCACTATTGGTTATCCAAGATGAAGATGAAGTGCTTTCCAATGTCATACAAAAGAATTATGGAATAGATATACAACAAGACCCATGCCTAATATATATGGCCTGCCCCATTCACAATATTCTGTCTACAATCAATACTCCAATCTATGCTTCCACCAATAGAATGTTTCATCAGTTGCTACCTCATAGTTGTAGTCTCAACTTATCAGGGTTAGATATTGCATTTGTGATTCCTATGGCAGCACCAATTGACATTACACCAGGCATAACACTTAACATCAACAGTGAATTGACATTTGTCCAGAAGACTGAATTGATTAAAATGCTACAAACTCATAACACAACATTTGCATGGGACTATCATGATATGAAGGGAATTGACCCTAGCCTTTGCATGCATAGGATATATATTAATGAAGGATGCAGACTAGTTAGGCAACCTCAAAGAAGGATGAACCTTGTAGTAAGAGACATAGTGAAGGATGAATTGCAGAAATTACTGGATGCAAGATTCATATTCCCAATATCAGATAGCCAATGGGTGTCTCCATTGGTAATAGTGCCAAATAAAGGAGGTAAGTGGAGAGTTTGTGTAGACTATAGAGAATTAAATACCACCACTAGGAAAGATCATTTCCCTCTTCCTTTCATTGACAAGGTCCTAGACTCCTTGGATGGTAAAAAGTATTTTTCTTTTCTTGATGGATCCTGCGGATATAACTAGATCAAGATAGCCCTTGAGAACCAGGACAAGACCACATTCACATGCCCATGGGGGACATATTCCTGTTATGTCCTTCCATTTGGACTTTACAATGCACTTGCCACATTTTAGAGAGCTATTTTAAGTATCTTTGCTGACCTTGCCATGACTCTATGTAAGTTTATATGGATGATTTCACCACCTATGGACATGAGGAGGCCTTGAAGAACCTTGAAAAAGTACTACAGAGATGTCAAGATCATAACCTATCCCTTAGTCATGAAAAATGTTTCATGATGATGCAAGGAGTAGTTCTTGGCCACTTTGTGTCCAAAGCAAGAATTCAAGTGGATCCACACAAAATTAAAATCATTTCAACCTTACCTGTTCCTCAAAAATAGAAAGATGTCAGAAGCTTTCTAGGTCATGCAACCTATTATAAAAGATTTATAAAGGACTTTAGTAAAATTATTTCTCCTTTGTTTGTCTTACTCTTTAAAGATGTAGAATTTAATTAGATAGCTGACTGCCAAATATCCTTTGACCATCTCAAACAAAGACACCTGTACTCAGAGGACCTAATTGGGAAATATTTCCATATACATATAGATGCTTCTAATTTTGTAGTAGGAGTTGTGTTAGGATAGAAAGAAGGGAATGTGGAATATGCAATTTACTACATCAGCAAGAATCTTCAAGGTGTTGAACTTAACTATACTGTTACTGAGAAAGAAATGTTAGCTGTTGTTTATGCAATTAATAAGTTTAGGCATTATATCACTGGGTATCCTGTTTTCATTCACACTAACCATGCAACAATATGATATCTTATGAATAAACTAGTGGTAAGTGGCAAATTGGTTAGATGGTTACTGCTCCTTTAGGAATTTGATATTACTATTGTAGACAAGCCAAGGAAGGCCAATGTTGTTGCTGATTTCCTCTCTAGGCTCCCTACTTGTAATGAGGACCTAGTCATTCATGATTCTTTTCCAGATGAACACTTATTTGCACTGATTGTACAAACTCCTTGGTATGTAGATATAGAAAATTATTTAGTCATAGGGAAGACACCTCCACACCTCTCACCCGGAGAGATGCACCACCTTATGGAGCATAACTTTCCCTATTCATGGGTATCTGGTTATCTCTTCTATACAGGACCTGATCATATTATGAGAAGGTGTATTAGGGAAGATGAAGTGTATGATATTCTTAGAGCTTGTCATGATGAACCTTGTGGTGGACACTTTGCAGCCAAGAGGACAACAGTCAAAATTTTGAATACTTGATATTATTCGCCAACATTGCATAAAGATACAACTCTCTATATAAGAAGATGTGACCGATGCCAAAGGATGGGCATACCTACAAGAAGTGATGAAATGCCTCTACAACCACAACTGGTGGTCGCACTATTTGACAAATGGAGCATTGACTTTATTGGACCCATAGATCCACCTTCTAACCAGAAGGAATATATACTTGTTTGCATTGATTACCTTACAAAATGGGTAGAAGTGTAAGCCTTGACAGTAGCCAGAGATAGTAAGGTTTCTACATTCCTCTATGAAGAAATATTTACAAGGTATGGGGTCCCAAGGGAAATAGTCATAGATCAAGGGCCACAATTTACATCTGTACTGATTGCTAGACTTATTCAAGAGTATGAAATCAAACATAAAAATTCCACTCCCTATCATCCACAGTCAAATGGTCAAGTTGAGGTAACCAACTGAGAGCTTGAGGCAATATTGACAAAGATAGTTGCAATGCATAAGAAAGAGTGGGCATCAAGACTCTCTGAAGCAGTTTGGGCATATAGAACTACATGGAAGACAACAACAGGGTACACACCTTATGAGTTAGTTTATGGAAAGAAGGTTGTCCTTCCTATTGCATTTGAATATAAAACATTGAGAACAACTGTCCAACTTGGTATGGACCTGTCAAAAGCTCAAAAGGAAAGATTGCATTAGCTTAATACCTTGGAGGAGCTCAGGAGGGAAGCAATTCATCACACTGAATTAGTACAAAACTAGAGAATAAAATGGCATGATCAGTGTATCAAAACCAAGGACTTTCATGTAGGTGATTGGGCACTTCTCTATGACTCTAGGTATAAATATCATAAGGGCAAATTGCAGACCAGATGGTTAGGCCCTTATGAGATCGATAAAATTTTCCCAAATGGTGTAGTCCAAATAACTACAATTGACCAAGTTAGATTCTCATTGATGGTTAATGGGCATCGATTAAAATTGTATAAGAAGCTTATAAGTAAAGTTGCATTTCTCTAGCAATTAAAGGCAGATATGGATACTGAAGTTCCACAGCCTCTTGCCTCAGAAGAGGTCTCTATCCAAGTAGCAACTGAAAACAATGTTCCAACACCAAATTAATCTAGCTGCCATCTTGAATGAAGTTCCACAACCCTCTACCTCTGGTGAGGATTCCAACCAAGTATCAGCTGATCATATTGTTCCAGTAATAGATCAAGCTACTAGCTTGACTAAAGTTCCATAAGTAAGTTTGAGTTCTACAAACTTTGTACATAAATAAAAACACACAATGTACACACATCACATAGCAATAGCAATGAAACAAGGTGATCTTCCAAGCAGAGTATGAACTCTATCACTTTAGTTACCATGATACACTAGAGCTGTCCTTTGGCATTACACTAATTCCCTGAAGGGACCTGTAGCCAAAGGCAACCTGTTGTTCCATGGGACCTGTATTTTCTGCACCCACAGCCAAGGGTTTTCCATTCACTTGGGACTTGTAACAACTACACTCGTAGCCAATGCACATGGGACCTTTTCATTTCACGATTTGCTTGCATGCATGCAACCACTACTACATGCAGCCACTAATGGCTCGAGCAAATTTTCTCATGCCATCTTCCGCTAGATTGTACTTTCTACTACATGTCACACATCTACCACACATATGTTAGCACATCTTTTCACTATCACATTATTGTGATTCACTTTGTCTTGTTCATCGAGCACATCAACTCAAACCGCCATGCAATCATTTTTCAATGCAACAATTCCAATTTCAGCATCACCTCAATGGTATTTATCTCACACATTGCTTTAATTAACATTTATTAGTACTTATTTTATGACTTTCATTGTTAGCACATCATTAATTCTCCATATTATATCCATTTGACATGCTTTGAACCCGTTCCTCTGTACCATTGCCCTATCTTCTCATTTGAGGACAAATGAAGTTATAGTTGGGGGGATTCTGAATTATTTTATTTACATTCAAGCTTCAAATCAAACTTCAAAATCCCTTACTCCATAATTATTACCATCCAATGCATAACATACAAGCTAAATAGACTAAGCAATTGGTAATAAGGTTTTGGTGCGAAGAATTAAACTGGTAACAAGGTTCTGGTGCATAGAATTAAGAATAAAGAATTGAGAATAGGGGATTGAGCATTTTCATGAGATATCACGATGGGTGGTGACCCTATTAGAAGAGATCCTATTGTTCACTCAACACTATTAGCTGACATGGAGTGTTTGCCGATTTTTCAGTAGGCAGGATGGTTGCAATATTTTCTTAGGATAACAAAATATGATGAAGACATTACTCAATAGTTTGTAGAGATGTTCCATAATGAGGAAGCTACAATGAAAGGTTTAAGGGTTTATGTGGTTGCAGCAATTATATCTGAGGTTACAGGGCTATGGGTAGCTGGAGAAGAATTCTTTGTAAGAGCAGATGCCATTTCTGCAAGGGCCAAGTTCATACAACTAGGATAAAGGATGAAATTGACATATCAAGGTACAAAATGACTCTCTTTACCCTAGTTATGGGTCTTTATAGCTACCTACATTATTAAATACCTAACTTGTGATGGAGGCAATCTTTACTCTATACTGTGCATTTAAAACTTCTGAGCCATCTTCATCACGGAAGGGTAGTAAATGTCCTAAATTTTCTGTTCAATTTTTAAAAAAGGATGTTTGCTGAATATAGAAAGAAAAACTACCAATCTTTATTGTCCCATCATGGTTTGATTATGCCATTAGTAAAGAGGAGTTTATCTATCCAGTACCCTAAGTTTTCTTTGGAAATGTTTCTTGAAGTTAATCATGTTAATGAGAGGCCTGTGAGTGTTGAACTAGAGAGAGAAGAAGAGGCACAAGTAGAAAATTTACAAATAGGGGAAGAAGAGGAAGCGCTTGCAACCTCTTCTCACCTAGAAGCTTCACCTACCCATTGCCATGCAACTATTGAGGAGCAACCAGCTCCGAGCTTTGATGAACCTATTGAAAAACCTTCTAGTTCTTCTACACCTATAGTCTCACCAATTTCAACCCCTTTACTAGAACATGTATCCTCATAGACTTCGAGCCACAAAAAGAAAAAGTCAAAACAAAAATTACAACCTGTAGCTTCTAGCTCACTACCTGAAGAATCTAAATTTGCATATGAAACCCCTTCTATTTTAAAAGATACCAAGAAAAGGAAATCATCCTCTTCTTCTTCTAGAGTTAAGAAGAAACAAGGAATCCCTGCTCAATCATGTAGGCATTTAGGTCACCTAAAGGAAAAAGAACTTTTAGGGGAACCTGAAAAGAGGAATGTAATTGATATTGATACAGACTCTGAGAGGGAGCACATGTTTGTTGACAGAGAGCAGAAAAATTTGGGTTATACACTTGTCCCAGAATCTGATACAGAGTTTGAGGAGGAAGATTTATGGACAACCATAAAAAGTCATAAATCTCCCTCTGAAACTGAAGAACCAGATTTCTCAAACTCTCAAGATGAACCACAAGAAGAAGAGTTATTGTTAGACTCTAAAGACACAGTAGAGGGCGAGAAAGATGAGTTACAACTAGCAATGTAGAAAATTGTAGAGTTGGAGAAGAAACTGAGGGATTATCAACAGAAAGAAACTGGGTTGAATGACACGGTTAAAAAGCTAGAAGAGCAGTTACATGTCTTCCAAAAACAAGGATCAGGACTTGAACATTTAGCCCAATTGGCCATCATTGAGATCAACAGAAGGAATCAAGAGCCTATGCAATTAGAAGAGCAGTTTGAGGAACCTACTCCAACTACCTTATTTACAGTTACCTTGCAACTATGGAATGAGATAGATAAATTAGTAAAAGAACAAGGTGAACTGGAGGAGAAACACAAGGAGATAGAGATGAAAAACACATAAATAAAGAGGTTGAAATTCAAAGTAGACAAAATGACAGACATGATTGTTCAGTTGATGAGATGTAGGCCACCTGCTAGAGTTTATGCCCTCTATCTGTAGGAGCAGTATCTGAGCTTCTAGTTTAGTCAACTCTATAATGATGCCCCTATCTCCATTTCTACACCTGCCTTATCTCTAATAACTTACCAAAGAGATACCCCTTAAATGCAAAACCAACTGTGTGAATTCTACCTACATGAACTTGCCATTCCTTATGACACTCACTGGAATCCCCTAGTTGTAATCGGGGATGTGCAATTGAAGGCCTTAGCCTCATTCATTTAAAATGAGAATAGGAGGCGAGAGTTACTGCAATAGTATAATGAAAGAGATAAGTCACTTCCTCTCAAATTGAGGGTAGAATCTCTAAATCCCCTGAAGATAGTGGAGGAATGGGTGAACCTGATTGAACACCAAGGGGTAGAAAGTAAACTATTGGAATACAGAGCCATGGACTATCAGAAATTTAGGGAATTGGTAGAAAAGATTGGTAAGGAAGGTCTGTGTTTTTCACAAGGTAGATGGAAGGAATTGACACCAGCACTACAAAGAAATGAGCCTCACTCAGTATTTAACCTCTCAACAACAATCAACAGTGTACATAGATGTATAAAGTCAGCCAAGGAACATGGGATAACCTGGTTACCATTAGTATTTCATGCTCCTCTGCTTCTCTATCCTATTCCACATTGGATGGGGTAGAAGATGGATCGGGCAACAGAACATGCCAGGTGGAACAGGTTAGCAGAGCAGAAGGGTTTCTACCTCAAACATGATAGAGGGGTAGAAGAACCTATAGACTACAGAGAAATAGCTCTTCAGTACAATTTGAGACCTTGGTTGCTAGAGAACCAGCAACTTGATTAGTTGGGGGGTGTGATGAGACCATGTTTTGTCTTGTTTTTATTGCTTTAAGTACCTATTTCCTAAGACATTTCCAAACTTCTATATGCATTAATTATGTCTATGATTATCCTTAAGACACTGAAGCATGAAGATGGATATAATATGTTGTTAATTAATGATGTGTGAATGGTTGATTGTTCATGAAATATGTTAGTACTTTATGTTGATTTTAGTGATAGTGATGCATAAATACTATGTTGTGTACTAACTCCTCATGTAGCAAAAGCATGGCTTCATATCATGAAGATTGTTGGACAACCTGCAACTGAAGGAGATGTTGATATCCACAATAGATGATACGGGTATCTGTAGCCAAGTGAAGAAGATCTTGAATTGATTGGGATGAGTCATCCATGACTCTGTGATGATTATCTTTCAATAAATGATGCAGTCTTGAATAATGGAGGAATCTAGATCATGCTCTATGTTATGTTTCTAGTTTTGATTGTTCTTCATGAATACTAGAGAGATAGAGTTACAGTAGGACTGTATCATCTATGTCGTCTTCATGTCAGTTTAGTTTCTTGTTTCTAGTTTGTTTTGTAATAAAGTCCTTTTCCTACATTGTTGGATAATGGATAGTTATAGCATTTATTGTTTAGTAGTTTTATTCATATAGACAATGTTGATCTCATATATGGAGATTAGATTTTGCTTCATACAGAGAGAGACAAAGATATAGTATCAGATTTTTTTGTTGTATCTTTTTGTTCCAGTATTTAATAAAAGAATATATGTTTTAAGTTCTATCAATGATTACAAAGATACAATAGAGATTTAGATAGATTTCATGGGATCACAGTTACTCAAGTAGGCCTCTTGAGATACTGTGTCTCTCCACTATGTTTATATGTTCAATTTATAATTGTATGTTTGTATATATGTGTGATTGATGTATGTTGTTATGAGTAATGTGAAATAGTTAAACTTTGGTAACTTATGTCATTGAGTCTATTGAGTCAAGGTGATCACTGAATGAACCAATTATTAGTTGCTCTTTTATATAGAAGTTGCATAGAATCATTTGATTACTGTTGTGTTGGACAAACTTAGTTATTTTCCATCATTCTTGTTTACTTAGAGTATTATATTTTCTTTATTTAGTTCCCTTACACAACCTCTAGAATAAAACTCAGGAATCTTTAACTATACACATAGTATAGGCATCAACCAAGAAGATTATGATTCCCTGGTTTGACAATGTAAATGTAACACATTATATAACCAGTAGGTTGCTTGATATAGGATTTGTTGGTTTGTTGAGTAGTGTGCATGCCCTTTCTACATCAATGTATTGGTTAATAATGGAGTTCGACTGGTGCAGTCATGGTAAGAGGCTTCACAGAATGAATTGTTCGTACTGTGCAGTAAGAGTAACACAACGAAAACAACTCAAAGAAATGGAACAAATGCAGATTCAGTCATTTAGTATATCAAAGAATTCAAATAGAGATCGGCCGACATCATGCGGGCTTATAATTAGGGCTCACAAACCTGATTACATACACACAGAAGATAAATCTTTGAAGTTCCTTCACACAAAAACCTAAGCTATCAACTATCACTATGTGATTAACTACTTTCCTAGGGATCTATTACATCAATATATATCAAGTCTGGATCAATACATTCCTCCGCGTCGGCCAAGGAAGATCACAAATTCTAAAGAAGAGATGTAACGTGTGTACACAAATAGGGCAGACCTAAATGCATAGAACACTTCCAGAAAATGAATCGAATGAAGAGCAGATCTTTGGGGAAGGTCGGCCACAAACCAAAGATCATTGAATGATGTGTCATTAGGCTCCAAAGATCAGGAAATGCTTTTGCAGGTTTCTCCTTTAGCTAGTTGTCTATGATTATCAAGATGCTCTGCTTTGAGAAACAGTCAACTTCTGATAGTGATATCTTTTCAGTATTGAAGTGCGAATCTCTGAATTCTGGATATGATGTAGATGAATGAATGTAGATGCTAAATCTAGCTCCACAAGATTTGAAATACAGTTGTGGTGAAATGTTGGACCAAAAGTAGAAACTACTTCTAACTGAACTGCCTGAACTGAAATGGAAAATGAAAAGAAACAAACTAAATTGCAAACAAAATGAAATGCAAATGTTTTTGGTTGATGCAAGATTGCTCTTGAACCAGGGATGTTCCTGCATCAGACATCAGGGGTTATTGAAAAAGTGAGTCCCTCAATTTGTTGGGGCTAGGGGAGAACCAAGATAGTCCACCTCAACCTGAGAAATCCATGATGAATCTTCTTTTGGTCTACCTTTCCACTTCACAAGATATTCTTTTTATTGTCTTCCTCTAGTGTTGCATCCAACTCTGCTATCCAAAATATCTTCGATCTGCTCCGATGCTTGTTGTGGTAATTGTTTCTTCAAGTCTTCTTCCATGTTGTCACTGAACTCTGGTTCATGATACTGATAAAGGTCTGCAATGTTGAAAATAGGTGAAATACCCAATGTCTCTAGTAACTCTACTTCATATGCATTTCCTGAATCAAATTTTCTGAGTATCTTACAAGGTCCAAACTTCTTCATCTTCAACTTGTTATATGTCCCAACTAGAAATCTTTCTTTTCTCAGATATACCATCACTTCATCTCCAACTTCAAATTCCTGATGTCTTCTCTTTTGATCAGCCTTCTCTTTGTACTTATTGTTCATATTCTCCAAATGCTTCTTCACTTGATTATGCACTGTCTTCATATGATCTGCAAATTCTTCTGCTTCTGTACTCCTCTTTTCTTCAATGTTGATGTCTCTTAATTATGTTACTCCTCTAGGGTTTACTCTAGTCACAATCTCAAAAGGTGTTCTTCATGTTGGTGCCTGAATTGATTGTCAATTTCCGAGCAATTTTCATGTAGGCACCATCCCGAAATATCCAAAAGGTTCTAAGTTTTGGCACCACTTTAGTACTTTTCAGCATCTGCATCTCATTTCTTGAGGAGGGGTCTTCGTCTTTTCTCCATCGGCATGTGTTCATTTTTGTGTCTTCGACATTTCGATTTGAACTTGAACCCTTTTTCTCTAAGTTCAATGGTTCAGCGGTTTGGGGTTCATTTTTCTTCTAACGGATCATATTATGCATTTGCCTTGCGCAAATCTTGTATCGTTGAACCTCCCACTTGAACCCTTTGAACCGGTTCAAGGTTCAATAGTTCGATGCTTCAAGTTTTTTGGTCTCGGCCGAAGTGTTTTGCCGATGGAGTATTGTTGTGGAGGTTTGAACCTCGCCATTGAACCGGTTTCAACGGGTTTGCGGGGTTGCTTTTTTGTTGCTGACTGAGTTGGTTTCAGCGTTGAACTTCTCGGTTGAACCATCCACTTGAACCAGTTCAATGGTTCAAAGTTTTTTGTTTTTGGTCTTATCGGAGTGATCGACTTCATCGGCGAAAAATTTCTTGAGTGCTTCGATTGTTTTGGTTTGGCCAATGGGTGTCCATCGGCGTGTGCTTGGTCATCGGCGAAGCATTTTTGGGCTGCCGATGTAAGGTGTTTGGCTGATGAGGAGTCGTCGGCGTGTGTCTTGCCGAGGGGACTTTCATCAGAGTGATCGGCATTATCGGCAGAGAAGTTTTTTGTTGCTCCGACGGATGGTGGTCTCGCCGAAGACCTTGGGTTGGTGCTCATCGGGATAACATTTGGTATCGGATAGACTGAGGTGAGCTTGCCCGCTGGTGTATGTCTCACCGATGAAAGTGGCAGGCCGATGTGTTATCGGCAGGAGTTGTTATATCGGCAGAGTGGTTTCTTGCTAGGCTGACAGTGTTGGTCTAGCCGATGGCGAAGGTGCTGTCGGAGAGACTTGGTAGATCGGCGAAGGTTTGGAGGGTCGGCCCGACGGTCTTTCTCTGGCCGATGAAGGGGAATGCGAAGGTAGCAGTCGGTGTGACTGTTGAGATCGGAAGGAGTTTTTTGGAGCGGGCCGATGGTATAGGTTTGGCCGATGGGTTTTGGCGAAGGGTTGTGTGTCGAGCGCGGAAAAACGCTCAACACCTTTTATGCTTGTGGCCATGTTTTTAAACTATTGAAGGCTGTCCGCACCATACATGTGGGACTATTCTTCCTGCACATTTAAACCTACAAAGTGCATTTTAGCGGGAATTTTCTTTTTGAACGCAGCGACAGTTTTCACGCGGCCGCAGGTGGTTGAGCCATCAATGGCGACTGTAGCAGGGGTAAGAGAAATGGTACACATGATCAGGTGGCCTGATTTATGGATGAAGACTCCCAAATGGCGGCGCAGGGCTCGAGGCCTCCCTTGTCTGCTGCAGCAATAACTTCTGAGTGCCATCCTTCCTATGTGATTTATATCTGGCGGATTTTTGAAAGCCTTGTAATTAATTGCTGTGGTACACTTTCTGGTTGATATAAGCAGACTGTGTTACCATTGTTTTGGTTGTTGAAAACTGGACATTTTGGCTCTGTAATAAGATACAACTGGTTTTGGTTGCTCTGTGTAGCAAAACTTGTGAGTTTATGTAGCTCCTGTTGTACGTTTTTGCATGAATCCACTGATTTCATGGTCAATCTTATATGAATAATGCTATGTTTGCATGTGTTGTGCTAATTCTGTCTCCAGTCTTGCATGTATCTTTCTTCTGAGTCCAGGTATTCAAGGAATGTCTAAGATTCTAGAACATAGAATTCCTGTGTTGAATGTTTAATCTTTTAACTTCTGCTCAAGGGGTAGATTAAACTATTTTTAGATTGAATATTGGGAAGGGTATACTGCAATAGGGATGCCATAAGTATAGATAGCTTAACACTCTGTATTGGGAGATATCTGTAAGGCAGGTATCATATGTATCCCCCTGAAATCCAGTTTTAGTTGTTCATGCTGATCATTCACAGGTGTATGTCTACTGACTCCAAGCCCTGGATAGGCACCAATCTAGCTCTGTGTTGAGGTTATACACCAGGTCCAGGTTTGCATCCAAACATCAAATCAAACTATTTCCTCCTTCCACATGTTAGATGTAGGAGTAGGATTAGGATCTCTACGTACTCTCATACCCAACCAGACATATATGTCCAAGAATGTTGCCAACCTTGTGATTTTTTATACAAATCTTGGTCCTTACGTGAGAGTATTCTGCCTGTTGCTGTCAAGTTATATCTTTCTGTCATTGAGCTAGTCAAGGTCATACTTTTATCAAATAGGGACACCCCCCTTGGTGCGGCAGAACCAGAAGTGAAGGGGAGGAGCTCATGCAACCTCCTGTATTCAGTTGGCTGAATCTGTCTGTGCATTAGAACTGGCAAACCCTAATGCTGATTCAGAAGAAAAACCAACAAAATGGCGACTCTGCTGGGGAGAGAGAGAGTCAAGTAACCTGAGGGCTGGAAAATCTAGTTTCCAGTGAAGTTGTTGCAGCAAAAAGGAACCATGTGGTGCTCTGCTGGGGTGATGAATCCAGAAAACAAAAGTGCCTTGCTGACATTCTGTCCTCTCTCTGAGAGGTGGCGACTCTGTTGAAAGAACCTATCAATGCTGCAACATATATCCAGGTATTCATCTTTGATTCAAAATGTTGAGTTTAGAATAGCAAGCCTGGTCATGCTCTCAGAGAAGACCATTCTTTATTGAAAGATATAAAGCCCTAAATTTCACAGGGATATATGGTTACCCAAATATTATTCCCAATAAAATTAGAAGATGTTTGCCAAAATATAGTGGATCAGATTCTGAATCAGCAAACAAACATCTGCAAAGATTTTGTAATTTAATAGAAGATTATGAGGTAGAGGATGAAGATGTAGTAATGAGACTCTTTGTTCAGTCATTGGAAGATGATGCTAGGATATGGTTTTCAGACCTGCCTGTTTGTTCAGTTTCTTCATGGATAGATTTAGAAGTTGCATTCTTAGGGCAGTTTGGTGAAAGGTTTGATGTGGCCTCATTGATCATACATTTTATGAATATCCAAAGGGAAGATGAGGAGCTAGTTCCAGCCTTTAATCTTAGGTTTATTAAATTGCTCAGGTAGATCCCTAAATATATGAGACCTAATAATGCATTGTGCTTGACAATTTATTTGGCTGCATTTGATGAAGAAATGAGTTATCTGTTGATAGATAAAGAACCAGTCACACTTCACCAGGCTTTCCAATTTGCTTTGGACATAGAAAACAATGAGAAATATGGAATGCTAGTAGGTTTCATGGCTGCAAGTTGTCAAAGCAGTTATCAAAGTGAATATATTTCAGCTCTCCCAGTATGTGCATTGAGAGATGATTGTATAGAGGGAAATATACTTCAGAATAATGTGTGCAGCCATGATGTGATGCATGAAGAAAATGTTGTAGAAAATGTAAGCACATCTTGTAATAATGAAAAAAAAGATTGTTATCAGCCTTTAGAAGACAAGCCTGTAGACACAAGGTGCCCTCCAATTGATCAAATGAGAGAAATACATGAAGTTGTGTCTTGCAGCAGTGTGCATATCCCAGTTATGCCTGATTATTTATATGAAGTGGATATGCAGAGCTTCACTCTGAATATAGGAAACATTGATTCAAGGGATGGCAGTGAATATGCTAGTGATTGCCAGCATTCAGATGCATATGTGAGCCTTTCAGATGATGAAATATATTTGGATGCTGATTATGAGTGTTTCCTTGAAGATTTTGGCCACCTTCATAGTGCAGAGGTTGAAAACTTTGCTTTTGATTATCAGGGCACTTGTGAAGATAAAAAACAAGGTCACTATTCAGAGGTGGATGGGAAAATTACAGATGTGTGTGCTCATACAGTTGGGAATAGTGTTGATTGCAGGGGTGACTATGAAGCTTTCAGTGAAGGGTTGCATTCTGAGTTATTTATGCCTTCTCTTGAGACATTTCAGGTGGACATTAATGAAAAAACTGTCGTGCATGATGATGATGGATATCTGTATGTTCATCAAGATAAATTTGATTATGAGATGTTGCTTGTGCCTGAATATTGCATGTTTGATACAAAGGAGCTCTTATTTTTTGAGGAAGGGCAAAATTCTGATGTGGATTCATTTGTTTCATGTGAGTCTGTTATTTTTCCAAGCAACATCAGTGACTCATATGATGATGACATTCTACAACTGATAATTATATATGCTGATGAAGCTAGTTGTAGATTTGTTGAAGAAAAAGAAATGAGCAGCAACATAAATAATTGCCAAGGGGCTTGCTGCAGACAGTTAAATGCTTTTAGGCTTCATTTGAAGAAATTAAAAGAAAATCAGGTGTTTGACAAAGGAAAATTCTGGTTTTCCCTTTTTGGTGGCCCTGGGCCACCATGTTTATTTTAAAATAATGTGTTTGGTGATGCAGATTGGTGCAAGTTTGACTCTGTGCCCCATGGATAGGGGACTGGTCTGCATCCTAGAGATCTGGGGTTCTCGCTGCAGTCTTGCACCTGCACGTCCCCAATCAGAGCCACTGTTGGTGCCTGAATTGATTGTCAATTTCTGAGCAATTTTCATGCAGGCACCATCCCGAAATATCCAAAAGGTTCTAAGTTTTGGCACCCCTTCAGTACTTTTCAGCATCTGCATCTCATTTCTTGAGGAGGGGTCTTCGTCTTTTCTCCATCGGCATGTGTTCATTTTTGTGTCTTCGACATTTCAGTTTGAACTTGAACCCTTTTTCTCTAAGTTCAATGGTTCAGCGGTTCAGGGTTCATTTTTATTCTAACGGATCATATTATGCATTTGCCTTGCGCAAATCTTGTATCGTTGAACCTCCCGCTTGAACCCTTTGAACCGGTTCAAGGTTCAATAGTTCGATGCTTCGAGTTTTTTGGTCTCGGCCGAAGTGTTTTGCCGATGGAGTATTGTTGTGGAGATTTGAACCTTGCCATTGAACCAGTTTGAACGGGTTCACGGGGTTGCTTTTTTGTTGCTGACTGAGTTGGTTTCAGCATTGAACTTCTCAGTTGAACCATCCACTTGAACTGGTTCAATGGTTCAAAGTTTTTTTGTTTTTGGTCTTATCGGAGTGATCGACTTCATCGGCGAAAGATTTCTTGAGTGCTCCGATTGTTTTGGTCTGGCTAATGGGTGTCCATCGGCGTGTGTTTGGTCATCGGCGAAGCATTTTTGGGCCGCCGATGTAAGGTGTTTGGCTGATGAGGAGTCATCGGCGTGTGTCTTGCCGAGGGGACTTTCATCAGAGTGATCGGCATTATCGGCAGAGAAGTTTTTTGTTGCTCCGACAGATGGTGGTCTCGCCGAAGACCTTGGGTTGGTGCTCATCGAGATAACATTTTCTATCAGATAGACTGAGGTGAGCTTGCCCGCTGGTGTATGTCTCACCGATGAAAGTGGCAGGCCGATGTGTTATCGGCAGGAGTTGTTATATTGGCAGAGTGGTTTCTTGCTAGGTTGACAGTGTTGGTCTGGCCGATGGCGAAGGTGCTGTCGGAGAGACTTGGTAGATCAGCGAAGGTTTGGAGGGTCGGCCCAACGGTCTTTCTCTGGCCGATGAAGGGGAATGCGAAGGTAGCAGTCGGTGTGACTGTTGATATCGGAAGGAGTTTTTTGGAGCGGGCCGATGGTATAGGTTTGGCCGATGGGTTTTGGTGAAGGGTTGTGTGTCGAGCGCGGCAAAACGCTCGACACCTTTTATGCTTGTGGCCATGTTTTTAAACTATTGAAGGCTGTCCGCACCATACATGTGGGACTATTCTTCCTGCACATTTAAACCTGCAAAGTGCATTTTAGCGGGAATTTTCTTTTTGAACGAAGCGACAGTTTTCACGTGGCCGCAGGTGGTTGAGCCATCAATGGCGACTGTAGCAGGGGTAAGAGAAATGGTACACATGATCAGGTGGCCCAATTTATGGATGAAGACTCCCAGATGGCGGTGCAGGGCTCGAGGCCTCCCTTGTCTGCTGCAACAATAACTTCTGAATGCCATCCTTCCTATGTGATCTGTATCTGGCAGATTTTTGAAAGCCTTGTAATTAATTGCTGTGGTACACTTTCTGGCTGATATAAGCAGACTGTGTTACCATTGTTTTGGTTGTTGAAAACTAGACATTTTGGCTCTGTAATAAGATACAACTGGTTTTGGTTACTCTGTGCAGCAAAACTTGTGAGTTTATGTATCTCCTGTTGTACGTTTTTGCATGAATCCACTAATTTCATGGTCAATCTTATATGAATAATGCTATGTTTGCATGTGTTGTGCTAATTCTGTCTCCAGTCTTGCATGTATCTTTCTTCTGAGTCTAGGTATTCAAGGAATGTCTAAGATTCTAGAACATAGAATTCCTGTGTTGAATGTTTAATCTTTTAACTTCTGCGCAAGGGGTAGATTAAACTGTTTTCAGATTGAATATTGGGAAGGGTATACTGCAATAGGGATGCCATAAGTATAGATAGCTTAACACTCTGTATTGGGAGATATCTGTAAGGCAGGTATCATATGTATCCCCCTGAAATCCAGTTTTAGTTGTTCAGGCTGATCATTCACAGGTGTATGTCTACTGACTCCAAGCCCTGGATAGGCACCAATCTAGCTCTGTGTTGAGGTTATACACCAGGTCCAGGTTTGCATCCAAACATCAAATCAAACCATTTCATCCTTCCACCTGTTAGTTGTAGGAGTAGGATTAGGATCTCTACGTACTCTCATACCCAACCAGACATATATGTCCAAGAATGTTGCCAACCTTGTGATTTGTTATACAAATCTTGGTCCTTACGTGAGAGTATTCTGCCTGTTGCTGTCAAGTTATATCTTTCTGTCATTGAGCTAGTCAAGGTCATACTTTTATCAAATAGGGACACCCCCCTTGGTGCGGCAGAATCAGAAGTGAAGGGGAGGAGCTCATGCAACCTCCTGTATTCAGTTGGCTGAATCTGCCTGTGCATTAGAACTGGCAAACCCTAATGCTGATTCAGAAGAAAAACCAACACTTCCGGTACTCCTGTTCACTAAATTATTGTATACAAACTCTACTTGTGAAAGAATCAAGTCCCAACTTCCAGCTTTCTCTCCAACCAAACATCTCAACAAGTTTCCCAAACTCCTATTCACTACCTCTGTTTGTCCATTAGTCTGTGGATGACAAGATGAATTGAACTTCAAATCTATCTTCATCTTCTTCTATAGTGTCCTCCAAAAGTATCCAACAAACTTTGTATCTCTGTCTGAAACTATACTCCTAGGTAATCCATGCAATCTCACAATCTCCTTGAAAAATAGGTTAGCTACATGCACTGCATCAGTTGTCTTCTTACAAGGTATGAAATGAGCCATCTTTGAAAATTTGTCCACCACTACAAATATTGAATCATGTCCTCTCTGTGTCTTAGGCAATCCCATCACAAAATCCATGCTTATGTCTTCCCAAGGTTTCTCCGGTACTGTCAAAGGTTTATACAATCCAGTATTCTGACTACTTCCTTTCGCAACTTGACAAACTCTACAACTCTGCACAAATATCTGAACATCCTTATGTATCCGAGGCCAAAAGTAATTTTCACTCACCAAAGCCATTGTCTTATCAATGCCAAAATGTCTTGCCAATCCACCACTGTGTTTCTCCTTGATCAAATTATCTCTCATGGAACTCTTAGGTATGCACAACTGATTTCCTTTGAACAACATATCTTCTTGAATGAAATAATCCAGCCACTTACTCCTATCTATCACAACAGGTTCCTTACATGCTTTCTAGGGTTCTGCAAAATCAGTGTCTCCCTCATACATGTCCTTTAATTCATCAAAACCCAACACTTCAAATCTCATCTATGTCAACAAGTTTCTTCTCCTACTCAATGCATCAACAACTTTGTTTGATTTTCCACTCCTATGCTTCAACACAAATGTATAACTCTGCATGAACTCTACCCATCTCATATGTCTCTGATTCAACTTACCCTGACTGTTCAAATATTGCAAAGATTGATGATCTGTATACAACACAAACTCCTTAGGCAACAAGTAATGTCTCCACTTCTAAAAGGCTTGAATTATGGCATAGAATTCCTGATCATAAAATGAATATCTTCTCCTTGCATCATTCAACTTTTCACTAAAATATGCTACTGGTCTACCTTCTTGACTTAACACTGCTCCAATTGCATTTCCGCTTGCATCACAATCAATTTGAAATACCTTATTGAAATCTGGTAATGCCAAAATAGGTTGCTATGTCACTTTCTACTTCAACAACTCAAAACTTTTATCTGCTCCTGATGTCCACTTAAAATCCTTTATGTCACCTTTCATTGTTTTTGTAATAGGGTTACAAATTTAAATGAAATTTTTTATGAACTTCCGGTAGAAACTAGCCAATCCATGAAATGATCTAACTTCTCCAATGTTCTCCACTATAGGCCATTCAATAATTTCTCTCACTTTCTCAGGGTCCATCTTCAATCCTTCCACAGAAATCACAAATCCCAAATATACCAACTTTTCCTTCATGAAACTACACTTTTTGATGTTTATCAGCAATTTCTCTTCTCTCAGTCTCTGCAAAACTTGTCTAATATGCCACAAATGTTCTTTTGTTTTACTACAAATCAAAATGTCATCCAAGTATACAATAACAAACTTACCCAAGAATTTCTTCAAGACTTCATTCATCAATCTCATGAAAGTACTCGGTGCATTTGTCAATCCAAAAGGCATCACTAACCACTCATACAATCCTTCATTTGTTTTGAAAGTAGTCTTCCATTCATCACCTTCTCTGATTCTGATCTGATGGTATCCACTCTTCAAATCTATCTTTGTGAAATATCTTGCTCCACTCAAACAATCCATGATATCATCCATCCTAGGTAAAGGAAATCTATACTTAACTGTGATCTTGTTTATTGCTCTAGAATCAATACACATTCTCCAATCTCCATCCTTCTTAGGTGCTAACACTGCAAGTACTGCACAAGGACTCAAACTTTCTCTGATCAAACCTTTTCTCAACAACTCTTGTATCTGTCTATTCAATTATTCATTCTCTGCCGGTGTCCTTCTATGTGCTACTTTGTTAGGCAAACTTGCTCCCGGTATAAGATCCATGTGATGATTGATACTCCTTATAGGTGGTAATCCTTCAGGTACATTATCTGATATGATGTCTTCATATTTTTTCAGAAACTCCTTTATCTCCTCTGGTTGTTCTTCTTTAGTGTCTTTCTTCAATGTTTCAGGCTTCTTAGGAATCAAAGCATAACACATATTCTCATGTCTCAACCCATCTAGAAATTTCCTTTCATCTACCAAACAAATTCTAGCATTTTCACATACCACATCTTTAGGATCATCCTCCAAAGGAATCAAAGTAATTCTCTTTCCATTTGTTGTTATAGCATATGTATTCTTTCTCCCATCATGTATAGATTTTCTATCATACTGCCAAGGACTACCCAACAAGATATGACAAACATCCATAGGCATAATATCACACAAGACTTCATCATGATAAGATCCAATATGAAATTTCACCAAACATTGTTCACTCACTAGTACCTTATGATCATCTCGAATCCATGCTATCTGATATGGCTTAGGGTGTTTCAATCTTTCCAACTTTAGCTTAGTTACCATCTCCTTTGAAACTAGGTTATCTGAACTACCACTATCAATCACAACTTTACAACACTTACCTCCTGATTTGCATCGAGTTCTGAACAAACTCTTCCTCTGCGGTGGTTCCTCATTTGTTTTTGATTAAAATAATGCTCTCCTCATTAAAAGTGATTCTCCTTTCTCTGGTTTACTAACTGAATAGGGCTCATCTTGTTCAACAAGTTCTTCATCAACATAGGTTGCCCTTCCACTATTTTTTGTCCTCTTACTTGTACTACCCTGATTACATTCAAATGCTCTATGTCCTTCACCTCCACACTTGAAACAAGTACCTCTGAATGTTCTCTTATCTAATCCTCTTCCTTCTCTTCTGTATCCTTCATTCTAGTATGCACTAGGGTTTCCTCTCCAGTAAGCATTATTATCTATGTCCTCCTTCTAAAATAGGCTGTCAAACTTGTTCTGCTTTGAATGTGATGTGTCTCCTCTGAAATAGGTCCTACCTCTCTAAAATTTACCTCCTCTACCTCTTTGTCTCTAATCATGTCTTTTATTCATCTTCTCTTCAACTTTCAGGGCAAACTGATATGCTTCCTCCAAAGATGTCATCCTTACTAGGATTAGTTCTTCTTGAATGTTCAATCTTAGTCCATTGATATATCTAGCCACTTTCTCCTTTCTTGCTTCACTATGTCCTATTCTTATGATCATTTTATGAAATTCTTTAGTATATTCCTTCACAGATTTCTCCTTTTGCCTTAGGTTTTGCAATCTTTTCAACAGCTCCAACTCATAGTCAACAGGTATAAACTAATTTTTCAACTTTGTCACCATCCTATCCCACTTTGTAATCTTTTCTTTTCCTCTTTTGTTTCTTTCCAATTGAACTTCTTTCCACCATATAGCAGCATGTCCTTTCAACTTTGTCTTTGCAAATTTCACCTTCTCTGGATCTTCAATTTCCTCATATTCAAAGTATTCTTCCATGTCATTTATCCAGTCAATCAATTCTTCAGGGTTCAAATTACCAATATAGTTTAGCACATCAACTCTAGGTCTTTTTCCAATCTTTGAAATAGTTCGCAACATCTTTACTTGATCTAATTCTTCTTCTTCATCACCTCCTAAGGTTTCACCAGTTTGTTCAACAGATTGAGATTCTTCTTCATCATCACTTTCAACACTAGGTCTCGGTGTCAACCCTCTTCACCTATCTTCTTCAACAACATCCAATCGAATTTGCATTATTTTCATCATAAATCCATCATTTCATCCATTCTACCAGCCATTGTTCCAACAACAGCAACTCTCCGCAACAACATTCTTCCTAGGATCAAGTGTAAACTATCTCAGCTTGGCAATTGGGCTACAAGGTGACAACTGCCTCGCAATTGATGATCAGTTGCAACTCAGGTAATCTGCCTCAATTTGTTGATCTATCCACAACAAGATCTTATAGAATTCCTTCGCCAATTTCACTCAATTCACTCCCAAAGATTCAAACTTTCGCTCTGATACCACTTGGTGCAATCACGATAGGAGGGTTCACAAAATGAACTATCCAGACCGTGCAATAAGAGTAACACAATGGAAACAACTTAAAGAAATGGAACAAATACAGATTCATTCATTCAGTATATCAAAGAATTGAAATAGAGATCTGTCGGCATCATGTGGGCTTACAATTAGGGCTCACAGGCCTAATTACATACAGGCGCAAGATAAAGCTTTGAAGCTCCTTTGCACAAAAACCCAAGCTATCAACTATCACTATGTGATGAACTACTTTCCTAGGGATCTATTACATCAATATATATCAAGTTCAGATCAATAGATTCTTGTGCGTCGGCTAAGGAAGATCACAAATTCCAAAGAAGAGATGTAACATGTGTACACAGATAGGTTAGACCTAAATGCATAGAACAGTTCCGAAAAATCAATGGAATTAAGTGTGGATCTTTAGGGAAGGTTGGCCATGAACCAAAGATCATTGAATGATGTGTCATTAGGCTCCAAAGATCAGGGGATGCTTCCGCAGGTTTCTCCTTCAGCTAGTTGTCTGTGATTATCAGGATGCTCCGTTCTAAGAAACAATCAACTTCTGATAGTGATATCTTTCTGGTATTGAAGTGCAGATCTCTGAATTCTGGATATGATGTAGATGAATGAATATAGATGCTAAATCCAATTCCACAAGATCTAAAATGCAGTTGTGGTGAAATGTCAGACCAAAAGCAGAAACTGCTTCTGACTAAACTGCCTGAACTGAACTGGAAAATGAAAAGAAACAAACTGAACTGCAAACAAAATGAAATGCAATTGTTTTTGGTTGATGCAAGATGGCTCTTGAACCAGGGATGCTCCTGCATCATCAACACACATCAACACATAACACCAGATATACGTGGAAAACCCAAGAAGGGAAAACCACGATGAGGATTAACTCACAATATATGAAGTTCAAAATTACAACTTTGTTTTAGGGCTACAACCCAAGGAAGCTACTACTCCCTACTGACTTTGTTTTAGTGCTCCAAGGAAGCAACTACTCCTTAAAAAATATTTCTTTAGGGTCATTCCCAAGGAATATACAACTCCCTGAAGACTTTATTTTAGGGTTACTCCCAAGGAAGCAACTGCTCCCTAAATTGAGAAAAAGCTCAGAAAGGATTACAGCATGACGGTCCTTCTACTGCCTGAAAACTGACATTGAAGTTCACACCTTTGATGATTGCAATTTTGCTTCTACTGATAATTCGATCAATTAGGAACACTTTTAACTTTCTTCTTGTCACATAAATGTATTCAAGATGAATCAGGACAACTTCTAACACATTTGCTCTTTCTACTTAGTCACACATCATAATGCATTCATTCTGCTCCTTATCTTACTTGTGAACCTTATCAATCACATTGCAATCACACCTAGCCTAACTCAATTTGATTTAAAATTTATACATGATATTACATTGATTACATTGCTTTTCAGCTAGAGACAACATGAAAAATGCATTTGCAAGTCAACCAGACTACACACAACATGAAACATGTAAAGGACAAGTCCTAAACAAGACTACATGCTACACCAGCAAAAGATCCATGCCTTGTGGACATCAAAAATTGCTTAACTAGGTCCAAAACATCCTTCACAATATCAAACATCAAGGAATTACATTTGCACACTCCACTCATTTGAAAATAGGACAACCTTAAGCAAAGACATATGAAATTTGAAGCATAATGGCCACAACAACTTGAAAAACCTTGTGCGGTACTAGAAAAAAGAAAGATCTTCATGAAACTCTTCCAAATGAGTCTACAAGACTCATACAACATATCCAAGCACTCCTTTACCTCCACACATCAAATATTTTGTGCTACAAATCTTCAACCATGAACTCTGAGAACAATAAGTCATCCAGAACACACTGCAACATACTGTCATTGAAACCCTGAGCTTGCGAATCACGAAGAAACTTGAAACTACATGAAAGCATATAAAGCACATCCATAAACATGTTGACAAAACCAAAAATTCAAACATTCACATCTGAAGGAATGCGGAGCATTCCAACAGGCCTTCAACACTACCTTACTTTGTCAAAACACATGCCGGTACTCTATCATGCATAACTTTCACAGCGGAAGGACAGATGATCTAAAACTTTGGAATTATCACCTTAACAACACCCTAAACATAGTTCCAGAACCACATAGCAATAACTGTAAATGTGAAGGAATGCAGAACATTCCATTACTATATAGAAAATGTCTTCTTTAGAACCAACACTATCTTCAAACTATCAACTACAAAACACCCTTCCGATAATCTAATCATCTTAGTGCTTCTGATTCCCATATTATTGTATATGCTTGATGCTTCTAATTCCCATATTAATATGTCTTCTTGATGCTTCTAATTCTTATCTTAATATAATTTCACACTCAACTTTGCATTAATCAAAGCATGAAATCCAACCATGAACTTTAGTAACCACATTTTATTCAACATGACATCCAACCATGAATTATATCTTCTCTGTTGAATAGGACATGGTATCCAACCATGAACACCATCACACATCCATGATAGTGTTGACATCAATGACAACCTTGTGACAGTGTTGATATCAATTACAACCTTAGAAACCATATGTGTAACAATCTCCCCCTTTGGCATTGATGGCAACACACACCTACACATTTCTCCCCCTTTGACATCAAGGACAAAGGGAAACTTCTCTCTTAGGGCATAACTTCTTGCAATAACTAGACTCCCCCTATCATCAGCAACCACTACCTACTCCTCCTGAGAGGTAGCCACCATCAGTCCAAGAAAGAGATATAACATGAACCACTCCCCCTTGACAGATGCACCACTATGCATGTAGCAAGAAGGAGGGGCAATTACCCCTAACCTCTCTGGAGATCCTCAAAGGTGTCCTTTGCAAGAGACTTTGTAAAAATATCTACAATTTGATCCTTTGTTGGAACATATTCCAACTTTACTTCCTTATCTGCAACCTTCTCTCTCAAAAAGTGATACCTAGTGGCTATATGCTTGGTTCTAGAATGCATCACTAAATTCTTGGAAATATTGATAGCACTTGTATTGTCACATAAAATAGGAATAGGCTCATCATAGAATACCTTGATATCCTTTAGGGTTTGCTTCATCCACAACACTTGTGTATAGAAGGATGCTGTTGCAATATACTCTGCCTTTGTAGTTGATAAGGACACTGAATCTTTCTTCTTGCTCTACCATGAAACCAATCTGCTTCCTAAAAAGAAAGCACTGTCACTTGTACTCCTATCATCAACACAACTAGCCCAATCAACATCAATGTAGCCACTCAAATCAAAGTCATTACCTCTTGAATACTAGAAACCATAATCTAAAGTTCCTTTCAAGTATCTGAATATTCTTTTCACTGCCTTCTCATGTGTTTGCTTGGGATTGGCTTGATATCTAGAAACCACACATACTGCCTGCATAATATTAGGTCTAGAAGCAGTTAGGTACAACAATCCTCCAATCATAGATCTATAGGAAGTCTGATCCAACTCTAGAGACTCATCATCCTTTCTCAAGTGACATCCAGTGACCATGGGAGTACGCATTGGTTTTGGATCCTCCATACCAAACTTCTTCAATAACTATTTGACATACTTAGCCTCAAAAATAAAGTTACCATCATCTAGCTGAGTAATTTGAATTCTAAGGAAGAAAGACATCTCACCAATCATAGACATCTCAAACTCTTTTTTCATCTCCTCTGCAAACCTCTTACACATATCATCATCACCACCAAAGATGATGTCATCAACAAATATTACAACTATCAATATCATGTCTCCTTCTTCCTTGATGTACAGATTGTTATCTGTAGTACCTTTCTTGAAGCCTTACTGAAGTAAGTACTTATCCAACCTAGAATACCAAGCTTTAGGTGCTTTCTTGAGACCATACAAGGCTTTCTTGAGTCTACACACCATGTCCAGATCTTATGATATCTGAAAGTCATCTGGTTGCTCAATTTAGACTTCTTCCTCTAGATCACCATTAAAAAATGATGACTTGACATTTATCTGATATACCTTGAATTTCTTAAGAGCAATAAGGACAAGGAACATTATGATTGCCTCCATCCTAGCTACTAGAGCAAAAGTCTCCTCAAAATCAATGCCTTCAACTTATGAGTATCCTTTACACACCAGTCTTGCTTTGTTCCTCACAAATTCACCTTCTTCATTCAACTTGTTCTGAAACACGAATTTTGTTCCTATGACATTTTTGTTGGCTAGTCTGAAAACCAATTCCCATGTCTGATTCTTCTCTATCTGATCCAATTCTTCTTGCATTTCTTTTATCCATCCATCATCTTTGCTAGCATCAGCAAAGGTTTTGGGTTCTACTTTTGATAACAAACACAAGTTTACTTTCTCATGTGTCTTAGAAAACCTTCTCCTTGTCTGCACACCTTCATTCTTATCTCCAATGATCTTCTCTGCTGAGTGGTTCTTTTGAACATACTTTGCTAGAGTCTTAAGCATCTGCTCTGGTTCTTGTTCCTTTTCTTCTTTCACTTCTTCTTCATCTTCAATGCATGGAAAGATATCAGATCCAGAGTCCTTTGAATCTTGTGAGATCTGATACAAGTCTTCATCTACTTTGACATTTTTTCTTTCAATCATCTTCCCTAATCTTTTGTTGTAGCATCTATAGACCTTGCTTCTAGTTGAGTAACCAAGAAAGATTCCTTCATCACTTCTTGAATCAAACTTTCCTAGGTCTTCTTCATCTCTTCTGATATAGTATTTACTACCAAAGATCCTAAAGTATCTGACAGAGGGAGGTCTTCCATACCATAGCTCATAAGGGGTCTTAGTGCTATTGACCCTCAGTTGCACCATGTTAATTAGATAGATAGCAATGTGAACTACTTCCTTCCAGTACATATCAGGAAAATCTGCATCTTTCAACATTGCCCTTGACATCTCTTGCACAATCCTATTCTTCCTTTCAACCACCCCATTTTGCTAAGGGGTTCTAGGAGCTGATAGATGTCACATAATACCATGATCTTCATAAAATTTATCAAATTCATTTGAAGTAAACTCACCTCCTCTATCAGACCTTAAACATTTGATCTTAGTATCCATTTCATTCTCAACCATAGCTTTGAAAACCTTAAACTTATCAAGGGCATCTGATTTTTCTCTTAAGAAAGTAACCCAAGTCATTCTAGAAAAATCATCAATAAGTAACATGAAATACCTTTCACCTTGTTGACTCTTTCCTCTTGTAGGGCCATATAGATCAATGTGAATCAACTCAAATGGCATTGAAGAAGAATACTGCTTGCTTTTGAAAATTGTCCTTTTCTGCTTTCCCATTTGACATTCCTTACATATTGTGTTTGCAGGCTTGATTATCTTCGGCATGTCTCTCACTACATGAGTAGAGTTGATCCTTACCATATTATCAAAATTGTTGTGTCCCATTCTTTTGTGCCACAACCAACACTCATTGGATTGAGCCAACAAACATGTTCTTCTGTTTACATCCTTCAAAAGATAGATATCACCATATGACTTGATACCTTTTGCAACTAGTTTTCCGGACCCTGCCTTCCTGATTTCATAGCCTTTGACATGAAAGGTGAGATTGTAACCTTTGTTGCACATTTGACTAACATTGAGAAGACTGTGCTTTAGTCCTTTGACATAGAGGACATCCTCATTCCTATTCTTCCCATCAATAGTTATAGCACTCTTTCCATAGATTTGTACTGACTCATCACCACCAAAATTGACAGCTCCACCGTCCCACTTCTCAAGGCTAATAAACTTCTCCTTGTCACCAGTCATATGATTTGAGCAACCACTATCAATTACCCAAGCCTTAGCTTCTTCTCTTACATGAAAGGTAGTCCATACAACCATTGATCTATCATTATCTTGGTCTATTTGCAAGGCATTAGTCTTATCACATTTTCCAACATCATCCATTTTGTCACCAAAACTCAAGGCCATGAAAACTGTTTCATCATTTGAATCATCATGATCCTCATCTTCTGAAGAACAACTGCTCTCTATGGAATACAAACTTCTTTTGAACTTGTGTCTCTTGTTACTACCCGTTGATTCTTTGAAAGGACATTTAGAAGCAAAGTGACCAAACTTTCCACAATTGAAACATTTGAAAGGTAACTTACCTTTGTATTTGCTAGTGCCTCTTTAGTCTTCTCACAAAATTTGCTTCAACTTCTTTAGGGATTTCATCTTCATCAACGATTTCATCCTTTGTCTTCATACTGACTTTGAAAGTAACTTATTTCTTTGGAGCATCACTGCCAAACTCTCTCATTTCAAAAGTAGTAAGGGTACCAAACAATTTGTCTACAGTGTATGTATCCAAGTCTGCATTCTCCTCAATAGAAGATACCTTATGGCTTTAAGATTTGGGGAGAGATCTCAGAACCTTCTTTACAATTTCATCCTCTTCCACTTTACCACCAAAACCTGTGATGACATTGACCACTTCATTCACCCGGAGCATATATCCAACAATGTCTTCATCCTCTGTCATATTTAGGGTCTCAAATTTTCTTTTGAAGATTTGCATCTTTTCTTGCTTTACTTTCTTGTCTCCTTCATAAATGGTTTCAAGTTTAACCCAAACTTCTTTAGTAGAACTACAACTCATTACCTTTGAAAGTTCTGAATCAGCTAACCCACTCATGATAGCAAACGTTGCCTTGGCATTGTTATCATACTTCTTAACTTCATCTGAGTCTTTAGGAGTAGTAGCAGGAATAGTGTAACCAGTCTTGATAGATTCCCAAACACCGCACCCTAGAGAATTGATATAGGCTTCCATCCTTAGTTTCCAAAAAGCATAATTTGTTCTATCAAACCTAGGTATCTTGTTAGATCCATTAAGTGCCATCTCGAACCTTCCTCAAGTGGTTAAGCTTCCTTTAGAGAAACTTTGCTCTGATACCAATTGTTGAACACACTAGGATACAAAGAGGGGGGTGAATCAATATATAATCAAACTTCAAGTCTTTCAAAACAGATTAAAACTTAAGCATTACAACATCAACACATAACACTAGATATACGTGGAAAACCCAAGAAGGGAAAAACCATAGTGAGGATTAAATCACAATATATGAAGCTCAAAATTACAACATTGTTTTAGGGCTACAACCCAAGGAAGCTACTACTCCCTGCTGACTTTGTTTTAGGGCTACAACTTAAGGAAACAACTACTCCTTGAAAAAAATTACTTTAGGGTCACTCCCAAGGAAGTTAAAACTTCTTGAAGACTTTGTTTTAGGGTCACTCCCAAGAAAGCAACTACTCCCTAAATTGAGAACAAGCTCAGAAAGGATTACAACATGACAATCCTTCTACTGCCTGAAAACTGACATTGAAATTCACACCTTTGATGATTGCAATTTTGCTTCTACTGATAATTAGATCAATTAAGAACACTCTTCACTTTTTTCCTATCACATAAATGTCTTCAAAATGAATTAGGACAACTTCTAACACATCTGCTCTTTCTCATTCAGTCACTCATCATAATGTATTTATTCTGCTCCTTATCTTACTTGCAAACCTTATCAATCACACTGCAATCACACCTAGCCTAACTCAATTTGATTTAAAATTTATACATGATATTACATTGATTACATTGCTTTTCGGCTAGAGACAACATGAAAAATACATTTACAAGTCAGCCAGACTACACACAACATGAAACGTGTAGATGATAAGTCCTAAACAAGACTACACGCTACACCAGCAGAAGACCCATGCCTTGTGGACATCAACACTTGCTTAACCAGGTCCAAAACATTCTTCACAACATCAAACATCAAGTAATTACATCCACACACTCGGCTTATTTGAAAATAAGACAACCTTAAGCAAAGACATATGAAACTTGAAGCATAATGGCCACAACAACTTGAAAACGTTGTGCGGTACTAGAAACAAGAAATATCTTCATGAAACTCTTCTAGATGAGTATACAGGACTCATACAACATCTCCAAACACTCCTTTACCTCGGCACATCAAATATTTTGTGCCACACATATTCAACCATGAACTCTGAGAATAACAAGTCATCCGGAACACACTGCAACATACTGTCATTGAAAAATTGAGCTTGTGGATCATGAAGAAACTTGAAACTGCAAGAAAGCATGTCAAGAACATCCATAAACATGTCCAAAAAACTGCAAAGTCAAACATTCACATCTAGAGGAATGCGGAGCATTCCAATAGGCCTTCAACACTACCTTTCTCTATCATAACACATGTCGGTACTCTATCATGCATAACTTTCATAGTGAAAGGACATATGATTTAAATCTTTGGAATTATCACCTTCATAGCACCCTGAACATAGTTCCAGAACCGCATAGCCATAACTACAAATGCAAAGGAATGTGGAGCCTTCCATTACTGTATAGAAAATGTCTTCTTTAGAACCAACACTATCTTGAAACTATTAACTGCAAAACACCCTTCTGATAATCTAATCATCTTAGTGCTTCTAATTCCCATATTAATGTACCTTCTTGATGCTTCTAATTCCCATCTTAATATGTCTTCTTGATGCTTCTAATTCCCATCTTATTATAACTTCATACTCAACTCTACATTGATCAAGGCATGACATCCATCCATGAACTTTAGTAACCTCATTATATTCAACATGCCATCCAACCATGAATTGTATCTTCTCTGTTGGATAGGACATGACATCCAACCATGAACACCATTACATATCTATGATAGTGTTGACATCAGTGACAACCTTAGGAACCATATTGTTGGTTTAGGTCTAGACAACTGAGAGGAGGGGCGAATCAGTTGTCATACATTTTAATCTTTTCTACCATTGATCTTCCTTTACAACTTATAATCAAATTAATGATATAAACATTTCAGCATTAATCAATAACACATGAGTAGAAACATAAATAACACAATTGACACCAAGATTTTTGATGTGGAAACCTGGTTAAGGGAAAAACCACGGTGGGGGTTAACCCACAAAAATTAATACCCTATTAAAAGTATTTTTACAAATGAGAATGCACATGCATTCAGGCTCACTGCCTAGAGCTCATTGCTCAATTAGAGGCTCACTACCTATAGAAAGATTATAAGAGAATAACAGAGATTTTGAACTGATAAATATCATCTACTCATGCAAGAGTTTCAGTTCCAGTTAAGTGCAAAAACTGATCTTACACATTTCATCTTTACTTGTGCTTCTTACTGCTCTACCTTCATTCGCTCCTTAGATTTTCTACTCTTCTCACAATTACACCTTGTTCGCACAACACTCACTAAATCATCCAATTCCATCTGCTATATATATATATATATCCGCAACATGATCTACAATCATTTTACCAGTTGGCTTTAAGAACATTTAGAACTTTATTGAGTACTCTACTCTGTTGGCTAGATCCATACATACTATGAGATGTGGACCAAAACTTGCACTCACAAATCATCAATCATGTTGGATACTATCACTGATCATCACACATTACCCAATAAACAACTTCTATACATCTGAAGTTAAGATCATTTACAAGGTCAGCTTGTTCTTCTTCTGTCTGTTTTGTCAAATTGAAACCCGATACTCAGAAGCTAATATCTTTTAAGTCCTTCATCTCTGGAGGACAAAAATCTGGATTTAGAGTGTCTTGACAATACTTACAACCACCTCAGATCCGTAGTAAACCATGCCTTTCTACTGGATAGATTCGGACCAAGATACCGGACCCTGTCACCTACTTTGTTCCTGACTACCCGGACTTAGACAAATTCTAATTCTAACTTCCGGTGTGAACAAATTGTGTTATGTGGATGATTGGGATGATCTTAGTTGCCATCAATGACAATGCCTATCATGCCTAGCAGTTTCTCTTGCCAACAATCTCCCCCTTTGGCATTGATGGCAACTCTTAGTGAAAAATGACTAAGTGTTAGAATTGCTCCCCCTTAGCTTGTGCTCCATACTGTTGTTCACACTACTTTCCAATACTCCCCCTTAGTTGGATTCCTCATTTTTCACTGATCTTCACTCCCCCTTTGACATCAATGGCAAAGGGTGGGGTCCGCAAGCCAAAATTTTCAAAAAATTGTATATAGGACCACATATGTACAACTAATCATTAAGCTCTATTTACATAAACTTGAGAATGTCTGCAAAGCTAGTTTTTATTTGCACAAGTTCAAAGGCCCAAGTACTCTTCATTCCATCCAAAATAGAGATGTACCCACTTAACAAAAATGAATATGCTTATGCCTTTGACAGATTTGATGGATCACTAGTCTGAACTGTAGACTGAGCTTCAGATAGGGCATTATACATTGTCTCTAACTTAGGGGCAATCAATCCCCCAAGCTCACACATTCTCTTCATAATGTTGCTTTTCTCTTTAACAAGTCTCTTTATCTCATCAGTCAAGCTAATTACTTGACATTCCTGACTTATGGGTGAAATGGTTAGAGGATCAAAATTATTAGATAGATTTGACAATTTCAGTTCTTGTTCCTTTATCTTCTTCTCAATATCCTCATTTACTTTGGGCCAAGATAGACAAATTTTATATACATCACTTCCATCACTTAGAGCATTTTGAACACTCTTTATACTGATAGCAAGTATAGTCCTATCATACCCTATCAGGCTCTTAATTTCACTAAATCTCTTATCTAAAAACTCATTTCTGACTTTTGTCTCTGCAGACTTCTCAAAGGACTCAAAATGAGTATTTACAGAACTTACAATATTTTTCAGATGTCCGGAGGGGGAATCAGATGGACTCTCCTGGTAGGAAGGCATTAATTTTTCCAAAATCCTGGTTGTAAGCCCCAGTAGCTCATTGTCCTCCATGTGGAACTTTAACATCTTTTCTCTAGCCTTTACTTGGGTGAATGATGCAATTTTCATCAATTGAATTGGAGAGAGAGCATCTGGATTGGCTAGACCTTGGAGTAGTTCAGGCTCATCAATCTCAATCATTTCTTTTTCAAGAAGACTTTTCACTACATTTGCAGTGTCTCTTGCGACATTTTCTAAACCATCCTTTGGTTCCTCAGATTTCTCAATATCTGCTTTAGGTGCTTCAACATTTGCACCATCTTCTTCTGGTTTATCTTTCTTTGCTTTTTCTTCCTCTTTCTTTACTTTACTTTTCTCTATGTTCTTTGCAGAGGGACTCTTTTTTATTTGTTCACCACTTGCTACCTGATCCAGAGTGCTCTGTGAAGTAGTAATATTATCTTCTTTTCCTGATGGATCAGGTGAATTAGGAGTATCTCCCGCATCAATTACTTTATCCATCATTTTTGTGTCATCCTGATTTACTTGTTCCACTTTTGGAACAGAGGCTTCACCCAACTTAGATTGTTGCTCGATGATGTTCTCTTCTTCGCCATCCAAAACTTCTTCTATGACTATGGCAAAATTGTGCTTTTCCAATGCTTTCAAAAGAATTTATTGAGTTTCTTTAACAATTTCACTTTTTTCTCCAAGCATGAGTTTGTTCATTCTTCTTTTGCTTCTAAAGTCATCTTTGACTTTCTTGAATATCATATCTATTTGATCAGGTGAAATCTAAGGACATAAATTTATTAGCTCATGTTCCCTGATTTCCATGTCCTTGTTCTTGGCATTTTCTTTTCTCAATTCCAAAATATTTGCCAGACTTTGTGGCAACTCAGAAGTTATCTCAATCAGTGCCTTGTTGTAGATGTTGAGATATCTGACAGTTGCTTCCTCCAACACCCTTTTATCCACATCACTGTATTCATCATAGAATTCAATCATGGGTTTTAGATTACCATCTACCGTGACTGACTTTATCACATCCTCCAGGGAAAGTGTGGGCTTCTCAACACATTCCTCATATGCTTCTATCTTTTGCCTTTTACTAGCCCTTTTGATTCTGGAGAACTTTTCTTTGGTTACTTTTACAGCTTTTGTTCTAATGGCCTTTATTTCCTTGATTTCAATGTCAGAATATGTATCTTCTTCTTCCTCTCTTATTCTTTAATAGGTCTGGGTTGCTTTTGTTTTCTTCCTTTTCTCCCATTTTCTAGATGATTTTGCTTCCAGTTTTGTAGTCTTGGAAGGAACAGGGGCAACCGTAGAGCTCCTAGTAGTTCTTAAAGTGGAAGAGAGTTCCACTGGAGCATCTATTTGTTTCTTATCTTGTTTCTCTTTCTCAGCCTTTTTAGTTCTTTCTTTGTGTTTCCTTATAGCCTCCTTAGTTAGGCCCAGATTTTCAGCTAACTGCTCAACTTCTTTTCTTACTTTCCTATTGGTTTCAGGTTCTCTGAATTCAGTATGTAGTTTTAAATTCAGCTCCTCATAAGTTCAAAATCTTTCAACCGTTGTGTCTTTAGGCTTGCTTAGAAGATGTTGAGCATACATATTTAAGATTTTTTCATCTACTTCATACCCAATGGGCATGATCCAAGCAGTTCTGGTTTCCACTGCTTCCATTAGACGTTGATCAATATCAACCATGAAGCATATATCATTTTTGTACTTCTCAACAATTAATTTAGGGATTCTTTCCCTTAAGTGCATCATACTCTAAAAATTCTTGAAGTAACCCCATATTGCAGTTTTTTGAGCTTTGAAATCACCAATGCTGCGAAGATGATCTCTAATCTGAATGGCAACTGGCTCATCCTTAGTCTAGTGCACACCTTTTACCCTAGGTACCTCATTCATAAAGTAAAAGAATAAACATAGAACCAATGTACCATACTTGAAAGTGTTTTCCTTATCTTTCTTGATTTTGTTTAAATTTTCAATCAATTGCTTCTGTAGTAATTCACACAAGTCATAATCAATGTTTTCCTTTAGCATCTTGTATGTAGCATATATGGTTGTTCCGGACACAGAATTTTCTCTGCTTAAGTGGTAGATCTTGTACCCAATTACCACGGAGGCAAATTTGACATTCGGTTCTATAATATCATTAATGGTCATTGCCCTTCTATCAAACTTAGCACCGGTAGCATCAGTCACTGTCTGGTTTTTCACGGCTTTCAGCATAGGTAATCCTCCAGTTGAGTTTAAGCTAGTTACAATTCTGATAGCATCCTTGGTAATATTGAATGGTTTTAACAACCAAATGAATTCATCATGCATCCGACTCAAAACGTATTGGACCCATTCATCCTCATCAAATGTTGGAAACCCCTTAATCTGAACAAAGTGTTTATCTTGTAGTGCCTTATACTCGGGTTTAAGTTTGTGATTTTCATCCTTGAGTTGTTTCTCAAACAAGTCTACATACCTTGAATCTCCAAACTCATCTATATTTGCATGAATATAAACCCTAATGTCTTCTACATGTAGCACACCATACGAAACACTTGAAAAAGCACCTAACAGGTCTACTTCAATTGATTTGTGAGGATGCTTCTTAAATTTGGGTCGAGGCCTTTCAGTAATGTCAACAACATGAGGAGTAACCATCTCAACAGATTTTAGATTCAAATCTTTATAGAGAGGTACCTTTTTCTTTCACGAGGTTAGGGTTGATCAGGTGCCAGTTGAATTCGCTTTTTGCTTTAGTCTCTGGATTTGTAGCTTAAATGCTCTTCTTCTTGTTTCCTTCGAATGCAAGGTGATTCAAATGAGTGACCAAGTGACCTTTTATCTTTTGTAAAACCTAATTTGGCATTGTAATAAATGCGTTGCCCTTACTATATCCGGTTACTTTGTTTTTTACAGTTCTTCATGAATCACTCTGCAAGATTTCATATCAACATCTTTTCTTCTAGAAATCCTTCCAAAGGTTCTAGACCAATTCAAAATATTCTCTTTTATTGTGCCAGATTCAGGCACCCACTTACTGACGGGGGGATTTTGATGTTCAATGCAACTCCCTCTGAACCAGAGCTCCTGACCTAATTCCCAGAGGAATTGTCAGCACTTGATTCCAGTGCAGACCCATCATCGTTGTTTATTGTATCTTTCTTTACCCAGATCTTGTTCATTTCGCTCCGTTTCTCATTCACATCAATTTTTCTTTTGCTTTTGTCTTGTCTCTGTTCATCCAGTTTTTTGTTTACCGGACCTCTTCTTCCATCGTTCCTACTTCTATAGAATCTTGCAATATGACTAGATTTATTGCAAATTAAAGCACAGAACATTTCCTTTCTTATGAACTTGATTTCCTCTTGATTTGCATTGATTAGCCATGTGTCCAAACCCATTGCAAGCAAAACAGTAACCATTGAAAAAATTGTCAATTCCTCTATTTTTAGCATCATTCATTATCATACTTCTGCATTCATTTGATCTATGACCATACCTCTTACACTTGAAGCATTGACCAGAGAAGGATGGACCATTTTGATTCACTCTGCTTCTGCACTGAGTAGCTCTATGACCAAATTTATTGCAATTGAAATAATTTCCATTGAATGATGGATATCTTTGAGCATTAGGCTATCTTACTGAAGGTTTTCTAGTTCTGTTTCTTTTATTCCTTGGTTGAAAATTTCTTTGTCCGGATCTAGAGGTTTCGCCTTTCTCATATCTAAGATCATGCTTGTCGTCATCCTTTTTCTGTTCTTTAATTAGTGCTTCAAGTTTAGTTGAGCTTATATTGAACTTCTCCTTATACTCATTGGCAATTTCTAGGTCATGTCTGAGAGTGATAATCTGTCTCTCAAGTTTTCTCTCATTGTTTCTGCTTTCTTGTAGATTTGATTCTAGGAGACCAACTATTCCATCCAATCTACAACATTCTTCAATTCTCTCCTTCAGATTTTGCTTCATTTCTTCTTCAGTTTTCTTCCTATCTTCAATTTCCTTGGTTAGTCTCATTACCCCAGTTTCCATCTCATGTTTTAAGACAATAACTTCTTTAGCTAACTTTTCACATTCCTTTGTATTTTCTTTCAGGGCCTTGTCTTCCAGTTAAAGAGGTTGCTCCTTTCCTTTTGCATTGGATTTGCTCAAATTTTCTTTTAAAATCTCAATGAAGTTTTCAACCTTTTTGAGATTATCTTGTAGCTCTTGGACCTTTGCCTTGGATTGCTCAAGATCATCTAGGGAAAGTTTTAGTTGCCCTTGAAGGTTATATTCATCCATTTTTACTGACTTCCTAGATCTCCCTTAAGCTATTAAACTTTTCAAAAGGAACCTTGCTCTGATACCAATTGTTGGTTTAGGTCCGGACAACTGAGAGGGGGGGTGAATCAGTTGTCATATATTTTAATCTTTTCTACCATTGATCTTCCTTTACAACTTATAATCAAATTAATGATATAAAAATTTCAGCATTAATCAATAACACATGAGCAGAAACATAAATAACACACTTGACACCAAGATTTTTGACGTGGAAACCCGGTTAAGGGAAAAACCACAGTGGGGGTTAACCCACAAAAATTAATACCTTGTTAAAACTATTTTTACAAATGAGAATGCACATGCATTCGTGCTCATTGACTAGAGCTCACTGCTCAATTAGAGGCTCACTGCCTATAGAAAGATTATAAGAGAATAACAGAGATTTTGAACTGATAAATAGCATCTACTCATGCAAGAGTTTCAGTTCCAGTTAAGTGCAAAAATTGATCTTACACATTTCATCTTTACTTGCTCTTCTTACTACTCTGCCTTCATTCACTCCTTAGATTTTCTGCTCTTCTCACAATTACACCTTGTTCGCACAACACTCACTAAATCATCCAATTCCATCTGCTATATATATATCCGCAACATGATCTACAATCATTTTACTAGTCGGCTTCAAGAACATTTAGAACTTTGTTGAGTACTCTGCTCTGTCAGCTAGATCCATACATACTATGAGATGTGGACCAAAACTTGCACTCGCAAATCATCAATCATGTCAGCTACCATCATTGACCATCACACATTGCCCAATAAACAACTTCTATACTTCTGAAGTTAAGATCATTTACAAGGTCAGCCTGTTCTTCTTCTGTCTGTTTTGTCAAATTGAAACTCGATACTCAGAAGCAAATATCTTTTGAGTCCTTCATCTCCAGAGGACAAAACTCTAGATTTAGAGTGTCTTGGCAATACTTACAAGTACCTCATATCCGCAGAAAACCATGCCTTTCCACCAGATAGATCCGGACCAAGATACCGGACCCTGTCACCTTCTCTGTTCCTGACTACCCAGACTTAGACAAATTCTAATTTTGACTTCCGGTGTGAACAAATTGTGTTATGCGGATGATTGGGATGATCTGAGTTGCCATCAATGACAACACCTATCATGTCTAGCAGTGTGTCTTTCCAACACATATGTGTAACACCAGGTATACAGTTAGACCATGTAAATCAGTTATTGACATGGCTGGAAAATTTATTATGAATGGGATCTATAAGTATGAAAAAGGTGCACAGGCCTACATGGTAGTCCAATAATGAGCTATAGACCTAGTCATGTACATGTAAGCTTGAATAATACATAGACCTCTTAGAAGATTCTCTCTTGGTGACATGTTTTCATTTATTTTTCTCTTTGTTTGTGCCTTCCTAATCTTTAAGCTAACTTTCCTAGGTCCTATATATTTTTTTGTTGTCTGCCTAACCCATGTTCAACAAACCATTCCTATCACTTTCTAGCCCCGACGACATGATTAGTCCACCTTCCAAGAGAGGAAAACCATTTTCTCTAGGGGATTCTCCATCATTATTTCTTCTGTAATCATTTAATTAATTTTTCAAAGTCCTTTGTACCTTCAATTTTCATGTTCAAACTTTTCTTTCTGGGTTGCCCTATTGACTTCATGGTCTCCCTAGACAACCCTGCACCTGAACTAGGGTCTTAGAGGGGTGGCCCACTTCTCAAGAGGGTCAACTCGCTTTCCATGTGTTTTTAATAAAAACTAACAACACCATTGTGTAGTGCTAAAAAAATATGCAATTTCAAAAAACAACACCTAAAAAGGAGTTTGTATGTGCCTAAATGAGCTCTTTAAAGTTCCTTATGTCCTGCAAGGTCTCCAGGGGTGATCTACCCTATTAAAAGAGATGGCCCTACATTCTAATCAAGGTCTCTAGGAGTGACCTTACCTACTAAAAGGGGTGACCCTCTTCCCAAAAGGGGCAACCCCGTCGTCTTTTGTCATGCATGATTTCTTCTAGTTTAGCCCAGTTTAACTCTATTTTTGACTTGTGATTGAGAGTCCCTCCATGCATAACTAAGCCTTGATTTCCCATAACTATTCCTAGACTTCCAATCAGTCTTTTTGTATCTCTCAATCAATCTTTTCTTATCTTCCAATCATTCTTCTATGATCTTCTCTCCAACCATTATTCACTTCCAATCAGAGCCAAATCACTCTTCAATCAATTATGTTAAGTC
Source organism: Cunninghamia lanceolata (assembly GCA_027924645.1). Taxonomy (NCBI): domain Eukaryota; kingdom Viridiplantae; phylum Streptophyta; class Pinopsida; order Cupressales; family Cupressaceae; genus Cunninghamia; species Cunninghamia lanceolata. The sequence goes on along the minus strand of BSBN01000311.1, from coordinate 3,557,960 downwards.
CCCAATCACCACCACCTTTGGTGTGGATATCCAACCTATAAATACCCCCACCTCTTCATTATTTTTAAGGCTGGGAATGCTCTTCTCATATTCACAAGCCTTTTCAAGCTTCTTCATGAGCCTTTGATCCTCTTAGTTCATTTCTTTAATTTTAGTTTTTGTAAAGCTTCAAAGATTTCCCTTAGGAGGCAAATTCATCATTGCATCTTTACTTTTTGCTTTGCATATGGTTGTCTCAGCATTTTTATGCTCATTAGAGGACTTCATGTTCCTTTTGCTTTCATTCATAGCTTCATAGCTCAAGCCATTCACGCTTCATAGCATCCATATGCTTGAATCCACTGCCTTTTCCCAATTTTCATAGCTTCTAATCTCATTGCCATTTTCTTTTATCATCATTTTGTCCCTGTTGCTAAGAGGACCCTGCTACTACAGAGGAAGGAATGGTTGCCCAAAGGACTTCTGAGGACTCATTCCAGGCATTGCGACCCAATTCATACATGTTCCTTTAATTTTTCAATACTAATTAGATCAAATTGTACTCTTAGGAAAGTAACTCATTGCTTGCTTTTCTCTTGGTAGGAAAATTTAATTCTTTCCTTTCTTAGATTAATTTTTACATTTCAATTACTTAGTTTAGTTTCAATTTCCTTAGATTAATTTCTTTTAATTACTTTTTGATTAGTCATTATTTTCAATTTCATTAGATTACAAATAAAAATTAACCCACAAAAACACAAAAAAATTAGACTAGTTTGTCTTTGAAAAATCATATAGTCTTGCATTCATTTTCCATTTCTTAGATAATTATATCAGATTGAAATTTAGAGAAAAGAACCAAAATTGTATTGCATTCATTTAGTTTTGCATTCATCAAAAGACCAAAAACATTAAAAGCACAAAAAAGCAAAACAAAAGATCAAGTCAAAGCCCTCAATTCTATCACAAGGTCAACATAGTCAACATGTTCAACAAAATCAAAACACACAAAACATATATCCCTCTTGTCTAGCATTCGATGTGCCCAGGCATTAGGGAAGATTGGATAAAATCTGTTCCAAACAAGACTATGGAGAACTTCCCCCATCCAATTCAAATCTAACAAGAGATAGAACAAATAAGAGAAGTCAAACAACACTGACAACGAATCATTTATCAAAAAGAAATGATACAACAAGAAATTCAAAATGAACAAAGGAAGTTAAAATGCCTTTGCATCTTGAACGAGAAAAACAATCTTCACACTAGACTTAGGAAAAGTGACCCTTCGGGTCATATCATTATCACAACAACATCAATTGAATGCTTTAGTCAAAACAATCATCAAACATACACATTCACACATCACATGAATAACCCAACCACCATCTATGATGTTCTTCTCCCTTGTGAATAGAACAACCCCCTAGTTCTACCTCCACTCAATTGGCTCTTTCCACGAGAGTGGGAGTGACTAGTCACCCATAGCAAGATGTGTCACATTGGAGTCTGACTCACTCACAAAGTGCCTGAGTCAAATTCTAAACAACATAGGATCAACCACCCCAACTGAATTGCGACAATAGATCCATCTTTCAAATTCTTCGTGCTTGAGTTTGAAGTAATTGACCCAACTTTGATCTTCGTGATGTTTAACCATTTTGAAATCCCCTCCCAACACTCAATCAACATTAGGTAGACTTCTAGACATCCAATCCCAAAGAGTAGATCTTTTCTGTGGGTTATTAGGAGCATATATAGAACAAAAACTAATAGGTTATCCATTGATAAAAGAAAGAACCCACATACAACTATGCAAAGGGTCCTCACCTTTGTCAATGATATATTTAGAAATGCAAGGAGAAATTCCTAGCACAACTCCACCGCTTCCATCTTTATGTGATGTATGAAAGAAAGTAGCTTCTTTCCATATATTGTATATAGAGAAGCATCAAGGTGACCATTGCTTAATTGACTTCTTGCAAGAATAACACATTAGGTTTCCATTTCATTAAGATATATTTGACTCTAAACTTTCGTTGAGGGAGAGAAATCCCTCTAACATTCCAAGATAGTATCTTGCAATTCATGATGAACTTGATAAATTATTATCATCCTCTTGTGACAAAAACCTAAAACAGTTGGAGAGATAAACAAATTGTTCATTATTCAAGCGTTCATTTGAAGCAATTGATGGAGACCTTGATCTTTGACCAGATTTCAATGGAGGAGAAATGGAAGACCTGCTAGGGGGTTCAACATACCTTAAGAATGGGAAGGAGATGGATCATAGGTATAGTACAAGGATTGGAAGAAGGAGAGGGTTCCTTCCTCTTCCTCACCATTCTCCACCCATTAGTCATAACAACATCTTTATAAGGTGATGGGCTCATATTAAGTGACACATAAGGAGAATATTGACTAGAAGATGGGGGAGTAGTGTTGGCTTGTGAGGGAAGTGATTAACGAGCCTTAAGAGTAGACAAAGATGGAGGGTCTGGTTGAACAACATTGTTAACTAGTGTGAATGAGTGAAGCATAAGGGATATATTCTTTCTAATGGGAAAATCATGTATTAGGTGGCCTTCTTGTCAGCAAAAAACATGCATTAGGCTTGTTCAAATAAGATAGTGGTTGTTCCAATTCAAAACCAAAGCCAATCAATTTAATATTCTCTAGCAAGGGTTTATTCAAGTCAGCTTCTACACACACTCTAGGATGGACTCTTAAACTAGAAAATTTATTCGAGTTCTATTTGCACCAGATTACTTTGCCAAGTTGGGCCACAATATCCTTCAGAAATGGTCTAAAGGCTAGATTTAAATATGTCAGTTCCAACCACATAGGATAATGTGAGCGGGAAGGCCCTTAGGGGTGAAAATCAAAAGTCCAAGCTTGAAGATAAACAAACCTACCCACAAATAACCCATGTACCATATTGTCAATTGCTTGAGCATGCTCAACAGCCTTAAACATACATGAAAGATAACCCTTCCCCAATCCCCTTATTGTTTCAATTTCCCAACTCTTGTTTTCCCAGTTCAACTTAGCTCATTTTTAAAAATCTAGTTCAATAGGGACTACTCTTAAAAAATAAAATAATAGTTCTAGTTTGATATTCTACAATGAAATCCACAACATCATCAAGACGTTGAAACTCTAGTGTTTTACCTTATTCATCAATGGAAGATTTTTGACCCATTTCTTCCTCTCCAACACTTTGGGTAGAAACTACATTCTTTGTAGCCATCATTTTAGTCATTTATGCTACATTCTCTACCAAATCTAGCCACTTTTCTCCTTCCTTGTCTAAAATATATTCCATGGCCACCATATCTCTACCATATTCCAACATTTGATCTTTCTTTGCTTCTTTGATTTGTCTGACCATAGATTTCAGCTGCATCTGCAACTCAAATGAGGTTTCTTGTTCAACAATTGTCGTCATAACACTAGAATTGTTGCTTTCATTCATCCTTGAGTGCTTTTTATTTTCAATTTCCCTTATTTTATGCCATTCAGTATATTATCATTACTTCCTTTCATCCTTGAGCACTTTTTGTTATTATCAATTATTCTCCCACTATATTACATTCTCACAATACTATTATTGTTTTCATTCCTCATTGATTAATTATTTCCACTAAACTAGAGCCACATTTGTCAATCTTTCTTTACATCTTGTATCCATTGCAAGCTAATGCAGAATCCTACTTTTAGAGAACTAAATTAGAATTACTGTCATGTTACTAGACATGTTGAAAAAGTAGGGATTTGAAAAAAGGATGGAGATCATGTTCCTAGACATTTTGAAAATGTAGGGAATTGAACAAAGGATGGAGATGATGTTCCTAGACATGATAACTTAAACATAGGGATTTTATTACCCCTCTATTGTGTCCCTTTTCTCATGATAGGGATATGAGAAAAAAAGTAATGAACCTTGTGTTTGATATGAGTGAATTTTTTAATGTAAAAATCATTCAAAATATTGTGATATGTAATGGATTATTGTGCAATAATATCAAGATCTTTGATGGATTTATGATCATAGAAAAGTTTGAGCTTGCTTTGAGAGAGGTTTGTTCACAAAGTGTTGTATTTCTAAGAATATTTAAATTTTCTTATGCATGGTCCATTTAATTCTCATGTCCAGTAAAATTATCATTAGGCTGAAAAGGCTACAATTCAATGGTCATTTAATTAGGGTGGAAGAGAAGTAGGATAAAAACCACATGTTTATTAGCAGAAATTTTCCATAAATTTGTAATACCCCAAATGTCATTCATTCTTGAGGATGAGATAACAAGATTAACATTGCTTAAACAAGCTTTTGTTAATCATATGAATCAATATTATTACTCAAAATATTTAGTAAGTGTTAGATATATTAAAAGTCATATTACAAACCAAATCAGAAATCTCTTACATAATCCAACTTAAGGAGGTGACAATGTTTAAGTAGTGCACACTACTAATAGTTGGGAGAATATTGCTCTCCATATTCTAGTTGATCCATGGAATATGTCTTGAGGAATGTTGTTCTTTGCTTCCCCGTCTCTATGTAGTTTCTATAGTGATCAATGTTTGATTAGATTGTTTTAAAATTGTGGAATTGTTATGTATGTCTAACTTTATCATTATATATACTCTTACTATGCTCTCTTAATCTTGATGTAGTTCCAAACTATGAGAACCTCAAATGAATTGTACATTCTTTGAGAATAGTCCAATGTGACCACCTTTTTATATATAATTTTCTTATGTTTTAAGCATGTTTTTTAAATTTACCATAAATAAATTATTTAATATGAAATCATATTATTTATTTACTTAAGAAACATTCTACCTTTTCATTAGTTTGTATTTTTATCTTTGCTCCCACATTGGTCATTCATTATAATTTCCCAATCATTGCCAAGAGCAAAAAAAATAAAATGAGTTCCAAATTTAAAAATCATGTTTACTAACAACTTATTGTATTCCAATTCATTAGTGCTTTGTGCACAATCATTATGACTTGGAGAGAAAATAACTTTTAGTGTCCCACCAAGTTACACTATACAAATTTCACCTTTTCCTTACCATACAGGGAATATCATTCTACTTACATTAAAAATACAAAATAGCCCAATTTTGAAAATCATATTTGATAAAAATTTATAGTATTCCAATTCCTTAGTGCTTTGTGCACAATCATTATGACTCATAGGGCAAATAACTTTAGGTGTCACACCAAGTTACACCATACAAATTTCACCTTTTCCTTTCAATACAAGGCACATAAATCTACTTACACTTAAAAAATACAAAATAGCCCTACCTCCCTAATGAAAAAAATTCCCAGGAGCCCACAAACAGTGTATATATATACACACTTCATATAAGAAGATTATTAAGTATATGTTTAGTGGGGGATTTATTTTTTATTTATTTTTATCATTTTTTATTTCAAATGGGAATTGGGGCACCATTCCATCCTTCCACACACTTGAGCAAGGGTTCCACTAGCTTGCCTTCATTGATGGCAATCAACACCTTATCAAAGTCTTGTCCAGGGGACCGACTCTTTGTTCCTGCTAGTATTGAGGTCTCAAGTTCTGATCTCACAAACTCATAGAGTGGGTATGATCGGCAGTCCTTGATTCTGTTGGGAACTGGTGCAATGCCCTTATCAAAAGCCTCTCGAGTTTTTTCAACCTCGGTTGCTAGACTTTCTTTTAGCTCATCTTCAAATGCATTGATCCTATGAAAAATTGAGGTGTTGGAGTCCTTTTCCTTATCGCCATTTTGTAAGGCATGTTCAACTAAGACTTGTCTAAGTTTTTGGAAGAGAGGGTATGAGGCACTGCAAGGGTCATCGACATAGGAGAAAATAGGTTCTCTTTCAACAACCTTGAGGAGGTCCTTTTCACAGAAACGTGAAGGCAATAGCTCACCTTGGAGGTTCATGGTTAATGTCTTCTTGCATGCATGTGCCACTGTTTGTTTTACAGTCAAGTACATATTCTCCTCGAGGTGTCGAAGGTCAACAGCTTGACATAGAGCAACTAGGTATGTTGATGACATTAGTTTTAGTATCTCAACGGCCTCAGCAGTCTTACGAGATGAGATGAGGCCAAGGGAATTGACATCTTGGTTGTGTTGTTCTGCACTCTGGACATGGTTTGTAACAGGATTGGCTAAAAATTGTAGCTCAGAAGTGTACGATGCCATTGCTATTTCTGCACCTTTGAACCCATAGTCAAGACTTGGGTTGGGACCGCCACTTAGATTGGAGGGTAGCCCATTATTGTAGAAGTCATTGACAAGTTCACTGAATTGGGCAAACATGAGCTTACCTGAAAATGACACAACAAAGAGTTAGTTACAAATAAATTAATTACTAATAAATTTTGCCTTCAATGTTTTGACAATACTGTTATAGAGAAATTGAAAAGACCGTGTCAATAGATATTTATTAAAATATTCCCTATCAACATTATAATCTCAAGCTGCATGTTGCTACTTACATGAACTTAACTACAACTAATATAATAAAATAAATTCTAGATAAAGTAACTATTTAAATGTTTATCTATCAAATACCAAAGATATAATAATAAAGATGAGTTTACCGATGGCAGCAAGTGCAAGGCGAGTGTTGTCCATAGAAACACCAATGGGAGTCCCTTGAAAGTTGCCACCATGGAGGGCTTTATTTCGAGCTGCATCAATTAGAGGGTTATCATTCACAGAATTTATTTCACGTTGGATCATTCGGGTGGCCATGCGAATCACTTCAATCTGTGGGCCAAGCCATTGTGGAGAGGTTCTTAAAGCATATCTGCAAAATTTCAATCAATTTACTAGAATTAAGTATAGTTACATAAAAATATACAATCCATATATAGAAACACCCAATTCACCACATACATACACTCCCACAATTTATAAACTAGATTGGGCATTCAAAGGCTTTCTCATTTCTGCAATGACAGAAAATAAATACAATAATAAAAAGCTCCAACCAATTATATATGTGTGACCCAATTGAAGTAATGCATTTAGCTTGTAATAAAGCAGTATAATTGGCAGAGAAAGTGGTAACCCACAAAAACAGATCATTGTAAGCACTTAAAGTAATGAAATCTAAGTGGGCATCCAAGCATGTGTTAAATGGGAAAAGGGTGTAAAGTAGGTTGTCTCCTCCCTAAATTTTGTCCATTAACAAAAGCTGTCAAATCCAAAGTGATTGAGATGTATTTGCTCATGCCACCATACTGCAAAATATCTGTATAGTGGGCTCCCTCCCACTCTTCTAAATTAATAAGTGAATCATAGTATTATTAAAATCTTAAAAGCAAAAAAAAGCTTGAGTTGCGGTTGGCAAAGACACCGCATACCCCTCTACAAACATGGGACCAATAATAATGAAAGAGATTTGTAGTAGTGGATTTAGTAAGACAATAATACACTTTATAATAATTAAAAATGCACCTACTCCTAAAAGTTAGTTGTTAAGACTTAAAGTAATGCCTACTCTTACTCGAAGGTTGGTAAGACTTACTGTACAATAGTTAAAAGCAGAGGTTGGTGAGACATATTTACTGCACAATACTTAAAGGCAGAGATTGGCAAGATTTATTTCTACTTTTTAACTTTTAAGAGGAGGTTGGCGAGACATATTTCTACTTTTAGCTCGAGTTTGGTGAGATTTGGACATCTTCTTTGGACATATTCTACATCATCTGAAATGATTTATATTCGTTTGTTTGGCTAACTATCTTGATCATGTGAATCTTGGTAAGATCTCCCTGTCTCCTCTCACCTTACCAATTATTCAAAAATTTCTACTGGTATCAAATACTGTATAAATTCCAGACAATAAGTTTGGGCAGAGCTTGAAGAGCTAGGTTAAGTATTTACCAAATCAGAAGTTTGATGAATTTGCAGTTATAGTGTGCTGTTGGGACAAAAAATATTGTGAGAGATATTGAGGAGACAGCAGTTGGGATTTGCTACAGATTTTCTGAACAAGTTACAGATACATTTATGTATCATATCTTTTCTTATGTTCAATGTGTCTAGGATTTTCTTTTGGGGAAAGCCTGTCTATTGGCTGAAAAGTTTGTGGAAAGTACTGTTACTGCAACAACAAAAAGAGAAGAAACTTTCCAAAGCAAAAACTTGAAATAAAGTTGTGTTGTCAGTTTATTGCAGTCGAGGACAGCAAAGTTTTTTGTTAATCCAACAAATTAAATGAGACAGTAAACCCATACATGATACACCTATTTAAAATAATTCTCTCCTTTTTCTAGTCTGGCACTAAATCCACTTTATCTAAGACGGTAGATTTAGTAGCAGGTATCTCTCCTTATCCCGAAGTCCATCTTTGTCTATGACATCTTGAGCCTAAATTTGACAGTCAACCCTGCCTGTCAAGTAATTTTTCCGTGGTGGTTATCTATTCAAATTTGCCTTTCAAATATAAAGACACATTTTATTATAAACAATATAAATTAAAAATATATATCAGAGTAATTGTGTAGAAAATTTAAAATTCTATTTAAAATCTCTCTTTTCATGTGATACAATCTTTTCTAAAATTTTAATTATATTTTATATCAAAAATAACTATATATGAACATATTGCCATCAAATTTAGGCCCTAAAACAATTTTTAGATGTCTATATAAATTGTCAAGGACGGAACATTCTAATTTCAATAAACTCTTCCAATTTAACACTTTTGATATCCTTTTCAATCAAACTAAACATATAGAGACAAATAAGCCAAAGAAGAACAATAGAAGCACTTCAGTAAACCACTAAACATATAGAGACAAGTAAGCCAAAGAAGAATGATAAAAGTATATCGGTATACCACTAAACATATAGAGACAAGTAAAGCAAAAAAGAATGATAAAAGCACATCAAATAAACCACTAAACATACCAACTGACAAGTAAACCAAAGAAGAATGATAAAAGCACATCAGTAAACAACTAAACATATAGAAACAAGTTTACCAAAAAAGAATGATAAAAACACATCAGTAAATCACTAAACATATAGAAACAAGTACTCCATCGAAGAATGATAAAAGCACATCAGTAAACCTAATACAATGATACTTCAACTTTTTAGGAGAATAATTCAAAATCATTTAAATATTTCCAAATTAAAAAATTAAAATAAAAAAAATCCAACACCAAAATTAATAATAAAAACAATACTACTCTTAATCTCATAGACTCTAAGCAAAACAAGATGATTCAAATCACCTTCTCTTTCTTTCTATTTTTTTAGGCAAAAGAAGAAAAAAATATATTAACAGAAAATATTATAAAAAGGACTTCCAGCAACAACTGTCACTAAAACCCAAAAGACAAAAATCCAAAGAGGCTTACCACAATTCCATCATCTCCAAAAACCAACAAAATACAGAACACTAAAAAAACCAGATCAAAATTAATTCCATAAGAAGCTTACCACAATCCCATCACCTCCAAAAACCAACAAAACATAAGACACTGAAAAAAACAGATCAAAACTAATTCCATAAGAAGCTTACCACAATCCCATCACCTCCAAAAACCAACAAAACACAGAACACAGAGAAAAACAGATGAAAACTAATTGTATAAACACACCAAACAACATAATCCCAACAAAACCAGAATCAGAGAGACCAAGAAAAAACAAAATTCTCAATAAATCCGGCACTAACCTGTCCTGCTTGGGCTTTTTGAGCGGGTCCATCTCATGCAGCTTGGCAGCCGCCTTCATATAAGAACTCCCGTCCAACAAAAACTCCATCAGAGCCGCGGCCTCGATCTGACCGGGGTGATGTTTCAACCGGTGCGTCAGGTGATCAGTAAACTCCGGCTTCCCCTGCATAACCTCACAGAAAACCGCCGACAGAACCGCCGCCAGAAGAACCAAAATATTGGAATCATATAGCACGGTGGAAGCCAAGCCGGAGCCGACGGCAGTACCGTTAACGAGCGCAAGTCCTTCTTTAGGCCGGAGCTCAAACGGTCCGTCTGCCACGCCGGCCATCTTGAGCGCTTCACCTGACCCGACAACCGACCCGTCCGGGCACACAGCCCGGGCATTGGGCCGGCCGGTCAGCACACCGGCAATGTAGCTCAGCGGAACGAGATCACCGGAGGCAGTTATAGTGCCTCGTAGAGGCAACCGTGGGGTTACTCCGGCATTCAAAAGTTTCCCCATAGCTTCAATTATGTCCCACCGGATGCCGGAAAAGCCTTGGAGAAGTGTATTGGCCCGGACCAACATTGCTGCCCGGGAAGTCTCCACAGGTAGGACGTTGCTGTCCCCGGTTCCGAATATGCCGGCGTTGAGGAACCGGATCAGCTCCTTCTGCAAGGCTTCGCCTTGCCGGGTTCGGCGGTGGGAGGTTGCGCCGAACCCGGTTGTGACCCCGTAACTGTCTGTGCCGTTGGCCATGCTGTCCATCACCCAGTTGGAGCTTTCGTTGACCCGGCCTTTTGCGGCTGGGTCAAGCTCCACCCGGACAGTGGCGGGTTGCCGGGCAACTGCAGCTACTTGGGCCACGGTTAGGCCGGCGCCTTGGAGCCTTATTGTTGGGTGGTTGTACTCTTTCACCATTGTTTTCACATCGTCCAGATGGGAGCCTTTCATTGATTCCGCTGCCCAGACCCAGTTTAACGGGTCGTTGGGTGACCCGGGTCCACCGTTGCATAACTTCTCGGATGTGAACTCCTCCTGTGCCATTGCTTTTCTTTGAATTGAAATTGAAGTCTTGGTACTAGAAACAACACCTATAGGCTCACAATTATAAGCTTATATGTTAATGGCCAGGCTCAATTTTTTTGATGGGCTAGAGCAACAACTCCTCCAATACTGTTGTCAATGAAATGAAAGTTTTCACTAGACCAAAACAGTTTATGGGACCCACAGTCACAGTAGACCACACAAAAACAAAGGAACTAAATAAGAGCACCAAACACCTTCAATGCTACAGTGGCCAAGAGTCCTGCAAGCAAAAACCCCTGGTAAGCAAACATAGGTAGGCAAGAAAGAAAGTGAAAGATAAATTCACAATTGATAACACCCAAGCAAACTAATTTCTTGGTCCTTTAGACTGCTTAGTCTGGTGGACGTCATTAAAATTCATTCATTCATACACCATGAAACATTAATTTAAACATATTTCATAGAATTTGAGAATTCTTAGACTGAATTCAACTGTGTATGTTTTTGCTTCAACGTTCAGGATCATTGAGTATGATCTGAAATGTTGAAGCAAAAACATACATTGAGTATGATCCAAAAGGTTGAAACAAAAACATACACAGTTGAATCCAGAAACACGCTCAAATTCATTGTCATGGACTGTGGAAAACTCATGCCTACTATATTTCATAGACTTTTAAAATTCTCTCTTTTAATTTTGAACAATTCTTTACCTTATAGAAATGCTCCCCAAAGCAGCTACCACCAGAATTAACGATCCAGGTTGCACAAACACCAACACCACAAGAATTATGATGGAGAATCACCAACAACACCACCTTTGCCTTCAATGGTAAATTGTAAGCCTTTACTGTTCTAAACCTTCAGAGCACTATTACTCTCTGACCACAACCAATCTTCACAGCTTTATTACTCAATCTCCTTTACCAAATCCACTCTTGTTCTGAATCTGAAGAGCAATATCACTCAATCTGTAAATAACTTTCAGCACAACCACTCTTGTTGTCAATCTTGAGGCAAAATATTACTGAATCTGTATATAATGTTCTGAGCCAACAAGGAAGCCTGTTTTTTTTTGCTTCTACAATGTTAGCCCGTCTTTGTTATGCTTCCGGCCACCACCTATATAACTCTCCTCTCGTTGAGTGATGAATGGGTTTAGTTGGGATCTGATCTTGTCCGTCCAGTAGTTAACAGATCGGACGGCCGTGTTGGCCTCCACCTAGACACTGTGAAAGCATGACATTATCATGACGAGGGTCAACGGTCAAATCAGAGTGGGGGTTGGTGAAAACCATGTCAAAACCAGGAAGCTTTTTTCCCAATGAGTTTTGCGTGGGCCAGATCCTTTTCCCCCAGCTTCCCAACTGAACTAAATGACTTAAAACCTAAGAAAAAATCAATTAAGAAAATGGGTGGGTGTACTGGCTAGAAAATGTTCTTCCTTCCTACCACAGATTATGTTATGTTCCCATCTAACCAGTTTTTTAAATGGTTCAGTGGACTGAACTCTCTGCTTTTCTTTTTGTTTAAGTTGTTATATTATTTCCACATTTTGTTGTGCAATGTGGACTGTTTGTGCACGGTTTACTGTGCTGGCTGTTGCTTTTTACCAATTACAATATTTTGGCGGTATCTGTCTGTTTCATAAACAGCATGCTGTCCTGTAATGGCATATTCAATTCTTTTTTCATTAATAAAATTTTACCTGGGAAAACTAACTTATTCTTCTCCCTTATTAAAAAAAACATAAAATTTTATCTTGGCTAAGTCAGTTTGGTAACAGTTGGAATGTGGACAGTCTTAGTGAGTTATTTGAGGAGGCAAGGATTCACAATACAGCAGGTTTACTGATCAAGATTCATAACAGAAGATCTGACCTGAAAAAGAATTTGAAAATGCCCTAAGAAGTCGTTTTTTGGGTCACATAGATTGCTTAGTCTAGTGAATATTGTAAAATCTGTTTTTTTCATTCATTATTCTAATACTCTAAATGCTAACTGTAAAGGACAATTGAGTTTGTGTATTGGAAGGTGCATGAGGTTCATAGAGATCCCACTCCAAAAAGTACCTTATCTAGATCACACTCCATCATTGTTTTCTGTCCTGTACTTCTTCTAATAAAACCATTTTGAATCACCCTAAAAATTCTGTGGGTGCTAGATTTTTCCTTAAAACAAACGGTGTTTTCAAACTCAAGTATTGACTTTCAGCATTACACTATTTACTATGCCCTAGAATTGGGGGTGTGAGGTTTCCTTATAGGAAAAAAAAATGTTTCCCAATTTTTTCAACTATAGAGGGTCTATGCTACTGCTTAGTTTATTTTGGTTAGTAGTAGGTTATTTGTGGAGTTAGTGGTCACATGAATATTTAATTTTTCTTCTTATTTTTAAGCAGTTATATTAAATTTTTTTTTTAACTTATAATAAAAATTTGTGGAAGAAAAAATTAGAAGGAAATGTTAAAAAAGAGGAAAAGAAATTATGGAGCCAAGTGGCATTTTTTTTCATTATGCTGCTTATTTTCAAGTTTATTTTTAATTCCTAAACTCCATATCTTTCACTAAATATAAAACTTGGAATTAGATCATTAACTTTAATGTCTAATGGATAGATATTTTTTGTCTAATGCATAGATATTTTTTAACTCCATAACTTTCACTAAATATAAAAACTTCCGAGAAATGAAATTAGATCATTAACTTTAATGTCTAATGGATAAATATTTTTTGTCTAATGAATAGATATTTTTTTCTAATTTTTTATTAAATATTAAATATTTTATTTATTTTTAATTTTTATATTAGTAACCTTATATTATTCCATAACACATTTGTCTTAGAATATATATCAAAATTATTATTATTATTTGAAGGACATCCATGTAGAGTTAGTACATTTTTTTGAAAATTTTCTAACAATGTTCCTTATTCTACAATTAAAAATATATAATTATTCTTCCTACCGTTTTGAATAGGGTTTTTTTTTAATAACCAACCTACATTCATTATAAAATTTTAAAAAAAAAAATTCCCTGTAAATAAATATAAAAAAACAAAATAAAGTAAAAAAACTTTCAATATTATTATATTTTTTAATAATTTTTTATATTTATAAAAAAATATTTAAACTTCATATTTTTTAACATTTATAATTATAATACATAATTTAAAATATAATAAGTATTTAATAAAAAATCTTAAATGACAGGATGAGTTTCTTGAAGATAGTAGATTGAAAGACCTAGTATGTTTTTGGATATCTTTTTGCGTACTTTAGACATTTTTTTTTCTTTTATACTTTATATCTTGACTTTGTGTGCAGATCTATCAAATAATCTGGGAAATCTACTATAATCTCCTCTCCAATTTGCAGACTCGAAAAACTGCCTCAATATACAGATTGGAATACTAATTTGATGACATCCTTACAACATTTTTTATAGATCTACCACAAGATTTTCTGCCTAATATAGGGATCTAAACACAATATCTAAATTCAATTGAAATAATGAATATTATAATTGAAAATTCAAAAAACTTATCTCAATCCTGATAATTCATAGGCTAGCAAGATTACAGCTCTAATACCGCTATAATGTTCCTTTTGGATTGATTTTTGCATAATTTAGATTTCTCGAGAAACCCAAATGAAGCACAAACATAATCTCCATGTGCGATCACCTCAGATGTGGAAATGAGGGTTTTGTCCTAGATCCACAACAATCTCAAGGGTTTCCGTCATCATGTGTGATCACCTCAGATGTGGAAATGAGGGTTTTGTCCTAAATCCACAACAATCACAAGGGTTTTCATCCCCAACAACTGTATTCAACTCAAAGTTTTCATCCAAAATGAAGTTTGTAGAATAAATTGTTTAACATAGATATATTGTATTGATAAGTTGGATGATTACATAATGAAGTGAACTCTCTATATAAAGAGTTCAAGTACAACATTAGTGTTAGGGTTTCCTATTTTGCCCTTTTTACCCTTTTATTTTAATAATAAACTAATATTAAAGTCTCCTATTACAATTAAAATAAAAAGTGCATCTACACAACATAAAATATTAATATCTCCTAAATTATTAAAAACAAGCCCATGACTTTATCCATGCTCAAAAATAATTATTGAGCCTTATTGCTTTGCAAAATAGTTGAGGAACGGGCCCCACTCATCACATGCCATTAGATTGATGCTGACTTGGCATGTTAAATGCCTCTCATTGATTCTCAAAGGATCTACTCTATGTTGACTACTTGAATCCCCAAGAGAATGCCATGTGGCATGTGTCAGGGACCCCTTACTCAAAACCATTAACAAAAGGGATAAGTGAGCCCCACTGCTAATAAAGGCTTTGACACTCAAAAAGCAAAATAAATAAGCCCACCATAACGTACATGTCACAACAATGGAGACTTACCTTGTGAACTTTCTGCTTTCAAACCTAAGATCCCCATGCACCATTAGATTGAAGGTGACATTGTGACATGCGTTGTCCCAAGCCTCCAAAGACTTGAAAACAATTAGCAATGTGTAGGAAACTACAAAATGTTAAAGGCAAACAAATATTTTACCTTATTTGCAAGCCATCTTCAACAAGATATACAAAGACCAAAAAAGGTCATTTAGTGAAAATTCACTACAATGATTACATTAAAATATTCTCTCAAAATAAATTCAAAATTTAATAAAAATGAGTATAAATACACTAACTCGACCACATATAAACACCCTATAAACATTTGTTAATAAGGGTAACAAAATGTTAGAATATAATACTTGACCTGAAGATGAGACACCCTTATGATAAGGATAAGTACCCAATTGATGGTTTCCTTCAAAAATTAATTATATTAGATGGGAAAGAATACAAGGGAAGTAGGCCCCCTCGCCCAAAGCACAAGCATGCTATTTAGTCTATGGACTACATGAAAAACATCCTAATTAAAACCTAGAATTTGAATAGGAATTGCATGAGATATATTTTTTAAAATATAAATATACTAGTATTAAAAAAACATAATCATATTATAATTTTTTGGAAAGCTAACATAAGAGCTGTATACTTACAAAATGACATTTCCAAAGGACTTCATTTGATCCCCAAAAAGTGAAATAATTTTTTTTTGTCAGCATTTTGATGGACACAATGGAGACTCTATCAAGGGTTTGATTTAAGCCTAGGGGGTTCTATCCAAGGGATTTCAATATAAGGGGGTTTGACACATCCTCCTTCAATGAAACCCCCTTAGATGGAACCCCTTTAGGCTTAAATCATCAATTTTTCTAAAAAATATGTGATTTCAAGCAAAAGTTAAGATGCCCCACAAGTGTGGGACACATTATTATGGGATCACCCACCTGCATAGCTACATAGAACATTTCACTCACACATTCACATGTAGTCCTTGCATGCTATCATGCAACATTTCTCACATGCATATTATGACCTTGCACATTGCTACACATACAAACATTTTATGAGACCATATAAGCACAACACATAGGGCATTCACATCCACATGAATGCCACCATACATGTTTGACATAAGGCCACACCCACATCACATGGTTATGCCAAACAATTGGTAGCATATAATTTCAACACTTGTCATCACCCTATCCACATGATAGAGCACACCATATGTGTGCAACACCTATCAGCATATTGTGAAGGCCCAACTGACGACCCACTTTTATAAATACATGCATTGTACAAGGTACAGGTAGAGAAGAACCAATCAACATCTTTTCTTAATACATGTGATTGTACATATACTAGCTTGGGGTTTCAATTACATGTTCTGTAAAATTGTAGATTATTAGTTGCTTTATAGATTTTCCTACCAATCCACTTGGGAATTAGATCATTGGTATCAAAGCTTGAAATTTTTATTTTCATGCCCATCTAGATACACTCATAGCACCTACAAAAGGATAGTGCACTTGGTTCAACATCTAAGCATTCACATGAACACCAAGAATAGAGTATAATAGAAAATGAACACATACTTGGTATTTCAATAGATGTTTAACACTTGATCAATGCGGCCTTATAAATGTAGCACCAAGAACTTTTTAGATAGTTCTATGACTTCATGACTCAACTTGGACCAACACCATCACATCCAAAGTAGCAAGCTTCAATGCATCATCAAAATCCTTTTTGAGTGTAAGTCAATCTTGATATTCTAGTGTTTGAAGATAAGGTTGATGCCATTACACTAGATTACTATATTTGATGGCTCAAAGCATACTTCATCATCAACAAATTCACTGACGTCAAAAAAATCTCCTTTATAATGTTGAAGATGTATGTTGCAATGCATAACTAGTGGCAAGTGATAAACACATAATGCAATAAAGAACATTAACCAATTCAAATTCAGAATGCATTTGCCAACACTCTACAAGAGGAATATTATCAAGGCCTCAAACACTATGAGGATGAATATATATGAAGTTTCAGTAGTTGTGTCAATATAGAGATCAAACCATGGAATCCTACACCAATGAGTTCAATGACTACTCTATGCACCTATATGAGGACACTCCTGAGCACCTTAGAGTTCTTAAGTACATCAATAGACTATTGCCTTTGATCTACACCAAAATATAATTCCTTACATCAAGTAATTTGGGCCAAGTATGTCACCATGCTTCCAAAATAGAAGCCAAGGTGAAGATGAAGCAACATCATGTATCTCCAAATAAGAGCAAGCCCATGTCAAAGAACAACTATAGGCCTTTTGTGTTTTGCTAGAACTTGCCTACATAAAATCCATAGCAAAATTTTGATTGCTTGTATCAAACCCTAAGCTTCCCAACATGTTTGCACCAAATAGTGACAAAGGAAGTGACCACAAGGTGAAAAATGGTGTAATCTCCATCACTCCAAAGTTCTCATGGTGATGTTAACTTTTGCACACAATAAACTCTTATTGCGCAGACAACATCGAATCTTAGTGAGATAGAGGAGACTGATCAAGAGGCTCAATGCAACCATGCTAGTAAACTCTTTAAGAGAGCATGTGCATCTTTTCCACATGAAGTGATGGGTTAATGGACAACCTGCATATGCCATCATTGACATTGGCAACTAGAAGAAAATTATCATGCAAAACATGGTGTAACACCTCAAACTCTCCACCAATGCACATCCAACCCAATACTCTTTGGGATGGCTACAACAAGGCAAGGAGATCAAAGTAAGTTGTCAATGTACTTTCAATTATGTTGTTAAACCTATTTGCACCATAGTCACTTGTGATGTTGCACCCCTAGAGGTTTGTGGCATGTTTCTTGGTAGACCTTTTATATATGTTTGTGATGGTTTCTACAATGTAAAAATATAATGCTAGAAAATTCATGTCAATAATAGATACTTCAACTTGCATGAAATGTCGTTGGAGTCTAGAATCACTCTGGTCTAAGAAAAATAATTTTATAATATCCTTGTGCACACTCATAAGTTTGTGCTCCTTATGGTTTGTGTAGAAAGATCCACCATAATTTGTAAAGCACGTGCTCATAGTGCATGATTCCATGCCCAATCCATCACAATAGCGATAGTTTGACATTGTACTATAGCAATATAAGAAAGTCTTCACCAATAATTGACTTAATTCTTGGATCTCCTTTTGCAAATTGCTCCCTATACCATAGGTCCATTTGGAAGAATGATGAAACTTGGCACCAAATTCAAGGGTTGGTCAACAAAGGAAAGATCGGGCCAAGTTCTTCCTCTTGTCGTAGTTTGATTATACTTGTGCTAAAGAAGGATAACACCTAGCACCTCTATATTGATTACCGTACACTCAACAAAATTGTAATGAAAAATAGGTATCCCTACCATGCATTGATGACATCTTGGATCAACTATACATAGTGTGTGCCATTTCACCAAAATCAATCTTAAGATATCATCACATTCTAGTGCAATTTGAAACATCAAGAAGATTGTGTTCAAAATATAGGAAGGAGTCTACAAGTGGATGGTTATGCCTTTAAGCTTAACCAATGATCCCACAACATTCATGCACTTGATGAATGACATCATGTGTGCTTTCACCAATTCCATCATCTTCTACTTGAATAACATACTCATCTTCAACAAGACTTGGGAGGAGCTTATGCAACATGTGTCACAAGTGCTGGAAATACTTCACCAATACAAATTGCTAGCCAATCTCAACAAATACACTTTTGACACTAAATATTTTAAAATCTCACATAAAATTTGTGAAACTTTTAAATCTATATCACCATTTTAAATTTGACTAAACCAAATATTTTCAAAATTTGATTTTTTTAGTGAATTATTTCTTCATTTTAATACCATCTAAGCTTATTCATTATGATCAAAGTTTCTAACCTATAACCCTTGTCTAGAAAGAAATCTTATTTTATAGAGTATTTTTTAGAGAGGACAAAATACACAAATGGAATTTATATAAGAATCTAACATTATTTATTTTGTTTTAAAAGTTAATCTAATAATAATTCTTTTGCATGTTTTATTGTCTAGTAGTTACAAGGCACGGATGATTATTCGTGATGTGCAGTTTTCTTATATATTTATAATGAACTTTGATTCTATTCGAATTTGGTATATACTTAATTTAATAGATAATAATAATTATTAAATTAATATAAGTTTTATATTTAATACTTATTTTATATTTAATTATTTTTAAATATAATTTATGTATATTGATTTTTATTTTGATTTTTAAATTTATGAGATTAAAAATCATCACACAATTACATCTCTTAATTAATTTTTTTCATTATTTAATTTTCTTTAAAATAATATCATAATATTTTATAATTAATAAATGTAAAGGCAAAAGTAACCTTGTTAGATTAATCTAAGTTGATTGAATACATACCACAAATAAAAGTACAAAGGTAAATTAGAAGAGTTGGGAATGATACATAACAAATGAATAATAAATGAGGACAATTAGGCACTTATCTTTTGGAAGTATGATGAATAATAATATTTGATGCCATGTAAAATGTGATCGTCCTAGTATAGAAAATAGATGCTCTTGGTCTACTCATTGTTTAGGAACTATAATAGTTGTAGAATTCTATACAGGTTAGGTTTGTGTCATGTGTGTCAACCCCACACTCTGCAAAATGTTCTAAGGCATGGAGCTATTTTGTAACTTGCAAGATTGATCTGAATGTTTGTGTACTTTTGCAACCTGGTTTACGCCTCTATTGTTTGTTGATGCATAAGGATTGGTGGTATTTATAAATACTTAAAGGAAACTATTGGATTTAAGGATCAAGTTTTCCTCAGTCAACCCCCTTGAAAAACCATCTTTATGCCCTTGGGCAAGTGTTGACAAATAACAAGCAAGTGTGCAATGGCCTAGATGTGAATTTTAATGGAAGTGTTGATTCTTTTTCATTCTCCAATTCTAAATGTTTCTATTCCTTGTAATTTCTTATGGTGTTCAAATGATCTAGGGTGTGTTTAAATGCTCAAATGAATGACTTTAATACCAAGACATAATGAATAGTCACACAAACATGTACTAAGTTAGCTCTGAATGGCTAGTGGAAAAAGGTGGGAGTCGACTATTTGAATTTAAAAAATTAAATTTGGAGTCAGTGTTGCATCATGTAAAATTGAACTCACTTGTCACGAGATTGACTTGGGATAGGGAATGTGGGATCTCAAGGTAGGGGTTAGGGGCATGAAAATGTGAGATGATGATAAGGCAAATGCATATAAATAACTGAAAATGAGATTGGAATAAAGTCAAATGTATGAAAACGTGTGAAGTGAGAGTGATGGAC
Source organism: Cunninghamia lanceolata (assembly GCA_027924645.1). Taxonomy (NCBI): domain Eukaryota; kingdom Viridiplantae; phylum Streptophyta; class Pinopsida; order Cupressales; family Cupressaceae; genus Cunninghamia; species Cunninghamia lanceolata. The sequence continues at coordinate 3,537,436 of BSBN01000311.1, read as the reverse complement.
AAAGATTGTGGAAGAAGCCAAACTTAACACAAGAGTGTGCCACATGTCACTAGATAATCGTAAGACATTCCTTTAAAATAAACTCAAAAGTAAACATAAATTAGCGTGGATATACAAATTTCACCATTATAATAATATACACAAAGTTTTTACATTCCATTAAATTGAAATGAAAAACTTCTTAAAAAAATATTTATATATATTTTGTTTTTATCTAAAACAAAATATACATTTTTAAAATAATTGTTTTATTTTATACTTATTATTAATTAATTATTCAACCAAAACCTTTCATCTCGTTAAAATTATTTTAATATATTATTAACATCTTATAAATTAAGCAATCTTCATAACAAATAGATAATCCATTCAAATACATTAAGAAGCTTCTATCCATGCAATGTCATATCTACATTTTTTAAACACAATGACTTTCATTTTATTAAAATATTATTATTATTATATTATACGCTGGTAAATTATACCTTTAATGCATCATCGTGTGTTACTTGTACTTATTTAACCTAAACTAATCCTACACAATGGGAAGTTACAAACAATAACTAATGATGTGTTTTACTTAACCATGGTTAAAGTGTATCAACCATTCTCAAATCTATGTGCTTACCTTACATTTCAAATAATGTTCCAATAAAACACCCAAATATAGATTTGACATATAAAATAAAATAAGCTTGAACACATTTATTGGTCACATATCCATTGGAATCACATTGAAGACAAGTGCTTTTGGACTACACTTCAATCTAAGTGGGATTATAAGAATGAAGACAATGTATGTGGTCTACACTTAAGTCCAAGTGGCATTACAACAATGAAAGACAATGTGGACTACACTTAAGTCCACGTGGAACTTTGGAAGCTACCCCTCATTCCTTCATTCTTTTGAGTATATCCGCCTAATCTAATGTTGACCAAGCCCTTTGTTACTTAGTCAAAATTTCTTGAAATGGTAGGAATACATGGCCAACAACTTCTATTGATAAAAGTAGGTTGGTGACATCAATCTTCCCTACCTTCTCTTAAGGAGATATTCAAATCTATTTGAATAAGAAATCGGTCTTATGTAGTTGTTTTATGCATATTTTATCACATTAAGAGTAGAATACAAGTGAGCAAGGAGGTCACTTGAAAGATTTGTATTTGGAAATGAAAGCATGCTGATCAAACATAATTTGTGTTACATGTGCATATCTAACCACTAAATGAAGATATGTTATGACCATCCGCACCCATTTATGTTTTGTTTATATGTGCTTTTTGGGTTTAGTTTGGTGGGTGTTGTACATGTGCGTGTTAGTTAAGTAAGATTTAAGTTTAGTGTGAAATATCTAATAAGAGAAGAAAGTAAAGGTTGTCATCCCGTGTGTCTATAGCAATATGTCCTTTTCGTTTGAATAGGTTGTTTGAGATATATTGCTTAACTAACCCCTTCCAATTAATAAGTCCAAGGTAACATGGCTAAAATAAAATGAAAGAGAACTAAATGTTAAACTTAATATGGTTAAAGGACCATAACTTATGGAGTTTGAGGAGTTTGTTTATATGCATATTTTAATTGTAATCATTGTTCTGGAAGATATGGTGTCTTTGTATTTGAAATTTTAATGAGGAAGTTTTTAAAAGGAACTTCAAAATTTATCGTGTTTAAATTTGTAACAAGAAGTTCTAATTTGAAGGATTGATGCTTATTAGATTGACTGCTTCCAAAAGGTATATGCATCGGTCTCCCTAAGTGGTAAACACAATTGGATTAAAGATGCATCTAGTAAAAGTGTAAGCCACTCAACAATGTAAACCATATTTTAAAAGTGCCTAAATCATAAATATGTATTTCCTAAACTAGTAAAGTTCCTAGGCAACACGACTCTAGAATTCAAGCTAAGTTAGTTGTTTCATAAATTACTTTAAGCTAGTAGATGCACTCATAATGGGATACAAGATTATCGATGGATCTCGATTTAACCATTAATTCTAACCCCTTTTCCATGTTTTTTGAGGCTCTCAACTTGTAGAATGAATGACCCATGTAATGACTGATAACTCTTCACACTAATGACCTTGTTGTAGGTGTGAGTAGCTCATACTTATTGTATAGAGATAGACTTTATATGTTGATGTTTTTTTATTATCCCTCTCTGAAGCAATACAACAAATAAAGTGTTGATCACAAAGAATACTGAGAGGGGGGGGGGGGGGGGTGAATCAGTATTCTATAAAACAATTCCTTTACATGCTCATTTATCCATTTACCAAATTCAATAACATGAAAGAAGAATAAACGTAGAAACAACAACCATAAAGACATAACACATAGACACTAGGATTTTTACGTGGAAAACCCAAAAAGGGAAAAACCACGGTGAGTGTTAGCTCACAATATATTATGATATCAATACCGAATTACATGAAGGCTCACTGCCCAAAGACTCACTGTCTAAAAGAAGTGCTCACTACAATAGGCTCACTGCCAAATGAAAGAGAATAGAAGATAGAGAAGGAATGACTCACTACCAAGAAAAGACTACTACAAGTGCATCTATAGAATGCTGAGGTATAGTTCCATTTATAGCTCAGTATACAGACTCAAATGTCTTCATAATGTCTGCTCTGCTTTTTCTGCTTTGCTTCACATATACTCTGCTCTTCTGCCCTTACTATCTTTTTTTGATCACAAAACTACCTTAGATCACACACACATTGAATTCACACTTTCTCTGCTTACATCCATACCTCCAAAGTCAATCTATCGAGTATATATATCCACATCAAGAATTTCCTCAAACTAGGTCGGCATGTAAAAGATACAGCTTGTATATTCAAGTTATACCTTGTCAGCCTATTATTGTGCCCAAACAACAATGCAGACCCAACCAATCATGCGAGACTCTTCATATAAGTCTAGACCTATTATAGAACCACTTAGATTAATGATTCCAATAATATATCTTCATTGCATATCGATCTAACATGACTGTCGGCTTAACCCTTAAGTGCACACTTGGCTAATTCAACTGTCATACAATAAATTTCAATGTGAACCATGTGAGACTTTGAAATTCATCATCAACATTCATTATGGACCTCTTATCATACCTTCAGAACCGTAGAACATAATATTCAACTACTGATAAATGCGGATCTCAGAACTGTCACTTTGTCACTGTGAAACACTGTCAGACTGCAAGCTGATAAAGAAAAACTTGTAGAATGTGATCAAAAGAACTTCAGAAGCTATAACTTTGGATTTAGGTAGTCATAATAAGTATCTTTACCGCCTCAGAACAAAAAGGCAAAATATGCAACAACGGAGGAATGCAAACCCTTTTTCTTTGGTACTGTACACTGTTCCTGACTTAGGTTTTCTCACCCAGACTTAGATAAATCATAGTATGTCTTCTGGAGATCTTCAAGACTTTCAATCTTGAATATAACACCTTCAAACAACTATAAACAACATATCTGAACCGTACACTGTGATCTTCAACTGCGGAGACATACCATTTCTATCACTGTCAATCATTCTATATATTGTCCATACTTAGTCATTCTGGCTAAGTGGTCTTCCAGACTAAAATTCCCTTTACCAAAACTTGTTTCCATCAATGACAACATTCTACATTAACCAATAGAGCAGTGTCTCTTGACTATGTTGCCAAAAATCTCTCCCTTTGTCATTGATGGCAACACTTAGTGAAAAATATATGCTGCTCCCCCTTACTTTGTACATCCTGTTTTACTTCTCCCCTTAGTTGATTGGCTATTTTTCATTGATTTTCTTCTCCCCCTTTGACATCAATGGCAAAGGTATATACCAAAATTGTGTCAAAATCTCAAAATTGGCATACTCTTCCGCATATGTACAGGTGCAATAAAAAAGCTTAGTAACTAAAAAGTGGAGAGGATGTCTGAATATAAGACTTTTAATTGAGCTATCTCTCCATCCCATTTGGTCTTGGCATTGTTCAAAATTTGAATGTTTCCATTTACTGAAACACCAACTCTTCTGCCTTATCAATAGCTGTAGGTACATCAGTTATTACCTTTACTCTTGTTGCCTCAATTTGTAGATCAATCATAGAATCAAGCTTGTATTCTATTGTTTCTCTTACTTGGCACATTATGCTCTTGATGACCTTTTTCTTATTCTACAGATTGTTTATTTGCACATGAATGCCTTCTATTTATGACCTTTTGTTTGAGATGGAATCAGTTGCTGCGTCAAAGGTTTTAGAGATTTTTAACAAATTTAACTCCAGTTCATCTATTTTCTCCTTCAATTCTTTTGTTGACTTGGGCCAAGATAGACAAAACTTATATATATCACTAGCATCCTTGATGGCAGTCTTTATATTCTTGATGCTATCATCTAACAAACTTGCATCTTTGGCTAACTTATCCTTTAGCTCAACTAGTCTCTTATCACTTATCTCTGCTCTAACTTTAGTATCTGCTGCTATTTCAAAGGATTCAAAATAAGTACTTACATAGTTTATGAGCCCTTTGAGTTGCTCAGGTGGTGCAAGTGTTGTATCTTTCTGTAACATCCATTCTAGTTTCCACCTTAAAATCTAAGTTCAATCATAGGTAATAATTTTTTTTTAAAAAAAAAAAGGTTAATAACAGAAAATGATAAATAATTTTTCATTTTGAAACAAATAAGATCATTCATCAACTAAATAAGAATCATTAAATTATAGAATACACTAAGGAGTCTATCCATCTTCAACATTTAACAATATGATGATTTAAGTCTTTAAGAACATTTTCAAATAGAAACTTACCAAAGTCATTGCATCTCGATTGCCGACCATCCTAATTCAAGTCTCGGCAAGCCTCTAGAGTATAGAAGAGAAAGTATCTTCGAGGAGCTTAACCTCCAACCACAGATTGTCGGTCTCCCGCACTCCTTCCTACCCAAAAGTGGCCCTACCCTACTCGAAGAGGATAGACTTAGGATAACCAATGGTGTTAGCCATCTGAGTACTGGTGTTGTAACCTACGTAACTTGTTATCATGTAATCCCCTAGATACCCTCTAGTCAAGCATGACCACTCCACAAGCTACGCCATCCAGTCACGGTAAACTATCAATGCACTAGAGGCAGGTGCACTACCTTGGCCAAGGATTTGAATATGATTAGCGTTGTGTCAACGTAAGTAGTAAGTTCACCCACCCCAACTCGACTTGAATTAATTGCAATCCTACAGTTGCATATGACTAAGTATAATATAATAACCATGAAAATCTCTTGGTTTTTCAACTCATCATGCTTTAACACATGGCAGTTAGGTTTACTTCTCACTTTTGGGCTCTTGGAGACATTTCCGTCCATATGTTAGAGGAATGAGATTCTAGCTTATCGGTTATTCGGTTAATGCTATTAGTTTATCGATTGATCTTTAAATTGGTCCTCTGCTTAAAATCATCCTGTCTAGAGAGGACACTAAACTAACAAAATAAGCTTAGAAGAGGTTTAGCAATTAACTAGTTATCGAGTTCAAGTAATCGAAGACCCAGAGTTAAAGTTTAAGTACTCTTACAAGTCTTCTTCAACCTATCGAATCCTCGACATAGCTTAATCTTTATATCATACCTAGCATTTAACAATCCTAACTCATTGTTTCTTTTTGGGAGAAGAATGCATGTAAGCTTTAATTAAACACTTAACTATTGACCCATTGAGTCAGCTCTAGAACTTCATTACTTAACATGTTCGATAGTTTTAGAACAAATAACGTTTCTAAATCCCACTTTCGGTGACACATCAGCATGCATGATTTTAAAGCAGAAAGAATTATATACATTATAAAGTTGGTCTAAAACTAGATAACTTTCGCAGCTTGAAAGGAATAACTCTAAGTTCAACCAACTATTATAGATTCTTGACTTGTGGAAGACCGAGTAGTTACACAACATACGACATATTCCACACCATTGTTTCCCATTTTGTCGACGGGATTACACATTCTTTAAGTCTTTCATAAAACTAGTTGCTATTGATAATATCAAACCAAACATAAAGTCGTCTAGTTAACCAGTGACGCTCTAACGTCGACCAACAATAGGCAACTGCAGCTGAGGATATCTTTCTTGTTGACAGTCGACCAAGACTCAAACTGCAATGTGCTCTCCACATAACCCATTTATTTCTTATGATAAGCGGACACAGCTACACAGTTTTAGTCGTCTGACGTATGACGGTCTAGGGGAAAACAAGTAAATCCCTACTGAGAAGTTTAGGACTGCATGGTGTTGCTCAAGGGAATAGCATTGTTTACGTTTAAATAAAGTATAAAACACAAGTCTTTAAGGGCGTAACCAGACCACACATTACATCATCAGTAAGACACTAAATTCCTTCTTATTACATGATGAAGCCATTCCTATTATGGCACTCTAGTTTAATCATAACAGCGTGGTAAGAGAGAAGAGATGGAACCTGAAGGAAAGCTTCGGTGACTGTTTAAAACTAGTCCAAAGCTCGTTCACTCCTCACTCGAACACATACTCTTTCCTCTTCGCCTCCTATCAGCTTCTCGTCACCGTTCTGTCAAAAACCATCTTTCTTTTGCTCTTTAAGACAGTCCAAAATGAAAACTAACTTCTCTCTAACTAATTCGCACCCTATCTACTTGGTAACTACCAATCTTGGCTATCCATCTGCCTCCTTCCCATGACCACTAACACAAAATTGGTTTTATCTTCCACTATCTTCGCAAGGTGGAGCTATCAATTGGCGAGGTGGCAGATTCTGTTTTGGACATAATGCCACACTAACTCTAATAGATTCTTGAGCTTAGATTGATTGCACGACTTGAGATAATTGCTGAGTTGACGACCAATCATTTAAGTTTGAAGCTTGAGAATGAATAAAACGTTATGGGATTAAAGACATCATAAATAGCGACTTGAGTGAAACCCTTCAAGCTATTGCCCGTTTACTAGCACCATTAAAGAATATAAGAATTGTTCCTTAATAACTATTTAAATATAAAAATGATTTTATATATTACCCTTACCACATGACCCATGGTATTACACTTGACGATCTCATAGATTTAAAACATTATTTAAACCTTTTTATTATACTACAATAACCCACAACAGAAATAATTCTACATCCTATGAAATCCGTAATTAAACGTTTACATCATACGCTTGTAGAGCTTTATGACGATGATGACGATTGGAGTGTAAACACAATATGAGGTTAGGGGTTGACTTTACGCACTCTTTCGACTTTTACGCCGAACCACTAAACAAGACAACATACAACTCATTCTCAAGGGTATACATTTATATATATATATAAATATATATCGGTCGTCCATATTTGGCGACATGATTCAGAGTATTACGACATAGATGTCGATTACCCATACTCATCACGACAACTACGAAAGGAAGAGTGACCTATTCTTATAAACCTTGACATTCTCATCCAAAATTGACTTAACCCAAAATCAATACTTATCTCAAGGCAACTAGGTTTATCTACCTGATGTTCATTCTCAGTGGCAAACACCCATTGGTTATTCCAGAGTCTATTCTCTCTTTCTTGAAAATACTTTCTCTTCTTCTTGCTTCTCGGTGAACATGTTCCATCTATTCCTGCCATTAACAATCTCACATATAATTTGTGGTCAAAGCACCAATATTCTGATCAAAACACATTTACATCAAATCATTTCATTTTCATATCGAAAAGACATTTTTAATTTATAACATCAGATTGATCATAATCAAGTAAAAATCTATGATTTCATAAAATTAATCTTTTCTAATCATAACATCGTTTTCTATGATGTTAAACATATTCACATGACTGCACTGTTTAAGAAAAAGTAAATAGTAATACTAAATCCAAAAAGAGGATGTAACATATCTTTCCCCTATAGAATCATCGTCCCCGATGATTGAGTTTATCAAGCAAAATTTTAACACAAAAACAAGCTTTTATAGTTTAACATTAATGTTTTTGAAAAGATAAGGAAATCTTTGGTGGATGTCATTATAGTCTTCCCAAGGGGCGCTATCCTCGCCATATTGGTCCCACTAAATTTTGCATTGTAAGACCTCTCGATTATGCAAACGAAGTTTATGTATTTCGAGTACCTTGAGTGGCTCGATCACAACCACTCCTAGCTCTTGTATCTATAAAGAATTCCATTTAAGAATGTGGTCATTACCTACAAAATATTTCTTTTATTTGTTGATACTTAGAATCTCCTATTTTTAGTTAATGGTTAGTTTCTTGTAATGGTATGTAATTATTGCAAGATTGTGTGTCGATCTCTGGCAATCTTTGGCAGTTTCTAAGTATAGAAACTTGCTTTCTTTGTAATTACTTGTAACCTATTTAAGAGCCTTTGCTCTATGTGAATATCATCCAGCATTCTGCCATTTACCTATGTAATATGGTATCAGAGCTTGCTTCGACTTTGAAAACATAATTTCATTCGAAATTATTCAAGTTTTTTTCAAATCTCGAATTTGTTTTGGGCTCTTTGGTTGGTTCTTATTTTTTTTCGGTGAGGTCGGATTTTTTTTCTGCAGACTTCCTGTTTTTCAAATTTGCTGAGTGCCTAAGGCACGAAATTTTTTTGTCTAGGGTTTTGACCCTAAAAAATTTGACGAATTTTTTTTTCGAAGACATATTCCTGGTGGGTTTTTCGACCAAATTTCTGGGTCTTTGTTTGAATTTTTTTTTGGTTTTCTGAAATTTCTGAATGCCTAAGGCATGAAATTTTTTTCGTCTAGGGTTTTGACCCTCAAAAATTTGACGAAATTTTTTTCGAAGACATATACCTGGTGGGTTTTTCGAGCAGATTTCTGGGTCTTCGTCCAATTTTTTTAGGTGCATCATTTTCTGTGCCCCATTTTTTGTGCAGCGTACTTGTTCCAAAATTTGTGCCAGTTCAGTTCTATTCGGCGTACCTGCAGTGTTCTGTCTAGAATTTCAGTTCGCATCCACTTCTGTTCATCATTTTTTGTGCCTCGAAAAGCATGTGGAATGGTGAGCTTGTCTAATATTATGTTGGAAGGCAGTCAGCGGTTCAACGGCTGCAACTACAACACCTAGAAGCAACGAATGATGACCATCTTTGAATATCACTGCCTCGCTTAGATCATTCTAGGCACTACTACTCGTCCAGCAACGACGGGTAAAGACTAGGATAAGCTTGATGAACAAACCTATGAAGCAGTCATGCTCATTAAGCTATTAGTCACAGATGATCAGCTACCTCAGATTCTAGCTGGAAAGCAATAAAGGAGATTTGGGACCATCTGAAGGGTTTGCATGAAACCTCCGACAAGAGCCGTGCATTCTTCCTGAAAAATATACTGTTTTCTATCATGATGGATGAGAAGACATCTTTGCAGACGCACCTGAACAAGATCCAGGAGATCAGAGATCAGCTGGAGGCTATTGGTCGAAAAATGGAGGAAGAAGACCTGGTTGTGATCACTTTAAAAAGTCTACCTAAGTCCTATGAACGTTTCATTGAGACTCTCAACATTACATCAGCTAATGTTGATCTGAAGTTTCTAGAACTCTGTACCATCCTCTTGCAACAGGATCACTGGAAACAACAGTTTGGTAGTAGTGCTTCTTCGTCCTCTTCCGAGCAGGCTTTTGCATCCAAGTTTTAGGCTCAAAATAAAGGCAAAAGTCAGCCTCCACAGCAGAATCAGCTAGCGCCATCTCAGGATAGCGGTAAGAAGAAGAACATTTAGTGTAACTACTATCACAAGTTTGGACACGTCAAGAAAGATTGTCACGCACGTATCGCTTCTGAGCAGAAGAAGCAGGGAGGGTCTCAGCAGAAGGCCAACAATGCGGAGCACACTGAGAAGGAGTCTGCATTTTACACCTTCATGGCTAAAAGACCTGTAGACCATGCAAAATCCTCTGCCTGGTACATTGATTCAGGTGCTTCGCGTCACTTCACTCATTGTCGTGATTGGTTTACAGAACTCTCCCCTTTCAGTGATTCAGTGGTCTTCGGTGGTGGAGAAGTGTACACAGTTGCCGGTAAGGGCACTGTTCAACTTCAGTCTGGTGGGAGGAAAATCATATTCCTCAACGTATATTATGTTCCTGGTATGGAACTTAACTTGCTTTTAGTCAACCAGATCATGAAACACTCTCCACAACTTGATGTGGTGTTCAGCGCTCACAAGTGCTTGATCATCGACCGGGAGACCAAATGCACTATAGCTGTTGGCATTGAGGACCATGGTCTTTATCGACTTGTGGATTCAGATGGTCCTCCTAAATCAGCCCTAGCAGCTTGACACTCTTCGGTTACCAGTCTCTGGCATCAGTGGTATGGGCACCTGAATGTGCACTACCTATCTCAGATCTCCCGACAGCACCTGGTAGATGGGCTCACTGAGATTTAGGCTCAGAACTTTGGTGTCTGTGGATCGTGTCAAGCTGGGAAACAACACCGCATGCCATTCCCGACTGGCGACTCCTGGCGCACATCCAAGGTACTTCAGTTGGTTCATGTTGATGTTTATGGACCTATGAATACTCTTTCAGTTACTGGATGCAAATATTTTTTACTGTTTGTTGATGATTTCAGTAGGAAAATGTGGGTTTACTTTCTTAGACAGAAATCAGATGTGTTTTCAGTTTTTCAGAAGTTTAAGGCCTTAGTAGAAAAAGAGTCTGGTTGTTCCATTGTAACTCTTAGGTCAGATAATGGGGGGGAATTTTGTTCAAATGCGTTCTCCAACTTCTGTGATACACATGGCATCAAATGCCAGTTGACCACACCCTACACTCCTCAACAGAACAATGTTGTAGAGCGGCGCAACTGCACTATAACTGAGTTAGCTCTTTCCATGATGGAGCATAGATGTGTTCCTAAGAAATTTTGGGTAGAAGCAGTTTTCACTGTAGTTTACCTCCATAATCGGTCTCCGACCTATGCAGTTAAGGATAAAACTCCAAAAGAAGTCTAGACTGGCCGCAAGCCGCGGGTCAGTCATCTGAAAATTTTTGGCTCTCTTGCCTATGTTTGGATTCCTGATGCCAAGCACTCTAAACTGGACTCCAAGAGTCAAAAATTAATGTTCACAGGATACAGTGATAACCACAAGGCCTATCGGCTCATTGACATTGAGACAGACAGTCTCATCTTCAATCGTGATGTGGTTTTTGATGAAGAGCGGGGACCCTTCTTCTCTTCCTCTTCTGTGCAGCAATCCGAAGATCAGCCTTTGAAGGCTCCTGACTTGGGTGTCCGTCTTCCATTAGGTCCACCTTATGGGAGGGATGTTGATAATTCTTCAGATTCTTCAGATTCTCAGTTTGACATCCCTGAGGATGACCCTGAGTGTCCCCCTGATGCACCTGTTCTACATGATGCACCTGTTCTACATGTTGCACCTGTTCCAGAACTTCCTGCTGAACCTAACGTTGGCCCATCTACCCGTCGCCCCAAATGGTGGTCTCAGACGATTGTCGATCTTCATGATGATGAACTTGTTAAGGGTAGATCCTCCTGGAATAAGAGCAAACAACAGCATACAGTAAACTTTGCTCTCATGGCCAACCTGCACAGTGTCTATGAGCCTCAGACTCATTCAGAGGCTAAAGGTATTCCAGAGTGGGATACGGCGATGGAATCAGAACTTCAGAACCTTCAGAAGAACCACACCTGGGTCCTTTCAGATCTTCCTCCAGGGAAGAAACCCATTAGCTGCAAATGGGTGTATAGAGTTAAGTACAAGGCTAACGGAACCCTGGACAAGTACAAAGCACGGCTTGTTGCTCGGGGTTTCTCATAGAAAGAAGGCATTGACTATGAGGAGACTTTTGCTCCTACAGCCAAGATGAGTACCATACGTCTCATCCTTGCCTTTGTAGCCCAGTTTGGATGGAAAGTCCATCAGATGGACGTCAAAAGTGCCTTTCTCAACGGTGAGTTGCAGGAAGAAGTCTATATGACGTAGCCTCCTGGTTTCAAGGTTGTCGGACAAGAATAGAAAGTCTGTAGATTGGTCAAAGCACTTTATGGCTTGAAGTAGGCTCCAAGAGCATGGTACATCAAAATCGACAAGTACCTCATAGATCATGGCTTTAAGCGGAGTCCATCTAACCCAAATTTGTACATCAAACATACTGGTAATGATATATTGTTGCTCGTTGTCTATGTGGATGACTTGTTCATTACTGGTAGATCGGCACACCTGATCGATAAGATCAAACAAGACCTGTACAAATCCTTTGCTATGACAGATTTGGGACTTTCACACTATTCTCTCGGTGTTGAGGTTTGGTAAACTCAGAACAGCATCTTCATCTCTCAATCGAAATATGCTTGCAGTCTTCTGGATAAGTTCCGAATGTAGGACTGCAAATCAGCTTCCACCCCAATGGAAAAAGGACTTAAGCTGTCCGCTAAGTCTGACTCACCAGTGGTTGATGAGTCTCTGTTTAGACAGCTAGTAGGCAATCTTATCTACCTAACTGCTACTAGACCAGACATCAGTTTTGAAGTCAGCTACATTTCACATTTTTTGACAGCTCCTAAGGCTGTTCATTGGGTAGCGGCTAAGCATGTGCTGCGGTACGTGAAAGGCACTTCTGACTTTGGAATTCTTTACACAAGGAATTCTGATCCCAGCCTTAGAGGCTTCACAGATTCAGATTGGGCAGGTTCAGTTGATGACAGAAAATCAACTTCTGGGTATGTGTTCAGTTTGGGATCCGGTGCCGTCACATGGACCAGTAAGAAGTAGTAGGCTGTAGCACTCTCCTCCACAGAAGCTGAGTATCAAGGTGCAATGAAGGCAGCTTGTGAGGCATTTTAGCTTCGCCGGATGCTTGTAGATCTGCGATAATCTCAAGCAGGTCCAACTCCCCTATTTTGTGACAATCAGGGAGTTCTCAAACTTGCCAAGAATCTGGTCTTCCATGAAAGAACCAAGCATGTAGAGATGCATTGTCACTTCATCAGATCGTTGGTTGAAGATGGATTAGTTCAGTTGCTGTATGTTCCGACTGAGGATCAGACAGCTGATATTCTCACCAAGTCCCTTAGTCCTGACAAGTTTGTAAAATTCAGGGGGTCTCTTGGTGTAGTGAATAGGTTGACCATTAAGGGAGGGTATTAAGATATTCTTTTATTTGTTGATACTTAGAATGTCCTATTTTTAGTTAATGGTTAGTTTCTTGTAACAGTATGTAATTATGACAAGATCATGTGTCGATCTCTGGGAATCTTTGGCAGTTTCTAAATATAGAAACTTGCTTTTTTTGTAATTACTTGTAACCTATTTAAGAGCCTTTGCTCTATGTGAATATCATCCAGCATTCTACCATTTACCTGTGTAATAAGAATTCCATTTAAGAATGTGGTCATTACCTACAAAATATTTCTTTAGGTAAGAAACATGAAAAACATTATGCATTTCAGACAAGGTTGGAGGTAGAACAATTTTGTAGGCCACTAGATTGATAATCTCAAGGACTTAAAAGGTCCGACATATCGGGGAGCCAACTTTGATGATTTACCAAACTTGATTGAGCTTTTATGGGGTTTCACTCGCAAAAGAACTTTCTCTCCAATAGAAAATTGTCTAGGCACCCATTTGCGATCTGCATAACTTTTTTGCCTGTCATTGGCTTCCGCCAACCTTTTCCTAATCATTTTCACTTTTTCTTCCATATCTGCTAGCATTTCTGGTCCAATGCTTATCCTATCTTCCAGCTTGTCCCAGCTCATAGGAGTTCTACATTTCCTTCCATATAATGCTTCAAACGGTGCCATCTTAATGGCAGAATGATAGGAATTATTATAGGCAAATTCAATAAGAGGTAAATATTCTTCCCATCTGTATTGCTGGTCCATGCAATACATTCTTAGTAGATCCTCTAGGACCTGGTTAACCCTTTCTGTTTGTCCATCAGTTTCAAGATGATAAGCGGTGCTCACATTGAGTTTAGTCCCTAGTGCTGAAAATAAAATTTGCCAAAACTGGGAGGCTATTCGAGCATCTCTATCAGATATATTCTTTTCAGGTACCCCATGCAATCTAAATATTTCTTGAACAAACTTATGGGCCAAAACATGAGCTCCATCCGTCAAATTTCCAGGAATGAAGTGTGCTACTTTGGTTAGTTTATCTACTACAACCAAAATTGCATCATGTCTATTCTTGGACATTGGTAACCCTTGAACAAAATCCATACTAACAACCTACCATTTCCGTTCTAGAATATCATGCAGGTATAACAATCCGGCAGGATGTTGGTGTTCTGCCTTTACTCTTTGACATTCCAAGCAACTTTCCACAAACCTTGTAGCGTTGCTTTTCATTCCTTTCCAGAAGTATAGTGGTTTGACGTCAGCTAAAAGTTTTGTTACTCCTAGGTGTTCGAAATAAGGTGCACAATGAACTTCCTTCCATACAAGGTTTCTTAGTTCTACAGAATTAGGAACGTAGATTCTTCCCTTAAATCTCATTAATCCATCTGACTCAAAATGGAATCCATCATATCTTGAATCTTTGGGGTTTATTTGCAGAGCTTGCTTCACCTGTTCATAGTATTCGTCTCTAGGTAAACTTTGCAATACTAGATCTTTAAAATTAGCATGAATAGAGATTATAGAAGCTATGTGTCTTCTTCTGCTTAAAGCATCAGCTACTCAGTTTTCTTTACCTTTTATGTAATTAATCTCAAAATCGTAATATGATATTAGTTCTAACCACCTCCTTTGTCTTGCATTGAGATGAGGTTTTGTAAATATGTAACAAAGACTTTGATGATCTATTTTTAGTATAAAATTCTTTCCCAACAAATAGTGTCGCCACATCTGAAGGGCGTGAATCACTGCTGCCAGTTCTAAACCATGAGGAGCGTAATTCTGCTCATAGTTTTTCAACTTTCTTGATTCATAGGCTATTACATGCCCATTTTGCATAAGCACGCCTCCTAAACCTTCTCCAGAGGCATCGGTAATAACCTCAAATTACCCTTCAGGATCAAGGACTTTTAGAATTGGTGTTGTTGTTAACTTTTCTTTTAATAAATCGAATGCCTTTTGATATTCACCTGTCCATACAAACCGCTTTCCTTTTCTCTGCAAAGAAGTGATTGGGTTAGCAATACTTGAAAAATTTAGAACAAATTTCTTGTAATACCCGGCTAATCCCATAAAACTTCGTACTTCTGAAACATTGGAAGGTATAGGCCATTCCATAATAGCCTTTATTTTAGCTGGGTCAACTGATATCCCTTCTGTTGATATAATGTGTCCTAAATACTGCACTTCTTTCTAAAAGAAAGTGCATTTTGAGAGTTTCGCATACTTGTGTTCTCTTAAACGTTGCAAAACAATTTGAAGATGTTGTCTATGCTCCTCATTTTTGGAATATATCAGAATATCATCAAAGAAAACTAGGACAAATTTATCAAGGCAGTCTCTAAAAACACTATTCATGAGATTCATGAAAGCAGCTGGTGCATTAGTCAACTCAAATGGTAACACCATTAACTCATAATGACCATATCTTGTTCTAAAAGAAGTCTTTTGAATATCTTCATCTTTTAACCTCAACTGATGGTATCCAGATCTCAAATCTATCTTCGAAAATACTGCTGCACCATGCATTTGGTCAAATAAATCATCAATACATGGCAGTGGATACTTATTCTTTATCGTTGCCTTATTTAGCATCTGATAATCTATACATAATCTAAGGGTTCCATCCTTCTTCTTGACAAAAATAACCGGAGCTCCCCATGGTGATACACTTGTCCTAATTAGACCTTTAGTCAATAGCTCCTGCAGTTGAGCCTTCAATTCCATAAGTTCAGTAGTGGTCATTTTGTACAGAGCTTTAGATACTGGCTCAGATCCTAGTTTAATATCTATGGCAAAGTCAAAGGTTCTTTTTGGAGGCAAGCCTGACAGTTCCTCAGGAAATACATCTCTAAAATTATGAAGATAAGGGTATTTTTCCTCAAAAGTTTGCTTCTCTAAAGCATCCTCTACTAGGTCCATTTTGACTACAAAAAGTTGACATCCCTTATGCCTAGCCCATTTTAATTGTTTTGATGAAATAGACTTGATCTTTATTTCCCTTTGAATACCCTAAAAATTAACTTTGTTTCCTTTATCATCCAAACATTCAATTGTTTTATAAAAACAATCCACCTTGGCCCTATGTCTCCACAACCAATTCATTCCTAAAATGACGTCGTAGGACCCTAAAGGTGCCACATAAATTTACCTCGATGGAAAAGTTTGAAATATCAATTTTAGCTTCGAACGAACATTGCTCTACCTGAGCCTTTGAGTGATTTGCATATTCAACTGTCCACGGTTTTGACATAAAACCAACTCTTCTAGGAAATTTACTTAAGACTCTAGATGACACAAAATTTTCTGTTGCACCAGTATCAATCAAAATAGAAATAGGGACTCCAAATAAAGTACCTGTCATCTCAATGGGAGTAATCTAACATTCAGCTTGTTGATTGTCAAGGGCGGCGTGAATCCTTTGCTGAAATGCTTCCTGCTGCGAAGGGAGTATTGTGTTCCTATGCTGCCCACTCTACTTTTTATTAGGACAACGGTTGGCATAATGATCTCCACCACATGAAAAACAACCTCCAGTTGGTCCTCTCTTCTTAGATGGTCTACTCATAGCATCATCGTTCCTCTTTAAATTGTCATTTTTCTTAAGTCTTCATTTCTTCGCTCATTACCAAATCCCCCTTTATTTTTCTGATTTCCTTTATCGTACCTCTTGTTTCCATATCCTTTATCATTCTTCTTCTTATACGTCTGTTCATTGAAGTTCTTATCAAATCTCTTACACTTCTTTTCACGATAAGCAGAAATGGATTTGATCTTCTGTTCCTGCTTAATTGCTTTCTCATACACCTGGTCCATTGTGTTCGAACCATGCACCTCCTACCAATCTGAGGATTGAGCCCCATAATGAATTTCCTTATCCGAAATCTTTCATCCTTTTGATACTGAGGAACATACTTCAACAATCTAGTGAATTTTTCCGCATATTCAACCACGGACAAATCACCTTGCCTGAGATTTTAGAAATCTGTTAGCTTTTGATCAAAGTAAAGCTGTGGTAGCCACCTTTTTTGAAAGAGTTCCACAAATTCATTCCATGTCACCTTCAAGGGGCTTAACTCCAGCTCCATCTTTTTGTTCATCCACTAGGTGGATGCTTCTCCAGATAGCTGATATGCTCCCCAAACTCCCTTTGTAATCTTAGAATAATTTCTGATTTCAAAGTACTTCTCGATTTCAGTTAGCCAAGCTTCTGCTACATCTCCAGTTTTTGTTCCATCAAATTTGGGAGGAATAATCTTTTTCATATCCTTAGATAATTCCAGTGCAAGTTTATCTTTTGTCTCCCTCTGAGATTCACTATCCTCTTGATTCTCACTTGACGTGCCATGCTCTCATTGCCTACTTTTACTCGCATTATTAGAATACTCATTTCCACCCTCTATATTCCCAGTTTCATTCACTTTCTTTTCCAATTTGCCCAACCTTTCCTTAGTTTCAGCAAGCATATTAAGAATTCTGTCCAATTTATCGGTGGAGTTAGCTTGAGAGTTGTGACCTTCTCGATCTTCTCTCTCATTAAACTTTGATTGATCCATGTTTAGTTGTTTTCTCACCTGTTTTAGCAAGTAATAATCAGTTCTATGATTTATCATTTAGAATATTAGCAAAACATATCAGTTGCTCATAACCATAGTTATTCTCAAGCAAACTTATCTTTATTATATTTTGCACAATAGTATGTACATTCTTTAAGGATAGACACATTTCATGTTTCACTCAATATTTACAAGAGGGGTGCAACCTTCGGATTCATTGTCTGACACATATTCACTGGGTGTATAACCCTCAGATTCGCTATCAGATGATTGTACAATGATTTCAGCTCTAGGTGGTATACGGGAATCCCTAGTGATCATTGGTACACTAATAGGGCAGGAATTGACCATAATTTGAGCTGCCATCCTAGATGTCTCTAGGAGTTCTCTTTTCATTCGTTTGAGTCATGTCAGTGCATTGGCAAAGGTTTCCGTATCATCTAGCCAAATGTCATTTTCATCATTCATTTTCTCAATAGTCTTAATCATCGCAAGACGTCTCTACTTAGCTTGCAGGTAACGTTCCTTACTAGCGAAGGACTTTCTTGCAATTTTCTTGAGACGTACCATCCTGACACAATAAATCAAATCATTAGCTACCCGCATAATGTTGATTCTTAGTCAGCTTAGTGGACTCATCAGCCCTAGTGCTAAACCTGGTTAGCTCTGATACCATATGTAACATCCATTATAGTTTCCACCTTAAAATCTAAGTTCAATCACAGGTAATAATTAATTTTTTTTGAAAAAGGTTAATAATAGAAAATGATAAATAATTTTTCATTTTAAAACAAATAAGATCATTCATTGACTAAATAAGAATCATGAAATTTTAGAATACACTAAGGAGTCTATCCATATTCAACATTTAACAATATGATGATTTAAGTCATTAAGAACATTTTCAAATAGAAACTTACCAAAGTCACTGCATCTCGATTGTCGACCATCCTAATTCAAGTCTCAGCAAGCCTCTGGGGTATAGAAGAGAAAGTATCTTCAAGGAGCTTAACCTCTAACCACAGACCGTCGGTCTCCCACACTCCTTCCTACTGGAAGTAGCCCTACCCTACTCAAGGAGGATAGACTTAGGATAGCCAATGGTGTTAGCCATCTGAGTACTGGTGTTGTGACCTACGTAACTTGTTATCATGCAATCCCCTAGATACCCTCTAGTCAAGCATGACCATTTCACAAGCTATGCCACCCAGTCATGGTGAACTATCAATGCACTAGAGGCAGGTGCACTACCTTGGCAAAAGGATTTGAATATGATTAGCGTTGTGTCAACACAAGTAGTAAGTTCACCCACCCCAACTCGACTTGAATTAATCGCAATCCTACAGTTGCATATGAATAAGTATAATATAGTAACCATGAAAATCTCTTGGTTTTTCAACTCATCATGTTTTAACACATGACAGTTAGGTTTACTTCTCACTTTTGGGCTCTTGGAGACATTTCCGTCCATATGTTAGAGGAATGAGATTCTAGCTTACCGGTTATTCAGTTAACGCTATTAGTTTATTAGTTGATCTTTAAATTGGTCCTCTGCTTAAAATCATCCTGTTTAGAGAGGACACTAAACTAACAAAATAAGCTTGGAAGAGGTTTAGCAATTAACCAGTTATCGAGTTCAAGTAATCGAAGACCCAGAGTTAAAGTTTAAGTACTCTTACAAGTCTTCTTTGACCTATCGAATCCTTGACATAGCTTAATCTTTATATCATACCTAGCATTTAACAATCCTAACTCGTTGTTTCTTTTTGGGAGAAGAATGCATGTAAGCTTTAATTAAACACTTAACTATTGACCCATTGAGTCGGCTCTAGAACTTCATTACTTAACATGTTCGATCGTTTTAGACCAAATAATGTTTCTAAATCCCACTTTCGGTGACACATCAGCATGAATGATTTTAAAGTAGAAAGAATTATATACATTATAAAGATGGTCTAAAACTAGATAACTTTCACAACTTGAAAGGAATAACTCTAAGTTCGACTAGCTATTATAGACTCTTGACTTGTGGAAGACCGAGTAGTTACACAACATACGACATATATTCCACACCATTGTTTCCCATTTTGTCAACGAGATTACACATTCTTTAAGTCTTTCATAAAAGTAGTTTCTATTGATAATATCAAACCAAACATAAAGTCGTCTAGTTAACTAGTGACGCTCTAATGTCGACCAACAAAGGCAATTGCAGTTGAAGATATCTTTCTTGTTGATAGTCGACCAAGACTCAAACTGCAATGTGCTTTGCACATAACCCATTTATTTCTTATGATAAGTGGACACAGATACACGGTTTTAGTCATCCGACATATGATGGTCTAGGGGAAAACAAGTAAATTCCTACTGAGAAGTTTAGGACTGCATGGTGTGTTGATAACTGAGAGGGGGGTGAATCAGTTATCTTAATTAATTTAACTTTATGTTGTTCTTTAATAACTAGTGCAACATCAAAACAAGTAAGCATCCATAACCATGAAAGCAAAAGCAAAGTCAATATACATAACACAATGATTTTGACTTGGAAAACCCTGTTAAGGGAAAAACCATGGGGTGACTAACCCAAGAATGTATTCTCTGTTAAAAGAATAAGGTAGTACAAAATGGCACTTGCCAATTAGGGCTCACTGCCTGAGCACACTGCTCATAAGAGGCTCACTGCCTACAAGAGACTCATTATCTACAAGGTACAAAGAATGTAACTAAGTACTTGAACTAATGAGAAGCATCCACATATGCTAAGGTTCAGTTCCGGTTAGGCTCAATACACTGATCTACTGCACTTCATTCTTCCTCTTCTTTGGTGCTGCTATCCGGTCACATACTAGACCTGTATTACTGCTTCCACAATGCTCTCTGGTTTTCTTTGCACAATATAATACACCACACACACCTTCATACCAAAATCAATTAGGTATATATATCCGCATCAATGATTTCAATCATCTTTCTAGTTGGGATCTGGAGAACTCAAGATATTTCCAAACTCTGGTCTGTCGGCTGAATCCATGCTTACTAAGTGATGCGTATCAAAGAGATGCTTATAGAAGTCATCAATCATGTCGGCCAATCATGAATGATACCTCAAGAAACTTGATCACCATCAATATCTCATCCGGAAAAAGGTCTGATGTTCTGCTGGTCAGTTCTTCCTCAGTCTACTCTGCCAAATAGGAACCCAACACTCAGGTGTTCATATCTTCTCACTCTTTCATAACCGGAGGGTCAATCTTTGGAATGTGTTAGTCATGGTACTTCTCTTGACTTCCCCAAGTCTGCGCTTTACTGAGATACCTCCTCTGAGAGATTTGGACCTGACTGTCAGACCTTGCTACATGCTCTGTTCTTGCTTACCGGACCAAGATACACTTCAGTTTGTCTTCCGGTATGGTCATACCATGTCCTGCAGATGTGTGGGATGGACTTTGTTTCCATCAATGACAACACTCATGAAGCTACACAGTGTCTCTTGCCAACAATCTCCCCCTTTGGCATTGATGGCAACACTTAGTGAAAAATGACTAAGTGTCACACTACACTCCCCCTTGGCTGATGCTCTGTTAATGTACACTTTACCGGAGCTCCCCCTTAGCTAGATTCCACATTTTTCACTACTCCTCACTCCCCCTTTGACATCAATGGCAAAGGGTAGGGTCCGCACACCAAAATTTCCCAAAAAACAATCTATACTTAGCCGCATAAACATATATACATGTTTTACTTACATATATTGAATTATATCTGCAAAAGTTGCCTTCAACTGGACAAATTCTATTGCCCAACTCTGCTTCATCCTATCCAAAATTGAGATATGACCACTCAACAGGAATGCAAAATCTTCTACCCTCTTTAGATCTGTCAGATCACTGGTCCGGGCTGTGGTCTGAGCATCAGATAGGGCCTCATGCATGGCCTCTAACTTAGGGATAATTATCCCTCTGAGTTCACTTAACCTGTTTATTCTATTTTTCTTCTCCTTCTCAAGCTTCTTAATTTCATTTATGACTGTAATAGTCTAGCACTCTTGATTTATTATGGAGGAGGTAAGAGGATCAAAATTCTGGGATAAACTTGACAGTTTATCCTCTTGTTCTTTCACTTTCTTCTCAATATCCATTGTCACTTTAGACCAGGATAAACAAAATTTATATATTTCTCTCCCATCTTTAAGAGCACTTTCTAAGCTCTTTATCCCTATATCCATAACTCTCCTATCATTTGTTATTAGACCCTGCACCTCAGAGAGTCTCTTTCCCAAAAATTCTTTCTGGATTTTATCTTCAGCTGACTTTTCAAAAGAATCAAAATGTGTGCTAATTGAATTGACAAGCAATTTTAAGTTACCAGATGAAGAGGCCAAAAGATCCTTCTGGAAGGATGGCATGATTTTCTCCAATGCACCGGATGCAATTTCTATTAGCTCACAGTCTTCCATGTGAGACTTCAAAAGTTTTTCTTTTTGCTTTGCATGGGCAAAGGATTCTATCTTCATAGTCTGAACCAGGGAGAGGGAATCAAAATTGAATGGTCCTTGAAGCAGTTTTGGTTCATCAATCTCCATCATTTCTTTGTTCAGGAAATCTTTAATAGTTTCTACAGTGTCTCTTGTCGGAGACAGTCTTCTTTCCTTCTATAGTCTCATAATCGTCTCCTGGGGTCTTCTCTATTTGATCTTCTTCTCTTTCCTTCACCTCTTCTTCTTGACTGATTTTCTCCTCTATTCTTTCTTCTCCTTTAGATCCGGAGTCTGCTGGGGAATCCGGATGAGAGATATTAACTTCTTCATGGACTTCCTCTTCCAGAATAGAGGAATCCAGCTCCTTGGTCCTCTCCTCACTTAACTCCTTTGACTCTTCAGCAATTGCCTTTGTAGGATCTTCCTCAGAAGGTTCATCACTTATGTCCTCTATAATAGGAATATTGAATCTTTTGTATGCATTCCAGAGGATGTCTTTTGTTTCTTTTGCCACTTTATTAGTCTCTCCAAGCATAAGCTGATTCATTCTAGCTTTGCTCCGGAACTCATCCTTGCAATATTTGAAGATCATATTCATTTGTTTCTGAGTGATTGAAGGATAGAGTTGAATAGCTATCTATTCCCGGATCTCAAGGTCCTTTGCCTTGGCATTGTTCTTCCTTATTTCTAGTTCCTTCTGTAGGCTTTTGGGAATTAGAGATATGATTTTCATAAATGCCTTATTATAGATATTCAGATACCTGACTGTAGCTTCTTGCAAGATCTTTTGGTCAACTTTATTATATTCATCATAGAACTTAGTCATTAGTTTTAGGTTCCCATCCACAGTGGCTGATTTGATGATATCATCAATGTGAAGAGTAGGCTTTTCAACAAATTCCTCTACCTTCTCTTCTTTGCCTTGACCGGTAGAGGGTTCACTAGTTGTTTTCTTCTTCTTCTTCATTTTCTTGACTTCCTCATCTGACTCAGTCTCTTCATCATCCTTTTGACTAGCATAAGACCTTGTGGCCTTTGTCTTAGTTCTTTTCTCTCCCTTTCCGGATGTTCTGACTTCCGGTTTTGATGCTTTCTAGCTCATAGAGGTGGCAGGTGCAGAGCTCTTGGAGGATTTGGTCTGGGAAGGGGCTTCCAACAGATCACTTTTCTTTTCTGCATCTTGTTTCTCTTTCTCTGCCCTTTCAATCTTCTCTCTGTTGGCATCAACTGCCTCCTTTGAAATTCCATGCCTCTTGGAAAATTCTTCCACTTCTCTTCTCACTTTTCTCTTGATTTCAGGCTGTCTTAGTTCAACATGAACTTTCACACTCAATTCTTGAAAAGTTCCAAACCTTTCTGCCTTAGGATCCTTGGGTTGTCTTAGCATGTGTTAAACATGTAGCTCTACAATTTTCTCTTCTACTTCATACCCCATTGGCATGATCCAGACTGTCCTTGGCTCCACTGCCTCCATTAGGCATTGATTAGTGTCTACCATAAAGCACACTGTATCCTTATATTTCTCAACCAAAGATTGGGGAATTCTTTCTCTGGCCTGCATCATGCTTTGGAATTTTTTGAAGTATCCCCACATAGTTGTATTTTGTGTCTTGGCATCACCAAGCCCATACATATAATCTCTGATTTGTATGGCTACTGGTCTGTCATTTTGCCATACCCAACCACTGGATTTGGGTAGCTCATTCATGAAATAAAAGAATAAACATAGTATTAGCCCACCATACTTGAAAGAGTTCTTTTTGTCCTTCTTGATCTTTTGTAGATTTTCCAACAGTTGGCTCAGAAGAAGCTCACAAAGGTCATAATCTGCATTTTTCCTTAGCATTTCATATGCAATAGATACAGCAGTTCTAGATACAGAATTCTCCCTATTGGAGTGATATATCTTATAGCCAATTATCATAGATGCAAACTTGATATCCGGATCAGTAATATCTTCTGTAGTCATTGCTCTATGGTCAAATTTTGATCTTGTAGCCTCACTCACAATTTGGTTTTTGACGGATTTGAGAGTAGGCAACCCACCAGATGAGTGCAATCTGATTACCACCCTAGTGGCATCTTTAGTGATCTTAAACGGCCTATTCAACCACATGAAGTTGTCATGCATTCTGCTCAAAACATACCGGACCCATTCATCTTCTGCAAAATAGGGGAAATGGATGCAATGTCCAAAATGTTTATCTCAGATAGCCTTGTACTGAGGTTTGAGTTCAAACGAATCATCTATTAACTACTTGTAGTAGATATCCACCAGCTTGGATTCCCCAAATTCTTCAATGTTCGCATGAATGTATGCCCTAACATCTTCTACATGCAAAAACCCATGCAGAATGCTAGAAAATGTGCCTAGGGGATCAACTTCTAGGGATTTGTAGGGATGTTTCTTGAATTTAGGGCGCGGCCTATAAGAGATCTTCACAACATTCAGAGTGGCCATCTTTCAAAATATTTAGAGAGAGGTTTTCAAGAGCGGAAAAATACCTTTTACGCTTCTAGGGTTTACGATATGAACCGGATCAGATTGCTGGGAGAATCAACTTCTGCAGTTGATCTTTGAGAAGTTTTGAGGCAATTTGCTTCAGAGCTCCTTCTTTTCTTCTCGAATGCAAATTTGCAAATGATGAACAAGAGAACCCTTATATTTCTATGCAAGCCCTAATTTCACATTGTAATAAATGCACAACTTAAGTTATTCCGGTTGCTCCTTGTCCTGAGAGATTTTTCTGGATCTCTTAGATGCACTTAGAGTTATTCTCGGTGAATATTAGCAATCTATCTACCTTTCTCCAATCATTCCATTTATCTATAGATCAAGATACCTCAAATTTGAATCATACTTGATCTAACTGTGAAAATCCAATTCTTACCAGATGACTGTTAAACCAGATTAATCTCAGATGATTAACCTCTTCAAATTCCTTGCAAATCTTTCATATCTTTCCCAAGGGTTATTTAGATGTTTCTCTGAGAGCCCTTTTAATCCACAACCTTTCATGTGCCAATTTCAGGCACCAATTGACTGGCTGGGGGAAATTGTTTTCTTTTGTGACTCCCCCTGAGCCAGAGCTCATCTATTTAGTTTCTGGAAGGAATATCAGCACCCAGATTCTAGTGCGGATCCATCGTCAACATTTTCTGTACTCCTCTTCACCCAAATCTTGGTCATCTCCCTTTGAATTTCATCCGCATTCACTTTTCCTTTTCCTTTGTCTTGGTTTTGATTATGATGCACTAGACCCTTTTTGTCCTAATTCTTACTTCTACAGAATTTGGCAATATGACCGGATCTATTGTAATTGTAGCAAACAACATTTCTTTGCATATTTGACTGATATCCTCTTGATCTACACTGATTAGCCATATGTCCCATTCTATTGCATGCAAAGCATCTACCATTGAATGAATTGTTCATTTGCATATTTCTACACTCATGAGATTTGTGACCATACCTTTTGCAGTTAAAACACCATCCAGAGAAGGATGAAATAGTTTGATTCATTCTTCTTTTGCATTGATTTGCTTTGTGACCAAAGTTGTTGCAATTGTGGCAATATCCATTGAAGGATGGATATCTCTGAGCATTTGGTTGTCTTACCGGAGGTCTTCTAGGCCTCTTCCTTGGGTTTCTTGATCTAGAGTTCTTCTGACCAGATCTGGAGCTTTCACCTTTCTCATACCCCAAGCCTTGCTTGTCATCTACCCTCTTTTGGCTTTGAAGAAGAACTTCAAGCTGAGCAAAGCTTATCTTGAATTTCTCTTTATATTCATTTGCTGTTTGAAGATCCCTTTTTAGAGTGTCAATCTAATTCTCAAGTTGTTCTTCATTAGCTCTAGCTTCTTCAAGATCAGATTCCAAATGCCTGATTATTCTATCCATTTTGTGGCAGTCTTCTGACTTCTCCTTGAGAGATTGTTTTAGATTATCTTCAGTCTTTCTTTTCTCTTCAATTTCTTGAGTGAATTTCATAACTCCTGATTCCATTTCATGTCTTACCATAATGACCTCTTTTGATAGCTTCTCACATAACTTGTTCTTTTCATCCAGATCTTCATTAGTAATATTGGCTTCACTTTGACTTGCTAACTGTTGAAGTAGTTCCTTTTTTTTTCATAGAGATACTTAGTTTTTCTTTTAGTTCATTTATGAAATCATCAGCTTTTTTGAGTCTTTCCTTCAATTCATTGACTTCAGAGTGAGATTGCTCAAGATCATCTAGAGCAGACTGAAGTTGTTCCCTCATACCATACATATTTATTGAGATTCCTAGATCTTCCTCAAGTTGTTAGGCTCTGTTAGGAGGAACTTAGCTCTGATACCAATTGTGGATAACTGAGAGGGGGGGTGAATCAGTTATCTTAATTAATTTAACTTTCTGTTCTTCTTTAATAACTAGTGCAGCATCAAAACAAGTAAGCATCCATAACCATGAAAGCAAAAGCAAAGTCAATATACATAACACAATGATTTTGACGTGGAAAACCCTGTTAAGGGAAAAACCATGGGGTGACTAACCCAAGAATGTATTCTCTGTTAAAAGAATAAGGTAGTACAAAATGGCACTTGCCAATTAGGGCTCACTGCCTGAGCACACTGCTCACAAGAGGCTCACTGCCTACAAGAGACTCACTGTCTACAAGGTACAAAGAAAGTAACTAGGTACTTGAAATAATGAGAAGCATCCACATATGCTAAGGTTCAGTTCCGGTTAGGCTCAATACACTGATCTACTGCACTTCATTCTTCCTCTTCTTTGGTGTTGCTGTCTTGTCACATACTGGACCTGTATTATTGCTTCCACAGTGCTCTCTGCTTTTCTTCGCACAATACAATACACCACACACACCTTCATACCAAAATCAATCGGGTATATATATCCACATCAATGATTTCGATCATCTTTCTAGTCGGCATCCAGAGAACTCAAGATATTTCCAAACTCTGGTCTGTCGGCTGAATCCATGCTTACTAAGTGATGCGTATCAAAGAGATGCTTATAGAAGTCATCAATCATGTCGGCCAATCATGAATGATACCTCAAGAAACTTGATCACCATCAATATCTCATCTGGAAAAAGGTTTGATGCTCTACCGGTCAGTTCTTCCTCAGTCTACTCTACCAAACAGGAACCCAACACTTAGGTGTTCATATCTTCTCACTCTTTCATCACCGGAGGCTCAATCTTTGGAATGTGTTAGTCATGGTACTCCTCTTGACTTCCCCAAGTCCGTGCTTTACTGATATACATCCTTTGAGAGATCCGGACCTGACTGTCAGACCTTGCTACATGCTCTGTTCTTGCCTACCGGACCAAGATACACTTCAGTCTGTCTTCCGGTATGGTCATACCATGTCCTACGGATGTGTGGGATGGACTTTGTTGCCATCAATGAAAACACTCATGAAGCCACACAGTGTCTCTTGCCAATATGGTGTTGCTCAAGGGAATAGCATTGTTTACGTTTAAATAAAGTATAAAACACAAGTCTTTAAGGGCGTAACCAAACCACACATTACATCATTAGTAAGACACTAAATTCCTTCTTATCACATGATGGAGCCATTCCTATTATGGCATTCCAGTTTAATCATAATAGCGTGGTAAGAGAGAAGAGATGGAACCTAAAGGAAAGCTTCGGTGACTGTTTAAAATTGGTCCAAAGCTCGTTCACTCCTCACTCGAACACATACTCTTTCCTCTCCACCTCCTATCAGCTTCTCTTCATCATTCTGTAAAGAACCGTCTTTCTTTTGCTCTTTAAGACAATCCAAAATGAAAACTAACTTCTCTCTAACTAATTCGCACCCTATCTACTTGGTAACTACCAAGCTTGGCTATCCATCTGCCTCCTTCCCACGACCACTAACACAAAATTAGTTTTATCTTCCACTATCTTCGCAAGGTGGAGCTATCAATTGGCGAGGTGGTGGTTTCTATTTTGGACATAATTCCACACTAACTCTAACAAATTCTTGAGCTTAGATTTATTGCACAACTTGAGATAGTTGCTGAGTTGACAACCAATCATTTAAGTTTGAAGCTCAAGAATGAATAAAACGTTATGGGATTAAAGACATCATAAATAGTGACTTGAGTGAAACCCTTCGAGCTATTGCCCATTTACTAGCACCATTAAAGAATATAAGAATTGTTCCTTAATAACTATTTAAATATAAAAATGATTTTATATATTACCCTTACCACATGACCCATGGTATTACACTTGACGATCTCATAGATTTAAAACATTATTTAAATCTTTTTATTATACTACGATAACCCACAACAAAAATAATTCTACATCCTACGAAATCTGTAATTAAACGTTTACATCATACGCTCGTAGAGCTTTATGATGATGATGATGATTGGAGCGTAAACACAATACAAGGTTAGGGGTCGACGTTACGCACTAGTTTTGACTTTTACGTCGAACCACTAAACAAGACACAACATACAACTCATTCTCAAGGGTATACATTTATATATATATAAATATATATCGGTCATCCATATTTGGCGACATGATTCAGAGTATTACAACATAGATGTCGATTACCCATACTCATCATGACAACTATGAAAGGAAGAGTGACCTATTCTTATAAACTTTGACATTCTCATCCAAAATTGACTTAACCCAAAATCAATACTTATCTCAAGGCAACTAGGTTTATCTACCTGATGTTTGTTCTCAGTGGCAAACACCCATTGGTTATTCCAGAGTCTATTCTCTCTTTTTGGAAGATACTTTTTCTTCTTCTTACTTCTTGGTGAACATGTTCCATCTATTCCTGCCATTAACAATCTCACATACAATTTGTGGTCAGAGGACCAATATTCTAATCAAAACACGTTTACATCAAATTATTTCATTTTCATATCGAAAAGACATTTTTAATTCATAACATCAGATTGATCATAATCAAGTTAAAATCTATGATTTCATAAAATTAATCTTTTCTAATCATAACATCGTTTTCTATGATATTAAACATATTCACATGACTGCACTATTTAAGAAAAAGTAAATAGTAATACTGAATCCAAAAAGGGGATGTAACACTTTCTGTAGTCTAGGCGTCAATGTCTCCAATACATCTGATGCCTTACCAATGAGCTCACTGTCTTGGACATAGGAATTCAAGATTTCATCTTAAGCTTTAGCCTGTACAATTGTTACCATTTTCAACTTCTTCAAGGGAGACATTGAGTTCAAGTTGATTGGACCTTGCATAAACTCAAGTGCATTTAAAATTTGTGTTCCTTGTTGCTTCTCCAAAAAATCTTTGACAGTTTGTATTGGATCTGATGTAACAACAATGTCTCTTGGCCTATCATCAGACACATTTTCTTCTTGATTATGCTCTGGCGGTTCTAGGTCCATATCCTTTTGTTCACAAATGTTTTGTTCCGGTAGAGGGCTTTTCTCAGCTTGATCATTTTCTTGATCATTATCTTCAAAATCTTCCTTAGTTTTCTTAGGACTTTTCTCTTTCTCTTGTTCTTTCATTTCATTGTCTTTTCTAGGACTCACTGGAGGACTTGTTTCAGTTTGCTCCAAGCCCAGATCCATGCTGATTTTAGGTACAGAAGTGCTATCCCCAACATTTGTATCTTTCTTGTTATATATAGTTGGGATGCAAAGATCTTTTAGTATCTCAAGGATTGTTTGCTCTGTATCCTTTATAAATTTCTCTGTGTTTCCTGCCATTAGAGTGTTGACTCTCCTTTTTATTTCAATTTTATCTCCAAGGGTCTTGAAGACTTTGGTTCTTTCCTCTAGAGTCATATCTGGACAAAATTTTAGTAATGAATTTTCTCTTACCTCCACATCTTTGGTCATGGCTGCTTCCTTCTTGGCAGACATAATGCTTGCCAAGCTGTCTGGGAGGTCATTGGCTCCCTTAATGAGAGCTCTATTATAAATCTCAAATATTGAGTGACAATAGTCTCAATGATGCTTTTGTCTGAATCATCATATACTCATCATACAGTTGGGCTATAGGTTTTAAATTTCCATCCACTATTATAGACTTCAGTACATCTTCAAGACTTGTTATAGCCTCTGCTTCTTTGGGCTCTGCTTTCTTCTCCCTCTTCCTTCCTTTCCCCTTTTCGGAGGACTTGTCTTGCTTAGAACCAGAGGCTTTAGTTAGTTTTATTTTCATCTTTTTGACTTCTTCATATGATTATTTTTCTTCTTCATCTTCTTTGCCCACACCAACATATATTCTTTGTCCTTTGGTCTTTTGCCTTTTATGACCTTTGTTAGTGGATTTCATAGGGATGGCTCTGCAGATGGGGTAGAACCAGTGGATTGAGAGGTTGACTTAGATGTGGAACCTCTTGTTCTTTTCTTTGGTGCTATTGGTGCTTTTGATCTTACCTCATGCACTTCTAGAATATCTGTTTCTTCATGCTCCTTTACTTGTTCTTGTTCAGCTTTCTTTGCTTTAGCCCTTGATGTTGTACATGAGATTTGTTCTTTGGTGAATCCCTTGCTCTGGGCATACTCTTCCACCATTTTCTTGACCTTTTTCTAAATTTGTAGCTTTCTTAGTTCAACATGAACTTTCACAGATAACTCTTCATATGTGCCAAACCTTTCCTCTGAAGTATCCCTAGGTTTTCTTAACATGAGTGTAGCATATCCATCTAACACCTCTGTTGCTACTTCATAGCCCATTGGGAGAATCCAAACTGTTCTAGGCTCAACAACCTCCATCATGCACTGATCCTTATTTACAATAAAGCATATGCCATTTTTATACTTTTCAACAACTGACTCAAGTATTCTTTCCCTTGATTGCATGATCCTCTAGAAACTCTTGAAATAGCCCCATAGGGCTGTAGTCTGTGCATCATGACTTCCTATCCCATTAAGATGGTTCCTAATTTGTACTGCAATTGGTCTATCATTAGTCCAGAACAAGTTCTTTATTGTTGGTAGCTCTTCATGAAATAGAAGAATAGGCAAAGAATTAAAGTACCAAACTTGAATGCATATTTTTGCTCCTTTGTCTTCTTTAGATTCTCCATCAATTGTTGCCGGAGCAACTCACAAAGCTCATAATCAACATTTTCCTTGATTATCTCATAGGTTGTATATATGGTAGTACTGGAGACAAAGTTCTCCCAATTTGTGAAGTAGATTTTGTAGCTGATTATCATAGATGCAAACCTTATGGCATGATCTTCAATATCATTGATTGTCAGTGCCCTTTTGTCAAATTTGGCTCCAGTGGCCTCTATCACATTGTTGTTCTTTACATCTTTTAGCACAAGCACCCTTCCGGTGGAATTCAATCCTGTGACAGCCCTTATGACATCTTTCATAATCATAAAAGGTGTGTTGACCCACATAAATTCATCATGAATTCTGCTTAGCACATACTAGACCCTTTCATCCTCTGCAAATGTTGGAAAATCAATATACTGAATGAATTTATTCTCTTCCAATACCTTATATTCTTCCTTCAGATCATATTTTCCATCGATCAGATATTTTAGATACAAGTCTATAAATTGGTTATCACCATGTTCTTCTAGGGAAACATGGATGTAAGCCCTAATATCCTCTGCATGCATCACTCCATGGGGTACTTTCAAAAATGTGCCATTTGGATCAACTTCTGTTGATTTAAAGGGGTGTTTCTTGAATTTTGGTCGTTCTCTCTTAGTGATATCAATAATTTGCGATGTTGCCATTGCAACAAGGATTCAAACAATTTCACAATAGGGTTTTAGATTGTAAATACCTTTTTTTTTTTTTTTTTCTGAATTAGGGTTTTCTTCACTTGAAATCTTTGTAATCGCTTGGAATTTCACTTCAGTTCTCCTTAAACACCTGATAGTTTGATTGTAAAGTGATTAACCTTTCGAATCCAAGCCTTTTAACACTTTATTTTTCTTAACCTACTCGCCATAAATGCTATCTTTTAAAAAATTGTCTAACACTTCTCTGTCAAGCATAGTCGATCAAGATTGCTCTGCAATGCTCCGTGTTTGATCCCTTTCTTTTGGAATTTCTTTCAAAAGATTTGTCATATAAATCTTTTCATCATCTCTTCATGCCGGATCCTAGCATTGACTATCTATCTAGAGGATTAGGATTTTCAATACTTCTCCCCCTGAGCCAGAGCTCCCAATTTACTTCCTGGAGGAAGTATCTGCACTAGAAGCTGGTGCAGATCCCTCCTTGTCCTCAATCACATATTTCTTGCCCCAGATCTTGGCCATCTCTTTCTTGGTTTCAACCAGATCAACTTTATTCTTTCCTTTATCTCCCCTCTGCTCTGTTTTCTTCTCTTCTGCATAATAGTTTCTATTCACATTCTTGCTTCTGCAGAATTTTGCCACATGTCCAAGTTTGTTGTAGTTGTAACACACAATATTCCTATGTCCTTAATTCCTTCTGTTGATTGGATTTATCCTTGCTCTACATTGGTTATCCATATGGCCAAATCTATTACATGCAAAGCATCTTCCATTGAAGGATTGTGTATTGTCAAAACCATCCTCATTACACTTCTACATTCACTTGTCATGTGACCAATTCTTTTTCAATAGAAACATTGACCAGGTAAAGATGTCTAGAATATTCTAATTTATTCTGCTCCTGCATTGATTAGCCCTATGACCATACTTATTGCATTTAAGATAATAGCCATTGAAGGATGGGTACCTTTGAACATTTGGTTGCCTGACCGGAGGTCTTCTAGGTCTTCTTCTTTGATTCCCGAACTGGTTGCCTTTGTTTTTCCTCATCTCAATGTTTTCTTGACCTGAATTAGAGCTTTCTCCATTTTCAAATCCTAAACCTTTCTTGTCATCTGGATTTTTCTGACTATCAAGCAACTCATCAAGCTTTGCAAAGCTTATTTTGAACTTTTCTTTGTAATTGTTTGCTACCTCCAAATCAAACTTTAGAAGTATAATGTCTTTTACCAATTTTTCACATTATTCAGATTTGTCTTTCAACATTTGATTTAAATGTTCCTTAGCTTTTTATTTCTCTTCAACCAACCTTGATAAATTATTTAGGGTTTCATTTGCTTCAATCAACTGTTCACTTAGTTCTCTATTTCTATCCTTTGATTTATTAACTTGCTCTCTTAGCTTCAGGATGCATTCATCTGCTTCTTTGACATTTTCCTTCAAATCCTGGATATCTGCTTCATACTTATCAAGATCTTCAAGGGTTGTTTTTAATTCTTGATCAATTGTGACACTGCCTGGAGCAGGATACCATGAGTACTCTTTCCGAGATCTTCCTTAAGCTGTTAAACTTCTTCTAAGGAACCTTGCTCTGATACCAATTGTTGATCACAAAGAATACTAAGAGGGGGGGTTAATCAGTATTCTATAAAATAATTCCTTTGCATGCTCATTTATCCATTTACCAAATTCAATAACATAAAAGCAAAATAAACATAGAAACAATAACCATAAAGACATAACACATAGACACCATGAATTTTACGTGGAAAACCCAAAAAGAGAAAACCATGGTGAGTGTTAGCTCACAATATATTATGATATCAATACCGAATTACATGAAGGCTCACTGCCTTAGGGCTCACTACCCAAGGACTCACTGTCCAAGAGAAGTGCTCACTGCAATAGGCTTACTACCAAATGAAAGAGAATAGAAGATAGAGAAGGAACTACTCATTGCCAAGAAAAGACTGCTACAAGTGCATCTAAAGAATGTTGAGGTGCAATTACATTTATAGCTCAGTATACAGACTCAAATGTCTGCTCTGCTTCACATATACTCTGCTCTTCTACCCTTACTATCTTTTTCTGATCACAAAACTGCCTTAGATCACACACACATTGAATTCACACTTTCTCCGCTTGCATTCATACCTCCAAAGCTGAAATCTATCAAGTATATATATCCACATCAAGAATTTCTTCAAACTAGGTTGGCATGTAAAAGATAAAGCTTGTATATTCAAGTTATACCTTGTCAACCTGTTATTGTGCCCAGACAACAATGCAAACACAACCAATCATGCAAGACTCTTCATACAAGTCTAAACCTATTATAGAACCACTTAGATTAATGATTCCAATCATATATCTTCACCACATATTGATCTAACATGACTGTCGGCTTAACCCTTAAGTGCACACTTGGCTAATTCAACTGTCATACAATAACTTCCAATGCAAACCATGTGAGACTTTGAAATTCATCATCAACATTCATTATGGACCTCTTATCATACCTTCAGAACCATATAATATAATATTCAACTACTGATAAATGCGGATCTCAGAACTGTTACTCTGTCACTATGAAACACTATCAGACTACACGCTGATAAAGAAGAACTTGTAGAATGTGATCAAAAGAACTTTAGAAGCTATAACTTTGGATTCAGATAGTCATAATAAGTATCCTTAGAAATGCAAGGGAAAATATTCAACAACAAAGGAATGTGGACCCTTTTTCTCTGGGACTATACACTGTTCCTGACTTAGGTTTTCTCACCCAGACTTAGCTAAATCATAGTATGTCTTCCAGAGATCTTCAGAACTTGCAAGCTTGAATATAACACCTTCAAACAATTGTAAACAACATACCTGAACTGCACACTGTGATCTTAAACTACGGAGACATACCATTTCTATCACTGTCAATCATTCTGTATATTGTCCATACTTAGTCATTCTGGCTAAGTGGTCTTCTAAACTAGAATCCCCTTTACCAAACCTTGTTGCCATCAATGACAACATTCTGCATTAACCAACAAAGTAGTGTGTCTTGACTATGTTGCCAACATAGAGTTCACACAATATGTAATTCTCTTTAATTTTAGTAGTGATTTATAAGGATCTATGACACTTAGGAACTCATAACTTCATCGACACTTACATGTGGCTAATGTGACTTCATCAACACCTTAGTAATCACCTATTGAAAACATGGTGGTAAGGAAACAACGTAACTCCTCTCTAGACTTATCATACACATCTGGTGGCGTTTGTTTTGATAGGGTTGTTTTGCACAAGGAGTTGCAATGTCATTCCTAGATAATACACATATAGAGAAATATAGCTAGAATATAGAAGAGTTGTAGATAATCTTATAACTACTAAATTGCTCATTACCCTCCTACATCTATAATAATGTATAATACCATTCTTTGTACAAATAAAATAGGAGTGATTTAGTAAGTTAACTATATTAGTGGTAGAACAAGAGGATAGATTAGGTATTCATACATCAAACCTATTGGATCTTGTATAAAACTATTCCATAATACAACTTTACATATTATATTTTTTATTGTATTGTCTAATTGTTCCTTTATTTGTCTTTCTCCTAGCCTTTGTACTCTAATATAGTTCTCATCCTATCATCCAAAATGTGTTTCCATTATAAAAAAATTAATCCATTGAGTATGTTTATCCCTTGGGCATCATCCTAGGCCTCAAATTCGTGATATCAAAGCACACACATTTTGTATCATGTCAAGTAATACTAAATAAAAATTTCTCAAAATATTCTTTATAGGCATGTCAAATCATGTAGGTGTTCAATCTTTAGTTTACTTTTAAGCTCAATTTACTTTATCCAAAATCATTACAAACCATTGAGTTTGTTGGGACTATTACTTGTATGCCCCAAAAATGTAAAAATTTCTAAGTCTTGTGTCCTCCTTGGAGCCCTGGCCCTACTTTTCCCATCACTGATAACTGATTAAAGAATTCCTTTAATGGTCCTCTTAGTCAATTTGTGCTTTGTGTTGTGCTTTTCCTCCCCTCATACTTTTGTTATGTGCCTAAACTAAAAAAATGTCAAAAATTTCTAAGTATGAGGGTGTTTGGGTCAATTTCCAACCTTGGGTTGGGTAGGATTTTAGGATTTCCCTTCCCAACATCCCTTTCCTTCAAGTTCATGTTTCCCCATTTCTCCAAGTCTCAATTTTGGACTTTTGGGCTTTCTCATGCCAATTTGCCCTTATTTTGAATTATTCCCCTTGGCATGTGTGTATTCTAATCCTAGCTTTCCCACTCCAATATTTCTTATGAGCTTTCAGAGTCCCTTTTCCCTCTTTGCTTTCTAGTCTTAGAGGATTTGATCTCCCTAAGGCTCAAAATCCACTGCATGGTAGGTTTATAGAATTTCATACCGTCATACATAAAGGGTATTTGGTATCTCAAAACCTCAAACCCCACCTCCCTAATGGGATTTTAGGTTTTCCTTTCCCTCATCACTATAATATCAAATATGCCAAATCCCTAATCCCTGATCCCCACTAGTATCAAGTATGTTGAAACTCTGATCCTTGACCTCCCTTAATTTAAAATCATTTGCAAGATTTCAAATCATTTCATCCCTCACTCCCAAGTTGCATCATCAGGTATTCCAAAGTCCCAACCCCCACTCCTCCTCTCATGAATTCCTCCCCTAGACCATTTCATTCCTTGCTCCCTTGTTTCCCTTGAGCCTTCAAGATTTTTAATACTGACATATCTTTTACAAAATCATGTATCCCAATTCTCAAATCCATTTTTCTCTATTGTTCTTCCTTCCTAGGCTTGTGGACCTTTGTCTTCCCCTACACCTCACATTCTTGCACCCTAACCATCAATCCATCGATCCCCTCTGGTAATTTACACTGTTTAGAAATAAAAACCCTAGACCCTCATTGTTCAAACATGCAGTCCCACCTCTCCCCTACACTTTCTAGGATGCCATTAATTCCTAGATTTGAATACAATGGAGTTGTATAGATGCCCTAATCCTACCAAAATGATTTTAAACTCCATAAAGGTGTAGATTCAAATGAAAGTCCATGTGTTGATGATGTAAGTAGGATGGATATCTTGAATGCCATAAACAAGGTCCTATAATTTGTAGGTCTATAAGAAAATACCAATTTATTAATATAGGCATGAGAAGGATGCTTTTGCTACTTCAAGTTTTCCTATATTGATGTAACCAAACTTCACAACATAAAATTCAACAATATTATTATTGTAAAAGAATATCAAAAAACTCAGAACTATTTTCAACTTCCTTCTCATTCCATTCCATCTGGCTACAACTGAAAAAAAATACCAAGTTTATACAAAAAGAAATTACCATTTTTGGCAGATTTTAGCAACTTCCTAAAATTGTCATTTTTGGTAACTTCGTATCCTTATTTGTATGACCATGAAAGTTTCCAAATATTTGAAACTTACTAAAAGACAACTAATCATCAACTTTCTAATCTAATTGCAAGTAAAATTCAAAAATAAATTAGAAAAACTTGGAAAATCCTAAAAAAAACATTAAAACCTCATTTTGAGGCCCTAGATGATCAAATAAGGTCCTGAAAAAGTGTCAAAACAGTGACCTACCAAATTTACTAATTCATTGGGATTTTTATTAAACTCTTCAAGACACATTTTGCCCACTAAATTTCAGCTCTAACGGACCTCTGGGTCAAAAGTTATGACCTCTGGAAGTTCCTGCATCATTCTCCACTGGTTGAAAAAAATGCAGCTCCTATAAGTTGTTTTCTTGGAACTTATGCCACTTGTCTAGATCTAGCTTCTTCAATTCCCATTCTAGAATCTATGTTCTGCTTGTGTTAGACCTTCCCACTGTACCAGAAACTTGTTGTATTGACCCTGTCAAGTGTCTATGGTCTTCTTGTCCAGAATCTGTGCAATCTTTTCCCTTTTCTTTCTTGGAACCTATTGTTTCTAATCTACTTCAGCCTCACCTTCATATCATGATAGTCACCATGAAAAGCATATAAATTAGAAACATTAAACATAGGAGAAATGTCTAACTACTCTGGTAAATCTACCTCATAAGCATTGCCATTGATCTTTTTTGTAATCCTCCAAGGGTCAATTTTCTTGTATTTCAACTTGTAAGTTCTGGTGGGAAACCTCTCTCTTCTCAGATAAACCATCACTAATTCACCTTCAGTGAATACTAGATGTCTTCTACCAGCATCTATTGTAGTTTTATACTTTTCATTACTTTCTTGGAGCTTCTGCCTCACCTCTTTATGTAATTGTTGAATATGTTTTGCATATGCTTCTCCATTGTAACATCCACATTCTAAAAACATAGTAAAAATGGAAAATTTACCATAAAGTAACTCAACAAGGTAAAAATGAGATAGAGAATTTTTTTTTCTTTTATTCAACATATAATCAAGTAACTACAATTACAAGATTCCTCATTACAAAATACAATAAACCATATTATCTTTCTCAAGTACAATGTTTACAAAAGTAAATCAATTAAAAATATCTACATTAGATAATGTTTTACATAATCTCAATAATCACAAGTCTCAAAGACATACTGCCTCC
Source organism: Cunninghamia lanceolata (assembly GCA_027924645.1). Lineage (NCBI taxonomy): Eukaryota > Viridiplantae > Streptophyta > Pinopsida > Cupressales > Cupressaceae > Cunninghamia > Cunninghamia lanceolata. The sequence continues at coordinate 3,498,914 of BSBN01000311.1, read as the reverse complement.
GAAAATCTGACATATTTATCGCAAGCCTCGGCGTGTCTTCTGCTAGAGAGAGAGTGTGTCTTTCTAGTGATTTACCTCCATCCACAGACCAACGGTCTCCCACACATCTTCCACATAGGTAGTGGCCCTCCCCTTCATGAGGGATATAGACTAAAGGTGACCAGTGGTAATTTGCCTTTCCGAGTACATAGTGTTGTATCCTACACAACTCTATCAATCATACAACCCTAGATACCCTCTAGCTAAGTATGATTTCCGATAGGTTATGCAATCTAGATACAATGAATCGACAATGCATGCAGAGACATATGCAATACTATGGCCATAGTTTCAATATAAATTGACCTTTGCAATGAACATTGTCATTATGTTCACCCACCCCAACTCGACTTGGATACTATCATATTCCTACAGTTCTACTTGGTCAACTATGTTTAACTTAAGAAGTCTTGACAATTTCAATAATTTAGTCTTCCTGACCTAGACAAGTTTACATTCACTGCTTATATTCCATAGAACTTTTTAAATACCTTTCTTTACGAGGATTCTCATTGCATCATTGCAATACCCAAGATCCAAGACTTATCAACTCATAAGGATTTTAAATCGAATTATAATGACTAAGATGGTTACCTTACCCAGGATAAGCATCATAGTCTAGGAAACTATTTCCTTTCTTACAAGTAAGAATAAATATACATAGTTAGGGTACTTGTCCCTTCAATCTTGATCTGTATCTACAATTTAATATAAATAATTACCAGAGCTGGGTCAAGTTAAGGTTTAACCAAAGAGTTTTATCTAACTCAAACCTAGTCTTTCTGACTTAGGTGGATTTACAAAACTCTGTCTTGCTCCATGGACCTTATGGAATGACTATCTATTCTTAGGTATCTCTTTGCATCTTTGCAATCATTTGAGATTCATCAGTTATCGACAAGTAATAGCTAAGAGAAGTTGTGACCAAAAGGCATAATAAACTTTATGGTTGACTAACCCTTTAATAGTACCTCTTGCATACTTGCAAAATCCGAGGCTTATGACTTATAACTCAAGTCAACTTTTATCAAACAAATAGGTTTCTCTACCTAAGATTAAACAATACCGACTAATAACAAATCTCTTTAGTTAAGATAAATATGAACATTTAATATTTTAGGTTTCTTGACACTTTATTGTCTACCCTCATAAAATAACTAAAATGAGTTATAGCCTTAAGGGTGTCATCAAATAATCTTTAACCCTTCTGGGTTAAACTAGGGTTTTATTTATCATATTCCAACACAATGGAGTAGCAACATACTTATACCAGAAAGCAAGAATATCATAAGAAATGATTATCCTCTAGTCTTCTTTTGTCTAAGAGGTCATTAAAATCTTTTGAACCATGTCTAGATCATTACACAAGTATATTCTTAGACTTATCTAAACCAAAGGTTCAAATACAAATCTAAACTTTTCTTACATTAGCTTGACTCCAAAATATGATGGACTAATACCATTTGTTATCCAATTAAAATCCATGTCTAAGTTTCTCTCGTTTCAACTCAATGAGCTATGCCAAAGCTAAACTTACAAGTGATCTAGTTTAAACCTGATATAAAGAAATCATCACACGTTGAAGCACTATTAGAAGCAAAGTATACTTCTTATGGTAAAGTTTATTATTTAGTGTATACGCCTAAAAATGACACGATTCATCCTAAATAAATATTCTAAATATTTATTCCATTCTTCTATCAATTAAATAAATATTCTAAATTTATTTAATCGATTCACTATCCTACAATTAAATAAAATCATTTTATTTAATTAAAATCCCTAAATTCTTCTAATGTCTCAAATCACAAAATCCACCTTATCAATCCACCTCATCTTTCCACCTCATCTCTTCCACCTCACCATGTTGCACATATAATTAAATATTCTTAATATTTAATTAGCTAATATCCTTTATTTTCCAAAATAAATCTTTAAATCCATTATCCTCCACAAATTGAATTTTTAATTCAATGTTCCCCATTATCCTCCACTCTAAATTTTTAATTCAATTATCATAACCCATTGTCCCCCACTCTGAATTTTTAATTCAACTATCATAACCCATTGTCCCCCACTCTGAATTTTTAATTCAACTGTCATAACCCATTGTCCCCCACTCTAAATTTTTAATTCAAATGTCATAATCCACTGTGAATAAAAGATTTACTTTTATTCCTAGCCATTGATCTTCATATCTTCTCTCAACTGTTGATCCTCATTCTTCCAAGTCTATAAAAGAAGCTTCATCCCTCCATTCTACTCATCCAGGTTATTCGTATTGTTACTCTGCAGAATTCTACCCCCATGCCTTTGGCACCATAATACTATTCGCTTGAGATCACCCTTTTGCTTTGAAGCTCTACTTCATAGCAATATCTATCAATATAGCCATTTACTATCGACATCCTACAACGCAGCTAAAAGAGTGCACTCACTGAGGGCCTACTTCATCAACAAAGGATAGTTGTAATAGGCGAACAACAAAAGCTTTGAAACAGGGAAGGTTTGCATTGTTATTCATTTGTTTCATTTCCTTCTATCTTTCTTGTTTTCATTATTCTGTTGATGTTTGGGTTTGATATTGTTCATTTGATTAATCCACATTTTACCCTAACATTTAGAACCTAAGTGTTCTTCTTAATAATAGGAAAACTAATACCATAGTTATCCAAAACATTCTACTTTCAACATATATATATTATGTTTAATATAAAAATCATACAGTATAAAGGAGCCATAAGATAAGCTCATAAAAGCTTACTCAGTAACCTTATGACTATTTCACAATGTAACCCATGACATAAAGTAATGCATATACTTGTATACATATTTATTACATATAAGACTTTGCGATTTATCTGTCTTCGATTCTCATAATCAAAGATTAGCCTTTATTTCAATGGCCATAAAATACACTATGACTAACAATTTTAAAGGGATGAAGACTTTGATTCTAAAATCTACCTAAAAGAAAGGTTATAATATCAACTAGAAATAGTAAGTTGAGTAATATCGACTAAGAGTTCTCTGGTGTAAGTAAAGCTTCAAATATACTCAGCTTATAGTCAACAAGGTTCACATGAATGCCTATGTGCTCCTAAAGAACTACTGTTATGGAAAAATTTCTATTAACATGATTTGTAAAAGGAAAAGCATGAGGAAAAAGCTCAGTTCACTATACACTTAAACACAGTCTTGAGAATAGAAAGACAATTGAAGTACGATTAAACATACCTCTACAAAAAATCTGAGCAAGTTTAATACACAGATAGTTATATTTCCTCTCTTTTGGCTCCTCCCAAGTTGTTCTCTGCTGAGATAGTTATCCTATCCTCCCTTAGCGATCACCCCCCCGAGTATTATCTCTCAAAAGACAAAAGTTATCCTAAAAACAATGTTCTTCCTTTCCTATATTCTTCCCTGATCATGACAGCGTACCTCTTTCCCCAAAACTTAATGTGATTCCAATCCCCTTTCTTGAGTCTTTATGAGTCATTACCTTATGGATGATCGTATGATTCTTGATGAGTTGTGCAATCCATATACCTCCACTCTTTTTTAGTTGATAATATAATGAATTCAAAATAGTCTTCCAACTGCTTCAGTTTCAACTAAATCCACAAAATTTGCAAAATTCCCATATGTCGATGGGAGACAGCCAAACTCCATGGCTCATTCTGTTGGGCAGTTAAAACCACAATCATCCTCATAAGGATGAGGCTGACACTTCATTAAAAATACAACTGATCTTTTAATAATTTTATCATGTGGTTCGAACCACCACTTATCACTAATGAAGACTACTAAAATTTAGCCTTCGAGTACTCAAGCATTACGTTAATGACTCATTATGAGGTATTATCCTCATTCGATGTTAAGGCATTCACATATTTGATTACATCAAATATAATTATCATAACATCACCTCTATATTAGATAATCATAATTTAATTAATAAAAAAATAATGTTTAAACAAGGAATTACGAGTATTATGATTGGGTTGAGTTTGTCTCCCCATCACAATCCGTCGATAATATTCACGTCTTCTTAACTCGACGAAAATGTCTTAACGTTAAGAATCGTTTATAACATCTCAAGGGACTTAATAATTCCATTTTTTCACCATATCTTCCTTGTTTTCACTCCATTTCCTCTGAAAATTCACCGGAACCCCTGAAATTCCATTCTGCATATTTCCTTCCTTGAGGACCATATCCCAAATTCCCCTTATCGAAGCCCAAAATCCCAAATTTGTCTATTTTTAGGGTTTGTCATAACTTCTTTGATTTTCACCCAAATACCTTCAAATTTGGCCACAGTGTTCATTTCCCATTTCCGCTCCCTTGTCCATCTTCGACAAATTTTCTCATTCTTTCACCCCACTTCTGAAATCCCAAGTTTTTTGTTTCCCTATCCCTCAGAAACTACCCAAACCCTAGTCAAACCCCCATTACCCATCTAAGTTTTTCCCAAATCCAAATTTTCCCTTGCTAAAAAAGTTCTTGTTTCTATTTTTCTACCCATTCCCAAAAAAAAAAAAAAAAAATAGAGCTGCGCATATGCCCATTTCTGTTGCGCATTTGTATCAACTTTCTGCGCATACACGACAATAAGCACATGCACTATTTTTGAGAAAATATTTTTACCTATTTGGAGCACCCATTTCAGCCTAGCTTCACTTTCTCAGATCAGATTCAACCTTGCAGTCAGTCTTCATCCGTTTCACCCAAAGTGTCTCTCTCTCGTCAATCACCCATTGACCTCCCGTCAAAGTGTAAGTCAGTCTATTCCATACCGGTTCGACATAGGTCCCTTTTTTTTCGTATCATTAGTGAATTCACGTAAGCGTAGTAGGTCACAGTACCTTTGCTAGTAGTCTTGTTGAAACGACTAGTCCCTACACAGTAAGATAGGTATCGGCTACCCTTACTAGTGGCTACTGTCGTGTGTCAACCGTCTTACTTGAAGTCATTGAGTGAGAAAATCCTTTGTCAAAATCTTGCCCTAGGTATCCCATTCACAACAGTCTCAGTCGGCACCTTGCCATAATTTCTAATCCTAGTCCACTCCATCCCACATCACCTTGCATGGTCCTTACTCGATCCCAGTACAAAAAGCAAATAGAAATGGCCGGCTCGTCCAATCACATCTTTCCACCTCAGGATGGTGATGAAGAAATTTCTCGTGAAGAATATGAAGCGCACATCCAAGATAGAAAATTCCAACGCCTAATAGAGAAGGTGCTCTAAGAAGACCCTCATAAGTATTTCCATCATCTTGCTAGCCTTGGAATCAAACTCCCTGCAGACTTTGATATAAACACGATCATGGAAACTATAGACAATAATCATGAGAGGGGTACAAATGACACAGTCCCGCATGCAAATGATAGAGGAAAGAAACCCATGGATCAAAATGCTCCTATGGAAGAAATGCGAAAACAAATCGAGAACCTCACACAACAAATATTAGATCTTAAGATGGGTACAAATACCAAGAACTACTCCTTGGAAGACATAGCTCCTTATCCTTTTGACAAAAGTATGGACATGAGACCATTCCCCTATAGATTCAAGGTGCCAAAGTTCGATAAATATAAAGGGAAGGGGGACCCTCGAGATCATATCCGGGAATTCAATGCAGCATGTTTAGAAGTAGCTCACAATGAGACCTACTTGATGAGACTATTCCCAAGATCTTTAGGTGGTCAAGCTATGGAGTGGTTCTCGCATCTCCCACCCGGAATCAAAACTTTTGATGAACTTGTCAATAAATTTATAACGCACTTCTCTTACAACATCGAACACGAGGTATCTATGCTAGATCTCTGTAACACCAAACAAAAGAGTGGTGAGTCATTCACCACCTTCTTACAATGATGGAGACAACTAGCTAGTAAGTGTTCTTATGATATGCCTGAGAAGCAGCTATTGGAGATGTTTGTCCACAACCTAAACATTGATCTTAGCTATCAAATACAGATACAATGCCCTACATTGTTCACAAAGGTCATTGAAATGGGCTTATTCATCGAAAAGGCTATGATCACTAAAGGAACTATCAAGCTATACAAGGATACACCTACTTCCAATTACACAATAGATAGATCAAAGTTTTGGACCAAGAACAAGAATGTGGTTAACGATGGGGTAGTAGATGCCAAGGCGGCAACTCCCAAGCAACAGCCCATTTTCACTCTCAAGGGAGAAACAAACAATGGTACACTCAACAAACCACCCTCAAGGGAGCCTAGACCTTGGTTTAGTTCAAATCCAAGAAGAAAATTCACACCATTAGGGGAGTCCCAAGAGTCTGCACTAAGGAAGTTGTTGGCTAACAACGAAATTTCTCTACCGCCAACGAGTGATTACGAGCCTATAGTCAAACCTCCCTACTGGAAGGACACAGACTATTGTGAATATCATCGAGGAAGGGGGCATACAACTAACAACTACATCCGCCTCAAGAATGTCATACAAGATATACTAGATTAGAATCAGGGAGGGACACAACAGTACACCTCCAATAAATCTCATGTGGCCTACAGGGATCCACTTCTGAATCACAACAGGCCATATAACAACAACAACAATGGCCACAACAACAATAACAGTTACAATAAAAATGGCAACAACAGTAATGACAACAACAATAATCGCAATCGGCCAAATCAGAACAGTGGGACTAGTAATGCCAACTATGCAAGTGTGCCATTTGACTACACCATAAACTGCATTTCTGAGAAAATTCCACAAGTCAATGTCATCTCACCCAACCAACAACCAAGACCTAATAGAACTGGTTGTAGCATAATTAGCTGCAGTGGTAAAGTCACACTCAATACTACCCCTCCAAGGTCGTCACCATCTCCATCCAATTTTCGTCAGTACAATGTCATCGACTAGTTACAGAAAACTCCGGCTCACATTTCTATATTGGAGCTATTGCATCTATCTCCTTCTCATAAGGAGATTCTTGAGAAAGCCTTAGTGGAAACCACTGTCCCCACTAATCTGGCCCAAGAAAAGTTCCAGACCATGGTAGGCAATCTGACATCCTCCAACTCCATATCGTTTACTGAGCAAGATGACCTCTTTGTATCCCAACCTCATAACACCCCCTGCACATTGTCGCATTCATACACAAGCACTGCATCAAGAGGGTTCTCATTGATGGGGGTGCTGGTTTAAATATTTGCACATTAAAGCTAGTCCTTGCACTGGGGTTCTTCGAAAAGGTAGTTGATCCAAGGAGGAAAATTACCATCAAAGCATATGACGAGGAAGAAAGAACCACAAAGGGAACAATTGTCCTACCCATTCAAGTGGGACCAGTAATAAAAGATGTGGTGTGTCAAGTCCTTGATCGGGAGCTCACTTATAATATCCTACTTGGGAGACCATGGATTCACTCCATGAAGGCTGTCCCCTTAACCTATCATCAATGCATTAAGTTCCCACACAATGGCAAGCAAGTCACCATTCAAGGTGACCCTGACCCCTACCAACACTGCAATTCTTTCCGTGCAAAACCTGAATGTGTCATACCCAACAACAGAGCACACATTTCCCCTACACCGCGATAGGACCATATCGCTGAAGCTTCCTCCTCAAAACCAAAAGAGCAAAAGATTACCATAAAAGAAACTGGGGTGGGAGAATACTCAATTGAGCACAGTCTCAATCTTGCCAAGCTACCTTTACGTCCTAGATATTTTGGCAAACCCAAGCATTTTCCAAAGCCATCTGCTCCACCTGTAGCTCCTACAACTCCCTTTGTAAAATGGGGGACCTTATCTGATGAAACAGAGGAGCGAGATCTCCTGCAATGGCTCTATACTGAAGAAGAAAACACACCCCAAGATCTGGCTAGACTCCCAACAGAACTCTATGGGTGAGGTGAGACTATTCGGCACAGAATGGGGTACGAAGGACAAGGCCCCATTGGCCTCAGAAAAGAAGGAATCATTGAACCTATACAACCTACTTCATCCTCATTGGCTAGAAACACAAATGGCCTAGGATACAAAGGCAAGGGTAAAGCCAAGGAAAATACCTGTCTTGTAGAAATGATCCAAACACTCCAAGAAGACAGTGACACAGATTCCAATGAATATGAGTGGGATGAGCTAACAGAGCATTCCTACGATGAAAAAGAGGTTGACACCATCTAAACTCTTAGCCCCTACTGTGAGGGACAAACGCAATGGAACAGACCACTAGAGTCTGATTCGCCCATCTCTGAGACTATGCCTTTCGAGGAAGGTTCAAATTCGATAGCAATAAACAACTTGGAGGAAGGTACCATCCTGGACACCACCCATTCCTATACTCCTAGCACATCCATTCACACCATCAATGAATCAGGCCCATCCTCCGATTCCATCCCCCTTGTGCATCCTGAGCTTATTAATTGGGATCTGCGAGGAACTCCCCAACTAGACATGTTCCAAAATGATGATGCCTACATTGACTATATGAACCTTAGGGACCACCTACCCAAAGGAGATCATAAAGCTGGTTTCTCTATTGAACTTAATACCATGGCTTATTTTGGAGAGGGTGCCAAGCCTTCCAGTCACAAAAATATCAAAATAAAAACAGGATCTGACGGTGAAAACCGTTTTGCAGTTGTGTCAAATCCCAAAACAATAAAAAGAAAAGACGCATCTGAAGGTGAAAACCCAACTGTGGCACCTAATGATGGAAGGCTTGACACTCTCCCTGATGACATGCATCAAGAGAAGTCTCAGATTGTTGTGGAACCTATAGAGCTAGTCAACATTGGTATAGAGGAACAGCCTAAAATCATTCATTTTGCTAAAGCTCTTACTCCACCAGAAAAGACCAGGTTTGTACTGTTCTTCAAGGAAAAGAGGGGCAGCTTCGCTTGGTCATATGCAGACATGCCAGGCTTAGACCCAAACTTGATTTTACACCATCTTCCGTTAGACCCAGGAGTAAAACTAGTGAAATAAAAGCTTAGAAAGATGCATCCACACATAGCACTATTGGTCAAAGAAGAACTCAATAAATTACTGGATGTAGGGTTCATCAGAGCTATAGACTACCCGGAGTGGATATCCAACATTGTGCCAGTGTCTAAACCAGATGGCCGAGTCTGACTATGCAATGATTTCAGAGACCTAAACAAAGCTTGCCGCAAGGATGATTTTCCATTGCCGAATATAGATATCATAGTCGACTTGACAGCAGAGCATACCATGTTATCTCTCATGGACAGTTTCTTAGGGTATAATCAGATCAGGATAGCACTAGAAGACCAGCACAAGACAACCTTCACCTATTCGTGGGGCACTTTTTGTTGGAACGTCATGCCATTTGGGCTAAAAAATGCAGGGGCCACATATCAACGTGCTATGACAACTATATTCCATGATATGATGCATGTAACCATGAAGGACTATGTTGATGACATCCTAGCAAAGTCACTCACAAGAGAATCACACTTGGATGTGTTAGAAAAAGTCTTTCAAAGATTAGACCAATTCAAAGTCAAGTTGAACCCAAAGAAATGTGTGTTTGGAGTTACTTCAGGCAAGCTACTAGGTTTCATCATGTCGGCTAACGGAATAGAGGTAGACCCTGCAAAAGTCAAGGCTATCACGGACTCTTACACAACTAAGATCACTACAAGGCAAGCTGCATGCAATCCGCAGACTCATATCACAGCTGGCAGACAAGTGCCATCCATTCAGTCATCTCTTGCACAAGAACATTCCATTCAGATGGGATGAGAAATGCAAAGAAGCATTCAACAGGCTAAAGGAGTACCTTATGAATCCACCCATTCTCATGCCTCCAATCCAAGGAAAACCTCTAATCCTCTACATATCTGCTACACCTACGGCTCTTGGAGCTCTTCTAGTGCAGCAAGATTATGAGAACAAGGAAAGAGCTGTATACTACATCAGTCGAACCTTAGTGGGATACGAATTGCAATACTCACAAGTAGAAAGATCATGTCTCGTGGTAGTTTTTGCTTCACAACAACTCTGACATTACATGCTTGCACATCCAGTAAAACTCATTGCAAAAATTGACCCACTGAAGTATCTCCTGAGCAAAGCAGCTCTCACAGGTCGCCTAGCCAAATGGGTAATGCTCCTGAGTGAATACGACATTGAATATATAGATAGAAAAGCTATCAAAGGGCAAGTCATTGCTGATCAGTTAGCAGAGGCACTGCTACAGGACACTACCCCAATACAAGTTGACTTTCCAGATGAATCCTTATTCAACATCTCAACACATTCCTGGAAGCCCTACTTTGATGGGTCCTACACAAACCATGGATCAGTGGCAGGAATCTTGTTTGTAACTCCTCATGGAGACACTATTTCGAAGTCTTACCGTTTGCTATTCCCATGCACCAACAACATAGCTGAATATGAAGCCTTGGTCATTGGTATCAAGATGGCAACCGAATGGAAAATCAAAGAGCTACATGTCTACAGTGATTCTCAACTAGTGATAAATCAGGTCAATAATGATTACCAAACCAAAGATGAAAAGCTTGTCCCTTACAAGCGAATGGTCGATGAATTTAAGGAATACTTTGGGATCATCTCTTTTGAGCAGATACCTTGAATGTTGCAGATGCCATGGCAACCATTGCATCCCTTCTTGAGATTCCAGAGAATGAGTCACGATATGAGTTCTTAGTAGAAACTATTCGACAGCCAGCTTATGATCTTCTAGAGAACCATACCATATGCCTTTTAGTTGGGTCTGATTCACCTTGGTACGGTAAGATTTATTCTTACCTCAAGGACAACACCTTCCCAGCTGACCTATCTTCAAACCAACGACGGACCTTTATACGCCAAACCTCTCGCTATATCATTATTGCCGATACCCTATACTGACGTGGTCTAGATGGTACTTTACTCTGTTGTTTAGAATGAGAAGAATCCACAACCGCTTTGCAAGACGTACACGAAGGGATTTGTGGAACACACTCTAGTGGTCCTTCCTTGGCCAAGAAACTCATCCGCTTGGGTTATTACTGGCCGAGCATGGAAATGGATTCATATCAGTTTGTCAAGAAGTGCGAGCAGTGCCAAATACATGGGAACCTGATTCATGCACCTGCTCAAGAGTTGAGACCTTTAACGACACCCTGGCCCTTTTGCCAGGGGGACTTGACCTTGTGGGAAAGATCCATCTGCCCTCATCCAATGGCCATAAATTCATTATAACCGCCACTGAGTATTTCACAAAGTGGATTGAGGCAGTTCCCCTAACCACCGTCACAGGCAAACAAATTTCCTCTTTCATTCTGAATTACATTATCTGCAGATATGGCATTCCTTCATCCATCATAACGGATAACGGAAGACCGTTCAAAAATCAAGATGTCTAGGAACTTTGTGAGTGTTTCAAAATCCAACATCGTTTCTCCTCTCCATACTACCCCCAAGGTAACGGCCAAGCGGAGGCATCGAATAAAACCATTCTGAAAATCCTAAAGAAAACCTTCAATGATGCTGGCCGTGATTGGCATGTCCAACTCAATCCCACTCTGTGGGCCTATAGAACCAGTATACGTGCTCCCACAGGTGCTACACCCTACACCCTTGTCTATGGTTTAGAAGCCATCCTTCCTATTGAGGTCGAAATACCTTCTCTCAGGGTGTCGTTGAAAGGTCTTATATCAGACGAAGAATACAGGGTCTCCAGGTTACAAGAACTAGAGTTGCTGGAGGAAAGGAGACATAAAGCCTTTGACCATCTCAAAGCATATCAACAAATGATGTCAAGAAGCTATAACCACAGAGTTCGCCCAAGAATCTTCAAAGTTGGAGATCTAGTCCTTAAGGAAAATCCCCGCAATCAACAGGATAAAGAAAAGAAAGGAAAGTTTGAGCCTAACTGGCTTGGGCCCTATGTGATTGTAGCTACTTACGGATCAGGGGCATATCAGTTGGCCACATCAGAGGGTGGGTTGTTCGATGATCCAATCAACAGCATGCACCTTCACCGGTTTTATACCTAGGAGAATCCCGGTGCAAGGGGGCACAAAAATACAAAAAAGTCAAAAAAATTAGAAAAATACAAAAAAATCAAAAAGGGAACAAAAGCAAAAAAGTCAAAAAAATTAGAAAAGTACAAAAGAATCATCCTTTGGTGAAAACCTGGCAAACAGGCACCTTGGATGGGTATCATGATGAAAACCTGGCAAACAGGTGTCATGTTTAGTTTCTAGCTTCTTGTGCAAATAAAAATAAGTGATGAAAACCTGGTAAATAGACATTACTTATGATAAACCGCCTTCTCCATCTCTGAGAATCCAATCACTTTGAGTCCAGTCTTTCTTCACTCACATCTCATTCGACCCATATTTATCCCATAATAAACACCTGGCAGTTACCTATCATGGCTTGATAACTCTCCCTCTTCGTGGCCTTGTCAACCAAGGTTTTGTTCCATATCATCTCTTCAGTGTGAGCCTAGCATAGTGTCTCTCGTCAGTTTCCATGGTCCAAGTCCATGAACTACGTTGCCTCTGTGTCGTCACGTAGGCAAGGCCATTGTCCCATCTGTTCCATATCTTGTCATTCTATCCGGCGGAGTCCACCTCCACTCTCTCTCGCCTAGGTCTTAGGTCCATTAGGGTTTACCCCGAACTACGTTGCCTCTGCGTCGTCATGTAGGCAAGGCCATTTAGCAATGCGCCCCCGAGGCACTAGGTCAGTCCCTTAGGGTCCATCTCACCAATAAAGATTGCAAGAATCTCTTCTCACCAAGAAAGCAGGTGCAAGCAGAACCCAAGCTCCAAGCAAGAACCCTAACTTTACGTAGATTAACCTATTCAAATGCAAGGCAAAGTACCCAAGGCCTTCTAAATGATTTTACTCAAATTACAGTAGGAAATGAACACATCTAAATGCAAGAATGTTTTACGGATTGAAATCATGGTTAAGTTACAGAGTCTTGATTTTTGTTATCATGTCCTCCTATGCTACTCAAGGATGCCAAAAGCTAGAGATGCTATGATGAAGGCATGATCATTTTCTTTGTTTGCTATCTGTGGATTACGCTTTAGTAATGTAACACCTTGTCTAAAGACATGATCAGCAAAAGATCATCGAAGACATCAAAAGTCTAACATGAACGGGGACAATCCTTGTTTGTTGAAATGCAAGAAGTACTCAAGTCATCTAGATTCAATTTTGACTAGATGCTTGTATTGGCTTGCTAAAGTAAAAACCCATGTAAGCAGTACTCAGGTCATCTCGGTTCAATTATACCTAGATGCTTGTATTCACTTACAACATTTCAGAAAAAGTACCAAAAATAAATCACCCAATGATGAAATAAAGCACTCCAATAGCAAAGCATCCATCCTATATCCATTTATACATCCATACCATACCCCATGCAATAAAGATCCACCAATGCAGAATATCAATACAAATAAAAGCTTGTGAGTCCTTCTATCGAGTCTTTCTTCTATCAATCAGATTTCTATCTATCATCATATCTTTCATCCTTGTCCAGTTAGTCTGAGCAATGATCCAAATACAAGGTCCATCCTTAAACCATACCAATCAAGTCAAGTCAATCTTGCACAAATGATCCAATCACAATCAGGGGTCTTGATCTTTGTCTGGTCGTAAACCAACTCAATCAATTATAATCAATCAATTGTCTTATACAGGATGTGGCATTGTCGAAATCAGACCAACACACGCGTCTTACACGACATGATTCATTTCCTGAAACCAGACATTATCCTTCGTGTTTACTCTAGGGATATATCATTCCCTGCCATGACAACACGCCTGCCGTGTTGGTCTAGGGATATATCGTTCCCCGCCATGACAACACTGTCGTATATCGTTGGTTTACTGCTCGACAGGGGCAATACCTTTTTTGTTCTTGTATCATTTGTGCATACTTTCTCACTTGCTTGTGTATGTTATCATTTTCTCTGGCATCGCGTATCATTCGGCTCTTTCTTCACCCATTTTCTTCAAACCTAACCTTCTTCATCATGAGATTGTCCGTCTCACGCCTTCTGTCTTCTCCCCGTCCAATCTCCCGAGGGGGCATCCTCATCATCTTCAATTGATACACGGTTGTGCATCCGGAAACTCTCAAGTTAATTGAGCTACCATTTGTCGATGTCTTCCGAGACCTCTTTGATGTGCACCATTCAACATTAGATAAAGACCCAGAGGAAGCTAAAATGGACCTAGAAGGTTCTTTACCTCGAAAGAGATGTATACGAATCTCCTCATTTCTATATTCCAATTTAAGCATAAATTCATAGCTTTCTCTGTCCTCTATGCACTCTTTACAGATCTCTGGTTGTGTTCTTAGAGTATGGATTTTACTCATCTTACACTCCTGATCATCAACATTTAAGTCCTCCTCTGTTATTGACACTTCCTTGCAGCTTCCATAAATATCATTTGCTTCAGAATTTTGAAATTCAACCAGAAAACCATCTATCCTATAAATTCACAACTTTCTCTGTCCTCTATGCACTCTTTACATATCTCTGGTTGTGTTCTTAGAGTATGGATTTTACTCATCTTACACTCCTGATCATCAACATTTAAGTCCTCCTCTGTTATTGGCACTTCCTTGCAGCTTCCATAAATATCATTTTCTTTAGAATTTTGAAATTCAACCAAAAAACCATCATAATAAATCATGCCCTTTCTACAAACATCAAAAAATCCAAACACATCACAAACATCAAAAAATCCCAAAATAATATATTCATCACAAAAATCAAACTTGCTCCATCACACTCTCATCATTGTCACATTTATCATCATCCCACATCATCATCACATCTATCCTCAATAAGCTTACACTTGATCCAAGCTTCGCATCACCTATCAAAGCATTGTCCTTAATCAAAATCCTCAACTATCAAATCAACATCAATCAAAACTTGTCATCCTATCGTCAAACTTGTACCAGGGGCAAACTGGGGCATGTATCATTATCAGACTATTTATTCTTTGAAGCAACGTTGTAAACTACATTGCATCAAAGAGGGGCAAAATGTATACGCCTAAAAATGACACGATTCATCCTAAATAATTATTCTAAATATTTATTCCATTCTTCTATCAATTAAATAAATATTCTAAATTTATTTAATCGATTCACTATCCTACAATTAAATAAAATTATTTCATTTAATTAAAATCCCTAAATTCTGCTAATGTCTCAAATCACAAAATCCACCTCATCAATCCACCTCATCTCTTCCACCTCACCATGTTGCACATATAATTAAATATTCTTAATATTTAATTAGCTAATATCCTCTATTTTCCAAAATAAATCTTTAAATCCATTATCCTCCACAAATTGAATTTTTAATTCAATGTTCCCCATTATCCTCCACTCTAAATTTTTAATTCAATTGTCATAACCCATTGTCCCCCACTCTGAATTTTTAATTCAACTGTCATAACCCATTGTCCCCCACTCTAAATTTTTAATTCAACTATCATAACCCATTGTCCCCCACTCTGAATTTTTAATTCAAATGTCATAATCCACTGTGAATAAAAGATTTACTTTTATTCCTAGCCATTGATCTTCATATCTTCTCTTAACCGTTGATCCTCATTCTTCCAAGTCTATAAAAGAAGCTTCATCCCTCCATTCTACTCATCCAGTTTATTCGTATTGTTACTCTGCAGAATTCTACCCCCATGCCTTTGGCACCCCAATACTATTTGCTTGAGATCACCCTTTTGCTTTGACGCTCTACTTCACAGCAATATCTATCAATATAGCCATTTACTATCGACATCCTACAACGCAGCTAAAAGAGTGCACTCACTGAGGGCCTACTTCATCAGCAAAGGACGGTTGTAATAGGCGAACAACAGAAGCTTTAAAACAGGGAAGGTTTGCATTGTTATTCATCTGTTTCATTTCCTTCTATCTTTCTTGTTTTCATTATTCTGTTGATGTTTGGGTTTGATATTGTTCATTTGATTAATCCACATTTTACCCTAACATTTAGAACCTAAGTGTTCTTCTTAATAATAGGAAAACTAATACCATAGTTATCCAAAACATTCTACTTTCAACATATATATATTCTGTTTAATATAAAAATCATACAGTATAAAGGAGACATAAGATAAGCTCATAAAAGCTTACTTAGTAACCTTATGACTATTTCACAATGTAACCCATAGCATAAAGTAATGCATATACTTGTATACATATTTATTACATATAAGACTTTGCAATTTATCTTTCTTCGATTCTCATAATCAAAGATTAGCCTTTATTTCAATGGCCATAAAATGCACTATGACTAACAATTTTAAAGGGATGAAGACTTTGATTCTAAAATCTACCTAAAAGAAAGGTTATAATATCAACTAGAAATAGTAAGTTGAGTAATATCGACTAAGAGTTCTCTGGTGTAAGTAAAGCTTCAAATATACTCAGCTTATAGTCAACAAGGTTCGCATAACATCAAACATTTTCTATGAATGCCTATGTTCTCCTAAAGAACTACTGTTATGGAAAAATTTCTATTAACATGATTTGTAAAAGGAAAAGCATGAGGAAAAAGATCAGTTCACTATACACTTAAACACAGTCTTGAGAATAGAAAGACAATTGAAGTACGATTAAACATACCTCTACAAAAAATCTGAGCAAGTTTAATACACAGATAGTTATATTTCCTCTCTTTTGGCTCCTCCCAAGTTGTTCTCTGCTGAGATAGTTATCCTATCCTCCCTTAGCGATCACCCCCCCGAGTATTATCTCTCAAAAGACAAAAGTTATCCTAAAAACAATGTTCTTCCTTTCCTATATTCTTCCCTGATCATGACAGCGTACCTCTTTCCCCAAAACTTAATGTGATTCCAATCCCCTTTCTTGACTCTTTATGAGTCATTACCTAATGGATGACCGTATGATTCTTGATGAGTCGTGCAATCCATATACCTCCACTCTTTTTCAGTTGATAATATAATGAATTCAAAATAGTCTTCCAACTGCTTCGGTTTCAACTGAATCCACAAAATTTGCAAAATTCCCACATGTCGATGGGAGACAGCCAAACTCCATGGCTCATTCTGTTGGGCAATTAAAACCACAATCATCCTCATAAGGATGAGGCCGACACTTCATTAAAAATACTGTTGATAACTGAGAGGGGGGGTGAATCAGTTATCCTAATTATTTCTTCTTTTGAACTTTCTTATTAATCAATGCAGCATTGTATCAAACAAACAAACATTACCATGAAATGAGAAACACATGACACAGTATTTTTGACGTGGAAACCCTGTTAAGGGAGAAAACCATGGGGTGATTAACCCAAAGATTATTCTCTATTAGAAGAATAAGGAATTACAAAATGGCACTTGCCAATTAGGGCTCACTGCCCGAGCACACTGCTCACAAAGAGGCACACTGCCTACAAGGAGACACACTGTCTACAAAAGAATGTTATACAATACTTGAACTGGTTGAAAGCATCCACATATGTTGGAGTTCAGTTTCGGTTAGGCTCAGTACACTGATCTGCTGCACTTCATCTTTCCTCTTCTCTTTATTCTGCTTTCCTTTCACATACCGGATCTTTCCTACTACTTCTGCTCTACTCTGCACTTATTCACATATATCATCATGGCTTCAACAACTCTCACAACTAAATCCATCGTGCATATATATCCGCACAAGTAATTTCATCACCTTTCTAGTCGGCATCCGGAACAGTCTATTTTCTCACAAACTCTGTTCTGTCGGCTGAATCCTTACACATCAAGTAATGCGGATCAAGCATATACTTGTAGATATCATTAATCATGTTAGCCAAACATGATTCATGCCTTCACAACCTTTACCATCAATAGTAACACATCCGGAAAATAGTCTGATGTTCTGTCAGTCAGTTCTTCCTTTGTTCTCTCTGTCACTCAGGAATCCGGTACTCAACTATTCATATCTTTTGCCTTGTCCATCACCAAAGGCTAAATCCTTGGAATATACCACTCAAGGCAGTCCTCTTGACTTCCCCAAATCTATACTGCACCAATTTACTTCCTCTGAGAGATCCAGACCAATCTGTCAGACCTTGCCACATGCTCTGTTCTTGTTCACCGGACCACAACAATCTTCATTCTGACTTCCGGTAGAGACATACCATGACTTGTGGATATGTGGGATGACCTTTGTTGCCATCAATGACAACAACCATGAATCCATATAGTGTCTCTTGCCAACAATCTCCCCCTTTGGCATTGATGGCAACACTTAGTGAAAAATAACTAAGTGTTTACACTATGCTCCCCCTTGGCTGATGCTCTATCTTTATATACAATTTTTGGAACTCCCCCTTAGTTGGATTCCTCATTTTTCACTGCTCCTCACTCCCCCTTTGACATCAATGGCAAAGGGTAGGGTCCGCACACCAAAATTTTCAAAAATTTTACTATACTTGGCTATATATTACATATTCACAAAAACTGAAGAATGTCTGCAAAGGATGTCTTCAATTGGATGAGTTCTGTAGCCCAACTTTGCTTCATTCTATCCAAAATTGAAATGTGACCACTCAACAAAAATGCAAAAGCTTCTACCCTCTTAAGATCTGTCGGATCATTGGTTTGGGCGGTAGTCTTGGCATCATTTATTGCCTCATGCATAGTTTCTAACTTAGGGATTATAATCCTTCTAAGTTCTCCCATCCGGTTAATTTTATTCTTCCTTTCTTTTTCAAAATTCTTGATTGCATTTGTGATTGCAATAGTTTGACATTCTTGATTTACTATGGAGGAAGAGAGAGGATCAAAACTTTGAGACAAACTAAGTAGCTTGTCCTGTTCCTCTTTTATTTTCTTATCAATTTCTACTGTTGCCTTTGACCAGGAGATACAAAATTTGTAAATGTCACCGCCATCCTTAAGAGCATTTTCTAAGCTCTTTATTCCAATACTCATATTTCTCCTATCATTAGAGATTAATCCTAGTACCTCTGAGAATCTCTTATCTAAAAACTCCTTCCGGACCTTTTCTTCAGCTGATTTTTCTAGGGATTCAAAATGTGTACCAACACTGTTGACTAAGGTTTTGAGATTACCAGAAGAGGAGGTTGTGGGATCTTTCTGGACTGATGGCATAATCTTTTCAAGCACTCCAGAAGCAGCCTCTATCAACTCACAGTCTTCCATATGAGACTTTAGGAGTTTTTCATTTGCCTTAGCATTTGCAAAAGAAGCTATCTTCATTGTCTGCACCGGAGAGAGGGAATCGAAGTTGAATGGACCTTGTAGAAGCTCTGGTTCATCAATCTCTATTGCTTCTTTGCTCAGAAATTTTTGGACAGTTTGTGCAGTGTCTCTTGTCGGAGACAGATGTTTCTTCTCTTCTGCAGTCTTGGAGCTGTCCTTTGGAATTTTCTCTTTCTCCACATTCTTACCACTATCAGTTGTGGTTTTCTCTGTTGGAGTCTTCTCTTTCTCTGCACCCTTGGTACTGTTAGCTTCTTTTTCTTTTACCGCTGCTTCTTTCTCCTGTAGTTTCTCTTCTTCTTTTGATCTAGAGACTGTAGGGGAAACCAGAGGAGAAATGTTGGTTTGTTCAGGGCCCATCTCTTCTGTTACTTTCTCAGAAGTTTCTTCTGCAGCACTTGTGGATGAGGGATCAGTACCCAAGTCCTCTACAACAAGAAGATTAAACCTTTTGAAGGCCTTCTAGAGGATCTCTTCTATATCTATGGCCACCTTGTCAGTCTCACCAAGCATGAGTTGATTCATCCTTGCTTTACTCTTGAACTCATCTTTACAGTCTTTGAATATTATGTTCATTGTCTTGGGATCAATTTGAGGATATAGCTGAATAGCTATCTGCTCCCGGATCTCAAGATCTTTTGCCTGGGCATTGTTCTTTCTTATTTCTAATTCCTTTTCTAGGCTTTTAGGAATTAGAGATATAATCTTAATGAAAGCCTTATTGTATATGTTCAGATACTTGATTGTGGCTTCCTGCAGGATCTTTTGGTCAGCCTCATTGTAGTCATCATAGAATTCGGTCATTGGTTGAAGGTTTCCATCCACAGTGACTGACTTGATTACACTCTCTAGAGACAGGGTGGGCTTTTCAACAAATTCCTCTGCCATTTCTTCCTTGTCTTGGCCTATGGAGGGTTTACCAGATCCTTTCTTCTTCTGCTTCTTTATTTCTTTTACCCCCTCATCTAATTCTGTTTCCTCTTCATCTTTCTGACTTGTATAAGCCCTTGTGGCTTTTATTTTAGACCTTTTCTCTCCTTTACTGGATGTCTAACCTTTCGGTTTAGATATTTTTGAGCTTTTGGTTCTGACAGGTGTAGATTCTTTTGATGATCTGGTCCGGGTTGAGGTTTCCATCGGAGCACTTTTCTTGCTTTTCTTTTCTGCCTCTTTCTTTTCTTCCTCAGCCTTTCTCCTTTTTACCTGATTTTCATCAAGTGCCTCCTTTGGGATGCTTAGGCCTTGGGCAATATGTTCAACTTCTTTTCTTACTTTCCTTTTTATCTCAGGTTCTCTGAGTTCCACATGGATCTTCACACTTAGCTCCTCAAAGGTTCTAAACCTTTCTGCTTTTGGATCTTTGGGTTGACTAAGCATGTGTTGAACATGCAGTTCCACAATCTGTTCATCAACCTCATACCCCATGGGCATGATCTAGACTGTCCTTGGCTCAACTGCCTCCATTAGGCACTGATCAGTATCAACCATAAAGCAGACTGAGTCTTTGTATTTTTCAACAAGAGACTGGGGAATTCTTTCTCTTGCTTGCATCATACTCTGGAAGTTTTTGAAGTATCCCCACAGAGCTGTATTTCTTGCTTTAGCATCCCTAAGTCCATGTAAGTAATCTCTGATCTGGACTGCTACAGGTTTGTCATTCTGCCATACCCATCCACTTGATCTGGGCAGCTCATTCATGAAATAGAAAAATAGACATAATATAAGTGTACCATACTTGAAAGAATTCTTTTTGTCCTTTTTGATCTTTTGTATATTTTCCATTAATTGACTTAAAAGAAGTTCACAGAGGTCATAATCTGCATTCTTCCTTAGCATCTCATAGGCAGTATATACTACAGTTTCGGATATAGAATTCTCCCTACTGGAGTGATAAATCTTGTATCCTATTATCATGGATGCAAACTTGATATCCGGGTCAGAGATATCTTCAATGGTCATTGCCCTCTTATCAAATTTTGATCTAGTGGCCTCAGTTACAATGTTATTTTTGATGGATTTGAGGATAGGTATCCCTCCGGAAGAGTATAGACTAGTCACTGCCCTAATTGCCTCTTTTGTGATCTTGCAGGGTCTATCCAGCCATAGGAAGTTGTCATGCATCCTACTCAATACATACCAGACCCATTCATCTTCTTCAAAGCAGGGGAAATGAATGAATTGATCAAATTGTTTCTTCTGGATACCCTTATACTCTGGTTTAAGCTCAAAAGCATTATCTATCAGTTGTTTGTGATAGAAATCTCTCAATTTGAATTCCCCAAATTCCTCAATACTTGCATGTATGTAAACCCTAATGTCTTCTGTGTGTAAAACGCCATGAGGAACACTAGAGAATGCTCCTAAGGGATCTACCTCCAATGACTTGTATGGGTGTTTCTTAAATTCAGGTCGGGGCCTATCTGAGATCTTTACTATATTCGGAGTAGCCATTTCTCAAAAGACTTGTAGTAAGATATCAAAAACGGAAAATACCTTATGTGCCTTCGGTCACACGGAGTGGTTGGATTGATTTCTATATGTAATGACTTCTGCAAGAGATCTTTGGTGAACTTGATGAATCTTGTTGCAGAGCTCCACTTTTCGCTCCTTTTTGAGTGCAGAATGAGCAAGTGATTTATGAGAAATCCCTTATATTGCTCTGCAAACCCTAATATCTAATGGCAATAAATGCTCGACCTACATTATTCCGGTTTGCCTTATTCAGATAACTTGAAGACTCGGATCAGTCCTGATCTATGAACATCATGCGGATCTTCCAACC
The DNA here is from genome assembly GCA_027924645.1 of Cunninghamia lanceolata. Classification (NCBI taxonomy): domain Eukaryota; kingdom Viridiplantae; phylum Streptophyta; class Pinopsida; order Cupressales; family Cupressaceae; genus Cunninghamia; species Cunninghamia lanceolata. Next base: position 3,476,831 of record BSBN01000311.1, on the reverse strand, counting down.
ATAAACAATTCAAGATGACACATCATAAGGACATCCCAAACACTCTGTCCAATCCGCAGAATAAGACAATGCACTTCCAGATCTCTCTGGACCTTTTTGTAATCCTCTGTCATTCTGGAGCATCTCCTGAAACAGTTCTTACTTGATTGATCACAACTTCTTCACATCTTCATGCGAACCTCTGAAATCTTATCTAGATCATCTCAAGACTTATATCTACAAACCCTTTACTCTACATCTTGTGCCACATCCGGCACCACTTGATTGGCTGGGGGAACAGGATTTTCTTTGAGTCTCCCCCTGAGCCAGAGTTCACCTTTTAATTTTCAGAAGGAATATCAGCACCAGAGTCTGGTGCGGATCCAACCTCTACATTCTCTGAACTTTTCTTCACCCAAATCTTGTTCATCTGATTCCTAACTTCATCCGCATTCATCTTTTGTTTACCCTTGTCTTGATTCTGATTATACACCGGACCTTTTTGTCCTGATTCTTGCTTCTGCATACTTTTGCATTATGACCGGACCTATTACAGATTTGGCAAATAACATTTCCTTGCATATTTGACTGATAACCTCTTGATTTGCATTGATTAGCCATATGACCTACTCTATTGCATGCAAAGCATCTACCATTGAATGATTTGTTTATTTGCATATTTCTGCATTCATGAGACTTGTGTCCATACCTTTTGTAGTTAAAGCACTGTCCGGAGAAGGATGAATTAGTCTGATTCATTCTCTTTCTGCACTGATTAGCTTTGTGACCAAAGTGATTGCAGCTGTGGCAGTATCCATTGAAGGATGGATATCTTTGAGCATTGGACTGTCTTACCAGAGGTCTTCTAGGCCTATTCCTTGGATTTTCTGATCCAAAATTCTTTTGACTGGATCCGGAGCTTTCTCCTTTCTCATATCCCAAACCATACTTGTCATCTGCCCTCTTTTGACTTCCAAGAAGAACTTCAAGTTGAGCAGAACTTATCTTGAATTTCTCTTTATATTCAATTGCTGTTTGAAGATCTCTTTTGAGAGAGACAATTTGATCCTCAAGTTTTTCTTCATTATCTTTGGCATCTTCAAGATCAGATTCAAGATGTCTGATAATCCTGTCCATCTGGTGGCAATCTTCTGATATCTCTTTAAGAGATTGTCTTAGATTGTCTTCAGCTTTTCTTTTCTCTTCAATCTCTTGAGTAAACTTTATAACTCCTGATTCCATTTCATGTCTTACCATAATGACTTCTTTTGATAACTTTTCACATAACTTGGTTTTTTCAGTCAATTCTTCATTTGTATTACTTTCTTCACTTTGTCTTGCCAATTGTTGGAGCAGGTCCTTTCTCTTTTTCATAGAGAGACTTAATTTGTCCTTTAGTTCTCTCATGAATTCATCAGCCTGTTTGAGTCTTTCCTTTAATTCATTGACTTCAGAGTTTGACTGTTCAAGATCCTCAAGGGCAGTCTTGAGTTGCTCCCTTAAACCATATGCATCCATTTGAACTCCCAGATCTTCCTCAAGCTGTTAGGCTCTATTAGGAGGAACTTAGCTCTGATACCAATTGTTGATAACTGAGAGGGGGGGTGAATCAGTTATCCTAATTATTTCTTCTTTTGAACTTTCTTATTAATCAATGCAGCATTGTATCAAACAAACAAACATTACCATGAAATGAGAAACACATGACACAGTATTTTTGACGTGGAAACCCTGTTAAGGGAGAAAACCACGGGGTGATTAACCCAAAGATTATTCTCTGTTAGAAGAATAAGGAATTACAAAATGGCACTTGCCAATTAGGGCTCACTGCCTGAGCACACTGCTCACAAAGAGGCACACTGCCTACAAGGAGACACACTGTCTACAAAAGAATGTTATACAATACTTGAACTAGTTGAAAGCATCCACATATGCTGGAGTTCAGTTCTGGTTAGGCTCAGTACACTGATCTGCTGCACTTCATCTTTCCTCTTCTCTTTATTTTGCTTTCCTTTCAGATACCAGATCTTTCCTACTACTTCTGCTCTGCTCTGCACTTATTCACATATATCATCATCACTTCAACAACTCTCACAACTAAATCCATCGTGCATATATATCCGCACGAGTAATTTCATCACCTTTCTAGTTGGCATCCAGAACAGTCTATTTTCTCACAAACTCTGTTCTGTCGGCTGAATCCTTGCACATCAAGTAATGCGGATCAAGCATATACTTGTAGATATCATTAATCATGTCGGCCAAACATGATTCATGCCTTCACAACCTTTACCATCAACAGTAACACATCTGGAAAACAGTCTGATGTTCTGTCAGTCAGTTCTTCCTCTGTTCTCTCTGTCACTCAGGAATCCAGTACTCAACTATTCATATCTTTTTCCTTGTCCATCACCGGAGGCTAAATCCTTGGAATATACCACTCAAGGTAGTCCTCTTGACTTCCTCAAATCCGCACTACACCAAGATACTTCCTCTGAGAGATCCAGACCAATCTGTCAGACCTTGCCACATGCTCTGTTCTTGTTCACCGGACCACAACAATCTTCATTTTGACTTCCGGAAAGACACACCATGACTTGCGGATATGTGCGATGACCTTTGTTGCCATCAATGACAACAACCATGAATCCATATAGTGTCTCTTGCCAACAAATACAACTGATCTTTTAATGATTTTATCATGTGGTTAGAACCACCACTTATCACTAATGAAGACTCTACTAAAATTTAGCCTTCGACTACTCAAGCATTACGTTAATGACTCATTATGAGGTATTATCCTCATTTGATGTTAAGGCATTCACATATTTGATTACATCAAATATAATTATCATAACATCACCTCTATATTAGATAATCATAATTTAAATAATAAAAAAATAATGTTTAAACAAGGAATTATGGGTATTGTGATTGGGTTGAGCTTGTCTTCCCATCACAATTCATCGATAATATTCATGTCTTCTTAACTCGACGAAAACATCTTAACGTTAAGAATCATTTATAACATCTCAAGGGACTTAATAATGATAAGATTACCATTTTACGACAATAACGTCGTAATATTTACGTTTAATGTAAATAACCATAATTCATATTTGAACAACGTCATTAACACTATTAACGACTACGACAGTTTATTAAGACTTACAAAGATTCGTAAGGTATCGACTACCTATCGATTAGATACAAAAGTAAACTGACAAGACAAGACTTACCTCTTATGACACATTAGTTCACATTTTTGTTAAACACTTATACTCATTTGGCAAATAGACCACTTGTAACCCGAGGTCTATATCTCTCTCCTCGAAAGATACTCTCTCTCTCTCTCTCTCTCTCTCTCTCTCTTCTCTGAGAGTCATCTAAAAATCTGTATTCTTGTTTTCAACTTGTAACCAAACAAATTATGATTAGTGCATCATTGTCCAAATAATTAATCAAATCTCATAATGCAAATATTAAATCGATAATAACATAATCATTTCCATAATTTCATAAATGACATTCAATATAATCCATATCTTTCCTTGTCATTAATCTAAACATCAAAATAGATTTACTTATGTCCCAATAAAAGTAAAAGTATAGAAAGTCAAAAATGAGGGATGTAACATCCATCATCACTAATCTTGTCTCCAATTGGTAGCTGCACCAAATCTAAAAAACCCTTAGGATTCCTACCATAAACAATGTGAAATGGTGATTTACCTATTGATCAATTGATTGAACTGTTATGGGCAAATTCAACTTGTGGTAAGGCCAAGTCCCACTGTTTGGGTTTCTCTCCAACGATGCATCTTAGTAGGTTTCCCAAACTTTGATTTACAACCTCTATCTACCCATCTGTTTGGGGGTGATAAGCACTGTTGAACTAGAGCTTGGTTCCCATCTTCTTCCATAGGGTCCTCCAAAAATGACTAAGAAACTTGGTATCCCTATTAGATGTGATAGTTTGTGGAACACCATGCAATCTAACAATTTCTTTAAAAAATAATTATGCCACCCTAGTTACATCACTAGTCTTCTTGCAGGCAATAAAATGAGCCATCTTAGAGAACCTATCAACAACAACAAAAATGGAATCATTACCCCGTTGTGTGTTTGGTAGCCCTAACACAAAGTCCATGCTTAAATCGGTCCATGGTTTAGTAGGTATTGGTAATGGCATATACAACCTTGCATTATGTGAATGTCCCTTAGCCATCTGACAAATCCTACACCTTGTCACATATCTTGTTATGTCTCTTTTCATCTTTGGCTAGTCGTGTTTATCTTCTACCAGAGCTATGGTCTTATCCTTGCCAAAATGTCCAGCCAACCCACTACTATGAAGCTCTCTTATAATATTCTCTCTCATGGACCCAACTGGAATACATAATTGCTTTCCTTTAAAGAGATAACCATCTTGCATAAGATATTCACCTTGAATGTGGTCCATGCTACCCACTATCGGGGTTTTCAACTATTCCACAATCTCCCAAAAATCATTGTCAGATTCATATATATCTTTAATGGCATCAAAACCAATCACCTCATTTTCCATTGTTGTCAATAGTGTAACGTGCCTACTTAAAGCATTTGCAACCTAGTTCTATTTTCCTGACTTGTGCTTGAGAAGAAAGTTGGAGCCTTGTAAGAAAGAGACCCATTTTGCATGCCTACTATTCAATTTTTTTTGTGTTCAAGTATTTCAAGGCAATATGGTTTGTAAACAACACAAACTCCTTTGGCACTAGGTAGTGCCTCCAATGTCTCAATGCTTGTACAATTGCATAAAATTCTACATCATAAGTTGAATAGTTCTTCCTTACCTCATTCAACTTTTCAACTTTTCACTAAAGAAGGCTATGGGTTTACCTTCTTGGCTAAGTACAGCTCCAATGCCCACATGCGAGGCATCACAATCCACTTCAAATACCTTATCAAAATCTAGTAATTCTAAAATAGGAGCTTTTGTTATCTTCTTCTTCAGAAACTTAAAAGCTTCCTCAGCTTCCTTGGTCCACACAAATTCCCTTCCTTTGGTGCAATTTATTATGGTGCTACAAATTGCTAAAATTTTGAATGAATTTTTGATAGAATGTGGCTAACCCATGAAAACTTCTTACCTCTATTATGTTCCTTGGACTAGGCCACTCTAGAATTGCCCTGACCTTTTCTGTAGCCATTTTGACACCATCTGCAAGGATGACAAAGTCCAGGAAGACTAGACTTTCTTGCATGAATCTACACTTCTTTAAGTTCGCATAGAGTTTCTCTTTTCACAACACATCTAATACGATCCTCAAGTGCTGCATGTGCTCCTCTTTGCTCTTGCTAAAAACTAAAATATCATCAAAATAAACCACCACAAACTTACCAATATAAGGAAGCAATATAGTATTCATTAGCCTCATGAAGGTGATGGGTGCATTAGATAACCTGAATGGCATAACCATCCACTCATATAATCCATCCCTAGTCTTGAAGGTTGTTTTCCATTCATCCCCCCCTCAAATCCGGATCTGGTAATAACCACTGCATAGATCAATTTTGCTGAAGTATTTAGCCCCTATAAGCACATCCATCATGTCATCCAAATGAGGGATGGGGAATCATAACTTGATGGTTATTTTATTGATTGCTCTGCTATTTGTGCACATCCTCCACATACTATCCTTCTTTGGAGTTAATAGTGCAGGTACAACACATGGGCTCATACTCTCCCTCACCACACCTTTCCTTATGAGGTTTGTCACTTGTCTATTGAATTCTGCATGGTGGGTATGGCTCATTCTGTAAGATGTATGATTAGGTAGAGATGCCCCTGGGATCAAATCAATGTGGGGCTAAATATCTCTCTTTGGTGGTAGACCATCAAGTAACTCATCTGGCACAATATCAACATATTCTTCTAGTATCTTTGCTGCTTCTGCTGGTACTGGTATTTCCTCACCATCTTCTTTTTGCACCACTAGTACATAACATAATCCTGTCACCTTCATTTCCTTGTGGACAACATACTCTAAACCTTCCTTTCATCCTTAAGAGGCAATAAAATCACTTTGGAACCTTCTTTCCAAAAAGTGTATGTACTCTTTTCGCCATCATGCATTACCTTCCTGTTGTATTGCCACAGCCTTCCCAACAACACATGCCATTCATCCATTGGAATGCCATCACACCATATTTTATCCTTATAAGTCTTTCTTATGGAAAACTTAATTAAACACCTCTTATCAATAGTGACTTCATTTCCCTTTTTGAACCATGCAATACGATAAGGATGTGGATGTTTTTCACAGTGTAGATTTAGTTTATCTACCATTTCTCTAGAAACCATATTTTCACAACTGCCACTATCAATAATAACTTGGCATAGCTTTCCTCCTAAGGTGCACCTAGTTCAAAAAATATTGGTTTGAAGCCAAGAATCATCGCAACCTTTAATCTGTATTTGCTCCTTTTCTGGAATCACCATTGCTCTTCTCATCATGAGATTCTCGCCCACATTTGGTGGAACCTCTAGTTTTGCCCCTTTTCCTTCATCCTAAGCTTGAACCAAGTTCAACCTGGGTTGTTCTCCTTGTTTCCTTTCTTGCATGTGATAGTTTGGATAGTCAAATGCCTTATGACCCTCTTCACCACACCTATATCAAATGAAAGGTTTTCGTGGGCCTCCCCATCATCTACCACCACCGTAACCTTTGCCCGTCTGAAATCCTCTTCCTCTTTATTGACTTTGAGGATCTTGTTGGATATCTTCTAATTTCTCTGTTCCTTGGGATGATTCACCTTGACTATAATTCAAACCACCTTGCAAGGGAGATGATGTCCCTCTCCTTGCTCCTCTATTCCTTTGAACATATTGTCTACTTTGCTTTTCTTCTACCTTTAAAGCTAATTGGTATGCCTCTTCCATATTGTTAACCCTATGCATGCTCAATTCATCTTGAATAGAGAATTGTAGACCATTTACATACCTTGCAGCCATTTGTTCATCAGTTTCTTGATGCTCAACATGAATGGATAACTTGTAAAATTCATTTGTATAGTCTTTCACAGTAGATATGTTTTGTTTCAAATTTTGAAATCTATGAAAAAGAGTTTGCGCATAGTCTACAGGCAAACATTTCTCTCTCATCTTCTTCTCCATTTTGCTCCAAGTCTTGATTTTATCCTTTCCCTTTCTAGTTCTTTCCTTTTGCAAATGATCCCACTAGATCATTGCACGACCCTTTTACTTGATGCATGCAAACTTCACCTTCTTTTCTTTCTTCATAGTCTTCCATTCAAAGAATTTCCCCATGTCGTTCAACCAATCTATCAACTCCTCTGGTTTGAGACTGCCTGCATACTCATAAACTTCAATTTTAATCCCATCATTTTTTCCCTCTAATGCTCTGAGCATCCTTTCTTCAAAAGTCAGGCACTCTAATTGTGCTTCCTCTTCAGCTCCTACATGCTGATCTTCATCTTCTTGGCCTGTTTCTTCACCAGAATCATCTCTTCATGATCTCAATCTCTGATTGGCCATCATACCTGCAAGTTCTTGTACTTATCTTTGTATATTGTGTATATCCCTCTGCATCTAGGCAATACCTGCTCATCCTCGTCCTTTCCCAACCATCTTCCTGCTCTGATACCAAATGATGTAACCAAACTTCACAACATAAAATTCAACAATATTATTATTGCAAAAGAATATAAAAAAAATCAAAACTATTTTCAACTTCCTTCTCATTCCATTCCACCCTGCTACAATTACAAAAAAATACCAAGTTTATACAAAACAAAAAATACCATTTTTGGCAGATTTTAGCAACTTTCTAAAATTGCCATTTTTGGTAACTTCGCATCCTTATCCGTATGACCATGAAAGTTTCCAAATATTTGAAACTTACTAAAAGATGACTAATCGTCAACTTTATAATCTAATTGCAAGTAAAGTTCAAAAATAAATTTAAAAAAAAAACTTGGAAAATCTCGAAAAAAACATTAAAACCTCATTTTGAGGCCCTAGATGATTGGATAAGGTCTCGAAAAAGTGTCAAAATGGAGACCTACGAAATCTACCAATTCAGTGGGAATTTTATTAAACTCTTCAAGATGCATCTACCCACCAAATTTCAGCTCTAACGAACCTCTGGGTCAAAAGTTATGACCTCCAGAAGTTCTTGCATCATACATAAGATCCAAGAGAGGTTTCTTCTACATGTGGATGTCCTAGCACACTTAATGCTTTGACTTGCAGGCAAACTCTGCAACCCCCAAAAACTCACCTAGACAAACAAAGTCCTATGTAATGAAATGTTATAAATACAGGGATGAAATATATTGTAATGTCTAGTTGTTGAGATAATTTCTTGGCCGCATATGTGCCTCAAGTTATTTTAGGGCATCAACTAATGCATGTCTGGTCTATAAAGGGATGTGATATACTTTGTAAATCATAGGAATAATATTTTAACAAACACAATGCATGTAAATGGATGTCTCCATGGTTGTTTCTAGGGGGTACTAAAACCTATTTGTAGATTGTCACTTGCCACATTTGTTGGTATGAATGTAACAGGAGTTAGATGAATGCATGATAGCTTGTAATGCATTACAAAGATTTTGTGATTGTCTCTCATTTATCTCATGTAGGTTCTTATAGTATTGAGATGGATCACTAAGCATGTCCAGTTCCATGAAGTGTTATGTGTGAATTGTATGTATGTACACATCTGCCCTGCAAGTATATCCTCATCTTTCTTGCAAGTTGTGACTATATTGCCCCAATGGAGTAGGAATTGGTCTAGGATGTGAAGGACCAAACACATTTAATTTAATCATTTCCCTATCCCTAGTAGTTTACAAGTAGATTAGGGTTCTACATGCTTCCATGATTCAATTATATAACTTAAGGATTATTCTAAGTGACCTCAAAAACTAATATTGTTAGAGAATCATGTCATGCATGCTTGCACCTTACACCTATGTATGAAAGCTAAAGTAGATTCACTTGTAGGGCTATTGTAATGCTAGTATCTTAAGGTGCATATACAAGTATGTAGTTATCAACTTAATAAGAGGTTTTACAAGTAGCTCATAAGTCTTTGACCTAGTGACAAATCTTGGGGCCAAGCATGCATTGGGTATGGTTGTATTTGGTTTACTCTTGTTCATCATACTTTGATAGATGTCCTATTAATAATACCTCTAGGAAATACCCTCCTGGGTTTAGCTGAGCTAAAATATGAAGGAAATTCTTCCCACTCATAGTAATTGGTCCATTCATGCCACTATCTGAGCATAAGTCCTGCCCATCCTCTATGTTGACATTCATTGGCCTTAGGTTCTAGTGCTAGTCTTTAGGATTTTTGGGCATACATGTTTGTGTTATGTTGTAAAATGTCCCTCTAGGACTTTTACCTCCTAAGTTTAGCTCCTGGGTCCTTTAGAGTTAATCATGCATGTTTAAAATGAATCCCAGAACAAAATCCCTTGAAACCCATGTCAAATGGGACCTAGGGCTGAGTCCTAAATCTTAATTAGGCCCTAAAATAGGTCCCTAGACAAGGATGTGATCACCCTTGTCCTTCCCTATTTTGTTGAGGTCCCAATTTTAAATGATCACAAAGGGACCGTTAAAAGGTCTCCCTTTGTCAGCCTATTCAATTTGAATTACAAATGTTTAGTGAGAATGCATATTTAAGTAGATTAATGACTTCATTTTACAACTAGAGGAATAATGCAAACTTGTGATCTTAGGCTAAGGATATTCAAGGCTTTCATTATGTTACAAAGCTGACTTGTGTTGTTATTGTGTTTGTTATTGCAGATTTGGCTTCATCTTCTCATGTTGTGAAAGATCTTCATCTACTTGAGAGCTACACTTCTGAGGTGATATCTATTTGTGCTTCAATCAATCAATTATCAATTTTTTTTGCCTCCGTCCTACAAGGACACACACTCTTTATCTAACAACAGTGTTGGAAGGCTTGAATGCCATTCTGAGGCTTGACCGAGGCAAGCTCCTAAACGCCACAACCCCAACCCCTCTCTTGTGATTGTAGGTGACAGGTGTTAGAGCTCGAAGAGTGGAGTTGCAGAGGACTGTTGCAGAGCATAAGGAATCATGATTTGAGGAAAAAGGTAGGAAATAGCTCAGGAAGGGCTTGGGCACCCGCTCTTTTGCCCCTCAATTTCATGTCATGGAGAATCTTTGAAGTGGTTGCAATCAGTGACGGAAAAGATCCCGAAGCCCTCCAAAAAAGCAACACCTTGGGCTTGGGCGCCCACTCTTTATCCCCTAAATTTTTCATATTCTTGAATTCAAAATATGGTATGTATTTGATCTATATTTCGTCTATTTTTGTAGAAGGATTTATCAGGTTTCATTCGTTTGTTTACGATTTTGCATAATTAGGGTTTTAAGCTTAATTAGACTAAAATCAACACATTAATTGATCAATTCCAAATTCCCTATCATTCCAAGTGACAACCAACCTATAGTTGAGTCCTCTTGCATAAGTTGTGATTCAACTCGGTTAAATGTCCTTGAATGTAAGTGGTGAAAGGAGGATCTAATCAAACAACTACCAATCAATCCCATCTTCCTTCTTTTTCTACATTACATTTTGGTGAACCCATCTTTTGATGGACATGGCATCTTTCTGACTGTTGTAAATCAGATTGGCATTCATTCATTTCATTTTCATCATTAAACATTTGAAAATCTTACAAAAAAATTGAAATTTTTGAAAACAAATCAAGCATCCTAGGCTTGCATTTAACTATTTTCATTGCATTTCACCTAAATCATTTAAATTTCTGATATTTACATCAGATCTAAGATAAATTACATCAATTCATTATTTCACAATGATTTACCTTGCATTTGTATCGCTCATTTGCTAGGGTTTGCTTGAAAATTTGCATTTTTCATATAACCTAGTAATTTCAAAAGCTAGGGTTTGTAATTAAAATCTTGTTTCAGATTTTATAATACTCATTTTCACACTCATTAAAATCTGATTTTAGCCTGTAGTGTTTCATCATAGTGTGTTTTTTGTATTTACATTTCAAATTTTGCATTTACACATTGTGTATTTCAACAAAAATTAACATATTCATTCATACTACCTTAAAATTTCACTTGCATTGAGAATTAAAGGATTTTGGCATCATTTTCAAATCTGATCTTAGTTATTTTGCATATTAAATCTGATTGGATTCCATTCATTCATCATTTTGCATATTTTCATGCCTTAATTTCGCTATTAGGGTTTAAAAAATCCTTGCATTTTCACTACATTTTGGTTAATCTTTCATCTAGCATTGCAAGATTGGTGTGTTGTGACAATTTTTTCTGCATCATTGGACTGATTAAAAGGTCTTAATTTTCTGTCCCTCATCATTCTCCTAATTTCATTACATATTTTGTACATTTACATTAAAAAAAGTGAAAAAACTTGAGCATTTTTAGTGCATAAACAAGCATAAATTGGTGTTGTTTCATTGCATTCATCTTAAACATCTTGCATTTCATATCTTGCACTCATATTAAAGCATACATCCACTGGTTGGTTGAAAATTTTGCATCAATTCGTAGCATTGTGTGAAAATTGGCATATTTTTAAATACACATTGTGTATTTCAACACTAAGGTGTTTATACAATTTGCTCACATCTTTTTGATCAAAACCTTTGAAATCATCAACTTTGCCTTTTTTTGTAGTATTCTTTCCTCCTATTCACTCTGTTTGTTGTGGACTCTATGTATCTTTAAGAAACTGTTTCCCTCAAACAAGTACTTGGGTACGAAATAGTCTCACATCTAGGGTGTCTAAAGTATCATAGAACTTTGCAGAGTTGTCTTACTAAACCCTATTGTATATTTCTAATATAAGACATTCCATGATGGCATCCTCATTTTATCCTTCTTTAAAAGCTTTGCATAAGTATATCCTACATTTTGAAAAATTCTCTAAATTCACTGATGTGAACCCTCATATTCTAGAACACATAGCATTTGTACTTGATATTGATGTTTCTAAATGCTCTACAGATGAACTCAAATTACTTTGTTATATACATGATTTTGATAGCTCACAATGATCATGGATGTATATCCTTTGATATTAAAAGATTTGACCAAATTCATCTCAATGAATCATCATGAGAAAGATGAGTGTGAAAATCCTTCTTTCGTTAATGCTTTGGAACTAATAGCTAAAATATATAATGATGATGATGATGATTCCATAAGTTCATTTATTCCTTCTTGGAAGAAATGTTCAAGAATCTTGAATGAGAAGACCAGGGATAGCTCTACTTTGGTTGAAAATTCAAGTCCCTTAGGCATCTCTAATGATACAATCATCAATAATTCTCTTCACAACACCTTACCTTCTCTTTGTTCCTGTTGTCTCTTAAAGTTTCCCCCTGGTTAAGTTGCAGAACTTAGTACTTTAGAGGAACATGCAAACACTCCTAGGCTATGGGTTACCTAAAATTTGGAGAGAATCTCCAGATAAGGCTGGCTCCTAGCTAGTTATTACCTAGAAACTATTAGATTTGCAGAGGAAAAGGGAAAAAGGAATGCTTCAAAATGAAAAAAAATGGAAAATGAAACAAAGGGTGATACACCAAACTGATATGGTTTATGAAAACTCAGATTTGTATACACTTGGTTACAGATAACAGAAACTAAATTTGCACAACCTATTACTGCATGCTTTTGCATAAATATTTCACAAAGAGGCCTAAATGCATTAACCTTTAAAATGAAGATAACTTCACAATTAGAAAGCCACATGCATCTTTAAGACAGTTTGCAACCTGTATAAACATACTTTTTTTGCGAAAAAGGTATAGAACATGAGACAAAGTCACAAGGAAATAAAAAATTACCTCACAAATAACTTGATCAATCACTTGATAATACACAACACTGTAAGAATAAGAAGGCAAAATCTCATAATCAATGGTATCCAAGGTCTTTTCTATATTTCATATCCCAAAAGAGTTACAAAGCATGCTCAAAACTATGTAAGGACTGCAGAAAATCACTAACTCCAGAAATTGCATGATAAGAACTCCCTACCAAAGAGTCAAATGAATGACTATATGCTCTCCAAACAACTGCAACAAGATAAGGACTAGAAACTTCCTTGGCGTGCATAACCAAAAAGCCCTAAAAATATCTCCCAAACTCTCTCCAAAATGAGTCCCAAGTGAAGGAAAAGTCAAGGCATGACATCACTAAACATAAAAGCACTAGAAAATGACTTTAAATGCTCTTTAAGGCCATAAAAATCAAGTCAAATCACTACAATATCTCCTCCATCAGTTTGACAAACTCTCCAACCTCCCCTCAATGCTTTGGCATTTTCACATTAATACCCAACCATACCCACTGACCATATCTTTAATGCATCCTCATCTTGCAGTTACAATTTTTCTCTATTTTGACTTTACAACTTTGTGACCAAAATAATAAAGTAATTTATAATTATATTACTTTATCATTTGTTTACATTGTTTTAAGTTGCAAGGTCATGCAAAATGGATGCATTTGTCTTCAAAAGGTTACATATGGGTCCTCTCCATGCATAGGTCAAGATAAAAACATCATGCCATATTACATTAGTTATATATCATATTGCATCCTCATGACTCCATATGCAATTTATGCATTTCACACCATGCATTATTATGCTGTCATATATGAAGCACCTTATTAATCACTATGCACTATACATGCATTATACCTTCATGTAGTCTTCAAAATGCACTAAGGCATGTGGACCTATGTGTTCATTTCCAAGGTAACCAAATCAGTTTTAATGGCATAATACCTAGGCATTATATGCAAAAAGGGACCTAATGCTTATAATAGCTAAGTCATGAGGACTTATCAAATGCAAGGTATTTACAAATGAAAACAAACATACTACGATGGGTATTACTTAAGGCAACTTACAAATGAATTTAATGTGATAAAAATCACATCAATCTTAGGGAAAAAGTATCCCTAACACAAAACAATGATTGCCCTAACTTTTTGTATTATTTTCACCTTGCATTCAATGGGAAAACCCTCTCTCTGGCCACCATGACTTAGGGTTTGGAGCATGAAGTTGTTGGTTTTCTTGCTGATTCTAAGCATTTTGATGAAGATCCTTGCAAAATGATGAAGGTAAGACTCCCTCTGCTGATGCTGAGCCGACCTCTTTGTCTTATTTACTAGTTTTATATGTCCATTTTGGCCGCGGCCATAGCAGGTTTATGATGTATTTGTATGCATTTATTTCAACTGTCATTTCTCTCCTCTATATATTGGCTGCCATGATTGCATCCTTAAGCTTCACCTAGAGCAAAACAAAATGAGACACAAGAAGGAGAAACCTCGACTGAACACTTAGCAAGGTGAGTCTTTTATGAGCTTGAACTTTAAACAAATCTCTTGGTTGATTCTCCATTTCCATGGCATTCTGTATGAGATAGCTAGATTTAGAAGTTAAACTCATGGCCATCACTGGCAACTCCGTCATTCTTTGCATTTGTACATTGAAACTTGAAGAGTCTTCTCTTTCTCCTGGCCGTGACTGTCATGACAACACATTTGTGCATTATATTTCTTTTTGTATTCACTCTTATGAGGCCGTGGTTCCCATAGTGGTATCTCTGTGCATCTGTAGCTCAAAATTTGAAATGAGTTTCTTTTGTTCAAATTGTGACTTGAGATAATACTTCATCTTATCATTTATTTCTATAGCAAAATAGGTTTGACCCATAATGAGGAAACTGTCTGTAACTGAACCACATAAAAGAAACTCAAATGAGTTTTGGAAGTTTGTAAAGTAAAGGCTTCTTTTGCATTTCTGTTAGAATCTTTACCAATTTTGGCTTCACAGTTTCATCTTTTCCCCTCTATCTATAATTATATTGAAACCCTTATTCTCTCTGAAGTTTTTACCTCTGTGTGGCTACGGTTGTGTATGTATTTCTAAGCACTTGTTTTCCATAATGAAGAATGGCTTCTGTGTTTGACTTTGGCTCAAAATGATAACAAGGTTTTGTAGGAAATGACAGCCTCTAGGTAGTAACCTTCTGTAGTAAATACACTTCTATTTCTGTATGTGATGCTTTTATGAGGCCACGACCTGTAGCATTATTTCTAAGCGTTTTGTTTCAGCTGAAACCCTAATGGGTTATCTTGTCATGAAAAGAAATATATACTCCATTTTTTACCACGATTGTAGCTATGCATTTGGGTATTATTTCTGAGTTTTACACATTTGAAAGTCTTACTTTTGTTACCTACACATTTTATTGAGACCCCCCAAATGGGTATTATCTTTCTATGTAAAAGAAAGCATTCCTTTACCATACATGATATTTTGTCTCAGGCATGTATCTTCATTTCTGTATTTGTCTTTTAGAAGGCCGCAACTTGTAGCTGTGAGTTCAAAGAGCTTTCATTTCCATTCTTCATTAGTCATTCTTTGACAATGATGCTCACTTTTTACTGATGCTCTGTGTTCCAACAACTATGTAATGCATTTTGGATCTCCATTTTGATGTTAGACTCATTGTACTTGATGTCTACCATGACATACACACATGCTATGATTATTCTATTTTATTCATGAGCTGCTCCTTTTCTTGAATTTGATGTGTTTCTATTCATCTTGGCCTCTTTATGATATAAGACCATCTCATGCTTAATAAGTGATTGCTCCATATGATGAATGTACCTTACTTGACTGCCCTATAATTGATGATGGCACTGAAATTTCTTAGAGATGATGCTGAAAATACAATCTTGTTCCTTCATAGCATTTCTGTGTATAACTTTGACTGTGATGTTCATCAGTTGGATCACCTTATGTTATGGCACTGATGCTCATTTTCTAATTGCTGCTCCACATGTGTATCTGATCATTCATACTGTACTCCATGATGAAATAGAAAGAGCTGGCACACATGCTACTTTCTCTATACCTCCAATAGATATACATGAACATTGAGGTTGTACTCCTTGCCATCTTCCAACTGATATGTGCATGTTTTCACTTGCTCACTGAGACAGTGGCTTCTTGTATTCTCATGGCTAAAGCAACATGATTTTGTATAGCATCTATTGATGACTGTTGCATGCATGTTTACCTCTTTACATTCTCTACCCATGAATGCTCATTACTTCAACATAAAAGTGACATGGCAGCATATGTGGTTCCTTGATGGCTATCCATTTATGATAGCAGATACTTGCTACTACATACATATTATCTCTGTAACTTGATCTTTATGTGATCACTTTATTGATAGGACTGTTCCTTACTCTTGCTATCATGATGGTAGTCTTGAGGCATACTGTATATCCTCAATGGTAACTTTGCTATGATCCACTACATAGTTGTTATATCTATGAGGTATATATGGATAGCAAATTGATACTTCAATCACAATAGAAAGATGGAAAAAGTACATTCTATGGCTGTACTTCATGCTTTTGATCACTATACTTCTGTCCTTGCCTATTGACATCTCTTGAACATGAAGCATTTTGAACATGATTATCTAATTTTGATAAGTTATTTCTGAAGTGAGCATAGTTTATAGGAGCAATTGCTCCTCTTCATTTCTTTTATGATGACTTTACTTCATTTGATGTGTTGACTATTCCATGCATTATATGATAGTGCACTCTGTTTATTACAATCTGATATCCTTCTTGAATGAATAAAGAAGGAAGCATACTAGGCTCTACCCTTGTGGGAGCCACATTTTTTCTCCACATGCTTGAAAAATCTGTAATAAATCTTACCTGTTCCTACACAAGAAACACACATGTTAGATAAACATCTACCTTTGTTTATGATGTGAGGTGACTTGTATGATCTCTCTTTTTGATATGGCACTTGTATCTGTTCATTCTGACCTCTCTTATGCTGATATGATTACTGATATATTGCTGCTACATAAAAGTGAATGGTACTTTTGAAGTTCTGATTGTGTATGAAAAGACTTGGTACCCTGAGCTAACACAATTTGTTTTCCAGGTATGTTGGAGCTCAAATGGATGGAGGAAGATAGCAACCAGCTCAACCATGGGATTCGTCATTCGCAGGCAATGACGAGTCCCTTATCTTATCCTATGCATTTCTTTTCTTTCAAAAGTAAAATTTACTTTTATGTTACCTATTTTAGTTACTCCCACAACTTGTGTGGGAGCACTTTGATACATTCTTTTGAATCTGGTCAGTTATTTCATCCTATGCAATGACTTATGTATATTTCACTTTTTGAATCAAATTTATAGCATAAAACAACTGATATTTCTTTGAAACTCATGTATAAATCATGATGTATAATTGACAGTTATAAATACCTCTTTTGCTCGCACTAAAACATGAAGTCCCTTAATTCTCTTCATTCTTTGAATGCCTGTTTTCTTGTCTGTAGATGATTTCACTTACTAGGATGATGTAACAGCTCAACTTGAGCTGTTACATGATTTTGATAAGTGATTTTGCACTCATCTTCTGTCAAGACATCAGACACTGACTAGATGATTCATGCATAAGCAAAATTTCTTATACCCCTCTAAACAACTGATGTTTAGGCCTTGCTAAATTAGGTGTGAACATAATTTAGTAACAGTTCCAATGCTCTCCTTGGCCAAGATGAAGCATTAGTGGATGAAGAAAGGTCCCTCACATTAAATCCTTTAGGGATAGATGTTGAGCTTAATCATAGTAAAAACAGTGTTAATTCAATCATCACTAATAAACTTCCTCAACCTACTAAGGGGATAATTAATAAGTATACTAATGTTCCTAAGATTATTGTGAATGGGGCATCTAGTGCACCTTCTTGCTTAAAACTAGTGACTATGGTTCAAGGTGATCGAAAACCACCAAGACCCCTGGATTACATTCTAAATTATGCAAGACAAATCACTCAAAGAAATCAAGGTGTTCAAAATGTGCCGCAATAATGACATCATAATGTGATTGCTCACACATACAAAACCTGTAATAACAAGAAAAGTAAGCAAGCACCACATGTGCCTATCTCTCTTCCATGCTCTCAACCTATGCTTCCTCCACCACCTCACCTTACTCATAAAAGTGGTCAAGAATATGATCTTGTCGAATAGCTTGGCACTACTTTGGCCAAGATCTCTCTTTGGGATTTAATACAAACACCGCCTACATACCATGGAATGTTCCAAGAATCTTTACAAAGGGTGATTGTACCACCTACTGTTAAGCCGAATGATGTAGCAACTCTGTTAGATTGTATGCATGGAACTAAAATGGATATTTTGTTTCAACCACATGAATTACCATCTGCCGAAGTTCAAAACCAATATGATCCTTTGATAATATTTTTCCTAATAGATAAAAAGTTGATAAAGTGAGTTATGATTTACAATGGATTGGCTCTTAATGTTTGTGGCATTGAACTACTACGCAGAAGCAAGATTGACACTTCTTTAATTAAACTAGATAAGAGTAGCATTTGTGGCTTTGATAATCATGGTAGACAATCTATAGGTACTATAACCGTACCTATAAAGGTTGGTCCTATGACTTTATCTACCCTTTTTCATGTCATGCCTGGTTCACTTTCATATAATATGATTGATGAAGGGGGTAAATCATAAAGCACACAACAATAGAAATTGCACACAAAAAATAGAACTTTCTTTATTGATTTGGACAACTTATTACATTATAGAAGCTCAAATACAATCAAAGGAATCAACCCTCCACAGGTTGCAACACACTACAGCTTCCTATCCCAAGACTCTAGAATCATCTGCCTTCTGTAACCCCAAATCAGCTAGGGTTTCTATTTTCCCACCTATTCTTGACTCTACGCTTCCCCCCGTTAACTCTACTACTGCCCAGGGTTCCCAAAAATGGTTATTAATAGCCTTTTTGGTGGCCAACAACCTAATTTCAAAATTTGCTTCTCCCTCCAAAAATAGGTCAACTTCTGGGAGCCATAACTTTTGATTTGAGTGTCCGATTGACGAACTGTTTTATGTGTTGGAAAGCTCGCGGAGTGCTCTATGCGCTAAAAACTAGCTTTGCTAGTTCCAGCCATTTTCGGGCCCATATGGGGCCGTTTAGTGCCTCAAACCTGAGTTTGAATAATTTTCAGGCATTTTTCAAGAAATAAAAACTTTAATATCTTTCAGCTCGCAAATGATCTTTGTGTGATTCCTTTGCCAAAGGTCTTATTTTTTAGTTATGAAACTTCCTGTAAATTTTCACTTCATTCTGTGCCCAAATGCAAACTTTCTAAAAATAGCAGGTTGCTATTTTTAGTAGTTTGGAAAAACTGAAAGTTCTACATCATTATTCAAGTGATTATGGAACCAGAACCACAAATTTTGAAAATAAATGGAAATAACATCAACAATTTTGAAACACATCTTTTTTGGGTGATGCAAGATTGCCCTTACACCACTGGATGCTCCTACATCAATGATTCTTGGTAGACCGTGGATCCATGCCATGGTGGCAATTCCATCTACCCTTTATCGATCAATAAAGTTTATTTATCAAAACAAGCTTTACACCATGGGAGCCAATCCTGAATCGAATAGTTGTCTACATATTGAAAAGAAAAAAAAAGTTAAAAATCATATGAATCTAAATAGCTTATGAGTTGATTCATCAATGCCTCTTGCCACAGGTAATGTTGTGCAAGACTCTAAACCATCAAATGCACTTTTTGGTGATTATTGGGGTTCATTAGATTTTACTCCCTCCTTTACAGGGGAATACACACTTAATAACTCTGACACATCAAAAGTTGCATCGATCTCATCAAAGCAATCTTTGGAAACACTTGTGAAACCTAAAGTCTCCTTGGTAGAAAATAAAGACAACACCCTTACTTATACTACAAATTATGAGACCTATGAGGCTTCACCATCTTCTAAAGAAATAACATCCCTCTATGGTCAAGGATTTAAAATCCTTTATAACAACTGTGACTATGTAGGTAATGGTTGTGGTGTAAATCAACAAGGAATCAAAGTATCTTTACAAGTTGCTAGAATTAAATACACAACCGGTATTGGATACCGTTCTTTGAAACCCACTAAAGATTCTCACCGTCCTAAACTTAATGTTAACACAATATCAATAAGATTGAAACGACATGCGAGATGTCCTGAGCTGATAGACAAGAATTGTTTGCCAAGAAATATCCCATTGAACCAGGTAAGTATTTCTCCCTTTTCAAACCATACTTGTTGTAGCACCTATTATAGTTGCTCTCAAGGGTGGCCTCCTAGATATATATATTGTTAGAATCATGTTGTGTTCCCCCGTGTTGTGCTATATGTGTTGTTTAGGCCTCCTAGAATGACCCTTGATACTTTTGTAAGGTCAAGGACTCTGGGAGACCACCTTTGTTGTGACCATTCTTCTATTTGTATCATCATTCTTCTATCTTGCTTCTCCTCTATTTTAATTATTGTGTGTCATGCCTTAGAAGCATAGAGTTGTAGTTGATGACCCAGGGGCATCGTCCTATGTGATCGTTCCTAAGGCACTTGTTTTCCTCTCTCATTTTATTGTTTACCTTCTTCTAGTGATTCTATCTAGTCAGCGGATGACAAAAAACAAATACCTAACTGATATGGACAGTGTGTCCCTTCAACGAGTAAGCAAAAATGGACCTAGTCCATACATGAAGACGGGGTTGATATATATATCTGATGCTTGGCTAGTAGAATCACTCCGTGTGATATTTGATGTTGTCTTATCTTTTCTAACAAACCATTGCAATACATCTGCTCCATGCACTTTGATTATCTTGTATCTCACCTTGTTGTTACACTCGGTTATGAGATATCTGCAATATAGCCCAATGGTTATACTTGGTTCCAAACTCATAGTATAACCTTGGCCCTTGATGTGATTGTTTTCATGCATAGCTTTAATGAATTGAATTAGATATTGTTATCTTAGCATAATCCATGTGTTTGTGGGAACATTCGGCGATCGTGAGCACATGTCACCTTGGGGGCATGGGCTTTGAGGAAGCTCTTGTTTCCTTGTGTGTTTTCTCTCCACCTTAACGTGTTTGATATCAATACACGACATCAACCACCTTAAGGTGGGGGCATATATAAGATAAGTTGTCTAATGATTTTGGTACTAACAAATTATGTTTGTAAGTCCTCTACGGAGGCAGGATGTTGTATCTTCGGCATGAGTGCACATCTTTATCTATATTGTAATCAAAGAAGCCCTTTGCGGAGGTGGCATAATGTATCTCTTGAGCTAGTGCGTATCTTTTTATTCAAAATCCCTCTACGGAGGTGGGATGGTGTATCTCTTGAGTTAGTGTACATCCTTTTATCTCAAAAATCCTTTGTGGAGGTGGGGTTGGATCTTGAGACTATCCTCCTTTAAGCATGTCTTTGGCAGTTGTGGCATAAGACCATACATTAGGTGTGTATGTAGCATGTTTGAGATGGTGGGACTTAGCAATAAGCTCCTTCCATCACCTTGTTTGTTGTGTTTGAGATGCATAGTATGTCCATGGCATGCTATACGACACTCATGTATTCCGTGTGTTTTCCTCCTTATGTGGTTAACCCCCACTTGGTCTTTGTATGGCGTGTTTTCCCCACTTGTGTGTGTGTAGTGACGGGCTCCACCTACACTCAAGGTTTGTTTGGTGTGTTTTCCCCTTTAGGGTTTTGTGTTGCAATTTTATTTCCATGCATATGTATATGAAGATGCCAGAAATATATTATGAAAATGTTATATCAATGTATTCATCATGTTTTGCGTGTCTTCAATACTGTCTTCTCCAGGTTTTGCATGCCTATTACTATCTTCTCCATGTTTTATGTGCCTACAATGTGTTTTCTAGTGCTTACCCAAGACTGGGGGCTAGAAATAGTTCCTCAATCTTTGGGTAGGCCTTAGATTCAAGTGCCTGGTATGTTTGATGTGCTTGAGACCGTACTTTAATGTATGTATGGGTTGTAAGATCATACATACATTAAAGTGGGGGCTAAGTTTTATGTCACAAAATGTCCCCCTAGGACTTTTACCTCCTAAGTTTAGCTCCTGGGTCCTTTAGAGTTAATCATGCATGTTTAAAATGAATCCCAGAACAAAATCCCCTGAAACCCATGTCAAATGGGACCTAGGGTTGAGTCCTAAATCTTAATCAAGCCTTAAAATAGGTCCCTAGAAGCACACAGGTGCCCTTGTCCTACCCTATTTTGCCAAGGTCCCAATTTTAAATGACCACAAAGTGACCGTTAAAAGGTCTCCCTTTGTCAGCCTATTCAATTTGAATTACGAATGTTTAGCGGGAATGCATATTTAAGTAGATTAATGACTTCATTTTAGAAATAGAGTAATAATGCAAACTTGTGATCTTAGGCTAAGGATATTCAAGGATTTCATTGTGTTATAGAGTAGACTTGTGTTGTTATTGTGTTTGTTATTGCAGATTTGGCTTCATCTTCTCATGTTGTGAAAGAGCTACACCTCTGAGGTGATAGCTATTTGTGCTTCAATCAATCATTTATCAATTTTTTTTTGTCTCTATCCTACAAGGACACACACTCTTTATCTAACAATGGTGTTGGAAGCTTGAATGCCATTCTGGGGCTTGACTGAGGCAAGCTCCTAAACACCACAACCCCTAACCCCTCTCTTGTGATTGCAGGTGACAGTTATCAGATCTCGAAGAGTGGAGTTGCAGAGGATTGTTGCAGAGCATAAAGAATCAGAATATGAGGAAAAAGGTGGGAAATAGCTCATGAAGGGCTTGGGTACCCAGTCTTTTGCCCCTCAGTTTTGTGTCACAGAGAATCTCTGAAGTGGTTGCAGTTACTGATGGAAAAGATCCTGAAGCCCTTCAAAAAAGTAGCACCTTGGGCTTGGGTTCCCGCTCTTTAGCCCTTGACTTTTTCGTATTCTAGAATTCAAAATATGGTATGTATCTGATCTGTATTTAGTCTATTTTTGTAGAAGGATTTATCAAGTTTTGTTCATTTGTTTATGATTTTGCATAATTAGGGTTTTAAGCTTAATCAGACTAAAATCAACACATTAATTAATCAATCCCAAATTTCCCTATCATTCCAAGTGACAACCAACCTGTAGTTGAGTCCTCTTGCATAAGTTGTGATTCAACCCGATTAAATGTCCTTGAATGTAAGTGGTGAAAGGAGGATCTAATCAAACAACTACCAATCAATCACATCTTCCTTCTTTTTCTACATTACAGTTTGAACACCAATAAATGGTGTCATTTCTAGGGACATAGGACATTGGTTTATATTTTATAAACCTTTGCAACTTAGTCATTAAAGCATTAGTTTTGCAGTCATGTCATTTTGTTGTGTATAGTTGGCAGCATGTCAACTTATGCCAAAAAATGGCATTTTTTTAGCATAGTCTAACTTTGGTTTCCATATTTCACACTCCAACAACTTGAAGAAGATTTTCCATTTTTCTCTTTCGCTTGTGTGTAGTTGGTATGCCATCAACTTATGCCAACAAATGGCATTGTTGCTAGGGAGTAACTAAACAATTGAAATTCATTAAAGGCTTTGCTAGTGGAAGATGACCCAAAATGTTTTTACCTGTTGTGTGGTTACACAACACGCCCCATTTTGACTTGGCAAAACAGGGACCCAACTTTTGTTTTGGCTTGTGTTGTCTGTTTCTGGCGGTTTGGTAAAAATAAGTCAGGTGCATCATCATCATGAAGGTCAGGATGAGGTAGGTCATCATCAGGAGGTTAGTTTGTCAAAGTTTATATTTTGTTTCTATGACCTCATGGTTAGAAAGAGCTTGAAATTCCATGTAGGTTTGCCTTTTGCATCACTTGAAAATTCGTCCATATGAGGGAGTTGTAAGCAGTCAAAGTTTTGGTCAAACCTGATAATTGCTGTATGAACATCATCATCATGATATTTGAAAAGCCCCCCGATAATATCCTGAGGTCGAAACATCCGGACGTCAAGTTTAATTCGTAATAATCCTTTCCCGTCAGGCGGTCTTTTGTATCGCCAAAGATCATCATCATGATCTTACTCTATCACCTGATAAAAATCATGCAGTCCTGAAACATCCGGACGTCAATCTTAAGTGCTAGTGTGTTTTACCCGTCGAGTAACCTTGGAAACATTGCGAGCATCATGATATTCCAACATCACCCGATATTATAATATCATGCTGATATTATAATATCACCTTACTTAGAGAAATCTGCCATCTGCATAATTTGCGCGCGCATGACAGTCTTGGTGATCAGCGTCATCATGATATTTCAGGACCCGACATTTCCTAATATCCTCCTGACCTCCTTTTGCGTGATCATGATGATCACCTTATCTTTCGAAGCGGAGGGTGATTTTCGTTTCTTAAGTCGTGTTGAACAAGATCATCATGATCTTGTTCGTCTCTCCCAACAGTTCGTAATATCATCCTGCCGACGAGTATAACCTTTTGCAAATATGATGATGACGATGATGTCACCATCACCTTTGTCCTTCGGCAGGATATTTTCCAAGGCGTGATCCATTTCGCCAATAAGATGATGACGATGACGTCATGTTCGAAGATTAACACAAGGCCGGGATATCCTGATGACGTCATCGGGACTTTCAGCAGGATCATATTTTAGGTCGCCCAATGCGGATATGATGATGATGATGTTCTTCATCCTGATCTTTTGAGAGGATCACCTTCTTCGCGAAAGGGTCATATTGCATGCACCACCTGATCAGCTTCCTTAGAGGCGACCCGATATTCCAGTTATCTCCTGATCTTGGCGGAACATGACGATGATGTCATCCCTTTGCATTTTAACCAAGCCTGATGATGACGATGACGTCATCATGATTTTCCTCAGCGGCAGGATCATTTTCCAAGTCCACCTGTTTGCCTTCATCATGATGATGATGATGATGTCTTTCTTCCCCGAATATGCAAAAACAAAACATCCTGATGCACTTTTCCTCAGAGCATTCGGAGGCGAGGAGCATCATATTTCACAATATCCTGCGGCTAGATACAAGACATGTAGTTGGTCATCCTCATGATGTTTGGCGTCGGTATAACTGTTGCCGTCGGCCTAAGGTAAAACTGTCACCCTGATCGTATGTAATTTCGCCGATGCAAGTATGATGATGATGCAAGGCCGGATTCCAAGGATGGTTGAAAGGCGGTTATTTCCTTGTATAATCTGAGATCATCATCATCATATTTCGAACCCGATATACAAGAAAATGGGCGGGAAAATTTGAAACGATAGAAATTTGAAAGCCCGACTGCCTGATTTTGGTCAACGAGGGTTGACCTGGTTGTTTTTATGCTGTTTATGCATTTAGTGCATATTTTCCGCAGGTAAAGCCTGATTGCCTGTGGCTGCGTTGAGAGGTATGTTTAATGAAATGTTTACTTCCTGTTGTTTATCCACATGATGATGAACTTAATATTTGTCTGTTTACTTGCAGGAAGACCTGATGATGCTGCTGAAGCTGAACATTGAAGTCATGATGCTGCTGAAGCTGAACATTGAAGTCATGATGCTGCTGAAGCTGAGCGTTGAAATCATGATGATGCTGCTGAAGCTGAGCATTACAAAGTTACGCATGGAGTCAACATGGGCCAGACATGAGGAGGATATTGTCAAATATGCTGTTCGCCAGCTGGAGACCGAATCAAGTTGAAGATGCTGGAATATTATGCGCCAGCTGTACATTTGTTAACTGACGAAGCATGTGCTTTTCATCTGGACCGTTGTTTGTTATGAGAGGATCCTGATCCTTGGATCATTGTAACCGTTTTCTGGCAGTTGCTCTATATAAGAGCCATAGCTTGTCATTTTAAAAAAAAGAAGGATATACATTAGAATAGACAGACGCATCTGGCGCAAAGAGTCAATTACTGTAGAATCAATTAGGAGATCGGATTACTGAGACTAATGAGGATAGAATTGTTGAAATGTCAAGGTTCTTTCTTCAGATCACTGTGAATGTACCTGTTCTTAAGCATACTGAATGAAGATGAAGTTCCAGATTACATCTTAATTGTAAATTTTACGTAATCTTTCTGTTGATTTCTGGATATGTACTGGTGAATGCTGTGTTCAACTGGAAGCGCTTTCATTTCATTACATGTTGTTGTCAACTTTCCTTTGAAGCTTTGCACTAGATCATGCGGATTTGTGGAATGTCCTGGTGAAGTATGATTTCTAGTTTTCCTTCTTTTCATTGCAAGTATGGGAGCTTGTATGTGAATCAGTGATCTAAGTCCAGTAGTTTTGGGAATCTCATTCTTTCACCCTTTTTCTTCTTTTAATTTCATTAATCCATCACCATAACTGCAAATCATGATAAATAACAAGCAGAAACAATGAAATATGCTGAAACCCCGTAGGTAACTGAAAATCCTTAGCATATTTGAGTTAGATGCATAAAGTATTGAAAATATCATGCAAGGAATCATAAATAATGGTAGAAATCATGCAAATATCAGCCTGTATGCACATTATTTGACTAAATTTACAGTGCAGAGGCAGAATTGTTGGAGACTTATGCAGAGCGAACATCCAGAGCAGGATATTTGAAGATGATGATGATGAACAGTGCAGAAACACGTAAGGCCCCTGAATGGAAAATAGCAACGCACATCAACCACTGAGTAACGTCAGTAGATTAAGACCTAATCAACGGAGACTTGGGATCATGAATTCTTTGAATTCATCGTATCTTTCAAGATGAGTAAAGGTTGTTGTGTAACTTTTATTCTATGTTTGCGAATGACTAACATCATGACCAACATTACCCTGGTGGTTCTCCTGCTCTAAGGATTTCCTCATTCAATGAGTTGGCAAATCTGTTGTCATCAATAAAACTATATGTTGTTGATACTAGTCTATTGACAATGTTGCAAGGTCATATCTCAAGGTGTAGTAGTATAAAAAGGTACACAAGTTTGCTCTTCTCCTTTTCATGGTGAGACTATGCTTCTTTAATAAAATAAAGATCTTCTTTAAGAAGTGTGGTCCTTTTTAGTATGTTGTAGATCTATAATCATGGATTTTAGGTATAATTATGTTGATAGGGCTTTTCCTTCTCTTGTTTCCCCTCATGACTCAAGCCCTACTTATTATGTTGACAAGTATGACTTTGATTACTATAGTAGTATATCAAATTCTTGATGTAGTAGTCATACTGCATTCCCAATCCATTCCCAAAGCTTGAAAGAATCTATGTAAAAACAAAATGAACTCATTAGGTAGTACAAAGCAATTAGAATCCAAATAAAACTACTTGAGTCTAGGTTGTGTGTTAGTGCCCAACCTATTGTTACAAAAAACCAACTTGTTGAATCCCCGTTATTCCCCTTCATACGACCTATAAATGGCTTGATCTTTCTTGGGTGGACTATGAAATGAAGACAATGACTAGCAAAATATTGAATCAGATGCCTAGGTTTGATAGGTTGCACAGTTTTAGATTTCATGGAGGATTTCATTTTGAAGATGAGGACATGTGGATGAGGTTTTTGTTAGGTCTTTATGTGGGAAGGTAAAAAATAGTTAAACAATTTTATTAAGCACCATTTTTCTTCTTGGAAAGACGTTGTGATTGTTGGGAATTAAGTTGTCTCAACCTTGGTAATTCCTTGCATTTCTTTATTGTAATTCCTTGCATTTCTTTATTGTAATGTATTTAATAGTTGCCTATTAATGTATTTTGGATGCAAGTCCTATTTCGTCATCTTGTGGGAGTTGGCACGGTGATGTGTCATCCTACGTGGAAGGTGACCACATGTAATTTTGTCCTCACATGAGGAGATAGGCATCCCACTTAGTGGTAGATGTATTTTTCCATGTGTTGGCATTTTGACTAGTGTGTAAGTTAATCTTGACTGAAATGGTTATGACAGATTCCTCTGACAGAATCTATGATGCGTAAGAGTTGTAAATGGAAGGTTCTATGACAGGTGAAGACATGTGTTGCAAGGTATCTTGGAATAAGGCATCTTTGGGTGCCCCAAGGAGGGTGATGATGTGTTGTAAGTAGAATATGCTATTTTTAGGCAGTTATGACAGATTCTCTTACAACTGTAAGAGCTGTCAGTTATGACAGATTCTATGATAGTCGTAAGATGCGTAAGAGCGTCTGTCATTGCCCAACTTGGGAATAGGTGACCTCATTGGGATGGGGTGATGTGACAAGTGTCATGACCATGCTGCAGTGTTGGACAAGTGTCCCTAGGCATGGGTTTTGGGCCATGAGGCCAAGTTGGACGCCCATCTCAAGGAAAGTACATTTTTGCCTTGTAAACTGTTATTTAAGCAGGTGCTTGGAGTGGAGATGTATTATGTGATTGATAGGTACTGTTATGCTGCTAGATTGTCTCCAGATATGAGTGTTGAAGACTCCTGTAAAGACTTGCATTGCCAGTGTGTTGTAAAATTCATTATTTAGATAATACATTGTGCAAGTTTTAGAGTGTGGGGTTTTTCACCCGTAAGGGTTTTCCCCACATTATATCTTGTCTCTCTCTCTCTCTTCTGTCTTACATTCTTGTGTTGTGTATTGCTATGATATCTCTATTGTTATGTTAACATTGCTATAATTGAAAAGATTAAAACAAATTTGCACTCATCTCTCCTCTTTAGATTAGTGTAGGAAGTGATTTCCTCACACCTAGCTTCCTTTCAGTTGGTATTAGAGCCTGGCCAATTTTGGTTCTAGCTACTAGGTAGCAGTTTTTTGAGCTAATCTTAGGTTGAGTGGGAGTCTATGTAGAGTATTCTAAAATCTTATTGTAGGAAGGAGATGGCAGACACATCCAGAAGATTAGAGGTGAAGAAGTTTAATGGCACCAATTTTGAGTTGTGGAAACTTAAGATGGAAGATATGCTTGTTGATCGAGACCTATGCGAAACCATTGATGGCACAAAACCTACGGCAATGTCACAAGCAAACTGGGACCTCAAAGATCATAAGGCTAAGGGTCTCATAAGACTCTGTCTAGCTGACTTTGTCCTATTGAATGTCCATGAGGAGAAGACCATGAAAGATCTTTGGAAGAAGCTGGGAGACGTTTATTAGGCCAAGTCCTTGGTGAACAAGCTTTTTTCTGAAAAAGAAGTTGTTTGGTTTGAAGATGGAAGATGGAGGATCTATTGCAGACCATATGAATGATTTTAACATGATTGTTTCTCAGTTGACATCCGTGGGTGTGAAAATGGAGGAGGATCGATGTATGACCCTACTTTGTTCTTTGCTGGATTTGTGGGATCATCTTGTCATGGCCATCAGAAGCACTACAACCACCTTCAAGATGGATGAGGTAGTGGCTTTGCGGTTATCTGAAGAAATGCAAAGAAAGACAATTAAGTCAGCCAAAGAGGCTCTTACGGTTCGTGGAAGACCCAAGGAGAAAGGGAAAAAGAAGGACAAGAAAGCTAAGAAGGGTAGATCTAAATCTCATGGGAGATCCAAATCTCCTTGAAATTCCAAGGCTTTCTGTTGGAACTATGGAAAAATTGGGCATTTCCGAAAGGAATGCAAAGAGGAAAAGAAAAAGAAGAAGAATTTCTCAGACTCAGATTCTAACAAGTCACAATATGATGGTGATGCATTCATCATAGCCCTGGCCACCCATGCATCTGATGATGTGTGGTTGGTTGATCATGGTGCATCATTCCACATGACCTCGCATCGAGACTGCTTTATGAAGTATGAAGAGTTTGATGGTAGAAGAGTGTACCTAGGTGATGTTTCTCATCTGAAGATTGTTGGTCATGGAAGAGTCTCAATCCGATTCCCTGATGGATGAGTGAAGGGGATCACTGGGGTTATGCACATCCCAAGCTTGGCATAGAAGCTACTTTCTGTAAGTTGAATGATGTAGGTGTGCAGGTTGTCTTTTCAAAGGACGGATGCAAGATGACTAGAGGATCTATGGTGCTTGTAAAGGGTACTCAGAGAGGTACTTTGTTTCAACTAGAGGCATGCACTTCACAATGCAATAGTTCTTTTGACTCGAAGAAAAGAGCTGCAGTCACTTCATCCCCACCATTTGAACCAGCAGTGAAGAAATCTGTTGTATCAAACTCTGATGGTAGTGCATTTTGGGTACCCAAGGGTGCTCATGCTTTGGAAGTCAAGCTTCCTACTGAAAAGACAATGTTATGGCATAAGAGATTTGGCCACATTGGTGAGAAGGATCTTAGAACCCTGAAAAATAAAAACCTCGTTGAGGGGTTAAATGATTGCAATCTCAAGTTTGACTTTTGCAAACATTATATATATGGAAAGAAAAACCATGTTTAGTTTTACTCTAGTACACACAAGTCTTCTGGTGTGTTGGACCTTATTCATTTTGATGTGTTTGGTCCTGTTAGTGTTCCTTCAATTTCCAAATCTGTATATTTTGTATCTTTCATAGATGATTATAGTAGAAGGACATGGATTTATTTTCTCAGAAGCAAGTCTAAAGTCTTTAGTTGGTTGAAAGATTTTAAAACTTTTGTTGAGAATCAAACTAGTAAAAAGATTAAGTGTTTGAGGACTAACAACGGTGGTGAGTTTTGTTTGGCAGAGTTTGATAAGTTCTGTAAAGAGCAAGGGATTGAAGACATATGACAACTCCATACACCTTGTAGCAAAATGTAGTTGTAGAGAGGATGAATAGGAGATTGATGGAGAAGGCTAGGAGTATGCTTAGTGGAGCAAGCCTCGAACAAAAATTTTGGTCTAAAGCTGTAGCCACTGCTTGCTACTTGGTAAACAAGTCTCCTACATCAGCTCTTGTTGGTAAGACACCTATGGAGGTGTGGTCTAGTAAGAAGACTTCAGTTAGACATCTTCGTGTTTTTGGTTGTGAGGCATATGCACATGTGCCTAGGGAGAAAAGCTCAAAATTGGAGAATAAGGCTGTTAAGTGTATTTTCATTGGCTATGGTGTTGGTGTGAAAGGATATAAGCTTTGAGATCTTGTCACTAAAAAAGTGTTGTATAGTAGAAGTGTTATCTTCAGAGAGCTAACACCTTCTTCCATTGTTCTATAGCCATAAGAGAAAGAAAAGAAAGAAGATGTGGTTCAGTTTCCTTCTACCCTTGAGAAGACTGAACCGACAGACCTTGCGAGACCTGATGATAAGGAGAGCTCTAGCAGCTCTAAAAGCTCAGAAGAAGAAGCAGAACCTCAACCTCAGCCTTTGAGGAGGTCTACACAAATAAGGAACAAACCTGATAGGTTTGGTTATTCATTGCTTGATTCTAGTTGTGCTTTTGCCTTGCTTACTAACACTGATGAGCCTAGAACTGTGACAAAGGCTATGGGCATGAAAGATGCAGGTTCTTGGAAGGAAGCCAGGGAAGATGAGATGGCTTCTTTAGAGAAGAATAAAACTTGGGACTTGGTGCCTTTGCCTAAAGGATGGAAACCTATTGGATGCAAATGGGTGTTCAAGAAGAAATTCAGTGCAGATGGAAGTGTTTAAAAGTACAAGGCTAGATTGGTTGCGAAGGGGTACTCACAAGTGGAGGGAATTGATTATGGTGAAATTTTCTCTCCTGTTGCAAAGATGACATCTATTTAGTTCTTGTTATCTCTTACAACAACTTATGACTTAGAGGTGGAGCAGATGGATGTGAAGACGTCATTCCTTCATGGTGATTTGGAGGAAGAGATTTACATGTAATAGCTAGAGAATTACATAGAGAAAGGTAAAGAAAATTTGGTTTGCAAACTGAAGAAGTCTTTGTATGGTTTGAAGCAGTCTCCTAGGATGTGGTATATGAAATTTTATGCCTTTGTGTTGTCGATTGGATTTCTGAGATCAAAATCAGATCATTGTGTGTATTACAAATTTGACAATGATCGCATTCTTGTTATTGCACTATATGTTGATGATATGTTTTTGATTGGGAATGGTAAGAAATTATGTTTGTTTTCATGGATTCTAATTGGGTAGGTGACATTGACAATAGGAGATCCACTAGTGCTTATGTGTTTACTATGTTCGGTGGTGCAATTAGTTGGATGAGTAAGCAGCAACCTGTGGTCACTTTGTCCATGACAGAAGCTGAGTATATGGCAGAAACTCATGCTTGCAAGGAAGCCATTTGGATTAAGAGATTGTGTTCAGACATTGGTGTTGATGTAGGATAGATTACTATTTGTTGTGACAGTCAGAGTGCTATTTACCTAGCGAAGAATCTAAATTTCCATGCCAGAACAAAGCATATTGATGTACAGTTTCATTTCGTACGAGACATGGTAGAGGATGAGAAGGTGAATTTGGAAAAGGTAGATACTTTGAAGAATTTTGCTGATTCATTGACAAAACCAGTGGGCACAAACAAGTTTAGATGGTGTTCGGAGTCTATGGGCCTCTCGGCCTATAACAGTTAAATCATGTCATTTCCATTGGCTCTTACAAGGTGTTCAACAAGTGGGAGAATGTTGGGAATTAAGGTGTCTCAACCTTAGTAATTCCTTGCATTTATTTATTGTAATGTATTTAATATTTGCATATTAATGTATTTTGGATGCAAGTCTTGTTTCGTCTTATGGGAGTTGGCACGGTGATGTGTCATCCTGCGTGGAAGGTGACCACATGTAATTTTGTCCTGACATGAGGAGATAGGTGTCCCACTTAGTGGTAGAGCTATTTTTCCATGTGTCGGCACTTTGACTAGTGTGTAAGTGAATCTTGACCAAAACGGTTATGATAGATTCCTATGATAAAATCTATGACATGTAAGAGTTGTAAATGGAAGGTTCTATGATAGGTGAAGACATGTGTCGCAAGGAATCTTGGAAGAAGGTATCTTTGGGTGCCCCAAGGAGGGTGATGATGTGTTGTAAGTAGAATATGCTATTTTTAGACAGTTATGATAGATTCTCTTACAGCTGTAAGAGCTGTCAGTTATGACAGATTCTATGACAATTGTAAGATGAGTAAGAGCATCTATCATTGCCCAACTTGGGAATAGGTGACCTCATTGGGATGGGGTGATGTGACAAGTGTTATGTTCATGTTGCAGTGTTGGACAAGTGTCCCTAGGCATGGGTTTTCAGCCATGAGGCCAAGTTGGACGCCCATCTCAAGGAAAGTACATTTTTGCCTTGTAAACTTCTATTTAAGTAGGTGCTTGGAGTGGAGATGTATTATGTGATTGACAGGTATTGTTATGCTACTGGATTGTCTCCAGATACGAGTGTCAAAGACTCCTATAAAGACTTGCATTGCAAGTGTGTTGTAAACTTCATTGTTTAGATAATACATTGTGTAGGTTTTGGAGTGTGGGGTTTTTCATCCGTAAAGGTTTTCCCCACGCTATATCTTGTCTCTCTCTCTCTCTCTCTCTCTTCTATCTTACATTCTTATGTTGTCTATTTCTATGGTATCTCTATTGTTATGTTAACATTTCTATAACTTAAAATATTAAAATGAATTTGCACTCATCTCTCCTCTTTAGATTAGTGTAGGAAGCGATTTCCGCACACCTAGCTTCCTTTTAGTGATTGCATTTGTTGAGAATTACACATGCAATGTTGATCCTACTTATCTTGTCAAAGAATTGGTGAACATCAAAAGGCAGGAGGGAGATTCAAGTTGTGATTTCAACCATAGGTTCATTGTCACTCTTTTTTATATTTAAAGGAATTTATGCCAGATGTAAATGCATGTATTGACATCTTTTGTGAAGCCTATGAGATTGTTCTACGTTTGGTGCCACAAGAGATGAATCCAACAAGTTTAGAGAATGCCTATGGTTGGGTTGACTCCCTTGAGAAAATAAGGGAGGAGTACATAATGTAGTTGTTGTCTTCAAATGTGGATGCTACTAAGAAACAAATGGATATGCAGTATATTGAGGTTGCTCATGAGAACCATGTTGCTAATAAAGGTTTGGATGAGGGTAACTATTTGTTTAATGAGCTCCAATGCTTTGTCTCTCTTGGTGATTATGCTAGTGATTCCCATGCCATAAGTGTTGGTCCTCATAAAAGTGAGGTAGAAGTCATTATAACACAAAATGAATGTGCTAATTGGGGTGATGGTGTTGGCTTGTGGCATGAGATTTTCATTCATGAAGGGAAGTATGTAGATGATGATGATGTTGCAAGTGTTCATGCCGAGGGAGATGTGAATAATGTTTCTTGCAGTATCCCTTAGGGCTTCTCTTTTGTTGATGACCTATACATTGACTTATATCAATTAGTTGATTCATTTGTTTCTAACATCATAAATTATGACTACCATTATGTGAGCTCTAAGGATGACCTAGTTATGCATGCTACATATGAAGTTTCTTGTTCTTTTATAGGTCTTTGTGCCTATGTGTAGGAGGGGGATGAAAAATAAAATAGTTACTAACCTAATTGCAGCAATAAATGTGATGCAATAGATTGTTGAGATGAAATTGAAACAAAGAGGTAATGGGATGGATCCAATCCATCACTTGAAGTGCCTTCATTCAAATCATATGCTAATTATTTTAATAAGGATGTGGATCATGTAAATGATCCAAGCATGGAGTAGTGCATTAGTATATGTGAAGATGATGTATATTGGCCACATATTTTCCAAGATCTTGATGTGAACACTAGTGACTACGAAGGTTTCCTTTGTGATGGAGGTCAAGTTTCTAATGCTATGGATAATGGTGATGCACCTAAATTGGATTACTTTGTGTGGATTCAATATATAAGTGAAAGTGATGTTCAGTTACAACACGTGTGAACTTGAAGACTAACTTGTAGTAGCTCAACTGAAGCTTGAGATATTTTAGTTTTAGATGCATGTGGATGTTCTTTCTTGTGTTGATCAAAATTGTAATCAGGTATACTTTTCCATGCCTTAAGAGTTGGATGCATTCTCCTTTTTCCTTGATTCATCTAAAGAGGTTAGCAAGTATGACAATATTGCATCCATGAGGTATAGATCAGTTTCATACCAATTATAGGTTAAGTGCTATAATGTTTCACATGAATGTGTTGACTTTTATTCTATACAGTTATATGGTCTACCCTTGCTTACATATAAGAAATATTTTAGGTTGTGGTTGAGTGGGGGACACATTATCAATATAATAAGGAGGTTCAACTCATTTTATAAGTTTTTTTTTATGAAGACAAGTGGCTCTCAATAGTTTATCCATGGCCTTGTGCCATGGATATTCATTGTAGGATCTATGTTACATCCCACTTGTGCCCTAGATACTTTGATGTGTGCCCTAGATATTTTGATGTGTTCCCTAGATATATTTGATGTTGTTTCTCAAGCTTAGATATGTATATACACATATATCGTTAATTGGCTTGTTGAGTAGAGATATACAATGTATATATAATTGGTTCAATTAAGTTCATATGATTGATGTTCTTATGTTTACTTGAATGCAGATGCAATGATGTAATGAGATATCGAACTAACTACTTGTGTTTGACCTAGTGATTGCAGGAAATATCACCTCCAAGGGGGGGAGGAAAAGTATCATCAAGTACGAGAGGTAAAGGAAGAGAGGTCTAATGCCATCTAAAACTTAACCTGTAAGTCGAGACTGTCATTAAAGATAGGATTGGAACGTCAAGACCTAAGTTCTCAAGTAAACCCCAAAGTCACCTTGGGTGTTAGGATCACCCAACTCATGTCATTAGGTCACGTCGCATCACCTTATTATTTTCTCTTGAAATTGAAAATTGAAAATTAAATCTATTTTGGACCTTGAACATTTATTTGGCTCTCAAAAATAATTAAATAATCGATCAAATATAAAAGAACTAAATGTTTTAACTATCGATAATATCGAACACAAACACTCTAGTCATAAAGGCATAAACGCATAAGAACTAGTTAAGCTAATCGAATTAGTTCAAACACATTAATCTATTCTAGCCAATTTGCCTACTTTATGAAGTGTATCACCTTGAATCATAAAGTTTTATATTATGGTTTGAATAACTCAAGGTAAGATCCTTCGAGGCTATCGACCTTGCTTATAAGAAAACACAAAGATTTAAATAAAGGTTAACCTTATAAGCATTTGAAATACATGAATAATTGTAGCAAATCTTTGAAACAAATTTTGATCAAGTCATTCACCTCATAAAGGAACAAAAGGAAAGAGACTTTTAATCAAATTGCGATGATGATTGTGGAAAAGAGGTGTTTAGAAGAGGTGGCAGACTTTCCACAGATGTATTATACTATATGCATGATTCTTTCTTTAATCTCAATTTCATTGGGAAAAGAATTCTGTACTAAAGAATCGTATGCATGTCTTCCTTAAATATAAATGACTTTTAGGCAAACATGGATATCCTTGAACTCATAAATAACAAAGATTTAACCATAGAAATGGGTAAAGTTATTGAGATACTCTTGTGCAGTTAAAAAGACTGGAAGCTTGAAGTTTGACACTGAACTGAGTTCTAACTCTACATTAGAGTTTTATCTTATCAGACTTGAGGTCGTACTGTTGGGAGTATCTTTTGAGAAGATACCTATCAAGTTAATGTATGGGGTTAGTTTCACTACAACAAAAGAGGTAATTAGCACCTAAAATAGTGCCAGAATTTAGTGCATTTGAGTCCACGAATTGGACACTTCTGCCGGCACCAAACTCGGTGCCCAATTACATTTCACTTTTGTGCCAGATTTAGCGCTAGGTTTAGTGCTGGTTATAATGCCAGGTTTAGCACTAGGTTTAGCACCAGATTTAGTGGAGATTTTTGTTGCTTCCAGTTTGGCTTCTGATTTTGCTTCTTGTTTTTCTTCTTGTGTTGTTTCCAAGTTTGCTTCCAGTTTTGCTTCCGCTTTTGCTTCCAGTTTTGCTTCCAGTTTTACTTCCAATTTTGCTTCTGATTTTGCTTCCAAGTTTGCTTCTGATTTTGCTTCCACTATTGCTTCCAATTTTGCTTCCAATTTTGCTTCCAGGTTGGCTTCTGGTTTTCCTTCAAATTTTTCTTCCAATTTTGCTTCTGGTTTTGCTTCCAGTTTTGCTTCCAGGTTTGCTTCCAATTTTTCTTCCAGTTTTGCTTCCAGTTTTGTTTTCACTTTTGCTTCGAGTTTTGCTTCGAGTTTTGCTTCAAAGTTTTCTTCCAGTTTCACTTCCAATTTTGCTTCTGGTTTTGCTTCCGGTTTTACTTCCAATTTGGCTTCCAATTTTGTGTCTGATTTTTCTTCCAGTTTTGCTTCCATTGTTGCTTCTAATTTTGCTTACAGTTTTGCTTCCAATTTTGCTTCTAATATAATGTCGCTTGTTGCTTCCAATTTTGCTTCCATTTTTGTGTCTTTTGTTGCTTCTATTATGGCTACTATTATTGCATCTTTTGTTGCTTCTAAAATTGCTTCCATTATTACTTCTTTGTTTGCTACTTGAATTGCTTCTATTGTTGCTTCCTTTTTTGCTTCTAATAATGCTTCTTGTTTTGCTTACATTTATTAATTTAATATGTTTTATTTCAATTTAATTAGTTAAATATATCATGCCTCTTAAATAACTCATATGATTATAGAGTAAGTAATTTAATTATTTAACTCATGATTAAATAACAAGATAATTATTATAACATGATCATCATCTATAATTAAAACAAGTGAGTCAAATATCTATAATTTAATTGAATTTGACAACATCCATCCTGAGCAGTAAATTAAAATCATCATACATAATAAATATCCATCCAAAAATCATCAACCACTTTCAATATATATAAATTGACAAGTCAATACTGATAAGATCATCATCATATATAACTAAAACAAGTGAAAGTCAAACATGCCAGTAGATCAATAACATGTCAAAATGATACATGTACAAATGATATAAGTAAAAATGATAAATTATGTAACTCAAAATGATACAAGTCAAGATGATACATGTCCAAATGATATAAGTCAAAATGATACATAAATTTATGATACAACTCATTAATATGGTACTGTAGGTCGTGAAAATGATACATATGATAGTGACCATGAAAAGAAGCATCATAACGATATATCAACAATGATCCATGATGTAGTCTATATGATCATGAATGTCACTGGCTATTACCAGCAACTGCCTCATCATGATCATCATCATCATGATCATCATCATCATGATCATCATCATCATGATCATCGTCATCGGCCTCGGTGTCTTTTGTATCTACGTTATCATCATCCTCTACCATGTGATCTGTACCAGAATCAACATAATTTGGATCTCTATCATGAGGATCATCTTGATCTTCTGGAAGACCCGTGTTCTACAAAAAAAAAATTAAAATGAAAAGTTATTATTTATTTAATGCAATAATTTATTTTTATATTATATATCTAATGTTACAACATATGAAACAAAACAATAATCATATTACATCATATCAAAGTGCACATACCATAATAAAATTTCAAAAAAGTTACAATGTTAGGATATGTTCCAAAGTGCTTAATTAATTCAAAGATTTTGAGAGCGTCCTTGCAAAATCCATTTTATGCATATCCTGCAATCATTGCATTCCATGAGATGACATCTCTTTGAGGAATTCTATCAAACAGTTCACATTTTTTGTCTATGATTCCATATTTTGTGCATATCCTACAATCATTATAGTCCATGAGACCACATTTCTTTGAGTCATTTTGTCAAACAGTTTACGTGCCTTGTCTATGCTTCCATATTTTGCATACATGTCTAACAAGGCAGTTGCAACTACAACATCTAACAAAATACCTCTATCTTTTTCTATTTATGATGAACAAAGTGCCACACTGAGGGGCATACAACTACAAACTATCTAGTGGTGGGAGCTCAAGCTATTAATGCCATATACTTCCCTCTTGCTCAACAGATACCTAATTGCACCATATGTCTTGAGACTCATGAAATTGTCCACTACTGCAAAAGTGAAAGGATGTTCCTATCAATTACTAGTGCAAGGTTTGTCACACATCAATCTCTTGAAGGCAAGGATGGAAGTGAGTCTGAATGGAGGCAGGCAGAATGAGTGCAGAAGTACTACTAAAGTACAAATTAGTTACAGGATTGACATAGTCCATCCACTCATTTGCTAGCCTTGGGATCTATAGGCTTTGATGAAGCCTCTCAAGGCTTCTATAAAACAAGAGGCTATCATAGGAGAAGTAGGAGAATCCTCAAGAAGGATATGATGGAAGACTCTAAGAACGAACCTGCAAATGGAGGCAGTCCAAATGATGCGGATGTACCACCTTCCCATAGGTGGCAAAATCCCGCGCATGGAATGGTGATCCTTAGGGTTGGAGGTCGAGGGAGAACTTGCCCACAGGCTTCTTTTTAAGCTAAGGTGAGATTGAAGCAGATTATGCTGTTTGTTCTTAGGAATGGTCCAAATGAAGTGATGCCTCAACATTTCAGAGTGGAGTGCCCCTGCGAGGAGGATGAAACCAGAGGGAAACAGATTGTGAACCTATTCAACAAAGCCTCGATGAACAAAAAGTGGCCATCTTGAAAGTGATCAGGGCTAGTTTCTGGTCAGGAAGGCACACGCATGACGAACAAGTGTTATACAATGTTCTTTCAGAACTATGTATAGGTTGTGGGAGCAAGGCTCTGGGGGATAAGAGATGTGATAAGATGGTGAGAGAAGATCTGATGGACATGGTCAGGACTACCATGGATGCTGTGGCAGTGGAGCCTGAACAAGGATTTGCTCTTGTCAACCTTAGCCTAAATGAGGAGAAGAAGAAGGTGAAGCTGCACAAAACCTGGGCCCTCTACAAAAAGGGCGTGGAGAAAGAAAATAACATAGGAGAGTTTTTGAAATTCCTGGAAGCCAACCTAGGTCTGATTGATGAAAATATAATAGCTAGGATGGTGGATATTGCTGAAGGCATAGGTTATATATCACTAGATGTAATGCCTCAGCTTTCTATGTAACTTTTTTTTGATATTTTAATATAGGGAGTTATTAGATCTAGGGCACACAACTAAGAGGAGGGGTGAATTAGTTGTACAAAAAAAACTTGCTTTTACTTCAGACACTTGATTCTTCTTTGTTATTTAGTAGCATATCAATTAACCATTCATGAAAGCATAAAGCATAAACACCAGAGCAGATAAACATCAACACATTAGACACCAAGATTTTGACGTGGAAAACCCGGTCAAGGGAAAAACCACGGGGTGATTAACCCAAGGATTATTCTCTATTAGAAGAAAAAGAAAAATGGATGGCACATGCCAATTAGGGCTCACTGCCCGAGCACACTGCTCACAAGAAGGCACATTGCCTACAAGAGACACACTGTCTACAAGATAACAAGTATTACAAACTTGAACTGGAGATTGACATCTTTACCATGCCTGGATCAGTTCCATTTAAGCCCAAAAACTCTTGCTCTGCCTTTCACACTTCTCTTCACTATATCACTCTCATCACCACAAGACACACTTCAAAATGAATTCACAAACCCTTATTTATACAAGGCATCAAATTAGGAACAATCATCTAAGTCAACAAATACCTACAAGATCATTCGCAAGATGTGTAATACATCCGGTCAGCCAGTCTTAAGAAGAACACCAAAGTCCATGGTTATTCTTCGAATGCAAACTCTAACTTCAATGCAGACTACCAAGAAGAATAGAACATGATCCAAAAATCACAAAAACCTTTCCTGAGTCATCAAGAATATCCGCACTTTATCAGCTTACTCGAATTCTTCTGTTCTTCATCCAGAACTTCAAGAACACAGTCTGTCATCACTGTCATAATGCAAAAGGTTCTTTCGGACCTCTAAATCATTCACAAATCTAGTTGTCACTTCACACTAACTTCTTCAACACTCCTTCCAATCCGCAGAATGAGATAATGTAATTCCAGATCTCACCAGACCAATCTGTGACACTCTGTCTCCATTAAACACTTGCCGGAACCGATTCTACACAAGCAGCCATAACGTCTTCAGATCTTTATGCAAACCTCTGAAATCTTAACTAGAACATCTCAAGACTCATATCTACAAACCCTTTAAACTACATCCTCTGACCCTCAACCTATTGAGTACTTGTGCCTTCTTCTCATCATTGTTCTTCACTGTTCCTGATGGAGACTAATTTCCTCAATAACCTCAGCACACAGCTCATCCAATCCTTCTTATCAATGCAATATGAGTATGTTGACATCAATGACAACACTGGTTAACCTCATACTTGCAACAATCTCCCCCTTTGTCATTGATGGCAACATATGATGTGAAAAACCATCAAGACAAGAACTTCTCCTTTTTGTCACAGCTCCCCCTATCAGCAACAACTCTTCACATGTCTTCTCTTCCTTTACTGCTCCCCCTTTGATCATCAACCACTTGTTTTTCACATGTCTTCTCTCCCACTTTGACGTCAATGGCAAAGGGCTCATACTTGCAATTCTAACACATCAGAATCATACCAGCTGCTCCCCCTTAGTAGCAGCTCCCCATCATCAATTTGGATCACAAGATATGATTGTGATATCCACCGGACTGATGCACATTAGTGCATCCTAGTTCATCACCAGAGGGGCCATGCCCCCTAACTTCTCCCTAAGATACTCAAACGAGTCCTTGGGAAGAGGTTTAGTAAAAATATCTGCAAGCTGATCCTTGGAGGGCACATACTCCAATCTGACTTCACCCTTGTTCACTTGTTCTCTCAAAAAGTGAAATTTGATAGATATATGCTTGGTCTTAGAATGTAATACCAGATTCTTAGAAATATTTATTGCACTTGAATTATCACAGAAAATTGTGATAGGCTCCTCATATTCTACTTGAATATCTCTTAGCATTTGCTTCATCCACAAAAGTTGAGTGCAACTACCTACTGCTGCAATGTATCCTACTTCTGTTGTAGACAAGGATATTGCTTCTTATTTCTTGCTCAGCCAAGAAACCAACCTTTTTCCCAAAAAGAATGCTCCTCCACTTGTACTCTTCCTATCATCCACATCTCCTGCCCAATCTGCATCTGTATATGCATGAAGAGAAAAGTCATGATCTCTGGGATACCATAGGCCATACTCAATTGTTTCTTTCAAGTACCTAAATTTTTTTTTGATTACCATGACATGAGATTCTCTGGGATCAGCCTGGAATCTCGCCACAAGACCAATAGCCTGCATTATATCTGGTCTAGTCTGAGTGAGATACATTAATCCTCCAATCATTGATCTATACTTTGTCTAATCTATCTTAGGAGAGTCATCATCTTTGCTCAACTTACATCCGGTAGCCATAGGAGTGCTCATTGGCTTTGAATCTTCCATTTCAAATTTCTTCAATAGTTCTTTCACATATTTGGTCTGAGAGATAAAGATTCCTTTCTCTGTCTGAGTAATTTGCAGACCCAAGAAGAAATTCATTTCACCAAGCATCGACATTTCAAACTCACTTTTCATTTGGTTTGCAAAGGTTTTACACATACTGTCTCTTCCTCCAAAGATGATATCATCAACAAATACTTCAACAATCAAGATGTTTTCATGATCAATTTTGAAATATAGGTTACTATCAGCAGTACCTTTGTTGAAACTAATCTTCAAAAGATGTTTGTTCAGCCTCTCATACCATGCTCTTGGGGCTTGCTTTAGACAATACAGTGCCTTCTTTAATTTGCAGACCATATCACCATGCTCAGATAATTGAAATCCATCCGGTTGTTCAATGTACACCTCTTCTTCTAGGTCACCATTCAGGAAAGCAAATTTGACATCTATTTGATACACTTTGAAATCTTTGAAGGTAGCAAATGTAAGAAATAGTCTGACTGCTTCAATTCTTGCCACCGGAGCAAAGGTTTCCTCAAAATCAATCCCTTCTATTTGAGAGTAGCCTTTGCAGACTAATCTGGCTTTATTTTTGATTACTTCACCAACTTCATTTAGTTTGTTCTGGAAGACCCATTTGGTTCCAATCACATTCTTGTTACTAGGTCTAGAAACAAGATCCCAAGTGTGATTTTTCTCAATTTGCATCAACTCTTCCTCCATTGCTTTATTCCAAATTTCATCATTGCAGGCTTCATTTATTGTCTTAGGTTCAATCTTTGAGATCAGACAACATTCATCCAGATTTTGAGCAACATTCCTTCTAGTTTGCACACCTTTGCTTTTGTCACCTATGATCTAATCTTCAGAGTGGTTCAGTCTTACATACCTTGGAACTTTGGGAGTTTCTTGCACTTCTGCTTCTTGATCAGGCTCATCCAGACCTATCTCTTCTTCCTGATTTACCGGATCAGTTTGAATCTGACCTTCAGGAGAGGATTGAGTTCCTTGAATCAGAACACCATTCTGATCATCTTCATCATACTCAAAAAATCTTGAGGGCTTTTCAATACCTTCATCAACCTTCACATTAGTACTTTCTATTATCTTTCTTAGTCTCTTATTGTAACACTGGTATGCTTTGCTTTGAGTGGAGTAACCCAAGAAAATTCCTTCATCACTTCTAGCATCAAACTTTCCTAGAACTTCATCTCTTTTAATGTAACATTTGCTACCAAATACTCTGAAATATCTCATAGTACGAGTGATGCCAAACCAAAGTTCATAAGGAGTCTTACCAGTATTGCTTCTAATTTGAACTCGATTGAGAGTGTAGACTGCAGTGCTGACAGCTTCTCTCCAAAACATCTGAGGAACATTTGCTTCCATCATCATTGTCCTGGATGCTTCCTGGATGGTCCGGTTCTTTCTCTCAACTACTCCATTCTGCTGTGGAGTCCTAGGAGCAGACAACTATCTCTTTATACCATGCTTCTCACAAAAGTCTATGAATTCACCGAATGTGAATTCACCACCTCTATCAGACCTCAGACATTTCAGTTTTAATCCGGTTTGATTTTCTACCATAGCCTTGAAGATTTTGAACTTCTCAAAAGCTTCTGATTTCTCTTTTAGAAAGGCAACCCACATCATCTGGGAATGGTCATCAATCAGTAACATGAAATATCTATCACCTTGCATACTTTTGATTCTTGTCAGACCACATAGATCAGTATGAACTAACTCCAATAATCCAGTAGAGGATTGATCCTTGCTTTTGAATGAGACTCTGCTCTGTTTACCTAGTTGACA
The DNA here is from genome assembly GCA_027924645.1 of Cunninghamia lanceolata. Lineage (NCBI taxonomy): Eukaryota > Viridiplantae > Streptophyta > Pinopsida > Cupressales > Cupressaceae > Cunninghamia > Cunninghamia lanceolata. Next base: position 3,432,720 of record BSBN01000311.1, on the reverse strand, counting down.
TTCTTTGCACAAACTATTTGTAGGTTTTACCAACTTTGGAAGATCTCTTATAGCCTGAGTATTGCTTATCTTGATGATGTTAGCAAAATTTACATGACATATCCTTCTATGCCATAACCAACTCTGATCAACTTGAACAAACAGACAACTTTTATTAACTAGATGGAAGATATTACATTTTGTTTGAGTACTGGATGCAATCTCAGTTCCAGATCTTTCAAAGATCCTGCACCTTCCATTCTTGAACCAGAGATCATAGCCTTTGTCCACCAACTGACTAACACTGAGAAGATTGTGCTTCAATCCTTCAACATACAGTACATTACCAGTTTTGTTCTTTCCATCAAAAGAGATAGTTCCCCTACCTCTGATTCTACTAGTAGAATTGTCACCAAACTTTACCATTCCTCCTTCATACCTTTCCAAATCTAAGAACTTGTTCTTGTCACCTGTCATATGGTGAGAGCATCCACTATCAATAACCCAATCATCCTTTTCTTCAACTTGGGCAGCCAAAGCTCTTTCTATAACCTTGGATTGATAGATTCAGGGGATATTAGATCTTCTTCCTTGATGGCAATGAACACCCATTCATTTCTGGATTTGTCTCCTATCTCAGATTCATCATCTGTTACTCCTTCATTATCACCTTCTTCATGAACATAATAACAATTCTTTTGGAACCTTTGTCTGTTAGAATTTGATCTTGTGGATCTTTCTGGACATCTTGAGGCAAAGTGACCAATCTTATTGCAGTTGAAGCACTTAAAGGGTAATTTTCCTTCATACTTACCGGATCCTCTTGGCAGTCTTTTTGCAATGAGGGCTTCAAGTTGAGCTGTTTCTGCTTCTTCCTCTTCCATGTCTTTTCTTGCTTTATCATACCATGATAGCTTCCTTGAAGAGTTTTCTCCCAGATCAAATCTTTGTTTGCCTTTCACATAGGCATTGGCTTTGAATGCAGATTCAATCTTGGGGGGATCATCTCCAAACTCGGTCATTTCAAATGCAGCCAATTTGCCAGCCAATTGGTCTCTTGTGACAGTTGTATGGGCTCTGAATTCATCAATGGTAGCAACCTTGATTTTGTAGGCAGTAGGAAGGGATCTGAGAATTTTGCAAACAATCTCATTTTCATCCAAAACTCCACCAGCATTCCTAATTCCACACACCAGCTCATTTACTCTTGGCATAAAGGTAGTGATATTTTCATCATCTCTCATCTTCAATCTTTCAAATTTCCCTTTGAGACTCTGCAACCTTGCACTCTTAACATACTCATCTCCTTCATGCAAAAGTTCTAGTTTAATCCACATCTCATAGGCAGTTGGTAGGTCAATAACATTTGAGAGCTCTGAGTTAGTTAATGCACTTAGAAGAGCCTCTTTAGTCCGCAGATTGTTTTCCACATCTGTGATTTCATTTAGAGTTGTCGGACCACCCTATGGAGGTACATATGGTTTTGTGACCATGGACAAGTAAGCTTTTCCCATGCACTCTAAGTGACATTTCATGCAACCTTTCCAAAGAGAGAAGTTGGTTGCATCAAACTTCAGACTATCCTTCTTATATGATGACATCCTGGATCTCCTCAAGCAGTTAAGCTCCTTTTTAGAGGAACTTGGCTCTGATACCAATTGTTAGATCTAGGGCACACAATTGAGAGGGGGGCTGAATCAGTTGTAGAAAAAAACATGCTTTTACTTCAAACACTTGATTCTTCTTTGTTATTTAGTAGCATATCAATTAACCATTCATGAAAGCATAAAGCATAAACACCAGAGCAGATAAACATCAACACATTAGACACCAAGATTTTGATGTGGAAAACCTGGTCAAGGGAAAAACCACGGGGTGATTAACCCAAGGCTTATTCTCTGTTAGAAGAATAAGAAAAATGGATGGCACATGCCAATTAGGGCTCAGTGCCTGAGTACACTGCTCACAAGGAGGCACACTGCCTACAAGAGACACACTGTCTACAAGATAACAAGTATTACAAACTTGAATTGGAGATTGACATTTTTACCATGCCTAGATCAGTTCCATTTAAGCCCAAAAACTCTTGCTCTGCCTTTCACACTTCTATTCGCTATATCACTCTCATCACCACAAGACACACTTCAAAATGAATTCACAAACCCTTATTTATACAAGGCATTGACTTAGGAACAATCATCTAAGTGGACAAACACCTACAAGATCATTTGCAAGACATGTAATACATCCGGTCGACCAGTCTTAAGAAGAACACCAAAGTTTGTGGTTATTCTTCGAATGCAAACTCTAAATTCAATGCAGACCACCAATAAGAATAGAACACGATCCGAAGATCACAAAAACCTTTCCTGAGTCATCAAGAATATCAACACTTTATCAGCTTACTCAAATTCTTCTGTTCTTCATCCGGAACTTCAATAACATAGTTTGTCATCACTGTCATAATGCAAAAGGTTCTTCTGGACCTCCAAATCATTCACAAATCTAGTTGTCACTTCACACTGACTTCTTCAACACTCCTTCCAATCTGCAGAATGAGATAATGTAATTCCGGATGTCATTAGACCAATCTGTGACACTCTGTCTCCATTGAACACCTGTTGGAACCGGTTCTACACAAGCAGCCATAACTTCTTCAGATCTTTATGTGGACCTCTGAAATCTTAACTAGAACATCTCAAGACTCATATCTACAAACCCTTTAAACCTCATCCTCTGATCCTCAACCTATTGAGTACTTTTTCCTTCTTCTCATCACTGTTCTTCACTGTTCCTGATGGAGACTAATTTCCTCAATAACCTCAGCACACAGCTCATCCAATCCTTCTTATCAATGCAATATGAGTATGTTGACATCAGTGACAACACTGGTTAACCTCATACTTGCAATAGGAGCTACCCCCATATGTGGTAGTGTTTACCAAAAACAAAACATTTCTTTGAGGCATTCTGTCAAATAGTTCACGTGCCTTGTCTATGCTTCCACATTTTGCATACATGTCTAACAGGGCAGTTGCAACTACAACATCTGACAAAATTCCTCTATCCTTTATGTATTGATGGATGTCCATACCCTATTCCAAAGCTCACATTTTGACACAGGCATGGAGGATGGTGGTAAAGGTTGTGGAATTTGGCTTTACACTAGCCAATTGCATTTGCTTTAAAATTTCTGAATCCTTTTCAACAAATCCATTTTGTGCATATCCAACAGTCATTGAAGTCTATGAGACCACATTTCTTTGAGGCATTCTATCAAACAGTTCACGTGCCTTGTCTATGCTTCCACATTTTGCATACATGTCTAACAAAGCAGTTGCAACTACAACATATGACAAAATTCCTCTATCCTTTATGTATTGATGGATGTCCATACCCTATTCCAAAGATCCCATTTTGACATAGGCGAGGAGGATGGTGGCAAAGGTTGTGGAATTTGGCTTTACACCAGCCAATTGTATTTGCTTTAAAATTTCTAAAGCCTTTTCAACAAATCCATTTTGTGCATATCCTGCAGTCATTGCAGTCCATGAGACCACATTTCTTTGAGGCATTCTATCAAATAGTTCACATGCCTTTTCTATACTTCCACATTTTGCATACATGTCTAACAGGGCAGTTGTAACTACAACATCTGACAAAATTCCTCTATACTTTATGTATTGATGGATGTCCATACCCTATTCCAAAGCTCCCATTTTGACACAGGCAGGGAGGATACTGGCAAAGGTTGTGGAATTTGGCTTTACACCAGCCAATTGCATTTTCTTTAAAATTTCTGAAGCCTTTTCAACAAATCCATTTTGTGCATATCCTGCAGTCATTGTAGTCTATGAGACCACAGTTCTTTGAGGCATTCTATCAAACAGTTCACGTGCCTTGTCTATGTTTCCACATTTTGCATACATGTCTAAAAGGGTAGTTGTAACTACAACATCTAACAAAATTCCTCTATCCTTTATGTATTGATGGATGTGTTGGGACAAAAATTCGAACCCTAAAGAATTCACCCATAAGATCCATTCCCCACCATGTACTTTTCATTTATTTAATCAATGTCCCTACATATCCGCCTTCGACCCACGAAAAATTCATATACGGTGTGTCAAAGCCTTAGTCTTTATGGAAGAACTTTCGACATATCGGCATGACTTCTTCAAAAATTACTTCGACACCCCGAAAAATGTTAAAAGGTAATCGGGAGATCGGTGTGACACCTTTAATGTGTCACATCGATAAAACGATTAAATCAATATTGGCATACATGAACACTTGACAAGTATTTCAAGCTGACATTTCAAATTTGAAGAGACAAAGTTATTAGAGTGTCGGGATGAATCTTTCTGAGGTCTCTTTGACATTCTGGCTTGAAAGGAACCTATCGATGAGATTTCAAAATATAGAAGTAACATTCCATTTCGGCATGATGGGGTGACTTAGAGATATGTCCTACCGAATGACCAATATTTCAAAGTGTCGAAGGGAGTCCATATTTAGTCTCCCTGAAAAAATGAACACGCTGATAATTAAGAAAACATTAAGGAAATGCACATATATCGAAAGGAGGGGATTTAGGCAAGACCACCATTTGTGCTATAACGAGGTCCCGATAAATAAATAAATAATAAATCCTTCAAACGAAATGATTATTTTGGCGAGGTGACAGGAGGTGATATGTTGCAAAAATTTAATGTTTCCCCAATGATTTGAAAGCTGTCATTAATGATCAGAGTAGAGTAAAAGGGGAAATCTTGAAATATTTGGTTTACTACGCAAGCACGGGAGTTGGGGAAAGCATCTGCAACTGATACAATTTAGTTTTCCAAGTAAGTATTCAGAAGCTTAAGCTTTCTGATTCAGAATTGCATCTAAGAAAAATATCTTGCATTCCATCATGGAAGAAACATCTGATAACCCTAAGGCTAAAAGGAAAAAGTTAAACGAAAGACACATGAACAAGGACTCAATAGATGAATGTCCAAAATCAGGGCAAAAATCCCAGAGGAATGCCCAATTAAATCCAAACACAGAGAAATTAGAGGATGAATACAAACAAGTAGGAGATGTGTGGACTCCCATAAGGGGGTATGATCTTTTCATCTACCACTACAAGAAAATACATAGGTGTTCCCCTATGTCAAACCCATGGTGGCTGAATTTAGGAAAGTTGGTAGTGCCAAATGTTTTTGTGAATGTGGAATTCTTGAAAATGTTCGCTGAAAGCTACAAACTACACAACTACATGATTGAATTGAAGGATGATACAAAATTTTTCCCTATCACCCAGGACTACATTTCAATGGTGTTCCAACTAGATAGTAGCTTTTATGTGAAATTCATAATTAGGGATTTAATTGGTGAATATTATAACTTGAGTAACAATTACAAAAGATGGAGGTTGCCTATGCACTAACCTCGTGATGTAAATAACAAATTAAGGGTTTTTTTAGTTGTAGAGGATCCCCCATTTTCCATTGAATTGTTTGAAGAATACTTTCAGTATATTATTACTCTATATGCCAATTGTTAGGAGTGGAGGCCTCAATGTTTATGGAAGTAGCTCCCATGGTTTTAACAACTGATATCCAAAGCCAACAGGCCCTACATTTTGATTATGTTGAGTTCTAAGCTAGTACCCTTCATAATGAACTAGTTTCCATAAAGGGAGGAGGTAGTAAATTCAGGCATTACTCGCTATTAATGCATCTTGTTTTGTATGAAGGCCAAAACTGGGGATCGTGGGACAAATACCTGGGAGTAAGGGACTTGGATATAAATGGATATGTGAAGCCTATCCAAAGATGGACTGCCATATGGGACAAGTGTGACAAATCCCATTATATATATTTTGAAGAGTACTTTGTGAAACCAGTTTATAAACACTTAGGACATCCTTATAATTACAACCTATCACCTGAAATTCAAAACTTTTTGAGACCAAAGGACAAGTATGAGACTGGAAAATTTGCTCATAATTGGGGAGATTAGTATTCTTACATTGACTGTACAAAAATAAGAGTGTTTGGGTTGGAAGGTTCTCCTCTACTACTACCAAAAACTTGTCCTGATAGGGTGGCTTAGATGGAGATTGTAAGATAGCTTGCTCTTTCTGATTTTATGCACTTAAAAAGACATAATAAGTAGTCTTTTATGCCATGCACTCTATGTTTTGGTGATTTCACAGTTATGTCCGATAAGGGGTACCAATTAATTGACAAAAAAATGGAACATTATAGGCTACCATCAAGAAGTTGCAGAGAAAGCTTTGATCCAGAAGGTTTCATAAATAGTGTCAAGACAAAACAAAAGCTTAGAGGATATGACCATGTTTTATTTGTCAATGATGACCTAGTTAGAAACTATGATGAGCAAGTTGCAAATGAAAGAAGAGATTTGTATTATAAGATAAAACTTGCTAAGGCTTGGAGGGTAGCCAAAAACCCCACTTATAGCAGAGCCTTCATGGATGTGAATGATCCTATTGAAAAGTTGGATACATTGATAATAAATGCTACAGATTTGATTCAAAATGTCCCTTCCTATGTTTTTGAAAGAAAAGGAAAATCTATTAAATGAACTCAAGCAGAAGATGAGATTCCTATTTGCCAATTATCTCCTCAACAAACTCCAAAAATTTCTTTTGAAGAAGAAAGTGAAGAGGAGAAAAATAAAGACTTGCAAGCATCCTCTTCACTTATTGAGAAATATGAGCCCCCTCTGGATAGAGAGGAAGTCAGAATAGAAACTTCTAACGAATTAACATATGATGTGAGATATTTGGCCAGTCAGAAATGCATTGCAGATGCTGATTTCATTAAAACCTCAGAATTCAAAACCTTCCTTTATGAGTACAAAGGAAAATAGGCTAGGGAAAGGATGAAGGACATTACTCCTAAAGTTCAAGAGGAAGTTCTACAAGAACTTCAGTCAGAAATAGACAATGCCATGAATGACATGACACTAGAAAAAGGTAGACAATTGCTCAAAGAAGCAGGAGTGGTATTGGTCCCTGGGTGAGACATGACTTCAGCCATTGTTTTTGATACCTTCAAAAAGAATCAAGAAAATAAAATGCATATTAGTATCAAGGCATTGGATAAGATTAAGAATGGATCAGGCTATGACCCTAATAAAAAGATATTGCTAATATGGTCCCTCTATCCTTCACATAAGAAACCTCAGATTATAAATAATCCTAATGAAGCATTTGGCCATTTGTTGATCCAGAGAGTTGAGGACATAGACCCTCTTGAAACTGCTGACCTCAATATCAATGTGGTAAGATTTACTAAGGCTCAGATTGAGCAGTTGATAAAGAAAAACAATGCTTATATGGATGAGAATGCAAAACTAAGACAAGAGGTGGCCACTTACAAGGATAGATTGCCTTCAAGTTCTTATTCACCCTACCTGGAAAAAGATCAAAAGATCCTTGAAGCAAAAGCTGATTCAAATTACTGGAAGACCAAAGCACAAAAGTTTCAAAAGAAAAGTAAACAACTTTAGGTCAAGATAAAATCAATCAAATACCACATGGCCTCAACATTGATCAAAAGAATATTTGATAAAATAATGAAGTTCAGTGACCAAACCTGGAGTATGCATAAAAGGACATATCTTGTACATCAAGAGCATAAAAGGATTCATTTGAGGCTATTAGAAATGAAAGAAGAATTGAGAGCTAAGTCAGGTCTCTAGGGTCAAATACTTGACGAATGTAACAACTTAATTGTCCAGCATGAAAAGTATAACACTACATTGACTAATGACCTAAATGATTTTGATCAAAACCTTGAGTTAACATTTCCAAACTTCTTTTCTGGAAGTGATCTTCAAGATAAGGATGAATGGGTAAGGGAAATGAGCTAGATGCTGCAACCACTCTTGGATAAGGTGAATGATGAAGAAAAAGTATTGGATAATACCTATCAGTGCCTCAAGAAGCTGTTCACCCTGGAATTTGCTATAAATGATATAATTGCTTCAGATACATGTGTTGAACAGCAGTACATTGATCACCTAGCTAGAGTAAACATGTTTATATCCAGGACATAGTGAATATACAGGAGTGCAGAGATACTTTTTTGAGCAGATACCTTGGACATGTCAAAACTGATCCTGAAGAGATGACTTTGCCAGACCTATGGGTCACGAGTCTACCTCCAATGAATAACCAAGCATAGTATTGATCACCTTGCGTATCTGCAAATTATTTTCTTATTTCCTTAATCATTGCATTAGTTAGGAGTATGTTTATGAAAAGGCATGCCCATTCGGCCTGAAGCTTGTTTAGCATCCCATAAATAAGGGATACTAAGGCCGCTTCAAATTATGAGAACAATTACAAGACTCGTTAATATATATATGCAAATCTAAAACCTGTAATACTTATGTTATGTTATATTCTCATGTGCTTTGAACTTGTAATTTAATGCAAAGGAGTAGAAGTTATTTGGTGGATTATATTTTTGGTGTTCAATTGTTGTGTGCAATTTCATGTTTATGAGCTGTGTGGTTGTCTCCAGAATGATTTCTTAAATCAGTTCAAATTAATATATCAAGGGTATGTTTAATTTGTCAAACCATAATTGTTGTTTTTGTATGATCAATTTGATTGTTTTATGTGGAAAGCTGATTTAATTCCTACTAAAGTTGCCTGTGTTTATTGGTCTCTGCCTAAGAGTTAAAAATCCTTTAAGACTGGTCATCTTGATAGGTTTCTTTTCCACTTGAAAAAAAATCCTTTCCTACGATCACAACGATTTAAGAGAATATCATTGAGATTAGTAAGAAGAACCTTACAACTCAAAATCTTTGCACATCTATACAAGGTGTAGATTCACCTAAGTGCCCAGTAATCTGAGTAAACCAATTATAGGGATCCATATACCATTAACTTTTGACTCTATTACCCAATAGATGAAAGCACTTGTCATCACAAATATCATTTCACAATCCTATTCATAATTTTCAAACTTCAAACAATATCATTAGGAACTAATAGGTAAAACTCTACATCTACCTCACACCTATGTGCCATAGTGAGTAGATTGCTCAAAATTAGAATCACTTTCAGGCTTCCAAAATCTGCTTTATCATTTAGGTACACCCACCTAGGTTTGCAGAGCCTAAAGAATAGGGGGTTTTCAGTTACATAAACCATGTTTCGTTAGCTAAAAACATATTAAGAGATTGGCACCCTCTTATGGTTTAATAACCAGCATTTTTGAGACCTAACAAGATGTCCATACCCTATTCCAAAGCTACCATTTTGACATAGGCAGGGAGGATGGTGGCAAAGGTTGTGGAATTTGGCTTTACACCAACCAATTACATTTGCTTTAAAATTTCTAAAGCCTTTTCAAAAAATCCATTTTGTGCATATCTTGTAGTCATTGCAGTCCATGAGACCACATTTCTTTGAGGCATTCTGTCAAATAGTTCATGAGCCTTGTCTATGCTTCCACATTTTGCATACATGTCTAACAGGGCAGTTGCAACTACAACATCTGACAAAATTCCTCTATCCTTTATGTATTGATGGATGTCCATACCCTATTCCAAATCTCCCATTTTGACACAAGCAGGGAGGATGGTGGCAAAGGTTGTGGAATTTGGCTTTACACCAGCCAATTGCATTTGCTTTAAAATTTATGAAGCCTTCTCAATAAATCCATTTTGTGCATATCTTGTAGTCATTGCAGTCCATGAGACCACATTTCTTTGAGGCATTCTATCAAATAGTTCACGTGCCTTGTCTATGCTACCACATTTTGCATACATGTCTAATAGGGTAGTTCCAACTATAACATTTGACAAAATTCCTCTATCCTTTATGTATTGATGGATGTCCATACCCTATTCCAAAGCTCCCATTTTGACACAGGTAGGGAGGATGGTGGAAAAGGTTGTGGAATTTGGCTTTACACCAGCCAATTGCATTTGCTTTAAAATTTCTGAAGCCTTTTCAACAAATCCATTTTGTGCATATCCTGTAGTCATTGCAGTCCATGAGACCACATTTATTTGAGGCATTATGTTAAACAATTCACGTGCCTTGTCTATGCTTCCACATTTTGCATACATGTCTAATAGGGCAGTTGCAACTACAACATTTGACAAAATTCCTCTATCCTTTATGCATTGATGGATGTCCATACCCTATTCCAAAGCTCCCATTTTGACATAGGCAGGAAGGATGCTGGCAAAGGTTCTGGAATTTGGCTTTACACCAGCCAATTGCATTTCCTTTAAAATTTCTAAAGCCTTTTCAACAAATCCATTTTATGCATATCCTGCAGTCATTGTAGTCCATGAGACCACATTTATTTGAGGCATTCTGTCAAATAGTTCATGTGCCTTGTCTATGTTTCCACATTTTGCATACATATCTAACAGGGCAGTTGCAACTACAACATCTGACAATATTCCTCTATCCTTTATGTATTGATGGATGTCCATACCCTATTCCAAAGCTCCCATTTTGACACAAGCAGGGAGGATGGTGGCAAAGGTTGTGGAATCTAGAATTGCATTTGCTTTAAAATTTCTGAAGCCTTTTCAACAAATCCATTTTGTGGATATCCTACAATCATTGCAGTCCATGAGACCGCATTTCTTTGAGGCATTCTGTCAAACAGTTCACGTGCCTTGTCTATGCTTCCACATTACATACATGTCTAACAGGGCAGTTGCAACTACAACATCTAACAAAATTCCTCTATCCTTTATGTATTGATGGATGTCTATACCCTATTCCAAAGCTCCCATTTTGATGTAGGCAGGGAGGATGCTGGAAAAGGTTGTGGAATTTGGCTTTACACCAGCCAATTGCATTTGCTTTAAAATTTCTGAAGCCTTTTCAACAAATCCATTTTGTGCATATCTTGCAGTCATTGCAGTCTATGAGACCACATTTCTTTGAGGCATTCTGTCAAATAGCTCACATGCCTTGTCTATACTTCCACATTTTGCATACATGTCTAACAGGGCAGTTGCAACTACAACATCTAACAAAATTCCTCTATTCTTTAGGTATTGATGGATGTCCATACCCTATTCCAAAGCTCCCATTTTGACACAAGCAGGGAGGATGGTGGCAAAGGTTGTGGAATTTGGCTTTACACTAGCCAATTGCATTTGCTTTAAAATTTCTAAAGCCTTTTCAACAAATCCATTTTGTACATATACTGCAGTCATTGCAGTCCATGAGACCACATTTCTTTGAGGCATTTTGTCAAATAGTTCACGTACCTTGTCTATGCTTCCACATTTTGCATACATGTCTAATAGGGTAGTTGTAACTACAACATCTGACAAAATTCCTCTATCCTTTTTGTATTGATGGATGTCCATACCCTATTCCAAAGCTCCCATTTTGACACAAGCAGGGAGGATGGTGGCAAAGGTTGTGGAATTTGGCTTTACACCAGCTAATTGCATTTGCTTTAAAATTTCTGAAGCCTTTTCAACAAATCCATTTTGTGCAGATCCTGCAGTCATTGTAGTCCATGAGACCACATTTCTTTGAGGCATTCTATCAAATAGTTCACATGTCTTGTCTATGCTTCCACATTTTGCATACATGTCTAACAGGGTAGTTGCAACTATGACATCTGACAAAATTCATCTATCCTTTATGTACTGATGGATGTCCATACCCTATTCCAAAGCTCCCATTTTGACACAGGCAGGGAGGATGGTGGTGTAGACACCCTAAAATGACCAAGTCATAACATCATTTGCATTTCGTCTAATCTGTCTAATCACCTACATTCAACGTTAATTAAATAATCTAATTATTTAATTAATTTCACCAAATTCTTCTAAATCACATAATTGCGACATTAATTGAATAAATTCTCTTTATTTAATTAATCAAATTAAATTCCTCTATTATTCTTCCACAATTAAATAATTTCAATTATTTAATTAAATCATTATCCTTTTTCAAATTTCAAGTCCACATTAATTAAATAAATCCAATTATTTAATTAATTCATCACAAATTCTATCTTATCTACAATTAAATAATTTACATTATTTAATTAAATCACTTGTTCTTCTAAATTTAAATAAATCATGCAAATTTATTTAAATTATCCCAATCCTCTAAAAATAAATAAAATCAAGTATTTTATTTATAATCTTCATATTCCTCTAATCTTGCACAAACAATTAAATAAATTAATTTATTTAATTTTCTTTTTCTTCTAAAAATAAATACAATTAAATATTTTATTTTATGTTCCTCAATCATGTAAAATTAAATAAATAAATTTATTTATTTAATTTGAGTTATCTTCCAATTCCTCTAAAAATATCATGTTAACTCATGTGTACAATCAGTCTTATTTTTAGAACTCTAAAAAAGGCAAAATTACAAGTTGAGTTATCTATTCAATCAATCTTGTTTTCATCATATCTTAATAAAAATATCCTTATGGATTGACACATGTCGTGTGCACATTCATCATGGTTATTTGTTTTATCTCCTCCGTTGATTCTTCTGAATTATCTGGACCATTGATCAATCTTCATTGAAATCTATATAAACCCCCCTCATCTCCTTCACAAAGCCTCTTCAATCACTTATTCTTAGGCATACTTAACAACGCTTTGAGCATACATCGCATTGATTGAGCAACTTCAGGATCTCTTAACATTGATATTTGAGCACTTTACTTGCTTGTTGCAACCATGGTTTTGTAGCACTATTGAGCAATCCACATTCATCCAAAGGGAACAATACAAATCTTGGTAAAAGCTTTCATGTTCCATTGATTTATTGTTAATGGCTTTTATTTAGATTCGTTCACTTTATGTTATTAGTTTTTTATTTTGTTAGTTTATCATAGTTGATTTTCCTCATACACATTCTGGCACACCTGGTGGAACCCACTAATCCCTCTTTTTCTTTGAGAAATTGATTTTTTTTGAAGTTACAGTATGGAACAGTGCAAAAGACACAGAAAATTGCTTTTGGCAATATCCTAAAGCACTTCTAGAGGCACAATATCGCACCCTTGGGCGATACTGTGGCGCTCCTGGTAACACAGAGCCGCACTTTTGGGGAAACAGTCCAGCGCAATTGGCAGTATCGTAAAGCACTTTTAGAAAATTAGGTTTTTTTGATCTTATTTTGGTGATTTTTGTAGGGTTTTACTCACTTAACTATCAATTGATTTGACTGACAAGCTGGTTTATTTGTCTTTCAACTGTCTTTGATACTTCCTAAGTTGACGTATTTAGGGGTATTTTTGATATTTGAGTTAACCTATCTATTCATGACACCTTTTGAGTTTTCTTGATTTCAGGATACAGATCTATTAGATATTACTTGTCAGAACATTAAAATCAACCATGAAATCATATATGGACTTAGTTATTTTGATAAAATATAACTTTTTCTGGATCTGAGTCTCGTGCAGTGCTTTTGGTTATATAGTACTGCGTTTCCGACAGCATAATATGGAGCTTCTGGGTTTGTTTCAGCGCATCCGGTGGCACAATAAGGTGCTTCTGGTATGTAACACAATGCTTATGGTGGCACAGTAAGGCGCTTCTGGTCTGCAACACATCGCTTTTGGTAAGATAGTACAACGCGTTTGGTCAATTTGTTTGTTTTTGCTAAACTTATGAGTTTTTGTGGAACTAATTGACTTGTTGTAGCTTCTTGTCACTCACACAGAGAAAAAAGGTTTTTCTAATATGTTCATACAGGACGAGCATTGAAGAAATCTTGATTTATTGCACTAAGTCTTAGAAACATATTGCCTTCTTAAGGGATAATTGAACAAATCATTTCAGCAATCTAAGTCTTAGGAACATACTACTTTTCTTAAGGGACAATGGACATGTATGAGAAAACACCTCAATTTTCTAAGGGACAATGGACATGAATTCTAAACACCTCAATTTCATAAGGGCCAATTGACAACTACAAACATGTGTGTGCCTAATTTAGTTGCACCTTATTTTTCTTATAACCGGACAATTGAACCTTTGTTTGACATGCATGCTCTTACATTTTAGTACTTCCTTTAGAAGGGCCTGCTTTTAGATTGTGCTTCATCCAAAAGGGACAACCCTAAGTAGAGTTTTCCTTTGAACTTCTATATAAGAGGGATAAGGCGAAAGCCAAGTCCTAACCGACGTCAGCCTTACCTTATGGTGCCAAACTGAAAAGAGGTGTACTAGCTCTTTGTGGAAACGATTTCACATTGAGCAAAGTGTTTGATACTCTTAGTAGGATTGGTTAAAGCTTTTAGTAGCTTGTCGCATTTCTTGTAAGGCGTTGGTCCCTCAAAGTTACTAAGAACCATTCTAGATAGTGACTACCCGATCTACCTCCGAACATTGCGGTAATCATTAGTGCAAGGGGAATTGATTTAAGCTCTTAAGATACTCACCATTGGCTCCCTTGAGAAGAAATAGTATTCCCTTGGCCATAAAGCTCTTGTGACCTACTTGAGCTTTCCAAGGGGAGGGTGAGATATCCCTACCTATCATCTCTTGCAAAGATACTAAATGTCCGACACCTTTATGGAATGACATTTTTATTGACAGAGTATTAAGATGTGAGCTGATCTACTGCAATGAAACCTTGTCTCTAGGGATAAAAAGTGCTTGTTATTGATTGCAATTGTCTTATACCTGTGGAAATATTGGGATTTTTTGTGAGCCTTGAACATACACTATCTATTGTGTCAGTCCCTTCTTTGCCAAATTTGTTTGCTGTGTTTTCTCTTGCCAAAGCAAATCCAACCAGAAACAAACCAAATCTATCAAAATTTGCCTTTTAAAGCATCATACACTACTTCAGCGCCTCTGGTATTATAGCAGCTCGCCCTTGGTGGTACAGTAGCTCGCTTTTGGTCACTATAGCTCACCTTTGGTATAGCAATAGCTCGCCTTTGGTAGCTCAGTCCATCACCTTTGGTATTACAGTAGAATGCTTTTGGTTGCACAGTCTTGCACCTCTGGTCAAATAGTATAGCACCTTTGGCCCAGTAAATTATGCATCAGAGTTTGTCTTTGTCAAAACAGAAGCAGAATCTCAGCATTAGTTTTTTGTCCTAGTGTATTCCATGGTAACCACTAGGCTCCAGCAAACTATGAAGTCCAAGCAAGTTGTCCCTAGGAAGTGCAAATCGCCTCCTCATACACCACAATCAAGCCGACTCAACACTACTCCCAAGGTTACTCCTAGGACACCTGCGGTGAAATCAACCAGCTCTCCGAACATGCCGCACCTTGACCAATCAAGCAACCCACAAGAGGGTAGAACCCCTTTGGTAAGTACACCTTACTATACCACTGGCTTGCCTCTGGATTTTGTCCCACAAGGTTATACTGCCAATCCAGTCCCATCTCTGGAAGAAAGAGTTCCTTTTGTAAGTACACCTCATTACACCATCGACTTGCCTCTGGATTTTGTCCCACAAGGTTATACAACAAATCAAGCCCCACCTGAAGAAGAGTGACACTTTGAAATAGGTCAATCCTCTCAAGAAGACGGGTAGGATCTTGATGAATTAATACAAGATCCTAGAGCCATGGCCACCTTTGACAAAATCCTTAGCGAGAACCAAGATCATTTCTTTCGCTTGCTAGTAGAGCAAGGAGCCAAATTACCCAAAGGTTTTGATCTATCCACGCTTAGAGAGCCTAACAAAAAACAAGACACCATATAAGCGGTGCAAACCATGTCAACAGTGATCACGCCTTTACCCGAACAAGGCTCTCAAGGGAAAATGATTGCACAATATGAAAATCGCCTTTATCAAAACCCAACAGGAAAGAGGGCCATATCACCGCTTCTAACTCCTATGGAAATCTACAAACACCAACATGAGACTCTTCAATGCCAAGCAAAGCTAGCTAAACAGGCCCCCATAGCTCAACAAACTCCTAAAGTGTCCACACCAATCGCAAGTGGAATTTTGGTTACCCCATCATGAATAGGTTTCCCACCAAATTACAATCTGGGGAACAACTATGTAGCCATGCAAGAAGGGTCTCAACAAACACCACCTCCCATATCATCAAACCTTCATGTCTCTCAACCAACTAGAGTCATGCAATCCCACCCACAACATTCTTTTGTACTCATCCCCAATCAACCATTGCAAATCACATCTACCTATGTCCCTCCTCCACTACGTTCATCAGCACTAAATTTCTTTCACACATTGCCTAGCCACCCTCAACTGTCCCAACATCAAGTTTCCCAAAGCTATGTGCTACAATCGCAACCTAACCCACACTTTAGCTTTCCTCCACCCAATTCTTTTCTTCAACCATCACAAAGCCAACATTCTTACCTAGCACCACCCCCACCTCCTCGTAATCAAAGCATCCAATTCCAATCCAATCTCAACGCAACATACAACGCATACGACCCCAACCAATCATACGACCCTTATAATACCAATGCACATGGCTTACACTACAATTTTCGGTATGGGCAACAACAACCATTTCTAGGACAATAGGAGATGTTTCCAACCCCTCCCACAATGATGGAGCTCAAAATTGCGGAAGTTCAACAACAACTATCTGATCTTATGTTTGACCACACCAAGAAGACCTTCTCTTTAGAAGAAGTGTGTCCTTATCCTTTTGATCGATCATTACCCATGATCCCTTTTCCTCAAAATTTCACTATTCCCAAGTTTGATAAATACAAAGGAAAAGGTGACCCAAAAGACCATCTTAGGGAATTCTATCTTGCTTTCTTTGAGGTCTCACATAACTACACATATCTTATGCATGTCTTTCCTCGTAGTCTTGGAGGTCAAGCTATAGAATGGTTCTCACACTTACCCACAGGTATCAAGTCTTTTAACGAGCTAGCAGAGAAATTTGCCACCCATTTCTCCTACAAGGCAGAGCATGAGATTTCCATGACCGATCTATGTAATAATAAACAAAAAAATGGTGAAACTTTCATTTCTTTCCTTCAATAATGGAGACAAATGGCTAGCAAATTTCCTTTCAAGATTCTTGAGAAACATCTTGTTAGCATATTTGTGCAGAACCTTAACCAAGAGTTAGGTTTTCACTTGCAAATTCTTAGTGCTACAACCTTTGATGAAATCACGTACAAGGGAATTAACATCGAAAAGGCCCTCATTGCTAAGGGTGTGGTCAAAATCTTCAAAGAAACTAAAGACAATGCTCCTCAACACCAAATGAACGATAAACTCAAATATTGGAACAAAAACAAAAACGTGGTCAATGATGGGGTGGTCGATTCTAAACATGTCCGAAGTTTGCAAATGCCGCTGCAGCTTTCCAAACCAAGTCAAGCTCCACCTGAACAATAGCAACAATAAAGACAACCTTATCAAAACCAACAACAGTGACAACAAGAGCAACCTCAACAAGATTACCCTCCGCGGCGTCAATTCACTCCCTTGGGAGAACCCATAGAATCAGTCTTACAGAAGCTTTTACACAAAGGCCTCATCACCTTACTCGATGCTCACCCATATGGCGAACCAGTTTACAAAACTACACAATATAGAGAAAATAAATATTGTGAATCCCATCGGAGCAAAGGGCACAGAACCACATCATGCATGAAACTCAAGTACCTAATCCAAAATCTCATTGAAGGCAACCAAATCTCTCTTGAAGATGATCCACCAGCTCAACACACGAACAAAGACCTCAACATGTACAAGGAACCATTTCCTCACCATGGTCTGCCTCCTCCTCAGGATAAAGGTAAAGGTATCAATCATGCTTCTACTTCCTTTGACTCCATTGTAGGTCATTTTGAAGAGAGTCGAGTGTCTACCCTCACAATCAAAGGCAACTCTATGGATTGTGCTATTACAACTTATTGTGGTCATGTCACCATTCATGGTCCTACACCTAGTCTCCCAGATCAATCTAATTATAATCTTGTTGAACATCTAGGGAAAATGCCAGCACAGATCTCTATCTTGGACCTCCTACAGTCATCACCTACACATAGAGTAGTGCTAGAAAAAGCCCTCCAAGAGTCTTCGGTTCCTAACAACATAGCGGTCGTGGATTTCTGAGCTATAGTAGGTAACATTTCTTCGCCCTACAATGTGGTCTTCTCTGAGAAAGACCTCCCTTCCCATGATCCATGTCACAATGATGCCCTTCATATTGAAGTTCTCATCCATAAGCACAAAATCAAACGTATACTCATAGATGGTGGTGCTGGTCTCAACATCTGTTCTTTAAAGTTACTTAAACAATTGGGATACTCTGATGATCATATCAACATTGATCAAAGTATTACAATCAAGGGATATGATGATGCTGAACGCTGCTCAGAAGGTGTTATCCACTTGCCTATACAACTGGGCCCCGTCATGCTTGAAACTCGGTGCCAAGTCCTTGACATTGAGCTGCCTTACAACATTATCCTAGGCTGCCCATGGATCCATGCATTGAAAGCTATTCCCTCCACATACCATCAGTCTCTAAAGTTCTCATACAATGGTACAGAGATCACTATCCCAGAAGAACCCAATCCTTTTGAATTCTATCATTTCTTGCAAGTCAGCTATAAGAATTGCAACCAAGTGCCTAAAAATGAAAAAGCCCTTGAATCCCCACTAAATGTTGATCCTAAAACTTTGACACAAGCCTCTACAAGTGAACCTAATCCTCTTCCTAAAATCAAAGCTCACATTCGTGATATAGGCTTTGGAACATATGATATCTCAAAATCTTGTTGTGTGGGGCAGATGCCTTTGTCCCCTAAATCTTACGGCCAACTGCCCATTGCCAAAGTAACTAAAAAAGCAGTTATTCCTCCCCCAGCATTTCTAAGCCAATTCCAATAGGGACAATTATTGGAAGAGGAAACTATTGAGGACATTTCTTCTTGGTTCTATAAAGAGAAAGAACCAGTTACAATACCAGTCAAGCAATATGGCAATGGCTTAAGGATAGTCAAACACATGGGCTATAAAGGCAAAGGTGGCCTTGGGAAATAGAATCAAGGAACAATGGAGACCATTATTGTGATGAAGAAACTAGACAAAAAGGGTTTAGGATTTGCTAAGAATCACGTGTCTTGGACATCGAGGGTATCCTTGACAAGGTGGCTGAAACTTCTATCGCAGATTTGACATTTTTTGAGGATATCATTGATGACTCTTCCCTCCATATGACTGACCTATTCACTAAATCCTCTGTCTTTATGCTATCATCTGTATCCTTAACCTCCACCACGAACACCTAGAATGTAACACTTGTCTACCCTAAACTTATCGATTGGGACCAACAAGGGTCCCCTGTTATAGATGTATTTCAGAATGACAAAGCTATAGCTGAGTTCATGGGACTTTGGGAAGGTATCCCTCTTGGTGATCATAAAGTAGGTTTTGTAATGGAACTAGAGCCAACAGCTTATTTTGGTGAGAATGCCAAATCCTCCAGTCGCAAAAGTAAAAATAAAGAAAGATCTCTAGGTGAAAACCACACTGTGGCACCTCCCGATCACAAAATAGTAAAAACAAAGGACGTATCCAAAGGTGAAAACCCAATTGTGGCACTTGAGGATGGAGGATTTAACCTTCCCTACCATCTAAGTATCAAGAGAAGTCAGCTCTCCTAGTGGAAGATTCTATAGAGATAAACCTTGGCACAAAGCAAAATCCCAAGACCACATTCCTGGCAGCATCATTATTAGAAATAGAGCACAGGAATCTTAACACATTCTTCTTATAGTGAACCATCAACTTGGCATGGACCTATGCTAATATGTCAGGGCTAGACCCTAAGCTAGTGGTTCACTATCTCACAGTTGATCCAAAAGTTAAACCAGTCAAGCAAAAGCTGAGGAAGATGCACCCACATGTAGCTCTCTTAGTAAAAGTGGAAATACAGATGTTGTTAGATGCAAAGTTCATCTGATTTATTGATTATTCAGACTGGGTATCAAACATTGTACCTATGTCTAAACCCAATGGGCGCATCTGCATGTGCAATGATTTTAGAGATCTTAATAAAGCATGTCCCAAAGATGACTTTCCATTACCAAACATTGATATTATAGTAGACTTGACAGCAGGTCATGAAATGCTTTCTCTCATGGACGGATTCTCAGGCTACAATTAGATAAGGATAGTAGAAGAAGATCAACATAAAACAACCTTTACTTGTCCTTGGGGTAACTATTGTTGGTGTGTCATGTCGTTTGGTCTAAAGAATGCAGGGGCAACTTATCAAAGAGCAATGATAGTGATATTCCATGATCTCTTTAATCATATCATGGAGGACTATGTTGATGACATACTAGCTAAATCTTCTAAGGCAGATCACATACAAGTTCTAGGACAGATCTTTGACAAGCTCGAGAAATACCAAGTAAGACTCAATCCAAAGAAGTGTGTCTTCGGCGTAACATCAGGGAAGCTATTGGGATACATTGTATCTTGCAGAGGTATCGAAGTAGACCCCACAAAAGTCAAGGCTATCATGGAGATGCCTCCACCAAAGAACCTCAAAGCATTAAGGAGCCTTCAAGGAAGGTTGCAATCCATTAGGCATTTCATCTCACAGCTAGCAGATAAATGTCAACCATTTCAACACTTACTCCGAAAGGATGTCTCATTTCGATGGGATGATAAGTATCAAGCAACATTTGATCAGCTTAAAGAGTATCTAGCTACACCTCCTGTATGGGTTCCACCAGTTGCTAATAAACCTTTGATATTATACATCTCAACTACAACTTCAGCCCTCGGGGCTCTCCTAGCACAAAATGATGAATCCAGAAAAGAGCATGCAATTTATTATCTCAGTAGAACCTTGGTGGGATACGAACTCAATTATTCACCGATGGAAAGAGCTTGTTTAGTAGTAGTGTTTGCTTCCCAAAAATTATGGCATTACATGTTGAACCAACACACAAATCTTATAGCCAAAATTGATCCATTGAAGTATCTACTAGCAAAAGCAGCTCTTACAGGTAGACTAGCTAAATGGGTCATGATACTTAGTGAGTTCAACATTGAGTATACGGATCGCAAAGCAATCAAAGGACAAGCCCTAGCAGATCAACTAGCAGAAGCACCCATGACAGATATACATCCTATGGTAGCAAACTTTCCAGATGAGAATCTCTTCACTCTTGCCAACTCAATAATGTGGAAGTTGTACTTTGATGGTTCCTACGCACAGCATGGATCAGGGGCCGGCATCTTGTTTATCACACCTCAAAATGACTATATTCCAAAGTTATATCGGCTTGCATTCCCTTGCACCAACAACATTGCCGAGTATGAAGCACTCCTCATAGGTCTCAATACAAAAGTTCAATGGGACATCACAGAATTACAAGTATATGGAGACTCACAGCTAGTCATTCACCAAGTCACAGATGAGTACCAAACAAAAGATGAAAAGTTGGTCCCCTACAAGCAACTAGTGGATGCCTATAAACCACACTTTTCTAGCATCACATTTGAGCAAATTCCAAGAGAGCATAACAAGGCTACAGATTCTATGGCTTCTGTAGGGTCACTGATTGACATGCCGGCTAATACATAGAAATGCGAATTCTTGATCGAGCAATTGTTGATACCATCTGTCGATGTTCCTGTTACTGAAATCATCTGCGAACTTGTTGGTCCCAATTCCCCATGGTACAAAGATATCTATGAATACCTTAAACACAATACCTTTCCCCCTGACCTATCATCCACCCAACGCAAAACATTTATCTGTCAAAAAAATTCATCCTCTAGTGAAAACCTGGCTAACAGGTGCCTTGGATAAGTACCATAGTGAAAACCTGGCAAACAGGTGCTATGTGTAGAGTCAGCACCCATTGTCTATCGAGTCTTGTTCATTTCTTGTTGTCACAACGCACTTCATCCATCCATCCATAATAAAACCATTGACCTTGTTTGCATTTCCATCTCCCTATCTAGTATAGCTTGGAAATTTGTCAGTGTCCACCATCATCATCCCACACCTTGATATGTGTCAGCAGTTAGCATTGTCTTGTCCTAGGTCAAAGATTTCTGTGTCTTCTTCATTGGTCACCTATGCAGTTTCCTCTACCAAAATGGGGGCAACTCTTTCCTTAACCTAGGTCTAGGAATGGATCCTTGTTCATGGTTCACAAAGCACTTCAATCTTTCTCCTTTCCGCAAATAGCATCCTTTAACGAACACATCGCTCCTATGATAAGGCTGTTATCTTCTCAACACTTTTCCTACATCGTCACAACCACCAGAACTACATATTATCATCTTCTCAATCTTAAAGCACCTTGATCCCATGGATATGGGTATGTAGGCAGTCTGGAATACGAAAGAAGTATCCAGTACTCAAGTACATAAGATTTTCCCCTCACCACCTTGACCCATCTCACCACTCTATCCAAAACTACATATTATCATTTTTCATCTTTCCTCGTAATGTGCCTTGATCCCGTGGATACAGGGTATGTAGGCAGTTTGGAATATGAAGGATGTATCCAGTACTCAGGCACATACGATTCATCATTCTCCACCCATTCAACCCATTGGCATGTCATCTTTCTGGTGTTCTATTTTTCAAAATCCATTCACCTCGACTTGACTAACTCAAGCAGCAAGCTAGCGCATCCTTTCAAAGCAAAAGTTATTAGCAAACCTGAAGCAGAGCAGCTTGCTTCCAGAGTCATCTACTTTCCTATTCTGATTGCCAGCATCAGCTAAGTCTAGCTTAACCAAAGCACCAGATCACAAGCTTGTCTTCTATAGAATGTTCCATTGTTGAGACCAACACACGCGTCTCCTGCGACATGTGGCATCTCCCGCAGAAAGACATTGTCTTTTTAGGTAGATAGCCCCCTTTAATGGACACACTGCTCCTACAATAAGGTTGTTATCTTTCCTTTCCAATCTATCCTGAGCAACCTCTTTGGCAAGAGAATATGTTGGCTGTATGTTTAGTTTGTAAGTCAGTCAATTTGCTTTATGATTTATTTTTTGTTCCTTTTCTATTACCTATTCAAGACTACCTTGATTTATCTATAATCTTGGTATGTTGCGATGTAGTACGGATTGGGGGCATAGTCATTGCTTTGGTGTGCTGTGTTTGAGGAATGATCTTTAGCATCTTTTTTGGCAGCATATTTATCTTGTGTGTGTTACGACCTAGCATCTTACATATTAATATTCTTCTTGCATTTATGTATTGAAGTTTATTTTATGTTTAAGACTATGGCTCATTCACATGTACCAACAAGGTTATATTATGTCTAAGGGATCTAAGTTCAAACTGCTTGCTTGCAGAGTCAACGTCCATGCACTCGGATATTATTGCACCTTGGTCTTTTACACCTTAGTGGCGAACTATCCACATGCTATATCAAAAATAAGGATTTCTCTTTATATACAAATGTGAAACCAATGCAACAAGCTCATCATTCGCCCATGGCCTTATATCGTTTTCAAAGCAATGATCGATCAATAGTCTATGTCTTCCATCTCCTCTTTTCTTCTCTCTGGTGCATCTCTGCAAAACCCACATGTTAGATATCACTAGTCATAGCATTTGTATCATCATGTTATCACAAGTCATAGCATCTGTATCATCATGTTATCACAAGTCATAGCATCTATATCATCATACATCTATAAGCATCATATAAGCAATATACATCATCACATAAATCCATAATCCTACTTACATATCATCACATCCATGACATCAAGAAGTGCGTATACATAAGAATGAACATCAATGAGCAGAATAGATCATCATATATCTCATGTGAAGGTCATCATAATACAAAATGTATGTGCCTACATCAATAGTCCATCTATACATCAATATAGTACATTAAGGCTATCAAGAGCCCGCAATATATACATCAGGATGCACGCAGGCATCAGTCCAAAATGATACAAAATGATACAATATACAAATATACATGCTCTAGTGGGTAGAGCTGCCCTCCTGCTGTGGCCCCTGTCCTCCACCTGTGCTTGGTGCAGGTCCCCCTGCTGGTCCTCCTCCCCCTGGTGGAACCCCTGGTCCTCTAACTGAGGACAATGACTGCCCTATCCTCCGGGACCCGAACGCTCCAGACCTGCTCCTATCTTTGTAACTAGGTGCCTGCTGAGTTGCTGGTACTGCACCCATGTAGATCCCCCTATAGTACTCCGCCTCTCTCCCTACTGACACTAGCTCTCCCTTTACGTGGACAAGCTCACTATACAGTGTCCTCTGGTCTGTACCCAGTACACGGCGTGCCTCATCTCTCTCCCGTCTCATCCTCTATAGTGTGGCCTTTGCTGTCAGCCGTAGCTGGGCCTCTGCATCCCTCTCTCATGTCACCTAGGCTAACTGTCCATCATCCACTGCTGGTGCGGGTGCAACCTGTGCCTGTGCCTGGCTCTATAACTGTGCCTATGCATGTGCTAGGGCTGTCTATGCTGCTATGGTTACCTGTGTCTGCACTTGTGCGAGTGCCTCCACCTGTCTGCCTTTGCCCTGGCTGCATTCCTATCTCTCCTCAGCCTCATCATCTGGAGCTCTAATCAAGTTCTTCGAGCTATCTCCTCCTGTAAGAGACGCTCGGCCTGCTGTAAATCGGTCTCTACGACTAGATCCCCCTCCTCAGCCATCTCCACATCTGCCTGCTAGCCGCTGGCCTCTCCAACTACCTGTTGTCTCACCTCTCTGGGCTGTCACCTCATCCTGGCCTATGCACCTGGGACTAGTACCTCCCCCACTACTCCTGCCACCCCTGTTGTAGTCAACTGCACTGGCTTGTGTGTCTGCTAGTACCTGTCATACTCTGGCAGTGTCCCCAGATCTGCCAGTCCTATATCCCAATCCCATCTCATGGGGACAAGTCCTCGTACCTCTGCCAAAGCTATAGCTACTGGAATCTTTGCATCCCAGTCCCCAACCTCCCGCCACGTCCTAGCATGTGTTGCCTCACCGACTGGCAGTCCTTGTGGTAGCCCAAACTATCTAAGCACCCACTCTGGCAGGTATCTCTCTATGGTATCTATCCACCTCCCAAATAGATATTGAGCCTAGAGGTAGTACATAAGCTACTCGTGCTCATCCTCCCACTCCTCTCAAAGTAACCATGGCCTCCAAACAAATAGGTCCATCTCATCAATCTGTCACCTCTAGTGGCTAACGGATCCCAGCCTCTGGTGTGTGATGACTCCCTTGTACAGAAACGCGTATGGCTCTCCCCTCTCCCGATGGCGTTGTGTCATGGGTATGATCATGGGGATATGCTCCCACGCCCACACCTGTAGTAAAGTCACCCCTGTTGAGAGGCTGCGGCCCCTCCTATAAACACAATCATGCATATCGCAATACAACTGTCCAAGCACACAAGTCCCCCATGCGTACTTTGTCCCATGTATAAACATACCTGATAGTATTGTGCCTGATCCAACAGATAGCCCTCTGGATCGCCTGTCTAGGCACAAGAAACTGCCAATCAGTGATAGAACTATCCATCTGATCCTGTCACAGAGTCATGGGACGTCTGCCCACCGAATATCCCCATCATCTATCCTCAGGTCATCTGTGCAAAAGACCTCTACCAAGCCTGCATCGCCCCACACCAGGTCAAAATCCACTCTCTCTCCATCAATCTGAATCCTCAAGATGTGATACACATCCTCCAGCTTCACTGTCCTCTCCCCTGTCAGAAAGTGAAATGAGCCTATCTCACTACGAAATCTCTCCACAACTGCTGTGACTAGGGTGAGATTCACTCTAATATGTGTCAAGTGCTCTACATGCCATAATCCTGCATGCTCTAGGAATGCATCCTCCTCCCATGTCAGTTGTACCACCTCGTGTGCTATGGGGTGGAGTCACTCTCTCGACATCAGCGGAAACATAATCCTCTACATCCAAGCAACCACTTGTTAATCAGTATAACCATTTCTTCATTATCCTACCTACATCTATTTTATGTTGTGCAACCTCAGACCAACCTCTCCCCTTTGGTAAGCTAGGGTAGTCAACCCTTTGGTCAACCCTAACTCTCATTTTCTTCTACCTCAACAAAAGTGCTTTGTTTTATACAAAGGTGCTGTACTGTCTCACCAAATGCGCCGCACTATCTATTCAGATGCGCTATGCTGTACTACACCAAGGGTGACTTGTTTTACAAGTGCGCCTCGCCATGCTTCCACCAGCACCTCACTACGCTACCAGACGCAACTCGATTTCTTCCCTCCCAAACCAACCACGCCTTGCTACCTAGCCAACTGTGCTGCACTATTCTACCAAGAGCACTTCAGCTTCCCACCAATCGCACTACGGCGCGACGCCTAAAAGCCAATAGCGCTTTATTTTTACCAATAGCGCTGCACTATCTACCAAACGCGCTGCGGCGTGCCAAAAGCACCTTACCTGACTACCAATAGTGCCATTCTAGCCTAAAGCACTTTTGGCTGACCTAAAAAACCTACCTCATTCTAGCCCTAAACCGCCCTAAAATGTCAAATTAAAATGAGGCTTTCAGACTCTTACTACCGCTGGAGCTTCTGTTGGCCTCCCATATGTCCGCACTAGCTCTGCCCGATGCCTGTGTGCTGGAATCGACATCTCTCCTCATTGTCAGCTCCTTCCACTCAACTCTCTCACCCTAAGTTTGGAGGCTCTACTCTCTAAATTTAGAAACTCTTAGGGTGCAAATGAGGATTGTGGTCCCCTTAGGAACTATTTATAGTGTCCCTCCCGCATTTTTTTTCTTCCCAACCCATTCTGCTTTTCCTTCTACCTTCTCGCACACTCGTCTAGTCGAGCGTCAAACCAATTCTTCTGTCGTTTCCCTATCTTCTTGCTCGAGGGGGCATACGTTGGGGCAACTACCTACGCTGGGGCATCAAAACTTGTATCGTATCTTCAACAATCAATTTCTTTGACACAACGCTGTAAACTACATTGCATCAAAGAGGGGCAAAATGTAGACACCCTAAAATGACCAAGTCATAACATCATTTGCATTTTGTCTAATCTGTCTAATCACCTGCATTCAACATTAATTAAATAATCTTATTATTTAATTAATTTCACCAAATTCTTCTAAATCACATAATTGCGACATTAATTGAATAAATTCTCTTTATTTAATTAATTAAATTAAATTCCTCTATTATTCTTCCACAATTAAATAATTTCAATTATTTAATTAAATCATTATCCTTTTTCAAATTTCAAGTCCACATTAATTAAATAAATCCAATTATTTAATTAATTCATCACAAATTCTATCTTATCTACAATTAAATAATTTACATTATTTAATTAAATCACTTGTTCTTCTAAATTTAAATAAATCATGCAAATTTATTTCAATTATCCCAATCCTCTAAAAATAAATAAAATCAAGTATTTTATTTATAATCTTCACATTCCTCTAATCTTGCACAAACAATTAAATAAATTAATTTATTTAATTTGGTTTTTCTTCTAAAAATAAATAAAATCAAATATTTTATTTATAATCTTCTGTTCCTCAATCATGCACAAATAAATAAATAAATTTATTTATTTAATTTCAGTTATCTTCCAATTCCTCTAAAAATATCATGTTAACTCACGTGCACAATCAGTCTTATTTTTAGAACTCTAAAAAAGGCAAAATTGCAAGTTGAGTTATCTATTCAATCAATCTTGTTTTCATCATATCTTAATAAAAATATCCTTATGGATTGACACATGTCATGTGCACATTCATCATGGTTATTTGTTTTATCTCCTCCGTTGATTCTTCTGAATTATCTGGACCGTTGATCGATCTTCATTGAAACCTATATAAACCCCCCTCATCTCCTTCACAAAGCCTTTTCGATCACTTATTCTTAGGCATACTTAACAACGCTTTGAGCATACATCACATCGATTGAGCAACTTCACGATCTCTTAACATTGATCTCTGAGCACTGTACTTGCTTGTTGCAACCATGGTTTCGTAGCACTATTGAGCAATCCACATTCATCCAAAGGGAACAATACAAATCTCGGTAAAAGATTTCATGTTTCATTGATTTATTGGTAATGGATTTTATTTAGATTCATTCTCTTTATGTTATTGGTTTTTTATTTTGTTAGTTTATCATAGTCAATTTTCCTCATACACAGGTGGCAAAGGTTGTGGAATTTGGCTTTACACTAGCCAATTGCATTTTCTTTAAAATTTCTGAAGCCTTTTCAACAAATCCATTTTGTACATATCCTGTAGTCATTGCAGTCCATGAGACCACATTTCTTTGAGGCATTATGTCAAACAGTTCACGTGCCTTGCCTATGCTTCCACATTTTGCATACATGTCTAACAGGGCAGTTGCAACTACAACATCTGACAAAATTCCTCTATCCTTTATGCATTGATGGATGTCCATACCCTATTTCAAAGCTCCAGTTTTGACACAGACATGGAGGATGCTGGAAAAGGTTGTGGAATTTGGCTTTACACCAGCCAATTGCATTTGCTTTAAAATTTCTGAAGCCTTTTCAATAAATCCATTTTGTGCATATCCTGTAGTCATTGCAGTCCATGAGACCACATTTCTTTGAGGCATTATGTCAAATAGTTCATGTGCCTTGTCTATGCTTCCACATTTTGCATACATGTCTAACAGGGTAGTTGCAACTACAACATCTAACAAAATTCCTCTATCCTTTATGTATTGATGGATGTCCATACCCTATTCCAAAGCTCCCATTTTGACATAGGCAGGGAAGATGGTGGCAAAGGTTGTGGAATTTGGATTTACACTAGCCAATTGCATTTGCTTTAAAATTTCTAAAGCCTTTTCAAAAAATCCATTTTGTACATATCCTGCAGTCATTGCAGTCCATGAGACCACATTTCTTTGAGGCATTTTGTCAAATAGTTCACGTATCTTGTCTATGCTTCCACATTTTACATACATGTCTAACAGGGCAGTTACAACTACAACATTTGACAAAAATTCCTATATCCTTTATGTATTGATGGATGTCCATACCCTATTCCAAAGCTCCCATTTTGACGCAGGCAGGGAGGATGCTGGCAAAGGTTGTGGAATTTGGCTTTACACCAGCCAATTGCATTTGCTTTAAAATTTTTGAAGCCTTTTCAACAAATCCATTTTGTGCAGATCCTGTAGTCATTGCAGTCCATGAGACGACATTTCTTTGAGGCATTCTATCAAATAGTTCACGTGCCTTGTCTATGCTTCCACATTTTGCATACATGTCTAACAGGGCAGTTGCAACTACAACATCTGACAAAATTCCTCTATCCTTTAGGTATTGATGGATGTCCATACCCTATTCCAAAGCTCCCATTTTGACACAGGCAGGGAGGATGGTGGCAAAGGTTGTGGAATTTTGCTTTACACCAGCTAATTGCATTTGCTTTAAAATTTCTAAAGCCTTTTCAATAAATCCATTTTGTGCATATCCTATAGTCATTGTAGTCCATGCGATAACATTTCTTTGAGGCATTCTGTCAAATAGTTCACGTGCCTTGTCTATGCTTCCACATTTTGCATACATGTCTAACAGGGCGGTTGCAACTACAACATCTGACAAAATTCCTCTATCCTTTATGTATTGATGGATGTCGATACCCTATTCCAAAGCTCCCATTTTGACACAGATAGGGAGGATGGTGGCAAAGGTTGTGGAATTTGGCTTTACACCAGCCAATTGCATTTGCTTTAAAATTTCTGAAATCTTTTCAACAAATCCATTTTGTGCATATCTTGCAGTCATTACAGTCCATGAGACCACATTTCTTTGAGGCATTCTATCAAACAGTTCACGTGCCTTGTCTATGCTTCCACATTTTGCATACATGTCTAATAGGGTAGTTGCAACTACAACATCTGACAAAATTCCTCTATCCTTTATTTATTGATGGATGTCCATACCCTATTCCAAAGCTCCCATTTTGACACAGGTAGGGTGGATGCTGGCAAAGGTTGTGGAATTTGGCTTTCAAACAAATCATACTCATAGAGTCATGGCTTTAGGTCATGTATGTTATGGTAACAAGGGATTCCAACTATGGTTACAATAGCTAAGACTACCCTCATTTGTGACCATAACAAGGTTCTTTGACAACACTATCTTGCTCTTCACACTGGGTACTATATAGGCCAATATTGGGTTGAAGAAATCATTTGATGGTTACCTATATAGTGATACCACACCCTAATACCCCATGCATTCTAAATAGATTGAGATTTATACAATATTCAACCAAGATGAAATTGTATCACTATACCACACTTAACTATGACAGTCCCTTCTTGACAACAATTTGTAATCTTTAGACTATTGGGATCCTTGTGATGCAGCACACAACATACACTCAATACAATTTTGCCATTAATCATGTGAGAGCCAAAGATTTGAAGACTGGAACATAAAAAAACTTCTATTCATCAAATCTGCTGCTATAATGAGAGAAAACTCTCTTATATCCAAGAAAAACAAAAAAATAAAAAATTACCTTTTTTGGCAGATTTCGACAATTGTCAAATTTTGCCATTTTAGGTAATTTTACAATCATATCCTGAAAATCCTTTTTTTACGAAAAGCTTCCTAAAACTAAGGTAGGATGAAATGCCAACTAATATTCTAAATTTGAAACATGAGTTTCGATTTATTACAAAAGCAACTTTTAAAAAATCTAGAAAAATCTAGAAAAAAACACTAAATTGCTATTTTGAGGGCCAAGATGAAATTTTCAAGCCCCGAAAAAGTACCAAAATGGGGTCCAACCCACCAAGGTGGTTGCGAAACCACTTTCCACCTCATAACACAGCCACCTGTAAAATCTTGTAGAAAACCCACATCCGAGTCAAAAGTTATGTTCTCCGGAAGTTCCTGCATCACCTTGCCACAAACAAATATTAGGTTAACGACACAAAAATAGAAACCTTAATCCCAACTCTAGATCCATCCCCTTGGCAATCTTAAGGGCCACCTTGAGACAAAAAATGCTAATGTACTATTATGACAATTATGATTGTCCTCCATCATTTCATTGTGCATTTGAAACTTGAGATGAGGATTGGGGAGGTCTCCATTTGTAAAAACATGGAAAATACTCATGGCAAGATCTTTAAAATAGGCATATTCAACTTCAGGCATTTCTGCAGACCTTAGGAAGGTGGATGTAAACTTAGTGACTTTAATTACCACCACAAAGACTATCCCCTTTATGACTATGACAAGGTAACACTGTCATGCTCTTTATGACAATCCCTTCTCCATTGGGTGATGACCTAATAACATTTATCTCCTTTGTGATTTCAATGCCTCTCTAATGCACTATCATAGGAGTCTTGACAATCCTTATGTATCAATGAAGAAGGCTTCCAACAAATCCAAAAGGAGGGCTTAAGATTAGATACAAAGTCCTAGTCTTCATACCCTAGTCACATATCAACCCTCTAAGAAGACCTCAAGACAATTGCCCTTTAATACATGAAGTCAATGCAGTTTTAAAAGATAAAGTGCAAGAGGCCAAAGGAAAAGAAAACTTAAGGCCTTAAGGGGTTTAAAGGAATAAAAATACAGGCTTGCAGACTCGACTTAAAACCCTAACCCTAGGTGGGTACCACCAAATACCACCATAACCCTTTAACTTGGCACCGTAAAACCTTGTCCAATATGATCGTGGGAAGCTAAAATCAAGCATGTACACTCACATATGACAGATAAGTATGTCTACCAAGTGGTTTGCATAAAAATGAATAGGCTTTGAATTATAACCCTTCAAAGTAGGCCACTGGAGTATATTGTATAGGTGCATTTTTGAGTGTTGCAGTCAGATTTTTCATCATGGGACCCTAAAAGTTTTGCAAAAAATGGTAGGAAATTCTAGGTTCCAACAAGTCCATTAGTTGGAGGCAGGCAAACACGGGTTTTCTGTTCATTATTATCCCATTAAACTTAAGCATATGAGATAGCATGGCACACACAAAATGTTGTGGATAATGACCACAAGATTAGGTTAATTGCAACCACTTTTTGTAAGCAAGCACAAGAATAGTATACTCATTATGATCCTAATGGCACCAAGAAGGGTCCCTGAAGATATAAGAGTAATCATTTATCATCTAAGAGAAATCTTACATTTAAGGGTGCTAGGGCCAACAGAGAAGCACTTTAGAACTCATCCTACGCATCAATAAACAACTCAACACAAGAAATGCAAATTGACATATTAACACAACAATATCCAACTAAGTTATTGAAAGTCAACTATTGATACCTCGTTCTCCATCCAGATTACAAAATCGGTCCACTTTTTTCTTTGTAACATATCCTTTTCAAATTGCATTGGATATTGGCCATATTTCTCCTCCTGTCAAAACATGGCGCATGGACTAGTTAAAGTAATTAATATGCAATCATTTACATTTTCCTAGGAAATAAAAAAAAATATCATTTAACATATTAAATATACTTACAAATGTATAGATCAAGGCTTGTAAACCTTTCTGGCCACTGTGATGTGTGGCATGAAGTTTGTCAAGCCTAGCCTTGGAGGCCTTGTCCTGAAACATATACTAATTCAATTTAACTATGCACAAATAAAATTTAAAGATCATTTAATAAATTTGATATAATCTTATGACCAAATTCAAATACCTGTGTACTCTCCTCATTGGACTTCCTCCGTGCATCAGACTTCTCATATGCTTTTACAAGCTCTTTCCATACTTTCACACTTACATCAATTGGCCTTTTTTTGAGCCTTAGCTCAGGAGGGAGTTTTTTTATCTTCTTTGTTTGGTTGCACCGAAATCTCTTGCAGTTTTGAGACATTCGTTGATTTATCTTCTTTACATACCAACCTGTGCCAAATTAAGTCTCCATGTCATGGATAACTACTTTTTGTAGGTGCATGGGTATCTTTGAGAATGACAAATGTAGATGGTCTTTGAACCATTGAAGACATGATTCCTTCAACCTATTCACAAATGTTTTTCTAGCATCTATCATTCAGACTTCCCCTGAAACCACATCGTATTCTATGTTGGTATTGTAGGTACTAATGCAAGATGCAAAACATGGCATGGTGGTCAAAGAATTCAGTGTCCTAGGAGTGGGTGGGACATTGGAAGCCTTTGTTCCTTGTTCCACATTCTTAGAGGTTAATGTTATTGATTTCCTCCTAGATCTTTTTCTTGATCCAGGACTGGTTGCGGAATCAATTGATTCCCTTTAACATTGTTGATTTGGTTGTAATGTTTTAGGGGCTTTACTAGATCATTTTTCTATGTATCTAGTAAGCATTGTCAAGTCCACACCATCCAATTTGTTCACTGCCTCTACCCCCAATATGGAAGACAATGCCTCTTTATCTTTGTTAGTCTCATGTTCTATATATATATAATAAATTTCTTCTTTTAAATTTACAAATAAAAAACTAAAAACTAAAAATCAAAGAAACAATGGAAACATTTACAAATCTATAAATTGACAATGAATTACCTCATTGTGGCCAGAGTTTGCTCCCTTTGCTCTCTTCCCTCTATTGCTTGACATTTTGAGGCAACCTAGGGCAAATTATTTTCATTCAATCTGTGGATGCAAATGAAGTACACACTACCAGGTATGAAATTTTTTATCTAGTTTTTCTGTATTCCTCAAGGTTTTTGACCTTTACTTTGTAGAGTAAATCATGAAGTTGTTTTCCTATGAATCAATTGGTACCTTGGGAGGGAATCTATAGTTCCGGGCCTAATTTTAGTTTTCTCACCCTCGTCTCAAAAGCCCTAATTTTAGTTTGCTCACAATCGACTTGTCTTAAAGCACTCAACTACTTTTTTATGAAGGAAGCGAGAAAGTTGTCTTCAGAGAAAGGTATTGATGGGAATGATAAGTGAACTTGGGCATTGGAGTTTGAAAGATGTATTCACTACTCTCGGATGTAGAGGAAATAATGTAATGTCTACAATTTTACCCTCCTCCTTTGCAACCACATGAGACTTGAACAATTCACCTGTAAACAAAACAATATTCACAATCCTCTCCATTTAATCAAAACAAAAATATTTTTGGGAACAAATTTTTTTTAATTGTAATTGTAACCTTACCTATGGTGTCACAAACTAAATCAAATTTCTCATCTACTTGCTTGTTTTTCCCTTTTTTCTCCTCTCTTTGCATGGTATTTTTCTACATTTTTCTCCTCTAATTGACGCGGCATTTTTCTCCTGTAATTATCGAATTTCTCATATAATTCAGGTGGGAAGTTTTTATTTTTTGTTTTTGATTTACAAGTCTTGCCATTGCCAAAATAAGGGCAAACACAAAAAACCCAAACGCTCGATCTCTGCATGCCAAACGCTCGATCTCCATACACAAAATGAACACAAAAAATCAATAAAGTTTTGTTTTGTTTTTTTGTTTGTTTTGGGGTATGTGTAGGCGGGAATTTTTTTTATTTTTTTTAATCTAGTAGTCAGCACTATAGTTGAAGTAGTTACCTCTAACTTTAGCGCTGACTTGTAGGCCTAAATGTAGTCTTTTTTGGGCACAAAAGGCGGCGCAAAGTGCGCCTAATTTAGTGGCAATCAGTGCAAAATGATGTATTTTTCTTGGAAGTTGATAAAAAAAAACCTCACCAAATTTGGATTGTCCTTATAATAAGTAACTATATCTTGTTTCCATGATAGCATTTTGACTTCATGCTTCTCGTATGATTAGCTCAATAATGACTCACTCTTTCACGACCTTACACAGATGGTTGGTGACAATCCTTATGCAAGTGATATGGTTTTGGAAAAACCAAACAACTCTTCTCTTAATATCATGATGACATGATATTGGGACTATATTGATAGCTTATGGAGTGTGCTTATGGTATTGTGATTTTCATTTCTATATTCTCATTAACCTATTTTAGGTTGAATCATGGTAACTAACCCACTAGCTATTATGACAGTCATATAATGACTAGACAATCCTCTTCACTTTGACTATGACAGCCCTATGCATGGTGTTTTCTTCATGACAGTCCCTAATAAAGTGAATTATTGATAGTAGCTAGTTCAAATGGAGTTTTGGATGGTGTAGTAAGTTGTCCCTATGGTTCATGATAGTGCATGCCTTGGTTATGCCCTTGTGACATTACTCTCTAGATATCTCCTCTTTATAGTGACAAGGTTTCAAGAACATGACAACTTAGGTAAGGTATCAACTTGTCTCTTTAACCTCTGGATTGTCATTTTTCAAGAATTGATCTCATTAAAATGCAAAGACAACATGTTGATTGATGACTAACTACATTGTTACTATGATAGTGACTTAACCTGGTCACAAGATTAATGAGACAATTTTATAGTAATAACTCTATGGATGCATACCTAGCTATCCTAGGTGTACTATATCAATAATTTAATGTTGCTAGTGTTTCTTTTAAACCTCCTATGGTTGTTACCTATGCCTCACGGTATGGCAACCTCTACAATGTTAATTATGATATTCATATGATGGTGAATATTGGAGCTATGGTTTGGATGACCTAATAACATTTGTGATAGTCCTTTGGGGTTGTGATAGACCTTTTGGGTTGTAACAATACTTAGGACGATTGTCCATCAACTATAACAAGGCCTAATGATGGTCCTTGATATCACCCCCCTATAATGATAGTAATCCACCATATACCAACAATTATATAAGTTATAACAATCCTAATAGTTAAAAGATGATCTTTGATACCCCTATTAATAGTCAAGGCAAAATTTTAAGGTGGTTGCTATAATAGCATTTTTTAATAATAAATGATTACCTAACTTATAATGTGAGCAATGTCTTTGTTTATTTTTGTTAGTCATAGTCCTATATCATATGGTGGCTTCCCTTTATTCCCATATCAGTCCATTGACTTGCTAATAAAGATTATAAATCATTGTTAGTACAACATTAGGTGATATTTGGACGATAGCAATGATATGATAACCTTTGAATCCTTATGATCCCACTACAATAGTAGATCAACACTATGATGGTCCCCTGACTTATCATTTTGACACCAATTATTTTTGTTGGAGCCATGATCTTCCATGTAACATTTGAGAGTTGGATTTGGGATTAAGGACAACCTTAAGATATGTGATAGGAGATTGACAACATTTTAGCTAATTCATGACAATCTTTGTTTATATTATGTGACTTCACTATAATCTTGAGGCCCGGTTTAAGAGGCCATGAACTATCTCCTTCACTATCTGACAACCTTCCACTTCCTCACATACCTGTGATAGTCCTATTTATGCATCTAGTTATTCCTTAGTTCTTGTCAATCCTTAAGGCATTATGACAACATACCTAAATACCCCAACTACATCTCAATCATATCAAAATTTCATTGTAATTTGACTTTCCTACCATTATTGCATACTCCTCCTTCATCCTTTATGACATAGATCACAGGCTTGTCACATCAATGTCAAGGGCTCAGAATTTCATCACCTAGAAAAGCATGTTACCAAGATTTGATGGATTGCCCATAGGAAATCAAATCTTGGTACTCAAAGGATCTTTACCTCTCTCTTACACCATGCCCTTTATCTTCTTAATTGTTACAAACCCTACAAGCAAAAGAAAGGATCATTAAGTCTTTCAATATATCTATACATAAATTATAACATCAAACCCTCTACTAAAACTCCAAAATATCAAACCCTAGGTGACAAAACTCTCACCTTTGACGGAAAAAAACTAGAATAAATGTTGGATTTCATGGTAACTCAAAACTTCCCTCTCTCAAACTAATGGCTTATTGTATATATGGTTTGAAAGAATAGAAATCAGTCATAGATTAGATGAAAAGATCAAGGAGATGCATGTTATAGAGTATAAAACTCAAAAATCAAAGGTCTTTTTGAGCCTTTTTCCTACAATGTGAGCAAAATTCAAACTTTAAACATGTAGCACAGGTACCATATGACTCATTCACATACATCACACATGTGGGACCACTAAGAAGGGAGGTAGGTGCTTAATATGAGCAATGACAATTGCACATAATGTTTAAGTTCACTTCAATAGATGGTTGGAGTTATGATAGCTAATGGAGGGTTTTCTTTTCAAAGGAAACCATTAATTTTGTAGTGAAAGGTAATGGTGAAATATAACATAAAGTCCCTATAATTAAAGAATATCTAATGGCTATAATTAACCTAACAAATATCTAATGACGTGATTTCAAAATTAACATCCAAATTATCCTTCCCTCCATCAAGAATTTAAAATTTTGGTGCCAAAGTCTCTTTGAGACTGTTTTGATGGTTCTACAATAGTTTTGAGGGTTTTATGGCCACTTGGAGAGATATAGATTGCCTTAAAATGACCCATAAAAGAAAAAGGAGAGTCAAATGTGAAATAAATGTCTTTTTGATGTGAATTTGTAGTCATCTTGTAATTATAAGATTTGAGCTCTAGTCGTCAAGATTCCGCGTGTAAACTTTTTCTAAAGAGCAAAATGTTGCAATGTTTTATTTTGTTTTTCATAGTGTGTCTTAATGAAAAGCGAAAGTATTAACAAGATAAATTCAAGAATATTCTCTTGGTGCACAATTGTTATGTGACTATTGTCATTGTTGTGTATTACAGGATCTAGAGGAGGCCATGGAGAGAGGACATGGATGGCGTATAACTACTAAATCGTAGAGAGGAAGGTGGGTGGAAATAGATATGACAACGGAATTTGTAGATACAATAGAGGTAAGAAGAGAAAGCAACCTCAACCAAAGGAGGAAGGTGTTTATGAATTCACAAATACTACAACATAGAGGAGATAAAGTCATTTTTCTATCCATGAGGCCTCTGAGGTCAAACTTATTGGTTGAAAATGCATAGGAATGGTGATTAAATGTGATTCTATGATCAAGGGAAAAGCTTGAAAATTAGGATGGCCAAAACATGATATCAATATGTCAAATATATGACTAAAGAGAGGTTTTGTGTTGGATAGCATATTCATTGAAATGATATAATTGGTGTACTAAACATTATTTACTATGTTGTGTATTATAGGGGCCAGACGAGGCCATGGAAACAGATCATGTCATATCAGATGAGGACACAATAGATGAAACTGGAAATTAGGTACTCAAATCCAATTTCCTTAGGAAAAAAATGATGTGATGGCATTTTGTAATACGTACATCTTTTTTCATAGTATTATTGAAATTTATAATGTGTTATCCAATCTTGACATAAATTAATGCATGTTGTTGATTATTTTAGATGGAGATTGGAACAAATGTAGAGCCTTAGCATTCAACTAGAAAACAAAAAATATATGTACGTGGACGTGGACCTAAAACTGTTAAATCACATAGACGACAGTGGGTGGAAGAGGATATGACAATGGATCCTGTAGACACAACAAATGATTGCATTGAACAAAAGGTTGGTTAGGACTATAGTACATGGGATGAATACTTTGAGAAAATTATTGTTTGTGGATGTTCTGTATGTCGTGGAAAGAAACAATTCAAACGAGTGATTGTACAAAGATATTACATATATGATGAGCTTCCAGTCGGTAGTATGCCTCCTACAATTGATTTAAATCCAATAGGAATTGTGGTAAGGAATTTTCCAAATTGATATAAATAACATGTATACTTCATTTAAACATTGTTTTATATTATTTAAATAACTAATTTTTTTCTTAATGGATACTTGCAAGATAAAGTTCTTGGTTTAAAGTTTCCTAGATCACCGAATTCCAGCCTAGAGGGCAATGATCATTTATAAGATGATACATCTAACAAAAATATGTGCCAATACACCAGCTCGGAAGATGAGGAATTGATGAAAACAAGCAATAGAACAAGAACTGGTTTAAAGATGCATAATTTTCTTAAAGACAAGGGGAAGGTGGACTACATACCCTATGAGAATGAATGTGATGGAGATGATGACTTGTCCCTAAGTTTGAGATCAATTTACAAAGAGACATTTGATCGTTGACTATATTGCGCTTGGCCTAGTGATCAACAACTACCTAGAGTGTACGAGGTGTTTCAATTTTGGGGATACAACTACATGATATGACCCTACAATATTCATGGAGCAAATCTAGGCCTCTTTATTGTCCAAAATCTATGAGTGGGATCTAAACATAGAAAAAATTCAAAACAAACCACTAGGAGATTAATGCCATATTATGGTCCATCATATTATAATGGTGGATGGAGAAGGCTAGCAGAATATAAGCCTAGCATGTCAGCATATGGTCTAAATTCAAATATTTATACACATCATCTCCAATTGGAAAGTGGAAAAGAAATGAATAGAGGTCATCTTATGTATATGGATGGACGTGCATACACACACAAAAATATTGCAGGATTTATAAATAGTAGTAAGGGAAGGGACCCTACTGTAAGACTGAATTGTCAATTTGTTGAGGTTATAAAAGATAAAGATGGAGATGTGGAAAGAGAGGTTGATAGATTGATAATGGTTGAGGCTGCTATGTGTTGGCAAGAGACACTATATGGATTCATGGTTGTTGTCATTGATGGCAACAAAGGTCATCCCACATATCCGCAAGTCATAATGTGTCTCTACCGGAAGTCAGAATAAAGAATGTTGTGGTCCGGTGAAGAAGAACAGAGCATGTGGCAAGGTTCGACAGATTGGTCCGGATCTCTCAGAGGAAATGTCTTGGTGCAGTGCGGATTTGGGGAAGTCAAGAGGACTACCTTGAGTGGTATATTCCAAGGATTTAGCCTCCGGTGATGGACAAGGAAAAAGATATGAATGGTTGAGTACCGGATTCCTGAGAGACAGTGAAAACAGAGGAAGAACTGACTGGCAGAGTATCAGACTGCTTTCCGGATGTGTTACTATTGATGACAGAGGTTGTGAAGGCATGAATCATGTTTGGCCGACATGATTAATGATATCTACAAGTATATGCTTGATCCGCATTGCTTGGTGAGGAAGGATTCAGCCGACAGAACAAAAGTTTGTAAGAAACTAGACTGTTCCGGATGCCGACTAGAAAGGTGATGAAATTACTTGTGCGGATATATATAGAGGATGGATTTAGTTGTGAAGGAGTGATGATGTGAAGATATATGTGAATAAGTCCAGAATAGAGCAGAGGTAGCAAAAAGGATCCGGTATGTGAAAGATAGCAGAATAAAGAACAGAGGAAAGATGAAGTGCAGCAGATCAGTGTACTGAGCCTAACCGGAACTGAACTCCAGCATATGCAGATGCTTCAAATCAGTTCAAGACTATGATTCTTATCACTTTGTAGACAGTGTGTCTTCTTGTAGGCAGTGGGCCTCTTGTGAGCAGTGTGCTCGGGCAGTGAGCCCTAATTGGCAAGTGCCATTTTTGTAATTTCCTATTCTTCTAACAGAGAATAATTTTTGGGTTAATCACCCCGTGGTTTTCTCCCTTAACAGGGTTTCCACGTCAAAAATACTGTGTCATGTGTTTCTTATTTCATGATTAATGTTTTTGTGTTTGATTCTATGCTGCATCAATTAAAAAGAAACTTCAATAAGGGAAATAATTAGGATAACTGATTCACCCCCCCCTCTCAGTTATCAACAATTGGTATCAGAGCTAAGTTCCTCCTAATAGAGCCTAACAGCTTGGGGAAGATCTGGGATTTCA
Source organism: Cunninghamia lanceolata (assembly GCA_027924645.1). Taxonomy (NCBI): domain Eukaryota; kingdom Viridiplantae; phylum Streptophyta; class Pinopsida; order Cupressales; family Cupressaceae; genus Cunninghamia; species Cunninghamia lanceolata. Next base: position 3,392,079 of record BSBN01000311.1, on the reverse strand, counting down.
AATGGATGCATATGGTTTAAGGGAGCAACTCAAGACTGCTCTTGAGGATCTTGAACAGTCAAATTCTGAAGTCAGTGAATTAAAGGAAAGACTCAAACAGGCTGATGAATTCATGAGAGAATTAAAAGACAAATTAAGTCTCTCTATGAAAAAGAGAAAGGAGCTGCTTCAACAGTTGGCAAGACAAAGTGAAGAAAGCAATACAAATGAAGAATTGACTGAGCAAACCAAGTTATGTGAAAAGTTATCAAAAGAAGTCATTATGTTAAGACATGAAATGGAATTAGGAACTATAAAGTTTACTCAAGAGATTGAAGAAAAAAGAAAGGCTGAAGACAATCTAAGACAATCTCTTAAAGAAAAATTAGAAGAATGCCACCAGATGGACAGGATTATCAGACATCTTGAATCTGATCTTGAAGATGCCAAAGATAATGAAGGAAAACTTGAGGATCAAATTGCCTCTCTCAAAAGAGACCTTCAAACAGCAAATGAATATAAAGAGAAATTCAAGATAAGTTCTGCTCAACTTGAAGTTCTTCTTGGAAGTCAAAAGAGGACAGATGACAAGTATGGTTTGGGATATGAGAAAGGAGAAAGCTCCGGATCCGGTCAGAAGAATCTTGGATCAGAAAATCCAAGGAGCAGGCCTAGAAGACCTCCGGTAAGACAGCCAAATGCTCAAAGATATCCATCCTTCAATGGATACTGCCACAGCTGCAACCACTTTGGTCACAAAGCTAATCAGTGTAGAATGAGAATGAATCAGATTAATTCATCCTTCTCCGGACAGTGCTTCAACTGCAAAAGGTATGGACACAAATCCCATGAATGCAGAATTATGCAAGTAAACAAATCATTCAAAGGTAGATGCTTCACATGCAATAGAGTAGGTCATATGGCTAATCAATGCAGATCAATAGGATATCAGTCAAATATGCAAAGAAATGTTATTTGCCAAATCTGCAATAGGTCCAGTCATAATGCTAAAGTCTGCAGAAACAAGAATCAGGACAAAAGAGGTCCGGTGTATAATCAGAATCAAGACAAGGGTAAACAAAAGATGAATGCGGATGAGGTTAGGAATCAGATGAGCAAGATTTGGGTGAAGAAAAGTTCAGAGAATGTAGAGGTTGGATCCGCACTAGACTCTGGTGCTGATATCTCTTCCGGAAATTAAAAAGTGAGCTCAGGCTCAGGGGGAGACTCAAAGAAAATCTTGTTCCCCCAGCCAAACAAGTGGTGCCGGATGTGGCACAAGATGCGGATCAAAGGGTTTGTAGATATGAGTCTTGAGATACTTCAGTCAAGTTTTCAGAGGTCCGCATGGAGTTATGAAGAAGCTGTGATCGATCAAATAAGACCTGTTCAGGGAGATGCTCCGGTATGATAAAGGATTACAAAAAGGTCCGGAAAGATCCGGAAATGCACTATCTTGTTCTGCGGATTGGACAGAGTGTTTGGGATGTTCTTGTAATATGTTACCTCGATTTATTCATGATTGAAAGATCCGGATGATATCCACAGATCAGGACTAATCCGGGATACTCCAAACTATCCAGACAAGGCAAACCGGAATGATGTAGGTGAAGCATTTATTGCAGACAGATATTAGGGTTCGCGGAGCAATTTAAGGGATTTCTCAAAGGTCATTTGCTCATTCTGCACTCGAGAAGAAGCGAAAAGTGGAGCTCTGCAACAAGGTTCATCAAGCACACCAAGGATCTCCTGCCGAAGTTATTGCATAAAGAAATCAATCCAACCACTCCATGCAAACCGAAGGCGCATAAGGTATTCTCCGTTTTTCATTACCTCACTACAAATCTTTGAAGAATGGCTACTCCAAACATAGTTAAGATCTCTGATAGACCTCGCCCCTCATTCAAGAAACATCCCTACAAATCATTGGAGGTAGATCCACTAGGAGCCTTCTCTAGTGTTCCTCACGGAGTTTTACATATCGAAGACATTAGGGTTTACATACATGCAAGCATTGAGGAATTTGGGGAATTCAAATTAAGAGACCTCTATCACAAGCAGCTGATAGATAATGCTTTTGAGCTTAAACCAGAGTATAAGGATATCCAGAAGAAACAATTTGAGCAATTTATTCATTTCCCCTGCTTTGAAGAAGATGAATGGGTCCGGTATGTACTGAGCAGGATGCATGACAACTTTCTATGGCTAGATAGACCCTGCAAGATCACAAAAGAGGCAATTAGAGCAGTAACTGGTCTATACTCTTCCGGAGGGGTACCTATCCTCAAATCTGTCAAGAACAACATTGTAACTGAGGCCACCGGATCAAAATTTGATAAGAGGGCAATGACCATTGAAGATATTTCGGATCCGGATATCAAATATGCATCAATGATAATAGGATACAAGATCTATCACTCCAGCAGGGAGAATTCTGTATCCGGAACTGCAGTATACACTGCCTATGAAATGCTAAGAAAGAATGCAGAATATGATCTCTGCGAACTACTGCTAAGCCAATTAATGGAAAATATACAGAAAATCAAGAAGGATAAGAAGAATTCCTTTAAGTATGGTACTCTTATTGTATGTCTATTCTTCTACTTCATGAATGAGCTACCCGGAACAAGTGGATGGGTATGGCAGAATGACAAACCTGTTGCAGTCCAGATAAGAGACTATTTGCATGGACTTGGGGATGCAAAAGCGAGAAATTCAGCTCTATGGGGATACTTCAAAAACTTTCAGAGCATGATGCAAGCAAGAGAGAGAATTCCCCAGTCTCTTGTTGAAAAATACAAAGACTCAGTGTGCTTTATGGTTGACACTGATCAGTGCCTAATGGAGGCAGTGGAGCCAAGGACTGTCTGGATCATGCCCATGGGGTATGAAGTGGATGAACAGATAGTGGAGCTGCATGTTCAACACATGCTAAGTCAGCCTAAAGATCCTAAGGCAGAAAGGTTTGGAACCTTTGAGGAGCTGAGTGTAAAAATACATGTAGAACTCAGGGAACCTGAGATTAAAAGAAAGGTGAGAAAAGAAGTAGAGCACATTGCTCAAGGCCTAGGCATCTCAAAAGAGGCACTTGATGCCAGCCGGGAAAAGAGGAGGAAGGATGAGGAAGAAGAGAAAAGTAAAGAAAGTGCTCCGGTTGAAGCTCCCACCCGGACCAGATCATCAAAGAGATCTGCACCTCCCACAACCAAAAGTTCTAAACCGGAAGTCTAGGCATCCGGTAAGAGATCCAAGACAAAAGCCACAAGGGCTTATGGAAGCCAAAAGGATGAAGAGGAAACAGAGTCAGATGAGGGAATAAAAGAAATAAAGAAACAGAAGAAGAAAGGATCCGGTAAGCCCTCCACAGGCCAAGACAAGGATGAAATGGCAGAGGTAACTGTTGAAAAGCCCACTCTGTCTCTAGAGAGCATAATCAAGTCGGTCACGGTGGATGGAAACCTTCAACCAATGACTGAATCCTATGATGACTTCAGTGAGGCTGACCAAAAGACTCTGCAGGAAGCCACAGTTAAATATCTGAACATATATAATAAGGCTTTCATTGAGATCATATCTCTCATTCCTAAAAGCCTAGAAAAGGAATTGGAAGTAAGAAAGAATAATGCTCATGCTAAAGATCTTGAGATCCGGTATCCTCAAATTGATCCCAAGACAATGAACATTATCTTCAAAGACTGCAAAGATGAGTTCAGAAGCAAAGCCAGGATGAATCAACTCATGCTTGGTGAGACTGACAAAGTGGCCCAAGAAACAGAAGAGATCCTCCGGAAGGCCTTCAAAAGGTTCAATCTTCCTGTTGTAGAGGACTTAGGTGCAGAAACAGCTGCTGATTTGGAATCTTCTGTTCCGGAAGAAGTGAGCCCTGAACAGACAAATATCTCTCCTCCGGTTTCCCCTACAATCTCCGGATCCAAAGAAGAAGAGCAATTACAGGAGAAGGAAGCAGTGGTGAAAGACAAAGAGGTTGACAGTTCTAAGACTGCAGAAGAAAAGAAACATCTGTTTCCGGCAAGAGACACTGCACAAACTGTTCAACAATTTTTGAGCAAAGAAACTTTAGAGATTGATGAACCGGAGCTTCTAAAAGGCCCATTTGATTTTGACTCTCTCTCTCCGGTACAAACAATGAAGATAGCTTCATTTGCAAATGCCAAGGCAAATGAAAAGCTCCTGAAGTCTCATATGGAAGACTGTGAGTTGATAAAGGCTGCTTCCGGAGTACTTGTAAAGATCATGCCATCAATCCAGATAGATCCGACAGCCTCCTCTTCCGGTAATCTAAAAACCTTAGTCAGCAGTGTTGATACACATTTTGATTCTCTAGAAAAATCAGCTGAAGAAAAGGTCCGGAAGGAATTTTTGGATAAAAGATTTTCAGAAATATTAGAATTAATCTCTAAGGATAGGAAGATTGTGAGCATTGGAATAAAGAGCTTAGAGAATGCTCTTAAGGATGGCGGTGACATCTACAAATTTTGTATATCCTGGTCAAAGGCAACAGCAGCATTTGACAAGAAAATAAAAGAGGAACAGGATAAGCTACAAAGCTTATCTCAAAGTTTTGATCCTCTCTCTTCCTCTATAATAAATCAAGAATGTCAGACTATTGCAGTCTTGAATGAAATAAAGAATCTTGAGAAGGAAAGGAAGAACATCACTAACCGGATGGGAGAACTTAGAAGGATTATAATCCCTAAGTTGGAAACTATGCATGAGGCCATCAGTGATGCTCAGACCACCGCCCAAACAAAAGATCCGACAGATCTCAAGCGGGCAGAAGCGTTTGCATTTTTGTTGAGTGGTCACATTTCAATTTTGGACAGAATGAAGCAAAGCTGGGCTACAGAAATGATCCAATTGCAGACATCCTTTGCAGACATTCTTCAGTATATGTGAGTATGAAAATATGCGGCTATGTATAGAAAATTTTTGAAAATTTTGGTGTGCGGACCCCACCCTTTGCCATTGATGTCAAAGGGGGAGTGAGGAACAGTGAAAAATGAGGAATCCAACTAAGGGGGAGTTCCGGAAATTGTATATAAAGACAGAGCATCAGCAAAGGGGGAGCATAGTGTAAACATTTAGTCATTTTTTCACTAAGTGTTGCCATCAATGCCAAAGGGGGAGATTGTTGGCAAGAGACACTATATGGATTCATGGTTGTTGTCATTGATGGCAACAAAGGTCATCCCACATATCCGCAAGTCATAATGTGTCTCTACCGGAAGTCAGAATAAAGAATGTTGTGGTCCGGTGAAGAAGAACAGAGCATGTGGCAAGGTCCGACAGATTGGTCCGGATCTCTCAGAGGAAGTGTCTTGGTGCAGTGCGGATTTGGGGAAGTCAAGAGGACTACCTTGAGTGGTATATTCCAAGGATTTAGCCTCCGGTGATGGACAAGGAAAAAGATATGAATGGTTGAGTACCGGATTCCTGAGAGACAGTGAAAACAGAGGAAGAACTGACTGGCAGAGTATCAGACTGCTTTCCGGATGTGTTACTGTTGATGACAGAGGTTGTGAAGGCATGAATCATGTTTGGCCGACATGATTAATGATATCTACAAGTATATGCTTGATCCGCATTGCTTGGTGAGGAAGGATTCAGCCGACAGAACAAAAGTTTGTAAGAAACTAGACTGTTCCGGATGCCGACTAGAAAGGTGATGAAATTACTTGTGCGGATATATATAGAGGATGGATTTAGTTGTGAAGGAGTGATGATGTGAAGATATATGCGAATAAGTCCAGAATAGAGCAGAGGTAGCAAAAAGGATCCGGTATGTGAAAGATAGCAGAATAAAGAACAGAGGAAAGATGAAGTGCAGCAGATCAGTGTACTGAGCCTAACCGGAACTGAACTCTAGCATATGCAGATGCTTCAAATCAGTTCAAGACTGTGATTCTTATCACTTTGTAGACAGTGTGTCTTCTTGTAGGCAGTGGGCCTCTTGTGAGCAGTGTGCTCGGGCAGTGAGCCCTAATTGGCAAGTGCCATTTTTTGTAATTTCCTATTCTTCTAACAGAGAATAATTTTTGGGTTAATCACCCCGTGGTTTTCTCCCTTAACAGGGTTTCCACGTCAAAAATACTGTGTCATGTGTTTCTTATTTCATGATTAATGTTTTTGTGTTTGATTCTATGCTGCATCAATTAAAAAGAAACTTCAATAAGGGAAATAATTAGGATAACTGATTCACCCCCCCCTCTCAGTTATCAACACTATGGACCTTACCATTGGGGATGAGTTATTGATTGATTACCCCTTCTTAAAACACACTCCTGTGTGAAAGAAGAGGGAAGAACAAGGTCTCCCTAAGGATGTTCTTAAGGGCAGCAAACCAAAGAATAATAAATGAGTGTGGACTGATGTTTTATAAACTATGTTTTCAAAATTGTGTTTTATTTAAATTATTGTATAAAAAAGGTAGTCTATAAAATAATGTTCTATTATTCAATTGATGTATATATGTTTATACAATTTATATTTTTATTTTTTAAGCCATATTTGATTATATTTCTTTGAAATTGATACATTTTTTATTTATCCAATTGTTACCAAACATTAAATAATGCTTGTGTTTGTTGATAGGTAGAAGATGTTGATGAAACACATACTAATACCCAAGATCCAACTAGGTTATTAAGATTTGGATAGGATGATCCAAACCATCCTTTAAAAAATACTAGGGCAAAAAGAGCATTATTGAAGAGAATACAACCAGCTAAGAAATTTGAAGAGTTGATGAGATCTGCATACACTGATGACATGCCACCTAACCTTAATGATGATGTCATGATAGTGAAAATGCAGTGCATGAAGAATGATTGAATGAAATGCTTACAAATTTCTTTGGGGATGAACACAATGATGACAATAATGATCATATGGTTGACAGTAATGATAATAGCAGGGGTAATTACCACCAACGTAATGTTGATGATAACAACCTGGAAGACTCCATCAAGCAAGCAGCGAAGACACCTGTGTTCAAATCGGGTGCAAGTAGAACCTCAAAACTGGTATGCACATTAATATTATTAGAAATCAAGTCACTATTCGGTTGGTTAGACAAAGGATTCACTACCCTATTGAAGTGAGTTGAAATCTATTTCTTACTTTGCAATTGTCAATCGGTGTACATAATTCGTAAACATTCATCAACTTTGTTTATATTTCTTTAAGGGGATTTTAAAACCATATATTGTATATAAACCGTCCTAGTATAGATTGACATATCAAACATGTTCATCATAAGTCAAATATTCAATTGATTTAATCTCTAGCAATCTTACAGGGCACTAAAAACTAAAATATTCCCTGAAGAGAATGTGTTGCCATCAACTTGCAGAGAGACACGTCTGTTGTTAGTTGAGTTGGGGATTGAATATAAGCAAATTCATTCATGTAAAAATGATTGCATTTTATACAGAGATGAATATCATAACAAGGTAGAATGCCCTGTATGCAAAGAGAAGAGATATCGTATAGATGTATAAGGTCCTACAGTTCCAAAGAAGGTTTTACGTCACATGCCAATTATACCTAGACTTCAACGAATGTTTCGTTGAAAGTCACTTGCACAATTGATGGACTGGCATGCAAAGAATAGGAGTAAAGATGGATTCATGCGAATTCTGACCAACTCCAAAGCAATGAAACACATAGAGGAGAAATGGCCAAGAAAATTCAAAGATGAACTCCGTAGTATCAGGTTTGGTCTTGCAATTGATGGAGTGTGCCCATTCTCTTTCTTGAGCTCAAATTATAGTGTTTGGCCAGTCAGATTGATAGTATACAATATTCCCCCATGGATGAGTGTTAGAAAGGAGCACCTTATGCTGACTCTCATGATTCCAGGAAAACATCAAGTTAAAAATATGGATTTTTATCTTCTGCCTTTTATTGATGAGATGAACTGCTATGGAAAGGCATAAGAATGTATGACATATCACATCCCCCATCAAATAAGTCCTTCATGTTGTACGGTGTGCTATGTTGGACTATTCATGATTTCCCAGGACTTGGTGTTTGTTTTGGTAAGATAAAATATTTACGTATTTACACTCATAATTTATTTTCATCCCAACTTTCATACTTAGTTTTATACTATTTTTTTGATGTTATTAACATTACTTATTGAATTGTAGGGCTTCAAACAAAGGGGATATTTGCATGTCCAAGATGTGCATAACAATTTCAAGGGTGGTATTCTAAAGATTTACATAAATTTATTTACGTAAACAACAGGGTTTTTCTACCACTAGGTCATAAGTTTAGAAATCACTTGAAGAATCAATTTGATGGAAAAGTTTAAAATAGAGGCCCTCCCATGATTATGGGTCAAGATGATTGGCTTAAGAAGTATGAAAATGCTGAATTGAAAGGTTGGGAGGATTTTTTTGATCAGGGTGATTCAATTGAAGAACCAAAACAAGTTGTAGTGAATATGCTAGAAGGGATAAAAAGGAAATCCATATTTTATGAGCTCCCTTACCGGAAGGATCTATTAATATCTCACCTATTAGATCCTATGCACGTCTTAAAAAATGTCCCAGATTCTATATTTTGACATATATCAGGCAAAAAGAAGGACACCTTGTCTTCAAGGAGAGATATTGCTCTTTCACATACCAAAATTGATAGAAAACATTTTTGGCCAAACAGGGAAAATGAAACATATGCAGAAACTCCATAGATTTTTTTTAAAAAAGAGCTAGACCAACTAAAAAATGCCATCCGTTCAATGAGGACACCTATTGGCTATGGGTCATCATTGGCTAAAGCTTTTACAGTTGATGGACATATCACAGGATATAAAACACATGATTTTCATAATTTTATGAAGGTATTATATATCATCATTTAACATTTACTGGTAACATTGATTAAGTACTAAATATATTTTGATATTTTGTTGTGTGAGAAAAAATTACTAATGACATTTTCATAAATGTGTTTGATAGCATATCATGCCATTGGCAATTAGGGGGGATTCCTGTCTTACAGTTGACTTAAGGAATGCCATAAGTCAATTGTTAGCATTTACATGGTATGTGGTTATATGAAATGTTCATGTGTGAGACATAGAGATATTATATTGCATTTTAATTTTTGACTAAAGGTTCATACTAATTTACTATTCTTATATTAGGTGGGTGACCTCCAAGGAGATCCATGAATGTGAAGTGCCAAAATGGAAGAATGAAATTGTAGAAATTGTATGTGTATTTGAGAAGGAGCTCCCTACAAGTTTCATGGACCTACAAGTCCATTTACTTATACACCTAGTCGATGACATTGAATTGGCGGGTGTCGTATCAACAAGGTGAATGCTTTTCTTTGAGAGGTATATGAAAACTCTAAAAAGATATGTCCAACAAAAGGCACATCCAGAGGGTTGCATGGATGAAGGGTACGTATTGAATGAAGCATTTTTCTTCCTATGTGAATTCCTTGGTAAGGATTTTGAAGATGGGCCACGCTTCTGGGATGAATAACGAGCATTAGATATTATTGATGGAGAAAAACCACAATCTAATGGTGTTTAAGTAGAAATTAGTAAGTAAATTCATGATCAGTGTGGTTTTTTTTCTTGCAATCATTAATTTACTCTATAATTTATTTGTCAAATTAACAGCATGACATTTGGAGTTTGAAATAAACATGTTGACATGTAATAGGTGTAGACGAAAGTGCTATACTTGACAAGTTCATTATGTACCACATGGACTTTATGAACAAATGGGTTGATCTGTATGATAAAAAGAGAGAAGTGTTAGAAGCAAGGAGACAATTTAAGAGATCAAACCCAAGGAATGCTCCACTTCCCACTGATCTGCTTGGGGAATGGGGAAAAGATTGCACACTAGAATGGGTTATTGAACAAATTCAAAATCAAATAGAAGATGCAGGTATAGATTCAAACATAATAGAAGATGAAATCAACATGTCTAGAGGATGTGAAAGAAAGGTATAGTTGGAATTTTACAAAATGTTGTTTCCTTACAATTTTGACAATATTAACTATTTTAATATTTGTCATTATATTTGTTTTCACTGAAATAAATGGTCTTTCACAGGTGAGGAAATATCCAACAATGTGAGCATATGGTCGACATTATCGTGTAGAAAGTGTAGATGTAAACAGACGATGCTTAGATTGTGGCATCATGGTTGACTTCAAGCAATCCAATTGATGAAGCTCAAAAGATAAGAATATAATTGAAGGGAATCTACAATATGTTGGGAAATACAAGAAGTTATTGAGTTGGATTACCGCTCTTTTAAATGTTGTATTTTTAAGTGTAGATGGTATGAAGCATTTGAGAGGACACGAAGACATGATACCCATAGTGAATTTTTTCTATAGATTCCTCATGTTTCCTACCAGAGGATAAGGAGCCTTATGTTCTACCAATTCATTATGAGTAGGTATTTCTTTAACTCAAACAAGAAGCGGTAGTGATCATTAATCTATTAATTCATAGTTTATTGCGAATATATACATGTGTTTATTAATCAATAAAATTGTTATACCATACGTCTAATATATGTATGTTGTTCATGTGCAGGTATTTTTTGATGAAGATATTTTGGACCTGAAATGGATATTTGTCATACATTATGATCCAAGATTAAGGCATGTATTTGACAATGCATTAGTGGATACTGAGAACAATAATGATGGCCAACAAAATGAGAGAGAGGGATTAGAGAACATCGAAGAAATTGACATCCATGATGATGTTGAAGATGGTTATGTTCAAGCACAAGAAGACAACAATCTAGAGTTGGATGATGTTATGGAAGACAACAATATGGATGGTATACAAAATGATGATCCAAATACATCTGGTAACAATATAGATGGTCTACAGTCAGATTTCAATGATGATGAAGACGATGCAGGTCAAGATGAGGATGATGATCATATTAAATACTTGAAAGAACATATGAACATTGACAATGATACACTAGATGACATTGTAGTAGACAATAATGTTAATGACCAAGACTTCTAAATTTTTAGAATTATTTGAAATCCGTGTTTAAAAAAGGATGATTCTTATGGCCTAAACTTTGGAATGCTTCAGTAATATTATTTGTGTCGATACAAATTACCTATTGAAATATCCTTAAATTGTTCAATCTTTGGTATGAATTGTTGGCAGAAAAAATTAGGATTACTTGGATGCAATTTCCTTTTCATTGATTTATATTTTGCTTGAATGTCAAGGTCTCAACTTAATCCTCATTTTGCAAGGAAGTTAAGATTGAAAATTTGATGACTCCTACATATTTTAATGGGGAAGATGTTTTTCATCATGATGCACATGTTGCACATATGGATAGGCAAGACATGAATCTTACTACACAAATACTTATATCAAACCTTTACGAATTTGAGCAATAATGTTACTACACAAATACACTCCACGTATTATCTCATGTTGCCACTTCCACTCCCATTTTAATCATAACTCCTAATGTTCATCCTTCCAACATAGATGTTATCCTTAAAAGAATTGATGAGATGCAAAGTAAAGTTGATGCATTACCCCTAGTAATCAAAGGATATCATAGGAGAAATCAAGCATAATCCACTTTCATTTGAGTTATTTCTTATCCATTTCTAGCTTGCAATTGTTTCTTTAATTTCACATTTTCAAAATACAATTTGTTTACTTCATCATTCATTACTTTTTGAGTTTTCTCATAATCTTGCAGCCTTTGTTCTAACTTCTTCACAGCAGCATGAGTAAACATAGCAGTATGAACATTGAGAGTAGCTGCTTTTTTTGCTGATGTATGTTACCCTAAAGATATGCCAAATATTATGATTAGGTTTTATATGTGAATTTGGACAACTAATAGAATTGCTCAGATTAATCAAAATTCTCTGCACTGTAGGCTCCGTTCAAGCCTAGGTGGGTGTTACCTTGTTTCACCAATGACAATTTACTTTCAAGTTTGCTGGTGACTTCATTCTTATGTAATTTTGTCAATTAAATCATCCACTTCACTTAACCCAATTTGGCATATTATTTGGATTAATGTTTTCTATAATTCTTTAAACCCTACTCCTAAAATAGAAAAACAAAATTGGATTTTGAAAATATATACAAGGGAATGATTTTCAAAAGAGAATGATCGGTGCCTACCACATGAGGAGTTTGTTTATCATTAATTATTTTTCATACATATCCTTAATTATATCTATGCCATGTTATCTAATTGTGATAAGTACTTGAGTAAGACCATCAATGAAAAATGAAGTGGACATATCATCTATATTAGCTAATTGATTGCACAAATATTTCAATTTATCAATGATCTCATGTTTCTATTCATTTTCAACACTTTTAATAAAGACATCATGATCATAATATTCTTCTTCATCATTAGAATGCAACATGTGATCATCATAGGAAGTAGGAGAAAGAGGTAGTCATGTTTGCAAGATGAGGGTTTGACCTAGTACTTTGTTGAAGGGGACATAAGGATCCTAGATGTTTCTTAGGAATGCAAAATTAAAGGCATTGGGTTGTTTCCAAAAAATGCAAACCACAAAAATCTCAAAATAAAAAATCAATCTTTTTTTATCCTAAACATAGGCATGGAAATTGCGAGTTCAAAAAAATATAGGGAAATAAATCATACCCTATAATAGAATATTTAAGTCCAATCCTAGATTTAATTAAACTTTAAAGTATAAGGAGTTGACAGTAGAATAAAATATTGAGATATTAAGTAATTAAGATAGAGAAATAAACATAAAACTCATAAACTCACAGCAAAGAGAATAAAACAGCCCAGAAAGCTTTGCATTTTCCTTAATTCTTCAAAATTTTCCAAGTCTTCAACAATAAGAAATGAGTGATACAGTTCCATTATATAATAGGAACGTGTACCCTCAGCAATTAATACATTGTCTTTCAAATTCAATGAATATAGAGAAGCACCTAAAGGCATTGGAGAAACACTAATTGCACCGAAGAAAATAGAAAGGAAGTAGTGGTTGGCCTTGAGAAACATGAGGAGCTTCCTGGGGATCTGCATTGTTGTGGTTGGAAGATGATAGCCAAGTTGTCATTATTTAGATCCATATATGTCCTCCCACCCACCATATGTTCTTTCAACTAGCCAAGGAAATGAGATGATTTCTTCTATCTTACCATTGTGGCTAACATATTGTGCATCTAGGATACCTTTGACACTTTTACCAAATAAGTTAAATGTAATGTCTACCATGTGTAGTCCTTCAAGTGTCCAACTTAACACATGCTGAGCTGGGTCTCCTTTATCGTGACAAGCTAGAATTAATTGATTACCATTATCAATGATTTCCTTCCTCCACTTATTCAAGTCTTTTGTACTCCCATCAGCTTCTAAAATATGAGGCAACCATTTTGTGTCCAACTTTTCAACTGCCTGCATTTTATCCTTTAATATTGTATCCAATTTTAGTTGATAAGTAGCCACCTCCTCAAATTTTTCTAGCATTCCCGCTACCAATTGCATCTTAGGAGGAGCCTCTGAATCATATCTAGAACACCTAAGAAATTCACTAATTTTCCCAGTCCTTGGCAGCCACTTGGTCTTCATAGTTGATAGCCTCTATTTGTCTAACTCATGTTTTTCACGTGCTATCCTTAACAGGGAGTAAGACTTATGGGTCTCCTCCAACCTAGCCAATATCTTGTTAACTCTATACATAACTAAATTTGTGGTCACATCCTTCATTTTACCTTCCATTCCTTCATTCAACTTCTTATTCTCTTCTTTCAATTCCTTTATCTCTTGAAGCAGGGGTTGTGTGTCCATTGGAAATGATTCTGCAATCTGTATGATTGGGGGAGTTTGGGATGGACCAGCTTCCAATTGAGGTTGACTCTCATAGACACTAAGCCTAGCCATTGCCCCTATGTATTTCCCCAATAATTCATTGTAATCTTTCTGCAGTTTAAGTGTTGTTGCCTTTGCAAAATGTGTTGTCTATACATTCAAGTTGGCTGCTTGAGGAGCAGGGGTGTCTGACACCCTCTTGATGATCACATTACTAGTTAATTCATCCAAGCCTACCTTTGGTTTCTTATCATTTGGGGCCAATGCCCAAATAGCCAAGGTATCAAATTTAGGGTCAAAGATAGCACCCTACAATGGTCTCTTGGCATGTTCTCCACTTACATCTGCATCATCCCTGGTAATGGTATCAAATGCGATAGCATCTGATAATGTCCAGTGTGGCAATAGTAAGATTTTTCTTTTCTTCACAAGTGCTCTCCCTTCTTCAAGAGTCATGGCACTGATATCCTTGTTCACCTCACCCAAAACCCTCCTTGTGATAGCATCATATTCTCAAGGGTTTGCACCACTCTTTGCTTCTTCTATCCTTCTCTGGAACTCTTTACTCCTCATTCTCAACACAAAGGATTTGAATTCTGGGGTGGCAATGAATGCATCATTAGAGATAAATTGATTGCATGCCACTTCCCTCACATCTTCAGTGTCCACCTCATTATTGACTGTGGACCTTATCAACTTATTCTCTGGGGAGGCATATGGTGCTATCCTTGGGGGAGAATGCAATTGATGTGGCGGTTGTGGATCTTGTTCCTTTGCCACCTCTTCCTCCAAATTCACAACTTCCTTTTTTTCTTCTATCTCAAGATCAATTATCTTTGCTCTTTTTGAGGCAGGGACATCAGGGGAGTCAGGGGTACTTTTCCTAATATATTTGCCCTTTGAACTGCTCAGTTGATAAGTGGGTCTTTCCTCTCCAGCAGGTGCCTCAACAATCAATTCATCTCCCTTTTCAAAGAACATTTTGATTCTTTCAATGGGGTCTTGGATTTCAATGAATGCCCCTTGATATGTAGAGTTGGCATTTTTCTCCCTTTTCTTTGCATCCATTATCAATTTCCATTTATTTCTCAAGAAAAACACTTGCTGCATTGATTCACAATTTCTAACAGTATCCTCATCAAGCAGGACATGGTGTGGATATGCAGGCCTGCCAATTTTATGCCTTGTGTCATGAATAAAGCATTTAGGATCAAAGAGCCTTATTGCCTTCACATTCATCCTATAACATTGCAGCATGAAACTAATCTGGTCTAAACCATTCTTGTCAATTGTAATAAAATCATGAAGCTTCAGAGATGCTGGGATAAGAGATCCCTTCTTATGCTTTCTAAAATGTTCCTTATCTGCTGCATTCAGCTGTCTGATGATCTCCATAAATCCTATTCTTCTAGGCACAAATTTTGGTAAGGATTAGGGTGGAGCCTCACACCCATAGATTCGGATGCAAGTTGTATTTTCATGTAAAAACTAATCTCCCCAATTGTGATTGATATTCAGATGGGGGGTTCTCTCCATTGGTCTTAGAAAGTCCTTAATTTACTTTGGTATCCTTTCTGCAGCATGTTCCAGGAATCCCAATACTTTCCTGACAAAATGCTCCTCAAAGGTGACATAACTAGCATATTTGAAGTGCATGTCTAGCATGTAGGTCCACATCTAAACTGGCATGGCATTACCTTCTACATCAGTCATTCTCAAATTCAATTCCTTGCCCCAATGGCTAGACAAAGAAAATAGAATCATGTGGCACATTAATGAATACCAAGTGAACCTTACATGGGGGCCTGGAGTATACATATTGTTCTTAATGACCACCATCTATTCATGCATCTTCTTTGACAAGTACCCTACATAATCATATGGCTTGTCGGCTTCATAATCTTTGATATATACTACCATCATCATTAGAGGCACCGACATTCTATTTGATGCATCTCTCTTGAGCACATGACACAAGCTATGATAAGTTTTAACAAAATATTCCATGAATAGGCTGCATCGGAGAGGTTCCTCTTCTGTGACAAGGATTTTGATCAGAGCTCCATCAACCCCCTTCAATCTATGCTTGGCCAAGTTGTAAGATCTATATGCACACCTAAGACCTCTGTATTTTTCTCTAAAAGCATTCAATTTTATAGGTATACCAGCAGTAGAATTAAGATTGAAGACAATAGTAATGTAGGCCTTTGTGAATCTAATGATAACACTACCATTTCCAGACAAGACAGACATGGTCTTAGGGTCATACCTAGTTGCTACAGCTCTCACTAAGTCTGTGTTTATGAAGACATTAGGGCATATCAATTTGGCCAAGTCTAATGTCCAAGCATGGTAGACCGGGGCTTTGTAGTCACTTCATTTGTGCCAATGCTCAAATAGACTCCAAGAAGATAAGGGAGCCTAGCATCTCTACAATCTACATAAAGGTCGTATATTTTATCATTTCTACCAACCTCTCCTAAATTTGTCAAAGGTCTTTTATACGAGCCAAGACACTAAATCATGATGTGTTCATCAAGGCTACGTTTGGAGGTTGAAGCTTCATCAGACTGACTCATTTTGTATTTTATGCAGGCAACCTAGGGTTTATGCAATTAACGACTGCCCTAAATGTTTAAGAGAATTCTTATAGATAGAAAACTAAGTGCACGGGAGAGACAATGACTTACTAGTTTTGGATGTTGCAGAGGCTTTGAATTGCTTCTCTTTGCTTGTTCTGATGATTCTCTGGCTCTGAATATGATTACTTCTTGAAGAATGATAGGAAATAACTTGAATTATGCTGTTATAACATCGAATTCCTGTACCACTCTATATATTAATGGAGGTCGTGACAACCATAACTCTACTCATGCCACATTCATTCAAAAATATTCATTGTTTGTATTTTTGAATTTGGACCATTGATCTTTCGTTACCTTTCCTGAAATCTATGGCTTTGATTCACTGACTAGATTTGACAATCTTAGTCATCTTGGTTGACAAGTCATCGTTCAATGGGAATGAGCCAAGTCTTCAGCATGGACTGGATGAGTGTCACCTCTTCACGGCATCTCAATTGAGGAGGGCCCACCATATACCTACCGTGCGATGGTGCGACATAACACCCATGCCCCTTTATGACACTTACTATTTAATCGGTGGATGCCACATGTCGCTATCTCACCATCTCATGGAGAGTATTCCTTCTGAAAAGATTCCCCTGTGCTAGCGCGCAGCCGTTGGATCTAAACACTCAACACTAACATGTGGTTGTGGACAATTGGCTGAGGTAGACACTTTGCAGGCAAAGGTTACACGGATAGGTGGCAGCTTGTCGCAGCCGGGTATGACTTCATCCTGACATGCTCCACGACGATGCGATTTTCATTTTATAAGACTTTAGGAATTATCGGTGGGAACAAGTAATGACTAGGCTAAGGGGCCAGTCAACCCGTAGACATCAAGACTTAAGGTTGTGACTTAAAGGATCGACAACTGGCAACAAACGGTCAACACAAGAACATAGAAAAATAATGGATTAAATCTTTAAACCCTACTCCTAAAATAGAAAAACAAAATTGGATTTTGGAAATATATACAAGAATAAGGATCCTAGATGTTTCTTAGGAATGCAAAATTAAAGGCATTGGGTTATTTCCAACAAATGCAAACCACAAAAATCTCAAAATAAAAAATCAATCTTTTTTTATACTAAACATAGGCATGGAAATTGCAAGTTCAAAAAAATGTAGGGAAATAAATCATACCCTATAATAGAAGATTTAAGTCCAATCCTTGATTTAATTAAACTTTAAAGTACAAGGAGTTGAGAGTAGAATAAAATATTGAGATATTAAGTAATTAAGATAGAGAAATGAAATAGTTGAGAAGAAATACAAAACTTATTGATCTTTTTAGCATGATGTCAAATGTGAAGTGTGTGATTAACTAATGCATTATGAAAAAAAGAATGCTCTCTCTCTCTCTAACCTGTCTACCTCCTAGTAAATCCTTTTCCTAGCTTTCCTAGCTAGTTTTCCTTTTCCTTTCCAATTTGCCTTTAGATCCCACCAAATTTTCCCTATTTTACTATTTTCCACCTCTCCTCTCATCATTCTTCCTATCCAATGAACTTTAGTTTTATCTTGTTTCCCATTTATCCTGCCAATTTATATCCTCATCCCTCTTTTCATGTCCTAGTTTTCTTGTTTCCATTTACTTTGTTGATAAGGGAGATAGATAGAGGCAAAGAGGAAGAGACTAGAGAGAGAGAGAGTCCTAGTTTTCTTGTTCATTTCCTTCATCGATAAGGGAGAGGGAGAATTAATAGATTAAGGGAGAGATAGGAAGATATAGGTCAAATGATAGGGGAGAGAGGCAAGAGATAGAGAGATAGGCAGAGATAGCTAGGTAGAGAGAGAAAGAGAGGATACAGATAGGGAGAGATAGAGGAGACAGAGGGGAGAGATAGGGAGATAGAGAGTGACTAGAGAGATAGGGAGATAGAGGAATGATAGGGGAGAGAGAGGCAAGAGATAGGGAGAGATAGATAGCTAGAGAGACTAGAGAGGAGATAGATTGGGAGAGATAGAGGAGATAAAGGGAGAGATAGGGAGATAGAGAGTGAGTGAGATGTCTAGAGAGATAGGGAGAGAGATTGAGAGGTAGAGGGATGACAGAGAGTCGAGGGAGATAAGGGAGAGATAGGGAGATAGAGGTTTAGGGTTGCTCAGGTTGTTTAGGGGTTAGGGGTTAGGGGTTAAGGATTAGGGGCATTATTTAAGGTTGAGGGATTTAGAGAGAGAGAGAGACTTCTTTTGACATGCAACTGTAAACCCTAAATAATGCCCCTAAACCCTAAACCCAAACAATCCTAAACCAATAAACCTTAAATAATGCCCCTAAACCTTAAACCCTAACCCCTAACCCCTAAAACATATATAAACCCTAAATAATGTCCCTAAGCCCTGAGCCTTAACCCCTAAACCATGGAAAACCCCTAAACCCTAAACACTAAAGCCAAGCAACCCTAAACCTCTATCTCCCTATCTCCCTATCTCTATCATTCCTCTACCTCTCAATCTCTCTCCCTATGTCTTTGGCCATGTCCCTCACTCTCCATATCCCTATCTCTTTCGACTATGTCTTTGACCATGTACCTCACTCTCTATATCTCCCTATTGGTCCTCTCTCTCTAAACACTAAACCTTAAACCTCTAAACACTAATTAACCGTAAACCCTAAATAATGCTCCTAAACCTTAACCCCTAAGCCCTAAACCCTAAACCTAAGAAACCCTAAACCCCTATCTCCCTACTCTATCATCCCTCTACCTCTCAATCCTTCTCCCTATCTCTCTGGATATCTCGCTCACTCTGTATCTCCCTATCTCTCCCCTCTATGTCTCCTCTATCTCTACCTATCTGTCTCCTCTCTCTCTCTCTCTCTCTCTCTCTCTTTATCTAACTATCTCCAAACCCAAGCAACCCTAAATCCAAGCAACTCTAAACCTGTATCTCCCTATCTCTCCCCTATGTCCCTATCTCTATCATCCCTCTACCTCTTAATAATCTCTCTCCCTATGTCCCTAGCTATGTGCCTCATTCTCTATCTCCCTATCTCTCTCCACAATCTCCTCTATATATCTCTATCATTCCTCTCTCTCTATAAACCCTAAACCCTAAACCTCTAAACTTGAACCCCTAACCCCTAAACCCTAAACCCTAAACCCTAAATTATAATGCCCCTAAATCCTAACCCCTAAACCCCTAAACCCTAAACCCAAGTAACCATAAACCTTTATCTCCCTATCGCCTTTGTCCCTCTACCTCTCAATCTCTCTCCCTATCTCTCTAGCCATATCCCTCACTCTCTATCTCCCTATCTCTCCCCTTGATCTCCTCTATATCTCCCTATTGGTCCTCTATCTCTCTCTAAACCCTAAACCCTAAACCTCTAAACCTTAACCCCTAACCCCAAAACCATAAACCCTAAGCCCTAAATAATACTCCTAAACCCAAGTGACCATAAATTAGGCACTACATTAGGTGCTAAACTATGCGCTAAGTTAGGTGCTAAATCAGGTGCTATATTAGGCACTAAATCAGGTGCTAAATCAGGCGTAAAGTAGGCACTAAATTAGGCGCTGAATTGGGTGCTAAATTAGGAGCTCAAGTAGGCGCTAAATTGGGCACTAAAGTAGGTGCTAATTAGTGCCTACTTGATCTGATCAGTGCAAAAAATGCCAAAAATAGTGCCACCTGATAAATAGTGCTAACTTTTTCAAAAAATGGAGAAAAATGCATTAAAACAGTGGGTGGAAGCAAAAAATAGACAAAAAAAGGGAGCTAATCACAGGGATTTGAAATAGTTTTTGGAGACACGGCGACATGATGATAGTTCTTCTGAGGATCTTAATCCTTCTGCACCACATGAGGAGTCTTCTTCCTCCACTTCAGATGGCGAAGATGATGCTGAAGTCATTTCCTCCTCCTCTTCGAGTCATCATTCAGAGGATGATGATTCTCCTCCAGGTTCTCTAGCTATCGGGCCTCTTTAGGCTCATCAGAATTTGGAGTCAGTAGGTGATTGGGTTGATGGTCCTTCAGATGCAAGAAGAACAAGGTCATAGTTCGAGAAAGCTCCTCATCTCTTCTTTGCTTCAGCTTCTGATCCACAATCCTTTAGGGAAGCTTCTGGTGTCCCTGAGTGGGATGCTGCTATGTAGGAAGAGTTCAGTTCCTTGGAGAGGAACCACACTTGGGATTTTGTCCCTCTTCCTAAGGGAAGAAAAATTGTTCGATGTAAGTGGATCTATCAAACAAAATTTATTGCGGATGGGTCGGTCGATAAACATAAGGGTCGCCTGGTTACAAAAGGATTCTCCCAACTTCTTGGGATTAACTACTTTAAGACTTTTGCACTGGTTGCCAAAATGAATTCAATTTGACTTGTCCTTGCCATTGCTGTAGCCCATCACTGGGAAGTTCATCAGATGGATGTGAAGAATGCTTTTCTTCATGGTGACCTTCAGGAGGAGATATATATGGAGCAACCACAGGGGTTCGTCCAAGATCCTTCACTTTTCTACCAACTTTGGAAGTCTCTCTATGGCCTTAAACATGCCCCTCGAGCCTGGTATGCCAAGATGGACTCCTTCCTTCTATCAATTGAGTTCACTCAGTGCCATTCTGATCTGAATGTGTACATTTTGCAGTAGGATGATACTCTCACTTTCCTTGTTCTCTATGTTGATGACTTGTTGATTACAGGGAGTTCCTCATCCACCATCAAGATAGTGAAAACTACCCTTCATGATCAGTTTCTGATGTCTGACTTAGGTCTTCTTCATTACTTCTTAGGCATTGAGATTACATAGTATTTAGCTGATATCTTTCTTTCTTAGCCCAAGTATGCTCTTGATATGTTTTCCAGAGTTCGCATGGCTGATTGTAAGCCTGCACCGACTCCATTTCTGTCAGGGGTCAAACTTGAGGCTTCTTGTTCTTCACCTTTGGTAGATGTTACCTTGTATCGCCAATTGGTTGGGAGTCTCATATACTTAACTCACACGCAACTTGATACTTCATATGCAGTGGGCCTAGTCTCCAGGTTCATGCAGGATCCAGATCAGTTGCATTGGAAAGCAACTAAGCAGATTCTTCACTATGTACAGGGCACTCACAGTTATGGGATTCATTATGTAGTAGGCGTGGATATTGATTTGGTGGGGTACACAAATTCAGATTGGACAGGTGATTCTCAGGATCACAAGTCTACTTTAGCGTATTGCTTCTCTCTTGGTTCTGGTTTGATTTCTTGGTTGATCAAGAAGCAAACTGCTATTGCTCTTTCATCTATAGAGGCTGAGTATCAAGGAGCAGTTAATGCTACTACTGAGGCCATTTGGCTTCAACACATTCTCACTAAGTTTGGCATTTTCTTCAGGAAGCCTACAGTCATCTTTTGTAACAACTAGAGTGCTATTCAGATCTCTCACAATCTGGTCCATCATCAGCGGACCAAACACATTGAGATTCACATGCACTACATTCGGGAGCTGATTCATGAGTAGGTTCTTGATCTTTAGTATTGTCCAACATCAGATCAGACTGTAGACATCTTCACCAAACCCTTCACTGAGAGCAAGTTCATTCATTTGTGAGCTTTACTTGGGGTGTAATAGGTGTCCTCCATGGCAGGGGCTTCTTAGCTCCTTTCCTTCTCTCTCTCTCTCTTCTAGGGGGTGTACTCTCTTTGTGGGGGGCTACTTCTCTTTTAGGGGGGAATTCATTATATATGGGTACCTTATCAGGCTTCATTTGTCGGGACCCATCTCTTTACCCACCTAAGCTATGCTTAAGGGGGGTGTTAGTGTAGGTTTTTTATTCCTTTCTATAAGGTTTTTCCTATACATTTATCTAAGCTTGCTTAGGTTAATAAAGCATATTTTATTATGTGAGAGGATTATGAGGTGTCACCTTCCTACATGTGAGCATCCATTGGATATCTTGGGAAGATACTTTTCTATCTTTAGTCTGATATGTTGATGGTGTTTTTAGCACACAACACAAGTATGATCACTGGTATCACACCTCTCATGAAAAATATCTTACCCTAAGTAAGACTACTCCAAGGATAATATAGCTAGGTCTTAGATTTTCATAGAATAACTTAGTTGGAATGTCTAGCTACTCCTACAAGAGGTCTTACATGCAGTATGACAGATTTGACAAATCAGGATAGTAATACATGCAAACCCTTAGAACTTTTCAATTAATATCTCTGTGTAAATTGCTGCGGAAATCTAACTCTAACAATTGATTAATAAGAAAATATAAAAAAGGGAATAGGGTTTAGAGAGATCCTAATTGACATTCACAAAGTAAAGATTGCTGCAAGTAGACAAACATTTAGATTTTAAACCAATTTTCTATTTTACCAAGCTAGAGAATTTGCTACAGTGCTACAAAAAATAGTGCTATCTTCTATGGATTCTCTAGATTTTCAAACCACGTACATTCATTAAATACCCAAAAGTTGGCATGATTTAACTACTATAATGTAATCGAACTCAGCTCAGTTTAATAGCCCAGGCTAACTATGCACAGCTACTTACAATTAGCAAGCAACTAATAGTATGGACTTGAATGTTCATAAAATACCTTTAACAAATCAATAGCATTGCAAAGCATGATTTAATTAATGAAGATCAAGACACAAACCATGAAACCAAATTGACAATACAAAAGACAAATTCCCAGAGAACCTACAGTAACTTGCTTTGCATTAAATCAAAAATTTTGTAGAGTGTCAACAATTCAGCATCAAGATTGTCTTACAATGAGAGAATGATGACCCTTTATATAGGAGAGGCGCCATACTAAGTTTTTGAATGTATGGTGGAGATTAACTCAACACCGATGATCCAGATTTAACAACATTAAATACATTCATAACAACATTTTGTATTCCTGGATTACAATTTGTCCTATAGGAAAAGGATGAAAAATCACCTCTAGATACATTGAACTTAGACAAATTGAGTACTCATTAAGCTATATATATAGAAAAGTCACTTTTAAAAGCATAATAAAGACAAAATAGCATCACATGACCTTCTAAATATAACATTATTTACAAGTGACAGGATTTACATTTTCAATTTCAAATAATTTAACATTTTATGCATCTCCTTCCAAGTTGATTTTGTCTTGTTCAGCCTTCCTATTGCAGTAGGCAACCCAAGCAGTCAATGCTAGATTTATATCTGCTGGATCTGGATCTTTAATGTAATATGTTCTAAATAAGAGATTTTCAAGGTCCTGGTAATACTGAGTGTATATGTCCTCCATTGATCTTCTGCTTTTTTTGAAATGCAACAAAGGAATCCCAAAGATCACTAACCTTTTCCAATTTTCACACTATACTCAACGGAGACTACTCGTAAATAAATTGAGACAGTCTATCTTTACAATTTTGCTCATCTAATGGGGTGAGGTCGTCAAAACCTGGGTCTAGATACTCTCTTAAAGTATCATTTATTTCATAAGTAACATAAAGTATCTGATCATTTGCTTCTTTGTAAACCTCCTTAACTTTATCAAAATCTTCCTTTCTCAAGTTCATTTGCTGATACCACTCAATAGACTTATGCAGCCTTTCCGATGTAAGAATGTTCTTTGATAGCAAGATTTGGTTGGGTAGCTTCATGATTGCTTGTACTCTCAGGAACATATGAGAGTAGTATTCTTTATAGGGATCACATTCCTCATGTAATTCATCCCATCCTTATTTTAATGATCGGAAGTCCCAATGCAACATGGCTGCAAAAGTAATCACCTCGCGTCCATCACTATCTACTTTATCGAACCATTCCTACATACCAGTAGCATTTGCTTTGATATCATCAAATTTGGCTAACTCTTCCTTAGATGGCAGGGCATGAGCTGACTTTGGTTCCCCTTCTGAATTCAATGGCCTCATTAGAGACCTTATGCAATCTTTCAATTCTTTATTCTTCTTCCTTAGCTCCTACTTAGTCATTTAGTCCTTATCTAACTGCTCCATTATTGAAGACACTGAACCTTTGAAATCATCAATTCTTTGTTCCATTGACCCCGGTCCTAAGTTCACAGTAGAAATGACATAATCCTTAGGTCTTATTTCTGCTCTATCAATACTAGCAGGAGGAACAACAAACTTTGCTATTCTTGAGCCTGATGCATCTTTATATATTCACGATTGTATCTTTGCCTTTTTTGTCTTCTTGGGCTTTTCTGCTTGTACCAACAATGCACCTAAATCTAACTGCATCACCTCCACCCAAGGTTCCTTTTCCATGAGTCTTTGTTGGAGCCAATTTGGTGCAGTAGAAGAAATTGTAGGAACATTATCCTAGGCATCTCCTTTGTCAAATGGTTCATTAGGAATACTCTATTCCTCTCCCTTATCGACTTCCTCTTCTTCAATGGCATGCCCAAGGTGTTGGAGGTTTTCATTCACTGTCTGTTGGGCCATCTACAGAACTATTTCTGTAGTCCCTTCACTAGCTGAGCTTTCATGAATTTCAACTATCTCAACCTCAGTGGAAGGGGCAAGAGGAGGTTCATCAGACATTTCTATCATTTTCTCCTTCTCTTTGGATTCAATTTGTTGTAACACCATCTCAATTCCTGATAGTGCAGGGACAACCAAAGGAAGGAATCTTGCACACTTGATGGGGCCAAAGAATTAGTGGCTAAAGCTAATGAATAAGTATTAAATGAGGACAAATTACCACATGTTAAGTTTGCAAATGGAGTGAACCCCAAAGGAGGTGGGATGGAAGAGGTAGGTAATGCTGAGGAAATGACAATTGGTCAAGCAATAGAGGAAGAAGGCATAGAGAAAGAGGGTGAAAGAATGGAAGAAGTGGGTGGTAGGGAGAAGGAGGTAGAAAATGAGATAGAAGAAATGGAACGCATGGATGTAGTGGAAATAAGAGGGAGTGAGGAGGCAATGATGGGAGAAGTGGAGCCACTCGGGTTACCTGAGTCAAAAATTAATGAACATGAGGCTGTGGAAACTGTGGCTGCTGGTGGGGAAGAAACAGAGGTAGCTTGCTAAATAATTATGGTAGCAGTTGCAATTGAAGCAGCAGGAGAAAGTGGGGCAACACTTGTAGCTGGAGCAGTAGGGGCTGAAGAGGTCACATGAATGCTTGTGATGTTAGATGCTGCAGTAGTGGAGGCTCCTTTAGTTATACTCATTGTTTTAACTCTTGGCTTCTTGGTTTTGGACCCTTCTCCTGGCCCACTTGGCATGTCTTTCCTCTTAGATGCCCTTGTCCTTGTGGCAGGAGGCATATCTTTCTTCTGAGCATTTAAAATAGTCTTCTTTGCCTTTCCCTTCTTTGGAAAAGGTACATGCTCCTCGCTATCAGAATGTCTTTAGGGTTCTTGAGATTGTTCTTCATCATCTGGTACTTCTATAGGTGTGTCTTCCTCATCTCCTAATTCCTTTTCTGGTTCAAGTGTGGTGTAAGTGAGCTATACTTCTTGCCTCTCCAAATTTGCAACTTGATTCCTTACCCATATTTTTCTCAATCTTAAAGGTTCTTTCATAACTACATCTAAAGAGCTTTCCTCTACATTAGCCCAATTAGGTAAAAGGATAGGTTGTTGATATTGAGCTTCCCATGGTCCCTTTTGTACCACATCTTCATCATCATTTAGTTGGTCTGGGGCTTCTATTATATGAAATTTTCTGATGAACCCAAGGAACAACCTGGAGTGAGTTATTTTCAACACTTCGTAGTCATCTACACAATTTGCCCAAAAATCTTCTTAATGCATCTTATGATATAGCCTTTTTCTTACATATCTCTCCATTACCCTTTATGGATCAAAATGGTCTCTTTTTGTGTAAAAATGAAGGTTAAGTAATTGCAGCTCCTTATCAGAATGCTCGACTGCTCCAAGAGAGACATATGCATAGTTGCCCTTACCCAATTTGATTAGAAACTTGACATTTGTTCTATGGAGGTGTTTTAAACTTTCTGCACAAGTGATTGACTATCTTGACATTTCTAGAAGTACTGCCTTATCTGTTGGGTAACGAGGTAGCCTATATGGTAGACCAATGAAGCCTTGGATTCTCAAGTAGGTGGATTTCTAAAACTATATGTATCATCTCCCTTATTGCATAATTTCATTCATTGCTTTGGGAGATATCCTGAGAGCTGTAGCACCTTGAAGTAATCTAGTGATATGCATTATGAATGCATCATTCACCCTTTTATAATGAATGAGGGATTGGGATAGCACCAATTGATGATAGCATTCATATACTTTGACATGTTGTTCATCATTGCCAACTTCTCCAATTTTAGATAGCCCAACATATTCATTCCTCCTAGCCAATGAATATACCACATAGGAGGACCACCTGAATATTTGTTTTTCTCTAAAATTTCCAAATACCTCATGCATGTTATCACTCAATATTTGAGCCCAGTGAGATTTGGTTCCTTTACTAATTATCTCCTCAATCATCATGAACATCCAGCCTTCAAAGGTTGAGGCAATGGCCAATCCATATATTCTACTAATCAAGGTCACTAGGTCTCCAATTCCATCATGAAAGTCACTCCTATACAATGTATGGGGAAGCTTGATGATGGTTGACATTTTGTTTTTCATCCAGTGGTCATTTATATGTTTTTTACATGTATCCAAATCTTTCTTGAATGTTTCTTCTACACCTATTTTATTTGGCACGGTCAACACTAGATACCATGGAATACCAAAGGTCTCTACTAAGGATGGCGGACTTAAGTCTGCTAATACTTCTCCACTAGGAGTTTGTATGGTTCTAGTCAGTGGATCATATCTTTTAGCATAGGCTACTATCAGTTCTACACATTGATCTGAGGTCAAGAAGGCAACAACCTCTGCAATCCCACTGTCCTTTATCTTCTTGGCCATTGGAGTTAGATTGGGTCCAAATGTTCTGGTTCTAAAATCATCCAAGTCAATATGACCTAGATTGGTGTCTCCTATGTCTTTCCATCTGGAGGTGATTTTGGTCTCAGGAGGGATACCTTTAAACTCATACTTTATGTTTTGAGCCCTTGCAGTCATTTAACTTGCATGACTGGACCTTATAAGTTATGGTTACCTTGATGGTTTGATGTCTAAGTTCTAATTTGAGTGAGTCACTAACTATTCATCTAAGTTACTAAGTCAATATTCTTCTATCATGCAATTGCTACCAAGTCCTTGGAATTCAAATGCAGAAGTAAAACACATGCATACTTAAATGATTTTGCATTACCTATTATATGGTATAAATAAACAAGACAACATTTAAAACTAACCATGCAATAAATACTTCATCTACATTAGAATTTCAAATGAAAATATGAAAAACATGATAAAATTACTTCTGCAACATCTGTTTTATCTTAACTGATCACTCTGACTTGGAAAGATTGAAGAAAAACATCATTAACAACATTTTGCACAATTTTTGGGGGTCTCAGACCTTCTGGACAAAAAGCTCAGATTTTCAAGGGTATCAACCTTGTACAAGTTTTGAGGTTGCCTGACCTAGTTAGTGAGAGGGCATTATGGCGCAAGGTCATTTTATCATTTGGTATAGATTTTAACCTTGTCTGACCTAACACCAAACCTTGATGTCACTGACCAAGTCCGTAGGTTCAGTTTTTAGCACAAGTCAAGTGGAATAGATTTTAACACTAGGTTACTTACTATTTTTCTATGTGACTTTGGAGCTTGTCAGACTTGGTGTGAGTTTTGGGTCCAATTGACAAATTCGGCGAGGGTGTTATGTAGTGCAAGTTGGATGGACTCTCATTTAGCTTAAAAAAATTCCAAATATCCGATGGAGTTTTTCGGGGGTCCCAACTGACTAACTTGCCTTTGAGTTAAGTTTTGGGTCAGTCAAAGGCACTTTTAGTGCAAAGTTGGGACACTTAGTTTTTTGACGTAGGGCAATCTCATGAGTTTAGTGAAGATTTAGACAAGGTTTGACCGACTTACGATTTGCAAAGTTATCTTAAGTCTGTCAAACATATTTCCTGCACCAAAGATTCAACATGGATTTTGCTAAGGGTTTCGGCATGTTTGATGAATAAATTTTTGGTCTCGGCACAAATGAGGGTTTCATTAGTTCTAAAGATCAAATTCTAAGTCATGCTGCTCAAACTAGGGTTTCTAAATGAAGGGTTTCCCAAAACAGAATGTTCGCATACATATGATCTTATTTAACAAATTCATGAACATTTGGAAAATGAATTTAAATTGGTACATGAAACCCTTTATTGCGATGTTTTCTTAAATCACAAAACCCTAATTTTTAAGAAATGAAACCCAGAATGGACACCTACCTGGTCACAGAGGAGGGAAGTGTAAATGTGTAGGTCATATTGTTCTTCTTACTCAAATTCACCAGTGATTCATCGTTAATCCACTTCTCAATTTGGTCGTAGAGCTCTTCAATCAATCTTCATAGTGCAAATGAGCTCAAATGCGGACTACAAACCACTTTTATTCCCCCATTTGGTCACCATTAATGCAGGAGGTACAATAGAGTTTCCCAGCACACTGCAAAATTCACTTGCGCAAAAAAATGACATTACTGACCTGGCGTGGCTTTTGAGTCTTACTGACCTAGTCGATAGCAATGCTTTATGGCGCGAGGTCGAGCTCCTACCTTTGTAGCACTTTGCATGAGTTTGACATCCTTGGACTTAGCGTGGGATTTGGAGACCATTGATTTAGTCAGAGGATCAAGTTTCTGGTACTAAGTCTGTGACTGCTAATTTCAGAGCTAAGTCAGTGGACTTAAGTTTGGGCACTTGGTTGGTTGGGTTCAATTTCGGTGCTGAAATCGGTGAATGAAGTTTTTAGTGCAAAAGTCTATCAGGGTGGTTTTCAGTGCAAAAGACAATTTTGACTTGGTTTCTGGTGAAATTATGATTTGACTTGAAGCCCTAGGGAAATTAGTAACTCATTTTTCACTCCACCTTATGAAGAATGCAACTTTGGTCCTCTAATGGAGTTGTTTGGTACATGCAGTGAAGACCTTAGGAATTGCCCAACTGACATGACACTCTAAGCCAAAATTTGGAAGAGGGGGTCCCCATTGGCGAAATGGGGCATGTGTGCAAGGCACAACATGATAGATGGTTGCTCCTCATTGGTCGGTGTTGTCACCTCCTCCCTCTCCCTGGTCTATATAAGCATGCTCCTTAACTTGTATTTTCATCCATGTTGAATGCATAGTATTTTTACTCTACTATTCTTTGGTGTTGAGCTCTTATTGCATTTGCATCTCATCAACTTTTACATGTCTCTCGAAATCACTGGTTTGCTTTCATTTGCATTTCAGTTTACGTAGCTTAGTTCTCTCTTTCAGATTCTAGTTTTCAATCTTATACAATATTTCTAACACCATGAAGTGATATCCCATTTATTGAGAAATGTCTTTTCATGTCACCAGTTATAGATCAAACTTTACCACAGAGATTTGTCTTCCCTGACTTGCAAAACTTGCATACTCTACATTCATGTTTTTGGTTGATACATGATAGCTAACATCCCTGGGTGCTCCTGCATCATTATCCTTACTCCAGAACCACCCCTCCTCCTCCACAACTTTGACCCAGTTTGTGAACTTGTACAACCATTCCATGCTAGCCACCGGATCCAGGTTGTAGAATTTCTTCAGAAAACCACTCCCCTTCACTGCCCTCTCACGGTGCTTAGTCAGTGAAATTTTCATGAAATTGGCCAAAAGGGGAAGCCATAGGATATCTTCGTCACCTGCTCTACATTTCTCATATTTACAAACCTGCAGGAAGCCCACCCCAGGCCTTTCCATCTCGACTACCTCTTCTAAACCCTTGAGGAGTTCAAGCTTGAAGATTTCCTTCTCTAGGCGCACCACCATCACTTTGTCTTCCCCTAAGTCTAGGAACAAGGCCATGAAATAGGAGGAGATGTTAATATTCACTCTGTACCGATTCGAGGCCTACAGGAAATCCTCTCCCAACACCCATTTTATTGTTGCAACAACTAGGGGATGGACAAATTTTGAAATTCTAGAAATCCATAGATCATAAATCCTCCCAAGGAAGGACATTTGGCTCTTCTTACTTACTAATCTCACCGGGGTATCCATAGGGCTCTCTAGAAAACTATAAAATTAGCTGAAATGGAGTGAGGCTTTTCTTGCCTTATTGCCTTTAATAGTCGTCAATGACATCTGTTCAAGTTACGTGAAGTATGCATAAGAGATCATGCCAACCTCCGTTCACATCTCCCTATGCATAGTAATGATGTTGCCACCACTGCCCAATCAATTTTATTAGTAAATCCATGTCCAAAGGGAATGTTTGTCCCAACTTTGTGTACTTTCCATCTTGTCACAAAATCACTGATATATAAGCTCAGGTTCTAGGTGATCTTGGAAAGCACCCCACAAAGATCTCACACGTCAGTCAGATTTATTAGACCTATTAGCTTCCACCTCAGAGGTGTTGTCTGGCTCAATGAGGTAGGTCTCGTTTGCTGCCAGGTTGGCAAGCTTATCAACCTCCTGATTCACCTCCTGATATACATGATTCATAGTGTAGTATTGAAGATGTTTAGATTCTCTAAGATCTGGATGAGGGTTCCCCTTAGCTTCCAATTCTCGGTGACTCTAGTTTTGATGGCATTGATAGTGAGAGTCAAGTCTCCCTCAATTTCTAGCTTCTTGATTTGCTCCCTGCGACACATCTCTAGCCCATACAACAAAGCGTGGAACTCTGTTGCATTATTTCTTCCAATCGAGAGAGGAATGACCACTCTCCACACTACTTTCCCTTCCCAATCATGAATGATACAACCTACTCTAGAGATTCCAGGGTTCCCCCTTACTGCCCTGTCAAAATTTAGCTTGAACTAGCCCTAAGACAAAATCTTCCATTAAGCCTATGTTCTGGCTTTTTTTGCCTTCTTGCCACCTTTCACTACTATCATAGGTAGTTTTAACCCCATCCAATGCCTAATGATGGCATTGCCCCATTTTGTCCATGATTTTTTACTTGACACTCCAATCTGCAAATGGGAGTTTGCTACCTCCAGTATTTTTGGGCGAAGGCGCATCCTAGAAGAATATGATTTGTATCTTCTATCAAATTTGTGCATAGTGGACATATAAAAAGGCCATTGAAGCCAAGTTTGAGAAGTCTATCTCTGATTAGGATTTTGTTTTGGAGGGCTGCCCAACTGAAGGCCCCTGCCTTAGGCAGGCAAAGACGGTTCCAACACAGATGAGTCAAGCCTTTTGTTCTATTGGTTGCATTCTCTAGCTACTTATAGCCTTCTTTAACATTGTAGTGCCCATCTGGCAATCCATTCCAAACCAAAACATCCTCATCATTGCCTAGGGCTATCCTTCTATTGCTAAGCACAATATCTAGGAGGCGGACTTCTTCTAGAAGCTTAGGGAAATCTACTTTTTTCGAGGTCCAAAAGCTCATCCCTTCCTTTACTTTTTTTTCCACATAGTTGCAAACCTTGGCTCCCCACCTCTACTCTAATTCTCTCTGAATTGTATTCAATCCTTATGTATTGGCTAGGGGGGTAGCCGTCCCAGAATGGAGCTAGAGAACCATCATGTATCTCCCATGTGATTTGATCTCTAATGAGATCTCTAAAATTTACCATGAAATTCCATACCCTAGATCCTTGAGGAAGATGGGAGATTGAGATAATGTCGGATCCAAACTCCTGAAATACTTTTGCTGGATGATATTTTCACATTTTAATTGTGGTTGATTAAATAACCACCAAACTAGCTTGGCCTCTAAAGCTTTATTCTAGAGTATTTGTTATTTCAGCCCCGCCCCTCCATCCTTCCACGGATTGCACACCTTTTCCCAAGAAATGAGAGCTAGTTTGTTCTTTTCTGAAGATCCTTGCCAAAAGAATTTCTTGAAGATTCCTGCAATATTCTGATCCATTTTGGAAGAGAAGGGAATGCAAGACATGAGATATATAGGCATTCCCATCAGAGTGGCTTTGATCATCATCATCCTTCCAGCCCAGGACAACCACTTGCCCTTCCAAGATGTTGCTCTGTTTGAGACCTGATCTATTAGGGGATCCCAAAGTTTGTTTGTCCTCTGCCCAGGGGCTAGAGGAAGGCCTAGATAGGTGTTGGGAAAGTTACCCTTTTTGAAGTTTAGAATTCCAAGAACTTCTTTTTGCTTCCTTGGGGGAGTTGCTATGAAGAATACTTATGATTTGTAGCCATTCACCTCTTGTCCTGAAGCCTCTAAGTATAGAGTTAGAATCTCTTTGAATCCCCTTGCTTCTCAATTTTTTTCTACTCCAAAGTGTTGGGAATTAAGGTGTCTCAACCTTGGTAATTCCTTTTATTTTTACATTCTATTTATTTATTATTTTCCTATTATATTAATTGGATGCAAATCCTATGTTGTCATATTGTGGGAGTTGGCATGGTAATGTGTCATCCTACATGGCATATGACCACATGTAATTTTGTCCTCACATGAGGAGATAGGCATCCCACTTAGTGGTAGGAATATTTTTCCATGTGTCAGCATCTTGGATGTTGTGTAAGGGAATATTGACTGTAAAGGTCATGACAGATTCCAATGATGAAGTTATGACATGTAAGAGTAAGAAATAGGTGATTCTATGATAGGTGAAGACATGTGTCAAAGAGAATCTTTGAAAAAGGCATCTTTGGGTGCCCCAAGGTGGACTATGACATGTTGTAAGAGAATATGCTATTTATAGCCTATGTATGATAGATTCTCTTACAACTGTAAGTTATGACAGCTATGACAGATTCTATGATGGTTGTAAGAGTCGTAAGAGCATCTGTCATAGCCCATTTTGGTAATAGGTGACCTCTTTGGGATGGGGTGACCTGACAAGTGTCAGGAACATTCTACAAGATTGGACAAGTGTCCATAGGCATGGGTTTTGGGCCATGAGGCCATGTTGGATGCCCATTCCAAGATAGAGCCAAAATTGCCTTGTATACTCTATATAAACAGGGCTTTGAGGAGGTGATGTACTATAGGTTTTATAGGTATTGTTATGCTACTGGATCATCTCTAGATACGAGTGTTGAAGACTCTTGCAAGAGCATTGGCTCTGTGTTGTATTGTAACTTTCATTGTTTACGTAATACATTTGAGCTGTGTTTTGGAGTGTGGGGTTTTTCACTCATAAGGGTTTTCCCCACGTATATCTTGTGTATCTCTTCTTCTGTCACACTTTCTTGTTTATGTGTTTTCTGAAATATCTTTGTTAGTGGGTTTAGCATTGCTATAATTGTAAGGATAAAATTGAATTTACACTCTCCTCCCCTCATTAGATTAGTGTAGGAAGTGTTTTCTGCACACCTAGCTTCCTTTCAGTTGGTATTAGAGCCTGGCCAGTTTTGGTTCTAGCTGCTGGGTAGGGGTTTTTTGAGATAATCTTAGGTTGAGTGGGAGTGTTGTGCAGAGCATTCTATATCTTGTTGCAACAAGGAGATGGCAACTACATCCGGAAGGTTAGAGGTTGAGAAATTCAATGGCACTAATTTTGAGTTGTGGAAACTCAAGATGGAGGACCTACTTGTTGATCATGACCTATGGGAAACCGTATCCGGTGTGAAACCTACAACAATGTCACAATCTGATTGGAACCTCAAAGATTGGAAGGCTAAGGGTCCCATAAGACTCTGTTTAGCTACCTATGTCTTGTTGAATGTCCATGAGGAGAAGAGCATGAAGGATCTTTGGAAGAAGTTGGGTGATGTTTATCAGGCCAAGTCCTTGGTAAACAAACTTTTTCTAAAAAAGAAGTTGTTTTCTCTGAAGATGGAGGATGGAGGATTTGTTGCGGACCACATGAATGCTTTCAACATGATCATTGCACAGTTGACATTTGTGGGTGTGAAAATGGATGAGGAGGATCGTTGCATGACCCTGCTTTGTTCTTTGCCAGATTTGTGGGATTATCTTGTTATGGCTATCGAAAGCACCACTAACACCTTCAAGATGGAAGATGTGGTGTCCTCACTATTATCAGAAGAAATGCAAAGGAAAACAACTGAGTCAGCCAAAGATCCTCTTGTGGTTCGTGGAAGACCCAAGGAGAAAGGGAAGAAGAAGGACAAGAAAGCTGAGAAGGGCAGATCCAAATCCTGTGGGAGATCCAAATCTCTTAGAAAGTCCAAGGCTCTCTATTGGAACTGTGGCAAGTCTAGGTATTTTCGAAAGGAATGCAAAGAAGAGAAGAAAAAGAAAAAGAAATCAGTCCCAAATTTAGATTCTGACAAGTCAAAAGATGATGGTGATGCCTTCATCACAGCCCTGGCCACCCATGCATTTGATGATGTGTGGTTGACTATTTCTGGTACATCATTCCACATGACCTCGCATTGAAGTTGGTTCATGAAATATGAAGAGTTTGATGGTGGAAGAGTGTACTTGGGTGACGACTCTCATCTGAAGATTGTTGGTTGTGGAAGAGTCTCAATCTAATTCCTTTATGGATGAGTGAAGGGGATCACTAGAGTTATGCACATTCCAGGCTTGCACGGAACCTGCTTTTTGTAAGTATGTTGAATGATGCAGGTGTGTAGGTTGTCTTTTCGAAGGATGGATGCAAGATGACAAGAGGATCTATGGTGCTTGCAAAGGGTACTCAGAGGGGTATTCTGTTTCAACTGGAGGCATGTACTACATAGTGAAATAGTTCTTCTGACTCAAAGAAATGAGCTGTAGTCACTTCAACCCCACCATTTGAATGAGCAGTGAAGAAATATGTTGTAACTAGCTCTGATGGTAGTGCACATGCTATGGAAGCTAAGCTTCCTGCTGAAAAGACTATGTTATGGCATTTGAGATATGGCCACATTGGTGAGAAGGGTCTGTGTACCCTGAAAAATAAAAACCTTGTTGAGGAGTTAAATGATTGTAATCTCGAGTTCAACTTTTGCGAACATTGCATTTATGGAAAGCAAAACTATGTTTAGTTTTACTCTAGTTCTCACAAGTCTTCTGGTGTGTTGGATATTATTCATTCTGATGTGTTTGGTCTTGTTAATGTTCCTTCAATTTCAAAATCTGTATATTTTGTATCTTTCATAGATGATTACAGTAGGACATGGTTTTATTTTATCAAAAGAAAGACTGAAGTCTTTAGTTAGTTTAAGGAGTTTAAAGCCTTTGCTGAAAATTAGACTAGTAAAAAGATTAAGTGTTTGAGAACTGACAATGGTGGTGAGTTTTGTTTGGCAGAGTTTGATAAGTTCTGCAAAGAGCAAGGGATTTAAAGGCATAAGACAACTCCATACACCCCGCAGCAAAATGGAGTTGTAGAGAGGATGAATAGGACACTAATGGAGAAGGCTAGGAGTATGCTTAGTGGAGCAAGCCTCGAACAAAAGTTTTGGGCTAAAGATGTTGCCACTACTTGCTATCTGGTAAACAGATCTCCTACATCAGCTCTTGTTGGTAAGACACCTATGGAGGTGTGGTCTAGTAAGAAGCCTTCCGTTAGGCATCTTCATGTTTTTAGTTGTGAGGCATATGCACATGTGCCTAGGGAGAATGGTATAAATTGGAGAACAAGGCTGTTAAATGTATTTTTATTGGCTATGGTGTCGGTGTGAAAGGATACAAGCTTTGGGATCCCGTGGTTGAAAAAGTGTTGTATAGTAGAAGTGTTATCTTTAGAGAGCTAACACCTTCTTCCATTGTTCTATAGCCATAATAGATAGAAAAGAAAGAAGATACGATTCAGTTTCCTTCTACCCCTGAGAAGACTGAACCGACAGACCCTATGAGACCTGATGATGAGGAGAGCTCTAGCAGCTCTGAAATCTCAGAAGAAGAAGTAGAACCTCAACCTCAGCCATTGAGGAGGTCTACACGAACAAGAAAGCAACCTAATAGGTTTGGTTATTCATTACTTGATTCTAGTTGTGCTTTTGCTTTATTTACTAATACTAATGAGCCTAGAACTGTGAAAGAGGCTATGGGCATGAAAGATGCAGGTTCCTGGAAGGAGGCCATGGAAGATGAGATGGCTTCTTTGGAAAAGAACAAAACATGGGACTTGGTGCCTTTACCTGATGGATGGAAACCTGTTGGTTGCAAATGGGTGTTCAAGAAGAAATTTGGTGTAGATGGCCATGTTTAAAAGTAAAAGGCTAGATTGGTTGTGAAGGGGTACTCACAAGTAGAGGGAATTGATTATGGTGAAATTTTCTCTCCCATTGCAAAGCTGACATCCATTCGATATCTGTTATCTCTTGCAGCTACTTATGATTTAGAGGTAGAATAGATGGATGTGAAAACAACTTTCCTGCATGGTGATTTGGAGGAAGAAATCTACATGTCATAGCCAGAGCATTACATAGAGAAAGGTAAAGAAAATTTGGTTTACAAGTTAAAAAAGGCATTGTATGGTTTGAAGCAGTCTCCTAGGATGTGGTACTTGAAGTTTGATGCCTTTGTGTTGTCGATTGGCTATCTAAGATTGAAATATGATCATTGTGTGTATTACAAGTTTGACAATGATCGCATTCTCATTATTGCATTGTATGTTGACGATATGTTGTTGATTGGGAATGGTAAGAATATGATTTCTGATTTGAAGTCTCAGTTGTTAGCATAGTTTGAGATGAAAAATCTTGGGGCAGCCAGGTACATTCTAGGAATGGAAATCAGGAGAGACAGAGCTAACAGAAAACTTTGGTTAAGCCAGAGTAAGTATGTGAAGACCGTGTTGGATAGGTTTAGCATGGCAGATTGTAAACCATTGTGTGTTCTTGTTTCATTGGGGATGAAGTTGTCTATTAATGATTGTCCAAAATCTCCTAGTGAGGTGGAGGACATGAGCAGAGCACCTTATGCTAGTGTTGTTGACAGTTTGATGTATGTTATAGTCTGTACAAGAGCAAACATTGCCCAAGCAGTGGGAGTCCTTAGTCGATTTATGGCTAATCCTGGACGGGTACATTGGGATGCAGTTAAGTGAGTCTTCTGATATTTGAGGGGTACTTTCAAGTATTCCATATGCTATCATGGTAATGCTATAGGACCTCCTCATTCAGTTTGTATTCATGGATTTGTGGATTCTGATTGGGCAGGTGACATTGATAGTAGGAGATCCACCAGTGCCTATGTGTTCACTATGTTTGGTGGTGTAATTAGTTGGATGAGTAAGTGACAACCTATGGTTACTTTGTCCACTACTAAAGATGAGTATATGGCTGTAACTCATGCTTGTAAGGAAGCCATTTGGCTTAAGAGATTGTGTTCACATATTGGTGTTGATGCAGGTCAGATTACAATCAGTTGTGACAGTCAAAGTGCGATTTGCCTTGCAAAGAATCCAACTTTCCATGCCAGAACAAAGCATATTGATGTATAGTTTCACTTCATGTGAGACATGGTAGAGGATGGGAAGGTAAATTTGGAGAAGGTAGATACTTTGAAGAATGTTGCAGATGCATTGATGAAACTGGCGGGCACAGAGAAGTTTAGATGGTGTTCGGAGTCCATGGGCCTCTCAGCCTATAACAGTTAAATCCTGTTAATTCTATTGGCTCTTACAAGGTGTTCGAAAAGTGGGAGAATGTTGGGAATTAAGGTGTCTCAACCTTGGTAAATCCTTGTATTTTTTAATTGTATTTATTTATTATTTGCCTATTATATTAATTGGATACAAATCCTATGTTGTCATATTGTGGGAGTTTGCACGGTGATGTGTCATCCTACATGGCATATGACCACATGTAATTTTGTCCTCACATGAGGAGAATAGGCATCCCACTTAGTGGTAGGAATATTTTTCCATGTGTTGGCATCTTGGATGTTGTGTAAGGGAATATTGACCTTAACGGTCATTACAGATTCCTATGACGAAGTTATGACATGTAAGAGTCAGAAATAGGTGATTCTATGACAGGTGAAGACATGTGTTGAAGAGTATCTTTTAAAAAGGCATCTTTGGCTGCCCAAGGTGGACTATGACATGTTGTAAGAGAATATGCTATTTATAGCCTGTGTAAGATTTTCTTACAGCTGTAAGTTATGATAGCTATGACAGATTCTATGACGGTTGTAAGAGTCGTAAGAGCATCTGTCATAGCCCATTTTGGAAATAGGCAATGTCTTTGGGATGGGGTGACCTGACAAGTGTCAGGAACATTCTACAAGGTTGGACAAGTGTCCATAGGCATGGGTTTTGGGCCATGAGGCCATGTTGGACACCCATTTGAAGATAGAGCCAAAATTGCCTTGTATGTACTCTATATAAATAGGTGCTTTGAGGAGGTGATGTACTACAGGTTTTATAGGTACTATTATGCTGCCGGATCATCTCCAGATACAAGTGTCAAAGACTCCTGCAAGAGCATTGGCTCTGTGTTGTATTGTAACCTTCATTGTTTACATAATACATTTGAGCTGTGTTTTAGAGTGTGGGGTTTTTCACCCATAAGGGTTTTCCCCATGTATATCTTGTGTCTCTCTTCTTCCGTCATACTTTCTTGTTTATGTGTTTGTTGTAATATCTCTGTTAGTGGGTTTAACATTGCTGTAATAGTAAAGATAAAATTGAATTTGCACTCTCCTCCCCTCATTAGATTAGTGTAGGAAGCATTTTCCGCACACTTAGCTTCCTTTCACAAAGAGCATTGTAACATCAGTGAATTGCTGGTGTGTGATTGGGCAGAGACTACTTGTGACCTGAAAGCCTTCCACCTTCCTTACTAATCTGGCTTGCTAAATATATTTACCTAATGCATCTGGCATAGGTACAAAGTGGAAGGGGGAAAGGGGATCCCCCTGCCTAAGTCCCTTGGAAACTTCAAAGAAACCTTCAGGAGAGCCATTGACTAGTATGAGAACCTTGGGTTGGGCACTAGACAAAAAAGCCAGTTTAGCAAGCTTTTGTCAAACCCGAAAGCATTCATTACACTGAACAGGAATCTCTAGTCAATTCATGTCCAGTTTGATCATCATCATTTGCTTCCCTATTTTTTGGCCTGAGTGTACTACTTCTTATGTTATGATTATGCCATCTTGAATATATCTTCCTAGGATGAAACTAGTCTACTCTTTTGCTATAATGTCAGGCATAATTTTCTTCAATCTATTAGCAATTGCTTTAGCCAGAATTTTATAAATGGTGTTGCAAAGTGAGATGGGTCTGAAGTCTTCTAAAGTTGTAGCCTACTCCTTTTTGGGAACCAATGCTATGAGTGTGTTATTAAGCTCCCTTAGGAATTTCTTTTTTTTCCTTAGGTCCTCCACTACTTTCCAAGCTTCCTATCCCACAATGTACCAAAAAGTCTAGATTGAAGAATGTTTTTGGGAACCCATCCGTGCCTAGGGCTTTGTTTGGATGCACCTACTAGAGTGCTTCCTTAATCTCTTCAGGGGAGGAGGCTTCATCCAACATCTTATTCTGATCTTCTGAGACCAGTTTTGGAATAACTCTCACCATCTCTTCTATCTGCCTCAGATTTGAGCCTCCCTAGTTGTTGAGCAGGTTTCTAAAGAAATAAACCACTTCTTCCTTAATTTTCTTAGGATCCTTGGTGAGGGAGCTATCTCTTAGCTTAATCTGGTAGATGTGATTTTGTTGTCTTCTAATATTTGTTGAATTATGAAAGAATTTAGTGTTTCTATCCCCATCCTTCAACTAGACTTCTCTCAACTTCTGTCTCCAAAATATCTCCTCTTTAGCTAGGATATTTGCATGTTTCTTCATTAGCACTTTCCCTTTCACATAGCTCCCTTGATCCATTCCCACTTTGAAGATCTCATTTAGAAGGCGAATTTCCTCTTCAATTTTTGCTTTCTGCTAAAAAATATTTGTGAAATGGAGTTGATTCTATTCCTTCAATTTCCTCTTTATGCATTTTAACTTTTCCACTAGACAAAATATTTTTGACCCATCAAGCTTGACCTCACTCCACCAACACTCTACAAGATCCAAGAAGTTTGAGTCTTGGCACCACATCTTCTCAAATTTGAAAGGGCAACGGGTTGGAGCTACATCCCCCACTAATCTCAAGTCAATTGGAAAATGATCCAGTTTGGAGAAAGGATCCATAGAGCATTCTAGAGTGAATGGGAATTGATCTATATTTCCTTTCACCAAGAATCTATCTAGTTTTTCTGCTATGTTGCAGAAGCCCCTTCTTGTGTTTGTCCAAGTGAACTAGCCATTCATCATTAGGACATCCAGTAGAGCATTCATCTCCACAGAGGTCTCAAAATCTATATGAGATTACAACTTTCTTTGAACCCCTCTAAGCTTGTCCCAACTATGAAGGATGGCATTAAAGTCCCCCCTATGATGACTATTTAATTTTCTACTTCATGTAAGAAGGCTTCCAATTCTTGCTAGATCACTCTCTTTGTTGTTGGAGAAGCAGGCCCATAGACATTGATTAGAATAAAACTTAGACTCCCTACCACCCCTTTTATGCTACTCGCCATCTAATGCATGTTTATCACCAACTCGTTTGCCTTGACATATTGTTGTTTCCAGAGAAAGGTCATTCCTCCTGAAGCTCCTTCTACTTCACTTAAGCTCATTTTCCAAAATTTCCTCTTGATCTAGAGCATGGGGTGCCATAGTTGGAGAGTGTATCTTCTAAGGGGTGTTTTCTTGGAAAACCACCATCGCTTGTTCTTCTTGGGGGTTACTCTTCTCACCCAAGGGTACATTGGCTATGCTTTTTGTTTCTTCCTTCTCTAGAATTGACTATGTTTCCATTTTTTGATGGGAAGCTTGGTTCTGTTCACCACTAGTTAGAGGCACTACCTTGTTTTCCTTCTCAGTCTCTTTCCCTCTCCCTAACTGAGCCTCCTTCACCTCTGGAATCTGTTGATCCGTTCTTATGCCAACCGTGTCAAGGGTGTTTTCCTCTACTCCAAGAGGGGCCTCTTGGTCTACTAATTTCAAAACAACTTCTGGACATTGAGACTTGATTTCAATCTTTTGTCTCCACCTCCTTGCTTTCATTATCAATTCTAGTTCTTCTAGCAGTTCCTTTCCAAGATCAACTTCTACACAGATTCTGACGAATTCACCAAAATCCATCTTTAAAAATTTCTCATCTACTTGGATAAAAGAACCTAGGGCATCCCTGATTACTACTAGCACTTCGTTGCTCTAGAATTCTGATGGCAGGTTGTGGAGTCTAATCCACATTGGATTTTTCTACAAGTTTTGGCTCAGGGAATCAAAGTTTAGGATCCATTGTTTTATAAAAAAACCCACATCCTTCAAGCATTAATAGTTTCCAACAGAGGATATCTAGCATTGTGTCTTCTGAATTACATTCTATGAATATAAAGCCATTGCAAAGAGATTTGATTCTTACTTGATCCCCCCACCGGTCTTCCTACCATTTGTGCATCCTGATCCATAGAATTCTCTTGCCAGCCCATTTGACAAATAAAGTTGTTTGTCCCAGTCGCTTCATATTTTGTGCCATTATTTTTGGATTGACGATCACTACCACAGGATTAGGGTTAACTTTCCTCCTTGGGTCTATTGCTCCATAACATATGTGCCCCCGCTAAACTCTTTTGTCTACCTGTTGGGCGTTACGACTTGTCCTCTTAAAACTCTGATTTTGGGTTTGATAAGTCCTTCTGCCAGCGGCACCTCCTCCCAATTGGATCCGGTTGTTGGTAAGAGACACTATATGGATTCATGATTGTTGTCATTGATGGCAACAAAGTTCATCCCACACATCCACAGGATATGGTGTGTCTCTACTGAAAGTCAGAGTGAAGAATGTTGTGGTCCGGTAAACAAGAACAAAGCATGTGGCAAGGTCCAACAGACAGGTCTGGATCTCTCAGAGGAAGTATCTTGGTGCAGTGCGAATTTGGGGAAGTCAAGAGGACTACCTTGAGTGGTATATTCCAAGGATTTAGCCTCCGGTGATAGATGAGGAAAAAGATATGAATAGTTGAGTACTGGATTCCTGAGTGACAGTGTGAACAGAGGAAGAACTAACTAATAGAACATCAGACTACTTTCCAGATGTGTTACTGATGGTGTTAAAGGTTATGAAGGCATGAATCATGTTTAGCTGACATGATTAATGATTTTTACAAGCATATACTTGATCCGCATTACTTGATGTGCAAGAATTCAGCCGACAGAACAGAGTTTGTGAAAAGATTAACTATTCCGGGTGCCGACTAGGAAAAGAATGAAATCACTTATGCAGATATATATAGGATGGATTTAGTTGTGAGATGTGTAGTGGTGATATGTGATATGTGAATAAAAGTAGAGCAGAGTAGAAATAGTAAGAAAGGTTCGGTATGTGAAAGGAAAGTAGCATAAGAGAAGAGGAAAGATGAAGTGCAGTAGATCAGTGTACTGAGCTTAACTGGAACTGAACTCCAGCATATGTGGATGCTTCCAATTAGTTCAAGTATTGTATAACATTCTTTTGTAGACAGTGTGTCTCCTTGTAGGCAGTGTGCCTCCTTTGTGAGCAGTGTGCTCGGGCAGTGAGCCCTAATTGGCAAGTGCCATTTTGTAATTCCTTATTCTTCTAACAGAGAATAATCTTTGGGTTAATCACCCTGTGGTTTTCTCCCTTAATAGGGTTTCCACGTCAAAAATATTGTGTCATGTGTATCTCCATCTCATGGTTATGTTTGCTTGTTTGAATTAATGCTGCATTGATTAATAAGAAAGTTTAGAAAGAAGAAATAATTTGGATAACTGATTCACCCCGCCCTCTCAGTTATCAACAATTGGTATCAGAGCTAAGTTCCTCCCAACAGAGCCTCATAGCTTTAGGAAGATCTGGGAGTCCAAATGGATGCATATGGTTTAAGGGAGCAACTCAAGATTGCCCTTGAGGATCTTGAACAGTCAAACTCTGAAGTCAATGAATTAAAGGAAAGACTCAAACAGGCTGATGATTTCATGAGAGAACTAAAAGACAAATTAAGTCTCTCTATGAAAAAGAGAAAGGAGTTGCTTCAGCAATTGGCAAGACAAGGTGAAGAAAGTAATGCAAATGAAGAGCTGACTGAGAAAACTAAGTTATGTGAAAAAATTATCAAAAGAAATCATTATGGTAAGACATGAAATGGAATCAGGAGTTATAAAGTTTACCCAAGAAGTTGAAGAGAAAAGAAAAACTGAAGATAATCTAAGACAATCTCTCAAGGAGAAATCAGAAGATTGCCACCAAATGGATAGAATTATCAGACATCTTGAATCTGATCTTGAAGATGCTAAAGATAATGAAGAAAAACTTGAGGATCAAATTGTCTCTCTTAAAAGGGATCTTCAAATAGCAAATGAATATAAAGAGAAATTCAAGATAAGTTCTGCTCAACTTGAAGTTCTTCTTGAAAGTCAAAAGAAGGTAGATGACAAGTGTGGTTTGGGATATGAGAAAGGAGAAAGCTCCGGATCCGGTCAGAAGAATTTTGGATCAGAAAATCCAAGGAACAGGCCTAGAAGACCTCCGGTAAGACAGCCCAATGCTCAAAGATATCCATCCTTCAATGGATACTACCACAGCTACAATCACTTTGGTCACAAAGCTAATTAGTGCAGAAAGAGAATGAATCAGACAAATTCATTCTTCTCCAGACAATGTTTTAACTACAAAAGGTATGGTCACAAATCTCATGAATGCAAAAATATGCAAATGAACAAATCATTAAATGGTAGATGTTTTACATGCAATAGAATAGGTCATATGGCTAAACAATGTAGATATCAATCAAATATACAAGGAAATGTTGTTTGCCAAATCTGCAATAGATCCGGTCATATTGCAAAATTCTGTAGAAGCAAGAATCAGGAGAAAAGAGGTTCGGTATATCATAATCAGAATCAAGATAAGGGTAAACAAAAGGTGAATGCAGATGAAGTTAGGAATGAGATGAACAAGATTTGGGTGAAGAAAAGTTTAGAGAATGTAGAGGTTGGATCCGCACCAGACTCTGGTGCTGATATTCCTTCCGAAAACTAAAAAGTGAGCTCTGGCTTAGGGGGAGACACAAAGAAAACCTTGTTCCCCCAGCCAGTCAATTGGTGCCGGAACTGGCACAAGAAGAGTTGCAGATTGAAGGAGTCATAAGGGATATATTCAAACAAACTGTGGTTAAGATTTGGAAGATCCGTGAGATGTTTAAAGATCAGGGTTGATCCGGTTCTTCAAATCACCCGAACAAGGCAAACCAGAATAATGTAGGTCGAGCATTTATTGCAGTTTGATATTAGGGCTTATTGAGCAATATAAGGGTTTTTCATTAATCACTCGTTCATTCTGCACTCAAGAAGAAATGAAAAGCGGAGCTCTGCAAGAAAATTCCTCAAGTTCATCGAAGATCACTTGCAGAAGTCATTAATTCCAGAGATCAATCCAACCAACTCCATGAAACTGGTAGGTGCAAAAGGTATTTTCTATTTTCAAATATCTCACTACAAATCTCTTGATAATGGGTACTCTGAATATTGTAAAGATTTCTAATAGACCTCGCCCTACATTTAAGAAACATCCATACAAATCCTTGGAGGTAGATCCCCTAGGAGCATTCTCTAGTGT
Source organism: Cunninghamia lanceolata (assembly GCA_027924645.1). Taxonomy (NCBI): domain Eukaryota; kingdom Viridiplantae; phylum Streptophyta; class Pinopsida; order Cupressales; family Cupressaceae; genus Cunninghamia; species Cunninghamia lanceolata. The sequence continues at coordinate 3,347,088 of BSBN01000311.1, read as the reverse complement.
TCCGCATGGCATTTTACGCACAGAAGACATTAGGGTTTACATACATGCCAATATTGAAGAGTTTGGGGAATTCAAACTAAGAGACATCTATCACAAACAATTGATAGATGATGCTTTTAAGCTTAAACCAGAATATAAGGGCATCCAGGAAAAGCATTTTGATCAGTTCATTCATTTCCCCTGCTTTGAAGAAGATGAATGGGTCCGGTATGTTTTAAGTAGGGTTCATGATAACTTCCTTTGGCTGAATAGACCTTGCAAGATCACCAAGGAAGCAATTAGGGTAGTAACTGGTTTACATTCCTCCGGAGGAATTCCTGTCCTCAAATCTGTCAAAAACAACATTGTCACAAAGGCCACCGGATCAAAATTTGATAAGAGGGCAATGACCATTGAAGATATTACTGACCTGGATATCAAGTATGCATCTATGATAATAGGATATAAGATATATCATTCCAGTAGGGAGAATTCAGTATCTGGAACTGCAGTATACACGGCCTATGAGATGCTGAGAAAGAATGTAGATTATGATCTCTGTGAACTCCTCTTGAGCCAATTAATGGAAAACATACAGAAGATCAAGAAGGACAAAAAGAACTCCTTTAAATATGGAGGACTGATACTATGTTTGTTCTTCTACTTCATGAATGAGCTTCCCGAATCAAATGGATGGGTATGGGAAAGTGACAAACTGGTAGCTATCCAGATCAGAGATTACTTGCATGAACTTGGAGATGCAAAGGTAAGAAAAACAGCTCTGTGGGGATACTTTAAGAACTTTCAGAACATGATGCAAACAAGAGAAAGGATTCCCCAGTCCCTTGTTGAGAAATACAAAGACACAGTCTGCTTTATGGTAGAGACTGATCAGTGCCTAATGGAGGCAATAGAACCAAGGACAGTCTGGATCATGCCCATGGGGTGTGAAGTGGATGAACAGATTGTGGAGCTGCATGTTCAACACATGCTGAGTTAGCCTAAAGATCCAAAGGCAGAAAGGTTTGGAACCTTTGAGGAGCTGAGTGTAAAGATCCATGTGGAACTCAGAGAACTAGAGATGAAAAGGAAGGTGAGAAAAGAAGTAGAACATATTGCACAAGGCCTTGGGATCTCACAGGAGGCACTTGATGCCAACTGGGAAAAGAGACAAAAAGCTGATGAAGAGAAGAAAGAGGCAGAAAAAGGAAGCAAGAAAAGTGCTCCGGTAGAAACTTCCACCCGGACCAGATCTTCAAAGAGACCAGCACCTGTCCCTGCTAAAAGCTCAAAACCGGAAGTCCAAGCATCCGGCAAAGGAGAGAAAAGGTCAAAGACAAAAGCCACAAGGGCTTATGCAAGTCAAAGAGATGAAGAAGAAACTGAATCAGATGAGGGGGTAAAGGAAATAAAGAAGCAGAAGAAGAAAGGATCTGGTAAGCCCTCCACAGGCCAAGACAAGGAAGAAATGGTAGAGGAATTTGTTGAAAAGCCCACCCTGTCCCTAGAAAGTGTAATCAAATTAGTCACTGTGGATGGAAACCTTCAACCGGTGGTCGAATTCTATGATGATTACAATGAGGCCAACCAAAAGATCTTGCAGGTAGCTACAATCAGGTATCTAAACATTTACAATAAAGCTTTTATTGAAATTATCTCTCTAATTCCTAAGAGTCTAGAGAAGCAGTTGGAAATGAGAAAGACCAATGCCATGGCAAAAGACCTTGAGATCCGGGAACAGATAGCTATTCAGCTATATCCTTCAATTGATCCCAAGAAAATGAACATGGTATTCAAAGACTGCAAGGATGAATTCAGGAGCAAAGCAAGGATGAATCAGCTTATGCTTGGTGAGACCGACAAGGTAGCCAAGGACACTGAAGAGATTCTCTGGAAAACCTTCAAAAGATTTAATCTTCCTATTATAGAGGACTTGGGTACTGATCCCTCCACTACAAATGTTGCAGAAGAAACTCCTGAGAAAATGTCAGAAGAGGTGGGCCCTGAACAGACTAACATTTCTCCTCCGGTTTCCCCTACAATCTCCGGATCTAAAGGAGAAGAAAAATTATAGGAGAAGGAAGCAGAGGTGAAGGAAAAAGAAGATGACAGTGCTAAGGTTGTAGAAGGAGAGAAGACTTCAGCAAAGAAAATCACAACTGCTAGTGGTGAAGGAGAGAAAACTCCTAAGGACAGCTCCAAGACTGCAGAAGAGAAGAAACATCTGTCTCCGGCAAGAGACACTGCACAAACTGTCCAAGAATTCCTGAACAAAGAAACAATGGAGATTGATGAACCAGAGCTTCTACAAGGTCCATTCAATTTTGATTCTCTTTCTCCAGTACAGACAATGAAGATAGCTTCATTTGCAAATGCTAAGGCTAATGAAAAACTTCTAAGGTCTCATATAGAAGACTGTGAGTTGATAGAAGCTACTTCCGGAGTGCTTGAAAAGATTATGCCATCAGTTCAGAAAGATCCCATAGCCTCCACTTCCGGTAATCTCAAAACTCTAGTTAGTAGTGTCAATACACATTTTGATTCACTAGAGAAGTCAGCAGAAGATAAGGTCCGGAAGGAATTTCTTGCAAAAAGATTATCAGAGGTACAAAGTTTAATAAGTAATGATAGGAGAAATATGAGTATAGGGATAAAGAGATTAGAAAATGCTCTTATAGATGGCAAAAAAATATAAAAATTTTGTATTTCATGGTCCAAAGTAATAGTAGAGATTGAGAAGAAAATAAAAGAGCAAGAGGATAAACTACTAAGTTTGTCTCAAAGTGTTGATCCTCTCTCTTCCTCCATAGTCAATCAAGAGTGGCAGACTATTGCAATCACAACTGCAATAAATAATTTTGAGAAGGAAAGGAAGAACATGATCAGTCGGATGGGTGAACTTAGGAGGATCATTGTCCCTAAGTTAGAGGCCATGCATGAGGCCATAAGTGAAGCTCAAATCACAGCCTAGACAAATGATCCAATAGATCTAAAAAGGGCAGATGTGTTTGCATTCCTGTTGAGTGGGCATATCTCAATTTTGGATAGGATGAAGCAGAGTTGGGCGACAGAAGTTGTACAGTTGAAGACAACTTTTGTAGACATACTTAAGTATATGTAAGTATGCCATATGTATATACTTATGCGGCTAAGTATAGTAAATTTTTTTGAAAATTTTGGTGTGTGGACCCTACCCTTTGCCACTGATGTCAAAGGGGGAGTGAAGAGCAGTGAAAAATGAGGAATCCAACTAAGGGGGAGCTCCAGAAAATATATATAAAGACAGAGCATCAGCCAAGGGGGAGCATAGTGTATACACTTAGTCATTTTTCACTAAGTGTTGCCATCAATGCCAAAGGGGGAGATTGTTGGCAAGAGACACTATATGGATTCATGATTGTTGTCATTGATGGCAACAAAGTTCATCCCACACATCTGTAGGACATGGTGTGTCTCTACCGGAAGTCAGAGTGAAGAATGTTGTGGTCCGGTAAACAAGAACAGAGCATGTGGCAAGGTCTGACAGACAGGTCCAGATCTCTCAGAGGAAGTATCTTGGTGCAGTGCGGATTTGGGGAAGTCAAGAGGACTACCTTGAGTGGTATATTCCAAGGATTTAGCCTCTGGTGATAGATGAGGAAAAAGATATGAATAGTTGAGTACCGGATTGCTGAGTGACAGTGTGAACAGAGGAAGAACTGACTGACAGAACATCAGACTACTTTCTGGATGTGTTACTGATGGTGTTAAAGGTTATGAAGGCATGAATCATGTTTGGCCAACATGATTAATGATTTCTACAAGCATATACTTGATTCGCATTACTTGATGTGCAAGAATTCAGCCGACAGAATAGAGTTTGTGAAAAGATTAACTGTTCCGAGTGCCGACTAGGAAAAGAAGGAAATCACTTATGCGGATATATATATAGGATGGCTTTAGTTGTGAGATGTGTAGTGGTGATATGTGATATGTGAATAAAAGCAGAGTAGAGCAGAAACAGTAAGAAAGGTCTGGTATGTGAAAGGAAAGTAGCATAAGAGAAGAGGAAAGATGAAGTGTAGCAGATTAGTGTACTGAGCCTAACTGGAACTAAACTCCAGCATATGTGGATGCTTCCAATCAGTTCAAGTATTGTATAACATTCTTTTGTAGATAGTGTGTCTCCTTGTAGGCAGTGTGCCTCCTTTGTGAGCAGTGTGCTCGGGCAGTGAGCCCTAATTGGCAAGTGCCATTTTGTAATTCCTTATTCTTCTAATAGAGAATAATCTTTGGGTTAATCATCCTGTGGTTTTCTCCCTTAACAGGGTTTCCACATCAAAAATATTGTGTCATGTGTATCTCCATCTCATGGTTATGTTTGCTTGTTTGAATTAATGCTGTATTGATTAATAAGAAAGTTTAGAAAGAAGAAATAATTTGGATAACTAATTCACCCCCCCTCTCAGTTATCAAGACCGGTTAGCACCTGTTGCAAAGCTTGGTATGTCCATTGTGGCATCTCTCTACTCTTGCCTACCTCCCTACATTGCTTCTGTGCCAAAGTTCAAATCTTGGGTGCGACACATATTATTTTAGGGTTTGCCTTTAGCGTGTAAAAATACATATATTAAATATGAATATGAATATTAATATAATATAATATTTAGAGGTAATGAAAATTATTTAATTTTTCTTCATTATATATATTAATATTAAAATTTATATTAAATTATTGATTATAGAAATTTATAATGTATTGTTATATTTGTACTAGCAATCTAACTTGCTAACTTAACATAAAAATTGAAAGAAAAAAATCCAACGAAGGAGTGGGTTGGATAAACAAGATTAAGGAATCCAGTATTTTTAAATCTATGTTTAAAAGTAAGAACAAAACAGTTTTAAGCTATGTTTAAGAGTATGAACAAAATAGTTTAAAGTTGGTTATTTTTTGAAATTACGGGATTATTTAAAACAAATTGTTATGAACAGAGAACTAAGAATTCAAGTGTAGAAGTACGGTAGATTTTGTGAGCTGTTTATGCTTGTTTATTGGTACTATTAAACTTCTGTGTTTAGTGGTACTATTTAACTTCTTGTTTGTGGCTTTATTTTGTAGAATATCATAGGAAAAGAAAAGAAAGAAGATATCTCACTAAAAAAATCAAATAGATGCTACTATTTGCAGATGAGTTATGTTTTAGAGGAGGAAACAATTTAGAATGAAGATAGATGAATAACTAGGAAAACATTTTACGGCATGACATACATTATTGTGTTCCTTTCCCAACATTGGTGATAGACTTCATAGTATACTTATCCCATTTTTTCTCACCTATTGTTTCATGGCATAAATATTCTATATGGTTCAATATTTAAAGATTTCATGGCATAAATATTCCATATTGTTCAAGATTTAAAGTTTTTGTTAGAAGTAGTAATTTTCTAGTATGATGATAAGCATGCATGCCCTTCAATGCAAGAAAACTCCCCATTGAAGTTAGTATACTGGGATGCATAAAAATATGGGGCATACCATCATTTTGAAATTCATGTTGGGTTTCTTAGTTTGAGTGCTGATTAATTTTTCATTGTAATTATAATATTAATATTTTAAATATGTATAAATTAATATTAAATAATAGTAAATGAAATATCTCTCTAAATTCCCTACTTGATAGTTTACTTTATGTAATTTCATTTTTTAATTAAAAACACATAATATAGGTTTTGAAGGGATGCTAAAACCCTTTAAATGCACATAAGAATATCAAAAAATATATTAAATATGAATTAATATACATTTTATTATTAATATATACAATGAATAAAATTTAATAATCATATTAATATGAATATTATATTATTACAAATAATAAACAATATAATAAATTAATATTTGGATCACTATAATTTATTTCATTTAACTATGTTATAATAATTAATATATATACAATCAAAAAATAATAATCATATTAATATCAATATTGTATTAATATGAATATTTGATGTAACCAAATTCACAACATAAAATTGACACTATTGTTATTGCAACAGAATATCCAGAAAATACAACTATTTTCAAATTCCTTCTCATTCCATTCCATTCTGTTGAAAAAAATACCAAGTTTATACAAAATGAAAATTACCATTTTTGGCAGATTTTAGCAACTTTCTAAAATTGTCATTTTGGTAACTTCACATCCTTATCTGTATGACCATGAAAGTTTCCAAATATTTGAAACTTACTAAAGATGACTAATCGTTAACTTTCTAATCTAACTGCAAGTAAAGTTCGAAAATAATTTTAAAAAAACTTGGAAAATCCTGAAAAAAATATTAAAACCTCATTTTGAGGCCCTAGATGATCGGATAAGGTCTCGAAAAAGTGTCAAAACGGCGACCTACCGAACTTACCATTACAATGTGATTTTTATTAAACTCTTTAAGACGCATCTGCCCACTAAATTTTGAGCTCCAACGGACCTCTGGAAGTTCCTGCATCAATATTACACAACATAAATTGAATTAAATGTATGAAAAAATGTGAGATATTGGAGTGCAAAACAAGATATGTCTCTAAATTCCCTCCTTGATAGTTTACTTATTTTATGTATTTTCATTGTTTTTGATTAAAAATGAGTACAATAAGTTGTGAAGCTATCATATATATATATATATATATATATATATAAGAATCAACAAAACAATAACAAAATAATAGCCATACTACATAGTAAACCAAATACAATTAAGAAAAAATAAATAATCATATTAATATCAATATTATATTAATATGAATATTACACAACATAAATTGAATTAAATCTACAAAGGGATGTGAGATATTGGAGTGCAACACAAGATATCTCTCTAAATTAGCAACTTGATAGTTTAGCTATTTTATGTAGCAAGTAGTAAAATGCTATAATAAATGAAAAAGAGACTCAAGAATTGCGATATTAGACCAAAATTCACAATTTCTGACATTCTCCAATGCAAACGCCATTGCAGTGTATGCTAACTAAACAAATATTAAATCAAACTCAAAATCAACTAATCAATTCAACAAAATCAGTTCCACGTCAATATTAAATAAATATTTAATCTAAGAAAAAAATTTAACTATAAAACACATACTATTATTACAACACTACAAGGCAAGTACTAGCCACTATGTGGCACTTATTTATTTATGAGTTATTTTATTTTACTTACTCTCCACCCCTTGCTGCTTGTGTAGTTATGCAGAGGGCATAATAAAATAGTTACAAACTAAATGAGTAGTTGAGATTATAATTAATATTAGTTAAGAACACTCACAACAATATCAAATTCATGTATTTTATAGAAGATATTTTTAAAAAAATTAATGGATTAAGAATACACATTACACAATATAATTGAAAACAAAAACAATAGTTATCAAATCATACATAGCAAAAAACGAATACTATAGTTTATAATCAAACAGCTATAAAATAATTAAAGACCAAAAGAACAATCAAGATTATTGTCAATACCAATAAAAAATATTCACAACAATATCAAACTATGTATTATCCTTTATGTGTGTATATCATTTATCGGTAAAAGTAGGGGATATCTAAAGATTAGCTAGATAATAAAAACTTAATATAGTTGTGAATATGAGGCCTTGGTGATCTATATTATTGATGTCGATTGTTGACCTGTCTATCATCAACCCTTGAAATTTATGGATTGTCAAGGCCATGCCATTTTAAGGGGAAGCTAGCAGAACTCACCTCTATTTATTAGGACAATTGGCACGTGTTATGATTGGGTGAAGTCGCAAGGTGGTCTTTTGTAATTTTTGAGTGAACCACAACAAATAGTGGAATATTTGGTGGATCGCTTTCAATCTTGTATACAATAGCTAACTTGTCCTAGTGCATCATTGACAAGATTTTCTACTACCCATAAATTTGAATCAAGCATAACTTGTTGGCCACCACACAAGAGAACCTTTGTATCAAGTCATTCTTCTTCAAGATTTGAGTACAATTTATGGTGTAGTCTAAACCTGGGAGTCTTATTAGACTACCAAAATCTAGTAGTCAAAACAACAATATTCATAATCACAATAAAATTCAAAATATTTTATTCATATGTGTAGCATAATTTTGGAGTATAAAAAAACCATGCAATTCAATCAATCTACACTACTTTTACAATGAAAATACTTGTTTTTCCCAACACTAGTCGATTCAAAGAACCCAACTGAATTCAATAATTTAGTTATATAATTCTAGTTTGAAGAAGTTGAACCAGTTCCAAGAAATGATGGTTACAGAATAGAATCGTCACAAATCATAACTATGAATTCACTATAACTATCAGTAGTTTGACAGATCTTACAAATTTTGAACCTTTCCTTTACAATGTATTTTGGCATTTTTGTGAGCCTTTAAACTTCTATTTCAGTAGATCGGCGCTAGTGTGAACTCATGAAATTTTCGTTGGTGTCACTTGCAATTCATGAACTGAGTACTTCACTGAAGTGCCTTTATTAAAGTTCCTTTCAGTACAAAACCAAGTTTTTGAACTTAGCAAATGGATTTAAGTTCCCTTGAAACATCTTTTAGTGAAAAGGAGAGTTCGTGTCCATGGAAATTCACTAAAACACTTCACAAAATCCTATAAGTTCTTTAGTAATTCTTTTCATCAAGAAACAATGTTCAAATACATGAAGAATCACTGAAGAGACAAGGCTTAATGATTGCCTTTGGAAATAAAAGGAGTTCACAAACTTAAAAAATTTCTGACATGGTCTAAACTCCTTCAAATGCGCCCAAAACAACTTCAATGCTTGACAAGGTTCATCGACAAGTTTCATCAGCAAAAAGGAAAGTTCAAGAACTTTCATATTCACTAAAATACTCCTTTTTAAAACTCCTTTTGACATAAGTCCAAGTTCAATAACTTTAAATTTCAACGAAATAAAACCTGTTGGTGTGTAGAAGAGTTCAAGAACTTCATTTTTTCCAAAACAACACTTTTTGGTGTGTGGCTTTTCAATGAACAAAAGATTTCTTGAATTGTAGTTTTCATTAAATTGTTCCAAATAAAGAGTTCTTGAACTGTAGTTTTCGCTGAATTGTTCCAAACTGTACCGAATTACTCCAAACTTTACTAAACTGAAACTTAACCAAATTTGCCCCAAACTTGATCAATTTTGAATTTGAAAATGCTCCTGAAGCAAATGAACATAAACCAATAGAAACACAACAAAATTGAACTAAGTAGAAAACAAAACCTGAGATATTTTTGGTTGACACATGATTGCTCATGGACCCGGATGCTCTTGCATCAATTTATGTCTTAGTTTCTTTGCATTACATCTTGCAACATGAAATCCCAATGGGGTGATCCCACAATAGTGTGTCCCATTTTGGTCTAAGTGGGACATTCAAATCAACATTTTAAACCAAAATTTCACTTTTTGTCATTTATAGCAAGTGAAACATTAAGAGTTTGAAGATGATGTGAACTAGTGACTTTTGAGATTTTGTGTATAAGTTATAAATATATTTAAAAATAATTATTTGTCTAATTTTTAAAACATTTCTTAATAACTCATTTTTTATAGTTTATAGTATTTTAATGAGTGATATTATGTCATAATGTATAATTTTTTAGAAATAAGATAATTTTATAATTTTTTAAACATAAATTCATTAACACTGATATCTAGGGAATGCATATTTTTTGTTGCATATTGATGTAGGAGCATCTGGGTCCATGAGAAATCCTCATCAACGAAAAAAGATTTCTTTTCTTTTTTGTTTGTTTGCTTTCCTTCTTATTTTGCTGTAGGAGTTGATGATCAAATTTCTAGAGAATTTCCTAAGGATTCATGGCCAAGTATTGACTTCATCTTGAGGAAGATCCAAATGGGTGCTCACATTTCAAATTTGGTGAAGATTTGAGCTAAATTGGACAAGTTATGCAAACGTGGAACTTTCAGTGTCAATAGGATATGCAGGACTTTCCTTGCCATTGGGATATATGTAGATGACCCTTGAAATATTAAGGAGCCAAATGGGTGTCCACAATTTCAAGTTTGGAGGGATTCTAAGTAAAATTGAGCAAGTTATGCTTAGGCGAAACTTTGAGTGTCAACAGGATATGTAGAACTTTGGTCTACAAAAGGATATATACAGAAAACCCTCGAAATCCCACAATATGTAGTATACCCCCAAAATCATGCAATATGCAGTAGACCCCCAAAATCCTACAATATACAGATGACCAAGTTTTACCTGCAATATGCAGATGACCCAGTTTCTTCTACTATATCCTAATGGGTCACTTTTTTTGTTACACCACCTGAAAGCGCCCAAAAAGTGACAAAAATAGTTTTTGACTGCTTGTATGGCTAATCCAAGAGCCAATTGATGACTGACACATGACCTATTTGTTGGAAATAGCCAAGGATATTCTACAACACTTGAATAATTCTCACAATATGGAAATCAATAATACGAGATAAGAAATCAATGATATTGATGAACCTTATTGAGCATAAAATTATATTGATCTCACTTACAAATTTACATGAGAATGCCTCATTATATAGGCATGGAAGAGACAATCCACCTTGCACATGGACTGACAAGTGCCCCGTGATGTGGCGCATGCATGAAGACAAGTGTCCTATAGGTGCCAACCTTTGAATCACTTGGAGTGTGCAAACCAACAACCTTGTGTGACAAGTGTTAGATGACTACAAAGTGACTTTTGAGGTGAGATGGAAAGTCTTCCAACCTCAAAAGGTATGCACATGAGGTTTACCAAACAACTAGGTACCCTCTAAGCTCTAAAAGGTTACACATTCAGTTAGACAAGATGTTGTCTAACCTCATCAACCTAAGTACACTTAAGCTATAGTGAATAGATAAATTATTCACTCTAACACCCCCCCTAAGTGATACTTGGGGAGATCACAAAAGTGCAAGAGATACATAAATATGGGTCCCGAATACTAGGCCATGTTAGGTACCCATGTACAAAGTTTCTCATAAAGTGGAGTAAAGGCGAAAACCCAATGGGAATAAAACTCCTCTCTAAAAGGAGAAACAAAATGCATGAAAAAGAAAACAAGTGAAGAAGGACTTATATCATGACCCCCCCAAGGAAAGCTTCTTTCACATGTGTAAAATAAATTTATCCAAAATAGGAGATACAAAGAGAGACTCGGAAGCCCCCATAAGATATGCTACAGTGCGTGTAGATGCTCATTGAAATATGCGAAAGAGAATCCATTAACGTTGAACCACATTTCTCACCTTAGGAAGAAATTGAACCACAGTAGTGTGCAAAGAATCTTCCCATTCTAGATAGGAACATATAGGAAGAAGTAGGAAGGTCTTTGAATTATACACATGATTCAAAGACTCAAATAATGCCCATAATGTCTTCAAAGTATGCTCAATAATCTCCAAGCCAATGCTGTCATGTGACAAAGATTGAGATTTGAGAACAGTGACCATGGATGTATGGTGATAGCTGAACCCATAAGAAACTGATACTATTGCACAAGATGTCAAAATACATGATGATGGAGTCGAATATGTGGACTCATAAATATCTACAAAATCTGTCACGATAGAAGCGGATGTAGGCAAAGAAAGACGAATCAAATCTAAAGAAGACAGGGTAGATGCAACTTTACTGAAGTTGTCATCGAAAAGAAGATGGATGTCCTTAATGATGTCTACCAAATCTACATCCCAATGTGGTGGATCTGGAAAGATAAGATCAATGTACTGGTGCAATGAATCATTGGAAGCCATGGAGATATCAACTTAGGATTTGGATGTAGCAACAGGTATTTAGGGTTTTGCAATTTGATAGAGTTTGAAAGCAACATGCGAGAAATAAGGACACATTGTGTCATCATTTTGGTTTCCACAATAAGTGCATTTGGTGTTGTAGGTAGGATATGGAGTATCCAAAGAAACATACATGATCAAATGCTAGTTTTGACCCCCTGAAATTATGAGATTTTCCCCCTGATTAAGTGACTCCCCTAAAATTTGGCACTTTATAACTTAGAGTGTTTTACAAAATAAATATGACCAATGTGTGGGAAATTGAAAAACATGGATTTTTACAAAAAATGGTGCTCAATTCTGAGCTATCGAGCAAAATTTATTACAATAATGAATTCGTGTAAAACAAGCCTATAACCCTAAGGGAACCTAGCCTTCTAACTTCTCGTTGGAATCAAGAAGAAATGTATGATTAAATAGTTTGATATGAGAGGGGGTATTGGCCTCCTGCCAAACTGGTCCTCTCCCTCCATCTTTGACAAACAAAAAGTAAAGGTTTATTTCAAACAAATATGATTTAAATATGCCCCCAAAGAAAATACAATTTTTTGTGGTTACAAAGAATGCTATAGAAGCCACAAGTGATTTTAATTATGGCATTTATCATTAAATGCCACCACTAACTCCATAACTGCCACAATTAGCTAAGACAAATATAATTTGTACATAGACTCTAACTGAGTCTAATGCCAAGTGTGTGAAGTCAGGAAACCACTAGCAAAACATGTCAAATACAAATCAAAGACAACCATAAACAACAACACAAAAAATCATCAGTGATGAAGAATGTTGCATGTGGAGGTGATGTAGAAATAATCTTCAACCTCCTTACAACCATTAAACAATGTAGGGGATTTTGACTAGTAAATAGTGAATATAATGATCTTCTTTGCAACAACCAACAAGGATCATAACAGAGAATGTTGGCAGTAGGTTGGATGCCAGAACTAGGCCGTAGAGAGTCTGATAATGTAGACAGATCCAACGCCTTTACTAGATGTGACCCTATCTGTAGGATGACTATAGTGGTGGTGTGGAGATTTCAACATCTCTAAAGTAAGGCAACTCTTTGGTGAACCCAGAAACAATGAACAACATAAAGAGAAACCTGCCACAAAATAAATAAACAACAATGGTCTCTTTTGCAAACCGTGACCATGAAGATTGGAACCGCTAGAAGTAGTGATTAGTAAAATGGAGATTGACCCTTTAATGGTTGATTGTTATCTTAGTGACTTGGAAAAAAATGCCACTTGACCAAGCTTTGATGAGGACTGCGGCTTGATAGCCAATGTTGAACTGTTACATCCCCAAAACTTTGACTATGCTTTACTTTTACTAGCATGTGATTAGTAGATAAATTTTCATGGATTAATGATTTGACATTTAGAGAAAATGTTAGGATAAATCAATGATTTTATGAGTTATGATTAAATGCATAGAATTTGACATGTGATTAAATGTTATTGAGAATATTTAATTATGATGTATAAGGATTTACTAATGATACACTAATCCTAGTTTGTGTGACTATGAGTTGCAACTAGGAAATAGATTTTTGCCTTCGAGAAAAGAGGGAAAGCATCATCAGAGATAAGGGAATAAATGTTTGGAAAGGAATAGGTTTTGTCATTCGAGTCTTGTGTTGTATAATTAGTGAACCCTCATGAGACAGGTAAGTAGAAGTCAACCCTTCTTGTTTAAGTCAATCTTGACTCGACAGTTGTCGATTTGTTGTTTAGGAAAATTTTTCGATGACAAACCTTGTTTGTTTTGGATAAAGTGATTTTCAGGAAATATTAATGTTTTTAAGGGGTTAACAACTTTCCTTATCAGTACTTTTTGATATATTTTCCAGTGATTACCTGTTTAATTTTGTTGTCAGCAGAACAAGGTTGCGAGGGGGGAGAAAACCTCAACCCCATACTTGTACCATGTCAAATGACTATTTCCAACATCTGTATTTGTGATATTGCTACCATTATGTTAAAATATGTTGTAATTATTTATTTTTATATTAATATATTGATTAAGTGAACTAGTACGTTACAGTTTTGAGTGCTTATCATGTTATGGCAAGCTTTCAACCAAATTACAAATCACTTCATTTTGTGGTGGTGCTTGACCCCCATACTACACAATAATGTGAAGAAGAGGGGAGCAGTATGGTTAAAATTTTGGAGTGGTCTTGTGATGCAGGGGCATCTCATTAATTTTTGAAATTATTGTTAGCTTTCAAATTTTGGTTTTTGTGTGTTGGGTTTCTATGGTGTTTTGGTTGTTTGTGTGTTCGGAGGTGTCATGGTGTAGCCTCCTATCGCCTTGTATTTATCTTCCTATCACAACAGCCAATATTGGAGTTCTTGTCACCAATTAATAAAGAAATCTCTGTCCAGGTAATCGAAGGTTCCTGTCACTAGTCTATTAGAGTTACCTATCACTGATAATATAAGGTTAGTTACTGTCGCCATAATAGATGATAGTTGGGACGATTGGTGACTGACAGTGGAAGGTGGAAAAAGGTAGAAAGACAAAAAAAGGGAAATAGACAAAAAATAGTAGAAGAAAATAAAAAGTAGGCTGCATGCAGAGGGAAAGGTTGATTAAGCATAGCAAAGGCTGCGGTTAAGATTAGAAAGTATGAAAGAGAACACTCAGTCACACTGGGCATAATGGAGAGCAGTTACAAAACGAGATTGGACAAACAATGGTTCATCGTTACTTCTACAGAAGGAAACCAATCATAAGGAGGTCGAGCATAGAAGTGTGGGTAGTCGTTTAGTGATGGAATTATTTTCCAGTTTAGAAATGGTAGCATCTTATAACAGCTATAGAAGAATGAGGGGGATGATTAGACTATGGAAGAGGTGACAACTTGTAATGGGATAGATGTGAAGAGTCACAGAAAGGAAGTGGAAGGACAGTGCAAGAAACCATCAACTGGAAAGAATAGAGGGACAATTAGAGAAGAAAGAAAGAGGCTTAAAAGACAAAATGACAAGGAAGGATGAGAAAGGAAGGCCAAATATAGAAGAAATATGCCAATAAGTGAAGGGCCGCGTGACTACGGGTCGAGGAGAAGCCAGGCTGATAGACATAGGCTAAAGGAGGAAATAATGAGGGCGTATATTGCAAGAAGGGAAGAGGCCGATAACTACAAGCCAATAGTTGAGGTAGTGACATGGTTCTAAGTCACATAGAGTAGGGGAGGCGAGAGTCAGAAGTTGTTTTTGTAAGAGAGAAAGAATAGGCCATCAGTGATAGGCTAATAAGTTTGTAATGTCCCATTTTGATAGTTAATAGAATACAGAGAAGTCTACCTCAAAGTGTTGTTTGTGATTTCTTTGATAATGAATATACCTATTCATACTTCCTATTGATCTGATTGTTATTCTCCTGTCCCTATTGATTTAAGTTCCTATAGCACGATAGAGCTAAAGTAGTGTTGTTGCAAAATTGTATTAAAATAATCTCTTGTTGCATGGTTGGCATAGTCAAGAGTCTTATTGCATGTTTATGTTTCTGTCATTTGTTTGAGGACATCTGACTAGTTCAAAGATTGTATTTACTATCATTTTTGTTGATGAAGATTTTGTGTTGATCTCTAAGCTCTTGTCAGTTGGTAGTCAAAGTTTGAGTGTTAACTGTAAGTCCCTGTCCCATAATCTAGATTATTTATCATCTACCTTTCATGTGTAACCTTTATTGTCCTGGCCTAGTTCCTATCGCTTCAATGACAGAAGGTCTATGAAAACCTTTATTTATGTGGAGACATGGTTCTCACTTGTGGTGGAATGGGGTATGCATGCATGCTTTAAGGGAGCATGCCATCAGATTGGTATCAGAGCTTAGAATGATCTGAGTATGAATATTGAATGTGTTGTTTGTTGTAGTTTTGTGGTTGATTGACAAGTTGATTTTGAGTGCCGAGTAGATTGTCGAAGTGAGGCAACTTGGCCTAGAAAAGATGAAGAAGAAAAATATGGAGTTCAAAAGAAAGCTGACAGCATTGAGAAGAGACTTAAAGGAGTAGATGATTGCAAGGCAGAAATGGCTTGAAGAAAGTAGCCAGGAATACTTCTAGGTATGGCCAATGGAGAAGAAGGTAAAGTGGCCAGTAAAGTTCATTATGGAGAAAAGAAAAAGGAAAAAGATGAATGCCTTGAGGATAGTAGAGAAGGATGAAAAGAGTGCCCACAAAGATTGGGACAACAAGAGGTTGCCAGAGGAGCAACATGCACCAGGAGTGGTGATGGAAGTTCTCATTGAAGAGAACATGAGAGAAGAAAAAGAAGGAGAAAAAGAAGAAAAAGTGTAGCAAGTAGCACTTGTGAAAAAGAAAAATGAAGAAAGAAGAGTGTCCCTGAAGAAAGCACTGAAAGAGACACGGTGGTCTCTTATTTTGTTGATTAATATTATGTTTGTAGCTATGTATGCAGGTTTGAAGAATGCATTAGTAAAGGTCCAATAGGAGACCTTCAAGATGATGGAAAATGGGGTAAGAATAGCACCCGGAAAGAGAGTTGAAGGTGAGAAAAGATTGATTGCAGCAGCGTGTCAAAAAGAGCTTGTAGCAGAGGTACATTGGAAAGTGCCTGAAACTGAAAGGGAACATGAAGTTGAGGATCCCCAGATAGAAGATGAGGATCAAAAGACAGCCCCTGAATTTTATGATGCCATGGAAGAAGTTGCAGCAGTAGCACAAGTTGCTCATAGAGAGGAAGAGCTGGAAATTGAAGAAGTCAATGAAGAAAATAGCTCAGGGCAGGAAGTAAAGAAGAGTTGCAAAGTTGATTTTGATTATGTAAATGAAGATTGTAATGTTGGTTTAAATCATGTGCATAGAAGTCTGATTGTAGATGGACAAGTTGGTGAGAAGTGAAAATGGGTAGGTCATGGGTACATAATCCCATGTTGGGAAAATAGAAAGATGGATAAAGAAACAAAGTTGAAATATAGAAAGAATTTTGTTTTTTATCATGTTTATACTAACAAACCTGTGCAAGGTGTGAAGAGTATGCTAATGAACAAGAAGCAAATAGATGTGTAGATAAAGTGGCCAGCAAGGAGGCCTGGAGAAGAAGATGAATTGAGGATGAAGTCAAGGCAAAGAGTGGGAAGCATGAATGCAGCAATGAAAAGAGATCAGCCCAAGGTGGAGGCAAACAAAATTTGGAGAGCAAAGAGTATGGAAGACGAGAATACAAAGGAAGCTACGATAAATGATGTTAATAAAAGAGTAGAGGTTGTAGAGGAAGATATTGACAAAGAGCCAGTGAAGGAACTTGATGAAAAGAGGATGGAGGCACTAGAGTGGCAGTTGTTGCAAAAGGCCACATGTGTTGTGCAAGGTAAACAAGCTAAGTTAATTCATGATGTTTTTGAAACTTTTGATGTTTTTGATGAAATAAAAGATAGATTAAATAAGGTGCCAGATTATGATGTGGGTGATGAGGCTTTGAATGAAATTTATAATTTTAAAGAAGTTGCAGTGTTGATGTGTTGAATGGTAATTATGAAATGAATGAGTATGAAGAGAAAGTGTGGGAGCTTATGGATGAGAAAGAAATAAGGAAAATAAAATACCAAAAGAAACAAGAAGGTAAACAAAGGCAGATTGAAAAATGTAGCAAGAAGCATGCCAGAAAAGAGAAAAAGTGGAATAGAAGAGTTGTATGGAAAAGGAAGATAGTAGAGGTATGTGTTGAAGATGCAGATTTGGACAAGAGAGCCACTGAGAATGAAGAGGATGATGTTGGAGCAGTAGTGATCCAAGGAGAGGAAGACAATCAAAAGAATGGTGAAGATGATGTAGCAAAAGAATTTGAAAGAGGAATAGCAGCTGAAGACAATGAAGAGGATTTGTGGAGACAATTTGCAGCCATTGAAGAAGAATGGAATGAGAAGATTAAGAGGTTGAGCATAAGTAGGATAGCAGAGGAGATTGAAGACAATGATGTAGAATTGGTGGCTGAAATGAAGATTGAAGATGTTGCAGATTTGGAGAGGGAGTTGATAAAGAATGTGTTGGAAGATACTTTGTTACAGCAGATGGCCATGGAGGAAGAGTGGCTGGAAAGAGGATTGGATGTAAAGATGGAAAATGTTGATAATGCAATAGGTAATGTTGAAGGTATGGAAAATTTTCCATTTAATTCTAATATGCTAGATAGAAATAAAGAGAGAGTTAGAAATCAGAGGAGGATGGAATTTGTTGAAGACAGTTTTGGGAGAATAATGGACAGTAATGCACAACAGTGTTCGAGGAATATTACATATAAGTAAGAGAGAATGTGGAAGAAGCATAAGAAGAAGAAATTTTGGTAATTTTGTTGAAGAATCACATGTGTCGGAGCACATGATCCTTGTCCCCTGGGGAGTCTGATGCAGGGGCATCTCATTAAATTTTGAAATTTTTGTTAGCTTTCAAATTTTGGCTTTTGTGTGCTGGGTTTTTGTGGTGTTTTGGTTGTTTGTGTGTTTGGAGGTGTCATGGTGTAGCCTCTTGTCGCCTTGTATTTATCTTCCTATTGCAACAACCAATATTGGAGTTCCTATCACCAGTTAATAAAGAAATCTCTGTCCGGGTAACTAAAGGTTCCTGTTGCCAGTCTATTAGAGTTACCTATCATTGATAATACAAGGTTAAATCCTGTCACCATAACAGATGATAGTTGGGATGGTTAGTGACTAACACTAGAAGGTGGAAAAAGGTAGAAAGACAAAAAAGGGAAATAGACAAAAAATGACAGAAGAAAATAAAAAGTAGTCCGCATGTACAGGGAAAGGCCGATTAAGCCAAGAAAAGGTTGTGGTTAAGATTAGAAAGTATGGCAGAGAATGCTTAGTCACATTGGGCATAATGGAGATCAGTTACAGAATGGGATTGGACAAAGAATGGTTCACCGTTACTTCTACAGAAGGAAACCGATCATAAGGAGGTCGAGCATAGAAGAGTGGGCAGTTGTTTGGTGATGGAATTATTGTCTAGTTCAGAAATGGTAGCATCTTGTAATGGCTGCAGAAGAATGAGGGGAATGATCAGATTGTGGAAGAGGCAACGACTTGTGACGGGATAGATGTGAAGAGACATAGAAAGGAAGTGGAAGGAGAGTGTAAGAAACTGTCGACTGGCAAGAACAGAGGGACAATTAGAGAAGAAAGAAAGAGGCTTAAAAGACAAAATGACGAGGAAGGATGAGAAAGGAAGGCTGAATATAGAAGAAATAGGCCAATAAGTGAAGGGCCACATGACTACGGGTCAAGGAGAAGCCAGGCTGATAGATAGAGGCCAAAGGAGGAAATAATGAGGTCGTATATTGCAAGAAGGGAAGAGGCTGATAACTACAAGACAATAGTTGAGGTAGTCACATGGTTCTGAGTCACATAGAATAGGGGAGGTGAGAGTCAGAAGCTATTTTTGTAAGAGAGAAAGAACATGCCATCAGTGACAGGCTGATAAGTTTGTAATGTCCCATTTTGATAGTTAATAGAATACAGAGAAGTCTGCCTCAGAGTGTTGTTTGTGATTTCTTTGATAATGAATATACCTATTCATACTTCCTATCAATCTAATTGTTAGTCTCCTGTCCCTATTGATTTGAGTTCCTGTAGCACGATAGAGCTGAAGTAGTGTTGTTGCAAAATTGTATTAAAATAATCTCTTGTCGCATGGTTGGCATAGTCGAGAGTCTTATTGCATGTTCATGTTTCTGTCATTTGTTTGGGGACATCTGACTGGTTTGAAGATTGTATTTACTGTCATTTTTGTTGATGAAGATTTTGTATTGATCTCTAAGCTCCTATCGCTTGGTAGTCAGAGTTTGAGTTTTAATTGTAAGTCCCTGTCCCATAATCTAGATTGCTTATCATCTACCTCTCATGTGTAACATTTATTGTCTTGGCCTAGTTCCTGTCACTTCAATGATAGAAGGTCTGTGAAAACCTTTATTTATGTAGAGACATGGTTCTCACTTGTGGTGAATGGGGTATGCATGTATGCTTTAAGTGAGTGTGCCATTATCTTGCTAAAGAAAGATTCCACTCATGTTGTATGCTCCTTTGGTGGAGATTATGTAGTAGAGAGGGGTGGTTATCCTCGCGGTAAGGAAAGACTTGAGATGTCCAGTATCATGGTGAAGTGGGAGTTGGAGTAGAATCATCGCATAAAAGAAAATAAGGATGGATAGGAAAAAAGGGAGAAGGACCACAGATCAAAGGAAAACACAGCTAGAACAATTTAGACTTTTGGACAAACAAGCTACTAGGTTTGTTATTGTGTTACCATCATTTTATGTGGCCTGTAGTTTCATCGAAGGCACTGTATGTATTGTAAGTCAAGTCTTTTGTTCTACAGTGAAGTTTTGTTTACGTACAGTCGACACCATTATTTTGGCAGTCAATGGCTATATATATGATAACATATTAATATTCATAGTCAAGATTTTATCAGGCAGCTGGTGTAAACTAAGCTTCAAATCTTGAGGTTGACGTGCTATATACTTTATTACTATTGTAAGTTTCGATAGAATATAGTGCAATATACCTGAGTATGAATATCATGCTGGGATAGTAAACAAGCAACGTCATTCTTCACTGTCAAACCATTCCTACATTATCCCGCTGAGATAGTGGTAAAACATTTGTGATTGGCATAAATCTTTCTTTCAATACAATAGATAGAAATGCACTTCTCTGTGAAGGGATGCAAGTAGATAGCCTAAGTTTTTAACCAAATAGCTTATGACTTCTTAATGTTTTTCCTTAACAATCTATAGATGAGGAAGTTATAGTAGACTAAAAATAGAGACTATGTAATTTCCTTTACTGTTTGTGATTATGACATATATATATGGGTAAGAGCAATCAAACTTCTGATGAAAAGAAAAGGCTTCTAAGAAAGTATGTAAAGAATGAATACTTTTTGTATTTGGGTTGTATATTTAAATTAGTTTCATAACTACTGTTATATTTGAAACAAAGCATTATTATTTTTTACTAAACAACATGTCGACACTAGGCCTCATGAGTTTCATGATAGGATATAGAAATTTTGAGATAAAATAACACTTATGCTACGAGAAGTGATACTGAGAAGAATATAAACTTTTGTTCTGTATCATAAGTTAAATGATAAAATGACTGGTTCAATGACATTATTTTACATGCATGCAATAAGAGTATTAATGTTGCTTTGTAAGAGGGTTAGAGGAGAAAAATATTTAATGACTAACCCTGAGATGTTTAGTAAACATAATATTCTTCTTACGGATATCGAGTAAAGAAAACAAATTTTTTGTCGACAAGGATTAGTCGAGAATCGTTAGACTAGGACAAACACCTAAGAGGAGTTGAGAAACCTTTGACAAGATTATATGCTAATATCGATATTAGACACCAAAATCAAGAATGTAAACCTTTGAAACAAGGTGTAGAGTGACAGGGAGTCATGGATTCAATGTTGCAAGTTGCAACAAGAGGCCTTTTGAAAGATTATGTCCTCATTGCGAACCATCCTTGGTATTATATTCCAAAACTTGGGAATAAAAATCTAAGTTAGGAGGACTATAGGTGAACTTAGTCAAGTCACTCTATGACTAGTATTTGTAAAAATATATTCACTATAGGATGAGATAGTTTCTAAGTCGAGTTATAGGTGTGTGAACTCATGACTACGTTCATTGCAAAATGTCTATTTATATTGAATCTTTGGCCAAAGTAATGCATTCATCTCTGCATGCATTAGTTAGTTCACTATGCTCTAGATTTGTATAACCATTCAGTAGTGTCATACTCAGTTAGAAGGAGTCTATAGTTGTATGACCGTGTTGGTTATTTAGGACACAACACTAGAAACTCAAATGGAAAAAACCTGTTGGTTTTTTATATCTATACTCTTTGTGAAGGGTAGGGCCACTTCCAGGAAGGAAGGTGTGTGGGGGACCCCAGTCTATTGTTAGAGGTAAAGTGCTCGGATGATGCTCTCCCTTCCAAGTAGAAGACAAGCCAAGACTTATGAAAACAAATATCAAGATTCTAGATGTAGTACATTTTATGATATGACTTTTGACAGTCAAATATTATGTAAAATTATTCTTATTACCAAGAGCAAAACATTGTAAATGTAAAGTGAAAGATTTCACTAAAATTCTATCTTTGAATCTGTTGTAATTTTCAAGTTTTGAAAATATTCAAAAAAGATATGCTATTATTTCCTTTTTATTAGGTAAAAATTATATGTTTACAAACAAATGTTTATGATGATTATGTTCATTTACCTTTCTAGTAATTTCAGTGTGTAAATCCAAGTATTATGAGAAGGCATGTTACATGAATATTGTAAGAGATGGTTAGGGTGCATTGAACATCAATGATGGAGGAACTTCCATGACCCGACGGTATGCAAAGCTGACAATGTCTTGAAACTGTAGGTCAAAACCCTTCAAACACCAAAGAAATAATGACTTGAAACTACAGAGTAATGTGCAAAAGTCGTGGATGTTGTTGGAGTGGCCTGTGAAGCAGCCAAATAAACCAGAAATCAACAAATGATCTCAATGGAGACGCCAAACCACATGACCTATTTTCCTCAGAAGAACATGAATAATGGCGACCAGAGAGCATGAGCGAAGACTGGGAAACCTTTAAACACATAAACCCTTCTTGAGCAGAGGCAAAAAATTGCCCAAATCAAACTAGATCAAACCAAAACCTATACACATGCAAAAAAATTGACCAAAATCTTGGCAGAGGCCAAATAGGCCTCTTGATCTACCAAAAAGTGACTAAATCGACCAAAAAATGATAATTTTGTAGAGGGAAAATTTGCCCTTTTTTAAAAAATCATTTTTTAACAAAAAATTGACCCAAAATGCAAAAAAGGTCCTTCAAAATTTGATTTTTCTATAAAAAATCTACGAATTTTTTTACAAAAAAGTGTTAGGGAAAAAAAATCAATTTTTTTACAATGAAGCTCGATCCGTTTCACTCGAGGACACATCGACTTTCACCTCACCTCCGGATTCCCTCAAAACAGAGAGTGTATCTATAGCATGGCTCTGATACCATGTTGAAAATAGCCAAGGATACTTGAATCACTCTCACAATATGGAAATCAATAATACAAGATAAGAAATCGATGATATTGATGAACCTTATTGAGCATAAAATTATATTGATCTCACTTACAAATTTACATAAGAATGCCTCATTATATAGGCATGGACGAGGCAATCCACCTTGCACATGGATTGACAAGTGCCTCATGATGTGGTACATGCATGAAGACAAGTGTCCTATAGGTGTCAACCTTTGGATCACTTGAAGTGTGCAAACCAACAACCTTGTGTGAAAAGTGTTGGATGACTACAAAGTGACTTTTGAAGTGAGATGGAAAGTCTTCCAACCTCAAAAGGTATGTACATGAGGTTTACCAAACAACTAGGTAACCTCTAACCTCTAAAAGGTTGCACATTCAGTTAGACAAGATGTTGTCTAACCTCATCAACCTAAGTACACTTAAGCTATAGTGAATAGATAAATTATTCACTCTAACATTATTCACATGATGAGTGTGGTGGCCACCCAAATGCCTATAAATAGAGGATTTTCACACTGAAAGAGGTTGACTTCTCCATAGTGAGTTTTTGGCTTCTGTTGTAGCTCCTTCTGTAGATTTCAAATTTGAAGGCAGATTATTTTGGGTTTTCACAGGAAGGCTAGGATAGCCAGATTTGACCATTGGAATGGTTGTAACGCTTAGGCTAGGGCATGTATGAAGTTGATTGTAATCTTGTTGTAATATTTTCTATTGCATATGAATAAAGAGTTTTTTGTTCATTATTGTGTGCTGTTCATTTCACTACCTGGTTCAATAGCTTGTCAAAGCCCTTAGACCTTGATCTGCATCAAGTTGTATCAGAGAATAGGTTTGGAATTCCTTGAGACCATGGAGCTATTGTGCAAGAGGCCCTACGGAGATTGTTGCAAGCAGAGGGAAGAGGAAAACCTGCAACTGCAGAGGGTCTGCAGACATGGTACACCGAGCAAGAGGTAGAAGAGGAGCTACTCCAAGAGCTGGAGATGTAGAATTGGTAGAGATGCTGAGAGACGTTACAACTAGGCTACATGCAATGGAAAGAACACAACATAAAGGAGTACTTGTAGAGGATGTGAGTGATAATGAGAAAGAAATCAGTGAAGAAGAGGTAGAAGAAGGAGAAGATTGATGTGAGAGAAGGTTTCTGAGTATAATGACAAAGATTGCTAGTAAACCTCATGTAGAGTTACCCAATTATAGTGGTAGTCTAAAACTAGATGAGTTGATAGATTGGATTTCAAAGATGGAAAAATATTTTGAGTTGGAATCTATTGAAGACCCTAAAGTGTAAAACTTGCAGTTGCAAAGCTAAAGGGACATGCATCTTTGTGGTGGGATCATGTGCAAGTTGAGAGACAGAAAATGAAAGAAAAAGATTAAAACCTAAGAGAGGACATTAACTAAGTTGAAGGCAAAATTTCTGCCTGTAGACCATTAGATCACCATGTTTAAGATGTTGTAGAACCTCAAGAAGAGGGAGAAAAGTGTGCAAGACTACACTGAAGAGTTTAATAGATTGAACATCAGGGTTGGTCACATTAAGGATGATGCTGAGAAGGTCTCCAGGTATGTAAATGGTTTACATTATTCTATCCAAGATAAAATTAGCATGGTCAGAATTACCAGTATAGAAGAAGCTTATCAATTTGCATTGAAGGAAGAAGAAAAGATCTCTAGAAGGCAGAATAGTTCTAGAGGAAGAGGTAAATCCTCCAAAGTAAGAGGGTAGTCAAATCCTAGATGTGGTTCTCCTAGGATAAGCAAGGAGAAACAAGTTCTTCTCAGACCAGTACCTAAGGAGGTAGAGGAAGGGGTGATTACTCATAAGGTAGAGAAATTATGGAAGAGAAAGAGGATTTAGTGGAACATGTTTCCAGTGTGGATAGGCTAGACATAAGACATTTGAATGTCCTCAAGTACAACGGAGGAGTGGTAAAGGAAAAGAGACCAGATTCCATATAACACAAGCTAAGGAGGAGAGTGTGGCAGGTGTAGCCTCACCAAAATTTGGAGAAGAACCCAAGGATGGAGAATCCTTGATGCTGAGGAAAGTTCTTCTAACAACAGAAAAGGTACAAGAGGAATTGGAATAATGAAGAAATCTATTTAGAACTAGATGTAAGTTTGGATGAAAATACTACAAAGTCATTGTGGCTAGTGATAGCATTAACAACTTAGTGTCAAAAGAGATGGTGGAGAAGCTAAAATTGAAGAGTTTGAAACACCCAACTCCCTACAAGGTTTCCTGGCTACAAAAGGGACATCTGTTATTGGTAAGTGAACAATGCCTTGTTAAATTTCACATTGGGAATTACAAAGATGAGATAATGTGTGATGTTATGCCAATGGATGCATGCCACATTCTATTAGGTAGACCTTGGAAAGAGTAATTACATTAAAATCAATAAGAATGGGGTTGAGTATGTGTTGAATCCTTTGAAGGATAAGGATAAGGATGAGGAAGTTGTCAGATAGAGAGTGCATGCCCTTGTGAGGCAGAGGCAAAAACCAAAGGAATTGATAATGAAAACACAATATAATGTCACCTTGTAGTGAAGATATCATGGGAGGAAGATGCTCTTCATTCCATGATGAATGGATGCTCAAATATACAAATACAAACACACAAACCACACAAGTTTGCTCTTGCAACACAATGAAAGCCTTGAATCACCTTGAGAACACTTGAACATCACAATTGCCATCTAGTTTACAAATGAATGCCTAAACATGCTTTTATATGCAGCTACAAACAATCCCACCAAGATTTTCATAATTCAAACTTACCATGTCAGCAAAGGACCCAAATAATAATCATAAACTGACACCCAAAAATTGGGGCTGCCCCAAAATAGGGCAGGACTAGGGTGTGGGCGCCCAAGTCCTCCCCCCTATTCTGGGTAGGGTACAACTCAAGGGGTCCTCTTAGGTCCCATTTGTCATGTTACCTAGGGTTTATTCCATTGGGATGCCAAATTATGAACTAAGATGTCCTAAATGCATGCAAAAGACCCAGGAGCTAAACCTTATGAGGGAAAAGCCCCCAAGGGGACATTTTTTGACATTGCATTTAGCCCCTACTTTAATGTATGTATAAATGTGAGGCCAATGATTTCATTAAAGTAAGGTCACAAACACAACAAACACATCAAGCACGGAGAAGACATGCCAATCAGATAGAAAATAGTAATAGGCACGCAAAACACGGAGAAGACAGTTACAATCACATAGAACACGGAGAAGATAGTCAATGCATAGAAGACACATTAATGCATGGAAGATAGAAATGATATCTTTTCTTTTCTTTTTCTTTCATATATATGAAATGCAGATGCAAGTACTGGAAAGTAAACAAACCTCCCATAATACATGATGCACTCATCCCACAGGTCTTTGTATATATGGGGCAACACACACGTAAGACACACAAAACCTCCCAAAATGCAGGAAGCACAACCCGAAGGCACTGATCTTTATTCTACATATGGGGCAACAAGCATGCCAAATAAAGCAAACACATCAAAACACACACACTTGAAAACACAGAGAAAACACGGCAGACAAGCGATAGTGTGTTCCCTATTTCTATGATCAACACCATCTCAGGCACATTATAGGCACACACCAATGATTGGGCTTCACCACAACAATCATTGAAGACATGCTTAAGTGTTAAGTTAGTCACATAACCACTCCCTGTCTCTGCAGAGGACTTTTGAAAATGCAACCCCACCCGCGTCACAGAGACACCTTACAGTGAAAAGGAAACATGGCATACCACCCCACCCGTGTCACAGAGTGCCTTATAGTGAAAAGGAGGTATGAGATCAAAAGTATACAACCCCACCCGCATCGCGGAGACACCTTACAGTGAAAAGGAAGTATACACAATAGATTTCAAGATAGATTGATTGATTGCAAACAAACTCAGGATGCAAGAAGTACTCATCGCACTAGTTTGCACCTGAGGACAAGTACATTACTAATATCTATAATAGATAGCTTACCTTATATATGCCCCCACCTTAAGGTGGTTGATATCAATTATTGATATGAAGAATGTTAAGGTAAGAAGAAAACACACAAGAGAACATCGACTTTCACAAAGCCCATGCCCCCCGGAGGTGACATGTACTTTACGATCGCCAAATGTTCCCACAAACACATCCCTACAAGAAACATGTTAGTGTCTACAACATCATGATAAACATCAACATTAATGCATATGATGAACCACACAAAGAGCCAAGGTTATACTATGAATTCGGAGTTCAAGGATAATCATGGGGCTATATCACGAAGCTCTCTGAATCGAGCACCACCGATGCTAGATTCAAAAACAAACAAAGGTACATAGAGCAACAGTATTGTTAAGGTTTGTAAATGCGATAAAAACATCATCAAATTCACTATGCGAAAAGCATGAGTGCTTCCACTAGCCAAGTGTCGGATAAAATATACAACCCCATTGTCATATTAGGAAAAAAGTCCATTTTTTTATTGCTCTCGAAAGGGACACTAGGTCTGCATCAGTATAAATGTTTGTTGCCATCTGCCAGCTAGATGGAAACACTAGAGGAAGGGAAACAATAAATAAGAGAGGAGAAACAAGTGTCTTAGGGATAGTCACGTAGGAGGGTGCCCCTAGTGTCACCAACCGCGACACTATGTCCATAAGACACAACACACAACGATGAAATCAAAGAGAGAGGCAATATGGAAGAATGATGATACAAATAGAAGAAGGTCACAATAGAGGTGGTCTCTTGGTATCCTGGACCTTACGGGAGAATCAGGGGTCATCCCAGGAGGCCTAAACAACACATAACACATTACGGGGGAAGCACATCATGAGAGAAATAAATGGTTAGAGATAATTACCTATAGGGCCCCCTTCCAGGCTAGAAGTTGTCTATAAGGAAATCATCGTCATCATCTTCCCACTCCCTAATGTTGGAGGAAAGTGGGACATAAGGTACCATAGCCAAATTCATGTCTTGTTCATCATGTTGTTCATCATTAGGATCATTATCATTTGGTTGAATGTTGGGATCAATGTTTTCTTGTTGAGAGGCAAGGTTTATAGCATAATCTTGTCTTCTTTTTCTTCTTTCTCTTGCTTTTCAATTTCATTTTCTTTTACCACTTATCTCTTGTAAGATAGGGCTATCCTCTTTCATAGGCTTATGCAATTTAGAAGATGAAGCACCGGGATCAAACCTTATTTGTTGTGGTGGAACATTTTGTTGTTGATAATGACCTTTCGATCCTTGTAAGGATTTTGGGGGAGGAACCTCGGCATAGGGACCTTGTCTTTCGGTCTAAAGTTCTCTTCACATGCGGGTTGTTTATCTTTTGTCGTTTCTTATATAGAAGGGCTAGGTGCTGGATGTAAAGTTTTGCTTTGTAGTTTCTATAGCTCAAAAATGTAAAGTCTATTCGTAGTGCTGGTTTGTTACTAGTTTTGTTGCAAAAGTAATCCAATGTAAAATGTTCTTGTGTATTTGAAGGCTTGTATGTATTTTGAGGAATGACATGCACTTGTCCGTTCAAAGGAAATTTCACACATTTATAGATAGTTGAAGCGACAACTGTCATAACCTTTAACCAAGGGATTCCAAGTCTGATTTCAAAGGTATCCGAAGCGGGGGTAACATCAAACCATTTCTCAACATGTTTCTCAAATACAATTACCAACAATGATATCTTACCCAAAGGCTTGACAAAGGTTCCCTTATGTGTCTTAATCATCAAGTTCGAGGGGTCATAAGAACCTTGCATTAGTTGATGTGAAAAGAGGAACTCCTCAGTGGCAACATTAGTCATACAATTAGGATCAATAAGAGTTCCATCCATGGGGTTTCCTATTATTTTCATAGTGATGTAAAGAGGTCCATTGGAGTCTCCAATTGTTCTATCATGAGGCGTAAACACGATTTCAGGTTCAGGAGCCTTTCTTTCTATGCAAGGTCTAGGAGGGAACCTATTATTGTTGTTGTGGTTAGAGGCCATGTTTATATTCTCTCACCAATGTAAAATCAGATTTTTGAAGACTTTTCAAAATTGGTGCAAAAGACAAGAGCAAAAATAGCCTAAAAAGCTTGATTTTTACTTTTTTCAATGCTAGTGAATGTCACAAATAATGTTGTAAGGATTTTAATCAAGGGAAGAAAATTATATGTCTGATATCAGTCCAAAACATAAATATGATCACTCTCAACACAATCTTGATGCAAATCCAAGATAATGCCAAGTCAAAATATAGTGAAAATATGTCAAAATAGGCACTTTTTTCACCAAAACATAATGCAAAAGAGCATAACAAAGGGTGTTGTGAGGAAAGTGATGATATACAAAAAATAATATCAGTAATAAAATTCACTTGGTTCCAAAATACCCAACACAACACGCTTTTAGTGCCACTTAAGGTAAAACCCTAGTGAAAATATAGCAAAATATGCAATATTGCCACGGTTTTTCAATTCCAAGACCTAGAAAAAGAGGTGTTGTAATGAATTTCAGGAGGTATAGAAAATAAAATCAATAATATCATTCACCTCAATCCATAAAATTGATCACAACATGCTTGGAGTGCAAACTAGGTCAAACCCTAGGGCAAAAATAGTTAAAATGTGTAGTTTTCCACCGAATTTTGAATACAAGAGCCTGTTAACAGGGTGTTGTGAAGCTTTTTATGTGGGGAAAAAAATTATTATGCTGATAACAACCAATTAATTCAAAAATTATTTTCACAACATGCCTATGGTGTAAATTTATAGAGTCGATAAGGCCAAATTTAGTGAAAATCATTATTTTTGAAGCCCTAGGTTGTAGATCTTGACACAAAATGCTATGTGAATGTTTTGAAGTCTAATTTATGATGAAAATGAAGTGTACTCAGATCTGAAAATGATTTTCAATCCCTTATATGTAAAATTCCAATGCAAATTTAATGAAAAATGCATGAAAATTGCTAGTTTTTTGTTGAAATTTTCTATGCAAAAATACAAATATTTTAAATCTAAATGCAAATTTATACTAAAATGCAAGAATATAGACAAATGCAAATTTGAATGAGCCTCTAAAATTAGTAGAAAAATCTGAAAGAAGATTTTGCTTGCTGACCCTAGATTTTGGAATTACTAGGTTTAATGAAAATTGTCAAAAATTTTACACAAGCCTAGCAAATTAATGATGAAAATGCAATGCAAATAATTGAATTTTTGTGTTTTTCTGTAGTTTATATCAGATATTATGCAAAAATCATGAATTAGGAAAATTTAGAAAGAATTGATGCAATTTAGTAAGCCAAAGGATGCAATTTTTTTTGAATTTTTCAAATATTTCAATTTTTTTTTTGAATTTTTCTCAATGCAATAAAATGAATGACTTTATGAATGAATAAAATAAAACCAAATCTAAAGACACACACTCAAAAAGTTGCAATTTAAGTCCAAAAACACGGGTTCACCAAAAATTTTGGTGAAAATTTGGATTTGTTAATGTTTTAGTGTTTTGATGTTTGAATCCGCCTTTCCACTTTACATTCAAGGATCTAGGGTCGAGTGGCAATTCACTATCATACCCTAGATCACTGTGAGATGTAGGGAAGCTTGGATTAGGGAATTTAATCACCAATTTATCTTCTCTTCTACTCAATTGACCATTAAAACCCTAATTATACAAATACGGCAATAAACTGACGAATAACAGAAAAATCTCTTGCAGACAAAAGTAAAATAGCAAATCACAGAGTACCTATTTTTGGGGTTCTAAGGTGGAATAGTTGGGGACACTAGTGTGGGTGCCCTAGTCCAAGGTATCATTTTCTTTGCGGGATCTTGACCTCCTTCTGACACTGATCTGCCCTGTAACTTTTGCTTCCAAAAATTTCTCTGTGGAGGACACTAGTGCGAGCGCCCAAGTCCTAGAAATGCTCTGGTGTCCTGCTTCTCTTTGGATCCTAAATCATTGATGTCTGCCAATCCTCCCTGCAACTTCACTTTTCCCAAATGTGAGACCTGAACCTGCAATCACAAGACTTTGGGAGGGGGGTTGTGGTGTTTAGAGGCTTGCCTCAGTCAAGCCCTGGAGGACACTTAAGTCTCCAAACACCGTTGTCAGATAGAGAGTGCATGCTCTTGTGAGGCAGAGGCAAAAACTAAAGGAATTGATAATGAAAACATGATATAATGTCACCTTGTAGTGAAGATATCATGGGAGGAAGATGCTCTTCATTCCATGATGAATGGATACTCAAATCTACAAATACAAACACACAAACCACACAAGTCTTCTCTTGCAACACAATGAAAGCCATGAATCACCTTGAGAACACTTGAACATCACAATTGCCATCTAGTTTACAAATGAATACCTAAACATGCTTTTATATGCAACTACAAACACTCCTGCCAAGATTTTCATAATTCAAACTTATCGTGTCGGCAAAGGACCCAAATAACGGTCATAAACCGACACCCATAAATTGGAGCTGCCCCAAAATAGGGTAGGACTAGGGTACGGGCATCCATGTCCTCCCCCCTATTCTGGGCAGAGTACAGCTCAAGGGGTCCTCCTAGGTCCCATTTGTCATGTTACCTAGGGCTCATTCCATCGAGATGCCAAATTATGAACTAAGATGTCCTAAATGCATAAAAAAGACCCGAGAGCTAAATCTTATGAGGGAAAAGCCCCCAAGGGGACATTTTCTGATGTTACAAGTCCATGAAATTTTGAATGAATTCAATGACATTCTAATGATGGACTTACCTGATGGATTACCTCCAACTAGAAGCATAAGTCACTGCATGGACTTGATACCAGGTGCAAGCCTACCAAATAAGGCACCATATAGAATGACACCCATGGAAAATGAAGAGGTGAATAGACAAGTGCAAGAGCTATTTAATAAGGGGCTGATTAGAAAAATCCCTTGTCCATGTGTTGTACCTGCTATATTGACACATAAGAAAGATGGGAAATGGTGAATGTGCACTGATTTAAGGGCTATAAATAAGATAACCATTAAGTACAAGTTTCCATTGCCTCGTATGGATGACTTGATGGACTATTTGAGTGGAACAAAGTACTTCAACAAGATTGATTTGAAAATTGGATACCACAAAATTAGAATTAGAGAAGGGGATGAATGGAAGACAACATTCAAGACCAAGGATGGATTGTATGAGTGGATAGTGATGCCATTTGGGTTGACAAATGCACCCAACACCTTTATGAGACTGATGAATGAGGTAATGAATCATTTCCTTGGTAAATTTGTTACCATTTATTTGGATGACATTTTAATTTTTAGTAAAATAAAAGAGGAACACCTGCTGCACCTTAAGGCGATTTTACAGTGGTTAAAACAAGAAAAGTTGCTTGTAAAGTTGGATAAATGCAGTTTTATATAGAGGGAACTAGTATATCTAGGTTTTGTAGTGTTTGAAGAAGGGTTGAAGATGAATCTTGAGAAGGTTAAGGCAATAATGGATTGGCCTTCACCTAGAAACATGTTTGAGGTTAGAATTTTTCATGGTTTGGCAAGATTCTACAAGAAGTTCATCAAAAATTTGAGTGGAATATGTGCACCAATCACCGAGACAATAAAGGGTATTAGGAAAGAGTTCTAGTGGACAACTACAGTAGAAAAGAGCTTTCATTTGTTGAAGAAGAAGGTGACAGAACAACCAATGTTGACATTGCCAAACTTTGGCAAAATATGTCAAGTGGATTGTGATGCTAGTGGTAGTGCAATTGGGGGAGTGTTATGTCAAGAAGGTAGACCCACTGCCTACTTGAGTGAGAAACTAAATGAAGAAAAGAAGAAATACTCAGTTTATGACCAATAATTCTATGCTATAGAGTGTAGGCCTTGAAGAAGTGGAGGCATTACTTATTGTCAAATGAGTTTGTATTGTACACATATGACCATGCCTTGCAATACATCAATGGTCAAGCTAAGTTAAACCAAAGGAATATGAAATGGGTGGAGTTTCTATAAAGTTATTCTTTTGTCTTGAAACATAGGCATGGTAAGTCAAACAGAATTGCAGATGCACTTAGCAGAAGGTGTTTATTGATGAATGAGTTAAGGATCAATGTTTTTGGATTTGATGCAATGAAGGAAGTTGTATCGTGATAATCTTGATTTTAAGGAAGCATGGACAATGAGTAGAAGTCTAGTGGAGGGAGCTAGGATGCAATGGTTGGAGTATTTCATCCAATATGACCTACTATTCAAAGGACATAAATTATGTATACCCTGAGGTTCAATGAGGAAGAATGTAATAAGAGAAAAGTATTGTGGAGGCTTGATTGGACATTTTGGAATAGATAAGACATTGGCACAACTGAGTAAAGGTTAAATTTGGCCTGGAATGAGTGCAGATGTGAAGAGATTGGTACAAGGCTACAAAATTTGTCAGCATACTAAAAGAGCAAGACAAAACACAGGACTATATCAACCATTGCCTATACTAGAGAGACCGTGGGAACACCTGAGTATGAATTTTGTTTTGGGTTTGCCTAAAACACAACAAGGTAATGATTCCATTTTTGTTGTAGTGGATAGATTTTCAAAGATGGTTCAGTTGTCGTGCTGGGACCCTCAACCCTCCATTGGTACCCCATTAACCTCTCTGGTAGTGCCCTCATTGATAGCTTAAGATTTTGGTGTAGTGGCAGCCGGTCTATGTTAACAAAACTGGTGACTCTGCTAGGGGGTTTGACTCCTGCCCTCAATAGGCTTGCTCACCTTGTGGTCGACTATGTCCAGTATGGACCTCTTAGCTTGGGGGCTAAACTGTTGTCATGTTGGGACCCTCAACCCTTTGTCGATACCCCATTAATCTCTCTGGTGGCACCCTCACTGGTAGCTTAGGCTTTTGGTGCAGTGGCAGCTGGTCTATGTTAATAACAAAACTTAAATTGTTGTCATGCTGGGACCCTCAACCCTCCATCAATACCCCATTAACCTCTCTGGTGGCACCCTCACTGACAACTTAGGCTTTTGGTGTAGTGGTAGCCAGTCTATGTTAACAAAACTGGTGACTTTACTGGGGAGGGTTTGACTCCCTCCCTCAACAGGTTTGCTCACCTCATTGTTGACTGTGTCTAGTATGGACCTCTTAGCTTGGGGGGTAAACTGTTGTCATGTTGGGACTCCCAACCCCTCTATCGGTACCCCATTAACCTCTCCAGTGGCACCCTCACTGATAGCTTAGGCTTTTGGTGTAGTGGCAGCTAGTCTATGTTAACAAAACTTAAACTATTATCATGATGGGACCCTCAACCCTCTGTCGGTACCCCATCAACCTCTTCGGTGGCACCCTCACTGACAACTTAGGCTTTTGGTGTAGTGGCAGTCGGTCTATGTTAACAAAACTGGTGACTCTATTGTGGAGGGTTCGACTCCTGCCCTCAATAGGCTTTCTCACCTCGTGGTTGACTATGTCCAGTATGGACCTCTCGGCTCAGGGGGTAAACTGTTGTTGTGTTGGGACCCTCAACCCTCTGTCAGTACCCCATTAACCTCTCTGGTGGTGCCCTCACTAACAGCTTAGGCTTTTGGTGTAGTGGCAGTCTATCTGTGTTAACAAGTTCATTTCATACCATGTCATAAAACTAGTGATGCATCCCACATAGCTACATTATTTTTCAAAGAGGTAGTCAGGCTACATGGATTTCCTAAGAGCATAGTTACACAAAGTTTGTTGGCCACTTTTGGCATACATTATGGAAGAAGATGGGCACTAGATTAGGATTCAGTTTAGTCTATCATCCCTAGATTGATGGATAGATGGAGGTTGTGAATATAAGTTTGGGAAACTTATTAAGATGTTTGGTGGGAGACAAACCACATCAATGGGATCTTATCTTGGTACAAGTAGAATTTTCTTACAATAACTTAGTGAACAAAAGTGTAGGAAAGAGCCCATTCCAAATAGTTTATAGACACAACCCAAGAGGTGTTGATGAGTTGAGAGATAGTGTGGATTTGAACAGAAAGAGTGTTGCAACAGAAGATTTTGTAGAATATTCACAAGGAGGTGAAGGAAAAGTTGGAGAAAAGTACCAGCAAATACAAATAATATGTTGATGTGCATAGGAGGGAACAAGAGTTTCAGGTAGGAGATATAGTTTTGGCACATTTAAAGAAATAAAGGTTTCCACAAGGAACATACATTAAGTTGAAATTTTAGAAGATAGGCTCATGCAAGGTGCTGAGGAAGTTCTCATCTAATGCCTATGAGATTGAGCTACCAGTAGGGATCTAGACATATTTCCTATTTTCAATGTTTTTGATCTATACAAGTTCTATGAAGGACAAACAAGTTTACAAGGGGGTACACAATCACGTTTGCCTGATGCATAAGGATGGTTAGATCAGTTTCCTGAAAAGAAGATGGAAGAAGTAGATAGAGTGATTAACTCTTGAGTGGCTAAGAAGACCAGAAGAAAGGACTACATGGAATACTTGGTCTAATGGAACAATAAAGTTGTAGATGAAGCTTCTTAGCTGAGTGTTGTAGAGATAGTCAAGTATGGAATCTGGTTCCAGACTTGCCAAAATGTTCATGAGTTTCCAACTCATGGAACATTTCAATTACCCAACGTGTCTGATGCAGGAGCATCTAGGTCCACGAACAATCCTCATGAACCAAAAAAGATTTATTTTCTTTCTTTCTTGTTTGTTTTCCTTCTTGTTTTGTTGCAGGAGTTGATGATCAAATTTCTAGAGAATTTCCTAAGGATTCATGGCCAAGCATTGACTTCATCTTAAAGAAGATCCAAATGGGTGCTCACATTTCAAATTTGGTGAATATCCGAGCTAAATTGGACAAGTTATGCAAATGCAGAACTTTCAATGTCAACAAGATATGCAGGACTTTCCCTACCATCAGGATATATGCAAATGACCCATGAAATCCCACAAGTCCAAGTGATGATGTCATCTTGTTAAGGAGCCAAATGGGTGTCCAAAATTTCAAGTTTAGCAAGATTCTGAGCAAAATTAAGCAAGTTATACTTAGGCGGATCTTTGAGTGTCAACATGATATGAGAAACTTTGGTCTGCAATAGGATATATGTAGTAGACCCTCGAAATCCTGCAATATGCAGTAGACCCCCAAAATCTTGCAATATTCACTAGACCCCCAAAATCCCGCAATATGTAGATGAACCAATTTTTCCCGTAATATGTAGATGACCCATTTTTTCTTCAATATCTTGATAGGTCACTTTGTTTCACTGCATTGCCTGAAAGCACCCAGAAAGTGACAAAAATGGTTTTTGACCGCTTGTATGGCTGATCAAAGAGACAATTAATGACTGCAACATGTCCTATTCACGTGATGAGTGTGGTGGCCACCTCAAATGTTTATAAATAGAGGATTTTCACACTGAAATAGGTTGACTTCTCCATAGTGAGTTTTTGGCTTCTACTATAGCTCCTTCTACAGATTTCAAATTTGAAGGCAAATTGTTTTGGGTTTTCATAGGAAGGATAGGATAACCAAATCTTACCATTGGAATGGTTGTAAGACTTAGGTGAGGGCATGTATGAAGTCCATTGTACTCCTGCTATAATGTTTTTTGTTGCATATGAATAAAGAGTTTTTTGTTCATTGTTGTGTGTTGTTCATTTTGCTGCCTAATTCAGTAACTTGTCAAAGCCCCTAGACCTTGATCTGCATCACATATTTTATTGATAATTAATTTTTAATTTAGATTAATTATAATTAGAGTAATATTACATCATGACACAACTTTTTTTTATATATTCAAATTATTATTATTTCCATGGAAACAAGAATATCAATATAGAGGGAACACATATTTTTTAGATTTTTTTACATTTTATATATTTCTACATGCATCAAACAAAGACCTTTATGTTTAGTAAAAGACCCATGTTCACTAGAAAATAGAAAAGAAATATAATAATTAAATAAAATATATTACAAATTATACTTTTGGAAAGATTACTCTAAGAGCTATGATCTTGCAAAATCTCATGTCATGATGACTCCATTTGATGTTCAAACCTTGCTTTGAATAAAAAAATTCTTTTGAAAACTAGGTGAGCACAAGGAGGCAAGTAGCATATAGACTTTCAAATGAAGGACCTTGA
Organism: Cunninghamia lanceolata; assembly: GCA_027924645.1. Lineage (NCBI taxonomy): Eukaryota > Viridiplantae > Streptophyta > Pinopsida > Cupressales > Cupressaceae > Cunninghamia > Cunninghamia lanceolata. The sequence continues at coordinate 3,310,037 of BSBN01000311.1, read as the reverse complement.
AATGAATATCCTTCATTTGGAGGTCCTTCACTTAAATATCCCTTTCTATAATGATTTTCATTGTGCAACATTAAAAAATGGAAAAAGGATGTTCATTTGAAGTTCCTTTCCTTTGAAGGTCCCTATTTATTCAAAGATCCTTTACATGTGGTAGGCATTTTACCTTCAAATGAAGGACCCTCATTTCAAGGTGTTCAACAATTTATGTCTTTCAAAACTCATTTTTGTGCCCCATCCGACAAGTGGGACACAATATTGTGGGATCACCCAATAATTTTAGTATTTGCTTATTATGCAATAAAACCAAGTCATTTGTGGAAAACAAATGTACAAAGGATTCAATTTTTTTTTATCACAACTAAGGTAAGATTTGTGCATAACATAAGAAGCTCCTAGTCTAGCAAATTTGGTTCTATATTTCTTATATTTGAATGTATTCTATGGAAAGCAAGTTGTGTGGATTCTTTCCCACGTTTATGAAAGATTGTGTTTAATGTAGAGATACTATATGAAAGTTGTTCCAAAGTGTTGTCCTCTAAGATGCCATTACATACATTGGAATGTCTCTCACTAGTGGTAGTTAGCCCAAATCACCAAAGAGGACGATTGAGAAAGAATAAAAGGGAACTTGATTGTGACTAAGGAATGCTTCACATAATCAAATATCAATGCAAGGCAATAGTCTAGCTTTGATGAAGCCCATCTCATCAATTAGAATGTAGTGAATTAAATACATTCTCTTATAAAATGTTTCTAATGCTTTCTCTTATAGATGATTCATTTCTTTTATTGGGATGCCAAGGCCTACATGTATGGTGGATGCATTTGTATTGAAATCTCCCACACTAGTTGGTGCTAGCAACAACAAGGGTGATTTGGCTTGTGGAACTTTTTTAGAAAGGGAATTTCTAATAATTAGGTATGATTTTCTAGTGGAGGTAACTTACCTTGTACAACCATACTAAGGGGTGGCTGCATTCTAATGTGAGTAGAATGTTGATACAATTATTTCAAAGGTAGTGCATAGTTCAATTGATATTAATTTTTGGTGTGAGTTATGAAGTTTGAATTTGTTAGAATTGGTGTATTGAATGATTGGAGTCTATATAATTAATTTTTGATAATTGCAAAAATGGGGTGATGATAAGGGTACCCCAATTGTGGCTAGTGTCAAATTCATGATGACCTAGCATGTCAAGTTTCTTTAGTTGAACTAGAAAATTTTTTAGTGGCAAAACTTTTCTAATTGGTGAATAGTTTAAATCGACCAATTCATTTTTGGCGAGTCTAATGAAATGGTTAGGGGCCCAAATTATCAAGAATTTATTATTTATCGATCCAATGGGTGTTAAATTTCCACTAGTAAGATATTTATGAAGCATGTATGTCATAATATTTTTTTCGTAGTAGACTATGCATTGTTAATGGAGAATCACTTGAAAATTTGGAGGCATGTTTAGATTAATCAACATATTCGTGCTAATACCATTAAAATCCCATCCTGTATGAGGACCAATTTTTCTATTACCATTATAACTCCATCCTACCATTGGGGCCATACTTGCCTTGAAATCACCACTTATGTTTTGGATTGTAGTCCCAATTTCCCAACATTTACATGAACTATTTTACAATCAGGTGGGATTTGCCACAAATTTCCTCCACTATTTTACAATTTGGTAGGTTTAACGAAATTTGAGTTGATATAAATATAACTAAAATTTTGAATTCTTATTTTACACATTTAATTCTACTTTTGATTTAGGGTGACTTGATTCTTAAATAGTTATGTCCATTTAAGAATTATACTTTGGACTCCTTTCTTTCATTTATTTCATGCTCAATGCGTACTTCCCACCTATAATTCTATTTTTAGTTAGCCATAGACAACTATAGGCATTAGTGAGTTGACGAGAGGCAAGTGATAATTTATTTATTATTCTATGAATATAAGATTCCTCCTATTTATTTATCTTTTTTGGTTTCATTGTTTATATATGATATTGAGTAGTGATATATCTAGGCCCTAGGGATCAATGATTCCTTTTGTTTTTTATTTAAGGGATAAAAAAGAAATTTTTGAAGGGGCCTTACAAACCCTTTACAAAAGGCAAAACATTAGCAAGAGCACAATTGACCCACAACAAAAACCTAGATAAAATAGCAGCCAAGATGCTAGACATAATACCACAACAAAATAGGGGTAACTATGGTTTTGAAGGGTCCATTAACCCTGTTGAATGAAAGAAACAACCAAGATACCAAATGTACTAGAATTGGACTATTCACCTACACATCCCTAGACCTTGTTCTAGCATTCCAAGCATCCATAATCTAGGTGTGTGGTGCAGGAGCATCTAGGCTCACAAGCAATCTTAAAAATATATTTTATTTATTTTACCCTTTTGTTTGTCTTGCATATTTCTAATCAACAACATACACAAAATTTGGGGAAATAAAACAAATATTCTCCAACACTCCAAGGAAAAGACAAGGCAAGTTGCATATGGACAAATTCCTAGTCACCTACGTGCTAGAAGACAATGATTGGACAATGAAGAGTTTTCAAGCACCCAAGTCATGAAAGAAAGTAATAAAAGAATCCCAAGAGTCACCTTTCTCCAAGTTGGATGCCACCAAGCAAGAAGAGGAATACCAAGAGTCATTGGAGCCTAAAATGAGGAAGATGAAACTATGTAAAGGATATCTTATAAATAGATTGAAGTTTGGCTCCAAAGAGGCATTGAAAAGAAGAGAAGAAGCCAATTTATTTTTTGATTTTTGTAGGTCATCAAGAGGACATCCATAGGTGATATTAAAGAGAATTCTCTAAGGGAAATAGATTCATTTTGATGAGGCAAAGAAAGTGAACATCCATGGTGACTTGCTAGATGAATTTTTTTTTAATTTGTTAGCTTGTGGAGGTGGATAGTTGGAAAGTTTGTTGGGGATATTTCATCGTTGGATTTGTGGAGGTTATGTAGGTGTGTTTCTACCTTGATTTGCTGCATAAAAACATTTGGGTTGTAAGTATTTGCTGCTGTTCATGTTTTATGAAATTCTCAAGATATGGTGTTACTTCATAGCTAAAATTGTTGCTACAAACATTCACATTTTATTTGAACTTAAGGGCCGCAAGTTTAAGAGGTTAATATACATTTATTTTTCTGCAAATAAAGGAATAAAAGGGACAAGTAACAATCTTTAAGGGCTGGAATTTATCAAAGTTAAATTGCATCTAAGAGGAGTGGAAAAATCTTGACAAACAAAAATCTTAAGGCTGAAATTTAACAAGGATATGTTGGCACATACAATTTGTTTCAATCTTTGAAGTTTTGAGCACATGATTATGATAATTTGAAGGCATGAATATTTCTGTTATCATAATGCACATAAGAGAAGTTGATTGGGCTGCATGATGGGACAATCCTTCATTGGATTCTCTTGTCTTGTCTGCATCAGATTGGTACCAAAGCCACAAGATCTTTTGAGTGTAGAGTATGCACCAGGACCTACAGGTGAAAAGTAGTGAAGAGTGAAGTGGTGAAGGCGTGAGAGAGAGTTGATTCTATGAGAATCATGATGGTTGTCCTCCAACTGAGATGAAGCTGGGTAGAGGGTGTGGAGACTTCTTCCACTGAGAGGAAGTGGGTAGAAGAGGTCTTGGAGAGATGCATCTTCTAGAATCTCATTGGGTAGAGGATAGTTGTGAGTGTTTGGTTGCAAGGAGTACTTGTGATTACCGAGAGCTTGATTGGCTTTGAAAAAGTTTGTGTGAATAGTTGTGTGTAGGTGAGTTGCATGTGATTGTAGATTATGATGAGCATGATGTAAGTTGTCAAAGATTGCAACAGTGAGAGAGATGGGAATTTATGTAAGAAGGCCCGTGATATGGGAAGGATGGAGCAAGTATTTTGAAGGAGGAAGATCTCTTCAATGGTGGCATATATATATATATACGAGGATGGATCAAATAGAGGCTATGCAACGTGCAAGTAAGGAGATCGCAGCGAAGGAGAAGAAAGATGAAGCACAAGTTAAAGATCATCCATCAAGGGTTGCCTAATGGAGATATCACTTGGAGGTCAGAGAATGGCATGATTGAACTTGAATCCATTGTTGCAACACTATCCTCAAGGGGACTTGAGTTCATTTTGCCTGGGGAGTATGGTGCAGGAGCATCCGGGCCCATAAGCAATCTTATAAATATATTTTATTTCTTTTACCTTTTTGTTTGTCTTGCAGATTTCTAATCAACATCATACACAAAATTTGGGGAAATAAAACAAATATTCTCCAACACTCCAAGGAAAAGACAAGGCAAGTTGCATATGGACAAATTTCTAGTCACCTACATGCTAGAAGACAAAGATTGGACAATGAAGAGTTTTCAAGTACCCAAGTCATGAAAGAAAGTAATAAAAGAATCCCAAGAGTCACCTTTCTCCAAGTTGGACACCACCAAGCAAGAAGAGGAATACCAAGAGCCATTGGAGCCTAAAATGAGGAAGATGAAACTATGCAAAGGAGATCTTATAAATAGATTGAAGTTTGTCTCCAAAGAGGCATTGAAAAAGAAGAGAAGAGCCCAATTTATTTTCTGATTTTTGTAGGTCATCAAGAGGACATCCATAGGTGATATTGAAGAGAATTCTTCAAGGGAAATACATTCATTTTGATGAGGCAAAGAAAGTGAACGTCCATGGTGACTTGCTAGATGAAAATTTTCTGAATTTGTTAGCTTGTGGAGGTGGATAGTTGGAAAGTTTGTTGGGGATATTTCATAGTTGGATTTGTGGAGGTTATGTAGGTGTGTTTCTACCTTGATTTGATGCATAAAAGAATTTGGGTTGTAAGTATTTTCTTCTGTTCATGTTTTATGAAATTCTCAAGCTATGGTGTTACTTCATAGCTGAAATTGTTGCTACAAACATTCACATTTTATTTGAACTTAAGGTCTGCAAGTTTAAGAGGTTAATATACATTTATTTTTCTGCAACTAACTGAATCAAAGGAACAAGTAAAAATACTTAAGGGCTAGAATTTATCAAAGTTAATTTGCATCTAAGAGGAGTGGAAAAATATTGACAAACAAAAATCTTAAGGCTGAAATTTAACAAGGATATGTTGGCACATACAATTTGTTTCAATCTTTGAAGTTTTGAGAACATGATTATGATCATTTTAAGGCATGAATATTGTTGTTATCACAATGCACATAAGAGAAGTTGATTGGGCTGCATGATGGGACAATCCTTCATTGGATTCTCTTGTCTTGTCTGCATCAGTGTGGGACACACTACATGTTTAGGAAGACCCTACTTCCTTTTTTGAATGATTTTCCATGAAACACCATCCTCCAAATGCTCTAAACAATGGGAGAGGAGAGGGTCAACCTCCACCATAGACTCAAATTGAACCCCCATAGGTGTAGAAAGAGAAATAGAATGTTACACTAGAGCCTTTGATAGAGTAGGATCAATGGATACACCACCCAATAGTAGGGGTAAAGATGCCAACACTAGGCCTTGAGGAGAAGACCCAATAGGAGAAATATCTAAAGTCACATCAGTCTTAGGGGATCCAACTCAAGAACACAGACCTCTAAGGCCTTATCCTCTACTAAATAAAAATCTCCAATGGTTACATTATTGTGGAGAAGATTCCTCCACCAAGTCGCCTCACCCTTCTTGTGGTGAATATGAGGGCACTCTAATTATCTATGATTCCTTTTGTTGATTTTGTTTTATTTAGTTTCATTATTATAGATGATACTGAAATTGTTAGTATTGAGTCTCTAATGGTGACCTTCACAATAGAATTTTTTTACAGTTTTCAATTCGTGAGAGATATTGAGTAGTAACTAGATTTCTAGAAGACGTAAAGGGAACTCATCAAAATGTAAAAACAAAATATCATAGTTTGGTAATGTGTGTAGTTTAGCATATCAACCTATAACATCATAATTTGCACCATTTGTTGGCAAAAAAGGGAATACCTCAGAGGAAGATTGTAACATGAGGTGCATGACAATACCAGAGATGATGTTATAGAGAAATCCTAGGGTAGAGAGAATAACATTCTTAATAAACCTACATCAAAAATTGATCAAGAAAATAAACATCATGCATAGAAAGAGGAAATAAACGACAAATAAAAAATGGGTTTGAGTGGGATTTGTCAAGGAATTTTTAGATTGATTGGGTGGGTGAGTGAAAGATAATGATGGGCCAAATAGTGGAAATGACAAACTTTGTTGGATGAAAAAGTGCTAACATTTAGAATTATATTTAGATTTGGATGGTAAAAGTTTTAATATATCTAGCTCAAATATGGATTACCTCCAAGAACTCCTTGGGATTACCTCCAAACACTCCTTGGGATTACCTTGGATTTAGGTAAGTGGGAGTCCTAAAACTTTCCAAGAAACTTGTAAAACCACCTGTTTAGTGTTATCTTGAAAATTTTCATGACTTCATCCTCCAAGATGATAGACTTTATTGTAAATAAACTTAATAAAACAAAAAAGGTTTGTAGATGAAACTATCAAGATTCTAAAAATATAATATATGCCTACTTATAATTTTAATAAGTAATTATTATTAATTTTCTACATACACTATTTTTTATTTCCTGATAGATATGCATATTGAAAAACATTCATAACTTTCAAACTATTTATCCCTTTTTAAATTTGAAAGATGCATCACACTGTAGGATTTATTGGCTATAGGTTAAAAAAAGTTTTTAATTTCATATTTTTTTGTCCAAGTTAGGTTGGCCGGAAAATTATTTTTTAATATTTTTTCAAAGTCATAGTAAAAATTTCATAAATAATTATTTGTTTAATAAAAAAATCAAAAAAATGTGTCACATCCACTCATCCATCTTTTAATTAAATCCAAAGCTTGAAGGAAAAATATTTTCTTTTTCTTATACTTAGGTTGGCCGTAATGACACCTACTTTTTACATTTTTCTAAAAAGTTTAGTAGTATCTCATTGGAATTTTTCATTTTCACCAAACTAATTTTAATTTTATTTTAAAAGTAGTAGCTCATAAACTAAATTCAATTTCTCACAACTTTGATTGCTACCTTATTTTCAAATTATGTTGATAACTCTTTCAAATTTTGACATGAAGTTATTAAGTTTATTTTTAGCATTTTCATTACCACTTAGGGGTATTATCTTGACCTTCATGATCTTGCACTCACCCTGGTGCCAAAGTACCCATTCATTGAATTGGTGGAGAATGAAAAAAAGATGAATCTCACCTAGAATGTAGGTGTAAGATTTATAGTTAAAAATATGGTAGAGACAAGAAGTTACAACTAAAATTTGACACCATAGAAAACATGTTGGTGAAGTTTATGAAAGGAGAATCATAGATAGAGAAAAAAAAGGTGATAAGATGGAAAAAAAGAAAGAATTTCTTCATTTTAAGTATGCCTTGGAATGTGATGAATATATTCAAAAATAAGAAAAAATTTCCACATGTGGAGTTACAATGCAAGCTCAATTTGGAAAGATGATGGAAGAAGCACAAATGGAAAAATCTATTTAGTTGGGTGTTTGTTTTTCATATTTTGACTAGAGGACGTCCTATGACAGACTACAAAAAATATAATATTTTTTGTTTTTTATAAGCATTCCTAACTTTCCTCACACATTGGTCAATAAACATTGGGTGAGAATGGGCAAGTAATCTTGTTGAGGTTGAAAAATAGGATGTAGAGGAAAAAGAAAACAATCAATTTTTATTGCATTTTCTTTAGATGAAGTTACAAAAATGGATAATACTTCTTGGGTATCTATGCATGTGTATACAATAGAAAAGCATGTCCACTAGCCTAATCTATTCTCTGTTCATAATTGAAGGAGAATTAAACATATGAAAATTATTTGAAATGGTTAAGAAATATTTGAATCAAAGTATAGAAGTATGTATGACTACATAATTGCCAAAAAGTTGGCATGTGTAGGGGTGTATGGAGATTCAGTAATGTGATGTAATAGGAATGATCTTTGTGTAAAGCTACAATTTTTTTGTTCACCATACATGATTCCCATTCATTGAATGGCCCAAATATTGAATTTAGTATTCAAAAATTTGAGCAATTTTTTTGTTGTAGGAAAACTTGAAGATTTAGTCCATGAGCTCCACTCATACTTTTGTCAAAGTCCCAAATAGTTTTTGAAATTTTAACAATTTTCTGAGGGAATTGTATGCACATAATTTGGAATGGAATAAGAGGAATCTAATATGAAAATAAAAGAAATCCTATTCCAAAACCAAGCATACTTCAGATAGATCTAGGAAGGTAAGAACATAATAAATGCATAAAAAACTAAATGTTGTACCTTCCCATTGAATATATGTGCTCTTAGATGTAGTTGATATGGTTTCTCACAAGTTCATGCAAAATTTCTATAGCATGCACCCATATCTTCACATTCATTGATTCATTTGGGAATATGAGGGTAGATTTATAGGTGGTGATTGCAGATAGAATCAAGATAAGGATAATATTTTGTGGATTTTAGAAAAAGAAGATAAGGATAATTAGCTTGATTTATTTCTAATTAATTAGTTTTACATGGGTTAAAAATAGAAAGGAATCATGAAGGAGATATGATGGGATATGATTGTATAAATAAATGAAAATGAATTTATTTATTTGTTTTGGAATAAATGGGTGAACATTAGTCTAATTACAAAATAATATAAATTATTTAGTTAATTAGAGAAGGTAAATAAAAAGGATGAATTAGCATGATAATGAGGAAGTGTCAATGTGGTATTAGAATAATATTAGGATGTAATGTTAGATACAATGTTAGGAGGTGGTGAAATTTAAGTGTCTATAGGAATAGCCATAAGAAACAAGCTTCTTAAGGATGTTGATACTAGATGGTTCTTTTTCATGGGCTAGAGCAAAGATGTTTTGCATATCAATCCTTGATTAGAGGAATGTACGAACATCACCTCATAATAGACAAATATCTTGATCTCTTTTTTAGTTTAAGTGACATAAAGACACTTCTAACTTTATTTAGAATTCTTCCCATGCTGGAGAAAATGAAAATTCTTGTTAAAAAGCCTAAGAAAGAACTATGCATATTATAGACTATATAAAGCTATACACAATGATATGTAAGACCCTCAAAAATCTATATCTATTAGAGCAGTCATTCATAAGTCCAAAATATAACAGTTGGCTCTTAATGACAGATGTAGATAATATTGCTATTTTTTATAGTTTAATGCAAGTAGGGAGTTATGTGTCTTAGTGTGGGGATATGAGATATTAATACACTATTTTTCTAGGGTCAAGGGCACTACCAAACAAGTACCTATTACAAGGGAAACTTTTGAGAATATTATTAAATCTATAAGTACTAATTTAAGGGATATTGTGAGATCTCTTCCTTCAAATATTATAGACCAATTCCCTCAAGATGAACTACTTGAAGACATTTTTTGTGTATCCTTAATACTAGAACAATTGCCAAATATTTTATTTTCATAATATGACAAAGATCTTGGCCAAATAGTTCTTTATAAGTTTAGAATTGATTAAACAACATATAGAAGGAATTACAAATAAATTTAAGCTTACATATGAATCGCCCCATTTTACAACATTAAGGATGTAATAGTTTAAACTCATGGAGAGTCCCTTCCAAGATGGATTGATAAAAAATATTTGGACAACCTTACGTTAGAGAGAAATATTGTATGATTCAATATTAAAATATTCCAAACTTGCTAATCTATGTCAAAACATAATATTCAGGTTAGTGGAGAATGAGAGAATCTTTAGTGCATTGGGATTCTTGAAACCAAAGATAAGAAATAAACTTGACAAGAATATAGAAAATTACTTGAGGATGTATACAACTACATATGATATCTAGAGTTACCCATTTGAAAGGGAATTGGGAATCTATAGGTCCACATTGGAAAGAAGAGGGTTGTGCAACACTTTAAATAATAATAGCACATCCGACACAATAAACAAAAAATCTAGTGGCGCTAATGAGATGTAGCTAAATGGAAGTATGTAGACAAAAGAAAGTAAAGATTGGGATCAAGATGATTCTCCTAGTCAGAGTGAGTAGACTGTTGCACATATGTCATCTAAGGTTGTCACTGATGTGATTGTCATTGATGTCAACACTCAGTTTGATGCTTATGTTGATGGTATATTGATGGTGTGCTAACAGTGATGTTATTGATGTTCATGGTCAGATGTCATGCCCTATTTAATGTCAATTAAGGTAGTATTGAGTATGGTTGTTGTTAGCAAGAGATGATATCATGATGATATATTAAGATGGGAATTAGAAGCATCAAGATGAGGACTAGAAGTAATGTTACTGATGGTCTGAAGCATGTTGTATGATCTCTCCTATTGTTCCTAAGGAAGTATGTGCTACTACAAGGAGGTTCTGGTCTTTGGATGTTGGTGAGGGTTTCTATTGTAGGAAGTTACTTTGAAGATTGTTTGGGAGAATGCTCTACATTCGTCTATGTTTGCAGATATGGTCATGTGGTTTAGAAGTTAAGTTCAATAGGTTGTGAAGGTAATATATCCAAATTTTCATATCATTTGTATCTCCGTAGGGAAAGTTGTAAGTGACAGAGTTCCGGTCTGTGCTCTTGCAGAGTAAAGTGATGATGAAGGCTTGTTGGGATGCTCCACATTCCTTCAGAAGTGAATATTTGTTCATGCGGTTTTGTGGACATGTTCAAGGATGTTCAATGCATGCTACTTTATAGTATCAAGTGATTTAGTGGTCTACAAGTTCAAGTTTTCATATGATAGTGTGCTACAGATAGTTCCAGATGCCTAATTGTTCTCAGAACACATGTTTGGGTACTTCTGCCAGTTGGAGAATGTACATATCAGCTATATGAGTTTATGTGGAAATTCTACATCTCTTAACATATCTCAAGTTTGAAGTGCATGCAGATCTTTCCTATTTCCCGTACCACACAAAGATTTTTAGTTAGAGTTATTGTTGTTGAGGCCGATTTGCTACAAGCTTCATTCTTTCTTGCTTAAAACCAACCTATTTCAAATGTGCAAAGTGTGCAGATGTTATTCCTTGAAGACTGATGTTGTGAAGTTTGTTTAGGACTAGGTTAAGCATGTACTAGAATCTGCAAGGCATGTTCCTCTTCCTGGTGTGGTGTGTAGTTCACTTTAGGGCTTGCTCTCTACATGTTTCATGGTGATTGATCTTTGGATGACTTGTAATTGTAATATTCTTGTTGTTATTGGTCGACAGGTAAAGTAATCAATGTAATATCATGTATATATTGTAAACCTAGTTGATCTAGGTGAGGTATGATTGTGGAGTATGAGTGTAAAGAAGAATGTGGATGTGTAATGCATTATGATGTGTGACTGAAAGAGAAAGAGAAGAAGTAATAGATTCTGTTCAGATTTATCTTGAAGACATTTTTGAGACAGAAGGGAAATGAAGGTTGTGCCTAACTAATTTCTAGAGGCAGTGAGCCAAAGGTAAAACTTCTTGAAGTATGAAAGCAGTGAGTGAGTAAGTTGTAGAGAAGACATTTGAAGTTGTAGATGTCAAAGAAGAATTGCAATTATCAAAAGTATTGAACTTCATTGTTAGATTCAGACAGTAGGAGGATTATCATGCTGTAATCTTTTCTGAGTTTGTTCTCAGTTTAGGGAGTAGTTTCTTACTTGGGCTGAAGCCCTAAAACAAAGTCTACAAGGAGTTGTAGCTTCCTTGGGAGTGACCCTAAAATCTGTTGGTTAACAGATTTGTCACTTTAGTTTATACTCCCTCACCCACACCAATGACAAACAAACCAATAGTTGAGTCACTTGCAATAATAGTTGCAAGTGCTCTCTACTTATTTTACAAGGTGTAGCTACCTTCGAATGATTTACAATGAATGAAAACAAGGTATGCTTTTAACTTGAAAGTAGAAAAGGAAAGACTAAAACCTACCCATAACCATGAAAGTAGATGCGATTGATTAATTTAGAATAATGTGAATGTAAATAAATGATACACAACCCACCTATTCCACACCCACAAACAATACCCAGGAAGAGAAATGAACAACAGATCCCCTTTCAACAAATGAGTTAATTCAAATTCAAAGATTCAGAAACAAACACATGCATAGCCTAATATAATAGATAAAACATGGAAGAGTAATCACAAAGACTCAAAGTTCATTTGCAATCAAAAGAAGACATTAACAAATACACAGATCAGAATTATGTCCTTTATTTCCCCAATGCCAAAATGTGAGTTCACAGACTCAATGCCCTTGTACAACAAAACTGTGTTGAAAAGAAAAAAAACAGCTACTCCCCTATTCCCAAATAGCAAAAAAAAAATCCCTTCCTTCCTCCAAAAATGTCATTTATAACTTCCCCTTTGTAACCGCCTCTTGGGAAAGTCTATTACAACCAAAATTCCTTCCTTCCCACAGTGGTTTTGGGAAAAGGCAAAGCGAAAGAGAAAAATAGCTTTTCCTCTCCTGTAACATCTTCTTTAAACTGACTTTTGATTTTCCCTTTTAAATAAATTTTAAGGTCATTTATCAAGTCTATCTAAGATGACTTAATCTTGCCATATCATTTGAAAAATGAAATAACTAAATAAACCCCTAGTCACAAAATTATAAGCTATGTATCCTATAACATGGATTACATAGATTTTATCATGCAAGAGTATCATTCCAAAATACTTTTAATCCTTCATGAAATGTCTTAATACTGGCCTCCTTGCCACTTTTCTTCAGCTATTGCTCTAGAAAACTACATTTGATGAGATGACATTTCTTAACAACTCATGCCATAAAAGTGCATTTGTTCAAAGGTTTCTAAGACTTTTTGAAGCAAATCCATGTCATGTGTATCTAGACTGCTTAGAGCCACTGTCAATGGCTTCCATGATACTCTCAAGCTGCATGAATCATGAAACCTACATCGTTCATAGTTTCATGATGAGTCATGTTCTTCAATCAATTTGAAATTGACCCAAGCGACACTCTCCCAATGACATCAAGGTCTTCTTGGAAGTAAAGAATTTGGAGCAACGTGGTGACTTCTCCATTCGGAAGAAAACCGCTAGTTGGATTGCTGGCATTTGCTTCATCTGCCAAGAGTTCATCTATAAGACTTTGACAAGTATCAGGTAATTCACGAGTTGGTGAAGGAGGAGCACTATAGCCTTTACATATGGGTTTGGCCTAGGATACTTGGTTCAAAATTTTACAAATACGAGCTTCCCATCCAAATCCACGACCACTATCTTCTGCACCAAATGCATTATGGGCATCACATCTTGAAACCTTTAGACATTGACGGTGATTTCTGTGTACTTGTTCGTATCCATATTTTCCAGAGTAGTAGTGGGGGAGTCGGTAATTCTACAAAATTTAGAACCTTCAATATGGAGTTTGGGAGTTCTAGAAACTCTTGACTTACTAACTTGAGAAGGATCAGGCTTTTATAGGATTCTAGAATCATATACACTATCGGCCAGAGACAAAGTTTCACCCCCTCATTTAACCATTTGAAAAGGAAAGATCGGGGATCGGGCTCCTTTTTGAACTTAGAACTTGCAAAATATATAAGGTTCAAAAATCCTTATAACTCTTGACACCTCAAATCAAAATATCTCTTTAATACCTAGATAAATAAAAAGTGCTTTTTAATAAAACTCTTTTATCCTTAAGAAAAAGAGACTTTGCAATATTCACAGAAACCTTTATAACTTGTAGCTGCAAACTTCTTTCCTCACAAAATTTGGACTGAATGATGATTAAGCTATCTCAAACAAAACCTAGAAACCATTTTATCTCCAGCAACCGGAAATTCAAATCTTGACCTCGTTTGCAAATTATCGGCGAGAAAATCAAAGGTTTAAAATCTCTCAAATGGTGAGTTATTCTGGCATAACGAATTGGTCATATTGGATGGAATGACGTTAGAAACAGATCCACAAAAGGGTTTCACAATAGCTTTTACAAATTTTCAAAATTAATCATTTTCATGATTCAACAGGCCAAGGTGTTGGAGATGCTCTAGAAATTTGAAAATTTCTCAAGTTTAAATTTTTAGGAAACAATAGGCTCTAATTGGGGATGAGGACTACAAAGGACAAAGTAAGGAATCCAAAATCTCAAGCATGGACCAGTGCTTAAATCCATGGGGCAATAGAGTCAGAGAGTACAGGGGAAAAAGGAGCAAGACCAAGGCAAAAATAGGGCAAAACAGGAAAAGAAACAAACTACTAGAACAACAAAAACTCCTAATATGTACATGACAGGAAGACCCTACCTCAAGAGATTCCAGGATGATCATGCAAATCCAATAATAGGATGGGAGAAGTAGCTGCCAGTGTGAAATAATGCTTGGTGAATGAGGAGCATGCATACAATCAACTGCCATCTGGTGACCACCATGATCAGAGCGATAAGAATGGCATCATATAAAAACTCCCTAGATATGATCTGAAGCTCAAGATGCCATTCTTCATTGTATACTTCTTCAATTGGATGACTCATATTGACAATGCCCAGCATATGACTACTAGCATCTACCTATATAACCTCATGTGTAATATCAGAATGCACTTGATTTCGCAAGCAAGGAGAAGCAAGCCCTCGAATTGGATAGCCCACATAAAAACCATGAGATTAAGACTCTTCTTTGCTGTTGTATGTGGAAATGACTACATTGTTTAAAAATTTTGGGCTTGAACTCGTACAACATGTCCCAGCACATTCCTGCATATAATCATCTCTTTCAACAATAGACAAATTAATATCCCATGCCTGAAAACAACCAGTTGAATCATTGGAAAACCAATCATTAGTCACATGCATCTAATGTAAAACTGGAAGCGAATCAAGCTGAAAATTTTCATTACAGATAATATTTTTATGTGGCTTAATATAATTCCCAACCGGAACAATCTTCTCTTTCTCTATAAGATCAAACTCAATAGACTCATTTACAATTTGCAAATCAGACATGATGACCTCTTCTCCACATAGAAATTCATCCTCATATGCATTAAGACGCTAGTTTGGAATGTAAACAATATGAGGTTCAACACATTCATTCATTTGATCACTTTTATCAAAGCTATTATGGCTGTTTATAACATCATCTTCCAAGTTTTGTTTAAAAAAATTTTCATCCAAATTTTTAAAATGAAAGCATTCGAAAGTAAAATCATTCTTAACCTCTTCTTGCAGCCATACTTCTATATTATTTTGCTCAGGAAACTTGAAGACTTCATATTCTGCTTGTATTCACTTCGAGGAAAGGATGTTCAATACCTCGTCTTTGTGTTGTGTATCCTCAAATTGGTCTTCATTGCTGGTAGAAGTAAATGATTGCATTTCTGTAATAAACAAGGAGGCCAATATAACATCATCTGCACTATCATCTTTACACTTTGTACCATGGCAGGATCATTCATCTTCTACGTCACATGGGGAGCTTACAGATTCATCATTATCTTCTTCACAATGCAAATAATAGGCTTCAATTCTCCTATCCATATGAGGCTTAACTTTTACATTGCTTACCTCATCTCTACCAAAGTGCTTTGGATCAAAAATAATGAGATTAAATCTTTTAGCAGAAGGAGGTTGTGTAGTTTGAAAACCTACAGGATGAAAACTTGGTTTGTGCATAATAGGTTTCCTCACAGATTTGCAAATAAAATTATCTACAACCTGATCTACTTTCCATAACCCACTTAATATCAAATCATCTTCTATTTTTACAGCCTCTTGTTGTGCAGCCTTTATATCATTTATCTTATTCTGTTTCAAGCAAAACTACACATCAGGATGAAAAGAAGAAATAAAAGTACAAAGATGAAGTTGCTCACTTGGTTGAATAGAGGAAGGAATCTTTTTGAGTAGTCGGTTGAATCTATCCATAAAATCCCTGATGGGTTCATCTCCTTTCTTTCGTATGTGGAAAATTTGATACAACAAAGTAGCTTCATCAACAGGATCCTTGTATCTTCTCAAGAACTTATTCTTCAATGAGTCCCAATCAATAATGTATTTATCCTCCAAATAATGAAACCAATCTACTGTAGGTCCAACAAGAGATTCAATAAATAACCGAACAAAAACATTTTCTTCACTTACCCCCAAAACACCGCATGCAACTGTGAATGCTAGAATGTGATCTTCTACATCTTGAGAGTCTCCTCCACTGAACTTTGAAAAGTGTTTTCTTGATCCTTCAAGCAATGGTGAATATCATGGCAAAGAGAGAGGTCCAAAATGATTTCCCCATGGCTGAGGAGAAACCAATGCCATACTACAAATCTAGAAAATAAATCAGTAGGGGTCTTCACTGGAATGCAATGCTTCTGATAACTTTCCACTTCATAGAGTTGCCAACCTCCATCCTCAGGGAGGCACCTTTAAATTTCTAGGGAAAACAAGAGCACCATTCTTCAATTTTGAATCCCCAGTAGAGTTGCCAAAAATCTGTTGGTTAACAAATTTGTCACTTCAGTTTATACTCCATTGCCCGCACCAATGACAAATGAACCAACAGTTGAGTCACTTGCAATGATAGTTGCAAGTGCTCTCTACTTATTTTAGAAGGTGTGACTACTTTCAAATGCTTTACAATGAATGAAAATAGGGTATGCTTTTAACCTAAAAGCAGAAAAGGAAAAACTAACACCCACCCATAACCATGAAAGTAGATGCGATTGATTAATTCAGAATAAAGTGAATGCAAATAAATGATACACAACCCACCTATTCCATGTCCACAAACAATACCCAGGAAGAGAAATGAATAGTAGATCCCCTTTCAACAAATGAGTTAATTCAAATTCAAAGATTTAGAAAGAAACACATGCACAACCTGATATAACAGATAAAACATGGAAGAGTAATCACAAAGACTCAATGTTCATTTGCAATCAAAAGAAGACATTAGCAAGTACACAGATCAAAAATATCTCCTTTATTTCCCCAATGCCAAAATGTGAGTTCACAAACTCAACACCCTTGTACAAAAAAATTGTATTGAAAAGAAAAAACCAGCTGCTCCCCTATTGCCAAATAGCAGAAAAAAGATCCCTTCCTTCCTCCAAAAATGCCATTTATAACTTCCCCTTTGTAACCACCTCTTGGGAAAGTCTGTTACAACCAAAATTCCTTCCTTCTCATAGTGGTTTTGGGAAAAGGCAAAGCGAAAAGAGAAAAATAGCTTTTCCTCTCTCGTAACATCTTTAAATTGACTTTTGATTTTCCCTTTTAAATACTTTTTAAAGGGCATTTATCAAGTCTATATAAGATGACTTAATCTTGCCATATCATTTGAAAAATGAAATAACTAAATAAACCCCCAGTCACAAAATTATATGCTATGTATCCTATAACATGGATTACATAGATTTTATCATGCGAGAGTATCATTCCAAATCACTTTTAATCCTTCATGAAATGTCTTAATATTGGCCTACTTGTCACTTTTCTTCAGCTATTGTGCTAGAAAATTGCATTTGTTCAAAGTTTT
Organism: Cunninghamia lanceolata; assembly: GCA_027924645.1. Lineage (NCBI taxonomy): Eukaryota > Viridiplantae > Streptophyta > Pinopsida > Cupressales > Cupressaceae > Cunninghamia > Cunninghamia lanceolata. Next base: position 3,292,469 of record BSBN01000311.1, on the reverse strand, counting down.
CTAAGGCTTTTTTAGGCAAATCCATGTCATGTATATCCAGACCACTTATAGCCACTGCCAAAGGCTTCCATGATACTCTCAGGCTGCATGAATCGTAGAACCTGCATCGTTCATAGTTTCATGACGAGTCATGTTTTTCAATCAATCTGAAATTGACCCAAGGAGCACTCTCCCAATGACATCGAGGTCTTCTTGGAAGTTAAGAATTTGGAGCAGCGTGGTGAATTCTCCATTTGGAAGAAAACCACTAGTTGGATCGCTTACATTTGCTTCATCTGCCAGGAGTTCACCTGTAAGACTTTGACAAGTATCAAGTAATTCATGAGTTGGCGAAGGGGAGCACTATAGCCTTTACATATGGGTTTGGCCTGAGATGCTTGGTTCAAAATTTTACAAATAGGTGCTTCCCATCTAAATCCACGACCACTATCTTCTGCACCAAATGCATTATGGGCATCACATCTTGAAACCTTTAGACATTGATGGTGATTTCTGCGTACTTGTCCGTATCCATATTTGCCAGAGCAGTAGTCTGGGAGTCAGTAATTCTACGAACTTTAGAACCTTCAATATGGAGTTTGGGAGTTCCAGAAACTCTTGACTTACCGACTTGAGAAGGATCGAGCTTTTATAGGATTCTGGAATCATATACATTGTCGGGTAGATGCAAAGTTTCACCCCCTCCTTTAACCATTTGAAAAGGAAAGGTCAGGGATCAGGCCCCTTTTTGAACTTAGAACTTGCAAAATATATAAGGTTAAAAAATCCTTATAACTCCTGACACCTCAAACCAAAACATCTCTTTAATACCCAGATAAATAAAAAGTACTTTTTAATAAAAATCTTTTATCCTTAAGAAAAAGAGGCTTTGCAACATTCGCAGAAACCTTTATAACTTACAGCTGCAAACTTACTTTCTCACGAAATTTGGATTGGATGATGATTAGGCTATCTCAAACAAAACCCAGAAACCATTTTATCTCTAGCAATCGGAAATTCAAATTTTGACCTTGTTTGTAAATTGCCAGCGAGAAAATCAAAGGTTTAAAATCTCTCAAATGGTGAATTATTCCGGCATAACGAACTGGTCATATTGGATGGAATGAAGTTAGGAATAGACCCACAAAAGTATTTCACAACAACTTTTATGGATTTTCAAAATTAATTGTTTTCATGATTTGGCAGGCCAAGGTGTTGGGGATGCTCTAGAAATTTGAAAATTTCTCAAGTTCAAATTTTTGGGCAACAAAACATTTTTATAGGGAGTAGTAGCTTCCTTGGGTTGTAACCCTAAAACAAAGTTGTAACTATGATTCTTTTGTGAGGCTAGATTAGACCAGTAGCTCCTAGCAACTCTTTTCATCGTGGTTTTTCCCTTTTGGGGTTTTCCATGTATATCTGGTGTTATGTAGTGGTGTGCATTGTGTTGATCTTTTATGTTTCTATTAATGCTATAAAGATTAAGTTTTAGTTTTCTCCAGAGAGTTTGTGATTTGTTTGAATATTGATTCAACCCCCCTCTTAGTATCTGGGTGTTTTCAACAATTAGTATCAGAGCCAAGTTCCTTTGAAGGATCTTCACCACTTGAGGAAGGTCTGGGATGGCACATGATGGATCTTACAAGGCACCTAAATTTGATGGAACAAATTACGCCTTTTGGAAGCTAAAGATGGAAGGCTATCTAAACTCTCTAGTGTTTGGTGTTTGGCAATCTGTCAAGGATGGTTACACTGCTCCTGCTACTACTCCTATAGATCCAGCTAAGATTAGGTTGCATGATAACAATGCCAAGGCAAAATATGCTATCATGAGTGGGTTAGCTGATTTAGAACTTCTAAAGGTAGCGAATTACAGTTTTGCTTAGGATGTCAAGGACAAACTTAAAAACATTTATGAAGGAGATATTAAAGTAAAGCAATCCAAGATACAAATCTTCAAGAGCAAATTTGAGACCCTGAGGATGGCAGAGGATGAATACATTGCTAGTTATATGCTTCAGGTGGATGAAGTTGATAATGGCATCAGAGGTCTTGGTGGAACAGTGAAAGAGGATGAGATTGTGAAGAAAGTTATGAGATCTCTTCCTAAATCTTACAGTCATAAGGTATCTGCTATTGAGGATACTAAGGACTTGGATCACTAGATAGTAGATCAAATGTTTGGTTCTCTCACAGCCTTTGAAATGAGAGAATTTGACAAAGGTACTCCAAAGAAGGAAGCAACATTCAAAGTTAGTAAGAAGGCATAAGATGAAACAATTGATCAAGATGGTGACCTTGATGAGATAGAAGCAAATTTTGTGAGAAGATTGAAGAAGCCTAGGCACTGGCAAATACAGAGGTAATTTACCTTTCAAATGCTTCAATTGTGGAAGAGTTGGTCATTTTGCCTCTAAATGTCCTTTTAAAGAATCATGGGGTAGTGACAAAAGAGAAAAGGTCAAAAGAAGTCTTTATTTAGTGGAAAACAATTATTCTTTAGAAGATGAGGATCATGAGAATTCAAATGATGAAACACTTTTTATGGCTTTGAAAGTTGGTGACAAAGAGAGCGATATTGTAAAATGTAAGAAGTCTGGTGTCTTGCATGTTGACAAAGATAATGAAAAATCAATGGTTGTGTGGACTGATTTTCATGCAAAAGAATAAGAAGCAAATGCTTGGGTAATTGACAGTGGTTTCTCTAACCACATGACTGGTGACGAGTTCATTAGCCTTAAGAAGTGGAATGGTGGAGCTATTAAGTTTGGTGATGATAGGTCAGCACAAATTTGTGGAAAGGGTGCTATAACCATTGATGGAAAGAAAAATATTGAGGATGCCCTCTATGTCAAAGGGTTGAAGCACAATCTCCTCAGTGTCAGTCAGATGTGCAGCAAATGATACAATCTTACATTCCATACCAAAGGTTGTGAGATCAGGAAGGCAAGATCCAAAAGGTTAAGTGCAGAAGGTACTACGACATATGGAAATGTCTATCATCTAAAGGAGGAAAATGAAAGAACTTGTTTATTGGCTCAATTCGATGAATGTTGGTTGTGGAACAAGCGAATGGGACACATAAACTTTGACAATATGGTGAAGGTCAACTCTATTCATGCAGTAAGAGATATGCCTAAGATAACAAAGCCTGCAAACACATTATGCAAGGAGTGTCAAATGGGAAAGTAGACAAGGACAAATTTCAAAAGCAAAGAGTGCTCTTCTACAATGCCATTGCAGCTGATTCACACTAACCTATGCGGACCTATAAGGACAAAGAGTCAACAAGGTGAAAGGTATTTCATGTTACTTATTGATGACTACTCTCGAATGACTTGGGTTACATTTTTAAGAGAAAAATTAGAAGCCTTTGATAAGTTTAAGATTTTCAATCAAAAGTTGAGAATGAAATGAATGCTAAGATCTAATAGAGGAGGTGAATTTACTTCAAATGAATTTGAAAATTTTTGTGAAGATCATGGTATTAGGAGACATCTGTCTACTCTTAGGACCCCTTGATAGAATGGGGTAGTGGAAAGGAAGAATAGGACTGTGCAAGAGATGGCTAGGGAAATGTTGAAAGATGCAGATCTATCTGATATGTATTGGAAGGAAGCAGTTCACACTACTATAGTATAATTGAGGGTCAATAGTACTAAGACCCCTTATGAGCTATGGTATGGAAGACCTCCCACTATCAGATACTTTAGAATATTTGGCAACATATGCTACATTAGAAGAGATGAAGAAGACCTTAGAAAGTTTGATTCAAGGTGTGATGAAGGGATCTTTATTGGTTACTAAACTAGAAGCAAGGCCTATAGATGCTACAACAAGAGACTGGGAAAGATGATTGAAAGCACAAATGTTAAGGTAGAAGAAGATTTGTATGAGATCTCACAAGAACTAGAGGTTTGTAGATCTGATATACCTCTCTGCATTGAAGAAGAAGAGGAGGAGAAAGAAGAGAAGGAACAAGAATCTGGAAAGACTCCTAAGACTCTAGCAAAGTATGTTCAGAGGAATCATTCAACACATCATATCATTAGGTATGGGAATGAAGGTGTGAAAACCAGGAGAAAGCTTACAAAAGCAAGTGAGCAAGTGAATTTGTGCTTACTGTTAAAGGTAGAGCCCAATACCTTTACTGATGCTAGCAAAGATGAAGGATCATTGAAGGAAATGGAAGAAGAATTGAATTAGATTGAAAAGAATTAGACATTGGAATTGGTTCCCAGACCAACTGATAAAATGTTAAAGGAACAAAGTGGGTGTTCCATAACAAGCTAAATGAAGATGGTGAAGTTGTGAGGAACAAAGCAAGATTAGTGTGTAAGGGTTATTCACAAGTTGAGAGTATTGATTTTGAGGAGACTTTTGCTCCAGTAGCTAGAATGGAGGCAATCAAGATGTTTCTTGCCTTTGCTTCTCACAAGAACTTCAAGGGCTATCAGATGGATGTCAAGTTACTCTACATTGAGAACCTAGATGGTTTCCATCTATTAGAAGATCCAGACATGGTGTGCAGACTCAAGAAAGATTTGTATGGACTCAAGAAATCTCCTAGAGCTTGGTATGCTCAGTTGGATAAGTACTTACTTTAACAAGGTTTCAAGAAAGGTACTGCAAATAGTAACCTTTACATCAAGGTAGAGGAAGACAAGATTTTGATAGTTGTTGTATATGTTGATGACATCATCTTTGGAGGAGATGATAGTATGTGTAAGAGGTTTGTAGAAGAGATGTAGAAAGAGTTTGAGATGTCTATGATTGGTGAGTTGTCTTTCTTCCTTGGGCTTTGTTGATGGTGTTTTTAGCACGCAACAATGTAGGTGTGATTGCTGGTTTCACACCTCTCTTGAAAAGTATCTTACCCTAGGTAAGACTACTCCAAGGATATTACAGCTAGGTCTTAGCTTGCTTGGAATTTCTCAACGGTTATGTTCTAGCTGTACCTACAAGGGGTCTTACATGCAGTCTGCAAATCTTCAAGGTCGAGACAACAAATACACATAAACCCTATTATGATTTTCAGCTGATAGACCCAAATAAGGTGCTGCTAAAGTTTCTATTCTGACAACTAAATAGCGGGTTTAAAGAAAATGCAAAAGATTTAGGGTTTAGAAGGAATCCTAAGTGACATTCACAATGCAAGGGTTATCTTTAGTAGACAAATATTCCAGACTTTAAACCAGTTTTCTGAGTTACCAAACTGAAATGTTACAATGCTGCAGAGAACGGTGCTATCTTCAATGGAAGTCAAAAGATTTTCAGACCACATTCATTCGTTAAATCCCCAATAAATGGCGCAACTTAACTCATAAAATGAAGTTTAACTTTAGCACAAATAATAAGCCCAGGCTAACTTTACACAGTTATTTACCATCAGCAAATAACTAAAAGTATGGACTTGGAACATTCATCAAATACTGCAGTAAACCATTAACATCATAAAAGCACAACTAATCTAATTATGGGAGAGCAAGAAGCAAACCATGAAGACCACAATGAATCGAAACAAGATGCAAATTCTCAGAAATACTGCAGAAACTTGCTTTGTATTTAATTCAAATGGCACAGAGTCAACAATTTGGCATCAAAATCTCCCTTACAAAAGTGGAAATGGCAGCCCTTTATATAGAAAGCAGCATACCCTAGCTCTTCAAATGAACGGTGGAGATTAACTCAACACCGATGGCTCAGATTACATCAAGAAAGACACACATTAGTTCCCGGATTACATTTTGTCTTTTATGAAAAAGACGAAAAAACAGCTCCAGATACATTGAATCTAGTCATTTTGACTAGCCAACTCAATACATTAGTGAAAAGACTCATTTAGGAGGTAAGAAGAAGACAAAAATGAATCACATACTGTCCAGATATATCAAATTTACAACAATGGTGGGATTTGAATCAATAAAATATTCAAATAACACTAAGATTCTTTATCCAGGTCGATACTATCTCCGCTAGACAGCTTATTCCGATAGGCTAACCATGCTTCGAGTGCCGGATTGATATCAGACAGGTCTGGATCTTTCAGATGATGTATTCTGTAATCGAATACCTCTAGCTCCCGACTGAACCTGGCGTATATCCTTTCAAAATATGTCTCTGCTCTGCGGAATGCTTTGAATTCTGCTCTGAGGTCACTTGCCTTATCTAGCCGTTCTTCTGTACTTAGCACAGTGTCCTCAAATAATATAACATGCAGTTTTCCTTTGCATTTTTTGACCTCGAAAGGAGCATAATCATCAAAAGATTCATCTCTACAGCTTCTCAAAGCATCGCTGATATCGTATACGATAGATCTTAGCTCCTCGTCAGCGGGTTTATATGCTTCCTTTACTTGCTCAAAGGTCTCTTTCCTCAGAAGTAACTGCTGATACCACTCAATAGCCTTCGGGAGCCTATCTCCAGTCAAAATATTCTCTGTGACCAAGGTTTGAGCTGGCAACTCTCGGATACCCTTGATTCGTGGATACATGTGAGAATAGTATTCATCGAATAAGTCACATTCATCACGCAAATCCTTCCATTTCTTAATCAATTCCACTGTACGTTGGTGGATTTGAGCAGAGGCACTTATGGCGTCGCATCCTGCTTCAAACACACTCATCAACCAGTTCTCGACGCCTTGGGATTTTGATCTTACCTCGCTCAGCTTTTCCATTTCGTCGGTAGATAGGAAGGTAGGCACAGTCCTTATATCACCTCCAGCATCTACTGGTTTTACCAAAAATTGAAGACATGCCCTGAGCTCCTTGTTTTGGCGCTTTAATTCTTTCTTGGACATCTCGTCCTTATCCAACTGCTTCAAAATCGACGTAACTGATCCCTTGAAATCATCCACCCTTTGAGCACAGGTGGTTGGGCCTAAGTCAACTGTGGATATCACATAATCCTCTGCACTGACCTGATCTCTCGCTACGTCAGCTGGAGGGACAGCTATCTCCGCAATCCTTGAGCCTGATTGGCTCTGGTAGATCCTTGATTGCACCTTCGCCCTCTTTTGCTTCTGAGGTTTTTGAGCCTGTGATAGGATGGTGCTCAAATCAATTTTCATTACTTCAATCTGGGGCTCTGGGTATACCATCCTATCCTACAGCCATTCGGGAGCGGAAGATTTGTCCAACTTAGCGGCTCCATCCTTATCTGATACAATCAATTCTTTGGAAGGCCCTTGTTCGGGCTCAGGGCTCTTCTCCTTTTCTCCTTGGGCCAATTCCTTTAGGCTCTCGAGCACATTTTCTTGTGTAATTTCCAAAACTTCCTCTGTTGGGTCCTTGCTCAGTGGACTATCAGATATATCAATTATCTTTATACCAACAGACGTGTCGAGGAGGCTTTTATCATCTTCAATAGTTAGCACTCCCTCACTCTTTTCAGTTACTACTCTGTGCTCTTGTAATCCTAACTCAGCGCACACTTTCTCAATACCATCCAACAAAGGTACTTCCAATGACATCGCAGGCATTTGTGAAAGGGGAACAGCAGAAGAAATTGTGAAGGAAGGGGTACTAATTTGAGTCAAATTAGCGAAGGCAGGCAATGGTAAGGGAGAAGAAAGGGTAGGATATGTAATGGCTAGAGTGGAAGAAACAGGATGGCTGGGATCGCCGGAGGAGATTGCCAGTGGGCAGGAAGTGGTAGTAATGCCAGAGGAAGGAGAAGAGGAAGGAGATGATTCCTGCACAATGACGGCTGAAGTGGTGGGAGAAGTAGATGAAATGGAAGAAGAAGAAGGGATAGAAGTAGAGAAGGTGGAAGCCAAAACAGCCGTTCCTGTATCGGGCATGGGGGTTTGGGAGATTGAAGGAGTCGAATCATCCTTGGTGGTAACATCCTCCTTACTTGCTGCTTTTGTTTTTACCTTCTTGGCCTTGGAGGCCTCCCCAGCACTATCTGGCATGTCTTTCCTCTTAGTAGCTCTGGGCCTAGGAGGTGGATCCTTTTTCTTAGGAGATTTTACAGGAGGCTTTTTCACTTTTCTTGCCCTCGCTGCCAAAGGGGCATGTTCATCGATATCTGCATCCTTTCCCTTGATTGGCTCTGTGTCATCTGTCCCTAGTACAGGCTCATCCTCCTCTCCGTCGGAGTCCTTATCTGATTCAACTGCCGTATAGGTCAGTTGAACTCCTTGCCCCCTTAGGACACCTAATTGTGCTCTGACCCAGGCTTTACTCAATCTAATTGGCTCCTTCATGATCACATCCAAGGAGCTTTCTTCAGCATTCGCCCAGTTGGGTAATGGGATAGGCAAGTGGTATTGTGTCTCCCATGGGCCTCTGACCATGACATTCTCATCATCTTGCAATTGGTCTGGCACTGCCATTACATGAAATTTCTTAATAAAGTCCAAGGATAGCCTCGAGTGCGCCCTCTTCATGACCTCGTAGTCATCAGTGCAGTTGGCCCAGAAATCTTCAATATGATCTTTGTGAAACAACTTCCTGCTCACGAACTTCTCCATCACCTGATTTGGGTCAAAGTGAGCCCTGGCATTGTAATAGTGCAAGTTCAGGAGCTGGAGCTCTTTATCTGAATACTCAGCTGAGGCGAGGGAAGGGCATGCGTAGAGTCCTCTTGCAAACTTGATGGGAAATTGGACATTTGTTCGGTGCAGGTGCTTGAGTTTTTCGGCACATGGCACTAGTTGTCTGGACAGTTCTAGGAGCACTGTCTTATCATCAGGATATCTTGGCAACCTATATGCCATTCCAGTGAAGCCTTGTACTCTGATGTATGTGAACTTCTCAAATTGGATATACCACCGGCCATATTGGATCACTTCGTTCATAGCCTCGGCTGAAATCCTCAAGGCCGTATTGCCTTGCAACTTCCTTGCTATGTACATGGTAAATGCATCATTGACCCGCTTGAAGTATATCAATGATTGTGATGAAGTTAATTGAGGATAGCCTTCATATACCTTGACCTGGGTCTTTTCATCATTCCTGATTTCTCCGATCTTGGACAATCCATCGTAATGGTTCATTCTTGCCAATGCATAGACGACGTAGGATGTCCATCTGAAATATTTCTTCTCATTGAAGTGGCTGAAAGCTTCATGTAGATTGTCGCTAAGGATCTGCGACCAATGGAACTTGGTTCCCTTCAATACTTCTGAGATTATAATGAACATCCAGTCTTCAAAAGTGGAAGCAGCAGGTAACCCATACACTCTGCTCAAAAAGGTTACTATATCCCCAATTTCATCGTGGAAATCACTTCTATATAGTACTATAGGGAGCTTAACGAGAGCGGATTTCTTGCTCTTGACCCAATGGTCGTTTATGTGTTTCCTGCATCCCTCCACATCTTTATTATATGCCTCCTTGGATGCTTGCCTGTCGGGCATAGTCATGGTTTTATGCCACGGGATATCTAGCATCTCTGCCAAAGCAAGCGGGGACAAATCAGCTAGGACTTCTCCACTAGCTGTCTGAATTTGTCTAGATACGATATCGTACCTATCTGTACAACTTGCTATTAATTCTACACACTGAACAGAGGTCGGGAAGGTAGCTGCTTGTCCGAGTCCACTGTCCTTAAGTTTCTTAGCCCGAGGAGTCAGAGTGGGTCCGAAGATTCTGAGTCTGAAATCATCTAGGTCAATATGACCTAGATCGGTGTCTCCCACGTTACTCCATCCAGAGTGGATTTTGGTCTCTGGGGGTATCCCTTTGAACTCGTACTTCATGGCTTGAGCTCGTGCAGTCATCTAATCTGCAAAACCAGACCTTATAAGCTGGATACCAAGTAAGTTCCAATCATAAGTCTGTTATTCATTAGAAGCATGCATTTTGAAGGAAGGCTAAGTTAACATTCACAGAGTATTGCATGCAAGGAGATATCAAATGTTGTAAAAAGATTCACCTAAACATCATTATTACAGCATCACAACCTTAATAACCTTACCTTGAACCATCTTCCCTAAAGAAATTTCAGAAAATTCGGCCATTTAGGGAGATTTGCGCTAATATGGAGGTTGTCCGACCTTGGGCAGAAAAAGCGCTAAAATTGAGGCTGTCTGACCTTGGCGGGAAAATGAGGCAGGTCCGACCTCAGATGAGGGTTTGTTCTGTGCGTCCCGGAATTTGCGCCATTTTCAAGGGTGTCCGACTTGCACGAGATTTGGAGGTCTCCGACCTCCGATGCTTTACAAGTCGGTCGGTAGACAAACTGGTGCAAAATGATTGCTGGTATAACAGGGGCTCTCCTGCGCGGAATTTAGGCGAGTCTGACTTGCGCGGGTTTCGACGGGGTCCGACTAAGTCAGATACAAGGTATTTTGGCACATGGTCGGACGAAGGGGATTTTGGCGCAAATAGTTTGATAAGTCCTTTAGCGGGTTTTTCGAGCAGCACCGACTTTGCGGGGTTATGGATGTCATCCGACTTGGTCGGACACGAGGTATTGTAGCGCAAAGTCGGACAGAGGAGATTTTAGCGCAAAAAGTAGTTTTCAGAGTTGCAGGCATTTCTAAACCATCCGACCTGATTGGGAACGATATGTTAGCTGCGAGGGTCGGATGAGGTCATTTTTAGCGCAATTGGGCGCTGGATTTTGGCGCTAGATCCCGGGATGTCGGACCACATCGAATAGTTTGGTCGTTTAGAGGTCGGTTTGGAGGAAATTTAGCGCTGACTCCGTGCACGGGGTTTGCAGGGTTTTGACTTGAAAGGATCTAAATTCTCCTAAGGCATCTTAGTTTATAGTTTTTTACCCCTAGGGTTTGAAAAAAAAATGAGAAGATTGATCCACCAAACCCTAACACAAAATCATCACATTTCAGCAATCACTACGAAAAACAACAAAACCCTATAGGTCTCCCGTGACTTTGCTCCAAAAAACCCTAAAGAAATTCAGAAATGCAAAGGGTTAGAACCCTACCTGTAAATGGCGGCACAGATCTAGTTTGTCGAGAGGTCACGGGTTCGAGCTCGGGCGTTATCGGTTGTGAAAATCGGAGCTCAAGGCGTGCAACTTCGAAAACATGGTGAAAAATGATTTAATCCCACTTAACTCCCTATTTAAGCCACGCAAATCCGTCATTAATTACTCAGGAGTACGGACTGTCAGCACGGATTTGCAGCTGGTCCGACTCGGCGGGAAAAATGGAGGTCTCCGACCTGATCGGTTGAGGGAAGAATCAGCGCGAAATCTGGAGGTCTCCGACTTAACCTGTTTGGTGGGGTTTTCAGACTCATCTGACCTGCGGGGTTTGTTTGGGGATCTGACTAAGTCGGCGATTGAAAGTTTTAGCGCAAAGTCACTTGGAACAAATTTTAGCGCATAGGTCGGACGAAAGGAACTTTAGCATTAGGTCCGACAGACTGAAAAGCGGCACAGAGGTCGGTTGAAGCCAAATTTAGCGCAAAGGTCAGTTGAAGCCAGATTCAGCGCAAAGGTCAGTTGAAGCCAGATTCAGCGCAAAGGTCAGTTGAATTCAGTTTTAGCGCGAAATACTAAAATCAAGGACTCTAAAGGGAAAATAACAACCCACCTTAGCAAGTTTGAAGTGATTTTTTCAATGTAAGCATTCGATCCCAGGCACAGATACTTTAGACCATACAACCACTCCGAGAGAGAGAGATCAAAAACCAAATGACTCACTAGCCAAAACAAAAGAGAACAAAGGATAGGGGCCCCCATGTTTAGAATGGGGCGTGTGTGCAAGGCGCAACAAATGGCAACTCTGCTGGGGAAATGCTCCAAAGCATTTCTAAGATAAACGTTAGTTCAAACCTAGACTCTCTGTGTTCCCCACTCATTAGATGAGAAAACTTGGTGCCTCACCAAAAGAGTCAAGGACCGCTAACCAGTGCATTCCTCCATATCCTGAAAACCTGAGTGTGTGCAATTGTATTCATTCCCATCCCTTGGCAACTAAGTTCATCCAAGATTCTTCGTGCTAAGCGATGAAGTTGGGATTATTTTACCACCAAGAGAATGTTTCTGATGTTGAGACGTGATGAGCCCTGATAGAGATGATGATCCTTCTAGTAACAATTTTTTCTTGGCAATGATATTCTTTCTTGATAATGCCCTTGATGATTGCTGATGATAATAATCTTGAGATAACAGTCTTTATGCGAGAGTATTTGAAATGATAATCTGCATGCTGATACTTTGTGGTGGGTCTGGTGTTGAGAAACACCTTTTATTTTTACCCAGTAGGCTAGCAGTACTTAGTACTGCCTGCCACTCTCATCTGGATCTGCAGAATTAGTGTTGGTGGTAAAATTTGGGACCCAAACTTTTTGCTTACACAAGATCACCCAGACTTACTTAGCTACTTCAGGAGCACTTTAAGTGTGAGAAATATATGGTTAGAAAATACTTTGGGTGCACCAGCTAATGACTCGTTCCAGTGAAAAGACATCATGTTTCTTGGTAAAACAGCGGAACCCACAGCAAGGCCTAAGCGAAACTTTGGCTTCTCAAAGAAAGGCTACAGATTATTTGCCCAACAAGGAAGCATCCATAGGTCTACGCAACCGCCACCACGCCAGAAACAAGGAGCCCGCGACAAAGCAGACGTAGCAAACGAAAGCACAAGAAGCAACCGGACGAAACAAAACGCCCAGCCCGAAGGAGAGCAAAAAGCAAGACAGCAAAAATAGGAAAGCAAACTAAACTAGCAACAACCTAAACTAACCGGAGCAAACAAACCTCTAACTATATACACTAAAATGAGACATAAATGTCTCTCAGGCCTGGAAGTAGTGCTTCAGGAACTGGCCATTAACAGGCAATGGCAGCTCCTCACCAATAAGGCTCTTGAGTCGATACGTATTGTCCCCCAGGATCTCATAAATCTGGTAGGGTCCTAACCAAAGCTTGTCAAACTTGCCATGTTCTCCCTTTCTCTCATGGGCTTTATCCCAATATAGGACCAGATCAGAAATACAGAAAGCTTTAATTTTGGCCCTCTTGTCGAACCATCATTTTACTACATCCTGGTGTTTGGCAAAGTTTTCTAAGGCTGCATCGCACTTCTCTTCAAGGTGCAATAGCTGGGCCAGTCGTGAAGACAAATGGTTGTCGGTCTCGAGGTACTCTTGCATGAATTGAAGTACCAGGATTCTCAAGTGGATGGGAAAGATGGGTTCAATCCCGTAAACCAAGTGATATGGGGAGGTATTTAAGGTGGCTTTGTGTCGGATTCTATCGGCCCATAAGGCGAACCTAAGTTGGGTGTGCCAATCCCTGGGGTTTTTGTCTAAAAGTCTCTTGATGACTTCAAGCAGGTTCTTGTTTGTTGATTCAGCTACCCCATTTCCTTGCGGATAGTAGTTAGAGGAGAATTTGAGAGTGATCCCATAGTCGAATGCCCAGTTAGAAAAATGCAATGATGAAAAGGCAGGGCCATTATCACAAACTAAAGCAAATGGACAACCAAATCTAGTGATAATATGCTTTTCAATAAATTCAATAACTACCTCCGTGGTGCATTGCTTACAAGCTATTGCCTCAGACCAGTGAGTGCAGTAGTCAGTAGCAGTCAGAATATACCTGTGGCCTGCAGAAGAAGGTGGGTTGATCATACCGATGAAGTCAAGCCCCCACTGAGCAAATGGTCGTACCTCCACTACCGGTTGCAATGGCATGGTTGCGTGGCGTTCTTGATACGCGGCAGTTTGACATATATGATAGGTCCTCACATGTGAATGCGCATCCTTAAACAATGTTGGCCAGTAATACCCAGCCTGAAGAATTTGATTAGCTGTCAAATGCGCCGACCCATGTCCTGTCCTGAACCTCTCGTGAAAACTGATTAATACCTGATCAACTTCTGACTTGTCCAAACACCTTAGATAAATGCCCTCGTGATTCTTCTTGTAGAGGACAGATCCTTTTATCATGTAACTGCTACTTTTGAGCTTGAGAGCTCTTCTTTGTACTGCATTTAGCTGCTGCGGACAGCGTTGATTAAGCAAGTAGAATATTATATCTCCGTACCATTCATCCTTTGAAACATCCTCCAATAGATACTGCTGAGAAACCAGGTCGGGTCCTACCTCGGCCATGGTTTTTGTCAAAGCTTGGCCTCTTACCAACTTCATGGGTTGAATCTCTATGTCGAATTCCTGCAATATGGTGACCCACTTCCCTCTTCTTTCTCCTAATTCACTCTGCATCAACAGTGCTTTGACTGCTGCATCTAGAACTATGGCAGTAACTTGACTTCTTAGGATATAGTGACGAAATTTCTTGACCACTTTGACAAGAGCATACGCCTGTTTTTCCACGTTTGGATACCTTAGTTCTACATCTTTAAATGGAGTACTCATGAAAGCAATGGGCCTTTCATCGTCAACTAACCTCTTTTGGGTTAACATCGCTGCGCAAGTATGCTCTGAAGCAAATGAGTATATGTAAAACGGCAACGCATAATCAGGGCTAACCAAAACAGGTGTGTTGGATATAGCTTGCTTGATTTCTACGAAGGCAGCCTTGGCTTCTGGGGTCCAGTCTATTTTAGCATCCTTTTTCAGCATGGCGTTGAGAGGTCGAACTATCTCAGCAAATCCTGTGATGAATTTGCGCACAAAGTTGATCTTACCGAAATATGATTTAAGTTCCTTTTTACTGGCCAGAGGGGCAATATTGAGTATTGCTTGGATTCTATCTGGATCAATGGATATTCCCTGGTCAGATATCACATGCCCCAATAGCTTTCCTTCAGTTACCCCAAACATGCATTTCTTGGGGTTAAGTGATATGCCATAATCCTTACATCGTTGCAACACCTTCCTCAGATCAGCTACATGGTCTTCGCATCTTTTTGAGAACACCATCAAATCATCCATGTAGATGATTATGCATTTTCCAACTAATCCTTTGAAGGTGACATCCATTACGCGCTGAAAAGTTGCGCCAGCATTTATCAAACCAAATGGCATTCGCCGGTACGCATAGATGCCCCATTTGCAGGTGAAAGATGTTTTTAATCTATCTTCGTATTCCACCATTACCTAATTATAACCAGAGTATCTGTCTAGAAAGGACATCATCTAGGATCCATTGACAATCTGCAATACTTCGTCCAATGATGGTAACGGGTAATTGTCCTTTTCAGAGGCTCTGTTTAAATTACGGAAATCAACGCAGAGCCTGATTTCCCCATTTTTCTTTCGAACAGGAACTAAGTTCGCCACCCATGCAGAGTGTTAGACTGGGAATATTATCTTAGCTGATAACAGCTTCTGAACTTCTTTGAAAATAAGTGGCTCCAAAAGTGCATTAACTGGCCTCTGCCTTTGCCTGAAAGGCTTCGCCCCTGGCTTCAGCGGGATCGTGTGCGTGATAATCGAGGTGTCGTAAGTTTTTAGATCCTCATAACTCCAAGCTATTACCTCATGGTAATCTCTTAGTGCCTGTATGATTCCAGTCCTTTCATCCTCTGTGCTGGCCTTTCCAATAAACACATTCTTCACATCCGCCTCTGTCCCCAAGTTAAAAGGGTCACACTTTCCTCCTGGAGATTCTCCTTCTTTCTTCTGAGTTCCTAGATTATCTGCGTCAAACAGTCTTTCCAATTCTACCATTCCTCTAGGGATTGTATTTGTTTTCAGATTCAGTACTCCTTCCAAATCGATTTCAGTAGGCTCTACCTCTTCTTCATCTATTATCTGAGCGGTGAATACGTCTGACGAGGAAAGAAAATTGAGTATGTGTTGATCATCCTCGAAAACTTGAAAATTGGTAATGTTGTCAGGCACAGAGGGAGTAGCCACGAACTCAACAGAAAACTTTTTCAACCCTGCCATGGACGTGGGTTCCAATGTGCTTGCGGTCTGGGCCAAAGCATTTGCAACATGATTTTGCCTCCTAGGAATGATCTGGATGTTAAAACCGTCGAAGCATTCAATTAGATCCCATACCCTATTCCTGTACCTATTCAACCTCTTGTCATTACACGAATACTGTTTTCGCACTTGTTTCACCACTAACTCAGAATCACCAAACACCTGGACAACCCTGACCCTTTTCTGTAATGCTAGCAGCAATCCTTGCACCAACGCCTCATATTCAGCAACGTTGTTTGTACATGGAAATTGCAGTCTTTGTGATGTTAGAAATGAACTCCCAGTAGGACTAATCAGCTCGACTCCTGCGCCAGACCCTTGCCTACACCTTGAACCATCAAATCTCAAGGTCCATACACGAAAATCCTTGTTGTCTTCCCTCTGTCTTCCTGGTTTCTCTTTCCTTCCTGATTCCTCTTCCTTTCCTGATTTCTCTTCCTTTCCTGATTTCTCTTCCTTTCCTGACTTCTCTTGCTCAAGCAGAGGTTCAGACTCTTCCTTCTTTTCAGCCATCAGTTCATCCTTCGAAATTAAGGGAACCTTTAGTTGCTTTTGCACTTGCTTAATTGCCTCTTGACATAGCTGGAAGGCAAATTCGGAATGAGATGTATCGTGTATGCGACACCAGTTGGGCAATAATAATTCCTCCATTTGGACCTACCTCCCAATAGCAGTTTGATCTTGCACAAATCTGGCTACAAAACTACGAAACCCCTCGAAGACCCCGGGCTTATCTTCCTCTAAAGATTCTCCATCATCAGATTGAACATATGCAACTGTACCTTCTGGTCTTTCTATCAGAGGCTTAGGAGGTCTTAAGCAACTCAGCATAAGGATTTCTTCTGGCGGATTGATGTGGGGAAGGTAGACGCCCAAATCAACCTCTGAAAACAAAATTTCGTTGGGCTGATTAAATTCAGTGATCATGTGCTTCATCTTAGGTTCCCTTTCAATACGGATTTGATTAGCCAATCCCTTCCACGGCAGCCACATATGAGAAAAATCTGTAGCCATATATCCATTCAAAGTTCTGGACCAGTCTCTACTTAAAAGCATACTATATTGGTCTGGAATATCCACCACTTGAATATCGATATACTGCTGCACCCTGGGATCAGAAGCCAATTGCATGTGTATCCGGTTCAATTCACAAATCACATTCACCTCGGTTTTATCTAATTGCGTCACTTTTCTGGAGGACTTGGCTGGAGTGAGCCCAAGCGCTTTACAAACGGACAATGGCATTACGTTTGTGGAAGCACCTGAATCTACTAAACAATTGTGAAGGTTTTTGTTGAAGATCCTGAGGGTTAAGAGGAAAGGCGGACTTTCCCTCCTGCCTTTATACAGAGTTACTTTTTGTTCCATGTCGGTCACATGTATCCTTTCCTTCCCTTTATCAATATTATCCTTAGCGATGTTTTCTCTCGGCGTATGATCAGTCTTGGTTCCGGCGCCTATGTCTTGAAAGAAAGATGTTCTGACCTCAGGTATCTTAAACAACTCATACACAGAGAGACTAACCTTCATCTTTTTAAGCTCATCAGCCACATACTGTCCTATTTTTACCATATCAGTACGCTGGAATCTTTCCGGATCAACAATGGTACCATGATGTGCGGTTTGAAGAGGGGCTTTGGGGGGTTCAGGATTATTGGTAGCCTGAGGATCAGGCGGGACTTGATAACTATTTAGGGGAATGGAAGTGGTGAAAGGGCCTTTTGGCTTGCTACTCCTCAAATTGTAAGGAGTCTTGTTGTACTGCTGATATGCATTGACCTCCTCAGACTCTTCTTCTTCAGGTTGGTTATCATCCTGGAATGGGAATGTATAACTATCAAGAACGAGAGCAGCATCATACCTCTGAGAGGGGACAATCTCATACCCGGTTGGTGGAGTCTCCTGTGGTTCAGCGTTCTGAATTTCCATTTGAAAGATACTGGAAGCAATCTAGAATTCTGGGCAATCCAACTCAGAATGGGCATTGGTATTGTGCAATCTGCACCAGGTAGATAAGGTAGCTTCGGCCAGCATTACGCGACCTAGGGGTCTGGTGTCATTATTCTGATTTTCCAACGGTGAAGGCACTCCCCCATTGTTAGGCCTGGTATTCCAGGATCGATTTGACCGCTGCTGAAAGCTCTGATTTTGATACTGATTTTGATTTGGAAATTGGTTCGGGCCTTGATTTTGTGAATGTTGCTGGCTCTGGAGATGTTGTTGATTCTGCCCCTTCTATTGTAAATAAGCATTCTGGTTCTTGAGGTGAGTAACTTCAGCAGTGAGCTTTTTCATCTGTTCAACCAGCTCTTTGATATCGTCCCTGTCTTCCTTGGTCTTGGCCGCCTCTGATGACTGCAGGAAAGGCATTTGCACTAGAGGCATTTCAGCCACTGGGTTGCCTGGATGGATTACTAGAGCTTGCGTGGCAGTTGGACTCGGGACTGGGTTCATTACAGGGGTTCGGTTGGCCAATGCATGATTTATCATGGGAACCTGGTTTGGCATGGCCACGGGACCCATATGATTCAGCGGGCCAGAGGCTGTTTGTCCAAGCTGGGTACTCACTTCGATAGCAGCAGCATATGTTGCGGCTAAACTGGCTGGTACCGGGTTGGCCCTCCTTGCAAACATGGAGGTGAGTTTATCTAGGGCAGCATAGTAAATAGGTAGGGCAGCGGCCTGGTCTATAGCATAGGGGGCTTGTAGACGACTGTAAGCTTTCTAGAATCTGTTATTGAAGGTGCTGATCATCTCACCTTCCTCTCGTTGAATCTCCACAAAAGAACGGTAAAGATCAGCCGAGGTAGTGGGCATACGAAATCTATTCAGAAAAGCTGTCTTCAGATTCGGCCAGGAATTTAT
This sequence comes from Cunninghamia lanceolata, assembly GCA_027924645.1. Classification (NCBI taxonomy): domain Eukaryota; kingdom Viridiplantae; phylum Streptophyta; class Pinopsida; order Cupressales; family Cupressaceae; genus Cunninghamia; species Cunninghamia lanceolata. The sequence goes on along the minus strand of BSBN01000311.1, from coordinate 3,273,801 downwards.
AGATGCCGCCGGGAGATTGGCAAACCAGTAGTAAGCTTCATCCTGCAAAGAGTAGGGGAACAGTCGGCATATCACATCTTCATGCTGCACCTGTAACATGAACATATTAGCTTCAAAGATCTTAATGTGTTCATCCGCGGTCCTATCTGGGTCATGTACCCTAAACTTTGAGCAGAACTTGTCTGGGTTTTTGGGCATGTCATGGTAGTCATTGAACAACAGAGGGGACTGGTTATTTCCCGCAAAGTAAGCCATGATAGGGGGATTATTGGGACCTGCAGCAGTATTTCTGGGGGCTGACTGAGCTCGAGGAGCCCTGGGTATTCCTTGATCCCTTCTTGTTCTTCTAAATTCTATCAGAGATAGTAGTTCTTCTCCAGCTGAACTGGATCGAGTGTGTCTCTGTCTAGTCCCCAGACTTGCTGATTTTAGTTTGCCTTCCTTCTAGCGCCAATTCTTATTTGTTGCGCCTTGCACACACGCCCCATTCTAAACATGGGGGCCCCTCCCCTTTGTTCTCTTTTGTTTTGGCTAGTGAGTCGTTTAGTTTTTGATCTCTCTCTCTCTCGGAGTGGTTGTATGGTCTAAAGTATCTGTGCCTGGGATCGAATGCTTACATTGAAAAAATCACTTCAAACTTGCTAAGGTGGGTTGTTATTTTCCCTTTAGAGTCCTTGATTTTAGTATTTCGCGCTAAAACTGAATTCAACTGACCTTTGCGCTGAATCTGGCTTCAACTAACCTTTGCGCTGAATCTGGCTTCAACTGACCTTTGCGCTAAATTTGGCTTCAACCGACCTCTGCGCCACTTTTCAGTCTGTCGGACCTAGCGCTAAAGTTCCCTTCGTCTGACCTATGCGCTAAAATTCGTTCCAAGTGACTTTGCGCTAAAACCTTCAATCGCCGACTTAGTCGGATCCCCAAACAAACCCCGCAGGTCGGATGAGTCTGAAAACCCCGCCAAACAGGTTAAGTCGGAGACCTCCAGATTTCGCGCTGATTCTTCCCTCAACTGATCAGGTCAGAGACCTCCGTTTTTCCCGCCGAGTCAGACCAGCTGCAAATCTGCGCTGACAGTCCATACTCCCGAGTAATTAATGACGGATTTGTGTGGCTTAAATAGGGAGTTAAGTGGGATTAAATCATTTTTCACCGCGTTTTCAAAGTTGCACGCCTTGAGCTCCGATTTTCACAACCGATAACGCCTGAGCTCGAACCCACGACCTCTCGACAAACTAGATCTGTGCCGCCATTTACAGGTAGGGTTCTAACCCTTTGCATTTCTAAATTTCTTTAGGGTTTTTTGGAGAAAAGTCACGGGAGACCATTAGGGTTTCGTTGTTTTTCGTAGTGATTGCTGAAATGTGATGATTTTGTGTTAGGGTTTGGTGGATCAATCTTCTCATTTTTTTTTCAAACCCTAGGGGTAAAAAACTATAAACTAAGATGCCTTAGGAGAATTTAGATCCTTTCGAGTCAAAACCCTGCAAACCCCGTGCACGGAGTCGGCGCTAAATTTCCTCCAAACCGACCTCTAAATGACCAAACTATTCGATGTGGTCCGACACCCCGGGATCTAGCGCCAAAATCCAGCGCCCAATTGCGCTAAAAATGACCTCATCCGACCCTCGCAACTAACATATCGTTCCCAATCAGGTTGGATGGTTTAGAAATGCCCGCAACTCTGAAAACCGCTTTTTGCGCTAAAATCTCCTCTGTCCGACATTGCACTACAATACCTCGTGTCCGACCAAGTTGGATGACATCCATAACCCCGCAAAGTTGGTGCTGCTCGAAAAACCCGCTAAAGGACTTATCAAACTATTTGCGCCAAAATCCCCTTCGTCTGACCATGCGCCAAAATACCTTGTATCCGACTTAGTCGGACCCCGTCGAAACCCGCGCAAGTTAGACTTGCCTGAATTCCGCGCAGGAGAACCCCTGTTATACCAGCAATCGTTTTGCACCAGTTTGTCTACCGACTGACTTGTAAACCATTGGAGGTCGGAGACCTCCAAATCTCGCGCAAGTCGGACACCCTTGAAAATGGTGCAAATTCTGGGACGCACAGAACAAACCCTCATCTAAGGTCGGACCTGCCTCATTTTCCCGCCAAGGTCGGACAGCCTCAATTTTAGCGCTTTTTCTGCCCAAGGTCGGACAACCTCCATATTAGCGCAAATCTCCCTAAATGGCCGAATTTGCTAAAATTTCTTTAGGGAAGATGGTTCAAGGTAAGGTTATTAAGGTTGTGATGCTGTAATAATGATGTTTAGGTGAATCTTTTTACAACATTTGATATCTCCTTGCATGCAATACTCTGTGAATGTTAACTTAGCCTTCCTTCAAAATGCATGCTTCTAATGAATAATAGACTTATGATTGGAACTTACTTGGTATCCAGCTTATAAGGTCTGGTTTTACAGATTAGGTGACTGCACGAGCTCAAGCCATGAAGTACGAGTTCAAAGGGATACCCCCAGAGACCAAAATCCACTCTGGATGGAGTAATGTGGGAGACACCGATCTAGGTCATATTGACCTAGATGATTTCAGACTCAGAATCTTCGGACCCACTCCGACTCCTCGGGCTAAGAAACTTAAGGACAATGGACTCAGACAAGCAGCTGCCTTCCCGACCTCTGTTCAGTGTGCAGAATTAATAGCAAGTTGTACAGATAGGTACGATATCGTATCTAGACAAATTCAGACAGCTAGTGGAGAAGTCCTAGCTGATTTGTCCCCGCCTGCTTTGGCAGAGATGCTAGATATCCCGTGGCATAAAACCATGACTATGCCCAACAGGCAAGCATCCAAGGAGGCATATAATAAAGATGTGGAGGGATGCAGGAAACACATAAACGACCATTGGGTCAAGAGCAAGAAATCCGCTCTCGTTAAGCTCCCTATAGTACTATATAGAAGTGATTTCCACAATGAAATCGGGGATATAGTAACCTTTTTGAGCAGAGTGTATGGGTTACCTGCTGCTTCCACTTTTGAAGACTGGATGTTCATTATAATCTCGGAAGTATTGAAGGGAACCAAGTTCCATTGGTCGCAGATCCTTAGCGACAATATACATGAAGCTTTCAGCCACTTCAATGAGAAGAAATATTTCAGATGGACATCCTACGTCGTCTATGCATTGGCAAGAATGAACCATTACGACGGATTGTCCAAGATCAGAGAAATCGGGAATGATGAAAAGACCCAGGTCAAGGTATATGAAGGCTATCCTCAATTAACTTCATCACAATCATTGATACACTTCAAGCGGGTCAACGATGCATTTACCATGTACATAGCAAGGAAGTTGCAAGGCAATACGGCCTTGAGGATTTTAGCCGAGGCTATGAACGAAGTGATCCAATATGGCTAGTGGTATATCCAATTTGAGAAGTTCACATACATCAGAGTACAAGGCTTCACTGGAATGGCATATAGGTTGCCAAGATATCCTGATGATAAGACAGTGCTCCTAGAACTGTCCAGACAACTAGTGCCATGTGCCGAAAAACTCAAGCACCTGCACTGAACAAATGTCCAATTTCCCATCAAGTTTGGCAGAGGACTCTACGCATGCCCTTCCCTCGCCTCAGCTGAGTATTCAGATAAAGAGCTCCAGCTCCTGAACTTGCACTATTACAATGCCAGGGCTCACTTTGACCCAAATCAGGTGATGGAGAAGTTCGTGAGCAGGAAGTTGTTTCACAAAGATCATATTGAAGATTTCTGGGCCAACTGCATTGATGACTACGAGGTCATGAAGAGGGCACACTCAAGGCTATCCTTGGACTTTATTAAGAAATTTCATGTAATGGCAGTGCCAGACCAATTGCAAGATGATGAGAATGTCATGGTCAGAGGCCCATGGGAGACACAATACCACTTGCCTATCCCATTACCCAACTGGGCGAATGCTGAAGAAAGCTCCTTGGATGTGATCATGAAGGAGCCAATTAGATTGAGTAAAGCCTGGGTCAGAGCACAATTAGGTGTCCTAAGGGGGCAAGGAGTTCAACTGACCTATACGGCAGTTGAATCAGATAAGGACTCCGACGGAGAGGAGGATGAGCCCGTACTAGGGACAGATGACACAGAGCCAATCAAGGGAAAGGATGCAGATATCGATGAACACGCCCCTTTGGCAGCGAGGGCAAGAAAAGTGAAAAAGCCTCCTATAAAATCTCCTCAGAAAAAGGATCCACCTCCTAGGCCCAGAGCTACTAAGAGGAAAGACATGCCAGATAGTGCTGGGGAGGCCTCCAATGCCAAGAAGGTAAAAACAAAAGCAGCAAGTAAGGAGGATGTTACCACCAAGGATGATTCGACTCCTTCAATCTCCCAAACCCCCATGCCCGATACAGGAACAGCTATTTTGGCTTCCACCTTCTCTACTTCTATCCCTTCTTCTTCTTCCGTTTCATCTACTTCTCCCACCACTTCAGCCGTCATTGTGCAGGAATCATCTCCTTCCTCTTCTCCTTCCTCTGGCATTACTACCACTTCCTACCCACTGGCAATCTCCTCCGGCGATCCCAGCCATCCTGTTTCTTCCACTCTAGCCATTACGTATCCTACCCTTTCTTCTCCCTTACCATTGCCTGCCTTCGCTAATTTGACTCAAATTAGTACCCCTTCCTTCACAATTTCTTCTGCTGTTCCCCTTTCACAAATGCCTGCGATGTCATTGGAAGTACCTTTGTTGGATGGTATTGAGAAAGTGTGCGCTGAGTTAGGATTACAAGAGCACGGAGTAGTAACTGAAAAGAGCGAGGGAGTGCTAACTATTGAAGATGATAAAAGCCTCCTCGACACGTCTGTTGGTATAAAGATAATTGATATATCTGATATTCCACTGAGCAAGGACCCAACAGAGGAAGTTTTGGAAATTGCACGAGAAAATGTGCTCGAGAGCCTAAAGGAATTGGCCCAAGGAGAAAAGGAGAAGAGCCCTGAGCCCGAACAAGGGCCTTCCAAAGAATTGATTGTATCAGATAAGGATGAAGCCGCTAAGTTGGACAAATCTTCCGCTCCCGAATGGCTGCAGGATAGGATGGTATACCCAGAGCCCCAGATTGAAGTAATGAAAATTGATTTGAGCACCATCCTATCACAGGCTCAAAAACCTCAGAAGCAAAAGAGGGCGAAGGTGCAATCAAGGATCTACCAGAGCGAATCAGGCTCAAGGATTGCGGAGATAGCTGTCCCTCCAGCTGACGTAGCGAGAGATCAGGTCAGTGCAAAGGATTATGTGATATCCACAGTTGACTTAGGCCCAACCACCCGTGCTCAAAGGGTGGATGATTTCAAGGGATCAGTTATGTCGATTTTGAAGCAGTTGGATAAGGACGAGATGTCCAAGAAAGAATTAAAGCGCCAAAATGAGGAGCTCAGGGCATGTCTTCAATTTTTGGTAAAACCAGTAGTTGCTGGAGGTGATATAAGGACTGTGCCTACCTTCCTATCTACCGACGAAATGGCAAAGTTGAGCGAGGTAAGATCAAAATTCCAAGGCGTCGAGAACTGGTTGATGAGTGTGTTTGAAGCGGGATGCGACGCCATAAGTGCCTCTGCTCAAATCCACCAACGTACAGTGGAATTGATTAAGAAATGGAAGGATTTGTGTGATGAATGTGACTTATTCGATGAATACTATTCTCACATGTATCCACGAATCAAGGGTATCCGGGAGTTGCCAGCTCAAACCTTGGTCACAGAGAATATTTTGACTGGAGATAGGCTCCCGAAGGCTATTGAGTGGTATCAGCAGTTACTTCTGAGGAAAGAGACCTTTGAGCAAGTAAAGGAAGCATATAAACCCGCTGACGAGGAGCTAAGATCTATTGTATACGATATCAGCGATGCTTTGAGAAGCTATAGAGACGAATCTTTTGATGATTATGCTCCTTTTGAGGTCGAAAAATGCAAAGGAAAACTGCATGTTATATTATTTGAGGACACTGTGCTAAGTATAGAAGAACGGCTAGATAAGGCAAGTGACCTCAGAGCAGAATTCAAAGCATTCCGCAGAGCAGAGACAGATTTTGAAAGGATATACGCCAGGTTCAATCGGGAGCTAGAGGTATTCGATTACAGAATACATCATCTGAAAGATCCAGACCCGTCTGATATCAATCCGGCACTCGAAGCATGGTTAGCCTATCGGAATAAGCTGTCCAGCGGAGATAGTATCGACCTGGATAAAGAATCTTAGTGTTATTTGAATATTTTATTGATTCAAATCCCACCATTGTTGTAAATTTGATATATCTGGACAGTATGTGATTCATTTTTGTCTTCTTCTTACCTCCTAAATGAGTCTTTTCACTAATGTATTGAGTTGGCTAGTCAAAATGACTAGATTCAATGTATCTGGAGCTGTTTTTTCGTCTTTTTCATAAAAGACAAAATGTAATCCAGGAACTAATGTGTGTCTTTCTTGATGTAATCTGAGCCATCGGTGTTGAGTTAATCTCCACCGTTCATTTGAAGAGCTAGGGTATGCTGCTTTCTATATAAAGGGCTGCCATTTCCACTTTTGTAAGGGAGATTTTGATGCCAAATTGTTGACTCTGTGCCATTTGAATTAAATACAAAGCAAGTTTCTGCAGTATTTCTCAGAATTTGCATCTTGTTTCGATTCATTGTGGTCTTCATGGTTTGCTTCTTGCTCTCCCATAATTAGATTAGTTGTGCTTTTATGATGTTAATGGTTTACTGCAGTATTTGATGAATGTTCCAAGTCCATACTTTTAGTTATTTGTTGATGGTAAATAACTGTGTAAAGTTAGCCTGGGCTTATTATTTGTGCTAAAGTTCAACTTCATTTTATGAGTTAAGTTGCGCCATTTATTGGGGATTTAACGAATGAATGTGGTCTGAAAATCTTTTGACTTCCATTGAAGATAGCACCGTTCTCTGCAGCACTGTAACATTTCAGTTTGGTAACTCAGAAAACTGGTTTAAAGTCTGGAATATTTGTCTACTAAAGATAACCCTTGCATTGTGAATGTCACTTAGGATTCCTTCTAAACCCTAAATCTTTTGCATTTTCTTTAAACCCACTATTTAGTTGTTAGAATAGAAACTTCAGCAGCACCTTATTTGGGTCTATCAGCTGAAAATCATAATAGGGTTTATGTGTATTTGTTGTCTCGACCTTGAAGATTTGCAGACTGCATGTAAGACCCCTTGTAGGTACAGCTAGAACATAACCGTTGAGAAATTCCAAGCAAGATAAGACCTAGCTGTAATATCCTTGGAGTAGTCTTACCTAGGGTAAGATACTTTTCAAGAGAGGTGTGAAACCAGCAATCACACCTACGTTGTTGCGTGCTAAAAACACCATCAACAGGCTTCAAATTATTCAAGTAGATGATGGTATCTTTATTTCTCAGGCTAAGTATGTGGGAGTGATGTTGAATAAATATAGCATGGAGGATTCCAAACCAGTAAGTACTCCTATGACCTCACTTGTTGTCACTTGAGAAAAGTTGATGTGTCACCTGAGGTTGATCAAACTCTGTATAGATCTATGATTGGAGGATTATTGTACTTGACTACTTATAGACTTGATATTATGCATGCAGTATGTTTGGTTGCTAGATATCAAGCTAATCCTAAGAAAACTCATGAGAAGGTAGTAAAAAGAATATTCAAATATTTGAAGGGAACTCTGGATTATGGCTTGTGGTATAAGAAGGATGATAATATTTCCTTGAGTGACTATATTGATGCTGATTGGGAGGATGTGTGGATGACTAGAGAAGCACCAGTGGAAGTACATTTTTATTAGGAGATGATGGGCTGTAGAATTAGTCTCTTTTATGCTACTTTTTATACTTCAAAGACTTCTTTCATAGCATCCTTTAAGACATTTATCCATGTTTGCACTATGACATGTTGACCTTCTTTATACTTCTAAGACCTGAACTTATAATATTAATATGGAATGTGATGATCATATTATCTAATGAATGAATTAGATATAGATATGTAAAAAAGTATAAATGAGATGTTTTTATGGTTAGTCATGGAGAATGCTTGTGGTATATGCTTTGGGAACTAATTCTATGTGCAGAATTGGATGTGTCAAGATGAGATTGAGCATTTGTAGCAGGTTGCAGACAAAGGAGTTAATAGAAGTGTGAGTTTCAATGCTAAGAATGCAGAGACAGTTGAAGACAATTATGGAGCATCATGGATAGTAATAAATTAAGGAGTGGATTTGTTTCAAATATGATTATGCACATTGTTCATGCATCGGACTTCTAATTTGATTTGAATTCTTCTTCTTATAGTCAGTTAGAATAAGAATGTGATCTTGACTCCATGACCTAGTATCTAGGTGTGGTAAATGATCAGAGTCAGTTAATTAATAAATAAGGCTCTCTCTCCATTTTTGTATAGTAAGGGGAAGATGAGATATATAAGGTAGCAGAGTCAAGTTGTTGAGAGTTTAGTTATCATTTCCTTTTCTATGTGTAAAGACTCAAGCATGTTACATTTATGGAATACAATCTAGATATGACAGAAAATATTTCATTGTTGAACAATTTGATATGAGTTAATTCTGTGCATGGAATAAGTTAAGCTTTGATATGTGTTACAAAGATACATAGAATCTAGATTAGATTTGGTTTCAATTAAGGAAGACAGTCTCTTGAGATGGCCATTCAAGGTATTGATTCTCTCTTTGTTTATTTCATTTCAGTTAATGTTGGTTTATTAGTTTTCTGTTAATCGTAATTTGAATTCAAGTTAGTATTATGTTTTGATCAAATAGATATAGTTCATGAACGAATGCATATTAGTGTGTTTACAAATCCTCTGGAGGTCAGTAATTAGTCATTTCATTCTTGTCAATTCATTAAGATAATTCTACAATTTTGCTGTTGTAATAGTTATCTACAGACCTTGCTGTAGGTACCCGTAGCAACTAGGATTTATAGTTGTTTTCACTATTTTGTAATTCTGTAAATTCCAGCAAGGTAGATTTGTTTGTTTAACGTTAAGATAGAATGATCTAGGAACCATATGAGCCCTGAAATCATATACTTTGCAAGTACCATCATAAGCTTATGCTACTTGGTTGATAATTTAATGTAGGAATGCATAGTGATAGAGTGGACTGTTCATATAGGTTTCCCCTGAATTAGTTAAGTCTACAACACATTAGTTTTCCTCTACATTTTTGGCACTGTTGCCGGGGATGGTGCTAACTTCTTAGGCTCATTTTGTTTTTACATGTTTTTTTTAATTCCAGCATTAGAGTTAATCAAAACACCTTTCAGGAAACACCAGAAAGTACACTGATATTGTGCAGGACCATTAGATTATAAAGCCAAAAATACTGTATGCGGAGGTAAAGAGATAGATGAGGTAGATTCCTTCCTTCAAGTTCACCATATAACGAAGAAGTAGCTGAATTTATCAATTATACAATGGAACGTGTCGGAGAAGAATTTCCACTGACATCTTCCTCTGCATCTTCACCAGCTTCTTCCACATCCACAAGAAGAACTTTTAGAACCATGGCAGAAGCTACAGTAGATGATCCACTAGAACAAGTGACGTTTGAGTTTCCTATCCCAAACCTAGCACGAGCTGCCACTCTCAAGAACATACCACCTTCTGTATTGGCTATCTTTTATGGTTTGATGACTAAAGACCCAGATACTTTCTTGTTTGAATTTGATGTCTTGTGTAGAAGCTATGACTACACCACTGATCCCTCTAGACTTAAACTATTCCCTGCTAGATTGAAAGATGTTGCTCTACGATGGTTTATGGAATTAGGGAAAGATGTCATTCCAGATTGGGATACCATGAAAACAACATTCCTGAAAAAATATAAAGACTACTGCAGAGGACATGATAGAAGGAGAGATGACATCTTCAGTATGTCACAAAAAGAGGATGAGCCACTGGAGGACTATGTTGAAAGATTCCAGTTTGCCTTAAAGAAAAACCCTCAGAATAGACTGTCTGAAGAATCACTGAAGCTGGTCTTTTTGAGGGGAGTCAATGAAGACTGCATGGATACCCTAAATCTCATTGGAATAGGGGATATATCTCAACTTCCCTTTGAAGATGTTTGTAAAGCTTGCAGAAATTATTCAAGGACCTTCACAAGAAGACCAAGGGATAGAGCAACCATTGCAGGCAAGGCAACCAATGGAGTTTCAAGAGTGGAGATGAGCAATCTACTATCCAACATGAAGGAAGACATTATAAGTCATATGGCTACATAGTTAGACACCCTCCACATTAAAAAGAAACAAGAAGAGGTAGATGCAATAATCACTAAATATTGCCCAAGTTGTAGACAAAGGAAGGCCAACTGTAAATGCAAAAGGGTAGCCAGTATCTAGCAGGAGAAGATTGAAAGGCCAGAACTTCAACCATTTGAAGGTGATGATGGGCAACTATTCCTTATTGCTCAAAGAAGACCTTGGCAGCAAAGGGAAGGTATGCCCCCTGATCCACTTAATTATAATTCATCTTTTCCTGTTGCCAATCAAAAAAATTCTGCTTGGAATAACCAGCCCTGGCCTACTAATCCAAATGCTTGGCAAAACCCACCATGGTCTACTCGACAGGCAGGGTGGAACCAACAGCAACAATGGCCTTAGCAAACTTTCCAAGGCCCTACCTATAACCCCCAATGGCCTACTCAACAATAGCAATGGTAACCTCAATGGAACAAGGGCCAACCATGGCATCCAAACTCCCAATATTAGCAACCCTTGCTTCCACCTCAGCCATAGAAGCAAGCCATCATGCCTCCACTAGCACCTCCAAATCAACCTCCTAGACCTACCCAAATTCCTGCCCAACCTGCACCTAACCCTAACAACAAGCATGTTCAACAGGCTTATACTAATGAGGTGATGCAGTACCCAACCTATGGAGTTGAGGTAAGTAATGTTCACCTCAGATCAGGGAAACACCTTGCAGGTCCTTCATCTCCCCAAATCACAGAACTGGAGGATGGAGAACCCATGGAGGAAGCCTTAGATGAATCACCTTTGGAACCTGAACCAGTTTAGGAACCTTAATCTATATAAAACCCTAAGCCTCCTTTCCCTGAGCACTTGGTTATCCAAAAATAGCCAGAACAGCCTACCAATGACCTTATAGGACAATTACAAGATATAAACATAAAGATACCCTTGATTTAGGGATCTCTGTATCAAGAAACCAGGGAGAAAAAGAGTAGACCCAAAAATAGTCCATGTGTTAGGTAACCTTGCAGACATCATGTTGGGAAATATCACTGTTCCTAAGTATACCGATCCAAGAAGTCCAGTGGTCGATGTCAAGATCAATGGAACCCTAATCAAGAATACCTTAATAGACTTGGGTGCAACAATCAATGTCATGACTAAGGACACAATGTAAATGTTGCAATTAACCAATCTTAGACCTACTCAGATTGTCCTGCAATTGGTTGATAGGTCCACAGTAAAACCTGAAGGTATCATTGAAGAATTAGTCATTGCATTAGATTCCTGGGAATATCCTGCTGATTTCATTGTATTACAACCTAAAGTCAATCTTGTTGGTTACCCTCTTATACTAGGCAGACCATGGCTTGCTACAGCTGATGCATTTATAGGTTGTCGGTCAGGAAACATGATTATATCTAATGGAACCATTACCAAGAAATTGGTGTTGTATCAACCAGCCCAACCGTACCATGAACTGGAGCAAACTATTTGGCCTACTCTAGAAGAAGAGGATAGTTATTCTTTGTAAACCCTAATGACCATTGAACGTAGTCCTTTGTTGGCTATCCAAGATGAAGATGAGTTACTGGAACACATTATCGAAAATGACTGTGGGAGGCACCTATAACAGTAAGACTGCCTATCCTGTCTACATGATCCATTGAGTAGTATAATACCTACCAACTTCATAGAAGAAATCTCCCAATTGTTTCATGCCTTACTACCCTAGCAGCATCTACCAGTCTTTCCTAGCCTTGATGTGTCTTCCATTCAACCAATGACTAAACCATTAGAGATACAGCCTGGAAAGATGTTGACTATCAATAATGCCTTGACTAAAGAACAAGAGAAATCCCTTCAAAATGTCCTATAGTCCAATTCAACAACTTTTGCATGGGATTACAGTGATATGAAAGGCATTCACCCAAATCTATGCATGCACAAGATCTATATTGATGCTGATTTAGACCTATTACGCAGCAACAAAGATGTATGAACCCTGCTCTAAGGGACATAGTCAAGACTGAGCTTTAAAAACTTCTGGATGCAGGTTTTATTTAGCCCATTTCAGATAGTGAATGGGTTTCACCATTGGTGATAGTTCCTAAAAAGGGTGGCAAGTGGAGAGTTTGTGTTGACTACAGAGAGCTCAACACTGCCACCAAAAAAGATCACTTTCCATTGCCCTTTATTGACCAAGTCCTAGATTCTTTGGCAGGAAAGAAGTACTTCTCATTTCTTGATGGTTTTAGCAGATATAATCAAATAAAGATTGCTCCAGAAGATTAGGATAAAACCACATTTACTTGTCCCTAGGGGACCTATGCATACTTTGTTTTGCCATTTGGACTGTGCAATGCTCCAGCTACTTTTCAAATGGCAGTCCTTAGTATTTTTTTTTATTTTGCTCATGATAGCATGGAGATCTATATGGATGACTTCACCACATATGGTGAAGCATTTGATGAGGCTTTGCAGAATCTTGAAAAAGTTTTGAAAAGATGCACAAAGCACAATTTGTCCTTAAGTAATGAAAAGTGTTTTATGATGATGACCGAAGGAGTGGTGTTGGGACATTTCATTTCATCTACAGGTATCCAAGTTAACCCAAATATAGATATAAATAATCTCTACACTGCCTATTCCATAAAAATTGAAGGATTTTAGAAGTTTCCTTGGACATGCAGGTTATTATAGAAGGTTTATTCAAGATTTTAGCCAAATTGTTGCTCCCTTGTTTGTACTTCTATCTAAGGATATTGAATTTGCTTGGACACTTGAATGTCAGCATTCTTTTAAAAAATTGAAAGCAGCCCTAACACAGGCCCCAATTTTGAGAGGTCCAAATTGGAAACTGCCTGCCCTTTCATATTCACACTGATGTATCAAATTTTTCCATTGGGGTAGTTTTAGGCCAGCAAGAAGGCAACAAGGAATATGCAATTTACCACATCAGTAAAAACTTGCAAGGAGCTGAGATAAACTACATAGTAACATAGAGAGAAATGTTGATAGTTGTTTATCCCATCAATAATTTTAGACACTACATAACTGGCTACAAAGTATTCATTCATACCGATCACATAGCCATCAGACATCTGATGAACAAACCAATAGTGGGTGGCAGGCTAGTCATATGGTTATTGTTATTTCAAGAATTTGATATCACAATTATTGACAAGCTCAGTAAGGCTAATGTGGTTGCTGAATTTTTATCTAGATTACCCACTCAATCCTCAGATGGTGTGGTTGATGATTCCTTTCCTGATGAGCATCTATTTTCTCACTATACACACAACATGGTATGTAGACATAGAAAATTACTTGGTTATAGGGCAGATTCCAGGATATTTTTCACCAACAGAAAGGAGACAACTTGTTCACAAATGCTTTCCTTACTCTTGGATTTTAGGTTTTATCTTCTATACTAGACCAGACAACATCATGAGAAGATGCATCAGAGTAGATGAAGTGTTTGATATCATGAAGGCTTGTCATGATGAACCATGTGGGGGACACTTTGCAGCAAAAAGAACAACCTTCAAAATTTTGACAACAAGGTATTATTGGCCAACACTTCACAAGGATGCTATCAAATATACAAGAGGCTGTGATAGGTGTCAAAGAATGGGCAGACCAACTAAAAGTGATGAAATGCCATTGCAACCACAAATCTCATTAGCTCCTTTTGACAAGTGGGGACTGGACTTTGTTGGTCCTATTTCTCCAACCTCCAACAATAAGGATTATATTCTAGTATGTATTGATTACCTTACAAAATGGGTTGAGGTCAAAGCATTGTAGTTTGTAAGAGATGGTAATGTAGCTAAATTCTTAAATGAGGACATTTTCACCAGATATGGTGTGCCAAGGGAAATAGTAACAGATCAAGGTCCTCAGTTTATCTCTGATCTAATCACAAAGTTAGTGGAGGAGTATCAAATAAGGCATAAAAAGTCTACCCCTTATCATCCTCAAGCCAATGGATAGGTTGAGGTAACCAACAAAGAACTAGAAAACATCCTAACCAAAATAGTACAACTCCATAGGCGAGACTGGGTTACTAGGTTGCCAGAGGTTGTTTGGGCCTATAGAACCATGTGGAAAACCACCATAGGGTTTACCCCATATGAATTGGTTTATGGAAAAACAACAATCTTGCTTCATCACCATGCCTGTACCTCACACGCCGAATTTCAAGCAATTCAATCAAATCACACATGCCGACGTGCCACCTCACCATTCAACCGCATGCATGACCTTACAATTCTAGCGAATTAATTGCATTGTACACAATATCTCCTTTCAAAAAATGCTCCCACATTTCTTTTTCAAGGCATTGTCCCAAAGGTAACTTTTCATGATCGCCATTAAATTTCTTTTTTTATGCATTTATCATTATCCCCATGTACTTCGTGCATGCGATAATATTTCAAAACATTCCAGTTAATAATTGCAAATTCCTACCACTTCCTTTGCCACGTGAGTGAGGTCACTTCACATTTAGTTGGGAGGAAGAGTTGTCATTCTTGATTTTTTGACTTGTTTTCAAATGAGTTGTCATCCTTGTGGACTGTGTAAATAACTAGTGAGAGTTACCTTCCTAATATCTTTGCTTAAGTCAAATTGAGTTAACCCTGAGCAATAAGAGGAATTGCAAAGAGATATGAATAGGGGTTAAGTCTAACAAGATGGTGAAATGGAATTATACAGAGGATTATAGACATGGGAGGTGACTTAGTAAGGAGAGAGCCATCTACGCACAAGGAGATTCTTGAAGATGTGTTAGTTTTACCACTCTTCACCAAAGTAGGATGGCTTGAGTACTTCTTAAAATTGACATAGTATGACAATGATATGGCCGTAGAATTTGCAATTACATTGCAAAGTGACGAAGCAATAGTGAAAGGGTTAATGGTTGATGCTTGTGAGGTAGCTATAGCCCAAGTGACTGGACTGCCATGCACCGGGTTAGAATACCCAACCTGAGCTAATGCAGCTGCTGCCAGAGAAGAATTCTGTGAGTGGGGCGAGCATTTAGACTCAACAACTAAAGGTACAAAATGCCTATCTCTGCCATTTTTTTGGGGCAAATGTGCTACCTACATTATCAAGTATTTCACTTGTGATGGAGGTATAATATGTTGTACACTGTGCACTTTAAATTGTTAAACCATCTTTGTCATGAGAAATTGGTGAATGTTCCAAACTACCTCTACAACTTCCTAAAGAGAATGGCTTCAGAATACCAAAAGAAGCTAGCAGATACTTTGGTGTCTCATCATTATCTAATTGCACTACTGGTTAAGAGGAGTTTGCGGATACAATACCCACAAATTGATTGGGGGGCCTTTAAGGATTGTGTTGATATTTCCACCTTGTTGGAGCAACCTCATGAGGAGGAAGAAGAACCCCTATTCAATGCTGAACTTGAAGATGAACCTGTTCATGAAGAGCCGAAGGAGAAAATTCTCCCTGAAAATAGACCTAAAGAAATAGGGGAATCTTCATTCTCTCCTCCTAAACATGTGACCCCAAAACTTGTAAGCAAGAAAGGAAAGAAGAAGGCATGAAAGGATATCAGCATAGAAAAGACAAAAAGGAAAAAGAAAGAGAAAAATGTCAATGCAGGGGAGGCAAAGGAGAAATAGAAGGGGAAAGGTAAAAAGAAGATAAAAAGGGTTGTTAAACAAGAAACCACTACCTCAAGGAGATTAGGTAGATTGAGGAAACAGATGGCTAAAGAAAAGATTGTTGAGCAGGGACAAGATTTTGAGCAAAGGGGAAGTGCTCCTAGGAATGTTCCTATTGATATACTTGAAGATGATATCTCTGCAAATAAGGATGATGTGAATGTTTCTTCAAAGAAGAAAAGGTATGTTTCTTCTTCTGACTCTGACTCAGAAGACCCATTTATTGCCAAAAAGATGAGAAAAGCAACCCCTGGTAGCCCTGTTAAAGAAATTTTTAATGCTTCTGATAACGATGATAGTGGTGATGTCAATTTTGAGCAAAGAAATGAATTGTTAGAAGAAAGAGACCTCCGGAAAGAACTTTAGGAGAACAAAATCAAAACCCTAGAGGATCAAGTAAAGAGGTATGAAGAAAAGGAGACAGAAAAAGAAAAGAGGATACAGGAATTAGAGGAGAGGATTTAGACACAGAATCAAGGGTCTAAATTGGGATTATTAGCACAATTGGTTGTTAGCAAGATCAGCTCAGATGAGGAGAAGGAACCCCCTCCATCATTTCCTAAGGTAAGAACTCCAACATACCATACTACTATTTCATTGGGTTTTGAGTTGTTGAAAGTCACTAGTAGGTCAAAACAAGACACAGAGAATTGGGATAAAGAAAGGAAAAATTTTAATGAAATAATTGAGAACCAGAATCTTGAAATTAAGAAATTAGAGGCAAAGATGGTAGGCATAATTAACATGGCCATGGAAATCATTGAATGCAGACTACCTTCAAGGATTTATGCATTATTTTTAAAGGAGAAATTTCTTAGTTTTGAATTCAACAGATTTGTTAGTGACCAACCAGCTCTGCAGTCTAGACACAATTTCCTCAATTATTTTCAAGAGATCAGTCTAGAACAACAAGATCGGCTATGTGAGTTCTATTTGCACAACTACCTGATGGAGGAAGATACAGAATGGAATCCCTCCATAAATTTTGGAGATTTATAGTTGAGAGCAATAGTATTATACCTAAATAATGAAAAGTTGAGAGGAGAATTAATGGATAGGTATGAAGAATATGAGAAGAAGGTATCACTACCAATCAGAAAAGAGGCACTTAACCCTGAAGATATCCTTACAAAATGGTTCAGACTTCTCTCTCATAATGGCCCAAGCAAAATCATTATGGAGTTAAGAATAAGGGATCACATAAGGATACATAGAATGATGGGATCCATGTTACAAGGTTGTGTTAGATATGTACAAAGCAGATGGATCAGTTTGACACCTACTCTTCAACAGAAAGAACCTCATTCCTTGCATAACTTTATGAACATGTCTGAAAGATTACACAGGTACATTCAAATTTTAGAGAATAAAGGTGTGGTATGGTTGCCTCTCACCTACCATCCACCTCTACTCTTATATCCAGTTCCATACTGGATAGGAGAAAATGGAGAGGAATGCAGAACTACAGAAACTATCAGACTACAAAGGCTTTCATGCTACTATGGGTTCTATTTGAAATAGGGTGAGGGTGTCAGGATAATTATGGACTTGAGGCAAATAGTTTTACATTATAATTCATTCTCCTAGGTATCTATTTGAGTAATTTTTCTTGAGGGCAAGCAAAAGGTTAGTTAGGGGGAATGATGGGCTGCAGAATTAGTCTCTTTTATGCTACTTTTTATACTTCAAAGACGTCTTTCATAGCATCCTTTAAGACATTTATCCATGTTTGCACTATGACATGTTGACCTTCTTTATACTTCTAAGACCTGAACTTATAATATTAATATGGAATGTGATGATCATATTATCTAATGAATGAATTAGATATAGATATGTAAAAAAGTATAAATGAGATGTTTTTATGATTAGTCATGGAGAATGCTTGTGGTATATAATTTAGGAACTAATTCTATGTGTAGAATTGGATGTGTCATGATGAGATCGAGCATTTGTAGTAGGTTGCAGACAAAGGAGTTAATAGAAGTGTGAGTTTCAATGCTAAGAATGCAAAGACAGCTGAAGACAATTATGGAGCATCATGGATAGTAATAAATTAAGGAGTGGATTTGTTTCAAATATGATTATGGATGTTGTTCATGCATCAAACTTCTAATTTGATTTGAATTCTTCTTCTTATAGTCAATTAGAATAAGAATGTGATCTTGACTCCATGACCTAGTATCTAGGCGCGGTAAATGATCAGAGTTAGTTAATTAATAAATAAGGCTCTCTCTCCATTTTTGTATAGTAAGGGGAAGATGAGATATATAAGGTAGTAGAGTCAAGTTGTTGAGAGTTTAGGTATCATTTCCTTTTCTCTGTGTAAAGACTCAAGCATGTTACATTTATGGAATACAATCTAGATATGACAGAAAAGATTTCATTGTTGAACAATTTGATATGAGTTGATTCTGTGCATGGAATAAGTTAAGCTTCGATATGTATTACAAAGATACGTAGAATCTAGATTAGATTTGGTTTCAGTTAAGGAAGACAATCTCTTGAGATGGCCACTCAAGGTACTAATTCTCTCCTTGTTTATTTCATTTCAATTAATGTTGGTTTATTAGTTTTCTGTTAATCATAATTTAAATTCAAGTTAGTATTATGTTTTGATCAAATAGATATAGTTCATGAACAAATCCATATGAGTGTGTTTACAAATCCTCCGGAGGTTAGCAGTTAGTCATTTCATTCTTGTCAATTCATAAGATAATTCTACAGTTTTCGTGTTGTAATAGTTATCTACAAACCTTGTTGTAGGTACCCATAGCAACTAGGATTTATAGCAGTTTTCACTGTTTTGTAATTCTGTCAATTCTAACAAGGTAGATTTGTTTGGTTAAAGTTAAGATAGAATGATTTAGGAACCATATGAGCCCTGAAGGCATATACTTTGTGTAGACACCCTAAAATGACCAAGTTGTCACATCACTTGCATTTCGTCATTTCTTTCAAATCACTTGCATTTCGTTATCTGTCTCATCACCTACATTTCAACATTAATTAAATAATCTAATTATTTAATTAATTTCACCAAATTCTTCTAAATCACAAAATTGCGACATTAATTAAATAAATCCTCTTTATTTAATTAATTAAATTAAATTCCTCTATTATTCTTCCACAATTAAATAATTTTAATTATTTAATTAAATCATTATCCTCTTTCCAAAATTCACATCCACATTAATTAAATATATCCAATTATTTAATTAATTCAACAAATTCCCTCTTATCTACAATTAAATAATTTTTAATTATTTAATTAAATCAAATTTATTCTTCCAAAATCATGCACAACAATTAAATAAATTTATTTATTTAATTTGCTTTTAAATCTTCTAAATTAAATAATTCTAATTATTTAATTATTTCTTCCAAAATATCTTCTCTAAATTTAAATAAATCAATTATTTATTTAAGTTGCTTTTTCTTCTAATTTGAGTTATCTCTAAAATAACTCAAGCTTTCTTGCTCATCAATTAAATATTTCTATATTTAATAAAGCAAAATATCTTCTTTTCTCATGCAAATCTCTTCTTCTTGTTTTAAATCACTTAACTGATTGCTTTATTCTTTTAATTGATTTATCTCTTCAGTTAACTCATTCTTCTATTCTTGATAACTCCTCTCATGCAAAAGAAAGCAAGACACATGTCTTCTCCTCATTCGTTGCACATTCCTCAACTTATCTCCTCCATTGATTCTTTTGAATTCTCTGGACCGTTGATCGATTTTCCTTGAAATCTATATAAACCCCCCTCATCTCCTTCATTGGGTCTCTCTCTTCAATCGTATTCTCAGGCATACTTAACAGAGCTTTGAGTATACACAACGCGTCGATTGAGCACTATAACGATCTTTTGACATTGATCTCTTGAGCACTACACTTGCTTGTTGCAGCTATGGCTTTGCAATTTCATTGAGCAATTCTACATTCAATCCAAAGGAAACAACACAAATTTCGGTAAAAGTCTTTATTGCATTGATTATTTGTCATGGCTTTTATTTAAATTCGTTTTCTTTATGTTATTGGGTTCTTTGGTTTTTTTAGTTTAGATTAATCCATTTTTCCATATACACATTCTGGCACGCCCGGTGGGACTCACTAATCCCTTGGTTTCTTTGAGAAATTTGTTTTTTTTTGAAGACGCAGTATGGCACGGCGCTTACGGCACTTCACAGCGCTTCTGGCAGTATATTACAGTGCTTTTGCAGGAACAGTTCAGCGCCCTTGGCAGCACGGCCACGCTTCTAGTAGCACAGAGAAGCGCTATCAGTAGAATAGAGAAGCGCTACTGGCGGTGTCATTAGGCGCTTTTGGTTAAAATTAGGTTTTTTGACTTCATTCGGGTTTTACAGTGATTTCTCATTTCAGATCTGTCGTTTTGTCGGACAAGCTGTTATATTTGTCTTTCAAAACCTGATTTTTGATATCTCCTAAGCTGATTTATTTAGGAATATCCTTGTTTCTGGTGCTAATCTATTGGTCTAATCCATTTTTCTGAGTTTCCAGATTACACAACCCAGATCTATCAGATATCATCCTTCAGATAGTAAATCCACCATGAAAAATTATCTTGACCTAGTTATTGTTAACAAAACTAATATTTTCTGTATCTGAGACAGAACAGCGCGTTTGGCCACATAGTATCGCGCTCTCGGTTACACAGTGAAGCGCTCCTAGATATTTTACAGCGCTTTTGTGATTATTGTTACACGCTTTTGGTATTTATCGCAACGCTTTTGGAACGACAGTGAAGTGCTTCTGGTTATTGTTCAACGCTGCTGTCTATATTCTCTGACGCTTCTGGTCTGTATTACAGCGCTCCTGGAACACAGTAGGTCGCTTCTGGTAATGTTGTTCAGTGCTTTTGGTCAAAATTGATTTATTTTTGCTAACTTGTGAATTTTTGGTGGAACTAACGGAATTGCTGCAGCTTCTTATTACTCACACAGAGCCAATAGGTGTTTTTAACATGTTTATGCAGGACGAGCGTTGAAGACCCTTTTGTTTTACCTTACTAAGTCTTAGAAACACATTGCATGCTTAAAAGGATAATTGAACAAATCTTTTCTTGCAATCTAAGTCTTAGGAATATACTGCATTTCTTAAGGGACAATGGACATGTATGGACAAACACCTCAATTTTCTAAGGGACAATGGACATGAATGCCAAACACTTCATTTCATAAGGGACAATTTACAACTACAATCGTGTGTGTGCATAGCTTAGTTGCACCTTATTTTTCTTATAACGGGACAATTGAACCATTGTTTGACGTGCTTGATTTTACATTTTCTGTACTTCCTTTAGAAGGGCCTGCTTTTGGATTGCAATTCATCCAAAAGGGACGACCCTAAGCGGAGTTTTCCTTTGAACCGCTATATAAAAGGGATAAGGCGAAAGCCAAGTCCTAACCGACGTCAGCCTTACCTTGTGATGCCAAACTGAAAAGAGGTGTACTAGCCCTTTGTGGAAACGATTTTCACATTGAGCGAAGTGTTTGAAACTCTTAGTAGGATTGGTTAAATCTTTTAGTAGCTTGTCGCATTGCCCGTAAGGCGTTGGTCCCTCAAAGTCACTAAGAACCAATTTAGATAGAGACTACCCAACCTACCTCCGAACATTGCGGTAA
Organism: Cunninghamia lanceolata; assembly: GCA_027924645.1. NCBI lineage: Eukaryota > Viridiplantae > Streptophyta > Pinopsida > Cupressales > Cupressaceae > Cunninghamia > Cunninghamia lanceolata. Next base: position 3,252,224 of record BSBN01000311.1, on the reverse strand, counting down.
TCATCAGTGCAAGGGAAATCGATTTAAACCCTTAAGATACTCACCATTGGCTCCCTTGAGAAGAGATAGTATTCCCTTGGACATAAAGCTCTTGTGACCTACTTGAGCTTTCCAAGGGGAGGGTGAGATATCCCTACCTATCGTCTCTCGCAAAGATACTAAATATCCGACACCTTTATGGAATGATATTTTTATCGACGGAGTATTAAGCTGTGAGCTGATCTACTGCAATGAAACCTTGTCTCTAGGGATAAAAAGTACTTGTTATTGATTGCAACTGTATTAGACCTGTGGAAACATTGTGCTTGTTTGGAGCCTTGAACATACACTATCTGTTGTGTCAGTCCTTGTGCCTTTTTTGACCACTTGTTTGCTGTGTTTTCTCTTGCCAAACCAATCCAATCAGAAACAGAAAATCTTGCCTTTGAAAAACATCAGACACTACTTCAGCGCCCCTGGTATTACAGCAGCTCACCTTTGGTAGTACAGTAGATCGCCTTTGGTCAGCAATAACCCGCCTCTGGCAAAACTCTACTTCAGCGCCCTTGGTATAACGGTAGCTCGCTTTTGGTCACTGTAGCTCACCTTTGGCATAGCAGTAACTCGCTATTAGCAGCTCAGTCCGTCGCCTCTGGCCCACAGTAGCACGCTTTTGGTAGCACAGTCCTGCGCCTCTGGTCAAACAGTATAGCGCTTTTGGCCCAGTACTTTGTGCATCAGAGTTTGTCCGTTTCTTCAAAGCATCTTACAGATTCCCAGCATTACATTGTGTCCTCAGTATTTCCCATGGTCACCACTAGGCTACAACAAACTATGAAGTCTAGGCAAGTTGTCCCTAAGAAGCACAAGTCACCCCCTCACACACCACAATCAGGTCGTCTCAACGTTACTCCCAAAGTGACTCCTAGTACACCCGCGGCAAGACCAATCAGCTCTCCAAACATGCCGCACATAGAGGAACCAAGCAATCCTCATGAGGATAGAACCCCTTTGCTAAATGCACTGCAGTATACCACAGGCTTGCCTCCGGATTTTGTCCCACAAGGTTATGTCATAGATCAACCCCCATCTCAAGAAGAGCGACACTTTGAAATAGGTCAATCCTCTCAAGAAGATGGGCAAGATCTTGATGAATTTATACAAGATCCTAGAGCTATAGCTGCCTTTGATAAAATCCTTAGTGAGAACCAGGATCATTTCTTTCGCTTGCTTGCAAAGCAAGGTGCCAAGTTACCTCAAGATTTTGATGTGTCCACTCTCAAGGAGAGCAACAACACCCAAGAAACCATACAAGCGGTGCAAACCATGTCCACGGTGACTACGCCCCTACCTACTCAAGGTTCGCAGTATAGGAATCCCCTTTTTCAAAATCCAACAGAGGAGAGGCCCGTATCACCACTTTTGACTCCTATGGAGATCTATCAAAACCAACAAGAAACTCTCCAACGGCAAGCAGAGTTAGCTAGGCAAGCCACCTTAGCTCGATCCAATGTGCAACCACCTCCTAAAGTGTCCATCCCAAGCACAAGCAGAATCTTGGTTACCCCATCACGCGTAGGTTTCCCACCCAATTACAATCCGGGGAACACGTACGTAGCCATGCAACAAGGGTCTCAACAAATGCCACCTCCTATATCATCACACCTACATGTCTCTCAACCAATTGGAGTCACGCAGCCCCAACCACAACATTCTTCTACTCTCATCCTCAAGCAACCCCAACCGTCGCAAATCACTTCTACCTATGTTCCTCCACCACAACATTCTTCTACTCTCATCTTCAAACAACCCCAACTGTCGCAGATCACTTCTACCTATGTTCCTCCTCCACAACGTTCATCCACGCTCAACTTCTTTCATACATTGCCTAGCCACTCGCAACATTCCCAACATCAGGTTTCCCAAAGCTATGTGCCACCATCACAACCTAATCAAACGCACTTTAGCTTTCCTCCCCCCAATACGTTTCTTCAACCATCGCAAAGCCAACATTCTTACCTAGCACCACCCCCACCTCTGCCTAATCAAAACCCCCAATTCCAATCCAATCTGAACCAATCATACAATCCATACAATCCCAATCAATCTTACGACCCTTACAATACCAGTACGCATGGCTCACACTATAATCTTCCATATGGGCAACACCAACCACTTTTTAGACAACAGGAGATGTTACCAACCCCTCCCACGACTATGGAACTAAAGATTGCGGAGGTGCAACAACAGCTATCTGATCTTACGTTTGGCCACACCAAAAAGACCTTCTCTTTAGAGGAAGTGTGTCCTTATCCTTTTGATCGGTCGTTACCAATGATCCCTTTTCCTCAAAATTTCACTATTCCCAAGTTCGATAAGTACAAAGGAAAAGGTGACCCAAAGGACCATCTTAGGGAATTCTATCTTGCTTGCTTCGAGGTCTCTCACAACGACACATATCTTATGCGTCTTTTTCCTCGCAGTCTCAGAGGTCAAGCAATAGAATGGTTCTCACACTTACCTACGGGTATCAAGTCTTTCAACGAGCTAGCAGAAAAGTTTGCCACCCATTTTTCTTACAACGCAGAGCATGAGATTTCCATGACGGACCTATGCAACAATAAACAGAAAAATGGTGAAACTTTCATTTCTTTCCTCCAATGATGGAGACAAATGGCTAGTAAATTCCCTTTCAAGATTCCAGAGAAACAGCTTGTTAGCATATTTGTACAGAACCTTAACCAAGAGTTAGGTTTCCATTTGCAAATCCTTAGTGCTACAACCTTCGATGAAATCACCTACAAGGGTATCAACATTGAGAAGGCCCTCATTGCTAAGGGTGTGGTCAAAATCTTTAAGGAGACGAAAGATAGCAATTCGCATCAACAGTTGAATGATAAACCCAAGTATTGGAACAAGAACAAAAACGTGGTCAACGATGGGGTGGTCGATACTAAGCATGTCCAAACGTTGCAAACACCGCTGCAACTCTCCAAACCAAGTCAAGCTCTACCTCAACAACAGCAGCAACAAAGGCAGCCTTATCCCAACCAACAGCAATGACAACAAGAGCGGCCCCAACAAGATTACCCTCCACGACGTCAATTTACTCCTTTGGGAGTGCCCATCGAATCAGTCTTACAGCAAGCTTTGCAGAAAAGGCTCATAACCTTACCTGATGCTCCTCCTTATGGAGAACCTATCTACAAAACTGCACGTTACAGAGACAATGAGTATTGTGAGTTCCATAGGAGCAAAGGTCATCGAACTGCATCTTGCATGAAGCTTAAGCACCTCATCCAAAACCTCATCGACGGTAATCAAATCACCTTTGAGAATGAATCACCAGCGCAACACACGAACCAGGATCTCGATATGTACAAGGAACCATTCCCTCATCATGGTCCACCTCCTCCTCAGGATAGAGGTAAAGGTATCAATCACGCTTCCACGTCCTTCGATTCCATTGTAGGTCGTTTTGAAGAGAGTCGAGTGTCTACCCTCACCATTAAAGGCAAATCTACGAATTGTGCTGTTACTACTCATCGAGGTCATGTCACCATTCGTGCACCTACACCTAGGCTGCCGGTTCAGTCTGATTATAATCTTGTCGAACATCTAGGGAGAACACCAGCGCAGATCTCTATTTTGGACCTTCTACAGTCATCACCTGCACATAGAGTAGTGCTAGAAAAAGCCCTCCAAGAGTCCTCCGTTCCTAACAACATAGCAGTCGCAGATTTCCAAGCTATAGTGGGTAATATTGCTTCGCCTTACAATGTGGTCTTCTCTAAGAAAGACCTTCCCTCCCATGATCCTTGTCACAACGATGCCCTCCATATTGAAGTGCTCATCCATAAGCGCAAAATCAAACGCATCCTCATAGATGGTGGTGCTGGTCTCAACATCTGTTCTTTAAAGTTACTAAAGCAATTGGGATACTCTGAGGATCACGTCAACACTGAGCATAGTATTACAATCAAGGGGTATGATGATGCAGAACACCGTTCAGAAGGTGTTATTCACTTGCCTATACAGCTGGGCCCCGTTATGCTTGAAACCAGGTGCCAAGTTCTTGATATTGAGCTGCCTTACAACATTATTCTTGGCCGCCCATGGATCCATGCAATGAAAGCTGTCCCCTCCACGTACCATCAGTCCCTCAAGTTCCCATACAATAGTACGGAGATCACCATCCCAGGAGACCCTAATCCTTTTGAATTTTGCCGTGTCTTGCAAGGAAGCTATAAGAATTGCAACCAAGTGCCTAAAAATGACAAAGCCCTTGAATCCCCTCTCTATGTTGATCCTGAAACTCTCACACAAGCCTCTACCAGTGAGCCTACACCCCTCCCCAAAATCACAGCTCGTGTCCAAGATATAGGGTTTGGCACTTATGATATCTCCGAATCTTGTTGTGTAGGGCGGATGCCCTTATCTCCAAAATCTTACGGCAAACCACCCATTGCTAAAGTTACCAAAAAAGCAGCTATTCCTCCCCCAACATTCCTAACCCAATTCCAACATGGACGGTTATTGGAAGAGGAAACTATTGAGGACATCTCTTCTTGGCTCTACAAGGAGAAAGAACCAGTCACGATACCAGTCAAGCAATATGGCAATGGCTTAAGGATAGTGAAAAACATGGGCTATAAAGGCAAAGGTGGCCTTGGGAAACAGAATCAAGGCACTATGGAGCCCATTGTGGTAACAAAGAAGCTAGACAAGAAAGGATTAGGATTTGGTAAGAAGGTACCACGTGCCTCGGACATCGAGTATATCCTCGACGAGGTAGCTGACAAGTTTCCCGCCGATTCGACATCTACAGAGGATATCACCGATGACTCTTCCCTCCACATGACCAATCTATTCGCAGAATCCTCTATTTTTACACTATCCTCTGTATCCTTAACTTCCACCACCAGCACCCAGAATGTCACACTTGTCTACCCTGAACTTATCGATTGGGACCAACAAGGGGCCCCCGTTATAGATGTATTTCAGAATGACGAAGCTTTAGCTGAGTTCATGGGACTTCGGGAAGGTATCCCTCTTGGCGATCACAAGGCAGGTTTTGTAATGGAACTAGAGCCCATGGCTTACTTTGGTGAGAATGCCAAATCCTCTAGTTGCAAAAGTGCAAATAAAGAAAGATCTCTAGGTGAAAACCACACTGTGGCACGTCCTGATCATAAAATAGTAAAAATAAAGGACGTATCCAAAGGTGAAAACCCAACTGTGGCACCTGAGGATGGAGGATTTGACCTTCCCTTACCTTCTAAGTATCAAGAGAAATCAGCTCTACTAGTGGAAGATTCTACAGAGATCAACCTAGGTACAGAACAGAATCCAAAGACAACATTCCTAGCGGCATCATTATCTGACACAGAGCACAGAAATCTTAACAGCTTCTTCTTACAATGAACCATCAACTTTGCATGGACCTATGCAGATATGCCAGGGCTAGACCCTAAGCTGGTAGTTCATTATCTCACAGTTGATCCCAAGGTGAAACCAGTGAAACAGAAGTTCAGAAAAATGCACCCACAGATAGCTCTCTTGGTGAAAGTGGAAGTACAAAAGCTATTAGACGCAAAATTCATACGACCTATTGACTATTCAGATTGGGTCTCAAACATTGTACCTATATCTAAACCTAATGGGCGCATCCGCATGTGTAATGATTTCAGAGATCTCAATAAGGCATGTCCTAAAGACGACTTTCCACTACCAAACATTGACATTATAGTGGACTTGACAGCAGGTCACGAGATGCTTTCTCTTATGGATGGATTCTTGGGTTACAATCAGATAAGGATAGCTGAAGAAGACCAACATAAAACAACCTTTACATGTCCTTGGGGCAATTACTATTGGTGTGTTATGCCATTTGGTCTCAAAAATGCAGGAGCAACCTATCAGAGAGCAATGACAGTGATCTTCCACGATCTATTTCATCACATCATGGAAGACTATGTGGATGATATATTGGCTAAATCTTCTAGAGCAGAACATATACAGGTCCTAGGACAGATCTTCGACATGCTTGAAAAATACCAAGTAAGACTTAATCCTAAGAAGTGTGTCTTCGGTGTCACATCAGGGAAGCTGTTGGGATACATAGTATCTCGTAGGGGCATCGAAGTAGATCCAGCAAAAGTAAAGGCTATAGTGGAGATGCCTCCACCAAAGAACCTTAAAGCATTAAGGAGCCTCCAAGGAAGGTTACAGTCCATCAGGTGTTTCATATCACAGCTAGCAGATAAATGTCACCCCTTTCAGCACTTGCTCCGAAAGGATGTCTCGTTTCGATGGGACAACAAGTGTTAGGCAGCGTTTGATCAACTTAAGGAGTATCTAGCTACACCTCCTGTATTGGTTCCACCAGTTGTGGACAAACCCTTGATATTGTACATCTCCACTACAAATTCGGCCCTAGGGGCCCTGCTAGCACAAAATGATGACTCAGGCAGAGAGCACGCAATTTATTACATCAGTAGAACCTTGGTGGGATACGAGCTCAATTATTCACCAATGGAAAGGGCTTGTTTAGCAGTAGTGTTCGCCTCCCAAAAGTTGCGACATTACATGCTGAACCAACACACAAATTTGATAGCCAAGATTGATCCCTTGAAGTATCTATTAGCAAAAGCAGCTCTCACAGGCAGACTGGCTAAATGGGTTATGATCCTTAGTGAGTTCGACATTGAGTACACAGATCGTAAAGCAATCAAAGGACAAGCCCTCGCGGATCAACTAGCAGAAGCACCTATGAAAGATACACATCCTATGGTAGCAGACTTTCCTGACGAGAATCTCTTCACTCTTGCTACCTCTGTAATGTGGAAATTGTACTTTGACGGTTCTTACACACAGCATGGATCAGGAGCCGGCATCTTATTTGTTACACCTTAGAATGACTACATTCCAAAGTCATATCGGCTCGCATTCCCTTGCACCAACAACATAGCCGAGTATGAAGCACTCCTCATAGGTCTCAACACAGCAGTTCAATGGGACATCACAGAATTACAAGTATATGGAGACTCACAGCTAGTCATCCGCCAAGTCACGGATGAATACCAAACAAAGGATGAAAAGTTGATCCCCTACAAACAACTAGTGGATGCCTACAAACCACATTTTTCTAGCATCACATTTGAGCAAATTCCAAGAGAACATAATAAAGCTACGGATTCTATGGCTTCTGTAGGGTCACTGATTGATATGCCTGCTAATACACAGAAGTGTGAATTCTTGATTGAGCAATTGTTGATACCAGCCGTCGATGTTCCTGTTACTGAAATCATCTGCGAACTTGTTGGTCCCAATTCCCCATGGTATGAAGATATCTATGAATACCTCAAACACAAAACCTTTCCCCCTGACCTATCATCCACTCAATGCAAAACCTTTATCCGTCGATCCTCTCGTTACATCATTCTGGGTGATACACTATATCGCTGGAGTCTCGATGGTATCCTCTTACGATGTCTTAACGCGGAAGAAGCCGAAGCTACCTTACGAGACATACACGAAGGTGTCTGTGGCGCACATTCTACCGGTCCTAATCTTGCTAAGAAGATACTCAGAACAGGTTATTACTGGCCTACAATAGAGCAAGATGCCGCACAGTTTGCTAAGAAGTGTCTACAATGTCAGCAGCATGGAGATCTGATTCACGCACCCGCTCATGAGTTACAACCTGTGACAACTCCATGGCCTTTTTCTCAATGGGGTCTCGACCTCGTAGGACAAATCCACCCTTCCTCCTCCAATGGCCACAAGTTTATCATTACCGCCACTGAGTATTTCACGAAGTGGGTGGAAGCCATTCCTATGACCTATATCACCGGTAAGCAAATAGCCAAGTTTATCCTAAACTACCTCATATGCCGGTATGGTATTCCCCAAGCCATTGTCACTGATAATGGGAGACCATTCAAGAACCAAGATGTCCATGCCTTATGCATACAGTACAATATCCAACATCACTTTTCAACTCCCTACTATCTGCCGAGTAACGGCCAAGCTGAGGCTTCCAACAAAACCATTCTCAAAATCCTCAAGAAAACGGTCAATGAAGCTAGTCGTGATTGGCACTTGCAACTCAATCCTGCCCTATGGGCCTACCGCACTAGTATCAGAACACCAACTGGTGCCACACCATATGCCTTGGTATTTGGCTCTGAAGCCATCCTACCTATAGAGGTCGAGATCCCATCCCTCAGAGTATCCATGCAGGACCTGATTGGCGGAGATGAGTATCGCACTTCCAGATTAGCTGAGCTTGAACTACTAGATGAGAGGCGTCTTGCCGCACTTAATCATCTCCATGTCTATCAAAACCGCCTCTGGCGTAATTACAACAAAAAGATCAAAGAAAGACGGTTTCCAGTTGGTGATCTTGTACTTAAGGAGAATCAGAGAAATCAAGCAGATCGAGAGAGGAAGGGCAAGTTTGAGCCTAACTGGTTAGGTCCCTTCATTGTCACAGCAGCATATGGATCAGGAGCTTATACTTTAGCTACACCTAACGGTATTCCTCTAGATGAGCCACTTAACAGTGTCCATCTCAAGAAGTTCTATGCCTGATCCTTAGAGTATTCCCACTAAAAATCAAAAAAATCAAAAAAGTCAAAAAAATCAAAAAAAATCAAAAAATCAAAAAATCAAAAATACAAAAATACAAAAAAAAAACATTCATCCTCTGGTGAGAACCTGGCAAACAGGCGCCTTGGATAAGTACCATAGTGAAAACCTGGCAAACAGGCACTATGCGTAGAGTCAGCATCCATCATCTATCGAGTCTTGTCCACTCCTTGTCCAGTTCGCAATCTGCTTCATCCATCCATTCGTAATAAAACCATTGACTTTGTTTGCATTTCCATCTCCCTATCTAGTATAGCTTGGAAATTTGTCAATGTCCATCATCGTCATCCCACGTCTTGATCTGTGTCTACAGTTCACACTGTCTGGTCCTAGGTCAAGTCTTTTGGTGTCTTCTTCGGCGGTCACCCCTACAGTTTCCTCTACCAGAATGGGGGCAACTCTTTCCTTAGCTTCAGTCTAGGATTGGTTCCTTGTTCATGGTTCGCAGCGCATACTTCAATCTTGTCTCATTTCCACAGGTAACACCCTTTAACGGACACTTCGCTCCTACGATAAGGCTGTTATCTTTTCAACACTTGTTCTACATCATCACCTCCACCAGAACTACATATTATCTCTTTTCAATCTTAAGGTACCTTGATCCCATGGATATGGGTATGTAGGCAGTCTGGAATACGAAGCACATTTCCAGTACTCAGGTACATAAGATCACCTTTTCTCCGCTCTTCTCCCACATCATCACAATAACCAGAACTACATATCATCTCTTCTCAATCTTAAGGTACCTTGATCCCATGGATATGGGTATGTAGGCAGTCTGGAATACGAAGGACGTTTCCAGTACTCAGGTACATAAGATCCCCTCCTTTCACCTTGACCCATTCATCACTCTATCCAGAACTACATATTTATCACGTTCATCTTCCATCGTAAGTGTGCCTTGATCCCGTGGATACAGGGTATGTAGGCAGTCTGGAATACGAAGGATGTATCTAGTACTCAGGCACACACGATCCATCATTCTCCACCCATTTCAATCCATTAGCACTGTCACCCTTCTAGTCTTCCGTTTGTCAAAATCCATTCACCTCGACTTGACTAACTCAAGCAGCAAGCTAGCACATCCTTTCAAAGCAAAAGTCCTTAACAAACTTGAAGCAAAGAGGCCTACTTCCAGAGTCATCTACTGTCCTGCATACCGATTGCCAACATCAGCTAAGTACCGCTTAACCAAGCCCTAGATCAACAAGCTTGTCTTCTACGAAGTGTTCCATTGTCAAGACCAACACACGCGTCTCCTACAACATGTGGCATTTCCTGCAAGTGAGACATTGTCTTTTTAGGTAGATAGCCCCCTTTAACGGACACAGAGTTCCTACGATAAGGCTGTTATCTCTCCTACCCAATCTATCCTGAGCAACCTCTTTGGCAAGAGAATATGTTGGCTGTATGATTACTTTGTAAGTCAGTCAATTTGTGTTATGGTTTATCTTTTGTTCCTTTTCCAATACCTATTCAAGACTACCTTGATTTATCTATAATCTTGGTATGTTGCAATGCAGTACGGATTGGGGGCATAGTCATTGCTTTCTGTGTGCCGTGTTTGAGGAATGATCTTTAGTATCTTTTTTAGCATCATATCTATCTTGTGTGTGTTATGCCCTAGCATCTTACATATTAATATTTCTTCTCGCATTTACATGTATGGAAGTTTATTTTATGTTCAAGACTATGGCTCATTCACATGTTCCAACAAGGTTATATTATGTCTAAGGGGATCTAAGTTCAAACTGCTTGCTTGCAGAGTCAACGTACACGCACTCGGATATTACAGCACCTTGGTCTTTTATACCTTGGTGGCGAACTATCCACGTGCTACATCAAACTAAGGATTGCTCTTTATAAACAAATGTGAAACCATTGCAACAAGCTCATCCATTTACACCATCCATTTTTCCATGGCCTTATATAGTTTTCTAGCAATGATCGATCAACAGTCTTTTCTATCATGTTCTCTTCTATCTCCACTTTCTTCTATCTATCATCAACCCAACCTTATCTGTCTCCAACAAATCTTCTAGTCAAGCGTCAACACAATTCTTCTATCACTTCCCTGTCTTCCCGCTCGAGGGGGCATACGCTGGGGCAACTAGCTACACTGGGGCATAAAAAATTGTATTACATCTTCAACAATCATTTTCTTTGACGCAACGCTACATGCTGCATTGCATCAAAGAGGAGCAAAATGTAGACACCCTAAAATGACCAAGTTGTCGCATCACTTGCATTTCGTCATTTCTTTCAAATCACTTGCATTTCGTTATCTATCTCATCACCTACCTTTCAACATTAATTAAATAATCTAATTATTTAATTAATTTCACCAAATTCTTCTAAATCACAAAATTGCGACATTAATTAAATAAATCCTCTTTATTTAATTAATTAAATTAAATTCCTCTATTATTCTTCCACAATTAAATAATTTTAATTATTTAATTAAATCATTATCCTCTTTCCAAAATTCACATCCACATTAATTAAATATATCCAATTATTTAATTAATTCAACAAATTCCCTCTTATCTACAATTAAATAATTTTTAATTATTTAATTAAATCAAATTTATTCTTCCAAAATCATGCACAACAATTAAATAAATTTATTTATTTAATTTGCTTTTAAATCTTCTAAATTAAATAATTCTAATTATTTAATTATTTCTTCCAAAATATCTTCTCTAAATTTAAATAAATCAATTATTTATTTAAGTTGCTTTTTCTTCTAATTTGAGTTATCTCTAAAATAACTCAAGCTTTCTTGCTCATCAATTAAATATTTCTATATTTAATAAAGCAAAATATCTTCTTTTCTCATGCAAATCTCTTCTTCTTGTTTTAAATCACTTAACTGATTGCTTTATTCTTTTAATTGATTTATCTCTTCAGTTAACTCATTCTTCTATTCTTGATAACTCCTCTCATGCAAAAGAAAGCAAGACACATGTCTTCTCCTCATTCGTTGCACATTCCTCAACTTATCTCCTCCATTGATTCTTTTGAATTCTCTGGACCGTTGATCGATTTTCCTTGAAATCTATATAAACCCCCCTCATCTCCTTCATTGGGTCTCTCTCTTCGATCGTATTCTCAGGCATACTTAACAGAGCTTTGAGTATACACAATGCGTCGATTGAGCACTATAACGATCTTTTGACATTGATCTCTTGAGCACTACACTTGCTTGTTGCAGCTATGGCTTTGCAATTTCATTGAGCAATTCTACATTCAATCCAAAGGAAACAACACAAATTTCGGTAAAAGTCTTTATTGCATTGATTATTTGTCATGGCTTTTATTTAAATTCGTTTTCTTTATGTTATTGGTTCTTTGGTTTTTTTAGTTTAGATTAATCCATTTTTCCATATACACACTTTGCAAGTACCATCATAAGCTTATGCTCCTTGGTCAATAATTCAATGTAGGAATGAATAGTGATAGAGTGGATTGTTTAGATAGGTTTCCTCTAAATTAGTTAAGTATACAACACATTAGTTTTCCTGGTGCAGGAGCACCAAGATATCTATAACTTGTTTGATCTTCAAGTTGTTTTGTTTTGGTTCAATAAGGTCCTATAGACCATTCAATGATGTAATAAGGTTAAGATGACATGATGTACTAAGGACTATGTCCAAATATCTATGTTGTCATGGAGTAGTTTTAAGGTGTAATAGGCAGTTTGCAATAAGTCATTTATGTAAGCCTTTGTTGAGGCATTTAGGACAGTCATATATATTCATGTTGTAAGCCTTGCAAAGGCATGCTAGGAAGGATGTCAAAGTCTTCATATCTCTGCCACTTGTTTGAAGGCATTTGTAAAGACTAAAACAGTCCTAAACATATGAAGACAAAACTAGTTAATAGTTGTAAGTAGTTGAAGGATCAAAAACAGTTCAGGAAGTTCGATGGAAGAAGTGGTTACAAACCTTCTCCCATCGACCAAAACTACTTCAATAGAAGTTGCCAAGAAGTATGCCAATCTATATAACCTTGAACAAGTCAAATGTAAAGAAGAGAAGAAGATTAAAAAAAGCAATAAAACACCATTATACTGTTGTTTCTTGTCTTTTCTAAATTTTCTGTAGAAGCCAGCCGTACCAATATGCTGTACGGAATAGTCAAGGATTCTAAGTTGTTAAGAAGTGAAGCATAGTGAATTAGCCTTCTCTCAAACATGGTTTGAGGCTATGACATAGAGGAGGAAACAAGTTGTAAGCATTTTCCTTGGAACTATTTTTCTGAAATTTCTGTTTTCTTGAAGAAAAGTGCTGCAACAGTCCGTACCATTGCATTGTACGGCATTGTCATGAGACTTGGGATGGTTGGTAATAAAGTATGTTGAAGTGACTTCCACCTTACATCAGTTTGGGCTATGACATTGGAGGTGAAGCAAACTACAACTCATTGATTATAGACTGTTCTTTAAGAAGAATTCTAATTTTTTTCTGGAAAGTGCACTCCTACAGGCCGTACACTGAAAAGGTACAGCACTCTCATTCACCTTTCATGTTTTGATCAACTAGTATAGGGAGATATTCATCATTTGAAAGTAGTTTGATGTTTTGAAGTTCCATTATAAGGGAGATATAAGGTTTTGTTTCAAAACAGCCCACTCCACATCTAAACAAGGATTTTGGTTGCAATCCAAGAGTTCTCTCCCATTCCACTGATGTAAGACCTCACAGATCAGTGGAATGGATTATTGTAGTGTAGGTTCAATGCATTTCATTAAGATTTTTTGCAGAGAAGGTGATTTTTTGTTGTGTCATTGAAGAACTTAACAAGACCATGTGTTAGGTGATGCTTAAGAGCACATTGAAGGAACCAAAGGTACATTTTTGGGAACAGCAGTTAATAGAGGTCTAAAACACACAAATTCCTTTGTTTTAGCATGTATTCTAAGTGTCCAAACCTTTGTTTGAGTTCTGGGCTTGCATTCTTTGGTAGTCTCTTTGTAAATTTGGCCTAATTGGCGCACTCGGTCACTGACAAGGGTTATTGGTTGAAATAGTCCATCCAAAACAACCTATGCCAAGTTTGGGATATGTGATAGAAGGCCATAATGGGTATCTAATGAGTGTCTAAGATCTGGGTTTGGAGGTCTGAGTCAAAAGTTATTCTAGGTCTGTTGTCTTTTTGAAGAGCTACGAGCCATTTTGAGTGGTTTGTGAAGGAAGTACCAACCCGAAGTCCAATCTACCTTGGCCAATGGATGGAATGGGTCCCCTGACATCCCAAACCAACATTTCCATGATGATATTGGAGTTCCTTTCTGCTGTTCCCACTTTTGCGTAAAGATCTATGTTTTGGGGCTAATAGGTGTAGTTGAACCTTGTCAAGTTTGTCCTCCTCCTCCTATCCAGTTTGCCTCTACATCATTTCCTCTACAGGAGATAGATTGGTCTTTTGGTTTAGTAAGAAGTAGGATTTTGTATCCTTATCCACAATAGAAGCTAAGTATATTGTTGCAGCATCGTGCTGCACCCAAGTGCTTTGGATGAAGAGGGCTTTGAAGGATATAAAGGTGGTGCATGATGAGCCTATTCCTATTTTGTGTGATAATATAAGTGCTATCAATATTTCTAAGAATTTAGTGATGCATTCCAGAACCAAGCATATATCAATTAGGTATCACTTTTTGAGAGAGAAGGTTGCAGATAAAGAAGTGAAGTTGGAATATTTTTCAACAAAGGATCAGATTGTAGATATTTTCACAAAGGCTCTTGCAAAGGATACTTTTAAGTATCTCTAGAATAATTTAGGGGTAATTGTCCCTCCTAAATGGATGCATGGGTGGTGCATCTGTCTAGGGGGAGTAATTCATGCTATATCTTTTTCTTGGACAAATGGTAACTACCTCTCAGGGGGAGCAGGTAGTGGTTGTTGCTGATAGGGGGAGCCTGTTAATTACTTCAAGGAGTGTATATACATCAAAGGGGAGAAGATTGAAAAGGAGAGTTTGTGCCCTAAGGGGGAGAAGTAGTTGCCCTTTTTCCATGATGTCAAAGGGGGAGATTATTGTACATATGTCACCTAAGGTTGTCACTGATGTGATTGTCATTGATGTCAACACTTAGTTTGATGCTTATGTTGATGGTATACATATGGTGTGCTAATAGTGATGTTGTTGATGTTTATGGTTAGATGTCATGCCCTGTTTAATTTCAATTAAGGTAGTATTGTGTATGGTTGTTGTCAGCAGAGATGATATCATGATGATATATTAAGATGGGAACTAGAAGCATCAAGATGAGGACTAGAAGTAATGTTGCTGATGGTTTGAATCATGTTGTATGATCTCTCTTGTTGTTCCTAAGGAAGTATGTGATGTTACAAGGAGGTTCTAGTCTCCAGATGTTGGTGAAGGTTTCTGCTGTAGGAAGTTGCCTCGAAGACTGTTTGGGAGAATACTCTACATTCCTCCATGTTTGTAGATATGGTCATGCAGTTTAGAAGTTAAGTTAAGTTTAGTAGGTTGTGAAGGTGTTATATCCAAAGTTTCATGTCATTTGTACCTCCATAGAGAAAGTTGTAAGTGACAAAGTTTTAGTTTGTGCTCTGGCAGAGTAAAGTGGTGATGAAGGCTTGTTGGAATGCTCTGTATTCCTCCAGAAGTGAAGATTTGTCCATGCAGTTTTGTGGACATGTTCAAGGATGTTCAATGCATGCTACTTTGTAGTATGAAGTTATTTGGTGGTCCACAAGTTTAGGTTTTCATATGACAGTGTGCTACATATAGTTTCAGACGCCTAATTATTCTCAAAAAACATATTTGGGTACTTCCACCAGTTGGAGAAGGTACAAATCAACTATATGAGTTTATGTGGATATTCTACATGTCTCAACATATCTCAAGTTTGAAGTGCATGCAAATCTTTCCTATTTCTAGTACCACATAAAGATTTTAAGTTAGAGTTATTATTGTTGAGGATGATGTGCTACAAGCTTCATTCTTTCTTGCTTAAGACCAACCTATTTCAAATGTGCGAAGTGTGCAGGTGTTATTCCTTGAAGACTTTTGTTGTGAAGGTTATTTAGTACTAGGTTAAGCATGTATTAGAATCCGCAAGGCATGTTCCTCTTCTTGGTGTGGTGTGTAGTTCACTTTAGGGCTTGCCCTCTACACATTTCATGGTGATTGATCTTTGGCCGACTTGTAATTGTAATATTCTTTTTGTCATTGGTCAACAGGTAAAGTAATCAATGTAATATCATATATATATTGTAAACCTAGTTGATCTAGGTGAGGTATGATCACGGAGTATGAGTGTAAAGAAGAATGTGGATGTGTAATGGATTATGATGTCCAATTGAAAGAGAAAGAGTGGAAGTAATAGATTCTATCCAGATTCATCTTGAAGACATTTTTGAGACAAAAGGGAAGTGAAGGTTGTGCCTAACTAATTGTTGGATGTAGTGAGCCAAAGGCAAAAATTCTTGAAGGCTAAAAGCAGTGAGTCAGTAAGTTGTAGAGAAGACATTTGAAGAAGTTGCATAAGTTGTCAAAACAAAATTGCAATCATCAAAAGGATTGAGCTTCATTGTCAGATTTAGACAGTAGGAGGATTGTCATGTTGTAATCTTTTCTAAGTTTGTTCTCAGTTTAGAGAGTAGTTGCTTCCTTGGGTTGAAGCCCTAAAATAAAGTCTACAAGGATTTGTAGCTTCCTTGGGAGTGCCCCTAAAACCTTTTTACAGGGAGTAGAATCTTCCTTGGGTTGTAGCCCTAAAACAAAGTTGTAACTATGATTCTTTTGTGAGGCTGGATTAGGAAAGTAGCTCCTAGCAGCTCTTCTCACCGTGGTTTCTCACCTTTGGGGTTTTCCACGTATATCTGGTGTTATGTGGTGTTGTGCATTGTGTTGATCTTTTATGTTTCTATTAATTCTATAAAGATTAAGTTTTAGTTTGCTTTGGAGAGTTTGTGATTTGTTTGAATACTGATTCACCCACCTCTCAGTATCTGAGTGTGTTCAACATAGATGACCTAGCAATTAGAAGAGATTTATTA
Source organism: Cunninghamia lanceolata (assembly GCA_027924645.1). Taxonomy (NCBI): domain Eukaryota; kingdom Viridiplantae; phylum Streptophyta; class Pinopsida; order Cupressales; family Cupressaceae; genus Cunninghamia; species Cunninghamia lanceolata. The sequence continues at coordinate 3,235,562 of BSBN01000311.1, read as the reverse complement.
GGTATTTATAGTGCATTTCATATTCCAAATTGTTCTTGATTATAATATTTATCTACCAATTGGACAACATACATACTAATATAGATTTTTAATTTCCATTTAAGAATTAACATATTATTAGTTTCCAATGTTTTATTTTAGAATCTAAAATTTAAACATTGTTTTCAATTTTTATTTTATTTGTACTTGAAGTCTCATAGTGTTTATTTGGTGATAATTGTAGAAAAATATTTTGGTGGTAGTCGTAGAAAAATAATATTTATTAATAGTGTCACCCGAGAACATCGACATCTAATGGTTGCATGACAATGTTAAAATAAACTTACTCATTAGTAGTAGTCTACTAGATCTAACAAACCAAGTAAAATATACATTATTTTTGATTAGTAAGTTGCAACATTTCAAAGACTGATGCCAAATTTTGTTTAGAGAGATCCACTTTAGATTTGATTAAGTACTTTGCTTTCTTAAAACTATTTAGTGTGTTGTTCTTTTGATGATTAAACTTTGTTTCTGTTATTTTTAACATCTCGTACCAAAAATAAATACATAGAAGTTTTATTTTTGTTCCAGAAATACATATTAATTTAAAATAAAATAAGAACTAATGTAGATTCTAGAAGTAATGGGAAGAAAAGAACTTCATGAGGGTATCAACAAATATAATGGAATTTTTATATTAGAATAAATCTTAAGATACTCAGATTATAGTGTTACACTCATAAAACATATAAGAACAACATAATGATAAAACAAAGGTGCACAAAATTATCAGTCACTGTCCATTATCCAAACCCTTAAAATATATAACATACACTTGAGATATTAGAGAAGTAGTTGTAGTATTGTAATATTATGTCTTAAAATTGTCAAACTATCTTAGCACTTAAAATTGTAAAATTGTAACTTAAAAAATGAAAAGTATAACAAATGCAACAATTTTCAAAAATAAATTAATGTTAATTGAATTGTACTCTACATTTATAGTGGTTGAAATATCACCTTGTGTAGCATGTTCCACCCTTCATCTATTGAAATGTAATTTATTGTAAAGTTCATAGTGACTAACATGTAAATTTGTTAATTCATAAAATTGAGAGTGGAGCTTTCCTTTACTGTATTGAATGTAAACTTAGTTTCAAGGTTACCAATGGTTTATTATTCAACCAAAAAAAATTGCCTCATCTAGCTTCTCAAGAAATCGGTCCTTATCTTGCTTCATTATATCCTCCATATTTCTATAGAAAACTTCCTTTATAATGAATTTCTTTCTTTTTGTCAAAATAAATTGGAAAACCTAGCTTTGTGAGCTCTCCTACCTTTCCATGTAGCTCCACTAACATTTTTTCATATTGATTCAACAATTCCCATGCTTCACCTAGCTTTATACGCTTTTGAATGATAGATGATGTATTTTTGAGGCATCACTCCTATTGTGAATTCCTTTGGGTTGCTAATTCATCATCACTAATTTTGTAGATCATTTCCAAAATTTTCTTTGTTGTGTCCTCTCTTGAAATCATCTCGTTCTACTTTCAATAATATTTTTATCGATCTTGTTAAATTGTGCCTACAAACCATCCATGAATTTTCTAGATTATTTTCCCCCCAAACATTATGTCTTATATGAATTATTATCTACTTATAAAATTTAGATACTTTGTTTGGAAGACACTAATTTATTTTCTACTTTCACTAGTTGTTACAAATCTTCATAGTTTTTTCTTACTTTCTTCAGTTTTTGTTCCTATTTTTATACTTTTGATTTCTCTTCCATTAGATTATGTTGCACTATATATTCTAAAATATTCACTTCCTCTAACCTTTGTTGTGATTTTTTTAAGTTGGAGCTCTTTCTTTATTATAGTTATTTATACTTTTCTCTAACTTTTTCTTCAATTCTTCTAGTTCCACCACTGCCTATTCTTTCACATTGATTGTAGATTTAGATGCATATGTTTTTATCCTCTTCTCCAACTCATTAGTCCTATATTTGTTGCTTTCCTTCTTTCTTTCTCATTTTTTAGGTCTACCTATAACTTTTATATAATTTGATTGTTCAACTTCTTTCTTTCTCTCCCTACCTTTAGCAATGATGTATTTTACCACATCATTGTTCCTTTTTTATACATATATTTTGTCACAACTTTTCATTTTGCTAAAATCCAATGAAAGGGTTCTTACTTCATAGTTAGTGCAATGCATTTGATCCTCTAGTTTGTTAAATTTTGACACAACATATTTGATCATATATATATATATATATATATATATAGTACCATGGTTGTTGTAGGCTTTGAAGTTATAATAGCCTCTAGAATTTGGTTCTTTTTTCTTTTATCTCTTTGTAATTTTTGGGAAAACTCAACTTCATAATTAAAACTTTCGGTTGTGGGTGCAATCCAATGCTTCAATGGAGAAGTATTTGGAGTATTGAGGGCATTTTTTAATGTTGAGGATGAGGTATTCTTGTCCTAGTCACATTAATAGGAGAGGTGCTTACTACAATTAATTCCTTTGAGGTGGAGATACCATACACAAGATTATTTGTATCTGTGACTATCATAGTCTTTTTCTTCTTCTCATGGCCTTGTGGGTTTGTAGTACCTATATGTATTGACCTCTTTTGAATAATTTGTTACTATGACACTTGTTGACAGCCACCACCACTGCCCCTACAACCTCCATTGGTAGCACCAATTTTTTTACCACCTCTTTTACTGCTTGAATCTTTAACCTATAACTTAGACAGAGGATCTAAAGACCCTTGTAGTTGTGATTGTATTTGATACCAAGGATTTGAAGATAGAACAAATTGAGTTATATTACCACCACATGTATTCTATGGGATTTTCTCATCAACTAAAACTCCAATACCTCACACATCTAGAGGTCTTATAGGTTCTACCTCTTATGCTTGCACAATGCCTTATCTTGTTGAACCTAAAATTTCACCTTCATAACTCATTTTAGTGCTATAGCTTCTCCTTTATTATATGTTTGTTTTGTGGTTTCAACTACAATATGTTTGCATGAGTAATCTCCACTAGAATTCTATGGGAGATCTAATCATTCATCTTGACCCTCATCATTAGATTCATAATTTATTATATCATTGGGATTCTCTTGATTACATGATTTGTTGAACTCTTCATCTTCTGGGATAGCTTTATTTTTAAAGTATATTTTGGATTAACTAGATCCTTCTCATGTAACAAAAGGTAGTTATTTTTAATTATGTCCAACCAGCTTCTACACAAGTTATTTTTAGAGCATCTACTATGTTTAAATGATAAAACTTATTAATATTTTTTGTAGAAAAAATGTTTTATCTCCTTATTGTTGTTCCTTCTTATGGTCTAGATGTAATTGCAAAACCAAATTTTCTATGGACAACCATTGAAAAGTAATTCCTTTCTCAATAGAAATTTATTCCATTACTTTTTAATTAAAAGTAAAAAAGAGATTTTTGAAAGGGTCTCAACTTTTTAACAAACTAATAGAGCATTTACATCAACAAAACAACTAAACTATAGCTAGACTACAACTTAACTACATTAAAATTACATTAGTACAATCAACAAAAGAAAGTCCTAAGAACCAACAAAAACCCAAAAGGAACATGACCAATGCTAGATCTAGGTACAAAAAGAAGCAAATCCTTAGTTTTTAAAATTGATTAAGTGCGACTGTTTCTTCCCATAGAGTCCTTATTTTTTAATCTTTCTACCAAGTGTTTACTTTTATGTTGGATTTTACTAACATAGTTCTTATTTTCCACTACTTTTTCTTTAATCACCTCACATGGGTCATACTGCCATTGAGATTCAATATCAAAATTTAAAATTTCTAAAATTCCATGTCCCATAGTGAATTTTTTATCTTGAATGTGAAGCCTCCACAAAAAAAAAGGTAATAAGGACTTCTTTACGTAGGATAGAGTATATAAAGGGACTTGTGATCATTGTGGTTTGGGTTGGATATGTTAATTGCATAAGGTTTGTTATATATGAAAAAGAGAATGAATAAGACTAGCATGCAAACTAGATCAAACCCTCTTTCACAATAACATTCAAGGACAAGACCGAGCCAAATCACTACCAAATGGAGGTGGATTTAGCTATAGATCTTGTAATCTTGTTTGCTATGGAAATATCATATTTAAACAAGCCTTTAAGCAAACCCTAGGTCAAATATGAAATAAACCCTAGTTCTAAGATGATCAGATTATAACAGATAGAAAACAATTGAAACCTAAAACCCAAATGTACAGAGATGATCAGAGAGATACTAAAACTAGTGTCTCAGAAGCTGAAGTGTCAGAGGACAAAATAGGGAACACCAAAGTCCTGAAAGTTGGATATGTCAGAGCTGCAAACTAGAGATATGCTATAAATAATGCTCAAAAGTCAGATCTTGTGTCAAAAGGCCCAAAATACTAGGGTGCCAACCGTCCAAGCCTTTTCAAGGCAATATTTCCAGACTGTCGTCGAATCCTGAAACCCTGATTCTTGTTCAGTCTTCCTGTATCTTCACCCTTCCTGAATCCTGTACCTACAACCTACACACAAGATGACAAGAGAGGGTTTTGGGGTTATGGTGTTTAGGTATTTGCCTTAGTCAAACCCCAGAATAGCATTCAAGATTTCCAACACTGTTGATAGATAAAGAGAGTGTGCCCTAGTAGGGCAAAGGCTAAACAAAATGATGATAGAATGATTAAAACAATAATGATATCACCTTTGCAGTGAAGCCCTTAGGATAATGAAGATCCTTCAACTCATAACGAGATAGATGATGACTTCAAACCTGCAATGACAACACAAATCTACTCTAGAAACATAATGAATGCTTTGAATGCTCTTTGCTCCAAGATCATAAGTTTTGCTATCTCTTTCTCACTTCAAAATGAATTCAAAAACTCACTTATATATGCTTTCTCACTAACATTCATCAAATTAAACCACAAGAGCCAACAAAGAGAAACCTTTTGAAAGGTTCTAGGCTGACATACCACTAATTTACCCTAACCAATTAGGGAGGACTTGGGTGGTTGGCGTCCAAGTCCAAGGACCCCTTTTTAGTCTGAGATAAGATTAGTGAGGGCCCAAGGTCCCAAATTGTCATGGGTGTCGGGAAATTTTCTTCGAGATGATCAATTATAATGCATAATGTAATAAATGAGGACCTAGGAGCTAAACAAGGATGTAAAAAGGCAAGTGGACACTTTTTACTCCATAACATTTATCCTCCACTTAGATGTGTGTATGATCTTACAATCAGTACATGCATTAAAGTACGGTCAAAACACATCCAAGATGCCAAGCACTAGAGCCAAAGGCACACCCTAAGCTTGGAAGACTATTTCTAGCCCCCAATATCAGGCAAGCATAAGAAGACACATGAGAGTCATGCAAAACATGAAGAAGACAATAAAGAAGCACATAATACACGAAGAAGATATCCAATGTCCTTGAACATTCGATCAAAGGTGAGAGATCCATAGGATGAGCCATAGAAGCCTCATGTATTACATTATTAATAAAATATTTAAAATTATTAGATGAACGCCCATTATCTATCCATGGATGATCCTTCATAAGAGGAGGTTCTTCATTCACTAATGCTTCATCCTTTGAGGGGAGAGTATTAGAATGAAGGGAGGGTATGGTGATGTTCAGGGTGTTAGACTTAGGGTAGACAACTAAGAGGGGGGGTGAATCAGTTGTACAAAACTTTCTTCCAATTAAACACTTAACTCCTCTTTGAAATTCAGCAGCATAATAATAAATCAATCATGGAAACATAATGCAATGAATCAAGAGCATAAACACATCAACACATGAGACACCAAGATTTTGACGTGGAAAACTTGATTAAGGGAAAAAACCACGGGGTGATTAACCCAAGATTGTATTCTCTGTTAGAAGAATAAAAAGAACAAATGGCACATGCCAATTAGGGCTCACTGCCCAAGCACACTACTCACAAGAGGCCCACTGCCTATAGGAGACACACTGTCTAAAAGAAATAAGTATCACCTACTTGAACTGGAAAATAGCATCTTCACCATGCTTGAATTAGTTTCATTTAAGCCCAATACTTCTGCTCTATCTTTTGCTCCCCTCCTTGCTACCACACACTCATCTCTACAAGGACACCTTTGAAATGACTTCGTAACCCCTCATTTATACAATACATCAACTTAGGAATAATCATCTAAGTTGGCAAACATCTACAAGATCATTCGTAAGATGTGTAACTCATCTGGTTGGCCAGTCTCAGGAAGAACATCATCATCTGGAAGTTATTCTTCAATTGCGATCTCCAACTCCAATGCAGACCACAAAAATGAACTAGACACGATCCAAAGACCTCCACAAGCTTGCCTGAACCACCAAGAACATCCACACTTCATCTACTTACTGAAATCCTTCTCTCCTTCATCTGGAAACTCAAGAACATGGTCTGTCATCACTGTTACAAAGGAATAGATGCTTGCGGACCTTCAAACCACAAACCAATTGAGTTGACACTTCAAAAAGACTTCCTTAACACTCCCTCAAATCCACAGAGCAGGATAATGCATTCCTGGATCTCACCGGACCTATCTGTATCATTCTGTCACCACTGAACACCTATTAGAACCGGTTTTACTTGAACGGCAACAACTTCTTCAGATCTTCATGTGGACCTTTGAAATCTCTACTGGACCACCTTGGGACACATATCTACAAACCCTTTAATCCACATTCTCTGATCCTCATACTATCTTGGACTTTTACCTTACTATCATCACTGTTCTTCACTGTTCCTGATTGAGACTAATTTTCTCAATATCCTCAGCACACAGCTCATTCAATCCTTATCATTAATGCAACAAGAGTATGTTGGCATCAATTACAATCACCAATTAGGCCCATACTTGTAACAATCTCCCCCTTTGTCATTGAAGGCAACATATGATGTGAAAAACTGTTTTGATCATCAAGACAAGAACTTCTCCTTACTGTCACAACTCCCCCTATCAGCAACAACCATTCACATGTCTTCTCTCCCTTTACTACTCCCCCTTTGATCAGAAACCACTTTTTTTCACATGTATTCTCTCCCCCTTTGACATCAATGGCAAAGGGCACATACTTGCAATTTCACCACTTCAGAATCATACTTGCTGTTCCCCCTGAGTAGCAGCTCCCCTTCATCAATCTAAACCACAAGATATGACTATGATATCCACCAGACTGATGCACATCAGTGTACCTTAGTTCATTACCGAAGGGGCAATAACCCCTAACTTCTCCCTGAGATACTCAAAAGAGTCCTTAGGTAGAGGTTTAGTAAAGATATCTGCAATCTGATCCTTAGAAGGCACAAACTCCAATCTGACTTCATTCTTGTTCACTTGCTCTCTCAAAAAGTGAAACTTGATGGATATATGTTTAGTCTTTGAATGCAACACCAGATTCTTAGATATATTTATTGCACTTGAATTATCACAGAAAATTGTGATAGGCTCCTCATACTCCACTCTTATGTCTCTTAGCATTTGCTTCATCCACAAAACTTGAGTGCAACTACCTACTGCTGCAATATATTCTACTTCTATAGTGGACAGAGATATTGCCTCTTATTTCTTGCTCAACCAAGAGACCAATCTCTTCCCAAAAAGAATGCTCCACCACTGGTACTCTTCCAGTCATCCACATCTCCTGCCCAATCCGCATCAATATATGCATGAAGAGAGAAATCATGATTTCTAGGATACCAAAGACCATACTCAACTATCCCTTTTAGATATCTAAAGATCCTCTTGATTGCCATGACATGAGATTCTCTAGGATCAGCCTGGAATCTAGCAACAAGACCAACAACTTGCATAATGTCTGGTCTAGTTTGAGTAAGATACAACAGTCCTCCAATCATTGACCTATAGTTTTTTTTATTAGCCTTAGGAGAGTCATCATCTTTGCTCAATTTACATCCAGTTGCCATGGGAGTATTCATTGGTTTTGAATCTTCCATCCCAAATTTCTTCAACAATTCTTTCACATATTTGGTCTGAGAAATGAAGATTCCTTTCTTTGTTTGAGTGATTTGTAGACCCAAGAAGAAATTCATTTCCCTAAGCATGGACATCTCAAATTCACTTTTCATTTGATTTGTAAAGTTTTTACACATACTATCTCTTCCTCCAAAGATTATATCATCAACAAACACTTCAACAATCAAGATGTTCTCATGATCAATTTTGAAATACAAATTACTGTCAGCAGTACCTTTGTTGAAACCAATTTTAAAAAAATGCTTATCCAATCTTTCATACCAGGCTCTTGGGGCTTGCTTCAGTCCATACAGTGCCTTCTTCAACTTGTAGACCATATTACCATGATCAGACAATTCAAATCCATCCGGTTGCTTAATGTACACTTCTTCTTCCAAGTCACCATTTAGGAAGGCAGACTTGACATCCATCTGATATACCTTGAAATCCTTAAAAGCAACAAAAGCAAGAAATAGTCTGACTGCTTCAATTCTTTCCACTAGAGCAAAAGTTTCTTCAAAATCAACTCCTTCTATTTGAGAATAGCCCTTGTAGACCAATCTAGCTTTATCTCTGATTACTTCACCAACTTCATTCAGTTTGTTCTAGAAGACCCATTTGGTTCCAATCACATTCTTATTTCTAGGTCTGGGAACAAGATCCTAAGTGTGATTTTTCTCAATTTGCATAAGCTCTTCCTCCATTGCTTTAGTCTGGTTTTCATCATTGCAGGCTTCATCTATAGTTTTAGGTTCAATTTTTGAAATCAGACAAAACTAATCTAAATTTTGAGCAATTCTCCTTCTAGTTTGCACACCTTTGCTTTTGTCACCTATGATCTGATCTTCAGAGTGGTTCAATCTTACATACCTTGGAACTTTGGGAGTTTCTTGCACTTTTGATTCTTGATTAGGCTCAATAAAACTCATCTCTTCTTCCTGATTTACCAGATCAATTTGAATCTAACTTTCAAAAGAGGCTTGGGCTCCTTGAATTGGAACACCATTCTGATGATCTTCATCATATTCATAAAACCTTGAGGGTTTTTTAATTCCTTCATCAACCTTCACATTTGCACTTTCGATCATCTTTCTCAGTCTCTTGTTATAACACCAGTAAGCTTTGCTTTGAGTAGAGTAACCCAAGAATATTCCTTCATCACTTCTAGAATCAAACTTTCCTAGATCTTCATCTCTTTTGATGTAACATTTTCTACCAAAGACTCTGAAATACCTTACAGTAGGAGTAATGCCAAACCAAAGTTCATAAGGAGTCTTATCGGTATTGCTTCTGATTTGAACTCGATTGAGAGTATCTACTACAGTGCTGATAGCTTCTCTCCAATACATCTGGGGAACATTTGCTTCCATTATCATGGTTCTAGATGCTTCCTGGATGGTCCGGTTCTTTCTTTCCACTACTCCATTTTGCTGTAGATTCCTAGGAGCAGACAACTGTCTCTTTATTCCATGTTTCTCACAGAATTCTATGAACTCACCAGATGTGAATTCTCCACCTCTATCAGACCTCAGACATTTCAATTTTAATCCGGTTTCATTTTCTACCATAGCCTTGAATATTTTGAATTTCTAAAGAGCTTCTAATTTCTCTTTTAGAAAGGTTACCCACATCATCCGGGAATAGTCATCAATTAGTAACATGAAGTGTCTATCACCTTGCACACTCCTGATTCTTGTCGGACCACAAAGATCAGTATGAACTAAGTCCAATAACCTAATAGAGAACAGTTCCTTACTCTTGAATGTGATTCTTCTCAGCTTACCCAACTGACATTCTTTACACAGGCTATTAGTAGGCTTCACCAATTTTGGAAGATCTCTTACAGCCTGAGTGTTGCTTATCTTGATGATGTTATCAAAATTCACATGACACATCCTCCTATGCCATAACCAACTCTAATCAACTTGAACAAATAAGCAAATTTTACCAGTACCAACCAAATGAAAGATAGTACCTTTTGTTTGAGTACCGGATGCAATCTCTATTTTGAAACTGTCAAAGATCTTGCATTTTCCATTCTTGAATCAGAGATCATAGCCTTTGTCCACCAACTGTCCAACACTGAGAAGATTGTGCTTCAAACCTGCAACATACAGTACATTACCGGTTTTGTTCCTTCCATCAAAAGAAATAGTTCCTCTACCTCTGATTCTACTAGCAGAATTATCACCAAACTTTACCACTCCTCCTTCATACCTCTCCAAATCTATGAACTTATTTTTGTCACCTGTCATATGGTGAGAGCATCCATTATCAATGACCCAATCATCCTCCTCTTCAACTTGGGTAGCCAGAGCTCTTTCCACAGTCTTATGATTGACAGATACAGAGGAAATTGGATCTTCTTCCTTGATGGCAATGAACACCCATTCATTTCCAGATTTGTTCCCTATCTCTGATTCATCATATGTTACTCCTTCATTATCATCATCTTCATGTACATAGTAACAGTTCTTTTGGAACCTTGGCTTGTTAGGATTTTGTCTTGAAAACCTTTCCGGACACCTTGAGGCAAAATGACCAATCTTATTGCAGTTAAAACACTTAAAAGGCAATTTTCCTTCATACTTACTGGATCCTCTCGGCAGTCTTTTTGCAATAAGGGCTTCAAGATGAGCAGTTTTAGATTCTTCTTCTTCCAGGTCTTTTCTTGCTTTTTCATACCATGATAGTTTCCTTGAAGAGTTCTCTCCTAGATCAAACCTTTGTTTTCCTTTTACAGAGGCACTGGCGTTGAATACAGATTCAGTCTTAGGAGGGGCATCTCCAAACTCGGTCATTTCAAATGCAGCCAATTTACCAGCCAATTGGTCTCTTATGACAGTTGTATGAGCTCTAAATTCTTCAATGGCAGTAACCTTGATTTTATAAGAAGCAAGAAGGGATCCGAGAATTTTGCCAACAATCTCATTTTCATCCAAGACTCCACCAACATTTCTAATTCCACAAGCAAGCTCATTTACTCTTGGAATAAAAGTAGAGATATTTTCATCTTCTCTCATCTTCAAGTTTTCAAATTTCCCTTTCAGACTTTGTAGTCTTACACATTTAACATACTTGTCTCCTTCATGCAGAAGTTCCAGTTTTTCCTAAATCTCAAAAGCAGTTGGTAGGTCAATAACATTTGAGAGTTCTGAATTAGATAATGCGCTTAGAAGAGCTTCTACAGTCCATAGATTGTTTTCAACATCTGTGATTTCATTTGGGGCTTTTGGGCCACCCTGTGGAGGTGTATATTTTGTTGTAACTATGGTCCAATACACCATTCCCATACATTGCAAGTGACATTTCATGTGACCTTTCCAAAGATTAAAATTGGTTCCATCAAACTTCAGACTATCCTTCTTGTAAGACGTCATTCTGGATCTCCTCAAGTGGTTAAGCTCCTTTTAGAGGAACTTGGCTCTGATACCAATTGTTAGACTTAGGGTAGACAACTGAGAGGGGGGGTGAATTAGTTGTACAAAACTTTCTTCCAATTAAACACTTAACTCCTCTTTGAAATTCAGCAACATAATAATAAATCAATCATGGAAACATAATGCAATGAATCAAGAGCATAAACACATCAACACATGAGACACCAAGATTTTGACGTGGAAAACCTGATTAAGGGAAAAAACCATGGGGTGATTAACCCAAGACTGTATTCTCTGTTAGAAGAATAAAAAGAACAAATGGCACATGCCAATTAGGGCTCACTGCTTGAGCACACTACTCACAAGAGGCCCATTGCCTACAGGAGACACACTGTAGTGCCTCCTCGTCATTGGCTTGTGATAGCGATGGTTTTGTATTGCTTTTTGTCAATCAGAGACAGTTGTTAGTCATTCATTGCATTGATGCAGTTCTGAGACATTAGATTAGTATGTTATGGATTATGCTCACTTTGACCTTGATGACTATGTTTGATGGATTTAGACATGTGTTATGAGTCATGATTACTTCAGTTATGGTACGTTGGACATGATTAGTGATGGATTAATATCTGCATGTTTTATTAGATTCATTGATATCTAGCTTCAAATGCTAGGGTTATAATCTTGTTCAAGAGCAGAGACGGTGTAGTATTACTTGCTTCAAGTACCCTACTACGCCGCGATTCTCTGACTCTCTGTGTGTGTTGACATATATGTGTTTGACTTTATTCAACCAATTGCTCAGATGCAGGCTGCAGGTACCGAACCTCGACTCCACCTGATATAGCAGGTTCGAGCGGGTTCTCACATCAATGGGTATCAGTGATGGGAGATGACACGAGGTCTATTCCACTAGGTCGGTCCTCGTCTTCTATTGTGGTCTCGAGTCGTGTTATGTCACCTGGTACTTGCTTGGTTCTTGCCTCATGTTTGTTGGTCACCATGTGTTGGGGAAGTATTGTCCTGTTTTGTTGAGTTTTGCCCTTGTGTAATTGGTAATATTTTCATGAACTATCATTAGAATAATAATGCTTTCTTTATGTTTTTTTGGATAATACTTGCTTGGCGTAGAACTGGGATTGATTCATTGGCTAATTTTATAATAGTCTTAAATTAATTATTTGCCCAAGAGTATTTATGTCATTATTGGGAGTTACGGGTAATTATTAGTTTATGTTTTGGTTTTGGTTTCAGAATAATTTTGCTATGTGGAATAAATGCCTTGAGTTGTCAAATTTTAAATTTGTAGATGTGGGATTTCTTTTTATAGCAAATTTTTGTAATTTCTCAGAAGAGTGGGTTGTTGGGTAACGGATGCATGTATGCATTAATTTGGAGCTGAACCATTTTTATATTGGGGGATTAGAAGAAGTTGGGGGGGGAGGATCTTGGTTTTGGGAAAGAAGGATATGAGGAATTGAAAGCTTGGAAAATTTAAAGACTCTAGAATTAACAAACATTTCAGTGAGGAGATGCTAATTCAGGTATGTCTCAATGTTTGATAGTGCTCTGTGATTTTTGTTAGAGGATGATGAACATCCAAGTTTTATTATTCTTTCTGTATTTCATGATTAGTAGCCTATAAACTTCGTCTGTAAAACAGTGTAAGCATAATGCTAAGATTCTGGCTATTTGAATCCTTACCCTCTGATTAACTTCCTCTATGTATATGAAATGGTACTAAAGGATCAATTAATTCCAAACCCTTCTTAGATTTGAACCAGTCCTTCGCTCTATGCCTTCTCACCACACTACACACTAAGAATGAGAACATGGAAACAAAGCATAAACCATCTGAGATTCCACTCCATAGAAAATAATTCAGAGTGATGGTTCTAATTTGTATAGAAGGCCTTTATTATTTTTCCTGTGGATCTCTTGATTCTTCTCATGCAATCCACTTTTGATTGATACTTTACTCACAAAAAAATCAACAAATCTTTAGAAATCCATTTTATTAGTTAAATTTTGTCAAACCCTTCTAGAGAGATCGTACTGCCAAGGATGGCAAAGCCAACATATTATTTTCTACATATTTATACTCCCTGCTACTCTTGTTTATGATTTTTTTTTCATGGCTGTCATAGAATAATTATACTATGGTGGGTTTGAATGCCTTGGTTAAACTTAACAAATCTTCTCCACAAAACCGTATGGCCTCTTGGTGATGAATCTCATGCAAGTCCCTTACCTTGCCATATAAAAATTTCTCCTTTTCCCAAATCATTTTCCATTGATCTTATCCTAAAATGGATCCACACTGCCAATAAGTTTTTGGTTTTTCTTGTTTTAATTTGCTGTGTTAACCTGAAGGCCGTACAGCCAAACAAGCTAATTTTTCTATGTTAGCTATCTCTTCATAATAGAATGTTTCCTCTTTACCATGCAATTTATTAAATTAAGAAAAATAGCATTAAGAAGGGATATATTTATATAGTTCCGATTGAAAAATCATTAAGTTTCTTGTTTAAGAATATTGAATCAATCTTATCAGACCGTACGGTCAGCTTGATGGAATATCTCTTTCCTTAATCATCAATTAGGAAAGTTTCTTTTAAATCTGAATGTTAAAAAAAGAAAATTAGGTAGATGGAATAAAATAGGGGTTAGCTAAAGTTAATATATATGTTTTTTTTTTTAATTTTAGGAATTATGCATCCTACGTAGTAGTAGATAAACCCCTTCCCTTGTTCTTATAAAAATAAAAGAAACTAAATAAATATTGCTTTTTGATCTTTTCAAATTGTTTTTGTTTAGAATTTTCTTTTTAATTAAAATTCAATGAGTGTGATTTTACAAGATTTTGGATAATTGTTTTTTTAATTATGAAATATGTGATTAATGTCAGAATTTAAGGTAATATAATCTTTAGAAATTTATAATTAATTGATATAATGATTTTGTATAATATTGGATGTTTGATAGTATGGAATCTGATATTAGATAGTATTTTAATAATAATGGAGAATTGTTTATAGTTGTAAATATTGGTGCCGGTCCATCTCAAATAAACATAGAACTTGATATTTTCTTGAAACAGGATTTAAGTATTGGGTGAAGTTGAGATGACATAATTGATTTTTATTAGATTTTATCTATAAATCAGAAGAGTTATATATGTTAAGGTGATAAGGTGTTTTGGATTACACAGACTTTGGGATGCATGATATTCTACCTTAAACTCGTATTGCTAGTTAAGATACATGTACTTGACTTTGTAGAAAGGTGCCATGGTTATATGGGTTGTAATATATTTTGATAGTGTGAAATATATACTCATGTATAGTGTTTTTGATTTGAGATGATAACATGTTAGTTGAACATCTAAGCTTATAGGAAATTGTATAGGTTCATAATGGTTGTTTTGTAATTGTAATAGGTATAGTGTTTGATGTGATGTTGTAATTCGTAGAATGACTTTTGGTATGTAAACGGTCTTGCGGAATAGGTGTGTAATTTTAGAAGATCTATTTGTGAATTATGTTGTACCATGAGATTTTAACTCTTTTGGGATTGGGATGTTTATGAATCAATGTGAGCTTGTAGTCTAAGCTTGTAAGGGTTTATAAAGGTGGATTTAAGGGATTGTGGTAAATAGTCGACTTCAATAGTAACTAGTACATTTAAAGATATTTATCCTATTTCATGAATATGTTCGTAGAGGTATTAGATTGGAGGGTGTTTATTGGAAAAGTATTTACGTCATAGTTGTTTTGATTTTGTTTGTAATTGTTTTAACGTCGGAGAAAGATTTTGCTTATTGTAAATAAAGTACTTATAGATGTTTATTTAGAAATGATAAGTGGCAGATCTTAAATGGTAAGTTAAATTAATTAGGGTTGTAATGATTTGAAAATTGTAGTAGGGCAGTTAGTAGATGGCATGTAAAGGGAATTACGAGTATTGTTGTGGTTCTACAATTGGTAATTGTTAGGAAATGGACTTAAGGGAATGTATTTACTTTTAGTTGTCTTTGGAAATTGTAGAAGTAATTCGTATTAATGTTCCTGGATCATGAGGTAACAATATTGTGCTTCGGGTATTAATTACCTTGTTAAATATTAATTTTTGGTCAGGCTTGTAATATTCTATTTCGTGCTTCGTGAACAGAGGATATCATCGTATATGTAGTTTCTTCATTTTAGATACTTTTATTTTGGAAATCAAGGAATTGTGTTTTGTTATATTAAGGGTAATTAGAGTGTCTTTGACTTGGGATTGAATTATTAATGGAATTATTTTATGAGATTTCTTTGACCTTTGTTTAAGGAAGGATGTTCAGTTTATGGTTCACCATTCTTGCCCTATTAACTCCTAAAGTTATGAAGTTTTGCTATTTGTGATAACTTGATGTAAGTTGATTTCTTGATTGAATCTAGAGTCCTTTGAAACTCTTACTCGATCTCCTCCTTGGTCATAGCTTATGTTTGTATTGGAGTATTATGTTACCTTGGGGTGGAGCTTGGTCTATGTTGGTTTGTTGTGAAGTATGAATCTTGTGTGATGTCATGGCCGCTTGTTGTCAATGTGGAAGTGTTGACCTTGTCTGATTATGGTTTCTTTATCTTTGGTTGGACTTAACTCCAGAGGTGAGGTGTCTTGATCGTTGGTCCAGATAGTGGCATGTCAATGTAATGGGATATCTGGATTTTCATATCTTGTAATGAATGAGAATGGTCTCTTGAATATAGTTCTTGGTTTCTTGATGGTATTGCTTCAACTTTTGATGGGTTTCTATGGACTTATTGTTGTGGCCTAGTGAATGGTGTAAGTTATGGCTCGGATCTGATTGGTGACTATTACCTGTATGGGTGGTATGTATGTTTGATCAGAGAACGCTAAGGGAGTGGCTTTCATGGTGGGGTTGGTGCCTAGTGAGAGGTCGCCTGGGTAACCCCATGGAAGTTGTAAGCATGTGGAAAACTTAATAACTTAATCAAGAGGGTTGGGGTATTAAAACACTTAACAAGATAAGTAAGAGACCTCACCCATGCCTTGAGTGCTCTCACAGGCTAAGGATGGGATGAGAAGGCCTGGTTGGCAAGGCCAACCTCCTTGTCTCCATGAGAGGACCTGTCGGCTCCGCATGTGTCACCCTATGGGGCTGGCACCTAGAGAGAGGTTGCCAGGGTAACCATAGATGGGGGCTGGCTTTTGGGGATAGATAGCCTGGGTAACCCATGTTAGGACCATGCGATGACACTCTCCTTACGCAGTTCTGTTGTTTCTTGGTAGTACCTCTGGAGTGATGTCTTGTCTTGTGCAGCTTTGATGATATGGTCGGTTGTGTCAAGTCAGTTATCATTCTTTTATTTTTGGATGTTGTTTCTTGGCTTGGTGGAATCCTCATCTTTATCTCCTAGCTCGGAGGGGTGGACCTCAGGGTTCCACATGGTTGGGTGGTAAGAGCTATCCATTGGTTTTTTTTTGGAGATGCGGTTCGAGTTCTGCGCAGAGGTGTTCCAGTTCCAGTTTGCTTCCTACCTTCGGTGGTGTTGTATACTTTCTTATGCATTCTTTTGTAAACCGACAAGATCGGTCTTGTAATCTTGTACTAAGACCTTGATAAATTAACTATCTTGCTAATGTAAAAGTTGATTTGATTTATAGCAGTAGTAAAATGGTTATCACTTGTGTGGTTTATACTTTATATTCTCTAATGCAGTTATGTTTCCCTAGAGGAGTTAGAAGTGCACTTTTCTTCATGTCGTGTATTATGACATCTTTGGTTACTCTTATTGCATTTACTTGCTTCAAAAAAAAATTAGTTCTATAATTTTGTACTTTTAGCCTTGCACTCTAGGGTTGCATGATGGGGCATTACACACACTGTCTAAAAGAAATAAGTATCACCTACTTGAACTAGAAAATTGCATCTTCACCATGCTTGAATCAGTTCCATTTGAGCCCAATACTTTTTCTGTCTTTCACTCTCCTCCTTGCTACCACACCCTCATCTCTACAAGGACACCTTTGAAATGACTTTGTAACCCCTCATTTATACAATACATCAACTTAGGAATAATCATCTAAGTCAGCAAATATCTACAAGATCATCCGCAAGATGTGTAACTGATCCGGTCGGCTAGTCTCAGGAAGAACATCATCATCCGAAAGTTATTCTTCAATTGTGAGCTCCAACTCCAATGCAGACCACAAACACAAATTGGACATGATCCAAAGACCTCCACAAGCTTGCCTGAACCACCAAGAACATCCACACTTCATCTGCTTACTGAAATCCTTCTCTCCTTCATTTGGAAACTCAAGAACACAGTTTGTCATCACCATTACAAAGGAATAGATGCTTGCGGACCTTCAAACCACGAACCAATTGAGTTGACACTTCAAAAAGACTTCCTTAACACTCCCCCAAATCTGCAGAGCAGGATAATGCATTCCCGGATCTCACCGGACCTATTTGTATCACTCTGTCACCAGTGAACACCTGCCAGAACTGGTTTTACTTGAACAGCAACAATTTCTTCAGATCTTCATGCAGACCTCTAAAATCTCTGCTAGACCACCTTGAGACACATATCTACAAACCCTTTAATCCGCATTCTCTGATCCTCATACTATCTTGGACTTTTACCTTACTGTCATCATTGTTCTTCACTGTTCTTGATTGAGACTAATTTTCTCAATATCCTCAGCACACAGCTCATCCAATCCTTATCATTAATGCAACAGGAGTATGTTGACATCAATGACAATCACCAGTTAGGCCCATACTTGCAACATAGGGATGTGTCAATGATTTCATCCTCTTACGCCAAAATGTCCTCATAAGTGGGAACACTTTTGGGAGAAGGATCCAAATCATTGGGTGAGGTAGACAAGGCTATGTCACTTTGTATGTCTTAGAGATGATATCCATGACATCATCATGAAATGTAGTGGAATTAAAAGGAGGGTCATCACCATCACTTTCTTCATGATTATTTAGGGAGATGAAATTAGTGAGATCTTCTAATATCGAAAGATATATACCCATGAGAGTTGTGAAGCTATCAAAATCATATATATAACAAAGAATTTCATATATGGAACACATAGAAATGTCGATATCATATATGTATGTGATTTGATTTAAGATTTGAGGATGCCTATTAGTGAATTTAGATAAATTTTTAAAGTCTATGATGTACATGCAAACAGAGCTTCCAAAGATGAATAACAAGAAGCATCCATAATGAAAGTATGATAGATCTTTGTACACCAAGACACTAGTTTGAGGAAATCAGGTTTTTGAAGTTTTTGCAAAGTTCAAAAACACTCTAATTTCACTACAAAGAAAGTGGGTATGATGTTAAAAGTGTTGCACAAAAAGGCAATGTAAATAATTTTAAGATTTTGCTCAAAGAAGTGTGAAGAAGATGTTAAAGTTCTTAATGTTGACATACACAATGTGTAATTTTAAAAATTGTGATTTTTGAAATGAAAGATGGAAGATGATGCAACACTTCAATGCAAAATCAGATTTAAATGAATGTTTATGATAGAAGCAAAATCTGAAATAAGATTTTGACTACAAACCCTAGCTTTTGAAATTGACTAGGTTTTAGGAAAGATGTTACTTTTTTCAACAAAACCCTAGCAGATGAGATCTTCAAATGCAAGGTATAATACCATGAAATGATTGTATACTATAATATGGATCAGATTTGATGTAAAATCATAAATTTAAATCTTTCTATCATATGCAATGAAAGCAATGCAAAACTATGCCTTTCTCTAGCCTAAAATGCTTAATTTTTTCACTTTTTTTTGAGGTTATGCAAGATCTTCCAATGAATAATGTTAAGTATGTTATGAATTTATGCAAGATCTGAATTTAACACTCAGCAAGATGTGAATTCTCAAAGCTACGGGTTCACAAAAATGTTACATATGAAAAAGAGAATGAAGAAGACTAGCATGCAAACTAGATCAAACCCTCTTTCACAATAATATTCAAGACAAGACCAAGCCAAATCACTACCAAATGGAGGTGGATTTAGCTACAGATCTTGTAGTCTTATTTTCTATGGAAATATCAGATTTAAATAGGCCTTTTTATCAAACCCTAGGTCAAATATGCAATAAACCCTAGTTCTAAGATGATCAGCTTATAACCGATAGAAAACAACTAAAACCTAGAATCCAAATGCACAAAGATGATCAGAGAGATACTGAAATCTATCTCAGAAGTTGAAGTGATGGAGGATGAAATAGGGGGTGCCCAATTCTTGAAAGTTGGAATCTGCCAGAGCTGCAAACTGGAGATATGTTGTAAATGATGCTCAGATGCCAAATCTAGTGTCAAAAGGCCCAAAAGACTAGGGTGCCAAATGACCAAATCTTTTTGGGGGAATATTCTTGGACAATTGTCAGATCCCAAAACCTTGATTCCTTCTCAATCTTCATGTATCTTCACCTTTCCTAAATCCTACACCTTTAACCTGCACACAAGATGACAAGAGAGGGTTTGGTGGGTTATGGTATTTAGGGATTTTCCTCGATCAAACCTTGGAATAGCATTCAATCTTTCCAACACTGTTGATAGATAAAGAGAGTGTACCCTAGCAGGGCAGAGGCTAAACAAAATGATAATAGAATGATTCAAACAATAATGATATCACCTATGTGATGAAGCCCTTAGGAGAATGAAGATCCTTCAACTCATAAGGAGATAGATGATGACTTCAAACCTGCAACAACACATATAATGACAATACAAATCTTCTCTAGAAACATAATGAATGCTTTGAATGCTCTTTGCTCCAAGATCATAACTTTTTATATCTCTTTCTTACTAAAAAATGAATTCAAAAACTCACGTATATATGCTTTCTTACTAACATTCATCAAATTAAATCACAAGAGCCAACAAAGAGAAACCTTTTGAAAGGTCCTAGGTCGACATACCACTAATGTACCTTGACCAATCAGGGAGGACTTGGGCGGTTGGCGTCCAAGTCCAAGGGCTACTTTTTAGTCCAGGATAAGACTAGTGAGGGCCCAAGGACCCAAATCATCATGGGTGTCAAGCAATTTTCTTCAAGATGATCAATTATAATTCTTAATGTAATAAATGAGGACCTAGGAGATAAACAAGGAGGTAAAAAGGTAAGTGGACACTTTTTACTCCATAACAAGGTCTACTTGTTATGATTCGTATACCTTGGTTTTGAGGTAAGGTTAGTTGGATGTGTTAGCAACTAGTTGTGGTTGTTATTCCAGCTATGGTGATTGATTCTTGATAGCTACTCAGTTTGTTACCATTGGATTTGGTGTTTATGTTTAGATATTGGTTGAGGCAAGATTGTTGCTTCTATGTGATAGTTTAGAGTGGAAACTCTTTAGATTGGATCTTACCTTTTGTGCATTAGCATGATGGAGGATGAGAATGTTATTTTTCGAGATGGTGGTCACCTTGATTATTTTTGTAGGTATCTAGATGGAGCACATGGATGTTTACATGGTACATGTTGGGCATATGTATTATTTCCTTGATTTCTTTGAGTTTACTTTTTTGATCCCTTATGCAATGTATACAAGTGGGAGAATGTTGGGAAAGGTGTGTTGTACACCTTTCATAACCTTGGATATTACATAAAATGTTAAATGTAATATTTAATTGTGGTGCATCCTAGAGATGTGAACATCACAGTGGGTTAGGCATTCTTGGGGCCGCTTGCAAGTTGTATGAAACATTGGAAAAATATTTAATATGGATTTCACATTGGAAAAATATTTAATATTAGGAAAACTTAGTACCATTAAGGGAAAACTTAGTACCAAAAATAAAATGACAGGGACATGGTTTAGTGAGCTCATGGTTTTGAGGGACATGGCTATGTAATACCACTTAGTGGTTTTCTACAAGATTGTTTCTATAAAAGTAAGCACATGAGTAATTGTTGAGGTTGTCTTATTGTTTAGTTGGCTTGCCATTAGTATTGAGCTTCTCTTGTAGGTTGCATATGTGAGGAGAGGAAGCATGAATTGAGATGTGTTATAAGATGATTCTTATTTTCTTTTTCGTATGGAGTGTAATTGGTGCAGTCACGGTAGGATGGTTCATAGAATGAACTATCCGGACCATGCAGCAAGAGTAAACACAATGGAAACAACTCAAAGAAATGGAACAAATGTAGATTCAGTCATTCAGTATACCATAGATTTCAAATAGAGATTGGCTGGCAACATGTCGGCTTAAAATTAGGGATCACATGCCTGATTGCATACATGTGCAAGATAAAGCTTTGAAGCTCCTCACATAAATCTAAACTATCAGATACTACTATGTGAATCACTTTTTTTTCGTAGGGATTCTATTACATCAATATATATCATATCCAGATCATAAGATTCCTCCACGTCAGCCAAAGAAGGTCACAAACTCCAATGAAGAGCTATAATGTGTGTACATGGATAGGTCAGACCTAAATGCATAGAACACTTCCTCAAATGAATGGAATAACATGCGGATCTATAGGGAAGGTCTGATGAACCAAAGATCATTGAATGATATGTCATTAAGCTTCGCAAGTCAAGGAATGCTCCGCAAGTCTTCTCCTTTAGTTGATTATCAGAGACTGTTAGAATGCTCTGTTCTGAGAAAATACTTGATCTTCTGATAGCGATATCTTTCCGGTAATGATGTGTGGATCTCTAAATTCTAGATATGAAGTAGATGAATGAATGTAGATGCTAAGTCCAGCTCTGTAAGGTCTAAAATGCAACTGGACCAAAAATATAGAAAGTGCTTCTAACTGGACTGCCTGAACTGAACTAGAAAATGAAAAGAAATAAACTGAACTGCAAGCAAATTGAAATGCAAATGTTTTTTTGGTTGATGCAAGATTGCTCTTGAACTAGGGATGCGCCTGCATCAGACATCCGGGTTATTGAAAAAGTGAGTCCCTCACTTTGCTAGGGCTAGGGGAGAACCAAGGCAGTCTACCTTAGCCTAAGAAATCCATGATGAATCTTCTTCTGGTCTACCTTTCCACTTCACAAGATATTCTTTGTATTGTCTTCCTCTAGTGTTGCATCCAACTCTGCTATCCAAAATGTCTTCAATTTGCTCCTGTGCTTGTTGTGGTAACTGCTTATTTAAGTCTTTTTCCATGTTGTCACTAAGCTCTGTTTCATGATACTGATATAGGTCTGTAATGTTGAAAATAGGTGAAATACCCAATGTCTCTGGTAGCTCCAGTTCATATGCATTCCCTGAATCAAATTTCTTGAGTATCTTACAAGGTCCAAATTTCTTCATCTTCAACTTGTTATATGTCCCAACTGGAAATCTTTCTTTTCTCAAGTACACCATCACTTCATCTCCAACTTCAAATTCCTTATGTCTTTTCTTCTCATCAGCCTTCTCTTTGTACTTATTGTCCATATTCTCTAAATGCATCTTAACCTGATCATGTACTGTCTTCATGTGATCTACAAATTCTTCTACTTCTGCACTTCTCTTTTATTCCATACTGACATCTCTCAATTCTGTAACTCCTTTAGGGTTTACTCTGGTAACAATCTCAAAAGGTGCTCTTCTGGTACTCCTATTTACTGAATTATTGTATGCAAACTCTGCTTGTGAAAGAATCAAATCCCAACTTCCAGCCTTCTCTCCAACCAAACATCTCAACAAGTTTCCCAAACTCTTATTCACTACCTCTGTCTGTCCATCAGTCTGTGGATGAAAAGCTAAACTAAACTTCAAATTTGTCTTCATCTTCTTCCAAAGTGTTCTCCAAAAGTATCCAATAAACTTTGTATCTCTGTTTGAAACTATACTCTTAGGTAATCCATGCAATCTTACAATCTCCTTGAAAAATAAGTCTGCTACATGCATTGCATCGGTTGTCTTCTTACAAGGTAGGAAATGAGCCATCTTTGAAAATTTGTCAACCACTACAATTATTGAATCATGTCCTCTCTGTGTCTTAGGCAATCCCATCACAAAATCCATGCTTATGTCTTCCCAAGGTCTCTGGTACTGTCAAAGGTTTATACATTCCAGTATTCTGACTACTCCCTTTTGCAACTTGACAAACTCTACAACCATGCACAAATTTTCTAACATCCTTATGCATTTAAGGCCAAAAGTAGTTTTCACTCACCAAAGCCACTGTCTTATCAATGCCAAAATGTCCTGCCAATCCACCACTATGTTTCTCCTTGATCAAATTATCTCTTATTGAACTTCTAGGTATGCGCAACTGATTTCCTTTGAACAACATATCTTCTTGAATGAAATAGTCCAACCACTTAATCATATCTATCACAACAGGTTCCTTACATGCTTTCCAAGGTTCTGCAAAATTATTGTCCCCCTCATACATGTTCTTCAATTCATCAAAACCCAATACTTCAACTCTCATCTCTATCAACAAGTTTCTTCTCCTACTCAGTGCATCAACAACTTTGTTTGATTTTCCACTCCTATGCTTCAACACAAAAGTGTAACTCTGCATGAACTCTACCCATCTCATATGTCTCTGATTCAACTTACATTGACTATTCAAATATTGCAAAGCTTGATGATCTATATACAACACAAATTCCTTAGGCAACAAATAATGTCTCCACTTCTTTAAGGCTTGAATTATGGCATATAACTCTTGATCATAAACGGAATATCTTCTCCTTGCATCATTCAACTTCTCACTAAAATAAGCTATAGGTCTACCTTCTTGACTTAATACTGCTCCAATTGCATTTCCAATTGCATCACAATCAACTTGAAATACCTTATTGAAATATGGTAATACCAAAACAGCTTGCTCTGTCACTTTCTACTTCAACAACTCAAAACTTTTATCTACTTCAGATGTCCACTTAAAATCTTTTCTGGCACCTCTCATTGTCTCTATCATAGGGTTACAAACTGAACTAAAATTTCTGATGAACTTTCGGTAGAAACTAGCCAATCCATGAAATGATCTAACTTCTCCAATGCTTTCCGGTGTAGGCCATTCATCAATTGCTCTTACTTTCTCAGGGTCCATCTTCAATCCTTCCATAGAAATCACAAATCCCAAGTATACCAACTCTTCCTTCATGAAACTACACTTCTTGATGTTTATTAGCAATTTCTCTTCTCTCAACCTCTGCAAAACTTATCTAATATGCCACAAATGTTCCTCTTTTGTCTTAATGAAAATCAGAATATCATCCAAGTATACAATCACAAACTTACCCAAGAATTTCTTCAAGACTTCGTTCATCAACCTCATGAAAGTACTCAGTGCATTTGTCAATCCAAAGGGCATCACTAACCACTCATACAATCCTTCATTTGTTTTGAAAGCATTCTTCCATTCATCTCCTTCTCTAATTTTGATCTGATGATATCCACTCTTCAAGTCTATCTTTGTAAAATATCTTGCTCCACTCAAACAATCCATGATATCATCCATCCTAGGTAAAGGAAATCTATACTTAACTATGATCTTGTTTATTGCTCTAGAGTTGGTACACATTCTCCATTCTCCATCTTTCTTAGGTGCTAACACTGCAGGTACTGCACAAGGACTTAAACTTTCTTTGATCAATCCTTTCCTCAACAACTCTTGTATCTGTCTATTCAGTTCTTCATTCTCTGCCGATGTCATTCTATGTGCTACTTTGTTAGGCAAACTTGCTCCCAGTATAAGATCCATGTGATGACTAATACTCCTTACAGGTGGTAATCCTTCAGGTACATTATCTAATATGATGTTTTCATACTCTATCAATAACTCTCTTATCTCCTCCAGTTGTGATTCTTCAGTCTCCTTCAATGCTTCGGGCTTCTTAGGAATCAAGGCATAACACATATTCTCATGTCTCAAACCATCCAAAAATTTTCTTCCATCTACCAAACAGATTCTAGAATTCCCACATACTTCACTCTTAGGATCATCCTCCAAAGGAATCAAAGTAATTCTCTTTCGATTTGATGTTATAGTATATGTATCCTTTCTCCCATCATGAATAGCTTTTCTATCATACTGCCAAGGTCTACCCAACAAAATATGACAAACATCCATATGCATAATATCACACAAGACTTCATCATGGTAAGATCCAATATGAACTTTCACCAAACATTGTTCACTCACCAGTACCTTATGATCATCCTAAACATGCTATCTGATATGGCTTAGGGTGTTTCAATCTTTCCAACTTCAGCTTAGTCACCATCTCTTCTGAAACTAAGTTATCAGAACTACCACTATCAATCACAACTTTACAACACTCACCTCCTGATTTGCATCTGGTTCTAAACAAACTATTCCTCTGTAGTGGTTCCTCATTTGTCTCTATTTGAAATAGTGCTCTCCTCATCACCAATGATTCTCCTTTCTCAGGTTTACCAATAGAACAAGGATCACTTAGTTCAACAGGTTCTTCATCCATATAGGCTGTTCTTCCACTATTTTCTGTCCTCTTACTTGTACTACCCTAATTACATTCAAATGCTCTATGTCCTTCACTTCCACACTTGAAACAAGTACCTCTGAATGTTATCTTATCAAATCCTCTTCTTTCTCTTATGTACCCTTCATTTTGGTGTGAATTATAGTTGCCTCTGGGATGAAAATTTCTGTCATTTCTCTAGTATGCATTAGTATCTCTGTCATCCTTCTTAAATGGGTTGTCAAACTTGTTCTACTCCATAAATGATTTGTCTCCTCTGAAATAAGTCCTACCTCTTTGAAATTTACCTCCTCTTCCTCTTTGTCTCTGATCATGCCTCTTATTTAGCTTCTCTTCAACTTTCAGGGCAAACTAATATGCTTCTTCCAAAGATGTCATCCTCACCAAGCTTAGTTCCTCTTGAATGTTCAATCTCAGTCCATTGATATATCTAGCCACTTTCTCCTTGCTTGCTTCACTATGTCCTGTTCTTATGATCATCTTGTGAAATTCTTCACTATACTCTTTCACTAATTTCTCCTTTTGTCTTAGGTTTTGCAATCTTTTCAATAGTTCCAACTCATAGTCAGTAGGTATAAATTGATTCTTCAGTTTTGTCACCATCTTATCCCATTTTGTAATCTTTTCTTTTCCTCTTCTATTTCTTTCCAAGTGAACTTCTTTCCACCATATAGCAGCACGTCCTTTCAACTTTGTCTTTGCAAATTTCACCTTCTCTGGATCTTCAACTTCTTCATATTCAAAGTATTCTTCCATGTCATTTATCCAGTTAATCAATTCTTCAGGGTTCAAATTACCAGTATAGTTTGGCACATCAACTCTAGGTCTCTTTCCAATCTTTGAAATAGCTCACAACATCTTCACTTGATCTGATTCTTCTTCTTCATCACCTGCTAGGGTTTCGCCAGTTTGTTCAATAGATTGAAATTCTTCTTCATCCTCACTTTCAACATTAGGTCTCAGTGTCAATCCTCTTTGCCTATCTTCTTCAACAACATCCAATTGAATTCACATTGTTCTCATCATCTCCATCATCTCATCCATTCTTCCAGCCATTGTTCCAATAGCAGCAACTCTCTGTGGCGGCATTCTTCCTGGGATCAATTGTAAACTGCCTTAGGTTCAGCGATCGGGCTACTGTCATGTCCCCTTTCTAAAATAATTAATTAATGGTCAATATTAGCCCATTTTATTTTTCCGTGGGTTAATTAGGCAAGCATAGGAAGAATAAATATTTAATATTTAATATTGTCCAACTAATATCTATTCCAAGAGGACAATTAAATATTAAATTAATTATTGTGAGACTCAAAAAGGGGAATTGGATTTGGTGAGGTGTCCATTTACATGAAGATTTTGAAAATCTTGGTAAATCACAAGTGGCAGGGGAATTTATGACAATGTATGACATCTTATGACAACTATCATACCCCAAAATAGCAAGAAATCAAAAGAAAACATGGGAATCTTGGGTTTCCCTCTCTCCCATGAAATATTGATACAAAATATGTAATCTGGGTCATTTGGGGCTATTGTTGATTTGATATTTTCTCTCAAACTTGCAGATTTGCAGATTGTGGCTTCAATGGACGAAAACCCATTGGAGTAAAGAGGCTTGTGGATGAAAACCCATGAGTTTCTGGTGGCCATAAGATGCAAACCCTTTGATCACAAGGAGTAGCTTCATCCAGAGGTTGCATAGAGCTTCAAGGATTTAGTAATTTCTGGCAATTTCTGGTAGTTTCTATTGTTTGTGTGTGCAGGTCTTCTTGTGTTGTCATTGTGGTTCCAGAAGTGATGGAAAGAGTTGCTATTGTTATTTCCTTTTGTTTTCTATGTAGTAGCTGTAGATTTCACTTTTGTAATGCTAGAGATTAGTGTTGGAAGTTGTGGGTAGTGTTGTGTTGATTTTGGCTTTGTGGGTCAAATACCCAATGTGTATTTCAGCTCGTTGGGAAGATTTATTTGTGTAGTTTTCTGTTGAGTGCACTAGGTGTTTTCTGCTGTTATTTTAATGGTATCAGATCATATTTCATGTACTTTACATCTGAAAATCAAACAATATCAGTTTGGGTGTTTTTGGTGTGTTTCAGTGATTGACAGTGTTGGCAGTTTTTGTGGGTTTTGCCCAAATCTTGTTGTTTGAAGTTGTATTGTTTGTTGCTGCTATAAATAAGTATATCAGATCTGATAACATGTTATTTACATCAGAAATTAATGAATAAACATTTTGGTGAAGTTTCATATTTTTGGGTGTTAATCCTTCATAAGACTAGCTAGCTAGTCTTGTCAAATTTGATGCAAAATTGGTGAGGATATTTAAATTCATTTTCAGACCTGATGTAAAATTTTATTTTTAGTTTGGCTCACTATAGTGGTATTAGAGCATCATCTTGCTAGCCTATAGGTTACTCAGATGATTAATGATACCGAGTGATAGAAAAAATAGATATTTGAGGAGAGAGCAAAAGAAATTGTAGTTGGAGAAAACCGTGGCTGATAGAAGAAATGTGGAAGAAGATGACACTCAAAAGAAGTTTAATCAAATGGTTGAGGCACAAACCAGGCTTGTTGAAATGTTTGGTCATATGTTGCAATGGATTCAAAACAACAACAATAATAACAACAACAATGGAAACAATGGTGGTAGTGTTTCAGGTGCAAACAATAGCAACAATGAAAAGGGAAAGGAGATTGAAACACAAAATTCAAGGGCTGCAAACAAACCCCTATTCCTACCTGAAGAGGAACCTGAAAAACTTGAGTCTGCAACTACTAGTTTGTTCAATGTGGAGACCCTTAACAAATGGCGTGGAGAATACAATACATTGGCAGATGAGATCAAGAATGATATGTCTTGGGGAGAATATGTAGAGTTCCTGAGAAGAGGTGAATCTCAAAAGAAGGGAAATAACAAAAATAAAGAATTGAAACACAAGTTGGGAAAATTAACAGCAGCCTTCTTTGATGGTAGTGAGAAGATTTTAGCTAGGGCTTGGCTACAAAAGATAGAAACATACTTTATGCTCAACCCCATGAAAGAGAAAGATGCAGTTCAGTTTGCCACCTTGCATTTGGAAGGAGAAGCCTATGAATGGTGGTACCATGGTCGCGCTAAATTGAGACATGATCATGTATAGACTTTTGATGAATTTAAACAGAGGATTCTTGACAGGTATGAACTAAAGGAGGAAGAAGAATATTTTATCTAGTTGTTTGAAATTAAGCAAAAGAACTCAGAAAGTGAGTATATAGCAGACTTTCAAAAGATTGCAATGATGGTACCTAAAATATCAGAGAAAAGAAGAGTACTTCTATTCATCACAGGATTCACTGAACCTCTTAGGGGGTTTGTCAAATCTTTCGCACCTCTCACTTTGCAAGAAGCTATCAAGAGGGCTCTAACCCTTGAGCCATCAATTCCAAAGAATGTTTTCTCACACTCCTCCAAACTAAACACATGGCATCATAAGGGAGGATTCTAGAAGAAACCATTCCATGCACCTGCACCTGTAAAAAAAATACAACTCTTAATACTGCAAAGAAGATGGATGAAGAAACAAGGAATAAGCTTAGGAGGAAGAAACTTTATTTTCCATGCAGAGAGCCTTGGGTCCTTGGACATAGGTGTTTGGGAAAGGGACAAGTCCATTACATAGAGGTTGTCTCAGATAAGGATTCAGACTCAGATGGTAATGAGGAGTTTCATGACGTAGAGGATTCTGAACTTGAGATCGAAGAGGAGACTAAAAAAAGAAGGTTCATTAGCTGCACTTTCAAGAGCACCAAGATATCATCCTTTCAGGGTTCGTGGAGTGTTAGCAAGGTAGCGAATGACTGTTTTGATTGATAGTGGGGCAACCCACAATTTTATTGATGAAGGGTTAGCAATGAAGAGAGGCTTGAAGACTAAAGAATTTGAAGGTTTCAATGTGACTGTTGTAGATGGATTCACTATACCGTGCACCAGAGTGGTCAAACATTTGAGCATCACTATGGAGACTACAAGGTTTGTGATGATTTTTATGTTGTTGGTATTGGTATTTTTATGTTGTTGGCATTCTATTAGAGGACACTATCAGAACTATCAAACTATGGAGTTCAAGTTTCAGTCAGAAGGCAAGGAGATTACACCCAGAGGGATTTTGAATGGAGCTCCAAGAGTGGTGACAACAAAGAAGATGGAGAGGACTTTTAGAAGAGGTCAAGTTTCTTGGGAAACCACTTGCTTAATCCGACCTTCAAGCTCTCCAAATGGAAAAGGTAAATTCATTTTGAAATTCAAGAAATTTTAGATAAGCATAGCATTTTTTTCAGTGATATACCCCCAAGATTAGCTCCAGATAGAGGGTTTTAGCATGTTATAGAGTTTGAAAAAGATGCCAAACCTGTTATAACTACTCCATAAAGACATCCAAGGGGTTACAAGGAAGATATAGAGAAGACTATCAGAGAGCTCTTATATATGGGATTCATTAGACCAAGTTCTAGTCCTTTTGCATCATCTGTAGTTCTTGTGAAGAAGAAGGATGGCACTCTAAGGATGTGCATCGACTATAGAGCTTGGAACATTTAGATATAGTTTTGGGTATTTTGGAGGAGCAACATTTCTAAGCTAAGTTGTCCAAATGTGAGTTTGGATTAACTGAAATTCTTTACTTGGGATATGTCATAAGTTCTAAGGGTGTTCAAGTAGATCAACAGAAGATTCAAGCAATACTTGCTTGGCCTCCACCTACAAATCTTACACAGTTGAAAGGATTCTTTGGGCTATGTTGCTATTATAGGAGGTTTGTAAAAGGTTTTTCTCAGCTTTTTGTTCCATTAATAGATTTGACTAAGAAGGGAGCCTTTGCATGGTCTGAAGAAGTTCAAAAAACTTTTGACAAGTTTAAGGAGGTAATGAGTTCATGCCCTATGCTTGCTATTCCCGATTTTTCATTGCCCTTTGTAGTAGAATGTGATGCCTCTGGTGAAGATGTTGGGGCTGTCCTAACTCAAAAGGGACATCCAATTGCTTTTGAGAGTAGGAAACTAAACAATTTGGAGAAAACATATCACATTTATGACAAGGAAATGTTGGCAATTATACATGCACTAGAGAAGTTCAAACAATATCTTGTGTGTGAGAAGTTTGTTGTGAAAACTGATCATAATAGTTTGAAGTATTTTCTTGATCAAAAATATTTTAATGGTCACCAACCAAGGTGGGTAAGCAAGCTACAAGCATATGATTTTGAAATAGAATATATGAAGGGTAAAAGAAATGTGGTAGCAGATGCACTTTCTAGGAAACCAACTTTGTGTTCATTATCTTCTATTTTTGGAGAGTGGAAAGATTCTATCATTGCTGAATATGTCAAAAATACTTTTGCGTCTAATGTGTTGGATGAATTAGTAGAAGGTGATAGGTACATAGTGAATGATGGGTAGATTTATTACAAGAACCAAATTTTCCTTGTTCCTGAATCGAAAATCAAGGAAAAGATTTTAAGAGCTTTCCATGACACTCCCTTGGCTGGTCATCAAGGTTACTTCAAAACATACAGGCAGATCCGTGAGAGATTTTCTTGGAAAGGGCTAAAAGAGGATGTCCACAAGAATATCAAAGAGTGTGTGACTTGCCAAAGGAACAAAAGTGAGCAGATTTTTCCCGCAGGTCTCCTACAACCGCTTCCAATTCTTGAACAAAAATGGGAGAGCATTTCCATGGACTTTATCACAGGACTTCCCAAGGTACAAGGTAAGGATTGTATATATGTGGTGGTGGATAGATTAAGAAAGTATGCTCATTTCTTTCCCATCACTTCAGAATTTAAGGCTTCTCAAGTGGCAAAGTTGTTTTTCAAAGAAATATTTAAGCTGCATTGTTTGCCAAAGAACATTGTTAGTGACAGAGAAAGTAGGTTCCTTAGTTCTTTTTTGAAGGAACACTTTCAATTGACAAGAACAGAGCTCACACCAAGCACAAGTTATCATCCACAAATAGATGGACAAATAGAAATTGTTAACAAGTGGATAGAGGGGTATTTGAGGAATTATGTTTTAGATCAGCAAACTACTTGGGTCAAATGGTTGCATTTGGGAGAGTATTGTTACAATACATCACATCACATGTCAATTGGTATGCCTCCATTTTGAGCTCTTTATGGTTATTATGCACTTTCTTTTACTGATTTGATATTTTCAGACAGTAGAGTACCTGCAACTAGTGATCTTATCAATCATAGTCAAGAGATCATAAGGTCCCTAAAAGATAATTTGAGGCAAGCATAGAACCAACAAAATATATATGCAGATAGGAAGAGAACAAAAAGATATTTTGAGGTGGGAGACTTGGTATTTCTTAGATTACATCCTTATAAATAGAGTTCTTTGAAGAAGAGTGGGGCTGAAAATCCTAAACCTAAGTTCTTTGGGCCTTACAGGATCATGAGGAAAATTGGTGAGGTAGCTTATGAGTTGGAGCTTCCTCCAAACAGTAGGATACATAATGTATTTCATGTTTCTTGTTTGAAGAAGGTTCTTAGACAATAGATTGTGCCTTCATCTAATTTACCACATTTGGATGATGAAGGAAAGTTGATTCTGATTCCCAAAAAGATTTTGGAAACAAGGGAAAAAAGATTGAGGAACAGGAGCATTTCAAAATATTTGATCAAATGGAACAATTTGCTAGTGGAAGATGCAACATGGGAAGGACCTGAAATTATTAACCATCCAAACTTGCATTGCTTAAGGACAAGCAATTTCCAAGAGGGAGGACTTGTCATGTCCCCTTTCTAAAATAATTAATTAATGGTCAATATTAGCCCATTTTATTCTTCCGTGGGTTAATTGGGCAAGCATAGGAAGAATAAATATTTAATATTTAATATTGTCCAACTAATATCTATTCCAAGAGGACAATTAAATATTAAATTAATTATTTTGAGACTCAAAAACGGGAATTGGATTTTGTGAGGTGTCCATTTGCATGAAGATTTCAAAAATCTTAGTAAATCACAAGTGGCGGGGGAATTTATGACAATGTATGATAGCTTATGACAACTGTCATACCCCAAAATAGAAAGAAATCAAAGGAAAACATGGGAATCTTGGGTTTCCCTCTCTCCCATGAAATATTGATACAAAATATATAATTTGGGTCATTTGGGGCTATTGTTGATTTGATATTCTCTCTCAAACTTGCAGATTTGTAGATTGTGGCCTCAATAGACAAAAACCCATTGGAGTAAAGAGGCTTGTGGACAAAAACCCATGAGTTTCAGGTGGCTAGAGGATGAAAAACCTTTGATCACAAGGAGTAGCTTCATCCAGAGGTTGCATAGAGCTTCAAGGATTCAGTAGTTTCTGGCAGTTTCCATTGTTTGTGTGTGCAGGTCTTCTTGTGTTGTCAGGGTGGTTCCAGAAGTGCTGGAAAGAGTTTATGTTGTTATTTCCTTTTTTTTCTATGTAGTAGCTGTAGATTTAACTTTTGTAAAGTCAAATATTAGTGTTGGAAGTTGTGGGTAGTGTTGTGTTGATTTTGGCTTTGTGGGTTAGAATACCCAATGTGTATTTCAGCTGGTTGGGAAGATTTATTTGTGTAGTTTGCTGCTGAGTGATCTAGGTGTTTTCTACTATTATTTTAATGGTATCAGATCATATTTCATGTACTTTACATCTAAAAATCAAACAATATCAGTTTGGGTGTTTTTGGTGTATTTCAGTGATTAACAGTGTTGGCAGTTTTTGTGGGTTTTTCCCAAATCTTGTTGTTTGAAGTTGTATTGTTTGTTCCTGCTATAAATCAGTATATCAGATTTGATAAAATTTTATTTACATCAGAAATCAATGAAAAAACATTTTGGTGAAGTTTCATATTTTGGGTGTTAATCCTTCGTAAGACTAGCTAGCTAGTCTTGTCAAATTTGATGCAAAATTGGTGAGGATATTTAAATTCATTTTCAGACCTGATGTGAAATGTTATTTTTAGTTTGGCTCACTACAGCTACAAGGTGACAATTGCCTCACAATTGATGATTGGTTGCAACACAAGTAACCTGCCTCAGTTCGGCGATCTGTCCACAACAAGATCTTACGGAATTCCTTCGCCAATTTCGCTCAATTCACTCCCAAAGATTCAAACCTTCACTCCGATACCACTTGGTGTAGTCACGGTAGGAGGGTTCATAGAATGAACTATATGGACCATGCAACAAGAGTAAACACAATGGAAACAACTCAAAGAAATGGAATAAATGTAGATTCAGTCATTTAGTATATCATAGAATTCAAATAGAGATCGGTTGGCAACATGCGGGCTTACAATTAGGGCTCACAGGCCTAATTGCATACATGCGTAAGATAAAGCTTTGAAGCTCCTTGCAGAAATCTAAACTATCAGATACTACTATGTGAATCACTTTTTTTTTCTAGGGAGTCTATTACATTAATATATATCATATTCAGATCATAAGATTCCTCCACATCGGCCAAAGAAGGTCACAAACCCCAATGAAGAGTTGTAATGTGTGTACACAGATAGGTCGGACCTAAATGCATAGAACACTTCCTCAAATGAATGGAATAACATGCGGATCTTCAAGGAAGGTCAACCACAAACCAAAGATCATTGAATGATGTGTCGTTAAGCTCCGTATGTCAAGGAATGCTCTACAAGTCTTCTCCTTTAGTTGATTATCAAGGACTGTTAGAATGTTTTGTTCTGAGAAAATACTTGATCTTCTGATAGTGATATCTTTTCGGTAATGATGTGTGGATATCTGAATTCTGGATATGAAGTAGATGAATGAATGTAGATGCTAAGTCTAGCTCTGCAAGGTCTGAAATGCAACT
The DNA here is from genome assembly GCA_027924645.1 of Cunninghamia lanceolata. Classification (NCBI taxonomy): domain Eukaryota; kingdom Viridiplantae; phylum Streptophyta; class Pinopsida; order Cupressales; family Cupressaceae; genus Cunninghamia; species Cunninghamia lanceolata. The sequence continues at coordinate 3,200,819 of BSBN01000311.1, read as the reverse complement.
AGACCAAAAATACAGAAACTACTTCTGACTGGACTACCTAAACTAAACTAGAAAATGAAAAGAAATAAATTGAACTGCAAGCAAACTGAAATGCAAATGTTTCTTTGGTTGGTGCAAGATTGCTCTTGAACCAGTGATTCTCCTGCATCAGTAATTAAGGAGATTGATGATTCAGAAGTATCCATGGAGGATATGTATTTTAATCTTTGTTCATGAGATAATATAATGGGTGTGGATGCTTTTGGAGGCTAGGTTTTTACTTCATGGAGGGTTTTCCTAGGGTACATCTTGTATAATCTTGATGGTATGTTTGCCTATTCTTTTGTATATGGATTTTTGAAAACTTGTTTGCACATTTATCTCTCATAGGATTATGTGGAAATTGTCTATTATGGCTGCAAATTTCCTTTCAGTGAGTGAGACTTCCTTTGTTCTTTGCATTTTTTCACCTTGGAGTGGATTGCTTTGCATTGGGGTTTGATTGGCCCTATTTGTTATCTTTGATGGCATTTTACATGTACTAGATCTTTTATCTTGATGTGCCACATAGAGAAATTTTTGTACCTCTCGAGATTATTGTAATCTCTTCTCTTGATGGCTCACTTCATTGTCCATTTGGGTGGTCATTTTCCTATGGCTTGTTATGGGATGATCTTGTTGATGGATCTGAGACTAAACACTCACTTGGCATGTTTTGATTTGGTAGAAGTTGTGGGGCTCTTGTTGGATTCCCTTTGAATTTGAGTCTTTAGAGCCTGATTGACTTGAGATTGAAGCTATTGAATCTAAAGGTGTGCTAGTTTCATTTGAGGGGACATTCCCCTAAAATTTGTGTGATTTTATCCTAGATTAGTGGTGTAGGAAATAATGTAGAATGAATAGATGAAGATAGAAATGAAAGATGAAATTGGAATGGAAGAAGCACATGGAAATTCAAAATATCCCATTAGAAGTTTTTGTTGTTTCACATCTAATTCACCAAAATATGTGTTGGTGAATCCAACATCAAAAATGTGAATGGCGATGGAAGTGGGATGGAATCAATGTAAATGCAAAAGATCAACCATGAGGTTTTGTTCTTCACATCAAAGAAAAAAAAGAGTAGAGATAAAATAATAAATTTTCCTCCTAAGGGAAATCTTTGAAGCTTTGTAAAAACAAAAACTAAAGAAAGAAACTAAAAGGCTCAAAGGCTTGTGAAGAAGCTTGAAAAAGCTTGTGAAGATGAGAAGAGCATTCCAAGATTTGAAAAATAATGAAGAGGTGAGTGGTGTTTATAGATTGGACATTAACACCAAAGGTGGTGGTGATTGGGGAGTTAGAAGATTTGATTGGGGAGTGATCTGACTTTGATTGAGAGTGGACAGAGGTTGTAGAGCAAATCATAGAAGAAGAAATGAAGATAACACATGATTGTTTGGAAGATAACAAAGATTGATTGGGAGATGAGATTAGGCTTATTGAGATTCATGAATCAGTCAGGGGGAGTTGGAAATTAGTTAGACAAGAATAATCATGCAATCAAGAGGCCATTTGGAGCAAATTTGGGCTAGAACTGGAAGAAAACAAGCATATCAAAATACAACAGGGTTGCCCCTTTTGAGATGTGGGTCAACCATTTTACTAGGGAAGGTCACCCCTAAAGATCCTTCTTAAAATACAAATTCAACCCTTTTAGCAGGCTAAGTCATCCCTTTTAATAGGGTAGGTTGCTCTTAGAGATCCTATAGGACATAGGGAACTTCTGGGAGCTCGTTTAGGCACATACTGACTCCTTTTTGGGTGTCATTTTATTTAAATTGCAAAACTTTTTGAGACTATGAAATGGTGTTATTAGTTTTTATTGAAAACACATGGAAAGTGGGTCACCCTTGGAGATCCTGAAGATAAAAGGGGAGATCCTAAAAAGAAGGCTTTGACATGCAATTTGAGGGTACATAATGTTTGGGAAGGTCAATTGGATGACTCTAGAAGGATGAAATGATGAAAAATCCCCTATGGAAAGTGAATTCCTCTCTTTTGAAGTGAATTGGTCATGTTTTTAAGGATAGAAAGTGACATTATGATTTGTTGAACATGGGTTAGATGACTAGGAAGATAGTGTACAAGACCTTATAAGATTAGTTTGGGGTTTGGAGAAGCACAAAAAAAAAAAAAACACATAAAAACATGTCGCTAAGAGGAAATATACTAGAGGTTGTATATATTTCATGCTTACATGTACATGATTAGGACTATAGCTCATCCTTGGAGTATCATGTAGGCCTATGCGCCTTTTTCATACTTACATGTTCCAATAATCTTTAATGCACCTTCCAAATCTTTCACATAAGTCATCTTTGATCTGATAAAAAGGAAATGAGATCTCAAGAGGAACCACAGAAATCAAAAGATCCTCCCAAGACTAGATGTTCTCCCCGTTACCCACTTTCCATCTTATGCCTTTTCTTAATTGTTTAAAAATTATAATATTGTTCCATATAGTTGAGCCCACTAGGAAACTAGGTTTGAGAAATGAGAGAAAGGCCACCCTGATTGCTCAAATATTTAGCCTTCATAATTCTTCTCCACTCATTGTTGGATGTCATGAGTTTCCAACCAATTTTAGCTATCAGGGCCTTGTTCATATCCTTATTTTTGTGAAGGCCCAATCCTCCAAATTTCTTAGGGAGGCAAACACCATCCCAAGACACCATCAAGAGCCTTTTCTTATCCTCTTTCCTTGACCATAAGAATCTTCTCTGAATTTGTTCCACCTTTTTTAGCCAAGAAGTAGAGGATTTTAAACAAGGATAACAAATATGCAGGGATGCTCTGAAGAGATGTTTTGATTAGTTGAATTCGATTAGTTGAAGTTTACTAGCTATCCTTAAGAAGAATACTTTTCAGGCTATCAGCGTCCTCTAAATTCTGTCTATTAAGTTGTTCTAGATGATGTTTTGAATTATTCCTTAGCTCAAGGGCATTCCCAAGTAGGTAGTTGGAAGCTTATTTATGTTGTAGCCTAAGGTAGAAACAATTTGGTTTTGTAAAGCTTGATTAGTATTAAATAAAAATACCCTAATTTTATCTAGGTTGATTTGTTGTCCTAAAACTTTAGCATATTGTGAAAGAATCTTTTTCTAACCTTTGGCTTCAACTATAGTTTTTGTCCCAAGGAGGCTGGTGTCATCAACAAATTGTTGATGAGAGCTAGGATTTAGAGCTAAAGCTAGTTTGAAACCTTTTATTGTGGGGCAAACCCACAATAGTGTGTACCACTTGTGGGATGAGGCAAAAAATAAGCCCAAGGCACCAAAAAATGAAAAACACCTTCAAATGAAGGTACTTTTACCTTCTAATGAAGGCGGTAAGGTTTCTTTTTATTATGGTTTTAATGTTTAACATTAAAAAGGGGAAGACACCTCCATTCAAAGGTACCTTCAAATGAATATATGAAGGTACCTTTGAACATAGATGTCTTTGAATGAGGCTTATTGAGATGTCATTCTCCTTCTAATCACTTGTTTCTCTAAAGAAATTTCTACTTTGAAGCATGGGTTGGACCATCAAACTGAGTCATTGGGACATGAGATTTTATAGGATTGTATCCCATGGAATAATCTTTCCAAAAATTATAATTTTGAATGTATTTAATTTAATTATTATATTTATTTTCTATTTTCTAGTGAACATAGGTTTTTCACCAAACATCCAGGTCTCTATTCCACACACATGGAAAAATAGAAAAACCAAAGAAATAAAATTCTAAAAAATATCAATGCACTACATATCGATGTCCTTGTTTCAACAAAAAATAAGTTAATTTGTATATATAGAAAAACTTATGCATTGTGGAATAAATCACCTAAATTATAATTAATCTCACATCAACAATTAATAATAAATAAAATATGCAACAAAAATTGTGAAAAATATGTGCACACTAGATATTGGTGTTGCCAATCTATGTTTAAGAATTTATAATTTTATCCTTTTTGTAAAAAAGTTATGCATTATGGAATAAATGTCACTTTTAAAAAATGTTATTAACTATAAAACAAGTTATTAAAATTTACATAAAAAATTTTACAACTTATTTTTTAAAATTAAAATATATATTTAGAATCTACACACAAAATCTCAAAAAATACTAGTTCACATCATCTTCAAATTCTTAATGGTTTAGTTGCTATAGGTGATAGAAAGTGAAAAATTGGTTGAAAATGTTGGTTTCAATGTCCCACTTTGGGTAAAAAGTGGGACAAACTATTGTGGGATCACTTGTTGCCTTTGTTGTTATTTTGGGATATACTTTCTACCTAGAACCTTAGCTAAAATAATGAACAGGCGAAGAGATAATGGGTCTCCTTGTCTTAGGCCTCCTTTAGAGGCAAAATGGCCATTAGGAGAGCCATTAATTATCACTTAAAATATAGGTGTGGTGAAACAAATCTTTAAGAGGTTCAATATTTTATCATAGAAACCAAATTTTTGCAAGACTTTTAGCAAAAAATCCCAAGAAACTTTATCATAGGCTTTAGAGATGTCCAATTTTAGTGCCATGCTCTCCCTCTTACTCTTATCCATGGAATGAAAGGTTTCATGGACAAAAATATAAACATCTAGGATTTGTTTTCCTGGCACAAAACCACTTTGATTTATGTGAATAATTTTATCTAGGAATTGTTGAAATCTCATTGCCAACAATTTAGTTAAAATTTTGTAGACTGTGTTGCATAGACTTATAGGATAAAATTCCTTCATTTTATTAGTCATTGTCTTATTGGGGATGAGGGCCAAAAAATCATTATTGATTTCCTTCAAGATACTACCTAAATCAAAGAATTCTTGAGTGGATTTAGTTATATCTAGGCCAATAATATCCCAATTAGTTTGGAAGAAAGCAGGGGGAACCATCTAGGCTCAAGGTTTTGAATGGGTCAAAAGAAAAAACAAGGTCAATCTAACCTCCTCTAAAACATCCCAACCCATTTCCTCAATATCAATTGTAGAAAGAGAGAAAGGAACAACCTCCAATAGATCCTCTTCTTTAGACTGGTCGGTACTAGGGGTAGAATTGAGTAAATTTTGGAAGAATCTTACCCCCTCCTACTAAATTTCTTTCTCTTCTAGGATTTTTGTCCCATCCTTCTTTATCAACTCTAAGATTCTATTATTTTTTCTATGCTTTAGGACAAACTGATGGAATAATTTTGTGTTCCTATCATTAATTTTAAGCCATTAGATTCTAGATTTTTGCTCCCAAAAGATTTCCTCTTTTTCCATAATATTGCAGAAAGATTGCAATAGATTTCCTTTTCTTTTTGACAAATATATTTTGGAGCTCCATTAGTTTCTATTTCATGTTGGATTTCCTATAGTTTCTATTTGGTCTCCATCTTCTGCTCAAATATGTTATGAAAAGAGTGTTTATTCCAGAGTTTTATGTTCCTCTTGATATTTTTAAGCTTGCTAATAAGCCTAAAAATGGTTGTCCCTTTCACCTCTTAATTCTACCAATTCTCGATAAGATTTTTTATATTAGGATGGAGGGTTCACATTATTTCAAATTTGAATGGGTGGCTCCCTCTCCTAATATCCATTTCTGATGCAGAGTAGGGGTTAATACCTCAAAAAAAACTCACTCAAAATGCCTAGAAAGTCTTAACTCATCAAATCATGGGTCATCCTTCACAAACTGCTCCCTTTCCTAGTAGCCCTACAAACTTGATTTTTCTAGCATATCTTTTGGAGAATGCTCTCAAACCCAAAAAAAATTACCTTTCAAGATACCCATTAAGGAGTTCTTCAACATATCAATAATTAAGATAGGGTTGTTTTGAAACACCTCAGCCCAAAATTGACTGTCCTTTGTTTTCTTAGCCTAATTAGGCCACTTTTCCAAAGTAATTCTATAAAATCCTTCACCCAAACTACCAAAACCTATTCCATCACTCTTCTTAGGTCACCAATAGACATAATCAACATTTTTTGGCCAATGAAAGGCCTTCCACTTCACCTAACCACTATACACTTGCTCTAGGCCTGTTTTAGGCTTGTTTCAATGAGGGTTTATTGAAAATATGACTTCCACACCCTGCCACACCTTGCCAATGGTTCAAATACCTTGTATCAGACCTGCACATGCTCAATATATCAATTAGAATAGTTCACCAACTTTATTTTAGCAAACCCTACCTTCTAACCATCAAATTTGCTCAAAAATGAAGGCTCTGCCAGCCTAGGACATCACCACACATGCATCATATCCACACCCTTGCTCATGAAAACCATACCCAAAGAAAATCTACTCCTACATATGCCATTCCACCAACTTGCAGCATTGTTCACATGGTGGAATGGCCTAGGCATCCATTTTTGACCCTCAAACCCTTAAGACAGGGTTACAAACTAGTCCTCAGAAAAATGCTAATAAAATTCTTAAAACTCTATGAAATCCTTCCAAACCAAAGCCAAATTGGAGTTAACACATATATATACCAATTCCAATGTACTTTAGACTGAAAACAAATAGTACGGGGCCGTACAAGTCTCTGTAGTAGCAGAAAAATAGTTGAAACTCATAAAACAAAGCTTTCTTTATTGTTTTTCCATTCAAAATATCCTCTCTCCCTTTGTTCAAAGTTTACAAAGCATATTTAACCTTCAACAACCACAACCAACTAGAAACCAATGGCCACAACCAATTTTTGAACTACTTGACCTTTCAACTTCCACTTTTTACACTTTTTTTGTATTTTGCCCATTAAAAAATATGACTGTTAGGGTTAGCCGGTAGAAGATATCAATTAAATGCAAATAAAGATTAAACAGAGGAATGGAAATACACAGAAATAATAGCAGTGAGAGACAAGTTTTAACGTGGTTCACCCAAACTCAAGCTACATCCACCAAATAGAGAGTCCAATATTATTATCCAGTAAATCAAACAGATTACAACCAGCAATCCCTACAACTCAATACCACTGCAAATGCTACAATATAATATTAGAAACCCTAACCCTTAGCTGCTTTATCAAGCCTTATGTCAGTTACAAAAATAGGTTTTTTTTATGTCGGTCAGTTGCAAATGGGGTAGCAAGCTAAGTGGGCTTGATCTTGGGGGAAACTCCATGGTTAAGTGTGCTTGAGTCGGAGTAGTACTAGGATGGGTGACCTCCTAGGAAGTCCCGATTCTTCACCCCTGTGAGCATCACCTAGATGCAATGAGTGCTAAGTGGACCATTCATTAACATGAGAGATGGGTTCATGTGAACCACTACTCATGAAATATGGGTCATGTGTTTGACTCAAAAACTACGTAGTTAAATCTTGAAATAAAATATCATAATTTGACATGCTGTGAAAAATACCTCCTACTTATCACAAAAATAACACCCGACGCCTTTATAAAATAATAAAAAACCATGTGAGGTTTCGGGGGCATTGCCCCAAAGCCCCCATGGGGACGCTGCCCCTCAACCCCACCCTGTATCATGACAAGGAGCATGCCAAGGGCGCTGCCCCTTGACCCCGTAGGAATTTGGGGGGAAACTGTGCCAATAAAAGTGGGGTAAATTTAACCTCTAAGTCTAATTAGGCTCCATATAACAACAATCTCCCACTTGGAGACTGATCAGACTCCACACCATATCATTTCCCACTTAGAGACTAATCATAACACCGCTGACCCTATAGCTCCCACTGGAAATAAGCACCCTGGACTCTATTGTTCTAATTTTGTTTTTAGTCTTGAAGACCAATCGAAGCTGAAGAGGAGCTCAGCTTCTCCCTTGTTACTAGCTTTGTAAACATATCCGCTAGATTTTCATCTGTATGTATCTTTTCCAACCTTAACTGTCCATCATCCAACACCGACTGAATAAAGTGATACCCCAACTGTATGTGTTTGGTCTTTGAATGCAAGGCAGAATTCTTTGCAAGATGTATGACACTCTGACTATTTGCATACAAAGAACTATTAGTCTATTGTTTGCCCAATTCTTCCATGAAAGATTGTGGCCATATCATCTCCTTGCTTGCCTCTATTGCAGCTACATATTCTACCTCTATGGTAGATAAAGCAACCACCTTTTGTAACCTGGAAATCCAACTCACCATTGTCCCACCTACAGTAAAGACATAACCTATAGTACTCCACCTTGTATCAATATCCCCTGCCAAATCTGAGTCTACATAACTTGCTAAATCAGTATTAGAGCCCCCAAAACATAAATGTTTATTGGATGTACCTCTCAAATATCTGAGAATCCATTTTACTGCATTCCAATGCTCCAATCCGGGATGACTCATATACCTGCTTACGACTCCTACAGCATGGGCAATATCCAGTCTCGTGCATACCATGGCATACATTAAAATTCCTACAACTGAAGCATACGGTACCTTGGACATTTTTTCTTTCTCTTCTTGTGTCTTAGGACACATCTCCTTAGTCAATTTCAAATGACTAGGCAAACGTGTGCTGACAGCTTTTTTATTCTCCATATGGAATCTCTGCAACACCTTTTCAACATAATTAGCCTGAGATAGAGTCAATTTTCTATTCTTCCTATCTCTACAAATTTTCATACCAAGGATTTGTTTTGCTGCCCCCAAATTCTTCATAGTGAATGACTATGCTAAGTGTTGTTTTAACTCTCTTATGTGATCCATGTTAGACCCTACTACAAGCATGTGATCAACATATAAACATAAAATAATGTAGCTATCATTATCTAATCTCTTAAAATAAACACAATGGTCAGAATTACATTATCTATAGCCTTGCTCAGCCATAAAACTATCAAATTTTAAATACCATTGCCAAGGTGCTTGTTTCAGGCCATACAAACTCTTCTGTAATCTGCACACCAGTTTCTCCTTACCTTTGACCTCAAATCCTTGGGGTTGTTCCATATATATCTCCTCCTCCAAATCACCGTGGAGAAAGGCAGTTTTCACATCTAGTTGTTCCAAACGCAAATCTTGAGTAACCACAATACTCAAAACAATACGAATAGAAGTCATCGTGACAACTGGAGAAAATATCTCATCAAAATCAATGCCCTTTTTCTATGCAAATCCTTTTACAATTAACCTTGCTTTAAATCTTTTCTTACCTCCATCTTCCTCTTTCAGCCTATAAACCCATTTGTTTGGTAAAGCCCTTTTACCTACAGGTAACGTACATAATTCCCAAGTCTGATTTTTCAGCAAGGAGTCCATTTCTTCTTTCATTGCAAGCTCCCACTGAACTTGTGTATCCACCTGTATAGCTTCATCATACCCCTCTGGTTGACTAGCATTTGTTAACAAAATAGAATACAAAGATGGAGAAAACCTTTCAAGAGGTCTACTTAGCCTTGTTGACCGTCTAACATTCACTGGAGTTTGTGGTATTTCTGGTTGCTATTGCAGAGCATGAGGAGCCACTGGAACATCACTATTTGGAGTATCATCCAATACCACATAATCTTTTTCTTTCTTCTCATGCTGCTGCAACTGATATTTGTACAACACCTTCTCATTGAATATAACATCCCCACTTCTCACAATTTTATGATTTTCAAAATCCCAAAGCCTATAACCAAATTCATCAATGCCATATCCAACAAAGGTACATTTTTTTGATTTTGCATCCAGCTTGGTTCTATTTTCAGAATCTACATGTGCAAATGCTTCACATTCGAAGATTTTGAGAAAAGAATAACTCACCTTCTTACTTGTCCATGCTTCCTCTAGAATACCATAGCCCAAAGGAACTGAAGGACCTCTATTAATTAAATATACAGTGGTGTTGACAGTCTATGCCCACATATTTAAAGGCAGCCCAACATGTAATCTTATGGTCCTTGCACGCTCCATTATTGTCCTATTCATGTGCTCAGGCACCCCATTTTCTTGTGGAGTCCCTGGAACTATTTTATGCCTATGAATTCCATTAAAGGAACAATAATCCTCAAATTCTTTGCTGCAATACCCACCACCATTATCAGATTTGAGACATTTTAATCTTTTACCCATCTCATTCTCAACCAAGCTTCTCCATTTCTTAAATGTTTCAAATACATTAGATTTCTACCTAAGGAAATAAATCCATACCTTCCTAGTTGCATCATCTATGAATGTAACATAATATCGAGAGCCACCGAGAGAAGATACTTGAGCTGGTCCCCATACATCTGTATGCACAAGCTCCAACTTTTCATTTTTCTTTTGCTTCCCATCCTTGAGAAAACTAACTCTCTTTTGTTTGCCATACACACAACTTTCACAAAAATCTATATTAATACATTTCAGACCTAGTAAAACTTTCTTAGAATGAAGTACCTTCATACCTTTCTCACTCATATGCCCAAGTCTGTTATGCCACAACGTTGTCTCAGATTCTGCAGCAACTGTTTCAGTCTCTTCCTGCGAACTTACAGCAACTGTTACTGAACCTATTTATTTTTTCTCTACAACAACTAAAGTAGAAGGAACAATATGACCTATACAAAGATATAAGGTGCCTACTTTCATACCTTTTTCTACTATTAAGGCACCTTTTGAAACCTTCCAATTTTTATCAGTAAATGTAACAATGCAACCTTCTTCAACTAGCTACCCTATTGAAATTAAATTCCTACCGAGCCTTGGAACATGCCTTATCTCTTGTAGTAGCCAATGATTCCTATTCTGCAACTTAATCTTAATTCTTCCCTTTCCAACAATCTAACAGGGTTTGTTATCTCCTAAATAAACTAGCCCAAAATTCCCTTGGACATAATCAAGAAAATAACTTCTATGGGGCATAGCATGAAATGAGGCCCCTGAATCTAAAACCCATGAATCTAAAACATTATCTAGGGAAAGAATCAAAGCATCATCTTCAAATTTATTACTTACCACATTTGCCTCCTTATTGCCTTCTTGTTTGTCTCCTACTTTAATCTTCCGAGACCAACAATCTTTCTTTAGATGACCTAGTTTCCCATAGTACCAGCAGTCCTTCTATCCTCTAGATTGGGATCTCTTATCCTTTGATTTTCCTCGTGACTTCCCGTGACCTCTAGAACCTTTTCGTCTCTCCTTGGATCTGCCCCTGCTTTCTGCATTCAAAACACTACCTGATGTGGACCCTCCTGAGCTTTTTCATCGCATTTTCTCACTAAGGATAACACCAACAACATCATCAACTTTCAAAGTGTTTGAACCAGAGACAAAGTTACTTATAGCCATTACCAAGCTATTCCAACCTTTTGGCAAAGAACATAAAACCAAGAGAACCCTCACCTCTTCATCAAATTTCACTTTTACAGAAGTTAACTAACTGACAATCATATTAAACTCATTTAAATGATCTATCACAGATCCACCTTCAACCATTTTCAAATTAAACAAATGCTTCATGAGAAATACCTTATTTGAGGCTAAGGGTTTTTCATACAATTTAGCCAAAGCTTTCATAAGTTCACTTGTTGTCTTCGCTTCTGTTATATTCAATGCCACAGATGGTGCTAGGCACAACCAAATGGTTCCCAGTGCCTTTCTGTCTAGAAGTTCCCAATCCTCATTCGCCATTCCTATCGGTTTCTTGGATACTCCTTCCAATGGCCTCCATAAATCCTTCAGATAGAGATAATCCTCCATCTACATCTTCCATAACTGATAGTTCTGCCCATTAAATTTATCGACCTTCAATTTACCCTCATCCGCCATTGCTCCCACTCAACCGTGCGACCTTCCTATAGACAATAATCGAACACAACTCATTCTGATACCACTTGTTAGGGTTAGCGCAAAAGATATCAATTAAATGCAAATAAAGATTAAACAAAGGAATGGAAATACACAAAAATAATAATAGTGAGAGACAAGTTTGAAAGTGGTTCACCCAAACTCGGGCTACATCCACCAAATAGAGAGTCCAATATTATTATCCAATAAATCAAACAAATTACAACCAACAATCCCTGCAACTCAATACCGCTGCAAATGCTACAATATAATATTAGAAACCCTAACCCTTAGCCACTTTTATCAAGCCTTATGTTGGTTACAAAAATAGGTTTTTTTTATGTTGGTCAGTAGAAAAATAGCACCCGATGCCTTTATAAAATAATAAAAAACCATGTGAGGTTTCCAGGACATTGCCCCTGAGCCCCCACGGGGGCACTACCACTTGACCCTGCCCTGTATTGCAACAGGGAGCGCGCCAGGGGCATTGCCCCTGAACCCCGCAAGTGGCGCTTCCCCTTGACCCTGTAGGAATTTGGGGGGAAACCACGTCGATAAAAGTGGGATAAATTTAACCTCCGAGTCTGATTAGGCTCCATATAACAACAATGACAATATGAACTCAAATGACTCCAACTAGACTAATTACATCATAAAATGGTCTATTATGACCTTATTACATGATATTTAGACTCAACACACCTTAAACCAAACTTAAGACCATATTTACTCGACTTGACATGGTGCCCTTGTACCATACACCCGGGCTGAAAAAGAACTGAAGTCCCTTGAGGACTGTACTACACCATTTCTTTGCTTGATCATCTTGTCTTCTTTCTCTCCACATGCTCCTCCACCTGGTAGTCCTTTCCACTAGGTCAATTACTAAGACTTTGCATCATCCTTTGCCCTGTTGAACTAGTTATCACCTTGGTACTGCTCCATCTTCACAATCTGACCTGTGGTATGTCCTCTGACCTTCTCCACATTTGAAGCTGATGTTGTACCTGCTCCTTGACCTACAACCAAATCACTTCCATTCTTACATGGATTGATCTTCATCTCAACTTTGTTTGTGTGCTCAAATATGGCCACAATCCTTGGTAACTTATCTTCAACCCCTTCACTATTCCTCTTTACCTCTGTTCTCAATCTCTCTGCCACTAAGACCTCTATGCTATCAGGTCTACCATCCTCTTTGCTGACAAACTTTTGCTACCTACCATCCTCTTGTCCAATCAGTGGATAAAGTATCTTTCCTGCCATGACCTCGCTAGGCCTCTTTATCCAATCTTGCCTTTCCTCGATCACTAGGGTCTCTGCCCCAAGAATCTCTGTCTTGCCAAATTCATAAACCTCTGTGTTGTCAGATTTACACACATCTTGTCCCATCAATGGACAAAGCATTGTTTCTAGCACAATCTCATCATGTTTTCCTAACTCATCTTGCATCTTCACAAGGAATTCATCCTTGATCTTCCCTATCTCAGACTTTGACACTAGCTCATTATCCTTTCCTTCCAATCTCAGTTCATTCTCTACCTTTTCATCTCAGTTTCTCTTCAACACTGAATCATCCTTCACACTTACTGTCTACACATCTTCTTCTTGTTTATCTTCCTTAAACTTTATGAACTCCTTCCTTCCTAACATAATCACCCTTGCTGCCTTACTTTGTCCATCATTTTCTACCAATGGATTCAATGTAAAGGAAACCCCATCCTTGTCAATCTGATAGGTGTTATGTCTTCCATCATATAAGGCATGTCTTTCAAATTGCCATGGTCTCCCTAGTCATAAGTGACAACAACACATAGGCAACACATCACATAAGATCCTATCCTTATAGCCACCAATATGAAACTCAACAAAAGCTTTCTCCTTAACCAAAAGAGATTGTTCATTGTTCAACCAAAAAACATTACTCTCTATTTTCCTTTGCCATGTTATCTTTTGGATGCATCTTGTCTTTTCAACTTCCAACTATTCTCTTCTTCAATCTTCAACTCTTTACCCTCAAAAGATCTACAGCCTAATCTCTGATACTAATTGATACAGAGTAGGGGTTAATACCTCAAAACAAACTCACTCAAAATACCTAGAAAGCCTTAACTCATCAAATCATGGGCCATCCTTCACAAACTGCTCCCTTTCCTAGTAGCCCTACAAACTTGATTTTTCTAGCATATATTTTGGAGAAGGCTCTCAAACCCAAAATAAATTACCTTTCAAGATACCCATTAAGGATTTCTTCAACATACCAAGAATTAAGATAGGGTTGTTTTGAAACACCTTAGCTCAAAATTGACTGTCCTCTATTTTCTCAGCCTGATTAGGCCACTTTTCCAAAGCAAGTCTATAAAATCCTTCATCCAAACTACCAAAACCTATTCCACCACTCTTATCAGGTCACCAATAGACATAATCAATAGTTTTTGGCCAATGAAAAGCCTCCCACTTCACCTAACCACTATACACTTGCTCTAGGCCTGTTTTAGGCTTGTTTCAATGAGGGTTTATTGAAAATATGACTTCCACACCTTGCCACACCTTGACAATGGTTCAAATACCTTGTATTGGACTTGCACATGCTCAATCTATCAATTGGAATGGTTCACCAACATTATTTTGCCAAACTCTACCTTCTAACCATCAAATTTGCTTAAAAATGAAGGCTTTGCCAGCCTAGGACATCACCACACATCCATCACATCCACACCCCTACTCATGCACACCATACCCAAAGAAAGCCTACTCCTACATATGCCATTCCACCAACTTGTAGCATTTTTCATAGGGTGGAATGGCCTAGGCATCCATTTTTTACCCTCAAACCCTTAAGACAAGGTTACAGACCAGTCCTCAAAAAAATGATAATAAAATTCTTAAAACTCTATGAAATCCTTCTAAACCAAATCCAAATTGGATTTAACACATATATCTACCAATTCCACTGGACTTTAGACTAAAAACAAATAGTATGGGGTCGTACAAGTCTCTGTAGGAGCAGAAAAGTAGTCAAAACTCAGAAAACAAAGCTTTCTTTATTGTTTTTCCATTCAAAATATCCTCTCTCCCTTTGTTCAAAGTTTACAAAGCATATTTAACCTTCAACAACCACAACCAACTAGAAACCAATGGCCACAACCAATTTTTGAACTACTTGACCCTTCAACTTCCACTTTTTACACTTTTTTGTATTTTGCCCATTACAAAATAAGACAATATGAACTCAAATGACTCCAACTAGACTAATTACATCATAAAATGGTCTATTATGACCTTATTACATGACATTTAGAATCAACACACCTTAAACCAAACTTGAGACCATATTTACATGACTTGACATGGTGCCCCTGCACCAAATTCCAAATCCATCAAAAGAGGAGTATGATCTGATTCAATTCTTATGAGTGCCAAGAGGTTGCATTTGTCTAATATAGACTAGTTGGATGAAATTAGAAACCTATCCAATCTAATCTGAATAAGATTGTTTCCTTCTCTTTTGTTGGACCAAGTGAACAAGGAACCACCCAACTCAATATCCATAAGATATCCTTCAAAGAGAAAGTTAGATAGATCTGCCATATTATTTAAAAAGTCCATGACTCCCCCATTTTTTTGAAGGGTAGAGGGGGGAATTAAAATCCTTCACCACCATCCATCTATGTTTTTGAAAACTTTGTTTGAACAAATTTAATTCCTCCCACAATTCTTTCTAAGAGGTCTAGTATTGGGAGCATAAACATTAGATAAAATCCAAGTATCACCAGAAATTTCATGCTTGAAAAGGACATTGAGAAAATTCTTGTGCTTACAAATTAAAGTACCTTCCTATTGTGATGTTCACAACATGCCCCATTTTACTCCTTAGCAAAATGAGGACCCCTGTTGTGGCTTTGCTTTTGCTTGCCATTTTGCTTCTTTTTTTGTTTTTGTGGGTTTGTCTAGTGGTAAAGGGAAGAGAGGGTTTAAATTGCAAACTTTGTTAAAAATAGAGAAAAAAAATGCATTTTCAGTATCAGGGCATAATATGGTTGGATTCCTTGTTAAAAATGAGCTAGGGTTACTTTTTGAACCATCTTAAAATTTGCCATATTTTGCAAGTTATGATCATTTTGGTAAAATGTACAAGGGAGGGGTTTGTTGTTTGCACATACAAGTCTATTTGAACATCGGGTTCATATACAGGGTTGTTTGCATGTTGGGTCGCTTGCATGTTGCATATACAATCCCTTTTGTATATTGCTTTCATATACAAAGCCGATTGTATGTCTGTTTCCTTGTATGCATTTTAATAAAGGTTCTATGTATACATACAAGGTGGACCCGAAGTAGTTTAGTGTCGAAATGGATAGATGTTCTAAATCCGTTGCATGTATCTCACGTTTGTATGTTTGGCAGGTCAAAACATACATGATAAAGATACAAAGGCTATATACATTGGGCAGACTCGAAAAGGTTATTGAACATGGTTAAGTCGTTGCATATTTTGTGCTTTGTATATTGAGGATATACAAAGACATCATACAAGCCACAGACGCTAAAGAAAGTTAAAGAGAGTTAATTCAATGTATGTTTATGCTTTGTATGTATCTTACATGCAAAGCTGATATGCATCACAAATATACATTGTGCGAAACTAAAAAGTTTATGAAATACGGTTAAATCATTGTATGTGTCCGGGTTGTATATTTTAGCATCCATTGTGATATACATTGAATATATGCAAACGCCGGATGCGAAAGGTTATTAAAAGAGAAATAATGCTTGTACATTCTAGGGGCTTTTTGTATATTTTGAAGCATGTATTGTAGAGTGCATACAAGCCAGAATCCAAAAGAAATTAGAATCCGATGAATGCAATGTATCAAAATTTGAATGTATATTAAGAGATACATTGCACTTTATACTTAGCCGATATGCAATGCGGAACTAGGAAGAGTTTTAAATCCACTTAACACAATGTATCACATCCGGCTTGTATATCAAAGATACATTGCGATATGCATTGCTTTATGCATACAGGCCGGATTTCAAAGGAGAATTCAATATGGAGAAATCATTGAATATTTTGAGTGCTTGCATGTTCGATAACATACATTTTAGAGTGCATACAATGCGGAATCGAAGAGAAATTAAAATTTGGTTAAGCGCTTGTATGAAAGTTTGAATGTATATTTAGAACATACAAGCCAATATACATTACAGAATGAACATTGCGCGGAATCGGGAGATAAATAAATTGTCGTTTGCAGCAGCGATAGGTCCGAAAGTAACATACAATTGTGTTTGTATGTATTGAGCTGATATACAGGGCCTTATACATACAATGCAGATGCAAGGGGAAATTTAAATACCGATAGTTCTTTGTATATTTTGGGTGCTTGTATGTTGGATATACAATGTGATATGCAAAGGGAATTGGGCATGCAATATACAAGGAAATGGGCGGGAACACAAAGTGATAAGATTTTGAAGCTATTTTGAGCCTAAGTGCATATTTTCGGTTAGCGATGGTTGACCCGGCTAGTTTAGCGTTGTATATGCATTTTAGACATGCGATTTTCACGAATTTAGGGCCCGATTTCTGCGTTTACACTATCACGGCAGGATTTAATAAATCTCTAATTTCCTCCCAATTTATTAAGTGAAATGATACTTATTGCTTGTCTGTTTTTGCAGGTTTGCAAGATTAAAGGAGCTATTTGGAGTAGCTAAGAATTACAGGGTCGCTGACATGCAGTGGCGATGTGCAGGTGAAACTTAAAGACGGACCAGATCACAGCAGGCGAGGAAGATAAGGATGGAGTGAAAAAAGTCAAAGGCCTTCATTGCAGCAAACAATATAAGTTATTATTGAGGTTTCCAGAAGTGCATATTTCACTCAGATTTGATGTATGCTCAGAGATATTTTTGGAGACTTATTTTCTAACATTTATTGTTGTAACCAGAGGTTTGAACCATTGCTTAACTAGGGTTTTGAGCTGTATTGAGGACAGAAAAGTCTATATATTGTGCCTCTGTACACTGTAATACTTTACACATGGATTTTTAGAAATAGCTAGCAGTTGTAATTTCTATCAGCATTTAGAGTAGAGGGACCTTTTAGTTTAGGAGTAGAAGGAGGTTGCCTGTGTCTGCAACAAGGAGCGAGTGGAATATCCTACCTCCTTGTTGTATCTGTAAAGCTTGTAAGTTTTCTATAAAGTGATCAATGAAGCTAAGAGTCATTCAGACATTGTAAATCTTATATGACTGTTTGTTTCTAATACAATTGAATCTAGAATTTTGCATCTATCTTCTGAGTGTTTTCTGGCTCTTCATTGTGTTTGAAACATTTTCTCTTAGAGCTTGCAATTTTAAGTGTATGTAAAAATGCTCAGAACTTACATTTATGGTTTTATTCTGTGGACTTGATCAAATTGCTATATGATTTACAAAGTACATAACAGAACAATTAGATCCTTTGGTAGAATGAATGATGTTTAGATTAGATCTTTCTAAACTTTTCCCAACCCATCTGAAAATACTTAGCTTAAAACGTAGAAATTTGAAGGAAATTTGTCTCATATTTGAAAAAACATGCATAACTAAGTTGAAAGTAGACAGTTTTCATAAATATTTAAGAGGAGAAAGCTTGCAATAATATAAATCATTTAAAGATTTGTAGAACAGTAACAAGTTTATGCAAAAGGGAATGAATAACATACTGATATTTATGATCTTTTGCATAGTTTGAGTCCAGTAAACCATCAAGAAACCCTAAATCATGTAAGGCCCCTTGAACATTATAGCTTCACATCAACCAACTGAATTTGCCCAACAGGTCAAGACCTGACCATATTAAACTTGGGATTAAGCGAATCTTAACCGATTCCTTCATATCTTTCAAGTCAGTTAGGTTCATTTTATGTGAATTTTAACTATTGTTATGACTACGTTAAAACAATCATCAACACTTCCAAAACTGACGTGTTCCACATTGTGATAACACCCCCTGATGCTCATTGCACATCAACAATGTGGAACTCCACAAAAGGCTAAGTTTTCTTACTAATAAAGGAGAAAGAATTCAAAGTCATTTATGTTTCCTGTAATAACAAAATGTCCAGATCAAGATCTTTCAGGAATTTCTGTAAGATGATTTTCTTGTGAGCGTTGTTGATCCCTCTTATATTCCATGAGGTTATTTTCATTTTTTTTACCTTCCTAGAGCATGAAATGTCTAGAGTTTTTTGTTTTGCATTAGCTACTTCCCTTGTTGCCTCTTTCACTCTTGTTTCCCCATGGTTCCTCTTTCCAGGTTTGGAATCCACTCCTAAGCCCACTATTTTTCTTTGTTCTTTGTTTTTGAATGTCTTTTCCCTTTCCCATTTGTGGAGTTGAAGGGTTACAGAGGTCTCAATGTTCTTTCATGTTTCCTCCTTCTGATGTGGTAGTCTTTATGGAGAAGAAGGAGGGGTCCTTATCACTATCTCTCCCCTAGGAGAGACATTCCTTCACCTTCAATCATAGTAGTTGAAGATTCCACTGTAGCATTTGGTGGGTACCCTTTAGTAGAAGGGTCCAACTTTCTGAATATGTATTGCCCTATTTTACTCCCTATTGTAGTAGGCACATGGGGATCTACATTTATTTTAGGAGGTTCTATTTATCCCTCCTCTAGATTGTTAGTCATTCTAGGAATCAAAACCTATGAAGTAGGGATAGAGGTTCCCTTTCCTCAACACTCAGTTTGCACATTTTTCTTTTATTTTTCATTGTTGTTTCATCAGTATAGCTCTTATATTTTTCCATGCTAGGACAAATATTAATCAAGTGGCTTGCTTTAAAATAATTCTAGCAGAAATGGGATAGGTTTTCATATAGGATGCTTTGCGTCTAATGTCCAAGATTTGACCCACCACAATGGAATTTGGGAGAACTTTTCTAAGCTTCACATTCATACATCTCACAAAAACTAATCTACTTTTGTATCTTGTGACATTATAAAGGGTCAAGAAATGACCAAACTAGTTAGCTATATTTGCAATAATCTCCTCATCCCAGTACTCTAAAGGGAGGCCAAAAAGATGGATCTAGGTTGGATCCATAGTTGAAAGGTCGGTGTTAGGGTCAAAGCCTAGATTTCACTTGCAATGTGAAAGATTAGATTTCTTGAAAAACCTAGGGCCACTCACCAGAATCTAGGTGTAGTCCTACTTGAGAGAAAATGAGAAAAGGAATAGTCCCTTGGGAAGGGAACTCACCTCCACACTCCCTATAACTCTCCATTTAGAGATTATCCATATGTGAACCAATTCTGTGTTATGACATCTTCCCAAAAATCTACCCATCAATGTATTGTCTATTTTGAAGATAATCATGTCGATGGTTTGGTCCTCAATCTTCAAGGATATGCCTTCCTTTAAAGAGCTAAATAATACCCTTTCCTCTCCATCTTTAGGAATGGTTGATTTGAATAAATATATCTAAGGAACTATGTCCTAGATTCATCCTCTTCAAGATCTTTCTGGATAGAACCCCTAGTTGATGAAGGTGAGGACCCATGTGGAGGTACCCCACCTATGTGCTCACCATTTACAACAATAATGTTTTCCTACTCAAACCTTGGAGAGTGCATTTCAAAAATTTGAGTCTGCTATTGTGTTGTTCCTTATGCATTATATAATTAGGTTCTTGTTATGTCTATATTTATACAAACTTATTGTAAGATTCCTCATTAATGGATGATGTTTTATGTGTTTTTTACAAAAAGGTTTTCCCCACGTAAATAATGTGTTTTTGTGTATTCTATATATTTTTTCTGCATTATTTTCTATTTCACTTTTAAAAATTTAGATGCTTATAAGATCCTAACTTCTATTATCTCTTCATTAGGTGTATTCCAAAACTTCTATCCTGAAATGTGGGAGTGTCAAAATTTCCTCTCAAAAATGAACTTTAGCTATTGATCTCAATTCATCGGATAATGAAGAATACTTATATAACTATATTATTTTAAAATTTGTTAGGTTATATAATGTGACTTATTTTTTCTGCCTATTTTGAGTAGTTTTTTAATAAATGGAGGATATGTGTATTTAGTAAAAGCATGTTTACATTAGACAAAATTCTAAAAAACATAAATATTTAATCTAAGTATAGTTCTTATTATTCCATTTATATTAATATATAGAGAAAATATGAAATAATTCAAAAAATAGAGTTGAATCTAAAAGGGCTCTGCAACATAACTAAAAACAAAGGCTATTAGCCAAGTTCATCCCCATATCAACTCATGACATCAAAAAATAGTCCCAAACCATAGGATGGAGTAGAGAAAAACCAAGTGGCCTGCAAGCCAATGATCAACATAGAGAAAAAAAGGGCAATTATATGTACAAATCCCATACATAAAAAAAATTAGACATGGAATAGCATTATCAAATCACCTAACAAAAGGTAACATAGCATTATCAATCGCCACCTTTACCATGTTAAGTTAGCTTAGCCTTTAGTGTGGTGATAAGATAGGCATTGGTGGAACTCACCATCAATAATGGCTCAAGATTTTCTCCCCACATCAAAGTTTCTATTACCACTTGGACCTCTATCATGTTGATCACCCTTACTGGTTCTGCAACTATACATAAGGGAGTATGCATATCAATGGTATTTTCCCAAGGCATGAGAGGATACTAGCACAAAGAAATATGCAAAAACACTCATTCCACCTCACTAACCAAAGAAAAATACATATCCAGTAACTCCTGGAAGGCACCAACCTAAACAAAACCCCCAAGATTCAAGCTACATTTACACCACTTCAACATACTATGTCATCACATACAAATTACCCTTGAAGGTTTTCTTAATGTAAATCATAGTCGAATCTTGAATCACCAACTTATCCTAAAGGTAGGATTGGAGCTACATGACAAATTTAGCACCAATGTCTATATTTACTCAAGTTGTGCCTTTTATTGTTAATATATGTTTTTCTTCAATTTAAAAAGAAAACTTATAATATTGTATTAGAGAAGATAAATTCTTCAAAATATAAATTTTCCATACTTTATATATTCTTCTTATTCTTATTAATATACTTTCTTCAATTAAAAAAACTCATAATTTTACATCAGAGAAGACAAATTCTTTGAAATATAAACTATATATACTCTATATATTATTTTTATTATTATTAATATATGTTTTCCTTTGATTTAAAAAAAAACTCATAATCTTATATTACAGAAGAAAAATTCTTCTCTAAATATTTTTTTGTTTTTCTTCAATTTAAAAAAATTATAATATTGCATTAGAGAAGACAAATTCTTTGAAATCTAAATTCTACATACTTTATATATTCTTTTTACTTCAATTTAAAAAAAATCAAAATCTTACACTAGAGAAGACATTTTTTAAAATCTAAACTTTGTATACTCTATATATTCTTTTTATTATTATTAATAAATATTTTTCTTCAATTTAGAAAAACTCATAATCTTACATTAGAGAGAACAAATTCTTTGAAATCTAAATTCTAAATACTTTATATATTCTTCTTATTATTATTAATATACTTATCATTAGAAATGGCTTCCACTCCACTCCCACTTGAAATATTTGATTGCCTCTATGTCCTTTCCCATGGCCTCCCAAGAGGATTTCCCTCCCCTCATGTCCATTCTTGGTCTTGTGGGGGAGTGTGTTGCTAGTGGTAGGAATAGTTTTGCTCCCACTCCAAATGCTTCAGATGGCCTCTCTACTTTTGTGTCATCCACGCCCCATAAGGCCTCTCTTAGTGATCTCATGGGTTCTACTAGTGCTCTTATGTGGTGAGTGTGAGATCACGATGAGCCAAACAATAGCAATGAAAAAAAACCTACTAGATGTAAAAGTGCTAACATTTAGACCTATATTCAGATTTGGATGGAAAAAGAGTTAATCTTTCTAACTCAAATATGGACTCCCTCCAAAAATTCCTTGAGATTACCATAGAATTAGGCAAGTGGGAGTCCTATAAATTTCCAAAGAAACTTGCAAAACCACTTATTTAATGTTATCCTAACATTATCCATGACTTCATCATTGTCAAGCACAATGGGCAGCGCATCACAGAGATGCACAATGAATTCCAATCTATTCACCAGACTCAAATGACTATAAATGATACTGTCAAGTCTGAGTCAACTGACATTCAGGCCATCATAAGAAATGAGTCATTGGTTATTCAATCTACAGCCCAGACCGCACGTCAGGTTGTAAAAATAAAGAATTTTCCTTCTAATTCTAAAGGATACCTTAAGGCACAGTATGAAGGTATAGAAATGAAAGAAGTAACTTTCCCACAGTTAGTTCAATTTTTAGAACAAATTAATACTGACATTTGTGATGAAGCAAAAGCTAAAAAGGAGATTAAGAAAGTGCAACCAATTTTGTCTACTACAATCTGCTCCAGACTTAATGATGAAGTAAAAGATTCCTGTGAAGGTTGCTTCAAGGATAAGTCTCGGAAGAGCTTTAAGAAAAAGGATAAAAGGCTAGATATCCGAGATAAAAGTTTCAAAAAGAAACGAAAGAAAGGATTCTTTCGGAAAAAGGATAACCAAAAGAAGGGTAGCAAATGGAAGCCAACCTGCTACATCTGTAAAGGAGAACACTTTGCTAACAAGTGTCCTGAAAGGAAAAAGAAAAAGGGTAGAGGAAAAATCTGAGCGGCAAAAGCTCATGGAGTTACCAAAGATCATGTATATATAGATGACTACCCCTCTGACTCAGAAGACATAGTAATCTCTTCAAGTTCTGACTATTCAGAGTCTTCTGATGATACTTACCTTTCTGCAGAAGAAGAGGAAGTCTCAGCTAAAATGAATCAGATGACCCTGTCAAAATCTGATTCCGAAGATTCCTCTGGCAGTGAGATTTCATTCTATTGCCGAATGTTCCGAGATAGCACTAGAAATGAATTAGATCAGGTAGTGGATCAGATAGTGCAGATTGAAGCCCAGTTGCATGCCATGAACATGGGCCCAGAAACATGGAAGAAATGCTTTTGGATTATACTCAGAAGTTTTCTGTTCTCGAAGAATTCCAGACCAAGCATGCTCACTAGCATCAGTTTCTACGATCTTATAACCTGGTCCTGGCAACTTGAGAGGAGGCAATTGAGAGCACTTCTTTTTAATGTTCATGATTAACTGGTCATGAAACTTTGTCCAAGGAGGTGGCTTCTTACTTAATAGCTTATTCAGGTGTAACCGGTCTTCGGCTAACTTATGATAGAAACCAGCAATGTAGTTTACCAGACCCAAAAATCTTTGTAGTTCCTTGACGTTGGTTACTGGCAGATGAGCAATTTTGCAAAGAATATGAGGTTGAGCCTCCATTCTCCCCCCCGGAAGAAGCTTGATGCCAATGAAAGTAATGGATGGTTGGGCAAAAACAGACTTTGCAGGATTGACCGCTAGACCATGATGTTGGCAGACAGAGAGGAACTGGCGAAGGTGTTCCTGGTGGGAAACCATTTCGGGACTGAACACAAGGATGTCATCAATGTAAGGCTGGATGAATTTTGCAAAAGGTCGGAAAATGATATCCATTTTTTGTTGAAAAATGGAGGGAGCTGTTTTAATACCAAAAGGGAGGACCTTCCATTCATACAGACCTTGAGGAACTGAAAAAGTAGTTTTAAAATAATCCTTGGGCTTTAAACTTATTTGCCAGTATCCTTTGGTAAGATCAAATTTAGAATAGACATTGCTTCCTTGGATGGATTGCCAGATATGGTCTTTACTAGGCAAAGGATGGCGATGATCCACAAGACATTCATTTAAAGGTTTATAATTAACAACCAGGCATTTTTCAGGCAACTCAATACCATTTTCATCAATCTTAGGAACATACATAGCATGGCAAGAAAATGGAGAGTCAGATACCTGGATTAGACCTTGCTCTAAAAGAGATTGGATTTCCTTTTGACAGATGACGGTTTCAGCGGCAGACATTAGGAAGTAATTTGCTTTGGCTTTTGGCAGAAGTTCATCCCCATTATTATCTTTTTTGAAAGGGAGATCACAAGTTAAATTGCGCTGATGTTTGGATAGATCTTTTGTCATCACAGTATTTTCAAAATCAGCTTTAAGCTAGGCCAAATAATCTTCTCTGGCTTGAAACTGTTTAGCAAGGTAGACTTGACTGACAGGGTTTTTGTGCTTGGTTTTATCCTTGGGAACCAAGGTGGAAAAGGAGAGAGACTGATAGACTTGGGGAATTTGATACAGGCCTTTAAAAAGCAAGAAATCTTTATCTATAATAAAAGGCTCCCATTCCCTGATCGCATTACTACCAAGAACCCCATCATAATCTTCAACTTCATATTCAACAAATAGAATATTGGTAGGATGTTCTTCGCAACCTATTTGGATAGGGGCAATACAGAAGGATGAACTTCCTTCGGTTTCTTGGTTTGCAAAAGTAATTTTAGTACTTCCTTTTCTCCAAGCATCTTCGGGAAAAGCATTTCTTCTGGCTAAATTTAGGTCAGCACCAGTATCAATCAGAAAAGCAAGGGGATATCCCTGAATACCTCTAAAATGGATAGTTAAGATAACAGAAGGACATATAGAGGTTATTTTAGCAGTTCTACAATAAGTTTTTAACATATTCACTCGACTGCTAGATCCGGTTTCTCTAACTGGAGAACCTATAAAGGCTTCATCACTTAAATACCTAAGTGGATCACTTTCTTCAAGAGGTTCTTCCTTTGGACGGATGAGAGGCTGACTTCGGATATAGGAAGATACAGGAGCTTGGATTTCATCCAGGGATCTGGATATGACAAGACTATAAGGTTTTTCTTCACAAAACAGCTGGTTCTCCCTAGCCTGGGATTGGGTTGACAATTGAATGGAACCAGTGGAATTAAAACGGTTTATGAACTTATCCAACTCAGGAGAAGATTCAACTTCCTCATTTAAACAAGTATTTTCTTCTTCTTCTATTTCTAGAATTTCAGCTTGAGCTTGGGAAATTACCTTGAGAAGAAAATCCTTTCGGTGTCAACGCCAGAGTCGACGAGCCATACTTCCTGGAGCTGGGATTCCAGAATACCCCTTTCTGAGAGAGGTACTGTTGAAGAAAAACTTCTCTGTGAAGAAACAATGGAGGAGTCTGTAGGAGGGATGCCCCTTGGGTACCAAGGAGAAGGTCGATATCCATGTGATCCGACCATTCTTTCAGAAGGTCTGGAAATTGACCTACTAGGCACTGAATCCCTTTTTTGTAGAAGATACAGCTTTCTGGCCCGAAGCTGTTCTAACTTTGCTGATAATTTCTTCCATGTTTCTGGGCCCATGTTCATGGCATGCAACTGGGCTTCAATCTGCACTATCTGATCCACTACCTGATCTAATTCATTTCTAGTGCTATCTCGGAACATTCGGCAATAGAATGAAATCTCACTGCCAGAGGAATCTTCGGAATCAGATTTTGACAGGGTGATCTGATTCATTTTAGCTGAGACTTCCTCTTCTTCTGCAGAAAGGTAAGTATCATCAGAAGACTCTGAATAGTCAGAACTTGAAGAGATTACTATGTCTTCTGAGTCAGAGGGGTAGTCATCTATATATACATGATCTTTGGTAACTCCATGAGCTTTTGCCGCTCGGATTTTTCCTCTACCCTTTTTCTTTTTCCTTTCAGGACACTTGTTAGCAAAGTGTTCTCCTTTATAGATGTAGCAGGTTGGCTTCCATTTGCTACCCTTCTTTTGCTTATCCTTTTTCTGAAAGAATCCTTTCTTTCGTTTCTTTTTGAAACTTTTATCTCGGATATCTAGCCTTTTATCCTTTTTCTTAAAGCTCTTCCGAGACTTATCCTTGAAGCAACCTTCACAGGAATCTTTTACTTCATCATTAAGTCTGGAGCAGATTGTAGCAGACAAAATTGGTTGCACTTTCTTAATCTCCTTTTTAGCTTTTGCTTCATCACAGATGTCAGTATTAATTTGTTCTAAAAACTGAACTAATTGTGGGAAAGTTACTTCTTTCATTTCTATACCTTCAGCAACCATATTCTCCAAGACTTTCTTATGATAAAATTCTCCAATAGTGGAACCAAAACTTTTCAGAAAAGTTGTATACATTAAATCATGCTGCTGCTCATGACCAGAGAGATAAAAATGCTCATACTGTTGCTTACAGTATGTTTTAAAGTTTCGGAGATCTTTACACTTATTTTTTATGGACTTTTGATATTCCAATTTCTCCATAACATCTCTTTTTCCTACAAACATTCTGAGCAGTTGTGCACATACCTGATCTGTTCCACTATCCAGTAGTCTTTCTTTGTAGTCATCTTCCAGACGTTCCCACACATGCTTTGCTGTGTCGGTCATTGCATTGAGAGCTTGCTTGATAACTTCTTTTTCATCTGCATCTGGATTGGTAGACATATAGTTAGTTATCCAAGACCGCATAGCATCTATTCCTCGAGTATTTTCTAATACTTCGAGTTTATCAAAGTTTACCAGTGGGGGTGTATCAGCCTTGTATGTCTGGATGTTTTTGAAAGGATCATTATCCTTAGGACTACTTCCTGACCCTCGAGCCATTTGAACTGAACCATGAGAGGGTGGCTGTTCCTCATACTTTCCTGTCTGACGATTGTAGACTTTAAGTTCTTCAGCTAATGAAGGTTTTGGTTGAAGACTAGGACCTTCATACTGTGCCTTAAGGTATCCTTTAGAATTAGAAGGAAAATTCTTTATTTTTACAACCTGACGTGCGGTCTAGGCTGTAGATTGAATAACCAATGACTCATTTCTTATGATGGCCTGAATGTCAGTTGACTCAGACTTGACAGTATCATTTATAGTCATTTGAGTCTGGTGAATAGATTGGAATTCATTGTGCATCTCTGTGATGCGCTGCCCATTGTGCTTGACATGGAGATCAGCATTATTAATCTGGCTACCTAGCACATCCATTTCTATCTTAAGTTCATTTCGAACTTTTAAGAGATTATCTCGCTGCCTTTCAAAAGCAGCATCATGCTCTAATTTCCATATTTTAGACTTATGCTTAAAGGCTTCATAACTCTCCTTTAACTCTATTAATTCCTTCTTGATAGTAGCTGCCCATTCATCAGAGAGTCTTCGTTCTAACTTTTCTAAGGTCTGAACCACAGTATGGAAATTCTCTTGATGGCTAAGATGTGCTTTCTGTGATTTTACAGCTTCGATCTCTGCCCATTTTTTCCTATCTTCAGCTAGCAACAGGGATTTTCTGAGACAAAGGTTTGTCCAGTTCAACAGGTTACTCTGGCTAGGAGCGTTGTCTCCTAACGGGAAAACATGCAAAGGCCAACAGTTGACTTTATAATGACCATTAGTGTCAATCAACATGAAATCATGAAAGGGAGGTATTCTACCAGGTATTGTACAAGGACCTCATGGAGTATCTACAATTTTAAGATTTTCCTCACTTATATTTTGCTCAGGTAAGGCAACTGACCTTGCTGACATCATACGGACCTTACCGGTTTTTGGTGGGAAAACACACGAACAATCTTCACATTTGAAAAGACCATTTTCTAACTCTGAAAATCTTTGATGGTTACAGGTGGCCTTTTGAATAGGAAGACTGGTTTGAGGCAAACTGGTTTGAACTGGGAAACTGGTGTTTCTACTAACAGTGGGTATCTTGAACAAACTTTCAAACCCTTTGTTAGGTTGCAAACGAACAGATTGAGATCTGGGAAGAACAGACGGAAACGTTTGCATAGATGGACTAGGCTGGGTTAAATTAAAAGAAACTTCTCGACTCAGAGATGGAGAAGATAACCCTCTGCTCAGAGGACGACTCTCTGATTGAGAACTACTTGCAAATTTTATGACAGCCTGATCATCCAATTCTTCAATTGAGATTCCTCTCAGTCTAGAACTTGATCCACTTCCAGCATCAGAATTTTCTGAATCCCATAACTCAACAGCCCATTCTTCTGGCATTTTAATATCCTTATGCCTTACAATTTTTGGTGTTGTTAGTTGAGTAGTATCGCTAGAGGATGTCCACAATGTAGACAAACCTTCAAGAGCTCGTTTGGGATTTATCATTAGAGGCATTACCTTATTATACAGACGGTAATGGACAAGGAAAACCAGGGAGTGATCTACGGAGTTCTTTTTCATGAACAAATTCATAGTTTGAAACTTATACTCTAGGACATCTCTGAGATTCTCATCCTTCAGACTTACAAGGAAATCTAAAAGACAATCTACAAAGATCAGACCTTTTGCCATTGAGTCACAACCTGCGCCTAACAGGGAATGTGATAACTAAATTTAATAAAATGAAAAGGGTTTGTAGGGGAAACTATCGAGATTCTAAAAAAATAACACATGCCTTATTATAAATTTAATATGTAATTATTATTAATTTTCTACATACACTATGTTTGATTTCTTGATAAATATACATATTGAAAAATATTCATAACTTTCAAATTGTTTATCCTTTTTTAAATCTAATTTAAATGTGTCACATTCTAGGCCTTATTGTCTATAGGTTTTAAGAAAAAAGTTTTTTTTAACCAAGTTAGGTTGGTCGGAAATTATTTTGTAATATTTTTTAAAAAGTTAGTAAAAAATTCATAAATAATTTCTTATTAAAATCTTTTTAAAATATATGTTACATCTTCTCATGTGTTGTTTACTTAAATCTAAAGCTTGGAGGAAAAATATTTTCTTTTGCTCATACTTAGGTTGGCCAAAATTACACCTACTTTTAAAGTTTTTCTAAAAGCATTAGTAGTGCCTCATTGAAATATCTAATTTTCACCAAACTAATTTTATTTATTTTTAAAAGTACTATCGGATAAACTATATTCAATTTCCTACAACTTTTATTACTACCTTATTTTTTTTTATTGTTTAGATAAACTCATTTAATTTTTGACGTGAATTTATTTAAAACTATTTTTAGCATTTTCATTGCCACTTAGGGGTATTGCTTGGCCCATTCATGATTGTGCACTCAGTTGGGGTTCATTTTGGATGTTTTCCTATCTAAGTGGGGGTTGGTCACTATGTTGTGCAAGGATTCCTTTGCTTATGTGGCAACCAAGTCTAGGTTTTAGGATGTAGTATGTCTAGGTGATCATTCCTCTCCTCAAGATAAGCCCCTTCCTTGTGCATGATCGTTGATGATCACTTTTGGTGAGGAGGTACTAGAGTGTGAGGTTTAATTCATAACCAAGGGTTTAATTTATCACTTCAACAGGTCTTGGTCTAGTTTACTAGAGTTTCATGATTGGTTTACATATTTTTGGCACCCTCTTATTTAGGGTTGTCTTGAAATTTACCCTTGTGTTATGGGGTTCTTCATTGTTGTTTTTAATAATGACAATGATCACAATGCTATTCTCAATGGTCAATCTTGGGTTTGGGGGCAACATTCTCTCCTATTGAAGCCTTGGTACCCTTCATTCAATCCTACTACCAAATCATTCAATGTTGTAGGTTGCCAAACCTTCCTCTACAATTTTGGAAAAAATCATGCTACAAAGTGATTGGTGATTCTTTGGGGTACTTCTTGAGGATAGATCATGTTCCGACATTCTTTACTCACATGACCTTTGCTTGCATATTAGTGGATCTTGACTTATCTTAAGCTCTTCCTATTGATATTGTTATTCAAGTGGCTAACCATCCTTGGGTTTAGCCTTTAGGCTATAGGGGATTGATCTTTCGATGTCATTTATGCTTCATGACAAGTCACCTCATTTATGCTTCATGACAAGTCACCTAGCTTCAAGTTGTGCCCATTCCAAATAAAAGTTTGGTGGTGGTACCTCTTGGTGGAAGGGTGCTCGATCACACCACTTCACTATTGAATTCCCTCTTTAGGACCCTAATGGTGATGACTCTTCATGTGTTCTAATTGATCCTTTTGATGATACCAATCTTGCCTCTCACGTGGTGGCCTCTCTTGGTCCTACATCACCTCCTGTGCATGATTCTATTTTGTGTCTAACAAATGATCTTGATTTTCTGATTCTTATAGAATTATTTTCTCTAACAATAGTTACATCTGATGGGTTGGTTTCCTCTCTAATTTTTGGCCCTATTCTTGTGGATGACCCTAGTTCTTAGACTATTGTATAAAAAAGGAGAAAATTCCCTCCTAAATCTGATCTAGATCCCCACCCCCGAACTAGGAAGGGAAGGTCTACTGGGGTGGGTTTAGGGACTGTGTAGGATCTCTTCTCTTATTGGTTGGTTGGGTGCTAGACTTCTAGTTTAGTAGGAGCCTTTGGTCTTGTGGGGTTGATTTGTTTTAGCCTAGTTTCAACCTTGTTATATTTGTTGCCCTAGTATTAGAGCCCATGTTCACACACTGGGAGCTCTAGCATACTTGATCCTTCTATGTTTCATTGTGTTTGGTGTGTGTGGCGTGAGCTTGTTATATTGTTTTTATAGTCTCGATTGCTTTCATGCCTTAGCATGGAATTAGTGGGTTAAGTTACAACCCCATGCTTAGAAATCGTGGAGGAAATAGTCTCCTTGGCCTTACCTTACTCAATGGGACTAGAGTGTTGACCTTGGTTGAGAGTCTCCCATGGTTAAGAATGATCACTCTCCCATGTTATAAGATGGGGGTAGGAATGTTCTACCTTGTATGTTTGTGGATTTAAGGTAACTTGGGTTGCCTAATTACATTTTCTTGGACATGCTCTTCTTGTGTCTTCCCTTATGTTTCTAGTGAATGAGATTACCCTAATTTATCATGAATTACTCTTGTAATTCTTTCTTGTATTATAGATGTAAAGGAGGAAAGTGTGTAGATGTTTGCGGATGTGGATAGATTAGAATGAATGTTGCATGCTTTCTTATAAGTGATGTATGGTTTCTGAAATTGGTGTGATGTGACCAAATTTTGTTTGTAGCCTCTTGATGTGCTACATTACTGCATTTATCATTCTTTAGTTACAAATTGAAGTAATTGGTGCATTAATGGTGCCTTAAACTTCCTCTTATTAGAATTTTCATGTTGTATGATGAATATTGGATGGCATGTAATGTCTTGACTAGAGATGAAATCTATCTTTCTCTCGTCTTCTTAGTGGTCAATAGTCAACAAGATGTTACAATAATGACATATGGATTTAATTAGTATGTTAAAATTCCAAAAGTAAAAGAGTTAGTGAGATAGGAGTGAAGAAGACCTTATGCTTGTTATGGTTATGTGTTGAAGGTGATTATATGTTAATTAGTGCCTCTGTGTTTAATGATCTTGAATGAGGACGGTAATTGCTTAGTGGATATATCTTGTTGATGAGATTTGATCTCCTCTATTGCATTGTGATTTTAATGAGATCATATAGGTGAACACTTGTACTTTAATGCAAACTGAAAATAGTGAATGCTAAGGTAATAAGAATGTTGCATATCTTGCTTTGAGTGAGCAACTAAATGCCATTGACATAGCCAAGGTTACTTATGCTTATATGTATGGATGTGAATGTTGAGAAATGACTAGGGGTCCTCAACCAAACTCATCTAATTGTGTTGTTAGTTCTCATTTTCTTGTGAATGAATGGTATTATTGTGACTTGTGTCACATTATGTGTTATTATGAGATGAGTGTGTAATGGGTGTAAAATGAGATGTATATCATTATGTGAATATAGAAGTGAATGATGATTGTGAATATGTTACTTATGTTTATGCATTAATGTAAAGATGGTAGTGATGATGCTATACATGTTCATGCACTATTGTATTATGTTGAAAGCTTTGCAAGTGAATCTATGATGACTATGTCTTGATGTTTATAAGTGGAAATGGGTGTTAGGAATATTTGAATTTAGTGTTTAAATGAATGTAGTTTTAGCAATGTTTGCAAGGAGGGTGATTTAGTCCTCTCCTTTTTGGGTTGTACCTAATAGGTAATGATATGATTTTGGAAAAGGGAATCATATTGGTTATAGAAATAAATGTGCTTATGGTATGTGATCTTTTGAAAGTAATGGAATTGAATATGTAAATGTAACTGCCCTATAAATGTGAGAAACTAGTAACTATGCATTGGTTGAGTGTTGTGAATACCCCATACTTGCTTTGTGTGCCCATGGGATGGTGATACTGGGTACCCATCCATGGGGAATATGTTGTATTTTAGGTGTGGGATTAACCATACCATTATGTGTGTGTGTATGTTTGTTACTTGATTGAGGGCCAACCCACGTGTGGTTGAAATTTATATATAAGAGTAGCTAAAAGATAGTTTCATAGATTCTTTTCTTTTGGTTCTCTAGTCCCTCAATCTGTGAAGGGGTAGTAGCAACCACAAAGTTCCTTGGGCGGAGTGTGTAGCATATGCATATAGTGGCGCAGAGCGGTCTTAGCTCAACCAATCCCAAGGAAAGTAGTCACTACTTCCCCTTATGATGGATCAGGGTACTTGATCCATATGTGCTAGCCTAATCCCCACAGTTCTTGAGCATATTGATGGTATTTATTGGATGATCATCTACCTTGTCTTCACGAAAGGTATGATATGCCACATGAGTTGTTAGTTGGGGGCCGGGGTCTAGGGTGAGAGGGACCTGCATGGACAACCCAACTGGAACTATGTGATGATATGTGTCGCCACTTGGGGGGCAAGGTCTAAGGTGGAAGGGACCTGCATGGACAACCTAAGTGAGACCATGTGCCCCATATATATTTTGAGGTCTAACATGTGAAGGGAGGTTTGTTACCCATGCTGAGACAGATTCTATATCTACACATGTTCTGACATGATGTAATAGGAACGATGCCACACCCCACTGATGTTCCAACATAGTGCTGGTGATGATGCCGTGTTGCTGATGGTAGTGAACTGGGCTCGAGGACACTGTTAGGAAAAGTGTCTCAACCTTGCAACCTCAAAAGGTTATTATTCTTCCCAGTTTTGGTCTTTTCGAATACCCTTTATCTTGGAGAATGGTCTGGAACTTTCAAAGTTTCCAAAAGAGCTAAAAATAGCGAGACTTACTATTTTTAGTTTGTCCTTTGATTGAACTTGAATTGACCTAAAATTTTTCCCAGAAGGTGTAGAACAACTAAGTAAACATCTCAGGTGAGTTTCATCTCAAGATCATATCTGGATTGCGAGATATTAAAGTTTCTATTTTTTGAAACTGCCAAAAAAAAGTTTTGAACTCAATTACCGGAATCAAAACTTCTCTAAATGTCCCAAAAATTGTCATAACTGGAATATCAAGTTACAGGGTGATATATCTCTTCACGAGATTTTTGACGCATCAAACAGTTCGTCAATTGGACACCCGGATCAAAAGTTATGGCCTCTGGAAGTTGGACCTTCTGTTTTTGGGAAATGTAAAAATGTGTTGGACACATAAAAGAGTTGTAAAGGGGATAGTTACAAGTGTTGGTGTGTGGTTTGGCACATCACAAGGAATATTTGATTGGAGATAATTTGGGTGCCACTTTTGGGTGATTTTAGCTCATGGTTTTGTAATCATCGTTGGTGGTGTATTGTATTGTATCTCCTATATATCAGGAACTTGAGATGGAGGTTGCATGTAAGAATCTTATAGATGTCGAATTACCTCCTGGATCTCTAGTTGGATGTACTCCTGTAAAAGCTTGATGTGCAAGTATATTGTAATCTTTGTGATTCTTGAATAATATATTGGGCAGATTTGGAGTGTGGGGTTTTTTACCTGAAAGGGTTTTCCCCACGTATATCTTGTGTTGTGAGTTTTATGTTTGCATTTGGAAGTTGTTATTATCTTTCTGTTAATGTGCATCTTAATCTATAACTGTAAAAGAAAAATTTGCATAAATCTCTTCTCATTAGATCAGTGTAGGAAGTGTTTTCTATATACCTTGCTTCCTTTCAGTTGGTATTAGAGCCTGATCACCTTTGGTTCTAGTTGTTGGGTAGAGGGTTTTTTGAGCTGATCTTCATTTTAGTGGGAGCTTGTGCAGAGGATTTTGAAATCTCTGTTGTAGGTAAGAGATGGCGAGCACATCTGGGAGGTTTGAGATAGAGAAGTTTAATGGTAGTAATTTCAAGTTGTGGAAACTCAAAATGGAGGACATGCTTGTAAATCAGGATTTATGGGAAGTTGTATCTAGTACAAAACCAATGGTAATGTCTCAAGAAGACTGAGATCTCAAAGATCAAAAAGCTAAAGGTTTGTTAAGACTCTATTTGGCTGATTCAATGCTCTTGAATATCCATGAAGAGAAGACTGCAAAGGAACTTTGGAATAAGATTGGAGATGTTTATCAGGCTAAATCCCTAGTGAACAAGTTATTCCTGCAAAAGAAATTGTATTCTCTGAGGATGGAAGATGGAGGATCTGTCGCTGATCACCTGAATACATTCAATATGCTTGTTGCCCAGTTGACTTCTATTGGTGTGAAGATGGAGGAGGAGGATCGATGTATGACATTACTGTGTTCCTTACTAGATTCATGGGACCACCTTGTTATGGCTATTGGGAGTACCACTACCACCTTCAAGATGGATAAAGTGGTTTCTTCGCTATTGTCTGAAGAGATGAGGAGAAAGTCTTCTGAATTAGCTAAGGAGGCTCTTGTGGTTCATGGTAGATCTAAAGAGAAGGGAAAGAAAAAGGATAAGAAGAAGGAAGAAAAAGGAAGATCCAAATCCTGTGGGAGATCTAAGTCTCCCAAAAAGTCCAAGGCCTTATGTTGGAACTGCGGTAAACCTGGTCACTTCCGCAAGGAGTGCAAGGAAGAGAAAAAGAAAAAAAGAAGAATTATGATTTTGATTCTGACAAGTCCTCTCAAGATGAAGGAGAAGCATTTGTCGTTTCCTTGGCAATGCATGCATCTAAGGATGTGTGGCTTATTGACTCTAGTGCATCTTTTCACATGACCTCACATCGGGGTTGGTTTTCAAAGTATGAAGAATACGATGGTGAAAGGTGTACTTCAGTGATGATTCTCACTTGGATATTGTTGGCCATGGAAGAGTCTTGATTTAATTCCCCGATGGATGAGGAAAGGAATCAATGGTGTCCTGCATATCCCTAGTTTGACACGGAACCTTCTTTCTGTAAGTAAATTGAATGATGTGGGTGTGCAGGTTGTTTTCTCGAATGGAGGATGTAAAATGACTAGAAGATCTATGGTGTTGGCTAAGGGTGTTTAGATTGGCACTCTATTTCAGCTTGATGCATGCATATTTCAGTGCAATAGTG
Organism: Cunninghamia lanceolata; assembly: GCA_027924645.1. Taxonomy (NCBI): domain Eukaryota; kingdom Viridiplantae; phylum Streptophyta; class Pinopsida; order Cupressales; family Cupressaceae; genus Cunninghamia; species Cunninghamia lanceolata. The sequence goes on along the minus strand of BSBN01000311.1, from coordinate 3,164,885 downwards.
CCTCTATTTTGAAGAAGAGAGCTTCAGAGTCTTCATTCTCACCATTGGAACCAGCAATGAAGAAGACTATTGCATCTACTTTCGATGGTCATGCTTTTTGGGTACCTAAGGGTGCTCATTCTATGGAGATGAAACTTCCAGCTGAGAAGACAATGTTATGGTACCAAAGGCTTGGTCACATTGGTAAAAATGGTTTGATAACCCTAAAGAATAAAAATCTTGTTGAGGGTATGAATGATTGTAACCTTGAGTTCGATTTCTGTGAACATTGCATTTATGGAAAACAAAACCATGTTCAGTTTTATTCTAGTTCTCACAAATCTTCTGAGGTGTTGGACTTAATTCATTCTGATGTGTTTGGTCATGTTAATGTTCCTTCGATTTCAAAATCTATTTACTTTGTTTCATTCATTAACGATTGCAATAGAAGGGCATGTGTGTATTTCCTTAGAAGTAAATCTGAAGTCTTTAATAGATTCAAAGAGTTCAAAGCTCTTGTAGAGAATCAAAAGGATAGAAAAGTTAAGTGTTTGAGGACTGACAACGGTGGTGAGTTGTGTTTAGTAGATTTCAACAAGTTTTGTAAAGAACAGGGGATTGAGAGGCACAAGACAACTCTGTATACTCCTTAGCAGAATGGAGTTGCAAAGAGGATGAATAGAATGTTGATGGAGAGGGCAAGGAGTATGCTAAGTGGAGTTGGTCTTGAACAAAAGTTCTGGGCTGAAGTTGTTGCTACCGCTTGTTACCTGATTAAGAGGTCTCCTACATCAGCACTCATTGATAAGACACCTATAGAGGTATGGTCTGGTAAAAAGCCTTCATTAAGACACATTCGAGTATTTGGTTGTGAGGCATATGTACATGTGCCTAAGGAGAAGAGGTCTAAGTTGGAGAACAAGGTTGTAAAGTGTATCTTCATTGGTTATGGCATCGGTGTGAAAGGGTACAAGCTTTGGGATCTAGTAGCTGAGAGAGTTCTATATAGTAGAAGTACGATCTTCAGAGAGCTCAATCCTTCTTCTGTTGTCTTACAACTAGAGAAAGAAAAGAAGAAATATGATGTGGTTCAGGTTCCTTCCACCCCTGAGAAAGTTGAACCACAAACATCTATTGGACCTGATAATGAGGAGACCTTTAGTAGCTTTGAAAGTTCAAAAGAAGATGAAGAACCTCAACCTTTGAGGAGGTCCACGAAGATAAGGCAGCAACCTGATAGGTTTGGTTATTCATTGCATGATTCTAGTTGTATTTTTGCTTTGATTTCTAATACTAATGAGCCTAGAACTATGAAAGAGGCTATGGGTATGAAAGATGCAAGTTCCTAGGAGGCCATGGAAGAGGAGATGGGTTCTTTGGAAAAGAATAATACTTGGGACTTGGTGCCTTTGCCTGAAGGATGAAAACCTATTGGATGCAAATGAGTGTTCAAATTTTTTTTTGGTGTAGATGGCAATGTTGAGAAATATAAGGCTAGATTGGTTGCCAAGGGGTATTCTCAGGTGGAGAGAATTGACTATGGTGAGATTTTCTCTCCCGTTGCAAAGCTGACATCTATTCAGTTCCTATTATCTCTTGTAGTAGCGTATGATCTAGAAGTGGAATAGATGGATGTGAAGACAACATTCCTTCATGGTGACTTGGAGGAGGAAATCTATGTCACAGCCAAAGCACTACATGGTGAAAGGTAAAGAAAATCTAGTTTGCAAGTTGAAAAAGTCTTTGTATGGTTTGAAATAGTCTCCTAGCATGTGGTACTAGAAGTTTGATGCCTTTGTGTTGAGTATTGGATTTTAGAGATTGAAATCATATCATTGTGTTTCCTACAAGTTTGACAATGATCGTATTCTCATTATTGCATTGTATGTCGATGATATGTTACTCATTGGGAATGGTAAAAGTTTGATTTATGATTTGAAGTCTCAGTTGTCAGTACAGTTTGAGATGAAAAATCTAGGGGCAACTCGGTACATTCTGGGAATGGAAATCAAAAGAGATAGAGCAAACATAACACTTTGGTTAGGCCATAGTAAGTATGTTAACACTGTGTTGGAGAGATTCAACATGATGGATTGTAGACCTTTGACTGTTCATGTTACAATGGGGACAAAGTTATCTATTGAAGATTGTCCAAAGTCTCATTTTGAGACAGAGGATATGAGAAAAGTTCCTTATGCTAGTGTGGTTGGCAGTTTGATGTATGCGATGGTATGCATAAGACCAGACATTGCCCAAGTAGTGGGAGTCCTTAGTTGATTTATGGCTAAGCCTAGATGAGTACATTGGGTTGTAGTGAAGAGAGTGTTCAGATATTTATGGGGTACTTCTGAGTGTTCCTTATGTTATCCTGGTTATCCTATAGGACCTCAGCATTCACTTTGTATTCATGGATTTGTGGATTCATATTGGGCGGGTGACATTAACAGTAGGAGATCCACCAGTGCTTATGTGTTCACTATGTTTGGTGGTGTTATTAGTTGGATGAGTAAGCGGCAACATGTGGTCACTTTGTCCACTACTGAAATTGAGTACATGGTATCAACTCATGCTTGTAAAGAAGCCATTTGGCTTAAGAGATTGTGTTTTGATGTTGGGTTTGATGCACGGAAGATTACTATTTATTGTGACAGTCAGAGTGCCATATGTTTGGTGAAGAATCCTACTTTCCATGCAAGGACTAAGCATATTGATGTCCAGTACCATTTTATTTGTGACATGGTAGAGGATGGGAAGGTAAACTTGGAAAAAGTTGAAACTTTGATGAATATTGTAGATTCCTTGACAAAACCTGTGAGCACAGAGAAGTTCATATGGTGTTCAAAGTCTATGGGCCTCATGGCCTCTAGAAATTAAATCATGGTGTTGATACTCTCTTTGCTCTTACAAGGTGTTCAACAAGTGGGAGAATGTTAGGAAAAGTGTCTCAACCTTGCAACCTTGAAAGGTTACTATTCTTCCCATTTTTGATCTTTTTGAATACCCTTTATCTTGGAGAATGATCTGGAACTTTCAAAGTTTCCAAAAGAGCTAAAAATAACAAGACTTACTATTTTTAGTAAGTCCTTTGATTGAGCTCGGATTGACCTAAACTTTTTCCCAGAAGGTGCGACACAGCTAAGTAAACATCTTGGGTGAGTTTCATCTCAAGATCATATTTGGATCGCGAGATATTAAAGTTTTTGTTTTTTGAAATTGCTAGAGAAAAGTTTTGAACTCAATTACTGGAATCAAAACTTCTCTAAACATCCTGAAAATTGTCATAACTAGTGTAGTAGGTTATAGGGTGATAGAACTCTTCATGAGCTTTCTGACACATCAAACGGTTCATCAATTGGATACCTGGATCAAAAGTTATGGCCTCCAGAAGTTGGACCTTTTGTTTTTGGGAAATGTAAAAACATGTTGGACACATAAAAGAGTTGTAAAGGGGAGAGTTACATGTGTTGGTGTGTGGTTTGGCACATCACAAGGCATATTTTATTGGAGATAATTTGGGTGCCACTTTTGGGTGGTTTTAGCTCATGGTTTTGTAATTATCGTTGGCGGTGTACTGTATTGTATCTCCTATATATCAAGAACTTGAGATGGAGGTTGCATGTAAGAATCTTATAGATGTTGAATTACCTCCTGGATCTCTGGTTAGATATACTCCTGTAAAAGATTTCTCTGCAAGTATATTGTAATCTTCGTGATTCCTGAATAATATATTAGACGGCTTTGGAGTGTGGGGTTTTTTACCTTATAGATGTTGAATTACCTCCTGGATCTCTGGTTAGATATACTCCTGTAAAAGATTTCTCTACAAGTATATTGTAATCTTCGTGATTCCTGAATAATATATTAGACAGCTTTGGAGTGTGGGGGCTTTCCCCACGTATATCTTGTGTTGTGAGTTTTGTGTTTGCATTTGGAAGTTGTTATTATCTTTCTATTAATGTGCATCTTAATCTGTAATTGTAAAAGAAAAATTTGCATAAATCTTTCCTCATTAGATCAGTGTAGGAAGTGTTTTCTACATACCTTGCTTCCTTTCAGACGCGATGCCACATGCATAGACACGTGAGGGTGCACTATGAGATGGTGTTAAGATAGCCTACTTATGTGATGAGCGTAATGGGGCATCATACACTTGTAGAGGGATACTCATGTTTTTTTTGACAATGTTTGGGTTGGTTAGCATATGGGTATGTCCTAGCCATGTATACCTCTGGCTATGATGAGTACCTGCATGTGCCTTCTCCACAAGGTATCGCTATGCGGGGTGTGTTCTACGCGCGCCTACTTCTGTGGAGCCACAAACACACTACCATGCGGCATATGACTAGTATGTGCCTTCTATGGCTAGCGTATGACCATGACACACTGAGATGCAATGCAGGATGTGGCCTAGGTGCACATCCCATGTGAGCAGCCAAGGAGTGTGTAGGCCACTTGGCTAGTGCATGTCGCATGACGATGCGATGCAGGGTGTAGCCGAGGAGTCAACTCTGAGCTATGTGGATGGCATGCTCACTCCGTATCACATGAGGGCTACTTCCATAGCCTGACATTGTTCCCTCCTTCCTCGTTTGGTGGCTAGTATCTAGTCACGCAGTGTTGTACAATGCAATTTCAAAGATTGTGTATTTTCTTTATGGTATTGATGATTTTCTATTGACTGTGAAGGCCGACATTTTGTTTATGTTTGATTGTGATGGTTTAGCCACACCTTGTGATTTTATTTGCACGTAGCCCTTGTGGTTACATTTGATTTAGTGTTGAAATTGCGTGTGTTTCTTGCTTTATTGTTGAAATTGAATTTTTATTTGATTTTTCTTTATGACTTTGGTGGCTAAACTAGTTTATCCTTATTGTTTTCTATGTCAGCCATGTGTCGTATTGTGATTCCTCTCCAAGGACGTATGAGGTAGACTTGGTAAGTGTATATGAGGAAGCAGATGCAGGGAACCTTGAGGATGGGGCTATGTGAGGTTGTTATACAGCTAGGACCACTACCCACCTATGTGTGATGACTATATCTTGGAGCCTAACCACCTTATACAACAAGAGAGAGGTCATTGTGGTCTTGTTTGGATGGTCTCACCCTATGTGTGTTGCCTAACACCAACAAGCCACCAAGTGTGAGGTATAGATTATGCGAGATGGATATTAGCTTCTGGCTCATGGATTATGTATCATAGTTTAGTATATTGCTTCCTAGTGTCCAGATGGACCTTTGTGTAGCCTTGTGATGTGATTCCTAGTGATGTGCACTCGTGTGTATGTGGATAATGTATTTAAATCATGAATATAGTACTTATGAAATGATAAATTGTGTTCCCATGATTCTAAAAAGGTGTAAAAACATGATCTTTGTTGAATATGTTATGAGATTTAGTGTTGTAAAATGAATAAAGTGGTATGCCTTGATGGATATTTTGCGTGTATAATTATGTTGTGTTTTGTGGAAGTGTAGCATTCTGATGTATTGACTGCTTAAAAGTGTATTGGAAGAGGAAATGTAATTTAAGGGTAAAGAAAATGAAATGGTAATGTATTTGAAATTGAATACTTTTATATGTTTCTGTTATGAGAAATTCTACTAGTTAGGACTAAAAAGGTGCAATGTTTTCTTTGTTCGGAAAGAAAATGATGGGTGTTAATGCTAATATGTAAGGATTATTGAGTGGTTTTGGAATCATTTTTGAATTGCATGTCTTGATTGTGTTGACATTGAAAAACTAAAAGGACAGGTCATGTTTGAAATGGACTATATAAGTATATATTCTTATGAAATGAATTATTTTCATAGGTAAAATAGTATATATTATTTTGATGATTATCTGCACCAGATTCCGGTGTAAACCCATCATTATGGTTCATAGTTTCTTTCTTCACCCATGTCTCACTTGTTTCATTCAGGATCTCATTCTCTTCAAATTTTTTTGCATTTGTCTTATCTCTGCTCAACTAGTTTTCTGTTTGCTAGACCTCTTCCTTCATTGATCCTACTTTTGCATAATCTTGCAAAATGACCAAATCGGTTACAATGGAAGCACACAACATTTATTTGCCCATTTGATTGATTTCCTCTTGATCTGCACTAATTTTCCATATGTCCAAGTCTATTGCATGCAAAACATTTGCCATTGAAAGATTTCCTATTTCCTCTATTTGAAGAGTCATTCATTATCATACTTCTACATTCATTGGATTTATGATCATACCTCTTACAATTGAAGCATTGTCCAGAGAAGGATGGATTATTTTGATTTACTCTACTTATGTATTGAGTGGCTTTATGACCAAATTTATTGCACTTGAAACAATTTCCATTGAAAGATGGATACCTTTGAACATTAGGTTGTCTTATCGGAGGTCTTCTAGGTCTGTTTCTCTCATTCCTTGGTTGAAAGTTTCTTTGACTAGATCTGGAGCTTTCACCTTTTTCATATCCAAGGTCGTGCTTGTAATGTCCCCTTGTCACAAATCAAGATTCTTTTTACCTTGTTCACAAATTTCAACTTACAACAAAAGAACATTAGTACATTTTCATTTAAAGCCATAATAACAATGCTATAATTATTTCTATAATTCAATGTTAATTCATAATTTATCTTCATCATAGATTACTATCCATGCACATTGCTATGATCAATGCTATAATTACTTTCAAATGCCAATCACTACTATTATTCTATGATCATTTTCTATGCATATCACTAGTATTAATCTTGTGATTGCTTTCAAGCACATTATCTATCATTCACATTTCACATGCTATTCTTATGATCATTATGCCTTGAATATCATTAACATTTCATATGTTACTTTCATGATCATCATTAATATGCCTTACATATTCTTTCATGACATTTTACATGATCTAGGATATTCATCAATACAAATTGCAATCTACTTGTCTACATGTCATTTACTAACATCCTATGGGAGATTGGAGGAGAGTTAACGTTATCCACTATGAGGCTCTAATGTCTCTATCCTTAGACTCAATATGGTATCCTTAATACCTTAGAGTCAAGGCCTCTTGAGACTCCTTGGTACCTTTATGATGCCTTACATCAAGTAACCAAGGCCTATACATCACTATCCTTGCACTATGGGTACCTTATACCTCATGTGACAAGGCCTCTATGTGATAATCATCCTTTGCATCATGGGTACCTTATACCTCATGTGACAAAGGCCTCTAAATACCCATGTGGCCTCTTGGTACTTTTCCTTCCTATCTCTCATATGAGGTTGGTAAATCACATTCATTATGCATAATTGATTACTAGATAAATTACTTGAATTCTTGCATATATATATATATATATATATATATATATATATATATATATATATATATATATATGATCCTTCTATATGATTGTTTACATTTCATTATTCATGATGATTGTACCATCATGGATAATGGAATGTATTACTAAGAATGGTTGTGCAAAATCAAAGTTATTATGATGAGAACAAGCATATGATTGCTACCCATAAATCATAATCAATACATTTATGAGAGCCATCATATGATTGTTCATAACTAAGAGTTATCATAATCGATGTAAATACATTAACATGAACAATTGCATATGACTGCCTACATAATAATTTCTATCAAGAATGAAACAAGAATACGATTTCTGCATACCTGTGTTGGTACGGCCGCCCATCAGGTGAAGAGGAATTAAATATTATAAAGGTGCATACCTGCTAATAGAAGATGGATTACAGTCTTGAAAAGATGCTCTTATATGAATTAATAATAATATCTGCTATTTGGGATCAATGCTGGTGCAGGGCACCTAGGAGCACCTTGGTTCCAAAAGGCATTTTGATGCATTTTGAGAAGTTATGTTTTTTTTCGTTCAATGTGTTTTGTAATAAGGCTTTTAGCCATTGTTGTTTGGTCCATTTTGTATGGTCAAGAGGTTTGGGGTGACTATATAAACCTTAAATCCTTCTTAGTCCATTTGGATCCTTGTTGTGCCAATTAGGCCTAGAAGGTCTAAGGATTGGTTTTCGAGTTTTTTTTTGTTGTTTTAATGTTTTAGTATGTTGGAAGGAGTTTGTTGATCATTTTGACTCCATTGGATGAGCCAAACAAATCAACCTCCTTGTGTTAATGCAAAACACCATAGTTGTCAAAGGTGTTATGTGTTGGGTCGGTTCAAAAACCACTTTGGGCAGTTAAATGCTGTTGTAGAAGTTGGAAATCAACTTGGATGGGTTAATATGGTGGATATCTGACTCCAGTATGGAGGAGGAAGTTTTTGTACAGAATTTGGGCACAAAAATTAAAAAAATTGACTATTTTTTGCTATTTTCTTGCTGTGTACGGACTGTACGAACTTTTCACGTGTGCAAATGACATTTTTTTGAAATCTCTTGGAGTCAGGGTTCCAATGCAACTAGTTTGAGGTCTTGAAGTGGTCGGGATCAAAAGTTATAGATTTTTCTTTCAAAACAGGTCCAGAAACCCTGTTTTCTAGGGCAGCCATAGAAATCCGGCCCTAGAATGCATTCCCACTGTTGAAAATTTGCAAAAACTGGTGAAATGTAGGCTAGGGGTATGTACTATAAGATTCCAAAAGATTTTTGTTGGAAAATGCAGTCTTCTATTTTTAAGGTGATGCCCTAGGTCAAGTATTTCATTGTATTTGGCCAATTTCATGCTATTTGAGGTTGTAGATGATAGAATCCTGTTAGGGTGAGCAAATAAATGATGGATTTGTGTTGTAGGGACATGGTAGAAGCATTCCAAATCCCTGCTCCTGACCTATGCACCCAATTTTAAGCACTTGCTTTGTAACCTAGCCTAAATTGATCAATTAGGCCTAGAGACCTAGTAGGCGTTCTGGATTGCTGGAGTAGAGTTGGAGCAGGAGATTTGGAGGTTTGTTAGGGTCCCCTAAAAGGTGTTCAATTCCATCATTTGTTTACCTAGACCTTTGGGATTTTGTCAAGTTTTGTTGAGAAAACCTAGTTTGGAGGGCTAGTAGCCTTACTAGTCAAGGTATAGGTTGAAGAGTTTTGGGAAGTTGGAGATCAAACCAACTGCATAGAAGGTGTTTGTTGATCTATCTTAAGATGTTGGAGAAGCCTTAGGGGTTGGACAATAGTCTGGACATCAAATCCTTCATATGCCTTGTATGTGCCTTTGGTTGGTTGGTTGGTTGAAGGCTAGTTGAAGTGGGTGAGTGGGCAAAGGACAATAGAGTAAACCTTTGTGTGTTGCTTCCCTTGTGCCACTCTGCATCAGATGCCTTCAAGAACTTAGAATTTTTGATTGCTGCTCTGTCGTACCTCTTATGCAGATTCGTCTTCCTTGTCTTCAAATGAATGCTTCTCTTGGGGTTTCGATTCCTCTTTTATGGTGTGGAGGAGTCATCTTTAATGTCTCTTGGACTTGCGTGCCCCTTCATTAAATCATTTACAATGGTATTTATTCCTTAATGAGGATCGATCCTTAGTGCCCTCATTCAATCCTTGGGTAATTGCCTTCTATTGCCCTTCAATTATTATTTGTCTTTTAATGCCAAGTCAGATTTGTCTTTTCCTTATTTTGTCTTTTCTTCATGCCATAAATTCTAAGTAAGTTATGAAATGGAGCATAAAGAGAGTTGATTATCAAAAACATATGTAACCTTCAATATCAAACGAAGCCAGTATAAACTAGTCTCCTTTCCAATCTTTAATTGGAAAACTTCGAGCTAACATGAGCTAAGATTGAGGGATATGACAGTGCTTGTCTACAACCCCTTTTTGACCCTCAAGTATTGCTTGATGAAGGGGGTAAATCATAAAACACACAACAATAGAAATTGCACATAGAAAATAGAACTTTCTTTATTGATTTGGACAACTTATTACATTACAGAAGCTCAAATACAATTAGAGGAATCAACCCTCCACAGGCTGCAACACATTACAGCTTCCTATCACAAGACTCTAGAATTATCTGCCTTCTGTAACCCCAAATTAGCTTGGGTTTCTATTTTCCCACCTATTCTTGACTCTACACTTTCCCCCTTAACTCTACTACTACCCATGGTTCCCAAAAATGGTTATTAATAGCCTTTTTGGCGGCCAACAACCTAATTTCAAAATTTGCATCTCCCTCCAAAAATAGGTCAACTTCCGGGAGCCATAACTTTTGATCTGGGTGTCCAATTGATGAACCGTTTTATGCATCAGAAAGCTTGTGGAGTTCTCTACGCGCTAAGAACCAAATTTATTAGTTCCAACCATTTTTAGGCCCGTACAGAGCTGTTTAGTGCCTCAAACCTAAGTTTGAAGAATTTTTAGGCATTTTTTGAGAAACAGAAACTTTAATATCTTTCAGCTCGCAAATGATATTTGCATGATTCCTTTGCCAAAGGTCTTATTTTTTAGTTATGAATCTTCCTGTAAAGTTTCACTTCATTTCGTGCCCAAATGTAAACTTTCTAAAAATAGCAGGTTGCTATTTTTAGCAGTTTGGAAAAATTGAAAGTTCTACATTATTATTCAAGCGATTATGGAACCAAAACCAAAATTTTTGAAAAGAAATGGAAAGAACATCAACAATTTTGAAACACATCTTTTTTTGGGTGATGCAAGATTGCCCTTACACCACTGGATGCTCCTGCATCATTGCTTCAACTTTAGCTGAGCTTATCTTGAACTTTTCCTTGTATTCATTTGTAACTTCTAGATCATGTCTAAGAATGACAATTTGTCTTTCAAGATATCTTTCATTGTCTTTTCTTTCTTGTAAATTAGATTTTAGATGACCAACAATGCTGTCCAATCTATAGCATTCATCAGTTCTCTCTCTTAGAGTTTGATTTAAATCTTCTTCAGTCTTCTTTCTTTGCTCAATTTATTTGGTAAACCTCATTACCCCAGATTCCTTCTCAACTCTTAGAATAACAACTTCTTTTGACAGCTTGTCACACTCCTTTGTTTTTTCTTCCAAGGCTTCATTCATGATGTTTTCTTCAGATAAATTAGATAATTGTAGAAGCAGCTCCTTATTCCTTCCCAAAGATTTCTTCAATTTATCTTTTAATATCTCAATGGTATCATCAACATCCCTGATTTCATCTTTCAAATTATATATTTCTACTTTGGACTAATCAAGATCTTTTAGTGCCAACTGAAGTTGTTCCTTAAGTGAACCCATTGAAAAACTTCTTCCAAGATCTTTCCTCAAGCTATTAACCTTCTTTTAAGGAACCTTGCTGTGATACCAATTGTTGAATTAGGTCCAGACAACTAAGAGGGGGGGTGAATCAGTTGTCACACAATTTTAGCTATTTCTTTCTCTTAATCTTCTTTTATAACTTATAATCAAAACATTTCAGCATTAATCAATCTCACATGAGCAGAAATGAAAATAGTACACTTGACACCAAGATTTTTGACGTGGAAACCTGGTTAAGGGAAAAACCACGGTGGGGGTTAAGCCACAAATATTAATACCATGTTAAAAGTATTTTTACAAATGGGAATGCACATGCATTTGGGCTCACTGCCCAAAGCTCACTGTTCAAATGGAGGCTCACTACCTATGAAAATATTACAAGAGAATGACAGAGATTTGAACTGATCAATAGCATCTACTTATGCAAGAAGTTTAGTTCCGGTTAAGTACAAAAATTGATCTTACACATTTCATCTTTGCTGTGCTCTTCTTACTGGTCTGCTTTCATTCACACTTTAGATTTTTGCTCTTCTCATATATGCCTTATTCACTCACACCATTCATCCTGAATCATCCAATTTCATCGGCTATATATATCTGCAACATGATCTACAATCATTCTAACATTCATCTTTAACAACATTTATAACTTTAATGAATGCTCTATTCTGTCGGCTAGATCTATGCATAACTTAAGATGCAGACCAAAACTTACTCTTGAAAATCATTACTCATGTCAGCCACACTCACTGATCATCACTATTTGTCCAACAAACAAATTCCATACATCTGGAATCAAGACCTTCTGCAAGGTCAGCATGTTCTTCTTCTGTCTACTTTTGACAAACTGGAACCTGGTACTTAGATGCTAATATATTTTGAATCCTTCATCACCGAAGGACAAAAATCTGGATTGAGACTTTCTTAACAATGCATATGACTCCCCTAGATCCTCAGGTAACCATGGCTTTCAGCCTGAGAGATCTAGACCGAAATACCAGACCCTGTTACTGCTCTATTCCTAACTGTTCAGACTTAGAAAAATTCTGGATCTGACTTCTGGTAAGAACAATTTGTGTTATGAGAATGATTGGAATGATCTTAGTTGCCATCAATGACAACACCTATCAAGCAAAGCAGTGTCTCTTGCCAATAGTTTCAACTTTAATTTTATGTTTCACTGAGTGGCAGGTGGGGAAAATATCCCGACTTGAAAGTATCCAATAGGTTTAAGGATGAAGAAAATATTCACTACCTAATTATTTATTGCCTAAAATTCTAAAACAAAATGCTAAATGAAACAAAGGTTGGTATGCTTATATTGCAAGCTGATCCTATTAAGTCAAAAATAAAAAAAGGCAAGCTGCTCAATAGACTTTAGTATACTTCAACAATTAAATAACTAAGAAGGCATATTTTTATCTTAAGAAGTCAATTTAGTAATACAAAAATGGCATCACATATACAATGTGGAAGTCAAAAGACAAAAAGAATAAAACAGGCCACCGAATGGAACGTGAGGGGTCATTCATTACACAAGAAGGCCAATTCAAAATGGCAAAGGGCTGGTTTATATAAAAGGCAAGAAGATATTTTCAAATGAGAGAAAGCGTATAAGGATCTGGCAATACAGATTTTGAAAGGGTGATCCCATACAAATGGAGGCTGATTAAGACAACAGGCTACTTGATTGATGAGTAGATTGATCTGTAGCTGATCATAGTTCCTTGGAGCTCAGATGAGGCTATAAATACTAACACAAGTGATCTTGACATATAATGACAAGTATACTATGTGGTTTGAAAACAACGTGAGTCTAATAAGACAAAGACATAAGATTAAAAAATCATCGACCATCTCCTAAAGTAATTAAATATCCTTAGTCGGCGCCATAAATTAAATATACATATTATAGTTATTAGTGGTGACATCTCTTTACAAGGGATGAGTCTATGGAAATGGCATGACTCCTGGCAGCACCTAAAGCATATAAAAAGAATCTTCATCAAATCATACGATCTGGGATGATCAGCGACCATTCATTATTCAGCAATCATTCATTGATCAACATAAACAAATACACTTGATATACATCGAATAGTCTAAGAAGAAGAGAATACTCAGCAATCAAGGAAGGAATAACCTTCAATAAAGGATTTAGCATCTCATCAATACAGCAGGGAATAAGATATAAGGAGGATTCAACGATCAATACTAGCAAATAAGATATAAGGAAGCAATTCCATTATCTCATCAAAAAGCATTCAATCTGCAAACATTTAGTATAGGAATATATAGGGAGAAAGAAATAGAATTCAAGTTCTAAGGAGCAACATAAGAAAATAAGCAAGTACAATCTAAGAAGTAATCGACCATATAAGGTATGTTTCTTACCTCAAATCATAATGTTTTATAATCATCTCTCTAGCTGATCATAATGATATATGAATGCACATAACATAGAATGAATGTTTATCATCAAAGTAGTATGAAATTGGTTTATAGTCATAATAGAATGATAATGTCTATAACATGATAGAATGAGAAGATTTTTATTGAATAGAATGAGAATATTTATATTGAGTAGAATAAGAATATAGAATAGAATGAGAATATTCATATAATATAGAATGACAATACTTACAACATAATGGAATGAGAATGCAATAAGAATAAGAATGTTTAATTAAGGAAGGACAAGGTCCAAACCTCCATGAAAGAATAATGTATGATGTCAAGTAGTATGTATGGCAATCAATTAATGAGATAGTACAAAGTTGAGTTCTCGTAGTGGAACAATATGATCAATGGTACTATCTCGTGATCCACAGGTATATCATGGTTTAATGAATCATTTTATTACTTATCATTACTATCTTGTGATCCTATCTTGTGATCCACAGGGATCACGAGATAGTAATGATAAGTAATAAAATGATTCATTAAACCATGATATACTCGGAGAGGAGTATGTATGATCAGGCTAGATGATGACTCTCCCGAGGTATATCATGGGAAACTTTATGTGAAAAAAAAATATGAATGTGAAATGCATAAACTTTAATGTTGGATTACGATTATAAGATTACTAACCCAAAAAGGAAAGGTTAAAAGTATATGAATTTGATATTGATATTTATAAATAGTTATTAACCCTAATTGTAATATGTTGATGTTATAAGATTACTAATGTTCTCTTTTACAAGTCTGAAATTGTGTGCAAGGTTAAAAATTTTTTTGACTCACTAGAAGGGGACATCACATGATCTTTAATGGTTGTTTATCAGTTGACATGTTATGGAAATAAGTAATATAGGATCATTTAATTTGGTGTCTTAAGTGAACCTTGATTGTTAGATCGATTATGTAACCTTTGTTTCTTGTAATCTTGATTTGCAAGTAGCACAGTCGAGGAACCTTAGAGGACCTAGGTTTAGATTATTATGTTATGTTATGCATTCTATTGTTTTTTTTTTTTTTTTTAAATTCTTCCATTAAATTGACCTAGTTTAGTGTTGTCCTCTGGGGTTCCTTGGTGGGGGCGTTACACCCATGGGGCATTGTGATTTTGTCTAAGGGTGGGGCCCCTTTCAAAACCCCCTCTTTTTATCTCTATAAAAAAATACTTTTCTTCAATTAAAAAAAAACTCATAATCTTACATTAGAAAAGACAAATTCTTCAAAATCTAAACTTTGTATACTCTATAATATTCTTTTTATTATTATTAGTATATGTTTTTATTCAATTTGAAAAAACTCATTATCTTGCATTAAATTCTACATACTTTATATATTTGCTTATTATTATTAATATACTTTTCTTCAATTTAAAAAAAAACAAAAAAAACTCAGTCTCACATTATAGAAGACAAATTCTTCTAAACTTTGTATACTATATATATTTTTTTTATTATTATTAACGCATGCTTGTCTTCAATTTAAAAAAAACACTCATAATCTTGCACTAGAGAAGACAAATTCTTTGAAATCTAAATTCAATATACTTTATATATTCTTATTCTTCTTCTTATTATTATTAATATACTTTTCTTTAATTAAAAAACAAAAAAAACTCATAATCTTACATTGAAG
The DNA here is from genome assembly GCA_027924645.1 of Cunninghamia lanceolata. NCBI lineage: Eukaryota > Viridiplantae > Streptophyta > Pinopsida > Cupressales > Cupressaceae > Cunninghamia > Cunninghamia lanceolata. Next base: position 3,149,608 of record BSBN01000311.1, on the reverse strand, counting down.
AAGACAAATTCTTCAAAATCTAAACTATGTATATACTCTATTTACTATTTTATTATTATTAATATATACTTTTCTTCAATTTAAAAAACACAATATATACACTAGACAAGATAAATTATTCGTAAGCACTATTTTTTCTACAACTAATTTTTTTCTAGCATGATATTTGAAGATGAGATGAAGATGAAGATCTAAATGTGATCCCACAATAGTGGGTTACAGTTTTTGGCCAAAGTTGACATTAAAATGAACATTTTGAAAAAAAACCTTCACTTTTGGACACCTATAGTTGCTAAACCGTGAGGAATTTGAAGATGATGTAAACTAATGATTTGTCACATTTTGTCTGTAGATTCTAAATATATATTTTTTAATTTTTTTCGAATCAAATGATATTTCCTTTTCCATCTCCTTCAATAACTAGTTTCTAACAGTAAATAACATTTTTAAAGAGTGACGTGTACTGTGTAAAACATAACTTCTTTTCTATGAAGGATAAAATTCTATTTTTTTCAAATTTAGATTTTTAACTATGATATCTAGAGGATGCATTTGGTTTCATAATATTTTATTGAATATTTTTCTTTTAATTAACTTTTGAAGTCAAACCAATTACAATTTAGACATAGGTGTACTATGTAAAGCATAACTTTTTTGTATGTATCAGAATTCAATTTTTCTTTTTGTTGGAATAACGACATCAATACCTAGAGGACACCTAATTTTTAGAATTTTTTTTCTATATTTTCTTATTTTTTTGTATATGTGAAACAAAGACCTTGATGTTCATTAAAAAACCTACATTCACAAGAAATAAAAAATGAATATAATAATCAAATTAAATATATTTAAAATTATATTTTTTGGGAAGCTTATAATAAGGACTACATACTTACAAAACATAAAATTTTAAATGAATTCATTTGATCCCCCAAAAGGTAAATCAAAAGTAGTTTTTTATCAACATTTTGATAGGTGTAGAGGAGACTCCATGACAGGTATGGTTTAAAACTAGTCGGGTTCTATCCAAGGGGGTTTGATCTAAGGGGGTTTGATCAAACCCTATTTAATTACAATCCTTTAAATGGAACCTTTCAAGGCTTAAATCATTATATTTTATAAAAATATGTGATTTCAGCAAAAATCAGGATGTCCCAGAAAGTGTAACCCATTATTTCATCATTATGTTAAAAAATATGAACAATTTCATAGAAAATAATCAAATCCAAATGGATCTTTTCAATCTTTATGAAAATATAATTTATACCTTCTTTATTACCAAAGTTTAATCATTTTCAGTTTGTCATTTAATAGGGATGCGATTTTGGATGGTTGGATATGGTTATGGGGCTAGCATTCCCTAATGCTTAAGTCTTGGTTTCCGTCTTTCAACTCTCTCATGGAATCTTTCAACATCATGCCATGTGGATTGGTCTCCCTAACCCCCCTCTCCATTTTTGGTGCAATTCTAGTTATGAGGCAATTGGAAACTCTCTAGGGCATTTCTTAAAGGTGGATTTTGCTACTACTCTTTCTCATAGTACCTTTGCTCATATCTTGGTGTAAATTGAGTTGTCGATGCCCTTTCTAGCAAAGGTTGTCTTATAGGTGGAAGATCAGTCTCGATGTCAGATTCTTGATTATGAGGGCATCCCCTTTCGATGTCAGTGGTGATTTTCTATGAGACATTTGGCATCAGTTTTCCCTCACCAAAGGGTTTTAAGATCTTCTTTGTGGTGGAATAATGCACTCCCCAAACACCTCACTATTGAATATGAGAATGATGATTCTCCTTCAAAGTTCTTTGGACCTATTCTCCCTTTTGATGCCAGTGGTGATTTTCTATGAGACATTTGGCATCAATTTTCCCTCACCAAAGGGTTTTGAGATCTTCTTTGTGGTGGAATAATGCACTCCCCAAACAACTCACTATTGAACATGAGAATGATGCTTCTCCTTCAAAGTTCTTTGGACCTATTCTTGATGCAAGTGTGGATTAGGGTAAAAGCAAGAAACTTGGTCCACATGTAGGGGAAGTCACGCAGGCAAAAAAATTCCTGATCGCAATGAGTACCCGTTTTCAAAGAAACGGGTATCCGTTTAGGAATAGGCACCTGAAGCTAAACGGGTACCCGTTATATAATAGATATAATAGAAACGGGTACCCATATGAGGCCTACCATTTCATTCCCTTTTATTTGACTACCTTATTTTACTGTTGGTGATACATATTAGACTTATGGGACTGTTGATCCCAATTTGCAGGACTATTAGACTTTATGCTTTATGTGGATTTATTATGTTTAGCATGATTACGATGTGATTAGACCTTGATATTGCTTCACTGATGATGTTAGACATATGATTTATATTATGATGTTATTGGGATATTATTCATGTGATGTTAGTTAGAAATTTATTATGTGATTCTATCTTGGGATGGATTTTTTGAAATGTAAATTTAGAATTTGATTATGATGTGATTTGTTGATGCTTATATGATCATGTGATGATGTGAGTATATGTTTCACTTTGCTTTAGCTATTATATACATTTGGGATTAACATTTCATTTGAGTGTGTAGGTGTTTTCTAATGAAGCCACGGATACTCGGAGATCATCCCACACACTGTGTTTCTTTCCCATGTGAAGCCGATCTAGTTCCAAGAGGAACCAAGATCAACTTTGTTTGCATGATGAATTTTTGTAATGTTGTTGCATGGAGTTAGTTGGGTTAGGTCTAACCTTATTTTAATTGATTTCTGATTGGTGTTCTAAGTTGTAATATCATTTGAATTTTACTTTTGAGTTCTAATTTTTGAGACCCCTTTTTATGTGTTTTTACTCAACCTATGGTGCTTAGAATGGGTTAAAATTGACCCTGGGTTGTACCCCTAGGGTTTAGGGGTCATTTGGGCTTGTGTAGCCTTAGGTAAACTCTTATTTGATCACTTTAACTTCACCCTAAAGTAAAGTGACGAAAATGGAAGTTTGGGAGGGAGAGGATGAGTGGGTCAAACACTCAACCTCTTCATTTTTTCTTTCCTAGGTTGGGGGAGTCTTCAAAACCCCCTAATTGTGGAGGACTCAACCCCAAGCCTCTCCCACAATTGGTGAGGGTACCTTGGGATTGTGTGGGCTTTCCTAGGAGGAGATGATTGGGGCTCATGTGGTACCCACTCCTCTTTTGGCTCCACCTTTCTCTCCCACATATGTGAGAGAGAGCAAGTGGATGGGAGAAAGACTTGGTGGAATGGGTGGATGACATGTGTCACCACCCCATTCCAAGAGTCTTGCAAGTGGTTGGGTGAAGTAGTGAGGAGGTGACATGTGTCACCTCCCCATTCCTCAAGGCTCATGAGAAGAGCCTATTTTTATCCCTCTTGCAGAGAGGGAGAGGGTTGTTGAATCTTTTCCAATTTTTGAATTTTAGTTGTTTTTGGGGATAAAGTTAGAGGAGAAATTGGTGGCTCAACTTGGAGGAGGAGTTAGAGGAGCTCTTCTCAACTATCTTCCATTTGGGCTTTATAAGGTAGGATTCAAGGCATATGCCTTTCCTTATGCATTTTCTTTATTTGCATGTTGTGTGTGTGTGAGTTTTATTTTGTTGTTTTTTCTTTGTTGTTGTGGGAAAATTGGGTATGGGAGTTGTGAGAGCCTCTCCTTCTTGGGAGAAAATACTCAACATGTGTGGGGTGGGGGAGGAGTGAACCTCCTTGGGGTCACTTCCTTGGTTTTTGATGGAGTTTTAGCCTTGAAGGCAAATTGTGATTTTGAGCAATATGTGTATATGAGAAATTTGGGATATGGCTTGAGAGCCAAGAGAAAGTTGTGAAATCATGATTATGAGTGTGGCTTGAGGCCATTAGAGATTTATGTATTTGGGAAGTTTTTGGAGTGGCACCCTTGAGTTGAGTGATGTCCACTCCCCTACCCCATTAAACTCATCTTGAGTGAGTTTTTGTTAAGTGGAAGCCATGGGAGTATTCTTGTTTTTTTGTTGAGTGGATTTGTTGTAAAGTGGTGTGTGCTTACCTTGTGCGAGGATGACCTCCTAGCTCTGGGGTGAATCATGAGTGAGTCAATGGTAGGGAGAAGAGCAGTTTGAGTGGCTTCTTTTTCCCTTCTCTGTGTTATTGCAGGATCTTGGAGTTTAGAGATGTTGAAGCAAACTATATTTCTTCTTCCTTGAGTAGTTATTTTGAGCTCTTGAGAGAGCATGGCCAAGATAGGCCTTGTGTATTTTGTTTTCAAGTTATTAGAGGGAAGATCTTCTCCTCTCTTGATATGTAAAGTTACATATTTTAATCTGTGTTGTATAATTTCTTTTTCAAGTTGAAAAAGAATATAGTTGTTGTTTTATTTTCATGTGTTAGAGAAAATGTGCAATGAAAGAATTATGTTGCTCATGTAGTCTTATTTTTAAGTGGTCACTTAAAAAAATATAATTTATCTTGTTGTTTTTTATTTATTTAGTGGTATAAAAAAAAAGGAATAGATATGGTTGCTGTTTTGCATTTTAGAATTACAAAAAAAAAAAAAAAAAAGGGTTGATTTATTTTTGGTAAAAAAAAGAGAGAATATATATGTTAAGGGAAAAGAATTTTGTTTATACATTTACTTGGTTAAAATAAGCAAATTTGCTTTTTATTCAAAAAAAGAAAATGAGTAGCAGTGCATGATGTATTTCCTTCTTTTACAAAAAATCTATCTACTTGGACAGTGGGCAACACATGTGTGTTCTGTGTATCTATATATTTGTATATATATGTATAGATATAAATATACGTATATAGTTAATAAATTAAATTTTAGTTTGCTGGAAATTATGTGAAAAAGAGGAAACTCTATTTATTCTTATCTTCATATATATATATATATATATATATATATATATATATATATATATATATATATATATATATATATATATACACATTGTATTTTTCTTTAACAACAATTTATTTATTTTTAACTAAAAATATATGAAATAAAGAAAAACCTAAAAAAACAAATTTTAGTGTCATTCTACAATAGTGACGGCCTCTTTTGCTATTTCTTTGTATAGAATACAGGCAATAAAAGAAAGTTTTTTTTTTAAACCCTGTGGACGACGGCAATACCACCGCCCACAGGGTGTTTGTAATGATGAAGGGGTGGGGAGGGGGTTTGAACCCCAACCCACCCCGTGGCTCTTGTTTTTAGAAGGGGGTGGGGAGGGTGCCGAACACCCACCCACACCTCGTGGGTGTGGGTGGGGGTTTGGCCCCCTCCCCACCCTCTTGCCCCCATTAACAACAATGAAACCTGCAACATTTGTAAACCAAAAAAAATAAATGACACCCCCCTTGACCTCTGTTCGCCCTTCTCCCTGGTCATTCGGCCTTCATCCTGTTCGGTTTGCATAATAAATATCATTAGTATATATATACAATGCATATGTGTCTCAAATAAAAATGCAAACCTTCAGCTATATAAAAACATCTCTGGTTAAGTATATATATACACATTTAAAAAAAAAAAGAAATAATATCCTCATAAATAAGTATATACAAATGTGTATACCCCCGAAGCTTCATTCATGGCTTCTCCATCTCCAACTTGCAAATCTATGAGAAAAAAAAACAAAGAAGAAGAAATGAGAACATGAGAGAAAAGAGAATGAGAGAGAGAGATGGAGGGAGGCTAGGGTTTCTCCTTCCCTCTCATAAGGAAATTAGTTTTCTATTGAGAGGACTTTTAGGGCTTGATATTTAAAATTGTTTTTATTATTTTATTTTTTTTATTTATGTTCCCTCACCTTTTTATTATTTTCTTCCATTTAGTTTATTCTTTTAAAATGGGGTATAGAGGTGAGTATAGTTTGTGGGAAATTTTAATTCCTTTTGGGGATGTTTTTATTTTGTTTAGTGGTATGGTAAAAGTTAAAGATGGTATTTTTTTTTCAGACTAGAGGGAGATTATAGACTATTGTCTTTAATTTAATTATTTGAAAAGGAATTTAATTAATTTATTTAAATTATTCCTCCAATTTAACTTTTGAGGTGTTTCTATTTTTAAAACCAAGGGAGTTAATCTATTGTGTGCAAACCTTTATTAACAAGGTTAGTGGAAATTTAGTTGTTATTAGTTTAGTAATTAATTTAATTATTCTAGAGCAATTTAATTAGTTTAATAAGGTCATCGTTTAAATCCAACCTAGCAAACCTAGTTAACTTTTGGAAAAATTTATTTTGCGAGATTAAACCCTAATCACGCCCGTGAGGCGTTATGCTACCGAATTTTTCCAAAATTTAGGGGTTAGCTAAGTTAGTGAATTTAACCTTGCTTAGGATTAAATTATTGTTTTTGTCGGTTATCGACATTGTGTTTTGATATTAAAAATATTTCTCTTGCACTAGAATTAGGCTTTTGATTTTGACTTATGTCAAAATCCCTTCGTCCACTTAGGATAACCCAAGGTTTTGATCTTTGATCCTAATCCTATTAGCGACGTTAATCATGTCGCATCGACCCCCTATTTGGCCTTCATAGCGTAGGGGAAATGCGTTGGTGATCGCATTACGCTGCCTTTGACTGACTTGTTTATGCTTTATGCGTATTGCCACTAAGTATGCTTACGAGTGTGAGGTGGTTTCTTGGGAAGCGTGGAAATTTTTTTGGTAATTCATGTCATGACCACATGATAGATGTGGACATGACACATGCAATGCGTGTCATGACTGCATGGGAAATGTGGGCATGACATTTGGTATCAGAGCCTAAGTTTAAACACTGGGCTTGTTTGGGCACATTACTTATTCCGCAATTTTGATTAATTAGTGATTACCTTGTTTTGTAGGATGCCTCCCCGACGTGTTCGGCAAGCACGTTCACACCACACTGCATCCGTCGAGGTGCACAGTGATTCTTTGGCTGAGTGTTAGGCACCGCAGGCACCACCAGCACCACAGGTCCTACCTATACCAGACATTGGACCACAGATACTTTAGGCACTACAAGCAGTATTAGATAGGCTACCACTAGTCGCAGATGTACCACGCATAGAGCCACGTGTTGAGCCACGCATTGATCCGCGAGAGGAGCCACACGTGGAGCCACGAGTAGCGTCACATGTGGGGCCACATGTGGAGCCACATGTGGAGCCCCGTGTCGAGCCACGAGAGGCACCACGTGTGTAGCCGTTTGTTGAGATACTAGATACGACAGTAGAGGAGGTTGGATCAACCTACAGGGTCCGTAGTAAGAGCCCTCCACGTCATGATAGGCGTGAGGAGACAGTGCAAGTGGAGCAGATCATTCACAGGCCGTATGATTATTATGTAGATGAGCCCATTAGAGGGCATAGAGATCGAGGAGACCCCATCAGGGATTTGTTGAGGTTGAATCCTCCTACTTTTGCTGGGACTATAGAGGGAGCCGAAGCTGAGGCTTGGCTCATCAGTCTAGACAGATGCTTCACGTTGTGTCCTTACGAGGGCAACACGAAGGCACGTGTGGTAGTCCACCTATTGTGAGATGTAGTAGCTACTTGGTGGCACACTTAGGAGTGCAAGCGCCATCTTTCATTGGACACACTCACTTGGGAGACTTTCATTAAGCGCTTTAATGCGTGGTATTTATCAGATCACTACAGACAACGTCACATAGATGAGTTTCATGACCTTCAGCAGAGAAGGCTTACTATTGCTCAGTATGAGGGCAGATTCACTAAGTTGTCTCGATATGCGGAGTATCTCCATGATGAGAAACTCCTAGTCCATAAGTTTATCAGAGGATCAAACCATAGCATAGCAGGGCCTGTTTGCATGGCAGACCCCTAGACATTGAGTGATGCTACTGAGAAGGCATACATAGCTGAGGAGATACAGGGATGAGGTGAGGGTTCACACCCCTAGTTTCAGGATCATGGACAATAGCAACAGCAATAGAGTTATCGCAGACCACCACTACCACCACAAAGGGGAGGATTTAGTTCTCCATCATTACCTCCTAGACCTCCACAGCAATAGTAGTAGAATCAGCAGAGGTCTAGGCCCTAGCAGACGGCACAAGGAGGGCAGAATCGAGACTGGCAGCAACAAGGCCTGCGTAGAGACTAGAGGCAGCAGGGACCACATGTGGGGCCCATGAGGTCACAACAGTCATACAAGGGTTCACAGGGGTCCACAGGTAGATCTAGACAGCAGAAGTCACGTAGGACTTAGACGGGATAGATACAAGCTCAAGGCCCATGCTATGTGTGTGGTGGAGAAGGACATCTAGCCAGAGAATACCCACAGGGCTTTATGGCAAGGGGACAACCCTGTTCAAGAGGGTCAGAGCAGACTGTAGGAGATGTGGGCAAGTCCCCCACCACATGTTTGCAACGGTTGATAACTACTAGGCTGACTATTAGGCATCAGTGATTGAGACATCAGGTATGATCGGGGGTGCCCCCATCTCTATTCTTTTTGACTCTAGATCTACTGATTCTTTTTTATCTACATCGTTAGTGGAGCGTTGCAGGCTGGTGGCTTCTAGGTAGGACATTAGGTGGGAGGTTGAGTTGGCCACTAGGGTTAGGATGTCAATTGATGCCTTGGTTTAGGATTGTGAGATCTCTTTGGGGTCCTTCACTACATCTTGTGACCTTAGAGTTATGCCATTAGGATCCTACGATGTGGTTTTGGGTATGGACTGGCTTGCGGCTCATAGAGCCAAGCTAGATTATCGTCGAAAGATGATTAGCTGCTTGGACATTCATGGTGTACCGGTTGAGATAGTGGGCATTCAGAAGCCCATGGCAGTTCTTATGATATCTGCTGAGCAGCTTAAGCGTTGTATGTAGAAGGAATGTCAGATGTTCTCTATCATAGTTAGTGAAAGATCAGAGGACGAGCCTGAGGCATCATTAGATGATCACCCCATCTTGAGAGAGTTTTGCTAACATTTTTCCATCAGAGTTACCAGGGATGCCACCCTATCGTGAGGTAGACTTTCATATAGATTTAGTGCTGGGTGTCGAGCCAGTGTCTCGTACACCCTACAGGATGACCACTCATGAGCTGATAGAGCTCAAGTTGTAGCTTGAGGACTTGCTCAAGAAGGGGCACATCCGACCGAGCGTTTCACCTTGGGGCGCTCTAGTTATCTTCGTGAAGAAGAAGGATGCGTCACTTCAGTTATGCATGGATTATAGGTAGTTGAATAAGGTGACAGTAAAGAACCATTACCCTTTGCCTAGGATTGATAATCTCTTTGACCAGATGCAGGGAGCCAAGGTGTTCTCTAAGATTGACCTAAAGTCTAGTTACCATCAGTTGCGTATCACAGAGGTGGATATTCATAAGACTACTTTCTGGACTAGATACGGCCACAATGAGTTCACTGTGGTCCCCTTCAATTTGACGAACGCCCCTGCAGTGTTCATGAGTCTCATGAACGGGGTGTTCCGTACCTACTTGGATTAGTTCATGATTATTTTTCTTGATGACATATTGATCTATTCGCAGACTGAGGAGGAACATGAGGAGCACCTACGTCAGGTTTGCAGTGCTTGAGAGAGCAACAGCTATATGGCAACTTGGTGAAGTGTGACTTTTTGAGGTATAGTACTTGGGACACATCCTATCAGGTGATGGCATCTCCATAGATCCATCAAAGATCAGAGCTATCAGAGATTGGCCAGTACCGAACAGTGTGACAGAGGTCAGGAGTTTCATGGGATTATTCGGTTACTACCACAGATTCATAGAGGGCTTTTACAGGATAGCGCACCCCATTACTTCCCTTTAGTAGAAAGGGAAGAGTTTCACTTGGACTGAGTAGTGCGAGAGGGCCTTCAGGGTCCTCAAGGAGCATCTTTTTAGTGCTCTCATCTTAGCGGTTCCTGATCCTGTAGAGGATTTTGTAGTTTATACAAATGCATCACTTGAGGGTTTGGGAGCCGTGCTTATGCAGGGTGGTAGAGTGATTGCATATGAGTCACGTAAGCTCAAGACACATGAGCTAAACTACCCTACTCACGATCTAGAGCTCGCAGCAGTGGTTCATGCTCTTGTTCATTGGAGACACTTTCTTTTGGGTTGTCACTTTGAGCTTCATTCAGATCACTACAATTTGCAGTATATTTTGACACAGTTGAATTTGAACGCCCGCTAGCGGTGTTGGATGGAGTTCCTATGTGAGTATGACTTTGATGTCCACTACATCAAAGGGAAGGAGAACATGATTGCTGATGCTTTGAGTCGAAGGCGCCATGAGATCCTGACCTTGACCTTGAGTGTGGACTTGAGAGAGCGCATCATTCAACATCTGCCTAAGGATGAGTGGTTTCTTGAGGTGCAGTAGGAGATCCAATCACAGAGGGCCCTTAAGGCCAAATTTGTAGGATATTCCCTTGAGTCAAATGGGTTACTTAAACATCGACAGCGCATCTATGTACCCCGTGCAGGTGACCTTCGTGCAGTAGTTCTTTCAGAGGCTCATAGAGCACCTTATGCGGCACACCCAGGGGTGAAGAAGATGCATGCTGACTTGCGATAGTTATACCATTGGTAGGTATGAGATGAGATATTGCAGAGTATGCTGCTCATTGCCTTGAGTGCCAGAGGGTCAAGGTTGAGCATCAGCATCCAGCGGGTCTTTTATACCCTCACGAGATACCTGAGTTGAAATGAGACACCATTTTCATGGACTTCATTGTTGGTCTTCCTATGTCATCATGCCGCCATGATGCCATCATGGTGATGGTTGACAAGTTGACCAAGGTGGCTCATTTCTCACCTATACACATGACATACAATGCACCATCTATGGTGAGAGTATTCTTGGATCAGATTGTTAGACTACATGAGGTACCTTGCCGTATCATTTCTGACAGGGATTCATTGTTCACTTTAGCCTTTTGGAGAGCCTTACAGCAGGTGTTGGGCACACAACTCAACTTCAGTTTCGCTTATCATCCTAAGACCGATGGGCAGACAGAGAGAGTTAATCAGGTTCTTGAGGATATGCTCCTTATGTATGTCATGGATCACCAGAGTAAATGGGAGGAGTATCTGTATCTAGTTGAGTTTGCCTACAACAATGGGCATCACAGCTCGTTGGGTATGCCTCCTTTTCAGGCCTTGTACAACAAACCTTGTAGGACACCTTTGAGTTGAGACTATATTGAGACAGGGTTGTGATAGGGCCAGAGTTGGTTCAGGATATGGAGCAGCAGGTGACTTTGATTAGGTAGAGACTTCAGGAGGCACAAGATCGACAAAAGAAGTATGTCGCTACTAAGAGGGTAGATCAGAGCTTCTCAGTTGGGGACAGAGTATTCTTGAGAGTGCGACCGCACAAGAGTCCAATCCGTTATGGAAAGGGCTCTAAGTTCACACCTCATTTTGTTGGACCTTTTGAGATCTTAAAGCGGATAGGACCTGTAGCCTATCGTTTAGCCTTGCCACCTAGCCTGTCGCATATCCACGATATTTTTCATGTTTCTATTTTATGGCGTTACATATCTGATTTATCCCATGTATTGGATTGGAGTGCTCTTCAGGTAGAGGCAGACGGTCAGTTGGCTTTGGAGCCAATTCGCATATTAGCTCGTTGGACGCTAGGCCTTCGAGGTCGAGAGCTGGACCAGGTTAGGGTCTAGTGGGACATGTACAATGAGGTCACAACGACATGGGAGGATGCAGCGAGATTAAGGGCCCTTTATCCTCACCTCTTTGATGACTTCCAGGAGGAAGTACAGTCTTAGGGGGGAGGATGTGAGGCCTACCATTTCATTTCCTTTTATTTGACTACCTTATTTTATTGTTGGTGATACATATTAGACTTATGGGACTGTTGATCCCAATTTGCAGGACTATTAGACTTTATGCTTTATGTGGATTTATTATGTTTAGCATGATTACGATGTGATTAGACCTTGATATTGCTTCACTGATGATGTTAGACATATGATTTATATTATGATGTTATTGGGATATTATTCAGGTGATGTTAGTTAGAAATTTATTATGTGATTCTATCTTGGGATGGATTTTTTGAAATGTAAATTTAGAATTTGATTATGATGTGATTTGTTGATGCTTATATGATCATGTGATGATGTGAGTGTATGTTTCACTTTGCTTCGGCTATTATATACATGTGGGATTAACATTTCATTTGAGTGCGCAGGTGTTTTCTAACGAAGCCACGGATACTCAGAGATCATCCCACACACTGTGTTGTTTTCCCATGTGAAGCTGATCTAGTTCCAAGAGGAACCAAGATCAACTTTGTTTGCATGATGAATTTTTGTAATGTTGTTGCATGGAGTTAGTTGGGTTAGGTCTACCCTTCTTTTAATTGATTTCTGATTGGTGTTGTAAGTTGTAATGTCATTTGAATTTCATTTTGAGTTTTAATTTTTGAGACCCCTTTTTATGTGTTTTTACTCAACCTATGGTGCTCAAAATGGGTTAAAATTGACCCTGGGTTGTACCCCTTGGGTCTAGGGGTCATTTGGGCTTGTGTAACCTTAGGTAAATTCCTATTTGGTCACTTTAACTTCACCCTGAAGTAAAGTGACGAAAATGGAGGTTTGGGAGGGAGAGGATGAGTGGGTCAAACACTCAACCTCTTCATTTCCTCTTTCCTAGGTTGGGGGTGTCTTCAAGACCCCCTAATTGTGGAGGACTCAACCCCAAGCCTCTCCCACAATTGGTGAGGGTACCTTGGGATTGTGTGGGCTTTCCAAAGAGGAGATGATTGGGGCTCATGTGGTACCCACTCCTCTTTTGGCTCCACCTTTCTCTCCCACATATGTGAGAGAGAGCAAGTGGATGGGAGAAAGACTTGGTGGAATGGGTGGATGACGTGTCACCACCCCATTCCAAGAGTCTTGCAAGTGGTTGGGTGAAGGAGTGAGGAGGTGACGTGTCACCTCCCCATTCCTCAAGGCTCATGAGAAGAGCCTATTTTTATCCCTCTTGAAAAGATGGAGGGGGTTGTTGAATCTTTTCCAATTTTTGAATTTTACTTATTTTTGGGGACAAAGTTAGAGAAAAAATTGATGGCTCAACTTGGAGGAGTTAGAGGAGCTCTTCTCAACTATCTTCCATTTGGGCTTTATAAGGTAGGATTCAAGGCATATACCTTTCCTTATGCATTTTCTTTATTTGCATGTTGTGTGTGTGTGAGTTTCATTTTGTTGTTTTTTCTTTGTTGTTGTGGGAAAATTGGGTATGGGAGTTGTGAGAGCCTCTCCTTCTTGGGAGAAAATGCTCAACATGTGTGGGGTGGGGGAGGAGTGAACCTCCTCGAGGTCACTTCCTTGGTTTTTTATGGAGTTTTAGCCTTGAAGGTAAATTGTGATTTTGAGCAATATGTGTATATGAGAAATTTGGGATATGGCTTGAGAGCCAAGAGAAAGTTGTGAAAGTATGATTATGATTGTGGCTTGAGGCCATGAGAGATTTATGTATTTGGGAAGTTTTTGGAGTGGCACCCTTGAGTTGAGTGATGTCCACTCCCCTACCCCATTAAACTCATCTTGAGTGAGTTTTTGTTAAGTGGAAGCCATGGGAGTATTCTTGTGTTTGTGTTGAGTGGATTTGTTGTAAAGTGGTGTGTGCTTACCTTGTGTGAGGATGACCTCCTAGCTCAGGGGTGACTCATGAGTGAGTCAATGGTAGGGAGGAGAGCAGTTTGAGTGGCTTCCTTTTCCCTTCCATGTGTTATTGCAAGATCTTGGAGTTTAGAGATGTTGAAGCAAACTATATTTCTTCTTCCTTGAGTAGTTATTTTGAGCTCTTGAGAGAGCATGGCCAAGATAGGCCTTGTGTATTTTGTTTTCAAGTTATTAGAGGGAAGATCTCCTCTCTTGATATGTAAAGCTACATATTTTAATCTTTGTGTTGTATAAATTCTTTTTCAAGTTGAAAAAGAATATAGTTGTTTTATCTTCATGTGTTAGAGAAAATGTGCAATGAAAGAATTATGTTGCTCATGTAGTCTTATTTTTAAGTGGTCACTTAAAAAAATATAATTTATCTTGCTATTTTTTTTTATTTAGTGGTATAAAAAAAAAGGAATAGATATGGTTGTTGTTTTGCATTTTAGAATTACAAAAAAAAAAAAGGGTTGATTTATTTTTGTTTTAAAAAGAGAGAGAATATATATGTTAAGGGAAAAGAATTTTGTTTATACATTTACATGGTTAAAATAAGCATATTTGCTTTTTATTCAAAAAATGAAAATGAGTAGCAGTGCATGATGTATTTCCTTCTTTTACAAAAAAACCATCTACTTGGATAGTGGGCAACACATATGTGTTCTGTGTATCTATATATTTGTATATATATGTATAGATATAAATATACGTATATAGTTAATAAATTAAATGTTAGTTTGCTGGAAAATTATGTGAAAAAGAGGAAACTCTATTTATTCTTACCTTCATATATATATATAAAATAGTTATATCATTTAATAGCTGGAAAAAAAATTAGATTTGTTTAAAACTATGTATATCTTCTAAAGTGTATATATATAATATACACACTGTATTTTTCTTTAACAACAATTTATTTTATTTTTAAACTAAAAATATATGAAATAAAGAAAAACCTCAAAAAAAAATTTAGTGTCGTTCTACAACAGGGACAGCCTCTTTTGTTGTTTCTTTGTATAGAATACAGGCAATAAAAGAAAGTTTTTTTTGAAACCCTTTGGACGACGGCAACACCACCGCCCACAGGGTGTTTGTAATACAAAGGGGTGGGGAGGGGGTTGAACCCCAACCCACCCCATGGCTCTTGTTTTTAGAAGGGGGTGGGGAGGGGGCCGAATCCCCCATGGGTGTGGCTGTGGGTGTGGGTGGGGGTTCGGCCCCCTCCCCACCCTCTTGCCTCCATTAACAATAATGAAACTTGCAACGTTTGTAAACCAAAAAAAAAAATGGCACCCCCCTTGACCTTTGTTCGCCCTTCTCCCTAGTCATTCGACCTTCATCCCGCCCGGTCTGCATAATAAATATCATTAGTATATATATACAATGCATATGTGTCTCAAAGAAAAATGCAAACCTTCAGCTGTATAAAAACATCTCTGGTTAAGTATATATATATACATGTTTAAAAAAAAAAGAAATAATATCCTCATAAATAAGTATATACAAATGTGTATATCCCCGAAGCTTCATTCATGGATTCTCCATCTCCAACCTACAAATCTATGAGAAAAAGAAGAAGAAGAAGAAGAAGAAATGAGAACATTAGAGAAAAGAGAATGAGAGAGAGAGATGGAGGGAGGCTAGGGTTTCTCCTTCCCTCTCATAAGGAAATTAGTTTTCTATTGAGAGGACTTTTAGGGCTTGCTAATTAAAATTGTTTTTATTATTTTATTTTTATTTAGGTTCCCTCACCTTTTTATTATTTTCTTCCATTTAGTTTATTCTTTTAAAATGGGGTATAGAGGTGAGTTTAGTTTGTGGGAAATTTTAATTCCTTTTGGGGATGTTTTTATTTTGTTTAGTGGTATGGTAAAAGTTAAAGATGGTATTTTTTTTCAGACTAGAGGGAGATTATAGACTATTGTCTTTAATTTAATTATTTGAAAAGGAATTTAATTAATTTATTTAAATTATTCCTCTAATTTAACTTTTGAGGTGTTTCTATTTTTTAAACCAATGGAATTAATCTATTGTTTGCAAACCTTTATCAACAAGGTTAGTGGCAATTTAGTTGTTATTAGTTTAGTAATTAATTTAATTATTCTAGAGCGATTTAATTAGTTTAATAAGGTCATTGTTTAAATCCACCCTAGCAAACCTAGTTAACTTTTGGCAAAATTTATTTTGAGAGATTAAACCCTAATCACGCCTGTGAAGTGTTATGCTGCCAGATTTTTCCAGAATTTAGGGGTTAGCTAAGTTAGTGAATTTAACCTTGCTTAGGATTAAATTATTGTTTTTGCCAGTTATCGACATTGTGTTTTGATATTAAAAATATTTCTCTTGCACTAGAATTAGGCTTTTGATTTTGACTTATGTCAAAATCCCATCATCCACTTAGGATAACCTAGGGTTTTGATCTTTGATCCTAATCCTATTAGCGACGTTAATCGCGTCGCATCGATCCCCTAGTTGGCCTTCATCGCGTAGGGGAAATGCACTGGTGATTGCATTACCCCGCCTTCGATTGACTTGTTTACGCCTTATGCATATTACCACCGAGCATGCTTAAGCGGTGAGGTGGTTTCTTGGGAAGCGTGGAAATTTTTTTGGTAATTCATGTTATGACTACATGACAGATGTGGACATGACACGTGTGATGTGTGTCGTGACCGCATGGGAAATGTGGGCATGACAACCCGTTATAAAACGGGTACCCGTTCTTAAACATAATGGGTACTCGTTATATAATGGGTACCCATTTTGTTTATGAATGAGTACCCGTTCTATGAATTTTGAAATCACCGACCACCTTTTCCCTTCCCTTTTATTAGGTTTTAGGCTCGGGATAGGCATGGTTAGCCAACCTTGAGCCTTGGACCTGCAAGTTTTTTTCTAAGTACAAAACAAGAGGAAAGACTGAGTTTACCTATATGGCTGACGACCTTTTTTTCTGAATTTTTTTATGAAATGAAAACCCATTACAGATGATAGTGCCTAGTTTTCAAATATGTAATTCTTTTTGTTATTGGACATGTTTTTCTATTTATTATTTAATTTATGAGCAAACTAGTCCAAAAACTTGAAATGACAGGTGTTTGTATTTTTTTAATAACTTTTAATTTTTAAATTTTTTTTTAAAAAAAATTATATGTCATCAATCTACATATCATTCTTTACAGAATGAAAAAAAAATTAATTTTATGATTTTTTTTGCTCAAATTATATTGGTCGTACACGAGGGGTTTTCAAAAGTAGCAATTAGGCCTAATAAAAAATTAATAAAAAAAATTATAAAAAAATATCCTCATCAAACTTCACTATACTACACATCTTTTTCCAAAAGATTTTGAAAAATAATTTTATTTAGGCCAAATTATGTTGGTCATACACGTGCATGGTATGGTTAAAAAAAAGTGACTTTTAAACAGTGGTTTTTAGAAATGCCTATTGAAAATCAATTTGTATCATCTGGGTATTAAAATAAATTACATATTTGGAAATTAGACTCCGAGTACTACATTTTATATTTAGTGACTTTTTTAACGATTCCATCTCTAAGTGCTTCAAATTTTAAGGTCAAATGTGACAAATTCTTAAAATCAGGGAAAACACTTCCACTTTTTGGCTAAAAAGTGGACCCAACTTCTTGCACTAACCCATTATCCTATGATGGATGCATTTGACGCACCTATTTTTTATGTTGAGGCATCTCCTCTAGGTTTGTGGTTGTCAATCCTTTGTCAGTTCCAACACCCCCTACAATGGTTGTTGATAGTGATCCTACTCTAGATCTTGCTATGACTTCCACTCAATAGTTAGCCACTTTGGCCAAGTGTTCCTCTCCTTGTGTGGTGCCCACAGTTAGGGTGATAGAGATAGATTCCACTCCCCTCTCTCCTTGGTCAGACGCTTTGGATAAAATTATATCTTGGACATTAGTTCAAAGGAGGTAGAAAGGCCTTCCCAATTCTATTTCTCAGTCACACACCTAGGTTAGGGGTGTGCAAATGGCTAGGATAGGGTCTGACATTGTTTAGGTTGGGTTCCTTTATTATTCTCAATAGCTTGGCTACCTCTATGTTATTTATTGTCACATGTCATGTTTCTATTTTTGTTGGTCTTTTGTTTCTTTATGGTTGTTCCAATTCTTGTGGGACTTATCCCTCTCGCTAGTTGGTTGATCATTGGGCCCTTTCAACTACTCACTTTTACCAATATCAAAAACAAAGATTAATCATTTAATTACACTAAGATTAACTAAGGTTAACTTAAATAATAATAAATGTGAAATCAATTATAAAATATGACATCTCAATATTAAGTTTAAATTTATTATTAATTATTATATCACATATACCTCCCACCAACTTAGAATAACAACCCCATTATACCTACCATTTTTTTAATGCCACAAGCATTTTTGACAACTTTCTCACCTACTTACTATATACTATACACCTTAAACTCCTTACAACATGCTTACTAACAATGTCTAAGTGTTTTTAGTATGCTTTTTATTAAATGTGAATGATGTTTTCTTGATGTTTGATTATGATAAATGAATACAATTGAATTCTTTTAAATAGAAGTATACATTAATTAATTGTGCAAATGCATGCTTAGTTGGTTTATGGTAAGAAAATGATGGATGACATATGCCAAAATTTGAATTTGAATTTTACAAAAGTCAAGAATCAAATCTAGATGGATAATGAATGTATACGATGAGTGTACTAATGATCATAATAAATATATAAGAATGCATGTAAATGAATGAATAAAAATATAAAAAGAAACTCAAATTTACATAAAATTGTACAATTTGTCAATATTTAAACATGTATTAAACCATTCTCCCAAAATAAATACAAAACTATATAAAAAGTAACATCAATTACAATATATTATAATAATACATTATTCTTTATTTTAAATTGCTACCACTCAAAGTCAAAGGAAAACTAGTGTATATGAGAAAAGAAAAAATCAATGTTAAACTACAAATGATTACTAAAGTTTCACATATAGTTCCAAATTGTGAAGGTTAACAAATCTTACATTAAAGAAGACAAATTCTTCTAAATTATGTATACTATATATATTCTTTATTATTATTATTAATACATGTTTGTCTTCAATTTTTTAAAAAATCATAATCTTGCATTAGAGAAGACAAATTTTTCGAAATCTAAATTCAACATAATTTACATATTCTTCTTCTTATTATTAATATATTTTTCTTTAATTAAAAAAACTCATAATCTTACATTGAAGAAGACACATTCTTCTAAACTATGTATATACTCTATTTATTCTTTTTATTATTAATAATATATACTTTTCTTCAATATAAAAAACACATAATATATACATTAGATAAGACAAATTATTTATAAGTATTAATTTTTCTACAAGTAATTTTCTGCTAGCATGATATTTTCACTTCATGAGTTCGAATCTTCCACACTAACAAATATGAATAGTTTCATAGAAAATAATCAAATTCAAATGGATCTTTTCAATCTTTATGAAAATATAATTTATACCTTCTTTATTAACAAAGCTTAATCATTTTCAGTTCTACATCTGATAGGGATGCGATTTTGGATGGTTGGCTATGGTTATGGGGCTAGCATTCCCTCATGCTTAAGTCTTGGTTTCCCTCTTTCAACTCTCTCATGGAATCTTTCAACATCATGCCATGTGGATTCGTCTCCCTAACCCCCCTCTCCATTTTTGGTGTAATTCTAGTTATGAGGTGATTGGAAACTCTCTAGGGCATTTCTTAAAGGTAGATTTTGCTACTACTCTTTCTCATAGTACCTTTGCTCATATCTTGGTGTAAATTAATTTTTCAATGTCATTGCCAGCAAAGGTTATCTTGCAGGTGGTAGATCGGTCATGGTGTTAGATTATTGATTATGAGTGCATACCCTTTTAATGTCAGTGGTGTTTTTCTATGGGACATTTGGCATCAAGTTTCCCTCACCAAAGGGTTTTGAGATCTTCTTTGTGGTGGAATTATGCACTCCTCAAATACTTCACTGTTGATTATGAGGATGATGACTCTCCTTAGAGTGCTATAGACCGATTCTTGATTCAAGTGTAGAACCTCCTATGTTGAATGCATTTGATGCACCTGTTGTTCTTATTGAGGCCTCTCTCCCACATCTACGGTTGTTGATCCTTTTTCGGTTCCAACACCCCCTACAATGGCCATTTCTAGTGATCATGCTTTAGATCTTGCTATGAATTCCACTCAGTAGTAAACCACTTTGGCTAGGTGTTCCTCTCCTTATGTGGTGCCCATGACTAGGGTGATATAGACAAATTCCCCTCCCCTCTCTCCTTGGTCAGACAATTTGGATAGCTTTATATCTTGGACATTAGTTCAAAGGTGGTAGAAAGGCCTTCCCAAGTCTATTTCTCAGTCAAACACTTGAGTTAGGGGTGTGCACATGGATAGGATTGGGTCCAACATTGTTTAGGCTAGGTTCATTTATTGTTCTTGATAGCTTGATTGCCTCTATGCTATTTCTTTTCACATGTCATGTTTCTATTTTTGTTGGTCTTTTGTTTCTTTATGATTGTTCCACTCCTCGTGGGACTTATCCCTCTCACTAGTTGGTTGATATTTGGGCCCTTTCAAAAACTCACTTTTACCAACTAAGCTTAACTAAGGTTAACTTAAATAATAACAAATGCAAAATCAATTATAAAATATGATTTCTCAATATCAAGTTTAAATTTAATATTAATTATTATATCACATATACCTTCCACCAACTTAGAATAACAACCCCATTATACCTACCATTTTTAATGCCACAAGCATTTTTTGACCACTTTCTCACCTACTTACTATATACCATACACCTTAAACTCCTTACAACATGCTTACTAACAATGTCAAATGTTTTTAGTATGTTTTTTCTTAAATATGAATGATGTTTTCTTGATGTTTGATGATGATAAATGAATGCAATTGAATACTTTTAAATACAAGTATATAGTAATTAATTGTGCAAACATGTGTTTAGTTTGCTTATGACAAGAAAAGGATGGATGACATATGCCAAAAGTTGAATTTGAATTTTAGAAAGTTAGGAGTCAAATCTAGATGGCTAATGAATGTATAGGGATGAATGTACTAATGATCATAATAAATGTATATCTAAATGAATGTATCGAGATGTGTGAATATGGATAAAGTGGGAATAAATATATAAGAATGTATGTAAATGAATGAATAAAAATATGTAAAGAAACTCAACTTTACATAAAATTGTACAATTTGTCAATATTTAAATGTATTAAACCATTCTCTCAAAATAAATACAAAACTATATAAAAACTAACATAAATTATAATATATTATAATAATACATTACACTTTATTTTGAATTGTTACCATGCAAAGTTAAAGGTAAACTAGTGTATATGAGAAAATAAAAAATCAAGGTTAAACTACAAATGACTACTAATGTTTCACATATATATGGACAAATAGCAAAGGTTGACAAATTTTACATTAGAGAAGACAAATTCTTCTAAACTCTATATACTATATATATTATTTTTATTATTATTAATGCATGATTTCTTCAATTTTAAAAAAACTCATAATCTTGCATTAGAGAAGCCAAATTCTTTGAAATTTAAATTCTGCATACTTTATATATTCTTATCATTATTATTAATATACTTTTCTTTAATTAAAAAAAATAAAAAAACTCATAATCTTACATTGAAGAAGACAAATTCTTCAAAATCTAAACTATGTATATACTCTATTTATTCTTTTTATTATTAATAATACAACTTTATTCAATTTAAAAAAACATAATATATACATTAGACAAGACAAATTATTCATAAGTATTAAATTTTCTACAACTAATTTTTTGCTAGCATGATATTTTCACGTTATGAGTTTGAATCTTCCACATTAACAAACATGAACAATTTTATAGAAAATAATCAAATCCAAATGAATATTTTCAATGTTTATGAAAATATAATTTATACCTTCTTTTTTAACAAAGCTTATGATCATTTTTAGTTCCTCATTTGATAGGGATGCGATTTTGGATGGTTGGCTATGGTTATGGTGCTAACATTCGCTCATACTTAATCCCCTGTTTCCCTCTTTCAACCCTCTCACAAAATCTTTCAACATCATGCCATGTGGATTCATCTCCTTAACTCCACTCTTCACTTTTGGTGCAACTCTAGTTATGAGGTGAATGGAAACTCTCTAGGGCATTTCTTAAAGGTGGATTTTTTCACTACTCTTTTCTCTCGTACTACCTTTGCTTGTATCTTGGTGTAAATTGATTTGTTGATGCCCTTGCCAACAAAGGTTGTCTTGTAGGTGGTAGATTAGTCTTGGTGTTAGATTATTGATTATGAGTGCATCCCCTTTTAATGTCAGTGATGTTTTTCTATGGGACATTTGGAATTAGTTTTCCCTCACCAAAAGGTTTTGAGATCTTCTTTATAGTGGAATAATGCACTCCCTGAACACCTCACTATTGATCATGAGGATGATGACTCTCCTTTAGAGTGTTATGGACCTATTCTTGATGCAAGTGTGGATCCTCCTATGCTGGATGCATTTGACGCACCTATTGTTCCTATTAAGGCCTCTCCCCTAGGTCTATGGTTGTCAATCCTTTGTCGATTCCAACACCCTCTGCAATGGTTGTTGCTAGTGATCATGCTTTGGCTCTTGCTATGACTTACACTCGGTAGTCGACCACTCTGGCCAGGTGTTCCTCTCCTTATGTGGTGCCCACGACCAGGGTGATAGAGATGGACTCCCCTCCCCTCTCTCCTTGGTTAGACAATTTAGACAACTTTATATCTTGGACATTAATTCAAAGGAGGTAGAAAGGCCTTCCCAAGTCTATTTCTCAATCACACACCTAGGTTAAGAGTGTGCACATGGATAGGATAGAGTCTAAGATTGTTTAGGTTGGGCTCTTTTATTGTTATCAATAGCTTGGTTGCATCTATGTTATTTCTTGTCACATGTCATGTTTCTATTTTTGTTGGTCTTTTGTTTCTTTATGGTTGTTCCACTCCTCGTGGGAGTTATCCCTCTCACTAATTCGCTGATCTTTGGGCCCTTTCAAAAACTCTCTTTTACCAATATAAAAAATAAAGCTTAATCATTTAATTACACTAAGGTTAACTTAAATAATAACAAATGTGAAATCAAATATAAATATGATATCTCAACATTAAGTTTAAATTTAATATTAATTATTATATCACATATACCTTCCACCAACTTAGAATAATATCCCCATTATACCTACCATTTTTTAATGCCACAAGTATATTTTGACCACTTGCTCACCTACTTACTACATGCTTACTAACAATGTCAAGTGTTTTTAGTATGCTTTTTCTTAAATGTGAATGATGTTTTCTTGATGATGATAAATGAATATAATCGAATGTATTTAGTTGGCTTATGGCAAGAAAAGGATGGATGACATATGCCAAAATTTGAATTTGAATTTTAGAAAGTCAAGAGTCAAATCTAGATGGATAATGAATGTATAGGGATGAGTGTATTGGTGATCATAATAAATGTATATCTAAATGAATGTATCAAGATGTGTGAATATGGATAAAATGGGAATAAATATATAAGAATGTATGTAAATGAATGAACAAAAATATAAAAAGAAACTCAACTTTACTTAAAATTATACTATTTATCAATATTTAAATGAATTAAACCATTCTCCCAACATAAATACAAAACTATATAAAAAATAACATAAATTATAATATATTATAATAATACATTATGCTTTATTTTAAATTGTTACCATGCAAAATTAAAAGTAAACTAGCGTATATGAGAAAATCGAAAAATCGAGGTTAAACTATGAATGATTACTAAAGTTTCACATATATATCAGATAGCAAAGGTTGACAATGTTGTTTTTTTAATAGAGAAGATTCCTTGTTTTTTAGTAGATAGTCAAATCTTGCTAGACCTCTCATTTCAATGAATAGTTTTTGGAGTGGAGAAAAAACATGAAAGAATCATCATTTATATGGGTATGATCAAAATTAAATATATTTTTATAAGTATCATAATATTTGATAGTGTTTTTGGTGGAAATGGAAAAATAATTTTTAAAATCAATGTTTTAGATTATATTTTGTGAATTTTCATTTTTTCATTTTTTTAAGGAAGGATTATGAAATGTGATCCAAAATATTGATCTTATAAATTACTACATAATTTCAACCAAAAGTATTATCAAACTCTATTATGGACTACAAAAATACCATGTCTCTTAAGGATGATAAGCTTTACTATGAGAAACATCTAAAACCAGAATCACATGTTCGTAATACCATTTATGATCGTGGGTAAATTTGAACTTACAAGATAAATGCTATGGTATAATAAAAACAAAGTTGATAAATAAGTGGTTGTTGGTATATTGGTGATGAGGGATCATTTTTTATTGTATATAAAACTTTTTTCAACTTTTACCAAAAAAACGCCTGATATATACATTAAACAAGACAAATTCTTTGTAAGTATTATTTTTCTACTAACATGTCACAAGTTCAAATCTCCCACACTAATATAAAATCATATCCAAACAAATCTTTTCGATCTTTATAAAAATATAATATACCATTATTATTAAAAAAACTTAATCATTTAATTACACCAAGCTTAACTAAAATGAAATAAAAATAATACTAAATATAAAATCAAATATTAAATGTGAAATCATTATTAAATATAATATCCCGATATCATATTTAAATTCAATATAACAACCCCATTATATCCACCATTTTTTTAAAGGTCACAATCAGTTTTGACCAACTTGCGTACCTACCCACTAGACACCATATACCTTAAGCCCCTACAACACACCCACCAACAACAATAACAACGTAACAACCCTAGAAAAGAACCATTCAACATTGTTTTTTGTTTTTTGTTTTGGGCTTCTTTAATTTATCATTCATGTGAGTCCATATCAAACAATTTTTATTTATTCTCTCTAGTCATCAAATGTCTTATTGGGAGATGAACCATATTCCATTCAATTGATCCTACCACATTTTGTTTTTCTTGTTTATTCTAGTATAAAGTCTCCATTGTTGTTGGTGGGATATAGACACTGTATATATGACATCTTGTTTGTTCTAAGAGATTGACTCTAATTATAATTGACTTGTTTGGTAAGAACTTGGCCTAATGTGGTTGGCCCTTAGGTTGCATCCCAGGTGACATGTATTAACTTTAATGAAATGGTGGATCTTCAACCAAAGGATTATAATTAGAAGGCATTATTTTGGTATTAATTCCATCCTACCAACCATTAAACATACCTAATTTTTCTCATACTTGCCTTACTTTTAGCCTGGCACACATATCTTTGAAGTGTTCACATACGCTCACAATGTCTTGGTTTATTTTATATTTAAAAAGAACTCGTGCCCTTTATGTTAGTTGGTAGGCCTATCTCATCACAACAAGAGATTTCAAAATGTACTCTTGGAAGTGGTAGGGTTGGTGGGCACCCTTAAAAAGGGAAGTGGGGCATGAGATAAAGTGATAGTTTTTTTTTTTTTTTTGGACATTGCAATGGTGAAATTTGTAAAATTATGTTTTTTTTTTCTTTTATATTTTCAGTTTATGATGATTTGATTGATTTTTATGTATCAACGAGTGTATAAGATAGTATATTTTGTGTGGAAGTTGGTAAATTATTTTATCAAATACGAAATATGATATTTCCACAATTTATGTTAGTGATTGAGAGTGCTTTTGGATGTAAATGCACAGTATTTGTTTAGCATCAACATTTCAGATCAACTTCATGGTACATCATTAGGACAAGGAAAACATTATCCAGGTTAGTAATTTTATCTTAGTATATCCCCACTATTGTTCATCCCCATGACCCTGATTTGATCTCCACATCTAGTTATTCATCACTTCACTTTAATCTACGAGTGACCCAGTTCATTTCCATAGTCACAAATTTGAACTTTGAAACTTTATATTAAAATTTCTTAATTTGGGCTCATTTTTCCCTCCCTTACTAGCCATTATAACTAAACTTAAGCATAACTCATTTCAAATTAAATGATAGGGTGGTTTGTTTAAAGACTAACCCTAATTCAAAATAATCATTTAGGATCAAGAGAAGAACTTATTAAGCACATCTAGAAGTTAATTGCAAATTGATAAAGAGAATTACATT
Organism: Cunninghamia lanceolata; assembly: GCA_027924645.1. NCBI lineage: Eukaryota > Viridiplantae > Streptophyta > Pinopsida > Cupressales > Cupressaceae > Cunninghamia > Cunninghamia lanceolata. Next base: position 3,123,706 of record BSBN01000311.1, on the reverse strand, counting down.
AGCATTGCATCATTATCCTAAGATCATACTACATGCTTATTTGTTATTCTCAACCTTAGTTCATCATCATTGAATTAGTCCATGTAGATATTTAAGTAAGGAAAACACAATCCTCACAATTCAGTAAATTCTTGATGTTTGCAAACACTGCTTGTTCCTTGTTAGACTTATAGCATTTTCATAAAGGTGAACTTTTTTGTTAGCAAAATCAACCAAATTAGATCTATGAATCATAAGTGATTCTATACATTAGTTCAGATCTACACCCGTGAAAATGAACTAAAAGGTTTCATAGCAAAAATTTTAGATTAGAGATAATCATTTGATAGATTCTAAAATTCTATCATCACAACAATTGAACATTTGACATATGTACAATAATATTCTTATTGAAATTAGAACTAAATATCCTTACATTTAATTTAATTAGTTTCAACATTTATTATAACATTTATTTCAATTATTAATCACTCCCAACTCAATTATCTAAATTAATTTATATAAATACTTTAATTATCTTAAATTGTTTATATAAGTGATTCCCCTTCCAGATATTTATACACACCACATATTTATAATTACAATTTTTTTCTCTTTATTTTAGATATTTCTTACATTTCAAAAGGGTTAGATGATTAATGAAAAATGAATGATAAACTTTTATGGATGTGATCTTGATAAATTGGTGCAGTCATGAATGGAGGGTCCAAAAATAGGACAGTCCTATCGTGCAACCTTAGAGTAAACACAACGGAAAATACAAAGAATGAAGCAAAAAATGAGCATACAATGATTCAATATCATAAGCAATTACAATCTTCACATGCCGGCAATATGCGGACTTCTAGGGCTTGCAGGCCTGTCCTCTGACTCACTACAAATTACATGAAAGATATAGCTTTGAAGTGCTTTCCGCAAATCCACTATTAAAGACTAAAAACATTCTATCATGTTCACTATCCTCCTAATGCATCTAATGAATGTTTATATATCATCTCCCAGCTCAAGGAATGCTCTGCGTCGACCTTAAGAGGTTCCAAAACCTGATGCTTGATGAAACGTGTAGGTCGGCCTTAATCATGTGGTAATGCTCTACATTATGAAGGAACACATTGCGGTTCTGAACGAAGATGTCTTTGGTCCCAAACTACCTTGTGATATGTTCCATTTCGCACCACAAGTCACAGGAAGGTGCCACAAACTCTATATGCTCATACTGAATGTTGAATGCTATGTTCTATGAGTTCTGATAGTGTTCTGATAGCGATAACTTTTTGTAGACTATTGCAAACCTCATGAGATCAGGATATGATGTAGATGACATAGTGTTGAATCTTTATCCTGTGCCGTAAAATGTGAAGTGATCATGCAGTAGAATGTGGTGCAATCTACTGAGATTGAACTGACTGAAATGCAAGAAAAGAAAGAAACCAAATATTTTTGGTTGATGCAAGATTACCTTTCAACTTGGGATGCTCCTGCATCAGATACCCGAGGTTGTTTGAAAAGTGAGTCCTTCACTTTCCTAGGGCTAGAGGAAAACCAATGCGGTCTACTTAGCCTGAGAAATCCATAATAAATCTTCCTCTGGTATTCCTTTCCACTTAACCAAGTACTCTTTATATTGCTTGCCTCTGGTGCTGTACCCAATTCTGCTATCCAAAATCTACTCTATCTACTCTAGTTGTTGATGTGGTAACTGATCCTTCAAACTAACTTTAGTGCTATCACTTAATTCTCCCTCATGATACTAATATAGATCTACAATGTTGAATACGGGTGCTATGCCAAATGCTTCTGGTAATTCTACCTCATATGCATTTTCAGAATCAAACTTCCTAAGAAACCTGCATGGTCCAAACTTTCTCATCTTCAGCTTGTTGTATGTCCCTACTAGAAATCTTTCCTTTCTGAGATATAGCATAACTTCATCTCCAACAAAAATTCCTTGTGTCTCCTCTTTTCATCTGCTTGTCCCTTATACTTGCTATTCCTCTCTTCCACATGTTTCTAGACCTGAGTGTGTATTGTCTCCATGTATCCTACAAATTCTTCTACCTTTACACTTCTTTTGTTATCCATATTGATTTCTCTTAGCTCCATAACTCCTCTAGGTTGTACTCCAGTCAGAACTTCAAATGGTGTCTTCCATGTACTTGTGCTCATTGAGTTATTGTATGCAAACTCTACTTACAATAGAATTATATCCCAATTTCTTGCCTTATCTCCTACTAAGCTCCTCAACAAGTTACCCAAACTCCTATTCACCACTTCTATTTGTCCATCTATCTATGAGTGAAATGTTGAACTGAACTTTAGGTCCGTCTTCATCTTCTTCCACAATATTCTCCAAAAATATCCTATGAACCTTGTATCCCTATCTGAAACTATACTCTTTGGTAATCCATGCAACGTCACAATCTCCTTGAAAAATAGGTCAGAAACATGTACATCATCATTTGTCTTCTTACAAGGAATGAAATACACCATCTTTGAAAATCTATCTACTACTACAAATATAGAATCATTTCCCCTATGGGTTCTTGGTAAACCTAACATAAAATCCATGCTTATGTCTTCCCAAGGTCTATATAGTACTGTCAAAGGTTTGTATAATCCAGTATTCTGATTATTCCCTTTTACAACTTGATAAATTCTGCAACTTTGAACAAATTTCCTTACATCTTTATACATATGAGGCCAAAAATAATTTTCATTCACCAAAGCTACTATCTTATCAATACCAAAATTTCTTGCTAGTCCACCACTATGCTTCTCCTTGATCAAATTCTCTCTCATTGAGCTCCAAGGAATACACAACCGATTCTCTTTGAACAACATATCCTCCTGAATGAGGTAATCCAACCACTTGCTTCTATTTGTCACAACAAGTTCTCTACATGCTTTCCATGATTCCACAAAATTAATATCATCCTCATACATGTGCCTGAGTTCTTCAAAATCTAGTACTTCTACCCTCATTCCTATCGGCAAGTTCCTTCTTCTACACAATGCATCTACAACTTTGTTTGACTTTCCACTCTAGTGCTTCAATACAAATGTATAACTCTGCATGAACTCTACCCATCTCATTTGTCTTTGATTCAACTTACCTAGATTGTTCAAATACTACAAAGCTTGATGGTCAATGTACAACACAAATAATTTTGGCAACAAGTAATGTCTCCACTTCTTCAAGGCTTGAATTATGGCATAGAACTCTTGATCATATACTGAATATCTTCTACTTGCATCAGTTAAATTCTCACTGAAATATGCTACTGGTCTCCCTTCTTGACTTAACATGGCTCTTATTGCATTTCCATTGGCATCACAATCAAACTAAAATACTTTTTCAAAATCCAGTAATGCTAACACTGGTTTCTCTGTCACCTTTTACTTCAACAACTCAAAACTCTTATGTGCTCCTAATGTCCACTTAAAATCTTTCTAGTCTCCTCTCATTGTCTTTGTCATTGATGTGCATACAGTACTAAGATTTCTAATGAACTTTTGGTAGAAACATGCCAGTCCATGAAAAGATCTTACCTCTCCATTGTTCATATGTGTTGGCCATTCAACAATTACTCTGACTTTCTCTGGGTCCATCTTCAATCCTTCCACAAAAATAAAAAAATCCCAAATATACCGATTCTTTCTTCATAAAACTACATTTCTTGATGTTAATCAATAATTTCTCTTCTCTCAACCTCTAAAATACTTGTCTAATATGTCGTAAATGTTCTTCCTTTGTTCTACTAAAAATTAGAATATCATCCAACAAACTTACCCAAGAATTTCTTCAAAACCTCATTCATCAACCTCATGAAAGTACTTGGTGCAATAGTTAATCCAAAAGGCATGACTAACCATTCATACAACCTTCATTTGTCTTGAATGTATTCTTCCACTCATCTCCTTCTATGATTATAATCTTATGGTATCCACTCTTTAGGTCAATCTTTGTGCAATATTTTGCTCCACTCAAACAATCCATGATATCATCCATCCTTGGCAATGGAAATCTATACTTGACTATGATCTTATTGATTGCTCCTGAGTCTATACACATCCTCCATTCTCCATTCTTCTTCGACACTAACACTATCGGTACTGCACATGGGCTTAAACTTTCTCTAATCAATCCTTTCCTCAACAGCTCCTGTATTTTTCTATTTAGCTCTACATTTTCTATTGGTGTCATCCTATGTGCCACTTTGTTTGGCAAACTAGTGTTGAACACCCAGAATACTAATGGGGGGTGAATCAGTATTCCTTGAAATCACTTAATCATTTAAACATTCATTTCACATAGCATGTTTAACTTGCATTAAGAAAGGAAAGCATGAAATCAACTATTAAAGCATATCACACATGAACACCAGATTTTTACGTGAAAAACTCAAAAAGAGAAACCATGGTGAGGATTAGCTCACAATATATATTAATAAAGAAACTAGTTAAGGTTGATACAATTGGTGGACTCACTGTCCAAGAATGCTCACTTTAGGTGGCTCACTGCCAAAGGACTCATTGTCCTAAGAAGAAAGAGATAGTAGAAGGGGATGGCTCACTGCCAAAATGAATTGCTAACAATGCATCTAACTAATGTTGAAGATGCAGTTCTACTGAAGCTCAAAATACTGACTTTACACACTTCATCTTTATCACAAACTCAACTTGTCTCTCTTTGCATCAGACTTTTCTTATCTTCACACTCTATTTTTCTTCACAACACTCACACACACCTCCACACAAGAATTCAATCTTTTATATATATCGCAACCAACCAAATCACTAATTAGGTCGGCCTAAATATGTACATTGTGACTCCTTAACCTATTAGCCAAGAATACACTTCAGAACACCTTGCAAAAAACATGTAACACACTAAGATAGGTTGGCATGGACCTAAAATAACACTCACATAAAAGATCAATACATACTCAACGTCCGCAATTCATAAAACTTATTGGGTCGGCTCAACTAGTGAAGTACCAATGGCATGAACTAACTATTAGTTCATAGAACAACATGCGGACCACAAAATTGCTTACCACTTGGAGAAAACATACTTTTGGCATCCATAACCCTATCCTCAAATCTACAAAACAAGCCATTCCTCTATGGTGAAATGTGAAGTGTCCCACTATGTCACTTGCACTGTCAATACACTGTTAATACAAAGTGTGATACTCTATCAACTCTAACTTTCATTCCGGAGAGTCTCAGGACCTAAAACTTAGGAATTGTACTTCTCTAATATACATAAAAATTACATTACAACCGCATAACTGAAATCTTCATTGCAGAGAAATGCATACTAAAATATAGTGACTCTACCGTAGGTTCTATACTGTGAATGCCTTAGGAAAATCTTCAATAGGCTGTGTTTGACTACAGAACACCTAAATGGAAATACAATGTGTTTAGACATATTCTCCTTCATTTTGCACTTGGTATCTTCTCCGGACCCACATTTAGATGTATTCACTTTCGTATCAAACTTAGTTATTGTCAATACTGTGAATACACTTATAACTGAATCCTTTCTCTTTTCTATCTCTTTCTGGACCAGCACAATTGTGTCTTTACACTTGTTTCCATTCTCCAGACCAACCCAACTTTCTCCTTATGCCTGGTTACCACTTTCCAGACCACTATGCCTTTATCCTTTGATGCCACTGTCTTTATCTTGTGTTGTTGTTCTCTAGACCATTGTACCTTTACCTTTTGTTGCGATCAATGCATACACTACTTACAGTTGTGCTTATTAGTCTTCTCATCATCCTACCTATGTTGCCAACAATCTCCCCCTTTGTCATTGATGGCAACATAGCCAAAACTTCTCCCCCTTTTTCATCAATGACAAAGGAACTACTTGTATATTTATAATTCAAAACTTCTCCATCTTTCTCATGACTAATCTTATTTTTCTATATACATACTACCCCTTACTATCTTATTTATATATACCAAAATATCAAAATGTGTGTCCTTCTAACCTTTCGCACATGTACAAGAAATTAGAAATGAGAAACTTACTTGTTGAACACCCAAAATACTAAGAGGGGGGGGGGTTGAAATGGTATTCTATTAAACCATTCACTTATTAAACCATTAATCTATTTGCCACATTTAATAATAGTAAAGAAAATCAAGCATAGAAAGCACAACCATAAACCATAACACATGAACACCAGAAATTTTACGTGGAAAACCCAAAAAGGGAAAAACCAAGGTGAGTGTTAGCTCACAATATATTATGTAGTATTAATACCAAATTACAAAGAGGCTCACTACCTAAGGTCTCACTTCCCTAAGGACTCACTGTCCAGAAGGATTCTCACTGTATATAGGTTCACTGCCAAAAGAAGATAGAATAAGTGGCTCACTGCCAAGAATGAACTGTTACAATTGCATCTACAAATGCATGGAATATAATTCCAATGAAGCTCAAAATACTGTCTCAAAACTCTTCATCATGACCTGCTCTGTCACATTGCTCTGCTCTTCATAAAACTTCTTCTCAAGTACTTATCACACTAATCAGATCACAAGACTTCATATATTTCGTGCACACACACACACACACATGCAAAAAAAAAAAATGAATCTCATATATATATCCACAACACTTACAAACTTCAAGTTAGGTCGGCTTGCTAGGATGAAACGTGTAGTTATACAATGTGTAGCTTGTTGGCCTAATGCAATCACCAAAATACTTTGTGAACCAAAACAACACTTGAGATACATTCTTATGTGTCAACTCCAACTATAGAATCACTTAGAACATGATTCTAATCAACAGATTCCTCTGCACAGAGATTATACTATCAGGTCAGCCTCACAGACTGACTATCACATACTCAAATCAATTGTCAGATAATAACTTTCAATGCAGACCACAAAACTCCTTCAAGTTCACAACTAAGACTCCTTAGGAATCCCCAAGCTTATCCTTAGAACTGCAAAGCATAATATTAACATGCAGAAAAATGCAAACTATCATAACACAGACTCTGTTACTATCAAAGCATGTAGTGATACTTAAGTCCTCATAACTATCTTACCAGTGGACTTCAAACTCTGCAACTTTGGATTTAGAGACTTCAGACATGTGTTTACATCACTTCAAATCTGTAGAAAGAAATATCTATTATCAGAGAAATGTGAACCAAATCAAACTGACATTCTGTCTTGTTTAAGACTATTCTCTGCTAACCCAGACTTATGCTTCTTGAAACTATACTTCCAGAGATGATCAGAAGATGAAACTTTAGATTTGGGATCATCTAAGGATTAGTAACATCTTACAAGAACCACAAGATAAGATCTTCAACTGCGGACCAATGTTGATCATATCACTGTCTTTCTGTAGTCATCTCAATACTTTGCCAACACTTAGCCAAAATCCTTAAGTCTTCTTTCTGGACCATAATTCTCTGTACATATAACTTTATGAGGATTACTATAACCTCACAACCCTTCTAAATCCTTATTGCTTGTTGCATCCTTATTCCTTGTTGCCATCAATGACAACACCAATCAAACATCATACTTGACCAATCCTACAAATACCAGCAGTGTCTTCATCAATGATGTTTGCCAAGTTGCCAACAATCTCCCCCTTTGGCATTGATGGCAACACATGATGTGAAAAACCATCACACTACTCCCCTTACTTTTTGCACGCTTCTCCCCTAACTGCTTGTACTCTTTCACATGCTACTCTCCCCCTTTATTTTTCAGTTATTTCACTTTTTATGTTTTTCACATGCTTCACTTCTCCCCCTTTGACATCAATGGCAAAGGTCTATGGTACAGGAGTATGTACAATTTTCATCTTAAGTGATAGATTTCTATGTGCACCCAAAACTTCAAAATTGTTTCTATTATCTTCATATATACATATGAAATCAAATGACTTACTGGCTTAAAGGCAGAATATCTTTGTAAATCTTCTTCAATTGCCCCACATCTCCATACCAACTAACCTTGGCATGGCTCAAAACTTGTATGTGCCCATTAATTAGGGACACCAGCTCTTCTACTTTCTCAATAGTAGCAGGGGACTTAGTGTTTTGCCTTATTTTGTCTACATCTATTACAAGTGCAGTCATAGAACCAATCTTGAAACTTACAATTTCCCTAAGTTGTTTCATCCGATATTTTATGACATCCTTTTGGCTCTGCAACTTATTAATGATAGAATGGATTGTTTCAACTTTTGCCCTTCAATTTCTCATAACATCCTTTGCAGGATCATAGGTCCTGGAAATCTTGATCAACTGGGCTTCCCATCCCTCCATCTTCTATTTTAGCTCCTTACTTGTCTCAGGCCAAGTCAAACAAAATTGATACAGCTCACTAGCATCTTTGATAGCCATCTCTACATCCTGAATACTTTTATCCAACAAAATCTTATCTTTTGAGTATTTTTCATTAAGTTCCACTAACCTCTTGTTGTCAATCTCAACCCTTACATTCTTTTCTACTGCTTGTTCAAAGAACTCAAAATGGGAATTGACAAACTCCATTAGTTTCTTCATCTATACTGGAGGAGTCAAAGAGGTGTCTCTCTTTACACTGGGCAAGATTTTCTCAAAGATTGTTATAGCTTCACTCATAAGCTCACTGTCCTCCATGTGAGATTTGAGAATTTACTCTTGGGTCATGGCCTGGAAAATTGTCCCCAACTTTAATTTCTACAATGGGGTCATGGTGGCCAAATTAATCTACCCTTGTAATAACTTAGGTGATGACAAAATCTGAGTTTCCTTCTGCTCTGCCAAAAAAATTCTAAGAGAGTCTAAAGAACTCTCACCAGTAGTGTCTTGTCTTCCTTCATCTAAAGATACTTGTGTAGCAGGATTTTTTGAAGGTTCTTTGTCATCAGAAGCTTGTTGCTCTTTATTATTTTCTAGAATAGAGGAGTCAATTACTTGTTCTAAATTATCTTCTTTCTATTTCTCCTCTTCCTTTGTATTCATTTCCTCAATTGTCACTTTTGTCTCCTCAATGTTCTTTTCCTCTATAGACTCTTTCATTTCTTCATCTTTTCTTGAGTTTTTTGAAGGAGTAATTACATCTTGATCCATACTTTTCTCTCCATCTACATCCGGAATAGCATTTGAATTGTCAGGATTTTGTTCATCTTCACCTATGTCCATCACAGTTGGAATTTGAAGTTCATTAAGCACCATTTGAATTTTCTCCTTAGTTTCTTTTTCCAACTTTTCAATCCCACTTTTATTTCTGGCCATCAGAATGTTAATTCTCCTTTTGGTTCTAAATTCTTCACTGAACCTCTGAGTGGCTTTGACCTTATCTGGTCCAGTAAGACTTGGACAAAACCTTTTCAAAACAAAATCTTTCATTTCTTCATCTTTAGCCATATCATCTTCTTTTCTGGTAGTTAGAATACTTGTTAGGCTATCAGGTAAGTCACATACAACTTCAATCAAAGCTTTATTAAACATGTCTATGAATCTTACCATAGTTGTTTCAATTATTTCCTTAGTAGCATTAGATCTCTCATCATAAAGGTTTGCAATGGGCTTCAAATTCCCATGCTTTTCCACTACATTGATTGTCGTTTCTAGATCCATAGTGGCTTCAATTTTCTTTTCCTTATTCTTCTTCCCCTTATCTTTTTCTTTTCTGGAGGGATTTTCTTTCTTACTAGAAGTGGCTTCATCAATTTTTACCCTTTTAGCCTTTATTTCTTCATCAGATTTTGTTTCCTCTTCTTCACCACCACCACCATGGCTCACATACATTCTATTAGTAGTCTTTCTTTTTACTCTTTTGCTCTTCTTCTCCTTAGCAGGCTCTGTCTTTTCAGAAGTTTCCTTCACAACCTCAATAGTAGGTAGGGGTTCGAAGCTCCTAGAAGTAGCTACAATAGAAGAGGAGGTTCTTGTCCTTCTTCTTGTGATAGGAGCATGCTTTTCTTTCTCAGTCTTCACTTCATGCCTTTCTAGAGCCTTTTCTTGTTTATTTTTCTCTTCCAGAGCCTTTGCTGCTTGAGACTCTTCTCTAGCTTGATCTATTTGTTCCTTGGTGTAATCTTTGCTCTTGGCATAGTCTTCTACCCACTTTCTCACTTTTCTCTATGTTTCTGGTTGTTTTTGTTCCAAGTGAACTTTGAGAGACTTTTCTTCAAAAGTCCCAAACCTTTCCTCTTTAGGATCTTTGGGTTTGCTCAACATCATATCTGCCAAACCAGTCAAAACATCATCTGTAACCTCATATCCCATTGCTGGGATCCATATTGTTTTTGGTTCCACTACCTCCATGAGGCATTGATCTTTAGTTACCATAAAAACAACATCATCTTTATACTTTTCTACTACTTTTATAGGGATTCTAACCTTACCTTGCATTTTGTTCTGGAATACTTTAAAGTATCCCCATAGAGTTACACTTTGAGCATTATCATCTCCAATACTCTGCAAATGATTCCTAATTTGCACTGCTATAGGTGAATGATTCAGCCAATCAATATTGCTCATACCTGGCATCTCCCTCAAAAAGTAGAACAATAAACAAATGACAAGAGTACCATACTTGAATGGGTACTTGGGGTCTTTGGTTCTCTTCAGATTCTCCATCAATTGTTGCTGGAGCAAGTCACACAAGTCATAATCAATATTCTTCTTCACCATCTCATATGCAGTGTAGATGGTAGTAGCTAAAACAGAGTTCTCCATGTTGGAGAAATATACCTTGTTTCCAATAACAGTTGAAGCAAATTTTAATGTCGAATCCTCTATATAATTGATAGTTAATGCTCTCTTGTCAAATTTTGCACCTGTTAGCTTCGTCACAGTGTCATTCTTTACTAATTTCAATGTCAAAACTATTCCGAAGGAACACAAACCTATCACTACCTCAATGGCATCCTTGGTTATCATATGAGGCATATTTAGCCAAAAGAATTCATCATGGATTCTACTTAGAACATACCTAACCCAAGCATCTTTAGAGAAAATAGGAAAATCTATCCATGTGTCCAATTTCTTCTCATGTAGAGCACTAAATTCTTCCTTCAATTCAAATTTGTCACCGACAACTCATCCAAATAAACTTGCCCTAAGTTTACATGATCATACTCTTCCATATTAGCATGGATGTAAGCCCTAATATCTTCATTATGCATTATGCCATAGGGCACTTCAGAAAGCACACCATCAGGGTCTGCTTCTAGGGATTTAAACGGATGCTTCTTGAACTTAGGTCGGGTATCAGTTATATCAACAACTTATGGGGTAGACATTTTCACAGCTCAACAAAAATTTGCAAGAGTGATGACTGTAAATACCTTGTTCTTTGCTTCTGGTTAGGGTTTGTTCACACCAAACACTTGAGTTCACCTTTGCTTCATTTCTCAAATCTCCTTGGTCACTTGAAAACTAGAATGCAAAGTGAATTTCCTTTGAATGATATTGCTTATAAACCCTTTTCATCAAAACCTAATCGCCATAAATGCTTGTTTCCAAAAAGTTGTCAATACTTCCTTTGCTACTCACAAACAACACAAATTGCTCCACAATCTTCTGCATTAGACTCTTTTTTGCCAGAATTTTCTTCAAAAGATCTGATATGCTATTTTTCAACTCATATCTTTGTGTTGGCTATCAGCACCACTTTTCTGGCTAAGGGAACAAGATTAATCAATGAAGCTCCCTCTAAGCCAGAGCTCCCAAGTAACTTCTCGAAGGAAGTTTCTGCACCAGAGTTTGGTATAGACTCATTCTTGGCTTCAATAACATCCTTCTTAACCCACATCTTGTTCATCTCCTTGATTTCTACTGCATCAACCTTTTGCACTGGTTCTTCCTTTCTACTAGATTATCCTTCTTCATGTTCTTTCTTCTGCAGAGTCTTGTAATATGTCTAGGCCTATTGCAATTGTTGCACACAACATTCCTCTAACTGTTGTTCCTTCCATTCATTCTGGATCTACATTGATTAGCCTTATGTCCAAATCTATTGCATGTAAAGCATTTACCATTGAAATATTGAGCATTCCTTCCATTGTTATAGCCATTGCTTATCTGAATTGTACATTCACTAGCTCTATGAACAACTCTCTTACATGTAAAGCAGTTACCTCTAAAAGATTGAGCATTCCTTCCATTGTTATAACTATTCCTTATCTGACTTCTACATTCACTAGATTTATGACCAAATCTCTTACATATAAAGCACTGACCAGAGAAAGATGGAGCATTTTGATTCATTCTATTCCTACATTGAGTAGCCTTATGACCAAACTTATTGCATGAATTACAATAACCATTGAAAGATGGGTACCTTTGAGCATTTGGTTGCCTGACTGATGATTTTCTAGGTCCATTCCTTTGATTTTAGATCTACTTGCCTTTGTCCTTCTTGTTCTCATCACTCACTACTTGGCTTGTTTTGGAACTTTCACCTTTTTCAAATCCCAAGCCTTCTTTGTCATTAGGGTTCTTTTGGCTAGCAAGCATCTCATCAAGTTTTGCAGAACTAATCTTGAACTTTTCTTCATAACTCTTTGCCTTCTCCAAATCTGACTTTAGGTCACAACTTCTTTTTCAAGCTTTGCACATTCTTCTGATTTGCCTTTCACCAATTGATTTAGGTCTTCTTTTGCTTTTTCCTTATCTTCAATTTGCATTTTTTAGATCATCCAAGATTTCATTTGCTAATCTCAATTGTTCACTAACCTCCTTATACTTTTCTTTGAACTTCTTGACTTGCTCCCTCAACTTCCTAATGCACATCTGATTCCTTGACATTTTCTTTTAGATCATTATTTTCCTCTTTAGTCCTTTCAAGGTCTTCAAGAGCAACTTTGAGTTATTCTTCATTGATATACATGCACTCTTATGTAATTCCAATTGGATGAATTTCTTCAGGAGGAGTAGGATACCTTCTAGCTAGCATGTGTTCAATCTCTAAGATCTTCCTTAAGTTGTTAGACTTCTTCCAAGAAACCAGGCTCTGATACCAAATGTTGAACACCTAGAATACTAAGAGGGGGGATGAATCAGTATTCTATTAAACCATTAATCCATTTGCTACATTCAATAACCATATAGAAAATTAAGCATATAAAGCACAACCATAAACCATAACACATGAACACCAAGATTTTTATGTGGAAAACCCAAAAAGGGAAAAGCCACAATGATTGTTAGCTCACAATATATTATGTAGTATCAATATTGAATTACAAAGAGGCTCACTACTTAAGGGCTCACTGCCCTAAGGACTCACTGTCCAGAAGGATGCTCATTACATACATGCTCACTGCCAAAAGATGATAGAATAGGTGGCTCATTGCCAAGAATGAACTGTTACAATTACATCTACAAATGCATGGAATACAGTTCCAATGAAGCTCAAAATACTGTCTCAAAACTCTTCATCCTGGCCTACTCTGTCACATTGCTCTGCTCTTCATAAAACTTCTTCTTAAGCACTTGTCGCACTAATCAGATCATAAGACTTCACATATTCCTCACACACACACACATCCGCACCACACACAAAAATGAATCTCATATATATATAACACTTACAAACTTCAAGTTAGGTCGGCCTATTAGGATGAAACATGTAGTTATACAATGTGTAGCTTGTCAGCCTAATGCAATCACCAAAATACTTTGTGAACCAAAAAACACTTGAGACATGTTCTTATGTGTCAGCTCCAATTGTAGAATCACTTAGAACATGATTCTAATCAATAGATTCCTTTGCACAAATATTATACTATCAGGTTGACCTCATTGACTAACTGTCACAGACTCAAATCAACTATCAGATCAATACTTTCAATGTGGAACACAAAACTCATTCAAGTTCACAAATAAGACTCCTTAGGTATCCCCAAGCTTATCCTTAGAACCACAGAGCATAATATTAACATGCAGCAAAATGTAGAGTATCATAACACAGACTCTGTCACTATCAAACACTATCAAAGCATGTAGCGATACTTAAGTCCTCATAACTATCTTACCGGTGGACTTCAAACTTTGTAACTTTGGATTTGTAGACTTTAGACGTGTTTACAACACCTCAAATCCACAAAAAGAAATATCTATTACCAGAGAAATGCGGACCAAATCAAATTGACATTCTGTCTTGTTTAAGACTATTCTCTGCTAACCCAAACTTATGCTTCTTGCAACTATACTTCCGAAGATGATCAGAAGATAAAACTTTAGATTTGGGATCATCTGAGGATTAGTAACATCTTACTAGAATTGTAAGACAAGCTCTTCAACTATAGACCAATGCTGATCATATCATTGTCTCTCTGTAGTCATCTAGTACTTTGCCAACACTTAGCCAAAATCCTGAAGTCTTCTTTCTGGATCAGAATTCTCTATACATATGACTTTATGAGGATTACTATAAGCTCATAACCCTTCTAAATCCTTGTTGCTTGTTGCATCCTTATTCCTTGTTGCCATCAATGACAACACCAATCAAACATCATACTTGGCCAATCCTAAACATACCAGCAGTGTCTTCATCAATGATGTTTCCCAAGTTGCCAATATTACTGACTTGTGGGAAAGATATCTTTGTAGATGTTCTTTAGTTGTATTACTGCAGAATCCCAATGCATCTTGGAAAAGTTAATTGTTTGTATCTATCCATTAATTTGCAAGAGCAATTCTTTTGCTTTTTCTACTATTGCAGGAGCAGCTGTCATCTTCCTAATGTTATCAACTTCCCTTAGAAAACCTGTCAGTGTAGTCATCTTAAAGATGACTATCTCTCTCAGCTGACCCATTTGATCTTTTATTGACTCTTTTTGACTTTGTAATTTCTTTATTATAGTATGAGTCTTTTCAACTTCAGCCCTTAGATTTCCATTGTTATCCTTCAAGGGATCATAGGTTCTGGAGATATTTACTATTTGGGTCTCTAGGCCATCAATTTTATCTTTTATTTCCTTAGTAGATATGGGACAAGGTAAACAAAATTGATATAATACATTGGCACCATTTAGAGCATTTTGAATACTCTTTAAACTATTGTTTAACAAAATGTGTGCCTTGGAGCACTTATCTATCAGATCCACTAACCTCTTATTGTTTAGTTCTTCCTTTACCTTCTTCTCATCTACTTTTTCCAAAGACTCAAAATGGATGTAAACTGACTCCATTAGTTTCTTCATTTGTAGTGTAGGATTCAGAGAGACATCCCTCTTAGTTTAAGGTATCACCTTTTCAAAAACGTTCATAGCCTCTTCCAAAACATCATTACCTTCCACATGTGACTATAGAATTTCTTCCTGAGAAATGGCTTGAAAAATTGTTCCCAACTAAAGTTTCTGCAAAGGAGATATACAAGACAAGTTTATTTGTCCATCTAGGGATTGTACCTGAAGCAACTGTGGCGAAGACATAGTTTGAATTTGTCTTTGCTTTGCTAAAAACTCTCTAATAGAGTCTATCAGAGAGACTCCATATCACTCACCAACATTATCCCTTTTCTCCTCTTCAAAGATAGATATCAAATGAGAATCATAGGTTTCTGGAGGACAGTTCCCATCATGTACTTCTTCCTCTTCATCATTTCCCATAATAGATGTATTATCTATAGTGTTATCAAATTGGTCTGCAATGGCCTCACTTTGTCTTCCTTTTCTTCATTTGTCTTCACTTCCAGTGGCTCCTTCATCTCTTCAGTATTCTCTACATTCTTTGGAGGGTTGGCAACATTTAGATCTACTATAGTTGCACTGGTATCTGCAAGTACACTTGGCTCAACCAACACATCTTGTTCTATACTTGTGGCATGTATTTCCTCATTCCTTTCAACATGATCGTCATTCTCTTCTCCTTCCTCAGAGGGCAACTGCTCTTCAATTATGTTGATCTTTAATTCTTTGAAGACATCAATAGTTATTCTCAGAGTGTTCTTTTCCAACCTCTTAATTTCATCTTTGTCATTTGACATCAAAGTGTTTAGTATTCTTTTTGTCCTGAATTCCTTGGCTAATCTTTGTATAGCCTTATTCTTGTCTTGTCCAGAAATTGTAGGACAAACCTTCTCAAGTGCCTTATTCTTCATTTCATTGTCCCTATTCATGGCATCATCAAGACTATCAGGTAGTTTGTCAATAATTTCTATTAATGCAACATTAAATGTTTCCATGTACCTGATAATAGTTGTTTCAATGATTGATTTATCTTTTGATGATCTTTCATCATATAGCTCAACTACTTCCTTTAGAGTGTCATACTCTATTATTGCATTGATTGTAGCTTCAAGTTGCAAAGGGGGAAGACTAGATTTTTTTGACTTCTTTTGTTTGCCCTTTCCCTTATCTGCAATTTCACTTTATTTTATTTTCTTTCTCTTTCCTTTTGAGGATTGCCCTTCTTCACCAGATTTGTCTTCTCTTTTCTTGAAAACAAAACCTTCTTTTTCTTTCTCAATATTTTCTTCTTCCTCTATTACAATGTCAATTTTTATTCTTTTAACTTGTGTCTCCTCTTCAGAGATAAGAGACTTTATTTTCTTCTAGACTAGTTTGGGTCCTTCTTCTTCTTCCTCTTCTTCCTTAATGTCATCATGGATTACATACTTTTTCTGGATTCTTTTCCCTTTACCCTTCTCTTCTGTGCAGGTTGTTGTTGCTCAAAAGCACTGGCTGCTTCATTCTTCTCAAGGTTGGCTATAGGCATGGCTCTGAAGGCTTTTGGAGCAGCAGCAGAGGAGGTAGAAGTCCTTGATGACCTTCTAATACCTGGTGATTCCTTTTTAGCTTGAGATGTGCCCTTGTATTTCTCCACAGGGCCCTTTTGTGCCATCATCTCCTCAAATTTAGACTTCATCTCTTCAACATTCTTCTTGATTTCTTTCTCTTTGTGCTTAAGATGCACATCAATAGATTTTTCTTCATAATTTCCAAATCTTTCTTTAGAGGTATCCTTTGGCTTTCTCAGCATTAGGTTTGCAAGACCTACAATGATATCTTTAGACAATTCATACCCCATTTCTAGAATCCAGACTGTCCTGGGTTCTATTGCCTCCATGTAACATTCATCTTTACTTACCATGAAAAGGACATCATCTTTGTATTTTTCTACTACTTTCTTAGGGATCATTTCCCTAGCTTACATCTTCTCCTAAAATATTTTAAAGTAACCCTAGAGTGCAACATTTTGATCTTGAATGTTTCTAATTCTTTTCAAATGGTCTCTGATCTGGGTTGCTACCAGAATGTGTCCAAACCACATAATATTTTGTGCACCTGGTACTTCCTTGAGGAAATAGAACAGTAAATAGATAACCAAACTACCAAACTTGAAGGGATATTTTGAATCCTTTGTCTTCTACATGTTCTCAAGCATTTTTTTTGCCTTAGCAACTCACATAGGTCATAATCCATACCCTTTTTGACCATCTAATATGTAGTGTATATTGCAGTTGCTGAGATAGAGTTTTCCTTGTTTGTGAAATAGATCTTGTATCCTACCATCATAGATGCATATTTCACTATCGGATCTTCAATGTCATTCATAGTCAAGGCTCTCTTATCAAATTTATCTCTTGTTAGTTTCATCACAACATCATTTTTGACAGATTTAAGTGCCGGAACAACTCTAGTGGAGCACAGCCCTGTTACAACCCTAATGGTTACCTTTCTTATCATGTGTGGAAGGTTCAGCCACATGAATCTATCATGAATGTGGCTCAATGCATACCTCACCAATGCATCTTCATACATAAAATGGGAAAATCATTCCAAACATCCAACTTTTTCTCTGTTAGGGCATTGTATTCATGCTTTAGATCAAAGTTGTCATCTATTAACTCATTAATCCAAACTTCTCCTAGTTTTGTATGGCTGCATTCTTCCATCTTTGTATGAATATACATTCTCACATCCTCTGTGTGCAAGACACCGTATGGTATATCTGAGAAAGCACCATCCGGATCCATTTCCATGGATTTGAAGGGGTGTTTCTTGAATTTGGGATGAGGATAGTCTACAACATCTATTACTTGTGAAGTAAACATCTTCAAGATACAAGAGAAAACTTTTAGGGAAAGATTAGAGACTATGAGTACCTTTCAATGGCTTTTGCTTAGGGTTTCATGCTTAGGAGATCTGAAATTGCTTCTTCTTGCACCTTTGTAGCTCTTCTCTTGGATTGATTGATTGCAAATGATCCTTTTTTCAAGTGACATTTGTTTATACCATTTTTACACATAACCTAATTTGCATTCAATTCTCTATTTAATAAAGTTTTCAAACCTTCTACTGTGATTCACAATCATCTTCTATTGCTTCGCAATCTTCCGCAATAAGATGTTTTTCACCGGTGTTTTCTTCAGAAGGTCAAGAATATCAATCTTTATCTCATATCCTTGTGCTGAAGCATCAGCACCATTTCTCTGGCAGAGGATGAAATATTTCCATTAAATATCCCCCTGAGCCAAATCTCTTAACCTAGTTCCTGGAGGAGGTATCTGCACCAGAGACTGGCGCAGCCCAATCATTCACCTTACTTTCTTCTTTCTTTTTCTAGACCTTGTCCATCTCTTTCTTTATCTCTTCTGGATCCATATTCTTCACTAAATCACTCTTCTTTATTGGATCATCCTTCATAATCTTACTTCTGTAAAATCTAGTAGTAGGACCTAATTTGTTGCATTCATAGCACCTGACATTTTGAATAGGCTTGCTTCCATTCATTTTGGATCTGTATTGATTAGCCTTATGCCCAAACCCACTGCATGTATAACAGTAACCATTGAAAGATGAAACCATCATACCTTTATTATAACTCCTCATCATCTGATTTCTACATTCACTATCTTTATGACCAAATCTTTGGCATGTAAAACACTGACCGAAGAATGGTTAAACATTTTGAATCATCCGACTTCTACATTCCATAGCCTTAAGTCTAAAGTTATTGCAAAAATAGCAACAACTAGAGTACCTTTGTGCAGCGGGTTGTTTGATAGGTGGCTTCTTAAAGTCTTTCATTTGGTTCCAGATCTATCTGTTATTCCCTTTCTTGACAACAACCTTCTTTTGGTAGTTGTTCTTCTTTCCAACATTGTTTGAAGTCTAATTCATCTTTGAACTTTCACCCTTTTCAAACCCAAATCATTCTTTGTCCTTAGGAGCCTTTTGATTTGCAATCATTTCATCAAGCAGTATGGAGAACTTTTTGAATTTGTCTTCTTGAATTTTTTCCTTTTCAAGTTCTATCTTTAAGACCACTATTTCTTTTTCAAGCCTTGAGCATTCTTTAGATTTGCCTTTCAGTTTTTCATTTAGACATTCTTCAATTCTTTTTCCTTCCTCTATTTGTATTTTTAGACTGGTGATTGTTTCATTTGATTGATTGATCTATTCATTTACTTCCTTGTATCTTTCTTTGAATTTCTTATTTTGTTCCCTCAATTTTTTGATGCATTCATCTTCTTCCTTAATATTCTCTTCCAAATCTTTGTTCTTACTTTTAAATTTTTCTAGATCTTCAAGGGTTGATTCAAGTTCTCCATTCATGTCAACTATGCACTCTTCTTCAGTAAATTCAATAGTTTGAATTTCTTCCGGAGGAGTAGGATATCTCCTAGGAGCCATGTGTTCACACCTCAAGATCTTCCTCAAGTGGTTAAGCTTCTTCCAAGGAACCAAGTTCTGATACCAATTGTTGAACACCTGGAATACTGAGAGGGGGGTGAATTAGTATTCCTTGAAACCACTTAATCATTTAAACATTCATTTCACATAGCATGTTTAACTTGCATTAAGAAAGAAAATCATGAAATCAACCATTAAAGCATATCACACATGAACACCAAATTTTTATGTGGAAAACCCAAAAAGGGAAAACCACGGTGAGGATTAGCTCACAATATATATTAATAAAGCAACTAGTTAAGGTTGATACAATTGGTGGACTCACTGCTCAAGAATACTCACTATAGGTGGCTCATTGCTAAAGGACTCACTGTCCTGAGAAGAAAAAGATAGTAGAAGGGGATGGCTCATTGCCAAAATGAACTGCTAACAATGCATATGACTAATGTTGATGATGCAGTTCCAATGAAGCTCAAAATACTAATTTTACACACTGCATCTTTATCACAAACTCAACTTATCTCTCTCTGCATCAAACTTCACTTATCTTCACACTCTATTTAACTTCACAACACTCACACACACCTCCACACAAGAATTCAATCTTGTATATATACCGCAATCAACCAAATCACTAATTAGGTCGACCTGATTATGTATACTATGACTCCTTAACCTGTCGGCCAAGAACACACTTCACAACACCTTACAGAGAGAACCAAAATGTGTAACACACTAATATAGGTCAGCATGGACCTAAAATAGTACCCACATAAAAGATCAATACATACTCAACATCTACAACTCATAAAAATTATTGGGTTGACTCAACTAGTGAATTACCAATGACATGAAATAACTGTTAGTTCACAGAACAACATGCGGACCACAAAATTGCTTACCAGTTGGAGAAAACATACATTTGGCATCCATAACCCTATCCTCAAATATGCAAAACAAGCCATTCCTTTGTGGTGAAATGTAGAGTGTCCCAACTTGCATTGTCAATACACTGTTAATACAGAGTGCAATACTCTGTCAACTCTAACTTTCATTCTGAAGAGTCTCAAGACCTAGAACTTTGGAATTGTACTTCTCTAATAAACATAAACATTACATTACAACCACATAACAA
Organism: Cunninghamia lanceolata; assembly: GCA_027924645.1. NCBI lineage: Eukaryota > Viridiplantae > Streptophyta > Pinopsida > Cupressales > Cupressaceae > Cunninghamia > Cunninghamia lanceolata. Next base: position 3,102,944 of record BSBN01000311.1, on the reverse strand, counting down.
AATTTTTCATTCTAGAGAAATTCAGATTGAAATATAGTGACTCTGCCATAGGTTCTATACTGTGAATGACTTAGGAAAATCTTCAATAGGTTGAATTTGACTGCAAAACATGTAAATGGAAATACAATGTGTTTAGACATATTTTCCTTCATTTTGCACTTGGTATCTTCTCCAAACCCACATTTAGATGTATTCATTTAATATCAAACTTACTTACTGTCAATACTGTCAATACACTTACAACTGAATCCTTTCTCTTTTCTGTCTCTTTCTGGACCAACACAATCTTGTCTTTACACTTGTTTCCACTCTCTGGACCAACCCAACTATCTCCTTATGCTTGTTTACCACTTTCTAGACCACTATGCCTTTACCCTTTGATGCCACTGTCTTTATCTTGTGTTGTTGTTCTCTAGACCACTGTACCTTTACCCTTTGTTGCCATCAATGACAACACTACTTACAATTGTGCTTATTAGTCTTCTCATCATCCTACCTATGTTGCCAACAACTAGCTCCAGGTATGAGATCCATATGATGATTGATACTCTAGATTGGTGGCAATCCTTCTAGCACATTCTTTGATATAATATCTTGGTATTCTGTCAATAATTCAGTTATTTCCTTCTGCAGTGGTTCTTCTTCTTTTTCAGTAGAAGTTTATGCACTTTGGGTACTGTACTTCTTTGGAATCATTGCAAAACACATGTTCTCATGTCGCAATCCATTCAAAAATTTACTTCCATCTACTAAACAAATTCTAGTATTGCCGCATACTTCACTCTTGCTCTCTTTTTCCAAATGTATCAAGATATGTCTCTTCCCATTTGATGTTATAGTATAGGTATTCTTCCTTCCATCATGTATTGCCTTTCTATCATACTACCATGGTCTTCCCAAAAATATATGTCATACATCCATCAGCATAATATCACACAATACCTCATCATTATAAGATCCTATATGAAATTTCACCAAACATTGTTCACTCACCAGTATCTTGTGCTCATCTTGCATCCATGCTATCTTGTAAGGTTTTGAATATTTCAACCTCTCTAGATTCATCTTCCTCACCATCTCTTCTAAAACCAAATTGTCTATACTACCACTATCAATGATAGATTTGCAACACTTACCTCCTGATTTGCATCTTGTCTAGAACAAACTTTTCCTTTCCTATGGCTCCTCAGTTGTTTTTGCTTGGAACAAATCTCTCCTCATGACCAATGATTCACCCTTCTCTAACTTTCCTACTGAGCTAGGTGATCCAATTGGTTCTAACTCAACAGATGCTGCTCTTGCACTATTCTTTGTCCTTTTGTTAGTACTCCCTTGATGACATTCAAATTCTCAGTGTCCTTTGCCTCCACACTTGAAATGGGTTCCTTTGAATGATCTTTTATCAAATCCTCTTTCATCTCTCTGGTATCCTTCATTGTAGTAAGAATTATGGCTTCCTCTATTATTAAGGTAGAAACTTATGTCATCTCTCCCTCAGTGCTATGAATTGTTGTCTTTTTCTTCTTTGCAGTATGGGCTGCTCTCCTTGTTTCGCTCCACATATGGTCTTCCTTCTCCACATTGTGTTCTACCTCTCTAGAATTTTCCTCCTCTACCTCTCTGTCTTTTCTCCTATCTCTTGTTCAACTTTTCTTCAACTTTTAGTGCAAATTGATATGCCTCTTCCACTATTGTCATCCTTACCGAACTCATTTCTTCTTGAATGAACTACCACTATCAATTACAACTTTACAACATTTACCTCCTAATTTGCATCTAGTCTGGAACAAACTTTTTCTCTGTGGTGGTTCCTCATTTTCTTATGCTTGAAATAGGGCTCTCCTCATGACTAATGATTCTTCTTCCTCTAGTTTACCAACTGAACTAGATGATCCAACAGGTTCTTCCACGTAAGCTATTATTCCACTATTCTATATCTTCTTGCTTGTACTTCCTTGATTACATTCAAATGCTCTATGTCCTTTACCTCCACACTTAAAAACAAGTTCCACTAAATTTTCTCCTATCAGTTCCTATTCCATCTCTTCTGTATCCTTTACTCTGGTATGAATTAGGGTTTCCTTTGCGGTAGGAAGTTATGTCATCTCTCCGGTATGTATTATTATCTCTATCTTCTTTCTTGAATGTGTTCTCTTGTCTGTTCTACTCCACATATGATCTTTCTCCTCTGGAAAATGTTCTGCCTCTATGAAATTTACCTCTTCTACCTCTCTATCTTTGATCATGCCTCTTGTTCAACTTTTCTTCAACTTTCAGGGCAAACTGATATGCTTCTTCCAGAGATGTCATCCTCACTAAACTTAGTTCTTCTTAAATGTTCAATCTCAGTCCATAGATGTATCTAGCTACTTTCTCCTTGCTTGCTTCACTATGTTCTATCCTAATGACCATTTTATGAAACTCTTTAGTATACTCCTTCATAGATTTCTCCTTTTGTCTCAGGTTTTGCAATCTCTTCAATAGTTCCAACTCATAGTCAGTAGGTATAAACTAATTTTCAACTTTGTCACCATTCTATCCCACTTTGTAATCTTTTCTTTACCTCTTCTGTTTCTATCCAACTAAACATCTTTCCACCATATAGTAGCATGTCCTTTCAACTTTGTCTTTGCAAATTTCACCTCCTCCGGATCTTCAATTTCTTCATACTCAAAGTATTCTTCTAGGTCATTTATCCAATCAATCAACTCTTCAGGATTCAAATTGCCAGTGTAATTTGGTACATCAATTCTAGGTCTTTTCCCAATCTTTGAAATAGCTCGCAACATCTTGACTTGATCTAATTCTTCTTCTTCATCTCCTAGGGTTACTTCATTTTGATCAGCAGATTGAAATTCTTCATCATCCTCACTTTCAACATTAGGTCGAGGTGTTAGTCCTCTTCTCTGGTCTTCTTCCATAGAATCCAATCAAACTCACATTATTTTCATCATTTCCATTATCTCATCCATTCTTCTAGCCATAGTTTCAACAACAGGTATTCTCCTCGGTGGCATCTCTTCCTAGGATCAAGTGTAACTGCCTCAAATTTGGTGATCAGGCTACAAGGTGACAACTGACTCACAATTGGTGATCGGTTGACAACACAAGTAGTCTGCCTCAGATGTAGCAATTTGTCCACAACAAGATCTTACAGAATTCCTTTGTCAACTTTGCTCAATTTTCTCCCAATGGATTGAAACTTTGCTCTAATGCCACTTGGTGCAGTCACAGTTAGGAGGGTCCACAAGGTGAACAGTATAGACCGTGCAACAAGAGTAAACACAACAGAAAAAACTCAAAGATAGAATTCAATGTAGATTCAGTAATTTAGTATATCATAGATTCAAAGTACAAACTGGCTAGCAACATGCAGGCTTACAATTAGGGCTCACAGGCCTGATTCCTCAATTAGAAAATATGCACAAGATATAGCTTTGAGACTCCTTCGTAAAGAATTCAAACTATCAAACTTGTAAAATTATTCTAACTGCTTTCCTAGGCATCTATTACATCAATATATATAGTCTCTGAAACATAAGATTCCTCCGTGTCAGCCAAGGAAGATCACAAACTCTAATGAAGAGCTATAACGTGTGTACATAGGTAGGTCAGGCCTAATCATGTAGAACTCCTCCGCAAATGAATGAAATGGCATGCGGATCTTAGGGAAGGTTGGCCATGATCCAAACAACATTGAATGATGTGTCATTTAGCTACACAAGTTGTGAAATGCTCCGCAAGTCTTCTCCTTTAGCTGATTATCTGAGACTGTCAGGATGCTATGTTCTAAGAAAACAGTCGATCTTCTGATAGTGATATCTTTTCGATACCTAATCCAAATGATCTAAATTTTGGATATGATGTGCATGAATGTGTCTAGATGCTAAGTCCAGCTCAACAAGGTTTGAAATGAAACTGTAGTAGAATGCGGACCAAAATATAGAAACTGCTATTGATTGTACTAAATTAGGAAATGAAAGAAAACAAAATGAAATGCAAATATTTTTTTTGTTGATGCAAGATTGCTCTTGAACCAGGGATGCTCCTGCATCAGAAGATGATCTAATCCTTGCTGGAAAAATAAGGAAAGATACAAATAGGTCCAAAGGGTAGACTTCTTCAAATGCACCTTCTACAAGTACCACGGATCCCATGGTACAAAATCTTGCCAACGAGTTGTTGGCTCTCAAAAAATAGATGTCTCAGAGTTTGTCCCTTCCCTCCTATAAGGACATTCCAAGGAGAATGTTTCCAAATGCTCCTAATTATCAAGGTAATGCTGCAAGGAATCAAAGTCAAAATAGGATTCCTCCACCACAAGGAAGACTTGCTTTGGAAGCACTACCTGTGAATGTAGAAGTTGGTTATTATGAATCAGAGCAAAACAATCTACCCCAATCAGAACGTGATTAGAAAGATGATGCTAACTTCTTCATGGAGGGTGAAGAGGAAGTAATTGGAAACTCTAATATTAGGTTCTTGAACTTCGAAGATGAAATAGAACAAGAAGAAGATGCCTATGGCGAATCATATGTTGTTTTTACCCAATCTCAAAATCAATTTAATCATCAACAAGTGGCTGACAAAGGGAAGTCAAAGGAAGTTCCTCGACCTATAGTTACCATTGCTAAGAGGGGTACTCCTTTGCCTTTTCAACTAAAGGATGTGATGGGTAATAAGAAAGTAAGTACATCAGATCCTCTTGCTTCATCTTCTGTACCTAGGACTAGTACCTCAAATGTCAAACCTCAAAATGAGAATGTTTTGTCTTTCCTAGCTAGCCCCTACCAATATTTTGACATCATAGACCATGCTAAAAGGACAAAAATTCAAATGTCAGAGGTCGAATACCTTCAAGCTAATCTCAAGTGATCAATTTGATAGGTTAGTTAAATTTGTCAAAAGTAAAATTGCCCCTAACAGCCAAGATTTTTCTAAAGTTGCCCCTGTTGCTCCTAAAGCAAGACCTACTCAGAACAAACTAGTTTCTTCCCCTTCATCCACTACAGGGAAAATAAAACCATTTTATATCTCCTTTCTTGTTAATGGCCATAAACTTAGTAATTGCGTCATAGATTCAAGTGCTTCTGATAATGTTATGCCAACCAAAGTAGCCAATGCTTTAGGTTTGACATTAACAAAACTTTTGGTCGTTGTTTTTCCATGGAGACAAAGCAAGTGCCTCTAATAGGACAGATCAAGAATGCACAATTTACATTCGTAGTTTTTCCTGAAAAGAGGATTAAAATGACAGTCATGGTAGTTGATGTCCCATCCTCATATGGGATATTACTAGGATGAAATTTCTTTAAGGATGTTGGAGGGGAGATAAACTTGGATTGGTCAGAAGCTAGAATACCTATCAAAGGTATTATGCAAAAGCTTCATCCAGAAAGAGTCCAAATATACCGTGACTAAATCTAAAAATCCAAAAGCTCAAATTTTGTTTGAGTCATCTAGAATGGGCAATTATTTTCTAACAACTGATGAAGTTCTTGAATCTTCTGATGAAGATTCAAATGAGGATCTCATAATAGAAGATTTTTCTTCTTCAACTGAAGAAAATCTAGATTTTGAAACTACAAAGATGGCAAATTCAGACAATGTTTGGACTTTAGAATTTGATGACAATTGTTCCTCCACTAGATCTAGAGTAGGGATAGTCCTCATATCCCCCAAAGGAGAAATTTTCCCTTTTTCCTTTAAATTGCAATTTGACAATACCAATAACACCGCTGAGTATGAGTCTTTGTTGTTAGGCATGGATGTTGCAAAAAACAAGGGAATCAAAAATCTTCGTGCACAAGGTGATGCTGAGTTGATTGTTTACTAGGTAAGAAATCTTTACCAGTCAAAGAATGAAAGACTAAGGCATTACCGCAATCAAGTGTGGGATTGCATAGAAGATTTTGATGCTTTCAACATTGTTGTTGTTCCAAGATAATACAATGACAGAGCAGATTCTTTGGTTGTGTCAGCTACTCTTATGGTCCCACATAAGGATTTTATGGGGAGTAAGTATACTATTGAGTTTATCTTTTGACCCAGTGTTCCAGACAATTCTACCCACTAGCAAATCTTCAATAGTGATGATCAAATCATCTCATTCTTGGAGAAGTCAGAAAATTTCAGCAAATTGTATTTTGAAGGAAGTGACTCTCCTTCCTGAGAATCTATTTCTAAAGAAGATCTAGAGACTAGAAAAAAAATATTGCATCTCAAGGGGAATAAGATTCCTAAAGGTTTGGTTCCTCTTGACAAGCTTTTTGATAAGCACTACTGCTACATCAAACATCAACAACAATTCGATTTAGAGTCATCAATTGAGGTTGCGCAAGTCAATCTGGGCATGGAAAGTGATCCCAAATTAGTCAATATTGGGAAATGTTGCACAGTGGAAGAAAAGAACAATTTTGTAACACTCTTACATCAATACATTGATGTATTGACCTACTCATATGATGACTTGAAATCTAAGTCCAACATGAGATTCCCATCAAGTCGGGATCTCTGCCTCACAAGCAAAAGCAAAGACAATATAATCCAAAACTCTTAGGTACCATTCTCACTGAGATTCAAAAGATGCTAAATGCCAGAATAATTTTCCCAATCCATCATTCTATGTGGATAGCAAATATTGTGCCAATGAGGAAAAATAATGGAGAAATCTGCATTTGTGTCGATTTCTAAAATCTAAATTAGTCATCTCTAAAAGATAATTACCCACTATTGGTTGTTGACTCCCAACATAACTACAACCCTTCACCCTAAAACATTTCATCATCACCAAGGCCAGGGGCATCGTCAAGGTGATGGAAAGAGGTTTATCAACAGGTCAAGGGCAATTTTGGGCAACACTATAGGAGTGGGTTTACTCCTCTACACTTTGAGCTCAGCTTAGACTCAGGAGGGATATTCCTAGGGGTATACCTGAATAGGCATTTAATTCAATATCAGATGAACAACTAAAAATAATAGGACAACCAAAGACAAACTACCTTTTAGGCCCCAAAGACTGTCACTGGACCTGAATAGCCAGTTGTCGTTAATAACCCTTATATAGCTGATTCAGCTGTGCACATATACTTGCACAGGAAAGATGGTTTTTACCCTAAACCACAGATGAAAGATTTGTTTGATTTAAAAGAGTGTTTGATCCCTCTCCAATATGGACTAGTGCCTACTCTATTGAGCAATAGAGTCATAAACAATAAAGAGGGAGGAAAGGGGAGAACTAGCATAAACAAAAAACTAAAATGTATTCACATATATTTCTCAGATTATATTTTACATATTGGACAGACTTAATGATCCAGAACCAAACCACAAAGACCCACTTGCAACTAAGAGATGACTCAAAACAAAGCTTGTGTTGAATTTAAATGTTGTCACACATTAACAAATCTCTATTACAATCACACTAGCAAATGTGGCGAAAGAAAACATACAAATACAATTATACATTCCCCTAAATCTTTACAAATGGCCATGGAGACATACCAATTCATAAAATATGCATTACAATACATTCCTATGCTACATCAACACACAATCCTTCATTTAATACCTAGAATGGCTTGATTTGCAGCCCTAAAATTCTCCTAAGGCACTACAGACCAAACAGTTGGCTCAGAGATCAACCTCCCCTTTTTACATCTTATATTCACGCATATATAGCATACGATTCTAATTGACCTAATTAGGTTACAATAAATTGCCCCTATGGGCTCTGTCAGAAAATATCTCGATCAAAAGGGATATTTATTTGCAATCATAAATGCAACAAATATCTAAAAAGGGGACAACTGAAAGATATTTAGGTCTGCATTGATGATGGATAAATCAAGTTTTCACTCGATCCCCCTAAGCAAGCCATTACAACACTTAAATATTTTGATGCCTTCACACATGTGCTTTTTATCAATTCAAGTTAACCCTTCTGAATAATCGGTCATTGAAATGCTCTATTGGCCAAGTCTACTTTTTTCTCAAATCAGCAACCTTTCCTGCCTTTCAGATGTCTGAGAGACTTCCTTCAAATATCAACTGTGGATGAATCCACTTTTAAGATTGATGGCCACCAAAGTTCCTTTTTGATTTCACATTGAGACTCTAAGATCTTGCTTATGTGGCAAGGTGAAAACATGGTTGAATTTGACTTACCTTTAGTTCTACCAGCATTGCTGAGGCCCACCCAAATGGAGCCCAAGGAAAATGCCACTTGTCACGATGGCGCAAGCTGGGAGAATCTCATCATAAAATCTTTAGAGGAGATGTGCCTAGCTGCCACGTATATTATTTTGCAATCCTGTACTTCAACTTGTGGGCCTACCAAAAGCCTACAGCAGCACCGTGGAGTCCAATGTTGCACCCACATGAGCATTTCTCTAGAGATAGAGTCTTCGCGGGGCCTTCAACCATCGTTTAGCAAAGCGGCAAAAAACTCCGAGCAAGAAAGTGGGACCATCCATGTGGATTCCCTTATATAAGCATTTTCCTTCCTTCTGAGAATAGGCCATGTGTCATCATCTCGCAGCCGTGCATTGAATCTTTCCTACAAACAAGATTCACCTACAACACTGTGCTATCGTCTGATCCTTATCAACCCCACCTCTTCACTTCATCCTTTGACACCTAGCACGATCTGCTTCATTCAACTGAATCATCGATCTTATGGCCATAGGCCATGATATACTTTACACTTGTCCTCATTTCATAGCCGTGAGGTGGAGATATGACGTCATCTTTAGCAGTCTACGGGCTTGCAATATTCTTCCATGTGTCCCATCAAAGGAATCATGAAAGGCAAAAAGCCTTAGAGAACTTTGCCCATCAGGGGTCGGCCATCAGGCCTTCCGTGGAACGCAGCCAAGACACGTTTTGAGCGGGCATAGTTTTTTGAAGGTATTTTCTTAGTGCTGTATAGAACTTGCGCTTGCCTGACACATGGCACACCTTGGAAGCTTTTGCCACATTCCCTTGGAAGGAAGATAGAAGACTGGAGCCCTGACTTCTGACACTCCACTGACTACTTAGAATTTTCAAAGCTTAGGCACATTCTAAGGTCAGAACTTGGAGTCAATAGACAAGGAAATGCAGAAGAATGGAACCTAGACCTCTGAAACCCTAACAAGGGAAAAAAACACAATGGAACCCTAGGAAACTTAAGATAGCCAATTTTTGGGCTTTTCCACCTTGCATTTCAAATGGCAAAGACATGAAAACCTATGAGATATGTCTCTGATCGGTTATAAGCTATAAGTTCAAGTGGGAATAAAATGGAACTTGGGGGCAAAATGGGGCATTTTGAGGACTAAGTTTTTAGGTGTCAACATTGGCTCTAGTTGGGGATGTGTGCCAAGCAGTGGCACAACAAGAATCCAGAATATCTCTAAGCAAACCAAAAGTAAAAAATGAACAGTGGAAATAACCAAGATGAGAACAAAACATATATACAAGGAAACACAGTCATGAGCATGAAGGCACAAAGGAAAGTTGAATATGATCAAAATTTAGAACACTACAGGCCAAGCCTGCACAAAATTGTTGCAACCACTTGCCTCTGTCAAAGACAAGTTGAATGAAAGAGCTGATCTCCCTCAAACCAAATTTGTACTTCTCACCTGGCTGCAATAACTAAAAAATGCCCTCAACATGCACCAATCTGAAACAAATGTTTATGAAGCCAAGGCTAGATTTATCAATGAAATTATTACCACATGGCAACTATAAAAGATAGGTACTTGACCTATTCATACCCATATCATGCTTGTCCCAGGTAGCAAGGGGTGAAAAATATAAAACTAGGTCAGGAGCAAAAGAAATGGAAGGAAGAAAACCTCCATCCTTCCATCCCTTGTTCTTCGTTCCCTGCTTCCCTCCATCCTTCTATCATCCTTGTTGGATTCCTTGCTTCGGTGCTTCCCTACATGGATCAATGCTTGGTGTGCATCCTTCCCTGCTTGCTTCCTTCATCCTTCGTTCCATCCTTAGTTTCCACATTCGGTTGTTATTGTCCTAACCAGGTGGCTTGCATGTTAACTCGTTGATCCTAAAGTTCCCAATGGTTGTTGTTACCCCCCCGTGCATGCAGAGGGCACCCTCGTAGGGAACTTGTTTGGTGGTTTGGCTAAGTACATGGAATCTTTAGATTTGTTCATATGAGCACTTTTGGTATCTATCCAGCGCACAAGATCACTTTTGGACCATTCTTCCTTAGGTCGGCCTGGTCCATCCACTTGTGATCGCTTTGACCGAGGGAGAGGGAGAGCTAATAATTTGGTCTTGTAAGAAACGATATTGCAAAAATTCTATTGTCCCGGGGGTATAGGAGGTCATTTTAATGCTTCTATACTCATTTTCTTTGCAAAAATTTTGTTGTCCCGGGGGTATAGGAGGTCATTTTAATGCTTCTATACTCATTTTCTTTGCAAAAATTCTATTGTTAGTATCAGCCTTATCATGTCAGTAGTAGCAGTCTTAGCATGTCCAATTTGAAGTAGCAGTCTTATCATGTTTGCAGTACCAGCCCTATAAAGTGAAAAGATTTGATAAGATTTTGACTGTACATAGGTAGCTTCTTTTGAGTTGCTCTTTTCAAAATGATGGTCCCTTCTCTCTTTCTTGAAGTGGTGGTCCCTTCTCTTTTTTTCAAAGTGGTGGTCCTTTCTCTCGGACAAGATTTGCTCGACAGATCATATGATTATCCTCCCTCTTTGGTCTTGTACGAAACGGTATTGCAAAAATTCTGTTGTCCCGGGGGTATAGGAGGTCATTTTAATGCTTCTATACTCATTTTCTTTGCAAAAATTATGTTGTCCTAGGGGTATAGGAGGTCATTTTAATGCTTCTATACTCATTTTCTTTGCAAAAAATTTGTTGTTAGTATCAGCCTTATCATGTCAGCAGTAGCAGTCTTAGCATGTCCAATTTGAAGTAGCAGTCTTATCATGTTTGCAGTACCAACCCTATAAAGTGAAAAGATTTGATAAGATTTTGACTGTACATAGGCAGCTTCTTTTGAGTTGCTCTTTTCAAAATGATGGTCCCTTCTCTCTTTCTCGAAGTGGTGGTCCCTTCTCTTTTTTTCAAAGTGGTAGTCCTTTCTCTCGGACAAGATTTGCTCGACAGATCGTATGATTATCCTCCCTCTTTGGTGAACAAGATTTGTTCAGACATCGTATAATTAGATTTGAAATCTTTTGACTTGCTCAACTGATTTGTACTAATGATAAGATGCATAAAATATTTTGACCCGGTGGACACACGAAATCTTTTTAGTATTAGAATTGTCTGGTCCTCCCTCTCGACTTGGAAAATCTTTTTAGCATTAATTTGGAAAGGGGGGGCAACCCGATAATTATTCTGGGGCTTGAATCTGAGGGTTTGCTTGTGTGTGGGGATGGGTGGGGGGTTATTCCTCCTCCCGATATTGTGAGAGCTATATTTGGGTGGGAGCCATGTAACGTAGTGAAGAGATTTATCCCACCATTGATGTTGTAATTAATCTACCTCGACTATAACTGTTTTGTAAATGGCATCTAACCCGACCTCTGGTCGATTCTCTAGATAAAGAAGAAACATTTTTCTCCACCAGAAACTTTTGATCAATTCATTGATGGTCTATTTTACCTTCCTCCCACCCACCAATTAATCTACCCCCTCCGGGAGGGGCCTCCCCCTTTATTATTGTCGGGTCACTTTTTGCCTTCACTTCATACAGAAGAGTTCATGACTGACTACGATCCTTCACTCCCAACCAGAATAGTACAAGACCAACAACCATCCTTCACTGAACATGGAATCCTGAATGGGTACTCTTCAGCCTTCCTCCTTCACTTCATCCTAGATCCTTCCTCCGTCACCTCAGACTTCTGAGCCAGTGACCAATCTTCATAGCCACATACAAAGTCTTTGAATCGCAACTTCTAGTCTATATGCAATACAACTGACAACCACTGACCAAACTGATCCAACCACTCCAGCCTTCCTCCGGCACTTCATCCTTCCTACTGGTTGGAATCCTGAATGGGCACACGAAATCTTGAACCAACCACCCAATCCCCATCTATATAGATAGGGCAACCACTTCATCCGTCACTGGGCACCAATGTCAATCTCAGCACACTCCATCCTTCTGAGCCAGTGACAAATCTGAATAGCCAGTGACCAGGGGGTGGGGCCTAGCCAGTGACCAATCTTCTGAGCCGCTTCTATTATCTAGGTCATCCCACCTTTATCGATAGTATAGACTAATAGAGTAGCGTATAGACTGATAGAGTCAAGTATAGACTGATAGAGTCGAGTATAGATTGTAGATTAGTTGTTTCTTATGGAAAGGTGGAAGATTCTATACGTAACATGCCCAACTAGATAGTCCTCTTTCAATCTAGACTCGACTCTATTAGTTTCTACCCGACTCTATTAGTTTATAGAGGACTATCGAGATTGGTCAGTTGCGATTGAGATTGCTAGTCAGTGTTCAGATTGGTCACTGGCTCTGAGCTATATCCTCCCACCCACCCTGAGCACTCTAGAAGTTTCTACCCAACTCAATCAGTCTATACTTGACTCTATCAGTCTATACTCTACTCTATCATTCTATACTATCAATATAGGTGGGATGACCTAGATAATATAAGCAGCTCAAAAGATTGGTCACAAGCTAGGCCCCACTCCCCCTGGTCACTAGCTGTTTAGATTGGTCACTGGCTCGGAAGGATGGAGTGTGCCGAGATTGACATCGGTGCCCAGTGATGGATGAAGTGGTTGCCTTATCTATATAGATGGGGATTGGGTGGTTGGTTCAGGATTCCGTGTGCCCATTCAGGATTTAGCCTTATCATGTCAGCAGTAGCAGTCTTATCATGTCTATAGTACCAGCCCTATAAAGTGAAAAGATTTGATAAGATTTTAACTGTACATAGGCAGCTTCTTTTGAGTTGCTCTTTTCAAAATGATGGTCCCTTCTCTCTTTCTCAAAGTGGTGGTCCCTTCTCTTTTTTTCAAAGTGGTGGTCCTTTCTCTCAGACAAGATTTGCTCAACAGATCATATGATTATCCTCCCTCTTTGGTGGACAAGATTTGTTCAGACATCGTATGATTAGATTTAAAATCTTTTGACTTGCTCGACTGATTTGTATTGATGATAAGACGCATAAAATCTTTTGACCTGGTGGACACACGAAATCTTTTTAGTATTAGAATTGTTTGGTCCTCCCCCTCGACTTGGAAAATATTTTTAGCATTAATTTGGAAAGGGGGGGCAACCCGATAATTATGTCGGGGCTTGAATCTGAGGGTTTGCTCGTGTGTGGGGATGGGTGGGGGTTTATGCCTCCTCCCGATATCGCGAGAGCCATATTTGGGTGGGAGCCATGTAACGTAGGTAAGAGATTTATGTTGCAAGTATGAGCCTAACAGGTGTTGTCATTGATGTCAACATACTCATGTTGCATTAATGAGAAGGATTGGATGAGCTGTGTGCTGAGAATATTGAGAAAATTAATCTCAATCAGGAACAGTGAAGAACAGTGATGACAAGAAGGTAAAAGTCCACAATAGGTTGAGGACCAGAGGATGCAGTTTAAAGGGTTTGTAGATATAAGTCTTGAGATGCTCCATTCAAGTTTTCAGAGGTCCACATGAAGATCTAAAGAAGTTATGGCTGCTCAAGTAGAACCGGTTTCGGTAGGTGTTCAGAGGAGACAGGGTGTCACAGATAGGTTCGGTGAGCTCCGGAAGTGCATCATCCCATTCTGCAGATTGGAGGGAGTATTAAGGAAGTTATTGAGAAGTGTCAACTAGATTGGCTCATGGTTTGAAGGTCTGAAAGAGCTTGTTCATTTGTGATAGTGATGACAGACTGTGTTCTTGAAGCTCCGGATGAAGGAGAGAAGAATTCCAGTAAGCTGATAAAGTGCGGATGTTCTTGGTGGCTCAAGAAAGGCTGTGGTGATCTTTGGATTATGTCTAGTTCATGTTGGCGGTTCGCATTGAACTTAGAGTTTGGATTTGATGATTAACCATCAGATGTTGGTGTTCTTCCTATGATTGGCTGACCGGATGTATTACACGTCTTCCAGAGGAACTATAAGTGTTTGCTGACCTAGATGAGTGTTCCTAAGTCGATGCCTTGTATAAATAAAGGATTGTGAAGTCATTTCAAAGTGTGTCTTGTGGAGATGAGGGTGTGGTAGCAAAGAAGAGAGCGAAAGGCAGAGTAGAAGGTTTTTGGGCTTTAATGGCACTGATTCAAGCATGGTGAAGATGTTATTCTCCAGTTCATGTATGTGATACTTATTTTTGTAGATAGTGTGTCTCTTGTAGGCAGTGAGCCTCTTGTGAGCAGTGTGCTCGGGCAGTAAGCCCTAATTAGCATGTGCCATTTGTTCTTTCTATTCTTCTAATAGAGAATACATTCTTGGGTTAATCACCCCATGGTTTTTCCCTTAACCGGGTTTTCCATGTCAAAATCTTGGTGTCTTATGTGTTGTTGAGTTTCTGCTTTTGAGTTAAATGCATTATGTTTTATGTTTAATATACTGCTAATCACCAAGAAGTTTTAAGTGTGTGAATTGGAGAAAGTTTGGCACAATTGATTCACCCCCCCCCCCTCTCAGTTGTGTGCCCTAAATCTAACAATTTATCCCACCATTGATGTTGTAATTAATCTACCTCAACTATAACTACTAGTTTTTTCATGCAAATTGAGGGAAAAAGAAAACATCTCCAATTCACATGGCAAGAAAAACTATGCCTGAATGCACTACTGATCCACAAGAGAAGATACTTCATTTTGTAGAACAAATTGGAAGGATTCCATCTCAGGTATACCTTCTAGTTGGGCTATAACATGTTGAAATATAGGCATAAACATGCCTTGCTTCTCATTCACATCAATGTCCCACACAAAGGATTCAACCTCTATTGTGGCATCGACACATTGAAGAGCTAACAAGTCTTTAACATGAAAATGAAAGCACTCATAATCATTTGTAACTCCATTAAGCTCTTGAACAAAAATTTCATATGTGCTGCTATAGACTTCACATTATGAATCATAAGCATGACTCAGGCTGCAACTCAAACCATCAGCACATAAATCAATACCATGAGACACCACAAATGAAGAACCAAGTTCTTCCAATTGTCTCTCTATTTAAATTTCACTCTGGTAATGTGCTGTGTCATATATTCTACTGCAAACTAACTAATGACACCTTTCTTCTTCCTTCATTTCTATATCATTTCCTTGTGGTTGAGATGAAGCACACTTTGCATGATGAAGAGAACATACCTTGCACCACACAAGTAGGTTCTCATATGCGTCTACATGATCACTATCTTTGAAATCTAGGGCAAGCTCTTCACACTGAAACTCCATGGTTGCACCAACAACTGTCTCTGATTGGTTATCATCAGATGTAACCACCCCTACATCTATCTCATGCAAGCAAGCATTAACTTCCTCATTGTTCATTGAGCCACATACCTCAACAATAAGTTGGGAATCACTATTGGTTTCATCATTCTCACCTTCACTTGATAAGCTATCTAGCCAAAGGTAGGTGCATACACTGCCTTCATCATTTGCATCACTGTCATATGATGCACCATCTTCCACTTCTACCCTTCTGACTACACAATCATCCTCATTTGACGTTGCATTCATCTGATTGCCTGTATCCATATTGTTGCTATTTGGATTAACATGTTCATTACCAACAATACATGTATTTCTAGATAACAAACCTTTTATGTAGTCACCCCTAATTTTCTCCATGGATTCTAGGGACAAATATGCCTGCTGCATACTCATTATTTTGAAATCTTCCCGCACATAACTCAATCCAGTTTCATATGATTCAAAAAACATATCAATGCAAGTAAGAATGTTAGGTCTAAAACCTTCAAGAATATGGGAAAGGGCAACAACAAACCTATGACCAAAATCCTTGCTTGACTCTCCCTCGTCTTCTAATTTTTTCTAGCTCTATGACAAGATCAGTAGGGTGAAGACCTTTGGCAAATCCATTTTCAAAAACTGCCACAAGTTCATTCCATGAGGCAAAGGACTACCTTGGAAAACTTTAGATCCATTCTCTTGCCTTTCCATGCAAGGACCTAACAAAGAACCTCATCCACATGTCTTCATTCTCAAACAGATGATCATCCATGAATTCCAAAACTGCATCAACATGTGTATCCCCTTCCCAAATATCATACCCATCAAACTTGGGTAACTGTTTGTAGACCTTGGTTGGCATACTCATTGTTTTTTAATTAATCCATGAGAGGTCTGGCTGATCATACATAGGATCTAAGGGACGATTAGGGGACTGAGCAATTTGATTTATTGGGGCAGCAGAGAATGCATTGGACTACACCCTAGACTTTAGTAGCCTAATTAAATTTTATGTTTCTTCTTCTTGCTTCCATAAGGACTTTAGTAACTATTTAGTCTTCTTAGTTTCATACTTCTGAATTGCTAAGTCACTATAATTTTGTATGGGTGCATATAAGTTTTAGTTTGCATAACATGTAGAGCCATGACTAAAATATGCATTGCTAGGATGGTCATGGGAATCCACACCCATATAGTTTCTAGGGTCTGACATATATGAAGACTCACTTGGCAGAATGTCCCTAGGGTATCCATGTTTGTAGCAATTGGCCATGACTAAAATATCCTACAATGCAGGGTAGGAAACTGAGGCATACAAATTTGTTCCTTCAACATGACACGAACAACAAATTTCAAAGGTCAAGAAGAAAACCATGTACCTTTATTTACTAGCTGTTGTATATTGAGATGGAGCATTCAAACCACCAACAGCAACTAAGGGGCAGCAGAAACAAACTTCTATTCTTGGATAGTAGAGTCGCCACCTCTTCTAAAGAGGAATTCCTTGAAATGTGACTGATCTTCAAGGCCATAAACTAATTTTGGGTTCAACTCACTAGTAGAGTCTTCAATTGATTTCAACCCAACAGTATCATCCCAAGCAACGGTGCCACAAAAATGTTGACTCCAAAAATAACTACGACCCTTCACCCTAAAACATTTCATCATCACCAAGGCTAGGGGTGTCGTTAAGGTGATGGAAAGAGGTTTATCAATAGGTCAAGGGCAATTTTGGGAAACACTACAGGAGTGGGTTTACTCCTCTACACTTTGAGCTCAGCTTAGACTCAGGAGGGATATTCCTAGGGGTATACCTGAATAGTTATTTAATTCAATATTAGATGAACAACTAAAAATAATAGGACAACCAAACCCAAACTACCTTTTAGGCCCCAAAGACTATCACTAGACCTGAACAACTGGTTGTCGTTAATAACCCTTATATAGCTAATTCAATTGTGCACATATACTTGCATAGGAAAGATGGTTTTTACCTTGAACTACATATGGAAGATTTGTTTGATTTAAAATAGTGTTTGATCCCTCTCCAATATGGATCGGTGCCTACTCTATTGGACAAAGAGGGAGGAAAGGGGAGAATAAGCATCGATAGAAAACTAAAATGTATTCACATACATTTCTCAGATTATATTTCACATATTGGACATACTTAATGATCTAGAACCAAACCACAAAGACCCACTTGTAACAAAGAGATGACTCAAAACAAAGCTTGTGTTGAATTTAAATGCTATCACACATTACCAAATCTCTATTACAATCACACCAATAAATGTAGTGAAAGAAAACATACAACTGTGATTATACATTCCCCTAAATCTTTACAAATGGTCATGGAGACATACCAATGCATAAAATATGCTTTACAATACATTCCTACACTGCATCAACAAACAATCCTTCATTTACTACCTAGACTAGCTTGATTTAAAGCCCTAAAATTCTCCTGAGGCACTATAGACCAAACAATTGGCTCAGGGACCAACCTCTCCTTTTTACATCTTACATTCATGCATATATAGCATCTAATTCTAATTGACCTAATTAGGTTACAATAAATTGCCCCTATGGGATATGTCATAAAATATCTCAATTAGAAGGGATGTTTATCTACAATCATAAATGCAACAAATATCTGAAAAGGGGGCAGTTGAAAGATATTGCATTGATGATGAATAAATCAAATTTTCACTCGATCCCCCCGAGCAAGCCATTACAACACTTAAATATTTTGATGCCTTTGCACCTATACCTTTTATCAATTCGGGTTAACCCTTCTAAATAATTGACCATTGAAATGCTTTGTTGGCCGAGTGTACATTTTTCCCAAATTGGCAACCTTTCCTGCCTTTCAGATGTCTGAGAGACTTCCTTCAAATATCAACTGTGGATGAATCTTCTTTTAAGATCGACGGCCACCAAAGTTCCTTTTTGATTTCATACTGAGGCTTCGAGATCCTGCTTATGTGGCAAGGTGAAAACATGGCTGAATCTGACTTACCTTTGGTTCTACCAGCCTTGCCGGGGCCCACCCAAACGGAGTCCAAGGAAAATGCCACTTGTCACAATGGCACAAGCCAGGAGAATTTCATCATAAAATATTTAGAGGAGATGTGCCTAGCTGCCACGTATATCATTTTGTAGTTTTGTACATCAACTTGTGGGCCTACCAAAAGCCTACAGCAGCACTGTGGAGTCCAACGTGGCACCTATATGAGCATTTCATTGGTGCTGGAGTCTTCACGGGGCCTTCAACCATTGTTTAGCGAAGCGGCGAAAAACTCCGAGCAAGAAAGTGGGACCATCCATGTAGATTCCCTTATATAAGCCTTTTCCTTCCTTCCAAGAACAGGCCACGTGTCATCATCTCACAGCTGCGCATTGAATCTTTCCTGTAGACAAGATTCACCTGTGATACTGTGCTATCATCTGATCCTTATCAACCCCACCTCTTCACTTCATCCTTTGACACTTGGTGCGATCTACTTCATTTAACTGAATCATCGATCTTATGGCCATAGGCCATGATATACTTTACACCTTTCCTGATTTCGCAGCCACGTAGTGGAGATATGATGTCAGCTTTGGCGGTCTATGGGCTTGCGATCTCCTGCCACGTGTTCCATCGATGGAATCATGAAAGGTGAAAAGCCTTAGAGAACTTTTCCCGTCGAGGGTCAGCCATCGAGCCTTCTGCAGAATGCAGCCAAGACACGTGTCGAGCAGGTGCAGTTTTTTTAAGGTATTTTCTTAGTGCTATATAGAACTTGCACCCGCTTGACACATGGCACACCTTGGAAGATTTCGCCGCATTCCCTCAGAAGGAAGACAGAAGACCGGAGCCTTGACTCCCAACACTCCACTGACTACTTAGAATTTTCAAAGCTTAGGCACATTCTGAGGTCAGAACTCAGAGCCAATAGACAAGGGAATGCAGAAGAAGGAAACCCTGACAAGGGAAAAAAATACAATGGAACCCTGGGAAACTTAAGACTTAGCCAATTTTTGGGCTTTTCCACCTTGCATTTCAAATGGCAAAGACATGAAAACCTATGAGATATGTCTCTGATTGGTTATAATTTATAAGTTCAAGTGGGAATAAAATGGAACTTGGGGGAAAAATGGGGCGTTTTAAGGACTAATCTTTTAGGTGTCAACACTGGTGATGGATCAAGTCCTTCAAACAGTGATGGGTTCAGAAATACTATCTATGTTGGATGGCTTCTCAGGTTACAATCAAGTGGAGGTTAGTGAAGAAGATCAACATAAGACTACTTTCACCACTCCATTGGGTACTTTTGCGTATTGCAGAATGCCTTTTGGATTGATCAATGTTGGCGCTACCTTCCAAAGAGCAATGGACCTTGCCTTCCATGATGAAATGGGTTAGTTCATTATTGTATACCTTGATGATCTAACTGTCTTTTCTAAGAATCATTTAGATCATGCTTATCACTTATGACAAGTTTTGGAGAGATGTTGCCAGCATGGTATTTCCCTCAATCCCAAGAAATCTATTTTTGGGGTAATAGAAGGTAAGCTTATTGGACACATTGTGTCTAAAGAAGGTACAAAAATTGATCCTGAGTGGGTCAAATCTATCTAGGGTCTTACTTTTCCCTCAAGTAAGACAACAGTATACTCTTTCTTCAGCAAAGTAAATTTTCTATGAAGGTTTGTTCTAGAGTTTGTAGAAAAAACTCGTCATATTGTTGATATGATGAAGGGGAAGTCTACTTTCTCATGGAATGAAGAAGATAAAGAAGCTTTTAATGATATCAAGGAAGAAATTACACATGCTCCAATTTTGGTCTATCTGGATTACACTAAGGATTTCATTATGTATAGCTATTCTTCCGAACACACTCTGTCAGCCATTTTGGTACAACAAAACAAGGAAGGCATCGAATCTTTAATTGAGTTTATGAGTTGTCCTTTGAAGGCTCATGAACTCAAGTATTCAGCTATGGAGAAGCATGCCTATGTTGTCATCAAGGTAGTCAAACATTTTAGGTATTAGATCTTGGACTCCCACACCAGTGCATTAGTACCTGATTCAATAGTCAAGTCTATCTTAACTCAGTAGGAGTTTGGGAGTAAGAGAGGCAACTGGATTGCTAAGATCCAAGAGTATGATATGGATATCAAGCCCACCAAGTTGGTTCATGGGAAAGGCTTGTGTCAGCTGATTGTTGATAATGTACCAAAAGAAACAGGAGATGAGGAAGAAGCAATTGATGAGGTATTTCCAGCAGTTCTGTTTGTCAGTACAACAGATGAATGGTATTCAAATATTGCACACTTCCTCACCTATGGGGAATGCCCTTAACACTTTCCCTACAAAGAGAAGAGGATGATCAAACTCAATGCTGTACACTTTGTCTTATGGGATAATGGTTTGTATAAAAGGAGTATTGATGGAATTTTTCTACGTTGCATTGATAAGACGCAACAAGGTAAAGTGTTGGAATCTTTTCACAGTTTAGCATGTGGTGGACATTTTTTAGCCCCAGTGACGGCTCACAAAATCTTGCGAGCTAGGTATTACTAGCTCACACTTTTTCAAGACACATACAACTGGATGCGTAAGTGTGAGTTGTGTCAATAGTTTGTGGGTAAACCCAAGTTGGCAGCATTACCCCTCAAGCTAGTATTAATTGAGGAACCTTTTCAGCAGTGGAGCATTGACTTCATTGGTGTAGTGAATCCACACCCAAGTACAGGACACAGTTATGTTCTCATGGCAACTGATTACTTCACCAAGTGGGTGGAAGCCATCCTGGTGAAGCATGCCACTTCTGAAATGGTTTGTAATTTTCTCAAGGAGAATAGCATTTCAAGGTTTGGAGTGCCAAACAAGATAGTAGCAAATAATGCTACTTGTTTCTCTTCCCATGAGATAACTAATTTCTATTTTGAGTATGGTATCATTCTTGCTCATTCATTTGATTACTATCCCCAAGGGAATGGCTAGGATGAATCTAGAAATAAGAATCGAGTTGCCATCATTAAGAAATTGGTTGATGAGAATCGAAGGACCTAGCACAAGGCATTGTTCGATGCATTGTGGGAAAAGAGTATTACACCCAAAAGAGAAATCGACATGTCACCATTTCAGCTTTTGTATTGTCTGAATGCCGAAATACCAATCACATTGGAGTTGCCTTCTTTGAAATTGGCCAAGGCCATAGAAGATGGAACTTTTGATAGATCTATTCACAAATGTGTAATGTTTCTTTTTGAACTTGAGGAACAATGCGTAAAGTTGGTGGATCGCATTGCAGAACATCAATGTCAAGTAAAGAAACTATTTGACAAGAAGGCAAAATCCTGGAGTTTCCAAGTCAGTGATCAAGTCCTGTTGTGGGACAAAAGAAGAGAACTAAAAGGAATTCATGGGAAGTTTGATTCCTTGTGGAGAGGCCCTTTTGTTGTTCATTAGATCTGTGATGAAAATAGTTTTCTTCTGGAATATCAAATGGAACACCTTTTCTGCTACCTCATAGTGGACAACATTTGAATCTTTTCTCATAGTGAAGTGACAGATAAATTTGTAAATACTTGTATAGTTTTGCGTCTTTTTCTTTTTAAGTCTTTTTGTGTCTTTTTATTGTGTCACCTAACTCTATATCCTAATGGATGGATAAAGGCACTTAGAGACTGGAATTCTTCTCCCTTTGATTGTTTCAAAGGATAATCGAAGGAAGTTCCCCAGTTAGAGCCAATTGTTATCCTTAAATTCAACTATGCTCAATTTGTGGGATAACCCCTACAAAACTTGTCTATTTCATAACCCACACACTCTAAGCATGCATAACAAGGTGAATCACATTTGCCCTTATGTGTGATCCCCTAGCCTCAGAATGTCATTCTGAACATTGACCTTTTTTAGTTCTTCAAAATTTGCAATATAAAACCAAGTTGTAAAATTTCACTTTCGAAAGTTAGGAAATTTTCTGCTCATGCAGGAGCACTAAATTTCAATGCCCTTGCATCTTAATGCAAAACTAAAGATGTAAGGTCGCTAAAATTCACTGATCTTGCATATATCACTAATTTTCATCGGCGATGAAATTCACCAACCTTGCAACTCCTAGTTCACACGAGTTGTCATAAATGCAATGTTTAATGGTGATTTGGAGGTTTTTAAGTTGGTTTTGTTTTCATTTTTATTATTGTTTTTTCTGTCTCGCCCTCCTAATTCCTTTGTACATTTGAAGAGCTCCTGAGTTTGCTAGTGCGTGGCCTTTGAGCAGATTTGACAAGTGTTAAGCTAGAACGTTTTCCATCATTGCCAAGCATGTTCTTTCCTTTCTTTTCTTTTCTTCATTTATTTACGTTGTTAATGTTTAGGGTTTTTGTTATTGTCCATTTTTATTTATTTTTTATTTCGATCTATTTGTATTTTTAGGGTTTTTAAGAACTAGGTTTTTGTTCAAATCTATGTTTTATTCCCACTGTAAAATGACTGAACCCTAGTGTAAATACCCTAGGCCCCCGTTTCATTGTTCCTTGTTTGTCGTGGGTTAAACCCAGAGGTTTTTGAGTGTTGAAACTAGTCTCTCTTTCGTGAGTCAATTGGTGGTTTGCATCGATTGGTCATCCTTGAATTGACTAGTTGATCAATGGTTATCACCACCGATTCGTTAATCTAAGTGTCAATTTTCCATCCGACAGTAGCATTTTTCATCATCTGAATATCTGAATCTCACTACCGATATGTTAGTCATCCTACCTGTGTAGGGTCGGTGAAATTCACCAACCTTACACCCAATGTCTTATGTAAGGCTTTAACATTTCTTAGAAGTTTTATCACCCATGTAAGATCAGTGAAATTCACCGACCTTACACTTTACATGAGTGACTAAGAATAAAATGTGGTCAAGTTTTTTCCTTGGTTCTAGGTAAACTTTAAGTCATTTTCCTATTTGAGAGATTGACAAAATTTGCTAACCTTGCAAGCACTTTAAGTGTCTTCATTCACAAGATTGGTGAATTTTGTTGACCTTGCAAACACTTTGTAAGTCCCTCTCCTCACAAGATCGGTGAAATTCACTGACCTTACGGTATCTTACAAAAGCATTACCTCCTTTGCAAAGTCGACAAATTTTGCCGACCGTGCACACACTTGCAAGTTTTCCCCACTTGTAATGTTGGAAAAATTTGTCAACTTTGCAAACCTTTTTGCACCTTAATCATGCAAAGGCACTAAAATTTAGTACAGTTACACAATAGACCTTTCACTTACAGATGCGCTAAAAATTAGTGCCATTACACCCACTTTATAAAATTTCTCTAACACTGGGAAATTTTTACTTTTTGACCAATTGCCCACTTTTGCTCCATTTTTTGCCCTCATTGTGCCTAAGCCCTCCAAGCTCATTCAATTTCTCAGAATTCCCTCACTACAGCAATTGCCAATCATGCAATTTTTTCTCGCACTGCAAAACCTGAAATTTGTATTGTAGTTTCTTGTGCACGCATTTCAAGATTTTCACATCCACATTCCAACAAGGATACAGTCACTTGCTAGTTGTTCTTTAGATGTTAGATCCTTCCCCAAGCAAAGAAAAAGCCATCAAGTACAAATATTAGGGAGTCTTTCCGGTGACCTCAATGACCTCCAACATTGATGAAATAAAGGATACTAAAATTAGGCATGTTGATATGTCTAAATTTGTGGAAAGAACTCAACATCAACCACTTAGTAATGGAATGAAGTGTATAGTGGAGAGTAACATTCAAATGGTAGCTGTATTTCTTGTGGCTACACACAATCCTGAGTTTGTTCTCCAGGTTGCAACACACTATAATAGGGATGACCGAAGTGTCAGGGACTCTAATGGGAATGTGGTTATAAGATTAGATGCAGAATTTCTTGACAAAGCTTTCTTATGTCCTAGTATTGATTCATATGCAGACATCACTTTTGACTATGCATAAGAGGAATATGATAAAGGTCCAGATATTGCTAAGAAGGTGATTAACAACAGGTGGTTAAAGACCTCAAGGCCAAATATTTCAAGATGGCCTAAGAACTTTCCACACAATGACTTCATTGAAGAAGTAACTGATTTGATCACTCTTCTCAGTAGGGCGAGAGGTTTACATACTTTATCTACCTTTCATGAATGGATGTTTATATACATCAAAATCATAATGAGAGGGAAACAACAGATCTTCTAGGAGCTAGAGATCAGTGATGCAATTGATGATCAACTGACAAAGGTACATAATTCACTAATGTTCTACATGAAATCATATCTTGTATATGTTGCTGTTGCAATGAGGAGTTTTCCTGGGTTGACATTAGAAGGAGACAGGAGATTGATTCTAGTGTACAAATACTATCCTTAGATAAATCTGATGGAGCTATTCATCATTTTAGAAGAGTTAATTATGCTTTCTTTACTCCTTTCTTGTGTATGTTTGATCCTGAACTGGAAAAGAAAAGGGTTTCTGATGAAGCATGGTCAGTGGTAAACAAATATGGTTGTTTATATCTACAGTTTCCTACATTCACCTATTTGAGAGTTGGTTGTTTCATGGGATATCCATACATGCTCCCAAGGTACCCAGTGACAAAATTGTAATAATGGAGCTATGGAGACAGATAATGGCAGTTCATAGTAAACAAATGGAGTCTAAAAAGTTAGGTTTTAGGTTTCCCACCAAAATGGGTAGGTATTCTATCTCAACATCCTGAAAAGCTAATTCTGTAGAATCTGAGATGCAGTGGGTCACCATGAAGACCTACAAGAGAAGACCTAATTTTGATTACTAGGGAGTGAAAGATAGAATTAAGAAAGCCCTAACCCATGAATATAGAATTGAAGATGTGTGGGAAGATTATAGAATAGAGGAGGAGATAAGAAATATGGATTATTGCTAGTTGATCTTGAAGCAGATTGAAGAACTTGATTTAGCAGATATTCTTGAAGACATGGAAGACGATGGTGACATCCTAGATCCTACTTATGTGAGGAACAATGTTGCAGACTCTCCTCTACTAACAATCTAGTGGCCAAAGAAAGAGGTTACTTCTATTAGAGAAAGGTTTGAACCAATCCTAGCTAACACAAATGTATGGTTAGAGGAAAAGTGGATTCGTATGAAACACTTTGTAATTGGATCAGAAGAGGAATCTCAATATCCTATGGGTAACAAATCCAAGATAAGAACAAAGAATAAGAGTGATGTGCCTAGTTCTAGTAAGACTACTAAGCCAAAGATCAAGTTTTTTACAAAAGGTGGTAAGGCAAAGACAACTACAGGAGGGACATCTGCTGAAGGGCAAGATGAATTTGTTTAGGATGAAAGGCAAGAAGAGGAAGGACAACATGAGGAATTAGAAATGTCCCTTCATG
This sequence comes from Cunninghamia lanceolata, assembly GCA_027924645.1. Taxonomy (NCBI): domain Eukaryota; kingdom Viridiplantae; phylum Streptophyta; class Pinopsida; order Cupressales; family Cupressaceae; genus Cunninghamia; species Cunninghamia lanceolata. Next base: position 3,077,147 of record BSBN01000311.1, on the reverse strand, counting down.
AGAACATTTTAGAGGAACCACTTGTTTCTTCTTCTACTGTCACTCCTACTATCACAGTCATTTTTGTTGACACCATTCATATTCCTTCCACTAGGTCAATTCAATCCATTCATTCATCCCAATCCTTTAGGTCAATTTTTGATAGTCCTAAACATGGTTTGGAAACTATTTTTGGTTCTTTCCCATCTTTGCCAAGTTTTTCATCACCTTCTTTTGACATGAATACTTAATCTGACTTAGAGAAACTTATGATTGGGTCTGTGCAAGTTTCAAGTGTAGATATTCCTAGTGCTATTTTGACTAACACTTCACCCATTGTGACAAAAAAAATTGTGAGTGTAATCTCTTCTACTCAAACTATGGCTACTAGTCTAGATGGAAATTTATCTACACTTCCCCCTTAGCTTTCATCCCAGACACTTAAGAGGAAGAAGCAAGTTGTCTCTCCAGATGATTTTGATTTTGAGCAGTTGGCATCTGCAAAGGCAAAAACTAAGAAGAAACTAAAGACTCACTCCAATTTGTTTGAGAAAGAAGGTTACAAGTATGCAGAAGTAGCTCAACCTCCTCCTGATAAATCTACTGAAGAAGTGGACATCTCTGATTATTCCATCACAAGAGTTAAGGAAGATAACTCATGAAAGTGCTAAGGTAGATGCTCAATCTACATTGAGTTCTCTCATTGAGAAATTTGATGAAGTGAAAAAGGAGAAAGATCAATATAAACCCAAAGAAGAATAGTTAACTTTAGTTCTCTAGAAGATTACTCTATCTTCTGAGTCAGTTGAGCCTGTGGCCATAACCATTAAGGATCCAGTTATTCAAAAGGTGGAAAAAGTTCATACAAGGGGCAGGGTAGTCCTTGAGTTCTTAGACTGATTGACTAAACAAGGTTCACAGTTCTTAAAAACCTTTGTGGAGAGAATGGAAAGGATGGAAAGCATAATATCAGAATTAGACAAAGTTGCCAATACTTTCTCTAAAGAACAACAAGATATGGAAAATAGTTTACAAGCTTGGACCAAGATGAAGAAGCTCAAATTGGGCACATTGTTGGAAATTGGGATCATTCTGAACAGAGAAATATTTGTAGAGGTTAGAGAAATCATGATATACAAAGTAAGCATCATCAATGAATTGATCAAAGACTTGCAAAGTGCTCGAGAAGTCAGTGAAGACAATGATTTGAATCTTGTCAACAAGATTTAAGAATTTCCTTGTAAGTTACTTGATGACAACCAAAAGTTTCTTTCCTCAAATGCAGTTATCTAGGAATTCAACAACATGATCCAGAAGAAGTTTGAAGATCAAGCCTTTTCATTGGTTTTGATGGACAAGTTGTTGGATATTCAGTTAACCTTGGACAACCTCAAAATGTTTTTCGGAAGGCACAAGAAAGCGGGTAACACCATTAACGATTCAATCACAAGAGCCCTTGCTATCTCCAAACATATTTCAAGACTAGAAACTAATGAAGTGCAAGCAATCATGAAAAAGTATGAAGGGTAAGTGCAAGAAGACGAGTACACTTTTTGGCAAAAAAGTGGAAGTGTTTTTCCTATTTTTCAAAATTTGTCATACTTGAAGTGACAATTTGAAGCACTTGCACATAAAATATTAAGTTGATGTAAAAATAAGAAACGTAGGATTTTGTTTCTAGTTTTCAAATATGTATTTTTTTCTAATACCTAGATGATGCAATTTGGTTTTTTATTATATGTACAAAAGTGGCTTTTAAAAGTCCCATGTTTTTTGCAAAAGCATGCTTGTGTACAACCAACATAATTTGACCTAAATTAATGTATTTTTCTAATTTCTTTTGTTGAAAGATTCTTAGGATGTTGAATTTTGGTTAAGATATTTTTTTGTAATTTTTTGATAAATAATTTTTTTATTAATTTTTAATGGCCCTAATTAGTGTTTTTTAAAACCCCTCGTGTATGGCCAACATAATTTGAGCTAAACTAATCAATTCACTAAATTTATTTTTTTCATCATGTAGAGAATGATGTCTAGTTTGGTCAGACATAATTTTTTTTCCAAGAAACTTTAAAAATCAAAAGTTATTAAAAAATAGTAACCTATGTTATTTCAAGTTTATGAGTTAGTTTGTTTGGAAAATAAACAATAAATATAAAATTATGTTCAATAGTAGAAAAAATTACATATTTGAAAACTAGACTTTCAGATCTATAATGGGTATTGATTTCGTTAAAATATTCTGAAAAAATAGTCGTCAGCCATAGTGGTGAAACTAGTTTTTTCTCTTGATGTTTTCATGGTCTCCTAGTTGCAGGTCCAAAGCTAAGGATTTGGTTTCCAAGCCTAAAACAAATGCAAATTGGCAGGTTTGAAAATTCAAAATTTTAAAAACAGGTACCCATTTTAAAAATAACGAGTACCCGTTTCTAAAAAATAAAAAAATTAGCCATATGCATGTAAAAAAAAACTTTTTGAAAATGGGTACTCATTTTAAAATGGTTACCCATTTTAAAACAGGTACCCATTTCATAATGGGTACCCGTTTAATAACGGGTACCCGTTTAATAACGGGTACCCGTTTTGCTTCGGGAGCCTGATCCTAAACGAGTACCCGTTCCAAGCAGCATTTTTCATCCACGGGAGACTTCCGCGGGATCTATACTCATCTTTGTGCTTTCACCCTTAAGATTTTATGGAAAAGGATGGTGGAGAAAGCTAAATGTGCCTTAGTTTTAATTTATAGTATTTTTATGCTTTATGTAATTTGTTTCAGACATTTTACATGTCATTTTCAAAAATATAATTACATGTAAAAACAGAGAAGTCCTAAATCAATGTGGACTTGGACCCTTTTGTTGAATAAGTCAAATTTAGGTTTACTTTTCCTAGATTAGCTTTGAAATCTCCTCTATATATATGAGAGAATTCTTTTGTACAAAGACCTTTAATCTTTTGAAGCGAAGCACTGCCCATTTTGAGAAGCATATTTGAATCTTTGTGTTGAATGTGCATATCAAGAATTTATCAATAAAAGAAACAGATTGTCTCCAACCTTTGTTTTGGAACATATTTGTTGTATGAAAGAGTGTTCATATGTCTCTCTTGTCATATTATCTTGAAGTTAGTTTATGAGTAATGTATCATTTCACTATTGAAGGAAAATCATTTTTGCTATTGATAAACATTGTGTTATTATAATACTTTTGGAGTTATATCTTTTGTGTATGAGAACTTGCAGACTTTGTACCGCAATTGTCATCTATATTCTTGTGAATCTGTGTTGTTACTAGTTGATAGACTTTGTGCTACAACTTGTTGCATTGGTTATTTCTTGGAATCATCTTTGGGAATAACATGGAGTCTTTGAGCTAGAAGTTATTGTTTTTGTTCGTGCAATCTTATTTGTGACATGCGTTGAGAGACTTTGGACTACAACACATATCATTTTTGTTATCTCCAAAACTATCGTGGAAAGTGGTAGAAGACTTTGTGCTCCTAGTGATTTTCTAAGTTACTATCATTTGTTGGTATCATTCTTGTTATTCTTACATCTAACAAGAATTGGGTATTGGTTATTATTGCTCCAACTAGTGTTAGTTTATTACTTGTTGTAAACATCAAGGTCATTATTGTAATTTGTTTCCCTTATTTTGAAAGAAGAGGATATGCTAATGGAGACACTCCTATGGATAGTTGTAGTGTACATAATCATAGTTTAATTACTAGTTGATTTATTTAGCAATAAGAAGGGAGCCTCCCCTTTCTAAGAGGGGAGATTTAATCTCATTGTACTCTGGTTGATATAACCATTTTATTCTAAGTTAGCTGATAACAAAATATTCACCCAACAGTAGGTAAGGCCATCATGAGCCCCAAGACATTAGGTCTGGCCCTTAGGGCTTGTAGTCTCGTCATCTTGTACAATGATATCTAATATGTTTATTTATTGACTTTGTGGGACTAATGTTTACATTTAGTTGTGCAGATACAAGTCTGTTAACTGTGCAAGGTACTAGAGATAAGAAAGTATTTTCCCACTTTGTGAAGGGATGATCATATGGCACTTACTGTAAATGTGTATAATTGTATAAGAAATGTTTATATCTTGAATTTTCATTTATGATGAATGATACAAAACTTATGTTTGATGTATAAATGTATTCAATGATGGTTGTGCATATGGTATATCAGTTAAAATCTTGTAATATGGGTTTTACTATTTTAAAACTAATGTTAACAATTGGCATTTTAAATAGAAATTAATTTGAGTTTTGTGGTTTGTGTTCAAGTGTATCAGCTTAGACATGACATTAGGTATCAGAGAGAGGATTATCAAACTCTGGATCCTTTTGGGTCTCACCATGGTAATTAGAGGTAAATTTTGATTGATTAACTATTTGGAATGAATGTCTTAGATCATTTTCAACATATATATGTTCATGGATGTATTCTTGTGATTGTAAGTTTTGTGATCTTAATAAATGATTTCTGTCAAGCATGTATATTTTTTGTCTTATTCTATGATGATACTGACAAACTTGTGTGTGTGGTTTTGTGGAGTTGGTGATGGTGTTGAGGCTGATTGTGTTGGGAGTATGGGAGTTTGGGAGTTTTTGGAGTTTGGGGGAATAAATGGGAGTTCTGGGAGTTTGGGAGAATGAATGGGAGATTGGGAGAATGGGAGTTTGGGAGATTGTATGGGAGTTGGGTGGATGATTGGTTGGCTATGGTAATAAAAGTAAAAGGGAGCTACATTTTTGAGAAGGGAGCTACAATTGTGCCCCAAGAGGAATCCCCCTTATACAGATTCTTTGTGAATAAGTCATTATATTTTCTGTGGATAACAAAGTAAACTATGATTTAATTATTTATATAGTTTGTAATTGTTTCAGCTGCAAATTTAATTGGAAAGTATAATGTTAGTGATTACATTTCATATAAATTTTATGATCAATTCCTTTTGTGGTATATGATATGGCTAACCTGGATTGTGTGGAATATGCTCATTGTGATATGATAATCTATTAATGAGCTCAATGTGGTTTGAGACCACCACATTCCCCTCCTCCCCTTAGGTGGCTTGTTTGAAGTCATGTGGTGATTGTGATGTAAAGTTTTATAAAAATATTTAAATTTTTTATTTTGTTATTTTCTCCCTTGTTTTATTGAACCAACATTTTTTAAAAAATTTCAAAATATTTGGTTGTTTGTAATTGCAAATTGTCCTTTTGCCTCAAGGACTATTTTATTAAGGTTTTTGGTTGTTGTTTTGGCTTTTGCTATTTAATTTGCATTTATATGAAGTTTTATGAGTTGATTTCATTTGAAATTTATACATTGGAAACTTCTTTATTTTGAGGCTTTATCAATGTTTGTTGTTGTTGGCTTTTGTGGAGTAATGTGAATTGTGTAAATTGCTATACCCTGGAGGGGCCCCTTGCAGGTTGTATAAGGGAGTAGATGGCCTGAGGAATGTTTATTGTGAAATTGTGTAAGATCTATTTTGTGGCACTATGGTTCTACTTGGCACTAATCATTCTCATTCCATAGGGTGTGTATGTGATGTGTTATGTATGAAGTTGAAATTATGTGGTGTGTAAGTGTTGAGAGGTGTTATGAGGAAATGTGGCTACATTAGATTTTATAAATTATTAGTAATATAAACAAGTTATTTTGGTGGATGTATTTATGAATTTTAAAGTCATCTAAATTGGTTCCTTTTATAATTAGTAACTGCTGAATATACTAATGGATAAATCATAATTTCATGATCTCTAGGTTTTGTTATACTTTGTATTATGATTCGAATTAGAAATAAAGCCTCGTTACTCTTGTTTTGATTATATATAAATGTATCTCTTTGGGCATCTAACCATTATTGATAAATAATAATATAGAAACTCCTACAATTCTAATGTGTATTGTGTTTTCTTTTGGAATAGTAATGGTATCTTAGTATTTTTATTTTTCTATTAAATAAATATGTTATATCTAACTCTTATTTGATGTGATGAAGCAAGGGAATATTTTATCCTCTTGAGGACTTCCAGGAGGAAGTCCATTCTTAGGGAGGGAGAATGTAAGGGTGCCTAAATCCTATCTAATAACTTTAATGGTAGATATATCAGAGTTTTCTTATTTAGTTAAATCATGAGTATAGATTTTTATTTTATGTGATTAGACTAGCTGATCTTCACGATATTATTAAATGCTAATTATTATTGTTAATTAGAGTTCTTGAAAGGATTTTAGTTATAATAATATCAAGAGACATTAATAGTAAAGGAGAATCTGGGAGATAAACAAAGTGTGAGATTTTCATTTTGATCATTTACTTTATTTAGGTATGCAAATACTTTATGTGTCTTGTTTACAATTATGTTTCCTCCACATGCATTTGTGTAAGTATTATTATATGTTTAATTTGAATATATTTATAATTCTATTACGCTACAAAAATAATTTTATGTATAATTATTTGTTGCAGGAGCATCCTGAGAGGAACCTCCTGCAACAATATAATGAAAAATGCATGAAATAACAGAAATAGCAGAAACACAGAAGGAATTTATTGATCACAGGCCATTTCGAGGGGGCAACCTCCTTTGAGCAATCTCAATACAATAAATTTGTGGATGCCTTCATTGGCCTCAACACGTACTTATATACTAAGTCTAATCTAAACAACTATTACTTCCCATGAATGTGGGATAATACAATATGCTCACAGGATGACTTACAAAGCATATGTGTCCAAATGTAATATACTAACAAAGTAAAGAGAAGGGTTAAACATGGGTTCCTAACATTCCCTCCCTCTTAAAAAAAAGCTTTGTCCTCAAAGCTTAAGATGTGGAAATTGTTGAAACTGAAGGAGTGGTTCCCATGTAGCATCCTCTGGTTGTATTCTGTGCCACTGAATTAAGACCTTTGTGATGGATCAGGATCGAAGCTGATGGGTGCGTCTATCAAGGATTGCCTCTGGTGCTAAAATGATGGATCCTTCGTTATCTAGTACTGGAAAATAGTTTGTGCTCTGACTTTGGTGCCAAGAACTTTCTTTAGACAAGAGATATGAAATACTGGATGAACACGGGAAGAAGGAGGAAGCTCCAGTTTATAAGCAACCGACCCAATCTTCTGAAGAACCTTATATGGCCCATAGAACTTTGGAGCTATCTTATGATGCTCTTTGAGTTTCAAGGATGATTGCTTGTATGGTTGTAGATGAAGAAAAACCATATCACCTATTTGAAAAGTGCACTCAAAATGATGTTGATCAGCTTGTTGTTTCATTTGATTTCTTGCCATGTGAAGATTGTCCTATAGGATGCGAAAAATATGATCCTAGGTTCATAGAACCATGTCGATTGCCTAAACTAGTGAACTGCTGGGGGTGTATGGAAGGAGCACTAGTAGTGCTTGACCATAGACTACTTCATATGGAGTCATTTTAGATGCCGTGTGGTAGGAGGTATTGTACCACCATTTAGTGAGATGGAGCCACTTTGCCCACTGATGTTGTTGTTCTAAGGTGAAGCAACGAAGATAAGTTTCCAAACATTTGTTGATAATTTCAGTTTGACCATCTGTTTTTGGGTGATACCCGAAACTCATCTTCAGTTTGGTGCCAATGTGTTGAAATAGTTTTGTCCAAAAATGACTGGTGAAAGTTGCATCATGATCTAAGATAATGGAAGAAGGGATGCCAAGAAGATGGAAGATCTGGTCCATGAAAATTTGTGTGACTAAGGAGGCTGTATCAGGATGGCTCACAAAAATGACTATATTTGGAGAGGCGATCAACCACAACCAAGATCACTGTCTTTCCTCTATATTTAGGGAGCCCCTCAATGAAATCCATAGAAATATCTATCCAAATCCATGTAGGGATGGGCAAGGGTTCAAGCAATCCAGGAAGGAGTGTCATTTCACCCTTATTGCATTGGCAAGTATCACATTCAGCCACCATCTATTGAATTGCCCTTTTCATTCCCTTCCAAAAGAAGTTACGCCATGCCCGCTGATAAATTTTGAGGAACCCAGAGTGCCCTCCCAATGGAGAAGCATGGAGTTCATAGAAAATAACCTACTAAAGATCTGTGCTCTGGGGAAGCACCAGATGACCCTTGTATCGTAGAGAAGCACCATCCCAAGAGTAATACGGTACAACAGAGGGGTTAGTGGCCAACTATTGAATGATTTGAGATAATGAAGAGTCATTGACATAGCCCTACTGGACAGATTCCAACCAAATTGGAATAGGCATAGAAATAGCTGAAAGGGAAGCTTGGTCATCAAATGTGTGAGAAAGAGCATCTACCACAATATTGTCCTTACCCTTCTTGTAAGTGATCTCATAGTCATAACCCATGAGTTTGCTGACCCATTTCTGTTGTGCTGGGGAGGAGACCCATTGTTCCAAGAAATATTTTAGACTCTAGTGATCAGTCTTGATGCAAAAATGATTCCCTAGTAGGTATGGCCGCCACTTCTGTACTGCATGCAAAATAGCCATCATTTCCTTCTCGTATGTAGAGAGTACTAAATTCTTGCTAGAAAGGGCTTTGCTGGTGAACGCAATGGGATGTTCCTCTTGAAGGAGAACAACACCAATTCCATTGTCGCAAGTATCACTCTCAATGGTGAAGGTCTTGGAAAAATCTGGCATAGCTAGAACAGGTGTAGTACACATAGCTTGTTTTAATTTTTCAAATGCACACTCAGCACCATGTGTCTAGATGAAAGCATCATTTTTTAACATAGCTGTTAATGGAGCTGCAATTTTCCTGTAATCCTTGACAAACTTATGATAGTAGCCAATCAGCCCAAAAAAACCACGGAGGCTCTTGAGTGTCTAAGGATGTGGCCAATTTTTCATGGCATCTATTTTTGTAGGCTCTACTCGAACCCCTTGGGCTGAAACAATATGCCCGATATACTCCACTTCCTCCTGGCCAAAAACACATTTAGACTGTTTTGCACAGAGATGATGATCAAAGAGAAGTTGCAGTAGAAGATCCAGATGTTAGAGATGCTTAGCCCATGTTTTACTATAGATGAGGATATCATCAAAGAATAGAAAAATAAATTTCCATAGGTAGGGCCGAAATATTTTATTCATCAATGCCTAGAATGTTGAAGGAGCATTAGTGAGGCCAAAGGGCATGACCAAAAACTCATAGTGGCCATCATGCATGTGGAAAGCTATTTTAGGGATATCATCCTCATGAACCTAAATTTGGTGATACCTAGAATGAAGATCCAACTTGGAGAAAAAATGAGCACCATGAAGCTCATCAAGAAGCTCATCCACAACAGGAATCAGAAACTTATCCTTGATTGTGATGTGATTAAGTGCTCGGAAGTCGATGCAGAGGCACCATGACCCATCTTTTTTCTGGAAAAGAAGGACTGGTGAAGAAAAGGAACTGATCCTAGGGCGAATAATACCTTGCTTCAGTAAGTATCAAACGAGCATCTCAATCTCTATCTTTTGGTGAAATAGGTAGTGGTAGGGCCTGATGTTGGGAGGAACACTTCCAGGAAGGAGCTGAATATGGTGGTCCTCTGGTCGTGAAGGTGGCAATCCCACTGGTTCAGCAAAGGCGCATGCATACCTATCCAAAATTCCTTGTAGATCTGAAGGAGTAGTGGAGACCGCTGATGGTTGCATTTGAATGGAATGGAGCTGAGCGATGACACCATGTGAATTTTTCTTAAGAATCTTTTCCATGCGATGTGAACTTATGATGCTGAGAGACCTTGGTTGTAATCCCTTCAATGTGTGGTTTTGCATGTTGTCTTAAAACTGCATCCAAAGTTTAGCAAAATCCCATAAGATGGGTCCAAGTGTGCGTAACCATTGGGCACCCAAAACCACATCACATCTGCCTAAGGGCAAGGCACACATGTCGGAGTGCAGGTTATAATCTCCCATAGAGATACACACATTGTGACACTTCCCTTTACAAGGTAATGTACCCCCATTATCAATCATGACTTCAAAGTTAGAGCAAGCATGGACAAAACAATCAACCTATTTGGTGATCCAAGGGTCAATGAAGTTATGAGTGCTACCAGAATCAATGAGTATTATAAAAGGGAGCTTTTTCAAGAAACCCTTGACCCACATGGTTTGTGGGGTGGTGACTCCTTCTAAAGCATGGAGAGAGATCTCTGGGTGGTCTTCTTGAGAAGCACGATCAACAAGCAAATGCTAAGTGTCGACCTGATCATCCACTATATCCTAAGCATCTGCATAAACTTTAGTTTTAGGCAGAGAATCCACATCCAAGAGATAGAGCTTTTACTCAACACATATATGTCCCCGAGTGATTTTCTTATCACAATTATAACAAATCCCTTTTTCTCTACGTGCCTGCATCTCTGCTTCAGTCAAATGCTTGATAGGAGTTGTTCTAAGAACTGGTGTTATTTGAGGTTGTTGGGAAGCTGTATTTTTGAATCGAACAAAATTGGATTTGGATCGCTGTTGAGTTGTGATCTTGTCCTCCGCCAACTTAGCCAACCCTAGGGCTTCCATCATTGTGCTGGGACTTGAAACATTTTAACCTTAGAGCGAATTGCATCCTTTAGACCATTGACAAAATAACTCATGAAGAATTCACTTGACAATCCCTCTGTGTGATTGGCTAGTTTTTCAAATTTTGTTTGATATTCTCTCATAGTGCCTGTTTGGCACAGTTTAGTGAGTGCTCCTGTGAAGTCATCAAAAGCACTAGGGCCAAATCATTGCAAAATGAGTTTGTAGAAATCTATCCATTTTGGCTCTTCATGAGCCTTGAAGTACCAACGGAACCATTGAAGGGCGTCATGTTCCAAATGAAAGGATGCAAGTGGGACTTTGTTGACATCAAAAGTATTATGTAGACTAAAATATTATTCTACCTGGTATATCCATCCAATCAGATCATCACCATTGAAGCGAGGAAAATCAAGCTTCGGCCCACGAAAATTGCTAGAAGAAGAAAACCCAGTGACTGAAGAAGAATCTGGTTGCCATCTATTATTCATGGCTGAATGCTAAAGATTGAGGCTGAGAATTTTTTCATCCCGATCTTGGAGTTTGGTCTTGAGGGCGGCAAGTGCATCCTCCATGTTTTTTGCTCCTACATGAGTGCCAACCATAACCAGGAGTTTTTTTGGGGAATGGGTAGAAAAACAAAAATAGAAACTTTTTTAGTAAAGGAAAATTTGGATTTGGGAAAAACTTTGATGGGTAATTGGGGTTTGACTAGGTTTTGGACACCTTCTAAGGGATAGGGAAGCAGAAAATGGGGATTTCAGAAGTGGGGTGAAAGAATGGGAAAATTTGTCCAAGAGGGACAAAGGAGCAGAAATAGGAAATGAACACTGTGGCAAAATTTGAAGGCTATTGGGTGAGAATCGAAGGAGTTATGGAAAACCCTAAAAATAGACAAATGTGGGATTTCTAGCTTCGATAAGTGGAATTTGGGGTAGGGTCCTCAAGGAAGGGAATATGCAGAATGAAATTCTAGGGTTCCAGTGAATTTTGAGAGGAAATAGAGCTAAAGCAAGGAAGATATGGCAAAAAAATGGAAATTTTTTTACTCTTTCTAGGAATGATTTGCAAAATGCTCTAGACAGACAGATTCAATCTGTGATTTGCTGGCTATCAATAGATCTAGGCCCCAAGTATGTTTGACTTCCTAAAGGTTCAGGGGAGTCACTCAGCCACCAATGTTGTCTAACGGCTTGCGTATTGGGGCAGTACCCCTCACTCCATGGCTCAGGTAAAATTGATAACTACTTTGCCACAAATGACAGCTCTTTGTTTACCTCACAGATGGGAACTAGTCAATTAGGTAGGGGTCGTTGCCCATTTTGCTGGCAGGTCCTCTCAATGGGCCAGCTACTTCAGGGTTCCTGTGGTACTCCTCACAATGAGTTTTAGGGCTACGCCCAGGCACTTCCCACAGTTAAGCAGATAGGGATATTCCCTAATCCAAACCTACAATTGAAATGAACAATACAGATGCGAAAAAGAAAGAACTACTACAAAAATCACAGTGCCTGGAGGCCACTGCAGAAAAAAATTTGGCAGAAATTCCACCCAGCGAGCCCAAGAAAGCACTTTGATACCAGATGAGAGGAACCTCCTACAACAATATAATGAAAAATACACGAAATAACAGAAATAGCAGAAACATAGAAGGAATTTATTGATCGCAGGCCACTTCAAGGGGGCAACCTCCTTTGAGCAAGCTCAATACAATAAATTTGTGGATGCCTTCATTGGCCTCAACACGTACTTATATACTAAGTCTAATCTAAACAACTATTACTTCCCATGAATGTGAGATAATACAATATGCTCATGAGACGACTTACAAAGTATATGCGTCCAAATGTAATATACTAACAAAGTAAAGAAAAGGGTTAAACACAGGTTCCTAACACATCCGCGTAGGGCCTAATCTTTACTAACAATCTCTTATGCATATGATAGATTTGTTTATGAAATTATGATATAAGTTATAAAGAGATTAGAATTTAGCAATAAGGTCTTGATATGGTTTAGTTAATTGATTTAAATTAATTATTCTTGTGTGTTGAAGGGAATAAGAGCTCTTTGATCATTATTTTTGGTAAAATTAAGACCATAGGTCAATCACCTATGTGTAGGGTACTTGTTTATTCACAAAAAATATGTTTTAGAGTTGTTTTAATGTATTTTCAGTTCACAAGAAAATGGGTGACGAGATTGGAAGTTGTAGAGTCTTCTCCTCTTGAAGAGTCTTCGAGCATCCAAGTCATGAAGAAAAAGAAATAAAAAGAAATCCCAAGAATCACATTTCTTGAAAAGAAACGGACACCACAAGCAAGAAGAGAAAACAAGAGGAAGAGCCCAAGTTTATTTCATATTTTTGTAGGTCATCAAGAGGACATCCATAGCTGAGGTTGAAGATAATTCTTCAAGGGAATTATATCCATTTCGATGAGGCAAAGAAAGTGTACATCCATGGTGACTTGTTCAGTGAAAAATTTCTGAATTTCATGGGGAGAACAATAGAATCCTATGTAGAAGAAAGAAAGCACACAACTAAATAAGATGGAAGCTCTCACATTAAGGAATCTTCGAATCTCTCTTCATGTGCAGTTGCAGGGATTCTTCATTAATTAAATTCTTGAGGTATTTTCTTGAAAACTCACCATTATTTATGTTAATATTTTTTTTCTGAAAATTTTCAAGAAAACTTGTTGTTGTCTCATGAAATTTATCTTTGCATAGGAATTATTTTATAAAAAGGTTTCTTGGTTTTGAGAATCATGTTTTAATCTTTCCAAAATAGCTTATTGTTTTAAATTTCATTATGTATTTAGAAAGTTATCGTGATTTTAGTACTGGTGTAACCCTGCTAAAACCCTGTTGTAAACCCTGTCAATATTTTATAAATTGCTCTCTGCATGGTAAAGGGATTATAAAATTAATTATAGTTTATGAGAATATTTATTTAATCTTTTTCGAACATTTTATAGTTTTAGATTTTGTTAATATTCTGAAAGATATGGCATTTTTATTACTGTTGTAGAAGAAATTGAAAATCTAGGGTTTTGTTGGTAGTTTACTTTGTTGGAAATGAATTAGTTTCATTACATAAGTGTGTTAGATGAATTTGCATATTTTATTTCTTGGAATGGGTATGATTAGATAATCTTTCATATATTTAGTTGTATCCAAAAATTAGATTGTGTATGAGAAAAATCGATTAAATTAAACTAATAAAATCAAAAACCAATAACATAAAGAGAATGAATCTAAATAAAAGCCATTACAAATAAATCAATCAAATATAAAATCTTTTACCAAGATTTGTATTGTTCCCTTTGGATGAATGTGGATTGCTCAATAGTATTGCAAAACCATGGTTGCAACCAGCAAGTAAAGTGCCCAAAGATCAATGTCAAGAGATCATGAATTTGCTCAATCGATGCGATGTATGCTCAAAGCACTATTAAAGGATGCCTGAGAATAAGTGATCGAAGAGGCTTTGTAAAGGAGATGAGGGGGGTTTATATAGGTTTCAATGAAGATCGATCAACTATCCAGATAATTCAGAAGAATCAACGGAGGAGATAAAACAAATAACTATGATGAATGTGCACACGACATGTGTCAATCCATAAGGATATTTTTAGTAAAATATGATGAAAACAAGATTGATTGAATATATAACTCAACTTGTAATTTTGCCTTTTTTAGAGTTCTAAAAGTAAGACTGATTGTGCACATGAGTTAACAAGATATTTTAAGAGGAATTGGAAAGATAACTGAAATTAAATAAATAATTTTATTTAATTGTTTGTGCATGATAGAGGAATAGAAGATTATAAATAAAATATTTGATTTTATTTATTTTTAGAAGATTGAGACAATTTAAATAAATTTGCATGATTTATTTAAATTTAGAAGAACAATTGATTTAATTAAATAATGTGGAATTATTTAATTATAGATAAGATAGAATTGGATGAGTTAATTAAATAATTGGATTTATTTAACTAATGGAGACTTGAAATTTGAAAGAGGATAATGATTTAATTAAATAATAATTATTATTATTTAATTGTGGAAGAAAAAGGTTGATTTTGTTGAAATTAATTAAATAAAGGGGATTTATTTAATTAATGTTGAATTTTAGAGTTTTGGAAGAATTTGATGAAATTAATTAAATAATTAGATTATTTAATTAATGTTGAAATGCGGGTGATGCTACAGATTAGACGAAATGCAAGTGATTCGAATACATGGTCATTTTAGGGTGTCTACATTTTGCCCCTCTTTGATGCGATGCAGTTTACAGCGTTGCGTCAAAGAAAAATGATTGTTGAAGACATGATACAATTTTTGATGCCTCAGTGTAGCTAGTTGCCCCAGCGTAGCTGGCGTAGGGTGCCCCCTCGAGAGGAAAGATAGGGAAGTGACAGAAGAATTGTGTTGACGCTCGACTAGAAGATTTTGTTGGAGACAGATGAGGTTGGGTTGATGATAGATAGAAGAAAGGAGATAGGAGAGAACATGAGAGAAAGATTGTTGATCAATCATTGCTTTGAAAATGATATAAGGCCATGGGTAAATGGATGGGTAAATGATGAGCTTGTTGCATTGGTTTCACATTTGTATATAAAGAGCAATCCTTATTTTTGATATAGCACGTGGATAGTTCATCACCAAGGTATAAAAGACTAGGTGCTGTGATATGCGAGTGCATGGACATTGACTCTGCAAGCAAGCGGTTTGAACTTAGATCCCTTAGACATAATATGACCTTGTTGTACATGTGAATGAGTCATAGTCTTGAACATAAAATAAACTTCAATACATGTAAATGCAAGAAGAATATTAATATGTAAGATGCTAGGTCGTAACACACACAAGATAAATATGGTGCTAAGAAGGATACTAAAGATCATTCTCAAACACGGCACACAAAAGCAATGACTATGCCCCCAATCTGTACTGCATTGCAACATACCAAGATTATAGATAAATCAAGGCAACCTTGAATAGGTAATGGAAAAAGGAATAAAAGATAAACCAAAAAGCAAATTGACTGACTTACAAAGTAAACATACAACCAACATATTCTCTTGCCAAAGAGGTTGCTCATGATAGATTGGATAGGAAGGATAATAGCCTTATTGTAGGAACTCTGTGTCCATTAAAGGGGGTTATATACCTAAAACAACAATGTCGTGCTGTAGGAAATGCCACATGTCGCATGAGACACGTGTGTTGGTCTCGATAATGGAACACTCTGCAGAAGACAAGCTTGTGGACTGGTGCTTTGGTTAAGCTGGATTTAGCTGATGCTAGCAATCGAAACAGTAGGACAATAGATGACTCTGGAAGAAAGCTTCTTTGCTTCAGGTTTGTTAAGGACTTGTACTTTGAAAGGATGTGCTAGCTTGCTGCTTGAGTTAGTCAAGTCGAGGCGAATGGATTTTGATAAATGAAAGACTTAGAAAGATGACATGTCGATGGATTGGGGTGGGTGAAGAATGATGGATCGTGTGTGCCTAAGTACTGGATACATCCTTCATATTCCAGACTGCCTACATACCCTATATCCATGGGATCAAGGCACACAACGATGAAAATGAAAATGATAATATGTAGTTCTGGATAGAGTGATGAGATGGGTCAAGGTGCTTGAGTTTGGGTAGAGGAAATGAAGAGATCTTATGTACCTGAGTACTGGATACTTCCTTCATATTCCAGACTGCCTACATACCCATATCCATGGGATCAAGGTACCTTAAGATGGAAATGAGATGATATGTAGTTCTGGTTGGTGTGGTGATGTAGGAAACGTGCTAGGAAGATAACAGCCTTATCGTGGAGCGATGTGTCTGTTAAAGGGTGCTATCTGTGGAAAGGAGAACGATTGAAGCACTTTGCAAACCACGAACAAGGATCCATTCCTAGACCTAGGTTAAGGGAAGAGTTGCCCCCATTCTAGTAGAGGAAAAAGCATAGGTGATCGATGAAGAAGACATAGAAAGCTTGACCTAGGACAAGATAGTGCTAACTGTTGACACAGATCAAGACGTAGGATGACGACAGTGGACATTGACAAATTTCCAAGCTATACTAGATAGGGAGATGGAAATGCAAACAAGGTCAATGGTTTTATTATGGATGGATGAATGAATTTTATTGTGAAATGGGCATGGAAAGAACAAGACTCGATAGATGATGGATGCTAACTCTACACATAGCGTGTGTTTGCCAAGTTTTCACTATGGTACTTATCCAAGGCACCCGTTTGCTAGGTTTTCACCAGAGGATGGATTTTTTTTGTTTTTTTGTGTTTTTTAATTTTTTGTTTTGTTTTGGATACTCCAAGGATCAGGCATAGAACTTCTTGAGATGAACACTGTTAAGTGGCTCATCTAGAGGAATGTCGTTAGGTGTAGCTAAAGTATAAGCTCCTGATCCATATGCTGCTGTGACAATAAAGGGACCTAACCAGTTAGGCTCAAACTTGCCCTTATTTTCTCAGTCTGCTTGATTTCTCTGATTCTCTTTGAGGACAAGATCACCAACTTGAAACCGTCTTTCTTTGATCTTTTTGTTGTAATTACGCTAGAGGCGGTTTTGATGGAGATGATTAAGTGCAACAAGGCACCTTTCATCTAATAGTTCTAGCTCAACTAATCTAGAAGTGCAATATTCTTCTTCTCTGATCAGGTTCTGCATAGATACTCTGAGGGATGGGATCTCAACCTCTATAGGCAAGATGGCTTCAGAGCCATAGACCAAGGCATAAGGTGTGGCACCAGTTGGTGTTCTGATACTAGTACGGTAGGACCATAGGGTAGGATTGAGTTACAAGTGCCAATCATGACCAACTTCATTGACCATTTTCTTGAGGATTTTGAGAATGGTTTTATTGGAAGCCTCAGCTTGGCCATTACTCTGCGATGTTGGATATTGTATTGTGTGCACAAGGAACGGAAATATTGGTTTTTAAATGGTCTCCCATTATTAGTGACAATAGCTTGGGGGATACCATATCGGCAAATGAGGTAGTTAAGGATAAACTTAGCTATTTGCTTACCGGTGATATAGGTCATGGGAATGGCTTCCACCCACTTCGTGAAGTACTCAGTGGTGGTAATGATAAATTTATGGCCATTGGCTGAGGATGGGTGGATTTGTCGTACAAGGTTGAGACCCCATTGAGAGAAAGGCAATGGAGTTGTCACAGGTTATAATTCATGTGCAGGTGCGTGAATCAAATCTCCATGCTGCTGGCATTGTAGACACTTCTTAGCAAACTGTAAAGCATCATGCTCTATTGTAGGCCAGTAGTAACCTGTTCTGAGTATCTTCTTAGCGAGATTAGGACCGGTAGAATGTGTGCCACAGACACCTTCATGTATGTCTCATAAGGTAGCTTCAGCTTCTTCCACGTTAAGACATCATAAGAGGATACCGTCGAGACTCTGACAATATAGTGTATCACCTAGAATGGTGTAATAGGAGGATCGGTGGATAAATGTTTTGCGTTGGGTGAATGAAAGGTCAGAGGGAAAGGTACTATTTTTAAGGTATCCATAGATATCTTCATACCATGGGGAATTGGAACCAACAAGTTCGCAGATGATTTCAGTAACAGGAACATCGACGGCTAGTATCAACAACTTCTCGATCAAGAATTCACATTTCTGTGTATTAGCAGGCATGTCTATAAGTGACCCTACAGAAGCCTTAGAATCTGTAGCCTTGTTATGCTCTCTTGGAATTTGCTCAAATGTGATGCTAGAAAAGTGTGGTTTGTAGGCATCCACTAGTTGCTTGTAGGGGACCAACTTTTCATCTTTTGTTTGGTACTCATCTGTGACATGGTGAATGACTAGTTGTGAGTCTCCATACACCTGTAATTCTGTGATGTCCCATTGAACTGCTGTATTGAGACCTATGAGGAGTGCTTCATACTCGGCAATGTTGTTGGTGCAAGGGAATGCAAGCTGATATGACTTAGGAATATAGTCATTTTGAGGTGTGATAAATAAGATGCCAGTCCCTGATCCATGTTGTGTGTAGGAATCATTAAAGTACAACTTCCACATTATTGAGTTGGAAAAAGTGAAGAGATTCTTGTCTGAAAAGTCTGCTACCATAGGGTGTGTATCTGTCATGGGTGCTTCTTCTAGTTGATCTGCTAGGGCTTTTCCCTTGATTGCTTTACGATCCATATATTCCATGTCGAACTCACTAAGGATCATGACCCATTTAGCTAGTCTGCCTGTAAGAGCTACTTTTGCTAGTGGATACTTCAAGGGATCAATTTTGGCTATAAGATTTGTGTGTTGGTTTAGCATGTAATGCTGCAGCTTTTGGGAAGCGAACACTACTGCTAAACAAGCTCTTTCCATCGATGAATAATTTAGTTCATATCCCACCAAGGTCTGACTGATATAATAAATTACATGCTCTTTTCCTGACTCATCATGTTGTGTTAGCAAGGCCCCTAGGGCTGAAGTTGTAGTTGAGATGTATAATATCAAAGGTTTATCAGCAATTGGTGGAACCAACACAGGAGGTGTAGCTAGATACTCTTTGAGCTGATCAAATGCTGCTTGACACTTATCGTCCCATCGAAATAAGACATCCTTTCAGAGTAAGTGTTGAAATGGTTGACATTTATCTGCTAGCTATGAGATGAAACACCTAATGGATTGCAACCATCCTTGAAGGCTCCTTAATGCTTTGAGGTTCTTTGGTGGAGGCATCTCTACTATAGCCTTGACTTTTGCGGGGTCTACTTCAATACCTCTGCAAGATACAATGTATCCCAATAGCTTCCCTGATGTTACACCAAAGACACACTTCTTTGGATTGAGTCTTACTTGATATTTCTCGAGCCTGTCAAAGATCTGTCCTAGCACTTGTATGTGATCTGCCCTAGAAGATTTAGCTAGTATGTCATCCACATAGTCCTCTATGATATGATGAAAGAGATCATAGAATATCACTGTCATTGCTCTCTGATAGGTTGCTCCTGCATTCTTTAGACCAAATGGCATGACACACCAACAATAATTACCCCACGGACAACTAAAAGTTGTTTTATGTTAATCTTATTCTGCTATCCTTATCTAATTGTAGCCTGAGAATCCATCCATGAGAGAAAGCATTTCGTGACCTGCTGTCAAGTCTACTATAATATCAATGTTCGGTAATGGAAAGTCATCTTTGGGAAACACTTTTTTAAGATCTCTAAAATTATTACACATGCAGATGCACCCATTGGGTTTAGATACAGGTACAATGTTTGATACCTAGTCTGAATAATCAATAGGTCAGATGAACTTTGCATCTAACAGCTTCTGTATTTCCACTTTTACCAAGAGAGCTATCTGTGGGTGCATCTTTCTCAGCTTTTGCTTGACTGGTTTAACTTTTGGATCAACTGTGAGATAGTGAACTACTAGCTTAGGGTCTAGCCCTGGCATGTCAGCATAGGTCCATGCAAAGTTGATGGTTCTTTGTAGGAAGAATTTGTTAAGATTCATGTGCTTTGTTTCTGATAATGATGCTACCAGGAATGTGGTCTTTGGATTTTGCTTTGTGCCAAGGTTTATCTCTGTAGAATCTTCCACTAGGAGAGTTGACTTCTCTTGATACTTAGATGGTAGGGGAAGGTCAAATCCTCCATCCTCAGGTGCCACAGTTGGGTTTTCACCTTTAGATATGTCCTTTGTTTTTACTATTTTGTGATCAGGAGGTGCCACAATGTGGTTTTCACTTAAAGATCTTTCTTTATTTTTACTTTTGCCACTATAGGATTTGGCATTCTCACCAAAATAAGCTGTTGGCTCTAGTTCCATTACAAAACCTACTTTATGATCGCCAAGAGGGATACCTTCCCGAAGTCCCATGAACTCAGCTATAGCTTTGTCATTCTAAAATACATCTATAACGAGGGACCCTTGTTGGTCCCAATCGATAAGTTCAGGGTAGACAAGTGTTACTTTTTGGGTGTTTGTGGTGGATGTTAGGGATACAGAGGATAGCATAAATATGGAGGATTTCGTAAATAGGTCAGTCATATGGAGGGAAGAGTCATCAATGGTATCCTCATTAGATGTCGAATCTACAAGAGAAGTTTCAGCCACCTTGTTGAGGATACCCTTGATGTCCAAGGCGCGCGGTACCTTTCTACCAAATCCTAAACCCTTCTTGTCTAGTTTCTTTGTCACACTAATGGGCTCCATTGTTCCTTGATTCTATTTCCCAAGGCCACCTTTGCCTTTATAGCCCATGTTTTTTACTATCCTTAAGCCATTGCCATATTGCTTGACTGGTATTGTGACCTGTTCTTTCTCCTTATAGAGCCAAGAAGAAATGTTCTCAATAGTTTCCTCTTCCAATAATTTTCCCTATTGGAATTGGGTTAGAGATGCTGGGGGAGGAATAGCTACTTTTTTAGTTGCTTTGGCAATGGGCGGTTGGCTGTAAGATTTAGGGGATAAAGGCATCCACCCTACACAACAAGATTTTGAGATATCATATGTTCCAAAGCCTATATCACAGATGTGAGCTTTGATGTTAGGAAGAGGATTAGGTTCACTTGTAGAGGCTTGTGTCAAATTTTTTGGATCAGCATATAGTGGGGATTCAAGGGCTTTGTCATTTTTGAGGCACTTGGTTGTAATTCTTATAACTGCCTTGCAAGACACGACAGAATTCAAAAGGATTAGGGTCTCCTAGGATAGTTATCTCTGTACCATTGAATGGAAACTTTAGAGACTGATGGTACGTGGAGGGAACAACTTTCATTGCATGGATCCATGGACAGCCTAGGATAATGTTGTAAGGTAGCTCAATATCAAGGACTTGACATTGAGTTTCAAGCATGACGGGGCCCAGTTGTATAGGCAAGTGGATGACACCTTCTGAGTGGCATTCAGCATCCTCATATCCCTTGATTGTAATACTTTGATCAATGTTGATATGATCCTCAGAGTATCCCAATTGTTTAAGTAATTTTAAAGAACATACATTGAGACCAGCACCTCTAACCCAATTCCAACAGGGAAAATTATTGGAAGAGGAAACTATTGAGAACATTTCTTCTTGGCTCTATAAGGAGAAAGAATAGGTCACAATACCAGTCAAGCAATATGGCAATGGCTTAAGGATAGTCAAAAATAAGAGTATATTTGTAGTGCAAGAGGGTCAAATTAAATCCTTGTGTTGATTAGTTTATAAGAACAATTGTTATCTATCAGACATATATATATTACATAGTTATTTGAATGTCAAAATTAAATCAATATAACAAATCTTTTATCTTTTATTATTTCTATCATTCATTATAATATAGGGAATACTTTTGAGTAATCAAATCATTCTCAATTTATGATCAAGTTTGGGTTAAATCTGGATTTGAGGGAAAGGGATGATTGCAGTAAAGTGCTACCTCCTCATCTTACATAATTTTTCCAATTTTTTTCTGGGTTTTATTCCCCTTACTCTTATCTTTCCAAAACATCTTTAATTTTATAATTCTACTAAGAAATAGGAAAGTTATGATAGATTTACTACTAGGTGGTTTTTCATGTTAAGGTTATTTCTATTCAATTATTTCATTTTATTCTTATTCTTAAATTTATTTCTATTCATTGAATTAAGTTTGAAATTGGATAGAAGACTAATTTAATTAAATACATTTCCTTTTTAATACATTAATTATATTATGTTTAATATTATTGTGTGATTGTATCGGTAACAATGGTAAGAGATAGATTTTGAGTTTGAAAGAAGATAATAGAAAGATTTTATTTCCAATCATCTAGAATGTTTTATCAACACTTGAAATTGCTTTATATAGGTCAATAATTGAAGTTGTGAATCTCATTTAAGTAAGTAGAGTGAATTATTTTCTTAGAATCTTTAATGCGTAACTAGTCATGTATGAAAGAAAAGAACTCTAGACATACTTGTGCATTGCTCTAATGACTTAGGAATTAGAGGTTTTCTTATTGAATGGAAAATGTAGTAGGCTCTTCATTAGGTACCTTAAGCTATATTTTACTTTTTTTTTTTAGATAATAGAATTGTAGATTATAATTTAGGAATGAGGCTAAAACTTTAAATTATAGTATAAATGAGGATGAGAGAAATATAATGGAAAGTGTGTTTCATATCAATGCTCATGGGAATGAGTAGGTAGAAATTACAATTTGAAATTATGTTTAATTTATTAACATCATATATGTTCTTAGATCTTTAATTATTATGTTTTAATACATTTGTTCTAGTATGGTGTAGGGTTGACTATAAAGGGTTCATTCTTTTAATAAGTCTAGGATGATATAATGAATTAGTGTATATATATAAATAGATGAAATCTAGTCAACCTTGTTTAAATCATACTTATGAAGGGAATAACATTTTATAGTAATTTTGATTTGATACTAGGTATGTTCTTGCATCATAGTGCTATAAATCATTTTATTTTGAACTTGAATATATGATGATAATTTCATATTGATGTTAGAACTTTTCATTTATTACAATCTGAGTATTTGCTTGTATCCAAGAGAATGGTTGGATTATTTTTTTGTTATAACTTCCCTATTTTACCCCTGTAGAGATTATTTATAAATTTAATTGTTACATGCACTTTTTAGAACTTGAAAGATATATTCATCATATGGTGTATTTAATCTTGAGAACAATAGGGATGTGTATATTAATTAGTTTATTGACTCTAGAAAATATTATGTGATGAACTAGATCCCTTATGAGATAATATATCTAAGTCAACCTTGTGGTTGCAAGACTAGTTACCCCAAATTATGAAGTCTCTGCACTACATGTACATAGGCAAGGCCATCATGAGCCCTCAAGACATTAGGTCTAGCCCTTATGGCCTATAGTCTTGTCATCTTGTGCAATGATATATAATATGTTTATTTATTAACTTTTTGGGACTAATGTTTACATTTAGTTGTGCATATACAAGTCTGTTAACTGTGCAGGGTACTGGAGCTAAGAAAATATTTTTCCACTTTGTGAATGGATGATCATATGACACTTACTGTAAATGTGTATAATTGTATAAGAAATGTTTATATCTTGAATTTTCATTTATGATGAATGATACAAAACTTATGTCTAATGTATAAATGTATTCAATGATGGTTGTGCATATGGTATATCAGTTAAAATTTTGTAATTTGGTTTTTACTATTTTGAAACTAATGTTAACAATTGGCAGTTTAAATAGAAATTAATCTAAGTTTTGTGGTTCATGTTCAAGTGTATCAACCTAGGCATGACACATGGGGTGGAGTGGCATGTTGATATATAGTAAATCTGGACCGTTCATTATTAGGCTTTAGATTTGATGGTAGATATTTTGTTGGCTTGTCTTGCCCTAGAAGGTAACCCTATTTTATGAGGGATTTGTATTACGGCTGCAGTATCATGATGTATTTTGAGAGTCTGATAGAAGTCATGTTGTCTCTAGATCTCTGGTGGTGATACTCCTATGAGAAACTTTCTCTGCAAGTATATTGTAATCTTTGTGATTTCTAAATAATATATTGGGCAGATTTTGGAGTGTGGGGTTTTTCTCTTAAAAGGGTTTTCCCCACATAAATCATGGTGTTGTGGTATGCATGATATTTATGTTTAAGTTTATGTAACTGTTAAAGATCTGTAAAGTTTCACATTATCCTCCTCTCAAGATTAGTGTAGGAAGTTGTTCTGCTACCTTAGCTTCCTTACAAGTGGTATAAGAGCCTGATCACCTTTGCTTTCAGTTGTGGGTTGTTGGGTTTTTTGAACTAATCCAAATTTGAGTGGGAGCTTGTGCAGAAGACACTTTGTGACTTTGTGATCCTACTTTGGATACTCAATATGATGTTATGGACCGTAAAGTCAAGGGTCTAATCAGATTGTGTTTAGCAGACTCTATTTTAATCAGTGTCCATGAAGAGACCTCTACACAAAAACTATGGAAGAAGCTTGGTGAGATGTATCAAGCCAAATCTTTAGTGAACAAGATTTTCTTGAGGAAGAAATTATATTCCTTGAGAATGGAAGAGGGTGGATGAATTACAGACCACCTTGAAGCATTCAATATGCTAGTGGCTTAATTGACATTAGTTGGTGTCAAAATGGATGAGGAGGAGAAATGTCAGATATTGCTTTGTTTTTTGCCTGATTCATGGGATTCTCTTGTTATGGCTATTGTGAGTACTTCTGTTATATTGAAGACTGAAGATGTGGTGGGTTCTTTTCTTTCTAAAGAGATGAGGAGGAAGGTATCCATCAGTGTTAAGGAGGCCCTAAATGTTTGTGGAAGACCTACAGAAAAAGGTAAGAAGAATGAGAAGAGTGATAAATCCAAGTCCAAGGGGAGATCCAAATCTCTTGGAAAGTCCAAAGTTGTTTGTTGGAACTATGGTAAGCCTGGACATATTCGTAAGGAATGCAAAGAAGAAAAGAAGAGAGTTGATTCTAAGTCTGAGTCTGAGAAGGAAGATGGTGATGCATTCATTGCAGCTTTGGCAACTCATGTAGGTAATGGTGCATGTAGTGCCCCTCCATTTGCACCTTGGATGTATAGGTGAACTGATCGAGGTGCATGAATGTGAAGGTAAAATAACCGAAATATTCAAGATAAGGTAAACAATTGATGTTGTACAATATAGGTAGATGCTTCATCCATGTGTGGTTTCATATGAAAGATAATGTGTTTTATTGATAACCTCTATTGCGGCACTGATGATGCAGGCTTTGATATTGTTTTGCATTCCAATGTTTAAGATGTCGATCTTACTACAATTGTTATATATTGAATGTATCTCATGTGACTGATTCTATTAGATTTATTTGTTATGATGGTACTTCTGACACTTATGATTTCATGCACTTGTATGTTAAGTGTAGGGTTCTGTTCAGATTAAGAGATAGATTTGATTTGGTTATGATTATGTGTTGAGCTAATCTAGATTGATATGACGTGGAAGGGACGATGTCGCATCACTCACTTGTGAGCGCCCTACGATGTTGTAATTCTTTTCTCCACCTAGTGCTAGCTTATATGCATCTATACATGCTTGACTGTGACATTTGTTGCAGGATGCAGGTACCAGGCATCGACTCCACCTGAATTAACAGGTCCGAGCGTGCCTTGAACCCAATGGATACATTGTTTTGGAGATAACTTAAGGTCCCACATCCCAAGTCATTATCCTCAATCAGGATGCATGACATGTCTAGTCAACCTGTCAGTTCTGTTAGTATGTCAGTCTTGCAATTGATTTATATTTGATGGAGCTTGTTGGATAAGTGCATTTTGGCCTGACTTGAGAATATGTTTGATTTGGTCTTTTTGAGAACATGTTTGATTTGGGTTTTGATGGCTGTCCTACTCAGTGGGTTATGTTGTATGCCTATATTTCATTATATAGTCATACTTTAATATTTAATAAGGTCATATAATATTCTTATTATTTAATAAGATTAAATTGGTAATTGATAATTACCTAGTTCAAATAATTATTTAAGTTGTTTGAATATGAATTATGTTATTACTACTATTAAATTGATTTAATTAAGGGAAGGTCGCTGAACACTAGTAAACGCACTAACCAGACCCTAGAGTAGAGAGGAGACAGTCCTATCATCCAATTGACGAAGCCTAACAATTGGATCAAGAGTGTATTGATTCAGCGTTACACTATGGTTACGTATGGATTTGTGATAATATGTTATTTATGATGGATATATTTTGGCTATATATTGTACTAACACTTCTTGTTGAGTGTACATGTAGAATTATTATGTCAATGGATGATGGTGGTCATTTAGCCACTTTATGTCTTTCTGTGTGATGTCTGACCTAGGCATGGGGCCCTAAGGTCTATTGGCCATGATGTTAAGAAATATTATTTTTAGTTTTATGTGATAAAATAATTATGTTCTTGTGTGGGATTTAACCTTGTAATTTTTAAAATAATTTTTAAGTGTTTTTAAGAGGTCTAAGTTGTATTTTATGTTTAGAAAATTGTCTTATGTCCAAGGTACATAGGTAAGAAGTTTATTTTTGTCATTTATAATATTTTAAAAGGTTTTTTAGACCCTCCTTTAAGCCCCACTTACAAAAGTGACGAAAATGGGAAGGTGGTTGGTTGAATTAGTTGGGTGGTTGAATTAGTTGGGTAGTTGAATTAGTTGGGTGGTTGAGTTAGTTTTGGGTAGGAAGTTACTCTTTCCTTCTCTTTAAAAACTCTTCATGGAGTGGGGGTGACTTGCTCATTTTATGATTCTCATTCAAGGATTCTACCATTAGTGGGATATTGCGATTGAGGTACCATGTTTTCTTTATTCATTAAATATAAATATTATATGTTTTTCTTTATTGATTAAATGTAAATTTTATATGTTTTTCTTTATTGATTAAATATAAATATTATATGTTTTTCTTTATTGGTTAAATGTAAATATTGTATGTTCTAAATATTATATGTATCCTTTATTTATTAAATGTAAAGGTTGTTTTTCTAAGGGTTGTTGCTTGTGAAATTGGAAAAGCAAACATGTCAAGGTAAATCTTGAAAGAAGCATATTTGTTGCCTTATTTGCATGTCATAAACCTAGATCATCATAGCATGAATTATATTTTTGATTTTTATATTAGATCTTCCTATAATTATAAGATAGTAATCGCCATTAATATTGGCATTAAGGTTTGCACATAATCATATGTTATCTATATATCAGTATTAAGATTTCTATATAATCTTATAACTGCTAAATGTTGGTGTTGGATCTTAGAAATGATGGTTTTTATCTGTTTTTAAAAGGGGTTACGAGTCATCTTGCTAAGGATCTGTTAGTTTGTTCATATCCTCTAATAGATAAACTAATGATGTTCTTTGCGTACGTAAGTATCTTTGAACCTTGTCAAACAGTTCAAGTACCTTGTCCATTAGAGTATTCCTTACTTTTGCCTTCTATTAGACCTAGATGGAAATGTTTTTCTTATGTGCATTAAGGTCTCAAATAAATATGGACTTTGGATCATATAAAACTGCCCACTTTTGCATAGATTCTTTAGGATCCAATTCTTATAGTAGATTGTATTAAACATCTTATTAGCTCTTCATTTAGTCAATTTATATTTTGGGTGTCTTGGTCCTTGGTTGTTCAAATCTTCACAGTATTCTATCAACTAGTCACGTGCATTGTCTATGCTTCCAAATTTTGCATGCATGTCTGCTAGGGTAGTTGCAGCTAGACATCTGACAAAATGCCTCTATCATTTATCCTCTTTGGACATTGATACATTGTTCCAAAGCTCCATTTGTGCATAGGTACATAGGATGTTAGCAAATGTTACAAAGTCTAGTCATACACTTTCCAAAAGCTTTTGCTTGAAAATTCTTAAAGCCCTCTCCATGTACCAATTTTGAGTGTATCCTACAATCATTGTATTTCATGATAACAACTTGAGAGCTTCATATATGTTCATTCCTTACAAAGTCGTTTAATAGGTGGAGATGAGTTACGAGATTAGGTCTTGAATCTAATGCAAAATATAGTATATCTCTTAGGTGTTATCTCCCTATCTCTGCTTATTTTTACACTTGTTATTGATGGAAAGATGTAGTTTAAACTTTAAGGCATAAGTGAATTTCATGTTTTCCTCTATGAAGAAAGAGCTCCTATACGTTCTTAGGTCCTTAATAATAATTCTAGTATGATTCATGTTTAGGATTTATGAAGACAACTTTCTTGAGGTATTTTATTTAAGAATAGTTAACCAAGGTTAAAACTTTTCTCTTGATTAGTGGATTAATATTATGCCATAATGGTAAAGATCACCATTGGATGATTTATCATTACTTATTGCATAAGCAAGGAAAATATTAAATATGTCAATATGCTTACGTTAAACTTAGATGGAAACTTGTTCTTTTAGGCTTGCATCTTATGGGAATTGTAGTGAACCCTTATATGTATTATGATCTTATATCCTTATTATAAGTAGTTATTGGTGGAATTAGTTAAACTAAAGTGATTTGATTATTTCAAATAGATATGTAATTTTTATAGACATTATATTACACTTTTATATTAATTTATTAGCTTGACGTTATTATATATATATATATATATTGATAATTAGTTTTATAAATTAAATAATTAATTATATACCTTTATGTGCTTTGTGACTACATAAAAAATGTGTCTCATTGGATAATAACATATATATATTATATTAGGGTTTTAGTATAAGAAATGCTTTAATTGGAATTAAATATAATATGTTTTCTTTTGTCAATAACATGAATGCATTATATATAATGTATCCTCTTTAATGATCTAAGTTTGTTAATTCACTATTTATGTAAGTAAATGGAATAGAACTTCATCAGATAAATTATTACATAAGAAAACTAGTGAAATGAGGTAATGTTTTACTTGATTTTGGGTTAGCAGTGAACCTATCGTTTGTATGGAAAATGTGTTTTAATTGGATTGATAGTTGGCCTTATGTTTTAATGCATTAGTAAGGTGACAATAAGGGGTTTATGTGTGTGTGTTAAAGATAAAATGCATATTGTGGAATATCTTACTAACAACTATCAATTGGGCTTTCGGTTAAGATAGGCATGTTTATAAATTATGCATTTATTGGTTATTGAATGATGGTTTCTTAAACATAATTATAATAGTTTTGTTAGTAGAAATATAATATATGGGTTTGGATTATAAATGTTGTAATTAGCATTTAAGTTATAAGTATTTGTAATTAATATTATCTATGCATTGTTTAGCTTGACGGTTATATGTAATTGATGATTGATTATTATAATAGATAGAATTAATATTAATTAAACTAGACCTAGGTTTTATGAAATTCTTGGTGGAGATATAACTTGAATCCAGTTGCTAATTTGATTAAATAGAATCGCTCTAGTAAGAAGAATTTATGTTGTCAATGAGTTGATTAGTTGAAATTGCTTATTGCAAGCAAAATTTTCATGTGAGTTGGTCTATGTGTAAATTGTCAAGTTTAGGTTCCAGAGGCATAAGGTAATATGATTTGGTTGTATGTATTCTGTTCATAGTTGTCTTGAGATGAAGATGTTGTAAGAACATGATTTCTCTTGTCTACGTATGTGGGTCTTGGTAAACAATAATGTGAGATGTTGTACATACTGTGTTGTGAATATATTATGATGGGTTTAAATCTCCTTCATGTATGTGTTGATATCGAGATTGTGTGTAGTATTGTAATGGGAAGACCTTGGAAATCGTAATGAGAAACTATTTTGTTCATGGTTGAGATTTGTGAGCAAGATGACCCATACCTTGCTCTGGATATGTGTTGTAATAGTTATTGTGATTGATTAACTGAAAGTTTTGGGGACAATGATGTACAGGTTGGTCATTGTGATTATGTTTTGTATGCAAGAAGGTAAATGCCTTGCATTGTTTATATATACTTATCAGTATGATAGTGATTGTCTTGCTTGATGGTTGGGGTTTCTAGATGCAGGTAGGGGAGTGGCTTTCAGTGTGGGGCCGGCGCCCAAAGTGGCTGTCAGGATAACCCATTGAAAGTTGTTAATTAAGTGAAAACCTAAAAATGAACAGGGGGGAAAAGGGTAAATTACACATTAACAAGATAATTGGATTTCCTCTCCCATGCTTGTAGTGCTCGTTTAGACTAAGGATGGGTAGAGAAGGCCTGGTTGGCAAGATCAACTTCCTTGTCCTCACGAAAGGAAGGTTGATTCCGCATGTGTCACCCTATGGGGCCGGCGCCTAGTGAGAGGCTGTCAGGATAACCATAGATGGGGGCCGGCACCTAGTGAGAGGCTGTCAGGATAACCCATGTCAGGACCATGCGATGACACTCTCCCTACTGCAGCCTAGTATTCCCTAGTTGTACTCTCCCCATTCGTCGTGTGTTGCCTCTGGAAGTGATTTTGAGTTGCTTGTGGTGTTGTCATGTGTTGTAATAGAGTCTTGTTCAGTCTTTGTTCCTGTTAGGCAATTGTCTACCTGACTGTATGACGTTTTGGGACCTTATGTTATCTCCTAGCTCGGGGGGTGGACCTCAGGGTTCCACATGGTCGGGTGGAAGAGCTTTTATCCATTGGTCTCTCCTTTCCTTTGTTCGTGTGCAAGAAGGTTGTAACTCCTGTAGCAGATTTAGATCGTGTACCTATTTATGGAGACAGTTATTATGCTCATGTACTGGCCTGTGTATCAGATGATTCATTATGTATGTATTCATATGTATTCAGAAGATGATAATGTAATGATGTAATGTTGTATCCATATGTCGGGAGAAATTGTAACTATGTACTAGATCTTAATGAATACTTATATGATGTTATGTAGATGTAAATGTTTATTGATTTAGTGCATTAGGTTTACAATGAGTTACTGATGTTAATTCATGATATGTGTTAGATTATGTTAATTGTTTTGTCAAGTAATGCAACCATGATATCTTAGAGGACAAGTCATTAGTTTAAATGATGTGTTAATATTACTTTGTTATTTATTTCTTGTATTTAAAAAAAAAAAAATTTCCTGTTGCATATAGCATAAATGTGATGTTTTCTGAGGTATTCATGGCGGGGCGTTACAGTGCATGGTTAATTGACTCAAGCACATCTTTCCATATGACCTTTAATAGAGATTGGTTTTTTGAATATGAAGAATTTGATAGAGGTAAAGTGTACTTGGGTGCTGATTCTTATTTAAATATTGTTCGCCATGGTAAATTTAGAATCAGGTTTCATGACGGTAGAATAAAAAGGATTAATGATGTGTTGCATAACCCTGGATTAGCACGAAATTTGTTATCTGTAAGCAAACTAATAGATGCAGGTGTGCAAGTAGTATTTTTTGATGCAAGATGCAAGATGGTTAGAGGTGTTATGGTGATTACTAGAGGTGTCAAACATGGCACATTATATAAGCTCGATGCATGCATTGTTGAGTGCAATAGTACTTTTGTGAAAAGCAAGTCTATGGAAGAGGTGAGGGTTTCATCTTTAGTAGATGGTCATGGCTTTTGGGTACCCAAGGGTGCTCTTTCTTCTGAATCAAAGTTACCTACAAAAAAAACTATGTTATGGTACTAGAGACTTGACCACATTGGAGAAAAGGGTCCAAGGACCTTGAAAATAAAAACCTTGTTGAAGGGTTGTCTAATTGTAATTTTGAGTTTGATTTCTGTGAGCATTGCATGAATGGAAAACAATATCACATTCAATTTTACTTGAGTTCTCATAAATCTTGTGGTGTATTGGATCTTATTCATTCTGATGTGTTTGGTCCTGTAGATGTTCCTTCAATTGGAAAATCCACATATTATGTTTCATTTATTGATTATTATATTCAGACATGGGTATTGTGAGGGGGAAATTTGGTTATTCAAATCAATGAAAAATAATCCCAAACATCTACAGAATAATAAAGATAAAAGAGATTTAAAATAAAGAATAGACAATACCTTCACCTTTTACCTTTTTGCCTTCTGTAGTTCGCCTATCTTCGTTCGATCTTGATTGTGAAGCCATCAGAAGCTATTGATTGCTTGCTTGTTTGAAGATGACAAATGAAGAATGGCTAGGATACTTTGGTATTTGAAGATGAGCTTCAAATATAGAAATGGAGGATGCTATGAAGTGCTCAAATATAATGGGGGTGCCAAAGGCGCGCTTAGATTCCTACAGCATAAGTTTACACAAACTCCAGATATTGAAATGAAGAGAAGAAGGTTATATTTATAGAAGAGAGTGAGGGAAGATCAATGGTTGAGAAGAAAAGAATGAATCAACGGAGGAGGATTGTTGAGGAACGTGCAACAAATAGAAGAAAGACATGTGTCATTCAAAAAGAAGCTTTGTTGAGTTAAAAGCTTTCTTGATGAGTTTTCATTTTCTTTAAATTAGAATTTATTTTTCTAATTTAAGAGCAAAGTTGCTTTAAAGTTGCTTTAACTCAGCTTTTACTTTTGTATGACAAGAGGAATTTATTTTTAGAAGACATTGAAGATAAGAAAAAGAATTAAATAAATAAATTTATTTAATTTAGAAGATAAGAAAACAAATTAAATAAATAAATTTATTTAATTCATTTTTAGAAGATTTGGAAGATAAGAAAGTAAATTAAATAAATAATTTTATTTAATTTAGAAGATAAGAAAACAAATTAAATAAATAAATTTATTTAATTCATTTTTAGAAGATTTGGAAGATAAGAAAGCAAATTAAATTTAGAAGATTTGGAAGATAAGAAAACAAATTAAATAAATAAATTTATTTAATTTACTTGCACATGATTTTGGAAGAATAAATAAAATATTTAATTATATTTTATTTTTGGGGATTTTAATTTAAATAAATTTGCATTTTATTTAAATTAGGAAGAATGAAGGATTTAATTAAATAATTAAAATTATTTAATTACTTAGAAGAATGGATGTTTTAATTAAATAATTGAAATTATTTAATTATTTAGAAGAATAAAGTTAATGTAGATGAAATTAATTAAATAAACGAAATTTATTTAATTAAATGGGAGGAAGTGAATCAAATAAATAAATAAATTTATTTATTTATTGATAGAGGACTATGAAGATGAAATAAATATTTAAAATATTTATTTAAGTAGAGTCATGTCATTTTTAGGTGTATACATTTTGCCCCTCTTTGATGCAATGTGTTTTATCACGTTGTTTCAAAGAATAAGATTTTTGACAATGATACATGCCCCAGTTTTGCCCCTGGTACAATTTGAACGACAGGATGCCCCCTCAGGAGATTGGACGAGGAGACAGCAGAAGGCATGAGACGGACAATCTCACGATGAGAAGAAATGGCTAGATGCAGAAGAAAGAGGTGAATGATACGAGATGCAAGATAAAAAGACAACTCACACAAGCAAGAAGCAAGTAAGCACAAATGATACAAAAATAGGCAAGGTATTGCCCCAGTCAAGTGGTAAACCAAGGATATAGATTGATGATGTCTGGTTTCAAGAATGAAACATGTCGTATAAGACTCTGGGTCTGGTTTCGACAATGCAACATCCTGTCTAAGACACTATGATATGATAACGATATAGATAGTGTTGTCATGGTGGGGAACGATATATCCCTAGAGCAACACGAAGGATAGTTACGACTGATTGATATGGTTTACGACAAGATTAGGATCAAGACCACTGAGTGTGATTGGATCATTCGACAAGATTGGCTTGACTCGATTGGTATGGATTAAGGATAGACTTGCGTTTTGATCACTGCTCAGATTGACAGGTAGAACTGTTGATGAGCGATATGAGGACAAATAGAAATTTGATCGATAGAAGAATGACTCGATAGAAGAAATTTGATTGAAGGACTGACAAGCTGCTGTAGGATTTTCTTATTGCATGGGATATGGATATGGATATGGAATGGAATTGGATACGGTATGGATATGGATATGGAATGGATGTGGATTTGTCATCGTGATATTTGCAAGGCTTTTTGCTTTCATCATTGGGCTTTATTATGTTGTAAGAAAATACAAGCATCTAAGTATAATTAGACTGAGATGACCTGAGTATCGCTTCCCTAGATTTTGATATAGCAAGTTGATACAAGCATCTAGTCAAACTTGAAGCTAGATGACCTGAGTACTTCTTGCATTTCAACAGACAAGGATTTCCCTTTTTCATGTTTAGACCTCAGAGTCCTCGATGATCTTTTGCTGATCATGTCGTTAGACAGAAGTCGTCACATTACTAAAGTTTAATCTACAAGCAGCAGACAAGAAAAATTATGCCCCCATCATAGCATCTCTACCTTTTGGCATCCTTGAGTAGCATAGGAAGACATAATGACAAAAATCCAAGACCTTATAAATTAACCCATTGACAAAACTTCTTTGCATTAGATGTGTCTTTTGCCATAATTGATACAGAATTAGTCTCGGTGTCTTTGGTATGGTGCCGCGCTTTGGATAGGTGGATGTTTTGAGTCAAGGACCTTTGTTTAAGGAATGCGTTGTGCTGCACTTGCTTGCCTGGTGAAAGGTATCACAATCCTTATTGGTATCCTTTTAGAACAGTGGCATTCAAGAATCCAAATCCGCAACTAGGTCAAGGAGTTGCCCCCAGTTTAGACAAGGATCAACTTATTGTGAGCGAGACGACAGACAAACACGGAGAGACGGACCCTAAGGGACTGAGAATTCACATGTTTAAGTAGAGTCATGTCATTTTTAGGTGTATATAGGTATACTTTCTAAATAATAAATCTGAAGTTTTCAATCTATTTAAATAATTTAAAGCAATGATTGAGTTGCAGACTAGAAAGAAAATAAAATGTTTGAGGACTAATAATGGCAATGAATTTTTCTCTAATGATTTTGATAGATTTTGTAAAGATAATTGTGGTATTCATAGGCAAAAGCTCCATATTCTCAACACCAGAATGGAGTTGTAGAAAGAATGAACATGACATTGATGGAGAATGCTAGGAGTATGTTGAGTGGTGGTAATCTACAATAAAGGTTTTGGGATGACATTGTTACCACTACCTGTTACATGATTAATAGATCTCCTACATCAGCTCTTGTTAATAAAATGCTTATAGAGGCATGGTCAGGTCAAAATCCTTCATTAATACATCTTAGAGTTTTCAGTTGTGAGGCATATCTACATGTGCCAAAGAAGAAGCGAACAAAGTTGGAGAACAAGGTTGTGAAATGTATCTTCATCGGATATAGTTATGGTGTGAAAGGATACAAGCTTTGGGATCCTGTTACACATAAGGTAATATATAGTAGATGTGTTGTTTTAGAGAAATTAAGCCTTCTTTTGTTACATTGCAGCCAGAACAAAGTAAATAGGAAGATGTGATTTAATTTCCTTCTACACCTGAGAATGTTGAATCAAGGCCCATGGATAGATAAGAAGTTGAGGAGAGCTCGTCTAGCTCTAAATCTTCAGAAGAGGAGGAAGAACCTCCAACTCAGCTTGTTCATAGGTCTACAAGGCATAGACAACCACCTGAAAGGTATTCACCTAATGATTGGAGATGTATTTTTGCTTTGAATACTAATATGGATGAACCCAGATCTGTAGAAGAGGCATTAGGTATAAATGATGTAGAATCCTAGAAGATTGCTATGGATGAAGAAATGATATCTTTGAAAAAGAATGACACATGAGATCTTGTACCATTGCCTGAAGGACAAAAACCTATTGGTTGCAAATGGGTGTTCAAGAAAAAGATTGGTTCAGATGGAGGTATTGAAAAGTACAAAGCAAGATTGGTTGCGAAATGTTACTCTCAAGTTGAGGGTGTTGATTATGGTGAGATATTTTCTCATGTTGCAAAAATGACATCCATTAGATTTTTGCTGTCTATTGCTATTGCTTATGATTTAGAGGTTGAGCAAATAGATGTGAAAACTACTTTCCTTCATGGTGACTTGGAGGAGGATATTTATACGACAGAGCTAGAGCACTACGTAGTGAAAGGTAAAGGTAATTTGGTTTGCAAATTGAAGAAATCTTTGTATGGCCTAAAATAGCATGTTTGATTAGTGCTATTTGATCCTGCAATTTCTCTTTACAAAATTGAATTGACATACTTACTTTGGTCAAGCCATAGCTTTCTGTTCACTCTATCTCTTCTAATTTCCATCCCAAAAATGTGTCTAGCTATACCAAGGTCTTTCATTTCAAATTTAGCAGCAAGTTGAGATTTCAGTTTTGAAATCATACCTTTCCCTTTACCAATATATGTTCAAGACCAAGATTGTGAAGGAGGGAAAACAAAGAAAAACCCCCTATGTATATGCAAGTGGCAAGAAGCCAAAAAAGAATACAGAGAGAGTGAGAAGCTTCTCAATGAGAGAAATGAGAAGATGAAGAAGAAGAATAAGAAGATATTTGTGAAGAGATTATGTGTAGAAAGAGAGGAGGAGACACCTCTTAAATAGATGTGAAGAATAGAGTTATGTGTAACTCCCATATGCCACCTTGCATAAGGTGTGTGCCACATGTTTCCTCTTAAGGAGGAATCTACCAAAATATAGATTATTCCTGCAGAAGGAATAAAAGAGGTGCTATCTAAGATGTGGGTATAAAACACCAAATTAATAAAATACAAAAATATAATATAATCTTCACTAAGTCAAGATTAATTTCTAACACCCACCCTTAAGCTTGACTTGGGGAGATTTACAATAAATCCATCAATGGGATGATTACAACATTTACAAGAATGGCATAAAAGCCTTTACAATGAATAAGAATAAATATTTTAAGAAAGAAGCTTGAAGAGAAGTTTAGATGCAGCTTGATGTAAAGCCAAGTCTTTAAGTCTTCAAGGAATCGAGTGAACCAAAGTGCTTGTATAGGTGCTTTTGAACAATCTGAGTAGTGAGCTCCTTTAGAGCCAAGAGAAGTGGATTGATGATTCTTGTGCTGCCAAGATATAGAACCTATTTCATCAAAGAAACCATAACTACAAATGGATTTCCCATCATTGGGATCATCTCCTAAACTTGAATTAGTATATTCATAGAAAGAGATAGAAATTGCATATTGCATAATAAAATTGTGGATCAAATGAATCCAAATTTAAGTCATAAAGCCAATAAGGCAAAAGTTAGCATGGCTAATTCAATATAGATAAAATAACCTAAAGTATTGAGTAAGAGTGCTAGTAAAAAAATTGTAGCACAAATCATGGCTTATAGCCCAAATTATAAAATGTCAATATATAGCATAGCAATAAAAGTTCTAGGTTTCTTCTCACTACATCATTTGTTGAATTGTAAAGGGAACTTATATCAAGTTTAATACTAATGGACTTTGAAAATTAGTCCTAAGATTATAGTGCCATCATTTGAAGATTCAATATTAGGGACTTTGAAAAAATAGTCCTATGGTTATAAAACCCATAGTGCCTTCATAAAAAAAAATAATAGCAAAGGACTTTGAAAATAGCCCTATAAAATGGTATAACAACCATATTGTCTTCATCAAATTTTAAGAACTTGATCCCCAACGATTAGTTCATCATAAAAATGTAAATGCATACCATCAAAGTGGATGGAAATATTTTCTATATGGCCCAAAAAACACTCAAATGAGACTTAATAGGGCTCCCTATGTAACATTACTGCAAATGCGTCTTGTGCATAAAATATTTAAAGGCTTTAGTGCTCTAATGAGCTTGTAATTTCTCAAAAATTATAACAGATAAATGAGGCACAATTAGATTCCCTTTATCAAAACAACATAAGTGTAGTTGAGAATGAAACACTAGACTTGTTTTAAATATTGTGACAAATCAAGACTAAGGTAGATAAATGATAATTTCTCACAAACTGAGATAGAAGGAGCTTAGAGATACATTGGAATTAGAAGGGGCACAAATCAAGCCACCTTAATAAATTATTAATATTAAAAATTTGTGATTGAATAATCTCACAAGGATTGTCAAAAAAAGATTAAGACATAAATGATAAATATAATATACTCAAAACATATTTCCAGACGATATTCATGCATTTCAAACTACATGAATATCCTCTTTTGAAATACAATTGAATTATAACATGTACTAAATTATTGGGTTGATCAAGTCCAATAATAAATTACAAGATTAGTTTAAGTTAGCTAAAGACATGGAATTGTTTTAATTTTTATAAAAAAAGGCAATTAAGACATTTTTTAATTGAATGTCTAAGGCAAAAAAAATGCCTAAAGAAATTATCTTTTTTTTTTTAGATCTCCATTGAAAAAAAAATTAATAATGCCTATGTAAAAGGTAATTTTTTTTTGAAAAAAAATTAATTAAATGAGAAAATTTTTAAAGAAAAATTACCTAATTTTTTATTTAAAAAAACTAATGAAAATGCACTATTTTTTATTAATAAATCCATTAAAAAAATTCCTAAATTTCTTTTAAAAAACCATATAATATTTTAAAAAAACTATTAAAAGGCAATTAATAAAAAATTTATTAAAAGATATATCAAAAGCATAATAAAAAACTAGTATAAAAGAGATTACGTTGCAGGAAAAGAAACTAAAATATATATATATTAAAAAAATTAGGAACTTCCCTTTTTTAAAACACTAGAGGTATTATAAAACGAAATGAGTTAAGAAGAAACATTGTTTGTTTTGTTAACAAGGGAAGCTTCCAGGGTTTCTGCAGCGAGGGACGAGCGGAGGCCCTTAGGCCTTAAATTTTTTTTGTAACTTTAGAAAATAGTTTTATAAATAAATTTAAGTTTTTGTTTTTTTAAAAAACAATGCAGAGAGGCCGAGGCCTTTAGGGCCTGAAAAGCCCTTAAAAAAATTTGTAATTTTTTAAAGTTTTTAATTTTTAAAATAAAAAATGTTTATTATGTTTTTTAAACTTTGTAGATTTAAAAGAAGCTAAATTTTTTTTATTAAAAATTGCAAAAATATTTTTAAAATTTGATTTTAAATTATAATTTGAAAAAAATATATTA
The DNA here is from genome assembly GCA_027924645.1 of Cunninghamia lanceolata. Lineage (NCBI taxonomy): Eukaryota > Viridiplantae > Streptophyta > Pinopsida > Cupressales > Cupressaceae > Cunninghamia > Cunninghamia lanceolata. The sequence goes on along the minus strand of BSBN01000311.1, from coordinate 3,038,090 downwards.
ATTTTTTTTTTAGAAAAACTTTGTAAATTTTAAAAAAAAATGATTTATAATCTGTAAAATATATAGAATTTTTTTTATAGAGTGATTTATAATCTGTAGCATGAAAAACTTAAAATTTTTTTTTAAAAGAACATATAAATTTTTTTTCAGAGATCTAAATTTTTTTACAACTATATTAGTTATTGTAAGATTTTTTTTTTTAAAATGCTTCAGATTAATAAACCCAAAAAAATTGTAATTAACTCTTTCTTGCTTCTCTGATCTCTGCTCTGCAAGCTTTCAACAATTTGCACATAATGATTAGTACCAAAGCTCTAATACCATGTAAAGGGCAATTGCACAATCAAATAACACTAATCAAACATGCAAAGTAAATAATACAAAACACACGAGAAATACCAGATTGCACCAAGGAGACCAAGACCAAGATTGTGAAGGGGGACAAACAAAGAAAAACCCCCTGTGTATATGCAAGTGGCAAGAAGCCAAAAAAGAATATAGAGAGAGTGAGAAGCTTCTCAATGAGAGAAACGAGAAGATGAAGAAGAATAAGAAGATATCTATGAAGAGATGATGTGTAGAAAGAGAGGAGGAGACACCTCTTAAATAGAGGTGAAGAATGGAGTTATGCGTAACTCCCATATGCCACCTTGCATAAGGTGTGTGCCACATGTTTCCTTTTAAGGAGGAATCTACCAAAATATAGATTATTCCTACAGAGGGAATAAAAGAGGTGTTATCCAACATGTGGGGATAAAACACCAAATTAATAAAATACAAAAATATAATATAATCTTCACTAAGTAAAGATTAATTTCTAACAAATTTTATAGAGGTTTAACATGCAAGACTATAGACCATTGTGTGTTCCCTTTTCAGTTGGAACAAAGTTATCTATTTTAGATTGTCCAACATCTCCATCAGAGATGGAAGAGATGAGCAGAGTGCCTTACTAGAATGCAGCTGGAAGTTTGATGTATGCTATGATTTGTACTAGACCAGACATTGCCCAAGTAGTGGGAGTTCTTTCTAGATATATGTCTAATCCTAGTAGAGTTCATTGGGATGCAGTTAAAAGAGTCTAAGTTAGATATTTGTGTGGCACCTCAGAGTATTCCTTGTGTTATCATAGTAATTCGACTAAAAATATATTTCCCTTAATATTCATGGTTATGTGGATTCAGACTGGGTAGGTGATATTGATAGTAGACGATCCACCAGTGCTTATGTGTTTACTTTATTTGATGGTGCAATTAGTTGGATGAGTAAGTGGTAGGCTGTGGTTTCTTTGTCCACTACTGAAGTTGAGTATATGGCAGCTACTCATGCTTGCAAAGAAGCCATTTGGCTTAAGAGATTGTGTTCAAATATTGGAATAAAACAAGGTGCAATGAGAATTTTTTGTGACAGTCAGAGTGCGATTTGTCTAGCTAAGAACCTGACGTTTCATACCAGGACCAAGCACATTGATGTACAATATCATTTTTTTAGAGATATGGTCAAAGATGGCATGGTGAAGTTGGTTAAGGTAGAAACTTTGATGAATGTTGCTGATTCTTTAACTAAGCCTGTGAGCACAGAAAATTTCAGATGGTGTTTAGAGACTATGGACCTTTTGGCCCCTAGCAATTAAGAGATGATGTTTACTCCCTCCCATTGCTCTTGCAAGGTATTCAACAAGTGGGATTTTTGTTGGGAAAATGTGTCTCAACCTTGCAATTATATAAGGCTTATTGTTGATAGAGTATATATATTCATATATATTTCCTAGTTACACTGATAGGTGTAATATACAATGGGATCATAGGGTGAAGTGGGATGCATGTTAACTTTTTTTGTTAGCAAAAACTATTAAATGGATGACATACATTAAATTAATGATGTATTGTAAATATGGACCGTTCATTATTAGGTTTTAGATCTGATGGTAGATATTTTGTTGGCTTGTCTTGTCCTAGAAGGTAACCCTATTTTATGAGGGTGTTGTATTACGGTTGCAATATTGTAATGTATTCTGAGAGTCTGATAGTGGTCGTATTGTCTCTATATCTCTGGTGGTGATACTCCTATGAGAAGCTTTCTCTGCAAGTATATTGTAATCTTTGTGATTTCTAAATAATATATTGGGCAGCTTTTGGAGTGGGGTTTTTCTCTCGAAAGGGTTTTCCCCATGTAAATCATTGTGTTGTGGTATGCATGATATTTATGTTTAAATTTTTGTAACTATTAAAGATCTATAAAGTTTTGCATTATCCTCCTCTCAAGATTAGTGTAGGAAGTTGTTCCATTACCTTAGCTTCCTTACATGATAAACCTTGAAGTTCTTATGAGCAACAAGGGCAAGAAACATCCTGATTACCTCCATTCTAGATACTGGAGCATATGTCTCCTCAAAATCAATTCCTTCAACTTGTGAATAGCCCTTACACACCAATCTTTCTTTGTTCCTCACAACTTCACCATCTTCGTTCAGCTTGTTCTAGAACACCCACTTTGTTCCTATGACATTCTTGTTGGTTGGTTTAGTAACTGATTCCCATGTTTGATTCTTCTCTATCTGATCCAACTCTTCTTCCATTTCTTTTATCCATCCATAATTTTTGCTAGCATCAACAAAGGTTTTGGACTCTACTTTTGATAACAAACACAAGTTTACTTGCTCATGTGTCTTAGCAAACCTTCTCCTCGTCTGTACAACTTCATTCTTATCTCCAATGATCTAATCTGATAAGTGGTTCTTCCGAACATACTTTGCTGGAGTCTTAGGCATCTAGTTTGGTTCTTGTTCCTTTTCTTCTTTCTCTTCTTCTTCTCCATCTTCAATGCATGGAAATATATCAGATCCAGAGTCCTTTGATTCTTGTGAGATCTTATACAAGTCTTCATCTACTTTGACATTTGTGATTTCAATCATATTTCCTAATCTTTTGTTGTAGCATCCATAGGCCTTGTTCTAGTTGAGTAACCAAGAAAGATACCTTCATCACTTCTTGAATCAAAATTTCCTAGGTCTTCTTCATCTCTTCTGATATAACATTTTCTACCAAAGATCCTGAAGTATCTAACAGTGGGAGGTCTTCCATACCATAGCTCATAATGGGTCTTAGTGCTATTGACCCTCAGTTGCACTCTATTAATTAGATAGATAGTAGTGTGAATTGCTTCCTTCTAGCACATATCTCTTGCACAATCCTATTCTTGCTTTCAACTACCCCATTTTTTGAGGGGTCCTAGGAGCTGACAAATGTCTCCTAATACCATGATCTTCACAAAACTTTTCAAATTCATTTGAAGTAAACTCACCTCCTCTATCAGAACTTAAACATTTGATCTTGGCATCCATTTCATTTTCAACCATAGCTTTGAAAAACTTAAATTTATCAAGGGCGTTTGTTTTTTTTCCTTAAGAAAGTAACCCAAGTCATTGTAGAATAATCATCAATGAGAAACATAAAATACCTCTCACCTTGCTGACTCTTTAGTCTTGTAGGTCCACATAGGTCAGTGTGAATTAGCTCCAATGGCCTTGAAGAAGAATACTCTTGCTCTTGAAACTTGTCTTTGTCTACTTTCCCATTTAACATTCCTTGCATAATGTGTTTGCAGGCTTGGTTATCTTGGGCATATCTCTCACTGCATGAATAGAGATGATCTTTATCATATTGTCAAAGTTGGTGTGTCCTATTCACTTGTGCCATAGCCAACACTCACTAGATTGATCCAATAAGCATGTTCTTGAATTTACCCCCTTCAGATGATAAATATCACCATATGACTTGATACCTTCTACAACTAGTTTTTCAGACCATGCCTTCCTGATTTCACAACCTTTGGCATGAAAGGTAAGATTGTATCCTTTGCTGCACATCTGACTGACATTGAGAAGATTGTGCTTTAGCCCTTTGACATAGAGGATATTCTTAGTCCTATTCTTCCCATCAATGGTTATAGCACCTTTTCCATAGATTTGTGCTGACTCATCACCACCAAGATTAATAGCTCCACCATTCCACTTCTCAAGGCTGATAAACTTCTCCTTGTCACCAGTCATATGATTAGAGCAACGGTTGTCAATTACCCAAGCCTTGCCTTCTTCTCTTGCATGAAAGGTAGTCCATACTGTTGGCGTTACTACATTGTTTAGTTGGCGCAGTTATGCAGTTGCAGTTCATTCAGTTTCATTTCCCTTAGTTCGTTGTAACTGTTGTAACTATCGACTCTGCTGCATATATACATGATGTATCTCCACGTTTGACAACAAGCATGAATAAAACTATTTTACTTTGCTTTATTTGGTATCAAAGCGCACTTTGTTTTGTGCCTATACGAGGATGAGAGGCAACGCCTCATGGATTGCAGCGTGTAGTAGACAGAAATAGCTGTTCAAAATAGGGAGCGCAGGAATAAGCATCTGATGACCAGGGACGTGCCAATACATTTCGGAGTGGATACATAAAGCTACAGATTTATTTCAATTCAACAAACTTGTGTCCTGTACAAAAGATGTGAATAGGAGATAACGTATAGTCTAGTGAATGGCTCACTTCTGGTTTTTGACATTGATGGTCTATGCGAACCTGCTGCTAATGCGAACCTGCTGCTAATATCAGTTTCTCGGTGAACTTGACTATTCTAAAATAGAAGGGCGAATGGATCAGATTCGCACATCACTCATGTTCTGAAATGAATGATGGAGACTCGACGAATGACAGCCTTGGAAGGAAGCATCAAGTTTGGAGGCTTTTGTAGGCAGATTGAAGTCATTTGTGCATCGAGTTTGGAGGCCTTTGTAGGCAGGTTGAAGTCATTTGTGCTCTCTACTGTAAGTGGTTGTTGCCTGGACTGAAGTTTTCTCTATCCAAGCCATTTGTAGCACTCTCCATAAGGCACCTAAAAGAGGAAGACATAGTCTGCAAAACCCGGCAATCAAAGAAAAGTGGATGTCCATTATCATCTCAAACTGGTATGTATTGAAGTGTGTATAGAAGTGCAAATTTTATAAGAAAATATATATAAGTCTGAGTAAGAAGTCAATCTTTTGAGTATTATCTAAATGGAGATCCCATTAGACAAGTATTCTGGTTCCAATTTTCATACTTGGAGAATGAAAATTCAAATGCAACTAATGAATAAAAATTTATGGGCAATAGTAAGTGGAAAGGAAAAAGCACCTACAGATGCAAATAAGTTATTAGATTGGAGTAGTAGAGATGATAAAGCCGAGGCTATAATTGGTCTTGCTCTTTCTGACACTGAATTGCACCATATTGATTTGGATAAATCATCAGCCGAAATTTGGGATAATCTGAATAAATTGTTTGGAGCAAAAGCTGTTAATGCAAAATTTTCTCTAAAACTTCAATTATTTCGATTTAAGATGAAAGATGGAATTACAATGTCAAATCATATAAGTAACTTGCAGTCTCTCATTAGACAGCTAGCAGAGGTTAAGGTTACAGTAGATGATGATGATGCTAGGGCCATCCTATTAAATAGCTTGCCTTCAAAATACAACAATGTTGTTTTTACTCTCAGTCAAATATCTTCACAAACTCTAGAAGGTATGATTTCTGCTCTTCTATCAGAAGAGAAGAGAACAACAGAAGATTCAGAAGATGATCCTCAGGAGAAAGCGTTATTTTCAAGAAACAATTACAAGAGATCAGAGAGAATCAAATATTTTTATTGTAAGAAAAATGGTCACATAGCTTGGGATTGTAGAACTCGAGCGAGTGATGTTCTTAAAGGAAAGCTCAAAAATGAAGGAAATCTTGCTTGCATTGAAGATGATAAGGATCCACCAGATATTGAGGATGAGGATCCACCAGATGGTACTATTAATTTCTGTGGATATGCCCTTTAAGCAAGGTCATATTGGAGGCAGGCGGCATCGGAGGATGGAGGATTTTCCATCATCTCAAGTTAGCTTCTCGCTTTGAGATGATGCTTTGCATGAGAAGCGTTTTTGGTTTTGGTTGCTTTCTTTTTTCTTTGTTGTTACTGACAGAGCTGACAGATTTAAAGAATATATGTTTTGTGAAGATTTTGTTTTGGAGACAGGTTTGGGGTTTGGTGTTGAGCTCAATATGGATTGTTGTCCAGTGAGCTTCAAAGAGTATATGATCTTGAATTATACCCTTTCGCGGTCACTAGACAACATGGCAGAGATCTGTCGTATCTCTTAGGGGCCATTGTCGAATAATTCAGGACTCTGTGATTTAAGAGCTTGGGACTAAAGAGCTCAAGAACACAGCTCGAAGTGACGCCTTTCCGAGGGTAGACGAGACAGCATGATGGAGCCTCGCTTGGTTCAGGATTTGTTATTTGGGAGAAGATCTTCTACAAAATATGTATTCATATTATGTAATCAGCTTTGTTGAGTTTTTTAGCATTCAGGGGGGGTACCTTGGTACTATTGCAGGAACAATGTAATAAGGGGGGGAATGTTGGCGTTACTACATTGTTTAGTTGGCGCAGATATGCAGTTGCAGTTCATTCAGTTTCATTTCCCTTAGTTCGTTGTAACTGTTGTAACTATCGACTCTGCTGCATATATACATGATGTATCTCCACGTTTGACAACAAGCATGAATAAAACTATTTTACTTTGCTTTATTTCATACAACCATTGATCTATCATTATTTTGGTCTGTTTGCAAGGCATCAATCTTTTCACATTTTTCAATATCATCCTTTTTATTACCAACATTCCAGGCCATGAAAAGTGTTTCATCATTGAATCATCATGATCCTCATCTTTTGAAGAACAACTACTCTCTATGGAATACAAGCTTCTTTTGAATGTGTCCCTCTTCTTATTACCCCTTGATTCTTTAAAAGGACATTTAGAAAAAAAAATGACCAATCTTTCCACAATTGAAACATTTAAAAGGTAACTTACCTCTGTATTTGTCTTTACCTTTCTTCAATGTCCTAACAAATTTTGCTTCAGCCTCATCAAGGTCATCATCTTGATCAATTGCTTCATCTTCTGTCTTCTTACTTGCTTTGAATTTTTCTTCCTTCTTTGGAGCAACTTTGTCAAATTCTCTCATTTCAAAGGCTATGAGAGAGCCAAATAATTGATCTATTGTGTATTTATCCAAATCCTGAGATTCCTCAATGGCAGACACCTTATGACTAAGATTTAAGAAGAGATCTCAAAACCTTCTTCACAATTTCATCTTCTTTCACTTCCCCACCAAGACCTCTGATTCCATTGACTATTTCATTCACCCATAGCATGTAACCAACAATGTCTTCATTTTCTGTCATCCTCAAGCTTTTAAATTTGCTCTTGAAAATTTGTATCTTGGCTTGCTTCACTTTACTATCTCCTTCATAAATACTTTCAAGTTTGTTCTAGACATCTTGAACAGATGTACAACTCATTATCTTCACAAGTTCTAAATCAGCTAGTCCATTCATGATAGCACTCTTTGCCATGGCATTGTTCTTGTACAGCTTAATCTCATCTGCATCTTTAGGATCACTACTAGGAACAATGCAGCCCTTCTTGACCGATTGTCAGATGCCATACCCTAGAGAGGTAAAATAGTTTTCCATCCTTAGCTTCCAAAAGGAATAATTTATTCCATCAAACATGGGTGCCTTGAGAGAACCATTTCGATCCATATCAAACCTTCTTCAAATGGTTAAGCTTCTTCTGAGTAACTTGGCTTTGATACCAATTGTTGAGCACCCCAAGATAATAAGAGGGGGGTGAATCAGTATCCAATCAAACTTCAAGACCTTTGAAGCATATTAAAACTTAAGCACTACAACATCAACATAAACATGAAAGATTAACACAATGCACATGAACACATAACACCATATGTATGTAGAAAACCCAAGAAGGGAAAAATCACGGTGAGGATTAACTCACAATATATGAAACTCAAAATTACAACTTTGTTTTAGGTCTACAACCCAAGGAAGCTACTACTCCTTGAAAATTTTGATTTAGGGTCACTCCCAAGGAAGCTATAACTCCCTAAAGACTTTGTTTTAGGGTCACTCCCAAGGAAGCAACTACTCCCTACATTAAGAACAAATTGAGAAAAGATTATAGTATGACAATCCTTCTACTACCTGAAAACTGACATTGAAGCTCACACTTTTGATGATTGCAATTCTGCTTCTTCTGTTGATTGAATCAATTAGGCACACTCTTCACTTCCCTCCTATCACAAAAATTTCTTCAAGATGATTAGGACAACTTCTAACACATCTGCTCTTTCTCCTTCAATTAGACATCACATTGCATATGATTTTCATATTCTACTCTTCACACTTTCATATTTTCATTTTCGCAATCACACTTTACCTAGATCAACTAGGTTTACAATATATATATGACATTACATTGATTTTCATTACAAGTCAACCAATACAACAAGAATATATCACATTTCACAAGTCGGCTAGAGATCACACAACATGAAACATGCATAGGGCAAGCCCTATCATGAACAACACACTACTCCAGAATAAAACACATGCCTTGTGGATCCCAATACATGCTTAGTTTGGTCCTAAACATCATTCATAGAAACATTCATCAAGGAATCACCTCTGCACACATCACTCATTTATTGGTGAAACCCTAGGAGGCGATGAAAAAGAAGAATTAGATCAAGTAAAGATGTTGTGAGCTATTTCAAAGATTAGAAAAAGACATAGAGTTGATGTGCCAAACTATACTGGTAATTTGAACCCTGAAGAATTGATTGACTGGATAAATGACATGGAAGAATACTTTGAGTATGAAGAAATTGAAGATCCGAAGACAGTGAAATTTGCAAAGACAAGATTGAAAGGACATGCTACTATATGGTGGAAAGAAGTTCAATTGGAAAGAAACAAAAGAGGAAAAGAAAAGATTACGAAGTGGGATAGGATGGTGACAAAAAAGAAGAATCAATTCATACCTACTGACTATGAGCTAGAAATTTTGAAAAGATTGCAGAACCTGAGACAGAAGGAGAAATCTGTGAAGGAGTATACTAAAGAATTTCATAAGATGATTATAACGGTAGGGCATAGTGAAGAAAGCAAGGAGAAAGTAGCTAGATACATTAATGGAGTAAGATTGGGCATTCAAGAAGAACTGAGTTTGGTAAGGATGACATCTTTGGAAGAAGCATATCAGTTTTCCCTGAAAGTTGAAGAGAAGTTGAATAAAAGACATGATCCAAGACAAAAAGGAAAAGGAGGTAAATTTCAAAAAGGTAGAACATTTTCTGGAGGAGATAGACCACATTCAGAGCAGAACAAGTTTGACAGCACATTCAAGAAGGAGGACAGACATAATAATGCTTATAGGGAGAGATGAAAGAAATTTTTACCAGAGAGGAAACCCTAGTGCATACTGGAATGAAGGATAGAGAAGAGATGGAAGAGGATTTGATAAGAGAACATTCAAAGGCACTTGTTTCAAGTGTGGAGGTGAAGGACATAGAGCATTTGAATGTAATCAGGGTAGTACAAGTAAGAAGATGGAGAACAGTGGAAGAGCAGCCTATGTTGAAGAAGAACCTGTTGGATCACCAAGTTCAGTTGGCAAACCTGAGAAGGGAGAATCATTGGTGATGAGGAGAGCACTATTTCAAGTAGAAGCAATTGAGGAACCACCGCAGAGGAAAAGTTTGTTCAGGACAAGATGCAAATTAGGAGGAAAGTGTTGTAAAGTTGTGATTGATAGTGGTAGTTTAGATAACCTAGTTTTAGAGGAGATGGTGACTAAGTTGAAGTTGGAAAGATTGAAACACCCTAAACCCTATCAGATAGCATGGATTTGGGATGATCATAAGGTACTAGTGAGTGAACAATGTTTCGTGAAATTTCATATTGGATCTTATCATGATGAAGTCTTGTGTGATATTATGCCTATGGATGTTTGCCATATCTTGTTGGGTAGACCTTGGCAGTATGATAGAAAAGCTATACATGATGGGAGAAAGAATACATACACTATAACAGAAAATGGAAAGAGAATTACTTTGATTCCTTTAGAAGATGATCCTAATAGCGAAGTATGTGGAAATGCTAGAATCTGTTTGGTAGATGGAAGAATTTTTTTTGATGGTTTGAGACATGAGAATATGTGTTATGCTTTGATTCCTAAGAAACCTGAAACATTGAAGAAGGAGACTAGAGGAGAACAACTGAAGGAGATAAGAAAGTTGCTAATAGAGTACAAAGACATCATATTAGATAATGTACCTGAAGGATTGCCACCTATAAGGAATATCAATCATCACATGGATCTTATACCAGGAGCAAGTTTGCCTAACAAAGAAGCACACAGAATGACACCGACAGAGAATGAATAATTGAATAGACAGATACAAGAATTGCTATGGAAAGGTTTGATCAGAGAAAGTTTGAGTCCTTGTGTAGTACCTGAAGTATTAGCACCTAAGAAGGATGGAGAATGTCGAATGTGTACTGACTCGAGAGCAATAAACAAGATCACAGTTAAGTATAGATTTCCTTTACCTAGGATGGATGATATCATGGATTGTTTGAGTGGAGCAAGATATTTCACAAAGATAGAGTTGAAGAGTGGATACCATCATATCATAATAGAGAGGGAGATGAATGGAAGACTGCTTTTAAGACAAATGAAGGATTGTATGAGTGGTTAGTGATGCCCTTTGGATTGAAAAATGCACCGAGTACTTTCATGAGATTGATGAATGAAGTCTTGAAGAAATTCTTGGGTAAGTTTGTGATTGTATACTTGGATGACATTCTGATTTTCAGTAAGACAAAAGAGGAACATTTGTGGCATATTAGACAAGTTTTGTAGAGATTGAGAGAAGAGAAATTACTGATAAACATCAAGAAGTGTAGTTTCATGAAGGAAGAACTAGTGTATTTAGGATTTGTGATTTCTACGGAAGGATTAAAGATGGACCCTGAGAAAGTGAAAGAAATCGTTGAATGGCATACACCAGAGAGCATTGGAGAGGTTAGATCATTACATGGCTTGGCTAGTTTCTACCAGAAGTTCATCAGAAATTTTAGTTTAGTATGTAACCCTATGACAAAGACAATGAGAGGTGACAGGAAAGGCTTTAAGTGGACATCTGGAGCAGATAAAAGTTTTGAATTGTTGAAGTAGAAAGTGACAGAGCAACCTATTTTGGCATTACTGGATTTCAATAAGGTATTTTAAGTTGATTGTGATGTAAGTGGAAATGCAATTGGAGCAGTATTAAGTCAAGAAGGTAGACCTATAGCATATTTCAGTGAGAAGTTGAATGATGCAAGGAGAAGATATTCAGTCTATGACCAAGGGTTCTATGCCATAATTCAAGCCTTGAAGAAGTGGAGACATTACTTGTTGCCTAAGGAGTGTTTATTGTATATAGATCATCAAGCTTTGTAATATTTGAACAGTCAAGGTAAGTTGAATCAAAGACATATGAGATGGGTAGAGTTCATGTAGAGTTACACTTTTGTGTTGAAGCATAGGAGTGGAAAATCAAACAAAGTTGTTGATGCGTTGAGTAGAAGAAGAAACGTGTTGATAGAAATGAGAGTGGAAGTGTTTGGTTTTGATGAAATGAAGAAAATGTATGAGGGAGACAATGCTTTTGTAGAACCTTGGAAAGCATGTAAGGAACCTGTTGCAATAGATAGAAGTAAGTGGCTGGATTATTTCATTTAGGAAGATATGTTGTTTAGAGGACATGATTCAATATTTGTAGATTTTCAAAGATGGCTCATTTCATACCTTGTAAGAAGACAACTGATGCAGTGCATGTAGCAGACCTATTTTTCAAGGAGATTGTGAGACTACATGGATTACCTAAGAGTATAACTTCAGACAGAGACACCAGATTTCTTGGATACTTTTGGAAGACACTTTGGAAAAACATGAAGACAGATTTAAAGTTCAATTCAGCCTTTCACCCACAGACTGATGGACAGACAGAAGTAGTAAATAGGAGTTTGGGAAACTTGTTGAGATGTTTGGTTGGAGAGAAGACAGGAAGTTGGGATTTGATTCTTTCACAAGCAGAATTTGCATACAATAATTTAGTAAATAGGAGTACTGGAAGAACACCATTTGAAATTGTTATCAGAGTAACACCTAGAGGAGTTGCAGAATTGAGAGATATCAGTGCAGAAGAAAAGTGAAGTGCAGAAGCAGAGGAATTTGTAGATCACATGAAGACAGTGCATAATTAGGTGAAGAAGCATTTGGAGGACATGAACAGTAAGTATAAAGAAAAGGCCGATGAGAAGAGAAGACATAAGGAATTTAAAGTGGGACATAAAGTAATGGTATACTTGAGAAAAGAGAGATTTCCAGTTGAGACATATAAGAAGTTGAAGATGAAGAAGTTTGGACCTTGTAAGATACTCAGAAAATTTGATTCAAGAAATGCATATGAAGTGGAGTTATCGGAGACATTAGGTATATCACCTATTTTCAACATTGCAGACATTTATCAGTATCATGAAACATAGTTTAGTGATAGCATGGAAGAAGACTTGAAGATGCAATTATCACAACAAGCACTGGAGCAGATTGAAGACATTTTGGACAATAGAGTTGGATGCAGCACTAGAGGAAGACAATATAAACAATATCTTTAGAAGTGGAAAGATAGACCGGAAGAAGATTCATCATGGATTTCTCAGGCTGAGGTGGACCATCTTGGTTATCCCCTAGCCCTAGCAAAGTGAGGGACTCACTTTTTCAATAACCCTAGATGTCTGATGTAGGAGCATCCCTAGTTCAAGAGAAATCTTGCATCAACCCAAAACATTTGCAGTTCAATTGTTTCCTTTCATTTTTTTTCCAGTTTAGGTCAAGCAGTTTAGTCAGTAGCAGTTTCTATATTTTGGTCCGCATTCTACCGTAGTTGCATTTCACATCTTGTGGAGCTAGACTCGGCATTTAGTTTCATTCGTCTACAACATATACAGAATTTAGAGCATTTGGATTAAGTACCGGAAAGATATCGCTATCAGAAGATTGACTATTTTCTCAGAACATAGCATCCTGACAGTCTCTGACAATCAGCTAAAGGAGAAGACTTGCAGAGCATTCCTCAACTTATGGAGCCTAACGACACATCATTCAATGATCTTTGGTTCCTGGCCAACCTTCCTCAAGATCCAAACATCATTCCACCCAATTGCGGAGGCATTCTACATGATTAGGTCCGACCTATCCATGTACACACGTTACAGCTCTTCATTGGAGTTTGTGACCTTCCTTGGCTGACACAGAGGAATCTATTGTTCTGGAGATGATATATATTGATGCAATAGATCCTTAGGAAAGAGAAATCAAGTTCTCATGATTTAGAAGATCGATAGTTTACATTCTTCGCGAAGGGAGTCCAAAGCCATATCTTGTGTATATTTTGATTTTAGGCCTGTGAGCTCAATTGTAAGCCCGCATGTTGCTGGCCCATTTGTATTTTAATTATTTGATATACTGAGTGACTGAATCTGCATTTGTTTCATATCTTGAGTTGTTTCTGTTATGTTTACTCTTGCTGCACGTCCTAGACAGTTCACTCTATGAACCCTCCTACTGTGATTGCACCACCAGAGGAGATAACAGAGTTGCTGATAAAGTATGAAGACATCATATCAGATAGTGTACCTGAAGGATTGCCACCAATCAGAAGTATTAGTCATCACATGGATCTTATACCTAGAGCTAGTTTGCCTAACAAAGTAGCACATAGAATGACACCGACAGAGAATGAAGAATTGAATAGACAGATACATGAATTATTGAGGAAAGGTTTGATCAAAGAAAGTTTGAGTCCTTGTACAGTTCCTGTAGTGTTAGCACCAAAGAAGGATGGAGAATGGAGAATGTGTACAGACTCTAGAGCAATAAACAAGATCATAATTAAGTATAGATTTCCTTTACCTAGGATGAATGATATTATGGATTGTTTGAGTGGAGCAAGATATTTCACAAAGATAGACTTTAAGAGTGGATACCATCATATTAGAATTAGAGAAGGAGATGAATGGAAGAATACCTTCAAGACAAATGAATGATTGCATGAGTGGTTAGTGATGCCTTTTGGATTGACAAATGCACTAAGTACTTTCATGAGATTGATGAATGAAGTCTTGAAGAAATTCTTGGGTAAGTTTGTTATTGTATATTTGGATGATATTCTGATTTTTAGTAAGACAAAAGAGGAACATTTGTGGCATTTGAGACAATTATTGTAGAGGTTGAGAGAAGAGAAATTGTTGATAAACATTAAAAAGTGTAGTTTCATGAAGGAAGAATTGGTTTACTTGGGATTTATGATTTCTATGGAAGGATTGAACATGGACCCTAAGAAAGTCATAGCAATTGTTGAATGGCCTACACTTGAGAGCATTGGAGAAGTTAGATCATTTCATGGATTAGCTAGTTTCTACTGGAAGTTCATTAGAAATTTTATTTCAGTGTGTAACCCTATGATAGAGACAATGATAGGTGATAGAAAAGATTTCAAGTAGACATCAAGAGTAGATAAAAGTTTTGAATTGTTGAAGTAGAAAGTGACAGAGCAACCTATGTTGGCATTACCAGATTTCAATAAGGTATTTCAAGTAGATTGTGATGCAAGTGGAAATGCAATAGGAGTAGTGTTAAGTCAAGAAGGTAGACCTATAACATATTCCAGTGAAAAGTTGAATGATGGAAGGAGAAGATATTCAGTTTATGATTACAAGTTTTATGCCATAATTCAAGCCTTGAAGAAGTGGAGACATTATTTGTTTCCTAATGAGTTTGTGTTGTATACAGATCATCAAGATTTGTAGTATCTGAACAATCAAGGAAAGTTGAATCAGAGACACATGAGGTGGGTAGAGTTCATGCAGAGTTATACTTTTGTATTGAAGCATAGGAGTGGAAAGTCAAACAAAGTTGTAGATGCATTGAGTAGGAGAAGGAACTTGCTGATAGAGATGAGAGTTGAAGTGTTAGGATTTGAGGAGTTGAAGAACATGTACAAAGAAGACCTTGATTTTGTAGAACCTTGGAAAGCATGTAAGGAACTTGTTGTGACAGATAGGAGTAAGTGCCTAGATTGTTTCATTCAGGAGGACATGTTGTTCAAAGGAAACTAGTTATGCATACCTAGGAGTTTGATGAGAGATAATTTGATAAAGGAGAAGCATAGTGGTGGATTGACAGGACATTTTGGCATTGATAAGACAGTGGTTTTGGTTAGTAAAAACTACTTTTGGCCTCAAATACATAAGGATGTTAGAAAATTTGTGCAGAGTTGTAGAGTATGTCAAGTTGCGAAAGGACATAGTTAGAATACTGGATTGTATAAACCTTTGATAGTATCAGAGAGACCTTGGGAAGACATAAACATGGATTTCATAATGGGATTTCTAAAGACACAACAAGGACATGATTATGTATTTGTAGTGGTGGATAGATTTTCAAACATGGCACATTTCATACCTTGTAAGAAGACAACTGATGCAGTGCATGTAGCTAATTTCAAGGAGATTGTGAGATTGCATGGATTACCTAAGAGTATAATTTTAGACAGAGATACAAGATTTCTTGGATACTTTTGGAAGACATTTTGGAAGAAGATGAAGATAGAATTGAAGTATAGTTTAATGTTTCACCCTCAGATTGATGGACAGATAGAGGTAGTAAATAGGAGTTTGGGAAACTTGTTGAGATGTTTGGTTGGAGAGAAGGCAAGAAATTGGGACTTGATACTATCACAAGTAGAGTTTACATATAATAATTCAATGAATAGAAGTACTAGAAGAACACCATTTGAGACTGTGACAGGAACTAACCCTAGAGGAATAGCAGAGTTGAGAGACATTAGTATGGAAGATAAGAGAAGTGCAAAAGCAGAAGAATTTGTAGGACACATGGAGACAGCGCATAATCAGGTTAAGAAGCATTTGGAGGTGATGAACCGTAAGTATAAGGAGCAAGCAGATGAGAAAAGGAGACATAATGAATTTTTAGTGGGAGATGAAGTGATGGTGTACTTGAGAAAAGAAAGATTTCTAGTTGGGACATATAACAACTTGAAGATGAAGAAGTTTGGACCATGTAGGATACTCAGAAAATTTGACTTAGGAAATGCATATGAAGTGGAGTTACCAGATACATTGGGTATATCACCTATTTTCAACATTGCAGGCTTATATTAGTATCATGAAGCAGAGTTCAGTGATAGTATTGAAGATCATTTGAAGAAGTAGTTACCACAACAAGCACCAGAGTAGATTGAAGACATCTTGGATAGCAGAATTGGATGTAACACCAGAGGAAGACAATATAAAGAATATCTTGTAAAGTGGAAAGGTAGACCAGAAGAAGACTCATCTTGGATTTCTCAGGCTGAGGTGGACTGACTTGGTTTCCCTCCAGCACCAGCAAAGTGAGGGACTCACTTTTTAAAAAACCCTAAATATATAATGTAGGAGAATCCATGGTTCAAGAGCAATCTTGCATCAACCAAAAAATATTTGCATTTCATTTTGTTTTCTTTCATTTCCAGTTTAGTACAATCAGTTCAGTCAGTAACAGTTTCTATATTTTGGTCCGCATTCTACTGCAGTTTCATTTCAGACCTTGCAGAGCGAGACTTAGCATCTAGACACATTCATGCACATCATATCCAAAATTTAGATCATTTGGATTAGGTACATAAAAGATATTGATATCATCTAAGATCAACTATTTTCTCAGAACAGAGCATCCTGACAGTCTCAGATAATTAGCTAAAGAAGAAGACTTGTGGAGCTAAATGACACATCATTCAATGTTGTTTGGATCATGGCCAACCTTCCCTAAGATCTACATGCCATTTCATTCATTTACAGAGGAGTTCTACATGATTAGGTCCGACCTACCCGTGTACACACGTTACAACTCTTCATTGGAGTTTGTGATCTTCCTTGGCCAACGCAAAGGAATCTTATGTTCCAGAGATGATATATATTGATGTAATAGATGCCTAGGAAAGTAGTTAGCATAATTTTACAAGTTTGATAGTTTGAATTCTTTGCAAAGGAGCCTCAAAGCTATATCTTGTGCATATTTTGTAATTGAGGAATCAGGCCTGTGATCCCTAATTGTAAGCCCGCATGTTGCCGGTCAGTTTGTACTTTGAATCTATGATATACTAAATGACTAAATCTACATTGCATTCTATCTTTGAGTTGTTTCCGTTTTTTTTACTCTTGCTGTACGGTCTAGACTGTTCAACTTTTGGACCCTCCTAACTGTGACTACACCATCTTTAATCTCAGTAGCTAAACTTTGGGCAACTACCAAATTAGCTAGATTTTCCCTTCGTAGGAGAAAGCTTACCTTTGGTAATTGGGTGTCAATGAATAAACACTTCTTGTTTTCAGCTATTGGTTGAGCGGTAGCTGGAATTCTATTTATCAACTTGTTGAATTTAGCTATAAACTAACACATGGGTTCCTGCAGCTCTTTCTTCATCTGGGTAAGCTGAGCCAATAAGGCATGTGCATCTTTAGCTAGTTTGAACCTTACTTCAAATTTGGTTCGAAGTACATTCCAACCAGTAATGGTTTTTGTAGGAAGGTAATAGAACCAATCGATAACCACTCCTTGAAGTGTTTCAACAAACAACCTCACTGATACATCTTCATGTTCCACTCTAATAACACCACATGCTATATAGAAAGTTGTAATGTGTTCATCCAGATGTTTCTTACCATCGCCATAGAACTTGGGAAAGTTCTTACAAGAACTCTGAGGTAAATCATGTGGTGGTTGAGCCAAATTCAGTGGCCAGAAGGCATTATCCCATGGACCTGGAGCAACCATTCTTCTTGGGTTGAATGGAGGAATAAAAAACTCTGAATTGGTGTGATAGATAGAACTCTATGAGCAGTAGAAGCTTCACTTGGTATAGGAGATCTTGCATTGGTGAGAGGAAAACTCCGTGTATGTTGAAGAGGAGATCTCGTACGGGTAGACAAAAGATTGAAGTTATGCTGTTGCATCAACTCAAAAATAGGATCTACAAATCCTTGAGCTCTTCTACTTCGTGCGTATCTTGGTTCTACCAGAGTGCAATCTTATCAAATGATAAGTTAGAAATAACAAAACTATTACAAACAATAAAGCCAATATACTTCAACCAAAGGCGAGAGGCTCTTGGTTGTGTGTTCGGTCCTCAACAGAGTCGCCAAAAATTGTTGGGTGAATATTTTGTTATCAGCTAGCTGAGAACAAAATGGTTATATCAACCACAATACAATGAGATTAAATCTCTCCTCTTAGAAAGGGGAGTTTCCCTTCTTATTGCTAACTAAAACAACTAGTAATTAAACTATGATTATGTACACTACAACTATCCATAGGGGTGTATCCATTAGCATATACTCTTCTTTTAGAATAAGGGAAATAAATTACAATAATGACCTTGATGTTTACAACAAGTAATAAACTAAATAACTCTAGTTGGAGAAATAATAACCGATACCCAATTTCTGTTAGATGTAAGAATAATAAGAACGACACCAACAAATGATAGTAACTTAGAAAATCAACAGGAGCACAAAGTCTTCTGCCACTTTCCATGATAGTTCTAGAGATAACAAAAATGATGTGTTGTAGCCCAAAGTCTCTCAACACATGTCACAAATAAGATTACACGAACAAAAGAAATAACTTCCAACTCAAAGACTCCAAGTTATTCCTAAAGATGATTCCAAGAAACAACCAATGCCACAAGTTGTAGTGCAAAGCCTATCAACTAGTAACACCACATATTCATAAGAATATAGATGACAATTGTAGTACAAAGTCTGCAAGCTCTCATACACAAAATATATAACTCCAAAAGTAATATGATAACATAAAGTTTATCAATATCAAATCTAATTTTCCTTCAATAGTGAAATGATATGTTACTCATAAACCAACTTCAAGATAATATGACAAGAGAGACATAATAACACTCTTTCATACAACAAATATGTTCCAAAACAAAGGTTGGAGACAATCTCCTTCTTTTATTGATAAATTCTTGATATGCACATTCAACATGAAGATTCAAATATGCTTCTCAAAATGGGCAGTGCTTCACTTCAAAAGATTAAAGGTCTTTGTACAAAAGAACTCTCTCATATATATAGAGGAGAGTTGAGAGCTAATCTAGGAAAAGTAAACCTAAATTTGACTTATTCAAAAAAAGAGTCCAAGTCCACATTGATGTAGGACTTCTCTATTTTTACATGTAATTACATTTTTGAAAATGACATGTAAAATGCCGAGAACAAATTACATAAAGCATAAAAATACTAAAAATTAAAACTAAGGCACATTTAGCTTTCTCCACTGTCCTTCTCCATAAAATCTTCATACTTCTTCATGATTGCTTGCACTTCATCAGTATCCGGTCCTGAAGTATGTTTGGAGATAGCAAGGGCTCTTGCGATTGAATCCTTAATAGTGTTACTAGGTTTCTCTTGCCTTCCCAAAAACACTTTGAGGTTGTCCAAGGTTAACTGAGTATCCAATAACTTGTCCATTGAAACCAATGAAAAGGATTGATCTTTAAACTCCTTATGGATCATGTTGTTGAATTCTTGGATCACTATATCTGAGGAAAGAAACTTTTGGTTATCATCAAGTAACTTACAAGGAAATTCTTCAATCTTGTTGACAAGATTCAAATAATTGTCTTCACTGACTTCTCGAGTACTTTGCAATTCTTTGATCAGTTCCTTGATGATGCTTACTTTCTATATCATGATTTATTTAACCTCTACAAACATTTCTCTGTTGGGAATGATCCCAGTTTCCACTAATGTGCCCAATTTAAGCTTCTTCATCTTGGTCCAAGCTTGTAAATTGTTTTCCATATCTTGTTGTTCTTCAGAGAAAGTATTGGCAACTTTGTCTAATTCTGATCTTATGCTTTCCATCCTTTCCATTCTCTCCATAGAGGTTTTTAAGAGCTATGAACCTTGTTTAGTCAATTGGTCTAAGAAATCACTGAGTACCCTGCCCCTTATATGAACTTTTTTCACCTTTTTAATAACTGGATCCTCAATGGTTATGGCCATAGGCTCAACTGACTCAGAAGATAGAGTAATCTTCTGGATCACTGAAGTTATCTATTATACTTTAGCTTTATATTGATCTTTCACCTTTTTCACTTCATCAAATTTCTCAATGAGAGAACTCAGTGTAGATTGAACATTTGCCTTAGCACTTTCATGAGTTATCTTCCCTAACTCAACTCTTGTGATGAAATAATCAGAGATGTTCACTTCTTCAATAGATTTATTAGGAGGAGGCTGAGCTACTTCTGCATACTTATAACCTTCTTTCTCAAACAACTTGGATTGAGTCTTTGATTCCTTCATAGTTTTTGCCTTTGCAGATGCCAACTGCTCAAAATCAAAATCATCTAGAGAGACAACTTGCTTCTTCCTCTTAGGTGTCTGGGATGAAAGCCAAGGGGGAAGTGTAAGTAAATTTCCATCTAGACCAGTAGCCATAGTTTGAGTAGAAGAGACTACACTCACAAAAGTTGTTGTCACAATGGGTGAAGTGTTAGTCAAAAATAGCACAGGAATATCTACACTTGAAACTTGCACAGACCCAATCATAAGTTGCTCTAAGTCATATTGAGTATTTATGTCAAAAGAAGGTGATGACAAACTTGGCAAAGATGGGGAAGAACCAAAAACAATTTCCAAACCATGTTTAGGACTATCAAAAATTGACCTAGAGGACAAGGATGAATGAATGGATTGAATTGACCCAATGGAAGGAATATGAATGGTGTCAACATAAATGACTGTAATAGTAGGAGTGACAATAGAAGAAGAAACAAGTGGTTCCTCTAAAATGTTCTCATGAGGGGACATTTTTTATTCCTCATGTTGTCCTTCCTCTTCTTGCCTTTCATCCTGAACAAATTCATCTTTCCCTTCAACAGATGTCCTTTCTATAGTTGTCTTTGCCTTACCACCTTTTGTAACAAACTTGATCTTTGGCTTGGCAGTCTTACTAG
Source organism: Cunninghamia lanceolata (assembly GCA_027924645.1). Classification (NCBI taxonomy): domain Eukaryota; kingdom Viridiplantae; phylum Streptophyta; class Pinopsida; order Cupressales; family Cupressaceae; genus Cunninghamia; species Cunninghamia lanceolata. Next base: position 3,017,052 of record BSBN01000311.1, on the reverse strand, counting down.
AACTAGGCACATTGCTCTTGTTCTTTGTTCTTATCTCAGATTTCTTACTTGTAGGATCTTGAGACTCCTCTTTTGATCTAGTTACAAAGCATTTCAAATGAATCCCCTTTTCCTCTAACCATACATTTGCGTTAGCGAGGATTGGTTCAAATCTTTCTCTGATAGAAGTAACCTCTTTCTTTAACCACTAGATTGTCAGTATAGGAGAGTCTGCAACATTGTTCCTCACATAAGAAGGATCTAGGATGTCACCATAATCTTCCATGTCTTCAGTAATATCTGCTAAATCAAGTTCTTCAATCTGCTTTAAGGTCAACCGGCAATAATCTAGCTTTCTTATCTCCTCCTATATTCTACAATCTACCCACACATCTTCAATTCTGTATTCATGGGTTAGGGCTTTCTTGATTCTATATTTCACTCCCCGGTGATTAAAATTAGATCTTCTCTTGCAGGTCTTCATGGTGACCCATTGTATCTCAGATTCTACAGCCATAGCTTTTGGGGATGTCGAGATAGAATACCTACCAATTGTGATGGGAAACTTGAAACCTAAATTTTTAGACTCCATTTGTTTACTATGAACTATCATTATATGTCTACATAGCTCCATTATTACAATTTTGTCATTGGGGTACCTTGGGAGCATGTATGGATATCCCATGAAACAACCAACTCTCAAATAGGTGAATGTAGGAAATTGTAGATATAAACAACCATATTTGTTTACCACTAACCATGCTTCATCGGAAACCCTTTTCTTTTCCAATTCAGGATCAAACATACACAAGAAAGCAAAGAAAGCATCATCAACTCTTCTAAAATAAAGAATACATCCATCAAGAGTTATCTAAGGATAGTATTTGTACACTGGAATCAATCTCCTATCTCCTTCTGATGTCAACCCATGAAAACTCCTTAATGTAGCAGCAACTTATACAAGATATAGTGTCATGTAGAACTTTAGTGAATTCTGTGCCTTTGTCAGTTGATCATGAATTGTATCACTGATTTGTAGCCCCCAGAAGATTTGTTGTTTACTTCTCAATATGATTCTAATGTATAAATACATCCATTCATGAAAGGTAGATGAAGTATGTAAACCTCTCACCCTACTGAGAAGAGTGATCAAATCACTTACTTCTTCAATGAAGTCACTGCGTGGAAAATTCTTAGGCCATCTTGAGATATTTGGCCTTGAGATCTTTAACCACGTGTTGTTAATTACCTTCTTAGCAGTATCTGGATCTTTATCATATTCCTCTTGTGCATAGTCAAATGTGATGTTTGCATATGAATCAATACTAGGACATAAGAAATCTTTGTCAAGAAATTCTGCATTTAATCTCATAATGCCATTCCCATTAGAGTCCTTGACACTTCAGTCATCCCTATTATAGTGTGTTGCAACCTGGAGAACAAACTCAGCATTATGTGTAGCCATAGGAAATGTAGCTACCATTTGAATGTTACTCTCCACTATACACTTCATGTTGTTACTAAGTGGTTGTTGTTGAGTCCTTTCCACGAATTTAGACATATCAACATGCCCAATTTTAGTATCCTTTATTTCATCAATTTTGGAGGTCACTGAGGTCACCAAAAAGACTCCTTGATATTTGTACTTCGTGGCTTTTGCTTTGCTTGGGGAAGGATCTGATACCTAAAGAACAACAACAATCAAATCCTGAAGCATTGGTTTACTCTTTCATTATGGACTGTGGAAATTTGATGTCTATCATCTGAAGAACAACTGAGAAGTGACTGTATCCTTGTCAGAATGTAGATGTGAAAATCTTGAAATGCATGCACAAGAAACTACAATACAAAGTTCAGGGTTTTGTAGCGTTAGAAAAACTTGCATGATTAGTAATTGTAGTAGTGAGGGAACTCTAAGAAATTGAATGAGCTTGGAGGGCTTAGGCATGATGAGGGCAAAAAATAGAGCGAAAGTGGGCAATTGGGCAAAAAGTAAAAATTTTCCAATGTTAGTGAAATTTTGTGAAGTGGGTGTAATGGCGCTGATTTTTAGCACATCAGTAGGTGAAAGGTGTATTGTGTAACTCCACTAAATTTTAGTGCCTTTGCATGATTAAGGTGCAAAAAGGTTTGCAAAGCTGTGGTGCAGAGACCACCATAGTTAATTTTGGTTTGTATGCTCACTAGGAGCCTTAAATTTTGGATTTTATGCTCATTATGAACCTAGGTGGAGTCTTGTATTAATTTATTATTGTAATAAGGTCTGAGTCAGACCACTCTCTCTATTTTAGAAACCACTCCCTCTATTCTAGAAGTCAACTAGTAGTGGAACTCCAAATAGCATGTGCTATGTTTGGAAAAAAATAGTCTTAAGGCTAAAATTAGTGAAATTAGTGAGTTTTTATTGCCTTTTTAGATAGGAAAAGAATATTGCATGAAATGGTGATGATTTGGATTGTATTTATCCCTTGGGGGTCGTGGAAAACATTTTCATTGAATTTGGAAAAGAAGAAATACAAAAAAAAAAGACTGTTTGCTGTTTTTTTTTCTGTGTAATTTGCTGCTCTTTGCCATAGGACTCACACGTACAGCCATTTCAAGGGATCTCATGTTTTGGATGTTGTAAATGAATGTTTTACCTTTCATTTAAATCATATTTGGTGTCTTGAAATTACAGGAGAAAGAAGAACAAAACACTGTCCCAAAATTGCTGTTTCTAGGAAAGTTTGGTAGGGATTTAAGAGTTTTATGGGGTTCTGACCCAAATCTTTGAGTTAGACCCCAAAAATGGATTTTTTGGGTCTGTATAGGTATATTATACAATGGGTTTTGTGTGTAGGTGCAGGGGAGCAGTCCAAGACAAGATTTGAGGAAGATTTGGCTTGATATCTCTATGTATTAAGCCATTGGTGATAGCTAGAGGAAGATTTAGTTGGAAAACTTGTTTCTAATGCCCATGGAGGTACAAAACCTATTGAATCTATCCATTTGAAATCCATACCAACTTATGGAATTGGTTAGAAAGTTCTGGGTCACTTTGGTAGGGTACTTCCTTTGTAAACCTAGGGCTAATTGCCCCTTGGAATAGCAAGAACAGTCATTTTTAGAGGCTTGTGTTCCAAAACAATGTACCCTGCATGTCAAGTATGTTATAGAGGGCCATAATGAATATCTAAAAAGATAAAGAGTTCTAGGAGTTGTTTGAAAATTTTTAGAGTTAAGCCCTCTAAACCGCATTTCTAGGGCTACAAGGAAATAGGCCATTTGTGAAGGAACCTTGGGTAGGACAACTGGCTGGGCTAATTTATGAGTTTGATAAGCCTCCATTGGTCAAATTAATATTTCTAACACCCTCCTCAAATGTTGGTAGTCATCACATTTGTCCAAACCAAGTTGGGTCCAAAAATGGAGTTTGTAGGTGTCTTGATAAGCAAGTTTGCTGTCCTTCTTCCCTCCAAGATCAGTCACTCATTTTTGTGAGATTTGATAAGTGTTCCCCTGCTCTGCATCAAGCTGGCAAATTTTACTGACATTGCAAGTGGGAAAAACTTACAAGTGTTTGTAAGGTCAATAAAATTGCTCAATTTGCAAAGGAGGTAATGCTTTTGCAAGATACTTACGAAGTGTTTGCAAGGTCCAAAAAATTCACTGATCTTGTGAATGAAGAGACTTAAAGTTCTTGCAAGGTCAACAAATTTTTCCGATCTCGCAAATAGGAAAATGACTTAAAGTTTACGTGGACCCAGGAAAGATCCTTGACCACATTTTATTCTTAGTCACTCATGTGAAGTGTAAGGTCGGTGAATTTCACCGATCTTACATTGGTGGTAAAACTTCCAAGAAATGTCAAAACCTTACATAAGACATTAGGTGTAAGGTTGGTGAATTTCACTAACCCTACACAGGTAGGATGACTAACATATCGGCGGTGAGATTCGGATATTCAGATGATGAAAAATGTCATCATCCCATGGAAAATTGACACTTAGATTAACAAATCGGCAGTGACAACCGCCGATCAACTGGTCAATTCAAGGATGACCAATTGGTGAAAACCACTGATTAACTCACGAAAGGAAGACTGGTTTCAACACTCAAAAACCCCTAGGTTTAACACACGACAAACAAGGAATAATGAAACAGGAGGCTAGGGTATTTACACTAGGGTTTAGTCATTTTATAGTGGGAATAAAACATAGATTTGAACAAAAACCTAGTTCTTAAAAACCCTAAAAATGCAAACAAATAGAAATAAAAAATAAAGAAAAATGGACAATAAAAAAACCCTAAACATTAACAGTGTAAATAAACAAAGAAAAGAAAAGGAAGGATAGAACATGCCTGGCAATAATGGTGAAAAAATGGTGAGACTTCTAGCTTAACACTTGTGAAATCTACTCAAAGGTCACCCACTAGCAAAGTCAAGAGCTATTTAGATGCACAAAGGAATTAGGAGGGCGAGAGAGAGAAATAACAACAATAAAAATGAAAACAAAACCAACTTAAAAACCCCCAAATCGCCATTAAAACACTATGTTTATGACAACTTGTGTGAACTAGGAGTTGCAAGGTCGGTGAATTTCATCACCGATGCAAATTAGTGAGATATGCAAGGTCAGTGAATTTTACCAAACTTGCATCTTTAGTTTTGCATTAAGATGCAAGGGCGCTAAAATTTAGCGCTCCTACATGAGCAGAAAATTTCCTAACTTTTGAAAGTGAAATTTTATAACTTGTTTGTATATTGCAAATTTTGATGAATCGAAAAAGGTCAATGCTTAGAATGACATTTCGAGGCTAGGGGACCATGCATGAGGACGAATGTGATTCACCTTGTTTTTCATGCTTAGAGTGTGTGGGTTACGAAATGGACAAGTTTCATAGGGGTTATCCCACAAATTGAGCATAGTTGAATTTGAGGATAACACCTACGTACACGTAATACAAAGACTTTGTAGTTTGGGGTAACTAGCCTTGCAACCACAAGGTTGACTTAGTTATATTAGCTCATAAGGGATCTAGTTCATTACATAATATTTTCTAGAGTCAATAAACCAATTAATAGACACATCCCTATTGTTCTCAAGATTAAATACACCATATGATGACTATATCATTCAAGTTCTAAAAAGTGCATGCAACAATTAAATTTATAAATAATCTCTACAGGGGTAAAATAGGGAAGTTATAACAACAAAAATATTCCAACCATTCTCTTGGATACAGGCAAATACTCAAATTGTAATAAATGAAAAGTTCTAACATCAATATGAAATTATCATCATATATTCAAGTTCAAAATAAAATAATTTATAGCACTATGATGTAAGAACATACCTAGCATCAATTCAAAATTACTGTAACAACGTTATTCCCTTCATAAGTATGACTTAAACAAGGTTGACTAGATTTCATCTATTTATATATATACATTGATTCATTATATCATCCTAGACTTATTAAAAGAATGAACCCTTTATAGTCAACCCTACACCATACTAGAACAAATGTATTAAAACATAATTATTAAAGATCTAAGAACATATATGATGTTAATAAATTAAACGTAATTTCAACTTGTGATTTCTACCTACTCATTCCCATGAACATTGATATGAAACACACTTTCCATTATATTTCTTTCATCCTTATTTATACTATAATTTAAAGTTTTAGCCTCATTCCTAAATTATAATCTACAATTCTATTATCTAAAAAAATAAGTAAAATATAGATTAAGGTATCTGTTGAAGTTGATAAACCAACCTCACATATCCCAATGAACACCTACAAGAAAATAACCTGTCACACAAAGGAGACCAAGAGGCACAATAATGGTGCTCTACAAACATAAAGCAAAATGCATAAAGAATGAATAATTACAATAAGATCAATCCTTATAAAAGGAGATCGAAACCCTAAGATTAATAATAAATTATTAAAGTGCCTAAGTTTAGCTTAGGTGAAATAAAGTAAAGGTGACTTAATTAATTAATCAATATGATTAAATTAATTAAGTAATTAACCTATTGCTTTAACACCCCCTCTTAAGATGAACTTAGGGAGAAGATAAAAAAACTAAGGACTAAATACATGAAAGAAAAGATGGGTCCTGACAACTAGGCCTGATGAGGTACCCAAGTACAAAAGAGTCTCTCACAAAATAGAGAAAAGGAGAAAACAAACCTCCCTACAAGAGAGAGAGAGAAAGAGTGAAGGACTAAGAAGCCTCCACAAAAGATGTCCCAAAAGAATAGGAACATGAAGAACTCCACTGAAGCATGAAGAAGCTTCAAACACTGTCAAAGATTGACTACTATAGTGCTAAAAGAAGAACCTCCTCTAAAACAAGATGAAGATCAGAATCAAGAAGACAAGAATCTGCATGAGTGCTCCCAATGACACTACTCAAATCAAATGGCAAACAAAGGCAAAACATCTAGAACTCGAAGATATAGATGGCATAGGTACCAAAAGTCTGAAGAACTGATCAAGTGAAAATAGGTCACCTCCACAAAAGGAATGTGAGAGTGTCCATATGGTAAATGCTACATCTCACCGAAATGCATGGGTAACCAACCATTGATGTACCACTACATCTTCCTAGTACATAGGAACAAATACTAGATACATAACTCACTCCAACGTGAAACCAAGGAAGCATTAGCACTAATAGTAGAAACCCCCCCATAATGCTGACAAGGGAGAGCCATGATAGGAACACTAAAACTCTGTGAAACCAAGAAGTGCATGCAGAAGAAATAGAAACACTAGAATGCACAAACATGAAAGTACCAGCAAATAAAAGGGTGTGCAAACCAAGGCACACATGCATGAGGCAAGAATCAACCCTCAATGGCACTTTATATCATAGTGTGAGTACAGTAAGGCACAAAATGATGTCCAAAATCTCAAGAATACATGTACAATGCTTAGACACTTTATTTTAGTTTCCTTTATTTCTAAAGTGTTTAAGGGAAGAGTTTTCTATTCTCTGATGTGTATATACAGAAAGCAAGAAAAAAACTCCCCCACAATACAAAAAAAAAACCCCAATGCAAATCTGAAAGTTGGAAAGAGAAAAAAAGAAAAAATCACTTCAGACAATTCCCTATGTACCTGGTAAATTTAATGATGAAAAAATCTATAGATCTAGAAAGAGAACTGGAATACCTTTCCAACACCTATTTGTTTTCAAAAAATGGAGTCCGTATGCAAAAGTTATGCCTCCAAAAGCACAGAAACAAAGATCTGACTTTGACTAGTAATTGTTGCAAGTATGTGTTGTTGACCCCTTTGACATTGGTTTTGGCATTGATTTCAAGTGTTTACATCGACATTAGAGTGACAGTACTTGGATACTTAAACTGTGGGGGTTAGTAAGTTGGTATATTGTATTGTATGATAGTGACAGTGGTTTGACTGGATAGTGGATAGGGTAAGCAGTTGATCACAGTGTTGTTACAATTTGTCATGTCTTCTTCTCTAATATTTGGTGTTTGCTTCAGTTACATACAAGGATGTCAAATCACAATGTAAGGTAAATTTATAAGGCATGGCATGATGGTACAGTTTGAGCATGTTGATTATTGATAATCCTGCGTGATTCTTATTCTCTGTCTCAGCATTTTATAAAGACTCAGAAGATATCATTTGAATATCTTTCCTTCTTGATATTGAGATGTGTTACATTTGGTTGAAGTTGTCAAACCTAAGGCATGATCTCTTTCCAAGGGGTTACACTTGCTCTTGTTATCATTTCATTGTTTATCCCTTAATATTTCTCTTGTATCTAAAGGAGGTTTCATATTGTTAAAAGATATTAAGGTTATCCTAAGGTTGTGTGAAGGAGATTATTATTTTCTAAATCACAAGATTGTTAATTTGTTTTATACAAAAATCAAATAGCAAAGTATATTGTCGGGCCACTTAAGTCATTAACCTGGCCAACAGGTTTTGGGCTTGTGTAGCAGGTAATTGTTGATGTTTTGTTTCTTTTGTCACCGAGACTAGCAGTCAAAAGGTGTATACAATGAAAAGTTTGTTTGAAGACTCATTTTGTAAAGTTAAACTTTGAGACATATATGCTCTTGACTTAGGGTTTCAATATTATGCAAGATTCAATCATGATGCTTGTGGATCTCTGGGATTTGACAAAGCTGAGCTATAGTGGGCTTTAACAAAGTGAGCTTGACAGTTATTGTTTCTTTCTTGGACCTCAAAGTCACAACAATTGTCAGCATTTTTCCAGGTGATATTATTCCTTTGTTGTTTCAATTAAAGGTTCTTTTTAATAGTTTTCTAAGCTATTAAAATGGGTGCATAGAATTGTTGTTTTTTGTTTTGAGATCGGGTTATTCACCAAGGTTATAAATCTGCAGAGTTTTATTTTTTGACTTGAGCTTTGGTTTCAGTTAGGAAGTCTTTGACTTTGAGTGGGGTTTGTTGTTTCATAAGCACTCTATTTTTTCTTTGTTGTTAAAAAGAAAGGAAAATAGTTATGAGTAAATTTTCTAGTAACGACATCAGTTGGGTCGAACACTAATGGGTTTCAAGCATAATGTACTCTTGTTTTCTCTTACTTCGGTTAAGGTTTTACCAAGATTTGTTTTGATGGCAAGATTATTTTTCAAGCATAAACTTCTAGGGTTTGAAAAAGAAATACCCACTAGGGTTTGGAAGGTCATACTTGGCACTTCATGCAAATTTTTGAATGCAGTTTTTTATTCTGTTGTAGTTAAGGTTTTTGTAACCACAGTTTGGAAAGGCATTATATGAATCATTTGATTAAAGTTTGAAATATTTTCAAAGGCATTGTGAAAGATTTTTACAAACTCAAGTTCTTGATAATGGGTCTATTCGACCACACTCTCTTGACAGTTACAGATTCAGTTGGAAACTACTTCAAACAATTTACTTACTCTTACAAGTTGTTTGATGAAAGAAACAAAGGACTATGAGTGTATAAAAAAGGCATGTAATGTAAACACTTGATGTGGTATTGATGATATTGTATTTACACTATCTTTGAGATAATAGCAGTGTGTTGTAATGCAAAAAAAATTCTGAGTTGATAAGTTTGTATGTGCACAGTTATAGTTTTATATTCTTGAGTCTCAAATAATGAGACTGTCAAGATCTAGATTGTAGAGAAACAGAGAAACCCTCTGTATTGTATATCTTTCATTTGATCTTTGAGAGTGTGTTGAATAAGATTATGTCAGTGAGACAAGTTTGATCTATAGCCAGTGAGGCATTTTGTAGCCAGTGAAGCTTATGTTGTCAGTGAGGCATTTTGTAGCCAGTGAGGCTTATGCTGCTAGTGAGGCTTATGTTGCCAATGAGGCATTTTGTAGTCAGTGAGACATAAAGGCCAGTGAGGCTCTATAATTGGTAGTTTTTCTGATTAAGCCAGTGAGGCATTTACTGAGTGGTTTTTTTGCCCCATGAGGGTTTTCCACTCCTGAAATCTTTGTGTTATGGTCTCATTTGATGCATGGTACATTTGTCCTTCATACTTGAATATTCTATCATTTATTGCATAGTATTTGATCTCTTTCATTACATCAGCATCATTACTTTCTATTTTTAAAAGAATTCAATTGAATTGTTTTTATCTACAACACTGATTCAAACCACCTCTCAGTTTTGTCTATACTCCAACATGTGCCTAATCAGTGTTGTCATTGATGCCAACATATCTGTGTTGTCATTGGTGTCAACTATGCTCCTATCTTGTTGCTTGCTTGTAATGAGTAAGATGCTTTGTATTTACTTATTTAAGTGATCTTGATGTTGAGGATACTGAGAAAATTAGCTCTTCTGATAGAAACAGTGAGTTATAGTGGAAACAATGTATTGCATACAGAAGAACAATTCAACAGATTGCTTTGCATTTCCTGTAGGATGAATATATTTGTCTGTGGATTGGAATTTATTTAGAGGTTTGTCTAAAGATGTTATATCCCAATTTTGAGCCTTCAGTATGAATATCTGAGTGAGTTATGTTTACCATAGTGAAAACTACTTTTCCTATATGTTTGGTGGTGACAGGGACAAAGTATTATGCTCCACATTCCTCCACATTAAAGTATTTTGATCTGCGATTCTAGAGTTAAGTCTGAGATGATGTTATGTGCCTTCAACTCAAATGGTTCATGATTTGGTGGTCCACAAGTGATCTTTTTCTTATAGTTCAGTAGCTGACAATGTTATTCTTGTGCTCCAGATTGAAGAGTCTTCTTAATAGAGTGATTAGAGATCGTGCGGTTGTTCCTGGTGATTACAATGTGCTTGTGGATGTCTCCTAATCATGTTCCTACTTCTAGATTGGTTTGCAAAGAGAAGTTTGGATCGTGAAAGAAGAATGTTCTTAGAAGACCTAGTGTGAACTCTAGTCTTGGCCGACTTGGTTGTTTTCACTATTTGCGGAGATGCATTGAAGATTGTAGAAGCGTGTTGTGGCATGGAAGATTCCATTTGAGTCTCAGCTAAGGCGTGGTGTGTGCATCATACTTCTCTACATCTTTCCTCAGCTAAATTTTATAATAGGTCTAGACCTATTTCTTTGTATTATTGTAATGCCGACCTTGGAGAATGTTCCAATGGTTGATGAATGTAATGCCGACCTTGATGTACATTCCAAGGTTGATGAATTGTATAAAAGCATGTAATAGAGTTGTGGAAAGGTAGTAGTGAGTGAATATGAAGAGAAAAGTGCGAAGGTGTGAAAGAGTAGAGCAGAGAAGTTATATTGTGCTTCAATGGAACTGAATCCTAGCATGGAGTAGATGCTACTTAATCAGTTCACCACTTTGGCAATGAGCCACCCCTTGGCAGTGAGCCACCCTTTGGCAGTGAGCTATTCTTTGCAATGAGCAATTTGGGCAGTAAGCCCTGTAGGCAGTGAGCCTCTATTTTTCGGTATTGTTATAACTCATATATTTTTGTAGGCTAACACCCACCGTGGTTTTTCCCTTTCAGGGTTTTCCGCATAAAAATATAGTGTCTACTATGTTGGATGTGTGATTGTGATTAAGTCTATGGTTTCATGCTTTCATGATTAAATTTGATTATTAGTAATTAAGTTGTTAATGGTTTGATATTCATATGAAGCTAAGTTTTTGTGACAACTGATTCACCTCCCCCTCTCAGTTGTCTGGTGTATTTCAACAGTAATAAATGCATCAAAATAGAAAAAACTAGGAAAAATCACCTGCATCACTAGATTGGGCTTGGAACCAGATTTCTGGCAATATTTCATTTTCAAAAATCTGAGTTCAGATGCAAAAGTTATGGCCAAAATACCAAAACTGCTCCAAAAGAGGTTTGGGGTGAAGCCTGGCGGTTAGGCTAGCCGCTAGCATTAACCGCTAGCGATTAACTGACTGTTGCACCTGTGAACTCCATTTTTTTAATTTTTATTTTGCATTTCATGTTGTACTAGGTCGTACGACCCAGAAATGAAAGAAAATTGCCTCCCGGAATCACTGTGTCTAATTTTGATGATTTTACAATCGATTTTGGGGTTTTTGGGTGCTTTGAATGCGATGGTGAGGTTTGTTTGGGCTGAAAATGCTCCAAAATTGTAGATACCCTTTGGATCTGTAAACCCTCGTAGATCAAGCACTGTATAACCAAATTTGATTAAACAAAGGTCAATCTTGACTATTTCGAACCTTTTGGACACAATGGTGAGGTCCAAATTGACTCAAGATGCACTAAAATGTCACTTTAATGCAATATCCCTCAAAAAATGAATAGGAAGCTATAGATCTAGAGCTCTGATACCATGTTGAAGTTGATAAACCAACCACACAGATCCTAATGAACACCTGCAAGGAAATAACCTATCACACAAAGGAGACCAAGAGGCACAATAATGGTGCTCTACAAACCTAAAGAAAAATGCATAAAGAATGAATAATTACAATAAGATCAATCCTTATAAAAGGAGATTGAAACCCTAAAAGTGAGAACCCTAAGATTAATAATAAATTATTAAAGTGCGTAAGTTTAGCTTAAGTGAAATAAAGTAAAGGTGACTTAATTAATTAATCAATATGATTAAATTAATTAAGTAATTAACCTATTGCTCTAACAATATCTAATGAAGAGTCCATTACATTCTCCATTCAATAAGAAAACCTCCAATTCCTAAGTCATTAGAGCAATGCACAAGTATCTCTAGAGTTCTTTTCTTTCATACATGACTAGTTACACATTAAAGATTCTAAGAAAAATAATTTACTCTACTTACTTAAATGAGATTCACAACTTCAATTATTGACCTATATAAAACAATTTCTAGTGTTGACAAAACATTCTAGATGATTGGAAATAAAATCTTTCTATTATCTTCTTTTAAACTCAAAATCTACCTCTTACCATTGTTAGCAACACAAGCACACAATAATATTAAACATAATATAATTAATGTATTTAAAAAGAAATATATTTAATTAAATAAATTTAAGAATAAGAATAAAATGAAATAATTGAATAGAAATAGCCTTAACATAAACCACCCAGTAGTAAATTTGTCATAACTTTCTTATTTCTTAGTGGAATTCTAAAATTCAAGTTTTTTTGGAAAGGAAAGAGTAAGGGGAATAAAACCCAGAAAACAATTATAAATCTTTTCTAAGATGAGGAGATAGTGTTTACTGTAATCATCCCTTTCCCTCAAATCCAGATTTAACCCAAACTTGATCATAAATCGAGAATGATTTGATTACTCAAAAGTATTCCCTATATTATAATGAATGATAGAAATAATAAAAGATAAAAGATCTGTTATATTGCTTTAATTTTGATATTCAAATTATATATATATGTCTGATCTAACAATTGTTCTTATAAACTAATCAACATAAAGATTTAATTTGACCCTCTTGCACTATAAGTATATTCTTGATTTAATCTAATTTTTGGATAAAACTAAATATATGAAAGATTATCTAATCATACCCATTCCAAGAAAAAAAATATGAAAATTCATCTAACACACTTATGTAATGAAACTAATTCATTTCAAACAAAGTAAACTACCAACAAAGCCCTAGATTTTCAATTTCTTCTACAACAATAATAGAAATGCCATATCTTTAAGAATACTTAATGAAATCTAAACCCGTAAAATATTCCAGAAAGATTAAATAAATATTCTCATAACCCAGAATCAATTTTACAATCCCTTTTCCATGCAGAGAGCAATTTATACAACATCAGCCGGGTTTACAATAGGGTTTTAGCATGGTTACAACAGTACTAAAATCATGATAGATTTTTTAATACTTAATGAAATTTAAAACTATAAGATGTTTCAGAAAGATGAAAACATGATTCTCAAAACCCAGAAACCTTTCTATAAAATAATTCCTATGAAAAGATAAATTTCATGAGACAACAAGTTTTCTTAAAAAATTTTAGAAAAATATTAACATAAATAATGGTGAGTTTTCAAGGAAATACCTCAAGAATTTAATTAATGAAGAATACCTCCAAATGCACATGAAGAGAGATTCCAAGATTCCTTAATGTGAGAGCTTCCATCTTATTTAGTTGTGCGCTTCCTTTCTTCTACCTAGGATTCTATTGTCCTCCCCATGAAATTCAGAAATTTTTCACCAAACAAGTCACATGGATGTACACTTTCTTTGCCTTATCAAAATGGATCTAATTCCCTTGAAGAATTATCTTCTACCTTAGCTATGGATATCCTCTTGATGACATGCAAAAATCCAAAATAAACTTGGGCTCTTCTCTTGTTTTCTCTTCTTGCTTGTGGCGTCCGTTTCTTTTCAAGAAATGTGATTGTTGGGATTTCCTTTTATTTCTTTTTCTTCATGACTTGGATGCTCGAAGACTCTTCAAGAGGAGAAGACTCTACAACTTCCAATCTCATCACCCATTTTCTTGTGAACTAAAAATACATTAAAACAACTCTAAAACATTTTTTTTGTGAATAAACAAGTACCCTACCCATAGGTGATTGACCTATGGTCTTAATTTTACCAAAAATAATGATAAAAGAGCTCTTATTCCCTTAACATACAAGAATAATTAATTTAAATCAATTAACTAAACCATATCAAGACCTTATTTCTAAATTCTAATCTCTTTATAACTTATATCATAATTTCATAAACAAATCTATCATATGCATAAGAGATTGTTAGTAAAGATTTGGCCCTACATGGATGCTCCTGCAACAAATAATTATACATAAAATTATTTCTGTAGTGTAATAGGATTACAAATATATTCAAATTAAATATATAATAATAATACTTACACAAATGCATGTGGAGGAAACATAATTGTAAACAAGGCACATAAAGTATTTGCATACCTAAATGAAGTAAATGATCAAAATGAAAATCTCATACTTTGTTTATATCCCAGATTCTCCTTTATCGTTAATGTCTCTTGATATTATTATAACTAAAATCCTTTCAAGAATTCTAATTGACAATAATAATTAGCATAATAATTTTGTGAAGATCAACTAGTCTAATAACATAAAATAAAAAGCTATACTCATAATTTAACTAAATAAGAAAACTTCGATATATCTACCAATAAAGTTATTAGATAGGATTTAGGCACCCTTACACCATGCTCCCATTGTATATTACACCTATCGGTGTAACTAGGAAATATATAAATATATATACCCTATCAACAATAAGCCTTATATAATTGCAAGGTTGAAACACATTTTCCCAACATATTAGATGGATGTCAAGTCAACATTTTTGCATGGGGATCTAGAGGAAGAAGTCTAAATTGAGCAACCTGATGGTTTTCAGTTATCAGAAGATCCAGACATGGTGTGCAGACTCAAGAAGGCATTGTAAGGTCTCAAGCAAGCACCTAGAGCTTGGTATGCTAGGTTGGACAAATACTTACTTCAACAAGGCTTCAAGAAAGGTATTATAGATAGCAATCTTTACATCAAGGAAGAAGGAGATATGATGGTAATAGTTGCAGTATATGTTGATGACATCATCTTTGGTGGAGATGATGATATGTGTAAGAGGTTTGCAGAGGAGATGCAAAAAGAGTTTGAGATGTCTATGATTGGTGAAAAGTCTTTCTTCCATGGACTTCAAATTGCTCAACTAGATGATGGTATCTTTATTTTCTCAGACTAAGTATGTAAGAGAGATGTTGAAGAAGTTTGGTATGGAAGATTTAAAACTAGTGAGTGTTGTTATATGGAACCTAATTAGACTTGGAGGTTAAATTTACCCCACTTTTATCGGTGCAGTTTGCCCCCAAATTATTTAACAGGGTCAAGGGGCAGTGCCCCTTGCGGGGGTTTGGGGGTAGCACCCCCAAGATGCTCCCGAAACTTCACATGGTTTTTTATTATTTTATAAAGGCGCCGGGAGTTTTTTTTTCATTGACCGACATAAAAAAACTCTATTTTGTAACCAACAAAAGTTGTGATAAAAATGGCTAAGGGTTAGGGTTTTCGTTGATGTATTGTAGCATTTTGCAGTGGTATTGAGTTGCAAGGATTGTTGGTTGTAATTGGTTTGATTTATTGGATAATAATATTGGACTCTCTATTGGTGGATGTAGCCCGAGTTTGGGTGAACCACGTTAAAACTTGTCTCTCGCTATTATTATTTCTGTGTATTTTTCATTCCTCTGTTTAATCTTTATTTGCATTTAATTGATATCTTCTATCGGCTAACCCTAACAGTGAGTACTCCTATGGTCACTGGATGTCATTTGAGCAAGGATGATGAATCCATGAAGGTTGATCAGACTTCCTATAGATCTATGATTGGAGGATTGTTGTACTTGATTGCTTCTAGACCTGATATTATGCATGCAATATGCGTGGTTGCCAAATATCAAGTCAATCCTAAGTAAATACATGAGAAGGCAGTGAAAAGACTATTCAGATACTTGAAGGGAACTCTAGATTATGGCTTATGGCATCCAAAAGGTAATGACTTTGATTTGAGTGCCTACTATGATGCTAATTGGGCTGGTTTTGTTGATGATAGAAGAAGTACAAGTGGTGGTGCTTTCTTTTTAGGAAGAAGATTGGTTTCATGGTAGGGCAAGAAGCAAGATTTAGTGTCCTTATCAACTATAGAGGCAAAGTATATTGCAGAAACATCCTTCTATACATAAGTGTTGTGGATGAAGTAAACCCTAAAGGATATAAAGGTGATGTAGGATGAGCCTATTCCTATTTTGTCTGACAATACAAGTCCTATTAATATTTCCAAGAATCCAGTGATGCATTATAGAACCAAGCATATAGCAATCAGGTATCACTTTTTGAGAGAGAAGGTTGTAGATAAGGAAGTAAGGTTGGAATATGTTCCAACAAAGGATTAAATTGCAAACATTTTCACAAAGGCTCTTGCAAAGGAAACTTTTGAAGATCTCTGACAAAGGTTAGGGGTAATTGTCCCTCCTTGCTAGATGCATAGTGGTGCATCTGTCTAGGGGGATTTCATGCTATATCTTTTTTCCTAGACTGATGGTAGCTACTCCTCAGGGGGAGCCTTGAGTTGTTTAAAGAAATAAGGTATGAAAATCAAAGGGGGAGAGAGAGAGAGAGAGAGAGAGAGAGAGAGAGAGAGAGAGAGAGAGAGAGAACATTAGGAGGAGAGGTTGTGTCCTAAAAGGAAGAAGCAGTTTCCCTTTGTCCTATTGCAAGTATGGGCCTAACTAGTGTTTTCATTGATGTCAACATAATCATGTTGCATTAATGAGAAGGATTGGATGAGCTGTGTGCTGAGGATATTGAGAAAATTAGTCTCAATCAGGAACAGTGAAAAACAGTGATGACAAGAAGGTAAAAGTCCACAATAGGTTGAGGATCAGAGGATGCAGTTTAAATGGTTTGTAGATATATGTCTTGAGATGCTCTAGCAACGTTTTTAGAGATCCGCATGAAGATTTGAAGAAGTTATGGTCTCTCAAGTAGAACCGGTTTTGGTAGGTGTTCAGTGGTGACAGAGTGACACAGATAGGTCCGGTGAGATCTGGAATTGAATTATCTCATTCTGCGGATTTAAGGGAGTGTTGAGGACGTCCCTGTGAAGTGTCAACTAGATTGGTTCATGGTTTGAAGGTCTGGAAGAGCCTATTCCTTTGTGACAATGATGACAGACTATGTTCTTGAAGCTCTGGACGAAGGAGAGAAGAATTCCAGTAGGCAGATGAAGTGCGAATGTTCTTGGTGATTCAGGGAAGGTTATGATGATCATTGGATCATGTCTAATTCATGTTGGTGGTCCGCAATGAAGTTAGAGTTTGCATTTGAAGAATAACCATCGGATATTGGTGTTCTTCTTGAGACTGACCGGATGTATTACACATCTTGCGGATGTTCTTGTAGGTGTTTGTCGACTTAGATGATTGTTCCTAAGTCGATGCCTTGTATAAATAAGGGATTGTGAAGTCATTCTAGTGTGTGTCTTGTGGTGATGAGTGTGTGGTAGCAAGGAGGAGTGCGAAAGGTAGAGCAGAAGTATTGGGCTTAAATGGAACTGATTCAAGCATGGTGAAGATGCTATTCTCCAGTTCATGAAGGTGATACTTATTTCTTTGTAGACAGTGTGTCTCTTGTAGGTAGTGAGCCTCTTGTGAGTAGTGTGCTCAGGCAGTGAGCCCTAATTGGCATGTGCCATTTTGTTCTTTCTATTCTTCTAATAGAGAATACTTTCTTGGGTTAATCACCCCGTGGTTTTTCCCTTAACCGGGTTTTCCACGTCAGAATCTTTGTGTCTTATGTGTTGATGAGTTTCTACTTTTGATTTGAATGCATTATGTTTCATGTTTAATATACTGCTAATCACCAAGAAGATTTAAGAGTGTAAATTGGAGAAAGTTTTGCACAACTGATTCACCCCCCCTCAGTTGTGTGCCCTAAGTCTAACAATTGGTATCAGAGCCAGGCTCCTCTAAAAAGAGCTTAACTGCTTGAGGAGATCCAGGATGTCATCTTACAAGAAGGATAGTCTGAAGTTTGATGGAACCAACTTTGCTCTTTGGAAAGGTCGCATGAAATGTCACTTGCAGTGTATGGGAATGGCGTACTGGTCCATCATTACAAAAGCGTATGTACCTCCACAGGGTGGTCCGACAACCCTAAATAAAATCACAGATGCTAAAAATAATCTACGGACCAAAGAGGCTCTTCTAAGCACATTATTTGACTTAGAGCTCTCAAATGTTATTAACCTACCAACTGCTTTTGAGATTTGGAATAAACTAGAACTTTTGCATGAAGGAGTCCAGTATGTTAAATGTGCAAGGTTACAAAGTCTAAAAGGGAAATTTGAAAAACTGAAGATGAGAGATGATGAAAATATTACTACTTTTATGCCAAGAGTAAATGAGCTGGTTTGTGGAATTAGAAATGCTGGTGGAGTCTTGGATGAAAATGAGATTGTTGGCAAAATTCTCAAATCCCTTCCTGCCTCTTAAAAAATCAAGGTTGCTGCCATTGATAAATTTAGAGCCCATACAACTGTCACAAGAGACCAATTGGCTGGCAAACTGGTTGCATTTGAAATGACCAAGTTTAGAAATGATCCCCCCAAGACTAAATCTGCATTCAAAGCCAGTGCCTCTATGAAAGGTAAACAAAGATTTGATCTGGGAGAGAAATCAAGGAAATTGTCATGGTATGAAAAAGCAAGAAAAGACCTAGAAGAAGAAGAAGTTGAAACTTCTCAACTTGAAGCCCTCATTGCAAAGAGACTGCCAAGAGGATCCAGTAATTATGAAGAAAAATTGCCTTTTAAGTGTTTTAACTGCAATAAGATTGGTCATTTTGCCTCAAGATGTCCGGAAAGATTTTCAAAGCCAAGTCCTAATAGATCAAGGTTCCAAAAGAATTGTTACTATGTTCATGAAGAAGATGATAATGAAGGAGTAACAGATGATGAATCAGAGACTAGAAACAAATCATGAAATGGATGGGTGTTTATTGCCATCAAGGAAGAAGAACCAATATCCTCTGTATCTGTCAATCATAAAGTTGTAGAAAGAGCTCTGGCTGCCCAAGTTGAAGAAAAGGATGATTGGGTCATTGACAGTGGTTGCTCTCACCATATGACAGGTGACAAAAATAAGTTCATAGATTTGGAAACATATGAAGGAGGAGTGGTGAAGTTTGGTGACAATTCTACTGGTAGAATCAGAGGAAGAGGAACTATTTCTTTTGATGGAAGAAACAAAACTGGTAATGTACTATATGTTGAAGGTTTGAAGCACAATCTTCTCAGTGTTGGATAGTTGGTGAACAAAGGCTATGATCTCCGATTCAAGGATGGAAAATGCAAAATCTTTGAAAGTTCTGAAATAGAGATTGCATCCAGTTGTCAAACTAAAGGTAATATCTTCCACTTGGTTGGTACTGGTAAAAGCTGCTTATTTGTTCAAGTTGATCAGAGTTGGTTATGGCATAGAAGGATGTGTCATGTGAATTTTGATAATATCATCAAGATAAGCAATATTCAGGCTGTAAGAGATCTTCCAAAGTTGGTAAAACCTACTAACAGCTTGTGCAAGGAATGTTAGTTGGGTAAGCTGAGCAGAGTCACATTCAAAAGAAAGGAACTGTCTTCTACCGGATTATTGGACTTAGCTCACACTGATCTTTGTGGTCTGGCAAGAACCAGGAGTATTTAAGGTGATAGATACTTCATGCTGCTAATAGATGACTATTCCCAGATGATGTGGGTAACTTTTCTGAAAGAGAAATCAGAAGCTTTTGAGAAATTCAAAATATTCAAGGCTATGGTAGAGAATGAAATCGGAATGAAGTTGAAATGTCTGAGGTCTGATAGAGGTGGAGAATTCACATCCGATGAGTTCTTAGAGTTCTATGAGAAACATGGAATAAAGAGACAGTTGTCTTCTCCTAGGACTCCACACCAGAATGGAGTAGTGGAAAGAAAGAACTGGACCATACAGGAAGCTTCTAGGACCATGATGATGGAAGCTAATGTTCCTCATATCTATTGGAGAGAAGCTGTCAGCACTGCAGTCTATACTCTCAATCGAGTTCAAGTCAGAAGCAATACTGGTAAGACTCCTTATGAACTTTGGTTTGGCATCACTCCTACTATAAGGTATTTAAGAGTGTTTGGTAACAAATGTTACATTAAAAGAGATGAAGATCTAGGCAAGTTTGATACTAGAAGTGATAAAGGAATTTTCTTGGGTTACTCCACTCAAAGCAAAGCATACTGATGTTACAATAAGAGACTAAGAAAGATGATAGAAAGTACAATGTGAAGGTTGATGAGGGAATAGAGAAACCCTCAAGGTTTTATGAATATGATGAAGATGATCAGAATGGTGTTCTGGTTCAAGGAGTTCAATCCTCTTCTAAAAGTCAGATTCAAACCAATCCAATAAATTAGGAAGAAGAGATAGGTCTGAATGAGCCTGATCAAGAAGTAGAAGTGGAAGAAACTCCCAAAGTTCCAAGGTATGTAAGACTGAACCACTCTGAAGGTCAGATCATAGGTGACAAAAGCAAAGGTGTGCAAACTAGAAGGAAAATTGCTCAAAATTTAGATGAATATTGTCTGATTTCAAAGATTGAACCTAAGAGAATAAATGAAGCCTACAATGATGAAAACTAGACCAAAGCAATGGAGGAAGAGTTGATGCAAATTGAGAAAAATCACACTTGGGGTCTTGTTCCAAGACCTAGAAACAAGAATGTGATTCGAACCAAATGGGTATTCTGGAACAAACTAAATGAAGTTGGTGAAGTAATCAGAAATAAAGCTAGATTGGTCTGCAAGGGCTACTCTCAAATAGAAGGAATTGATTTTGAAGAAACTTTTGCTCCGGTGGCAAGAATTGAAGCAGTCAGATTATTTCTTGCATTTGCTGCCTTCAAGGATTTTAAGGTGTATCAGATGGATGTCAAGTCTGCTTTCTTGAATGGTGACTTAGAAGAAGAAGTGTACATTGAACAACCGGATGGTTTTCTATTATCTGAGTATGGTAATATGGTCTACAAGTTGAAGAAGTCACTGTATGGACTAAAGCAAGCCCCAAGAGCCTGGTATGAAAGATTGGACAAACATCTTTT
Organism: Cunninghamia lanceolata; assembly: GCA_027924645.1. Classification (NCBI taxonomy): domain Eukaryota; kingdom Viridiplantae; phylum Streptophyta; class Pinopsida; order Cupressales; family Cupressaceae; genus Cunninghamia; species Cunninghamia lanceolata. The sequence continues at coordinate 2,995,979 of BSBN01000311.1, read as the reverse complement.
GAAGATTGGTTTCAACAAAGGTACTGCTGACAGTAATTTATATTTCAAAATTGATCATGAAAACATCTTGATTGTTGAAGTATTTGTTGATGATATCATTTTTGGAGGAAGAGACAGTATGTGTAAAACTTTTGCAAATCAAATGAAAAGTGAGTTTGAGATGTCAATGCTTGGTGAAATGAATTTCTTCTTGGGTCTGCAAATTACTCAAACAAAGAAAGGAATCTTCATTTCTCAGACCAAATATGTGAAAGAATTGTTGAGGAAATTTGGGATGGAAGATTCAAAGCCAATGAATACTCCCATGGCAACCGGATGTAAGTTGAGCAAAGATGATGACTCTCCTAAGGTAGACCAGACAAAGTACAAATCAATGATTGGAGGATTGTTGTATCTCACTCAAACTAGACCAGATATAATGCAGGCTGTTGGTCTTGTTGCTAGATTCTAGGCTGATCCCAGAGAATCTCATGTCATGGTAATCAAAAGGATTTTTAGGTATCTAAAAGGAATAGTTGGGTATGGTTTGTGGCATCCTAGAGATCATGATTTCTCTCTTCATGCATACATAGATGCAGATTGGGTAGGGGATGTGGATGACCGGAAGAGTACCAGTGGTGGAGCATTCTTTTTGGGAAAGAGATTGGTTTCTTGGCTAAGCAAGAAACAAGAGGCAATATCTCTGTCTACAACTGAAGCAGAATACATTGCAGCAACAAGTAGTTGCACTCAAGTTTTGTGGATGAAGCAGTTGCTAAGAGATATCAAAGTAGAGTATGAGGAGCCTATCACAATCTTCTGTGATAATTCAAGTGTAATAAATATATCTAAGAATCCGGTGCTGCATTCTAAGACTAAGCATATATCTATTAAATTTCACTTTCTGAGAGAGCAAGTGAACAAGGATGAAGTCAGACTGGAGTTTGTGCCTTCCAAGGATCAAATTGCAGCCATCTTTACTAAACCTCTTCCTAGGGACTCTTTTGAATATCTTAGGGAGAAGTTAGGGGTTATTGCCCCTTTGGTGATGAACTAAGATGCACTGAGGTGCATCAGTCCAATGGATATCATAGTCATATCTTGTGATCCGGATTGATGGGAGCTGGTACTTAGGGGGAGCAGCAGGTATGATTCTAAAGTATTGGAGTTGCAAGTATGAGCCCTTTGCCATTGATGTCAAAGGGGGAGAAAAGACATGTGAAAAACAAGTGGTTGTTGATCAAAGGGGGAGCAGTAAAGGAAGAGAAGACATGTGAATAGTTGTTGCTGATAGGGGGAGTTGTGACAGTAAGGAGAAGTTCTTGTCTTGATAGTTTTTCACATCATATGTTGCCATCAATGACAAAGGGGGAGATTGTTGCAAGTATGGGCCTAACCGGTGTTGTCATTGATGTCAACATACTCATATTGCATTAATGAGAAGGATTGGATGAGCTGTGTGTTGAGGATATTGAGAAAATTAGTCTCAATCAGGAATAGTGAAGAACAGTGATGACAAGAAGGTAAAAGTCCACAGTAGGTTGAGGATCAGAGGATGTGGTTTAAAGGGTTTGTAGATATATGTCTTGAGATGCTCCAGTAAAGTTTTTAGAGGTCCGCATGAAGATCTGAAGAAGTTATGGTCGCTCAAGTAGAACCGATTCCAGCAGGTGTTCAGTGGTGACAGATTGACACAGATAGGTCCGGTGAGATCCGGAATTGAATTATCTCATTCTGCAGATTTGAGGGAGTGTTGAGGATGTCCTTGTGAAGTGTCAACTAGATTGGTTTGTGGTTTGAAGGTCTGGAAGAGCCTATTCCTTTGTGACAGTGATGACAGACTGTGTTCTTGAAGCTCCGGATGAAGGAGAGAAGAATTCCAGTAGGCAGATGAAGTGTGGATGTTCTTGGTGATTCAAGGAAGGTTATGATGATCGTTGGATCATGTCTAGTTCATGTTGGTGGTCCGCATTGAAGTTAGAGTTTGCATTTGAAGAATAACCACCAGATATTGGTGTTCTTCTTGAGATTGGCCAACCGGATGTATTACATGTCTTGCGAATGTTCTTGTAGGTGTTTTCTGACTTAGATGATTGTTCCTAAGTTGATGCCTTGTATAAATAAGGGATTGTGAAGTCATTCCAGTGTGTGTCTTGTGGTGATGAGTGTGTGGTAGCGAGGAGGAGTGCGAAAGCCAGAGCAAAAGTATTAGGCTTAAATGGAACTGATTCAAGCATGGTGAAGATGCTATTCTCTAGTTCATGAAGGTGATACTTATTTCTTTGTAGACAGTGTGTCTCTTGTAGGCAGTGAGCCTCTTGTGAGTAGTGTGCTCGGGCAGTGAGCCCTAATTGGCATGTGCAATTTTGTTCTTTCTATTCTTCTAATAGAGAATACTTTCTTGGGTTAATCACCCCGTGGTTTTTCCCTTAACCGGGTTTTCCACATCAAAATCTTGGTGTCTTATGTGTTGATGAGTTTCTACTTTTGATTTGAATGCATTATGTTTCATGTTTAATATACTGCTAATCACCAAGAAGATTTAAGAGTGTAAATTGGAGAAAGTTTTGCACAGCTAATTCACCCCCCCTCTCAGTTGTTTGCCCTAAGTCTAACATGTCCTTGATGTCAAAGGGGGAGAGAGAGAAATGTATATCTAAGGGGGAGTATGTGTTGCCATCAATTACAAAGGGGAAGATTGTTGGCAATATGTGTTGTCATTGTGTTGTCATTAATGCCAACACTTAGAGTAAGGTCAGCACTTAGTTTGTGATGATGATATATCAGTATGGTAACAAAGATGCAATGAGATACAGTGATGTTCCTAAGGTTCATAGTGGGTTTTTGATCTTCATGGTTGGATGTCATGTTTGGATTAATGTCAAGACAAGGTATATTAAGCATTCTTGTGGCCAGCAAAGTAGTGAGATGCAATGATGTTCCCAATGTTCATGGTAGGATGTCATGTCCTAGTCAAGTTGTTGGTCAGGAAAGATGAGTTCATGATGAAATATTAACATGGGAATTAGAAGCACTAAGATGAATGATGATACGTTAAGCTATGCTGAGGATGAGAAGATTCTGTTGAGGACCTATGGCATGGTTCATGACCCTTCCTGTTGTTTCCAAGGATGTATGTGTTGTTACATGAAGATTTTGGCTTTTGGATGTTGGTGAAAGTTTTTGCTATAGGAAGATTGCTTTGAAGACTGTCTGGGAGAACGCTCCACATTTTCCTTCTGTTAGTGGTTATCCTCTACAGATTGGAAGATAGCTTCATAGAGTGTCAAATAATGTATGTTCCAAGTTTCATGGTGTTTGGATTACCGAAAGAGTGTTTTGTAGTTGAAAATTTGAATACAATGTTGGTTCTAAAGAAGATATTCACTATACTGCAATGTTTGGCTTTGCATTCCTCCACATTTGAACATGATGTCTTGCAATTCAGAAGTTAAGCTCAGTGACTTGTGAAGGTGTTATTTCCAAAGTTTCAAGTCTCTACACCTTCTGCAATAAAAGTTATAAGTGGTAGAGTTCCAGTCCATATTCTGTCTAAGAAAAGTTGTGTTGAAAGCTTGAAGAAATGCTATGCATCTCTTTGGAAGAGAAGAATTTCCTATGATGTTTTGAACATGTTTAGAGATGTGTCTTACATGCATTGTTGCAATCTCAGAAGGTTTAGTACTCCTCAAGGTCAGTTTCTCAATGACAGTGTGTTATAATGTGTTCCAGATGGCTGTTTGATCTTAGTGTGCATGTTTTAAGGTATGTGGCATAATGCTTTTGTTGTGTGGAGTTAGAGGTGTATCTAAAGGTATTGTTTGAGTCATGAAGACTCATCTGGAAGAATTTCATGAAGATTTTTTTTTGGTTCCAATACTGCACATGGTTTTCAAGTGGTGGTGACCGTTATACTTCAAATTTCATGTCTTCTTGCTTAAGGCCATCCTATTTCAAATGAGAGATGTGTGTGGAGGTGATTCCTTGATGAATTTTGTTGTGAATGATGTTTAGGACCAGACTAAGCATGTATTAGGATCTGCAAGGCATGTGTTTTCTCCTGGAGTAGTGTGTTGTTCATGATAGGGCTTTCCCTATGCATGTTTCATGTTGTGTGATCTCTGGCTGACATGTGAAATGTAATATTCTTGTTGTATTGGTTGACTTGTAATGAAAATTAATGTAATGTCATGTATATATTGTAAACCTAGTTGATCTAGGTAAGGTATGATTGCGAAAATAAAAATTTGAAAGTGTGAAGAACAAAATATGAAAATCATATGCATTGTGATGTCTGACCGAAGGAGAAAGAGAAGATGTGTTAGAAGTTGTCCTGATTCATCTTGAAGACATTTTTGTGATAGGAGGGAAGTGAAGAGTGTGCCTAATTAATTTAATCATCAGAATAAGTAGAATTGCAATCATCAAAGTGTGAGCTTCAATGCTAGTTTTTAGGCAGTAGGACTGTCATATTGTAATCTTTTTTGAGTTTGTTCTCAATTCAAGGAGTAGTTTCTTCCTTGGGAGTGACCCTAAAACAAATTTTTTAGCGAGTTGTAGCTTCCTTGGGAGTGACCCTAAATCAAAGTTTTCAGGGAGTAGTAGCTTCCTTGGGTTGTAGCCCTAAAACAAAGTTGTAATTTTGAGTTTTATATATTTTGAGTTAGTCCTCACCATGGTTTTTCCCTTCTTGGATTTTCCACGTATATCTAGTGTTATGTGTTGATGTGCATTGTGTTAATCTTTCATGTTTATGTTGATGTTGTAATGCTTAAGTTTTGATCTAATGTAGGAGCATTCGGGCGGACTGGCAATTGGCATCACCCAAAAATATTTTTAGGTTTGGTTTTTAGTTTTGATTTGGCTTGGTGGTCATTGGCATCTCTCAGCATCACAGAACTTCAAAGTTGGCACAAAATTGCAAGAATCAAACTTCCGCCGGTTCACAGTTTCGACACTCTGTAGGCAATTTTGTAAAATTTATTCCCAAACATCCATAAGAGCTAGAGTAGAATCCTTTTGTAGGGACATTCTTGAAGGTACCATTCACAATGTGAAAAAGGAATCAAAGTCATATATTTCACTATTTGGGAGAAATTAATGCCAAAAATTTGTGTTTTTAGAGCCGAAAGTGTGTCGCCAGTTTACGAAAATTTTAAAATTTTAAAATTTCTGAGAGCTGGAGTGAAATCCTTTTGCTGAGGACTTGAGGGGGTCATAACACACCTTTGGGCAAATTTTCATTCAATTCAAAGAAATTTGAATTTTCTCATCTGCCGACACTCGACTCTGCCAATTGATATAGTCACACAAAATGGATTTTTCAATGCAAGTGGGGCAACCTATTTTCAATGCCCAAATTAGGCATAAAAGGCATATTTAACAACAACTAATGAAGTGTCATTTCTAGTGTTTACATCATTCATAAAACATAAATATTAAAGGTTGTATAAAAGTGCCTTAGGAGACTTTTCAAAGAGGTTTAAATAATTTAAAAATATTTACATAAGGAAACCTCAATGCCTCTTTAGAGACTTCTCCATAATGGCATTTGAAGCATCATTTAAAAAAAAAACACTTCTGTTTGTGAATAAAAATTGGTGAAGATGGAAAGCCAAGCATTGCTGATTGGTGAAGTGCTTAAAAGAGAATGTGATTGCTGATTTGAAATAGATTTCTTAGGCAAAGTTTGAGGAGAGATCTTGGCCCATGTGAGGGGCTTGAGGAGAGTTGTGAGAGGGTAGAAGAAAGAACAAAGTTTCTAAAATTTTAGAGGCCGTTGAGAGGCCAATGTTGTAAATAAAATTGTTGCAGATTTGTAGCTTCATTGTAGTTACAATATAACTTAATTTTGTGTTTTGCAATCTGCTAATTTTCTTGTGTTGTGAGTTTGTGTTTCAGCAAGAGAGGTGATTCCTCTTGCATCAAATGGTATCAGAGCTAGAGGTCTTGAGCATGTAGAGTCTACACCAAGACCTGTGGGTAGAGAGTGCAGTTGTGTTGAAGAGATTGAGAGAATTGTTGCAGGTGTGAGAGGAGTCCTGAGCAATTGAGAGCTTGGAAGCTTTGAAGAATTGATTATGTGTTTTGTGCAGGTTGCAGGTTGAGGTTTTGTGAAAAGTGTTCGAAAAAATATCTTGGAAGCCAAGAGAATGTTTTTTGATGAAGAAAGAATTTTTGAAGCCACAAAAAGAGAAGCAAGAGCCCATCCAAAGAAGCAATGTGTTTCAAACTATTTGCAAGTCAGGTGGAAAGTGCTGTAGAGTGGTCATGGACAGCAGTAGCATAGATAATTTGGTGTCATTAGAGATGGTCAAGAAGCTAAAATTGAAGAGAAGAAAGCATCCAAACCCTTATAGTATTTCATGGTTGCAAGGAGATCGTCAGATATGGGTAAGTGAACAATGTATTGTTGATTTTCAGATTCACAGATATAAGGATGAGATTGTATGTGATATAGTACCTATGGATATATGCCATGTTCTGTTGGGTCGACCATGGCTCTATGATAGAGAAGTTATACATAATGGCAAAGAAAATACATATAGCATAATAAAGGATGGAAAAGAGTATGTTTTTAGTCCATTACAGGGTAAAGAAGAGGAAGTGGCGAAAGAAGTTGCAGCAGTATGCCCTAATGGAGGCATAGAAAAAGAGGTTGAAAAAGAAGAGGAAAGTTCAACAGTGGCTGAGGATAAAGAAGAAAGAGAAGAGGATATGGTAGAGGTTTTTGAGGATGAAAAGAAAAAGGATATAATTGTAGATGAAGATGGTGAGATCGCAACAGAGATTGAGGAGCAATGTAATGTTGTAGCAGTTGAAGAGGATAATGTATAGCAGTTGTGAGTCCTTTAGAGGACATGATGGTGGTGGTAGCAGTGGCTGGTGAATATGAAAAAGTTGTGGTGGAGTATGAGCAAGATGTTGTCACAGCGGCAAAGGAGGAAGAGGTAAAAATTAGTTTTCTTGAATCTTGTATTGTAGATTCAAATGAGATGATGAATGTGAAAAAAGAAGTGAATGTATAAATGGTATAGATGAATATTGTTAGTACAAGGTTATATGCAGTTGTTATGTCGAATGGTGAAGTTGTAGGTGCAGATTTGTATGTTGATGCTGCAGGTTGTGATGAGGGATTTTGGTGGAAGGAGGTCGGATGATGGTGGGTTGGATCCCATGAAGGAGGTGAGGAGAGTAGAGAGTATTTGGAGGAGGAGGTTAGGCTGTGGTGGACATGAGTCCATGAGAGGAAGGAGGAAGAAGGTGCACATTTGGTGGAGGAGGACGACAAGTGTCTCGACTAAGTGCTGGAAGAGGTGGAGGAAGAAATTATTTCTGTCTAATTCAACAATGGAGTTTTATTGCGGGTTGTTTTCAACCTGGAAGAGTAGTCCCACTACTCAACTCCATTTCATGAGTCCTACTCACAAAATTTTCCTAAACAACGTGTCTAATGCAAGAGCACCGGGCAGACTAGCAATCGGCATCACGCAAAAACATTTTCAGGTTTAGTTTTTAGTTTTGATTTGGTTTGGTGGTCATTGGCATCTCTCAGCATCACAGAACTTCAAAGTTGGCACAAAATTGTAAGAATCAAACTTCCGTCGATTTGCAATTTCGACACTTCGTAGGCAATTTTGTAAAATTTATACACAAACATCCATAAGAGCTAGAGTAGAATCCTTTTGTAGGGGCATTCTTGGAGGTACCATGCCCAATATGCAAAAATAATTGAAGCCATATCTTTCACTGTTTGGGAGAAATTAATGCCAAAAATTTGTATTTTTAGAGCTGAAAGTGTGTCACCAGTTTACGAAAAGTTAAAAATTTTAAAATTTATGAGAGCTGGAGTGAAATCCTTTTACCAAGGACTTGAGGGGGTCATAACACACCTTTGGGCAAATTTTTATTTAATTCAGAGAACTTTGAATTTTCTTGTCTGTCGACACCTGACTTCGCCAATTGATACAATCACGCAAAATAGATTTTTCAATGCATGTGGGGCAACCTATTTTCAATGCCCAAATTAGGCATAAAAGACATTTAATAGTAGCTAATTAAGTGTCATTTCTAGTGTTTACATCATCCATAAAACATAAATATTAAATGTTGTATAAAAGCGCCTTAGAAGACTTTTCAAAGAGGTTTAAATAATTTAAAAATATTTACATAAGGAAACCTCAATGGATCTTTAGAGGCTTCTCCATAATGGAATTTAAAGCGTCATTTAAAAAAAAATAAACACTTCTATTTGTGAATAAAAATTGGTGAAGATGGAAAGCCAAGCATTGCTAATCGGTGAAGTGCTTAAAAGAGAATGTGATTGTTGATTTGAAATAGATTTCTCAGGCAGAGTTTGAGGAGAGATCTTAGCCCATGTGAGGGGCTTGATGAGAGTTGTGAGAGGGTAGAAGAAAGAACAAAGTTTCTAAAATTTGAGAGGCCATTGAGAGGCCAATGTTGTAAATAAAATTGTTGCAGATTTGTAGCTTCATTGTAGTTATAATAAAACTTAATTTTTTGTTTTGCAATATGTTAATTTTCTTGTGTTGTGAGTTTGTGTTTTTAGTAAGAGAGGTGAGTCCTCTTGCATCATAATATGCCCCAGAGGTCTTGAAGTTTGATTGGATACTGATTCAGTCCCCCTTTAGTATCCCGGTGTGATGCAGTCAAGGTAGGAGGGTCCAGTGAGGGACTGTCCAGCCTTGCAGCCTAATCAATTATCACCATGATCATAAAGAATATGGAACGGAAGCCAACAATTAATTAACAGAAAGATAACATATATTCATGAACACATAACACAAGATATATCCTGGGAAAACCCTAATAGGGAAAAACTCAGCCTTCAAAGCTCATTCTTCATATATTATAACTTCAAATCGAATTACATATGCCTCAAGGGCTTTACAGATGCTAGGCCGCAGCCCAGGGATTGCAAAAGATTCATACGATAATATTCTTTCATGATTTCTTTCTTCTACATCTCAATTCTCTGTTCTGCAACTCACACTAGTAGAAAAATAGAAATAAATGACTAAAAAAACTACCAAAAATTGGTTATGTGATCAGTAGTTTGGTCACGTGACCATTGGTAGTTTATTGTCGGTTATTTATCTCATGACCAAATTTATGACCAAAAAAATTTTAGTCATTAATTTGGTAGTAAAATTTGTTAGTATATTTAGTCATAAATTTGGTAGTATATTTAGTCTTTAATTTGGTAGTATATTTAGTTATAAATTTGGTAGTATATTTAGTCATCAATTTGGTAGTATATTTAGTCACATGACCATTGGTAGTTTATTGCTAGTCATTTATCTCGCTACCAAATTTATGACTAAACAAATTTTAGTCATTAATTTGGTAGTATATTTAGTCAACAATTTGGTAGTATATTTAGTCATCAATTTGGTAGTACATATATTTAGTCATTGTAATCATTTAGTCATTGATTGTTGTTAACTGGTCATTTATTTAGTCATGGTAGTCATTTTTATTTACTGGTTTCCATTAATTGGTACTAAATTAGTCATGATATGAATAATTTATTAAATACCATAAATTTTATAATGCAGAAAAAACATATTATTAAATTTGAATTAAAACATAAAAGCAAATAAATTTGGAAAACTATATATTTTATGATGCTGCCAAGTAAAGATTGATAAATTTGAGCCAACACTTTCTATTTGAGAATCAGCCAATAAGAAAATGAAACAAGACAAAGCAAAGTGGCAATAAATATTTTTTTGTATTGGAATAATGCAGGAAAATAATTACAAATAATAAAAAAGAAGCCTTTACAAAAAACCAATTCTGAAGAGCATTGAAAAACTTTTAGTTGGTTTAGGTCATGCAAAAGTTGTCTATATCATAGGGTTAAGAGTATATCAAAAGCTTAACTACTGTAATATACTCAAACTTTGGGCTGTTGGAATTAGAGCGGACAACTGAGAGGGGGGTGAATCAGTTGTCACACAAAATAAACTTTTTTTGCTTTTAACCTTCTTTATTTACTTATTATCAGATTAAAGATAAAAACATTAAACATAGATCAACAACATATGAGAAGAAACATAATCAACACACTTGACAACAAAATTTAGATGTGGAAACCCAGTTAAGGGAAAAACCACGGCGGGGGTTAACCCACAAAGATTTGGACCCTATTAAAAGTACTTTAGAAAAGTAGAAGGCACATGACTTCAGGCGCACTACCCAGAGCTCACTGCTCAAAAGAGAGGCTCATTGCCTACAAAATTTATTTAGAATAGAAAGGATTAACTAAGAAATAACATCTACTTCATGCCTGATTCAGTTTCAATGAATGCTCACAAAACTTCTTCTTTGCCCTAAATTCTTCTTCACTGACTTTTTCACTCTACACTGCTCTCACTCATTTTCTTCTCTAGCTTTGCTTCTGATTCTTTATACGGATTTAATTTGTTTTACTCAAGGATGATTTTTAACAATTCTTCAACAAGTATTTATACACTTCATTAACCTTGGAATGATCAACAAGGTCAGCTAAACTTAATGCAGATCTTTACACTGTCAGCCAAACATAGATGAGACTTAAATCTTCCTCTACTAACACACCACACTTCATAAAATGATCTTTAGATCATCTGCAACACGCTAGGAACATCCAGTCGGCCAAGACTGGGAAGAACATCAACTTCAAAGAGGAAATCTTCAATAACAAGCTCAAAATCCAATGCAGACCTCCAACATAGTAGCCACACGATCTAAAGACCTTTACAAACACATTAAATTCAACAACAACATCCACTCTAAACCAAATAACCAAAATCATTTGTATCTTCCTCTAGAACCTCAAGAACATTGTCTGCCATGACTGTCAAACTAGAAGCATGGCTTACAGACCTCCAAACCATGAACCATTGGAGTTGATGATACACACTAACTTCCCAAACATGTCTTGAGATCCACAAATCATAATATTTCACTGTGGAGCAATCCGAACCAACTTACTGTCACTCTGTCTCTTCTAAATACTACAAGATCTGGTTCTACTCAGATGACCATAACTTCTTCAAATCTTCATGCAGACTTCTCAATTCTTAACTGGAACAATATCTGACAATCCTCTACACAACCATAAGGTCCGTGAACATTGACTCTTCATTAATTTTCTTAATATCCTCAACATTCCAGTCTCCTGAACAGGCAACAAAATAAGGCACAGTTGACACCAATGACAACAAGAATATGTTGACATCAATGACAACATTGCTTAGGCACATATTTGCAATAATCTCCCCCTTTGTCATTGATGGCAACATATGTTGTGAAAAATTGATTCAACCATCAAGACAAGAACTTCTCCCCCTGACTTCTGCAACCACTTCCTTCATTGCTCCCCCTATCATCAGAAATTAGTTTTTCACATGTCTTCTCTCCCCCTTTGACATCAATGGAAAAGGGCACATATTTGTAATCTTTACTCCCCCTTTTTATTTCAGACTGATCTCCAACATTTGCATACTGACTACTCCTTAGAGTAGTATTTTCTCAACATCAATCCGGATCTCAAGATATGACTGAGAATTCCACCGGACTGATGCACCTCAGTGCATCTTAGTTTTGATTTGGAGGGGTAATAACCCCTAACTTCTCTTTGAGATACTCAAAGGTATCCTTGGGAAGAGGTTTAGTGAAGATATCTACAATCTAATCTTTGGAAGACACAAACTCCAACTTGACTTCATTCTCATTTACCTTCTCTCTCAAGAAATGAAACTTGATAGATATATGCTTTGTCTTTGAATGCAACACTGGATTCTTTGAGATGCTTATTGCACTAGAATTATCACAAAAGATTGTGACTGGCTCCTCAAACACATTTCTGATGTCCTTCAACATTTGCTTCATCCACAGAACCTGAGTACAATTATTTGCTCCTGCTATATATTCTGCTTCTGTAGTAGATAGAGATATTGCCTCTTATTTTTTGCTTATCCAAGAGACCAATCTTCTTCCCAAGAAAAATGTACCACCACTAGTACTTTTTCTGTCATCCACATCTCCTACCCAATCAACATCTGTATATGCATGAAGAGTGAAATCATTGTCCTTTGGATACCACAATCCATAATCAATTGTCCCCTTGAGATATCTGAAAATTCTTTTGACTGCCACAATGTGGGATTCTTTTGGATCAACTTGAAATCTAACAACAAGTCCAATGGCATTCATGATGTAAGGTCTAGTCCGAGTCAGATAGAGCAATCCTCCAATCATTGATCTATACCTTTTCTGATTTTCCTTGGGGAAGTAATCATCTTTACTTAACTTGCATCCAGTTATCATAGGTGTACCTACTGGATTTGAATTTTCCATTCCAAACTTCTTCAGCAATTCTTTCATATACTTGGACTGAGATATAAAGATACCTTTATCTGACTGAACAATTTGCAGACCTAGGAAGAAATTCATTTCTCCCAACATTGACATCTCAAATTCACTTTTCATCTGATCAACAAATGCTTTGCACATACATTCATTTCCATCAAAAATGATATCATCAACAAAGACCTCAACAATCAAGATGTCCTCATGATTAATCTTGAAGTAAAGATTACTATCAACAGTACCTTTACTAAAACCTATCTTAAGCAAATATTTATCCAATCTTGCATACTAGGCTCTTGGAGCTTGCTTGAATCCATACAAGGTGTTTGTTAGTCTACAAACCATATCTCCCTGATCAGACAACTGAAATCCTTCTGGTTGCTCAATGTAGACTTCTTCCTCCAAATCTCCATTCAGGAATGCTAATTTGACATCCATCTGATACACTTTAAAATCTCTGAAAGCAACAAATGCAAGAAACAATCTAACTACCTCTATTCTTGCCACCAAAGCAAAAGTTTCTTCAAAATCAATTCCTTCCACTTGAGAATAGCCTTTGCATACAAACCTTGCTTTGTTTCTTACAACTTCACCATCTTCATTTAGTTTATTTTAGAAGACCCATTTAGTTCCAATCACATTTTTGTCTTCAGGTCTAAGAACAAGATCCCAAGTGTAGTTCTTTTCAATTTGCATCAATTCTTCTTCCATTGGTTTTACCCAGTTTTCATCATTGTAGGCTTCACTTACTGATTTAGGTTCAATCTTTGAAATCAAACAAATCTCTTCTTGATCTTCAACAACTCTTCTCCTAGTTTGAACACCTTTATTTCTATCTCCTATGATTTGATCTTCAGGATGATTCATTCTTACATACCTGGGGGTTTTGGGAATTACTTGAACTTCTATTTCTTGAGCTTGTTCCTCAACATCTGTATTATTTTCTTGAGTTCCTGGAGTTTCTAGATTAATCTAAATCTAAGTCAGAGTTTGAACTAACCTTCCTTGACTTTGACTTTCATCTTGATCATCTGAATCATATCTGAAGAAACCTGGAATGTCCTTCCTTGCTCTCATCAACTCTAACATTATCACTTTCAACAATCTTTTTCAACCTCTTCTTAAAGCACTGATAAGCCTTACTTTGACTAGAGTACCCCAAAAATATTCCCGCATCACTTCTTGTATCAAATTTGCCTAAATCCCAATCTCTTTTGATATAGCATTTACTACCAAAAACTCTGAAATATCTCACAGTAGGAGGATGACCAAACCATAGTTCATAAGGGGTTAAGTACCAGAATTGACTTTGATCTGCACCTGGTTAAGAGTGTAGACAATAGTACTTATAGCTTCTCTCCAATAAACTTGAGGAACATTTGTTTATATCATCATGGTCCTGGCAGCTTCTTGAATGGTCTGATTCTTTCTCCACAACTCCATTTTGTTAGGGAGTCCTATGAGCAGATAACTATCTTTTTATGCCATGCTTTTCATAGAAAGCATCAAACTCACTGGAAGTAAATTCTCCACCTCTGTCAGATCTCAAACATTTCAATTTTTCACCAATCTCATTTTCCACCATCACTTTGAACACCTTAAATTTGTCAAGAGCTTCTAATTTTTCTTTTAGGAAAGTTACCCACATCATCCTGGAGTAATCATCAATCAACAACATGAAATATCTATCTCCTTGCACACTCCTAATTCTAGCAGGACCACAAAGATCAGTATGTACCAGTTCCAATTGTCCACTTGAAGATTGTTCCTTACTTTTGAATGAAATATTGCTTTGTTTCCCCAATTGACATTCTCTACACATGCTATTAGGTTTCACAAGTTTTGGAAGATCTCTTACAACTTGAGTGGTACTTATTTTGACAAAGTTATCAAAATTCACATGACTCATCCTCCTATGCACAATCAACTTTGATCTATCTGGGCAATCAAAGAACTTTTACTAGAACTACTTAAATGAAAAATGTTACCTCTAGTTTGAGTACTGAATGCAATTTCAGTTTCAGAGCTCTCTAAGATTCTACTTTTTCCATCCTTGAATTGAAGATCATAACCTTTGTCAACCAACTGTCCAACACTGAGAAGATTATGTTTCAATCCTTCCACATACAGAACATCATTGGTGCTATTCTTACCATCAAAATAGATGGATCCTTTGCCACGGATTCTACCAGCTAAGTTATCTCCAAATTTCACAAGCGATCCTTCATAATTTTCAAAATTCACAAACTTACTCTTGTCTCCAGTCATATGATGAGAACATCCACTATCAATCACCCATTCATCTTTCTCAATAACCTGAGAAGCCAAGGAACTTTCCATATTTGCATAGCTAGTAGATTTAGTAGACACTGGATTTTCTTCTTTGATGGTAATGAACTCCCAATCATTTTCAAAGGAACCTCCATGATCAGATTCATCATCTGTGACTCCTCCAGCTTCTTGGACATAGTAACATTTGTTCGTATTTTTGTATCTGTTAGGGTTTGGTTTTGAAAACCTCTCTGGATATCTTGAGGCAAAATGACCAATCTTATTACAAGAAAAACATTTGAGTGGCAATTTTCCTTCATACTTACCGGATCCTCTTGGCAATCTTTTGGCAAGAAGAGCTTCAAGATCTATAATTTCAATTTCAATATCTTCAAGATCCTTCCTTGTCTTCACAAATCTATTTGATCTTGTAGAAGAGCTTTCACCTGGATCATATCTTTGTTTTCCATATACACTGGCCTTAAATGTAGATTCAAAATTGGGAAGAGAATCACCAAACTCAGTTAATTCAAAACCTAAAATTTTGCCAACCAGTTAATCTCTTGTAACTTCTAAGACAGTCATAATCTCCTCTATAGCAGCAAACTTATGTTTGTATGAATCAGGTAAATATCTGAGCAGTTTTGATACAATCTCTAATTCTTCCAAAGTTCCACCAGCACACCTGATACCACACACAAGTTCATTTATCTTTTGCATGTAGATTGTGATGTTTTCATTTTCACTCATCCTCAGAGTTTCAAATTTTCCTCTTAGACTTTGTAGCTTGGCACATTTGACAAATTTATCACCTTCATACAGATTCTACAACTATTTCTAGATTTCGTGAGCAGTTTTTCGACCAAAGACATTTGTCATTTTTGAATCAGTCAAGGCACTCAACAAGACTTCTTTATCTCGAAGGTTATTTGCAGCATCTTTGAGTTGATATGGAGTTGAAGTACCTTTCTCTGGAGGTTTATACTCAACACTGGTTATCACCCAATAGGCATTGCCCATGCATTGCAAATGGCACTCCATGTGATTCTTCCAAATAGAATAATTTGTTCCATCAAATCTCAGATTATCCTTCTTGTATTGGGAAGAGACACATTGTGGCTTCATGATTGTTGTCATTAATGGCAACAAAGTTCATCCCACACATCCGCAGGACATGGTGTGCCTTTACCGGAAGTCAGATTGAAGAGTGTTGTGGTCCGGTAAGCAAGAACAGAGCATGTGGCAAGGTCCGACAGTTAGGTTTAGATTTCTCAGAGGAAGTATCTTAGTAAAGTGTGGACTTGGGGAAGTCAAGAGGTGTACTTTGACTGATACATTCCAGAGATTGAGCCTCTAGTGATGAAAGAGTGAAAAGATATGAGCACCTAAGTAATGGGTTCCTGTTTGGCAGAGTTGACAGAGGAAGAACTGACTGGCAGAGCATCAGACCTTCCGGATGAGTTATTGATGGTGATCAAGTTTCTTAAGGTATCATTCATGATTGACTGACATGATTGATGACTTCTATAAACATCTCCTTGATACACATCACTTGATAAGTAAGGATTCAGCTGATAGATCAGAGTTTGGGAAAATATTGACTATTCCTGATGCCGATAGAAAGGTGTTGAAATCATTGGTGTGGATATATATACCAGATGGATTTGGATGTGAAGGTGTGTGTTGTGTGTTGTGAAGTGTGAAGAAAAGCAGAAGGGTAGTGTGAAGACAGTAAGACAGGTCCGGTATGTGATAGGACATCAGCACCAAAGAAGAGGAAGAATGAAGTGCAGTAGATCAGTGTATTGAGCCTAACCAGAACTGAACCTCAGCATATGTGGATGCTTCTCATCAGTTCAAGTTTCTTGTTACTCTCTTTATAACTTGTAGACCGTGAGTCTCTTGTAGGCAGTGAGCCTCTTGTGAGCAGTGTGCTCGAGTAGTGAGCCCTAATTGGCAAGTGTCATTTTGTATTTCTATTCTTCTAATAGAGAATACATTCTTGGGTTAGTCACCCCGTGGTTTTTCCCTTAACAGGGTTTTCCACGTCAAAATCATTGTGTTATGTGTATTGACTTTGTTTCTGTTTTCATGATTATGGATGCTTATTTGCTTTGATACTGTACTAGTTGTTAAAGAAGAACAAAAAGTTAAATTAATTAGGATAACTGATTCACCCCCCCTCTCAGTTATCAACAATTGGTATTAGAGCTAAGTTCCTCCAAACAGAGCCTAACAACTTGAGGAAGATTTGGGAATTCAAATGGATGTGTATGGTATGAGGGAACAACTTCAATCTGCCCTAGATGATCTTGAGCAATCTAACTCCAAAGTCAATGAATTGAAGGAAAGACTCGAACAGTCTGATGATTTCATAAATGAACTAAAAGGGAAACTGAGTATCTCTATGAAAAAGAGAAAGGATCTACTTTAGCAATTGGCAAGTCAAGGCGAAGCCAATGATACAAATGAAGATTTGAAGGAGAAAACCAAGTTATGTGAAAAGTTATCAAAAGAGGTCATTATGGTAAGACATGAAATGGAATCATGAGTTATAAAATTCACCCAAGAAGTTGAAGAGAAAAGAAAAATTGAAGATGATCTAAGACAATCTCTCAAGGAGAAATCAGAAGATTGCCACAAAATGGATAGAATAATCAAGCATCTAGAATCTGATCTTGAAGAAACTAGAGATAATGAAGAACAACTTGAGAATCAGATTGACACTCTTAAAAGGGATCTTCAAACAACAAATGAATACAAAGAGAAATTCAAGATAAGCTCTACTCAACTTGAAGTTCTTCTTCAAAGCCAAAAGAGGGTAGATGACAAGCAAGGCTTGGCATATGAAAAAGGTGAAAGCTTCGGATCTGATCAGAAGAACTCCAGATCAGAAAATCTAAGAAACAGGCCTAGACGACCTCCATTAAGGCAACCAAATGCTCAAAGATATCCTTCCTTCAATGGATACTGCCACAATTGCAATAACTTTGGTCATAAAGCAAATCAGTGCAGAAGAAGAATGAATCAGACTAGGTCATCCTTCTCCGGACAGTGTTTTAATTGCAAAAGGTATGGTCACAAAACTCATGAATGCAGAAATATGCAAATGAACAATTCATTCAATGGTAGATGTTTTGCATGAAATAGAATGGGACATATGGCTAATCAGTGTAGATCAAGAGGATATCAGTCAAATATGCAAAGAAATGTTGTTTGCTACAATTGCAATAGATCTGGTCATATTGCCAAACTCTGCAGAAGCAAGAATCAAGACAAAAAGGGTTCGGTGCATCATAATCAAAACCAAGACAAAGGAAAAGGAAAAGTGAATGCGGATGAAATTCAAAGAGAAATGAACAAGATATGGGTGAAGAGAAGTACAGAAAATGATGGGGATGGATCCGCACCAGAATCTGGTGCTAATATTCCTTCAAGAAACTAAATAGATGAGCTCTGGCTCAGGGGGAGTCACAAAAGAAAATATTTTCCCCCAGCCAGTCAATTAGTGCCTCAAATTGGCACATGGAAGGTTGTGGACTAAAAGGACTCTTAGAGAAACATCTAAATAACCCTTGGGGAAGATATGAAAGATCCGCAATGAATTTGAAGAGGTTAATCATCTGAGATTAATCCAGTTTAACAGTCATGCGGTAAGAATAGGATTTTCACAGTTACATCTGGTATGATTGAAATTTGAGGTAGTTTGATTTGCGGATAGATCAAATGTTTGGGGAAAGGAAGATAGATTGTCATCAATCACTGAGAATAATTCTAAGTATATCTCAATAATCCAGAAAAGATCTTTCTCAGAACAAGGCAACCGAAATAATTTAAGTTGCGCATTTATTGCAATGTGGAATTAGGGTTTGCTCAGAGATAAAAGGGTTCATTTGATCATCATTTACACATTTGCACTCAAGAAGAAGAGAAAAAGAGCTTTGCAAACAAATTGTCTCAAGCCTCTCAAAGATCAACCACAAAAGATAATTCTTCCAGCAATCTGATCCAGCTCATTCCGTGAAACCTAGAGCGTAAAAAGGTATTTTTCACTCTTGATCAAACTCTCTCTGAATCTTTAAGATGGCTACTCTGAATGTTGTAAAGATTTCTGATAGGCCTCACCCCAAATTTAAGAAACATCCCTACAAATCTCTAGAAGTGGATCCCTTAGGTGCCTTTTTCAACATTCCGCATGGGGTTTTGCATGTTGAAGATGTTAGGGCATACATTTATGCGAGCATTGAAGAATTTGGGGAATCCAAGTTGATAGATATCTATCACAATCAATTAATAGATGACTCATTTGATCTCAAACCTCAGTATAAGGCTATCTGGGACAAACATTTTGCACAGTGCATCCATTTCCCCTATTTTGCAGAAGATGAATGGGTCCGGTATGTTTTGAGAGGAGTGCATGACAACTTCATATGGTTGAATAAGCCATTTAAAATCAAAAAAGATGCTATTAGGGCAGTAACCAGTTTGCATTCATCCGGAGGGTTACCTGTTCTTAAATCGGTCAAAAACCAAACTGTGAGTGAAGCTACCGGATCAAAATTTGACAAGAGAGCAATGACAATAGAAGACATCATTGATCCAGATGTCAAGTTTGCCTCCATGATAATTGGTTACAAAATATATCACTCTAGTAGGGAAAACTCAGTACCTAGAACTATAATTTACACTGCTTATCAGATGTTAAGAGAGAATGTAGACTATGATCTTTGTGAGCTCCTTCTGAACCAACTTTTGGAGAATTTGCAGAAGATAAAGGAGGATAAGAAAAATTACTTTAAATATGGTGGCTTGATACCCTGCCTATTCTTTTACTACATGAATGAGCTACCCAGATCCAATGGATGGGTATGGCAAAATAACAGACCTGTTGCAATTCAAATCAAAGATTACTTGCATGGGCTTGGTGATGCCAAGGCATAGAATACAACACTCTGGGGCTATTTCAAGAATTTTCAGAGTATGATGCAAGATATAGAAAGGATCCCTTAATCATTAGTTGAAAAGTATAAGGATACAATATGCTTTATGGTAGAAACTGATCAGTGCCTAATAGAAGCTGTGGAGCCAAGGATAGTCTGGATCATGCCAATGGGGTATGAAGTAGATGAGAAAATTGTAGAGCTACATGTTCAACACATGCTTAGTCAACCCAAGGATCCTAAGGCAGAAAGGTTTGGAACCTTTGAAGAGTTGAGTGTAAAGATTCATGTGGAACTTAGACAACCGAAGATGAAGAGAAAAGTGAGAAAATAAGTAGAGAATGTTGCCAAAAGGTATGGCATATCAAAAGAGGCACTTGATGCAAACAAAGAGAAGATGGAAAGGGCAGAGAAAGAAAAGGAAGAAGCAGAAAAGGAGAGTACTCCAGTAGAAGCCCCCTCCTGAACCAGATCCTCTAAGAGCTCTGCACCTGCCACTACTAAGAGCTCAAAGGCATCAAAACTGGAAGCAAAATCATCCGGTAAAGGATAAAAGAGAACAAAGACAAAGGCTACAAGATCATACACAAGAATCAAAGATGATGAAGAGACAGAATCTGATGAAGAGATCAAGAAGATGATGAAGAAGAAGAAAGTATCCAGAGAATCCTCTACCGGTCTAGACAAGGAAGAAGAAAAGACAGATAAAAGTGTTGAGAAGCCTACTCTTGACGATATCATCAAGGCAATTACTATGGATGGAAACCTAAAAACATTAACAGAATTCTATGATGAATGTAGTGAAGCTGACTAGAAGATCCTGCAAGATGCCATAGTCAGGTATCTGAATATCTACAATAAAGCTTTCATCAAAATCATATCTCTAATTCCTAAAATCCTTGAGAAGGAACTTGAAATTAGAAAGATTAATGCTAAAGCAAAGGATATGGATATCCAGGAATAGATAGCCATTTAGTTCTATCCTTCCATCACTCCTAAGCAAAAGAATATGATCTTCAAAGATTGCAAGGATGAGTTTCGGAGCAAAGCTAGGATGAATCATCTTATGCTTGGAGAAACTGACAAGGTGGCTAAAGAAACATAAGACATCCTCCAGAATGCATACAAAAGATTCAATATTCCTATTATAGAGGACTTAGGTGATGATCCCTTGGCCATGGATGACAAAGAAGAATCTACTGAGACAGTGGCAGAAGAGGCAAAGGAGACAAGTGAAGAGAAAACTAAAGACTTAGATTCCTCTGCTCTAGAAGAGGAAGTTCATGAAGAAGAAGACACTTCTCTTCCAGATCCTCCTGCATACTCCAAAATTAAAGGAGAAGAAAGAAAAGAAGAGAGCATCAGTCAAGAAGAACAAGTAAAGGGAAGCAAAGAAGGTCAAACAGAAAAGACCACATATGATAGTGCTAAGGCTGCAGAAGGGGAGAAAACCTGTCACCGGCAAGAGACACAGTAGAAGTAGTCAAAGATTTCTTAACCAAAGAGATGATGGAATTTGATGAACCAGAACTTCTTCAAGGTCCATTCAATTTTGATTCCCTCTCCCTGGTTCAAACCATGAAGCTAGCATCCTTTACTCAGGCAAAGGCAAAAGAAAAACTCTTGAAGTCTCACATGGAAGACTGTGAGCTCATAGAAGCTGCATCCGGTGTATTGGAGAAGATCATGCCATCCTTCCAAAAGGATCCTTCGGCCTCCACATCTGGTAATCTAAAGTCTCTTGTAAATTTTGTTCATACGCATTTTGATTCCTTAGAGAAGTCAATAGAAGAAAAGGTCCAGAAGGAGTTTTTGGGAAAAAGATTCTCCGAAGTACAGGGTCTAATAACAAATGATAGGAGAGTTATGGATATTGGAATAAAGAACTTGGAAAATGCTCTTAAAGATGGCAGAGATATCTATAAATTTTGTTTATCCTGGCCTAAAGTGACCAAGGATATTGAGAAGAAAGTAAAAGAGCAAGAGAATAAACTGTTAAGTTTATCTCAAAGTTTTGATCCTCTCTCATCCTCCATAGTAAATCAAGAGTGTAAGACTATTGCAGTCATAGATGAAATAAAGAAGCTTGAGAAGGAGAAGAAAAATAGAATAAACAGGTTGAGTGAACTTAGATGGATCATCATCCCTAAGTTAGAGGCCATGCATGAGGCCCTAACTGATGCTTAGGCCACAGCCTGGACCAATGATCCTGTAGATCTTAAGAAGACAGAAGCATTTGCATTCCTGTTGAGTGGTCACATCTCAATTTTAGATAGGATGAAGCAGAGTTGGGCTACAGAAGTTATACAGTTGAGGAATACTTTTGCAGACATACTTAAGTACATGTAAGTACAACTTGTATATACAGTTATGTGGAAATGTATAGATTGTTTTTCTTAAAAATTTTGTTGTGTGGACCCTACCCTTTGCCATTGATGTCAAAGGGGTAGTGAGGAGCAGTGAAAAATGTGGAATCCAGCTAAGGGGGAGCTCCGGTAAAGTGTACATTAGAATAGAGCATCAACCAAGGGGGAGTGTAGTATAACATTTAGTCATTTTTCACTAAGTGTTGCCATCAATGCCAAAGGGGGAGATTGTTGGCAAGAGACACATTGTGGCTTCATGATTGTTGTCATTGATGGCAAAAAAGTTCATCCTGTTGGTTTTTTCCCAGACTGGATGCTTGTTCCCAGTATCCCTACAAGGTAGCCATAATTGATCAATAGGATATCTGGGCCAGGGGCCAACAGTGTAGGAGATAGAATCTATTTTTATCTCCTCTTCTTCTTCAGGCTCTGCAAAACCTAGGGGGTATTCCCTATTCAACATCCATAAAATATATCTGTGAATGGTGGGATGCTGTCATAAAGTAGATGAATCCTCCTTTATGTAGACCAAAATTGTGAGATAAGTGCAAAGGGGCTAACTTTGGGCCTATGTTCAGTTGTGAGACAGAGGATTCTAGTCCTAAATCTACTTCTAAGGTCCTAATGGTTTGGTTTTAAAGTTTAGGTTGATTTGGTATTTGGATGCAAAACTAGGATCTGTGGTGTAACCTTAATGCAAGACTAGATTGGTGCCTATCTAGGGCTCGGAGTCAATAGACATACACATGTGAACGGTCAGCAAAAACATACACCAAAGACTAGATTTCAAGGGGATTTTGTAATATCTGCCTTATAGATACTTCCCAAAATAGGGTATTTAGTTACCTCTACTTATGATATCCTTACTGCAATGTATTCTTCCTAACCCTTAACCTGAAACAGTTTAATCTACCCCTTGACAAGAAGTTAGAAGATCAGGAATTCAATATAGCAAACCCATACTCTAGAATCTAAGACACCCCTTAGATGTCTAGATTCAGAAGAAGAACACATTCAATACTGGAGACATATAACAGAACACATGCAATACAACATTACTCATCTAAATCAACATGAAACCAATAAATTTATGTGTGAAACATACAACATGAGACTCATAAACTCACAAGACATCCAGATATGGTCACCAAAGGAGTTGCATCTTATTACAGCACCCAGACTTGTCCAATTTTCAACCACTTACAAATGAGCAACACATCCCTACTATATACAGCAATGAAGGTGTTCAACATTAATTACATGATGATCTACAGGATTTTACCAACTACAAACATTGCCAGGGCGGCATCGAAAGCAATTCATTAAATGCCACCATCTAAAAAATAGGGAAGAAGAGGAAAGATCAGATTTTACACCGTCGCTTGGAGATCTCCCTCATTAATTTGGTAGCTGATCTGAATCTATCAGGTCCATGCCCCTGTAAATTGTCATTTATGGCATACCAACTCGCAGCCTTGGGAATGCAATGGTTGCATGTGTCAGACCTCCTCCAGCCTCGAAGAGCTACTGTAGCAATGTGGAAAAACCCTCTACTCGAATATTTAAATATTAACTATCGATTTCCTCCCTTTCCCGCCAAGATCTGTGGTGTGGATCACGCTGACATGTCAGCCACCAATGGCAACGTGCCACGTAAGCATCCTGTTGACCCTCCCCATCTTTCAAGTGTCTCCACGTGGAGCGTTCCGTGGCATTCTTTCCTTTCAAATATATGTGAGACATTATCCCACATTCACCCTGCGGCAACCCCTTCAGCACTTTATATGCACGCCTGTGATCATATATAATGTCGATGATTTTGCTCTTGACGATGCCATCTTAACCCTTGTCGTCATCCTCCATCGGCCAGACCGCTTCATCGGCAAACCCTATACATGTCTGCCTGATACAGAAAGTCACCCCGATGAAGGTTCTCATCGGCCAAACACAAGGCGTTGGAAGAAGATCTCCTAGCCTTGCCGATGTGAGAAGTCACCCCGATGAACATCCTGGTGACATCACCATCATATTGGCACCGGGGTGATCTTCGTAAGATCACCCGATATTTCAGAATATCAGCCCCTGTGGAAATATCAGGGTGCACTGTAGCTTCATTGTAACATCGGGGTGATGTTTGAATATGACTGATATTTAGAAATATCACCCCCTCCTTCAGAATATGATGAAGCTGATAGACAAGCGGATATTACCCAGATATAAGAATGACGTCAGCAGCATCGGGGCGAACAACAAACAAAAGGTGATAAAATGACATCGGGGTGATCTTAACAAAGATCACCTGATGTTAAAATATAATGACCCTGGCGAAAGATCATGCTGGCAGAAAAATATGATGATCATGACCTCCTCTTCTTAAGAAATATCAGGTTACCTGTAAAATATGATGAGGAGGCCCACAGACTTAGAACTTTTTTGGATTTTTGGGAGGGTATCTGCAAAACTAACTACTTGAGACTTGAACATCTATGCAGGCACCACCACATCCCACACATTCGCAGGACATGGTATGCCTTTACCAAAAGTCAGATTGAAGAGTGTTGTGGTTCGGTAAGCAAGAATAGAGCATGTGACAAGGTCTGGCAGTCAGGTCCAGATCTCTCAGAGGAAGTATCTTAGTAAAGTACAGACTTGGGGAAGTCAAGAGGTGTACCTTGACTGATACATTCCAAAGATTGAGCCTCCGATGATGAAAGAGTGAAAAGATATGAGCACCTAAGTAATGGGCTCCTGTTTGGCAAAGTTGACAGAGGAAGAACTGACCGGTAGAGCATCAGACCTTAATCAGGATGAGTTATTGATGGTGATTAGGTTTCTTAAGGTATCATTCATGATTGATGACTTCTATAAACATCTCCTTGATACGCATCACTTAATAAGTAAGGATTCAGCTGACAAATTAGAGTTTGGGAAAATATTGACTATTCCTGATGCTGACTAGAAAGGTGTTGAAATCATTGGTGTAGATATATATACCAGATGGATTTGGATGTGAAGGTGTGTTTTGTGTGTTGTGAAGTGCAAAGAAAAGCAGAAGGGCAGTGTGAAGACAGTAAGACAGGTCCGGTATGTGACAGGACATCAGCACCAAAGAAGAGGAAGAATGAAGTGCAGTAGATCAGTGTATTGAGCCTAACTAGAACTGAACCTCAGCATATGTGGATGCTTCTCATCAGTTCAAGTTTCTTATTACTCTATTTATGACTTGTAGATAGTGAGTCTCTTGTAGGTAGTGAGCCTCTTGTGAGCAGTGTGCTTGGGCAGTGAGCCCTAATTGGCAAGTGCCATTTTGTATTTCTATTCTTCTAATAGAGAATATATTCTTGGGTTAGTCACCCCGTGGTTTTTCCCTTAATAGGGTTTTCCACATCAAAATCATTGTGTTAAGTGTATTGACTTTGTTTCTGCTTTCATGATTATGGATGCTTATTTGCTTTGATGCTGCACTAGTTTGTAAAGAAGAACAGGAAGTTTAATTAATTAAGATAACTGATTCACCCCCCTCTCAGTTATCAACATCTTGTAGGTCGACATCCTGGATCTCCTCAAGTGGTCAAGCTTTTATAAGAGGATCTGGCTCTGATACCAATTGTTGGAATTAGACTAGACAACTGAGAGGGGGGGTGAATCAGTTGTCACACAAAATAAACTTTTTCTACTTTTAACCTTCTTTATTAACTTACTATCAGATTAAAGATATAAACATTAAAGCATAGATCAACAACATATGAGCAGAAACATAATAAACACACTTGACACCAAGATTTTGACGTGGAAACCCAGTTAAGGGAAAAACCATGGTGGAGGTTAACCCACAAAGATTTGTACCTTGTTAAAAGTACTTTAGAAAAGTAGAAGGCACATGCCTTTGGGCATAATGCCCAGAGCTCATTGCTCAAAAGAGAGGCTCACTGCCTACAAAATTTATTTAGAATAGAAAGGATTAACTAAGAAACATCATCTACTTCATGCCTAATTTAGTTTCAATGAATGCTCACAAAACTTCTGCTTTGCCCCAAATTCTTCACTGACTTTTTCACTCTACACTGCTCTCATTCCTTTTCGTCTCTATTCTTCTTCTGATCCTTTATACAGATTTAATCTGTTTTACTCAAGGATGATTATTAACAATTCTTCAACAAGTATTTATACACTTCATCAACCTTGGAATGATCAACAAGGTCGACTAAACTTAATGCAGATCTTTACACTATCGGCCAAACATAGCTGAGACTTGAATCTTCCTCTACTAACACGCCACACTTCATAAAATGATCTTTAGATCATCTACAACATGCTAGGAACATCGGGTTGACCAAGATAGGGAAGAACATCAAATTAAAAGAGGAAATCTTCAATAACAAGCTCAAACTCCAATGCGGACCTCCAACATAGTAGCCACACAAACTAGAGACCTCCACAAGCACATTGAATTCACCAATAACATCCACTCTAAACCAAATTACCAGAATCATTTGTATCTTCCTCCGGAACCTCAAGAACACTATTTGTCATGATTGTCAAACTAGAAGGATGGCTTGCGGGCCTCCAAACCATGAACCACTGGAGTTGATGGTACAAACTGACTTCCCAAACATGCCTTTAGATCTGCAGATCATAATATTTCACTGTGGAGCAATCTGGACCAACTTACTATCACTCTGTCTCTTCTGAATATTGCAAGATCTGGTCCTACTCAGATGGCCATAACTTCTTCAAATCTTCATGCGGACTTCTCAATTCTTAACTGGAACAATATCTGACAATCCTCTACACAACCATAAGGTTCGTGAATATTGAGTCTTCATTAATTTTCTCAATATCCTCAACATTCCAGTCTTCTGAACAAGCAACAAAATAAGGCACAGTTGACACCAATGACAACAAGAATGTGTTGACATCAATGACAACATCGCTTAGGCACATATTTGCAACATGGGCAACCTATCCAACTGAGTAGATGGTGTAGTCACGGTAGGAAGGTTCATAGAATGAATGATCCGGACCGTACAGGAAGAGTAAACACAACGGAAACAATCCAAAGAAGCAAATACAGATTCAGTCATTCAATATATCATAGAATTCAAATAGAGATCAACCAGCAACATGTGGGCTTACAATTAGGGCTCATAGGCCTGACTACATACATGCACAAGATAAAGCTTTAAAGTTCCTTTGCATAAAATCAAAGCTATCAATCTTCTAAATCATGAGAACTATCTTAACTACTTTCCTAAGGATCTATTACATCAATATACATCATCTCCAGACCAATAGATTTCTCTGCGTCAACCAAGGAAGATCACAAATTCCAAAGAAGAGATGTAACGTGTGTACAAAGATAGGTCAGACCTAAATGCATAGAACACTTCCAGAAAATGAACAGAATGATGTGCAGATCTCTGAGGAAGGTCGGCCATGAGATAAAGATCATTGAATGATGTGTCATTAGGCTCCACAGATCAGGAAATGCTTCCTCAAGTTTCTCCTTCAGCTGGTTATCTGTGATTATCAAGATGCTCTATTCTAAGAAATAGTCAAACTTCTGATAGTGATATCTTTCTGATATTGAAGAGTGGATCTTTGAATTCCAGATATGATGTAGATGAATGAAGGTAGATGCTAAGTCTAGCTCCACGAGATCTAAAAATGCTACTAGACCAAAATACAGAATCTGCTTCTGACTGAACTACCTGCACTGAACTGGAAAATGAAAGGAAATAAACTGAACTGAAAACAAACTGAAATGTAAATGTTTTTGGTTGATGCAAGATTGCTCTTGAACTAGGGATGCTCCTACATCAGACATCTGGGATTATTGAAAAAGTGAGTCCCTCACTTTGTTGGGGCTAGGGGAGAACCAAGATAATCCACCTCAGCCTAAGAAATCCATGATGAATCTTCTTCTAGTTCATCTTTCTACTTCCAAATATATTCTTTGTATTGTCTTCCTCTGGTGCTATGTCCAACTCTACTATCTAAAATGTCTTCAATCTGCTCTGGTGTTTGTTGTGGTAATTGCTTCTTGAAGTCTTCTTCCATGTTGTCACTGAACTCTATTTCATGATACTAATATAGGTCTGTAATGTTGAAAATAGGTGAAATATCTAATGTCTTTGGTAGCTCCACTTCATATGCATTTCCTGAATCAAATTTCCTGTGTATCCTACAACGTCCAAACTTCTTCATCTTCAACTTGTTATATGTCCCAACTGGAAATCTTTCTTTTCTCAAGTATACCATCACTTCATCTCCAACTACAAATCCTTATGTCTTCTCTTCTCATCAGCCTTCTCTTTGTACTTATTTTTCATATTCTCCAAATTCTTCTTAACCTAATCATGCACTATCTTCATTTGATTTGTAAATTCTTCTACTTCTGCACTTCTCTTTTCTTCCATGCTGATATCTCTTAATTCTGCTACTCCTCTAGGATTCACTCTGGTAACAATCTCAAAAGGTGTTCTTCTAGTACTCCTATTTACTAAATTATTATATGCAAATTCTTCTTGTGAAAGAATCAAATCCCAACTTCTTGTCTTCTCTTCAACCAAACATCTCAAAAAATTTCCTAAACTCCTATTCACTACCTCTGTCTGTCCATCAGTCTGTGAATAAAAAGCTGAACTAAACTTCAAATCTATCTTCATCTTCTTCCAAAGTGTCCTCCAAAAGTATCCAAAAAATTTTGCGTCTTTGTCTGAAACTATACTCTTAGGTAATCCATGCAATCTCACAATCTCCTTGAAAAATAGGCCTGCTACATGCAATGCATCAATTGTCTTCTTACAAGGTATGAAATGAGCCATCTTTGAAAATCTGTCAACCACTACAAATATTGAATCATGTCCTCTCTGTGTCTTAGGCAATCCCATTACAAAATCCATGCTTATGTCTTCCCAAGGTCTCTCCAATATTGTCAAAGGTTTATGCAATCCAGTGTTCTGACTACTCCCTTTTGCAACTTGACAAACTCTACAACTCTGCACAAATCTTCAAACATCCTTATGTATTTGAGGCCAAAAGTAGTTTTCACTCACCAAAGCCACTGTCTTATCAATGCCAAAATGTCTTGCCAATCCACCACTATGCTTCTCCTTGATCAAATTATCTCATATTGAACTTCTAGGTATGCATAACCAGTTTCCTTTGAACAACATATCTCCTTGAATGAAATAGTCCAACCACTTACTCCTATTTGTCATAATAGGTTCTCTACATGCTTTCCAAGGTTCTGTAAAATTAGTGTCTCCCTCATACATGCTCTTTAATTCATCAAAACCCAACACCTCAATTCTCATTTCTATCAACAAGTTTCTTCTTCTACTCAATGCATCAAGAACTTTGTTTGATTTACCACTCTTATGCTTCAACACAAAAGTATAACTCTGCATGAACTCTACCCATCTCATATGTCTCTAATTCAACTTACCTTTACTGTTCAAATATTGCAAAGCTTGATGATCTGTATACAACACAAACTCCTTAGCCAACAAATAATGTCTCCACTTCTTCAAGGCTTGAATTATGGCATAGAAATCTTGGTCATAGATTGAATATCTTCTCCTTGCATCATTCAACTTCTCACTAAAATATGCTATAGGTCTACCTTCTTGACTTAACACTGCTCCAATTACACTTCCACTTGCATCACAATCAACTTGAAATACCTTATTGAAATTTGGTAATGCCAAAATAGGTTGCTCTGTCACTTTCTGCTTCAACAACTCAAAACTTTTATCTGCTCCAGATGTCCACTTGAAATCTTTTCTGTCACCTCTCATTGTTTCTATCATAGGGTTACAAATTGACCTAAAATTTTTGATGAACTTCTGGTAGAAACTAGCCAATCCATGAAATGATCTAACCTCTCCAATGCTCTCCGGTGTAGGCCATTCTACAATTGCTTTCACTTTCTTGGGGTCCATCTTCAATCCTTCTGCAGAAATCACAAATCCCAAATATACTAGTTCTTCCTTCATGAAACTACACTTCTTGATGTTTATTAGCAATTTCTCTTCTCTCAGTCTCTATAAAACTTGTCTAATATGCCACAAATGTTCCTCTTTTGTTTTACTGAAAATCAGAATGTCATCCAAGTATACAATCACAAACTTACCCAAGAATTTCTTCAAGACTTCATTCATCAATCTCATGAAAGTACTCGGTGCATTTGTCAATCTAAAAGGCATCACTAACCACTCATACAGTCCTTCATCTGTCTTAAAAGTAGTCTTCCATTCATCACCTTCTCTAATTCTAATATGATGGTATCCACTCTTCAAATCTATCTTTGTGAAATATTTTGCTCCACTCAAACAATCCATGATATCATCTATCCTATGTAAAGGAAATCTATACTTAATTGTGATCTTGTTTATTGCTCTAGAATCAGTACACATTCTCCATTCTCCATCCTTCTTAGGTACTAACACTACAGGTATTACACAAGGAATCAATCTTTCTCTAATCAAACCTTTCCTCAACAACTCTTGTATCTGTCTATTCAATTCTTCATTCTCTATCAGTGTCATTCTATGTGCTACTTTATTAGGCAAACTTTCTCCTAGTATAAGATCCATGTGATGACTGATACTCCTTATAGGTGGCAATCCTTCAAGTACATTATTTGATATGACATCTTCATATTCTGTCAGCAAATCTCTTTTCTCCTCCAGTTGTGATTCTTTAGTTTCTTTCTTCAATGTTTTAGGCTTCTTAGGAATCAAGGCATAACACATATTCTCATGTCTCAAACCATCTAGAAATTTTCTTCCATCTACCAAACAAATTCTAGCATTCCCACATACTTCACTCTTCAGATCATCTTCTTAAGGAATCAAAGTAATTCTCTTTCCATTTTCTATTATAGTGTATGTATTCTTTCTTCCATTATGTATAGATTTTCTATTATACTGCCAAGGTCTACCCAACAAGATATGACATACATCCATAGGCATAATATCACACAAGACTTCATCATGATAAGATCCAATATGAAATTTCACCAAACATTGTTCACTCACCAGTACCTTATGATCATCCTAAATCCATGCTATCTGATATGGCTTAGGGTGTTTCAATCTTTCCAACTTCAGCTTAGTCACCATCTCCTCTGAAACTAGGTTATCTAAACTACCACTATCAATTACAACTTTACAACACTTACCTCCTGATTTGCATCTTGTCCTGAACAAGCTTTTCCTCTACGGTGGTTCCTCATTTGTCTCTGCTTGAAATAGTGCTCTCCTCATCACCAATGATTCTCCTTTCTCTGGTTTACCAACAGAACAGGGGTCACTTAGTTCAACAGGTTCTTCAACATAGGCTGCTCTTCCACTGTTTTATGTCCTCTTACTTGTACTACCCAGATTACACTCAAATGCTCTGTGTCCTTCACCTCCGCACTTGAAACAAGTACCTCTAAATGTTTTCTTATCCAATCCTCTTCCTTCTCTTCTGTACCCTTCATTCTGATATGCATTAGGGTTTCCTCTCTGGTAAAAATTTTTGTCATCTCTCTGGCAAGCATTGTTATCTAAGTCCTCCTTCTTAAATGGGATGTCAAACTTGTTCTACTTTGGAAATGATCTATCTCCTCTGGAATAAGTCCTACCTCTCTAAAATTTACCTCCTCTACTTCTCTGTCTTTGATCATGTCTTTTATTTAGCTTCTCTTCAACCTTCAGAGTAAACTGGTATGCTTCCTCTATAGATGTCATCCTCACCAAGCTTAGTTCCTCTTGAATGTTCAATCTCAATCCATTGATGTATCTAGTCACTTTCTCCTTTCTTGCTTCACTATGTCCTATTCTTATGATCATTTTATGAAACTCTTTAGTATACTCCTTCACAGATTTCTCCTTTTGTCTCAAGTTTTGCAATTTTTTCAATAGTTCCAACTCATAGTCAGTAGGTATAAACTGATTTTTCAACTTTGTTACCATCCTATCCCATTTTGTAATCTTTTCTTTCCCTCTTCTATTTATTTCTAATTGAACTTCTTTCCACCATATAGTAGCATGTCCTTTCAACTTTGTCTTTGCAAATTTTGCCTTCTCTGGATCTTCAATCTCTTCATATTCAAAGTATTCTTCAATGTCATT
Source organism: Cunninghamia lanceolata (assembly GCA_027924645.1). Classification (NCBI taxonomy): domain Eukaryota; kingdom Viridiplantae; phylum Streptophyta; class Pinopsida; order Cupressales; family Cupressaceae; genus Cunninghamia; species Cunninghamia lanceolata. The sequence continues at coordinate 2,963,921 of BSBN01000311.1, read as the reverse complement.
TATCCAGTCAATCAATTCTTCAAGGTTCAAATTACCAGTATAGTTTGGCACATCAACTCTAGGTCTCTTTCTAATCTTTGAAATAGCTCATAGCACCTTTACTTGATCTGACACCTCTTCTTCATCATCTCCTAGGGTTTCGCTAGTTTGTTCAACATATTGAAATTCTTCTTCCTCATCGCTTTCAACATTAGGTCTTGGTGTCAATCCTCTTCGTATATCTTCTTCCACAACATCCAAATGAAATCACATTTTTGTCATTATCTCCATCATCTCATCTACTCTACTAGCCATTGTTCCAATAGCAGCAACTCTCCTCGGCGGCATTCTTCCTAGGATCAAGTGCAAACTACCTCAGGTTCGGCAATCAGGCTACAAGGTGACAACTACCTCTCAATTGGTGATCGGTTGCAACAAAAGTAACCTACCTCAATTTGGTGATCTATTCACAACAAGTTCTTACGGAATTCCCTAGCCAACTTCACTCAATTCGCTCCAAAGATTCAAACTTTTGCTCTGATACCACTTGGTGCAGTCATGGTAGGAGGGTTCACAGAATGAACTATCCAAACTGTGTAGCAAGAGTAAACACAACGGAAACAATCCAAAGAAGCAAATGTAGATTCAATCATTCAATATATCATAGAATTCAAATAGAGATCAGCCGACAACATGTGGGCTTACAATTAGGGCTCACAGGCCTAATTACATACATGCACAAGATAAAGATTTGAATCTCATTCGCACAAAATCCAAGCTATCAATCTTCTAAATCATGAGAACTATCTTAACTACTTTCCTAAGGATCTATTACATCAATATATATCATCTCCAGACCAATAGATTCCTCTGTGTCAGCCAAGGAAGATCACAAATTCTAAAGAAGAGATGTAACATGTGTACACAGATAGGTCAGACCTAAATGCATAGAAGATTTCTGGAAAATGAATGGAATGATGTGTGGATCTCCGAGGAAGGTCAGCCATGAACCAAAGATCATTGAATGATGTGTCATTAGGCTCCACAAATCAAGAAATGCTTCCGCAAGTTTCTCCTTCAGCTGGTTATTTGTGATTATCAAGATGCTCTATTATGAGAAATAGTCAAACTTCTGATAGCGATATCTTTCCAGTATTGAAGTGTAGATATCTGAATTCTAGATATGATGTAGATGAATGAATGTAGATGCTAAGTCTAGCTCCACAAGATCTGAAAATGCTACTGGACCAAAATATAGAATTTGCTTCTGACCGAACTGTCTGCACTGAATTAGAAAATGAAAAGAAACAAATTGAACTGAAAACAAACTGAAATGCAAATGTTTTTGGTTGATGCAAGATTGCTCTTGAACCAGGGATCCTCCTGTATTAGCAGACCCTTGGGGGAACATTGGTGGAAAATTGTAAGCAAAAAGAACACACAAATTTTGTAGCAAATTTATTTGGATAATGTTTTGTTAGTTATGCCCAATGCACAAAGAATGTTTTTAATTTGGTGATATTTTTATGTAGAATTATGTTAAAAGAGGACTAACTTATTCATGAATATGTCAAAACTATCAAAACAAAGAGAAGTTAGCCTTAAATAGGCTTGGTTGATGTTATTATTTTATGGTGGTTACATTGTTAAATTAGATTTTTCTTTAATAGAGGACCCGTACATCGTATTCTTTCCTTTGCTCAATGTTGACATCATTTGTAAGACTGTTGGATTGTGGCCTAGTAGAAAGTTGGACTGTAGTATTTTGATGGGCTAGTTTTATTGCTTGATGGTTATGTTAGGTCTCAAAAATGTAGGTTGCTAATCCTAAGAGGATGCTAGGCTCTATGCTTAGATTTGCAACATTTTTGAACTAACACAATGAAATCAACCTTTAGGGGTTGATGACTCCCTGCGCTTTAGGTCCTACTAAACCTAGGTGGGTGAACCTTGAAAATTAAAGTAGGTTGAGGATAAGTATTTTGACTAAGTAAATAGATCTATCTACAGTGGCAAATGGTGTAGAATAGATAAAATCTTTCTAATTAATTCTAATATCTGATGAATGGTATAAGAAATATCAATGTGAATTTTATGATTGTGTAAATAAAAGGATTTAAATGATGAATTGAAATAAGACCAGTGCCTTGTTGGGTAAACAGAGTCAAATGAAGGACTAAGTCTAGTGGCTTATAGTGGGCAGTAATTCTAATTGTTTGGCACAATATTTTAGTTTATAACTTGTATAAATGTGCAGGGAGATGACTGACAAACTCTTCTTAATAATCCAACTAATACAATCAGTTTTCTTGTTACTCACCAGAAGGTAATTTAATCCTTTCTTGAAGGAACCAATTGAATGAAATATGCAAGATAATAGACAATATCAATTTGGAGACAGAATGGCAATACTAATTATATGATTCTTCTTAGTAATCCAAACTAACACTTCCAGGTTACTGTGACTAATCAGAAGGATTTTAATTCCTCTATGGAAACCAATTAACCCAATCACACAGATACAACAAATGTGTATTGACAAATTAATTATATACTTGATATATTAATTTGAATAACAAGGAAATACTGAAATGGAGACAACCATACAATTGAATAACTTCAACAAACAATTGATGCCAGAATAAAACCACAGAATCAGAGAACTTTAATTTACTTCTTCAATAAGATCTTGCAACCTGGTCTTTGAGAAACATTATAAACTTTTTGTTTACTGCTGATTTCATCTTTCATATATACATTGCACTTTCAAGGGTTGTGACCCTTGAGACAACCACTCGATGCAACTCTTCACTTAATTAATTATCTTCAATAGATTAAAACATTTTAATTTTAACCTTCTTTATCTTTGAAATGTTCTGTAATCTCTATTTGAGGATAACAGTATTCTAAATTTGCACCGGATGCATTTGTATATGTCTATTTCACTTTTTTAGTAGATACACCACTAGGTTGGATTTTAAGAACATGGGACAATTGCCCTTTAATATCGGATTCATTTTTGGCTAACTATGGGACTTGTATATGCAATTTTTATCGTTTTGTATCTCATATACATATGCATATGTGGTTGGCCTCTATATTGTGTTGAAATTTCTTTCCTTTCAATCTTTGCATTTGTATATTGTATATCATATGAATTTGGAACATATATACCAATGCGGACCCCATCAGTTTTATAAAACAGCCTTCTGAATTACCTTCAAGTTCAGCTTTTCATCACCTTCTTGTATATCGAATACATATCTTTCATATACAAGTGCGGACTTTATTGGGTTTATGAAATAAATTGAAATTATCTTTGGATCTGCCTTTGTATATATCCTGTTGTATTACTTTCTTGCATATCGTATACATATATCTCCAACATACATATGTGGTCCCCACCTGATGTATGTAATGTTCAAATCTCCAATTATATCAAGTTTTGTATATTATTCTCTTGTATATTTTCTTTTTATATTGTCGTTTGTATGTTATCTTGTATAAGCGCACATACAGAGCATCTTATACTAACCCTCTCTTTACCTTTTATCCCCAACGATGCTTTTTATTCCTTTGTATATTGGGTATGTATATTATAAACATACAAGCTCCCCAAACATACAAAGACTTTTCAGTATTTAACTTTCTTTTTGCATCCGGTTTGTATCTCTTATTTGCATCCTTTTAAATTGTATATCGGCTTGTATATCGAAGATATACATTGTTATTTATACAAGCCCAATATGCAAACGGTGGAGCCCACATCACTTTTTTTATTATATCTTCTGAAATGCAACAATACTTGTATCCAATTTTTAGATACAAAGCTGAATACATACAAACTCCTTTGTATCATCTCTTCGGACTTATCATTTTTATAAACCACAGTTTACTTACTTTTCGGCTCCGCAATGTATATAAAGTGCAATGCATCTTCCAATATACTTTAAGTCATGATGCATCATTTTAGCCAAATTTCAACCTTTCTTGAGTTCCGCATTGTATGTATATTGAAATGTATAACCTGAAACATACATACAATGCACGAAACATACAACAATAAAATCTCGTTTCATAATCTTTTCGGTTCCACGACATGCATATAGCTTTGTATATCATCTTGTATGTTTCCCTTTGCCAAACATATAAACTCAAAATACATCCGACGGACTTGACCAATTATTTATTTAAACTCTTAACTTTGTTGGGTTCATCTTGTATGTAAAAATAAAGCGTTAGCCAAATGCATACAAGTATAATGATTTCATAAACCTGACTGCTCCCTTATGCAACTCATACAACGACACAACATACAAATGACTTTGTATATGTATCATACAAACCCTCCTATAGTACATTTTACCAAAAACATACATATCTTGCAAAATACTGGGAAATTCAAAATGGTTCAAAAAGCAACCCTCACTCATTTTTGACAATGAATTCACCCATATTCAGCTCTGGTACTTAATGCTATTTTTTCTTTATTTTCAACAAGGTTTGTACTTTTCACTCCCTTTTCCCTTTACCACCAAGGAGACCCACACATACACAAACAAAAGCAAAGACACAACAGGGGTCCTCATTTTGTTAAGGAGTAAAATGGGCATGTTGTGAGCATCACAACAGGTACCTAAAATTTTGCCATAATTTTTAGGTTCCAACAGGTTACACGCTTTTACCCCATAATGTGTCATTTTGGGTGTTCAAATTTGAGCTCATTAGCCATTTGTTACTATGCTTCACAAAGCCATTTGTCAATAAATAAAATAATTGAAATGGTTTGCCAAGAGACTTATACAAATATTGTCTTTGGTTATGTGAAGCCGATACAAGAAAGGAGGTGATAACTAAAAGGAAAAGTAATTCCAATGATCCACAAGCACACAAAACTTAAAAGTATTTCAACGATGCTCTTTGACATGTTGTACAAACTAATTTGCATTAATAGACATTTAATTCATTATCATCATTAATCACTTAATTCTATTTTAGGAGTTTTCAAAGGACAACTTGCCATGGAATAAGTATGAAAGGTAATTTTCCTTTGAAATGGGGGTGTTTATGTACTTTCAAGCAAATACAATTGGCAGCTATAAAGACAAATTCCACAACCTTTGTCAACATCCTCCCTACCTGTACCAAAATGGGAGCTTTGGAATAGGGTATGAACGTCCATCAAAGCATTAAGGATAGAGGACTTTTGTCACATGTTGTAGTTGCAACTACCTTGGTAGACATGTATGCAAAATGTAGAAGCGTAGATAAGGCATGCAAATTGTTTGATAGAATGCCTCAAAGAAATGTGTTCTCATGGACTGCAATGATTGCTAGATATGCACAAAATGGATTTGTTGAAAAGGCTTTAGAAACTTTCAAGCAAATGCAATTGGCAGGTGTAAAGCCAAATTCCACAACCTTTGCCAACATCCTCCCCGCCTATGCAAAAATGGGAGCTTTGGAACATGGTATGGACATCCATCAAAGCATAAAGGATAAAGGAATTATGTTAGATGTTGTAGTTGCAACTACCCTAGTAGACATGTATGCAAAATGTGGAAGCATAGAGAAGGCACACAAACTATTTGAAAAAATGCTTGAAAGAAATTTGGTCTTGTGGAATGCCATGATTGCAGGATATTGACAAAATGGATTTTTTGAAAAGGCTTTAGAAACATTCAAGCAAATGCAATTGGCAGGTCTAAAGCCAAATTCTACAACCTTTGCCAGCATCCTCCATGCTTGTGCCAAAATGGGAGCTTTGGAACAAGATATATGTTGATAACTAAGAGGGGGGGTGAATCAGTTATCCTAATTATTTCTGCTTTTTGAACTTTCTTATTAATCAATGAAACATTAATTCAAATAAGCAAACATAACCATGAAATGGAAATACACGTGACACAATATTTTTGACGTGGAAACCCTATTAAGGGAGAAAACCACGGGGTGATTAACCCAAGAATGTATTCTCTATTAGAAGAATAGAAATACAAAATGGCACTTGCCAATTAGGGCTTACTGCCTGAGCATACTACTCACAAGAGGCCCACTGCCTACAAGAGACTCACTGTCTACAATTTATAAAAAGTGTAATACAATACTTGAACTGATAAGGAGCATCTACATATGCTAGAGTTTAGTTTCGGTTAGGCTCAGTACACTGATCTGCTGCACTTCATCTTTCCTCTTCTTTTTGTGTTGCTCTCCTTTCACATACCGGACCTTCCTTACTGCTTTTACTCTGCTCTACTGCTTTTCTTCGCACATCATAAAAACTATGACACATCTCACAACTAAATCCATCTTGTATATACGCACAAGTGATTTCATCACCTTTCTAGTCGGCATCCAGAATAGTCAATATTTTCCACAAACTCTGATCTGTTGGCTGAATCCTTGCTTACCAAGTAATGCGGATCAAGGATATACTTATAGAAGTCATCAATCATGTCGGTCAATCATAACTTATGCCTTAAGAACCTTTACCATCATCAGTAACACATCCGGAATAATGTCTGATGTTCTGCCAGTCAGTTCTTCCTCTGTCCACACTGCCAATCAGGAACCCAACACTCAAGTATTCATATCTTTTTCTTCATCTATCATCGAAGGCTAAATCCTTGGAATCTATCACTCAAGGTAGTCCTCTTGACTTCCCCAAATCTGTACTTCACCAAGATACTTCCTCTGAGAGATCCAGACCTGACTGTCAGACCTCGACACATGCTCTGTTCTTGCTTACCGGACCACAACATTCTTCAATCTGACTTCCGGTATAGACACACCATGTCTTGTGGATGTGTGGAATGAACTTTGTTGCCATCAATGACAACATTCATGAATCCATATAGTGTCTCTTGCCAACAATCTCCCCCTTTGGCATTGATGGCAACACTTAGTGAAAAATGACTAAGTGTCACACTATACTCCCCCTTGGCTGATGCTCAGTCTCTATGTATATTTTTCGGAGCTCCCCCTTAGCTGGATTTTAGAGCTCCCCCTTAGCTGGATTCAACATTTTTCACTGCTCATCACTCCCCCTTTGACATCAATGGCAAAGGGTGGGGTCCGCACACCAAAATTTGCAAAAGTTAACTTAGTCGCATAAGTATATCATCCGGTTGCACTCTACATATACTTTAGTATATCTGAAAAAGTGTTTTTCAATTGTATAACTTCGGTTGCCCAACTCAACTTCATCCTGTCCAAAATTGATATGTGACCACTCAATAGAAATGAAAAAACTTCAGCCTTCTCAAGATCTGTCGGATCATTTGTCTTGGCGGTGGTTTGAGCATCACTTAGGGCCTCATGCATGGCCTCCAACTTAGGAATGATTATTCTTCTAAGCTCATTTAACCTGCCGATTCTATTTTTCTTTTCTTTCTCTAGCTTCTTAATTTCATCCAAGACTGCAATGGTCTGACATTCTTGATTTACTATGGATGAGGTAAATGGATCAAAATTTTGAGAAAGTTTTGTTAGTTGGATCTCCTGTTCCTTCATTTTCTTCTCAATCTCCATTGTTGCTTTGGACCATGATAGACAAAATTTATATATTTCCCCACCATCTTTAAGAGCATTTTCTAAGATCTTTATCCCTATATCCATATTTCTTCTATCATTTGATATTAGACTTAGTACTTCAAAGAATCTTTTATCCAAAAACTCTTTCCAGACCTTTTCCTCAGCTGATTTCTCCAAGGACTCAAAATGAGTGTTGACTAAACTAACAAGAGCTTTAAGATTACCTGATGAGGAGGCTGAGTGATCCTTCTAAAAAGATGGCATGATCTTTTCTAAAATTCCAGATGCAGCTTCTATTAGCTGACAATCTTCCATGTGAGACTTTAGGAGTTTTTCTTTTGCCTTTGCATTGGCAAATGAAGCTATCTTCATTGTTTGAACCGGGGAGAGAGAGTCAAAGTTAAATGGACCTTGAAGTAACTCTGGTTCATCAATCTCCAACATTTCTTTTGTCAAGAAGTCCTTGACAGTTTTTGTAGTGTCTCTTGCCGGAGACAGAAATTTCTTCTCTTCTGCACTGTCACTTATGTTCTTCTCAGCTTGACTTTCTTCTCTTCCTTTCACTTCTTCTTCTTTCTCCTCTATTCTTTCTTCTCCTTTAGATCCAGAGACTGTAGGGGAAATCGGAGGAGAGATGTTTGTCTGTTTATGAACTTCCTCTTCTGGAACAGAGGATTCCAAGTCCTTATCCTTTTCTGCACCGGTGTCCATGACTTCTTCTGCCATTTTCTCAGTCGATTCTTCTCCAACACTTGTGGCCGAGGGATCAGCACCCAAGTCCTCTATGACAGGAATATTGAATTTTTTAAAGGCACTCCAGAGGATCTCTTCTGTTTCCTTGGCTACCTTGTCAGTCTCACCAAGCATGAGCTGATTCATTCTGGCTTTGCTCTGGAATTCATCCTTACAGTCTTTGAAGATCATATTCATTTGCTTTGAATCAATTGAAGGATATAGCTAAATGGCTATCTGTTCCCGGATTTCAAGATCCTTTGCCCTAGCATTATTCTTTCTTATATCTAATTCCTTCTCTAAGCTTTTGGGAATGAGAGATATGATTTCAATAAAAGCCTTATTATATATATTTAGATACTTAACTACAGCTTCCTGTAAGATCTTCTGGTCAGCTTCATTATAATCATGATAGAATTCAGCCATTGGTTGGAGATTTCCATCCACATTGATTGATTTGATGACATCATCTAAAGACAGAGTAGGCCTTTCAACGAATTCTTCTGCCATCTCTTCCTTGTCTTTACCGATAGAGGGTTCACCAGATCCTTCCTTCTTCTACTTCTTCATTTTCTTTATCTCCTCATCTGATTCAGTTTCTTCTTCATCCTTTTAGCTTGCATAGGACCTCGTTGCCTTTTTCTTTGTTCTCTTCTCTGCTTTACCAGATGATTTTGCTTCCAGTTTTGATGTTTTTGAGCTCTTGTCAGTGGTAGGAGTGGACCTCTTAGAGGATCTTGTCTGGGTGGGGGCTTCTACCGGACCACTTTCATTTTCAGCACCTTCCTTCTCTTTCTCTGCTCTTTCCATCTTCTCCCTATTGGCATCAAGTGCCTCTTTTGAGATGCCAAAGCTTTTGGCAATGTTTTCTACTTCTTTTCTTACCTTTCTCTTGATCTCTGGCTGCCTTAGCTCTACATGGATTTTCACACTAAGTTCTTTAAAGGTTCCAAACCTTTCTGCCTTAGGATCCTTTGGCTGACTAAGCATGTGTTGAACATGCAGCTCCACAATGTTCTTATCAACTTCATATCCCATTGGCATGATCCACACTATTCTTGGTTCCACTGCCTCCATTAGGCATTGATCAGTCTCTACCATAAAGCATACTGTGTCTTTGTATTTCTCAACTAGAGATTGGGGAATTCTCTCTCTAGCTTGCATCATGTTCTGAAAGTTTTTAAAGAAACCCCAGAGAGCTATGTTTTGTGCTTTGTCATCACCAAGTCCATGCAAATAATCCCTGATTTGTATGGCAACCAGTCTGTCATTCTACCATACCCATCCACTGGATCCGGGTAGCTCATGCATAAAGTAGAAGAATAGACAGAGTATTAGACCACCAAATTTGAAGGAATTCTTCTTGTCCTTTATTTTCTGTAGGTTCTCCAAGAGTTGGTTTAGAAGGAGCTCACACAGGTCATAGTCTGCATTTTTTCTCAAAATTTCATAGGCAATGTAGATAGCAGTTCCAGGTACTGAATTCTCCCTGCTAGAATGATATATCTTGTAGCCGATGATCATGGATGCAAACTTGACATCTGGATCAGTGATGTCATCTACTGTCATTGCTCTTTTATCAAACCTAGATCCGGTAGCCTCACTTACAGTCAGATTCTTGATCGATTTGAGAATAGGTATACCACCGGATGAGTGCAAACCGGTAACTTCCCTAATGACATCTTTTGTGATCTTGAATGGTCCATTCAACCACATGAAGTTGTCATGTATTCTACTCAAGACATACCAGACCCATTTGTCCTTAGCAAAGCAGGGGAAATGTATACATTGTGCAAAGTACTTCTCCCGGAGGACCTTGTATTGGGGTTTGAGCTCAAATGAATCATCTATTAACTATTTGAGGTAGATATCCCTCAATTTGGACTCTCTAAATTCTTTAATTTTTGCGTGAATGTAAACCCTAATATCTTCTGTATGCAAGACACCATGCAAAACACTGGAAAAAGCTCCTAGGGGATCTACTTCCAAGGATTTGTAGGGATGTTTCTTGAATTTGGGGCGAGGCCTATCAGTGATCTTCACAATATTTAGAGTAGACATCTTTTAAAAAGATTTGCAGAGAGAGATATTTTAAGAACGGAAAATACCTTTTGTGTCTTTCGGTTTCACGGAGTTAGCCGGATCGATTTATGGATGAATTAACTTCTGCAAATGATCTTTGATGAGCTTGAGGAATTTTGTTGCAGAGCTTCTCTTTTCATTTCTTCTTGAATGCAGAATGAACAAATGCTTAATGAGAAAACCCTTATATTGCTCCGCAAACCCTAATGTCAAGTTGCAATAAATGCTCGACCTAAGTCATTCCAGTTTGCCTTATTCAGATGACTTGAAGAACCGGATCAATCTTGATCTTAAACATCTTGTGGATCTTCCAAATCTTAACCATAGTTTATTTGGATGTTTCTCTTATGAACCCTTTAATCCGCAACTCTTCTTGTGCTAGTTTCGGCACCAATTGACTGGCTGGGGGAACAAGGTTTTCTTTGTGTCTCCCCCTGAGCCAGAGCTCACTTTTTAATTTTCAGAAGGAATATCAGCACCAAAGTCTGGTGCAGATCCATCCCCTACATTCTCTATACTTTTCTTCACCCAAATCTTGTTCATCTCACTTTGAACTTCATCTGCATTCACTTTTTGTTTTCCCTTATCTTGATTCTGATTATGATGTACCAGACCTCTTTTGTCCTGATTCTTACTTCTACAAAATTTTGCAATATGACCAGATCTATTGCAAATTTGGCAAACAACATTTCTTTGCATATTTGATTGATATACTCTTGATCTGCATTGATTAGCCATATGACCTATTCTATTGCATGCAAAGCATCTACCATTGAATGATTTCTTCATTTGCATATTTCTGCATTCATGAGATTTGTGACCATACCTTTTGCAGTTGAAACACTGTCCGGAGAAGGATGAATTAGTCTAATTCATTCTCTTTCTGCACTGATTAGTTTTATGACCAAAGTTATTGCATTTGTGGTAGTATCCATTGAAGGATGGATATCTTTGAGCATTAGGCTGCCTTACCGGAGGTCTTCTAGGCCTGTTCCTTGGATTTTCTGATCCAAAATTCTTCTGACCGGATCCGGAGCTTTCTCCTTTCTCATATCCCAAACCACACTTGTCATCTACCCTCTTTTGACTTTCAAGAAGAACTTCAAGTTGAGCAGAACTTATCTTGAATTTTTCTTTATGTTCATTTGCTATTTGAAGATCCCTTTTAAGAGAGACAATTTGATCCTCAAGTTTTTCTTCATTATCTTTAGCATCTTCAAGATCAAATTCAAGGTGTCTGATTATTCTATCCATCTTGTGGCAGTGTTCTGATTTCTCCTCGAGAGATTGTCTTAGATCATCTTCAGTTTTTATTTTCTCTTTAATTTCTTGGGTAAACTTCATAACTCTTGATTCCATATCATGTCTTACCATAATGATCTCTTTTGATAACTTTTCACACAACTTGGTTTTCTCCTTCAGATCTCCATTTGTATCATTTGCTTCACCTTGACTTGCCAGTTGTTGAAGGTGCTCTTTTCTCTTTTTCATATAGAGACTCAATTTCCCTTTTAGTTCATTTATGAAATCATCAGCCTGTTTGAGTCTTTCCTTCAATTCATTGACTTCAGAATTTGACTGCTCAAGATCATCTAGGGCAGACTTAAGTTGCTCCCGCATACCATACACATCCATTTGAATTCCCAGATCTTCCTCAAGCTGTTAGCCTCTGTTGGGAGGAACTTGGCTCTGATACCAATTGTTGATAACTGAGAGGGGGGGTGAATCAGTTATCCTAATTATTTCTGCTTTCTAAACTTTCTTATTAATCAATGTAGCATTAATTCAAATAAGCAAACATAACCATGAAATGGAAATACACATGACACAATATTTTTGACATGGAAACCCTGTTAAGGGAGAAAACCATGGGGTGATTAACCCAAGAATGTATTCTCTGTTAGAAGAATAGAAATACAAAATGGCACTTGCCATTAGGGCTTACTGCCCAAGCACATTGCTCACAAGAGGCCCACTGCCTATAGGAGACTCACTATTTACAATTTATAAAGAGTGTAATACAATACTTGAACTAATAAGGAGCATCTACATATGCTAGAGTTCAGTTTCGGTTAGGCTCAGTACATTGATCTGCTACACTTCATCTTTCCTCTTCTTTTTGTGTTGCTCTCCTTTCACATACCGGACCTTCCTTACTGCTTTTACTCTGCTCTACTACTTTTCTTCGCACATCACAGAAACCACGACATATCTCACAACTAAATCCATCTTGTATATATATCCGCACAAGTGATTTCATCACCTTTCTAGTCGGCATCCGGAATAGTCAATATTTTCCACAAACTCTGATCTGTCGGCTGAATCCTTGCTTACCAATTAATGCGGATCAAGGATATACTTGTAGAAGTCATCAATCATGTCAGCCAATCATAACTTATGCCTTAAGAACCTTTACCATCATTAGTAACACATCGAGAATAATGTCTAATGTTCTGCCAGTCAGTTCTTCCTTTGTCCACACTGCCAATCAGGAACCCGACACTCAAGTATTCATATCTTTTTCTTCATCTATCTCTAGAGGCTAAATCCTTGGAATCTATCACTCAAGGTAGTCCTCTTGACTTCCCCAAATCCGTACTTCACCAAGATACTTCCTCTAAGAGATCCGGACCTGACTGTCGAACCTCACCACATGCTTTGTTCTTGCTTACCGGACCACAACATTCTTCAATCTGACTTCCGGTATAGACACACCATGTCCTGCAGATGTGTGGAATGAACTTTGTTGCCATCAATGACAACATTCATGAATCCATATAGTGTCTCTTGCCAACAATATGGACATCCATCAAAGTATAATGGAAGGGGGATTTTTGTCAGAAATTATAGTTGGAAATGCTCTGGTAGACATGTATGCAAAATGTTGGACAGGCTTCCCGCATCACCGCGGGAGCTGTCAAGAGTCAGTGTGGGAGTGCATTCCCGCATTGACTCTTGACAGCTCCCACGGTGATGCGAGAAGCTTGTCCAACTGCATCCAGGGAAGGATAGAGGAATTTTGTCATTTGTTGTAGTGGCAACTTCCCTGGTAGACATGTATGCAAAATGTGGAAGTATTGACAAGGCATGTGAACTGTTTAGCAAAATGCCTCAAAGATATGTCATCTCATGGAATGCAATGATTGCGAGATATGCACAAAATGGATTTTTTGAAAAGGATTTAGAAACTTTCAAGCAAGTGCAATTGGCAGGTGTAAAGCCAAATTCCACAACCTTTGCCAGCATCCTCCCTGCCTATGCAAAAATGGGAGCTTTGGAATAGGGTATGGACATCCATCAAAGCATAAAGGATAAAGGAATTCTGTTAAATGTTGTAGTTGCAACTGCCCTAGTAGACATGTATGCAAAATGTGGAAGCACAGAGAAGGCACATGAACTATTTGAAAAAATGCTTGAAATAAATGTGGTCTCGTGGAATGCCATGATTGCAGGATATGGACAAAATGGATTTTTTGAAAAGGCTTTACAAACTTTCAAGAAAATGCAATTAGCAGGTCTAAAGCCAAATTCCACAACCTTTGCTAGCATCCTCTGATGAAAGTAGATTGTCATTGATGACAAAAAGGTGTTCTCAGTTTGTTTGATGTCGTTTGGATATGTGTTGTCAGATATGCAAATATGGTTAGAAATGAGATGCTTCTGTTTGATCAAGACATCTTCAAGTTTGTCTCAGGATGGATTCTCATGTTCTTGGTGTTGGTGTTCATATTGGTCCTTGGAGTTATCATTTTTGGTTTATGATGTTAACCATTGATCATCATCTTCTTTCATGATCACAGGTTTGGCCTTCATAATGTTTTCAATGTTGATAGTATGGTGTTCTCCACATGGGAGTTACTATCATATGGCATTGGTATGGTATATATGATGCTCTCATCTCTGTGACATAGGACATTAATGTTACTTTTGATATATAGTTACAGTTGATTGACATTGCAGATACAGTGGCATGGTCTTCATAATGACAGTGGTTTGGTGATTGAAATTCTTGGAAGGGTCTTTGAAGTGCACAGAGGAATATGAAGAGTTTTTGTTGGAATTAATTAAAGATTTTTGTGGAGATATATTTTTGATGCACGGATAATAATGAAGACATACATGCTCAGATTGAAAAGGTTGAGAAAGGAATATGGAAGGTTATGTTGTTTTGCAAATGAATTGATTTGTGAAGGCACTTCATTTTTGTTAAAACGATAGTTTGAAGCAATCCATTGATGATTTTATTTAGTGATATATGATGAATATCATTCATTATTTTTATTGAGAAAATGAAAGGAAGATGGATCAATAAAATGAATGGTTATGCAAAACAAAGGATTTTAATCTTTATTTTTTGCAGATTCCTTATTTATGAAGATATAGATGCAAAGTTCAATATGAGGATTGAGAAGAATATGAAAGGACATTCTCTTTCATATATAATGGTATTGCAGATGCATTGCAAAATTGAGAAGTGTGAACCAACATGCAGAGATTTTTGTGAAGAAACAAGTGAATTAAAAAAGAGAGAGATGAAACATATAGAGTTGTGAAGTGTTGTTGAGTGTATCCGGATGTAAGATTAATTTTGAACAGAATGACCATTTGACGTATATATGTTTTGTATTGAATGGAAACAGAGTATCCCTCTGATTTGTTTATTACATCTGTTGGTGATTTGGTTTGCCAGTGAGGCACAGTATGCCAGTGAGGCCTTGTATTAGCCAGT
This sequence comes from Cunninghamia lanceolata, assembly GCA_027924645.1. Taxonomy (NCBI): domain Eukaryota; kingdom Viridiplantae; phylum Streptophyta; class Pinopsida; order Cupressales; family Cupressaceae; genus Cunninghamia; species Cunninghamia lanceolata. Next base: position 2,948,866 of record BSBN01000311.1, on the reverse strand, counting down.
GAGGCTTGTTGGTCAGTGAGACCTATTTGTTTATCAGTGAGGTATATCAGTGTTGGAAGTGGGTGCTTCTATTTGGTATTAGAGTTGGTGCTCCTAGAAACATATTGTAGCCAGTGAGGCATGTTTTCCAGTTAAGCCAGTGAGGCAGTTTTGAGTAGTTTTTCTACCCAGAGAGGGTTTTCCACTCCAGTAATTCTTGTGTTAATGATATGCTTATATGTGTGTTTTTGCTTCTATGTTAAGATTTTTCTCTATGTGGTCCCGCTCATAATTTTCATTATCAAACTCGTACATATATGTGTAATAGTTCATTGATGACTTTCTCTTTCTGAGTCTTGTAAATTAAAAGTTATAATAAGTTGCAAAAATCTACACAACACTGATTCACCCCCCCTCTCAGTGTTGTTTGGACTCCTACAATTGGTATCAGAGCCAATTTCCCTCTTGCAGCTTAATCAGCTTGGGTAGGTCCTGTGTGTGGAGTTCAATGGGTAAGTGCAGAAGAAATAAGAATAAAAATGTCAAGCTTCATTCTAGTGAAAAGGTTCAAAAGACATCATTGATATCAAATCCAGATGCTGATATAAAGTCAGTGGATAAAGATGTTCTCCAAGTTGAATCTGATATTGTTTCAGATGTTCCTCAGTTTGATGGTTCAAATTTTTCAGTTTGGTATGTTAGAATGCAAGTATATTTATCCTCATTAGGATATGATGTTTTAATGTCAGTTGAGAATGGTTATTCTGCAAATAACAAAGAGGCTCTTAAATGCAATCATATAGCCAAAAGGGTTATTTTATCTAGTTTATCTAATGATATTTCTTGTAAGGTTGTGCAATGTGAAACAGCTTAGGATATCTGGAAAGAATTGATAAGAACTTATCAAGGTAATGATAAAGAAAAAGACAATTTGGTGTCTAATGAAAATGACCATGAAAAGAAACTTTCAAATGAAGAAATTGAAGTTCAATCCCAATCTGATTTAGAAGAAGCCAGCATCACAAGTGATGATGATGAAGAAGATTGTGAAATTGATATGGAAGGAGAGCTTATATATGCTCTGAGTGAGCTCAAGAAGTATAAGAGAGAGAATCAGAAAATAAACTTGTAGCTGCAACAAGAAAGAGAATCTAAAGTCAATGCTCTTTCAAAACTTGAAATTGTATCTACAGATCTTGAAGAGGCCAGATGTCAAATTATAAGTTTAAAGTCATATATTGATGATTCAGACAAACTAATTGATAGATTAAAGATAAAAATTGAAGAAGCTAAGAGGATTGCTGATGTTTCAATATCTAACCTTGAAGTTACAAGGATTGAGAATCTAAAACTAGAATCAGAAATAGTCTCTTTAAGAAAGGAGTTAGAAAAGGCTTCCTCTAAGTTGCACAAGAATCTGTTGTTTGAAAAGAGTACTGAAGAAGGAGAATGTTCAAAAGCTAGACAGACACCTAAAAGGAAAATTGATTTAAGTCATCATGTTGTTGCCACAGAAGGTAAAAGGAAGAGTGAAGCTGAACAGAAAACCAGAGATGAATTTGTACACAATCATAGAAGGAATTTCAGAAAACCTGCTGTTAGACAAGCATACATGTACAGGTATAATTATTCTTTTAATGGCTATTGTTATGCTTGTAATCAATTTGGACACAAAGCAATTGTTTGCAGAAGGAATACTGACATTATTTGTTACAAGTGCAATAATGTTGGACACATACAAAGTAATTGCAAAGTGCATAGAAGGTATGATCCTTCATGGAAGTTTAATATGAGTACTCAAAGGTACTATCATTCATTTGATTATGATTTTGACATAGTTTGTTATAATTGCAACACTCTTGGACACAAAGCACAGAATTGCAAAATGTATGCTTCACCTGATTTGAAAAAGTTGAAATGGAAAGAAAAGGTTTGGAGGAAGAAAGCACCTATGAAAATTTGGAAGCAGAAAGAAGGTAAAGAGAAGTCAGAATCTAAGCTTGTGCATCTTGCACAAGTCATTTCATCTGTTGCATAACAAATAGCATGAAGTAAGGGGGAGTTGTTCATGTGCTATCAATTGACCCCAAGAAGTTTCAGGAAGGAGATCATTTGAATGTGATGCAGGAAGAGCTTATTAATGCAGTTGGTATGCAAAATTGATGGACTGGATGCTCATATGGAAGTGCTCTTGATGTAATAATCTCACATGGTTCTTTGATATTTTTCATTAGTAATATGTTTTAGGGTAGTATGTACAAATTATATGATTCTAGTGGTATCAGGTGTCCATGATCAATGACATGTTCAGTGAATGCAAGGTGTTGATAAGTTGTTAAAGGATTTAATGCTCAAAGAGTTTGGTGATGTTGTGACTTGATCCTATTTTGTATATTGTTCGTATCATACTTACATGGTTGAGTTGTCATGTTGCTTCAGTAAAGGTGTTCTCAAGGAACTCTCCTCAGATGTTTGGATATAATGGCTAAGGAGGTTGATTAGAATGATAAAGTCAAGAGGCAGGAGTTCTTGTTAAGATGTGTTTATGTATATATCAGAATTGACATTTTGGTGTGAAAAATGTCTTGTGCAGAACAGGAGGATAGTCTTCATTTATTCAGATGGTCTTCATTCTTTATCATGCCAAGAAGTGTGTGTAGGAGTAAATTGATTGCAGGTTGTTGTAGATTGACTGTTGTCATGGAAGTTTTTGCAAGATCATATCTTGTGTGATCATCATGTCATCCTGAGATGTGTAGTCTTCATGATTGGTGTTTTTGAGTGAAAGAGAGTGATGAGTAGTCTTGCATGATATTCAAATTCATATGTGTCATGTCAAAAGGCTGATTTATCAAAATCCTAAGTGCTATTTTTATGCCATCATGCTCTATGTGGGAGTTATTGGAGATTTGTCATGTGTGTCAAAAAGGGTTGATTGTGATGTCATGAGGAGTATGTGATTGTTAGCAGATATATGTCAGTCTTCATTATAACAAGAAGTGGTATTGTTCTTCAAGATATAAGTTTTCAAATGTGCGTTTCATGATGTCTTATTACTCTCAAGTTGAATGCTGTTCAAGATGCTGATGTGCAAGGACAAAGCTTTCAGGATAAGTTTTGGATAGCAAATTGGATAAGTGTTCAGTGCCTTCAATCTTTTGAAAGACAAGTGGTTTCAAAGATTTTTGGGTAAGTGGTATCTCAATTTTTGGTTGATATGAAGATAAAAGGATAACATGAGTTTATATCTTCAAAGTTTTGATATTGCAATATAATTGTTATGATCAATCTATAACATCTTTCAGTGGAGTTGTTCTCAGGGGGAGTTAATTCAGTCTTTGTCATCAGATGTCAAAAAGGGGGAGAAAGAAAAATTGCATCATTTAGTTTTGCCATCAATGACAAAGGGGGAGTTTGATGAAAGTAGACTATCGTTGATGACAAAAAGGTGTTCTCAGTTTGTTTGATGTCGTTTGGATATGTGTTGTCAGATATGCAAATATGGTTAGAAATGAGATGCTTCTGTTTGATCAAGACATCTTCAAGTTTGTCTCAGGATGGATTCTCATGTTCTTGGTGTTGGTGTTCATATTGGTCCTTGGAGTTATCATTTTTGGTTTATGATGTTAACCATTGATCATCATCTTCTTTCATGATCACAGGTTTGGCCTTCATAATGTTTTCAGTGTTGATAGTATGGTGTTCTCCACATGGGAGTTACTATCATATGGCATTGGTATGGTATATATGATGCTCTCATCTCTGTGACATAGGACATTAATGTTACTTTTGATATACAGTTATAGTTGATTGACATTGCAGATATAGTGGCATGGTCTTCATAATGACAGTGGTTTGGTGATTGAAATTCTTGGAAGGGTCTTTGAAGTGCACAGAGGAATATGAAGAGTTTTTGTTGGAATTAATTAAAGATTTTTGTGGAGATATATTTTTGATGCACGGATAATAATGAAGACATACATGCTCAGATTGAAAAGGTTGAGAAAGGAATATGGAAGGTTATGTTGTTTTGCAAATGAATTGATTTGTGAAGGCACTTCATTTTTGTTAAAACGACAGTTTGAAGCAATCCATTGATGATTTTATTTAGTGATATATGATGAATATCATTCATTATTTTTATTGAGAAAATGAAAGGAAGATGGATCAATAAAATGAATGGTTATGCAAAACAAAGGATTTTAATCTTTATTTTTTGCAGATTCCTTATTTATGAAGATATAGATGCAGAGTTCAATATGAGGATTGAGAAGAATATGAAAGGACATTCTCTTTCATATATAATGGTATTGCAGATGCATTGCAAAATTGAGAAGTGTGAACCAACATGCAGAGATTTTTGTGAAGAAACAAGTGAATTAAAAAAGAGAGAGATGAAACATATAGAGTTGTGAAGTGTTGTTGAGTGTATCCAGATGTAAGATTAATTTTGAACAGAATGACCATTTGACGTATATATGTTTTGTATTGAATCGAAACAGAGTATCCCTCTGATTTGTTTATTACATCTGTTGGTGATTTGGTTTGCCAATGAGGCATAGTATGCCAGTGAGGCCTTGTATTAGCCAGTGAGGCTTGTTGGTCAGTGAGACCTATTTGTTTATCAGTGAGGTATATCAGTGTTGGAAGTGGGTGCTTTTGTTTGGTATTGGAGTTGGTGCTCCTAGAAACATATTGTAGCCAGTGAGGCAGTTTTGAGTGGTTTTTCTACCCAGAGAGGGTTTTCCACTCCAGTAATTCTTGTGTTAATGATATGCTTATATGTGTGTTTTTGCTTCTATGTTAAGATTTTTCTCTATGTAGTCCCGCTCATAATTTTCATTATCAAACTCGTACATATATGTGTAATAGTTCATTGATGACTTTCTCTTTCTGAGTCTTGTAAATTAAAAGTTATAATAAGTTGCAAAAATCTACACAACATTGATTCACCCCCCCTCTCAGTGTTGTCCGGACTCCTACATCCTCCCTACCTGTACCAAAATGGGAGCTTTGGAATAGGATATGGACATCCATCAAAGCATAATGGAAGGGGGATTTTTTTCAGAAATTATAGTTGGAAATGCTCTGGTAGACATGTATGCAAAATGTTGGACAGGATTCCACATCACCACGGGAGCTGTCAAGAGTTAGTGCGGGAGTGCACTCTTGTACTGACTCTTGACAGCTCCCGCAGTGATGCGAGAAGCCTGTCCAATTGCATTCGGGGAGGATAGAGAAATTTTGTCATTTGTTGTAGTGGCAACTTCCCTGGTAGACATGTAAGCAAAATGTGGAAGCATTGACAAGGCATGTGAACTATTTGGCAGAATGCCTCAAAGAGATGTCATCTCATGGAATGAAATGATTGCGGGATATGCACAAAATGGATTTTTTGAAAAGGCTTTAGAAACTTTCAAGCAAATGCAATTGGCAGGTGTAAAGCCAAATTCCACAACCTTTGCTAGTATCCTCCCCGCCTATGCAAAAATGGGAGCTTTGGAACAGGGTATGGACATCCATCAAAGCATAAAGTATAAAGGAATTTTGTCAGATGTTGTAGTTGTAACTGCCCTGGTAGACATGTATGCAAAATGTGGAAGCACAGAGAAGGCACATGAACTGTTTGAAAAAATGCCTGAAAAAAATGTGGTCTCATGGAATACCATGATTGTAGGATATGGACAAAATGGATTTTTTGAAAAGGCTTTAGAAACTTTAAAGCAAATGCAATTGGTAGGTCTAAAGACAAATTCCACAACCTTTGCGAGCATCCTCCCTGCCTATGCCAAAATGGGAGCTTTGGAACAGGGTATGGACATCCATCAAAGCATAATGGAAGGGGGATTTTTGCCAGAAATTATAGTTGGAAATACTCTGGTAGAAATGTATGCAAAATGTGGAAGTATAGACAAGGCACGTGACTTGTTTGACAAAATGCCGCAAAGAAATGTGCTCTCATGGAATGCCATGATTGCAGGATATGCACAAAATAGATTTTGCAAGGATGCTCTCAAAATATTTGAATTAATGAAGCACTCTGGAGCAGATCCTAACATTGTAAGCTTTGGTTGTGTTCTATGTGCATGAAACTATTCAGGTTTAGTGGATGAGGGTTGTACATACTTCAATCACATGAGTAACCCTTATTGCATTACTCCTACAGTCAATCATTATGTGTACATGGTTGACCTTCTTGCCATGCTGGCTATCTTGAGGATAGCCTAAACTTTATCATTAAGATGCCATTTAAACCCGTGGTGGTTGTGTGGATGTGTTTTCTTGGTACCTATAAATCACATATGAATATAGGATTAGGAGTATTTACAACAATGCTACTTTTTTATTTGGATCTTAAAAATGCTGTGACTTATGTTCTTCTCTCAAACATATATGCAGAAGTGGGCAGTTGGGGTGAGGTTCAAATGGTAAGGAGATGATGAAAGATAGAGGCATTAAAAAATCCCTGGATGTAGTTGGATAATAGAAGGCAAATGTTTGTTAGATATTATAGTTGGAAATGCTCTGATAGACATATGAAAAATGTGGAAGCACAAACAAGGCACACAAACTGTTTGATAGAATGCCTCAAAGAGATGTCATCTCATGGAATGCAATGATTACATGATTGCACAAAATGGATTTGTTGAAAAGGCCTTAGAAACTTTCAAGCAAATGCAATTGGCAGGTGTAAATAGAAGTTTAAATAGAAGCAGATTTATGAGTAGCTTTCAAAGAAAAGAAATGGCCCTTAAAACAAAACAACACATGGTCAACGTATAATCCTTAGAAACACATTGAACAACCATGTGTCTATATATAATGTGAATTTCTCAATGACATTTGAACAAAACAAACATCACTCTCTGTGATAATCATAGTATTGAGGATAACAAATGCATCAAGATGTCCACCTAATAAATTATCATTTCTTAATCAGCCCATTGCATAGTCATGCAGTTGCTCAAATTCATCCTTTTAACTGCAAACCAACTAATTCAACTCACTATGAATGTACAGTCATGTAGCTACTCACAATCACCCTTTTATCATAAAATTGATCAATGCCATGCAATATTGGCGCAGTCACAGTAGGAGGGTTCACAGAATGAACTATCTGAACTGTGCAGCAAGAGTAAACACAACGGAAACAACTCAAGAAATGGAAAAAATGTAGATTTAGTCATTCAGTATATCAAAGAATTCAAATACAATCTGGTTGGCAACATGCAGGCTTAGAATTAGGGCTCACAGGCCTGATTACATACATGCGCAAGATAAAGCTTTGAAGCTCCTTCGCACAAAATCTAAACTATGAACTATGAATCAATTGCTAATTTCTTTCCTAAGGATCTATTACATCTTTATATATCATTTCCAGACCAATAGATTCCTCTGCGCCAGCTAATGAAGATCACAAACTCCAATGAAGAGCTATAACGTGTTCACAGATAGGTCGGGCCTAAATGCATAGAACACTTCCTCAAATGAATGGAACAACATGTGGACCCTTGGGGAAGGTCGGTCATGAACCACAAGACATTGAATGATGTGTCATTAAGATCTGCAAGTCAAGGAATGATCTGTAAGCTTTCTCCTTCAGCTGATTATCAGGAACTGTTAGAATGATCTGCTCTGAGAAAACAGTTGACCTTCTGATATCGATATCTTTCTGGTAACTAATCCAAATGCTTTGAATTCTTGATATGATGTAGATGAATGAATGTAAATGCTAAGTCCAGATCCATAAGATGTGAAATGTCAAAACTAGACCACAAGTTGAAAACTGCTCCTGACTGAACTACCTAAACTGAACTGGAAAATGAAAGAACTGAAATGCAAATATTTTTGGTTGATGCAAGATTACTCTTGAACCAGGGATGCTCCTACATCAGACATCTGGGGTTATTGAAAAAGTGAGTCCCTTACTTTTCTAGGGCTAAGGGAGAACCAAGATAGTCCACCTCAGCCTGAGAAATCCAAGATGAATCTTCTTCCGATCTGCCTTTCCACTTCACAAGATATTCTTTGTATTATCTTCCTCTAGTGCTACATCCAACTCTATTGTCCAAAATATCTTCAATCTGCTCCAGTGCCTATTGTGGTAATTGCTTCTTCAAGTCTTCTTCCATGCTATCACTGAACTCTTCTTCATGATACTGATATAGATCTGCAATGTTGAAAATCAGTGATATACCCAATGTCTCCGGTAACTCTACTTCATATGCATTTCTTGAATCAAATTTTATAAGTATCCTACAAGGTCTAAACTTCTTCATCTTCAACTTGTTATATGTTCCAACTAGAAATCTTTCTTTTCTCAAGTACACCATCACTTCATCTCCAACTTTAAATTCCTTATGTCTTCTCTTCTCATCAGCCTTCTCTTTGTACTTACTATTCATATCCTCTAAATGCTTCTTCACCTGATTATGCACTATCTTCATATGATCTGCAAATACTTCTACTTTGGTACTCCTCTTTTTTTCTATACTAATATCTCTCAATTCTGCAACTCCTCTAGGATTCACTCTAGTAACAATCTCAAAAGGTGTTCTTCCAATACTGGATGATTTATTGAATTATTGTATGCAAACTCTGCTTGTGAAAGAATCAAATCCTAACTTCCTGTCTTCTCTCCAACCAAACATCTCAACAAGTTTCCCAAAATCATATTCACTACCTCTGTCTATCCATTTGTCTATGGATGAAAATTTGAACTGAACTTCAAATCTGTCTTCATCTTCTTCCAAAGTGTCTTCCAAAATGTCTTCCAAAAGTATCCAACAAACTTTGTATCCCTGTCTGAAACTATACTCTTAGGTAATCCATGCAATCTCACAATCTCCTTGAAAAATAGGTCTACTACATGTACTGCATCAATTGTCTTCTTACAAGGTATGAAATGAGCCATCTTTGAAAATCTATCAACCACTACAAATATTGAATCATGTCCTTTCTGTGTCTTAGGGAATCCCATTACAAAATCCATGCTTATGTCTTCCCAAGGTTTCTCCGGTATTGCCAAAGGTTTATACAATCCAATGTTCTGACTACTCCCTTTTGCAACTTGACAAACTCTACAACTTTGTACAAATCTATGAACATCCTAATGTATCTGAGGCCAAAAGTAATTCTCACTTACCAAAGCCACTGTCTTGTCAATGCCAAAATGTCTTGCCAATCCTCCACTATGCTTCTCCTCGATCAAATTATCTCTCATTGAACTTCTAGCTATGCACAATTGACTTCCTTTGAATAATATATCCTCTTGAATGAAATAGTCCAACCACTTACTTCTATCTGTCACAACAGGTTCCTTACAGGCTTTCCAAGGTTCTACAAAATCAGTGTCTCCCTCATACATATTCTTCAATTCATCAAAACCCAACACTTCAACTCTCATCTCTGTCAACACGTTTCTTCTTCTACTCAAGGCATCGGCAACTTTGTTTGATTTACCACTCCTATGCTTCAACACAAAAGTATAACTCTGCATGAACTCCACCCATTTCATATGTCTCTGATTCAACTTACCTTGACTATTCAAATACTGCAAAGCTTGATGATTTGTATACAACATAAACTCCTTAGGCAACAAGTAATATCTCCACTTCTTCAAGGCTTAAATTATGGCATAGAACTCTTGATCATAAACTGAATATCTTCTCCTTATATCATTCAACTTCCCACTAAAATAAGCTATAGGTCTACCTTCTTGACTTAACATTGCTCCTATTGCATTGCCACTCACATCACAATCAACTTGAAATACCTTATTGAAATTCGGTAATGCCAAAATAGGTTGCTCTATCACCTTCTGCTTCAACAACTCAAAACTTTTATCTGCCCCTGATGTCCACTTGAAATCCTTTCTGTCACCTCTCATTATCTCTGTCATAGGGTTACAAACTGAACTGAAATTTTTGATGAACTTCTGGTAGAAACTATCCAATCCATGAAATGATCTAACCTCTCCAATGCTCTTCGATGTAGACCATTCAACAATTGCTCTCACTTTCTCAGGGTCCATCTTCAATCCTTCCATAGAAATCACAAATCCCAAGTATACTAACTCTTCCTTCATGAAACTACACTTCTTGATGTTTATCAGTTATTTCTCTTCTCATTCTCTGCAAAACTTGTCTAATATACCACAAATGTTCTTCTTTTGTCTTACTAAAAATTAGAATATCATCTAGGTATACAATCACAAACTTACCCAAGAATTTCTTCATAACTTCATTCATCAACCTCATGAAAGTACTCGGTGCATTTGTCAATCGAAAGGGCATCACTAACCACTCATACAATCCTTCATTTATCTTAAAAGCAATCTTCCATTAATCACCTTCTCTGATGGTATCCACTCTTCAAGTCTATCTTTGTGAAATATTTTGCTCCACTCGAGCAATCCATGATATCATCCATCCTAGGTAAAGGAAATCTATACTTGACTATGATCTTATTTATTGCTTTGGAATTAGTACACATTCTCCATTCTCCATCCTTCTTCGTTGCCAAAACTGTAGGTCCTACATAAGGACTCAAACTTTCTCTGATCAACCCTTTCCTCAACAACTCTTGTATCTGTCTATTTAGTTCTTCATTCTCTGTCGGTGTCATCCGGTGAGCTACTTTGTTAGGCAAACTTGCCCCTGGTATAAGATCCATGTGATGAATGATACTCCTTATAGCTGGTAATCCTTCAGGTACATTATCTGATATGATGTCTTCATACTATGTCAGCAACTTTCTTATCTCATCTGGTTCATTTTCTTTCTTCACTACTTTAGGCTTCTTAGGAATCAAGGCATAACACATACTTTCCTGTTTCAAACCATCCAAAAATTTCCTTCCACCTACCAAATAGATTCTAGCATTTCCACATACCACATCTTTAGGCTCATCTTCCAAAGGAATCAAAGTAATTCTTTTCCCATTTGTTGTTATAGTGTATATATTCTTTCTCCCATCATGTATAGCTTTTCTATCATATTGCCAAGGTCTACCCAACAAGATATGACAAACATCCATAGGCATAATATCACACAAGACTTCATCATGATAAGACCCAATATGAAATTTCACCAAACATTGTTCAGTCACTAGCACCTTATGATCATCCTGAATCCATGCTATCTAATAGGGCTTAGGGTGTTTCAATCTTTCCAACTTCAGCTTAGTCACCATCTCCTCTGAAACTAAGTTATCTGAACTACCACTATCAATTACAACTTTACAACACTTACCTCCAGATTTGCATCTAGTTCTGAATAGACTTTTCCTTTGTGATGGTTCCTCATTTGTTTCTATTTGAAATAGTGCTCTCCTCATCCCTAATGATTCTCCTTTCCCAGGTTTACCAATAGAACTAGGTGATTCAACAGGTTCTTCTTCAATATAGGTTTCTCTCCCACTATTCGTCGTCTTCTTGCTTGTACTACCCTGATTACATTCAATTGCTCTATGTCCTTCACCTCCACACTTGAAACAAGTACCTCTGAATGTCCTCTTATCAAATCCTCTTCCTTCTCTTCTATATACTACATTCTGGTATGCACTAGGGTTTCCTCTCTGGTAAAAATTTTTGTCATCTCTCTGGTAAGCATTGTTATCTCTGTCATCTTTCTTAAATGGATTGTCAAACTTGTTATGCTCCACAAATGATTTATCATATCTAGAAAATGTTTTACCTCTCTAAAATTTACCTCCTCTGCCTCTCTATCTTTGATCATGCTTCTTATTCATCTTCTCTTCAACTTTTAGGGCAAATTGATATGCTTTTTTCAAAGATGTCATCCTTACCAAGCTTAGTTCTTCTTCAATGTTCAATCTCAGTCTGTTGATGTATCTAGCCACTTTCTCCTTGCTTGCTTCACTATGTCCTATCCTTATGATCATTTTATGAAATTATTCAGTGTACTCCTTCACAGATTTCTCCTTTTGTCTCAGGTTTTGCAATCTTTTAAACAGCTCCAACTCATAGTCAACAAGTATGAGCTGATTCTTCAACTTTGTCACAATTTGGTCCCACTTTGTAATCTTTTATTTTCATCTTCTATTTCTTTCCAACTAAACTTCTTTCCACCATATAGTAGCATGTCCTTTCAACTTTATCTTTGTAAATTTCACCTTCTCCAGATCTTCAGTTTCCTCATATTCAAAGTATTCTTCCATGTCATTTATCCAGTCAATCAATTCTTTAGGATTCAAATTACTAGTATAGTTCAGCACATCAACTCTAGGTCTTTTTCCAATCTTTAAAATAGATTGCAACATCTTTATCTGATCTAATTCTTCTTCATTGCCTTCTATGGTTTCTTCAATTTGTTTAGTTGATTGAAATTCTTCCTCATCATCACTTTCAACATTAAGTCCAGGTGTCAATCCTCTTCGCCTATCTTCCTCAATAGCATCCAAACAAATTCGCATTGTTCTCATCAATTCAATCATCTCATCCATTCTATTAGCCATTGTACCAATAGGAGGAACTCTTCGCGACGACATCTTCCTAGGATCAAGTGCAAACTACCTCAGGTTTGGTGATCAGGCTATAAGCGATAACTGCCTCTCAATCGACAATCGATTGTACACAGGAACCTGCCTTGGATCAGCAATCTGCTTACAACAAGATCTTACAGAATCCCTTTTGCCAATTCGCTCCAAAGAATCAAACTTTCACTCTGATACCACTTGGCGTAGTCACGGTAGGAGGGTTCATAGAATGAACTATCTGGACCGTGTAGCAAGAGTAAACACAACGGAAACAACTCAAGAAATGGAACAAATGCATATTCAGTCATTCAATATATCAAAGAATTCAAATACAATCTGGTTGGCAACATGCGGGCTTAGAATTAGGGCTCACAGGCCTGATTACATACATGCGCAAGATAAAGCTTTGAAGCTCCTTCACACAAAATCTAAACTATGAACTATGAATCAATTACTAGCTGCTTTCCTAAGGATCTATTACATCTTTACATATCATTTCTGGACCAATAGATTCCTCTGCGTCGGCCAAGGAAGATCACAAACTTCAATGAAGAGTTGTAACGTGTTCATAGATAGGCCGGGCCTAAATGCATAGAACACTTCCTCAAATGAATGGAACAATGTGCGGACCCTTGGGGAAGGTCAGCCATGAACCACAGGACATTGAATGATGTGTCATTAAGATACTTAAGTCAAGGAATGATCTGTAAGCTTTCTCCTTTAGCTAATTATCAGGAACTATTAGAATGCTCTGCTCTGAGAAAATAGTTGACCTTCTGATAATGATATCTTTCTGGTAACTAATCCAAATGCTCTGAATTCTTGATATGATGTAGATGCTAAGTCCAAATCCACAAGATGTGAAATGCCAAAATCAGACCACAAGATGAAAACTGTTACTAATTGAACTGCCTGAACTAAACTGGAAAATAAAAGAACTAAAATACCAAAAAAAACTAAAATGCAAATGTTTTTGGTTGATGCAAGATTACTCTTGAACCAGGGATGCTCCTGCATCAAATATGAAATCAATGAAAAGGTTCAGTATTCCTACATTTCAATAGAAATATCTAACCTATTCTATGTTAACTGTGAATGGGCCCTTCGATTGACACTCAGGACAAGAGCCTACTTTCACTTCAGAATAGGAGTTTTGAAAGAAAGGTCCTAAAATGGTGCCACATTTGTTACAATCATACTTGACTTGCTGTAATTGAGGAAAAACCCCAGACCTCCTAGTCACTACCCCTCCAATGTGGATCATTCTTTAGGTTTTTGGATTAAGGCTAGTAGGAGAAGTCCTTTTAGGAATGTATTTTCTAGTTTTGTAGGCTCAACCTTGTAAAGGGAAATACAAAAAATAGCTCCAAGACCCTGAGGTTTCCACATGAACAAATAAGAGACATCTATAGGTATTGAATGGTATTTTAGAAGAGTTTGAAGAAATTTGTATAGTAACATTTGTCAAAACCTATCAAATCTTTTACAAGGTCTGTATTCTGCATTAAAGAATTTGCATAGTCTAAAAGGGCCTAGAATAGTAAGCATTTCGGTCAGAGGGTAGAAAGTCTATGTATACGTTCATATTCTTATAGATTGAAGATAGTTTGAGCTTTTGTTGGAGACTCCATTCTTGTCCAAGCATGTCAATAAGGATAGTGAGCAGTTTCACTACATTATACACTTGAGAAAGGCATTGAATAAGTCTATTGAATACTCTATGATGCAATATACAGATTTGGAAACAGATTTCAAGTATGCATAGTCTAAACAAACATGAAGAGCATTATACAGTGGTATGTAGGTTAAGGTAATAACCCAAACCAATGTGTACCCCTACAGGTTTTGTGATAACACAAAAAGCCTCGTCAAGCAATGACTAAATCTATATAACAAGGTAAGGATCTTGAAGAATTTTTAGAGGGTCATATATTTGTCAAAGATTTAGTCTAAAAAAACAAGGAAATCCCGCATAATATAATATAAATGAAATAGTGAAACGATTTCAAAAAGATAATAAAACACAACCTTTTGGTCTTCTTCAGTTAGAAGGTCACCTAAAGTAGGATGGCTCAGAAATTGTAAATAAAAGAAGTTAGCAACAAAACAAGTTCCATTAAGGTTGTATCAACTATTCCTTTTGATATATGTAACAATGAATTGCACAATTCAGGAACAAACTTAGCTAATGAAAAAAGAAAAACATACTGTAGTTAGCCAAAAATTAGGGATTGTCTGAATGACTTCATTGCGTTTGGCATAATACAGCCACCGTATCTCATTATATTTTTGTTCCATCTCTATCACTTTATCACTTGCTTCCTCATTAACCTAGACCAATACAATCAAAAAGTCACAAATTAGACAAGATGTGTTCCATTTCACAAAGGTTAACAATGTTTTCTTACATAAAACACATAATAAGTAAAAATGATGCTTAGGAAAAAAATTATTCCAGCAATGTATAATTGTTAATTATGTATTGTTCTAATTATCCAGCATACAGATCCTTGTAAGATCATCAATCAACACCATATGTTCTTTGCAAAGGGAGATAGGTCCACATAGTGTGACACATTTTTATATAAAGCAAGGACTCACCCTCTTTTATTAAAATGGATTTGTTGAAAATGTTGCAAGTATGGGTCTAACTGGTGTTGTCATTGATGTCAACATACTTATGTTGCATTAATGAGAAGGAGTGGATGAGCTGTGTGCTGAGGATATTGAGAAAATTAGTCTCAATCAGGAACAGTGAAGAACAGTGATGACAAAAAGGTAAAAGTCCAAGATAGGTTGAGGACCAAAGGATACGGTTTAAAGGGTTTGTAGATATGAGTCTTGAGATGATCCAGTCAAGTTTTCAGAGGTCCGCATGAAGATCTGAAGAAGTTATGGCTGCTCAAGTAGAACCAGTTCCGGCAGGTGTTCAGAGGTGACAGAGTGTCACAGATAGGTCCAGTGAGATCCAGACATGCATCATCCCATTCTATGGATTGGAGGGAATGTTTAAGAAGTCCTTGAGAAGTGTCAGATAGATTTGTTTGTGGTTTGGAGGTCCGGAAGTGCCTATTCCTTTGTGACAGTGATGACAGACTGTGTTCTTGAAGTTCCAGATTAAGGAGAGAAGAATTCCAGTAAGTTGATGAAGTGTGGATGTTCTTGGTGACTCATGAAAGGTTGTGGTGATCTTTGGATCATGTCTAGTTCATGTTGACGGTCTGCATTGAAGTTAGAGTTTGGATTTGATGAATAACCACCGGATGTTGGTGTTCTTCCTGAGACTGGCCGACCAGATGTATTACATGTCTTCTGGATGATCTATAAGTGTTTGCCGACTTAGATGATTGTTCCTAAGTCGATGCCTTGTATAAATAAGGGATTGTGAAGTCATTCCATATTGTGTCTTGTGGAGATGAGAATGTGGTAGCGAAGAAGAGGGAAAGGCAGAGCAGAAGTTTTTGGGCTTTAATGGAACTGATTCAAGCATGGTGAAGATGATATTCTCTAGTTCATGTATGTGATACTCATTTCTTTGTAGACAGTGTATCTCTTGTAGGTAGTGAGCCTCTTGTGAGTAGTGTGCTCGGGCAGTGAGCCCTAATTAGCATGTGCCATTTGTTCTTTCTATTCTTCTAACAAAGAATACATTTTTGGGTTAATCACCTTGTAGTTTTTCCCTTAACCAGGTTTTCCACATCAAAATCTTGGTGTCTTATGTGTTGTTGAGTTTTTGCTCTTGATTTGAATGCATTATGTTTCATGTTTAATATACTGCTAATCACCAAGAAGTTTTAAGTGTGTAAATTTGGAAAGTTTGGTACAACTGATTCACCCTCCCTCTCAGTTGTGTGCCCTAAGTCTAACAATTGGTATCAGAGCCAAGTTCCTCTAAAAGGAGCTTAACCACTTGAGGAGATCCAGGATGTCGTCCTACAAGAAGGATAGTCCGAAGTTTGATGGAACCAACTTTGCTCTTTGGAAAGGTCGCATGAAATGTCACTTGCAGTGTATGGAAATGGCATACTGGTCCATGGTTACAAAAGTGTATGTACCTCCACAGGGTGATTTGACAACCCTAAATGAACTCACAGATGTTGAAAACAATCTACAGACCAAAGAGGCTCTTTTAAGCGCATTATCTGACTCAGAGCTCTCAAATGTTATTGACCTACCAACTGCTTTTGAGATTTGGAACAAACTAGAAATTTTGCATGAAGGAGACCAGTATGTGAAATGTGCAAGGTTACAGAGTCTAAAAGGGAAATTTGAAAAACTGAAGACGAGAGATTATGAAAATATTACTACTTTTATGCCAAGAGTAAATGAGCTGGTTTGTGGAATCAGAAATGCTGGTGGAGTCTTGGATGAAAATGAGATTGTTGGCAAAATCCTCAGATCCCTTCCTGCCTCTTACAAAATCAAGGTTGCTGCCATTGATGAATTCAGAGCCCATACAACTGTCACAAGAGACCAATTGGCTGGCAAACTAGCTGCATTTGAAATGACCGAGTTTGGAGATGATCCCCCCAAGACTGAATCTACATTCAAAGCCAGTGCCTCTGTGAAAGGTAAACAAAGATTTGATCTGGGAGAGAACTCATCAAGGAAACAGTCATGGTATGAGAAAGCAAGAAAAGACCTAGAAGAAGAAGAAATAGAAACTGCTCAACTTAAAGCCCTCATTGCAAAGAGACTGCCAAGAGGATCCGGTAAGTATGAAGGAAAATTTTCCTTTAAGTGTTTTAACTGTAATAAGATTGGTCATTTTGCCTCAAGATGTCTGGAAAGATTTTCAAAGCCAAATCCTAACAGATCAAGGTTCCAAAAGAATTGTTACTATGTTCATGAAGAAGATGATAATGAAGGAGTAACAGATGATGAATCAGAGACAGGAAACAAATCTGAAAGTGAATGGGTGTTCATTGCCATCAAGGAAGAAGAACCAATATCCTCTGTATCTATCAATCATAAAGTTGTAGAAAGAGCTCTGGCTGCCCAAGTTGAAGAAAATGATGATTGGGTCATTGACAGTGGTTGCTCTCACCATATGACAGGTGACAAAAATAAGTTCATAGATTTGGAAAGGTATGAAGGAGGAGTGGTGAAGTTTGGTGATAATTCTGCTGGTAGAATCAGAGGAAGAGGAACTATTTCTTTTGATGGAAGAAACAAAACTAGTAATGTACTGTAGGTTGAAGGTTTGAAGCACAATCTTCTCAGTGTTGGACAGCTGGTGGACAAAGGCTATGATCTCCAGTTCAAGGATGGAAAATGCAAAATCTTTGAAAGTTCCGGAACAGAGATTGCATCCGGTGCTCAAACTAAAGGTAATATCTTCCACTTGGTTGGTACTGGTAAAAGTTGCTTATTTGTTAAAGTTGATCAGAGTTGGTTATGGCATAGAAGGATGTGTCATGTGAATTTTGATAATATCATCAAGATAAGCAATACTCAGGCTGTAAGAGATCTTCCAAAATTGGTGAAACCTACTAACAACTTGTGCAAGGAATGTTAGTTGGGTAAGCTGAGCAGAGTCACATTCAAAAGCAAGGAACTGTCCTCTACCAGATTATTGGACTTAGTTCACACTGATCTTTGTGGTCTGGCAAGAACCAGGAGTATTCAAGGTGATAGATACTTCATGCTACTAATTGATAACTATTCTCGGATGATGTGGGTAACTTTTCTGAAAGAGAAATCATAAGCTTTTGAGAAATTCAAAATATTCAAGGCTATGGTAGAGAATGAAACCGGATTGAAGTTGAAATGTTTGAGGTCTAATAGAGGTGGAGAATTCACATCCGGTGAGTTCATAGAGTTCTGTGAGAAACATGGAATAAAGAGATAGTTGTCTGCTCCTAGGACTCCATAGCAAAATGGAGTAGTGGAAAGAAAGAACCGGACCATATAGGAAGCTTCTAGGACCATGATGATGGAAGCTAATGTTTCACATATCTATTAGAGAGAAGCTGTCAGCACTATAGTCTATACTCTCAATCAAGTTCAAATCAGAAGCAATACAGGTAAGACTCCTTATGAACTTTGGTTTGGCATCACTCCTACTGTGAGGTATTTCAGAGTGTTTGGTAGCAAATGTTACATTAAAAGAGATGAAGATCTAGGCAAGTTTGATGCTAGAAGTGATGAAGGAATTTTCTTGGGTTACTCCACTCAAAGCAAAGCATACCGGTGTTACAATAAGAGACTGAGAAAGATGATAAAAAGTACAAATGTGAAGGTTGATGAAGGAATTGAGAAACCTTCAAGGTTTTATGAATATGATGAAGATGGTCAGAATGGTGTTCTGACTCAAGGAGCCCAAACTCCTTCCGATACTCAGAATCAAACAAATGCGGTAATTTAGGGAGAAGAGATGAATCATAATGAGCCTGATCAAGAATTAGAAGTGTAGGAAACTCCCAAAGTTCCCAGGTATGTAAGACTGAACCACTCTGAAGATCAGATCATAGGTGATAAAAGCAAAGGAGTTCTAACAAGAAGGAGAATTGCCCAAGATTCAGAAGAGTATTGTTTGATCTCTAAAATTGAACCTAAGACAGTGAATGAAGCTTTCAATGATGAAAACTGGACTAAAGCAATGGAGGAAGAGCTGGTGCAAATAGAGAAAAATCACACTTGGGATCTTGTTCCCAGACCTAGAAACAAGAATGTGATTGGAACCAAATGGGTATTCCGGAACAAACTAAATGAAGTTGGTGAAGTAATTAGAAATAAAGCCAGATTGGTCTGCAAGGGATACTCTCAAATAGAAGGAATTGATTTTGAAGAAAATTTTTCTCCGATGGCAAGAATTGAAGTAGTCAGACTATTTCTTGCATTTGCTGCCTTCAAGGATTTCAAGGTGTATCAGATGGATGTCAAGTCTGCTTTCTTGAATGGTGACTTAGAAGAAGTGTACATTAAACAACTGGATGGATTTCAATTATCTGAGCATGGTGATATGGTCTGCAAGTTGAAGAAGGCACTGTATGGACTAAAGCAAGCCCCAAGAGCCTGGTATGAAAGATTGGACAAACATCTTTTGAAGATTAGTTTCAACAAAGGTACTGCTGACAGTAACTTATATTTCAAAATTGATCATGAAAACATCTTGATTGTTGAAGTATTTGTTGATGATATCATCTTTGGAGGAAGAGACAGTATGTGTAAAACTTTTGCAAATCAAATGAAAAGTGAGTTTGAGATGTCAATGCTTGGTGAAATGAAATTCTTCTTGGGTCTGCAAATTACTCAAACAAAGAAAGGAATCTTCATTTCTCAGACCAAATATGTGAAAGAATTGTTGAGGAAATTTGGGATGGAAGATTCAAAGCCAATGAATACTCCCATGGCAACCGGATGTAAGTTGAGCAAAGATGATGACTCTCCTAAGGTAGACCAAACAAAGTACAGATCAATGATTGGAGGATTGTTGTATCTCACTCAAACTAGACCAGATATAATGCAGGCTGTTGGTCTTGTTGCTAGATTCCAGGCCGATCCCAAAGAATCTCATGTCATGGCAATCAAAAGGATTTTTAGGTATCTAAAAGGAACGGTTGAGTATGGTTTGTGGTATCCTAGAGATCATGATTTCTCTCTTCATGCATATATAGATGCAGATTGGGCAGGAGATGTGGATGACCGGAAGAGTACTAGTGGTGGAGCATTCTTTTTGGGAAAGAGATTGGTTTCTTGGCTAAGCAAGAAACAAGAGGCAATATCTCTATCTACAACTAAAGTAGAATACATTGCTGCAGCAGGTAGTTGCACTCAAATTTTGTGGATGAAGCAGATGCTAAGAGACATCAAAGTAGAGTATGAGGAGCCTGTCACAATCTTCTGTGATAATTCAAGTGCAATAAATATTTCTAAGAATCCGGTGTTGCAATCTAAGACCAATCATATATCTATCAAATTTCACTTTCTAAGAGAGCAAGTGAACAAGGATGAAGTCAGATTGGAGTTTGTGCCCTCAAAGGATCAGATTGTAGATATCTTTACTAAACCTCTTCCCAAGGACTCTTTTGATAATCTCAAGGAGAAGTTAGGGGTTATTGCCCCTCCGGTGATGAACTAGTATGCACTGATGTGCATCAGTCTGGTGGATATCACAATCATATCTTGTGATCCAGATTGATGGGAGCTGCTACTTAGGGGGAGCAACAGGTATGATTCTAAAGTATTGAAGTTGCAAGTATGAGCCCTTTGCCATTGATATCAAAGGGGGAGAGAAGACATGTGAAAAACAAGTGGTTGTTGATCAAAGGGGGAGTAGTAAAGGAAGAGAAGACATGTGAATGGTTGTTGCTGATAGGGGGAGTTGTGACAGTAAGGAGAAGTTCTTGTCTTGATGGTTTTTCACATCATATGTTGCCATCAATGACAAAGGGGGAGATTGTTGCAAGTATGGGTCTAACTGGTGTTGTCATTGATGTCAACATTCTCATGTTGCATTAATGAGAAGGAGTGGATGAGCTGTGTGCTGAGGATATTGAGAAAATTAGTCTCAATCAGGAACAGTGAAGAACAGTGATGACAAAAAGGTAAAAGTCCAAGATAGGTTGAGGACCAGAGGATGCAGTTTAAAGGGTTTGTAGATATGAGTCTTGAGATGATCCAGTCAAGTTTTCAGAGGTCTGCATGAAGATCTAAAGAAGTTATGGCTGCTCAAGTAGAACCAGTTCTAGCAGGTGTTCAGAGGTGACAGAGTGTCACAGATAGGTCCGGTGAGATCCAGACATGCATCATCCCATTCTGTAGATTGGAGGGAATGTTTAGGAAGTCCTTGAGAAGTGTTAGATAGATTTGTTCATGGTTTGGAGGTCTAGAAGTGCCTATTCCTTTGTGATAGTGATGATAGACTGTGTTCTTGAAGTTTCGAATGAAGGAGAGAAGAATTCTAGTAAGCTGATGAAGTGTAGATGTTCTTGGTGACTCAGGAAAGGTTGTGGTGATCTTTGGATCATGTCTAGTTCATGTTGATAGTCCGCATCGAAGTTAGAGTTTGGATTTGATGAATAACCACTGGATGTTGGTGTTCTTCCTGAGACTGGCCGACTGGATGTATTACACGTCTTCCGGATGGTCTATAAGTGTTTGCCGACTTAGATGATTGTTCCTAAGTCAATGCCTTGTATAAATAAGGGATTGTGAAGTCATTCCATAGTGTGTCTTGTGGAGATGAGAGTGTGGTAGCGAAGAAGAGAGCGAAAGGCAGAGCAGAAGTTTTTGGGCTTTAATGGAACTGATTCAAGCATGGTGAAGATGCTATTCTCCAGTTCATGTATGTGATACTCATTTCTTTGTAGACAGTGTGTCTCTTGTAGGCAGTGAGCCTCTTGTGAGCAGTGTGCTCAGGTAGTGAGCCCTAATTGGCATGTGCCATTTGTTCTTTCTATTCTTCTAACAGAGAATACATTCTTGGGTTAATCACCCCGTGGTTTTTCCCTTAACTGGGTTTTCCACATCAAAATCTTGGTGTCTTATGTGTTGTTGAGTTTCTGCTCTTCATTTGAATGCATTATGTTTCATGTTTAATATACTGCTAATCACCAAGAAGTTTTAAGTGTGTAAATTTGGAAAGTTTGGCACAACCGATTCACCCCCCCTCTCAGTTGTGTGCCCTAAGTCTAACAGAAAAGGCTTTAGAAATTTTAAAGTAAATGCAATTGGCTGGTGTAAAGCCAACCTACACAACCTTTGCCAGCATCCTCCCTACTTGTGTCAAAATGGGAGCTTTGGAATAGGGTATGGACATCCATCAAAACATAAAGGATAGAGGAATTTTTTCATATGTAGTTGCAATTGCCCTGTTAGACATGTTAAGGAATTAAAAACTTTCGAGAAAATGCAATTGAATATACATATACAAAGAGAGAGATAGATGTATGTGGAAGCATAGACAAGGCATGTGAACTGTTTGTCAAAATCCCTGAAAGAAATGTGGTCTAATAGACTGCAATGATTGCATGATATGCACAAAATGGATTTGTTGAAAAGGCTTTAGAAACTTTCATGCAAATGAAATTGGCAGGTGTAAAGTCAGATTACACAACCTTTGCCAGCATCCTCTTTGCCTGTATCAAAATGGTAAGCTTTGGAACAGGGTATGGACATCCATCAAGGCATAATAGAAGGCAGATTTTTGTCAGATATTATAGTTGGAAATGCTCTAATAGACATATATGAAAAATGTGGAAACACAGACAAGGCACACAAATTGTTTGACAGAATGCCTCAAAGAGATGTCATTTCATGGAATGCAATGATTACAGGATTTCACAAAATGGATTTGTTGAATAGGCTTTAGAAACTTTCAAGCAAATGTAATTGACAACTGTAAATCCAAATTTTGCAACCTTTGCTAGCATCCTCCCTGCCTATGCCCAAATGGGAGCTTTGGAACAGGGTATGGACATCCTTCAAAGCATAATGGTAGGGGGATTCTTGTGAGATATTATAGTTTGAAATGCTCTCACAAACATGTATACAAAATATGGAATCATAGACAAAAAACGTGAACGGTCTGACAGAATTCCTCAAAGAGATGTCATCTCATGGAATGCAATGATTGCACGATATGCACAAAATGGATTTTGTAAGGACACTTTCAAAATCTTTGAATTAATTAAGCACTCTAGAACATATCTTTACATTGTAAGCTTTGCTTGTATTCTAGGTGCATGCAGCCATGCAGGTTTAGTGGATGAGAGCTATACATACTTCAATTACATTTGTAACCCTTATTGCATTACACCTATAGTTGATCATTATGTGTGCATGGTTGACTTCCTTGCTTGTGCTGGCTATCTTGAAGACACCCTAAACTTTATCATTGAGATACCTATTAAATATGTGCTGGTTGTATGGATGTGTTTTCTTGGTGCTTGTAGATCACATATGAATATAGGCTTAGGAGTATTTACAGCAACACTACTTTTTTATTTGGATCCTAAAAATGTTGCACAACTTATGTTCTTCTCACAAACATCTATCCAAAAGTGGGCAGGTGTGGTGAGGTAAGGAGATTGATGAAAGATAGAGGAATTAAAAAAATCCCTGGATGCAATTAGATTGAAGGGCATAAAATGGTATGTGTTTTTTGTGTAGGAGATAGATCACATCCATGCTTTTTATTTTTGCAAGGGGAAGCATACCCTTTGACATACTAAAAGAAAGAAAAAGAAAAAAATTGATAGTCTAAAAATGTGATTAAGTTTCTAGAAGGTCAAAAAAATAAAAATGGCAAAACAATAGAGTACCGTACCTCATGCTCTCGAGAGCCGTCTTCTGCAGTCTCAGATCCTAATCCTGAAGTCTTTCGACATATACTTCTAACTGATGTTTCAAAACTAAATCTTCCTTCGACTATTTCCACATAAAGAGCATAAAAGGAAAATGAATCAAAACCCTAACCCTAGCTTTGAGTAGATTAATTAGTATAAAAACTAGGCAAATAAATACCAGGTCTTCTTCCTTCTTCTCATCTTTGAATTTCTTAGCGTCCTTGGATGGAGGAAGAGGTGCTTCCACATTGCCATTGCCAGTGTGGGCTGGAGCAGGAGCCATTTTCACTAACCAAAATCAAAATCATTAAATGCCCAACAAACAAAATCCAATTTTAAAGTGCCAGAGGCCAGATCAAAAAGAAAATAAAAAATCATCTTGTGGGATAAAAAACACATTTGAGCACAAACCGTCCAAGTGCTTAATTTAAGATTTTATAGGTTTGTTGCATAGTACACATAAAGAAAAGAAGATGGGTACCTATGGAAGCCTTCAAGTGTGGCCTTCTGAAAAGAAACTTCCTGAATAGGAGACACGGACATCCAAGTCATTGTTCTGTAAAAATCTCACCTCAAAATCAGATTATTGATGCACCACTGCATATTGGGGTTCCTCCAATCTCAACACAAAGACATTCTTTAACACAAACCATATACCCAAACTCCATTTTATCAGTGGGAGCTTCAGTTGGTAGCAGGAGCCATTTTCACTAACCTTTACTGAGTGGCAACAACAAAGGAGACCTCTGATATTTCCTTAAAGGTGCATTGGCACCAAGCATATTTTCAAAAGAAAAATCAATGACGCCATTTCAAGTTTAATTAGGGCTTAAATTACTATAAATTTTGGCACCCATATGATAGGTTAGGGTAATTAAATATATTATAATATTATTAAATATTATATAATATTAAATATATTATAATATAATATTATAATATTATATAATATTTTATAATATTATAATATTATATTAGTATATAATATATAATATTAATATAATAGAGGAGTAATAGTCATTTATAGCTATGTTGCAAAAAGTTTTAGTCACCTAGTCATTTATTTGCCATATTTCTACTAGTGTCATTCTGCTTCCTGTTCTACCTTCTACTCTATTCTGCTACTCAATCGGATCAAAACAACTTAAGATCTCACTTCATATCTTCCTGCTATCAATCCCATCATCACCACTACCTTGTAACAAATCATTATCCTTCATTTATATCCTTCGCAAGTCTTCAAATCATCATCAAGTTGGCGTAAATGCAACAACTAGTTAAGGTAACATGTACATAGAATAGGCCGGCCCTAAACATAAGGCATTGCTCCACAAATGCATAAAACTTTGTGTGGATCTCACTAAAGGTCGGCCAGGTCCTAAACTTCATTGAACAATGCTCCTTTTTTCTCCACAAGTCATGGCTTTGCTCCGCAAGCTGATTAGACTTTACTGAACACTGTCAGCTCTACTCTGCAAAAATAGTCATTCTTCCGATAGCGATATCTCTTCAGAATCAAAGCCAAATGATCTAAATTCTAGATATGTTGTCAATGACTATGTCTAGATGTTAAGTCCAGCTTCGTAGCCTCTAATATTCAATGCAGTAAAATGCGATATCTCCTCAGGTCACCATCTCAATATTCTGCAACTCACTATCAACTGTCTCAACTATTTTGAATTCTTCCAGATGCTACTGCATCAGACTCTTAGGGTTATTTGAAAAGTGAGCCTCTTCACTTTGGTCTGTATTATGTTAAAATCAAATAGGTTTGGCAATCTGTCTTCAAGTACTTGTAACTACCTCAAGGTCAGTGATTTGCCCAAGTCCACCCTGCAAACTGCCTCAAAAGTAATCTAGATTCAGTGATCTATTTTCAGGTACTTGCAACTGCCTCTAAGTCGACAATCTATTCAAGCCCACCCTACAAAACTACCTCAAGTTCCTCATCTTGTCATGGTCTAGGTTCAACGGTCTACCTGCAAGCCTTACACTGCCTCAATGATCAACAGTCTGAGCAAGTCTTCTTCGCAAGTTGCCTCAAGATCAATGTCTACTTCAATCAATTAAGAGTCAATAAATACATACTTGCATCCTCTAGAACAATCATGTAACTATCAATACACTCCTGAATTTCCTTACAACACCTTCTAATCTCTATTCTAGATACAATTTCTCACACACTTCAGAATCTTATAGTTTCTATTCTGCACACACTTTCCCAACACTGTTATCTATTTATTTATCCTTGTTTCCTTTACTCTGGTACACAAACTTTCTTCTCCAGGAGAATATCTTGTCATTTCTTCTTTTACAACATGAATTTCCTTTCTTTGCTATGCTTCACACTTGTCCACACAAACTTTCTCTCTGTTGCTTTCTCAGATGATTACAAACTTTCTCTTGCACTAGTTTCTCAGGTGTTTAGTCTACAACACAATTCTCCTTAAGATCAATGCTTCACCTTCTTCTAGTTTCTCTATCAAATCTAATGTCTCAAAAGGTTCCTCTTCCTCTGCATAAACTATCTCTATATCAACAAGTTCTTCTTCTTCTGCATAAACTATCTCTGTATTAACAGGTTCTTCCTCTACACAAACTATTTCTGAAGTATGTACTACTTCTCCTTCATTAGCTTTGCTGGTAACAAGTTCTTGTTGACATCCACTACTTGATTCTTTTCTCCTCCAAACTTGAAAATAGGTTCATCTAAATGGTCTTCTATCAAATCCACTTACATCTCTTATGTATCCTTCATTGTGATAAGACTTGTGACTCCTGTCATTTCTCCCTCTGTAGAATGAATTATTGTCCTTGTTCTACTCCACATAAGGTCTTCATTCTTTGCATCCTGATCCAACACATGAATACTTTAGTCTATATCTCCCTCTAAACATACAAGTAACATGTTTCCATTCCTGTCCATCAATCCATCCATAATTCTTCTGTATACAACCTGTAATAGATTTTCTCCTCATTTTATCCCAACACATCCTTTCAAAATGATTCCTTAATCCACAAAACTTACAAGGGTGAAGATCCCAACACATTTCCTTTTCATGCCCATGTCTATTACAATGTGAACAATACATACCTCTTCTTCCCTAATTTGATTTGTTTGAATTTGCAACAACATCCTTACCTCTGTCATATCCAAGGCCTTCACTTCTTGATCTTATTACTGGTTCAATAGGTTCTATAATTCCTTGTCGATACTTTCCCAATCCTTGTCCTTCATATCCCTTTCTCTACATAATCTTGAAACCAATACCATCACCAACAACTTCGGGTTTAGTCACACTGCTACTTTCATTTGCACCTTCTAAAGCAACTTCTACAACATCACATAAATCATTAGTATCACAAGAAACATCACAAAACTTATGTTTAGATCTCAGGCCCTCATTCTCTTTTCTGCATGCTACAAGTGACTGCTCTAAGTTATTAACTTGTTCTTTCAAATTTGATATTTCATTTTTCTACAAACTGCTCTCCTTCAATTCTTCCAAACTTTCTTCAAGAGCTATGTTCCTCTTTTCAACCTTATCAAACAACCTGAATACTTCTTCCAATTCTACAAATCTCTTTTCAACATCTTCAAACAACTTTAGCTCTGCTTCTAGTTCTTCATTTCTCCTTGCATCGTTGAGTTCTTCTTCAAGGGCATCATATTTATCTTCTCCTAGTTCTTTCATCCTCTCCATCAACTCTGAATTACATTTCTTGATTTCGTACAATTCTCCTTCCAAAATATCCTTTTCGCATATTAGGGTTTCATTTTCTTTCATCATTTTTCCAATTTTCCCCATTGAAACAAGTCAAATAAACAACCTAATTTGAAAAGCTTACCTGAATCTTCCTTGCCTTGATCTTTCTTCAGAGGTGATACTTGCTACTTCTAGGGTTTCGCACTTCTTTCAACACTTTTATCAGATTCACCACCTTCTAACAAATTCGCAACCATCCCAATAGATTCGAAACTAGATCCGATACCACTTGATGCAGTCAAGGTAGGAGGGTCTGGTGAGGGACTGTCCAACCTTGCAGCCTAATCAATTATCACCATGATCATAAAGAATATGCAATAGAAGCCAACAATTAATTAACAAAAAGATAACATATATTCATGAACACATAACACAAGATATATCCTGGGAAAACCCTAACAGGGAAAAACCTAGCCTTCAAATCTCATTCTTCATATATTATAACTGCAAATCAAATTACACATGCCTCAAGGGCTTTACAGATGTTAGGCCACAACCTAGGGATTACAAAAGACTCATACAACAATATTCTTTCATGATTTCTTTCTTCTACATCTCAATTCTCTACTCTGCAACTCATTCTGCTTCCTACTCTACCTTCTACTCTATTCTGCTACTCAATCGGATCAAAATAGCTTAAGATCTCACTTCATATCTTCCTGCTATCGATCCCTTCATCACCACTGCCTTGTAACAAATCATTATCCTTCATTTATATCCTCTGCAAGCCTTCAAATCATTATCAAGTTGGCCTAAATGCAACAGCTAGTTAAGGTAACGTGTACACAGAATAGGTCAGGCCTAAACATAAGACATTGCTCCACAAATACATAGAACTTCATGCGGATCTCATTGAAGGTCAGCTAGGTCCTAAACTTCATCAAACAATGCTCCTTTTTACTCCGTAAGTTACAGATTTTCTCTGCAAGATGATAAGACTTTACTGAACACTGTCGGCTTTGCTCTGCAAAAATAGTCAATCTTCTGATAGTGATATCTCTCCAGAATCAAAGCCAAATGATCTAAATTTTGGATATGTTGTAAATGACT
The DNA here is from genome assembly GCA_027924645.1 of Cunninghamia lanceolata. Classification (NCBI taxonomy): domain Eukaryota; kingdom Viridiplantae; phylum Streptophyta; class Pinopsida; order Cupressales; family Cupressaceae; genus Cunninghamia; species Cunninghamia lanceolata. The sequence goes on along the minus strand of BSBN01000311.1, from coordinate 2,920,281 downwards.
ATGTCTAGATGTTAAGTCCAGCTTTGCAACCTCTAATATTCAAATGCAGTAAAATGCGGTATCTCCTCAGGTCACCATCTCAATATTCTGCAACTCACTATCAACTGTCTCAACTGTTTTGAATTCTTTCGGATGCTCCTACATCACGGTGTGTTCAACATCTTGTGTGATTCACATTTATAAATAGGGAATTATTTCAAGTGAGTATAAATGATTCTATTTCAGGAGGTTCATACATGCACAATTATATTAGCTATATAGGGGTTTTGTGACAACCAGTTGTTCTTAGTTCAGTGACATTTTTGGGATCAAGATAACGAGTTAGATTTGGTTGTTCATTAGTTTTTAGTTGTTCATATGGTTTGAACTCAATACCTGTTAAGGTATACCCCTTGGAATATCCCTCTAGAGCCTAGCTGAGATCTAAGTAGAGAGGAGTCTACCCACTCCTATAAATTGGCCAAAATTGAACCCTTAACCTATTGATAAACCTCTTTCAATCACCTTGATGATACCCTTGGCCTAGGTGATTGTGAAATGTTTTAGGGTTTAGGGTTGTAGTAATTTTGGGAACCAACACATACAATGATCATAGATCTTACATGTGCCCTTAGTTCTTATCCAATGCATGTAGGTCTTACAAGTGCCATTAGGTCTTTTCTAATGCATGTAGGTCTTACAAGTGCCCTTAGGTCTTACAAGTAGAGTTGGCGATTATGAGGTGTCATTGCCATGAACACTCCCCTCAGTGGAAACTCCTTGTGGCCAAGCATTGTAATAGAGACACTACATAAAGGTTTGTTTAGTGGTTGGTGGGATTCAAGCCCAAGTTTCAAGGGGAATACCAAGCATCAATGATTTAAGGTAGATAATAGAAAGAACTATAACTTAAGGAATATTCAATGAAATAATTGTAGGGCCAAGTGGGGAGTAAACAAGTAGGGTCTTTTTAGCATTTTTTTTTCTAAAAAATGACATTGAAAAATGGGATGTGTCCTTCCAAGTCCTTGAGTCCCTGAGATATACAGGTTGTAACTTTGACCCCCAAGATGCATCCCCATGTAATACTGATTATTTGTGACGCATTTGATCTTCCACAACATCCATTTTGTTATATGAAATGAAAAAGGTTCAATTATGTTAATATTAAGTCTATACAAGGATATTGTAATTTTCACTCCATTGTATAGAATCTATTCTAGATTCATCGCAAGTGGGTGGCATTTTTGCGTACTCCTTGGAGGTGCAAATAAGTAACACCCAAGTTATGTTTACAGGTTTGGAAGAATTTAATGTTGTAAGAAGCACATTTAAACACATTTTTTATTTTATACTTTCTTTGGGCTTGGTGTAGGAAGTGTGCAATATGCTAGTGCGAATATGAACATGATGACCATATTATATCTAGCCATGTGCCCATGGTTTTCATCACTCTTGTGGGTCAGAGAACATTCAATACTCTATACTTTGTCATGTTTGTAAGCTTGATATTACTGACCAAAACTCTATGAATATGTAAATCATTGGTTCTTTGGCACTTGCAACAAATATGCTAAAGAACTAAAACATGGTATTAGATTAATCCTATAAATAATTTAACAACTCTTATTTGTAAAGAGTTAGTGTTTGCAATGTAGTTATGTCGTTAGGGCATAATAGCATAAATAGATATGAATTGATTTTTTCTAATAGTGAAAAGAAGAAATAACTCTTCTTGTAACATTCGATATTAAAGAACTGACATTTTATTTATTTAAAACCTAACAACCTATTCCAAAACTTGCAAGAGATAGCAAGATAATTTAAGATAATTGACTAGGAACAAGACTATGCACGAGATATGTAAATGCTCAAAACAAGGAAGAGGCATTATTTATGAGATCTTGACCCCATATCCAACATGGCATTTTTCTTGTCTAAAAATAATTGAGTGCAATAGTATGTGAAACTAGCAATCTCAAATTCCTTGTTGGTTTTTCATTTCCTCGAAATATTATGTAATCATACTAAACTAAAATAATTTTCTATTTGTTAACTAGAATTGATACTAAGGAATCATTGAAATAATTTTATTGTCAACTAACTAATCTATGGTCATAGTCATTTATGTTGTTTTTGTTGTCTTTCATTTGTATCTTTATGAGATCAAATGACAAGGAAAGTGGAAAATTTACTAAAGGCATGAAAATGTGTGCTCTAGTGAGAGGAGCACTCCAATACAAGGCAAACAAAATTCAATTTTCAAAAAAAAAAAATTGTAAGCCTATATGATAGGCACGTGCCATTGAAGGTAGACACAAGTATTTATAAAAGCCAAAACGTGTAGAGCAATCGAAAGATGCACTTCATTAAGAGTATCGACTATATTTGAAGTCTTTAAAAGTTGTAATGATGTGTAGGAGCACATTCCAAATAGAGGAGAAACTATTTTGTGATAAGTTTGAAAATTGCAAACAAAGTAGGAAGGTGCATGCCTTTGAAAGAAGGAACACATTTTAATTTTGAGAAATCTACAACAACACTATATGGTGTGCGCCTAGAAGCTTGGTCAGGTGATGAGTTTATTTGTTTGTAAAAAGATGCAAGACAACATAAAGATGTAGATGCATGCCATATAGTGGGAAGTGTAGTTTCAAAAACATAAAATATGCATCCACACTGTTCAGGGGAAAGAGAGTCTTGAATCAAACAAAAAATTGCAATACATTTATACAAATATAGACATAACAAAAACCTATTGATTAATATCTTCTTCCATTCATTCTTATACAATGTTGCCTCTCACGTGTACAACAATGTATATGCAACATATCCACAATGAGATATTTTTAGTATTATTTAAGGTAGTCCAAAGGATTGGTGTTTAGGTTACAACCTTTCACCTTGTAATATTTTGATTATTAATTTAATTAATAAATTAACTATTTATGTATAAAGCTAACCTTTATAAATCAACCCTCACTTTATATTATAAGGATAAACTTTATAATTTTAGAGCCTTATGAATATTTATAGGACCACTTAAATTAGATGTAAATCCTCTAATAAACAATATGCTCTAACAAGGGACATGTGTCAATCATTGACAAGAGTATTTAATATTTTTATACAATTATATATGTGACACTTTAAATTATTACTAAACCAAGACTATTTGTTGTAGGGGAATATATTATATATTTTAATTTATATAAATATTTTGTATGGTTGAATGAACAATGAGATCAATGGCTAAAGTTGAATTACAAGAGGAATTTCTAACATACCCACATTTTGGGATAAAAGTTTTTGAATACAAAAGTATGAAGAGACATGTCAAACATCAATAGGAGCATTTATTGATAGTTGTATAATGTGACTTGCTATATTTTTATATATGACAGTGACACTTTAAATTATATTAAACCATATATATATATATATATATATATTTATTTATTTAAAAAAAGTGGCATAGCCACTAAACTATTATATTAATATATTTGCAAAATTACAAAGTCTTGGTTCAAGAGGTGCATATCGGCAGGAAAGAACCAAGAAGAAAACCTCTGGTTGTAGCTCCAATAGACCTAACTAGATTACAAAATTTTCCATATGGAAATACAAAAGAAAATAGGGCCAACAAAGAAAATTCCCTATACCAGTCACAAAAAATTACAAAGCTTCAAGGCCCACATAAAATAAGGCTCCATATAGGTAACCCCTTACAAAAAGAACCAAAATTTTAACTGAAAACTTCAACCCCATGAAAACATCGACTACTGCTTGAAACAAAAAAGAAGGAACCAACTCACTACTCAGGCAGCTCCATTTAAATCCTCCATAATGAAACCTTGCTGGGCTTGGTCATCCAAATCTACATTCAGAGGAGGTAGCGGGGGAGCAAAATGCTTGAGAAAGAACAACCCCTGAAAAGAGTCCCTAACTGCAACTTCCAAAACTCTCCCAAGTTCCTCCCCATGACACTGCAAGCTATTTTGATAGGAAACCAAACAATCATTTTGTAAACCATGTACCATGGAAGAGTAGACACAGTGGATTGAAGGCAACCTATCCAAATCCTTATGGAGAAACAATCCTCCCATAGGAGCTGTCCTAGAGTAGAGGTCGTAATTAACCACAACAAAATTAAATTCATCAATAGAAAAGAAAAAGTCCTACACAAACCTTTTGTAGACACCCAAATTTGTCCCAAATTTGTCCATGTCTTGCAACACCTTGTCAAAAACATTATCCTAGACATCATGTAACATTTTGTCCTAAATCCCACTCTTAATCCCATTTATCCATTAGCTAATTAATTAAATAAATTTTATTTATTTAATTAAAATCCCACTTAATCCCATCCTTATCCTATTTAGCCAATTAATTAAATAAATTTTATTTATTTAATTAATATCCAACTCATATCCCAACTAATTCAAATATTTTATTTGAATTAAGTTCTCGCATTTCATCATAAGCCGACTTTCCAATTAATTAAATAAATTTTATTTATTTAATTAATTTATCTTATCATTTAGTCGACATGTGTGCCTCTTTCATTTAAAAAGATAAGTGGTACTACAGCTTTTTATTTAATATCTTTTATATGTAGTACTTTTTATGTACACAAGCACACATGAGCCCTATCCTCCCTCCACTTGTCAAATGACTACAACTCCCTTGAAGAGTGGGAATACCTAATCAATCCTAGCCGTCCACATCAATCATTTAGCTTTTTAATCTCAACCATCCATTTGAACCAAGCATTTTCTATAAATCAACCCCCTCATAAGCCATTAGCATGCATTGAGCTTCAAGTAATATTATTCTGCCAAATTATCATTAGCATGCATTGATCCTCAAGTATCCACATGCTGTTGAAATATCATTAGAGCCTTTGCATCCTTCATCTATGATTCATTCTATCGTCTTCATCCTAATGTTATGCTGCAGAAATGAGCACCCAACATTTTTCCAACAATAATCCTTCAAAATCTTGCATGCTCATGCGAGGTGGAGAAGAGCAATGGAGATAAATCGAGCATAGCGTGGAGATCGGTTTGCATTTACATTTGTTATTTTGATTTTCATGTTGTCTTGTGCTTCATTGTGCATTGCTAGGGTTTTTATCATTGCTGTTTATTCATTTGCCCTGATTTGCAATTTTACCCTAACTACATTTGGCACGCCCGGTGGGACTCACTTTGCTTGATCTTTTTTGCAGGTTTTTGTAGTAAAAATTTGTATTCATCTAATCCCCATTGTTGAGTTTTGCAGGTTTAATTAACTTTTTGTTGCAGATCTGCTACTTTTTGGACAAAACCCTAGGTTTTAAAGATTTCATCATATCTTCCAAACGGATTTGAATTTTTCTACAAGATTTTAGCAAAAGTTTGTCCATGATATAAGGAAGCTACAACAGAAAAATTTTGGGTTTATCACGATTTTTGCGGGATTTATCACGTTTTTATATTTTTTTATAAAATCACAATTCTGGGCGCAAATCAGCGAATTTTTTAGAAATTTTTATATTTATGGAAAGTTCTTGAAATTTTAATGGGGGTCTATGTTTTACAGATTTAATTTGGAGGTCGTTTACAGTGTGAAAAAATCAGATCTTTGCTGACTATATTGTTTTCATAAATCCACATTTCTAGGCGCAAATTAGGGAATTTTTGTGATTTCTTTACATTTTCGGAAAGCTCTCTGAAAATTAATAGGGATCTCTTCTTTGATTTTTTAATTTTCGAACAAAAAATCTATCGAAATAATCAAATCTAATTCGGCTATGCATCTAAAATTACAATTTTCCTTGCCTGATGAGCCTATTTTTTATGCCTGCATTATAATATCATTTTTTTTTATGTTGTAGGTGATCATAAGAAGTTGGAGCAACATTGACATCAACATCTATAGCAATTTGGATAGCAAATTAACTAGGTACAATCATTTCATTTCTCATATTCTAATCATTGTTTGCAAACACATTTAGATTTTGGGCATAAAATGAACGATTGTTTGCAAATTCACATCAAAACATTGGGCTAAAACGAACCATTGTCTTTCATCACATTTGGATTTGGGATTTAAAATAAATAATTGCTTGCATTGTCTTCCACACATTGAATTTTTAAGGTTAATGAACCCCATGCGAGTATGACCAAGTAAATGTGTATGCTCTCTCCTCGCGTCCCAACACGAACTTGGAGATCAAAAACATTACTTGTGTTGCTTTTGTTTAGCCTTAGAGAGGCCTGCCTTGGTATCCACCCCAAGGGAACGACCTCAAGCGGTACTTTCATCTGGTCCGCTATAAAAATTAGAGGATAAGGCGAAAGCCAAGTCTAACCGGTATTAGCGCTCACCATACAGTGCTAACTCGAAAGGAGGTGTACCATTGTGTATATTAAAACTCCTAGTAGGGTTAGTTAAAGTCTTAAGTGGCTTGCTGGATGCTCGTGGGGTGCCAGTCCCCCGAATTTTCACTAGAACCTCCTTGTGATAGTGGCCTTGCCTTAACTAAGACTTGTTGAAGTGTTTTCACGTGCTTGCTTAACCATCATCACATTATTCCAAACTAACAACTTGCTTATGTGTCTTGCGTGAGTGACTCATGTGTGTATATGCATAATCATTTGTTTGAATATTGCCACATCAAGCTCTAAACACCCAAACACATAAAGAAAAGTCATCCTACACATTCTTCCAATAACATTCAAACCCAATCACTTTCATCCCAAACATAGCCTAGTCATCATCCAACCCTTCATAGCCAAGTCATCCAAACAAGCCACATTATCATCAAAATCTCTAAACAAGCACTTGCTAAAAGGACTTAAGACATACACTTGGGTGACAACATGTCTACACTAGAGGACCTAGAAATCAAATTCCAAAGATTCCTCCAAAATCTTTATCAAGGATCACAACCCCTAAACCAAGACGCCATTGAAATATTACAATTCTTCATCCAAAAAGTTTAACCCCACGTAAGCCAATCACCTCAATTGCAACACTTCGTAGCCCAAGTCCAACACCTTTTAGCCACTAGTCAAGCTCAACAAGTACAACAATCTTAGCCATTCACTATCAACCTAATCCACTTCATAGCCACATGTCATATCCATCCACTTCCTATCAACTTAATCCACTTATCCACCAAGTCAATGCCACATCAACCTATCAACATTCACCTCAAGCTTATCCAATCCCTCATACCACCATTCCAATGCACTACCAAGCCCATCCACAAGGCAATCAAGTGATATCACAAGGAAAACATGCAAGTCCAAATAGCCCTTTGTACATAAATCAATCAGGTCCAAGTACACCTTTTCAACAAGACCACCAAGCACCATTGATAGACCTAAGTCCACCTTTCCAACAAGAATCATATCCAAATCCCAATGGTCCCTTGTACATAAACCAAATGAGCCCAATTTATCCTATACAAGATCTAATAACCTTTGACAAGGGAGATACTAATCTAGAGTGGCCTCCACCATCCAATCCCATGCCAACACATGACCCAACTAGTCCTATCCCAACACCACCATGTGATCTTACCCCTAGTCCATTAATTCCTCCACCTTCCAAATCACCAAGCCCTCCATTACCTTCATCACCATGTCATTCTAATCCTTCACCAAAGGATATGGCTGAGAGAGTTTTAAAAAGGATGCTTGAAGCAAAACTCATTGAACTTCCCGAAGTCAAACCATGTGAAGAAATTCCATATGATGAACATGATTATTGTGCATACCATAGGACCAAAGGCCATAATACAAATCAATGCCCAATATTTGTCTCAATTGTTTACAAGGTGTACCTATCTACAATAAGAAATCATGCCACATCATCCCAATCCCATGTGTCACACCCATCTAGTCTACATCCTAATCCATCAAACTCCATTATCCTTCCATCTAATCAAAATCCTAGTCCTACGCTTACAACATCATCCTCTATTATTGCTCATTCATTATATTGCCCATCCACTCATACCCTTGCGAAGGATGTGATCCATTGGCTACTAGCAAGGAACTACTTATCCCCATGTCAAACACCCATTCATGAGCCTACCAAAGAACTTCCAAAGGTCATGTCCAATCATATAAGCCCATCATGCGACCTACAATCCATCAAGCCTATTTGCGAACCTTCTATCATTAATCCAAGTCAAGAGTCATCATGTTCTCATGTTGTTGACCAAGAGCCTTCTACTTCCATTCAAGCAACCCAAGAGGTATGTCAAAGGTTTAATCCTAAGCATGTGGAAATATTAAGCCCTAGTCCAACTCAAGATCAAAACACTTTCATGCAAACCATCCATAACATTTACCTTCTTTATGATCAAGATGATACCTATGAAGAAGCTATCCATGAGCACCTTGATCCTATCCATAATCCTATATCTATCCATGAGAAAGATATCCACATTGATCCTAGTCATCCTCCATCTAGCCCTATCCATAATGAACAAACATCCACTTGTCATAATGAGACATGTGCCTCTCAAGAACACATAAGCATAGAAGATCAAACAAATAACTTGGATCTTAGTGAACACAATGCTAATCAAGATCTTAAGGATCCTCCTTCCACATCCACCATCGATCCCATTTCAAATCCATCATGTCCTATTAGTCTATCCACCTTTATACATGAGTGTTCTTCCTTAAGACAACAACGACCTTTATCCACTTTAGTTTCTCCATCCAATAAGGAACTCAAGTCTAGTTCCCAAAACACATCTAGTCCCATAGTCAATCGCATCCTCCAAAACATGAACTACAAAGGCAAAGGCCTAGGTCTTTATGAACAAGGTCTTTTGGAGCCAAGCCATGTCAAGATTCCTCCATGCTCATATGGCCTTGGATACACACCCCAAGGTAAACAAGCTAAAGATGTTGATAATCCCTTCATGCATCCTAAGTCTACCACTTTCCATCACAAACCACATCATCTACCCAAAACATATGTTGTCATTCCACCTCCATCATCCTATAAATGTCAAAAGCATGTGACCATACACCTTCCGCCATCCACTTTGCCTCCACTTTTACCAACTCCAAATATCCTTCCATCCACCTTGCCACCATTACTTCCAACACCTAACATACCTATCATTCATAAGTATCCTTACATCCCTAATCATGACCAACAAAAGCACACATCGTCTACGCATAAAGCTTCCAATCATTCCATCCACTCCACCCACCCCATGGGATTCAAAAGCAAAAATTTTGATGCCTCTACCTATAAAGCTAAAAGTCCTACCAAAAATCCAAAGAACTATCATGCCTTAGGGCACAAACATGAAAATCAATGCAAAGAACCAAAGCAAAGCAATCCAAAAAGCTATCCAAGCCCATACCTCCAAAAGCAAAGCCCAAAAGCAAAATGGTTTGGGTTCCTAAGCAAACATCTAGCAAAGCGAATGAGGCATCCTCATCCACATCTAAGCAACCATCCAAACCCTTACCTCCAAAAGCAAAGCCCAAAAGAAAAATGGTTTGGGTTCCTAAGCAAATAGCTAGCAAGACAAATGAGGCATCCTCCTCCACATCTCAAGAATCCCAATCACCTACCTCCATCCAAAAGCCTATTTCCATCCAAAACTTCCATTCCTTTCAAAAATCCCACGAGCAAAGCAAAAGCACTAAAAATACTAAATCTATGTGGGTTCTTAAATCACTTCATCGACCATCTCCTAAGCAAACATCCCCATTGCTTCCTACACCACCATCCAATCAAAAGCTTCAATGTTTATCACGGTGTGTGCAACCATTGGTCATGATTCCCTTCCACTCTGCAACACCTCCACATAACTATATCTCCCCATCTTTCATCCATTATCCTACATATCTCCCCCATGCTATCCCTATGGTCCATGCTTTTGCATAAGTCCGATATAATCCACAACATAATCCACTATCCCCTTCCATCTATCCTTGCATGAATCTTTCATAATTCACTATCTACCTAATCCATCTCTTGTCTATGCAATCCCTTATCAACATCTATGAGCATAATGACATGGTCCATGCGATGACATCCATCTCTAAAGGGACACTATCAACCTTCATAGCACTAGCCACTTGAGTCCCTCCTATCCGTTACCATGGTGAAAACCTGGCAAACAGGCGCCATGTGTAATTGTCATCCCATCTAAAAGCAAAAAAAAAAATCAAAAAAAGTAAAGAGAAAGCCCTTCGTCCAACGGTGAAAACCTGGTAAACAGGCGCCTTGGATAAGTACCATGATGAAAACCTGGCAAACAGGCATCATGTGTAGGTTGATCTTCCATGTCACTTACAATTGGGGGCACATTGTCTCATCCAACCTATCCATTTCCAAACTATCGATCCCATTATATCATTTTCCATCCTATCATGTCCTACCATTACCATACCATCATAATATCCATAGCTATTACATCCATATACCTATCTTATTGAACCCATTCATCCACCCTTCCTCCTTTTGATCTTGATGAAGACATAGGGGCAAAATGTTGAAACATGTTGGGATATTTCTTGACATACGTTCTTTCCAAACCAAGTCCTATCCATTGACCATTTATCCATCCCATTCAAACCAATCCATCATGTCATCCTATCGTCATAAGCGCTATGTAAAATCCATCTTATCATCCCTTGGTCATGAACTTTGTCATGTAAAAATCCTAGAATGGGGCAAGTTCTTCCTATGCGACATAGCCTTTGAAGATCACATCCTAGCTCCCTTATGATCCGTCCACTATGGCATATCCTTATCACAAGCTTTCCATATTATAGCTTATCCCCATCTATTTATCATGAGCTTTCCACTATAGCCTACCTATCTCTTTATCATGAGGCATGCATCCATCCCTTATATGGCCTATCTCTTATCTATCCATCTAACTCTCATGAGCCTTCCATCACATATACTATGAGCCCATCCTTTCATCCATCCTTTGCACCTAGACTTGGTTTTCTCCCTTGTCATTGGTATCTAGCACAAAGGCTACCCAATTGTAAATCCATTGGCATCTTCCAAGACATTTCAAAATATCTCAAAAAAAATACAAAAAAATCCAAATATTCCAAAAAACACAAAAAAATCAAAATATTCCAAAAACACAAAAAAATCAATATCCAACAAAAAATCCAAGCAATAAAGTCAATCATATCATCCAAAACAATCCATTCCATCAACATCCAATCAAATCATCACATCAAGCCAATCTATCAATCAATCAAAATCACATTAATCTAATCCATATTATCCCATCAATAACATCAAACTCAAATCAAATCAATCCTTCAAATTCATCAAACCAAATCAATCTAATCAGCATTTCATCATCCTCAATTCATTCTAAACAATGCTCCCAATGCAAGCCCATCCTTAAGCTATACCAATCAAGTTAATCAATCAAGCCAAGTTATCCAAACACAATCAATGGTTTTGATCCTAGCCTTGTTTGTAAGCCAAAGCAATCAACTAGCTAACCAACTCAGCACACAACCTTGTGTTGATCTAGGGATATAGCTTTCCCCACCATGACAACACTCTCAACTATCAGCAATCAATCCTTGGTTTACAGCTTGACAGGGGCAATACCTTGTTTGTTTTTGAATCATTTGTGCATGCTTGCTTGCTTGCTTGTGTGTGTCATCATTTTATCTTGCATTTGTATCATATTTGATGTCATTTCTAGCTAATATTCATATCTTGTATTCAGACAAGGTTGTATTATGCTGGGGCATGAGACACATCGTCACCTGGTCCTTATACCTTGGTGCATAACGTTTGGTGCTATATCAAACATCATGGTTGCTCACCTTCATTGCAGCATAACACATCATCCATTTCTTCTCTCCATTCCCTTATCTTTCTTTTGTAGCCAAGCCATTTCTTTTCGAGAGCATACCCGTGTTTGTCCAACCCACCTATCCTCTCGAGGGGGCATCATCATCCCATTTCATCCTCATCCTCATCATATCTTTCTATCATCATCCCATATCATTTTTTTCTATCCATACCTTATCTTCTTTGAAATGATGTTACTCGACATAAAGCTCATCATCTCAAAGAGGGGCAAAATGTAGACACCCAAATTTGTCCCAAATTTGTCCATGTCTTGCAACACCTTGTCAAAAACATTATCCTAGACATCATGTAACATTTTGTCCTAAATCCCACTCTTAATCCCATTTATCCATTAGCCAATTAATTAAATAAATTTTATTTATTTAATTAATATCCAACTCATATCCCAACTAATTCAAATATTTTATTTGAATTAAGTTCCCCACTATCCAATTAATTAAATAAATTTTATTTATTTAATTAAAATCCAACTCATATCCCAACTAATTCAAATATTTTATTTGAATTAAGTTCTCACATTTCATCATAAGCCGACTTTCCAATTAATTAAATAAATTTTATTTAATTAATTAATTTATCTTATCATTTAGCCGACATGTGTGCCTCTTTCATTTAAAAAGATAAGTGGTACTACAGCCTTTTATTTAATATCTTTTATATGTAGTACTTTTTATGTACACAAGCACACATGAGCCCTATCCTCCCTCCACTTGTCAAATGACTACAACTCCCTTGAAGAGTGGGAATACCTAATCAATCCTAGCCGTCCACATCAATCATTTAGCTTTTTAATCTCAACCATCTATTTGAACCAAGCCTTTTCTATAAATCAACCCCCTCATAAGCCATTAGCATGCATTGAGCTTCAAGTAACATTATTCTGCCAAATTATCATTAGCATGCATTGATCCTCAAGTATCCACATGCTGTTGAAATATCATTAGAGCCTTTGCATCCTTCATCTATGATTCATTCTATCGTCTTCATCTTAATGTTATGCTGCAGAAATGAGCACCCAACATTCTTCCAACAATAATCCTTCAAAATCTTGCATGCTCATGCGAGGTGGAGAAGAGCAATGGAGATAAATCAAGCATAGCGTGGAGATCGGTTTGCATTTATATTTGTTATTTTGATTTTCATGTTGTCTTGTGCTTCATTGTGCATTGCTAGGGTTTTTATCATTGCTGTTTATTCATTTGCCCTGATTTGCAATTTTACCCTAACTACACCTTTCACCCAATGATTTCACTATTTCCGCATTCTGCACCAAGTCCATGGAATTAGACAGGAAATGGGAAACTACCTGAGATGGATTTATGGGATGAGGAGAACTCAACATTTCCTATCCACAGATAGCGATAATTGCATATTGCACCTGGTCATTGGTGATCTTAAACACCTCTGAGAGAGCTCCTGGAAGAAGTAATCCCTATGTCGGCTTTTCCCACTTTTGGATTGGGAAAAAGAGTCTTTTGTTACACTGTAAAGAACCCATAGGAAAAACACAAAAAATAGAGATATTCAAAGGAAAACCAAATGCAGAAAAAACCAATTTTGTTGGATGACCAAAATGAATGAGCAAGTGCAATAATAAAGAGAAGCCACACGAATGAAAGACTGATCATCATGAAATTTAACCTTGGAAATACAGCCCAAAGTAAATGGCCATATGAAGAAATAAATAGGATAGTACGATGACTGCTTGAAAGACTGTCTCACACGAGTTTACCACCTTTGAAAGAATAGCAATAGATATTATCAACTTTAACCAAACTTTAAAAAAGAAACCTGCATCCTAAAAAACACGTTAGGAACAACAAATATCTCTAAAGTTAGGGATATGATGTCACCATTTTAAACCATAAATATTTATTGTATAGGAATATAATATATTATTTTAATTTATAATACATATTATTTTATAAACTCCCCTTAAAGGAACAAAAAAAATGAACCACAAAAAAACTATCAATAGAACAAAAATTAAATGGTACTCACTCCTAGAGGCAAACTAAATATGTGGTCCATGACACTTCACATGAATATATAAGATACACAAATCCCAATGTGATATGAAGTAATAAATATGTGGTCATTAAGATTCTAGATTTATTATAAATGAGATCCCTACATACATTTCAAACAAGTTGAACGAGATGGCTCTTTGCAGACGCTTGCCCATTGTAAAATGGGAAACAAAGTGCTTAGGGAAATTTGATTTAGAGTGTATGAAGGAGCTTTTTGCATTGGATCTTTGGTTATGGCTGAGTCAATACAAGCTATCATTAGGTATAATATATTGGATAAAATGGAAAAACATTTTCTTAACAACATTTGAAGTGGTGGGATTCTTTCTCTCTATTGCAATAGACATTGTTTAAGGCACAAGGATAGTTAAAAATTAAGGGATACTTATATTCATACAAAGTTTTGATTGACTATACTCATGGTAGTGGGTGATTGATATCTAGGGTAGCGAGGAAGATTTGGGAGAGGTATTCTTGGTGGTAGTTTTAGATGGCCTTATGGAGATAGCTAAGTCTTCTCACAAAGAACCAATGGCAAGATGTTTGGATGAATTTTAAAGGATAATTGATAACAAGAGCCACTTTCTAGCGAAAGAAAAATGTGGAAGATTGAAACAAATTGTACATGGATTGCATATTCTTATTATAAACATTTATAATCATGGGGGTTACACCTTTCTCTTGAGTAGTGAAGAGGAGTAGTAGCATGTGGACATATGCAAAGATGATATTTTTTTCTTTTTTCTTTTTTTGGAGTGTTCAAATGAAGTGGACCGCAAGATACAAGTAGTAGTTATCCTATGTGCCATGCAATGTCAAGCCTATGTGCTATAAATATTAAGTAATCTCAATAGATACTTTATGTATTTGTAACACTATTAAAGTAACTAAGAAACTATGTATTTGTATCACCATTAACAGTGCTCAAAATCTCAATAGATACTATGTGTATTTGTAGCACCATTAATGGTGCTCATAATCTCAATAGATACTCTATGTATTTGTAGCACTATTAATATTATAAACTTGTCATTATTTACAATATCAAACTTAGTCTATTTTCTTTGTGTGTTACAAAGCCAATTGTTATTCTTCATTTTTCATAATTATACTTCTAAACTTAATATTTCTTTTGTTTGTCTCTTTTAAATTTTAGAGTTTTTTAAGTATTATTTTGGAGTATTACAAATTTACAATTACACAACATCCATTTTTTTAATAATATTTTTTCAATTAATTAAGATTTTTTTTGTATTTTTATTTTATATATGTATAAATGCTAAAGTACTTTCAATAATAAGAAGTATACTTGGATTAAATATTTGTGTTTTTTAGAATTTTTTTAATGTAAACATTTTTTTTATTAATACACATAATTTTCATTGATTTAGTAAATACTTAAAATAAGAAGAAAAATAGGCCACGTTATACAACCTAACAAATTTTAAAATCTCCCCTAAAAACCTGAAGGGGGGCCCTAGAATTGAAGAATGTAGTACCCCTGTTGGGTCCCCTACCCCTGATTACAAATCCCCTAAGAAAGGTAAACTTGTAACCCCTAACCAGGAGATTGAAAAGGAAATGGGGGTGTCTGCTAAAAGGGATCGAAAGGCTGTGGAAGAGGAGGGTAATGTGTAGTCTAAGAAAGCTAAAACTGGGAAGGAGGACCTCGATATGGTCGAGGAACCTGTGGAAGCTATTGAATTGGACATAGGAACCAAGCAGGTGGGGAGTGATGAGGGGAGTGGTATTGGTAAACATGGTGTTCTTGGTGTGCATAGGTCCAGCCGTATTGGGGGAATATCATCCTCTAATCCCAAGGGTGTGTTAATTTCTAATGATTCTGAATTTGTCGAGGACACCATTGGGGAGGGCAAAGATGAAATGCCTACTGAATCCATGCATGATGATGAAGGAGCGAGCCACTTTCCTGAGATGAACAAGCCCAGCAAGGAGGAGATAGAGGAGGTTGCTGAAGAAGCCTGAGGCCGGAAGAAGGAAAGTTGCTCATTGTGTGTCAAGACTACTGATGAACTGGTGGTGCTCAATGCTAAGATGGACAAGATGTAGAAGAAGTGGTGAATCATGACCGAGTTTACTGCCAAGGCTCTTCATCGGGCGGCCTCGGTGTTTTCTATTGTTAAGGACTTCGACAACAAGGTCAGAGATGTGGGGGTGGATAGCCTTGGTGATTATAAGGATATGGTCAATTTCTTGGCTAAGTTTGGGATGACTAATAGTCCTTAGTGGTTCTACTAGTTTTTGTGTTTTGATTAGTCTCGTGTTTTGTCTATTGTTTCTATGTTGTTACTGTACTATTTCTGGCATGTTTGAGGCCTTTTTTCCCTGGGGGCTGCTTTGTATAGGGTTCAGGACCCTTTTTTCCTGCTAAAATAATCAAAAAGAAATTTTACAATAGTGTAATTATATAAATAATATGCATTATCTGATGAACAATGAGATTAGTGGCTAAATTTGAATTCTAGGAGGAATTTCTGACACACCCACATTTTGGGATAAAAGTTCCAAAATATTCCTATTGAAGAGACACATGTCAAATTTTTATGAGAGAGTTTACTAATGGTGGTGGTAGCTTAATGTAATTGTACTTTATTAGAAGTAACAAAGTCATGGAACATATATATGCAATATAGCACATTGACCTAGAAGCACTTTGGACTTTGCTTTCAATTTTGTTTACAACTTTACATATTAGTATTTGTTAGTAATCTATTTCATTTCCTTAATCCTTGACATGGTCTACTTTTCACAAATAACTCAGTATAATCGAAAACTAACCTATTTACTAATAATATTTTAGATATTTCTTCCAACATATACTCTAGCATAGTGTCAATAAATCTACAACCAAAGAAAATGTGCCTCATAAGTTCAATAGAGTTAATTCTTAGATAGAATTAAGGACAATAAAGTAAGATTAGGTGGACTAGTTCAATTCTAGAATTGAAGGTACTACAAATAATAGTCCACACTTTGGTTATGATAATTAGTATTACACTTTCTTCATTGCTAAAGTTAATTGTCCATTCATAATATCATCCATCATTGTTTAAAGTTAACAATTCCAACTCATGACAAATGATGCTTGACTCTAGAAATGATTTTATTTGTGATTCTTGGGTCTTGCAAAAAGAAAACATGCTATATAGTTTACATCAGTGTTGAGATTTGCAAAAGTAGTTGTTTAGTATTACTATTCAAGCTTATCTAAAAAGTTTGAAAGATTAAACCTAAAACCATTGATGACATTTGAAATAAAGATGTTAATGCATACACTTCAAAGTTAAGAAAATATACCTTCTCTAATTAGCTTCAATGACAAACGCCACTCTTTCTTTTTTAATGTTCTTATCTTGAAACTCTTCCAACAAACATGTTGCAATGAATCATAATCTTCTAAATATTTCTCAAAACATCGTTTAGAATATAAGGAGGAGCACATTAATTGTTTTCATTTGTAATATCGTAGCAAAATGTTGTGTCAATAAATTTATTATTTTATAAGTTTACTTTAATGGCTAGTAGCTAAAGGTTATTAACAAATTTAGTTACTTACTCAAGAAAACTACACGCTTTGCACGCCCTGTACATTTTCCCACCCGTGTGATATTTGAATTCATCCATGGATGTAGGGGACCTAGGGGGACCCCTCCATCCCCTCCCCTTTCCCCCTTGGCATGGGTTAGACCTGGGATTGCCTCGAGCTACCAATCTGAACCCATGACTCAGGGTGATGTGTCAATCCCTAGCACATGGAAAAGTACCCTTTTGGGGGACAAAGACCGTGAGTTTTCAAGTGTTGTCCCACAGCTTCTGGAGAGAGAGCATGGTTTGGTACTTAAAATTCATGATCTCACTATTGAGAGAATTGTTTCCTCAATGGAGCAGGCTCTCGTTGGAAAATGTTTCTCCTTTAGACCAAATATTGATTTGGGAAGGAGATGGGTTGCTGCTAAGTGGAGGGTGAAAGGCAACATTTCAGTTAGCATTGTGGCTGGGGGTTATTCCTCTTCAAGTTTACGGCTAGAGAAGATCTCACCATTGTTCTTGCTGGGGGATTGTGGATGTATAGAAAACACAACATCTCACTATGCAAATGGAGGTCGAGGTTCGATGTTGTTGCTGATTTGAACAAAACTGCTCGTGTCTGGGCTAGGCTCCCAAGTCTCCCCTTGGAATATTGGGATGAGGAAGTCTTTATCTAGAAAGAAAATACCTTTGGCCACTTCATTGCTTCCAACAACACCACCAAGACTAAGTGTAGAGGAAAACTAATGCATTGTAGACTTAACATAATTCAAGAGTAAACCTATCTGAATAGTCCACTCTATCATTATACTTCCTACGTTAAATTATCAACCAAGGAGCATAAGATTATGATGGTACTGCACTGTATGTGCCTTCAAGACTCATATCTATCCTAAACTATCTTATCCAAACCTACTTATGCAATTCTACTTGGCTGGAATTCTTAGAAATGCAAAAATAGTAAAAACAACTATAGAACCTAGTTGCTATGGGTACTTGTAGCATAAGCTATGGATAACTGTTACCAACAGGAAATTACAAAATTAACTCAAAATGTCTAGAATGATAAAATAACTAATACTAACCTCCAGAGGACTCAAAATAGATGAAGCATGCACTTGTTCATGAACCATACTATTGTAACTTAACATTCAAAGTATTCTAATTAACTCGTGATGTGTTTATATATAAATGAAGAATAGATTTAACAAGTAATGCATAAAGAAATGAAGAAAATAAATGAAGTGAAGAGTAGTACCTTGAGTGGCCAGCTCAGGGAACTGTCTCACTTAACTGAAAACCAAATCTAATTCAGATATTCACATATCTCAACTCACATAGTTCTATTCATTGCAAATCATAAACATAATCTCTCTAGATTGTATTCGATAATAACATTTCTCAATAAAACATGTCTAATGGAAATAGAGTAATAACTGAATAACTAGAAAACAAAGTAGCTCTGATTAAAGTGACTAACTTTCCATTTAACTCATCCCCCCTAACTTATACAGAAATGGGAGAGTGTTATGCAACTGCCAACTAACTTCGATCATCAATCCATTCCTAGATATCAAGGTATAGGTTTGAGATCGATTTATTAATCTAACTGAATAGAGGAACTAGAGTCCTATCCAAACAAAAATTCCTATACAACAGCTCATATACAAAACACATAAGCTGCGATTAGAATCCTAGAACAAGTCTTCTTCTTCTGTATTTATTCTTCCATAATGATAACGTTCAACTTCAGTTAGTACTTGACTGTGACTCCCTTTAATGTCTTGTTTTGCAATGTGTTGCTAATTCTCCTTTCCTCGATGCCACATACTTGTTGTTGCACAGGGGTTAATCCATAGAACATATGCATGCAAATAACCTTCATAATTAAACTATAAAATCTCATCTATATGCATACATACTCATGTCTAACTCATTCAACTGACAAATATTATCACCATGTTTCACATTGACATAATAGGTTCAAGGTTTGCAGAATATACAAAAAGACAACATATTATGATGGTAATGGCTTGGAAAAGTATCTGGAATATCATAGGCATAAAGTCTGAAAGCATATAAAAATAACATAAAAGAATCCAATATTTGAACCCATCATTTCCCCCCAACCAGACTTTTGCTTGTCCTCAAGCAAAACACTCAATTAAACACCTAGGGCAAAAAATTATAATGCAAAGTAATTTGCCTAAGGTCCAAAACCTCTTTGACTCCCTGTCCTTGCTTGAGATAAAAACCATTATAGCATGCAAGTCTATCCATCCTGGTTGATTCTACACTCCTACACTCATCACCTTTTCCTCCTGCCCAATATGGTACTAGATAAAGGAGAATAGGAGGGTGATAAGTAAGGGGTAGCCATTCTACTCCTCTTT
Organism: Cunninghamia lanceolata; assembly: GCA_027924645.1. Taxonomy (NCBI): domain Eukaryota; kingdom Viridiplantae; phylum Streptophyta; class Pinopsida; order Cupressales; family Cupressaceae; genus Cunninghamia; species Cunninghamia lanceolata. The sequence continues at coordinate 2,900,444 of BSBN01000311.1, read as the reverse complement.
GCTTTGAGATTTGGATGTACCTACGAAATCTCTCAAACATATTCATGAAATTGTGGAAAGAGTGAGGCTCTTTCTTCTACAATTCTGGGGTTAGACTATCCCATCTATTTGCACATACCTTTGGTAGTTCTGAATAATAGACACTGCTAACCATTGTATCCTTCTATAATACCTGAGTCTCAAATCCATAATTACTTTACCTGGACCCTTATGAGAGAGGAGTGCTAAGCATTAGGTCATGATCACATTGGGATTTAAGGATTCTTTCCTAATCTACAGTGGCACTTTCTTTTCTTGTTCCTCATACCTATCCATCAGTTCCCCTCTGAGCTGCTCATTCCTGAAGTAAGATAACAGTGCTCTAACTTGAAAATCCCCAACATAAATCAAGGGGTTCCACTCTGTATCTTCTGCCATCAAGTAATTGTGCAAACAATATTCACAAATTGATCTTGTTCCTCTAGACCGACTTCTTGAAATAATTGAAAAAAATTATGCCTTGAATAGATAGAAATAGGTTGATCATTAATGAATCTATTAAACTAAAAATAGAGAAATTTTCCTTTAAGAAACAATGCATAAACTCTAGGTGGAGGTCTACACTCAATGATTTGAACTGCTCTATCAATCACCTCTGTCAGCTTCCCTTCCAACCTTTTCAATTCAAAATTTTTACTTTCTAATGATGCATTAAGAATCTGTTTCTCTTTCTCCCAGTTTTTCTTTTCTTGATTGAATTTGTTATTGAACTTCATCAATTCAAAACCCAAAGATAGAACAATGAGGCATGTTGGAGGTCTTATTATAGGAGGCTATGGAATTGGTGCTTTTCTTCCCTCATTTTCCATTTTACTTTCAACCACCTATGCTAATAGATCCATATTAGTTCCATGACCATAAGTTTGAATTTTCTCCTCCAACTCTTGTATTCTAATCTCTTTTTCCCAATCCTTTTCCTCATACTGTTTCACTTGTTCTTCTAATTGTTTTATCCTAACAAGGGCTTCTTGAGGTTCTTGCCTTATATTCCTATCTTCCAACAACTCTTTTTCTTTTCCAAAATCAAAACTTTCATCCTTATTTCCAGTGACGTCAAAAATTTCTTTAGCAGGGGTACTAGGAACTGATTTTCCCATCTTCTTTGCAATGAAAGTCTTTTGAATTAGAACCAGAAGATGAAGAAACATACCTTCTTCGCTTAGAGGGTATATTGGCATTAGTAGGAGCATTCTCAGGGGTATTTCCTTCCTTTTCTGAAGATGTGTCCAACAGTGTTGGATCTTGCTACTACTATGCTTCTTCCTTTTCTGCTTCCCCTTGTTCCTTATCAAATCTTTTTCCCACATTCTTCCTCTTCAACCTTCCTAAACACCTAGGTGTGATAGTTTCTGGCTTCTCTTCACTTTTTCTCGTTTTCTTACTTCCTCTCTTCTTCTCTCCCCTACACCCTTCTCTTTCTCATCGCCCTTATGCTTCTCTACATTCTTCTTACTCTTCTTCTTAGAAGAAGTAGAAGCGTCACTTCTCATAGCTCCTCTCATAGTTTTAGGGTTAGGAGGTGAGGGTTCTTCTACTGTCACTGGCCTAGTTTCTGGAGGAATTTCCTCCTATGGTTCTTCCTATTCAACTTCAGGTTCAACATCTAGTTCAGCATTAGGTTCAACATTTGGTTCTGGCTCCTATTGAGATTCATCTACTTCTAATAATTCTGAAATATCCATGCATTGTTTAAAAGAATCCCAATCAACATGAGGGTGTTGAATTATCAAACTCCTTTTAACCAATAGAGCTATCAAACAATGATGGGACAATGTAGTTTCTATTTGCCTTTTCTGATACTCAAATGCCATTCTTTTCAACATATTATAAAGACAATTAGGAACATTAACCAGCTTGTCATGACGCAGGTGATTCAACAACTTAAAATGTGTAGTATACAACAAATTATGTTGACCATCACAGGTAATATATTTGATAATATATGAAGCACATTTCCCCCAAAAGAATGGAAGGGATAATCTCTTTGTACCTTGTGTGGTCAAGTCCAGGTTCTCTCCACATTCACAGAATTCTTCCCTCGTTGTAACTACATCAACACAAGCTGGATACTCAGACCCTGTATGTGGTAATCCGGTGACTTGGGCAATGGCTATTTTAGAGGCATCCACAACCAATCCCCTATCCACTACTTTGTCATACTAAAATATTGTTGCAAAATCCTTTTCCATTTTAATATTATACTCTATTAATTTCAGAAAGTAGTCTAACCACCCCACTCTGGTAAAGAGTGGTAGAACCAATACATCCTCTAATATCTCCTTATGCACTGATGGCTCTCTTCTGACAACATCATCCCCCATTGCACCTGTATTTTGCATTCTCATCAATTCTTAATTTTGCCTAATTTCAATTCTACCACCTTCAGAAGACTACCTTTTGATTCCCCCCTCCCCCCAATTGTAGCTTTTAGAGCTCTTTGTTATTTGAAATTCCAGCTCACTCACAAGGAAACAACAAGCTCACAATTTAGGGTAGGTTGACTATCGTGGAAAATGGCACATGAAAACCTTGACAGCTTCTAAAAACTTGGTGGCAAAAATTAAAAAATAATTGACCATATACCCCTCACCCCAACTAAAAGGTGAAGTGACCACACTTCACGAATGAATTTGCAGGGATGAAAGAGTAATGATTAAATGGAAAGGGTGATATATTGCCATATGCATGAAATAAACAATAAGTAATAATGAATATAAATAGAAAATTTAAGTTAATCATTAAAGGTTACCTTATGTGCATCTGTTATGGAGAGCATTGAGTGGTGCGCCCTAGAACTGGAGATCACATACTTGGCATTTATTTGGCATGAGCAGAGTGATATGCATAGAGTATATGGGAGGGTGGCGGGTACGTTAGATTGTTACTATGGGCACTTGCAGTACAGGTCCCTATCAAATGTGTACAAAATCATTATACCAGGTCCCAACTACAACAGGTCCCTACTGCATGTTAAAAATAGGTCCCTCTGAGAGTGACAAACAGGTCCCTCTGAGAGTAAAAAAATAGGTCCCTCTGAAGTTAATTGTGATTACCATGGATTGAGTGATGTGTGTGCATGTGAATTATAAAGCATAAAAAAATTAGGTCTCAACAACAGGGGTTGAGTATTGCAACTCAACCTCTACATCACTAGACATGATTGGTGGATCATCTTCTAACAGTGTATCAGCTAGTGTTACAGAACCTTCATCAGGAGTGCCAGGAGTACCATACTAAGTAGCTAGAGAAACAAGAAACTCATCCTTCTGAAGTGGCTTCTTATATAGTTTCAACATTTGTCCATTTACTAGCAATGAAAACTGAACCTCATCAATGGTCTATAATTAGACTGCACCATTAGGAAAGACTTGTTTAATCTCATAGGGTCCCAACTAATGAGACTAAAGCTTGCCCTTGAAGTCCTTGTATCTTGAATCATAGAGGAGTGCCCAATCACCAACAGTGAATTCTTTAGTCTTGATATACTTGTCATGCCATTTAACTCTTTGTTTTTGCATGACCTCTATATGGTGGATGGCTTCTAATCGGATTTTATCCAGAGCATTCAAATGTTGTAGTCTATCTTATTGAGCTGCTGTCAAATCCATCCCTAATTCCACTGTTGTCCTCAGGGTTTTGTATTCAAATTCTATAGACAGGACTGTTGTCTTGCCATAGACCAATTCATAAGGTGTAAACCCTATAGTTGTCTTCTAGGTAGTTCTATATGCCCAAACAACTTTTGGTAGCCTAGAAACCCAATCTCTTCTGTGAAGCTGTACTGTCTTTGTCAAGATGTTTTTAATTTCTCTGTTTGTGACTTTGACTTGACCATTAGCCCGAAGATGGTAGGGAGTGGACTTCTCGTGTCTAATCTGATATTTCTCTACTAGTTTAGTGATTAAATCTGATGTGAATTGTGGGCCTTGATCAGTCACTATCTCCCTTGGTACACCATATCTAGTGAAGATGTCCTCATACAAGAATTTTTCCACATTGCCATTTCTAGCAAACTGCAAGGCTTTAACTTCCACCCATTTGGTTAAGTAATTAGTACATACAAGGATATATTCCTTATTGTTTGAAGCATGAGGGATAGGACTAACAAAATCCAGTCCCCACTTATCAAAGGAGCTAACGAGATTTGTGACTGCAAAGGCATTTCATCACTTCTTATAGGTCTCCCCATCCTTTGACACCTATCACAACTTCTGGTATACTTGACATCATCTTTATGAAGTGTTCGCCAGTAATATCCTATTGTCAATATTTTGAAGGCTATCCTTTTGGCTGCAAAATGTCCTCCACAGGGCTCATCATGATAGGCTTTCAATATATTAAACACCTCATCCTCTCTGATACATCTTCTCATAATATTATCTACACCAGTATAGAATAGGAATCCAGAAATCCAAGAATAAAGAAAACATTTGTGAACTAGCTATCTTTCTCCCTTGGAGAAAAGTAACCTGGAATCTACCCTGAAACCAAATAATTAGCTATATCTACATACCAGGGAGTGTGTATGTTGAGAGCAAAGAGATGCTCATCAAGAAAAGAGTCATCAACCACTCCGTCTATTGATTGTGTAGGCAGTCTAGAAAGAAAATCAGCAACTACATTAGCCTTACCTAGCTTTTCAACTATGGCGATGTCGAATTCTTGCAATAATAACAACCATCTTAAAAGTCTTCCACCCACTATTGGCTTATTCATTAAATATCTAATTGCTACATGATCTGTGTGTATGAACACTTTATAACCAGTAATGTAGTGTCTAAATTTGTTGATGGCATAAATAACTATTATGATATTTTATTTCAGGGTTTAACTGCGTAGTTTTTGAGTCAAACACATGACCCATATTTCATGAGTAGTGGTTCACATAACCCATCTCTCATGCTAATGAATGGTCCACTTAGCACTCATTGCATCTAGGTGATGCACATAGGGGTGAAGCATCGGGACTTCCCGGGAGGTCACCCATCCTAGTACTACTCCGACTCAAGCACGCTTAACCATGGAGTTTCCCCCAAGATCAAGCCCACTTAGCTTGCTACCCCATTTGCCAACATCTCTTATTATGTCACAGTGTAGTTCAACTCAACTCCCTACATATTTTTACTTACATAGTATATTGCATACTCCTTAGTTCCTTCTTACTGGCCTAGAAGTGCTCTAATGGCAAAGTCTGATGCATTTGTGTGGATGTGAAAAGGTAGTATCCAATTTGGACCTCTGAGAACTGGAGCCTATGTCAAGGATGCTTTTAGCTTTTCAAAGGAAGTCTGATAATCTGGTGTCCATTCAAATTCACTATCCTTTGTCAACAGAGTAAACAGAGGTGCAACAATTTTGCTAAAATCCTGAATGAATCTCCTGTAATAACCTGCATGTCCCAGGAAGCTCCTTACATCCTTTTGTTTATGTGGAATAGGCAGGGTAGAGATAATTTCAATCTTCTTTGGGTTAACTTGTATGCCTACACTTGAGATAAAATGTCCCAAAACTATTCCTTGTGTCATCATCATAAAACACTTTTCATTACTGAAAGATAAGTTATGCTCTGTACATCTCTTCAAAACTTTCTCCAAATCTTGTAAAGATTCATTACATGTTTCACCATATGTGGTGAAATCATCCATATGAATCTCCATACTGTCATGGGCAAAATCAAAGAAAATACTAAGGACTGCTCTTTGAAAAGTGGCTGGAGCATTACACAGACCAAAAAGCAAGACAAAATATGCATAGGTCCCCAAAGGGCATGTAAATGTTGTCTTATCTTGATCCTCTGGTGCAATCTTGATTTGGTTATAGACACTAAAACCATCAAGAAATGAGAAATATTTCTTACCTCCTAAAGAATCAAGAACTTGATCAATGAATGGCAATGGAAAGTGATCTTTTCTGGTAGCAGTATTTAGTTCTCTGTAATCAACACAAACTCTCCATTTTCCACCTTTCTTGGGTACTATGACCAATGGTGAAACCCATTAACTATCTGAAATGGGGTATATAAAGTCTGCATCCAAAAGCTTTTGAAGCTCATTTTTCACTATCTCTCTGAGAGTGGAGTTCATGTGCCTCTGCTACTGCCTGATAGGTCTATAGCCATCATCAATATATATTTTGTGCATGCATAAGGCAGGATCAATGCCTTTCATGCCACTATAATCCCAGGCAAATGTTGCTAAGTGTGTCTGCAATACTTCATGCAGGGATTGCTGTTGTTATCGATCAATGCATTGTTAATAGTCAACATCCTTCCTGGCTTGATTTCTAATTGTTTGGATAGTTATTGTACAGAAGACAAATCAAGGCTAGGTAATACTAGTAAGCATTGCTGGGGTAATAAAGCATGAAATATTTGGAATATCTCCTCTAAGGAATTGCTGGGTATTATGCTTCTTAAAGGGTCTTGTAAGCAAGATAAACAGTCCTGCTTCTACAAGTGCCTCCCATAGTCATTTTGTATAATGTGAGAAATTAACTCATCTTCATCTTGAATATCGAATAAGGGGTTGCATTCAATAGTCATCAAGGTTTGGAGGGAATAGTTGTCCTCATCTTCCAGGGTAGGCTAAATGGTCTACTGAAGCTCATGGTATGGTTGGGCTGGATATAAAACTAATTTCTTGGTCACAATCCCATTGGATATGATCATGTTACCAGACATGCAACCTATAAATGAATTAGCAGTGGCAAGCCATGGTTTGCTTAGTATAAGAGGATAACCAGCAAGATTAACCTTTGGCTACAGGACTATGAAATCAGTAGGGTATTCCCAATAATCTAATGCAATGACCAAATCCTTAATGACTCCTTCAGGTTTGATTTTAGACCTATCAGCTAATTGCAAGACTATCTGAGTAGGCCTAAGGTTGTTCAATTGGAGTGTTTGCATTGTCTCCTTTGTCATTACATTAATTACAACACCTAAATCTATCAAAGTATTCTTAATCAGAGTCCCATTGATTTTGACATCCACCACTGGACTACCTGGATCTATATATTTTGAAACAGTTATGTTCCCCAACATTATGTCAGCTAGGTTGCCCAAAACATGAAATGTCTTTGGGTCTATTCTCTTTCTTCCTGGTTTCTTGATGCAGAGATCTCAAATAGTATTAGTGTAGATGGGAATATCTTTGTTGGCTTGGATTAAGGGAATCTTTATGCTTATGTCTTGCAACTGGCCTATTAGGTCATTTCCAGGTTGTGCTAGTTGTTTTTGGATAGCTAAGCGTTCAGGGAAAGGAGGTTTAGGATGTGAAATGGTCTGAGGTTCCTTAGTTGATTCAAGTTCCAAAGGTGGTTTATTTGAGGCCTCTTCTATGGGTTCTTCATCTTCAAGTTCTGTAATTTGGGGAGATGAAGGACCTGAAAGTTGCTTCCCTAATCTGAGATGAACATTACTCATTATTTAGGTGGAAAATTGGATTTGTCAATGTTCTAGTGTTTAGATGTTTAAATCTGCCTCTCCACCATACATTGAAGGATCTAGGGTCGAGTGATGAGCACTATCATACCCTAGGTCACTTACAGATGTAGTGAAAGTTGGATTAGGGAATTAATTATCAATTTTTCCTTCTCTTATGTCCAATTAACCATTAAAACCCTAATTATGCAGATACGAGAACAAATTGACGAATAACGGAAAAAGCTCTTACAGACGGGAGTAAAATAGCAAATCACAGAATACTTGTTTTTGAGGTTCCAAGGTACCTACTTTTTCAGGGAATCTAGACCTCCTTCTGACACTAATCAGCCCTGTAACTTCTATTTCCTGAAATCTATCTGCGGAGGACACTGTTGCAGGCACCCTAGTCCTGGAAGTGCTCCTTTGTTCAATTTTTCTTTAGATCCCAAATCCTTGATGCCTGCCAAGCCTTCCTACAACTCCACTTTCTCCTGATGCAACACCTATAACCTACAATCAAAAGACTTGGTTTAGGGGTTGTGGTGTTTAGAGGCTTGCCTTAGTCAAACCCTGAAGGACACTTAAGTCTCCAAACACCGTTGTCAAACAAAGAGTGTGTGCCCTTGTAAGGAAGAGGCAAAAACCAAAGGAATCAATGATAAAACAAAATATTATGTCACCTTGTAGTGAAGCTCTCATGGAGGAAGATGCTCTTCATGCCATGAGGAAATTGATGCTCAAATCTGCAAATATCAACACACAAAACATACAAGTCTACTCTTGCAACACAATAGAAGCCTTGAATCACCTTGAGAACACAATAACTTTCTAGTAATCATCTAATTGAAATCTAGTTTACAAATGAATGCCTAAACATGCTTATATATGCACCTACAAGAATTCCTGCCAAGATTTTAAAAATCAAACTTTACCATGTCGGCAAAAGAACCAACTAACGGTCATAAATTGACACCTGGAAATTGGGGCTGCCCTAAAATAGGGTAGGACTAGGGTGCGGGTACCTAAGTCTTCCCCCCTATTTTAGGTAGGGTATAGCTCAAGGGGTCCTCCTAGGTCCCATTTGCCATGAAACCTAGGTCTCATTCCATCGGGATGCTAAAATATGAACTAAAATACCCTAAATGCATGCTAAAGACCAGGGAGCTAAACCTTATGAGGGAAAAGCCCCCAAGGGGACATTTTCTAATGTTACACTCACTTCCACCCCATAGGTGGGATATTGCATCACCTCGTTAGTATAAGCATGTTGAACAAGCTTGTTGTTAGAGTTAGGTGCAGGTTGGACAGGGATTTGGGTAGTTCTAGGAGGTGGATTTTGAGGTGTTGATGGCAGCATTATAGCTGGCTGTTGTGGTTGAGATGGAATCCTAGGTTGCTAGAAATGTGCATTTTGCTACCATTGTTGGCCCTTGTTCTATCGAGGCTGCCATTGTTGCTCCTGAGTAGGCCACCGAGGGTTATAGTTGGGACATTGGAAATTTTTTTGAGGCCATGGGTTTGGCTGTTATTGGTTCCAACCAATTTGTAGAGTAGGCCATTGTGGGTTTGCCATGCATTTGGATTGTCAGGCCACTGTTGAGTATTCCAAGCAGAGAAATTTTGGTTTGTAGTAGGAAAGGGTGAATTAAAATTAAGTGGATCAGAGGACATACCTTGTCTTTTCTGCCAAGGTTTCCTTTGAGATATGAAGAACATTTACCCATCCTCCCCTTCAAATGGCTATAATTCTGGCCTTTCAATCTTCTCTTGCTGGATACTGGCCACCCTCTTGCATTTACAATTAGCCTTCCTCTTCCTACAGCTGGGGCAATATTCAATAAGCATTGCATCTGCCTCTTCTTGTTTCTTGTTGATGTGAAGAGTGTCTAGCTATGTAGCCATATGGCTAATGATATCCTCTTTCATGTTGGTTAGCAAGTTACTAATCTCCATTCTTGAAACCCCATTGGTTGCCTTGCTTATGATGGCTACTCTTTCTCCCCTTGGTCTTCTAGTAAAGGTTCTTGAATAATTTCTACAAGCTCTGTAGACATCCTCAAAGGGAAGTTGAGATATATCCCCTATTCCAATGAGATTGAGGGCATCCATGCAGTCATCATTAACCCCCCTAAAAAAGACCAGCTTTAGTGATTCTTCAGACAATCTATTTTGAGGGTTTTTCTTCAAGGCAAACTGGAATCTTTCAACATAATCTTCTAGCGGCTCATCCTCTTTCTATGACATCCTGAAGATATAGTCTCTCCTCCTATCATGTCCTTTGCAGTAGTCTTTATATTTTGCTAGGAACTTTGTCTTCATGGTATCCCAGTCTGGAATGACATCTTTCACCAACCCCATAAACCATCTTAAAGCAACATCTTTTATTGTGGTAGGGAATAGCTTGAACCTATAAGGATCAGTGGTGTAGTCATAACTCCTACACAAGACATCAAACTCAAATAGGAAAGCATCAGGATCTTAAGTCACCAAGCCGTAGAAAATAGGCAATGTGGAAGGTGGTATATTTTTTAGAGTAGCAGCCCGTGCTTAGTCTGGGATAGGGAATTCAAATGTTGCTTGTCCTGTAGGATCCTCCACAACAACATCTGCCATGGTTCTAAAGGTCCCTTCTATAGTTGTGGAAGAAGCTGATGAAGATGTAGAAGGTGTTGATGAAGATGTAAGAGGAAATTCTTCTTCACCACTATCTACTATATAATTGATTAAGTCAGCTGTTTCTTCACTATCCTAAAAATTTGAAGGGAGGAATCTACCTTGGTTATCTCTCTGCTTCTGCATACAGTGAATTTGGCTTTATATTCCAGCGGTCCTACACAATGTTAGTATAATTTCTGGTGTTTCCTAAAAAGTGAATTTATTAATCCTAATGCTGGAATCAAAATTTAAACTATGAAAGCATGTAAAAAAAATGAGCCTATGAAGGTAGCACCATCCCCGATAATGGTGCCAAAAATGTAGAGGAAAACTAATGCATTGTAGACTTAACATAATTCAGGGGTAAACCTATCTAAACAGTCCACTCTATCATTGTACTTCCTACATTTAATTATCAATCAAGGAGTGTAAGCTTATGATGGCACTACACTGTATGTGCCTTCAAGACTCATATCTATCCTAAACTATCTTATCCAAACCTACTTATGTAATTCTACTTGGCTGGAATTCTTAGAAATGCAAAAATAGTAAAAACAATTATAGAACCTAGTGGCTATGGGTACTTGCAGCATAAGCTGTGGATAACTGTTACCAACAGGAAATTACAGAATTAACTCAAAATGTCTAAAATGATAAAAGAACTAATACTAACCTCCAGAGGACTCAAAATAGATGAAGCATGCAATTTTTCATGAACCATACTATTGTAACTTAATATTCAAAGTATTCTAATTAACTCATGATGTGTTTATATATAAATGAAGAAAATATTTAACAAGTAATGCATAAAGAAATGAAGAAATAAATGAAGTGAAGATCTGTACCTTGAGTGGCTAGCTCAGGGAACTGTCTCACTTAACTGAAAACCAAATCTAATTCAAATATTCACATATCTCAACTCACATAGTTCTATTCATTGCAAATCATAAACATAATCTCTCTAGATTGTATTCGATATAAAATTTCTCAGTAAAACATGTCTGATGGAAATAGAGTAATAACTGAATAACTAGAAAACAAAGTAGCTCCAATTAAAGTGACTAACTTTCCATTTAACTCATCCCCCCTAACTTATACAAAAACGGGAGAGTGTTATGCAACTACCAACTAACTTCGATCATCAATCCATTCCTAGATATCAGGGTATAGGTTTTAGATTGATTTATTAATCTAACTGAACAGAGGAAGCAGAGTCCTATTCAAATAGAAATTCCTATACAACGGCTCATATACAAAATACATAAGCTACGATTAGAAGCCTAGAACAAGTCTTCTTCTTCTATATTTATTCTTCCATAATGATCACATTCAACTTCAGTTAGCGCTTGAGTGTGACTCCCTTTAATGTCCTATTTTACAATGTGCTACAAATTCTCCTTTCCTCAATGCCACATACTCGCTGCTACACAGGGGTTAATCCATAGAACATATGCATGCAAATAACCATCATAATTAAACTATAAAATCTCATCTATATGCATACATACTCATGTCTAACTCATTCAATTGACAAATATTATCACCATGTTTCATATTGACAAAATAGTTTCAAGGTTTGCAGAATATATAAAAAGATGACATATTATGATGGTAATGTCTTGGAAAAGTATCTGGAATATCAAAGGCATAAAGTCTGAAAGCATATAAAAATAACATAAAAGAAGCCAATATTTGAACCCATCACTAAGTCCAGGTTAGTGTTTGCTCGCTTTTGTGTTGGAGTAGATATTAATAAAACGTTACCTAATTCTATCATTCTTGAGTCCAAGTATGGTCAATGGACTCAGTCTATTCAATATGAGAATGTCACTGTCTTTTTGCCAAAACTGCAAGAGAAAGGGGCATCTAATTACTCAATGCAACGATAAGAAGAAGAATCCCATTACTTTGGATAGCCAAAATAATGGTGATGAGGAGGATTATCCTTTCAAAGAGGACATCCTAAATATTATAAGCTCACCCCATAAGGAGATTGTCGAGGTTAAGGAGAAGGAAGAAGATAGAGACTTGCCCTTAGATATCAAGAAAAACTCAAAGATCCCCATCACCTAGGATGAGGCTCTAAAGATTGTTAGCTTTGAGCTCTCAAAGTAGGGGGACTTAGAAGAGGGGGAGATCCATCAGATGACCACAACTAATGTAGACCAGATAAGAGGTAGTACTAAGATGTCTATTGTGGACACTGGCTATGAGTCTATCTTCAAGAGGATTGATAGCCCTCTCAATGGGTGTGACTCAAGTAGCAAAGTGCAAGGCTTCTCTTCACCAAGAAACAAATCTCTTACCCCTGGTGCATGAACTAGTATGAGTGGTAGGGATCTCAATTCTAAGGGCTCAACCACTGCTAAAAAGAAGGGTAAAGGTCAAGGAAGAAAGACGGTTGATGTGGGGGTGGATTCAAAAGTTGGAAGGCCCTCTCAAAGAGAAACCAGATAGAAGGCTGTCAATAAAGAGATTGCCATGGGAAGATAGAGGTGTTGCAAGTATGTGCCTAATTAGTGTTGTCATTGATGTCAACATATCTATGTTTTCATTGGTGTCAACTGTGCTCTTACTTTGTTGAGGATATTGAGAAAATTAGCCCCTCCGGTGATAATAATGTGTTGTAGTAGAAACAGTGAATTACATGTAGAAGAATAGTCTAGAAGAATGCTCCGCATTTCCTGTAGAATAAATATCTTTACCTACAGATTGGAAGTTATTTAGAAGTCTGTCTAAAGATGTTATATTCTAAGTTTGAGCCTCCGGTATGAAGAATTGAGTGAGTTATGTTCACCAGAGTGAAAACAACTTTTTCTGTGTGCTTGGTGGTGACAAGGAGAAAGTGTTTTGCTCTGCATTCCTTCGCATTGAAGTATTTTTGTCTATAGTTCTAGAAGTAAGTCTATGATGATGTTAAGTGCCTTCAACTACAATGGTTCATGATTTGGTGGTCCGCAAGCTATCTTTTACTTATGACAGTGGTTGACAGTGTTGTTCTTGTGCTCTGGTTTGAAGAATCTTACTGATAGAGTGGTTATAGATCATATAGTTGTTCCTGATGATTATAATGTGCTTGTAGATGGCTCTTGATCATGCTCCTACATTTAGATTGGTCCACAAGGCATAATTCAGATCCTGCATGAAGCATGTTCTTGAATACTTGTGTTAACATCAATCTTGGCTGACCTGGTTGAATTCATCATCTGCAGAGAAGCATCAAAGATTGTGATAGCGTGTTATAGTGTGGAAGATTGTGTTTGATTCCTTGCTAAGGCATGACGTGATCCACATTCATTTATTTTCTTTGTAAATTTATTTAGGTCTAGACCTATATGATGTAACGTATGTTTGCCGACCTTGGAGATTGTTCCAACTGTTGATGATTGTAATGCTAACCTTGATGATATTCCAAGGTTGATGTAGTGTATAAATACTTGTAATTGAGTTGTGAAAATGTATCCAAGTGCAAAGATGTGAAGATAGAAGCGAAGTGAAGTAGCAGAGCAGAGTAGAGGTGTTTGTGCTTCAAATGAACTGAACCTTGGCATTGAGTAGATGCTGTTATCTCAGTTCTGTTGGCAAGAGACACTATATGGACTCATGAATGTTGTCATTGATGGAAACAAAGGTTAACCCACACATCCGTAGGACATGATGAGTCTCTATCGAAAGGCAGATTGCAGAGTGTTGTGATCCGATAAGCAAGAATAGAGCATGTGGCAAGGTCCGACAGTCAAGTCTGGATCTCTCAGAGGAAGTATCTTGGTGAAGTGTGGATTTGGGTAAGTCAAGAGGACTACCTTGACTGATAGATTCTAAGGATTTAGCCTCCGGTGATAGATGAAGAAAAAGATATGAATACTTGAGTGTCAGGTTCCTGATTAGCAGTGTGGACAAAGGAAGAACTAACTGGCAGAACATCAGACATTATTCCGGATATGTTACTAATGATGGTAAATGTTCTTAAGGCATAATTTATGATTGGCTGACATGATTGATGACTTCTACAAGTATATCCTTGATCTGCATTACTTGGTAAGCAAGGATTTAGCCGACAGATCAGAGTTTGTAGAAAATATTGACTATTCCGGATGCCGACTAGAAAGGTGATGAAATCACTTGTGTAGATATATATAAGATGGATTTAGTTGTGAGAAGTGTCGTGGTTGTGGTGATGTGTGAAGAAAAGCAGTAGAGCAGAGTGAAAGCAACAAGGAAGGTCCGGTATGTGAAAGGAGAGCAGCACAAAAGAAGAGGAAAGATGAAGTGCAGCAGATCAGTGTACTGAGCCTAACTGGAACTGAACTCCAGCATATGTAGATGCTCCTTATCAGTTCAAGTATTATATTACACTCTTTATAAATTGTAGACAGTGTGTCTCTTGTAGGTAGTGTGCCTCTTGTGAGTAGTGTGCTCGGGCAGTGAGCCCTAATTGGCATGTGCCATCTATTTTTCTTATTCTTCTAATAGAGAATAATCCTTGGGTTGATCACCCCATCGTTTTCTCCCTTAACAGGGTTTCCATGTCCAAAATATTGTGTCATGTGTATTTCCATTTCATGGTTATGTTTGCTTATTTGAATTAATGCTGCATTGATTAATAAGAAAGTTCAGAAAGCTGAAATAATAAGGATAACTGATTCACCCCCTCTTAATTATCAACAATTGGTATCAGAGCCAAGTTCCTCCCAACAGAGCCTAACAGCTTGAGGAAGATCTGGGAATTCAAATGGATGTGTATGGTATGAGGGAGCAACTTAAGTCTTCCCTAGATGATCTTGAGCAGTCAAATTCTAAAGTCAATGAATTGAAGGAAAGACTCAAACAGGCTGATGATTTCATAAATGAACTAAAAGGGAAACTGAGTCTCTCTATGAAAAAGAGAAAAGAGCACCTTCAGCAATTGGCAAGTCAAGGTGAAGCCAATGATACAAATGGAGATCTAAAGGAGAAAACCAAGTTGTGTGAAAAGTTATCAAAAGAGATCATTATGGTAAGACATGAGATGGAATCAAGAGTTATGAAGTTTACCCAAGAAATTGAAGAGAAAAGAAAAACTAAAAATGATCTAAGAGAATCTCTTAAGGAGAAATCAGAAGACTGCCACAAGATGGATAGAATAATTAGACACCTTGAATCTGATCTTGAAGATGCTAAAGATAATGAAGAAAAACTTGAGGATCAAATTGTCTCTCTTAAAAGGGATCTTCAAACAACAAATAAATATAAAGAAAAATTCAAGATAAGTTCTTCTCAACTTGAAGTTCTTCTTGAAAGTCAAAAGAGGGTAGATGACAAGTGTGGTTTGGGATATGAGAAAGGAGAAAGCTCCGGATCCGGTCAGAAGAATTTTGGATTAGAAAATCCAAGGAACAGGCCTAGAAGACCTCCAATAAGGCAGCCTAATGCTCAAAGATATCCATCCTTCAATGGATACTGCCACAACTACAATAACTTTGGTCATAAAGCTAATCAGTGTAGAAAGAGAATGAATTAGACTAATTCATCCTTCTCCGGACAGTGTTTCAACTATAAAAGGTATGGTCACAAATCTCATGAATGCAGAAATATGCAAATGAACAAATCATTCAATGGTAGATGCTTTGCATGCAATAGAATAGGTCATATGGATAATCAATGCAGATCAAGAGGATATCAATCAAATATGCAAAGAAATGTTGTTTTCCAAATTTGCAATAGATCCGGTCATATTGCAAAATTCTGTAGAAGCAAGAATCAAGACAAAAGAGGTCCGGTACATCATAATCAGAATCAAGATAAGGGAAAACAAAAAGTGAATGTGGATGAACAAGATTTGGGTGAAGAAAAGTACAGAGAATGTAGGGGATGGATCCACACCAGACTCTGGTGCTGATATTCCTTCCGAAAATTAAAAAAGTGAGCTTTGGCTCAGGGGGAGACACAAAGAAAACCTTATTCCCCTAGCTAGTCAATTGGTGCCGGAACTGGCACAAGAAGAGTGGTGGATTAAAGGGTTCATAAGAGAAACATCCAAATAAACTATGGTTAATATTTGGAAGATCCGCAAGATGTTTAAGATCAAGATTGATCTAGTTCTTCAAGTCATCCAAATAAGGCAAACTGGAATGACTTAGGTCAAGCATTTATTGCAACTTGACATTAGGGTTTGCAGAGCAATATAAGGGTTTTCTCATTAAGCATTTGTTCATTCTACATTCAAGAAGAAATGAAAAGAGAAGCTCTGCAACTAAATCCCTCAAGCTCATCAAAGATCATTTGCAAAAGTCAATCCATCCAGAAATCAATCTGGCTAACTCCGTGAAACTGAAAGACACAAAAGGTATTTTTCGTTCTTAAAATATCTCTCTGCAAATCTTTTTAAAAGATGTCTACTCCAAATATTGTGAAGATCACTGATAGGCCTCACCCCAAATTCAAGAAACATCCCTACAAATCCTTGGAAGTAGATCCCCTAGGAGCTTTTTCCAGTGTTTCGCATGGTGTCCTGTATACAGAAGATATTAGGGTTTACATTCATGCAAACATTGAAGAATTTAGAGAGTCCAAATTGAGGGATATCTACCACAAACAGTTAATAGATGATTCATTTGAGCTCAAACCCCAATACAAGGCCCTCTAGGAGAAGCACTTTGCACAATGTATACATTTCCCCTACTTTGCTGAGGATGAATGGGTCCGGTTTGTCTTGAGTAGAATACATGACAACTTCATGTGGTTGAATGGACCATTTAAGATCACAAAAGATGCCATTAGGGCAGTTACCGGTTTGCACTCATCCGGTGGTATACCTCTTCTCAAATCGATCAAGAATCTGACTGTATGTGAGGCTATCAGATCTAGGTTTGATAAAAGAGCAATGACAGTAGATGACATCACTGATCTGAATGTCAAGTTTGCATCCATGATCATCAGCTACAAGATATATCATTCTAGTAGAGAGAATTCAGTACCTGGAACTGCTATCTACACTGCCTATGAAATGTTGAGAAAAAATGTAGACTATGACCTGTGTGAGCTCCTTCTAAACTAACTCTTGGAAAACCTACAGAAGATAAAGAAGGACAAGAAGAATTCCTTCAAATTTGGCGGTCTAATACTCTGTCTATTCTTCTACTTTATGAATGAGCTGCCCAGATCCAGTGGATAGGTATGGCAGAATGACAGACCAGTTGCCATACAAATCAGGGATTATTTGCATGGACTTGGTGATGACAAAGCACAAAACATAGCTCTCTGGGGTTTCTTTAAAAACTTTCAGAACATGATGCAAGCTAGAGAGAGAATTCCCCAATCTCTAGTTGCGAAATACAAAGACACAGTATGCTTTATGGTAGAGACTGATCAATGCCTAATGGAGGCAGTGGAACCAAGAACAATGTGGATCATGCCAATGGGATATGAAGTTGATGAGAACATTGTGGAGCTACATGTTCAACACATGCTCAATCAACCAAAGGATCCGAAGGCAGAAAGGTTTGGAATCTTTAAAGAACTAAATGTGAAAATCCATGTAGAGCTAAGGCAGCCAGAGATCAATAGAAAGGTAAGAAAAGAAGTAGAAAACATTGCCAAAAGCTTTGGCATCTCAAAAGAGGCACTTGATGCCAATAGGGAGAAGATGGAAAGAGCAGAGAAAGAGAAGGAAGGTGCTGAAAATGAAAGTGGTCCGGTAGAAGCCCCCACCCGGACAAGATCCTCTAAGAGGTCCACTCCTACCACTGACAAGAGCTCAAAAACATCAAAACTAGAAGCAAAATCATCCGGTAAAGCAGAGAAGAGAACAAAGAAAAAGGCAACGAGGTCCTATGCAAGCCAAAAGGATGAAGAAGAAACTGAATCAGATGAGGAGATAAAGAAATTGAAGAAGTAGAAGAAGGAAGGATCCAGTGAACCCTCTACCGGTGAAGACAAGGAAGAGATGACAAAAGAATTCGTTGAAAGGCCCACTCTGTCCTTAGATGATGTAGTTAAAGCAGTCACTATGTATGGGAACCTGCAACTAATAACAGAATTCTATGATGCATACAATGACGCAGATAAGAAGATTCTAGAGGAAGCCACAGTTAAGTATTTGAATGTATATAATAAGGCTTTCATTGAAATCATATCTCTCATTCCCAAAAGCCTAGAGAAGAAATTAGAGATAAGAAAGAATAATCCTAGGGCAAAGGATCTTGAGATCCAGGAACAAATAGCCATACAGCTCTTTCCTTCAATCACTTCAAGGCAAATGAATATGATCTTCAAGGATTGCAAGGATGAGTTCTAGAGCAAACCTAGAATGAATCAGCTTATGCTCGGTGAAACTGACAAAATAGCCAAAGAGATAGAAGAGATCCTCTGGGATGCATACAAAAGATTCAACATTCCAATTGTAGAGGACATAAGTGATGAGCCCTCTGCCATGGGGGACAAGGAAGAAACTACTGAGACAGTAGTAGAAGAGGTAAAGGAGACAGGTGAAGAAAAAGGTAAGGACTTAGAATCCTCTGCTCCAGGAGAGGTGGCCTGTGAACAAACAAACATCACTCCTCTGGTTTCCCTTGCTGACTTCGGATCCAAAGGAGAAGAAAGAATAGAGGATAAAGAAAAAGGAGTGAAGGAAAAAGAAGATGATAGTACCAAGGTTGTAGAAGGAGAGAAGACTTCAATAGAGAAGACCACAACTGCTAGTGGTAAGAATGTAGAAGGAGAGAAAGCTCCAAGAGACAACTCTAAGAATACAAAAGAGAAGAAAAATCTGTCTTCGACAAGAGACACTGTATAAACTGTCCAAGAATTCTTGAACAAAGAGACAATGGGGATTGATGAACTGGAACTTCTACAAGGACCATTTAATTTTGATTCTCTTTCTCCGGTACAAACAATGAAGATAGCTTCATTTGCTAATGCAAAGGCTAAAGAAAAACTCCTAAAGTCTCACATGGAAGACTATGAGTTAATAGAAGTTGCATTCGGAGTATTAGAAAAGATCATGCCATCTTTTTAGAAGGATCACTCAGCCTCCTCATCAGGTAATCTTAAATCTCTTGTTAGATCAGTCAGCACTCATTTTGAGTCCTTAGAGAAATTAGCTGAGGAAAAAGTCCAGAAAGAGTTTTTGGATAAAATATTCTCTGAAGTACTAAGTCTAATATCAAATGATAGAATAAATATGGATATAGGGATAAAGAGCTTAGAAAATGCTCTTAAAGATGGCGGGGAAATATATAAATTTTATCTATCATGGTCCAAAGCAACAATGGAGATTGAGAAGAAAATGAAAGAACAAGAGATCCAGCTAACAAAACTTTCTCAAAATTTTGATCCATTTACCTCATCCATAGTAAATCAAGAATGTTAGACCATTGCAGTATTGGATGAAATTAAGAAGCTAGAGAAAGAAAAGAAAAATAGAATCGGCAGGTTAAATGAGCTTAGAAGAATAATCATTCCTAAGTTGGAGGCCATGCATGAGGCCCTAAGTGATGCTCAAACCACCGCCAAGACAAATGATCCAACAGATCTGAAGAAGGCTGAAGTTTTTGCATTCCTGTTGAGTGGTCACATATCAATTTTAGACAGGATGAAGCTGAGTTGGGCAACCGAAGTTGTACAATTGAAAAACACTTGTGCAGATATACTAAAGTACATGTAGAGTGCAACGAGATGATATACTTATGTGACTAAGTTAACTTTTTGCAAATTTTGGTGTGCGGATCCCACCCTTTGCCATTGATGTCAAAGGGGGAGTGAGGAGTAGTGAAAAATGAGGAATCCAACTAAGGGGGAGCTCCGAAAAATGTGTATAAAAATAGAGCATCAGCCAAGGGGGAGCATAGTGTAAACACTTAGTCATTTTTCACTAAGTGCTGCCATCAATGCCAAAGGGGGAGATTGTTGGCAAGAGACACTATATGGACTCATGAATGTTGTCATTGATGGCAACAAAGGTTAACCCACACATCCGCAGGACATGATGAGTCTCTACCGGAAGGTAGATTGCAGAGTGTTGTGATCCAGTAAGCAAGAACAGAGCATGTGGCAAGGTTCGACAGTCAGGTCTGGATCTCTCAGAGGAAGTATCTTGGTGAAGTGTGGATTTGGGGAAGTCAAGAGGACTACCTTGACTGATAGATTCCAAGGATTTACCCTCCGGTGATAGATGAAGAAAAATATATGAATACTTGAGTGTCAGGTTCCTAATTGGCAGTGTGGACAGAGGAAGAACTGACTGGCAGAACATCATACATTATTCTGGATATGTTACTG
Source organism: Cunninghamia lanceolata (assembly GCA_027924645.1). Classification (NCBI taxonomy): domain Eukaryota; kingdom Viridiplantae; phylum Streptophyta; class Pinopsida; order Cupressales; family Cupressaceae; genus Cunninghamia; species Cunninghamia lanceolata. Next base: position 2,880,070 of record BSBN01000311.1, on the reverse strand, counting down.
ATGATGGTAAAGGTTCTTAAGGCATAAGTTATGATTGGCCAACATGATTGATGACTTCTACAAGTTTATCCTTGATCCGCATTACTTGGTAAGCAAGGATTCAGCTGATAGATCAGAGTTTGTGGAAAATATTGACTATTCTAGATGCCGACTAGAAAGGTGATGAAATCACTTGTGCAGATATATATATATATATATATATATATATAAGATGGATTTAGTTGTGAGAAGTGTCATGGTTGTGGTGATGTGCGAAGAAAAGTAGTAGAGCAGAGTGAAAGCAGCAAGGAAGGTCTGGTATGTGAAAGGAGAGTAGCACAAAAGAAGAGGAAAGATGAAGTGCAGCAGATCAGTGTACTGAGCCTAACCGGAACTAAACTCCAGCATATGTAGATGCTCCTTATCAGTTCAAGTATTGTATTACACTCTTTATAAATTGTAGACAGTGTGTCTCTTGTAGGCAGTGTGCCTCTTGTGAGTAGTGTGCTCAGGCAGTGAGCCCTAATTGGCATGTGCCATCTATTTTTCTTATTCTTCTAACAGAGAATAATCCTTGGGTTGATCACCTTGTGGTTTTCTCCCTTAATAGGGTTTCCACATCAAAAATATTGTGTCATGTGTATTTCCATTTCATGGTTATGTTTGCTTATTTGAATTAATGCTGCATTGATTAATAAGAAAGTTTAGAAAGCTGAAATAATAAGGATAACTGATTCACCTCCCCCCTCAGTTATCAACAAGTTCAACCTTCTGGTAGTGAGCCTCCTTTTGATGGTGAGCCTTTCTTTGGTAGTGAGCCACCCTTAGGAAGTGAGCCTTTCTTTACAGTGAGTACTTTGGGTAGTGACCCCTATAGGCAGTGAGCCTCTGGTTTTCAGTATTGATATAACTTATATATTTATGTGGGCTAACAACCACTATGGTTTTTCCCTTTTAGGGTTTTCCACGTAAAAATCTAGTGTCTCTTCTCATTTGATGCTTTCATGGTTATATCTGAATATAAGTAATTGATATTTTAATGATCATATTTGGTTAAAATTTTTACGACAACCAATTCACTCCCCCTCTTAGTTGTCCAGTGTAGTTCAACAATTGGTATCAGAGCTGAGTTCCTCTGAAGAAAGCCTAACAACTTGAGGAAGATCTAGGATGTCTTATAAGAAGGAAGCTTCACATTTTGATGGGACAAATTATGCTCTTTGGAAGGTACGAAATGAAAAGCTATCTTCTTTGTCTTGGTTATAAAGTATGGAAAGCTGCAAAAACAAAATATACCATGCCTCCAAATGGTTTGATGATAGAAGATGAAATAAAAGAATATGAGGTGGGTGTCAAAGCAAAGGATGCTCTATTAAGTTCCTTAAATGACTCAGTGTTGACAAAAGTTGTGGACCTTGAAACTGCAAATGAGGTATGGTAGAAGTTGAAAAATCTATATGAAGGAGATGATTTTGTAAAAGAAGACAAGCTACAAAGTTTGAAAGTGAAATATGAGGGTTTGAAAATGAATGAAGATGAAAACATAATAGTCTTTATGCAAAGAGTTGATGAACTTGTCACTGGAATAAAGGGTATGGGAGGAACTTTCGGTGATAAGGAAGTTGTGATAAAAATTCTCAAATCACTACCAAAGTCATATAGTCATAAGGTAGTTGCAATTGAAGAATTCATGATTGTGACAACTATTGACAGAGATCAGTTACTTGGAAAGCTTACAGCCTTTGAGATGAGAGAATTTGGTGATGCCTTGCCTAAAGTTGAATCAGCTTTTGAAGCCAGTACTTCAGCAGAGATCTCCAGAGATGAGAAATACAAGGTGGATGATGACTTTTATGAAATTGAAGCTAACTTTGTTGACAAGCTACAAAGAGGTTACGGTAAGTTTAAAGGTAAATTACCTTTCAAATGTTTCTCTTGTGGTAAAGTAGGTCATTATGCTTCTAGATGTCCTGAAAGAATTGAAAGAAATAAGAAGAAACATGAGAGTAGGCCTAGAGTTTCAAAGAAATGCTACTATGTCAGAGATTTTGATGATGAAGGGGTGACTGATGATGAATCTGGTGATGCTAATACTAGTGCAAATGAATGCCTATTTATTTCTATTAAAGAAGATCCTGTGTCTACTAATCCCGCTAGCTGTATGAAGGATAAAAAAAAGTAGAAGAAAGTGCTTTGGTTGTTCAGGTTGAGAAAGATAAGGATGACGGATTATTGATAGTGGATGCTCAAATCACATGACCGGTGATGAAAGTAAGTTTGTAAGTTCGAAAAAGAATGATGGAGGATTGGTTAGGTTTGGAGATAATACAACTGGTAATATTTGTGGAAAAGGGTATATTTCATTTGATGGAAAGCATAATACTGACAATGTTCTATATGTGAAGGGTTTGAAGCATAATCTTTTGAGTGTTGGTCAAATGTGTGACAAAGGATATGATATGAGATTCAAAGATAATGGGTGCAAGATCATGGAGAGCTCCGGAAATGTGATTGCTACCGATAAGAAAACAAAAGGTAATACCTATCAATTGAGAGGAATTAATGATTATTGTTTATTCGCCCAGGTAGATGAAAGTTGGTTATGGCATAGAAGGATCTGTAGTATAAACTTTGATAATCTAGTAAAGATAAGTTTAGGTCAGATTGTGAGAGATTTACCAAAACTTGTAAAACCATTCAACACAATCTACAAGAAATGTCAGTTAGGGAAGCAGACAAGAACAAGCTTCAAGAACAAAGAGCAATTCTTTGTCAGTTTTCTAGATCTAGTGCATACAGATCTCTATGGTCCTACAAGGGTGAGAAGCCTACAAGGTGACAGGTACTTCATGTTACTTATTGATGATTATTCTAGAATGACTTGGGTTACTTTTCTAAGAAACAAAATAGAAGCCCTAGAGAAATTCAAATCTTTCAAGGCAATGGTTGAGAATGAAATAGATTTGAAGATCAAATGCTTGAGGTCTGATAGAGGAGGTGAGTTCACATCAAATAAATTCAACATTTTTTATGAAGAGCATGGGATAAAGAGACAACTGTCTGCACCTAGAACTCCTCAACAGAATGGAGTTGTGGAAAGGAAAAATAGGACAATTCAAGAGGTTACTAGGACTACATGATGAAGGAAGCAGATCTGCTGGAAGTATTTTGGAAAGAGGCTATTCATACTGATGTTTACATCCAAAATAGAGTTCAAGTGAAAGGTAATGATACTCAAACTCCTTATGAATTATGGTATGGAAAAATTCCTACAGTAAAATACTTCAAAGTCTTTGGAAGCAAATGTTATATTAGGAGAGATGAAGATCTAGGCAAGTTTGATGCAAGATGCGATGAAGGAATCTTCCTTGGATACTCTACCAAGAGTAAGGCTTACCACTGCTACAACAAAAGGCTCAAAAAGATTGTTGAGAGTGCAAATGTGAAGGTAGATGAAGGAAAGGAAAGAATATCAGACCAGAGTTGTTATGAACCAGATAAACCTGTGACTATAGTAATTAAAGAGAAAGATAAGCAAGCAGACAGATAGGATGAAGAAGGGGCTTCATAAAGTATTGTCAAGACTCCCAGGTATGTAAGGATTAATCATTCTAAAGATCAGATAATAGGTGACAAGAACAAAGGTGTGCTAACAAGAAGAAGAGCTATAGAGGAACAAGTTAATTACTATTTCCTTTCAAAGATTGAACCAAAAATTGTGAATGAAGCATGCAATGATGAAAATTGGGTAAAGGCAATGGAGGAAGAACTATTGCAAATAGAGAAGAATAAAACTTGGGAATTAGTTCCTAGACCTTCTATCAAAAATGTTATTGGAACTAAATGTGTCTTTAGGAACAAGCTGAATAAAAATGGAGAAGTTGTAAAGAAAAAAGAAAGACTTGTATGTAAAGGATATTCTCAAATTGAAGGAATAGATTTTGAAGAAACTTTTTCTCCAGTAGCTCGGATTGAAGCAATCAGAATGTTTCTGGCATTTATAGCTCACAAAGATTTTAAGGTATATCAGATGGATGTGAAATCTACCTTCCTGAATGGTGAGTTAGAAGAGGAAGTATACATCGAGCAATAGGAGGGATTCCAATTGTCAAAACAAGGTGATATGGTATGCAGGTTGAAGAAAGCATTGTATGGACTCAAACAAGCTCCTAGAGCCTGGTATGCAAGGTTAGATAGCTATTTATTGCAATTGGGATTTAGTAAAGGTACTACAGATAGCAATCTGTATTTCAAAATCAATGATGATTATATCTTGATTGTTAAGGTCTTTATCTTTGGAGAAAATGAAGGTATGTGCATAAGGTTTTCCAGTGAGATGAAGAGTGAATTTGAAATGTCCATTTTTGGTGAAATGAATTTCTTTTTGGGTCTACAAATTAATCAATTAGATAAAGGAATCTTCATATCTCAATCTAAGTATGTAAAAGAGTTGTTGAAGAAGTTTGGGATGGGAGAATCTAAACCAGTATGTACTCCCACGGTGACTAGTTGCAAGTTGAGCAAAAATGATGAATCACCTAAGGTTGAGCAGAAAAAATACAGATCCATGATTGGAGGATTGCTTTATCTAACTCAAACTAGACCTAATATTATGCATACAGTTTATCTTGTTGCAAGGTTTCAAGTTGATCCAAGAGAATCACATGTGATGGCAATTAAGAGAATCCTGAAGTATTTGAAAGGTACTCTAGATTATGGGTTATGGTATCCAAAGGACAAAGATTTCACTCTCAGTACTTATATAGATGCAGATTGGGCTGGAGATGTTGATGACAGAAAGAGTACAAGTGGAGGTGTCTTCTTCTTGGGTAATAGATTGGTCTCATGGCTGAGCAAGAAACAAGATTCATTATCTTTGTCAACTGCAGAAGCAGAGTATATTGCAGCAGCATGTTGTTGCACTCAAGTATTATGGATGAAACAGACTTTGAAGGATATAAGAGTTATTTATGAAGATACAATTGCAATCTTTTATGACAATACAAGTGCCATAAACATTTCAAAGAATACAGTGATGCACTCAAGAACAAAGAACATATCAATAAGGTATCACTTTTTGAGAGAGAAGGCAACAGAGAATGAAGTAAAGTTGGAATATGTGTCCACAAAGGATCAAATTACATACATTTTCACTAAACCTCTATCTAAAGATACCTTTGAGTATCTCAGAGAAAAGATAGGGGTCATTACCCCTCCTGTCCTAAACTAAGATGCATAGGAATGCATCAATCCAGTGGAGCTCAAAGTGTTATTCCTTAACCTGGATTGATGTTCTAAAGGCTACCTCTCAGGGGGAGTAGCTAAATGTTTTTGGTAAAGTAAATGGATCAGAGTAGAAGCATGCAAGTATGTGCCCTTTGCCATTGATGTCAAAGGAGGAGAGAAATCATGTGAAAAATGTAGGGGGAGAAAGAATGCATGTGCAAAGAGAAAGGGGGAGAATCTTGTCTTGATGGTCTTTTCAGTTCTTCACATCATATATTGCCATCAATGACAAAGGGGGAGATTGTTGCAAGTATGTACCTAATCAGTGTTGTCATTGGTGTCAACTATGCTCTTACTTTGTTGAGGATATTGAGAAAATTAGCCCCTCCAGTGATAACAATGTGTTGCAGTAGAAATAGTGCATTACATGTAGAAGAACAATCCAGAAGAATGCTTCGTATTTCCTGTAGAATAAGTATCTTTACCTATGGATTGGAAGTTATTTAGAAGTTTGTCTAAAGATGTTATATTCCAAGTTTGAGCCTCCGGTATGAAGAATTGAATGAGTTATGTTCACCAAAGTGAAAAGAACTTTTTCTGTGTGCTTGGTGGTGACATGGAGAGAGTGTTTTGCTCCACATTCCTCCGCATTGAAGTATTTTGGTCTATAGTTCTAGAAGTAAGTCTGTGATGATGTTAAGTGCCTTCAACTGCAATGGTTTATGATTTGGTGGTACGCAAGCTATCTTTTACTTATGATAGTGGTTGACAGTGTTGTTCTTGTGCTCTGGTTTGAAGAATCTTACTGATAGAGTGGTTATAGATCATGCGGTTGTTCCTAGTGATTATAATGTGCTTATGGATGTCTCCTGATCATGCTCCTACATTTGGATTGGTCCATAAGGAGTAATTTAGATCATGCATGAAGCGTGTTCTTGAATACTTATGTTAACATTAGTCTTGGCTGACCTGGTTGAATTCATCATCTGTGGAGAAGCATCAAAGATTGTGATAGCGTGTTGTAGCATGGAAGATTGTGTTTGAGTCCCTGCTAAGGCGCGACGTGATTCACATTCATTCATTTTCTTTGTAAATCTATTTAGGTCTAGACCTATATGATGTAATGTATGTTTTCCAGCCTTGGAGATTGTTCCAATGGTTGATTGTAATGCTGACCTTGATGATCATTCCAAGGTTGATGTAGTGTATAAATACTTGTAATTGAGTCATGAAAATGTATCCAAGTGCGAAGATGTGAAGATATAAGTGAAGTAAAGTAGTAGAGTAGAGTAGAGGTGTTTGTGCTTCAATGGAACTGAACCTTGGCATGGAGTAGATGCTGCTATCTCAGTTCAATCTTCTGGTAGTGAGCCGTTCTTTGGTAGAGAGCCACCCTTAGGCAGTGAGCCTTTGGTTTTTGGTATTGATATAACTTATATATTTATGTGGGCTAACACCCACCGTGGTTTTTCTTGTTTAGGGTTTTCCATGTAAAAATCTGGTGTCTCCTATGTTGTTTATATTTTTGTGTTGAGCTTCTCATTTGATGCTTTCATGGTTATATCTGAATATAAGTAATTGATATTTTAATTATCATATTTGGTTAAAAGTTTTAGGACAACTGATTCACCCCCTTCTTAGTTGTCCCATGTAGTTGAACAAGAGGACATTGGAGATTGGCTCCAGGAAAGTCCAAGGTAAATGAGGGTCCTTTCGTGAAATATAAGAGGGCTCAATAGACCTAAAAAAAAGTTCTTTGTCAAGAACTGTATTTGTGATAATAAAATAGATATCTTTTTGCTGCATGAAGTGTTAGGAATTGCATGCAGAAGATATCAATTAAATGCAAATAAAGATTAAATAGAGGAATGAAAAATACATAGAAATAATAACAGTGATAGACAATTTTTAACTGGTTCACCCAAACTCTAGCTACATACACCAATAGAGAGTCCAATATTATTATCCAGCAATCGAACTAATTACAACCAACAATCCTTGCAACTCAATACCATTGCAAATGCTACAATACAATATCAACAAGAACCCTAACCCTTAGCCTCTTTTATCAAGCCTTATGTCAGTTACAAAATAAGTTTTTTATGTCAGCCAATAGAAAAATAATTTGGGGGGAAACCATGCCAATAAAAGTGGGGAAAATTTAACCTTAGAGTTTGATTAGGCTCCATATAACAACAATCTCCCACTTGGAGACTGATCAGAGTCCATGCCATATCAAGAAGTTAAGATGAAAGCTGAAGGATTTTAGTCTGTGGCCAAAGGTATCTGGCCCAATGCTAAGATCTGTATAAGTGATGCCTTGGGAGCTTCAGGTGGTATTGTCACTATGTGGAACAATAATGTGGTGAAAGGGAATCTCCTCTCAAGATGCAAGAATAGTCTCAATGTCAAGATGACTGCTAATAATAAATCTTGGAATTTAGTTAATATCTATGCCCCTAATCAAAGAAACTAGAGGAAGGTGTTGTGGGATCTCCTTACCTCCCTGATTGAGAGTAATAAGGATGATTATTGGATGCTTACAGGTGACTTCAAAACCCCCTATTTCCTTTGGAAAAGATTGGTGGAATTTTGGAATACACTAAAAACATGGTTGACCTGGCTGAGTTCCTCAATAATGTGGGTCTTATGGATCTAGATCTTCATGGGCAACAATTCACATGGTCTAATAGAAGAAGAGGTGAGAGCTTGATACAGGTTAGATTGGATAGAGTTCTTGTCTCCTCCAATTGTGATTATTCTAGTGCCTACCTTTTAGAAGCCCTCCCTAGGATGACCTCTAACCATAACCCTCTCCTCTTGTTTTGGAAGGATAGGGAGGTTAAGGGCCCTTTCCCTTTTAGGTTTGAGTTTATGTGGACTAGACATCTAGATTTCAGACATCTATTGGCTAGATGGTGGAATATCTCTATCCAAGGTGTTGATAATTGAGAGGGGGGGTGAATCAGTTATCCTAATTATTTCTTTTTCTGAACTTTCTTATTAATCAATGCAGCATTAATTCAAACAAGCAAACATAACCATGAAATGGAGATACACATGACACAATATTTTGATGTGGAAACCCTATTAAGGGACAAAACCATGGGGTGGTTAACCCAAAGATTATTCTCAGTTAGAAGAATAAAGAAATATAAAATGGCACTTGCCAATTAGGGCTCACTGCCCAAGCACACTGCTCACAAGGAGGCACACTACCTACAAGAGACACACTGTCTACAAAATGAGTCTTATACAATACTTGAACTGATTGGTAGCATCCACATATGCTGGGGTTCAGTTCTGGTTAGGCTCAGTACACTGATCTGCTGCACTTCATCTTTCCTCTTCTCTTTTGCTGCTTTCCTTTCACATACCGGACCTTCCTTACTACTTCTGCTCTGCTCTACTTTTATTCACACATCAATAACACCACTTGAACAAAATCACAACTAAATGCATCCTATATATATATATCCACACAAGTGATTTCATTATCTTTCTAGTCGGCACCCGGAACAGTCAATCTTTTCACAAACTTTGTTCTGTCGGCTGAATCCTTGCACATCAAGTAATGTGGATCAAGCATATACTTGTAGAAATCATTAATCATGTCGGCCAAACATAATTCATGTCTTTATAAACTTTACCACCATCAGAAACACATCCAAAAAATAGTCTAATGTTCTATCAGTCAGTTCTTCCTCTGTTCACACTGTCACTCAGGAACCTGGTACTCAAGCATTCATATCTTTTACCTCATCTATCACCGGAGGCTAAAACCTTGGAATCTAACACTCAAGGTAGTCCTCTTGACTTCCCCAAATCTGTACTTCACCAAGATACTTCCTCTAAGAGATCCAGCACTGTCTGTTGGACCTTACCACATGCTCTGTTCTTGTTTACCAGACCACCACATTCTTCATTCTGACTTCCAGTAGAGACACACCATGTCCTGCGGATGTGTGGGATGAACTTTGTTGCCATCAATGACAACAATCATGAATCCATATAGTGTCTCTTGCCAACAATCTCCCCCTTTGGCATTGATGGCAACACTTAGTGAAAAATGACTAAGTGTTTACACTATGCTCCCCTTTGGCTGATGCTATGTTTTTATATACATTTTCTAGAGCTCCCCCTTAGTTGGATTCCTCATTTTTCACTACTCTTCACTCCCCCTTTGACATCAATGGCAAAGGGTAGGGTCCGCACACCAAAATTTTCAAGAATTTTACTATACTTAGCTACATAAGTATATATATATGGAATACTTACATATACTGCAGTATGTCTGCAAAATGTGTTTTCAGTTGGATGAGTTCTGCAGCCCAACTTTGCTTCATTCTATCCAAAATTGAGATGTGACCACTCAACAAAAATGCAAAAGCTTCTGCCCTCTTGAGATCTATCAGATCATTTGTCTAGGCTGTGATTTGAGCTTCACTTATGGCCTCATGCATGGCCTCTAACTTAGGGACAATGACCCTCCTGAGTTCACCCATCCTGTTGATCATGTTCTTCCTTTCCTTCTCAAAATTCTTTATTGCATTTGTGATTGCAATAGTCTGACACTCTTGATTGACTATGGAGGAAGAGAGAGGATAAAAACTTTGAGACAAACTTAGTAGTTTATCCTCTTGCTCTGTTATTTTCTTCTCAATCTCTACTGTTGCTTTGGACCATGAAATACAAAATTTGTATACTTCTCCACCATCTTTAAGAGCATTTTCTAAGCTCTTTATCCCAATATTCATATTCCTCCTATCATTAATGATCAATCCTTGTACCTCTGAGAATCTCTTATTCAAAAACTCCTTCCAGACCTTTTCTTCAGCTGACTTCTCTAGAGAATCAAAATGTGTACTAACACTGCTGACTAGAGTTTTAAGATTACCGGAAGAGGATGCTGTGGGATCCTTCTGAAAAGTTGGCATGATCTTTTCCAAAACTTTGGATGCTACCTCTATAAGCTCACAGTCTTCCATGTGAGATTTCAGTAATTTCTCTTTGGCCTTCGCATTGGCAAATGAAGCTATCTTCATTATTTGCACCGGAGATAGAGAATCAAAGTCCAGAGGCCCTTTTAATAGGTCTGGCTCATCAATCTCCATAGCTACTTTTGTCAAGAAGTCCTTGATTGATTCTGTAGTGTCTCTTGCTAGAGACAGATTTTTCTTTTCTTCTGCAGTCTTAGGGCTGTCCCTTGGAGCTTTCTCTCCTTCTACATTCTTACCACTATCAGTTGTGGTTTTCTATGTTGGGGTCTTCTATTCCTCTGCAACCTTGGTACTATTAGCTTCTTTTTCCTTCACTCCTGCTTCTTTCTTCTGTATTGTGTCTTCTCCTTTAGATCCGGAAGCTATAGGGGAAACCAGAGGAGAGATATTTGTTTGTCCATGAGCCACTTCTTCCGGAATAGGGGATTCTGAGCTCTTGTCTTTACCAGAGTCCTCTGTGATAGGAATGTTGAACTTTTTAAGAGTATTCCAGAGAATCTCTTCAGTCTCTTTTTCCACCTTGTCAGTTTCACCAAGCATGAGCTGATTCATCCTTGCTTTGCTCCTGAATTCATCCTTGCAATATTTGAATATCATATTCATTGTTTTGGGATCGATTGCAGGATATAGCTAAATAGCTATCTGTTCCCAGATCTCAATGTCTTTTGCCATGGCATTGTTCTTTCTTATTTCTAACTCCTTTTCTAGGCTCTTAGGAATTAGAGATATAATTTCAATGAAAGCCTTATTGTATATGTTCAGATACCTGATTGTAGCTTCCTGCAGGATCTTTTGGTCAGCCTCATTGTAATCATCATAGAATTCAGCCATTGGTTGAAGGTTTCCATCCACAGTGACTGATTTGATTACACTTTTTAGAGATAGGGTGGGCTTTTCAACAAATTCCTCTGCCATTTCTTCCTTGTCTTGGCCTGTGGAGGGTTTACCAGATCCTTTCTTCTTCTTCTTTATTTCCTTTACCCCCTCATCTGATTTGGTTTCCTCTTCATCTCTTTGACTTGCATAAGCCCTTGTGGCTTTTGTCTTGGATCTTTTCTCTCTTTTACCAGATGCCTGGACTTCCAGTTTTGATGTTCTTGAGCTTTTGGCTGTGACAAGTGCAAATCTCTTTGATGATCTGGTCCAGGTTGAGGTTTCTATTAGAGCACTTTCCTTGCTTTTCTTTTCTGCCTCTTTCTTCTCTTCCTCAGCCCTTTCCATCCTTTTCTTGTGGGCATCAAGTGCCTCCTTTGAGATGCCAAGGCCTTGGGCAATATTTTCTACTTCTTTTCTCACCTTCCTCTTGATCTCAAGTTCTCTGAGTTCCACATGAATCTTTACACTTAGTTCTTCAAAGGTTCTAAACCTTTCTGCCTTTGGATCCTTTGCCTGACTTAGCATGTGTTGAACATGCAGCTCCACAATTTGTTCATCGACTTCATACCCCATGGGCATGATCCACATAGTTCTTGGTTCTACTGCCTGCATTAGGCACTGATCTGTCTCTACCATAAAGCATACTGTGTCTTTGTATTTTTCAACAAGAGACTGAGGAATTCTTTCTCTTGCTTGCATCATGCTCTGAAATTTCTTGAAGTATCCCCACAGAGCTATATTTTGTGCTTTGTTGTCACCAAGTCCATGCAAATAATCTATGATTTGGATAGCTACTAGCCTATCACTCTCCCACACCCAGCCACTAGATCCAGGAAGCTCATTCATAAAGTAGAAAAATAAGCACAATATTAATCCACCATACTTGAATGAATTCTTTTTGTCTTTCTTGATTTTCTACAGATTCTCCAAGAGTTGGTTTAAGAGAAGCTGACAAAGATCATAGTCTGCATCCTTTCTTAACATTTCATAAGCTATGTAGATGACAGTTCCAGGTACAGAGTTTTCCCTGCTAGAATGATATATTTTATATCTAATGATCATGGAGGCAAACTTGACATCCGGATCAGAGATGTCATCTACTGTCATTGTTCTTTTGTCAAACCTGGATCTGGTAGCCTCACTCACAGTTTGATTCTTCACAGATTTAAGAACAGGAATCCCACCAGATGAGTTTAATCTGGTAACTACCCTGATGGCATCTTTTGTGATTTTGAACGGTCCATTTAACCACATGAAGTTGTCATGTATTCTGCTCAAAATATACCTAATCCATTCATCCTCCGTAAAATAGGGGAAATGTATGTATTATGCAAAGTGCTTGTTCCGGAGGCCCTTGTATTGAGGTTTGAGTTCAAATGAATCATCTAATAGTTGTTTGTGATAGATATCTTTTAGTTTGAATTCCCCAAACTCTTCAATATTTGCGTGTATGTAAACCCTAATGTCTTCTGTATGCAAAACGCCATGCGGAACACTAGAAAAGGCTCCTAGGGGATCTACCTCCAAGGATTTATATGGATGTTTCTTAAATGTGGGCCAAGGTCTATCAGAGATCTTTACAATATTCAGAGTAGCCATCATCAAACAAACTTACTGAAGGATATCAAGAACGATAAATACCTTTTACGCAGGTTAGGACACATGAAGAAATCCGAATAGAGCTATATGAAGAGTTGCCTTAACCTTTTGGGAGAAGTTGTTTGTAGAGCTCCTTTTCTTTCTTCTTTGCATGTGAGTGTACAAATGTGTAAATGATAGACAAATGAACTCTTTTATTCCAAGAAGCCCTAATTTTCACCCTGTAATAAATGCGCAACCTAATTCATTCCAGTTTGCCTAGTTTTCCTTGTTCAAGGAGGAAGAAACTCATCAAGATCATTATGATGCCTTTGTGATCGATGTTAGTGATGAATCACAATGTCCACTTCTTCTCCTGATCATCTCATATATCCGCAGATCAGGCTATTTCAATTTGGATCCATACCGGGCCAACCTTGTGAGAAACCTATTTTCCTGGAAGACTTGTTTAACTGAACCAATTCTAAAGGAATTAAACTTTTTAAATTTTCTTGCGGATCTCTCAGATCTTTACCTAACCTTCTTTACATGTTTCTCTAGAAACCATTTGATCCGCAGCTTCACATGTGCCAATTTCAGGCACCAATTGACTGGCTGGGGGAACAAGTTTTTCTTTGTGTCTCCCCCTGAGCCAGAGCTCATCTCTTAATTTTTGGAAGGAATATCAGCACCAGAGTCTGATGTGGATCCATCCTCTACATTCTCTGTATTCTTCTTTACCCAAATCTTATTCGTTTCACTTTTAACTTCATCTGCATTCACCTTTTGTTTCCCCTTATCTTGATTCTGTCTATCATATACTGGACCTCTTTTGTTCTGATTCTTGCTTCTACAGAATTTTGCACTATGACCGGATCTATTGCAAATTTGACAAACAACATTTCTTTGCATATTGGATTGATATCCTTTTGATCTGCATTGATTAGCCATATGACCTATTCTATTGCATGCAAAGCATCTACCATTGAATGATTTGTTCATTTGCATAATTCTGCATTCATGAGATTTGTGACCATACCTTTTGCAGTTAAAACATTGTCTGGAGAAGGATGAATTAGTCTAATTCATTCTCTTTCTGTACTGATTGGCTTTGTGACCAAAGTGATTGCAGTTGTGGCAGTATCCATTGAAGGATGGATATTTTTGAGGATTAGGTTGTCTTACCAGAGGTCTTCTAGGCCTGATCCTTGGATTTTCTAATCCAAAATTCTTTTGACCAGATCCGGAGCTTTCTCCTTTCTCATATCCCAAACCACACTTGTCATCTACCTTCTTTTGACTTCCAAGAAGAACTTCAAGTTGAGCAGAACTTATCTTGAATTTCTCTTTATACTCATTTGCTGTTTGAAGATCCCTTTTTAGAGAGACAATTTGATCCTCAAGTTTTTCTTCATTATCTTTAGCATCTTCAAGATCAGATTCAAGATGTTTGATAATTCTATCCATCTGGTGGCAATCTTCTGATTTCTCCTTGAGAGATTGTCTTAGATTATCTTTAGTTTTTCTTTTCTCTTCAACTTCTTGGGTAAACTTCATGACTCCTGATTCCATTTCATGTCTTACCATAATGATTTCTTTTGATAACTTTCACACAACTCAGTTTTTTCCTTTAGCTCTTCATTTGCATTATTTGCTTCACCTTGTCTTGCCAATTACTGAAGCAGCTCCTTTCTCTTTTTCATAGAGAGACTTAATTTGTCTTTTAGTTCTCTCATGAAATCATCAGCCTGTTTGAGTCTTTCCTTTAATTCATTGACTTCAGAGTTTGACTGTTCAAGATCATCAAGGGCAGTCTTGAGTTGCTCCCTTAAACCATATGCATCCATTTGAACTCCCAGATCTTCCTTAAGCTATTAGGCTCTGTTAGGAGGAACTTAGCTTTGATACCAATTGTTGATAACTGAGAGGGGGGGTGAATCAATTATCCTAATTATTTCTTTTTCTGAACTTTCTAATTAATCAATGCAACATTAATTCAAACAAGCAAACATAACCATGAAATGGAGATACACACGACACAATATTTTTGACGTGGAAACCCTATTAAGGGAGAAAACCACGGGGTGATTAACCCAAAGATTATTCTCTGTTAGAAGAATAAGGAAATACAAAATGGCACTTGCCAATTAGGGCTCACTGCCCGAGCACACTGCTCACAAGGAGGCACACTACCTACAAAAGACACACTGTCTACAAAATGAGTCTTATACAATACTTGAACTGATTGGTAGCATCCACATATGCTGGGGTTCAGTTCCAGTTAGGCTCAGTACACTGATCTGCTGCACTTCATCTTTCCTCTTCTCTTTTGCTACTTTCCTTTCACATACCAGACCTTCCTTACTACTTCTACTCTGCTCTACTTTTATTCGCACATCAATAACACCACTTGAACAACATCACAACTAAATCCATCCTATATATATATCCGCACAAGTGATTTCATTATCTTTCTAGTTGGCACCCGGAACAGTCAATCTTTTCACAAACTTTGTTCTGTCGGCTGAATCCTTGCACATCAAGTAATGTGAATCAAGCATATACTTGTAGAAATCATTAATCATGTCGGCCAAACATAATTCATGTCTTTATAACCTTTACCACCATCAGAAACACAACCAAAAAATAGTCTGATGTTCAGTCAGTCAATTCTTCCTCTGTTCACACTGTCACTCAGGAACCCAGTACTCAAGTATTCATATCTTTTACCTCATCTATCACCGGAGGCTAAAACCTTGGAATCTAACACTCAAGGTAGTCCTCTTGACTTCCCTAAATCCGCACTTCACCAAGATACTTCCTCTGAGAGATCCAGACCTGTCTGTCGGACCTTGCCACATGCTCTGTTCTTGTTTACTGGACCACCACATTCTTCATTCTGACTTCCGGTAGAGACACACTATCTCCTGTGGATGTGTGGGATGAACTTTGTTGCCATCAATGACAACAATCATGAATCCATATAGTGTCTCTTGCCAACACAGGGGTCCCCTATATTCAGACTGGCACATTAACTAAATTATGTGAAAGCCAAAGTCAAAGGTTGGAATAAGTTCACCTTTGGTAATATCTTTGAGAACAAGAAGAGGATTTCAGCTAGGCTTGCTAACATATAGCTGCAGATGGCCAATGGGGATTCCTCTGATGCTACCTTGATGCTAGAGGATTCCCTAAGGAAAGAATGGGGTGAAATGATGACGAAGGAGGAAATATACTAGAAACAAAAATACAAAGTTTAATGGCTCTAGGAGAAGGATAGGAATATGTCCTTCTTTCATTGTTCTACTATGAGGTACAAAAAAAGGAACAACATCATTGGGCTTATGGATGAGAGTGGGTCTATGGTCCAGTTAGATGTTCAAGTGGGGTAGGTGGCGGCCATCTATTTTCAAAAATTCCTTGTTGCTCAGGATAGATTGGAGAAGCAAGAATTAATTGACATCATCCCTACCCAACTTAATAATGAATATATTATCCTTCTTTCTAAATCGGTGACTGAAGAGGAAGTTCATGCCAACCTCTTTTCTATGGGTTCTTATAAGGCCCACCTTGATGGTTTTCCTCTAGCCTTTTTCCAGGAGTTATGGGACATTGTTGGGAAAGATGTCACTGAGGCGGCCAAGGATTTCTTTAAGTTTGGAAAATCATTAAAACAACTTAATCACACCATAGCTCTGATTCCCAAGAAATAGGATCCAATCAATATGGGGTACTTCATGCCCATTAACCTCTATAACACTATCTACAAGATATTCTCTAAGATCCTAGTTTGTAGATTACAACCTATCTTGGACCACTTGATCAACAATAATTGGAAGGGATTTGTTCCTGGCATATACATCTTGGATGTTGCCATATCCACACATGAATTCATTCATTCCATGGAAAGAAAAAACTTTCCATGGATGGTCTTTAAGTTGGATATCTCTAATGCCTATGACATAGTTTCTTGCGACTTCCTTTTTAAAGTCCATAAGAAAATGGGTTTCCAGGATAGAATCTTGCAACTCATCAAGACTTGTGTCAAATCTGTTAAGTACTTCATCCTCATTAATGGGGTCCCTAGGTGATTAAATTTCAATGCGGGGGGGCCTAAGATAGGGTGACCCTTTATCCCCTTACCTATTCATTCTCATGGTTGAGGTGCTCATTAGAAGTTTTTCTATGATGCTTAGAACTCAGGAGATTAGAGGTATAAAATAAACTTCAATAGCTAATCCTACAGCTATTCAATAGTTTGTGGATGAAACCATGCTCTTTGTAGCTACATTAGTGGTTGAATCCAAGAAGTGGAAAAGAGTGCTTAAGGACTATGCTGATGTTTCTGGGCAATGCATAAATTATTACAAGAGCATGGTTTATTTCTTCAACACCAATATGGACCTTCAATAGAAAATAATGGGGATCCTTGGTTGTTCTAGCAGTGAGCTCTCGGGCACGTACCTTGGCCTCCCCTTGGCTGTCAAAGATGTCCCTCCTATCTATTAGAATTCCAATCTTGAAAGAATTCAGAAGAAATTGGCTGGGTGGAAAGGTAAGATTTTGAGTCAAGTGGGGAAATACCAACTTTTGAAGGCTTCCCTATAGGGTATCCCTATTTACTTTCTTTCTATCTTCAAAATTCCTAAATATATTGTGGAGAGATTTTAAATGATCCAGAGGAATTTTATGTGGATAGGGGTGGAAGAAAAGAAGAGGATTTCTCTAGTTAACCGGGATAAAGTTTGCAGACCCAAGCTGCAAGGAAATCTAGGGATTAGAAAGATTCACTTGATTAACAAAGCCCTCCTAGCTAAGATAGGTTGGAACTTTCTAAGTAACAATAAGGATTGGTGTAGCATCATAAGGGCCAAGTACCTCTCTAACAGTAATCTTGATGATTTCCTTCATACTATGGGTATCCCCAGGGGTTTTGTGGTTTGGAACAATGTGTTAAAAAGTAAACCTTTGCTGTTGTAGGGTATAAAGTAGAAAATGGGGGATGGTAGAACCATAAAAGTCTGGGAGGATAGTTGTCTTAAATGCCACCCTCTCTGAAAAATCTAGAACTTTTAAAGACTTGCTGACAGGACTTCTACTTTCTTTGGGTGATTGGTTGTTGATTACCTTTTACTTGGAAGAGGAGGTTGGAAACAACTATCAGACTGCTGTCAGGGATAGAAGGAGTTAATTTTGATTGCTGAAGAGCTACAACTTTCTCTAAGAGGGTATAGGATTCCCATTTTCCCCTCAAATGATAAATTACTTTGGGCTAAGGACAAGATTGGAATATTCTCGGTTAGATCTGCTTACAACATGCTCTTGGAGTCTAATGAGGATCCTAGCTTCTAGAGAAGGGTCTGGAACCATAATCTTATCCCTAAGATTAACCACTTTTGGTGGCTAGCAATACACAATAAGATCCTCACCATGGATAACTTGTAGGTTAGAGGCTTCCAAATCCCTAACCATTGTGCTCTCTACATGAAAGAAGAGGAATCAGTGCCCCACCTGTTGCTAAACTGTGAATTTTCTAGGGAGGTGTGGAGCTTAGACATGTAGAATCTTGGAGTCACCTGGTGTATGAATCATGATCTCCCTACTATTATAAGGTGTTGGTTGTCTCCCTTTGTTCACCCTATCTGCAAAGAGATTTGGGTTTAGATCCCCCTATCCTAGCCTGGAGCCTCTGGAAGGTATGTAACAATAGGTTGTTCAGAGATATAGCTAAATCCACCAAGGAGGTCTTTCACATGATTGCTAAATTGCTATAGGAAAACATCTCTAACAACACTTTGAAAGCTATTGACTATCCCCCCAGCAAGAACGAGACTAATATCATCAACAATTGGAATTTCCTTGCTCATATTTGTAGAGTTAACAATTCTAAGAGGCTAGCCTGGTTAAACACCAAATGAACCCCCATATTGAAGGTTGGACGAAGCTCAATTTTGATGGGGTGGCCAAAGGTAATCCTAGCCAAACTAGTGGAGGTGGTGTCTTCAGATCTATGAAGGGAGAGCTTATGGCTGCCTATGCTAGTGGGCTGGGGGTTAATTCCAATAATGTTGCTAAGGCAATGGCTCTTCTTTGGGGTCTTAAGGTTACTCTTGCTATTGGGGTCAAAAACCTCCTGATCGAAGGTGACTCCAAGATTATCATTGATGCTGTCAAACATAAGGCTAAGATGAGATGGCTAATTCATTATATTATATAGGATATTAAGAAGTTTCTTTTTGGCTTTGAGGGTCTTGAGATCAATCATACCTACAGGGAAGGTAACCAAGTGGCAGATGCCATGGCTAACATGGGAATCCATGTTTTTCAGGTATTAGGTGCTGGAGGAGGCTCATCAATCTTCCTGCTAATGTTATAACTCACCTCTAGATGGAGGCCCAACCCTATCTTTCCCAATGATCTTTATAAAGTGTAAGTATTATTGGATAGAATATATTTTCATATATATTCTCCTCAATGATCTCTTGATTAGGTTTAGTCATCAAAAGAGATGTAAAGAAGTTGTTTTCTTCATGGTTGAGATTTGACATGATCGTTCCTTTAGGAGTGGGGAATTCCACATAGGTAGAAGCTAGATACACAAGACCTTGAGGAATTTGCTTAGCTGGCACATAAGGTCGTATCAAATGCTGGCGGCCCTTCTTGAAAGGAAGCTAGGTGTGCAGAAATCACTTCCTACACTAATCTAATGAGGAGAGAAAAGTGAAAATTCTTTTTAATCTTTATAATTACAGTGTTATTAACCCAATAACAAAGCTTTTGCAGCAAACACATACATAAGAATGTAATATAGAAGAAGAGAGAGACAAGATATATGTGGGGAAAACCCTTACGAGTGAAAAACCCCACACTCCAAAACACAGCTCAAATGTATTATCTAAACAATGAGGTTTACAATATAGTTACAGAGCCAATGCTCTTGCAGGAGTCTTTGAAACTCATATTTGGAGATAATCTGGCAGCATAACAGTACCTGTCAATCACATAATACATCTCCTCTCCAAAGCACCTATTTATATAGAAGATACAAAGCAAAAATGGCTCTATTTTGAGATGGGCATCTAACATGGCCTCATGGCTCAAAACCCATGCCTATGGACACTTGTCCAACACTGTAGGATGTTCATGACACTTGTCAAGTCACCCCATCCCAAATAGGTCACCTATTCCCAAGTTGGGCAATGACAGATACTCTTACGACACTTACGACCGTCATAGAATCTATCATAGCTGTCATATCTTACAGCTGTAAGAGAATATATCATACATAGGCTATAAATAGCATATTCTCTTACAACTTGTCATAACCCTCCTTGGGGCACCCAATGATGTCTTCTTCCAAGATGCCTTGTGACACACGTCTTCACCTATCATAGAATCTTCCATTTATGACTCTTACGCGTCATAGATTTGTCAAAGGAATCTATCATGACTGTTTCTGTCAATATTCCCTTACACACTAGTCAAGATGCTGACACAAGGTAGAAAACCTCTACCACACAAAGGGGATGCCTATCTCCACATGGAGTGAGTTGACCATCCTAGTCATCTTACAAGTGGAGTGACAACTCACCGTGCCACTTCACACTAAATGACAAAATAGGATGTGCAACAAAATTACAACATAGGCTAAGTAAATAGATACATTACAAATAATAAATGCAAAGAATTACCAAGGTTGAGACACCTTAATTCCCAACATTCTCCCACTTGTCGAACACCTTGTAAGAGCTAATGGAAATAAGAAAATTTAACTGCTATAGGCTGAGAGGACCATAGACTCCGAACACCATCTGAACTTCTTTGTGCCCACTAGTTTCGTCAATGCATCCACAACATTATTCAAAGTGTCTACCTTCTCCAAATTCACCTTCCCATCCTCTACCATGTGATGCAGAGGCATCCACACTAAAACCTTGACATACAGCATGTATGTCTAAAACCCATCATCATCATCATATTTTCCTTAACACTGTCAGCATCATCATATTTTCTCTGCCGACCGATATCCTCCTGCAGACAAACCTTCGACCTTTCGCCTATCAGCAGCATCATCATATCTGGCTATCGGTAGCATCATCATATTCGGCAAGCGCAAACATCCTCCTGATGTTCACTGTTCATCTTACCGCCAACCTCTTTCTTCATCATCATGATGTTCAACATCATGTTCATCAGCAGGATATAGAACATCCAGTTCCTCCCATATATCCTGATGACGACAACCTCATGCACCCTTCCTTCGATGCTTACATCACCCCGATATCCTGATGACGATGACGTCACATGCAGCTCCTTCAATATCCTGCTGCCCCGATATCCTGATGACGATTATCCTGATGATGATGACGTCACATGCAGCTCTTTCAATATCCTGCTGTTGGCCAAACATAACATTATCGGCCCGCGATGGTTTTATCAACCCGATCTTCTACCTTATGCCGATACGCTCCTCCTTGGCAACACCTGATGATGATCACCCCAAAACACTTTCCCCTTATGCAAACGATTGCATCATGCTCACCTCCACTTACTCGGATGACGCCCGAAGTAACTGCAGGATATACACAGAAATATCCTAATGATGCCGTTGCGATGTATTTTCCAACCTTAGCGAATTTTGATCCGCCGAACCTCCTGAGGTGACCCGATCTACTTTCAGGGCGATCTTCCAGACTCTAACTACCAGCACGACCTAGCACATACCCATGCTAGGGTCCTCAACACCTTTCGATGACGATCCTACACACCTGCATGCAAACGAACACAAAATGCAGACTAAACCCTAAACTACTGTACATAGCCATTCCACCGATTCGACGAATCAACCGGTGGAATGGATCAGCGAATCCATGTAACCACCAAAACAGCAAATCAATTTCACAATGGAGATCAAACAGAAAATGAACACAAACAGGATCTTTATTGATTTCAAAAGATGCAATACAGTACTCTGTCTCACTCTCTGCAATCTAACTTCTCAACATCTATCTCTCAATCTGTCCTAAGACCAACCGATCCTCATGCATAAATAGGATTTCCTGCAAGTACTACTGACCCAACTCCAAGCGGCTGGGAGCTTCCAAGCAGCTGGGAGGATCCAACCGAACACACAGCATAACAGCTGTCCTAACAAACTATCTAAAAATAGTAAAGTATGGTCAACATGACCTTATTACATGCATTGGTCTTATCAGACCTTCTTGGAAACATTAACTAGACCTAAAACAAACTAACTGCCTCATGGAGGCCAGCTGTCAGGTAGGTGCTCCTGCACCACCATGTCTCGTATGAAGTGAAACTATACATCAATATACTTTGTTCTGGCATGGAAAGTTGGATTATTTGCTAGGCAAATCGCACTCTAATTGTCACAACAAATCATAATATGTCCTGCATCAACACCAATATCTAAACACAATCTCTTAAGCCAAATGATTTCCTTACAAGCATGAGTTGTTGCCATATACTTATCTTCTGTCATGGACAAAGCAACCATAGGTTGTCACTTACTCATCCAACTAATTGCACCACCAAACATAGTGAACACATAGGCACTAGTGGATCTCCTACTATCAATGTCACCTGCCCAATCAGAATCCATGAATCCATGAATACAAACTAAATGTGGAGGTCCTGTAGCATTACCATGATAGCATATGGAATACTCAAAAGTACCCCTCAAATATCTGAACACTCGCTTAACTACATCCCAATGTACCCATCTAGGATTAGCCATAAATCGACTAAGGACTCCCACTACTTGGGCAATGTTTGGTCTTGTGCAAACCATAGCATACATCAAACTACCAACAACACTAACATAAGGTACTCTGCTCATGTCCTCCACCTCACTAGGAGATTTTGGACAATCATTAATAGACAACTTTGTCCCCAATGAAACAGGAACACACAATGGTCTACAATCTGTCATGTTGAACCTATCCAACACAGTCTTCACATACTTACTCTGGCTTAACCAAAGTTTTCTATTTTCTCTGTCTCTTCTGATTTCTATTCCTAGAATGTACCTGGCTGCCACTAGATTTTTCATCTCAAACTATGCAAACAACTGAGACTTCAAATCAGAAATCATATTTTTACCATTCCCAATTAACAACATATCAAAATACAATGGAATAATGAGAATGCGATCATTGTCAAATTTATAATACACACAATGACCTGATTTTGATCTTAAAAATCCAACTGACAACACAAAGGCATCAAACTTCAAGTACCACATCCTAGGAGACTACTTCAAACCATACAAAGACTTTTTCAACTTGCAAAGAAAATTTTCTTTACCTTTCTCTATGTAATGCTTTGACTGTGACATGTAAATCTCTTCCTCCAAGTCACCATGAAGGAAAGTTGTCTTCACATCCATCTGTTCTACCTCTAAGTCACAAGCAGCTACAAGAGATAACAAGAACTGAATGGATGTTAGCTTTGCAATGGGAAGAGAATTTCACCATAATCAATTCCCTCCACTTGTGAATACCCCTTCGCAACCAATCTAGCCTTGTACTTTTCAACACTGCCATCTGCACTAAATTTCTTCTTGAACACCCATTTGCATCCAACAGGTTTCCATCTTTTAGGCAAAGGCACCGAGTCCCATGTTTTATTCTTCTCCAAAGAAGCCATTTCATCTTCCATGTCCTCCTTCCAAGAACCTACATCTTTCATGCCCATAGCCTCTTTCACAGTTCTAGGCTCATCAATGTTAGTAAGGCAAAAGTACAACTAGAATCAAGTAATGAATAACCAAACCTATCAAGTTGCTTCCTTGTTTGTGTAGACCTCCTCAATGGTTGGGGTTGAGGTTTTGCTTCTTCTTCTGAGCTTTCAGAGCTGCTAGAGCTCTCCTCGTCATCAGGTCTCACAATGTCTATCCGTTTAGTCTTCTTAAGGGTAGAAAGAAACTGAACCACATCTTCTTTCTTTTCTATCTATTCTGGCTGTAGAACAACAAAAGAAGGTGTTAGCTCTCTAAAGATAACACTTCTGCTAGACAACACTTTTTCAGCCATAGGATCCCAAAGCTTGTATCCTTTCACACAGACACCATAGCCAATGAAAATACACTTAATAGCCTTATTCTCCAATTTAGACCATTTCTCCCTAGGCACATGTGCATATGCCTCACAACCAAAAACACGAAGATGTCTAACTGAAGACTTCTTACTAGACCACACCTCCATAGGTGTCTTACCAACAAGAGCTGATGTAGGAGACCTGTTTACCAGGTAGCAGGCAGTGGCTACAACTTTAGCCCAAAACTTTTGTTTGAGGCTTGCTCCACTAAGCATACTCCTAGCCTTCTCCATCAATGTCCTATTCATCCTCTCTGCAACTCCATTTTGCTACGAGGTGTATGGAGTTGTCTTATGTCTTTCAATCCCTTGCTCTTTATAGAACTTATTGAACTTTGTCAAACAAAACTCACCATCATTTTAGTTCTCAAACACTTAATCTTTTTACTAGCCTGATTCTCAACAAAATATTTAAACTCTTTGAACCAACTAAAGACTTCAGTCTTGCTTCTGATAAAATAAACCCATGTCCTTCTACTGTAATTATCTATGAAAGATACAAAATATACAGATTTGGAAATCGAAGGAACATTAACATGACCAAACACATCAGAATGCATCAGATCTGATACACCAAAAGACTTGTGAGAACTAGAGTAAAATTGAACACGGTTTTGCTTTCCATATACACAATGTTCACAAAAGTCAAACTTGAGATTACAATCATTTAACCCCTCAACGCGGCTTTTATTTTTTAGGATTCTAAGACCCTTCTCACCAATGTGGCCATATCTCAAATGCCATAACATAGTCTTTTCAGCAGGAAGCTTAACTTCCAAAGCATGAGCACCCTTGGGTACATAAGATGCACTACCATTAGAATTTGTTACAATAGATTTCTTCATTGCTTTTTCAGATGGCGGGGATAAAGTGACTATATCTCTTTTCTTTGAGTCAGAAGAACTATTGCACTGTGAATTGCATGCCTCCAGTTGAAACAGAGTACCTCTCTAAGTACCCTTCACAAGCACCATAGATCCTCTAGTCATCTTGCATCCATCCTTCGAAAAGACAACCTGCACACCTACATCATTCAACATACTTACAGAAAGTAGGTTCCATGCCAAGCCTAGGATGTGCATAACCCCAGTGATCCCCTTCACCCATCCATTAGGGAATTAGATTGGGACTCTTCCATGACCAACAATCTTTAGATGAGAATCGTCACCCAGGTACACTCTTCCACCATCGAACTCTTCATACTTCGTGAACCAACTTTGATGTGAGGTCATGTGGAATGATACACCAGAATCAATCAGCCACACATCATTAGATGTATGGGTGGCCAGGGCTGCGATGAAGGCATCACCATCATCTTTTGACTTGTCAAAATCTGAATTTGGGACATTCTTCTTCTTCTTTTTCTTTTCCTCTTTGCATTCCTTTCAGAAATGCCCAGTTTTTCTATAGTTTCAACAAAGAGCCTTGGACTTTCCAAGAGATTTAGATCTCTCACGAGATTTAGATCTACCCTTCTTAGCTTTCTTGTCCTTTTTCCCTTTCTCCTTAGGTCTTCCACAAACTACAAGAGCCTCTTTGGCTACCTCAGAAGACTTTCTCCACATCTCTTTAGATAACAATGAAGATACCACTTCATCCATTTTGAATGTGGATGTGGTGCTCCCAATAGCCATAACAAGATGATCTCATGAGTCTAGCAAAGAACAATTCAAGGTCATACAATGATTCTCTTCCTCCATCTTCACACCAACGGATGTCAATTGTGCAACTAACATGTTGAAAGCATTCAGGTGATTTGCAATAGACCCTCCATCCTCCATCCTTAGAGAAAACAACTTCTTTCTTAGAAAAAGCTTGTTCACCAAGGATTTGGCCTGATAAACATCTCCCAACTTCTTCCAAAGGTCTTTCGTGGTCTTCTCCTCATGGATATTTAACAAGACATAATCAACTAGATTGAGTCTTATGAGACCCTTAGCCTTCTGATCTTTGAGATTCCAATTAGCTTTCATTGCGGTTGGTTTTACATTGGATATGGTTTCCCATAGGTCACGATCAACAAGCATGTATTCCATCTTAAGTTTCCATAACTCAAACTTAGTGCCATTAAATTTCTCCATCTCTAATCTTTCGAATGTGCCTGCCATCTCTTTTCTTGCAACAAGATTATAGAATAATCTACACAAAGCTCCCACTCAACCTAAGATTAGTTCAAAAACCCCCTACCCAACAACTAGGACCAAAGGTGATCAAGCTCTGATACCAACTGAAAGGAAGCTAGGTGTGTGGAAATCACTTCCTACACTAATCTAATGAGGAGAGAAGAGTGCAAATTCTTTTCAATCTTTACAATTATAGTGTTATTAACCCAATAATAGAGATATTGTAGAAAACACATACACAAGAATGTAAGACAAAAGAAGAGAGAGACAAGATATACATGGGGAAAACCCTTACGGGTGAAAAACCTCACACTCCAAAACATAGCTCAAATGTATTATCTAAACAATGAGGTTTACAATACAGTTACAGAGCCAATGCTCTTGCAAGAGTCTTCGACATTGGTATCTAGAGATAATCTGGTAGCATAATAGTACCTGTCAATCACATAATATATCTCTCCAAAGCACCTGTTTATATAGAAGATACAAGGCAAAAATGGCTCTATCTTGAGATGGGCATCCAATATGGCCTCATGGCTCAAAACCCATGCCTATGGACACTTGTCCAACACTGTAGGATGTTCATGACACTTTTCAAGTCACCCCATCCCAAAGAGGTCACCTATTCCCAAGTTGGGCAATGACAGATACTCTTACGACACTTACGATCATCATAGAATCTGTCATAGCTGTTATATCTTACAGCTGTAAGAGAATATGTCATACATAGGCTATAAATAGCATATTCTCTTACAACTTGTCATAACCCTCCTTGGGGTGCCCAAAGATGCCTTCTTCCAAGATGCCTTGTGACACATGTCTTCACCTGTCATAGAATCTTTAATTTATGACTCTTACACATCATAGATTTGTCATAGGAATCTGTCATGACCGTTTTGGTCAATATGCTCTTACACACTAGTCAAGATGCAAACACATGGCAAAAAACCTCTACCACACAAAGGGGATGCCTATCTCCACATGGAGTGAGTTGACCATCCTAGTCATCTTACAAGTGGAGTGACAACTCACCGTGCCACTTCACACTAAATGATAAAATAGGATGTGCAACAAAATTACAACATAGGCTAAGTAAATAAATACATTAGAAATAATAAATGCAAGGAATTACCAAGGTTGAGACATCTTAATTCCCAACACTTCTCCCTATTGAATGTTCACACAAGACTCATTATGACAGTAATTATTTTTTAAAAAGCAAAGGTGATTTGAAGAACAAGCTTGGGTGTTTGAGCTGCCTCAAGAGCAAGATTAATGATGATAGCTAGATCATTGTTTCTAGACAATTCAGAGAGAAGCTGTAATATTTCTGGGTGCCAGAGTTAGTGTTGTGTGATTTCCCTTTCAAGACTATGAAGAACATGACTATGGGTGGAGATAAGGTTCGAACCAAACCCTCTTCTTGTGTAGAGTTTAAGGAAGACTCCATGCTATGGAGTATATGTTATGAGGGAGTATCACACCACTCTTGGAAAGCCTTAATGGCTTTGATGAAAATCTCTCAGTCTAATTTTCTATGTCAAGGGATGAGGAACATAAAGTATAGGTTGGTGGTGTTCAATTCGTGGTGACTGAAGAAACGATAACCAAAGCTACAAGGTTGAGATGTAAAGGTAAAAGGTTGAAGAAACAAACTAAAGTGCAGGATCCTAAAGGAATGAAGAAATTCTTCAAAGATGGGAATCACCAGTTCATATGCAGGGTGGCTTCAAAAGGGAAAGCCTTGTTAAGCCCTTTGACAGAGTCTGCTATCTCATCATGAAGTATATCACCTTGGAAGGAAGAATTAGGTGCTACTATCACTAACACTTTGCCTTACTGAATCATTTTAGGTATAAAGTTCTTGTGAAATTTCCTTTTTAACTCCTGTCATCCTTAGAGTCTTCTGTTAAGGTGGCCAAGAAGACCCATGAAGGTAACCCTACTATTGTTGTTGTCCTACTTCATCAAGGCTTCATTCTTCATCTTTTCCACTTCCACTTGGCCCTTTGCCCCCCTAAACCCATAAAAGTTTGTCTTGTTGATGAAGTCAATGATAATGACTCAGATGATAACATCCCTTTGAGCATTAAATATGGTAGCCCCAGAAAAAACAAGGCCACTAGCCCCTTGTTACAAATATGTGCCTAATTGGTGTTTTCATTTATGTCAACATATCCTTGTTGTCATTGGTGTCAACTGTATCTTATTCTATTACTTGTTTAGAAGACTTGTATGTTAAGGATATTGAAAAAATTAGCCTCTCTGAAAGAAACAAGTGAGATAGTGAAGACAATGCAATTTAGTGAAGTAGATTGCTCTGCATTCCCAGTGAGATGAAGATCAGAGTCTGTGGATTAAAGGGTTTGTAGAGGATTGTCTGAAGTTTCTCTAGTTTAGATTTGAGAGGTTCGCATGAAGAATTTGTGAAGTTATTGCCATCTAAGTAGAACCAAGTTTTGCAATTGTTCAGAGGTGAAAAAGTGATAGAAATTTGGTCTAGATTGATCTGCATTGGAATATTATGATTTACAGATCTAGAAGTGTGTTTGGGATGTCGGTGTGTATCCCCAACTCAAGTGGTTCGTGGTTTGGAGGTCTACAAGAAAGATTTCTAGTGTGATGGTCATGATAATTAGTGTTCTTGAGTTCCCAGATGAAGGTGCAAGTGTTTCTAGTGATTTGAGGTGGTGCAGTTGTTCCTGTTGATTTCATTATGCTTGTGGTGGTCTCTGAATCAGGTGCCTATTGTGGTGGTGGTCTCTGAATCGGGTGCCTATTGTGTTGGTGGTCCGCATTGAGGATTGAGCTTGTGGTTGAAGATTTCTCCTTGAGTGTTGTTGTTCTTTGTAGTCTTGGCCAACCGGATGCTTGGTGTGTGTTGCAGATGATCTAAGAAGAGTTCTATGGAGTGTGGTGTGTTGATTGAGGAATATTTGAGTCCCAGCTATGTTTGGCCGATAGTGTAAAGATTTGCATGTAGCATTTTAAGTCTTGTAAGTAATTACTTGTAATACCTATCTTGGAGAATGTTCCAGATAGATGATTGTTTGGCCAACTTTGGAGTTCATTCCAAAGTCGATGACATGTATAAATAAGTGTTGTAAAGTCGTGGAAATGTGTGGAAGTGAGCAAAGATGCAGATGTACTGAGGAAGTGAGTGGGGGCAAAGAAGAGGTGTTGTGTGCTTCAATGGAACTGAACCTTGCATGAAGAAGATGTTTCTCAGTTTAATCCTTCTATGTTAACATTGTAGGTAGTGAGCCTCCTTTGATTAGTGAGCTCTAGGTAGTGTGCCCGAAGGCAAGTGCCTTCCCATTTTTCTATTCTTTTAACAGAGAATAAATCTTGTGGGTTAACCCCCACCGTGGTTTTTCCCTTAACCGGGTTTCCATGTAAAAATCCTAGTGTTATGTGTGTTGATTATGTTTCTACTCATGTGTTGTTGATTCATGCTTTCATGGTTATATCATTAATCTATTAATAAGAGGTAAAGAAGATTAATTGTAGTAAAAGATAAAAGTTTTGTGACTTCTGATTCACCCCCCCTCAATTGTCTTTCTTAATTTCAACAATTGGTAGCAGAGCCGGTTCCTCTAAAAGAAGCTTGATTACTTGAGGAGATCCAGGATGTTGACATACAAGAAGGACAATTTGAGATTTGACAGAGCAAATTACTCTCTTTGGAAGAGTGGGATGGAGTTTCATTTGCAATGTATGGGTGATCCTTATTGGTTGATAACTAAGGATGAGTATAAGCCTCCGAAGAAAGGTCCTTCAACTCCAGATGAACTCAAAGATGCTAAAAACAACATTCAGGCTTAAGAAGCATTGTTGAGTGCCCTAACTGATACAGAAATGACAAATGTCCTGGAATTGAAAACTACTCATGAAATCTGGAAGAAGTTGGAAACTCTATATGAAGGTGATGCATATGTCAAATGTGCTAAGTTGTAGATCTTGAAGGGTAGATAAGAAAGTTTGAGGATGAGTGAATATGAAAACATCACTTCCTACATGTAGAAGGTGAATGAACTTGTGTGTAGTATCAGGTGTGATGGTGTAAAACTAGAAGAATCAGAGATTGTTGGCAAGGTGCTCAGATCCTTACCCGCTACATACAAGTATAGAGTTGCTGCCATTGAGGAGACCGGGACTATGACAACTGTTACAAGGGATTAGTTGGTTGGAAAGCTTTTAACATTTGAAATGAGTGAGTTTGGTGATTCCCTTCCTAAATTAGAATCTCCTTTTAAGGCCAGTATTTCCGAGAAGCAAAGATTTGATCCAGGTGAAAGCTCTTCAAGAAGAATGACCAGTTATGAGAAAGCAAAAGGAACTTGAAGAAGATGAAACAGAGCTTGAAGAACTTGAAGCCCTTTTTGCCAAAAGATTACCAAGAGGATCTGGTAAGTATGAAGGAAAATTGCCTTTTAAATATTTTTCTTGCAATAAGATTGGTCATTTTGCTTCAAGATATCCAGAGAGGGTTTCAAAGCCAAACCCTAATAGACCTAGATTTTAGAAGAAATGCTACTATGTCCAAGAAGTTGTTGATGAAGGAGCTACAGATGATGAATCTAATAAGGGAAGTACCTCTGGAAATGAATGGGTGTTCATTGCTATCAAAGAAGAAGATCTCGTGCCTACTAAATCTGCTAGCTATGTGAATGTGGAAAGTGCCTTGGCTGCTCAGGTTGAAGAAAAGGATGAATGGGTGATTGGCAGTGGATGTTCTCATCATATGATAGGTGATAAGAATAAGTTTGTATGTATGGAAAGGTATGAAGGTGGAATTGTGAAGTTTGGAGACAATTCAGCTAGTAGAATCCATGGTAGAGGATCCATCTCTCTTGATAGTAAGAATAACACTAATGATGTCTTGTATGTAGAAGGGTTGAAGCATAATCTTCTCAGTGTTGGACAGTTGGTTGACAAAGGGTATGATCTCCAATTTTAGGATGGAAAATGTAGAATCTTGGAAAGCTCCAGAACTAAGATTGCATCTGGTGCATAGACTAGAGGTAATATCTTTCATTTAAGTGGTACTGGTAAAAGTTGTTTGATTGCTTAGATTGATCAGAGTTGGTTATGGCATAGGAGAATGTGTCATGTAAACTTTGATAGTATTGTCAAGATAAGTACTACTTAGGCTATGAGAGATCTTCCAAATCTTGTAAAACCTGCTAATAACATGTGTAAGGAATGTCAGTTAGGCAAATAGAGTAAAACTACATTCAAAAGTAAAGAACAATTTTCAAGTGGATTGTTGGAACTTGTGCATACTGATTTGTGTGGTCCTGCCAGAGTTAGGAGTTTGCAAGGAGACAGATACTTTATGTTGCTGATTGATGATTACTCCTGGATGATGTGGGTCACTTTCTTAAGAGAGAAATCAAAGGCTCTTGACAAATTCAAGGTGTTCAAGGCTAAGGTAGAGAATGAGATTGGTATGAAGATAAAGTGTCTGAGATTTGATAGAGGTGAAGAGTTTACCTCCAGTGAGTTTAATGCATTTTGTGAAGAGCATGGAATAAGAAGATAGTTATCTGCTCCTAGGACTCCTCAGCAGAATGGAGTTGTGGAAAGGAAGAACCAGACTATTCAAGAGGTTGCTAGAAGCATGATGATGGAAGAAAATGTTCCACATGTCTATTGGAGAGAAGCTGTGAGTACTGTTGTCTACACTCTTAACTGGGTGCAGATCAAAGGTAATACTGGTAAAACTCCTTATGAACTGTGGTTTGGTAATGCTCCTACTGTGAAATACTTCAGACTTTTTGGTAGTAAATGCTATATCAAAAGAGATGAAGATCTAGGCAAGTTTGATGCAAGGTGTGATAAAGGAATATTTCTAGGTTATTCTAACCAAAGCAAGGCATACCAGTGTTTTAACAAGAGATTGAAAAAGATTGTTGAAAATGCTAATGTCAAGGTTGGATGAAAGCAAGGAGAGACCTTCCAAGTTCTATGGATATGAATCAGATGATCAAAATGAAATTCCTCAAAATTAGATTCAGATTTCTCTGAAGAATCCAGTGACTGAAGAAAATGGTGCAAATGTTGAGGAACAAGTTCAAGAATCAGAAGTTTAAGAAAATCCTAAAACTCCCAAGTGTGTAAGGCTAAATCATTCTAAAGATCAGGTCATAGGAAATAGAAATAAAGGTGTTCAAACTAGAAGAAAAATTGCGAAAGAACAAGAAGAGTATTGTTTAATTTCAAAGGTTGAACCAAAATCAGTGAATGAAGCTTGTAATGATGAAAGTTGGGTAAAAGCAATGGAAGAAGAATTAATGCAAATTGGAAAGAATCATACTTGGGATCATGTTCCTAGACTTGAAAATAAAAATGTAATTAGAACTAAATGGGTCTTCCGGAATAAATTGTATGAAGATGGTGAAGTTGTGAGAAATAAAGCAAGATAGGTGTGCAAAGGATATTCTTAGGTAGACGGAATTGATTTTGAAGAAACTTTTGCTCTGGTGGCAAGAATTGAAGCAGTCAAATTATTTCTTGCCTTTGCTGCATACAAAGATTTCAAAGTTTACCAGATGGATGTCAAGTTAGCATTCCTAAATGGAGAGTTGGAAGAAGTCTACATTGAGCAACCAGAAGGATTCCAGTTGTCTTATCAAGGAGATATGGTCTGCAGATTGAAGAAAGCATTGTATGGACTTAAACAAGCCCCAGGAGCTTGGTATGCAAGATTGGATAAACATCTGCTAAAATTAGGCTTTAGCAAAGGCACTGCTAACATTAATCTTTATTTCAAAATTGATCATGAACACATCCTGATTGTTGAGGTATTTGTTGATGATATCATCTTTGGTGGAAATGAGAGCATGTGTGATAAATTTGATGATTAGATGCAAAGTGAATTTGAGATGTCCATGCTTGGTGAAATTAACTTCTTCTTGGGTCTGCAAATCATTCAGTCAGATAAGGGCATATTCATACCTTAGTCCAAGTATGTAAAAGAGTTATTGAAAAAGTTTGGAATGGAGGATTCAAAACTAGTGAGCACTCTTATGATAACCAGATGCAAGTTGAGTAAAGATGATGATTCCCCTAAGGTAGATTAGAAAAGGTATAGATCAATGATTGGAGGACTGCTTTATCTTACTCATACCAGACCTGATATTATGAAAGCAGTTGGCCTTGTTGCTAGATTTCATGTCAATCCTAGAGAATCTCATGTTGTAGCAGTCAAAAGAATTTTTAGATATCTAAAGGGAACATCTGATTATGGCTTATGGTATCCTAAGGATGATGATTTCATTCTTCATGCATATACAGATGCTGATTGGGCAAGAGATGTGGATGATAGGAAAAGTACTAGTGGTGGTGTATTTTTCTTGGGAAAGAAATTGGTTTCTTGGTTGAGCAAAAAGTAGGAGGCAATATCTCTGTCTACTGCAGAGGCAGAGTATATAGCAGTAGCAAGCAATTGTACTCAAGTTTTATGGATGAAACAAATGTTGAAGGATATCAGAGTTGTGTTTGAAGAGCCTATCACAATCTTCTATGATAATTCAAGTATAATAAACATTTAAAAGAATCTGGTGTTGCATTCAAAGACAAACCACATATCCATCAAGTTTCATTTTTTGAAAGAGAAGGTAAATGAGATTGAAGTCAGATTGGAGTTTGTTCCTTCAAAGGATCAGATTATAGATATCTTCACTAAGCCTCTACCTAAGGACACTTTTGAGTATCTCAGAGGGAAGCTAGGGGTGATTACCCCTCCTATTCAGAATTAAGGTGCACTAGTGTGCATTAGTCTAGTGGAACTCACAGTCATATCTTGTGATCCGGATTGATGTTAAGGAGATGCTACTCAAGGGGAGTAGCTAATATGTTAATTCTGGAGTTCAATCTAGTTTTATCTAAGAAGCAAAAGAGGGAGAGATGATTGCAAATATGTGCCCTTTGCCATTGATGTCAAAGGGAGAGAGAAGTCATGTGAAAAACCTGGATGGAAGTGAGTAGTTGCTGGTGAAAGGGGGAGCAATGAAGAAAGTGGTTGCAGGTGTGATAAGAGAAAGGAAGATAAGTTCTTGTCTTGATCGTTAAAATAGTTTTTCACGTCATATGTTGCCATCAATGACAAAGGGGGAGATTGTTGCAAATATGTGCCTAATCGGTGTTTTCATTGATGTCAACATATCCTTGTTGTCATTGGTGTCAACTATACCTTATTCTATTACTTGTTTAGGAGACTTGTCTATTGAGGATATTGAGAAAATTAGCCTCTCCAGAAGAAATAAGGGAGATAGTGAAGACAATGCAGTTCAGTGAAGTAGATTGCTCCGCATTCCTAGTGAGATGAAGATCAAAGTCTGTGGATTAAAGGGTTTGTAGAGGATTGTCTAAAGTTGCTCCAGTTAAGATTTGAGAGGTCCACATGAAGAATTTGTGAAGTTATGGCCATCTAAGTAGAACTAGGTTTTTGCAGTTTTTCA
Organism: Cunninghamia lanceolata; assembly: GCA_027924645.1. Lineage (NCBI taxonomy): Eukaryota > Viridiplantae > Streptophyta > Pinopsida > Cupressales > Cupressaceae > Cunninghamia > Cunninghamia lanceolata. Next base: position 2,845,706 of record BSBN01000311.1, on the reverse strand, counting down.
GAGGTGATAGAGTGATAGAAATTTGGTCCAGATTGATCTGCATTAGAATATTATGATTTGTGAATCTAGAATTGTGTTTGGGATGTCGGTGTGTATCCCCAACTCAAGTGGTTCATGGTTTGGAGGTCCACAAGAAATCTTTCTAGTGTGACAGTCATGATAGTTAGTGTTCTTGAGTTCCTGGATGAAGGTGCAAGTGTTTCTAGTGATTTGAGGTGGTGCGGTTGTTCCTGTTGATTTCATTGTGCTTGTGGTGATCTTTGAATTGGGTGCCTATTATGTTGGAGGTCTGCATTAAGGATTGAGCTCGTGGTTGAAGATTTCTCCTTGAGTGTTGTTGTTCTTTCCAATCTTAGCCAACTGGATGCTTGGTACGTGTTGTGGATGATCTAATAAGAGTTCTATGGAGCGTGGCATGTTGATTGAGGAAGATTTAAGTCCTAGCAATGTTTGGCTGACAGTGTAAAGATTCGCATGTAGCATTTTAAGTCTTGTAATTGTAATTACTTGTAATACCTATCTTTGAGAATGTTCTAGATAGATGATTGTTTGGCTGACTTTGATGTTCATTCCAAAGTCGATGACATGTATAAATAAGTGTTGTGAAGTTGTGGAAATGTGTGGAAGTGAGTGAAGATGTGGATGTAGTGAGAAAGTGAGTACGGGCAGAGCAAAGGTGTTGTGTGCTTCAATGGAACTAAACCTTGCATGAAGAAGATGTTGTTTCTCAGTTCAATTCTTTTGTGTTAACATTGTGAATGTTCTTGTAGACAGTGAGCCTCCTTTGAGCAGTGAGCTCTAGGTAGTGCACCCGAAGGCAAGTGCCTTCCCATTTTTCTATTCTTTTAATAGAGAATAAATCTTATGGGTTAACCCCCACCATGGTTTTTTCTCTAACCGGGTTTCCACGTAAAAATCCTGGTGTTATGTGTGTTGATTATGTTTCTGCTCATGTGTTGTTGATTCATGCTTTCATGGTTATATCATTAATCTATTAATGAGTGGTAAAGAAGATTAATTACAACAAAAGATAAAAGTTTTGTGATAACTGATTCACCCCCCCTCTCAGTTGTCTTCCCTAATTTCAACACCCCTCTATCAAAGATCTCCAGGGCCCTACTGGGCCCCTCCAAAACCCTAAAACCTAGCTTGCCGATGACCCTGGATACCGGTCCAACAAGGAAAAAGGCACCAAGACCCCACTAGATTCCTAGATACCTAATCCTACTCTGTAAGGCCCCTCTGATTCGGCTACCCCTTTGGATGTTGTGGCTGGGTCTCTAGGTCTATCCCAAAAGGTGGATGTCAAGGGTTTGTGTGGTTTGAAGAATAGCCCTTCACACCCAGGTGGTAAGAAGAGGAAAGGGAGTCTTGATGAACACCCTGCTCCCGAGAAGCTTGGTAAAAAGAAAGCTAAAAAATCTACTAGTGGTGAGAGTTTGGCTGTTCCTATGGTGGACAAGGGGAACAATGAATTTCAAGAGCAAGGGGATGATGCAGCTGAGGAGGGAAAGGATGTTGAGATCAAGGGGAGCACTATGAAAAGGCCAAGCATTTGTAGGTCAAGTAGATTGGCTGGGGGTAAAACTCCAGTGTTGAAGATTGTGGATTATTCCTCAACCTTAGACCAGGAGGAAGAGGTGGAGATAAAGAAGGTTAAGTCAATCCCTGAACAATCAGAAGAATAGGAGGGTGCCAGCTATTTCAAGGAGTAAATAACTCCTATTAAGAAACTAATCAGGAGGAAGTTGAGATCCTGGAAACCCCTGAGAAGGAAGCGACCAGCGTTAGGGACTGTGGTAATTACAACCAGATCAATGAGGACCTAGATGATGTTAAGAAAAGGCTGCTCACTATGAAGAACAAAGTGAAAGTGCTTTCTACCGTGTTCTCTAAGGTTATTCATCATGCTGCCATGTCACTGACTATTCTGCAGGATACTCAAAATGATAAGATTGACAAGGAAGGCAAAATTGCTAGTAAGGAGGGGCTTCTTGGTTTCCTCAGTGATGATTGGAATGCTTTGCTTAAGTAGTTTCTATTTATGTTGTTATTTTTGGTATTGGGACTTTTTTGTTAATGGTTATGTTAATTAGTTGTTAGTCTGTTGTTGTTTTGCTATTTGTGGCCATTGGCCTATTTTGTTGTCCTGGGGCTTTTGTAATAGGGATATGCACCCTTGTTTGTAGCTTACCAATATCAAAAATAAATTTAGTAACTTCACTTAGATAAGTCAATTTTCTTCACTCTAACATGAGCTATAGTGAGTTTCTATTATTATATGATCGATGATTTATGGTTGCAATTCAATTTTAGAACACAAATTTTACAAGGGGGATATTGGTAAGACAACTTATAGAATCATTTGAGAGTCTTTAGATTGGTTTAGAATAATGGTTGAGATTTGTTTGAATAATTACCCATTCTAATGTCATGTGTGTGTGAGTTAACACTTTAATATTCTATTAGTGGTAATGTTGAGGGAAACTTAATGAAGTTTAAGGCCATCATTACTTCATAATATAACTTTATTAGTATTTTACGTTGTAGTACTTATACTTGACACTTGTCTTAGAGAAAAAAAGAAAAAAAAGATTATTTTGAAATTTAGAAAAGTAAAAAAATAGAAAAATAAGAAACTTAGGTTGTAGTACTATAAATTTACAATTTGAATACAAAGTGCTATAACATCCATTGGAAGTGAGACTGCACCGGAATATCACTTATGGGTCATGATAGAGTGATTATATTTATTTTTGGGTAAGTTAAATCATATATTCCTTTCTATCAGTATAAGCCTTGGATTTCATTTTTTTAATCTCGGGGTTATGTTTAATTTGATAGAAGCATGTTTACAGCTAAAGATTCAAAGGAATCCAAAAATAAATTAGCCAAAAATAAAACTTGTACTTTATACATTGAACTACTTAAAACCCATAGGTTTACTAATAAATACCATGGTATTTATGATTTGCAATCACTAATAGGAGCCCAAGAGATCTTAGAAATATCTCTTAAAGGCCAAAATACTAATCTTGCTAATCATAAAAGTGTCAATAAGCCCCCAAATCTCATATCAAGGCCTACATCACGGTAGTACAAAAATTCCTTCCTTGGGATGGGGTGGTAGTCAATGTTTTTTGAAGACTTAGGAGGATATCTCTCTAGATTGGCACTATCAACTTCTAGAAGCATCAATAAACTTAGGAAACTCATTGATCAATTTGTGGTTGCCTTTAACATAAACAAACTAGTCAAGATAGGAATATGAGAATTTTTAACAATCAAATAAGAAACCAACATGTTGGTTGCACACTTTATCACAAGATGGAGGAAAGTGCTCTATTCTTTAACCAGTGCACCAAACATGGATCATAAGGAAATTTGCAATCTCTCCTTTCACGCTCTCAACAATGACATATGAGAACAAGTCCAAAAAATCCCTTATAAATCATATGAAGAAGCACTTGAAAGTGACCTTAGAATTGACCAAGCGGATATTGATGGGAAAAGAAGGGAGTATATGATGTCATGGAAGGTTGGTAAACCATGATAGAAATAAAAAATCCATGAAAAAAAACCAAAACATAGAAGGGTTAAAAAACACTTCACCATACAAAAACAACAATAAATATAATTATAATAGTCATACAAATTTGGGGAACCAAAATGACAACAACTATCCCCTAAGAATCAACAAGAAGCCATACAACAATAATTATAAACCTTGAAATTACAATAATGATAAATACTTCTCATTTCACAAGAGAAGGGGGCATGATATCAAGTCATGTCAAGAGTACCATCTCTTCATATCAAAAATCCCAAAAGACCAAGATCAAACATTCATGGACACACTCCCACAAGATGAAGGAAATACTCCCAAAAGATATCAAAATGCCTTTAATCAAAGAACCTTAGGCCTTGTGGAATTAGACAAAGATCTAGATGTTTGTACTACCCAAGGACCAAAATGACCAGATGACACCTCCAACGATTCATTTTTTTCTCACATACTAGAACTTCTCAAGAGTTCTCCTATGCACA